>JAZHEH010000475.1:1607500-4266139 GCA_036589455.1 Ateles fusciceps | reverse complement strand
AAAGCTGAAATTAACTTTTGGGAAAATGTGTGAATAGCATGGTTTCATGGACCAGATAAGTTTTGTTGTTTGTGAACTTTCATTTTTTACTTACAGTGCATGTTCAAATATGTCTGCCTGATACTCAAAAACATGTGCATGTTTAACCGGCAATTTGTGCCTGTTATTAAACTGAACTCATGGCATTGCACAAACCAGATAGGAAAACAATGTCTTACTCCTCTTTGTGTCGGAAGTACTTAGCACCGTCCTGGCTTCTGTTTGCTGAATTGAATTTAACATTTTAGATAGTTTTCATGGGTAATGAGTTTCTTTTAGGACACTAAATTTAGCCTTTTAATGTAACCATTTGAAATGTGTAGTCTTCTGATAGTGATGGTGTTTGAATTTGCAATTTTAAAACCCTGCTTATCAAGAAAACCAAAGATAAAATCTTACAGGGGCTAAGAGAGGCTTCAGCATGTCACTGAGGGATGCTGCTGAGGCAAGATGACTTGGTAGAGTTTCCAGGATTAAGAGTGAGACTGAGTCTAATGTATTCTCCTCCAAATAGGATGAAGTGCCTCTCTCTTGTCCTAATTTAGAAATGAATTTTTATTTGTTCCAGACTGCCCTTGAAGTATGCAGAGCATTTTTACAGGAAGATAAAGGCGAAGGAGTCATTATGGTGACAGATCCTCCGTTTGGTGGCTTGGTCGAACCTCTGGCTGTTACATTCAAGAAGTTAATTGCTATGTGGAAAGAAGGTCAAAGCCAAGGTGTATAATTTATTACTGCAAAATAAACATGTATCTATGTATTTACTTCCTGTCAAATATTAGCTGAGCTCAGTGAATCAGAGCACTGATAGAATATACATGTCTTGAGTTCTCTTTTTAAAAACAAACTTATTTGATGTTGCAGCAGACTTCATTATCATGATATACTTTGTATTATTCCAATCTTGTGGGTTTTTTTTTTAATGGCTTATAGGTAAAATACTATGTTTTTGTGGGGGATAATGGGACATTATGCAGAAGAGCAGAACTGTTGTCATTCATTCAGTAAATACTTACTGAGTGGCCACTGTGTGCCAGGTACTGTTTACGTACTAGGAATAGATTTGTGTGCCCTGTGGACCTTACATTCTCTGTACCTAAAGCATTGCCCGGAATTCTAAGAGGGCACTCAACCTGAGGTCCAGGGCTCTATGCTTTGCCAGGATTTGCATTTGGAGGTTGGACATCCCATAGGCTGATCGTGGTTATAAGTGACACAGATTCCCAGCCCTAGAGCTGGGTTAGTGGCTGGGGGTTGTTATTCAGTTTAAAGTGGCTTTGGACTTCAAAGTATTTTATATAATTATCTAATTAGTTGGTACATTCATTTTTCAGAAATATTTTCTAGTTTGCAAGTTGATAAATTTGTTAGAGTGTCAGGAATTTTGTGATCAGGCTTCTCCACTAATAGTGCTTTGGGAGGCAGAATGCAAATGAAATCTATAATGTGACTCATATGGTTAAGTATTTCACTTATTTGCTGTTTTTAAGTCCACTAATTAGAGTGGATAAAATCAATGTCATTGGGGAAGCAATAAAGAGCTTTGTGGGCTTGAATTCCTCTTCTGCCACTTACTAGCTGCATGGACTTGACAGTTTATGGCTTTAGTTTCCCTATCTGTACAATGGGATACTGTCCAATTCTAGGGATTATTGTAAGGAGACAGTACATAGAAAGTACTTATTATAGCTTCGTGTAAACATTATGATTAGGCTTCCCTCTGATTAAGGCTTTTCAGCCTGTTGGAGTTTCAGCTATAATAGTGCTTACACTAATCTATAATAAGTACTATTTACAAAGCACCTACCCTATTCTAGGTGCTTTGTAAGTAATAGCTGTGTTCCCTTTCACAAAAACTAATTTTGGTAAAACGGTTTTTTTGTTTTTTTTTTGAGGCGGAGTCTCACTCCATCACTAGGCGGAAGGCTGGAGTGCAGTGGCGCGATCTCAGCTCACTGCAACCTCCACCTTCCGGGTTCAAGCAATTCTCCTGCCTCAGCCTCCCGAGTAGCTGGTACTACAGGTGCGCGCCACCATGCCCAGCTAATTTTTTTGTATTTTTACTAGAGACGGGGTTTCACCGTGTTGGCCAAGATGGTCTCGATCTCTTGACCTCATGATCCGCCCGCCTCGGCCTCCCAAAGTGCTGGGATTACAGGCGTGAACCACCGCGCCCGGCCGGTAAGACTGTTTTTAAGAATTTTCCATGATTTAGAAAAGATTGATTCATCCTTGGAAACTAAGATAATGAGTTGTGGCAGAGCTGGGATTCACACCCAAGGCTACTGCCTTCTAGTCCAGAGGTCCTTCCACTATATCATGACTACCTTTGTGCTTCAAAAATGACACTCCTTTTCTATTTTCAACTTTTTAGGTAATATCTTTGCCTTACCTAGACAATAGTAATATACATGTAAGGGTTACTTTTACATACTCTTAGTAGCTGTGTTTCTATATAAAGGAATATTTCCACCAACTTTTGGGAATAGTCAGGTTTGAAATGGCACTCTGGTAAACATTTTCTGTTTTTGTATGAGATTTAAATGTGTTGAATCATTGCAATTTCTCATGCTAGCAGGAGTTTTTCTATTGTAGCTTTCTATTTTTTCTTTAATTTACTATTATTTTTCCCTTTTTGTGTTCCATTAGATGACAGTGACAAAGAACTACCCATTTTCTGGATTTTCCCCTATTTTTTTGAATCCCGAATTTGTCAGTTTTTTCCAAGCTTCCGGATGCTGGATTACCAGGTAGAGTACATTTTCTGTTTGCTGGCATGGTTGGGGAATGGAGATTCTACTTAAATACTCGTAAGACTACCCATTGATTTTAGTAAATTAAGATACAATGAGTTGTATGTATTAAACACTAAAATTATACCATATATAGTTCAGTCCAGTGGTTCCGAAATGTCTGTAATCCCTAGGGTGCTTGTTGAAAATACAGATTGAGCACCAAAATAAACCCACTAAATCAGAATTAGAGGACAAAGCCCCAAGGAAAAATACCTCACCAAGCTCCTCGGGTGATTCTAAGTGTGCTAGGTTTTAGAGTGGCTCATTTAATCTTTTGTCATCACTGGGAGATTTTGCAGCCCCCAGGATCATCATTATGAACATTGGTTTGCTCTGTTCAGAGCATATAGAAAGGCAAATCAGCTTTCTGGTTGGTGGAATGCCATGTATACTTTACTGCGCCATGTGTACTTTACCGGGATGTCAGGAGTGTTGCAGAAGGCAGAGATGGCTCTGTGTGAATGCGTTGATTCCGGGAGGAAGTTACTGGAATGAGTAGATTTCCTCCTTCACAGCAATGCCTGTGGAATTTTCCCCATGCCTGAAATGAGGATGAGGCTGCTCTCCACAGTAGCTCTACCAGTTCCTTTAAGTTCATTTTGCTTTAAACTCCACTTTCCTGTATTTTTTTCCTTGTATTTGAAGTTAACCCTGTTGTTGCCATCACCATGTACGGTCTTCAGGCAGGTACTGCTTCCTTTGTTTTTGTTTTTGTTTTTTTTTTTTTTTGAGACAGAGGCTCACTCTGTCACCCAGGCTGGAGTACAATGGTGTAATCTCAGCTCCCTGCAACCTCTGCCTCCCAGGTTCAGGTGATTCTCATGCCTCAGCCTCCCAAGTAGCTGGGACTACAGGTGTGTGTCACCATGCCCAATTAATTTTTTTTCCCTGTATTTTAGTAGAGACAGGGTTTTGCCATGTTGGCCAAGCTGGTCTTGAACTCATGGCCTCAAGTGATCTGTCCACCTCAGCCTCTCCAAGTGCTGGATTACAGGCGTGAACCATTGCACCCAGCCTGCTTCCTCTTTTTGTAAGAGTTTTCTATTTGAGTTTTTTGGATAATTGACTAGCCTCTGATTATGGCAGAGTTTTAGCTGTCAGTGTCTTCACTGGCTGTTGTAGGCTGGCACTTGGTTCTAATCTTTGTAATCTTGAAGGCATATACCATTATGAAAATTATTGTAAAATTCTGAAAGAAACAGTGTTACCAAAAATTAGGGTAAGTTGTGATTCCACCCAAACAGCAGACACTATACTTTCAAAATGTTCACTTTTAATCTTTTTTGAAAGCACTTTTTACATATTTGTTATCATAGAAGACAGTTTTGAATTCTGCTTTTTCCCGGTGTCTTATAAGTATACATTTTTAAACATAGCTATACAATCTTTATGCTTCAATAACTTTAAATTATTTCATTAACAGGCTATATTATTACTCCCTTCATTTTGGACTATAGATTGTTTTTACCTTTTAAGGTGCTATAAATAACACTGCTATAAACATCTTTTATGGTTATAATTTTTTCATGTTTTACATAACTTGCTTAAAATAGATTTCCAAACCTAGGTCACTTTATCAAATGTGATGGACTTTTTTATGGCTATTGGACAGTGTTAACAGGTTTTGTTCTAAAAGTGTGTAGCACAGGCCATTTTAAACTTGACTTCTTGAGCTCTGCTTCGGGCAAAATTTACACCGTAAGTCTTCTCAGAGCCCATTGAACTCCGATTTGGGGGCATCGAGTTTTCTGTTACTTGTCTGAGTGTTGCTCCTGGTATTGACATTTGCAATACAGAAATAGCTGACATATTCTAAGATGTTGACTCCGTAAACTGGTTCTACTTGTCGGCAGCATCTACTGCCTTTGGCGGTGGATAATCGTATGTTTGGCACACGGTAGGTACCATGTATATGTCAAATGGATAATTGAATGAAAAAGCATGAACGCTGGAGTCAAAAAGGATCTGAGTTTTAGTCCTGGTTCTGGCACTTACTTAACCTCTCTGAAGCTTATCTTACCTGTTAAATGAGCATGGCAGTAATGTATCTGTCTCTTAAGATTTTAAGGATTTTATGAAATAATGCATGAAAAGGTTTAGCCCTGTCCTTAACACACGGAAAGTGTTAAGTTTAGGTTCTTGCTGTCGGCAGTGTCATCACCATCACTGTCACTGTCATCATTCAGATAGTCCCAAGGTAGGGATGAAACTCTCAGGTCCTTTTTTGATACATCTGAGACATTAAAATTGCATCATTATATAAATTGGTGTAAAAGTATTTGTGGTTTTTGCCATTCCTTTTAATGGCTCATTAACATGCTATGTTATTATTCCCTTGTTTTTGGACTATAGGTTGTTTCACCTTTTAAGGTACTATAAATAATACTACTATAAACATCTTTTATGTGTATAATTTTTTCATTTTTTACATAACTTGCTTAAAATAGATATCCAAAACTGAGGTTACATTCCTTTTAATGGCAAAACTGCAATTACTTTTGCACCAACCTAATAATTTGTGCCCTTAGAAAACTACTGCATCCACATTTAGAGAGGAGTTTTTTTTCACTATGGGCAAGAGTATGAAATGGTAAGAGAGCAAAAGAAGGCAGATCCAGAATAGAGCAGATGAGAGAGGCAAGTGTGGAGTAACCAGCCGTCACTTGTTAGGCCGTCTGTGTTGCTAGGAAGAACTTTTGGAAATATTAGGGTTATAGTTTTGAGAAATAGTTGCAAGGTCCAAGCTTATGGACAATAATTACGCACTTTAGTATATCAGTGAAGAAAGGTTCTGATTAGGTCATATGTGTCTGACAGGCTAAAAAGCAGTCTTCTCAATAAGGAGACGCCACCTTTGGAAAGAAAAATGAGAATAAAATCTAAAACAAAGCAAATTTGTTTTTCATGATTCCTGCTAAAGGGAAGAACAGTACTGTCTATTACATGCTCATGTTGGAGAAACTGATTTTGCCATATCTCCTCATGTATTTATAAACATTATTTGATGTACGTTCTTTGACAATTTTTCTATTTTTTGAAAATTTCTCTGCACCTATTATTATTCCTTTCTGAGCATTTTGCTTTCCTCCTTTTCTTTTGTTACTTTAGCTTCATTAAAAAAATTTTTTTATATAGAGATAGGGTCTCTCTATGTTGCCTAGGCTGGTCTCAAACTTCTGGGCTCAAGCGATCCTCTCGCCTCAGCCCTCCCAAGGTGCTGGGATTGCAGGTGTGAGCCACCGCTCCTGGCCTAACTTCATTTTGTGGTACTTTTTTTTCCTTTATATTAGCCTTCACTGAATGAAAACTTTGAGTCTCCTCTCCTCCTTCATAGATCTTTTCCTATAGACCTTGATTAGACTTTTTTTTTTTTTTTTTTTGGACATCACCTGAGATGATTATAAGTCCCCAAACCACGGTGCAGTAAAAAAACCCCAAATCACGACATCTCTTTTTTGGAAATACTTTCCAGGTAAGAGGAAGGCAGAAATGCTGAAATCTTCATAAAACATAAATTATGTAGATTCTTCAGTGATTAAGCACTTGATGAATACAGAATGAAATAGTCATCAAAGACCTGGAAAACCAAGAGTTTTATTAACGGCAGATTAGAAAGGAAGGATAAGGAAGGATGTGATGATGAAAACAAACTCTGATTTAGAGTTAGAAGAAATCTGAGTCCTGGCACTTCCTTTTAGAGGCTAATCTTGGGAGAAGTCACTTTATCTTTCCAGGTTCTGTTTCCTTACCTATAAAATAAAATGATTGAACCAGAAAAGAGATGACAGATAACTTTCTCTTTTGGTACTAAGCCTGATAAATTGCTAGTGATTTTCTGGAGAATCTGTTGAGAATACCAGGCTGGGTAGCAAAGAGTAATGTCATTAGTGATGTCTGCTATGGGGGTGGGGTCGGGGAGTGGTGGTGTTCATGTCCTGAATTTTCTGTATCTGAATTAGATGGTCTCACATCCCTTCCACCTGGGACATTCTGCTCTCTCTTGTTTCTGCTTAATATGGGACACTTGTCTGGAGGTATTAAAAGTATAGCTCTTTGCTTTTGTCAAAGCTACCCTTTTTAAACATCAGCCTTTTAGGAAACTGTGTTTTTCAAGATTAGTTTCACAGTCAGAAGTGAAGATATTTTGGTTGCAATTTCTGGGAAATTATTGCAGATTAAAAGATGGTTACCAAAATTCTTAAAATTTAATGTATAATCGTAAAACATTTAGTGGGTTTGAAGTAAAAAGAAGTATAAGTTGTACACATGTTACTTTTAAATAAGAGACTGTGGGATATGGGGACTATGAAAGACTTTACTGCTGTGGTAGAAGCTGGTTGCTGGAGCAGAAGAAGGTACTGGGGACCTTCTGTGTGTACTGAAATCCAATATAACACAGTCCTTAGGGAGTTATGGAAATACAGGTGCTCTGTCTTATTTAATCTTTCTTTCCTGGCATGACACGTGGAACACAGTAGGCACAAAATAAATGTTGACTTGGATATCTTAGTCTCCATTGAACTAGTTTCAGTCTCATGTTGCAGAAGACATTTGCGTATAGATAAAATTAAAAGTTAGGAATTGCAGAGATTTTGTGCTTTCCCCTCATTTCTATACAGTACTTCATCACATTAATCAGTTCCATGGGAGAAATTTTCTATTTGAAAATGCCTCTCATCATCATTGTGAGTGAAATGTCAGGGATAATGATGGGAAAATGGTGTATCAGCTCTACTACTAGTGATAGGCAATTTGCAAAATTGTGTTTGCTTTACAGCACTTCCATAGGAGGTTTATTTGTGTGGCTGAAGCTATGAAATATGGATGTATGTTAGAGGTACATTAATTTACTCTAGTAGCATGCATTTTACATACCATATGTTTATAGTTAATTAGCACAACAAACCCGCATTTAAAAATAATAATAATCTCAATTAGGTTATGCAAAATGAAGCAATCAACCACCTTCCTGACACATACATTCTCTGACTCCTCGGGTAACCATAAAGAAATTGTTCCTTTTTTTCCCCTTCTCTTCCATCTGCTATCTAGTATATTGCATAGAATATTCCCTGTACTAGAAATCTTTCTAAAATATTATTCTCCAACATTTGAAAAGCTTTATATGATTCTCTAGAGAAGAATTTTTTCTTATGACACTCATAAATGTTCAAAATATCTTTGTTGAGTTTAATAAGGTACTATATATTTATTGAGTACACAGAGGAGTGCATTAGGGGAAAAATTGTGAATTTACATGATTTTAAGAGAAAATGATGTACAGTACTATTTTAAGGTGATTTTGTAGTAAAATCTATTTTTGTACCCTAGCCTCTAATAGATAACATATATTCATAGAATTTTCAAAGTTAGAAAGAAACAGAGGTAACCTAGGCTGACTTCCCAACATAATAATCCTCTCCACTAAATTCATGACCAGCCGTCATCCAGCCTCACTTGAATGCTTCCAGTGAGCAGAGGCCTACAGCCTTAGAAGGCAATGCAATTTATTTAATAGCTCTAATCGTTAGAAAATTTTCTCATATGGAGATAAAATATGCTCCCCATTAACTTCCAACCATTGGTCCTAGTTCTGTTCTCTGAAGCAATAAAGGATAAGTCCAATTTCTATTCCATATGACACCCCTTCAGTTATAGAATAGCTATCAGATCCTCCCTGTCATCTCTTTTCTGGATAAACATCCCCAATTTGTTAAACTATAAATTCTGTTCATTCCCATTATTTTTCAAAGAAATGAACTAGTTTTATCGGCATCTCTTTTGAAATGTAGTGACTGAACGTGAGGCTTCAAATGTGATCTACCCTGAAAGTTTCCTTGTTGTGATACTGTACTTCCAAACAGGCCAACTGTGAGTCCATGCCAGCTTTTACACAGTTAAACTGGACTGCAGAGTCACCATACTGACAGCCAGAAACCCTTAGGGGCTTTTCCACACTGTCCCTGGGTCTCCTCATCCTGTGCTACAGTGTACTTAGCTTTTCCCACTGCTGAAGCTTAGCTTTAAACTAGACAGGGCTGGCGAACAAGCCTAGGAATTTCCCGTAAAGGCATCTCTTTCCCTTGTCCTCAATTTCTTACATTTTTGTGATTCACTTATTAAATAGCTAGCTTACAAGCCAGTTTTATTGTAAGTTCTTGTGTATTCTTGTTTGTAACAGAAACAATTCAGTACATAACTTATTTGAATGTCGAGCCTACCTGTACTGACCTCATAAAAAACCTCATGGTATTCTCGTGGATAATCTAAAGCAGTGGTTCTCAAACTTTAGTGTGCCAGGAGGGCTTGTTAAAACACAGATTGCCGGGCCCCACTCCCAGAGTTTCTGATTTATTAGGCCCTAGGTGAGGTGAGAATTTGCATTCCTAATAAGATCCCTGGTGACACTGACATTGCTGATCCAGACACCACACTTTGAGAGCTACTGACAGAGAAGATGGATTTAGTGGCCAGGCGGATTCATGGCAGTCTTCAAACCAAATTGAGAATGCGTGTGGATAACAGTTTGGAGGAGGAGACTGAAGCAAGAAGCTAATAGAAGTCATGCTGGTTCGCTTCAGTTTGCTTTCAAGATAATCCGCTGAAACTAAAAGCTGAGTTAGGGACCTTGAGGAGAGAGGTACATGTTTGAAATAGTCACTGTGGGGAGAACAACTATAATTGTGGACCTGTGTCTTCATCTCCATTTTTCTACCTTATGCCAGGCCTTAAATAAGTACTTAACATACATTATCTCATTTAGTCCTCACAGCAACTTTAAGTACTGGTACCCTTCTCTTACATGACATGACACGGAGCAAATTTCACACACAAAATGGGAAGCCCCAGCCAAACCATACACGGAGCAAATTTCACACACAAAATGGGAAGCCCCAGCCAAACCAGCACACGTCTTCAAAGGCTGAATTTTTTAATGCCAAAAGCGAAGTTATGGAATGCATAATAGACTTTCTTGTAAAGTCTGTTGTCTTAGATAAAAGATTAGAAAGTTCCATTAATACTAGACAACATAAATTTGTCGCAACAAATCTTACCTTTTTAATAACGAAATTTCACTGCTCCAGAAGCTGTTGGTTAATAAGTAAACTCTTACTCTTAAGAATTTCTTGTTAAATACTGTAAGGGAGATGGCTGTGCTTTAGTCAGGAGTGGGCCACGGTGGCTTTCCCGTGCAGCCTAACTCAGTGGGATTGGAGCACGGGCACATAGCTCTTCACATTATGTAACCACACCACGTGAGGTGCATTAGGTGATCACCCATGTGAGCTCGTGCTTGGCTGGGAGCCACTATTGTCTGTAAAAGGTATAATTACCCTGCTAACGCTGTGAATGTGGCTTATGCCTGGGTCGGCTTGTGCCCAGGTTCGCTTGCACCCAGAGAGAGAGTAAAGCCATGTGGAAACTGTCTGCGATTCCTCGAGTGTTTTTCCAGTTACCTGGCACCGGACTACCCACTCCCCTTGGTCCTCAGCTTGGGCTGAAACCTAACACTTGGCATGACAATTGGCATCATGAACAGGATACTGAGGAGAGTGAGCCTTTGTTCCCCGCTGATTCTGGGTCAACCATGTGGCTACAACATGGGTTATGGTGCCCAGTGGCAGCTGTACTGCTTGGATGGGCTCTGGTGGAAACCTGGGCAGCAGTACATGGGTCTCCTGCAAGCGTGGAGAAGGCGCTAAAGCAGCTAGAAGCACAGAGCCCTGAGAAGGAGCGAGCTTTTGCTAGCAGAATTGGATGGGTGTTTTTTGACTGCACTAAGAGAAGCACACACCCAGTCCCTGAGGGGTGCAGTAGAGGCAGGGGCCCTCCAGGTACACATGAGGTGCCTGGAGGGCCAGCTACACAGGTCAGAAAAAGAGTTAGAAACTGCCATGAATGGGGACCTCCAGCCACAGGTTGGGTGCCTGGAAGCCCAGCTACAGAGCTTGGAAAAGGAATTAGAGGCTGCTGTAGATGAAAGCCTGGGTCTATCTTCTCGGCCAGAGACCCCCCACTTGGTCTGATACCAAGGAGGGTGTCTGTGGGATCGAGGGGTCCATGCTGTAAAGAAGGGGAAGATGTGCCACCCACATGGGTTCCCCCAGTGGGAGAAAAGGGGGCCCCAGTGAGTGACACACTCACAGATGTGGATAGATTTGATTTTGGCCAGAGCTGACCAAGAGAAAACTGATAAGCAGCCCAACGAGGTACTCTTAACTTTGTGGAGACAGTTGTCTCTGGAGCAGCAATTCCAGAAAATGTTCAAGGGGGAGAAGAATGTTGCTGTGTGACTTGGACCCGCCCAGGCGCTCCAGCTCAAAGACTATGTGCTGCAGACAGGCAGGGGTGAAAGTCTTTTCTGCTTGATGGGGGAACTGGCCAAGGTGCCTGGCTTGGGGGGGACACTGGACGGCTGGAGGCTACATGTGAAATTAGCAATCCACTGGTCTCCCACAAATGCACAGCAAGTGCTGGTGCTGTTAGACACCAGTGCAGATACATTCTGGGGTTGGATGTTTTACAGAGCTTGACAGCTGTGCCCTCTGTCATGGACTTGATGGACCACTTAATGGAAGTGGGGCAGTACCGCCTAAAGCATTCTTTTACAGAGAGCTTGGAGTGGTTTGCTTTCATGGGAGGATGACAGTGGACTTTCACAGTGTTGCTGCAGGGCTTTATGCATGACCCCACCATATGTCATGGTCTTGTTGATGATATTATGCTAACCTCTGATTCTCTTTTTTTTTTTTTTTTTTTTGAGGCAGAGTCTTACTCCATTACCAGGTGCCAGGCTGGAGTGCAGTGGTGCGATCTCTGCTCACTGCAACCTCTGCCTCCTGGGTTCAAGCAATTCTCCTGCCTCAGCCTCCCGAGTAGCTGGGACTACAGGCGCGGGCCACCATGCCCAGCTAGTTTTTTTGTATTTTTAGTAGAGACGGGGTTTCACCATGTTGGCCAGGATGGTCTCGATCTCTTGACCTCATGATACGCCCGCCTCGGCCTCCCAGAGAACCTCTGATTCTCTTGCAGATTTAGAAGTGGCAACACTCCCCTTGCCTAAAATTAAGATGGTGTGGCTGAGACCACCTTCCTGGCAGCCAAGAGGACCATTTAGTAGGCATAAGCCCTAAGGGTAGTTGGACCAGGGGCGTCCATTTGAGCTGGATGTGTATGTGACCACAGATAGTTTTGGCTTGGGCCTGTAGCAGTACATGGAGCGCTTGCGAACACTGGTGGGATTTGGTCCCAGCTGTGGAAGGGAGCTGAGCCCCGGTGTTCATTGATGAAGAAGCAGTTTGTAACTCATTTGCTGCCCTTCAGGCTCATGAGAGCGTGGCAGGATGGGCTACAGTCATTGTGCGTACAATTTACCTGATAGTGTGATGGGTGCATTCATGGATGATGACCCCCCGGACTGGGACAGCACAGACATCCACTTTGGCAAAGTGAGGCACCTACTTGGAGCAGTGGAGTACACTGAGTACAAGTCCCTTAGCAGCAGAGTTGCAAGAGGTCTTGGGACCTGTAGTCCTAATGCAAGATAAGGCCATGGGGCCTGAAGCAGCCCTCTACCTTGAGCCATTGTTGTTTAAGGAAGGGCATCCCCCCCATTCCCGATGGGGCATGGTACACAGATGGGTGTAGCCAAGGTGCTGCTGCTGCCTTGACTGCTGTTGCATTCCAACCTAGTATTGACACCATATGATTTGAAACCAGATATAGGCAAAGTAGCCAATGGGCTGAACTTAGAGCAGTGTGGATGGTGATCACCAAGGAGGTGACACCTATGGTAATCTGTACCGATAGCTGGACAGTTAACTACCTAGAAGTTACAAAGGTGACTAGTTGGTCACCAGCCCATGTGGGACCAGGCCATGTCGCAAGATCTAGAGCAGGAAGGATGACCTCCTCCGACCAGGTATAGGGACGAAAGGTAACCTGTCGTTGTCTGCCCCAGCACCTTTAAAGGTAGGGGAACAAAAAAACTGGCATAATGTATAAAGCAACATTGTGGTGATGTCACTATGGGGTGGTTGTCCGCCATAACCTGGAGCTGTTGCTTTCTTTGTTGTTGATGTGTGTTGTGAATTCAGGGCTCCAACATATGGGCACATGTCCCTGCCCAGAGGACACCCTTGGCCAAGGGAGTGGAGTGTAAATGAGATGGCTGCACTTTAGTCAGGAGTAGGCCTAGGTGGCTTTCCGGCACAGCGTGACTTAATGGGTTTGGAGTGCAGTCACAGAATTCTGCACATTATGTAACCATGCCATGTGAGGCGCATTAGGTGGTCACCCACATGAACTCGTGCTTGGCTTGGAGCCATTATTATCTGTAAAAGATATAATTACCCTGCTAACACTGTACCTACAGCCTGCACCCCAGTTCGGCTTGCACCCATGGCTCACTCCCAGCCTTGCTCACACCCAGAGAGATAAAAGCCATGTTGAAACTGTCTGCAATCCTCAAGTATTATTCTAGCTACCCACCACTGGTCCACCCACTCCCCCTCGGTCCTCAGCTTGGGCTGGAACCTGGTACTTGGCGTGACACTACTTTAACTCCTATATTGGCATCAGCTTGTTCATGTATTGGTTAAAAAATCCTAATGTTGACTAATTTGAGTAAATTTTCTTTCTGCTTTAATTTTTAACTTTCTAGGTAGATTATGATAATCATGCACTTTATAAACATGGAAAGACAGGTCGAAAACAGTCTCCTGTGCGTATTTTCACCAACATTCCACTCAACAAAATAATCCTTCCTACCGAAGAAGGATACAGGTAAGATCACAGTGGAACTTTGAAGTACACGAGTCACTGAAAATGAAGTTACATATACCTACCAGTAAAATGCTTTTAGTATTGAATTATGTTATTCTATTACTTTTAAATTAGGTCCATAATTTCATAATGAATTCAAATTGTACCCCGTTTTTGTAATGAGTGCTTTGTAAACTTTTATCTACTCTGTAAATCTCAATAAATATATGCAGCCTATTTCTCTGTCCTTTACTCTTTAGATTTTGCTCTTTGTGTCAACGATATGTTTCTCTAGAGAATCAGCACTGTGAGCATTGTAATTCTTGCCCCTCCAAGGTATGGTGTTCTTATAAAATGTATTTTTATTGAGAAATATTCATTTCATTTTAGTTTACTAGTTTTATTACTTTTTAAATGTTATTTTGTTAATAGGATTTGTATTCATATGTATTATCATTTATTAATTATAATACATTTTAAATTATAGCATACAACAGGCTTTTAAAAGCACTTACTGCCTTCATCATCACCAACAGTTGTTTGAATTCATCTTCATATGGTACAGTGTGACTGCTAAAATGATCAGTGTTTCAAATAAGGCATTAAATGAAAGCTCAATTATGTGTATGTGGAGGGCAAAATTATGGTGTTTCAAATAAGGCATTGAGCTATTAGGTACCGTCATCATTCTGATGAAATAATTAATAACATGTACTGTGCACTTTTAATATGCCAGACACTTTCCTAAGAGCTTTACATGGATTAACTCATTTAATCCTCACAACAGCCTTATTAAGTACAGTTACTTGTGATTTTTTTACAGATGAAGGACTGAAAAGGGACATACCTCCCATTTATTTATTTAGGTATTATTTTTTCTTAATAGACTTGGTTCTTTAGAGCAGTTTTAGGTTCACAGCAAAATCGAGCAAAAGGTACAGAGACTCCTCATATGTCCCTGCCCCCACACATACACATTCTCCCCAACTATCAGCATCTTCCACCAGAAGGGGGCATTTGTTACAACTGATGGACCGTAGTTGACACATCATGAACACCTGGAGTCCATAGTTGACGTTAGGTTCACTCTTGGTGTTTTACATTGTATGAGTTTGAAAAATGTATAATGACATGTTTTCACCATTACAGTGTCCTACAGAGTGGTTTCACTGTTTTCACTAAAAATCTTTTGTGTTCCGCCTACTCATCCTTCTTCCTGAAGGGTATCTCTGGCTGCCACTATCTTCTTACCATCTCCATAGTTTTTCCTTTTCCAGAATGTCATGCAGTTAGAATCGTACCATATGCAGACTTTCAGACTGGCTTCTTTCACTTAGTAATAGGCATTAAAGTTTCCTTCATGTCTTTTCATGGTTTGATAGCTCATTTTTTGTTAGCACTGAATGATATTCCTTTGGTGTACCACAATTTGTTTACTTATTCACCTACTGAAGGAAACCTTGGTTGTTTCCAAGTTTTGGCAATTATAAATAAACCTCCTAATTTTGTAGGAAGGCAGTATGACCCTTAAGTTGTTTTGTTTATTTTAACTAAATCTGGTCAGAAAGGGCCTGTGAAGTTTAGCTTGGCTCATAAGCACAAATTATTCTCCAAAGAATAGGATGCATTTGTGTAAATATTAGAAAGTACATTTTTCATGATTATATAATGATACTACATTTTCCATGATTATATAATGATATTACTGGTTATACTTGTTTTTGACAACGTTAATACATCTGATTGTTTATATTTAGTTTTTATTAGTTGAGACATGATGTGTCTTCTTCATTAAAAAAAATTATGCTCAGATTGTATAGTTTAAAGTTGAGGAAAATGAACTTATTTAGAGATGCACACAAAGGTGGTAAAAGGAAGCAAGAGCAAGGAAATGACAGTCACAAAAACTCAATAGGTGTTACTTGGAGGGAAAGGGAAGAATGCTATGATTTAGTAGGGACACAGGGGGAATTTCCAGAGGGCTGGTGGTATTCTATCTTGACCTGGTGGGTTTCATCCGTGTTTGCTTTATAATACTCATTAAATTGGGTATGTTTTATGCACTTTTCTAGATATTTTTTATTTCATAGTTTTAAAATTAATCAAACAGTAACCTATAATCTGTCTTTCTAAATTATGTAAAGTTCTCAAATATGAATTTCATTAAGGATTATACAGTATAGACACATAAAATTATGAATCATTAATTCTCTTGAAATTTTCATTTGAGTCCTTCTTTGTGCAGATTGGGTTGCTTGAACTGGAGTGGATTTTCAAGATGATTTAGATAAATCTCCTAGTTTTACAGTTAAGGAAATTGAGGCCCATCAAGGAGGCATTTGAGTTGAGTGGAGAAATGCATAAATTAAAATCAAAGTATTTAATCGTGAAGCCCAGAAAAGGCAGAAATAGGGAATGAATAATTTACACAGATTTTAATAAGACATTTTAATTTTTAATTGTAGAACTTGATTTTTAATAACAAATTAAATATAATTTAAAATTTTTTTTTGTAGGACGGAGGAAGTGGAACCATTGCTTTCTCTGCAAAAAGTGTGTAAAGCCTTGTAAGTATTGATAGTTAGTGTCTGAGATCCTATGAATACATTTTAGTTTTTCTTCATCTAAATAGGATTTTTCATTGGATTTATAAAGAAAAAAATAATCAGTGTAGAGACTTGTAATTTATTTGCTTTTTAATTTTATAGTTATCACCATATATGTTCTGCCTTGCAGGAGAGATGACTGCTAACCTGTTTCAGTGTGGCATTTGGTTTTACTTATTTTAATAAGGCATTGTGTCACTCAGCCAGCCTCCATTGTGACAGTAACTGTCAGCTCATAACTCACTGGAGAAGGGCTGAATTTGTTGCCATTTAACAGAAAGAAGTTAGTGGAGTTCTAACCTCTTCACCCTGTCTCTTTAGCCAAACAAAAACTAGCTGTGCAAACTAGCCACAATTCTTCAAGTAAACACTGTTCGTATATCCTACCTTAAAGGTTAATAAGATGAAAAATTACATTCAATGAACTTCTTTTGAAACTTAATTTTTATTTTACAGCCTGGATCCACTGTAGCATTTGCAATCACTGTGCTGTTCCAGACCATTCTTGCCAGGGCCCCAAAGATGGCTGCTTTATTTGTGGTGAACTGGATCATAAACGCAGTACCTGTCCTCACGTCGCTACATCTACAAGAGCTAACAAGTCAGTCGAATACTTTACTAGAAAAATGTATTCCATCGTGTTTTATACAGGGTAATCCACAAAAGCATGCAACATTCAGAGGATTTTGAAGTGCCAGGTTAATTGTCACTTTCACTATTATGTATTGGCTGCATAGATGGGCGGATGGAGGAGAGGAAGATGATTCAAAGAGCTTGCTTTCGAAGAGCTTATAGTTTTACAGCTTAGACATGAAAATAACCAGCTTTACATCTCATTAGCTTTATGTCTCATGTGTAAAGTTACAGAGGGCGACAATTCATGCTTTATTGAAGGACATGGTATTTAAGTCAGGCTTTGAGGGACAGATCAGATATAGACACAGGATGGCAGGAAAGGCTGGAGAAGGCATTTCAGATTGAATAGCGAATACTTCCACAGTAGGCAAATTGTAGAAAGTTACTTCTTTGTCTCAGATTTTAAGAAAAATATTTAGACATGCTTACTTAAATATTCGAAATTTTTATTACTATTTTTTTCTGTAATTATTTTCATGTCTCTTACCAATATTTGATTACAGCTATGGATTACAACTCAATAAAGTGATACCAATGACAATAACATATTTAGAAAAGCCATTGCTTCTGGAATAGTTATCCCCAAAACAAAACGAAAAAAGAAAAACATTGCTGTTTTAACCAGGCTAATTTGAATGGTTATACTTTTTTTCTAACTAGAAGGGATAATATAATTAAGTCCTCTTACTTTATTGATAAGAAAACTAATGTCATGCAATTATTAATTGGAGATTACCAGATAGCTAAATTTGACATTATGTGAAAATTGAGATTAGGGTAAAAATGTTGGGCTACCATATTTCTTGTGATTCCAAAAAATTGATTCATATTAGAAATATCTGATGCTTTTGTAATTATTTATGATAATATTAGAATTCTTTCTCATGTGTTTGATTTATTTGTGGTCAGTGAAAACTTTTTTTTCCATTGTGGTCCAGCCACTCGAATTCTGGCTACTATTACAACTGTCTCTTGCCTAAATTTACTCTATTTCAAATAATTATTTCCACTGAGTAATCCAGAATAGAGTTTTTGAAAATCAATTAAAGAAGCTTATTGAAGAATCTTATGAAATATTTTTCCTTAGAATAAACATTCAAAAATTGAATACAGTCTCATAAACATATTGGTCTGGGACTGTTGTGCCATTGACAGTGTAATTCTGGGTGGGAACAGGAGTCAGTAACATGCTCAGCCTTTAAATCTGTGAACTTACGTGGAAACTGAATTTGCATTTTGATACTCTATTGTGAGCTCTTCATTGCTTCCTAAATAGCCTCAGCTAGTCTGTTTGGCACTAATATACTATTTCATTAGGGGAAATCATCTAGTATCTTTCAGTACTAGATTTTATCAAGCTTAATTCCAAGAGCAAATCTTTTGAGATGCGGATGCCTGATAATTCTTAAATAATACTACTTTTTTTTCTCAAAGACTCCTAAATTCCTGTTAATAGTTACAGCTTTCAAAAAAAATTATAATGAAATTCACAAAGCAAAATTATTTTTTTCTTTATAATAGTGAAAAATAACAGCCTTTTTAGCATACATGGCATAAAAAGGCTTTCCATCCCATGCCTTTTACAGCTGTCTTATATTAATCTGTTTTTCCTTGGTGTTAATTTTTCTTTCGTTGCTAACTGGAATGATGCTGGCTCCCTCTTGTGGTTAAAACTCATTTTATCAGTTACATAAATATCTATAATTTAGAGGGCAAATACTAGGTCAGTTTAATTTTAAGACAATATAAAACTGACTTACAGTCAGTTCATCGCCGTTCAAAGACTTTATCTCCGGAAAGTTTTGTATATTCATAGTACAAATGAATATTTTCAAATATTTTTCTCCTGTTTTTGTTTACTGTATCCCCTAGTGAAATCGGGTTCATTTTTAGTCCTGCTTATACGTACATGAGCCAAAGAGAAACTTAAGTTTTGTGTACAGGCACACATGGCTTCATTGACTTTGCCATTAAGATACTACTATACTTCATTAAGTTTGCTAAATCATCACTTATCAAGAAATTATCCTATTAAAAAAATGACTGGGGAAGTAGATTTATATAATATGCAAGAATCAGTATAATAATATAAAGGTGACTTTTTTGTTTTAGTTTTCAATCCTACTCCTCCTGTAGACTGTTTTATTTTGAACTGATAACCCCAGTCCGTAGTGCAAAATCTAAATATGAAAAAATTTAAAGTTGTCAAGGAGAATTCTGCATAATGGTCACGTGGAAATAATAATAGCTACTATGTATTGAATGATTATTATATGGTTAGTAGTTTGCATATATGAAGAATTTACAGTAGAGTATGTAGTATCAAGGTGATTAAGAGCACAGGTTCCGGAGTCCAGCTGGTTCTGCCAGTTCCTCATGGGATGATCATTGATTTCATAGCCTCAATATCTTTGCCTAAAAAAGGAAGGGTGGAGAGGAGGGGGTGGTCATTGCCTTTATCTCTGTCTTCCAGCTCCTTGAAGTCAACAATTATGCCTATTCATTTTTGTATTCTCAACAGCTAACATATATGCTGAGTAAACAAAAAGTGAGGCATAAATTGAACCCATTAGGGGATACACTGTTTATGAAGCTCTTCTCCCAGGTTTTCTCCTGGCAAGATCAAGAATAAGCTTTTCTATGGAGAAGCTTATGAAAGGTGAACCTAACAATTGATATTGCTGGATAATCAGGGGAAGCTTCCAGGTTTGCCAGTGCTATAGCTCCGGCCCGTTCCTTGGTTCTCGATATGATGAGGGGTATGATTCTCCTAGCTTGGGGAAAGTGAATGGATGGGCCTGTAATCTTCTCAGCCACAGGTCGCCTGTAACTTACTTCCGAGAACACCAGAAACGAAGAATCTGTTTCATCTGGTGTAGTTCAGTGTTTTTAGAGGGTGAGTTCCAGCTTGTTTATTTTGAAGCTAATCTTCAAGATAAGGACCACAAAATGCTGATACCCTGTGTGGCACTTGTCAGGACTTACGATCTGCTGAGGAAAGGAAAATCTGCAGGACTTAGGAAACAGGCCTTTTCAAGGCTTGTCAGTTTTTTCCATTGTGCTGTTTCATTTTCCTGCCTCTGCTAACTGCCCCATGTATCAGCTCCTCTCCTAAAAAACAGAATTCAAGGATTTGGAGATTGAAGTACTGAGTTGGGCAGTACAGATGTACAAAACGCTTTTTTTTAAAAAAGAGATCATGCTCGGCTGGGCATGGTGGCTCACGCCTGTAATCTCAGCACTTTGGGAGGCCGAGGTGGGTGGATCATGAGGTCAGGAGTTCGAGACTAGCCTGGCCAACATAGTGAAACCCCATTTCTACTAAAAATACAAAAATTAGCTGGGCATGGTGGCACATGCCTGTAGTCCCAGCTACTCAGGAGGCTGAGGCAGGAGAATCGCTTGAACCTGGGAGGTGGAAGTTGTGGTGAGCTGAGATCTCACCAGTGCACTCCAGACTGGGGAACAGAGTGAACTCCATCTCAAAAAAAAAAAAAAAAAAAAATCCAAACTCACCTGCTTTGCATTTACCTCTGTGGTGAGTTTGCCCCGACCAGCTTATTCTAAATTCGTAGTAACTGTCTTTTAAAGAAAATTTTTTTTTCTGAAACATTTTGCTTGGTCAGGCCTCTGACTGTTTCCTTGTTATGGTTAGGAGACTGAGGATTTATGCTTGCAATACACTAGATGCTTTCCCTTCTTCTGTTTTCTTATTTGGTTAGCTAGTTAATTAAACTTCAATATAATTACATAATTCACTGTGCTCATTCTGTGAAATAATTTAGCACCTTGTTTTCCAGGGCTGTCAGAAAGCAGAAGCAAAGAAAAAGTAATAAGATGAAAATGGAGACCACGAAAGGACAATCCATGAATCATACATCTGCTACAAGGAGAAAGAAAAGGAGGGAAAGAGCCCATCAATATCTTTGCTCTTAAATGTCCAGTGACTTGAGAATAAGAAAGATTTATAGTCCAACCTTTGATGCCATTTTCTGAAAGTGCCACACTGGACTTAAATTCAGCCGCTTTCAGAGGTGTGCACCTTTCTGAGCTAGGTAACAGGCAGGTGGCATTTGCTGGCTTAGTCCCTTATCTGCCTCTCTGGAGACTTGGGGAGTTGCTCCATCTTCAGCTGGTTTACTAGTTCTTCCGACACTCGTTTTTCCTCACTTTAACTCTCTCCCAGTCACATTATTCTATTTTTATTTATTTATTTTTGAGATAGAGTCTTGCTCTGTTGCCCAGGCTGGAGTGCAACGGCAAGATCTCCGCTCACTGCAACCTCCGCCTCCTGGGTTCAAGCGATTCTCCTGCCTTAGCCTCCTGAGTAGCTGGGATTATAGGCACACACCACCACGCCTGGCCAATTTTTTTATTTTTAGTGGAGACAAGGTTTCACCATATTGGCCAGGCTGGTCTCGAACTCCTGGCCTCAAGTGATCCGCCTGCCTAGGTCTGCCAGAGTGCTAGGATTACAGGCATGAGCCACCACGCCCAGCCCCAGTCACATTATTCTAGCCTCTTTATCCAAAAAATGAGCAGACAGCATTCTTTTGCAGAAGATGTCAGAAGAAAATGGAAGTGAAAACCTATGAAGTTTGTTTACATTGAACATGAAAGTATGTTAATTTAAATAGGAAAATGTTTTATGTTAAATATGAAACAATAGTTTGAACCCCACTTGAAAAGAAAAGTACAGTGCACAATTGTTTTTAGACTGAATCTGAAGATGATGGAAAGAATTTTTACAAAGGCACTGTATATAGAGATTGTAATTATAATTACGTTATTATTAAATATTTGTTTTCCAAGTATTTGTGCAGCTGTCCTTTGATGGTCTAGAATCACTTAAATATTTGTTGAATGAATGAGATGTTTAGAAATCTGACTTGCTCTGTCATTTCAGTGTCTTTTAACCGATGCAGTAAGTTTCTCTCTTTGTGAAGCAGTTAGTAGCAGAAGGCAGGATAGTTTGGTAATTAAACTCCTCATTCCTACCCTTACATTCCTGGCTGTATGGTCTTGGCCAGGTCACTCACTCCCCCAAAAGCCCGTGTTTCTTCATTATTATAATGGGAGAATAACAGCTATACCTGAGGTTTGTTCTGTGATTAAATTAAATGAGACCCAAGTGCGTGGCTCTCAGTTCTCCTCTGTCGTTGGTGAGTTATGAAGATTGTTACTGAGGTTTAGTAGTAATTATCTTTTGGCCCAGTAGCATAGCACTGAAGGCAGTAGTTTGAACTCCCAGAACAAACAGTTCATCTCCCCATTTCTCCGCTAGTTATTATCTCCTTAAGACTGAATTGTTTTGAATGACTTATGTTTGCATAATGACTTTTCTCGTTTCTAAACAATGCTATAAAGCAGATTTGAAGGCATCTTTGTTTGGGGTTAGTCAGAGGCCTGTGAGTAAGGGTAGAGGAACTGCATTCCATCTGGTATTTAAATTCCAGGTAAGTTAGGGCTGATGCCCGGTGTGGAATACTCAAGCATGGCCCAGATCAGTGTGGCAGTGGTGTACATCAGCTGACATCAAAATATGAGTTATACCCCTGGACTTCATAAGCGTCAGAAAGCTCTTCTCCCCTTTGTTACGTGGAGTGCTATGATAGGAGGGGCACATGGAGGTGACTGGATGAGATACGAACGTTGTAAAGCCATTGTGAGAGTTCCCCTCTCTGATTCAAGCAGACATTGCCTGACTTTATGGTGTTCACCACTCCATGGTAAAAATCTATTGAAATCTCTGAAACTAAGACACCGGAAGGACTATGACTACTGAAGAATTGAGTTCTGAAGGCCAACAGCTATTCTCATCACTAGATTTCCTTAATTTTAAAATACCATCAATTGTAAAACACAACATTGATTTTATCATGGCTTTTCAGGGGGAGAAAAGAAACAATACTTCATTAATTATACATATTAATTTTTAGATTATCTGATTTCAGAAATACTGAAATGCAAAAAAAAACGCACATCTTAGAATTGAGGAAATAGTCTTAGTTATAATCAGGAATAATGTACTTATTTATTTTGAGGCAGAGTCTTGCTCTGTCGGCCAGGCTGGAATGCAATGGCACAATCTTGGTTTACTGCAACCTCCCCCTCCTGGGTTCAAGCGATTCTCCTGCCTCAGCCTCCCAAGTAGCTGGGATTACAGGTGCCCGCCACCACGCCTAGCTAATTTTTGTATTTTTAGTAGAGACAGGGTTTCCCCATGTTGGCCAGGCTAGTCTCAAACTCCTCATCTCTGGTGATCTGTCTGCCTTGGCCTCCCAAAGTGCTGGAATTGCAGGCATGACCCACCACACCCAACCAGGAATAATGTACTTTAAAACTTTGTTACTGTCTTAGAAAGTTAAAAATAGGAAATTTGGTGATTTTATACTTACATTCAATTAATACTGATTTTAAGGACTTAATCTGTGTTCCTTTGTCAGAGAATAAACTAATTGGTAGTCTGTAAAAATGTATCTCTGGGAGGTAGAATGTGAAGTGGGATGAGGTCATTTGTTCTTAATAGAAATCTGCATATTTGAATATTAAGATACCTACTTAAAACAGCAATAGAAGAAAATCCCTGAAATCTGACAGATAACATTTTCTAAGCTTTTAAAAGGACACTTTCAGTAAATAATTACAGCTAAATTTCATTCTCTTTCTTATATTATGAAATTTAATGAGCTATGAAGTCTTTTTGTAGGCCCTCAATGATTAGATTTCATGTTTGTTCCTATCTTAGTCCAGTTCCTAGACTAGTTTATTTCTCCATATGCCCCATTCTTTTCATCCGATACGGTTCTTTCTCCTTGGAATATGTACCCCCACATGGCCAGTCCGTTCTCTTTTGGGAATCTTCCGCAAGTCCCTGATACAGAAACCTTCTTTGGCCCCTTAGCGTTTTATGCCACATTTAAGGCACTTTCACATATTCTGTGATTATTTGTACAGATTTTATTTCTCGCAAAGATTTAGGTTTCTTAATGTCAGTACCCATTTCATCCACTCTTGTGTATACTGTGCCTTGTTGGTGCTCAATAAAAATTTGATGTAGCCAGGCATGGTGGCTCATGCTTGTAAACCCAGCGCTCTGGGAGGCCGAGGTGGGCGGATCCCCTGAGGTCGGGAATTCGAGACCAGCCTGACTAACATGGAGAAACCCCGTCTCTACTAAAAATACAGTATTAGCCGGGCATGGTGATGCATGCCTGTAATCCCAGCTACTTGGGAAGCTGAGGCAGAAGAATCACTTGAACCTGGGAGGCAGACGTTGTGGTGAGCTGAGATGGCGCCATTGCACTCCAGGCTGGGCAACAAGAGCAAAACTTCATCTCAAAAAAAGAATTGATGTAAGAATGGAATTTTCTAGAGGCTTTAAAGTGGTAGGCATGCCTGAAATATGGACTGGATCTGCTCTTTATGTTTCTTCTAAGGGCTGAAAAAGAAGACAGATTTGTATCGGGAGGGACTTATAGAGTCAATATGAGGACCACCCTGACACTGAGGTTTTAGATGTGGGGATGTGCTGTGTGAGGAAGATTAGTAGCCTTATCTGCAAGGCCCCTTCAAAGTAATCTGCAAAATGCTAGGGAGAAGTTTGACTAATCTTGAAACATAAAATCGCAACCTACAAAGGGTCTTGGTCTGCTGCCACTGCATTCACAATGTCTCTCCAGTGGAGTAGTACATCTATTGCCAGAGAAATAAAAATGTGTGTGTTTGTGTGTTGTTGTTGTTGTTTTAAAGGGAGTCTCTCTCTGTCACCTAGGCTGGAGTGCAATGGCACGATCTCGGCTCACTGCTCACTGCAACCTCCGCCTCCCAGGTTGAAGTGATTCTCCTGCCTCAGACTCCTGAGTAGCTGGGATTACAGATGTTTGCCACCACACCCTGCTCATTTTTGTATTTTTAGTAGAGACAGTGTTTCGCCATGTTAGCCAGGCTGGTCTCGAACTCTTGACCTCAGATGATTTACCTGACTTGGCCTCCCAAAGTGCTGAGATCACAGGCATGAGCCACCGTGCCCGGCCTGTGTGTGGTTTTTATACTTCTTTTATGGCACTTAAATCATGCCTTGTATGAGAATGACTTTACGTACTTGTTTAGCCCCGTACAGATTAGAAGGTCACTGATGGCAGTGCCTGTGGACATCATTGTGTTTGCTTACTAGGCACGAGAACTGTACCTTACCTATGGTGATAGAGGTTACCAGCTGCATCACCTGTGACCTCAGTTAATGGGAAGCAGGCAGCCAGGCTAACACATTTCTTCACCCTCTGGGTAGTAGGTGCTTGTAAATACCAACTGAGTGAATGGAAATGCCATTTATTATGCCGCTTTATGCCTCACACCCTAACTATGCTATAAGAAGTGGATACATATAGAGCTGCCTAGGTAGGTCAGCTTCCACAAAATCTAAAGGAAAATCCAGTTTTACTCTTTGATGTGATTTTTAAATGGACCATGAGGACCTGGGTTGAAATTACTTGAGGGTCAGCTAAGAAGGTCATTACAATAAAGTGGAGATAAGATCTCTGCTATTTGATTTCAGGCAATTTAGTATAAGTGTTAACTCAGCAAGATGAGACAAATAGAGCCACAAGATCTCAGAGCTCTGAAAGGTTGAGTTTTATCCCAACTGTCTTTGGCAGGACAGTTACAAGGTCCCTGGTTTAGGTGCTTGATACCACTGGAGACCAAACGAGGTGAAACAGCTGGTCATCTCTAAGATGGCAGGCCTGAATAGATGGGCCAGTTTCTTCATCTGTGTTAGATATACTGAGCTCCAAGTTTCTCTTCAAAGAATCAGTAGGTCAGTATGTTCAGCTCTCTCATTCTTTGTTCTCCATTTTAAAGTTTAACTTCCTGGTTCTCTTTGCCCTGTTGCCTCAAGTTTCCGTAAACAACTTTCCTGCCAGTTCCTATCAGTAGTTCACATCTGTTCCCCCGGTCACCTGCTTTGACCTGAGCCACCCCTGGTCACCTGCTCTGACCTGAGTCACCTTTAGTTACCTGTTCCATAACCCTCCTCCCGCCAAACTGCTCACCCTGCCACTCTGGCTCATACCCCTCCTCCCTTTAAAATGGCCAATTGGAATTAGCTTAGACTATGTGGCCCAACCCTAGCCAATGGGGGAATGACACAGCAGTAGGAGCTACCTGCATCAGGGATAAAAACCCCTTCCCCTCCCTTGTTCAGGTGTGCTCTTGCCATTGCTCCATTGGTGAGAGGCACCCTTCTATAGAAGTAAATTGCCTTGCCGAAAAAATTATTTGATCACTAATTCTTCTTTTTGGCACCAAGGAACAAGCAATTGTTTCTGACATCTACAAATGTGGAGAGGAGGAGTGGGAGAACACTAGAGGAAGTCAGCCCAAACATTCTACACGCTTAAAGAAGACAGAGGAAAACAAAGGTTGCTGCCTGTTAACTTTACAGTATGAGCCAGGTAAATCAAGGAAAAAAAAAAACATATCTTACCCTACCACCCAGAGATACTACCCAGAGATAACCACTATTACAACTTCCCTGTCTACCCTTCCAAAGATAGGTTCTTGCATAAATAGGTATACAGACATGTGCTAAACTTTCCCTCACAAAAATGGAATTTTAAGTACATACTGTTTTGTGACTCATGTTTTTTTGTAAGTATATTGTGAATATTGATTTATGTCTGTGTAGTATTCTTCAGGATAGATCTATTTTTTAAAAAATTTATGATGGGACATCTAGGTTGTTTGCATTTTTTTCACTTTTGTTAATAACCTTATAATGAACATGCTTAAGTATTTATTTCTCCTGCCTTTGCCTCCTTAAAAAGCACTGATGCCTGATCCCTGAGCCTTCTTCCCTTTTCCTCTTTATTCTGTGTCACAAATGCACAAATGAGCCAGTTTGACAAAGCAGTATTTTCCTAAGGATGAGGGGAGGCAAATGGAGTAGGTAAAACAAAAATCTTTATGGGGCAACGGGGAAGAGAAAGGCTGGAAGTCTACAGCCATACCACCCTGAACACGCCCGAGCTCGTCTGATCTTGGAAGCTAAGCAGGGTCAGGCCTGGTTAGTACTTGGATAGGAGACCACCTGGGAATACTGGGTGCTGTAGGCTTTATTTAAAAATAAAAATAAAAAATGAAAAGGCTGGAAACACTGTGTTAATATTTCTTGTCTACAGCTACTTTGGATCATTTCCAGGAATAATCCCTGCCACCACTGCCTACCAACACACATGAGGGTGCTATAGCAAGCTTGTCTAACCCACAGCCTGCAGCCCAGGACGGCTTTGAATGCAGCTCAACACAAACACAAATTCGTAAACTTTCTTAAAACATTATGAGATTTTTTTGTGTGATTTTTTTTTTTTTTTTTTTTTTTTTTTTGAGACAGAGTCTTGTTTTGTCGCCAGGCGGCAGGCTGGAGTGCAGTGGCGCGATCTCAGCTCACTGCAACCTCTGCCTCCCAGGTTCAAGCAATTCTCCTGCCTCAGCCTCCCGAGTAGCTGGGACTACAGGCATGTGCCACCACGCCCAGCTAATTTTTGTATTTTTTTAGTAGAGACGGGGTTTCACCATGTTGGCCAGGATGGTCTCGATCTCTTGACTTCGTGATCTGCCAGCCTGGGCCGCCCAAAGTGCTGGGATTACAGGCGTGAGCCACCGCGCCCGGCCGATTTTTTTTTTTTAGCTCATCAGCTGTCATTAGCGTTAGTGTATTTTATGTGTGGCCCAAGACAATTCTTCTAATGTGGGAAGCCAAAAGATTGGACAGCCCTGGTCTATAGCAGCATATAACTCTGCTGTTTCCTGCCCACACCTGGAACTCCACACCTGTGCTGTTTCCTTTGCTGTAAGGCTCAGGAAATTCATATTCTGTGAAGACTTCATGCACAGGTGGTACTCTGTCCTTTGCAGTACAGTGTTTATGCCTCTGGGAACAGCCATTTTCACAAGTTATATGGGTGTTTGTATTCAGGTAAGTTCCAGGAAAATGGACATTCAATTTCCATAAGAATGTAAAGTGCATAGATACTGGACCCCCACCAGATGATCTGTTATAACTGCCCCAAAACAACATCTGAAAATGCATTTTATGAAAAACAAAGGCAAGTGCGTTTTCACCTTAGAAATGTTGATTCTGGAAGAGTTGGGGGGACATGCTAAGTTGTTTGTGGCAAAGGCAAGGGTTGCAAAGCCCCTGAGAGGAAGTCAAGGGTTAAGAACAGTGCCTGGCACTTAGTTACTTGACACTAAATGAATTAATCTCCCTCCATCATCTACTTCCCAGGGGCTAGATCCAGTCAGAGGTCAAGAAGAGGGGGCTTGTTGGAAGTTAAAGGTCCTGCAGTGTAGGGCTGAGGGCCCCACAGGATTGTGGTGTGTCCCTTATGCTGTGCTGAGGCGCAGGATCCAACAAATAAAGAGACAGGACACAGAAGTACAAGGAAAATGCAGCTGGGCTCAGGGGGGCCACGCCACCTATAAGCGGAGTCAGGCGAGGCCCTCAATGTCCAGAAGCATCAGTATTTATTGTGTATAGGTTAGGAGGCAGGGCAGTGAGTGAAGTCATCTTTAAGGATACTGATAGGGTCGTGAGCAATAAAACAAGGGGTCCATCCTCATTAGGTCACCTAGGCTAGGAGGTGGACAGTGTGCAGCAAGGTGTCCACCCCCATTAGGTCACCGAGGCATGGAGGTGGGCCGTGCGCAGTGAAGAGGGTGCAGTGTGCAATACCTCTATCTATGGGCAAGCTACTTCTAAGAAGATTTATAGTAGGATGCTTTAAGTCACACAGCAGTGACAGAGCTGTCAGGGTTACTGCCACCTGTTGGCAGCTTCCAATGAGTTCTATAGGAAGATGCTTTTTGGGCAGCACAGTAACAAGAGCTAAGAAATTTCAGTCACCAAGATACGATTATCCGGAGGGGTTTTGGGCCCTCGGATGCTCAAGGGACTGCTGATCGGAGGGCAGCCTTCCACAAGAAGACGCAAGGTCCTACAACTCCTTTATCAGGAGGAGTGGCTCTTGCCCCAAGCCTGCCATACAGTGGGTATCTTTATGATACTGAATGCTGCCGCCTGGGCCATGGATTCTTGTCCTGCTATAACTGTTTTTTCCTTAAATCATGCTCTGCACTGTCTGCTCCAGACATTCCTCTGACTATAAGCTGCTTATTCCTTAATTCATGCTCTGTACTGTGTCTACTCTAGGCATTCCTCCGATTATGAACAAGATATAGTTATATATATATATATATATATATATATATATATGGAAATAACTGAGTAGTGAGATATTCTTTAGGCACTCATTCTATGAACAAATATATGATTATATATAGAGGATTATATAAAGAAATAACTGAGTAGTAACACTATAAACTGAGATATTCTTCAGATCTTAATTGTGCCAGGATTTTGCTTAGCTCTCCTTCCTCGGTGCCTATGTGGGGGGGCTACCCACACTGAGGCCTCTTTCTCCATTGAACAAGTGAAAGGTAGTGAAAAGTAGATGGCTTTCTACCACAGGTCTGTGGGAAGTAGTAAAGTTCCTTTTTAAAGTTTCCTTGCTTATTAAAGAATAAGTGTGCTTATAACTCTTTGTTAAGCCCCATCCTATGTAGTTGTTAGACATGCCATGCTTACAGGCAAGTAGTATATTCTATGTTCTTGTACTTTAACCAAGATATCTGTGCTGAACCAGGCGTATCCCAGCTCTCCATCGCTTTTACCTGTTTAGAAAAGTTTTAAGTTGTTAGCCAGTCGGGTTTTAGTTTAGATTGTGAGGTCTGGCTCCAGCTAATGAAGATCAGACACAGCAGTAAGGACGACCCCAAATGCATATGGGATAAATTTGTGTGTTTTCCTTTGTTCATTGTATTCTCGTGGCATGACGGCTAGTGAGAGTACCCTTCCTGCAGTCCAGGATGTAAAAATTGTGTTGCTGAAAAATCCTTTGTCTCAGTGCTAATTTTTCTTTGCAGCACCAAACATCTATTTCCAACAGATTTTAAGTTTAAGAACCGTAGGATGACATTGTCACATTCTCTCAGGGAGGTCATAGCTGTGGGAACTGTGAACATGTTGACTCATTTAAATGTGTCCTACATAAAGCAACATCAGATGAGTTCTGATTTACAAGACTACCAAGCGGGCCTGTGAGCCTTCTGGGCAAAGCTTGTCCTATGCATTCGTGTAGCCCCAGTTCTTCCACCTAGTAAATGCCCAAGAAGCTATAGAAGAAATCGTGTGTGAGCCCACAGTCCTCATTCGTTATGATGGGGCTGCAATTAACAATAAGTTGTGAGGGTTAAATGGGATGAGGAGTCACAGTATTATTTGCCTGTTAGGGAGGTTTTAGGGCAGGCCCCTCTTCCCTCTTCAAATTGGAATCACCCAAAGAGTTTAATACTGGGCCCATCCAGGGTTAATTCTCTTTTAATTGGTTTGGGGTGCTGCTTGGACAGGGGAACTTTTAAAATTCTACACTGAGCCACCAGGACTGACATGAGAACTACTTGTTTGGAGTCTGTCAGAGGAGATTCCAGCTGATCAGAACCTGAAGTTCATATTCTTTTTCATCTCCCCATTGTCGCTGAAGCCTTCCCTCTACACCCCTACCGTCCCTTCGAACACAGCAGCGAATTTCCGGGAAAACTGGAAAGGTATGCAAACATGCCCATACGCGTGCACACACGCGTGACCAAAAAATCCGCATGCGGCCTTCCACGTCCCGGCGCCCAGCGCTCCCACCTGCAGCTGGGTCCACCGCTTTGCCTCTCCCTCTCCGCTCCCCTGCGGGCTCCCTGCCCCGCCCACGTGCCCCACCCTCCCTCACGCCCCGCCCCTCGCCAGTCCCTTCCCCGCCCATGTGCTCCACCCTCCCCCTCGCTCCGCCCCTCGCTGCTCCCTGCCCTGCCCACGCGCCTTGTCCCCGTCCGCCCCGTCTTGCTCTCAGCCTCGCCAGGCCCGGTGCCCGCCCCGCCCCGCCTTCTCCTCTCGCGAGGCAGTCCCGGAGCCGGAAGTGCCTGGAGCGCGCGGACAGCGGCAGGGCGGGGCGGTCTGGAGGCTGCAGCGCGCGGCCGGCAGAGGGAGGGGAGAGGCCGGCGGGGCCGTGTTGGTCGCCGGTGGGGACTCTGCAGGTACCGCCACCGTCGGGGCTCCTCGCAGAGGGCCGGGAGCTCCTGCCGGCCTCTGACTGGGGTGTCGTTGCAGGGCCGTCCCCATGTTGCGTTTTCCGACCTGTTTCCCGTCCTTCCGGGTGGTGGGAGAGAAGCAGCTCCCGCAGGAGATTATTTTCCTGGTCTGGTCTCCCAAGCGGGATCTCATTGCTTTGGCCAACACAGCGGGCGAGGTAAGTGAGCCGGTGGAGCCCGCCTGGGCTGGGTCTGCCCGCTGGGGGCCCCAAAACACCGAGCCTGTTCATCGGGCCACAGGCGGCCGGAGCCTCAGTTTCCCCTTCTGCAGACATGGCGGGCCACCTGCTACCCCTTCCTTGCCTCCCAGGACGGCAGTAAACTTTAAGTAATATGCGAAAGGTGGTGTCTTTGCCATATTCGGTACTTTTATGGTTAAAGTAACAGTTTTCACACAGCTTAACACCGTCACGCAATCCTGCATCCCCAAGTCGTCTTCACTCATCGCTTTATTAGTTAACTGAACTTTTTAAGAAGCCCAGGATGTGCCACTCATGAGCTAGACATAGTGGTAGATTCAGGGCCTGCCCTGAGTTTGCTTACAGTTTTAGTAGCAGAAGGAAGAGTTATTTTCGAACTTTAGCTGCAAGACTGTATGCATGTAGCTGACCCAGAATATATATTTAAGAATCTGTAGTCTCTTGTCCACGTTTTATAGGTTGGATAACCAACTTCCATTAAAAAATACCTTTAAATTGGACAAGGAAGGGATGCATCATTGGATTCCAGACAGAACGTGCGTTAGTTTTGTCAGCATTTCTAGTTCACATTAAACTTCATCGAGTATAAACCTGTTGTAACCAACTTTCTGCTGAGAATTATTACTTGCCAGCCATTTTGTAAGGAAACCTTCACCTGTGCATCTTTCCGCCTCTGGCTTGAGCGTTATCTAGCCAGGTGAGAGTTGTGTAGAGTTAAATTTGGAAACTAGGTGGTAAGGAAATCTTAGCACCCTGCGGACTACAGCACCATGTTATCTACCATGACCCAGTGGCCAGGGTACTGATGTCTAATTTTTAGGGCCCTCCATGAAATCTAGTCTCCCTCCTCTGCCGGGATGCTTTGAAACTCTGTCGTGGTTCTAGAGAGCAGCTGGTGGTACAGCCACAGAAGTAGGAGGGGAAGGTAGAAAGGAGGCACATCCGTGCGATCAGATGGGTAGGCATGATAGTGGGCACTGTTACATCCATTTCTCAGTGAAGGAAGAAGCAAAGGGAATTTTCTGTGGGTGAAGATGGAGAAGAAAATATTGCAAGCTTGAGGAGAAAGAAGAGGTTTGAAAAAGCTAACAAGGCAGGTGGACTTGGGAAACCTAAATAGGGTTGTCGGTCAAGTGTTAAGAGCACCACAAGATCGGTATTCTTGAGAGACACTGGTTGAATGAGGTTGTGTCTCCGTTCTGTTTGGCTGTGTGGGTGCAGGTACAGTTGGGTTTAACCAGGATTGTTGTTTAGCAAGAGAAAGATTAAAGAGAGTTGAAGTTATGTGCAAGGGGAGTGATTGTGTTGATGAACTTTGGGTTCTAACCTGGTTAAGGAGGTAAGTGAGGACGGGTGTGGGGGAAAGGAACAGTGACTAGGGGGTAGAATCAATAGACTGTATATCCCGGTGTGGTCAAAGAATTGGAGTCGAGTGTTGCAGAGATGAGCTGGAAAGAGGGGCAGTGGATGGAAAGTGGGAAATTTGAAATGGAGATTTGGTGGCCCTCCAGTTGTTGGTAATGACCAGGCTGGGGGTGTGACCCTGGGAGTGGCTGAGAGCAGTAGAAGATGTGATCACTGGAGGTGAGGTAGTTGACAGCTGAAAAGCCAGGACATACAGCTCTTGAAATCACCAAAAATGAGTATGAGTGTGCTGTTAGAAAGCATGAGCGAGCCAGGTGTGCAGATCTTCAAGGAATGAGGGGAATGGCCTAGGGGTCTGTAGAGGACTGCAATTAAGGGGAGAGTGGGTGGTATGGTCTGACTGCATGTGATTCAAAGTTAGGAGATTTTCAAGAAGAGAAGAAATGGCATTGAGCATCAGGGAAGATGCCTGCTTCATCTCCTAACCCAAGAGGAGCAGTACAGGGGCTGTGGGATACAAAATGGTCACCACCTAGGAAGGCTGCAGAGAAGCGGTGTCCTCGGGTGAGAGGCACATTTCCGATAAAAGTATGAAGATTTTAATTGCTTGATGACACCTGACCATGAGCTGCAGAAAGCACAGAGGAAGGGTTTCAGAAGTAAGAAATGGCAGGAATGGTTTCAGAAAGAGAGGGTCAAGTCCGGGAGATGATGTTACCAGGAGTGAAGGGTGGTGTGAGGTAAGGCAGGGCATGGTGGTGAAGCTGAGTGTGGAGTACATGGAGATGGGGGAGGGGTCTTCTAGGAGCACGTGCAGTTGTGAAGCCTTTTCTTTCTTACTGTCAATGGTTGTATAGAAGCTGCAACAGGGTCAGTCTTAGAGCTATTGGGCGACGTTTTGACCTTCCAAGGTGGGAATTTGCTGGTGTGGAAATGGAGATTGAGAATGGTTAAGTGATTTGTCTGAGATCCATGGCTAGTGAGTGACACAGCTGAAATTGGATGCCACGTGGTCTAATTCCAGGCTTAGTGTTATTTGACTATATTACAGCTAGCTACGTTTTCAGTGGTGTTTGTGTTCTTTTATTTCTTTTTCGGTTGTCATCTTGGATATCCTTCTTACTCCTTTCTAAAAGGTAAGTCTCCCATTGACATAAAAGATGGGAAGATGTATTAGCTACTGGGTTAAATTAGACCTTGTTTCACGCATTTATTTTAAAATACCTCGTGTTCTTTCAGACACTGTTGTTGTCTTTTTCTATTTTTCTGATAGCTAACTATACTTGAGAGATGGTAATTTAAAAAAAATTTTTAGTAGGGATCTAGGTGTATTTTATTTTTGGAAATGGATTTTTTTATTTCCTGCCGTTGTATCTGCTTTGTCTTAGGTGTTACTTCATCGACTTGCAAGTTTTCATCGAGTTTGGAGTTTTCCACCAAATGAAAATACAGGAAAGGAAGTGACCTGTCTGGCGTGGAGACCAGATGGCAAACGTAACGATAATATTACAAAAATATGTTTTTATTTTCACAAAGAGTATTCTGTAAAGAAAGTCCATTTTCAGGAAGGATTTATTGTTCTTAGGATACATTAGAATTATAAATACCAGTTTGGGGCCTTTTTTTAAAAACATGCCTTAAAATATTTTTATAGAACTCAGATTAATTCTGCTATCTTGTTTCTTGGCAAAGATATCTCTTAAATAAAATCTGGTTTCTTGGCAAAGATAACTCTGAAGTGAAATCTGATGGAATGTACAAAATATTTTGGTTTTGTTCTTTCTGCTGTCATCTTGGCCTGTGTTGTTTGGCCCAGGCGGCACCTGCCACTCTCCAGTCAGTCAGTTCAAGGCCATCAGGGCCTTTTTCTTTCACAATGGATTTTAGCATGAAATATGTGGCTCATATTCCCTTGGTGCATGTATGTTTGCCCCCTGGGGACTATGAGCTTTGACTCCATACCTTCCATTTCTATGTGATCTTTCTTCTGGTCCCCTCCTATGTTATAGCCTTTTACGGCTCTGGTGACTGAACTCTCCTCTTCCATGTGATGTTTTTACAATGACCATCCTTTTTGGAACTGTTGTACACATATAATCAGTGAAGTAAAATGCTCTAAATCCTATAGCTTAAAGTTCATCTGTGTCATGGGTATTTTAAGAAAAAAGTGAATTGTTTTTGTAAAGTATGTGTTCTTTGCTTAATTTTTCTGTAGATAATAAAGTACTTAAACATTTTATTGGTGCTTTAAGAAAAAGTGAATTGTTTTTGTAAAATACTTGCTCCTCGTTGCTTTTTTTTTTTTTTGAGACGGGGTCTCACTCTGTCGCCCAGGCTGGAGTGCAGTGTGGTGGTGTGAGCTCGGTTCACTGCAACTTTTGCCTCCCAGGTTCAAGCAGTAACTGCGACTACAGGCATGCACCATCATACCCGGTTAATTTTTGTATTTTTTGGTAGAGACAGGGTTTCACTGTTTTGGCCAGGCTAGTCTCGAACTCCTGGCCTCAATGATTCGCCTACCTACTAGAGTATGGGGATTACAGGTGTGAACCTCTGCATCTGGCCCTCATTGCTTTATTTTTGTCTATAGATAAATATAAATATGTACTTAAAAATTCCCTGAAAGCAAATCACTTAGAGATGACAATTATTTCTGTTTTGGGGAACATCTTTTCCAACATTTCCTGATAAAGTACATACTTATAGAGTCCTATATATAGTTTTATCAAAAAAAAGGTCATTTGGTGCATGCCATTTTGTTGCTTAGCTTTTTCTTTTTTTTTTTTCCCCCCACTCGCTTTTTCCCATGTCAGTGTGGATAGATTTACCACATTAATGTTAAAGGACTGCAAACTAACCCATTATATTTATATATTGTAATTTACCAAACCTATTCCCCCTTGGTGGATATTTAGATGGTTTTCAGTTTTTGGCTTTTATAAGCAATGCTGTGTAAAGATTCTGAACACTGGGAAGAACTTTGCCAGTAGCTCCCTTAGATTAACTCCCAAAATGGAATTTTCGGAAATGTTTTAAAAATTCTGTGCTCATTCTGTAGTCATTTTGCTTGGAGCATATGTAGAATATGTGTAAGTTTAGAGGACTTTTGTAAGTAAAGTTTTGAGATCTTGCACTAAATAATTCAAAAACATGGAATCTCAAAGATAAATCATGAAAGTTTGTGTGCATTAAAATGTATTTAAGTAGTTGTATTCATTTTTAAAAGTCTTATGTTTTTGGATGGTAAAATATGTTTTTTGTTAGATAATGATCATTTCAAGTTTGTTTTAAATTGTTTTTAAGAAGGAAGGCTGGGATTGGTTCACATCTGACAAAGTTGCATGTGATGGGGATATGCAGTGAAGCTCACTGCCCTCTTTTTGGAAATTCTTTTCTTAAATTACACGTTAGGAAAAAATAATGACTTGTGTAGAGAAACCATACTAGAAAATTTAGCCACACTCAAAGGAAGATTTATCTGTGTTGAATGGCCTCGTTTACCACCGTGGTTTAGAAACATAAAAGAGGAATACAAAGCCTTCCAAGAACAAAGCAGATGGAATAACTGTTTACCTTTTAGACATGTGTTAGGATGTAATTGTTTATTTGTTGAAGCCTCTTCTGTATTTCCTGCTTAATTGTTTATTTGTTGAAGCCTCTTCTGTATTTTCTGCTTGAAGACAGGGTTTCAGTCTGGAATCTTTGATGTGTAAGATGTTAAGTGTGATACATGAAAAAGTAGGAGCTCGCCTATAAAGTTTGAGCACTTGTAAATAAGCTTAGATAATAATGTAGCTAAAATATATCGCAGATATCTCTTTTTCAGTTTTTAAAATATTGAAGGATGTTTAGGTCAAAAATTGCCACGGTTAAGATGCACTTAAAACTAAAACTGGGCAATAAGGGAAATACCCATTTATTTTTCTGAATATTACACTAATTCATTCTGATTGCTTTTTCTTGTTTTAGTTTTGGCCTTTGCTCTTGCTGATACCAAGAAAATTGTTTTGTGTGATGTAGAAAAACCTGAGAGCTTGCATTCTTTTTCTGTGGAGGCTCCAGTTTCCTGTATGCATTGGATGGAAGTGACTGTAGAAAGCAGGTAATTAGAAAAACTTACGTAGTCATAGGGTATTCATGAGATTTTTATTGTTTAAAATGGAAACAGGAGTATCTGAGTATTGAGTGTATGTGCCTTGCCTTTAAATTTTGGTTTAACTTTAGCAAGATGAAATTTGTTAATGGTTTCCTAGGTTTCTTTTCCTCCTGATAAACATCTGCAGGCACACTTCAGATACTGTGGGCTTGGTTCCAGACCACTGCAATAAAGTGAACATTGCGATAAAAGCAAGTCATTTGAATTTCTTGGTTTCTCAGTGCATATAAAAGTTATGTTTATGCTATGCTATAGTACATTTAAGTGTGCAGTAACATGTCTAAAAAAAGTATGTACCTTAATTAAAATGTACTTTATTACTATTACTAAAAAATGCAAATGCTCATCTGAACTTTTAGTAAGGTGTCATCTCACTGAAAGTGGAGGGTCTTGCCTTGGTGTTGATGGCTGCTGACTGATCAGGGTGGTGGCAGCTGAAGGTTAGGGTGGCTGTGGCAATTTCTTAACATCAACAGCAGTGGAATTTGTCGCATCAATTGACTCTTTCTTTTATGAAAGATTTCTCTATGGCATGAGATGCTGTTTGATAGCATTTTACCCAAGGTAGAACTTCTTTCAAAATTGGAGTCAGCTCTCTCCAACTCTGTTGCTGCTTTATCAACCAAGTTTATGGAATATTCTAAATCCTTTGTCATTTCAACATTGCTCATAGCATGTTTACCAGGTACTAAATTCCATCTTAACAAACAGCTTTCTTTGCTCATCCTTAATAAGCAACTCCTTATCCATTCAAGTTTTGTCATGAGATTACAGCAATTCAGGCCCACCTTCAGACTCAATGTCTAATTCTAGTTCTCTTGCTGTTTCTACCGTAACATCTGCAGTCATTTCCTCCAGTGAAGTCTTGATCCCTCAAAGTCATCCATGGAAGTTGGAATCAGCTTCTTCCAAACTCCTGTTAATGGTGATATTTTGACTTCTCATGAATTGTGAATGTTCTTAATGGTATCCAGAATGATGAATCCTTTCTAGAAGGTTCTCAATTTTCTTTGCCTAGATCCATCAGAGGGATCACTATCTATGGCAGCTCTAGCTTTATGAAATGTTTTTCTGAAATAATAATGAAAGGTGGCCAGGCACAGCGGTTCATGCCTGTGATCCCAGCACTTTGGAAGGGAGATCCCAAACTTGAGCCCAGGAGTTCAATACTAGCCTGGGCAACATGGTGAAACCCTTTCTTACATATTAGCCAGATGTGGTAGCTGTAGTCCCAGCTACCCAGGAGGCTGAGGTGGGAGGATCACCTAACCCTGAGGAGGTTGAGGCTGCAGTCAGCTGTAACTGGACCACTGCACTCCAGCCTGGGTGACAGAGTGACCGGTCTCAAAAAAAAAAAAAAAAGAGAAAAAAGACTTGACAGTTGAAATGACTGCTTGACCCATGTAATGCAGAATGGATTTTTGTGTTAACAGGCATGAAAACAACATCTTATATATCTCTGTCAGAGCTCTTGGGTGACCAGTCATGAATGAGCAGTAATATTTTGAAAGGAATCTTTTTTCGAAGCAAGTAGGCCTCAACACTGGATTTAAACATTTAGTGAACTGTGCTATAAACAGATATGCTGTCATCCAGGCTTTCTTGTTCCATTTATAGAACACAGATGGGATAGATTTAGCATAATTCTCAAGGGCCATAGAATTTCAGAATGGTAAATGAGTTTTGGATTCAACTTAAAGTTACCAGCTATGTTAACCCCTAATAAGAGAAACAGCTTATCTTTTGAAGCTTTGAAGCCAGGCATTGACTTCTCTCTAGCTATGAAAGTCCTAGATGGTGCTGTATTTGACTGGCTTATATATATACATAATCCTCTGTGGCATCTTCTTCCAATAAAAGGCTGTTTCTTCTCCATTGAAAATCTATTGTTTAGTGTAACCACCTTCACCAGTGATTTAGCTGGATCTTGTTGCAGCTTCCTCTCAGCACTTTCATAGAATTGAAGAGAGTTGGGGCCTTACTCTGGATTAGTCTTGGCTTTTGGCTTAGCAGAATGTTATGGCTGGTTTGATCGTCTGTCCAGATCACTAAAACTTTCTCCATATCAGCAATAAGGCTATTTCACTTTCTTATTATTTGTGTAATCACTGGAGCAGCACTTTTAATTTCCTTTAAGAACTTTTCCATTGCATTCACAACTTGGCAGACTGGCAAAAGAGGCCTAGCTTTTGGCTTAATCTTGGCTTTTGACATGCCTTCCTCACTAAGCCTAATCATTTCTAGCTTCTGATTTTAAGTGAGACAGTTGAACACTTAGAGGTCATTGTAGGGATATTAACTGGCGTGGTTTCAATATTGCTGTGTTTCAAGGAATAGGGAGGCCTGAGCAAAGGAAGTGGGAAAAGGAGTGGCCAGTCAGTAGAGCAGTCAGAACACATTTATCAATGAAGCTCACCATTTAAAAAATTTTTTATTTATTTTTATTTAATTAATTTATTTATTTTGAAATGGAGTTTTGCTCCTGTCCAGGCTGGAGTGCAATGGCAGGATCTTAGCCCACCGCAACCTCCCCCCTCCTGGATTCAATAGATTCTCCTGCTTCAGCCTCCCAAGTAGCTGGGATTACAGATGTGTGCCACCACACCCAGCTAATTTTGTATTTTTAGTAGAGATGGGGTTTCTCCATGTTGGTCAGGCTGGTCTCGAACTCCCGACCTCAGGTGATCTGCTCACCTTGGCCTCCCAAAGTGCTGGGATTAGAGGCATGAGCCACTGCACCTGGCCTTATTTATTTTTTGAGACACAGTTTCATTCTGTCACCCAGGCCAGAGTGCAGTGCAGTGGTGCAGTCTCGGCTTACTGCAGCCTCTGCCTACAGGGTTCAAGTGATTCTCCTTCCTCAGCCTCCCAAGTAGCTGGAATTATAAGTGTGCACCACCACGCCTGGCTAATTTTTATATTTTTAGTAGAGACAGGGATTCACCATGTTAGCCAGGCTGGTCTCAAACTCCTCTCCTCAAGTGATTCACCCACCTCAGCTTCCCAAAGCTGGGATTACAGGCGTGAGCCACCACACCAGCCAAAGCTCACCATTTTATATGGCCATGGTTTGTGGCACCCTCAAAACATTTACAATAGTAACATCAAAGATAACTGATCTCAAATCACTATAACAGATACTATAATAATGAAAAAGTTTGAAATATTGCAAATATTTCAAAATGTGACACAGAGGCATGATGTGAGCACAGGGTTTCTGGAAAAAGGACTCCAGTAGACTTGCTTGGCTGATAGACTTGCTTGACACAGGGTTGCCACAAACTTTTGTGAAAAATGCAGTATCTGGGAAGCAGGATAGAGGGAAGCACAGTTGAAGGAGCTATGCCTGTATTTTCTTACTGGAGCGGTGATACCCGAATAGCTAAGAGTCTTCTCTTCTTTTTAGTCATTTCATACTCCTAAAATAGTTACTGAGACAAAAAAACAAAGCTCCAGACGAGATAAATGGTGAAATGGAAAACAATCTCCATTTGCCAATCAGTAATTTTAAAATTATATTAATTAATACATTAATTTGCATTTCACCATTTATATCATCTGGAACTTTGTTTTGTGTCTCAGTAAATATTCTTAGAGTATGAAAAGTGCTAAGTTGAACATTCTGTTCTGATGCTGGACAGGTTTTTTTTGTCCATGGTCCTGATACTTTCCTTGTTTCGTAAAAACAATTCTGCCTTAGTCTGAATAGTCAAGTAATACACCAGGGTTGCAGTGAAGAAGGCCAGAGGAAGCAGTGGGTTTGGCTAGTACTGAAAACAAAAATTGTTTTTCTTTTTTGGGGAAATATACTTTTTTCATTAGCTTTTCCTTTCTAATTAAGTTACACTAAATTAATATCAAATGGATTTGTAAATTTGAATATTAGTTGATAGTTTTCCTAAGGGAGGCCTGAAAGAATTGGATGACAGGGGTTTGGCCTGGGGTTTGAAATTCACTGTAGATAAACCAGAGTGACAAATCCATCATCAGATAATGAAAGATTACAAATGGTTATGTGAATTTGTAGAAGGTTAGAGGATCAGAGCGTACCATGTAATTCCTATTCCGGCCCAGTTATCTGCTATGTGTATTTCCAATATGCTTTCTGCTAACAGTTTAGAAGTGTTATGTGGAGATTCCAAGGTCTCTCAAGACAGCTACTTTTTGTTAAGTTACAAAAAAATACTTGTTAAATCACCACGTTTTACTTGCTCACTCATTTATTTTGAACCTTATTTCTCAATTGAGAAGGAAAAGGGAGTAAATAAAACTATTTCAAAAGGCATGGTGTAGTCTCATATACCTTTGGATTATCAAATCCTCAAGTGTATATAAGTCACAGAACCAATAATTAAATCATACAGTAGGCTGTGCACAGTGGTTCATGCCTACGATTGTGCACTTTGGGAGGCTGAGGCAGGAGGATTGCCTGAGACCAGGAGTTTCAGACCAACCTGGGCAACATAGTGAGATCCCCATCTTTACAAAAAAAGAAAATGAAAAATATTAGCTGGGCGTGGTGGCTTGCACCTATAGTCCCAGCTACTCAGGAGGTGGAGGCAGGAGGATGGCTTTAGCCCAGGAAGTGGAGGCTGCAGTGAACCATGATCACACCACTGCACTCTGGTCTGGGTGACAGAGTGAGACCCTGTCTCAAAAAACAAAAAGATAGGGTAATTGCATTGTTCTTTAAAATTACTCTTAGTAGTAATATGTTTAGTGTGCGTTCTTCAATGAGAGTTAAGAAATCATAAATTCTCAATGTCTGAGTACGCATGAATGCATTTCATATGCTAAGAAAAGTGTTTATTAATATTCATTTCTCTAAATGTAAAGTGTGCAGGATTTTTTTTTTCCCCTAAAATAACAAATTCCTACTTTTCAATTTCTCGTTTGCGACTGTTATACTGACTACAGCTGTACAGTATTTGTGGCATCTATTTACTTGATAATGTTGTAAAACTCTGGGTATCTTTTTTAAAAATTAGCATTTTTAATGGTAAGAGAAGTAAAATCTTTGGTGTTTTTATAATGCTTTTATTTTTTCCTTTTTAGTGTTCTCACATCATTTTATAATGCTGAGGATGAATCAAATCTTCTCTTACCTAAACTACCTACACTGCCAAAAAAGTAAGTATCACTGGTTTCTTTGAAATTAATCTTGCACATTTCTCTTTCTTCTGCTTTTAGCACTGGGACAATTTTCAGATACATTTAAAAAAATGTATTTTTGCTACGTATATTTTTTATCCTAATCTCTGTTTCCTTCTAGCTATAGCAACACCTCAAAAATATTTAGGTAAGATATGCTTGTTTTTGTTTTGTTTTCAAGTTAGATAATCTGTTATCATTTGAAAGATAGAATTAAAAGATGACTCTTTTTATATTTTAGTGAAGAAAATTCTGATGAAATTATTAAGCTTTTGGGAGACGTCAGGTGAGTCTTACAGATAATCTTAAATAAGTCTAACTTCCTAAAGTTATTTCATAGTTGAGGCAATTTTCAGTAGCTTCAGGAGCAAATCCTTTATTTGCCATTTTATTTCATTTTTTGTTTTTGAGACGGAGTTTCACTCTTGTCACTCAGGCTAGAGTGCAGTGGCGTGATCTCGGCTCACTACAGCCTCCACTTCCTGGGCTTAAGTGATTCTCCTGCCTCAGCCTCCTGAGTAGCTGGGTTACAGGTGCATGCCAGCATGCCCAGCTAATTTTTTTGTTTTTAGTAGAGGAGGGATTTCACCATGTTGGCTAGGCTGGTCTCAAACTTCCGGCTTCAGGTGATCCACCTGCCTCGGCCTCCCAAAGTCTGGGATTACAGGCGTGAGCCACTGCACCCAGCCTCACTGTTGACGTTAATACCTTCAAACAATATATAGACCTTAATATCTATTATTGTTTTTATTGTATGGCCTTTCATTTTATCAAGTTTTGATAATTATAAGATGTACATATGTTTAATAAGACATAAACTAGAGTTTCTAAAATGTAAGTATTCATGTTCTTTAAGCCCATTTAATATATTCAGCATCATAGCCACGATAAAACGGATGGCACTTTGTATTAGTTGGTAAAAGGATTGTTTTGTTATTGAGAATGCATAAATATAGTTGTTATTAAAATAATCTTATTTTATTGTAAGCTGATTTTTTTAGGCTAGAGGAAATTTATGTTGTTCTTTGAAAAAAAGAAATAAGCCTGATCTGATTGAATATTTAGTGTTAGTGGATTTGATGTTTCACTTATCTCTGCAGGGGAGCTTCGGCATGTAGATTATATGAAAGCAGTAATAATTTATATCTTGATTTAAGAATGCAATCATCTGTGTTGTTGATTGGTTCTCAGCTTGTCGCATTATTTTTAATTAGGCTTAATATTCTTGTCCTTGGAGGAAGCTCTGGATTTATTGAACTTTATGCTTATGGAATGTTTAAAATTGCTCGAGTCACAGGGGTAAGTTTGTCTTTAAAATTTTCTATTTCTAAATTGTTTCTCTTAGAATATACTAGATACTTCACTTATGGAAAAAGAATAAAGCACTAGGTTTTTTTTTTTTCAGTTTGGGTTATTGGATTAATTTGTTCTTAAATGTTCAGAGAATAATTTTCTTACTAAGATAAAATAATTGTGGTATGTCTGTAAAGATAGGGAGCTATTTGTGGAATTCGTCAAGTTTTTTTTTTCTTTAACAGAAAAATTAGTGATGCACTTGGTTATGATTTAATGTTTTTCTAGCCTGAGATGTAAAAGAGCTTCAAATGTGATTGGGATGTAAGTCTTCAGAAGCATTCTTAAGTCCAGTACTGAATCCACTGAGTTGCTACGCTCAGCCTTCTCCATAGCTTTTTCGTCTGACTCTTACCACTCCCAAAAGGAGTAGAAAATATTGTAGGCTCTGTGGAATATGTTGGTTCTCCAGCACTTGATTTGAGACTCTTGATGGGTAGGATCAGGAAACCACATTGTTTTTGTGGCCTCCTAACTAGAAAAGTCCATGCAGACAAACACCTACCTTCATCTGCTACATGTGTGTGGCTGGAGCCTGGAGTATGTTTCTGCTTTTTGAAGCTCTGAATTTTTGCTTTCTGCATTATAATCAGATTCAACCTAGCAGTTATATTAAATATACGAAGGGGTTTGACTCTTTTACAGATTGCTGGTACTTGTCTTGCATTATGTTTATCAAGTGATTTGAAATCATTATCCGTGGTCACAGAAGTCTCTACCAGTGGTGCTTCAGAAGTTTCATACTTTCAGGTGAGTATTGGAACTTGATAACAGTAAATATGTATTTAATAGGTTTTATAGGTTTTTATCCACATCTTACTGTATTGTAATGATCATTATAATAATACAAAATAATCTACTTGGAATTTCTAAATCCTGTATATATTGTTATTATAGTGAATGCCATGTTATTCTCCCCATACTCCAATATAGTTTTAATAGAAAGTGTTTTGATGGTCTGTTAATGACCATATTAATTAGTTGCTATTCCAGTTCAGCTTTGTCCAAATGTTTGCTTAGGACTCTGTCCCTGATAATAAAGGCTAATATTTACTGATTGTTTAATGTGTGCCAACTAGTGAGTGCTTCAGAACAATTCATTTGAATCTTCACAGCATTCTAATAAGCAGATACTGTTATTATCCCCATGTTTTAGGTAAGTACATGGTTACACAAATACTCCAAAACTTGCTTGATGTCACAGAATTGGAAAGTGATGCTAGGCAGTCTGGCTCCACAGTCTGTGCTCTTAACTAGCACATTGCGTCTTGTGTAAAACGATCACTTAATATTGGGAAAATACTTCATTGTGTGCTGTTTGCATTGTAGATTGAGGAAACTAATAGGGCTCCCATAGAGTATTTAGATCATAGCCTTGCCAAGAAATCTCAAAATTTTCATCTTAAATATCCCAGCCACTTAAGTATTTGTGAATTCGCAAACAAAAGTAGAACAAAAAAGATGCAAGATGCAATGTGTGTGATGCCTTCTAACATTCTCTTTGTATTCAAAGCATCAGAGAACCCTTGACTTACTGTTCACTGTAGTAATGATTGTTCATATTTGCTCATCATCTGAAGGTTATGTGACACTGTGATCACCAGGATTGCATTGGGGTTCTAATAAAATGATTCACTACTGCTGCGAAGTTTATAACAGATAATTTTTAATGACAAATTTATTACAATTCATATATCATTGATGGATATTTTCCCAATATTTATCAGTAGCCTTTAATTCCTTCTATTTCCCCTAAGTTTTTACATATATTTGTGATTTAAAAATTTCTTTGTAACACTGTTGCAAAATAGATTATATTACATTTATTCTGTCTACACAGAAGGGGTTGATGACGCAGAGAGAGTGATTTGTGTATGTTATGCATAGGTTAGGAAATCCTAAGGCTGTGTGCTATTAGTTCCCAAACTGTAATGCTCAAAGAAGGCAGAATTCTGACATAGTCTTTGTGATACGTAGTTTAACCTACGCTGTTTAAGTTACAGGCTTTGCAGCAAGTGCGTCTGATGGTGACTCACTTTACTCTTTTGATTTTACAGCTTGAAACCAATCTGTTGTACTCTTTCTTACCTGAAGTAACTCGGATGGCCAGAAAGTTTACTCACATTTCAGCTCTGCTACAGGTATTTATTTAGAGCTTGTTTTATGTGAATATTTATTGGCTTCTAAAGTTCTGTGAGTAAAAAACTTCAAAATGTTGTTTTGTAAAGCTGTCTGACGTAGGGGCATCTAGTCTGATAGATAATCTTATAAGGTCCATTAAAGCAGGAAAAGAACATTTAATTGAGAATCTACTTCCATCACACCCTATTTTCCACCTCCAAAATAAAAGGAAAAAATAGTTTAAATCTTTAAAATACTCCCATAAATAAAATACCACTGGTAATATAAAGTATTGTAGGAAAAACAGTCTTCACGTGAGTTTACATTTGTTCATAATAAACCCACCCCAGATTAGCTCCCAATTCTCTAGGTTGGTGATTTAGGCTAGGCTTAGCCAAGAGGTTTGGGTGACTAGACTTGGTCATGCCAGCTGATGTGTGTCCCTTGGCTGTGACGGCCTTGTCTCTACTCCACATCCTCCATACTCCAGCAAGCCAGCACAGGCATGTCCACATGGTGGTGGTAACGGGGCATTGAGGGTGCAAGTGGAAGCATGCAAAGACTGTTGAGGCCCTGGAGTCGACAGAGCTATTTCTGCTGCATTCTGTTTGTCAAAGTGAGACTCAAGGGCTGAAGAAAATTAACTCTACATCTGACTGGAGGAGCTACAGAAAATTGTGACCATATTTTTTCATTCTATCACAGTCATTAATTTATTTGTATAATAAAGGTTTCTAGAGATCAGTATCTTTTTAAGGATCCTATTTGAAAATTGAATAGTTGACCAAACCAGCATTTTGACAGTTAGTGTACCTGAGACATATCTTCTATTAAAAGCTTGGGGATATTTGTTTTACCAGATAAAAACTGAATTTAAGAATGTTTTATTATGAAATTCTAAGAATCAGTGGAATGTTTCATTGTTAAGTGATGAGCAAGCTATAGTCTTTTTCTCCATCTTAACTGAGTTAAAAGAGTGATTGAAGCTGGGCATGGTGGCACACACCTGTAATCCCAGCACTTTGGGAGGAGGCTGAGGTGGGCAGATCACTTGAGGCCAAGAGTTCCAGACCAGCCTGGCCAACATGGTGAAGCCCCGTCTCTACTAAAAATATAAAAATTAGCTGGGCGTGGTGTTGCGTGCCTGTAATACCAGCTACTCGGGAGGCTGAGGCAGCTTGAACCCAGCATGTGGAGATTGCGGTGAGCTGCGATGGCGCCACTGCACTCCAGCCAAGACAACAGAGCAAGAGTCTGTCTTAATAAATAAATAAATACAAGTAAAAGAGTGATTGAAAGTAAATTCATTGAGACACTTGATCATAAGCACATCTTTAGATAGCAAGTTGGTTTAAATATTTTTTGCCATTTCAAATTTTTTTCTTTTTTGCTAATAGTATATAAATTTGTCACTAACATGTATGTGTGAAGCATGGGAAGAAATACTAATGCAGATGGATTCTCGTCTCACCAAGTTTGTGCAGGTAAAGCAGCTGAAGTTTCTCATGGAGAGGGTTAAGGAATGCGTGATGTATGTATTTACTTTGAGGTACATGAGAAAAATCAATTGGATTCATACAAGGCTAAGATTGTGATTTCTTTCAAATGGCTTACTCTAACTTCAAACTGTTTTCTCAGGTTTCCAAAAAGGGCTCTTTTCCCATTGGTACAGCTTAGATGGAGACAGGATTGTGACGTGGAGCTGGTGGGACTTGGGCAATAAGGGCAGGTGTTAGAAATAGGTGACTGGCTGTCTTCTAGTCACTGATGTCCAGATGATCACTTTATGGATTTGATGGAAGTTTAAGGCAAGGAAAGGGAGTCACGTTCCTGTAATTTTGAATAAATATGCTTATAATTTAGGAAATAATATATATATCACAATTTTGCTTTCTTTCTTTTTTTTTTTTTTTTTTTTTTAGGAAAAGAACACAACCACATCAGTGCAAGATGAGTTCATGCACTTGCTATTATGGGGGAAAGCAAGGTAATAAACTCAGATTAGGTGCTCCTGCTTTTGCTTCTTTTTTTAACAGTAATTATTTATTTGAAAAGTAGTTTATAGTCATATGAATTTTTTATTGGTACGTAGTATGTTTAATTGATACATGTTTTACGTATTTATGGGGTATATGTGATGTTACATGCATACAATTTAATTTTTGTTGAGCTGTTTCTTTATTTTGTTTCAGAGTCTTATTTGTGCTTTGAAATTTAAAAGTTGTAAGTGATGCGTTCAGATTTCCATTAGAGAAGTGACTAAAAATACTTTGTTTTTGATTGTAGTGCTGAACTTCAGACTCTCCTGATGAATCAGTTAACAGTAAAGGTGCAGTTAATGTATCTATGTGTTAAAATGGCTATGAACACATTCTTAATTTTTTTTTGAGTGGCATATAATATCCTAATTGTATGCTAAATATATTTTCTTCTTTCAATTAGGGCTTAAAAAAGCTTGGCCAGTCTATAGAGTCATCATATTCCAGTATACAAAAATTGGTCATAAGTCACTTACAGAGGTATGAAGATGACGTAGAATCTTTTGGTATTGTATCCACACGTACCTGGCATTGGCCTTCTTCTGCCGCCTTCTCTTCATCTGGCATTCTCTTTTTAAACCTTTTCTAGCTAAAATTGTTGCATGGCATTTGAGAAGAATCTTCATGTACTCAAGATTGAAAGAGTCAATAATAATTCTGCTTTATGAAGTAATTCACCAACATCTTTTCACCAGGCTAGACTCTGTCTGGGGTTTTTTCTTAATCACCTAAGCATGAAGTATATTTTGAAATAAGGCATGTATCCCTTTTTTGAGCAGTGAGATTAACATTTTACAGTTTACCGAGAATATTGTATATTTATTTATTTATTTAGTATCTTGGCAAGGTGTTCGTCATTTCAATCTTTAACTTAAAAGGTTACTGCTGGGTAGCTTTACAGTGACACAAGAGGAGACAAAAGTTCAGAATCGGTTATATGGCTGGCCCAAAGTTACTAAGTGTCGGAGCCAAAACTTCATCCTAGATTTTCAAGTCTCATGCTTTTTCTATCCATAGCTAGTCCATTGAAGCAATTTAAAAGTGGATGCTGAGCGTTTGGTTTATTTTGTTTGATTTTTTGTTTTTTTGAGATGGAGTCTTGCCCAGGCTGGAGTGCAGTGGTGTGATCTCAGCTCATTGCAACCTCCCCCTTGCAGGTTAAAGCGATTCTCCTGCCTCAGCCTCTCAAGTATATGGGATTACAGCTAATTTTTGTATTTTAGTAGAGACAGGGTTTCATCATGTTAGCCAGACTGGTCTCAAGCTCTTGACCTCAAGTGATCCCCTGCCTTGACCTCCTCAAGTGCTGGCTGGGATTACAGGCATGAGCCACTATGCCTGGTGGTGTTTAGTTTAAATTTTGAAAAATTCCTTTCTGCAGAATCCCTGACCCTAACTACATCACCCTCCCTTGGACCACTGTAGCACCCGCTGGACTAACTGGGCCCTTTCAGTACACACTGTCCCTTGAATGAATTTTCCCCAGTGGAGCTAAACATATTACTGTCTTACTTAAAAATGTCGAATGCCTTCCCTTAGAATGGAGACTTCTGTGTGGCCTTTAGCATACCTGCCTCTCTGCCTCGCCCACACTGGTGGTCTTTTAGTTTCTCCAGCTTGACATTTTGTCTCCCACCTAGGGCTTTGTATATTCCTCTTGTTATCTGGAAGGCTCCCACCTTATTCTTCACGTGCATTCTTCAGCCCTCAGCTCACATTCACTCCTTCAGAAAAGCCTTTCTGAATCCCAGATTAGCTCGGGTTCTTCTGTTATACCTGTACCCCATGTATTTCCTTCAAGGCATTTATGGTAGTTGAAATGGTACACTGTATGACTGTGGTCATGACTGTCTTCCCTGTTACACTGTCAATGCCATGAGACCCTTTGATTATGTTCACCGTTATGTCCCCAGTATCTAACACAGTACCTGACCTAAAGTGGGAACTTACGAAATGTTTATTGAATGTTGACTCTGTAGTAGTTGGGTGAACAAGATGGCCATACGACTATCTTAAAAGGGTCAGGACTAACTGTGGAACACAATTTGATCATCTTACAAAATTTGATCTTTTCAGATTTGTTTATCTCTGGAGTCACCTTGACCAAATGGTTCTGCTGCAGTTTTTAGGAATAGTTTTGAGAAATAATTATTTCTCCTGGAAAGAAAATGAAAATTACTTTCAGTTTTTATTTCTGAAAATTTAGAAATGTTCAGGCAAGGTAGTTGCTTGATGATCATCATGATACTAATTTATTTCTGCTCTGTTTGGATAGTGGCTCGGAGTCTTTATTATACCATTTGAGTGAATTGAAAGGAATGGCTTCATGGAAGCAAAAGTATGAACCTCTTGGACTAGATGCTACAGGAATCGAAGGTAGTGATTTAATTTCTCAGTGGAATACATTAAACACATTTTGCTTATTTGACAAATTACATTTATTTATTTTTTCCCTTTAGATGCCATCACTGCTGTGGGTTCTTTTATACTCAAGGCAAATGAACTTCTTCAGTAAGTATTGGGAGTACTTGGAATCACTGACCTAAGAATATGTCACTTTTGACCTAAATAAGAGCCTAGTAAAAACTGTTACGATTCTCTTAAAGTCAGTTTTTAAATTTTTATCCCAATTATGCCTTTATATGATTCTGACAAGCCAATAGCACAGAGAGTTTATAAAGTAAAGCTGTATTTTCCTGTCCTAGTCATCCTCACCCTTGGTCTTCTCTCCAGAGGGAATCATTTTAACTGTCTAACTACTTCGATTTTTAGTTCTTCTGTGGGTTACCTCCCTGTTTCTAAATTGTACGACTATGCCACATTTCTTTTGTCAATTTTTAGAAATTATTCTGTTTGTTTTGTTTTTCCTAGACTGTTTGGCTTGCTTGGTTTCTTGCATTGTCTGTCTTTTCTGCATCCTTCCGTCCTTTCCCCTTCTGAAGGGTAGTATAGTATCCCTAGAGTTCCCTGTTCCAGGCCTTTTTTAGCTTCCCACCCCTCTGTGTCAGCCTGCAGCTGTGCTCCAGTTCTTCACACAGGCATTTCCTTCATTGCTTTCCTGGGTTAGACCCAGAACTGCCAGGATTGCCTCTGTTTCTTGGTTTATTTAATCATTTTCCTGGAAAATATCCTCCAGTAACTTTCTCAAAAAGCAGACATAGAAGGTAAACTTTATCTCCTTTTGTGTTTTTTCTCCTGTCCTTACACTTAATTGACAGTTTTGACTGGGTTTAGGATTCCATGATGGTTAATTGGTTTTCACATAGAAGTACAAAAGCATAGTATTGGGCTTTTTGTTGCTGATGGAAGGTCTGGTGCTTCTGATTCTTAGCCCTTTATAGTTGTTTTTTTTTTTTCCTTTTTTGAAAAAGCTGTAAAAACATTACTCTTTATTCTTGATATGTTGAAATTTCATAACGGTGTTTTTAGATGTGGGTCTTTTAATTCATTGTGTTATGATAAGAAAGCCATTTTAACCTGAATTCTCTTGTATTACATTCTTTTAATAGGTTCCTCCTCCATCTTTTATTTACTTTATTATTATTTATTTATTTTTTATGACAGGGTCTCTATGTTGCCCAAGCTGAACTTGAGCTCCTGGGCTCAGGTGATCCTCCTGCCTCAGCCTCCCAAGTAGCTGGGACTACAGACCATTATGCCTTGGTTTCTCTTTGTTTTAAACTAGATTTTTGTTCTAGAAATATGTTTGGTCAGATATTAGAATTCGTGGTGGACTGATTTCTGTGTCTCTTTTATTTCTCTTCTATTTTTCATACCTTTGTCTTTTTGCCTTTCTGAGAGTTTGACTATTGTCAAATGCATCATTCATCAGTAGACATTTGTTGAGCACTTAACTATATCTTAAACAAGTTCTAGACACTGAGGATGTAGCAGTAAACTAAACAAACGAATCTCTGACTTCATGGGTCTTATATTCTAATGTGGTAAGACAGACAATAAACAAATGGGTAATTAAAACATTTAGCAGGTCAGACAGTGGTAAGTAATGTTGAGAAAAACCAAGCAGGAAACGAGGACTTAGGGCATGATAAGGTAGGGTATTCAACTTTATATAGGTGGTCAGGGAGGCGTCACTGAGAAGGTGAAGTTGGAAGGAGATGGGAGGGAGCAAGCCCTGTTGACATTTGAGGGTGGAAGGCGGAGCAAGCGTGAAGGCCCTGAGTTCGGAGCATGCCTGGCATGTTGCAGGGACAAGAGCTCTGTAGCTGAAGTGGATTGAATGAGAGTAATATAGGGGTGAATTGACAGGTGATAGAGGATGGCCAGGTTGCATAGAGCCTGTGGGCAGTTGTTAGGATTTTGGCTGCTTGAGTTGACAATAGCTTATAGATAGGCAAGGACAGAAGCCGAGAGAGAAATGATGGTCAGAATCTGAAGTGGTCAGGATCAGGATATGTTTTGAGAGTATAATTAACAAGATTTTCTCAATGCTTATAACAGATGGTGATAATAAGGGAGTCATAGGATAATTATGAATTTAGGGTCTTAGCACTTGAAATAGTAGAATTGAGATTTACTGAAAGGGAGAAGTAACGTGAAGGCAGGTTTAGGGAGGGGGGGGACTGTGGAGTAAGATCAAGAGTTTGGTTTGGACATGCTAGATTCTTCTTTAGACTTCTTATTTAGCAGTGATTTTACATAAAAATTATAAGAATAATAAAGACAACTCCGGTAATACTCCTTTACCTGATTCATCATTTAAAAATATTATGCTATATTTATCATATAATTTATCTTTTCTGAAACGTGTGAGAGTATGTTGTTTATATCAGGTGACTTTGCCCTGGAATACTTTAGTGCGTCTTTTCTAAGACTAAAATTATTTTCTTACATAACCACAGTACAACTACCAAATTTAGGACGTTGAACACTAATACAGTACATGAACCTTCAGTTGAGTTCTCCTTTAGCAATTATCCCAACATGCCCAGTATAAGACGCAGTTCAGGATCACATATTGATTTTAGTTGCTATGTCTCTTTAATCTCGAGCAGTTTCTCAAACTTCCTTGGTCTTTTATGAAAATTGACATTTTTTAAAAAGCAGATCATACATATGTATGTATATGTGTGTCTGTATATCTTTATTTGTGTTTCTCGTTTTAGGTTTGTCTGGGTTTTTTTAATGATTATATTTAGGTTATGGATCCCTGGTCAGAAATACCACGTAATTGGTGTGTCCTTCTTAAGGTATCACATCCAGCGGCACACACAATGTCCATTGCCCACCCCTCAGTGATGATAATTTTGGTCACCCTGTCAGTTTGCTAGACGTATTGAATTTGAAATGCCCATTCGATCGGCAGGTGGAGCTGAGCGGCACAGAGTTAGTTGTGTAAGACTAGTGTTGAAGGGAGGGGTCAAGGCTGGAAATGTGCATTGGGAGCCTTCAGCACGTTGGTGTTATTTAAAACCAGGGGATTGGATGAGGTAATGAGTGTGCTTAGAGAACAGGAGCGACCTGATTTAAAAATGGGGACGATGAAGAACTAGGAGAGGAAATGGGAGAGACAGAACAACCAGAGGAGTGGGCGTCCTACAGGCGGAGCGAAGAAGGCACTGCAAGAAGGAATGAGGGATCGGTTGTCAGATGCTAAGTCAAGCAAGGGAAATACCAAGAATAGAATAGAGTCTTAGAATATTATTAGGATAGTGACCTTGATAAGAGCCACCTTGGGGAGTAATGGGAGCTGGTACAATATAGAATAAGAGCAGATGCAGAGAAGACAGCAAGGACAGCCTCTTGAGGAGTTTTGCTGTAAAGGGAATGGCGAGTAGATGGAAACAGAATTGTTGGATTTTTTTCTTCTTTTTATCTTGGAAAGAACTGGAGCATGTTTATATATGGATGGAATGATCTTCTAGAAGGGAAAAAATTGAGATGAGAGAAGAGAGGCTCTAAAGCAAGAGTATATGAGAGAGGTGGGATCTAGTGCAGAAGGGAAAGGGTTAGAAAAGCGGAGGCAGGAGCTCATCCAGTTATAGGAGAGAGGGCTGAGAGAGGAGGGTCACAGAGGCCAGTGTGTGAGCAGGTGGGATTCGGAGGATGTTCCCTTCAAGGTGCTTTTATTATCTTAACAGGACATCTGTAATCAGCTGAGAGTAAGGATGGGGAGGCAGTGCTGGAGGTTTAAGAATACAAGGAGACCTGTGAAGCAGCTGCCTAGTCCAGCAGGAGGTCTAGTGAGCTAATGGAACAGGAGGGCTCTGGGAGTGGGAAAGTGAGGCCCGCTGGCATGGCTGCAGGTCTGCTCTAGGAGTGGGGCACAGAGCAGGGCGCTGTTAGATTTGCCAGGTGTCATGAATACATGAAGCAGGAGGAGCAAGGGAATTGAAGCAAGGATCAGATTAAAATGATGGCCCTCAAATCTGGACTACTTTAGGAAGGAAGTGAGGACATGTAAGGGCCGAGAGCCGGCTCAGAGCACAGAGGCTCTCTCCCAGCTGCCGTCTCCATGCACTGCCTGGCGCGGGCCTCCTTTCTTAAGCTGCGTCATTCACTTTTGCTGTTGAGCTGCATCAATCCTCTGTCACTTTTGACATTTCTGAAATTTGATTTCTATCGTTCTCTTTGTTTTTGTCAGTTTCTAACACATGTACCCCTCTCCATCAATGGCCATTTTAATGGTATTTTAGAAGGTAAAGGCTGTAGATGTGTGCACTCAGAAGACAAAAACACGAGGAGAAATGGCATTGCTTTTCCTGTATTTTGAAGTATTTTTTGGTTCATCATATTTATAGGGAGCAAATATAAAATATTGTGCTTTCTGTGATCACTTCTCAATATGAATGAAACGTAGTTTAACTATTGTTCCTTTCAGGTTAGTAGAATTATTACAGGTTACAGATGGAGAAACTGAGCCATTGAGCATTTTGATGTTGGTCTGGTGGCCTGGCATTGGGTTGAAGATAGTGACTGCACAGAGGAACGCTTTTCTTTCTTTCTTTTTTATTTTTTTAATCATTGCTGCAAGAGGGTTTTGATTATATTGCTTAGTAACATAAGAGATGTTTCAGTCTTTTATTCCAAGTGTTTTACTTTGTACTGAAAGGTTAATTATACTGACCTGTCTCTCCAATGGTATTATGAAACTTAATGTTTGGAAAGGCCTTTGAGATTTAGGAATGAAAAGCACAGGTATTTGCCTAGAGTAATTATCTTATACATATGAGCTTAAAGAGATTGTTTAAAAAGTGATAACCCATCTCTATTCAGAAACAGTTTTATCAAAATGAAGATGACTTCCATTTATAATTTTGGGGTATATTTGTGTAAAGCCAAGGGAAATTCAACTTTTGAGATCTCAATTGTTTGAATAAAACCTCAGCTTCCAAATATAACGTCCACTGATACCAGAGGTAATGACATAGCACTAATCTGTAGTAATGATTTTCTCTTGTACTTGATGTTTTTTCTTCTTACCGACCAATGAGTATTTTCTTTTAAAATGAGAATAATGCTGAAAACTGTTTTTTTCTGATTTATTTTGTTTGCCAAGTTAGAAAAGGATTTCATGCTTTACTGAATAATAAAAAAGACTTACAGTTTGTAGCAAGGCTGTTGTAACCAGTTAGACTCTAAGTTATTTATTTTTTAAAGTAATCAGTATTTGCTTTTTTTGAAATTTTATTTTTAGGTATGTGTTTGATTTGTAATATCTGCTGTTCTAAAGACTTAAATGTCACCCAGACAGGATAAAATAGAACAGTAAGGATTACGATATTTCATGGCAGTTGAGCAGTGATATTTGAACCCCCCCACATAATAATCTTATTTCTGATTTATTTTTGTTTTTATCTTTTTAGAGTTATAGATAGTAGTATGAAAAACTTCAAAGCATTTTTTCGGTGGCTGTATGTGGGTAAGTTAATTGAGTAAAGGATTTTTATTTTAACACTTTAAAAAAACTGTAGGAGTATTGTCTTAGACTGTTTCAGTAAATGTAGTACAATTTCAAATACTTATCAAAGTAGAGAGAATTGTATAATGATCCCTGTTGTACCAATCACCTAACTTCAGCAGCTATCAACACATGGCCAGTCTTATTTTATTCATACTCCACCCAGACCCACCTCCCCCACAGAAATACTTGTTTTTTTTTAGTATATAATAAATATACATATTTTCGGTGTACTTGTGATAATTTGTAATACATTCATATAATTTGTAACTATCAAATGAGTATAATTGGGATGTGTATCACCTTAAACATTTCTCATTGTGCTGAAAACAGTCCTCATGGAACAATTAAAGCTAACTTGTAGCCCCTGTTATCCCCGTCACTCACTGACAGTTCAGACTTTTTTACTTTATAATGTCTCCTTAGGTTAAAATAACATTGTAAACATTTTTTTTTTTAAGTATTAGGCACTGTTAGGTGCTAGATTTTAAAAGTAAAAAAGAAAAAAAAAGAGCCTTTGTCCTTGGGGAGCTTATCTTCTGTTTGATTATTTGGTCTTCTGTCTTTAGATCTCTGCTGTCCACTATGTTCGCCACTAGCCACATGTGGCTATTTAAGTAGATTGAAATCGTATAAAACTATATATTTGGTTCTTTAGTCCTACTGTTCACATTTTAGGTTCTCGGTAGCCACAAATGGTTAGTGACCGCATAGAAGTAGAACACTTCCATTACCACTTCTATTGTGTATTGATGCCCAGCTAAATAGAATGCAGACCACTTATGGCCTTTGTGTCTTCACAATGTCTTTGCATTTGGGCAGGTAGTTAATAAGTATTTATCGACTTGATATTAAGTGTTTTGTATTTACTCAGTAGTATATGCATATTTTGTTTAGGTCCATTTATATTTCTATTTTTGTGAACTCTAAATATCCTTAAAATAATCCAGCATACATTCCCTTCCAACATATGCAAAATTTAGTGTAAATGTAATTTATCCCCACATTTGTTGAAATTCTAAAGAGTAAAATAGAATGTAAATTACCTGTAATGTGCTGATATCCTTTAAACAAATGTCCATAGCTTCAGTTCTAATATTGTAAAAACAGACTTTATATTTTTCAACCTAACATAATTGCCTTTTTTTAAAACAACTGAATGTGATCTGCATATGATGATACTTGAAATTTTTTTATATTTCTGGAAACTGTACCAATACTAGTCAGAATGAGGAACCAGAGTGCTTATCATTCTGGCCTGTTTAAGATCCATGTTGTTAATTAGAATAAATTACAATATTAAAACTGTATGAGACCTTAGAAGTACTTTTTGTCTTTGAAGAGGTGGTTTGGTTTTGCTTAAAATTATTGGAGGCAATTTAGGCAGTGTCTATTCTTACTGCACATTCTAGTGGTAGTAGTAATAAGGATTAGAAGAGAAACGAGTTACTGCTCGGTCCTTCTCATTAGAGCAGGACATTGTAGAAAGCACACCGGACTGGAGAAGTGGAGATCTACTTTTGATCCTGGCTCTGTTTCCAGTAGCTGTATAACCTTGGTTTTCTTTTTCTAAAATGTGATCTCCATGAAGGCAGGGATATCTTTATACTGATAAATTGCTCCCACCTAGAGTATGCTTAATAAGTAGTTTTTTTTTTTTGGATGGATAAGAATGGAACTAGATTTTAGCCCCCCTTTCAGATAACTTAGAAGTTTAAATTAGTTAAAAACAGTTCTGTATTTGCAAAAGTGCTTCTGACTTGCTTGTTACTGTCCAAATACAGTTAAGACCCATGTTCAAATACCATGCAGAAGCACATGCAACATACTTTGTCTTGACTTAGGTGGAATATAATACAAAACACATGGTATTGATGAGGACAACCCTATGAAAGGACAAAGAGAGTCAACCACAGATACGAGATCAAAGAAAAGCATATAAATATGCGTAACTGTAAGTGCATAGCAGAAAAGACCAAGGGAAATAAACAGATTTATTTGGTATCATAAGGCTTTGGAGGAAATAAAGGCTTGCGGATTTGAAGAGCAGAAACTTCACCAGGTATGGCCAGGCACGGTGGCTCACACCTGTAATCTCAGCACGTTGGGAGGCCGAGGCAGGCAGATCACGAGGTCAGGAGATTGAGACCATCCTGGCCAACATGGTGAAACCCCGTATCTACTAAAAATATGAAAAAATTAGCTAGGCGTGGTGGCGCATGCCTGTCGTCCCAGCTACTCAGGAGGCTGAGGCAGGAGAATTGCTTGAACCCAGGACACGGAGATTGCAGTGAGCTGAGATCGTGCCACTACACTACAGCCTGGGGTGACAGTGTGAGAATCCGTCTCAAAAAAAAAAATAACTTTAAGCATCTGGAGGTATAAAAAAAAAGAAACCTCACCAGGTTAGAAGGAGGGATCCGTGCACACGTAGTCTTAGCACAGAAGGCAGTTAGATTTGTCTGGAGTGACAACAGGTTGAATCAAAGAAGAAAAAGAAAAAAATAGTTTAGAATGGTTAGACCAACAATTTTGAACCTGAAAATATGAATCAAATTTAAGTTCTGGTACCCTTTAGTTTTTGGAAGAAAAATGATTTTTGTCAGTGAAAAGCTGTACAAAATTGAAGATTTCATTCAGTAAAACACCTTGTCTTTGAAATGTATTTATAATTTAAATTACATTTGTAGTTTGCCTTTAAAGATAATTTTTTAACTTTATATTTCCAGCAATGTTGAGAATGACAGAAGACCACGTGCTTCCCGAGCTGAACAAGGTAGTATGTACTGGTGCATTTTCACAGTGTTTACGTTGTCCTGGTTGAACTCAGCTGTGCTGGTCATTTTGGTACTCTTACTGAGTTATTAGTTAACAGGATGTCAGGATGTAGACATTAGATCCCTTAAGCCACAACTTTTTAAAAAATAAATTTGCATGTTTTGTGTATTGTTTCATCTCATAGAATACCTTTATTAATGACTATCTGAATTTATAGTTTTCATGTTTTGATAAGGTTTTATAATCCATGTAAGACAGCATCCTTGTATTCCTTACTTTGACTTCCTTAAATTTTAAGTGCTTCTTATTTTCCTTGGAAATCAGGTGCTTAGATATTAGTACCTGTGTTGATGTCTGATAAGCAACAGTTTCTGAGGAAAGAAAGAAAGGATTCCTATAAGGACTGAGAGAAGTGGTGATGGAATCTCCTTCCAGGGAAGTCTTACAGAATAGGGCAGAATTTCCATTTGATCCCTGCAGCTCATTCTTCCTCACCCCTGCTGAAACTGTTTAGATAGGCAGTTTTGAGCCTGAAAAAATGGGCAGTATTAAAATAAGCCTGTGTGACCTAGATGACAAAGGGATCCTCCACTCTCCACAACTCTTGCTAAGTAGATCTTTTGCACTATGGGTGATTGGCCTTGTAAACCAGGAAAGTTTCACAGTAGTTGTTCTGACATCACTCTTAGCTTTATTTTGGGAGATAAAATATGTCAATTGTTGGAAGGGATCTTAAAGTATAATTTTCTGAGGACTGAAGAACTCAATTGGGATGAATGCAGGTCATCGCAAGAATCAGGGGTCTACACTGAAGCAGACAGCGCTGTTTGCCTCCAGCCCTTGACTAAGGGTGACGCGTCTCATCTGGGGTCCAGTTCCCATTCCCAAAAAAAGGGAACTCAGCACATGTGGTCTTAGCACAAGGCCTGAAATAATAAACAAACAACCTTAGGCTGTAAGGAGTCTTGCAGCTCTTGGATTAGCCGATTGGAAGATAAGTTCACATGTTTAATTACATTCTCAGAACCCCAAGAGTTCATATTTTCACAGTTGCACAACCTACATTTCTTTGAAAGAACTTTGCTGATTTTTCCGTGGCTTTTAGTAGATAGTAAAAATGTCACATTTATTATTATGTACCGTTTCTTTTATTGAGCAGTTTTCTTTTATCTTGATTTGTTTTCTTTTTGCTCCTCTTGTTGATAGATGACTCAGAAAGATATCACATTTGTTGCTGAATTTCTTACTGAACATTTCAATGAGGTAAGAAGTTGGTCTTCTGTAATGCAGTCTAAAAAAAAATAATTGCAATAAACCTGGGTAATGATACGACATAATTAAATTTAACCCAGTTTAATTGAAGTCCGTAGCAATTACTTTTTTAAAACTGTTGAACTAATTATGTTTATAAACATAGTCAATAAACTAGACTTTTGTTTGTGTGTCTTATAATCCATAAAGGAAAAGAATAACTGCCACTCACAGCTCTCTTGAAAAGGAAAGTTTTGGGTTTAAATTTAGGATATTTTTCTTTGTGAGTTGAATTAAGAATTAAACTCTGCTTATTTTTTCCAGGCTCCAGACCTTTATAATCGAAAAGGAAAATACTTTAACGTTGAAAGAGTTGGTCAGGTATGGGCTTTGAACTCATTTTAAAACCTTAGCAGTAGTTCATCTTTGTTATCCAAAGTTTCTGGAAAGTAATGTAATACCAAGTAATATAGGAGCTCTGCCCTTTTAGTAAAATAACCAAAAAGCAGCAGTTTTTCAACTTTTTGGTCTGAAAACCCTTTTACATTCTTAAAAAGTATTTTGAGTACTAAAAATACAAAAATAAGCCAGATGTGGTGGTGGGCACCTGTAATCCCAGCTACTCAGGAGGCTGAGGCAGGAGAATCGCTTGAACTAGGGAGGTGGAGGTTGCAGTGAGCTGAGATCAAGCTACTGTACTTCATCCTGGGTGACAGAATGAGACTCCATCTCAAAAGAATTACTGAGAACTAGAAAAGAGCTTTTGTTTATGTGAGTTGTTATTTATTGCTGCTAGGTATTATTAGGTATTAAAAATTAAACATAAAAAAAATTATTCCTTAATTCACTCAAAAATAGAATATACCAGCCAGGCATTGTGGCTCACACCTGTAATCCTAGCTACTCGGAGGTTGAGGCACAAGAACTGCTTGAACCCAGGAGGTGGAGGTTGCAGTGAGCCAGGATTGCATCACTGCACTCCAGCCTGGGCAACAGAGTGAGACTCTGTCTCAAAAGAAAAAGGAAAAAAGAAAATAGAATATACCCACTTACTATTACATGTTAATATAAATAGTGAAAAATAATATTTTGCAAAATAAAAATAATTTAGTGAAGAGTGGTAATGTTTCATATTCTTGCAAATCTCTTTGATGTCCAGCTTAATAGAAAACAGGTGAATTCTCCTATCTGCTTCTACATTCAGTCTGTTTTCATACGTTGTTTCTATAATATCAGTCCTCACACGGGTGTGTATATGGAAAGGGAGAGGTATTAGCTTTTTCAGATAATTGTGACTGTGCTTTGTTACATCAAATCTGGACAAGTGATTATATCTTAAAGGTTCGTTTCAATGTGGAATCTAAAATTGCATCAGTGAATGTTTTTTACTCTGTTACATTAAAATTCATTCATCTCCCTCACACTTTGAGTGGATCTTTTGCCCATGCGTAGTTTTGTAACATCATGCTTTGATCACTTTGGAAGTAGTGGTTCTGTGAGTCATGCAGCTGTTCTAAATGCTGCCCCCTTTCATCAAACTATAAGCTAGATTTCATTAATAGCACCACCAATTTACTCAGAAAAGTCTTTGTGTTGTGAAGCACACAGGAGCAGATGAGGTTTCCAAAAAACATTTTTTTTTGAGACAGGGTCGGTCTTCTGACTGCAGTGGTGCGATCATTGCTCACTGCAGCCTCCACCTCCTGGACTCAAGTGATCCTGCCACCTCAGCCTCCTGAGTAGCTGGGGCTACAAGCACACACCACCAGGTCTAGCTAATTTTTGTCTTTATTTTGTAGAGGCCCGCCATGTTGCCCAGGCTGGTCTTGAGCCCCTGGGCTCAAGTGATACACCTGCCATGGCCTCTTAAAGTTCGGGGATTACAGGCATGAAGCACTGTGCCCAGCCTATTTTTGCTTTTAATATAAGTGCTTTTTCTCAAAATAACGATCATACTTTGTGTAGCAAAAGTACCTATGTATAACTTTCAATTCTGTCACACAGAGTATTAAAGCTTTGTACTCAAGGGTTGAAACTTAATAAAGTCAGTAATTGAATGACTTCAAATGACACTATGAGTATGTGACAGAAAAACAATACAGTGACTGCTGGTATGTTTTGGGACCACTACCCTGACTCTTGGCTGAGTCACTTACAGTTTTCCCCACCATCAGTGCAAATGTTACCACAGTGTAAACGTCAGGTGACATCTGCATTATTATAAAACTAGTATTGACCTTGTGGGTCCCCAAAAGCATCTTGGGGATTCCCAGGAGTCTGTGGACCCTACTTGGAGAACAACTGCCATAGAGTAAATGGACAGTATATCGACAATTGATACTTGTGAAACTAATTTATAACTTGCATATATAAAATTAAAATATGCTCATGAAAAAGAAACAATTTAAGTTTGATTTGTGGTCTCTACATCTACAACATAGAAATCTTTTAATACTTTGCAGTCTGTTTAGTTGCTTGACTAAACTGCAAATTGTTCAGCAGTCCCTTCGATTTTTAAGATAGTAGCTAGCTGACACTGATGGAGGGCTTATTCTGCCACATACACATAGCAGATTTTGGCTACCTCACTTAGCGTAATAGTAATGCATTTTCAGAGGATTTGGCAATAAAACAAAGTAACTTACTGAATTAAAAAAGTGTTAAATATGAACAGATTTTAGACCCGAATTCTTCGATTTACTAAACTTAATTTTTTTTTTTTGTCTTTTACTTCTTTTCTTTTTCTATTTTCCCTTTCAGGTATGAATAAACTTAAATTTCTAATTCTGTATTTCTAGTACTTGAAAGATGAAGACGATGATCTTGTGTCACCCCCTAACACAGAAGGAAACCAGTGGTATGACTTTCTTCAAAATAGCAACTACCTTAAAGGTATTTTATGAACCAACCAGATTTGGGGCATGTTTATTTTTACTTAAGACTAGGTCTTGAATAGATCTGCTAACAGTTTGGCTGAAAACTTGCTGAACGCTTATCTAAGTTTATTAGACTTATTTTTTTGTGTCCATTTTTATTGATTAAAGGGTCAGCAAAATAACCAATAGTGTATGACATCACCATGATAGATAGAAGACACTCTGAAGTTCACTATGCTGTAGTAAGATTGCTTATTCCTGAGTATTCTTATATAAGTGTGTGTTTTTCATCCTGTAAAAAAATGGGATTTTGAGGGGAAACTATAGAGCCAACTAGTGAGAAAAGTCTTTTTTTTGCCAGTTTCAATTTATTATCTTCTAAAAGCACAGTGATGCTCACCTGTATTCTCCTCAGGTTGTAGGGGTGTGTGTGTGTGTGTGTGTGTGTGTGTGTGTGTGTGTGTGTACTTGTTATGCCTTTCATTTTCTAGGATGTCAGTGTTAATACAGTAAAACTGTCCAGCATAATTAGGGATGCAGCACATAATAGCACCCATTAAATATGCCAACACATTTTACCATTTTAGTTGAAAATATTTTTAAAGCACGTGTTTCTTTGCTGTCTGAAAGAAGAATCTGACCACATTTAGCAATTTCTTTGATCTTTAAGGTAGTAACTAACATTTATAAGGTGTTTAGTCTGCCATATACACATAATACCTGCTTTAATCCTCACAAGATTCTATGGGTAGGTACTTGGTATCCCCATTGACTAATGAGGAGACAGAAAGTTCGAGAGGCCGGAGATCCCACAAGCTGGTTAGTGATGGAGCTAGGATTCTGTTAACGTGGAAAGCCTGAGGTTTTAACTAGACGGCAGTACAAGGTGACCATCTTAATCCAAAAATCCGAAATCAAATGCTCCAAAATCTAAAGCTTTTTGAGCACCAACATGACACCACAAGTGGAAAACTCCATACCTGACCTCATATGACGGGTCGCAGTCAAGACTTTGTTTCAAGCACAAAATTATGAAAAATATTGTATAAGATGTACATGAAACATAAATGAATTTCATGGTTGAATTCCATTCCCAAGATATCTCATTATGTGTATCCAAATATTCCAAAATCCAAAATAAATCCAAAACACTTCTGGACCCAAGCATTTTAGATAAGTGAAACTCAACCTATAGTAATTTGTGCCACTTCTATTTGATTGCTGCTTCTATGAATGAATGAATGAGGGAGAGAATTCTTTGATGCCCAGAACTTTGCATATAGTCCAAATTCTTTTTCAGAGCAGAACCTATTTTGTATTGCCAGAGAGTCTTGAGGTCAGTAGGGAGCTGCACTGGTGCAAGTTAGCTGTTGAATGGAGGGAGGATAAAGATACAGGAGATGCTACTCATTTACTGTATTTAATCAGAATGCCCAAGGTGTAAGGCAGGATGTCTGGGGAGGGCCAGTGGCAGTGCGCCAAGAGTAGTGGCACCTGGACCCTGTTGCTATTTTGGCTATTATTGATTCAGGGAACTTTGCCAGGCAAAAAATAGGTCCTACTCCTCTTTCTCCCCACATCTTATGTGTCTGAATAAGAAAGGCCTGATCTTAGCTACAGACCTAATGGAACTCACTGTTGAGTTCCGTAATGAATCCCAGTGAGGAAGTATCATTCACTGATATTTCTTAGACTGCAAAAATCAAGTCTAAATACGTGATCTGTGTACTTTCTTAGGGTATGTGGGTCACTATTGTGTAATGGGTAAAAGTTGGTGCAATGGAAGCTGGATTGTCTGGGTTGGAATCTGCTCTGCTTCCTAGTAATGCGCTGAGAGCAAGTTGTCTAACTCTCTGTGCCATGGTTTCTCATCTTAAAATGAAGATGATAATAATGCCTCCCTCAAAAACCTGGTGTGGAGATGACATAAATTAATCTAGATAAGCACCTAGACTAATGCCTGGCACTTAGCACAGAAGCCGTCTGTTGGCTACCATCTGAGCGGTTTCCACTCAGTGTTTCTGACAACAAAATGAGAGTTTTTTTTCCTCCTGATACAAACCAGTTTTGACATCAACAGGGTATCCTACAATTCAGTTCTGACTCTAATTACAGGCAGCGAGCGCAGACTCCACAGGATGAGGACGCAGTCCCACAAGACTGCCCTCGCATCAGGTGTCAGGTCTCTAGGTCACCCACATCTCTTGGGTAGCCATGCTTGTTGTCTGACTTGACTATACAGTCAGGAGTTCCCAGAATTTTCCTCCCCCTCAGGTTGGATAATTTAGCTAGAATGGCTAACAAAGCTCAGGGAAACATTTAATTTATGTTTACCAGTGTATTGTAAAGAATATGACTCAGGAATAGCCACATAGAAGTGATGTATAAGGCAGGGTATGGAGGGAAAGGTGCAGAGCTTCCGTGCTCTCCCAGCACCTTGACATGTTCACCACCTAGGAGGTTCTCTGAACTCGTCCCAGTGTATTTATGGAGGTTTCATTATGTAGACATGATTGATGAAGTCATTGGCCATTGATAATTGAACTCAACCTCCAAGCCCCTCTCTCCTCCCTGGAGTTTGGTGGGTGGAGCTGAAAGTTCCAAACTTCTAATCAAGGCTTGGTCTTTTTGGCAGCCCACCCCTATCCTAAAGCTATCTAGGTGCCAGCCAAGAGTTGCCTCATTAAAACAAAAGATGGTAATCCTAGCACTTTGGGAGGGTGAGGCGGGCAGATCACTTGAAGTCAGGAGTTTTGAGACCATCCTGGCCAACATGGTGAAACCCTGTCTCCTAAAAATGCAAAAATTAGCTGGGTGTGGTGGCGTGTACCTGTAGTCCTAGCTACTTGGGAGGCTGAGGCAGGAGAATTGCTTAAATCCAGGAAGCAGAGTTTGCAATGAGCCGAGATCATACCACTGTGCTCCAGCCTGGGCAACAGAACGAGACTCCGTCAAAAAAAAAAAAAAAAAAAAAAAACACAAAAAAACAAAAAAGATCTTCCTGTCATCTTTATTACTCAGGAAATTTCAAAGGCTTGAAGCTCTGTTCTAGAAAGTAGAAACAGAGATCAGTGTCTTTCTGTGATACCATAGCATCTGTCACCTTGTGAACTTAAAATGTTTATGTGATTATAGTTCATTTTATCCAGCATGGCTTTATCTAAGGGAGGGCCTACAAAGCACAGTGGAAGAGGGTGGGCATGTGTCAGATTTGGGCTTGATTGATAATTTAGATACTTCGTTATTTTCACACTGGCCATTGCCTAAACCTGCTAAGCTTCATTCTTTTCATCTGTAAATTGGAGAATATGGTGTTTACTTCATATGGCTGTTATAAGCAATAAAAAAAAAATAGATTATTTTTAAAAACCCAGCATAGCAGGTGGCAGTAAGTGCTGAATTACATATTATTTTCTCCTGGTAAAGTAACCTTTTAAAAAGTAAAGAGCTTATTTATATAGAGATAGTTTCCAGTCTCTTGTTTTCGAGACTCTTACAAAACAGTACTGGACTGGTACTGTCATTTCACTGTGGCAAAGAATAGAAAAATGAACTTTATTTCATCATATGGTTGATGGTTCCCAAATCGTTCCTTTCTTCTTATAGCCAGCAGAAACATACAGTTGGATTTTGGTGAGTCTAAGCTTATACTGAGTGAGGTGGTTTTTAGTGAGCTGTCAGTGGGGGTTGATGAAAGGCAGAAGGCCATGGTCGTTTTAATGAGGTTGTGTGAAAATCCAATGAAATGGTCAGTGAAAATTCTACCTTGAGATAAACTGTGCAGACTGGCTCTAACAGTAGATTATTTTCTTCTAATTACAAGTTTGCTATAGCTTCTTTTATTTTTGTTTCTGTTTTTGTTTGAAACCAGAAAGTCCTTTGCTGTTTCCTTATTATCCTCGAAAATCATTGCATTTTGTGAAAAGGCGGATGGAGAACATTATTGATCAGTGTTTGCAAAAGCCAGCAGTAAGTTTGAAAGAAATGCACGTCTTTGTGTAGGAGCAGTAGTGACTACAGGATATGCTCACTTATGTAAATGATCTTAATTTTTAGAATGAACTATGAAAATGTTGATATTCAACTGTTTTTGACTAACAAAAGTACAGTTTCATATGGTTCAACCTAATACTCCAACTTGTTGGTTTCTTACACACACACGTATGTGTGTGTCTGTGTTTGTATATATATAAAGATTACTAAAGGTGTTGGCATCTTCAGTATTTTAGTCGTTCTCAGAAGAAATTCATTGTAAACAGTCTTAGTTACAGAGCTCATGTGTCTCACGTTTACTACTAAAGGCTGTGAGTGAAAGGTTGTTATGAGACCAGAAGGAGGTGGTCTTAAACCTGCCCTGTGCTTAGCTCCAAGGTCCTTTTCAGCTCAGAATTTTCTTTTTCCTCACCGTTAAAACTGTCACTAAACTTTCTCATGAAGGTTTGGTGTGATAGGCGATTTTTTACTACATTCGAAGAGTGATGGTCAGTCACTTTCTGTAGAGTATCTGTGTGCATATAAATGCTTTAATTATATTTTAAAATCTTATTTTATATAGGATGTAATTGGGAAATCGATGAATCAAGCAATCTGTATTCCATTGTATAGAGATACCAGAAGGTAATCCTGTTTACCTATTGGGTGGTGTAATTCAGCAGCCCATTTAAATTTTTCTCATTTCTTTTTCCATTTTATTTTAGTGAAGACTCTGCACGTAGATTGTTCAAATTTCCTTTTCTGTAAGTGTGTATTTCTTCCCTATCTTGCATGAACAATACAATTTTGTTTTAGCCATCAACAGTTAAAAAATGTTATGACAATTTTTTTTCTTAGGTGGAATAATAAAACTTCAAATCTACATTATCTTCTTTTTACTATTCTAGAAGATTCACTTTATAAAATGTGCATCTTAAGGAGACATACTGATATTTCCCAGTAAGTATTAATCTGAAGTTTGAATCAAAGAGATAAGATTTTATTAAGAATGAAGCATATAGCCTTCCAGCATTTCGGATTTTAAACTACCTCGTGACTTTTAGATTTGTCATTTAATTGTTAGTTTTCATGTAATTAAGATGGTAACACTGAATTAGGAAGTTACATAATCTTGTTCTAGATTAATTTTGTATTGGCATATAATCATTGAGTGTAAGGCTTTTCTTTAGAGTTAGGAAAAATATGACAGCAGAAAGCTCAGGATATTATGTCTCATTTTTAGAAGTTAAAAACTTCCAAAAAGTTAAAGTAACGTTTTAGAAGTCATAAACTTGTATAAGTGGCTGCCTTATAGAAATGATTTTTGTCTAGGGTTAAGTATGCTTTTCATTCAAAAAGAGGCCTTGCCTAATGGAGACTTACTTTGAAATTCAAAGTAAAAGTTCTGAAAAATAAATCATATTTAGAATGCCATTGGTATCTTAAAAATGGTTTAAATCTGAATTTGAAGAAAATGTTGAGACCAAGATGTAACCGAAAAGAATTTGGTTATTTCTATTCCACATTGTCTCTGGCTAAGTTACCTATTTACTTTGGTGACCGTATGATTTTAAACTAAGTTGGTTTATCTGTCTAGGCATTTAAGCCAGTTCTCAGTGTTCTAGAGGACAGTGGTGTTTTTGGTCTGGGATTTGGTATTAGGTAAATGTACTGAGCCTGACAATCCTGTTCTTGTAAGCATTTAGATTATTGACTATCCGGGTTGTTCTCCAAAGTCTCTTTTTTTCTCCCTTCTTTCTTCAAGATCTGTAAGTAATGGACTAATTGCTATTAAATTTGGGAGCTTTACATATGCCACAACAGAAAAGGTCAGAAGAAGGTAAGTCTTGCATCTTGTTTGGATGAAACGTAGATACATGTGATACGTGTATATGTTTCTTTTTAGATGAAATATACATACAGGTGGTGTGTATATGTTTGGGAATCTGATCAGACTCAGTTACGGTGATAATATAGGCAAAAGGGCTTTGTCACTTCCAAAATAGAAGGCAGGATTCTTTGTATTTATACATAGAGAATGATTTGACTTACGATTGAATAAAACCTTACTGCCCTGCAGGAGTTTATGTCATATGGTTTCCTATAATTACTACTTCTGAGCTCCCCTGTTGGCAAAGAAAGTAATGTGCTTCCAGTGGGCAGATGGCCTACGGGGCCGAAATACTTGTTAGGACCAAAAAATTATGAGGCGATGCCGTCCTCAGTGATCGGAGATTTTCTCAGGATTCAAAAGGGTAACGGTACCTGAGCCATCCCCAAGGCTTCGCAAGGGAAAGAACTGACTAATCACAGGCTGATCTTTTTCTCACTTTTTTCCCTCACATAAAAGAATTTTTTTTTTTTTTTTTAAATGATAAAGTCTTTGGAGTTGCTGTGCCTGTTTTTCATATGTAATATCTTATTTTTTTCAGTCTAGTCAACTCTGTTTGCTGAATGTGTATGTAAGGTGTCGTTCATAGAATTTCCACAGGCTCAAGGCCTAACCATTGATGGTCAAGGGTTTTCTAGAACTGAAACAACTTCACAGATTCTGGGGGGGGTCATTATTACCCTTTTTTTTTTTTTTTTTCTTTGACTATTACAAAAGTTTATTTAATAAGAAGTCTAATATGAAAATGTACATGACCTAATTTTTACATCATAGTAAAACAGGCCCTATGGAGAGAGGACATGGGTTTCTCCGCTGAACAGCCATTATTTATACTCGTTCCAAGGCTTCTAACATGATGATACTATTTCCTCGTATTACCACCATTCCAGTATTGTTCTGTTGTCCGCTAGTCGCCATCTCCACACACTCATCTATCACAAGATTCATAAAGGGATCAAATCCCCCGCAATATTCCTTGGACATGTCTGCCACCATTTAATTTCAATGATAACTTCTCGTCCATAAATTTTTTCAACTCGGGAGGGTGAGCCTTGCTCATGATGGCTACTCCGCGGGCTCACCTACCCTTTTTTTTTTTTTAAGTGTTACCTATTTTATATTGCAATTAGAAAGTCTCACCAGTTCAATGGCAGTTGTGGATGCATCAGTTTAGAAATACTCTGCTGTTAACACAGAACACCTAAGTTTCTTATTTTTATTTTCTTTTTTTATATTTTTATGTAAAAATTGAGACAGGCATTATTACCCATTTTTAAAATCTAATTATATATGTGAATAATCAGTACAAAAAGTAATTGATTTTAATACAAACCAACGGTATATTTTAAATGTTATTGTACAGAATGTCACTTAGTTTTTAAATGTTTTTTCTGCTCGATGCCAGTATAATATGCCTACAGTATTTTCTCAGTCATGACCATATTTGATATAACAAAACTTATTTTAATTCTAGCATCTACAGTTGCTTAGATGCACAGTTCTACGATGATGAAACTGTAACGGTGGTTCTTAAAGACACTATCGGACGTGAAGGCAGAGATAGACTCTTGGTCCAGCTGCCTTTGTCTTTAGTATATAACAGTGAAGATTCTGCAGAATATCAGTTTACTGGGACTTATTCTACAAGGTAACTAGTAAAACTGTCTTTCTGATATTACAGTTAAATGTTTTTTAATGCACATTATAAATTCCAACCTTTTAGGTATGCTAGATAATGGTTATTTTGTTACTAGGTAGCTACCCTAGAGGTAGCTGAGCAGAGATGCTCCCGTTTTTCATTCAAAATATGCTGGCCTTAATAGCTTTTTTGTCCCTTTGCTTTACTAGTAAATCAAGAAGTATTTGCTGGAATCAAGGTGGGGAATTACTTGGAGTGGAGAATGGGGCTTCTTTTAGTTACATTTTCAAGGAGAGCATTAACCCTAGTTGGTTGGAATTATTTTTGATTTGCCTTCAGTATTTTCCCTCCAGAATTAAGACTGCAGTACCCATGTGGGAAATATACTGTCACTTCCAAGAGATGGCTTTAATTGACTGAGACTTAAGTAAGCGGATCTCTTCTCTAATTTAAAAATGTATCCATTTACTTTTCTTGAAAGGGAGTCAGAAACTTTACTAAGATGATATTCTGCCTATTTGGAATTACAGTATTTTTTTTTCTTTTTTTTTTTCTTTTTTTTTTTGGAGACAGGGCCTCTCTCTGTCACCCAGGTTGGAGTGCAGTGATGCGATCATAGCTTACTGTGCCCTCAAACTCATGGGCTCGGGTGACCCGCCTGCCTCAACCTCTGGTGCTACAGGCATGTGCCACCTTCCGTGGCTAATTTTATTTTTTTACAGGGATGGGGTCTCACCACGTTGCCCAGGCTGGCCTTGAACTCCTGGATTCAAGCAGTCCTCCCACCTTGGCCTCGTGAAGTGCTGAGATTACAAACATGAGCCACTATGCCCAGCCAAAATATAGAATATGGAATTTTTTATAGAGTATTATATCACAGCTTTTTTTTTTAATATAACAGTTGCTAAAATTATATTGGAAATAGGAGTATGAGTAGAAGTCAAAACCATAATTGATCCTAATACCACCTGTGGTAAACTAGGGAGGAGAAGATCCACTTTTCATTTCTGGGTTGTTTTTTTCCCCCTTTTTAGGCTAGATGAACAATGTAGTGCTATTCCCACCCGTACCATGCATTTCGAGAAGCACTGGAGATTACTGGAAAGTATGAAAGCACAGTATGTTGCTGGGAATGGTTTTCGAAAAGTATCCTGTGTGGTAAGTGTTTACAGATCGTTCAGCAACTAAGAAATAGCAAGCAGTAACATTGCTTCTTTGGAACCTTCATCAAATGCATGATATATAAGGTCCTTCTGGGCCAATATTTTTATTGCGATTTATAGCTCGTATTGATTAAGATCATGTGGTGGCCTTAGCTATTTCGTTCTCTTGTTCTGATAAAGCTTACTAAGTAGCTAATAATAATTCTAGATTTTAATCTCACGAAATTGCCACTGTTGTTACGTGGAGATCTTTTTATACAAAATGGAAGCTGAGTTTATTGATTTTGTTGTAAATTGATGGGAAGATGACTTTCCCATAAACCATTCTTTGATTCAGGCTTCTGATTTCTAATTTCTTATATATGATATGTTAATTAAGCCATTAATTTCAAAATGCTTCTGTGGCCTTTTCTTTTTTTAGTTAAGCTCCAATCTTCGTCATGTGAGAGTATTTGAAATGGACATAGATGATGAATGGGAGCTCGATGAGTCTTCAGATGAAGAGGAGGAGGCAGGTAATAAGCCTGTGAAAATAAAGGAAGAAGTGCTGTCGGAGTCGGAGGCAGAGACCCAACAAGCCGGTGCTGCTGCTTTAGCTCCAGAGATAGTCATTAAAGTGGAAAAAATTGACCCTGAGCTAGATTCGTAATCTAGCTTGCTGTTACTGTGTGTGTAATTATGGCCAAAAGGACTTAGGAGATGGACTGAGATGTCTTGGACCACCTTTAATTTTCTTTGTGTAACAAAGAAATAAACAGTAAATTTTATTTTTTCATATTCTGCTTCATATTCTCTTAGTGATATAGTTACTATGATAGGCTTTATTTTTGCAGAGATTCCTCTTTAATGCTGTGTGCAGAACTAGTGTTTAAAGAAACAGGGCCAGGTGTGGTGGCTCACGCCTGTAATCTCAGCACTTTGGGAGTCTGAGGTGGGTGGATCACTTGAGGTCAGGAGTTCAAGACCAGCCTGGCCAACATGGCAAAACCCTGTCTCTACTAAAAATACAAAAATGAGCTGGGTATGGTGCACGCATCTATAATTCCCTCTACTTGGGAGGCTGAGGCACAAGAATCGCTTGAACCTGGGAGCCAGAGGTTGCAGTGGGCTGAGATCGTGCCATTGCACTCCATCCATCCTGGGTGATGGAGTGAGACTGTGTCTCAAAAAAAGAAAGAAAGAAAGAAAGAGAACAAATTGAATGTGAAGAAAAAGTATAATCTTTTCTGTCAAAAGGGTAGGTATCAGGAATTGTGAGTGTATCAGGAAGAAATTACATTGAAATAGTCATTCATCACTGGAAATTTTAGTGCATTTAGTATTTTAAAATTATAGATAACATTTCTATTTTTCCGTCTCCCCTTCTAGTTCATTTTGGGTCTCCAGAATGATTTTAAAATTATGTTTTCAGAGTAAATTATACTGATTTACTGTAATGCTAAGCAAAAGGATGGATCCTGTCTTTTATGATTTAAGCAGCATAAACACTACTTGACACCTGCATGATTATCTTTTCTTATTCTGTCCTTGCATTTGTGCTCTGAGTTCTTTGCATCAGCAGTGCCATGTAAGCATCTAAGACTCGGTCAAGGACATACAGTAGCTGTCTGTCTGGTTGACTCCTTCGGAGTGTGAGAAATACGGGTCAACTAAATGTTACCTAGCATTAGTGCAGATAAGTTACTGTTGATTTCCTACTCCTCATTCCTAAAGTAGAAGACTATTTTCATGTGACTTTCAAAGAGTTTCCATTTAATATATGAATTCCAGTGTCAGCTCATTGACAATCACTTTTTAAAGCTTTAAATGTCTTTAGGCAGTAGGATATACTATAACCAAGTGAATGGGTAACTGCAGGGTTGCTGTGTCATTTGTCTGTTTAATAGGTAGTTGTCTCTCTAGGTACTCCAGGGTACCAGTGGAAGCCACTGTTGTATGACATAACTTAGGACTGTGATCAGGAGGCTGTATACTGGTCTGTAGCCTTGCATATGATAGGTCTTAAACTCGATTAGCAAATTTATGTAAATGTTTATTGATGGTTGGGCATTGCCTGAGGTAGTGCGGAATGTCTTCAATTAGCTTTTGTGAGTAAGAAAGTGAACTGTCAGATGACATTGCCGAAAAATGATAGGTTGTGGGTATGTAGAGCGTTTTTAGAATGAATGCATTGTGCAAACTTACCATATAACATTTAAAGAGTTTTAATGGATTCTAGGAACCAATAATTACAGCCTGTTCTTAGAAAGAATGACAATTTCACAATCAGCAACCAATTATTTTTTAGTTAGTAATTTGTCCTTTGTGACCTCAGTGTTAGATTTATAAAGATTTTTTGACATACATTTGCTTTCTATGGTTTCAGCATAGGTATAAAATATAGGAGAACTGCTTTTTCAGTAATGCTTTTAATATGTATAGCAAATACTTAGGAACTAGAATTGTATTACAATGAAAAAGCTTAAATTGACACCTGAATTTCTTTTAAAGTTTTAATAAGATGCATAGAGCAGAGAATTTTATTGTGTTTTTAGATACATGCAATAGTTTTTAACACCATTGGACATTTTGCTTTTTTAAAAGAATTTTTTAATTTTTGTGGGTACATGGTAGGTGTATATATTTATGGGGTACATGAGATATTTTGGCACAGCATACAATATAGACACTTCGCTTTACAATGTAGAACCAATTTGATCATTATATACTGCTACTTTTAGTATGTTTAGCTGCAGATGCTGAAATTGAGCTTTGAATTTAGTGAGCGGCAAATGAAGGGTGGGGATGTGAGGACCCTGGGAAGAGGAGCCTCCAGGTCCTGGCTTTTGTGGATCTTGGCACCTTGGCTCTGTAAAGTGGGGTAATTGAGTGCCTCTCTCAGGGTTTGAGGACTAATGAGGGGTACTTGAACATTGCGGTTGGCACATGTGAGATACCCAATAAAGATCAGCACTTCTATTTACAATATCCTATTCTACTTTTTGCTGAGATAAATTGTATTGACTTTTTTTTAGAAACTTAATTAACTTTTTTTTTTTTTTCGCCAAACTTGATAGGACTATAATAGTAGTCTTTCTAATTCTCTGGCTTAGTAGGGTTTTCTTTTTTTTTTTGGTCTTGATTTGTTTCCAATATAAAAATTTTACACTTAGCAAAATGCTAAAAATTCTGTCTTCTTAATTCAGAACATTTGAATGTAAATGTGAAGAGAACTATTATGGTTTAGCCTTGAGTTTATGGTGCCATAACTAGGGGAATTTATATATATCTTGAGTTGATTTAAATAGTTTTCATTCTTGAGGGGACGTCCAGCAAGCAGACATGCGAAGGGTGCTAGAACTGAAATCGTAAGTTGCGTGATTTCAGCAGGAGCGTCAGTTTCTTTCACACCTCTTTCAGTTGCGATGTGGTGCTGATTATCTACAGGTTATGTTTACTAGAACGTATAGTTGACTATCAAGCATAGTATTTTTAGTCCTCCCTGAGCACGAGGAGATAGTTCTTAGGATTATACTAAGGTCACAAAAACCTTATAAGAGCATGTAACATATTAGCCTAGAAATGATCTCTTAGGAGGAATATTTACTTCAGAAACTCGATTACTAACTGGTTCTGGGAAGTGATTTATTAATATGGTTGATAGCCAGTGCTTACTTTCCTCTTTTTTCTTGTTCCGAGCCAATGAAAGTTTCTAGACCAGGATTTCTCACGAAGCACACACTAGCACATCGGAATTGCCAGGGCCAGTGATTGAAAATGCGTGGACTTTACCCAAAGCCTGCTCAATCAGAATCCGAGGGTGAGGCCGACATTTTTAACCAACTCACTTGATCATCCGTATACCCACTAAGGCTGAGAACCATTATTTTTCTGTGAAAGCTGTGTTTTAGAAATTAGATGCTTATAATTTTTTAGTTGGAGGTTCATAAGCTGTTCCCTTGGATGCAATGAAAATTGATGTATTTTTTTCTTTAAAAACGACTCTGACTGGTGGTTAATTACACATGCAAGTTGCTCACACTTGAATAAATCTGTTTAAACGATGGTGAGCGTAACTGTACCCCAACTCCCCCCGTGCACTGCAGCACTGTGGCAATGAATCCCTTGGGGCCGCATTTCAACCCTAACAGGATTATGTTCAGCCAAGTGGGATATGGTTGGGTATGTATGCGCTGTGCTGGTAATCAGCCATTCCAGTTCATAAATGTCACCTTTCCTCTGGTGTATGCAGTCAGACTGAACTCACTGCTCGAGATGAGGTGTAATGTGTAGTTATCACGGTACGGATGATAAATCTGTCCCACAACATGACTGTAAGTGAAACTTACGTTTACCAGCTCGTTACGTTTTAAGCAGTAAAACAAGAAGACAAGTTTGTTGCTTGTTCCTCCTGCCAGCAGATTTATGAGCAAAAACTTTAGGGGCTGTTTTTCTTCATTTCTGCATTCCTGACTCCTATTACAAAGTGAATATTCTTTCAGATGATATTTCTGTCCACTGTTCAGATAGTAAAACTTAGGTGGAGCCCAAACTGGAAGAGCGGCCAGCTTGCTATAAACGATCCTCGTGATTGTCAGCATTTTCATGATACTGCAAAACTTTCTAACCTTGAGAATATGTTACTTCCCTTATTCCTTTCTACCACTTACTTTGTCCTGCCAAATTGCTGCAGGAAGAGATTCAAAGATTAAAATACATACGGGTCTGGCGTGGTAGCTCACGCCTATAATCCCAATATACTGGGAAGCCGAGGCGGGTGGATTGCTTGAGCCCAGGAGTTTTGGCAACATGGCAAAGCCCGTCTCTATGAAATACAAAAATTAGGTGGGCATGGTGGTGCACGCCTGTAGACCCTGCTACTCAGGAGGTAGAGGTGCGAGGGTCGATTGAGCCTGGGAGGTCGAGGCTGCAGTGAGCTGTGATTGTGCCACTGCACAAGCTTGGGCGACACCCACAAAGCCTGGGTGACAGAGACTTTGTCACACAAAAAAAGACCTAACTTTTTTCATAAATATGACATAATTTACATATGTCTGTGTATATGACATTTTTGTCATATACACGTGTATATGTGTGTATATGTGTGTCGTGTGCACACGTGTGTGTGTGTATATATATGTCTGTGTATCTATGTATATAATGGTCCTTGTTCTCTTGTGACAGAAGGTTAAGATCTAGCAGCAGAGTGTGGATAGCAAAGAGGCTGAGACCATCATTCTGGGGCCCTCCAAGGTGTGGGGCCATTTTCTCCACTGGAGAAGGAGGAGACTAAATGGCCCAGGTGGCAGGAGGACCCAAGTGACTGGTTCAAGTGACCCTTCAGGCTGGAGTAGTCAGGCAGGTCAGATGCTGTGGAGAAAGAGTGGGATGGAAAATTCCTGTTATCTCTGAAAAGCTGCATGTCATTGGTGACCCTGATAGAAACCTGGAGGCGTGTTGAGAATAGGAGCCCTATTGGAATGGGTGTGGAGTAGATGTGAGGTGACGCAGTGGAGGCCAACTGGAAGCAACTCTAGGAGGATTTTGCTGAGGGGCACAGGGATGAAGTGGTAGCAGGGGAGGGACATGCATCAGAGAAATTTTTAAAAAGATGGATGATACTGGGCATCTTTATTCATCAGTACGAGTGATCCACCAAAGAGGGAGAAATTGACCATCGTAGAGTAAACGGGGAAGATACATGAAATTCTTGAGAAGGCAAAAAGGGGTAGGGCTCAGTGACCAATGCAGGGATCGGGCTTACGGCAGAACATGACTTCCATCCTAATGGGAGTCTGTGGGGGACAGATGCTGGTGGGTGCAGCACCCGGTGGCAGATACAGCATTTTTCGCTCGGAGAGAAGTGTTCGGGTCTTTATGGAGAGGGATGAGGAGACGAGAGGTTGAAAGTAGGTGCCTCAGATTGGAAAGTGAATGAACTGAGAAATGTTAGCATCCATGGTTCATGTGGGGTTAAAAGGAGAACAATAAAAATAAATAAATGTAAAGTGAGTCCAATTGATGGTGTCATTTTCTCCACCTCAGGTGTGGGGATGGATTCTTTGGCACATTGGGTTTAACCTGAGTTGGGAGTTTTTTGTCAAACCATTACCACAAGGCAGAGACTAGTAGGGGGTGTTTGCGTTTAAGTGGGGAGGGTTGTCAATAGCCATAGTGTCAGCAGTTTGGAAAGTGAGAGAATTGTGGAGTTTTAGAATCAGAGGGACAGAAAGAGGCTGTGACCAGAGAAGGGACACTGGCAGTCATAGGGAGGTGGCACAGTCTCTGATGACAGGTATAACCATGGCAGTCGGCAGCTGCTGTTAGTGTGAAGGAGAAAGTCACTGCAGCCAAGTAGATTGAGAGCTGAGTGGCCAGGGTTTTGGAAGACTCGTCTGCGTGGCTAAGTTGCAAAAAAAAAAAATGGAGATGATAACAGTGGGTTGGGTCCTGAGGTCACCAGTGAATGGGGAGGTGTCAGTGGGGGGATCAAGAGGGGGAAGGAGAAACTGTCTGTGCTTCCAAGACTCTTGGTACCCTGAAAGGCCCAGAGGAGGGCCAGGCACCTCCCTAGTCACTTAGTAAGTAGCGAGGCTGGGATCTAAGCCCAGGCAGACTGGACTGCCCTAGAGGGGCTCCTAACAGACACCCATGGTTAGAAAGGACATGGGACAGGATAAAAACATTAAAGCCAACCTGCAGGCGTGGCCACTGCCTTTTAATCCCTGTCAACTGTACGTTAGTACTACTCACACCTGGGACTTAAGACTAAGGTCTCTGGTGGTGGTCTGTTTTTTGTTTGTTTTTTTGAGACACGATCTTGCTCTGTCACTCAGGCTTCAGCTGAAGTGCAGTGGCATGAACACAGCTCACTGCAGACTTGACCTCCTGGATCCAAGCAGTCCTCTCGAGCAGCTCAGATGACAGGTGCATGCCACCACCCCTGGCTAATTTTTTTTTTTTTTTTTTTTTTTTTTTTTTTGTAGTGACGGGATCTTGCCATGTTACCCAGATTGGTTTTGAAACCCTGTGCTCAAGCAATCCTTCCACCTCAGCCTCCCAAAGCGCTTGGACTACAGGTGTGAGCTACCACACCTGGCCTTCTTTCTTCCTTTCTTTTTAACCCCAAAGCAGGTCATTTCTGATTATTTTAAACGTGGAATCAGTGGCAATCCCAGGTGTTCTAGGAAGTGGATGTTTACAGTTGCTTTCCTGCCTAATCTTGTCTTTAGTGCACTGCTGGTCACAGACACAGTTATGTGTGTGGCACAGGGAGGAGACAGCCCAAGATGACTGCGTGGGGAGAGTGGGCCTGAGCGAGCCCCTGCTCCAAGTCCAGGTCAGGAGGCTGGGTGAGGTGGGACGAACTGAACGGTCAGTCTCCTCCTGTGTGAAGGTGCAGTTCAGGGCCTTCCCAGCCCTGGGCCAATGCGGTCCATATCACCAAGCCTTTCCTGGGTGGTCTGAAGATTTTCTTAAGGGGAACCGCCCAGTCCAGGCACCTCTGGCCATTTGGGGAATGAGGCAGGCCAGCCTCAGCTTGGCCTCGGTTACCAGGCCCCTAGGAGTTGGCACTGGGCTTCAGCTCGCTCCTTAGCAGCCCCGGAGGGCCTAGACCCAGCTGGACCTGGGAGCCTCTGGAGCTGCCAAATCGTACATGAAATTGTATGTGAAATTCCTGTGTGCTCGGGGCCAGACAAGAGGCTCGTGATCAAAATGTCTGTACCTGCACCTGCCTCCGCCCCTGCCCCAGACTCTTCCTGTATCTGGCTTTTTAAGGTTCTCCTATGCAGAATTGGTTGTGGAAGAGAAATAGCATGGGCGAGATTGCAAGGTGCTTTTTACATGCATTCTCACAGAATTCTCTGAACAGCTAACTCCGCCATGAAGGGATTGCTCATCTTATTTTACAGAAAGTTGAGAGAGGTTTGGTTTGACATGTCCCAAATCACACAGCTAGTAGGTGGAAGGGCCGGATGCAAAACAGGTGGTCTGACTGCAGATCATTGCTAGCCTGATTATTTAGTAACAGCCAGAAATCACGCCAAGAACGTTCCATGGATACCTTATCTAAACCTCATCACAGTCCTACAAGGTAAGTGCTATGATTATTATCATTTCACAGATGAAGAACTTGAGGCCAAGAGACGTTTACTAAGTTGTCCACGGGAATTACACGGGCAGCCGGGTGGGACTGGGATGGGAAACCAGGCAGTCTGGCCGCAGGACCCATGCTTTCAGCCCCTGCCCGTGCTGCCTTTCTGGGGCCTGGATCTCTCTGCCCGCAGCTGCCTTGCCCGAGGCCACACTTGCTGAGCCCGGTCTTCCTACAGAGGCACAAGTGCCCGAGTGTCTGTGTGGCACAGGCCAGCAGTGATGGCCAGGCTTGCGTTCATGATGAGCTTTGTTCTGCTAGAGCCCCTTCATTCCTAGCCACCATCAGCTCTGCGGAAACAGGCCGTGAGGAGTCATGCTTTTCCCCTACTGGTGTGGGAATGACGTGTGGTAGACCTGGGACCAGAACCTGGGCTTCTGACCCTGTCGTTTAGTGTGTTTCCGTCCAAGACAGCACTTGTGCAAAACCAGTGTTACTTTTGCATCCTTTGTCACCTTAAGAGATCTCTTTTATTTATTTTTTTTGGAGACAGAGTCATACTCTGTCACCCAGGCTGGAGTGTAGTGGCACAGTCTTGGCTCACTACAACATCTACCTCCCGGGTTCAAGCGATTCTCATGCCTCAGCCTCCCAAGTAGCTGGGATTCCAGGTGCCAGCCACCACGCCCAGCTAATTTTTGTATTTTTAGTAGACGGAGTTTCACCATGTTGGCCAGGCAGGACACCTTAAGAGATCTCTTGTGTGTATTAAGGTCTCATGGAGACAGAGCTGCACTCTCCCCAGAGAGGCTACCAGCTCACCAGGTGAAAAGAAGGGAGATTTCCCACATGCGTGTGTGTGTGTGTGTGTGTGTGTGTGTGTGTATTGGACAAGGTCTTGCTCTGTCACCCAGGTGTGATCTCAGCTCACAGCAGCATCCACCTCAGCCTCCTGAATAGCTGGGACTATAGCTGTGTGCCACTTTGCCTAATTTTTTAAAAAACAATTTGTTGAGATGGGGTCTTGCTTGTTGCCTAGGCTGGTCTCGAACTCCTGGACTCAAGCAATCCTCCCTCCTTGGCCTCCCAAAGTGCTGGGATTACAGGTGAGAGCCACCACACCCAGCCTCCTGCTGTATTTTTGCCATGTTTTCTGTCCGCTCTCCCAATTTTTCAGGATGATTTTGCATTTTGTTGGTCTACAGTCTTCCATCGGGTAAAGCTTCCACGGGAGATGGTGTGCTTGGGAGAGGAAGAGAAATGATCTTAAGAATGAATACATGGGTGAAGCAGATGGCAAATTTGTCATTTGCAATAGAGAAACTATTTTTAAAAATCAGAGAATGCTAAGTCCTGAACACTTTGAGGAATATCATGTGACCCTGAAATACAGACCAGCAACGCACACATCGGTCCATTAATTGGGATCTAGGAACTATGGTAATGCAGTCAAGAAAATAAGTGCCTCGACACCAGACAGCATCACACGCCAAACACCCCATTTATTCATCCAAGATAAAAAGGGACTGGATGGGGTGAGATAGTCTTGGGATGGAATAGGAAATATAATAATTTAGTTTCCATTTGAGAGTTGGAAATTGAAGGAGCCAATGTGCAAATCAACTCAGCAATGCAGTTAAAACATGAGCCTTAGATCTTTCAAATTTCTAGTCCAGTACTTTTCACTCTCTATAAAGCGTCAAAGTTATTGCAAGGGCCCATTTATGTTTAATTAAATGTAATGCTAATTTACAACTAGATTTGCTCTGGACTAGGCAATAGTTAAGTGATATAAACTACCTGGTCCAGCGCATTTCCAGAAGCCGAGGGATGGCTGATGGCTCACTGCCAGAAAGTGGTTGAGTAGAAGACATTATGCAAATCTTCACAAAAGAAACGGGTCGTGTTCTCTGGGTCGAAACAAGACGGAAGTAAGTGAAATGTGTCCACCTAAACTGGAAGAAACATTTGTTGTCATTGCCTTCCCTGTGTCGGCCCCAGAGTCCAATTGAAATGCTTTTTCACAGCCTCCCTTCACTCCTCCGAGCGCCTCCCCACATCAGCCCCTGACTAGCTGTCATCTGTGCAACGGAGTTCTCACATAACCCACGTGTTCACTGAGTCCTGACCGTGGTGAAGTCCTAGGCTAGATACACTCCAGGTTTACTAGTTGTTTCACTGCCCCCACCCCACCATCCATGAGGAAGAAAGCATTATTGATCCTTTTGTGCTGAGGAGGACAAAGAGGCACAGAGAAGTTAGGTAACTTGCCCAAGGTCACACAGCTAGGGAGGAGTGGGGTCTAAGTTCTCTGTCATATGCTGTACATTTCTGACATCTACTACCTGCTCCCTTTAGTTATATATAAGGCACATTTCCCTTTTGGGATGTGAACGCCTTAAGTTGAGGGCAGGCACCTGAGGTGCCTCACTAATATCTGTGCCCTGTGGGCAACCCAGCTCCTGAAACTGATGAGGTCTGTACACCCTGCGTCCTGTTTGGAAGCTCTAGTGTTCCCCGGTGCCTGAGAAGTCTACGCTTTATCCCCCAGCTGGCCTATGCCGCAGCCTCCCCAGCCCTTGGGGTCAGGTCAGCAGAGCTCCCCACAGGTTTGGCCACATGGGTATTCTGAGGGTACTTTGTGGGAGATATTGGTAGCAGGTTTCAAAGTGGTGGAAGTAGAGAATGTCTCGATCCAGGAAGCCCAGGCAAAGCACAGGCTTCCCAGCTGAGTCTGAGGGTTGCCAGGCATTACTCCACCAGACCCAGTGGTACAGGTCTGGGCATGGAGCTAGGAAAGTGTAGCTTCCTGAGAGGCCATCTGGGAAGCTCCCCATCAGGAGACTGGGATTCCAGAGGTCTTGGCTTGCAAGGTTGGAGGGTGGTTGGAACTCCCTGTGGAGGGCGGCATTTTGCTTGTTGTGCTGTTCATTGCAGGACCAGCCTCTTAGATGGCCGATCTGTACAATCGCACAGGCCCTGAGCTTTGAGAGCCTGTATTAGTCCTTACATACCCGAGACTGGGCAGTTTTCAAAAGAAAGAGGTTTAATTGGACTTAGAGTTCCACATGGCTGGGAGAGACCTCACAATCATGGCAGAAGGCAAGGATGAGCAAGTCACATCTTACGTGGATGACAGCAGGCAAACAAAAGAGCTTGTGCAGAGAAACTCCCGTTTTTTGAAACCATCAGAATCTTGTGAGACCCATTCACTCTCATGAGAACAGCACAGGGAAGACCCGCCCCCATGATTCAAACATCTTCCACCGGGTCCCTCCCACAACACGTGGAAATTATGGAAGCTTCGAGATGAGATTTGGGTGGTGACAGAGAGCCAGGCCATATCAGGGCCTATGCTTGGTTGAATGCTCTTTGGAAATAAATGAAGGCCAAGTCAGAACAGGCAAGGGCTCTTTATTCAGAGCTTGCTGTATAGCAAGAGGTAGCCACCAGCACTTGCACTTGGCAGAGACTCAAAGGCAGAAGAGTGGGGAAGCTTTATGGGCAAAGGGGGAAAGGCTTCGGATGCACCCTGATGGGAGGCTGATTGCCTGGGGAGCCAGGCTTCTAACTAGAAGTGGAGCATCTTATAACTGTTTCAGGGTGTGTGATTGGCTTGCTTTCCAGTTGGTCTTAAGTTGGAAACAGATACAAAATTTAGGGAAGGCTGGGTGCAGTGGCTTATACTTGTAATCCCAGTACTTTGAGAGACTGAGGCAGGAGGAGCATTTGAGGCCGGGAGTTCATGACCAGCCTGGGCAACATAGTGAGACCACCTCTCTACAAAAAATTGAAAACATTAGCCGGGTGTGATGGCACGTGCCAATAGTCCCAGGTACTTGGTGATCGCACCACCTGCACTCCGGGGCAAGAGAGAGAGACCTTGCTTAAAAAAAGAAAAAGAAAACTGTCAGTTGTTTTATTTATTTATTATTTATTTATTTATTGTTGAGTTTCACTCTTGTTGCCCAGGCTGGAGTGCAATGGCATGATCTTGGCTTACTGCAACCTCTGTCTCCCGGGATCAAGCGATCATCCTGCCTCAGCCTCCCGAGTGGCTGGGATCACAGGCACCTGCCACCATGCTCAGCTAACTTTTGTATTTTTAGTAGCGATGGGGTTTCACCATGTTGGCCAGGCTGGTCTCGAACTCCTGACCTCAGGTTATCTACCCGCCTTTGCCTCCCAAAGTGCTGGGATTACAGACATGAGCCACTGCACCGGCAAAGCTGTCAGTTATTCAAGTCTTGGACGTTTTGGGCTAATCATTACAGAGTTGTTGTTTAGCTTCCTAGTTGTTACTAGAGATAGCAGTCTGACTTCCTGAACAATGATGTATAGCAGGCTGGCATCCTGGGCTGATTACTATAGATAAAGCGTTGGTTTCCTGGGCAAGTTGCGAATCAGAGTTCTGGCTTTTTGTTTTGTTTGTTTGTTTGTTTTGAGGTGGAGCTTTGCTCTTGTTGCCCAGGCTGGAGTGCAACTGCTCAATCTCGGCTCATCGCAACCTCTGCCTCCCGGTTTCAAGTGAGTCTTCTGCCTCAGCCTCCCAAGTAGCTGGGATTACAGGCATGTGCCATCACACCTGGCTAATTTTGTATTTTTAGTAGAGACAGAGTTTCTCCATGTTTGTCAGGCTGGTCTTGAACTCCCAACCTCAGGTGATCTGCCTGCCTCAGCCTCCCAAAGTGCTCAGATTACAGGCATGAGCCATCGCTCCCGGCCCAAAGTTCTGTTTATACATAAGGTCTGACCATTGTCCATTTGTATACTCAGTCTCACTCTGCTGTCACTGTCTTGAAATTCTAACAAGGGGATTTTCATTTTAAGCTGGGCCCTATGAAAGACAGCCATTCCTGTGGCACCGATAAACAAGGAAACTTCCCCAACACTGTGGCTTTGGGCGGACGCCTGATCCACCTGCAATTCTCAAGCTTTTACTTAGAATGGGAGATGATTTGTCACTAAGTACTGAGGGCCTCCTAGCTGCACCCAGGTGTCCCCTCCAGGACAGGCAGGAGCTGTGTTTTCTGCATCTGGGCATGGCCAGGACCCTATGGGCAGTGTGAGGACTCAGAGAATGTAGGTTGAAGCCAACATCTACCCTGGGCCAGATCTCACCAACTCAGATCCCATTCATTTTAAATAGGGAAGGTTTTGTCTATTTTTGAAAAAATAAAACAATAAAGATTTGCTAATCAAATGTACTGTGCAAAAAGTTTGCAAGCATGAGCAATATCTAATGTCAAGAGCAAAACTTTCAGGGACCTGCAGAGCACCATGTGATACAAACCCATCACCTTTTAAGTATAAAAATTGAGTTTCAGTGCATTGTTTGCCGTTCATGAAGTGGCTCTTCCTACCCTCTACTTGGAGACTTAACCCACTCAAGGAGCCCTGAAATACTCAAAAGCAAGAAACCCAAATCCTTTTATGGTGATTTGCTAATTGTGGGTCCCTGCAAAAAGCAGCAGGGCTTTTGCAGCCCTCAGACTAAAGTGCTTCTGTTTTTCTCGTTGCTTCCCTAGGCTTCCACGGTCTAGCACACGTGGGTGCCCAGCCTTCCCCAGAAGCTGCTCTGTCCCTTCCCCTTCTGGCCCAGTCCTCAGCCAGTGCAAGCCACCTCCCTGCACATCCCTCACCACCCCACACCCAGTGTCAATCAAAAGCTCTGGAGACAGACGCAGCAGGTTCTGAGCCCACACTGCCACTTAGCAGCCATGAGAGCCTAACCAGGCTACTTAACCCACTCCCAGTCTGATTTTCCACATCTGTGAGATGGTGACAGTGATTCTAGTCTGCATAGCATCCAGGTGAGAGCTAAATAGATGATAATGAGATAACGAGACAATGTGTGTGTAACGTGCTGGCCACATGCAGGAACTCAGCATTGTTGCTCTCACTCGCTTACCTGGTTAGCTCTACGTAGGCATCCTCACACCCCGTAGCTTTGGTTAAATTTTTCTTCCTGGTCAAAGCAAATTTCCCTCTTGAACTACCATCTCTGACATCAGCTCTGGCTTAGAATCCCCTACAACCTCTCAAAGGATGAACACTTTTCTCCATGGAGTGTATTCAAGAGAATATTCCCTAGGGGCCATTGGCAGCTGCCAAGGATGTCTTTCCCCAACTTTTGAAAAAACAGTAATATGGGCTGGAGACGTATGTGGTCTCCCAAGGTGGCTATTTGCGAGGGGAAGGGCTCACTGGCAGGCACAGTTCCGAAGGAGGGTTTTGGACAAAGTCCCTTTGACGTCTGGCCGCAGCTCTAAGGCAGTGTTGGGGAATGGCCATGGGCAGAATAAACGGTGCCAAACACTAACCAGCAGCCATGTGCTCTGTGCCTCTCTCCGCCCCCCGGTGTCTTCCCTGCTGGGCCCCATGCTGCCATCAGTTTGAAGACCCTTGCACCTGGCTGGCACCCACGTGGGTGAGGCATGGAACGATGTGGTCACGCCACTTTTGCAAACACTTGGTGCTCACCTTGGTTCACAGTGGCCAGAGAAAAACAGTAAGTGCTTACTAAATGCCTTTGCCTGACCGTGTGCTTCACTGCCTGGCTTGGCTTTCTTGTAACCTCCATCACAACCACCCTGACTTCAATACTTGGCAGTCTTCACAAAAGAATCTGGGAAGCTGAAACAATACCTGAGTTATGAATCAGAAAACCAGGTGCAAAATGGACTTTTAAAAATTGAACCAAACCCAACTTTTGGCCCAAGTGTTTTTCAAACATCACGATCTGTCTTAAAATCACCAGCGGAGGCCTGGGTGCCATGGTTCATGCTTGTAATTCCAGTGCTTTGGGAGGCTAAGGCAGGAGGATCACTTGAGCTCATGATTCTGAGACCAGCTTGGGCAACAAAGGAGACCCCACCTCTATAAAAAATATAAACAATTAGCCAGGTGTGGTGGTGCACGCCTGTAGTCCTGTTGCACCTATAGCTACTGGGGAAGCTGAGGTGGGAGGATCGCTTGAGCCCAGGAGGTCATGGCTGCAGTGAACTATGATCGGACCACTGTACTCCAGCGTTTGCAACATAGTGAGACCTTGTCTCTAATTATTTTTTTGAGACAGAGTCTTGCTCTGTGGCCCAGGCTGGAGGGCTCTGATGCTGTGATAGCTAGCTCACTGCAGCTTCAACCTCCCAGGCTCAAGCAATCCTCCCACCTCAGCTTCCCAAAGTGTGGGGATTACAGGTGTGAGTCACCACGTCCAGCTCTAAAAACAAATTGCCTGGGAGAAACCCACAAAAAAATGTATTACATGAAACAGACAAGCCTTTCGACTTGGTCTGGGCAGGCCTGGTTGCTCTCTATTTCTGGAGCAGCCAGAGCTGGCACCTGCTTCATCGTCACCCGGAGTTCCCTTCGCCTCTGCTTCCTGGATCCTGTGCCTTCCCATTCTGAGTCAACTTCCCTGTTTGGGGAAGCACATTTTCCAGAAGCTTCTTAAGAAAGGGTACTGGCCAGCTGGGTGCGGTGGCTCACACCTGTAATTCCAGCACTTTGGGAGGCTGAGGCGGGTGGATCACGAGGTTAGGAGATCGAGACCATCCTGGCTAACATGGTGAAACCCCGTCTCTAAAAAAAAAAAAAAAAAAAAAAAGAAAGGGTACTGGCCAGACGCGGTGACTCACACCTGTAATCCCAGCACTTTGGGAGGCCAAGGTGGGAGGATCACCTGAGGTTAGGAGTTTGAGACCAGCCTGGCCAACCTGGTGAAACTCTGTACCTACTAAAAATACAGAATTAGCTGGGCGTGGTTTCTCACGCCTGTAATCCTAGCTACTTGGGAAGCCGAGGCAGGAGAATCACTGGAACCCAGGTGGCGGAGGTTGCAGTGAGCTGAGATTGGGCTATTGTCCTCCAGTTTTGCAAAAAGAGAGAAACTCCTTCTCAAAACAAAACAAACAAAAAACAAAGGGTACATGGGAGGTGTACTTTCTGAGACGCCTTGTCTCTGAAAATGTCTTTATTTTTATTTCAAGAGAGTTTGGTTGGGCACATATTTTGCGGTTAGAAATGAATGTGCCCTCAGAATGTTGCCGGCAGTGCTTCGTCACATCCTCGCTCTCTGCACTGCTGTTCCCCCTCCGCCATCGGTGATGACCTGGCTTTTGTTTCCTTCTCTGGATGTGTTTAGGATTCACCCTCTTTCCGCAGGATTCTGAGATTTTGGAATGATACTGTCTTCATGTGGGCCTAGCTTCACTTACTCACTGGGCCTTTAGTGACCTTTTGTTTGAAAAGTTCTGCACAATTTGCTATAAATTCCGCCTGGCCAATGGGTGCTTATAAATTACTTTCATTTCTTTTCTTTCTTTCTTTTTAAAATTATTTTATTTTTAAAGTTCTGAGATACATCTGCAGGATGTGCAGGTTTTGTACGTAGGTAAACGTGTGCCACGGTGGTTTGCTGCACCTAACAACCTGTCACCCAGGTATTAAGCCCAACATGCATTAATTAACTCTTCTCCCTAATGTTCTCCCCCCGTCACCCTCCCCTGGCAAGCCCCAGTAATTGTTGTTCCCCTCCTGTGTCCATGTGTTCTCATTGTTCAGCTCCCACTGAGCTGAACTGTGCAATAGTGTGATCTCAGCTCACTGCAACCTCCACCTACTGGGTTCAAGAGATTCTCCCTGCCTCAGCCTCCCGAGTAGCTGGGATTACAGGCACCCGCTACCACACCTAGCTAATTTTTGTATTTTTAGTAGAGATGGGGTTTCACCGTGTTGTCCAGGCTGGTCTTGAACTCCCAACTTCAGGTGATCCATCCACCTCAGCATCCCAAAATGCTGGGATTACAGGCGTGAGCCACCATGCCCAACTGATCTCATTCCTTTTTATGGCTACATAGTATTCCTTGGTGTTTATGTACCAGATTTTCCTTATCCAGGCTATCATTGATGGGCATTTGGGTTGATTCCATGTCTTTGCTGTTGTGAAATGTGCTGCAATGAACACACATGTACATGTGTCTATAATAGAATGATTTACATTCCTTTGGGTATATACCCAATAATGGGATTGCTGGGTCAAATGGTATTTCCAGTTCTAAATCTTTGAGGAATCACCACACTATATTCCACAATAGTTGAACTAATTTACATTCCCACCAACAGTATAAGAGTGTTCCTATTTCTCCCCCAACCTTGCCAGCATTTGTTGCTTCTTGACTTTTTAATAATTGCCCTTCTGGGCCAGGCATGGTGGCTCACGCCTGTAATCCTTGCACTTTGGGAGACTGAGGTGGGCAGATCACAAGGTCAGGAGTTTGAGACCAGCCTGACCAACATGGGGAAACCCTGTCTCTACTAAAAATACAAAAATTATCCAAGTGTGGTGGCAAGCGCCTGTAATCCCAGCTACCTGGGAGGCTGAGGCAGGAGAATTGCTTGGTCTTGGGAGGTGGAGTTTGCAGTGAGCCGAGATTGCACCACTGCACTCCAGCCTGGGCAACAGACTGAGACCCTGTCTCAAAATAATAATAATAAAATAAAATAAATAAGTGCCGTTGGTGACTGGTATGAGATGGTATCTCATTGTGGTTTTGATTTGCATTTCTCTGATGATCAGAGATGTTGAGCTATTTTTTATATGTTTGTTGGCTGCATGTATGTCCTTTGTTGAGAAGTATCTGTTCATATCCTTTGCTCACTTTTTAATGGGGTTATTAGTTTTTTTCTTGTAAATTTTACTAAGTTCCTTGTAGATTCCTTTGTCAGATGGGTAGATTGCTAAAATGTTCCCCCATTCTGTAGGTTGTCTGTTTGTGCTAATGATAGTTTCATTTGTTGTGCAGAAGCTCTTTAATTAGATCACATTGGTCAATTTTTGCTTTTGCTGCAATTGCTTTAGGCAATTTCATCATAAAACTTTTGCCCATGCCTGTGTCCTGAATGGTTTTGCCTAGATTCTCTTGCAGGGCTTTTATAGTTTGGGGTTTTACCTTTAAGTCTTTAATCCATCTTGAGTTAATTTTTGTATAAGCTGTAAGGAAAGGATCCAATTTCAATTTTCTGCATATGGCTAGCCAGTTCTCCCAGCACTATTTATTAAATAGGGAATCCTTTCCCCATTGCTTGTTTTTGTCTTATCGAAGATCAGGTGGTTGTAGGTGTGTGGCTTTATTTCTGAGTTCTCTATTCTGTTACATTGGTTGATGTGCCTGTTTCTGTACAAGTACCATGCTGTTTTGATTACTGTGGCCTTGTAGGGAATCAAGGAGGACAGAAGCAGATGGAAAAACATTCCATGCTCATGGATAGGAAGAATTAATGTCGTGAAAATGGCCATACTGCCCAAAGCGATTTATAGATTCAATGCTATTCCCATTTACCATTGACATTCTTCACAGAATTAGGAAAAACTATTTTTAAAATTCATATGGAACCAAAAAAAGAGCTTGCATAGCCAACAATCCTAAGCAAAATGAACAAAACTGGAGGCATCATGCTACCTGATTTTATTTCTTTTTTTTTTTTTTTTGTCAAAGTCTTATATTGCATCCAGCCTATGGTTGCAACTCAAGCGTGATTTGACACACTCAGACTATGAGTAAACACCTGTTTCCTATCTGATTCAGCCAAGAAGCTGTTCACGTCATTGCTGAACAAGTATACTTCTGACATGAATGGGAGTTGATATGTTTGTTTCCGTTAAGGAGTAAGATTAAAGTGAGACACCAATGGTATGTGTCAGACATATAAACATAGGCATAAATTCACAGATAAACATAGGCATAAACTCAAAAGCATAGATCATTGTAACATATTGTAAAATGTAGTAAAATAATTAAGGAGTTACAATTTTGCACATTCATTACATTTGTTTTTAATATAATTTAGTTAATCGTAAGTTTATGGAATTTTTTTTATTGTATTTTTTTGTAGAGAGGGATTTTGCTATGTTGCCCAGGCTGATCTCAACTCCCGGGCTCAAGCAATCCGCCCGTCTTGGCCTCCCAGAGTGCTGGGATCTTGCTGAGGTGAAAGCCACAGTGTCCAGCCTGGATTGTATTAATAATTTATTTTTCTTTCTTTTTACCTTTTGAGATAGGGTCTCACTCTGTCACCCAGGCCGGAGTGCAGTGGCAAGATCACAACTCACTGTAGCCTCAACCTCCCGGGCTCAGGTGATCCTCCCACTTCAGCCTCTCGAGTACCTGGGACTACAGGTGTGTGTCACCATGCCTGGCTAGTTTTTGTATATTTAGTAGAGACAGGGTTTTGCCATGTTACCCAGACTGGTCTTGAACTCCTGGACTCAAAAATGAGCCAATATCACCAGATATCTCAAGTAAATTTCTTACGTGAAAAGCAAAACAACTTGAAGGAGAACCTGGTGATAAATGAAAATGAAAACTAAACATAGCACACACACACAAACCAATTCCCCATATTTTCAGGAACATGAGACAAGATATTGTATCCAAGAAACAAGAACAAGATCTACAGAAAGAAGGAAGAAGAAAAGAGTCACGGTAATCAAGGAACAAGGAAAAGCTAGAAAATTGAAATATGCTAGAAAAAAATAAAAATTAATGGAAAGGTTAGAACACAAAAGTTGAGGAAACCTTCCAGAAAATAGAATGAAAAGGTAAATAGAGCAAAAATAAGAGAGAAGAGACTTTTAAAAAAGACAATCAGTTCACACAAATTCCAAAGAAAAAGAGCAGAGAGAACAAAGAAGAAAAAAAATAATAAATATCTCCAGAACTGAAGGATGTAAGTTCCAGTAGGAAGGTGAAGCTATCCTGTTCTGGCTCCTAAAGTCACTTTTTTTTTTTTTTTTGAAATGGAATTTTGCTCTTGTTGCCAAGGCTGGAGTGCAATGGCGCAATCTTGGCTCACTGCAACCTCTGCCTCCCAGGTTCAAGAGACTCCCCTGCCTCAGCTTCTGAGTAGCTGGAATTACTGGCACTCACCACCATGCCCAGCTAATTTTTTATATTTTTAGTAGAGACAGGATTTCACCATGTTGGCCAGGCTGGTCTTGAACTCCTGACCTCAGGTGATCCACCCGCCTCAGCCTCCCAAAGGGCGGGGATTACAGGCATGAGCCACGGCACCTGGTCCTGGAATGTAATTTTAAAATAGTATTTAATAACTGACTTGCAAAATATCTGAAAATCTAAAAAGTGACTCTAGGAGGCCGGGCGTGGCGGCTCATAGCTAGCCTGGCTAGCTGGGGTGTGGCTGGTCTAGGATGGCCTTGCCTAGGACATCTTCGCTTTGTTCAATTTGGCCTTGTGGATTTATGTACTTTTTTAAAAAAATCCTCATACTCTCATTTTAGTGGTATTTTACACGAGGTAGAGGTAAATAGGTGTATGTAATCTGCCATTACAAGTAACCAGAAGTCTTGCAATTACTTTTCTTTTTCTTATCACAAGAAGCAGGGAAGAACTGGCTGGTTGAAGAAATTAGGAGAACTGTGTGGTTGGAGGCAGAAAGTACTGGAGGAGAGTGGCATGTGATGAGGTAGGCAAGCGCTAGGTCATGAGCACTTTGCAGCCAGGTTGAGGATTTTGTATTTTCCTTCTATTTTTTGAGACAAACTCTTGCTCTGTCACCCAGGCTGGAGTGCCGTGGCACGATCTCGGCTCACTGCAACCTCTGCCTCCCAGGCTCAAGAGATTCTCCGGCCTCAGCCTCCCAAGTAGCTTGGATTACAGGCGCGCACCACCACACCCAGCTAATTTTTGTATTTTTAGTAGAGATGGGGTTTCATCATGTTGGCCAGGCTGGTGTCAAACTCCTGACCTCAAGGGATCCGCCCGCCTCGGCCTTCCAAAGTGCTGGGATTACAGGCGTGAGCCACAGTGCCCGGCCTGCATTTTCCTTTAAGAGCATTGGAAAGCTAATGAAGCAGTTTATGAGGAACAGAGAGATGATCGGATCAGCATTCCCTACAGACCTCTGGGCCTGCTGTGAGGGCTAAATTGGGAGAGTCATGAGTGGATTTGGAGACACCAAGCCAACAGATGGTGGCTTGGACTCAGGTGAAGGAGGGAGCAGAACTGAACAGGTGATTGGGTAAGGAGGTAGGGAGAGAGAGATTTCTATGGCTCCCAGGTTGGGAGAGGTTGGCAGGATAGTTGAGAGAGATTTGTTTTGTTTAGTAGTGGGGATGGGGACAGAAAAAAAATCCAGCTTGAATGTGGACACACTGACTTGGAGGTGCCTTTGATATGTCCAAAGGGAGGTGTTTGCTCTCTGGGGGCACTCAAAAGACTGATCTAAATTGGAATCTAAATTTGGAAATCAGCCTGAGTGTGATGAGGTCTCCTACGAGAGAGCAGAGAGTAGGAACGGAACAGGGCCTTACGTGACCATAGGCCTCCCGGATGCAGGACTCTGGAAAAGGAATGAGCCTTAGAGAGAAAACCAAGAAGGGGCAGCTGGGGAGGGAGGGGAAGCCTGGGGCGTGGGCCAGTCATAGGGTTTTCAAGGAGGAGAGGTGGTTAACCACAAAGACCCTGAGAGGCCCAGCAAGATGGGAGGGAAAACTCCCCAATGAGTAATCCCATGGGACAGGTTGCGGCTCATCCCTTAAACCCAGATCTCTGCCTCTCACCATCATTTTCATTTTCTTCCATGACTGACAAGCTCACCCTCCAAGCTGCAGTATTTCTATGCCGGCGTGCGCCTTGCGTTCATGTGCCTGGGGCTCTTCCCTCTATGCTGGGTCAGTAAGACTGACGAGCAACAATCGTGTGCAGACACTGTGGCCTCCATTCTGCCATCATTGTGCTGCTGCTGACAGTATTTCTGGACGGTGTCTCTGGTGACAGTCACGGTGCCAGGCACTTTGTGAGCCCCGTCTTGAAGCCTTGCAACAATACTGTGATCGCCATTTCACAGCTGCGTAGACTGAGGCTGAGTGGAAACTGATTTGCCCGATGTCGCGCTCCTGGTGAGAGGTTCTGCAGGATCCCTAGACATCCCAACAACCTGAATGTCCTTTTAATATCGCATTGTCATTAGTGATGACAATGGAGTCTCACTTCCATGGAGTGTCTCAGCATCACTGCATTGACTCACAGCGCCTAATATTTCCGGTCCAGCTGTTAGAGGAAATGTCTCATGCTTTGCATTCTCAGACCTGCTGGAACTCCACAGGGGTTTGTCACAAGGCTAAGCAGTCACGGGTCTTTGGGCTTGAGGCTGAGCTAAAGAGAACCATCAACTCTCCATTTCCTTCCACTTCCTTTCTCACTATAGTCACAAGATTCTCATTGCCCCTTCCCCTCCCACCTCCCCAAAAAGTTGAATAAAAACAGTAGGCCTCGGGGCCAGGCTCAGTGGCTCACTTTGGGAGGCTGAAGCGGGTAGATCACCTGAGATCAGGAGTTCGAGACCAGAATGGCCAACAGAGCAAAACACTGTCTCTACTGAAAATACAAAAATTAGCCGGGCATGGTGGCAGGTGTCGGTAAGCCCAGCTACTCAGGAGGATGAGACGCAAGAATCACTTGAACCCAGGAGGTGGAGGTTGCGGTGAGCCCAGATCATACCAGTGCACTCCAGCCTGGATAACAGAGCAAGACCCCGTCTCAGAACAAACAAACACACACACACAACACAGTAGGCCTCAGGTTTGCTTTTGAAATCCCACCACCTACGAGGCTGTGGTGCCGGGGCCGCTGTGGACTCCGACTGCCCAGATGTGAGGCCTGTCCTCCCTCCTACTTCCTGTGAGATCTTGGGTACATCGCAAAGCCACTGCTGCCTCAACCGTGAACTGGGAAGACCAATGGATGGAATCTCATGGGTTTTCGGAGAATGACATAACTTAATGGATGTAAAAGCATTACACAACAGATGCGAAGCTTTTAGAAGGCTCCTTGCATTCACAGAGAGAGCGCTCGGCAGTGTCAATGGCCTCTGCTCCCACTTTGGGCAAGAAAACAGGCTGAGACCCCCGGCTCTAGACTGCCAGGGGTCGAGCTCTCCTCCATCACACAATGCCTGGGGCCTAGAGCAAGTTACTTGATTGTTCCATGCCTCAGTTTCCCCATATGTACACTAAGGATTATAATGCTACCTGCTGCAGAAGTTTCTTGTGAATATTGAATGAGTTGAGAGATGTGACGGGCTTACAACAGTGCTGGCATTTGCCAGACACCCCAGCGTTCGCTGTTGCTTCTATGATAATGACATGGTGATTCTGTGCACAGGGCTTTCCTGTAGGTAGCGCTCCAATGAGTGCTTACAGAATTACTGGCCCTCACCTCTCTCTCCCAGAAACTGAGCAGCTAAGATCAGATCAAGATAGAAAAGCTGTGAGAGACGTGAAATGAAGACACATGGCAAAGTCTTTTTTTATTGCTTATGTGAGGGCATCCGTACATTTAACCAGGAGCTGTGTGATTTTTATACACCTCCAAGCTAGAAATGGGTCTTCTTCCTTTCATAATTAACATTTAATTTCTTCCTAATTTTCAAAGTGATATATATTTGTGGTAGAAAATGTGAAAAATACAGAAAAGAGAACAAAATCACTCACAATCCCATTAGTTCGAGAGAACATATTGGGCTGTGTATCCGTCCAGTTTTTGTCACACACTTAAAAATATTTTAGCAGCATTGAGATTATGTAATACATATTATTTTGTGTAAGTTGCTTTTCTACTTATCAGTATATTGTGGGCTGGGCTTGGTGGCTCACACCTGCAATCCCAGCACTTCGAGATGTCGAGGCAGGAGGATCACTTGAGGTCAGGAGTTCGAGACCAGCCTGGCCAACATGTTGAAACTTTGTCTCTCCTAAAAAATACAAAAAGTAGCTGGGCATGGTGGTGAGCGCCTGTAGTTCCCGCTACTAGGGAAGCGGAGGCTGGAGAATCACTTGAACCTGGGAGGTGGATGTTGTAGTAAGCCAGGATAGCACCATTGCATTCCAGCCTGGGCCACAGAGCGACACTCCATCTCCAAAAACCAGCCAACCAACCAATCAACCAACCAGCCAACCAAACAAACAAAACCCAGTATATTGTGACGTGATTTTGAGGGGACTCTTAGATATCTTTGCATCTCTTGTTGATTTTAGAGCAAAGTTTTGCCCTCTTGTTCAAGGTTTCTCAATCTTAAGTTGTTATTATAATGCTTTTACTGTTAAATTACTTTTTCAAAAAAAAGTTACTTTACTGTAGCTTTGGGGGAACCTGTGAAGGTTTGTTACTTCGGTGTATTGTGTGATGATGGCGATTGGATTCCTAGTGTGCCCATCACCCAAATAGCCAACAGCATACCCTTGAACTTTCAAACTTCACTCTCCCCCCACTCATCTCTTTTGGAGACCCCCATGTCTATTATTTCCTTCCATATGTCCATGCACATCCATTGTTTAGGTCCCACTTAAAAGTGAGAACATGTGGTATTTGATTTTCTGTTTCTGAGTTATTTCGCTTAGGATAATGGACCCCAGTCTCAACCAAGTTGCTGCAAAAGACTTGATTTCATTTTTTATGGCTGTGTAGTAGTCTTGTGTGTGTGTGTGTGTGTGTGTGTGTGTCTTGTGTGTGTGTGTATAATATACATACCACATTTTCTTTATCCAGTCAATCACCGATGGACATGTAGGTTGGTTCCATGATTCTGCTACTGTGAATAGTGCATAAACACACAAGTGCAGGCATGTTTTTGGTGTAATTATCTCTTTTCCTTTAGGTAGATACCCAGTGGTGGCATTGCTGGGTTGTTCTATTTTTAGTTCTTTGAGGAATCTCCATACTGTCAAACTTAAGTTATTTATGGCCTCCTTTACAGGAAACAGTTCATAGACCCCTAAGAATCTTCCATCAGTGGGCATTTGGAAATCCTTGGGCCCCAGTTTGAGAAAAAGTGCATTGGATAGGTTGATAGATGGAAACCAAATGAATAAATATAGGCAGCAGACACCTGCTTTGGCAGAGACTTATTTGGGTCTCTGAAAGTCTTCCTTTATGTTGGATGAGGCTCATGACAGTGATTCATATCTGCAGGTGCAGGCATGGTCTGGACCAACAGCCAGCCACATGCTGTTCCTGCCATTTGCCATCTGCACTGTGTTTTGACTCCTTTTTCAACTCCTATTTGCAGTACCATAGCTGTTTCCAGCTATCACTGACTCTAGTCATCAGCCAGGCTTCTCAGCCAACCTGAGAATATGCCAGATTGTCCATACATTTCCAATCCACCATGATGTTTAAAATATTCATCCTGTATTTCTATTAAAATCATAGAGTTTTAAAATCTTTTTATCAAAGGATCCATTAAGAAAAGGAAGCAAATTATCACTATATAGTTTGATAAATGATCACTTATAAAGTGAAAACACCCAGATGATCAGCCCTCAGGTCAAGAAGCAGAATATTATCAAGATCTCAGAAGCCCACTTTATGTCCCCCTCCTCAAAAGATAACTGCTATGCTGACCATATCTTACTTTTGTCTGGCTGGACTTCCTATAAGTAGACTTATCCTCACTATACATGTCTTTTTGTGTCTGTGTATTTACTTTCTTACTCAACATTATCTTTGTAAGATCCATCTGGGTTGTGTATACCAACAATCTATTTATTCTAATTGCCTTATCATATTCCATTGCTTGGGTATGCCACAGTTTATTTATCTGTTCTGTTGATGGATATTGGGTTGTTTTTGTTATTAGGTTATTAGGAATAAACTGCTATGACATTCTTGTACCTTTATTTTGGTGAATATGTGTAAGTATTTCTGTTGAGTATGTACCTAGGGCTGGGTCATAAGGTGTATGGCAACAGTTTTTTCAAAATGATTGAGCCATTTACACTCCCACCAGCAGGGTCTGAGTGTTTCAGTTGCACCAGCTGTTTGCCAACGCTTGGTATTACCTGTCTCTTTCATTTTAGCCGTTCTGTTTGTGTGCAGTGGTAACACATTGTGGTTTTACTTGCATCATATGATCATAAGTCATTCTATGACTTATGAAGTTGAGCACATTTCCATATGTTTATTGGCCATTTGTAAATCCTTTTTTTTGCAAAGAGCCAGTTCAAGGATCTTTCCTGGGGGAAGGAGGAAGAGGATGAAGGCCAGAGAGAGGCAAAGGTAAAGTGGGGAGAACTTTGAGATTCACCATTTTACTGAAAACTTGCAAGTAATGATTCTCGAGTCACTGGGATGTCATTCTGAGATGTCCATAGCTGAAAAATCCCTTTGTATGATGTAATGCCTGCAGGGAGGCTCTCTATTGCTCAGGTATGCTGGAACACGCAAGGAATATATTAGGGATTGTGTCCCAGCCTGGCTCACAGCAAGGCTGTTGCTTGTCTTAGGCCATTTGAGTTCCTAGCTTCCACCACCAGTTTTAGTAGACCTTTACCTTGCAATCAAGTCATAGATTATAGCACTATTGAACCTATATGAATCAGCCCCTCAGGGCCTAGGTCACATTTGGTTAGAGGCAAGTCTCGTTTAAGTACATTTTCTCCCCCATGTGATGTTTATGAAGATGATGAAATTCAGTACCTCTTTTCTACTTCTCTGTATTTCAAATCAACCAGATAATTTCCCCTTTTTGAAGGCTGCTGCAGTGTAAATGGAAAAGCTCACGAATCAGTCTCAGACTATACCAGTTTAACTCCCAGTGCTAAATATCGTTGTGCGTTTTGAGTAAGTCACTTTACCTTTTTGAGACTTAACTGCTTGCCTATAAAATGGGTACATCTACCTTACAAGGATAGAATTCAGACAATGATTCAAAAGCAAACTATAAACCTTGGGTTACTACACAAATCAATATTATTATTTATATTAAAGTTAGGGACCTATAGAAGGAGATCTTGGAAAACTGTAGGACTGGGAGCCAGAGGCCATGGAAGACAGGGAAGGAGGTGAAAGTGGGAAAAATTACACCCTGGAAACCCAGTGACCAAGTTTCAACTCCTGGCTGGCTTGCCTCAAAAGCTGGAACCTGAGTTCGTTAGTGAAGGAGCCAGTGCAGAAATTCTTCTCACCACTAGAGGGAGGCATACATTAGGTTGGGCATCAGATGGGCCTCTATTATATTTAGCAAAGATCCTCATGGTGCCTGACGCTTTGATTTCACATCTGTAGGTCTGAAAAAAGCACTAAGCCTGCCACTACTTCTCTTGATTTTAAAAAATTACCTTCTTCAACATCACCACCACTTCCATCATCCTAGTCTTTGCCTATCTGTCCGTTAGCCTTGTTATCTCTTTTAGGAGTGAAACAATTGCCTTTAAATTCACAATTCACAACGAGAAACATAATTTTCTAACAATCCACAGCCTGTGTCTACCCACCAGGATCTCTTTTCTCTGTAGTGCAGTTACATGAAGTGCCAACTTTTAAATCACAAGTTGCCGGCCCGCCCACGTCCACCAGAGGACAGGCCTGCCTTGGAGGGGAGCCTTGTGGCCAGGGCTGGGCAAAGCCCTTCCCTTGTTGCGTTTGATTTCTTCAGAAGGAGAACACCAAGGCCATGTGAGAGTCTCACGCTTGAGAAAGAATCTGTTTATTTTCGGAATTTCTGATAAGGCCAAAAACAGACAGGAAAAAGAAAAAGCTGAGCATTCAGCAGATTCATTTTACTGATACTGATGTTGCTAACTTCTCTGGGAAAATTCAACTCCGACAACTCCATGGTGATAAGAAAGCAGTGTTCCCACACATTTCTGAATTCCTGAGGAGGGCAAGGCAGAGGATGACGCATGTTTCTCCTGGAGGAAAGGGCTCAAACCTGGAGTCAGCTGGGTCAGCCTGAAACCTCCCCTCCAGTGGGTTTCACTCCCACCTCTGCCTGGCATCCAGGTGGAGCCCTGCTAGGAAGTTGGTGGAGTCCTGGTGCCTGCTCCACCCCCTGGACTTCCTGGCCCTCTGCCTCGGCTCCACTAAGCTATGAGGAAGTACTTGGGGGGGTCAGGAGCAGCTCCAGAGCATCCTGGTGAGTTTAGAAAATTTCACTTTTCAGGCTGGGCATGGTGGCTCATGCCTGTAATCCCAGAACTTTCGGAGGCAGGCAGATCACCTGCGGTCAGGAGTTCAAGACCAGCGTGGCCAACATAGTGAAACCCCGATTCTACTAAAAATACAAAAATTAGCTGGGCATGGTGGCAGGTGCCTGTAATCCCAGCTACACAGAGGCTGAGGCAGGAGAATCACTTGAACCTAGGAGGTGGAGGTTGTAGTGAGCCAAGATCACGCCACTGCACTCCAGCCTGGGTGACAGAGTCAGTGAGATTCTGTCTCAAAAACAAAAGAAAAATAAAATTTTACTTTCCTTTCATATATTCAGGCATTGTCTTTAAAGATAATTTGCATTCTCATTTCTGTCACTTTAAGGGTAATATTAAGGGAAATAAAACTCAGGAGATGTGGCTGATTTCTGCTCTTTCCTTTATTCAGCCAGTGTTCCCGGGTGTGTACCATGAACCAGGCTCTATGCCGGCTCCTGCAGATGCAAGATGAAGAAGACTTTGCCCTTGCCCTTGAGTGGCGGGAGAGGACACAGCTGGGCAAGCACCTAGATGAGATGAGAGGTGTAGGGGTTGGGCTCAGCTCTGCCCGTGGGAGCCTGGGAAGGCTTCATCAGGAGGTGGCGCTCAAGCTCAACCAAAAATATGGGTAAGTCGTTCCCCAGACTGACAAAGTAGGAAAGGGCATTTCAGACAAAAGCACAGTGTGTGCAAAAGCTTGGAGGTGTCAATGATTGGGTCACCTCCCTCTGACTTGTAAGTCAGGTCGAGTGTAGTTGGGGTGTTCTTGGGGACAGAGACAAGAAGTCTGGCCAGAGAGGCGGGCAGAGATCATGGAAAGATGAGGTGCCATACTAGGAAGTTACGGTGTCATTTATTCATTCAACAAACACTGAGTGAGTGCCTCTGTCATGCCGTCATCATTGTGGGCGCTGATCAATACCCAAGTCTTGCCCTTATGGTCTTACATTCCAGTGGCGAGGGAAGGATAGATGATAATCGGGTACAAGCTAATTTCACATAACAGCACAGCTTATAAAGAAAGGTGAGGCAGGTTAAGGAGCTAGAGAGAAAGGAAGAGGGAAGAAGTTGCTATCTAGGTTGGCAGGGCATTTGAGAAGAGATCTGAGTGAGGTGACAGAGGAGGCTGGGTGAATATCTGGGATTGTGGGGGGGTGGGGGTGGGTTGGGGGCACCAGAGGACAGCCACAGCAGAGTTCCTAAGGTGCGCAGAGATGCAGGGGGCAGTTCAGTAAACCACAGAGGACATGGTAAGTCAGGTTTTATCCTAAATGAGATGGGACATCGCTGGAGGATTTTTGTGTTTGGGACAGGGTCTTGCTCTGTCTTCCAGGCTGGAGTGCAGTGGCACAATCACAGCTCACTGCAGCCTCTACCTCCTGGACACAAGCAGTTCTCCCACCTCAGCCTCCTGAGTAGCTGGAACAGCAGGTGTGCACTACCACACCAGGCTAATTATTTCTATTTTATTTTTTTGTACAGATGGAGTCTTGCTTTGTTGCCCAGGCTGGTCTTGAACTCCTGGGCTCAAGCCAGCCTCCCACCTCAGCCTCCCAAAGTGCCGGGATTAGAGGCGTGAGCCACCATGTCTGGCCCACCACTGGGGTATTTTTAAGCAGAGGAAGAACATGAGCTGATTTCTGTAGTAAAGGAATCACTCACAGCTGTGTTAAGAATCAACTGTAGGGAACACCGGGCTGAACAAGGGAATCCGGTGAGGAGCCTATTGCAATAACCAGCAGGAGCTACCTCTGGATGGGGAGGGGTGGTGGCCATAGAGTGATGAGAGGTCGTCAGGTTCCTCATACCTCATCCTCCAGCTCAGTGGCTCTCAAAGTGGGGTCACTGGGCAGCGGCATCTGCCTCATGTGGGAAGGTGTTAGGAATGCTAAATCTCAGGCTCACTCCACACCTGTTGAATCAGAGCCAGGAGGCATCAGGGCCCTGCTTAGCAATCCATGTGTTGTCAGCACACTCTCAGGTGATTCTACCCTGCAGGTGATTTGGGTACACGTGTAAGTGAGAGGGCCACGTCCACTGAGGATGATGAGGAGGCAGGAGGGACTGTGAGCCAGAAACTAGACTGGATCTGATTTACCCATTAGGAGGGGTGAGCCTGGGGCCACTATAGAGGGGGCCAGGAGGGGGTTTATCAGCAGGAGGTGACGAGGGCACTAAGATGGCCCATGTAACAGGGAGCACACAGAGGAGGAAGTGAGTAATAAAGCATAAAACAGCTAATATTGGCCGGGGACTGTGGCTCATGTCTGTAATACCAGCACTTTGGGAGGCCAAGGCGGGTGGATCACTTGAGGTCAGGAGTTCGAGACCAGCCTGGCCAACAAGGTGAAACCCAATCTCTACTAAAAATACAGAAATTAGCCTGGCGTGGTGGCGCGTGCCTGTAATTCCAGCTACTCAGGAGGCTGAGGCATGAGAATCCCTTGAACCTGGGAAACGGAGGTTGCAGTGAGCCAAAATTGTGCCACTGCACCCCAGCCTGGACAGCAGAGCCAGACTCCATCTCAAAACAAAAACAACAATATAGCTAATATTTGTCGAGTGTCGATTATATGCCGGCGCTGTGTCCTTGCGCTTGGATTATCCTGGTTAACCCTGCAGTTTCCCTCGAGTGGGTGCTATTGTTACCCCCACACAACAGATGAGAGGACTGGGCTTTCTGGAATTAAAAAAGGAGCATGACATGTACAACACTGTGAATGTAATTAATGCCACTGAATTGTACACTTGGCTAAAATGGCAAGTTTGTGTAATAGATGCAACCAAAAAATTTTTTTAAATGTTAAAAAAAAAAAAAAACCACCACAGCAAAAAAAGCCCCACACAGTTCCATCAGTGAAACAGAATTGAAACAGGCAGAATGAGCCCAGGCCCTGAGCGCTGCAGGTGTAACAGGTGGAGATGACCATTGGCACGAGTTCAAGGGGTCATCTGAAGAGGGATAATGCTGATGTGTTAATTTTCTGGCATTTGGTTAAGACAGACTGCAGTTCAGATGCCCCCGGTTATAAGCTTAAGGCTCACTTTGCTCCTTTCTCTTCCTTATCCACTGTATCCAGTCTGGATTAGACTGAAATATTTCCTAGATTTCACGCCCCAGTCCCTATCCACAGTGCTACCATCTGGCCAGAACTGCCTGCAGACTTCCCAGGGGCGTCCCCTGCTCTCAGCTCTTCTCCAGACCACACTTATGATTCTAAAATCCTGGGGGCCTAGTGAACCTCCTCACTTAGAAGCTTGGAGCTCAGCTGGTTTCCCAAATCTGAGGACCCCTGATCCTGGAGATGCCAACCAGCATCCCAAACTCCAAGATGGTCTTGGCTCAAAACCCTCTGGTGACTCCTTTGCTCGCTCAGAGTCTAGTCCTCATAAATGGCCTGCCAGCCCCTCAGTGATTTCCACCCAGCACCTCCCCCCTCTGCTCTTCCTCCTGCTCTTAATTCACTCAGCTCCAGCCTCATCGGCCTCCTTGCATACTTGGAACTTGCCAGACATACTCCGTGCTCCAGGTTTTTGTCCTAGCTGTGCCGTCTTCCTGGAACACTCGCCCTCAGACTATTGGGCCTGGGCTCTCATTCCTATTTCAACTCCGTGCTCAATGTGACACTCTATTTAAAGTCACAGTGCCTTCCCCAGGACCCTGCTCCCCTCACTGTGCACCACTTTCTCCCCCAAGAAACATTTCACCTTGGCACGGAATGATATGTATATATTTAGAGACAGGGTCTCACTCTGCTACCCAGGCTGGAGTGCAGTGGCACAGTCATAGCTCACTGCAGCGTCAGATACCAGGGCTCAAGCAAACTTTCCACCTTGGCCTCCCAAGTTGCTGGGACTACAGGCATGAACCACCACGGCCAGCTAAGTTTTAAATTTTTTGTGGAGACGTAGTCTCACTTTGCCACCCAGGCTGGACTCAAATTCCTGGGCTCAAGTGATCTTCCTGCCTTGGCCTCCCAAAGTGTTGGGATCCCATGCATGAGCCATCACACCTGGCCTGTAATGACATCTTTTTTGAGATGGATTCTCTCTCTGTCTCTCACGCTGGAGTGCAGTGGTGTGATCTCAGCTCACTGCAACCTCTGCCTCCCAGGTTCAAGCAGTTCTCCTGCCTCAGCCTCCCGAGTAGCTGGAACTACAGGTGCATGCCACCAAATTCAGCTAATTTTTGTATTTTATTTGTAGAGATGGGGTTTCGCCATGTTGGCCAGACTGGTCTCGAACTCGTGACCTCAGATGATCCACCAGCCTCAGCCTCCCAAAGTGCTGGGATTACAGGCGTGAGCCACCGCACCCGGCCTGTAATGACATTCTGATTCAAGTTTGCCTCCCCCTCTCCAAATGAGAACAAGGATGTTTGTTGGTCATTGATGTATCCCAAACTCCAGATGCACAGTAGACACTCAATAAACATTTGTAGAATAAATGAATGAAGGAATGGCTATTTTCCCGACTTCCTAAGAAGAACTTTGGGTGGTATCTTTTCCTACTTACCTCTGCCGCCATTTGATTTCGAGAGAATCTTAAGGCTGATTAGGGCAGAAGTTGAGCCCACAGCTTTGAGTTTCAACTTGACCTTGGTTGGGAATGATGGCTAATGCTTTCCCCCATGTTGAGGTGCAGAAGGAGGAAATGGATTCTTCAAGCCTGGCTCCTCTGCCCAGCCCCTGGCCTCAGTTTCTGGCTCTTCCAGGGGGCTGAGCAGAGGAGAAAGGGGTAAGGTGGAGTGAAGAAGGGGAGCCCAGGAAGGAGTCTCTGAATTGGTTTGCATTTCTCAGAAGTGTTAGACAAATACAAATTAATTCAGACTCCAAGGAGGGGCATCAACACTCGGGCACTGAGGTGTTTGTTTTTTTTTTTTTCTGGGAGACTCACTCTGTCACCCAGGCTTGAGTGCACTGGCACAACCTTGGCTCACTGCAACCTCCACTCCCGGGTTCAAGTGATTTTCCTGCCTCAGTCTCCCGAGTACCTGGGATTGCAAGCACCCACCCACGTGCCTGGATAATTTTTGTATTTTTAGCAGACATGGGGTTTCTCCATGTTGTCCAGGCTGGTCTTGAACTCCTTACCTCAAGTGATCTGCCCACCTCAGCCTCCCAAAGTGGTGGGATTACAGGCATGAACCACCGGTCAAGGTGATTTTTTTTTCAATTTAAATTAAGATGCTTTTCTATCTCTCCCACCTATAACTTCTCTGCCTCTGGCCACGTTTTCAAACCCAACCCAGGTCTATCAAGAGTATAAGACAAAGAGCTGAAAGGCAATGTGGTAGCTTCGTTTGCAGAGCCGGACTTCCACCTCGCTTTCTAACGTGGCTCTTGGACTTGGACTTCCGTGTCACCTTTTGATTGTGTGTTGCCGGCAGCTCTGGAGCTGCTGTTGTCTCCTTTGCCAAGGAGGAAGTTAGCATCTGAGCGTTCCATCCCCTCGGTGGCTTTTCCCACAGTCTGGGCCGTGCCAAGATGTAAATGCGAGTGACCTGGTTTCCAGTTGGCTCTGTTATCTTTTGTCTTCACAGAAGACAAATAATGCATAATGGTGTCCCCCAGTGCTTTCGGTGGAAATCCAGAAGGCTCTGGAAAGCAAAAGTTACTTTGTTTTGGTAACTAATTTGGCATCAACACGTGCCCTGAATTTGGTGGCAAAACCCCACCTGTCCTGAGACGATTATTTATTTAGCCCACTGAGTATAAAGATAGGTGTGTTTGCTGCGTAAATATTAATATGTTTAATCGTGGTGTGCTCTCATCCCAGATCTCCCAGGAGTGCTGAAGATGATGCTGTGCTTGCACTGGATGAACTTTCTGAAATGTGACCATCCCAGATTCCAGCCCACAACCAGCGCTGGGTTGTGCATAAGGAACAGGGACCTGTATGTGTCCTGGGCCGAACTCGAGGCATAGCTGGCTCAGCTAGCACAAACTAGCAGTGTAATCTTGGTAAGCCTGATAACCACCTAGACCATCTGTTTCTTCTTCTGTAAATGGCAGCCGTGGCCTTGCTCTCACAGCACTGTGTGTGACAAAGTCTGCCTCTGGCTGTCTTGCCACCTGCATCTCCCACAACCTCCTCTTAGATCCCTCTTCTTAGACAAGCTTGACCCCCACCCTGTGCTGAGATGTCCTCTCTGCTCAAAACTGCCTCTTCAGAGAGACTTCCTAATCCTACAAATGAGGCATTAGCCTCCTCGCCCAAGCCATCTTTCTCTCATTCTCCCACTTTGCTTTTCTGCCTAGCATACTTCTCTCCCCTGCAATTATATGATGTGATTATTTGTTTGCTTATTAAATAATCTCTCTCCTCCCTAGAGTGTAAGCGCCATGAGGGCAAGGGGTTCTCTGCCTGGCTTGCTGCCATCTGGCCAGCACTTAGAGTAGCCCCTGTTGGTGCTCACTGTGGAAATCCAGTAGTGGGGAACATCCTTGCAAAGGCGCCTTCTAGAATGGTGAGTGGAGTCCAGTGTTGAGAGGTGGCAAGACCAGGACAGACTCAGCCACCTGCCTGCCCTCCTACCTTTCCATTGATTCTTCCCAGAATTCCACATGGAGATAGTGATTTCTCATTTCATGTTTAGAAGGAGTTGGAGGAGGCAGAGGAGAAGTGCATGCGTGTGGGCACGGGGGAGGACCTCTGATATAGAAAAATGAAAGATGACTTTGTTGTTTCATGTCAGACCAAAGACCGAGCTATTAGCTATTTCCTTAAATGCTTTTCTGGGGAAATAACTTGGAGGGATGATTGCTCTCTGTCCCCACTGGTGCAGTTCTTAAAACCTGGAGTTGGTTTTTGCCATTGAAAAAGGTAGGCAGCAGCCCCCAGAAACCTCCTGAAGGGAGATTGCAGATGAAGTGGGGGCCCCAGCAGACCCCCAGCTGATGGACACAGTGTCTCCCCCTTCTGGGTGTGGGGCGGTAGCAATGACCTGGAAAGCCTTCGATTCTGGCCAAGTGTCCTCAGGCTTCCTGTTGCCTGTGACAGAGAAGAGTCACCTGGTGAGGAAAACAATGTTTTCTCTGGCCCAGTGACAGCCCTCAAAGCCTCTCCAGGGTGAGGGAGAAGTATGCCAAGCGTTCTTGGGGTGGGCTGGGTGTCAGATGACCCCCTAAACAAACGGAAGCAGACACTCAATGGGGCCACAGTGGACTCTCCAACATTCCAGAGAAGTGGGGTGAGGCCCAAGGGGACTCTCCAAGATTTCAGGGAAGTGGGGTGAGGGCCCCAGGAGTGTTTCTTACAGATGGGCAGGGCAGGATTTGAGAGTAGGCCGGAAGTGTTTATAGCCAAGCAAGCCCAGTTCGTTAATTGCAGGCTGGTTTAAAACATTGTGCCCAAGGGTCCCGGAATGAAATTCATCAAATATCAGAGAACTTGAAAATGGATGCAGGATTTGAGCAAGCGGAAAAGCTCAGCCAGTAATGTACCGAGCACCGTGTACCTGACACCTAGGTTTATGACATTTCAGCACTTTGCCATATTTTCTTCAGATTTTATTTTCTAAAAATAGAAACAGAGGATTCTAGACACAGTCGAAGTCGCCTATGTATCCCCTCCGCAATTCTTTCTCTTGCTTCCCTCCCTCTGAACTTGGTTATTATTCCCAGGCATTTTTAAATTTTATTACTGCAAATACTACCTCTATAGTTATATTATTGTATATATTTTTAAAGTTCATGTATCATGTATAATATAAACCTGTTATTATATAATAGTATATAATATGTATATATATAAATTGGAAAGTGTTATGTCCTTATACAGACAGCCTCCTGCAACTTACACTTTTTTTTTTTTTTTTTGAGATGGAGTTTTGCTTTTGTTGCCCAGGCTGGAAGTGCAGTGGCTCGGCCTCAGCTCACTGCAACCTCTATCTCCTGGGTTGAAGTGATTCTCCTGCCTCAGCCTCCTGAGTAGCTGGGATTACGGGCGCCTGCCACCACACCTGGCTAATTTTTCTGTATTTTTAGTAGAGCCGTAGTTTCTCCATGCTAGCCAGGCTGGTCTCAAACTCCTGACCTCAGATGAACCACCCGCCTTGGCCTCCCAAAGTGCTGGGATTATAGGCGTGAGCCACCGCGCCCAGCCAAACTTACCCTTTTTGTTGTTGAAGGTTAGGCTTTGGAGATTTGCCTGTGTTCATACAGAGAGCTGCAGTTCAGTCAGTTCAAGTCTGAAGTCTAGAGTATTCTACCGGGTTAATGTACCACCAGTCATGTATTCATTTTTCTGCTACGGGCATTTAAAATGTTGCAAGTTTGTGCTGTTACTTCAATTTTCGTCTTCCCACTGGTCTTGTCTTCTTGCTAGAATGTCCTCTAGAGGATATATCTAAAAGCAGAATTGCTAGGTCAAGGGATCTGAAAATATCCAGTCTTACTAAATGTTGCCATATTGGATCCACGGTGATCAATACCAGCACAAACTCTCACTAGCCGTCTGGAACAGTTCCTGTGGCCCTGCCTCCTCGACAGACATTTAGTGTTGCCAAAATGTGTAATTTTTGGTTGATCTGGTGGGTAGGAAAGTCATCGTTCAGTGTTTGAGAGCTCAAGAGCTAGGAAACGCTTACGAGGGACGGTTACCCACTGTTTTTGAGGACCCACTGTGGGCAAAGCACTGCAACAGCGTTAGCTTGAATTTTCCTAACAAACTCTGCCAACTTGATATTAACATCCTCTTTTCACAAATGAAGGAATGGAGGCTTGTTCAGGATCCCCGCTGCTGCTGGAAGAGCTGGGATTCGAGTTCAGCTCTGTCTGTCCCCAAACCCCGCCCCTCCCCTTACTAACTCCTCCATAGTCCAAATGTCTTACGTCTGCAGAGAAGAAAATCATGCTCTAGAGAGGCAGGGCAGGCAGTGTGACTGTCGCACAGTGAGGAGCTGGCAGAGGGGACCGGAAGCCTGCTCCATAGGGGCAACCAACCGGTGCGAGCTCTCCCTGGAAGCTCTCCTGGCTCTGCTGGCCATGTGACATCCACATGCCCTGAGCAGGACCACAACAAAGCGATTTCATTACTGCTGGCCAGTTCCCGAACCTGCTGCATCTCCTGGCCTTTGGGGGAGAGGGGGAATGTTACCTACAAGCTGTCACTCATGTGCCAGGAAGTGTGCTATGTGGTGCACTTATATGACCACATTGAATACTAGATATCATCATCATTTCCGTTTTGCAGATGATGAAGTGAAATGCAGAGAGCTTCCTTTTCCTCGTGCTGTTCCCGTCACACACCCTGGCCTCAGGCCCCACGTTCTCACTCTCTTTTCCAACCAGGAGAATGCCAGAAATACGCCTGGAGGGAAATCGCTGGGGAGATGAGCGTCACTTGACTGCTTCTGCTCAAGGCTCTTCCAAGCTGAGTGTGAAATGCCATTCCTTTTCCGTTTCCTAAATGAAATATACTAAAAAAAAAAATCCCTAACCTTTTAACTTTGGAATAGTTTGAGATTTACAGAAAAGTTGTGAAGCTGGTATAGAGTTTCCATATGTCCCGCACCCCAGATTCTTGTAGTTAACATATGACATTAGTAAGGTATGTTTGTTCACAATTCATTAACCAGTGTCATTAATTATATTATTAAGTAACGCTCATACTTTAGTCAGATTTCCTTAGTTTTTTCTTTGAGACAGAGTCTTGCTCTGTTGCCCAGGCTAGAGTGCAGTGACACAATCTTGGCTCACTGCAGCCTGTACCTCCCGGGATCAAGTGATTCTCCTGCCTCAGCCTCCTGAGTAGCTGGGATTACAGGTGCCTACCACCATGTCCAGCTAATTTTTGTATTTTCTTAGAGACAGGGTTTTGCCATGTTGGCAAGGTTGGTCTCAAACTTCTGACCTCAGATGATCTGTCTGCCTCTGCTTCCCAAAGTGCTGGGATCACAGGCATGAGCCACTGCACGCGGCCAGATTTCCTTAGTTTTTACCTAAATGTCTTTTTTCTGCCCCCACGATCCCATCTGGAATACCACATAGTCATCATGGCTCCGTAGATTCCTCTTGGCTGTGAAAATGTATCAGACTTTCCTTGGTTTTTGGACAGTTGTGAGGAGTACTAGCCAGGTATTTTGTAGAATGCCCTTCAGTTATGATTTGTCTGAGATTTTTCTTATGATTAGACTGGGGTTATGGGTTTTAGGAGGGAGACCACAGAGGGAAAGTGCCCCTCCCACCACAGTATATGAAGTGTACACACTCCCCAACATGGTTTATCCCTGCTGCTGCTAACTCTGATCACCTGGCTGATGTAGCGTTTGTCAGATTTCTCCACTATAAAGTTACTCTTTTCTCCCCATGTTCATATTGTGCTCTTTGGAAGGAAGTCACTATACACAGCCTACACTTGAAGAGCTGGGAGGGCTGGGGACAATGGCTCATGCCTGTAATTCCAGCACTTTGGGAGGCCTAGGCAGGCGGATCGCTTAAGTCCAGGAGTCTGAGAGCAGCCTGGGTGACAAAGAGAAACCCTGTCTCGGCGGGGCATGGTGGCTCACGCCTCAGTTTGGGAAGCCGAGGGGGCAGATAATGAGGTCAGGAGATTGAGACCATCCTGGCCAACATGGTGAAACCCTGTCTCTACTAAAAATGCAAAGATTAGCTGGGTGTGGTGGTGCATGCCTGTAATCCCAGCTACTCGGGAGACTGAGGCAGGAGAACCACTTGAACCAGGAAGTCGGAGGTTGCAGCGAGCCAAGACCACGCCATTGCACTCCAGCCTGGTGACAGAGGGAGACTTAGTCTCAAAAAAAAAAAAAAAAGAAAGAAAAACTCGTCTCTACTAAAAATACAAAAATCAACCTGGCATGGTGGCACACTTGGGAGGCTGAGGCAGGAGAATCGTTTGATCCCAGGAGGCAGAGATTGTAGTGAGCCATGATTGCACCACTACACTCTAGCCTGGGCGACAGAAAGAGACCTTGTCTTAAAAAAAAAAATGTGAGCGGTGTCTGGCTGCAGTCTGTGTTCCTGAGCACGTGCTGGGTGACCTCCTGGCCGCTGGCTTCTCCAGGCTTCTGCTGTGCTCTGGCACTGATAATAACACCTCCACCACCCTTCGCTCTAGAATTAAAGCTGCCAAAGCCCTTTACAATTTCATATCCTTCCTGTCATTTGCTGCTCTGCCAAGTAGGAAGCACGTGCACTATTATCCACCCCTTTTTATAGCTAGAAAAATGAAGGTTCAGAGAAGGACAGTGACTTACCAAGTGCTGCACAGCTGGTCTGCCATAGGGCTGGAGTGAAGGCGGGTCTCCCTCGCTCCTCTAGGCCACTCTCCTTGGGGCTGCCCTCGTCCTGACTCCCAGCATGACAGACCCTTTGCTCCCTCCCGCCTGCATCTGTCCTCCCTCTGAACCACTTTTTATCATCGTCACGTGGCTCCTGCCCCAAGGCCGCCTTCCCGTCCTCTGACAGCGCTTCCATTTCACCCACTGCCCTAGCCCCTAGGCTCCCTCCTGGCCCCAAAATGTCCATTCTCAGGGCTGTTTCCCTCTTTCAAAGCCTTCTTCACAGGCTGAGTTGACATCTCCATCCTCCCCCACCTGGCAGGCAGGGGTGTTCTCAGAGCCACAGAACATTTTGGGGAGGGAGATGGGAATCTTCAGAAAATATATCTTAGCCTATCCTTTCTCAAATTTTTCTGTACAGAAGAGGCCGATGAGGTATCTGTAAAAAAAATACCAATTTCTGGGCTCCCCCGGTTGAGTCCATTGTCCTGAGGCCCAGGAATGTGCATTTTACACAATTGTCTGAAGTGATTCTGATTCAGGTGATACTGCAGTTTGAATTGCTTGAGCCTGGGAGGCTGAGGCTGCAGTGAGCTGTAATTGCACCACTGTTCTCCAACCTGGGCACTAGAGTGAGACACTGTTTCAGAAAAAATAAATAAATAAATAACTCACCAAAGCCTTTCAACATATACCTACTAGGATGGCCACTAAGAAAAGAAGGAAGAAAAGAAGGAAGGAAGGAAGGAAGGAAAAGATGGGAAGAGAAAAAAGAAAAAGACATAAAGAGAGGAAGAAAGAATGAAAGAAAGAAAGAAAGAAAGAAAGAAAGGGAGGAAGAAAAGGAAATAGAGAAAAAAAGAAAGAGGCCAGGCTTGGTGGCTCATGCCTGCAATCCCAGCACTTTGAGAGGCTGAGATGGGGGGGACTGCTTGAACCCAGGAGGTCCAGACTAGCTTGGGCAACATAGTGAGACCTGTCTCTAAAATAAATAAATAAGTAAATAAATAAAAAGAAAGAAGAAAGGAAGGAAGAGGGAAGAGACAGGAAAAGAAAGAAGGAAGGAAAAGAAAAAGGAAGAGAGAAAAGGAAAGAAAGGAAGAAAGAAAAAATGAAGTAAGGAAGAGAGGAAAGAGAAAAAGAAAGAGAGAAGAAAGGAAGGAAGAAAAAAGGAAAGAAAGAGATAAAGAGAATGGAATGAAGGAAGAAAGAACAGAGAAAGAATAAAAAAGAGAAAGAAAGAAAATAGCAATTGTCAAGGATGTGGAGAAATAGGGACCCTTGTACCCTGTTGGTGAAATGTAAATTGGTGCCACTACTGTGGAAAATAGTAATTAGTTCTGCAAAAAATTAAATATGGGGCTACCATATGACCAAGCAAGTTTGCTTCTGGGTATATACCCAGAAGAATTAAAGATAGAGATACCTGCATACCACGTGCATAACAACGTCATTCACAACAACCAAAAGGTGGGAATGACCCGAGTGTCCACGGACAGATCAGTGGATAAACAATATATTGTATATACATACAGTGGAATATTATTCAGCTTTAGAAGGGAAGGAAATTCTGACACATGCCACAACCTGAGTGAGCCTTGAAGACATTATACTAAAGTGAAATAAGCCAGTCACAAGAGGACAAATAGTACATGATCCTGTGTATGCGAGGTACCTAGAGTAGTGAAACTCACAGAGACAGAAAGTAGAATGGTGGTTGCCAGGGTCTCAGAGGCGGGGTGGGATTGAGGACTTAGAGGTTCAGTTTTTCAAGATGTAAAGAGTTCTGGAGAGTTGGTGGTAATGTTTGCACAACTTACTGTACTTAATACCATTGAAATGTACACTTCATAATGGTCATGAGGGTGAATTTTGTGTATTTTACCACAATTTCACAAACCAAATCTCTCAACAATTCTATGAATTAAGTACTATTACTATTCTCATTTAACAGATGAGGAAACTGAGGCATAAAGACGTTAGGAGATGTCCTTAGAAATCACACAGAACCAGGTGCAGTGGCTCACGCCTGTAATCCCAACATTTGGGAGGCCAGACGGGCAGATCACTTGAGGTTAGGAGTTCCAGACCAGCTTAGCCAACATGGTGAAACCCCATCTTTACTAAAAATACAAAAATTAGCTGGATGTAGTGGTAAGTGCCTGTAGTCCCAGCTACTTGGGAGGCTGAGGCAGAAGAATCGCTTGAACCCAGGAGGCGGAGGTTGCAGTGAGCTGAGATTGGGCCACTGCACTCTAGCCTGGACAACAGAGTGAGACTCTGTCTCAAAAAACAAAAACAAAAACAAAAAAATCACACAGATAATAAGTGGCAGAGCTGGAATGTGAATCTGGGAAATGTGCTTTCCTCAAATGTCCCCCACGTCCATTTCCTACCTCCTCCAGGCTTTGCGCAATGCCCACCCATCTTCCCGCCTTTTTGTCACCATTCTGCATAAATAACTGTCCCCTCTCCCCAAGACGTTCCCTATCCTTGCTTCTCTGCTTTAGTTTTTATTCTTTATTATTATTATTTGCTGTAACTCTAGCCAAAGATAGTTTTTATTTTTGGCACTCGACTTGTAACATACTTATTCATTCCATTTGTATCATCTGTCCCCTAGACATCAACTTCACCATGGCAGGGATTTTGACTTTTTGTTTGTCATGACATCCGTGTGTCAGGCTTCACATAGCAGCTGCTCAGTAAATACTTGTCAAATGATGGAACCAAGCATGGACTGGGTGCCTTGTCTGTGCCGGACACTGGAAATGCTAATATGTAATTGAAGCCCAGTTTTTGGCTCCAGGGCTCCGGGGCTGGTGGAGAGATGGAGCAGCAAGCAGCCGTTTAATGCGCTGGGACAGTACAAAGCACAGAGGAGGAACACCCAGCGCAGCCTTGCAGGGTCCAGGAAGGATGCCTGGAGGTGAGACAGCCCTGAGCTTAGTCTCTAGGAATGAGTTGGGGATGTCCAGGTGAAGAAGAGGAGGAAGGGCTTTCTAGGTAGAGGGGAACAGCACATGCAAAGGCTTAGAGGCCTGAAAGGGCACTGGCCTTCAGGAGAACCCAGTCACTAACTGGGAGGGATGCAAAGTGTATTGAGAGGAAGCTGGAGTCTCTTCGAATCTGCTGTGATTATGAAGGCTGCCAGATATACAAAATTTAAAAAAAAGAGGAAACTGAGGCAGATCTTCAAGGGTCTTGTTTGCCTGCTAGAGGACCCCAAACGGTCTGGAGAGCTGTTTCTTTCATCTCCTGTACCATTTCCTGTTTCTGATGTACTGAGGAGGTGCCTCGGTTTATGTGAAACCTGTTTCTAACATGGTTCCCTTTGAATTCCGTAGCGATGTTTAGAATCATCATAAATACAAACTTTACTAGGAAAAGGAGGGAGACCGGCATTTATTGGGTGTCTCCCTTTTGGTGTCCTGAAGCTTAGTCTGCATTACAATGAAATCACTACAACCATCCTGAGCAGTCAGTAGGGGAGTGCGTTATCCGCGTGCATTTCAGAGGCTGGAGCACTGATGCCCAGAGGAATTAGGTCATTGCTACAGAATCACACAGATGGTAGAGTCAGGATTTGAACTCAGTCCACCTATCCCAGAACCTGGGAGTTCTTGCAGTGAGAAGAATGGACTTCTCTGTTCTTGCTTTTCCCGATTCCTCTGAGTACTCCCAGTGGCTTGGGTCACTTGATTCTCCTCGCTCTGAAGAGCAGTGACAGCAGAACCTTATCTGCATGTTAGGTGTAGACACTCAGACAACTGCAGTACCAGTTCTCTCCAAAGCCTCTTGGAAGATTGTGAACTGTGGCTAACACTCTTCTTTGCTTTGTCAACTGGCCAGGCAGCAAAGAGGACACCTGGGTTTTGCTGATAAAATTAGGAATCTGGCACCTCTCCTGCAGCCTGGAGAGAAATTATTTCTCTTGGGGTGCTTGTGCGCTGCTTCTTTGCCAGGGCTTGGCCAGGGAAAGGCTGCATGATGCTTGTGGTACACATAGCAAAGCTATGAGGATGTCAGTGGCCCCAGGTCTCAGTGATTTGAAATAAAGGGCGGCAGATGCAAATAAGATTTGGGCACAGTGAATATCTCCAGCTATATAAGGTGGAGACAGAGGGCAGGGGTTAGGCATTTAAAACCCAGAAGCAGATGGAAAATTCGTACCATCTTAATGCCTGATGGAGCTATGTAAATAGTCACCCTCATTGTGTTTGCTGCTGTCAGTTCTTGGTTCTTTCCTGTCATTTGTGCATTTTCTCAGATGGAAACACCCAGCCCACCCTCCAGGAAGGAAGGCAAGGAGGTGCTCTCAGTTTCTGTGTCTGGATGAGTTGTTTTTTCTGTGTGTGTGTGGAGAGGGATGGAGAGAGGGGGGATAGTTGCACATCAATGACGGACATGGTTTTGCCACATCTGGTGCTCCTAAGGAGGAAGAAATTCGAGCTTTGTGGTTTATTTGGGGGACTAGTTCTTAGTTTAAGGAGAAAAAGGTTACTTGAATGACTGTCTTAGTTCATTTTATACTGCTGTAACAGAATACTAACAGACTAAATAATTTATAGTGAACAGAAATGTATTTGGCTTCTGGAGGCTGGGAGGACTAAGAACATGGCATCAGCATCTGGCAAGGGCCCTCATGCTGTGTGCCAGAAGGCAGAAGGGCAAAGGGGGTGAGCATGAGAGCAAGAGAAGGCTGGGCTCACTTTTATAAAAAGCATGCTCTCCCAATAACTAACCCACCCTGACAATAATGGCATTAATCCATTCATGAGGGCAGAGACCTCATGGCCTAATCACCTGTCAACATGGTTGCATTGGGATGTGACACATGAACAAGTTTCCAGCACATGAACTTTGGAGGACACATTCAAACCATAGCAATGACCCATGATGACCCAGGACCCACCCCTTTTATAATTGCATCACTCATTCATTCATATCATTCATTCAACAGATACATATTGGCTTTGGTTGCACAAGCAGAAAGGAAAGCATCCTTTTTATCAATCAAAAAGGAAGATTTCAATGGATTTTCCATAATTGCTGACTTAACTCCCTACATTTCCCATGGTGGCCCCTGGAGTCTCCCCAGTTGTTGACAATCCCTTCAACTCTCCACTTCCCAACCCAAATGGAAACCAGACTCTAGCTTGAGGACCTCATTTACCCTGCAGCTCTTTTGAGAGGAGGGAGCTTCTTTCTCTGCACTCAACAACCCAGCTTACAGGAGGTATATTCTCCATGCTCCTCATTGGGATTTTTAGTTCCACTGGGGCTCTGCCCACTTCCACAATATCCTGCCCCGTTGCACTGTCGTTATCCTTGTCATTTGCTGACCTCCTGGTGATTCCCACATCCACATGTATCCATGGGCAACGCAGGCACTTGGCTTACCATTTTCTTCTCCATTCTGGATGTATCACTGCCCAGGCTGTGCTCCCTCTCTTGGTATGCTCTAACATACCTTCTCCTCCTTCCTTAGACCTCCAACACCTCTTTCCCACCCTCACTCTCAGCTCATGATGTAGCTTTCTATTTCACTGAGAAAAACAAATTCCAGCAGAAAAGATGCTCCAGCATGCCTCCTGTCCACACATCCGCACCCTCTGCCTCCTCACCCATGACTTCTCTGCACTCTTTCTTTGGCCAATCCTGCTTGCCTTCACCCTGCAGGGGCCTTCTCTTTCCTGTATCACCAATTTCCCTCCCTCTTTCGGTCATTTCCATCAACATACACGTGTGCTATAAAGCCCCCTACCTTTAAGATATAGACCCGTCATTGACCCCTGCAGCCTCCAACTATGGCTTGATGTCTCTGCTCCTAACACAAGTCCTGAAAGCAGCCATCTCCACTTCTTGTCCTCCAGTTCTGTCTTGAACTCACCCCAAGCTATCCTTTGTTCCCATTCTACTACCGAGAAACGTATCTGTCAAGGATTGCAGTGACATCCTCCCCCATGCCTAATTCAGGGTCCTATCTTAGTCCTCACTGTTCCTTACCCCTCACATGCCATGAGCCACCAAGCGCTGTCGATTCTGGTCCTTCAATCTGTTGCCCATCTGTCCCCCTCCTCTCCGTCAACATTGCTCCGGATTGGTGCAGACCTGAGTCCTTTTCACCTTCTCTGTTATAATAAATGCCCTCTTTACCTGTGTCCCTGCTACAGCTTTTTCCCCCTCCTCAAATACTCCCTCCCTGCGCCCCTCACAGATGCCGGAATGACCCAATCATCTTCTAACCTCCAAATCCAATGTTTGGGAGTTTTAAAGCTTCTTCCTTTTTTTTTTTTTTTTTTTTTGACTCCTCTACTGACTACTCCTTTCCTGAAACTTTCTCCCAACTTAGATGTGTCACTTCCTCGCTCAGAATTCTTCAGTGACTCCAGCGCCTACGAGACACGGTGAAGTCTCTCTTTCTGGACTACCAGATTCATCACAATCTGGCTCGGGACCCTGCTAAGCCTCACCTCCTTTCCCCTCTTTCCCCTGAATTTCTCTCCTAGCCTCCATGGTTATTCTGAATTTCCATCTCTCTTTGCACACAAGGTTTCCTCTGCCTTGGATGCCTTCTCCCTCCCTTGCCTCCACTTCATCTTCCAAGTCTGTTATCTCATTTCTTTTCCGCAAATGTTTATGGCATTCCTTCTATGTGCTAGACTCTGTCGCAGTCCCCAGAGTTGGAAGCCTCCTGCCCCTCTATGGCAATCTCTCTGCTATCTGGCCCATCTGTTTCCCATGGATTTCATATTGCAATTTTCAATTGCTTGCGTGATTTTTTTTTTTTTTTTTTTTTTTTTAAGAGGCAGGCTCTTATTCTGTTGCCCAGGTGGTGGCACTATCATAGCTCACTGCAGCCTCAACCTCCTGGTCTCAAGTGATCCTCTTACCTGAGCCTCCCAAAATGTTGCGATTATAGGCGCAAGCCACCGTGCCCAGCCTTGCTTGAATTTTTTTTTCCTTCTCACTAACCACAGCTTTTCATTTTTGTGCCTCCAGAGTCAAGTATGTGCTTGGCCCATGGAAGGTAATAAATCAACATTCCTTGAAAGAATAAAGGATGAATGTGCTACGCTAGAGGCCCTCCCCCTTCTAGTAATCAGGACTCTGGTATTTGAGCTGCTGCCTCCTAGTTTTCCCACATGGCACGTGGCAGGAGTAACACGCTGCTTATGAGAAGCTTCATGAGGACTTTAATCATGATCCCAAATATCGACAAGGATACTCTTAGAGCATTTTGCCTTTTCTCCTAGAATGCCAGTTCTCTCGTCTTATTTTTTCAATCCTCACGGAGGGATGGAGCCTGGACTCCCGCGGGGTGAGGGTAGGAGGCGAGCTTGGATTTTTAGATCCGTCTGATCAGTTTCCTCCACAAAAAGGGGAGAGGATGGAGGGGAGAACCCTTTGGGGCAGACCCCATGCCTGGTCTTCATTTTCCAGGATCTCGCTGAATTGGTGGTGCTCAAGGCAGCACCCAAGAAAGGTTTGCTGAATGAATGATGAAACCCTGATTACCTGTTACAGGTAATTTAATAGACAACATGAGGCTTATAAGAACAACTAGGGAATAGTTCCTTCTCTCAAAGATTCTACAATCTATTTGGGAAAAAAAAATGTATTGATTTGAATTTTAAAACTCCATGAAGAATGTTTCCCCCAATGTTATTTATCTACTCATTTATTTTTATTTTCATAGACAGTGCGATTTGGTTACATGAATATATTGTATAGAGGCAAAATCTGAGCTTTTAGTATAACCATCAGCTGAACCATGGTCATTATTACCATTAGGTAATTTCTCATCCCTCAGCCCCATCCCCACCCTACCACGTTTTTGAATCTCCAACGTTTTACTTTTTTTTTTTTTTTCTTTTTTTTTTGAAACAAGGTCTCACTCTAGCTGGAGTGAAATGGCACCATCTTGGCTCACTGCAACCTCAGCCTCCTGTGCTCAGGTGACTCTCCCACCTCAGTCTCCCAAGTAGCTGGGATTTCAGGTGAGCACCACCACATCTGGCTAATATTTTGCATTTTTAGTAGAGATGGGGTTTCACCGTGTTGCCCAGGCTGATGAGTCTCTGATGTCTGATTCCACTCTCTATATCCATGTGGACCCATTATTCAGCTTACACTTGTAAGTCAGAACATGTCGTATTTGACTTTCTGAGTTATGTCTCTTAAGATAATGCCCTTCAGTTCCATCTATGTCGCTGCAAAAGACAAGATTTTATTCTTTTTTTTTTTTTTTTTTTTTTTAGAGACGGGGTCTCACTATGTTGCCCAGGCTGGAGTGCAGTGGCTATTCACAGGCGCGATCCCACTACTGATCAGCACGGGAGTTTTGACCTGCTCCGTTTCCGACCTGGGTTGGTTCACCCCCTCCTTAGGCAACCTGGTGGTCCCCCGCTCCCGGGAGGTCACCATATTGATGCCGAACTTAGTGCGGACACCCGATTGGCATAGCACACTACAGCCCAGAACTCCTGGGCTCAAGCGATCCTCCCACCTCAGCCTCCCAAGTAGCTGGGACTACAGGCACGCGCCACCGCGCCCGGTTATTCTTTTTTATTCTTTCTGTTATGTATAGATATTCCACATTTTCTTTATCCAGTTATCTGTTGGCAGACACTTAGATTGATTCCACACCAACCTATATCACTTTGCTATTGTGAAGTAGTGCTGTGATAACAGATGAATGGAGGTATCTTTTTGTTGAAATGATTTATTTCCCTTTGTGTAGCTACCCAGTGGTGGGACTGCTGGATCACGTGGTAGTTCTTTGAGAAATCTTCATACTCATTTCCACAGAGGTTGTATTAATTCACATTCCCACCCACACTGTAGAAGCAGTCCCTTTCTCTGCATCCTCACCAATGTCTGTTATTTTTGACTTTTTAATAATAGTCATCATGACTGGTGTGAGATGTTTCTCATTGTGGTTTTCATTTTCCCAATGTAACTTAGAGTCCAACCAGGAGCAAAGGTGAAGTCCTCCTTAGACGTGAGATTATGATTTCTTTCTTCAACACACAATGAAAAAGAAAGGAGAGAAAGAAACTAATGTCATCTCTCAGATGACTCTTGGATCTTAGTTCCTGCAGAAGCTGGAGACCCTCATGAGATATTCCAGGTGTGAGAGGGTGGGAAGAAGGAAAGAGGGAATGCATGAAACACAACTCCCTTTATTTTTCTTTTATTCAAGTAGTATCTTTTTATCCTTGGAATTTGGAAAGCAGAGATGAGGGTGAAAAAAAAAACTGCCCCAAAACTTATCACTAAGAGGTAATCACCTTATATTTTAGTGTAGTTTAATCTTTGTTTCTTAAAAACAAGACAAACGATACATTCTTTGTGGAGAGGGATTCTCGTTGTTGTTGTAATTATAAAAGCAACACATGGTCACTGTTGAAAGGGTTGGAAACGTCAATAAGAAAAAGAAATGAGAATAAAATTGCCCTCAGGCTCACCAAATAAACACCAAACAGAATTGACATTAACAGGTGTATTTTGGGGCCAAGTGTGGACTGAATTGCTAAGAGAACAAACTCTGAAAAGACAAAGACCAAGTCTTGACATTCAACTCTGCCATTCAACAACCGAGTGGCCTGTGCGGTCCCATCACCTCTCGAAGACCAGGTTTCCTTGTCTGTGGTACTCATTTCATGGGGTCGCTGTGAGAACTAAATGAGAGAGTGTGGTGAGAGAGGTAGAGAGAGATGGAAAGCCCTGAAGAAAACAGGCAGGCCAGCTCCAGGCCAGGCGTGGTGGCTCATACCTGTAATCCCAGCACTTTGGGGAGGCCGAGGTGGACAGATCACCTGAGGCAGGGAGTTCGAGACCAGACTGACCAACATGGAGAAACCCCATGTCTACAAAAAATACAAAATTAGCTGGGTGTGGTAGCACATGCCTGTAATCCCAGCTACTCGGGAGGCTGAGGCAGGAGAATCACTTGAACCCAGGTGATTCTTGCTGAGGTTGCAGTGAGCCGAGATCGCGCCATTGAACTCCAGCCTGGGCAACAAAAGCAAAACTCGGTCTCAAAAAAAAAAAAGGTGTGTTTGTCTTCCTCATTACTTTCCTCCTCTTTCATTTTCTACATGACACAAGGAAACAAAACTCCACAGATTTTTTTCATATTCTGTACCAAATTAGAAAACACAAATAAATAAGGGTATACAAATGAAAAGGGGAAAAGGCTGGGCACAGTTCTCACACCTGTAATCCCAGCTACTTGGGAGGCTGCGGCAGGAGAATTGCTTGAGCCCAGGAGTTTGAGACCAGCCTGATCAACATAGTGAGACCCCGTCTCTACAAAAAATTTTAAAATTAGCCAAGCCTGGTGGTGCATGCCTGAAATTTAGCTGTAATTATTTATTTTAAAATGTCCTTTTATCTGGGTGTGGTGGCTCACACATGTAATCCCAGCGCTTTGGGAGGCTGCCGGGGGAGGATGGCTTGAGCCCAGGAGTTCAAGACCAGCCTGGGCAACATAGGAGACCCTGTCTCGAAGAAGAAGAAGAGGAAGAGGAAGAGGAAGAAGGGGAGGGGGAAGAGGAGGAGGAGGAAGAAGAGGCTGGGCATGGTGGCTCACACCTGTAATCCCAGCACTTTGGGAGGCTGAGGCAGATGAACCACCTGAGGTCAGGAGTTTGAGACCAGCCTGGCCAACATGGTGAAACCCCATTACTACTAAAAATACACAGAAAAATTAGCTGGGCATGGTGGCACATGCTTGTAATCCCAGCTACTGGGGAAGCTGAGGCAGGAGAATCGCTTGAACCTGGGAGATGGAGGTTGCAGTGAGCTGAGATTGCCCCCCTGCATTCCAGCCCGGATGATAGAGTGTGACTCTGTCTCGAAGAAAAAGGGCGGGGGCATAATCTAGAGAGAAAGAAAGACCAGGAGGCAGGTGGTTACCAAACAGTAGGCCAAGAACAAGACAGCTAATCACAGGGTGGGGCCATGTGGGGCAGAGCTGAAGGGCATCTGGACCAGGAGGAGTGGCCAAGAGGGAAATGCGCCTGAATCTACCCTTGAGGGATAAAAGAACAGCAGGCAGATGGAGAAGTGGCGCTGGTGGTGAAAACCATAAGGATATTTTTAAACCAGGGACTGGCATGTGCAGAAACTTGGTGACGTGTTGCCATCTTTTACCCTATTCCAACGACACCCTATACATACAGGTTAAGATAAATATTTGCTGAGTGGATGGATGATCAAACACAAATTTGATTTTATTTGGTGGCCATAGTAGGTAATAAATCAACATTTGTTGAAAGGATGAAGGATGAATGTGCTACGCTAAAGGCCCTCCAGTAATCAGGACTCTGGTGTCTCAGCCGTTGCCCCCTAGTTTTCCCACATGGCATATGGCAGGAGTGGTATGTTGCTTATGAGGAGCTTCGCTGAGGACTTTAATTGGGATCCTAAATAGCAACAAGGATGCTCCCCTATGCAAGATTTTCTCTGCTTCTTGGGTTGTTCTGCATTTGATATTGTTGGAATGGGCTATATCTGAGCTTGGCTGTCACAGAGAGACTTGCAGTTGGCTGTGCCTAGTTGGGTCTGGTGAAGGAAGGGCTTGGTCATACTTCTTCAGCTGAAATTAATGTTAATTGACCTGTGAATGTTGGAGGTAGAATTCCTGCAAAGCCAGTCCCCGGTGTTTCCTGAAGCCTAGAGTTGGGTGGGGTGAATTGGGTGGGATATTGCAAAGTTGTTGACTTTGGCTGGTGTCAGGCTCCAGAGAGCAGGTCACAATAGTCACTGTCAACTCGGCCTCCTACTGAACCTCTAAACTGGCTTCCCTTTCCCCTTGCTTTGGAACTGGCCTGCCTGTTTTTGTTTGTTTGAGATGGAGTTTCACTCTTGCTGCCCAGACTGGAGTGCAATGACTCAATCTCGGCTTACCGCAACCTCTGCCTCCTGGTTTCAAGCAATTCTCCTGCCTCAGCTTCCCGAGTAGCTGGGATTATAGGCATGTGCTACCATTTCCAGCTAATTTTGTATTTTTCGTAGACATGGGGTTTCTCCATGTTAGTCAGGCTGGTCTTGAACTCCCGGCCTCAGGTGATCTGCCCACCTCGGCCTCCCAAAGTGCTGGGATTACAGACGTGCACCTGGCCTGGAGCTGGCCTGCCTGTTTTCTTCAGGGCTTTCCATCTCTCTCTACTTCTCTCACCATACTCTCTCATTTAGTTCTCACAGCGACCCCATGAAATGAGTACCACAGACAAGGAAACCTGGTCTTCGAGAGGTGATGGGACTGCACAGGCCACTCAGCTGTTGAGTGGCAGAGTGGAATGTCAAGCCTTGGTCTTTGTCTTTTCAGATTTTGTTCACTTAGCAATTCAGTCTGCTTGGGCTACTGTAACAAACGATTATAGACCGTGGGGCTGTTAAACAGCAGAAGTTTCTTTCTCACATTTCTGGAGGCTGGGACATCCAAGGTCAAGGCAGCAGAGTCAGTGTCTGAAGGGGCCCATTTCCTGGTTCATGAATGGCCGTCTTTGTGCTGTGTCTTCATGACAGAAGGGGCGAGGGGGCTCTCTGGGGCCTCTCTTATAAGGACACTAACCCCATTCATGAGGGCTCCACCTTTATTACCTAATTACCCCCACAGCCTCACCTCCAAATACCATCACATTGGGGTTTAGAGCTGCATGAATTTAGGATGGGACGCATTCAGTCGACAGGAGCAAGCACCCCATGCCACTCGCTTTCAAACACCAGCTGGGCCCCTGTTGTGCCCTGGGCTAGCAGGAATCAAGGTCTTTAACCATTCATTCATTCGTTTGCTGGCTTAACATCTTCCATCTCTTTGGGAATACAGTGCTCCTGAGGGCTGGGACCTCATTCATTGTCGTGTCACCAGGGCCCAGCATAGTTCCTGGCACACAGAACACCTTTAGTAAACCTTGGTTGAAACACCAGCCCCATTAGGGCAGGGATTTTTGCCTGTTTTGTTTTCATAATGTATCCTTAGTGCCTGGAATGGTGCCTGGCCCTTACATAGGCACATAATAGTTGTTGAAAGAATCCATGAACTGAAGGAGCAAATGTTAGACTTTAGGATACAAAAGTGAATGAGCACAGCCTGTGCCAGGAGAGCCTCACTGGTGAATGGGGGGAGGCAGGCACTAGGGATGAGGCAATAAGAGGAGAAGGAACCTGGAATGACCAGAGCCACCTGCTGCCTGACGGCCAGGCCCTCCTCCCGTTGTCAGCAGGGAGATGTTGATAGGGGCTTTTCTGTGGGCTTGGGGTGTGGCAGGTAACGAGGTAGACAAAGTCCCTGCCTGCAAGGAGCTTTTGTTCTATTGGAATCATTTGCTTCCAGCTGGGGCCAGTGTGTTGATGGGCGAGGCTGTAGCTTATAAAGGGAGAGCAGTTGGGCACGGTGGCTCACGCCTGTAATCCCAGCACTTTGGGAGGCTGAGGTGGACAGATCACTTGAGGCCAGGAGTTCTAGACCAGCCTGGCCACCGTCTAGAGACAGTAAAACCCCGTCTCTACTAAAAATACAAAAATTAGCTGGGCATGGTGGTGCGTGCCTGTAGTCCCAGCTACTCAGGAAGCTGAGGCAGGAGAATCACTTGAACCCGGGAGGCAGAGGTTGCAGTGAGCTGAGATCACGCCATTGCACTCCAGCCTGGGTGACAGAGCAAGACTCTGTCTCAAAAATAAATAAGTAAACAAATAAAAATAAAGGGAGGGCACCCTTCCCCTCCCCAACAGGCAGGCCATTAGTTGCTCAATCAGCAGAGACTTGCTGAGGTCTCCTGAAGACAGAGCCTTTGCTGGGTGCTTAAGTCCACAGGGACGGGAGCAAGAGTTTGCCCTCAGCCTGGTCAAATCAAGGTGATAGAGACCCTGTCACACCCACTGACAAACAGAAAGACACCTGGGGGCTCAAAGTGCCCAAGGAGCAGAACAGAGAAGTGCCTTGGAGTAAGGATGAGTTGGTCAAAGGCAGAGAGCGTCTGGACTTCTTGGATAGTGAGAGAGGGTCCACGTGACATGTGTGTCAAGCACTTAATATAGTACACCACACAGAGTCACTCAGGAAGCGGCTGCTGGTGCTCAAAGGCTGAGGGTCACTGTGGGCTGAGTGGTCCAGGAGCATCTTCATGGCCAGGCTATAAAACCTGGCTTCAGGCTGGGCATGGTGGCTCACTTAACCCCAGCACTTCGGGAGACCGAGGTGAGAAGATCACTTGAGTCCAGCAGTTTGAGACCAGCAACATAGTGAGACCCTGTCTCTGCAGAAAATTTAAAAATTAGGTGGACATAGTGGCATACACCTCTGGTCCCAGCTACTCAGGAGGCTGAGGCCGGAGGATCACTTGAATCTGGGAGGTGGAGGCTGCGGTGAGCTATGATCACTGTCTCCATGCCACTGTACGTGGAGACATGGAGCTTGGGTGACAGAGTGAGACCTTGTCTCAAAAACAAAAAACAAAATCTGACAGTAGCAAGCAACCTTCTCTGCTGCAGCAGGTCTGGAGAAATGGGTGGGCCTGGGCCAGTAACCCACCCCACCCCAGCAGCATTTATTTATAGATTCACCCATTCATATGACGTCTATTTATATGTGGTGCTTTTACCATGAAACATCAGCTTAATCAGATTTTGTTTAACAAACAATTAACATTTATGGCTCGATTTTTATAATAAGCCATATTATAGAATAGCTTTAGGTTAGTTAGTGTTCACACATGAGGAGATTTTGACCAAAAGTTAATCCTTCTTCTAGGCGGGGCAGTAAAAGTCTATGTGCTCTTAGGAGACCCACTCATGGTCGATGTCAGCCCTGTGTCAGGCACTGACCTGGGCACTGGGACTTCAGCCCTCAAGGAGTTTGTTTTCTAGAGAAGAAGCTAGACAATAGACAAATAAACCAATAACTATATAGTGCTGAGAAGAAAAATTAGATAGCAAAGGAGGAGAGCAATAAAAAGCCAAGTGTGTGCGGCCAGGGTGGTTAGGGAACAGGGTGTCACCTGTTCTCTGAGCAGGTGACATTTGAGTGGGAACCTGAATCCAGGGAGGGAGGGAATCCATGGATGTCCACCCACTACAGGGACCGATGGGGAGGAAATCTGATTGTGTATATAACATGGTGATCATCCAGCAACTGTTAGTGCCCTGGGGCTCACTGGTGTTAAGGTAATTGCTAGCCTTTGAGCATGTGACAGCACCAGACACCCAAGAGAGTGTGTCAGACAAGGAGGTAGAATGGTGGAGTGGAGTTGGGGAGCCACGTGACTGTCAGGAGGAAGCTCATTCCTGGGTAGAGAGAACAGTAAATGCCAAAGCTCTGAAAGCTGTGAGACGGGAAGGTGTTTGATATATTCAAGCAATGGCAAGGAAGGCGGCGGGCCAGGAGGGCTGGGGAAGAAGGCGCACACCACAGGACTGAGGTCGGCAGGACCAGACCTCATACCACCTTTTAGGCCATAGGAAGGACTTGGGATTTGCTCTAAGCCGGGTGGGGAGCCACAGGAGGGTGTAGGCTGCAGAAGGCTCATTCTGACTGCTGTGTGGAGAGTAGATGGGTGCAGGTGGGTGGTGGGTAAGAATGGAACTGGTGGCCAGCCAGGAGGTATTGCAGTAAGAAGTGCCTGTGTGGCAGATGGCAGTGGGGGCCAGGTGGCAGTGGTATAGCAGGTGAGGTGGGACGTCAGGGCAGACAAATGCCTAGGGCAGTGAAGAGGGAAGAGAAGTCATGAGGGATGGACGGGTCTGGTAGGGCTGGGCAGGGTTGGTGTCCCTTTGTTGGTGGGGTGGGTGGGGGTGGCTATTGTAGATCACTGGGGGTTGCATGGGTGGAAACCCCAGTCTCAGATGCTCTGCCCTTGTAGTCTGCACCCCATGCTCTTCTGTGATCCTGTGACTCTACTTGGAGGTCACCAGCTTACTGAGCCTCCTCCGAAGAGATGACTGCATTCATTTGCTGGACTGCCATAACAAAGTAGCACACACTGGGTGGCCTAAAAACAAATTTATTTTCTCACAGTTCTGGAGGTTTGATGCCTGAGATCAAGGTGTAGCCAAGGTCGGTTCCCTCTGAGGGTCAAGAGAGAAGGCCTGTCCCAGGCCCCTGTCCTTGGCTTGCAGATGGCCATCTTCTCCCTGTGTCGTCTCAATCATCTTCCCTCTGTAACTCTCTGTGTCCAAATTTCCTCTGCTTCTTCTAAGGACACCAGTCATATTGGATTAGGGCCCATCCTAACGACCTCCTTTTGATTTAATTACCTCTTGAAAGACCCGATCTCCAAATATGGCTACATTCTGAGATCCCTGGGGGATAGGATACCAAAATATAAGTATTGTTGGGGACACAGTTCAGCCCATAAGAATGATCCATGGAGCCCAGTGCTGTGGCTCACACCTGTAGTCCCGGCACTTTGTGAGGCCAGGGCAGACAGATCACTTGAGGTCAGGAGTTTGAGACCACCCTGGCCAACATGACAAAACTCCATCTGTACTAAAAATACAATCAGTAGCTGGAAGTGGTAGCAGGTGCCTGTAATCCCAGCTACTTTGGAGGCTGAGGCAGGAGGGAGGCAGAGGTTGCAGTGGGCCAAGATGGCACCACTGCACTCTAGCCTGGGTGACAGAGGGAGACCCTGTCTCAAAACAAACAAAACAAAACAAAACAAACAAAAAATAAGAATAATCCATGGGCCCTGGGGTGGGGTTTGGTGCTGGTTTGTCTTAGCTCATCTAAAGCACCAGCAGCTGGGAAGACACTCCCTCAGTCTCAGGCCCTTCCTGTAGGCTTCCTCTTCTGGTAACCCAGCCTTCCATTTCTGCCTCCTTTCCTGCCTGGGCTTGGAAATCCCTCTGCAGCACCAGCCTAAGTTGTTGTCAGTGGTTGTTGTTTTTACTGTCTGTCTTCCTTTCTTCCTCCTTCACTAGGCGAGCAGCCCCAGCCCCAGCCCCACATCCAGCAGTGGAGGGCACTTTTTCCCAGCAGGGAGATCCCTTATGGGTCCACATGGCTTCGTCCTCAGGCTGTTTCATCATGGGTAGCCTGGTGTGCTCTGCAGCTTCTCAGTGTTCTGACCATCTCAGGACCAATAGTATCCCAGTTTCCTTTTGTTGTTGATTTTGGCCTCCGATAAGCAAATGTGATTAGACAAAGTGTGTAAAATACTTCATACAGTGTCTGATAAGTAATAGAATGAGCACTCTGGAGCACAGTATTGTTATTTTTACAATCTGTCCTCGCCTTCTTTTCTTTAGGAAGGAGCCTGGAGATGCTAGCACCATTGAGTTCCAGGTCACTAATATTCATTGGATAATTTCTACATTACATCCATCGTCTGATTTACTCTCCATGTAGAACTGTATGAGGTGAGCATTTTCATCCTCATTTCATATATGAAAAATCAGAGGCTCAAAAAGTTAAATTGACTTGCCCAAAATCACATAGGAAAGGAAAGAGGAAGGATTTGAACATAGGCACTGGACTGAAACCCCAAATGTTTTCGTGGCACCATTTTTGCTCCTTGTCTGATACAAGGAGCTCCAGCAGTGCAGAACCAGCCCAGATTAGGGGGTTGCAAAACGGGGGGAGGCCAATCTGATAACTGAAAGAGGAGAAATAGGCAGGCATGGCAGCTAACTTGGAAGACTTACAGCATGACCATGGTAATGGAAGCCAAGACCTTTCCTTTATTCCTGCTGGAAACTACACAAAAGCAACAAGGTCAATACACACTCTTCTCCTCATCTCTAATCCGTCCCACTATTCACATTTTCAAGAATCTAAGAGGCAGAAATAATCCACAAATTCTACAATACCTGTAAGGGTTCCCCAAAACACCTGAGAGGAGACCTTATAAGGGAGGAAACACAGCCTGAGTGTCCCTTATCCAAACGCTTGGGACCAGAAGTGTTTTGAATATTTTTGGATTTGGAGATATTTGCATATACATCATGAAATATCTGTAAAAAGGGACCCCGGTCTAAACACAGAATTTATCTATGTTTCACATATATCTTATACACATAGCCTGAAGGTCATTTTAGAAAATATTTTAAATAATTTTGTGCATGAAACAAACTTTGTGTATATTGAACGATCAGAAAGCAAAATTGTCCCTAGCTCTCCCGCCCATGTAGATGATCTGTGGTTGTTTGGCATCATCAACCTTCCTGACTCTTGAGTTTATATGTTAGAATAAGTGATTATTTTCTTTCTTTTTTTTTCTTGAGACAGTTTCGCTCTTGTTGCCCAGGCTGTAGTGCAATGGTGCGATCTCCACTCACTGCAACCTCTGCCTTCCAGGTTCAAGCGATTCTCCTGCCTTAGCCTCCTGAGTAGCTGGGATTACAGGCACCCACCACCATGCCGGTCTAATTTTTGTATTTTAGTAGAGAGGGAGGTTTCACCACATTGGCCAGGCTGGCCTTGAACTCCTGATCTCATGATCCGCCCACCTTGGCCTCCCAAAGTGCTGGGATTACAGGCTTTTCTAAATGCTTCCTCCATAGTCATCTGCCCCATTCTATGGTTTTTGTCTTAGAAATCTCCTTTTGATTTTATAGACTGACATAATTTCTTGTTCTGTTGTGAGTGAAGGCTGCTGGAATCCTTCAGTAAGCCCTTTTCACATTTTCACCATGTCATTTATGGGCACTTTTCCTTCAGTGCCAACAATCGTCCTCATCTTCACTATTATCACAATCACCTTGATTTAGAATAATTTTGGGCCAGATGTGGCGGCTTATGCCTGTAATCCTAGCACTTTGAGAGGCCAACGTGGGAGGATCACTTGAACCCAGGAGTTCAAGACTAGCCTGGGCAACATAGCAAGACCTTATCTCTATAAAAATTTAAAAATTAGTCAAGTTGGCCGGGCACAGTGGCTCACACTTGTAATCCCAGCACTTTGGGAGGCCAAGGTGGGTGGATCACCTGAGGTCAGCAGTTTGAGACTAGCCTGACCAACATGGTGAAACCCCATCTCTACTAAAAATATAAAAATTAGCCAGGCATGGTGGTATGTGCCTGTTATCCCAGCTACTCAGGAGGCTGAGGCAAGAGAATTGCTTGAACCCAGGAAGTGGAGGTTGCAGTGAGCCAAGATCGTGCCACTGCACTCCAGCCTGGGTGACAGAGTGAGACTCCATCTCAAAAAAAATTAGTCAAGCATGGTGACATACACCGGTAGTCCCAGCTACTTAGGAGGCTGAGGTGGGAGGATTGTTTCAGCCCAGGATGTCAAGGCTGCAGTAAGCCATGATCATGCTATTGTACTCCAACCTGGGCAACAGAGCTCTTTGAAACAGAGCATGACCCTGTTTCAAAAAAACCCAACATGTTTAGCTATTCCACTATCAGTCAATGAATGAACAACTGGAGACTCATTACTGACATTGAAAACATCTTTGATATCCAGTTCTTCTGATGATAGACACTGAAGGTGGATTTTCTGTATATGTAAGGAGGTCAGACATCACTTATTTCTTGCTTGACATATGAAATCCTTCAAAATCTCCACCTTGTTCAATATCAGCACTGAAAATAGTCACAAGCCAGAGGTTGTGCCAGGCATGCACAACTGTGTTCCAAGCATTGGCAACAGCATATAGGGCATCCTTTATGCCACACTCCCCTTGAAAACCCTACACACCCATTCCTCTATTCACTGCTGCTAGTGTGCTGTTCAAGAATGTGTTTTTGAAAAAAAAAAATTTGTTTGTTTTTTGCGATGGAGTCTGGCTTTGTTGCCCAGACTGAAATGCAATGGTGCAACCTCTGCCTCCTGGGTTCAAATGATTCTCCTGCCTCAGCCTCCCAAGTAGCTGGGACTACAGGTGCCCGCTGCCATGCCCAGCTAATTTTTGTATTTTTAGTAGAGAAGGGGTTTTGTTCAGTTGGCCAGGCTGGTCTCGAACTCCTGACCTTGGGTGATTCGCCCACCTCAACCTCCCAAAATGCTGGGATTACAGGCATGAGCCACCAGGCTTGGCCCAAGAATGTGTTTTTATATTTACTCTTCTTTGCTCTGATATCCTGGTCACACAACTGAATCTACAAAGTCACATTTGGGGGAAAGTACACGGCATAAACATTATTTTTGATGAGAATTTTAGCTGGAGGAGAAGCAGTTGTTAAGGAATAATACAATCTTATAGTCATCATCCAGTCCAGCTTCCCTGCGTTGATCACAGGTCACTTGTACAAAATCATTGTGAAACCAATCAGAAAAGATGCTCCTGGTGATCCATGCTTTTTGTTAGCATAGTAATGGACTGCTCAGAATTCACTCCTTAAATAGGAAGGATGCAAGCTTTTGCCTATCCCGGAAAGTGTACCCTTTTTCTGCCTGCCACATTAGCACATTCCAGCACAGTTATTCTGTCCTTGGCATCCTTAATTCCTATAGGGGCTGTGTCATCAGCTGTATTCAGTGTCTTTCTGAGGCGATAACACAAAAACGTTGATGTTTCATCAGCATTATAGACTTGTTCTGGTGTCAGATTTTCATCAGGGATGACCTTGGCGATGAATTTCTCTGCTGCTTCATGATCAACACATGCTTTATCACTACAAATCTTTAAAACTTTACTGCTGTCTTTTCTGAAATTTCTGGGACCAGCCTGTTGAATATTCACAGTTCCCCTTTGTGATAGGTCTTTGCTTGCTTCATGATCTGCATATCATTAAATGGCATGTGTTCACTGCAATGCTGATGGATCCATTCTTTCAATACATGATCAAGAGCGTCCCTGGTATCTTTATGCAAGGTTTTTCTACTTTTGTCATTAACTTCCGTTCATCTCTTTCAGAACAGAAAGTCAATAGCTTATGCTTCTATTTCTTCGGTTATACATGGTGGTCACTCCAACACCATACTCTTCTGTAAGACATTTCACACTTTCACCCCTGTCTAGTTTGTCCAAGAGCCTGACTGTCTGTACTATAAACATAAATGCTTCCATTTTTTTCTTATTATTGTTACCTAAAGAGATGTCTATAGGATTTTCTGACAGTTTCAACAATATCTTATGTCACAGAGCAGAAAATAAGCAAAACAAAATCAAACAAACAAAAACCACAATGCATAATGCACATAAGTCTTGGCCATATGTAGGGTATCATGGGGAACCTGCTGTTGGCTCTTCTTGCCTGCACACGTGCCATTTTCTTTTTTTCTTTTCTTTTTTTCTTTTTATTTTTTGAGATGGAGTCTTGCTCTGTCGCCCAGGCTGGAGTGTAGTGGTGCGATCTCAGCTCACTGCAATCTCTGCCTCCTGGGTTCAAGCGATTCTCCGGCCTCAGCCTCCCAGCAGCTGGAATTACAGGTGTGAGCCACCACACCTGGCTAATTTTTGTATTTTTTTAGTAGAGACAGGCGGGGTTTCACCATGTTGGCCGGGCTGGTCTCAAACTCCTGGCCTCAGGTGATCTGCCCCCCTTGACCTCCCAAAGTGTTGAGATTACAGGCATGAGCAACTGCGCCTGGCCTGAACATGTATTCTTTGAGAAACATAAACAAGAAGAACAAACTAGGTTATTAGCATTACAGCTTCAGAAAGAGATGGATAAAGAGCAAATGAAGACCAGTTTGGCAAAATGAATTCCCAGATGAATATCAGTTATGCGCCTACATCCTCACCCCTAAATTGCTAAATGGAGAGGGGGAAGAATTCCAAAGGTAGGAACCTTAAAAGACAAACTGATACACAGCATCCAAAACCTTGGAGAGGCTCAAGGGATGAAAACTGGCAACCTTCTTTTAAGATCCAGTTGAAGCATTCAGTTAATGGTGGAAGGATGCCAAGTTCTGCTAGAGATCATTGTAAGATATCCAAAAGGGCTAGTTCCCTACAGCCTTGTAATTCACAGAAAAGTATTTTTCAGATGTTTCAGAGATAAACAAATGAATGCCTGGGTAAAGGGAGTGTTTTGTAAGCTTGTTAGGTAGATTGTGAAGATCTCTTTCTATCATAGAATCTTTATACGTTTGTCATTCATTCTGTCTGTAGGCATACTATTCTTTTTTCTTTTCTTTTTGAGATGGAGTTTCACTCTTGTCACCCAGGCTGAAGTGCAGTGGCACGATCTCGGCTCACTGGAACCTCCGCCTCTCGGGTTCAAGCAATTCTCATGCCTCAGCCTCCCGAGTAGCTGGCACCACAGACATGTGCCACCATGCCCAGCTAATTTTTTTATATTTTTAGTAGAGATGGAGTTTCACCATGCTGGCCAGGCTGGTCTTGAACTGACCTCAGATGATCTGCCCGCCTCAGCCTCCCAAAGTGCTGGGCTTACAGGCGTGAGCTACCGGTCACGGCCATATTCATTGTTCTTAAAAGACTATGTGATTATGAGGGAAGATTTTATAAAGTGTTTCTGTAAAACTCAGAAACAAGCAGGGGTCTTCCTGTCTTTTCCATTGTTAATAACTGTCATATGTTCTTTTCCAGTCTTTATGGATATAAAAATGCCTTGGCCAACTCCAAGAAATCTTTAAGTGACATTCTCTTTCTTTCCAAAAAATGCATGTTTGGGGAGCCAGGTGCAGTGATTCATGCCTGTAATCCCAGCACTTTGGGAAACCGAGGTCAGCCTGGTCAACATAGCGATACCCTGTCTCTGTAAAAACAAAGAAACAAACAAACAAACAAATGCATGTTGCATGGCCTTTGCTCACCTTTTTGTCATTACTAGTAATTAAAGTAAGATTATACTATTCCAAGTAATTAAGGAGCCCATGCAGGGTCTAAAGTCTAAGTATTCTTGCTATTGTTCTGTATATTTACAGAGCACTTGAAATATATTTTTTATAACACCGAAGTAATTTGATTTCCGTCTCCAATTTAATTAAATTTTAAGCATCATGGCATTTCTTTTTATTTAAAATGGATTAGGATCTACGTTAAAACAGAAATGCAGAGTTTTCTAGGACATTGGTAATTAGTTAACAGAAAGGAAACTAGACTCTGCAAAAGGAGTTAAGACCTACAAAGAGGCTGGGTGGGGTGGATGGACAGGTTGGTAGCATGGGAACCAAATGGGTGACAAGAAACTGGATCCAGAATGAAGTGGTAGGTGAAGTTCAGCACAGCGTTCTCCCCTGTCCTTTCTCTGCTAAGGTGCAGAAAACTTGAGAGTTTTACAGCTTTTCACACCGTAATACCTGGTGTCAACATCAAAATTAGTTACTAAACTACCTGAATTTTTGGAAATTCATATTTCTAATAATCTGCTATTCCAGAAAAATTGGGAATTTATTATAAGAGAGTTATATCACATTATCTTTTGTGGTAGAACTTGAAACATAACCATATGTTTTTCTTATGAATTTGTATTGTTGTTGACTTTTATTTGTGTTGATGCACAGAAATAGAAAGTGTGATACTTGGGTTTTGCCTTGTCTCGATTACTGAAAGGTAAATCAGTAGAAAGTGATTGATTTCATTTTGTGAAATGTAACTTAGAGACTATTGATCTGTCTTTCTTTTTTTTTTCTTTTGAGACAGAGTCTCACTCAGTTGCCCAGGCTGGACTGCAGTGGTACGATCTTGACTCACTGCAACCTCTGCTCCTGGATTCAAGCAATTCTCTTGCCTCAGTCTCCTAAGTAGCTGAGATTACAAGTGCCCACCACCACACCCGGCTGATTTTTGTGTTTTTAGTAGAGACTGAGTGTCATCATGTTGGCCAGGCTGATCTCAAACTTCTGACTTCAAGTGATCCCCCACCCTCTCAGCTTTCCAAAGTGCTGGGATTACAGGCATGAGCCATTGCACCTGGTCTATTGATCTGTTTTTCATTAATATGAACAACTGGTCAGGCTCAGTGGCTCATGCCTATAATCCCAGCATTTTGGGAGGCCAAAGTGGGAGGATCGCTTGAATTCAAGTGTTGAAGACTAGCCTGGGCAACAAAGCAAGACACTACCTCTTATTTAAGAAAATAATATTAATAATATGAAAGACTATTACCAAACAAACAGTAGTTTTGGCTGCATTTCTGCGACGTCTAGTCACCCATACTTTTAAAAGGATAAAAACAAGATAAAATGTCCTAGAGCCAATCTTAGCTTAAATTTGTCAATATTTTTATGTGTCATTAAGTTTTTTCCTCCAAATTTTCTAACTGAAATTCTGTTCATCTTTACATACTTGATGGCATCTATGTCAATATTGATTGGCTAAATATGAGTAGAATTGTGATACCTAATTTAAAATTTAGTTTGCCCCCCCCCCTTTTTTTTAAAGAAAAGTGTTGTCTTCTGAGTCAATGATGGTAGTGAGATGGAGTACAGTTTGAAATATACTATCACATTGGTTGTTAAATATAAATAAATAAATAAATAAAAACTAACCAAATTTGTCTAAAACAGACTAAAATCTATCTTTTTCATCAAACCAACATTTTTCTAAGAGCAATTTCACTTTATGTTTTAGAGTAGACATTTTTGGAAATCCTCAAATGAAAAGCTCTCATTAAATCTTCCTGGAATAGCTCATAGCCAAAAAAGAATGAAAAAAATAGCCTATGGTGCGATATATTTAGGATTTATATATTTAACTACTTATTTGTCTGTGAAGAAGTCTTCCTGACTAAATATGGCTTTCAGATAAATTTTAATTTCTCTGAGTCTTTCTGCTATTCCTATAATTCATGTTAGAAATTAAAAAAGGTTTTGTGTCATTTTTTTTTAATGTGCAAAAATAAGTAAGTAAGTGAACAAATAAACAGGTAGTTTAAAGGCAAAGGAAGGGCCTGGTGTGATGGCTCATGCCTGTAATCCCAGTACTTTGGGAGGCCAAGGTGGGCACAAGAATTGCTCAAACCCAGGAGTTGGATGTTGCAGTGAGCTGATATCGCACCATTGTACTCCAGCCTGGGCAACAAGAGTGAAACTCCATCTCAAAAAAAATAAAAATAAAAAAACAAAGCAAAGGAAGCATAAATGGTTCTTAAATTGATGGAAAGATGCTCAACTTTACTCATAAGACAGATAAATTAAAATGACACTAAGCTACCATTTTTATCTCTGAGATTGGGGCAGGATGTCACAAATTTGGTAACATACTCTGTTGGTGAGGGTGTGGGAGACAGATGCTCTAAGAGATTGATTTTGGATGGCTACACAGCATCCATCTTGGTGGGGGCATGTGGAATATAATGTTTTTGCTTGACCCACCACTTCTACCTCTGGGGAATTTATCTGCAGATACTTGTATGCGTGTACAAAAATGCACACACAAAGCTATTCACTGTGGCACTGTTTAAGCTTCAAAATATTGGAAACAACAAATTGTTGGTTAGAATATGGCTAAATGAATGATGGTTTATTCATGCAATTGAATGTTATGTGGCTGAAAGAAGTAGGACACATTCTATGTAATAATATGGAAAAAATTCTAAAATATATTACTAAGTGAAAAAACAAAGGAGGTAAGAATGTTTCAGAAAAGGCTAAGTTTTGGGTAAGAAAATGGGAGAAATTAGAATATATATTGGCTGGGTGCAGTGGCTCACGCCTGTAATCCCAGAACTTTGGGAGGCCAAGGTGGGTGGATCACTTGAGGTCAGAAGTTCAAGACCAGCCTGGCCAACGTGGTGAAACCCTGTCTCTACTAAAAATACAAGAATTAGCTGGGCATGGTGAGGCACCTGTAATCCCAGCTACTCAGAAGGCTGAGGCAGGGGGAATCACTTGAATCCTGGAGGTGGAGATTGCAGTGAGCCAGGATGGTATCACTGCACTCCAACCTGGGCAATAAGAATGAGACTCGATCTCAAAAAAAAAAAAGAATATAGATTTACATTTGATTGTGTGTATACACAAACAAATGGAAAAACATTCCATGCTTATGGATACGAAGAATCAATATTGTTAAAATGGCCATATTACCCAAGGCAATTTACAGATTCAATGCTATTTCTATCAAACTACCAATGACATATTTCTCAGAATTAGAAAAAAAACTTTTCTAAATTTCATATGTAACCAAAAAATGAGCCAGAACAGCCAAAGGAATCCTAAGCAGAAAGAACCTAGCTGAGGCATCACATTACCCAACTTCAAACTCTACAACAAGGCTACAATAACCAAAACAGCATGGTTCTGGGACAAAAACAGATACATAGACCAATGGGACAGAAATAAAGAGTCCAGAAATAAAGCCATGCACCTACAGTCGTCTGATTTTCCATAAAGTTGACAAATACAAGCAATGGGGAAAGGATGCTCTATTCAATAAATGATCTGTGATAACTGACTAGCCATATGCAGAAGATTGAAACTGGGCCCCTTCCTTACACCATATACAAAAAGCAGCTCAAGATGGATGAAAGACTTAGATGTAAAACATAAAACTATAGCAACCTTTGAAGAAAACCTGGGAAACATCATTCTGGAATAGGCCCTGGCAAAGATTTCGTGATGAAGATTCCAAAAGCAACTGTAACCAAAACAAAAATTGACAAATGAGACCTAATTAGACTAAAGAGCTTTCGCACAGCAAAACAAACTATCAACAGGGTAAGCAGACGTTCTACAGAATAAGAGAAAATGTTTTCAAACTGTACATCTGACAAAGGTCTAATCCAAATCTATGAGGAACTTGAACAAATTAACATGCAAAAAACAAACAACCCTATTAAAAAGTGGGCAAAGGATATGAACAGATACTTTTCAGAAGAAGCATACAGCCAACAAGCATATAAAAAATGCTTAACATCACTAATCATGAAAGAAATTCAAATAAAAACTACAATGGATGCCATCTGACACCAGCCAGAATGGCTATTATTATTACTTTTCTTTTGAGATGGAGTCTCGGTCTGTCGCCCAAGGGAGGGTGCAGTGGTGTGATCTCGGCTCACTGCAACCTCTGCCTCCTGGATTCAAGCAATTCTCCTGCCTTAGCCTCCCCAGTAGCTGGGATTCCAGGCACCCACCACCACACCTGGCTAATTTTTGTATTTTTAGTAGAGACAGAATTTCACCATGTTGGCCAGGCTGAGAATCCCTATTATTAAAAAGCCAAAAAATAACAGATGCTGGCAAGGTTACAGAGAAGAGGGAACGTTTAAACACTGCTAGTGGGAATGTAAATTAGTTCAGCCACTATGGAAGGCAGTTGGGCAATTTCTCAAAGAACTTAAAACAAATTACCATTCAAACCAGCAATTCCATTACTGGGTCTATACCCAAAGGAGTACAAATCATTCTACCATAAAGACATATGCACATATATGTTCACCACAGTGCCATTCACAGTAGCAAAGACATGAAATAAACCTAAATGCCCATTAGCAGTGGACTGGATAAAGAAAATGTGGTACATACACACCATGGAATACTAAACAGCCATAAAAAAGAATGAGATTATGTCTTTTCAGGAACATGAACGGAGCTGCAGGCCATTAACCAAATACCACATATTCATGGATACGAAGAATCCACTTGTAAGTGGGAGCTAAACATTGAGTACACATGGACACAAAGAAGGGAACAATAGACACCGGGGCCTACTAAAGGGTGGAGGGTCAGAGGAGGGGCAGGATCAAAAAACTACCTATTAGGTACTATGCTTATTACCTGCGTGACAAAATAATCTGTACCCCATACCACTGTGGCACACAATTACCTGTATAACAAACCTGTACGTGCACCCCTGAAACTAAGTAGAAAATTAAAAAAAAAAAAGTTTAAAAAATGACGTCATAGACCATATCTAGGCTAATACTCTATGAAAAAATAAACCAGAAAAAAGAATATATACTCACATTTGACTGTGTGTATATATATTCATATATGTAATTATATATGTATGTGTGTGTGTATATATATATATATATATATGTATACAATTTTAGAAAGATACACAAGATACTAATAACACTGGTTTCTTAGGGGTGTAGGGGGCAGAAGGCTGAGTGCCAGGTAAATGAGGGACAGTCAGACTTTCCACTGTCAACCTTTATGTATAATTTAACCATGTGCCTATATTACCTACATTAGCACTGCCATAACAAACTACCATAAATTCTGTGTGCTAAAACAATCTAAATTTATTCCATCAGTGTTCTGGAGGCCAGGCAAGGGCAGGCGCCTCTTCTCCCTGAAAACTTTAGGAGAGAATCCTTCCCTGTCTCTTCCAGCTTTTGGTGGCTCCTGGCATGCCTTGGCTTATAGATGCATCATCCCAGTCTCTGGCTGTGTCTTCATACCCACCTCTGTTCTGTGTTCTTGTGTCCTTTCTTCTTATGAGGTCATCACTCACTGGATTTAGAGCCCACCCTAAATCCAAGACGATTTCATCTTGACATCCTTAACTAACTACACCTGCAAAGACCCTATTTCCACAGAAAGTCACACTCTGAGGTTCTGAGTGAATATGAATTTTGCGGGGACGCATTTCAACCCACAATGCTATTCAAAAATAAACTTAAAAAAACCCTTAGCTGTTGTGAAACAAAATAAAGTTCACATTGTCAAACCAAAATTTTTTTTTAATTTTATTATTTTTTTCACAAAGCTAGGTAAGCACAATTAAAAAAAAAAAATGTTAGCTTTTCTAGCCTGAGCAAGCATTTAAGGTGAAATATAATGGTAATCCATTCTATAGATTAGAGGGACAGATTAACTGGCTAACTGGTCTCCTTGTTAACAGTATTGAGTCCATTCAACTGAATATATTTTCTTTTTTTTTCTTTTTTGTTTTGGGAGAGTCTTGCTCCGTCACCAGGTACCAGGCTGGAGTGCAGTGGCGCGATCTTGGCTCACTGCAACCTCCGCCTCCTGGGTTCAAGCAATTCTCCTACCTCAGCCTCCTAAGCAACTGGGACTACAGGTGTGTGCCACCACGCCCAGCTAATTTTTGTATTTTTAGTAGAGACGGGGTTTCACCATGTTGTCCAGAATGGTCTTGATCTCTTGACCTCGTGATCCGCCCGCCTCGGCCTCCCAAGTGCTGAGATTATAGGCGTGAGCCACCGTGCCCAGCCTCAACTGAATATATTTTCATTTACTCTCTGCCCTCTCTGTCTCAGAGGCAGAAGAGAGCAGAGAGTAAATGAAAATATATTCAGCACCCATTGAGTATGAAGAGACGATTGAATGAGCTCAATTCTGTTAACAAGGGGACCAGTTAGCCAGATTTATGGTTAGTTTGTGTTGTGTACAATGGTGATGTTTCTGTGCACTGTTTCTAAGATTGTCTCAGAAGGTCTTTGCTGTAAATGTAGGAAGCTCACATATCAGGATTGGGGACATAGCATTTTTAGAGGAATGAACTGAGAAAAGGGTGTTTGGGTATTATCTTAACCTGCTTGACTGCAGACTGGGTGGCTTAAACAATAAAAGTTCATTTCTCACAGTTCTAGGGACTGAGAATTCCAAGATCAAAGTGACTGCCAATTCAGTTCCTGGTGAAGGCTTTCTTTTTGGCTTATAGATGTCTACCTTCTTGTTATGTTCTCACATGGCAAAGACAGAGAGAGAAAGGGAAAGAGAGAGAGAGACAGACAGACGGAGAGCACACTTTCTGATGTCTCTGCCTACAAAAACACTAATCCTGTAAGATAAAGGGTCTACCCGTATGCCTTCATTTAACCTAAATTGCTCCTTACTCCAAATATAACCACACTGGGAGTAAGGGCTTCAACGTATTAATTTTGTAGGAGACACAATTCAGTCCATAGCAGGTATTTTAAATCAACCTGAGCATTTTCAACATTTGTAAAGAGGCATGATATACTGCAGGACTTAAGCAGAGACTATGAATCAGGCAGAATTTAAGATCTTTTTGACACAACCATGGGGAACTCTAACCTATCTTTATCAAACTGTGTCCTTACTTGAGCACTAGGAATGATGACAATGTATTCATTCATATGAATAGGAAGTGCTTCTTTTCAAAGTCTTTGGGGTTCAAAAGAAAAAGCATCCCTTTAAGAGGAGTCCTTAGGACTTAAGGGGCTTAGAGTCAGACAGGCCTGGCTTCCCATCCGAGCTCTAGCATTTAATAGCTGTGGAGGTCTGGGCAAGTTGTCTCACCTCTTTAGGTCTGTTTCCCCAGCTGTAAGATGGGAATACGACAGCCCTCTTTGGGTTGTTAGGAGGCAAGATCTGTAAAAAACTCAGCACAAGGAACATAGTGAGTACTCATCCATGTTGCCTATTATTATTATCAATAATGAGAAACATGCATGGAGAAAACGTTGCCAAGTGCCCAAGAAAACTTGAGAAAGGATTATTCAGCCTGTGGCATGTGGAAAGGAATAGTGGTGGTAACCGGAAGGCAGAGCTGCTCGATTTGGAAACAGCAACAAGCTTGCTTTGGCTGAGCATGGAGTGCAATAATTCCCCACTTAACATCTGAAGTTTATATTCTGGAAATAGTAGAATTTAGAGGAATGTATACCAACTTAAAAAATTAATGCAGCTGGGAATGGTGGTACATGCCTATGCACTTTGGGAGGCTGAGGCGGGAGGATCATTTGAGCCAGGGCGTTGAGACCAGTCTGGGCAACATAGGGAGAGCCTAGTTCTACAAAAATAAAAAATCAGCCAGGTGTGGTGGCATGCAACTGTGGTCCCAACTACTTGGGAGACCGAAGCAAGAGGATCACTTGAGCCTGAGAGGCAGAGGCTCAAGCTATCTGACGACAGATAGCTGTCATCATGCCGCTGCACACCAGCCTGGGTGACAGAATGAGACCTCGTCTCTAAAAAAATAAAATAATTAATGACTACAGACTTTGGGTGCTGATGTGTCAATGTAGGTATATTAATTATAACAAATGCACCACTCTGGCGGGGGATGTTGATAATGGGGGAGGTTATACACGTGGGCCGTGGGGAGTAATTGGGAAATCTCTGTACTTTCTGCTCAATTTTGCTATGAAAGGAAAACCACCCTAAAAAAAAAATAAAGTCTTGGCTAGGTGCAGTGGTTCACACCTGTAATTCCAGAATATTGGGAGGCCAAGGTAGGAGGATCACTTGAACTCAAGAGTTCAAGATCAGCCTGGGCAACATAGCAATACCCCGTATTTACAAAAAATAATGAATTAGCTGGGTGTGGTGGCACACGCTTGCAGTCCTAGCCACTTGGGAGGCTGAGACAGGAGGTTCGCTTCTGCCCAGGAGTTTGAGGCTATGATCGTGCCACTGCATTCCAGCCTGGGCCACAGAGCAAGACCTTCTCTCTAAAAAATAAAATAAAATAAAATAAATACAATCTATTTTAAAAAATGAAAAAGAATTAGTGAATACTTTTCACTGTAGTGAAAAAACACACCTTGCCCAGGAATCTGCACTCTGATGTTTGCACCTGGTTCCCTGACACTCATCCAATCCATCCCCACTCCAACATCATCCTGGGCTCAAAAGGAAATGCACATGAGCTCTAGGGCTCAGAGTGTGTAGTTTCACTCTGTACACTCTTAGGAAGACTTCTTACTGTGAGGGCCCTTTTGTTGCACTTTTGCACATTTTCTCGTAATAAAAATGTGACAGATTCCTCACTTAATGGATTAATAAAGGATTTTTTTGGGGGGGTGAAACAAGGGAAGTGAGAAACAGCTGTAACATCCATTTTCTTAGCTTCCTTATAGAATCAGAGAGAATAACCTACAAGATGTATTTCTTCACTAGGACGACAAATAACAGCAAATTTTGGTTCAGAATGGAGTGCAATGGCGTGATCTCAGCTCACAGCAACCTCCACCTCCTGGGTTCAAGTGATTCTTATGCCCCAGCCTCCGAATAGCTGGGATTATAGGCCCCTGCCACCCCGCCCAGCTAATTTCTGTATTTTTTAAAATTTTGTACTTGAATGATAAAAAACAGAACCTACTTCATTGGACTGTTAGGGAGAGCAAATAAAGTAATAAACATGCAACTCTCAGAACCATGCCAGGCACACAGTAAGCACCTAATGAATAGATTTTCTTAGAATTAGAAAAGACAAATCACAAGGATTTGTCTTTTCCGGGCTCATCATAGTGGCTTTTCTCATGTGCTTTATATATTTGACTTGCTATTACTGCACATATCATTTACAACCCACCAGACAGGGGCTTATGTACAGTAATATCAAGGAAGGTAAATTAGTATTTGAATGCACGAAAGCTCCTTTATACTCATATAATGAAAGACAGATATTCACCGACTTAAGATCTCTGGCATTAATTACGGCTTTCAGTACATAAAAGTGTTACCCAAATCTGAATTCCTGCTTTGAAATGCACGATCTGTGAAACAGAGCCAAGCCAATGGAAATGCAAATGCCTCAAACATTTTCATTCACCTGTGACTCATCGCTTTCATCAAGATGGATTACCTCACTTGGAAGAACACATGAACAATTGGTTTTGTTTGTGGTCAGATAAACCAGTTATGATTAAGGAATGTGGCCACAGCTCTTCCTTTCTGTGGATGCTCCAAATGAGAGCTCTGATCTTCTTAATCGTAAAAGAAAAGAAAAAGATTGTAAAACAAACTAAGATGTATATGCATATTAAAATACTGCCATTTGTTGGACACCAGCAAAGTGGCTGAGCCTCTGACAGCCTGCCATCTTTGTTTATTGCTTTTTTTTTTTTTTTTTTGAGAAGGAGTTTCTCTCTTGTTTCCCAGGCTGGAGTGCAGTGGCACGATCTCAACTCACGGCAACCTCCACCTCCCGGTTCAAGCGATTCTCCTGCCTCAGCCTCCTAAGTAGCACCACCATGCCCGGCTAATTTTTTTATTTTTAGTAGTGATGGAGTTTCACCATGTTGGTCAGGCTGGTCTCGAACTCCTGACCTCAGGTGCTCCACCCACCTCGGCCCCCCAAAGAGCTGGGATTCCAGGCGTGAGCCACTGCGCCGGACCTGTTTATTGCTTTAATGCCAGTGTAACTCTCAGGTCTCTTCATATCCACTAAATATTTATATAAAAAGTAATTAAAATAAAGTTAATTATTTTTTTATTTTCAAAAAGATATTCCAGATATAGGCATTCAAATGCATGATCCATTTAGAAGAGCCACTTTGAAATCCTAAGGGCCTTAGGAGTAAGACGCTCCTGTTAAAGCAAACTAAGTATGGTCTGAGAAGGACACTGTACTTCCATATTTGAGTCCTTGTGGAGGAACCACAATCTAACTTAGTAGGTAGACAAGATTGAAAACCTAACTTAGGAGTATGTGCCTGTAACAATAGCTGAGTCTTAGCCAATCCCAGCAGCCATATTTCAACCACTCATACACTGCTGAGTGTTCAAACTGTGTTCAAATGAGGCAAACACTGACAATCAGTTGTTTCTGTACCTCACTTCCGATTTCTGTACATCGTTTCCCTTTTCTGTCTATAAGTCTTCTCCACCACGTGGCTCTGCTGCAGGAGTCTCTAGTCTCTATAAATCTGCTGTGATTCTGAGAGCCGCCTGATTCGTGAATCATTCATTGCTCAATTAAATGCCTTTAAATTTAATTGGTCTGAAGTTTTTCTTTTAACACTCTTAACACTGTAAACGTTCTTTTGGGAATTGCCTCCTTAGTTCTTGGGACATTCTTTCAGATATCTTTATTATTGAAAAAATATTTTCCTTTGATGAGAGTATAATTTTTTTTTTTTTTTTTTTTTTGAGATGGAATCTCTTGTTGCCCAGGCTGGAGTGCAGTGTCCTGATCTCAGCTCACTGCAACCTCTGCCTCCCGGGTTCAAGCAATTCTCCTGCTTCAGCCTCCCAAGTGGCTGGGATTACAGTTGCACACCACTATGCCTGGCTAATTTTTGCATTTTTAGTAGAGATGAGGTTTCACCATGTTGGCCAGGCTGGTCTCGAACACCTGACCTCAGTTGATCTGCCCGCCTCCGCCTCCCAAAGTGCTGGGATTAGAGGCATGAGCCACTTTGCCCGGCCCGGAGTACAGATTTTTTAAAAAGATTTGGAAGTCATTCAGATATTCTTGAGGTAATGCATTTTTATTCGAAAACAAGGTGCCACTAACATAAATGATATTTCTTGCCTGCATCATAAACTCGCTTGGAAGACAACCCTAAGGAAGGAATTCTAACACAGCCTTCTCAAGGTGAGCATTAGTCTTTCCCAGAAACAACAGAGTCTTCTATGTAGGTAACCAAATTGTTCCCGTTTACCCAGGACTTTTTCTGTTTTTCTGCTGAAAGTCCAGTGTCCTGGAATCTCTTCAGTTCTGAGTGAACTGGAAGAGTTGGTCCTCTCTTATTATGAGGAGTCATATTCCTCTAGTTCACAAGACTTTGATTCTGCTCCTGTAACACGATAATACAAGAGTTTCTCATCCTAGCTTACTTCCCATGGGTTACCGGCTGTGAGCAATTCCACTAAAAAACAACTCTGGTTTGAATGTACACATTATAGTAGGTTTCTTTGCTTGTTTCTTGGTTTCTTCTTAAGGCCAGTCTAGTTGAATCACCCTAGTACCTTTGAGCTTTTCATTGTTATTTGGAGCAATGTTTGCAATTCTTTTGTGGTCTGCAGTCCCTGCCTCCTGACAATGTTTTTGCTTAAACTGAGCCAGCATGTGAGATCCAGCAAGTGGATTAGGATTTCTAGTCTGAGCTCTGCCATTTATTCAGCCATGAATCCCTTAGCCTGTCTTGGCTCTCAGATTCCTTATCTGACAAATAGAAAAAATAAGTACCTTCACTATTATCTATGGTTAATATGAAGATGAAAAGAGATAATGTCCATGAGCTGCAAAGTTATTAATTTTAACAATTATTGTGGTCATAATTTATTGAATAAACGCTACATCCAAGACCTTCCATTAGACCTTCCAGGAAGCCATAATCCTAGAGGGAAAATACACACACATGCAGAAACATGGCTGACTACTGGATGATGTCTTTAGTGCTGTCACAGTTACCTGAAAAGGTTCTAACTGCCACTGCAAAATTATAACTGAGACAGTGAAAGAGATCTGATCTAACCAACTCCATCTTGTTTCTAACCTCCAAGCTATCCTTGTTCATTCCTGGCTGTAAGCTGAACTACCTCTGGAGGAACTTAGTTTATCCCTTATAGTTAGAACAAAGACGATAACAAAACAAGCCCCCTTCTTGCCTGGGGGCTACACTGCCTTTGTAGGATTAACAAATTTGCCAAAAGATGAGAAATTATGGTTTAGGAGTCATGCAGCTGGAGGCTACAAGGCTCTGACCCTTCCCAAATTGTTCCCGGGGATAACATCACTTTCTAAAACTTAAGATCAGTGCTTGAGATATTTTGCAGACCTGGCACTCGATGGATCAGCTGGCACCATGCAGATCAATAAACTAGCTCATCTGATCTTGTGGTCCTCACTCAGGAACTGACTGACTCAGTGCAAGAGGATGGCTTCAGCTCCCTATGAGTTCGTTCATTTCCGACCCAACCAATCAGCACTCCTGACTCACCTGCTGCCCCTGCTTTCACCAAATTATCCTTAAAAGCTCTGATCCATGAATGCTTGAATGCTCGAATGCTCGAATGCTCAGGCAGACTGATTTGAGTAATAATAAAACTCCAGTCTCCCACACAGCTGGCTGTGTGTGAATTATTCTTTCTCTATTGCAATTCCCCTGTCTTGTTAAACTGGCTCTGTTTAGGCAGCAAGCAAGGTAAACCCATTGGGCAGTTACAGGGACTCCAGGAAAAGGCCAATTAATTTTGCTTGTGTCACTCTGGAAGGCTTCCCAGAGGAGATGATGTTTGAATTGGATCCTGAAGGGTGACAAAGGCAATGGCATGAACAGAGACATGGAGATGGGAAGACTGGGAGCATGTTTAGGAAAGGGCAAATATGCCAGTATTACAGTACTTTCTGAGTGAGCAGAATAGGACCAGATTTCGAAGGACCTTAAGTGCAATGGAACATATGTGAACTTTATCAGGGGTTTGACCTAATCAGATCTCTCTGGCTGCGGTATGGAAGACTGAATAGACTTTAAGAAGCATGACAAGCAGGACGTGGGGGAGAACAGCTGTTGATGTTTATTGTGCACATTTGGAGAATACCAGGGTAGTATAAAGGAGGATGATGGCAAGTGGGAGAGGAGAGGAAAAGAGAGATGAAAACCTCATCATCAATAATGCCACCTTATCAAAGAGCCCTGGCTTGACCATTCTATAGAAAATATTATAGAAAATAATGCAGAAATATCACCTATCCACATCACTTTTCTTCCTTCACTTGCTATATTTTTCTCCTTAGCATTATCACCATCAATATGCAGATGCAGGTACCACAAGGGCTGTACTTGGGAAGCAAATACATGTCTGAGCTTCCTATAAGCCAAGGCAAAGAGAGAAACATGGCCAGTTATGACACCTACAGTTTTCATTAGACAAGGACATGACATTTTCTCAAATGAAGTCCTATTTTTTCATACGATAGATTTACTTTTTAGATGCTTATTATCTATTCCCTCACTAGATAAACATTCCATACAGGAAGGGCTTTTGTTTTATTATTTGCTATATCCTTGGTGCCAGAACAGTGCCTGGTATGTAGTAAGTACTCAATAAATATTTGCTGATTTTAAAAATAAATAAATAAAGTTTGAGGTTCTTCCCACTCTGTAAATCAATGGGTCAATATGGTTGATCAGCTCCTGTTTTCACTTAGAAAGCTAACTGTAGACTGTGTTGCAGTTTGCAGAAAGCCTCGTCTACCTCCTCCCCTTCTAGGGTAGATCCCCTCCAGGAGTCCAGACTGAGAATCCTGGGTCTGAAGCATGGCTCCTCTGTTTTAGTAGATCTTGAACCATAAGACTCTTGCATCATTACCACTGTGAGATTACTCAAATCCTGTGTTTACTTTCTGGGGCTTTCTGTTTAGCTTTTATTCTTTTCTTACGGAACTCCAATTAAATATGATTTAAACCTCATCAGCCCACCCCACAGGCCTTTGAATTTCTGTATTTTCCATCTTGATCTCTCTGTTCTATCCTCAGATTTATCTTCTAACTCACTAATTTTCTCTTTACTTGTTTTGGTGCTGTGGTTGACACCTTGGTTTTTTTCATGTATATTTTTTGATTTTTTGATCTTTGATGGAACTTTGTTGAAATTCTTTGAAGCCTAGGTCTCTCCTGAGAGAATTTAGTTTGCAAGGTGACTTTTTCTTTTTAAACTACAGAAGTAGTGTGAATTGTTCTGCACAGCATGAATAAAGGCTGACTTGTGGTTATTTATTCTCAGAGGGAATTTCTCTCCCAACAAGTCAAGCTGTGATGGTCAAGTATATACCTCTCTTGCTTTTTTGAAAGAATATTTTTTATAGCTCATCCTTTTACTGAGACCGTAGATGTTAGGGATCTCAGCTTCGTGCAGTGGTCTCCAATCTGACCCCTTCACCTTGCCAAGCCCTTACACTTTGCCTCTTCTCTCTCATGACACCAGTTAAAACTCTTGCTCTAGGTCACAGCAGAGCAGGAGATGCCTCTAATTCCAGCTCTTGATGACTTATTTGGATTCTGGCTCCTGTTTTATATTTGGCTTTTCTATATCCTTCTTATTTTCTTTTCTCTCAGTCATGAATTAAAAATATTTTTAAGCCAGGCAAGGTGGTTCATGCCTGTAATCTTAGAACTTTGGGTGGCTGAGGCAGGAGGATTGCTTGAGGTCAGGTCAGGAGTTCGAGACCAGCCTAGCCGCTATGCTGAAAACCCAGCTCTACAAAATATACAAAAATTAGCTGGGCATGGAGGTGCATGTCTGTAGTCCCAGCTACACAGGAGGCTGAGGATCACTGGAAACCAGGAGGTGGAGGTTGCAGTAAACAGAGCTAGAGATCATGCCACTGTGCTCCAGCCTGGGTGACAGAGTGAGACTCCATCTCAAAGAAAAACAAAAACAAAACAAAAAACCAACATTTAAAAACATTTTACTAGCACTTATCATATATACATGATATCCAGTCTATGTATTTTTCTAACATATATATGTATGCGGCTCACACCTGTAATCCCAGCACTTTGGGAGGCTGAGGCAGGCGAACCACTTGAGGTCAGGATTTCAAGACCAGCTGGCCAACATGGCAAAACCCTGTCCCTACAAAAATGCAAAAATTAGCTGGGCATGGTGGCAGATTCCTGTAATCCTAGCAACTCAGGAGGCTGAGGCAGGAGAATCACTTGAACCCAGAAGGTGGAAGTTGTGGTGTGCCGAAATCACGCCACTACACTCCAGCCTGGGTGACAGAGCAAGACCCTGTCTAAAAAAAAAAAAAAGGAAAAAAAGATATCTAGTCTGCAGCAAGTCACACAGTCAATTCATTCATCTCTAAACATTTATTCATCTCTGTTAAGCGCCAAGTAATCTGTTAAGTACTGGTGGCAAACAGATGGCTGGAATGTATGTTAATTCTGGCCTCTTCCCAACTTATTTATGAGGCCAGTATTACCTGATACCCAAACCAGACAAAGATATCACAAAAACTACAGATCAATACTTCTTATCTATATAGACCCAAAAATTCTCAACAAAAGACTGGCAAACAGACTCCTGCAACATAGAAAAAAGATTATACAGCTGGGCGCGGTGACTCATGCCTGCAATTCCAGCATTTTGGGAGGCCCAGGCAGGCAGAGCATTTGAGGTCAGGAGTACCAGACTGGCCTGGACAACATGGTAAAACCCTGTCTATGCTAAAAGTACAAAAAAAAGAAAATATCTCTGGGTGTGATGGCACACGCCTGTAATCCCAGCTACTTGGGGAGGCTGAGACAGGAGAATCGCCTGAACCTGAGAAATGGAGGTTGCAGTGAGCTGAGATCTCACCACTGCAGTCCAGCCTGAGCAACAGAGCAAGACTCCATTTCCAAAAAAAAGAAAGAAAAAGGATTGTACATCATGACTAAATGAGATTTATCTCAGACATGCAAGGTTGGTTGAACATATAAAAAGCAATCAAGATAATATACTATACTAATAGAATAAAGGAAAAAATTACATGATCATCTCAACAGATGCAGACAAAGCTTCTGGCACAATCCGACATCCTTTCATGATAAACACACTCAGTGAACTAGGAGTAGAAGGGAACTTTCTCAACCTGATAAAGGACAACTATGAAAGACCAACGGCAAACATCATACGTAATGGCGAAAGACTGGAGGCTTTCCTCCTAAGATAGGAACAAGATAAACATATCCACTTTTGCCACTTTTATTCAAAATTGTACTGCAATTAGGCTACAAAAAGAAATAAATCTAGGCTGGAAAGGAAGAAATAAAACTCTTTCTTGAGTTTTACTTATAATACTTTAAAATATTTACTTTAAAATACTTTATTTATAATACCTTCAAAGGGTATTTTAAAATAAAAACTATTTGCAGATGACATGTTTTTGTACATATACTGGTAGATCAGCAGTTGCCTGGGAACAGAAGTGGAGGAAGTGGAGGAGAAAAGAGTATCTGCTGACAGCTATGGACTTCCTTTGGGGATAATGGAGCTGTTCTAAAATGGATTTTTTCACAACTGTGTGAATATTCTAAAAATCATTAAGTTATACACTTCAAATAAATGAACTGCATGGTATTTGAATTATATTTTAGTAAAACTTTGTTTTGTAAAAAAGATTAAGGTGATTTTTCAGGAAAAAATTTGAGACAGTCTCACTCCATCACCCAGGCTGGAGGGCAGTGGTGTAATCTTGGCTCACTGCAACCTCTACCTTCTGGGTCCAAGTGATTTTCATGTCTCAGCCTCCTAAGTAGCTGGGACCGACAGGAGCATGCCACCACGCCCAGCTAATTTTTGTATTTTTAGTAGAGATAAGGTTTCGCCATGTTGGCCAGGCTGGTCTCGAACTGCTGCCCTCAAGTGATCCACCCACCTTGACTTCCCAAAGTGCTGGGTTTACAGTCGTGAGCCACATGCCCGACCAAGGAAAACTTTTAAATTAACTCAGAAAGAAATCGAAAACCTGAATAGTCGAATGATCCTAAAATAAATTTAAAGGGTATTTTAAAATCTTTTCCCCTACTCGTTCCATCTAGCTTGAGAAAAAGATAGCAGGCCAGACTATTTTTGAGTCAAACTACATAAAACCTCTAAGCTTTTCCATATGCTTTATAAATTGTATTTAGAGCATAGAGAAAGATGGGAAACTTCCCAACTCATTTGACTTGGCTAGCATTACTTGCCAATGTAATAAAACAGGATGATGAGAGCACAAAAGAAAAGAAGAGAGGAAAAAATGATAGGCCAATATATTTATGAGCAGATATATTTATGAGCAATATATTTATGAGCAATATATTTAGGCTATATTTAATAGCCTAAATAAGACATTAAAAGGCCAGGTGCTATGGCTCACACCTGTAATCCCAGTACTTTTCGAGGCCAAGGCAGGCAGATTGCTTAAGCCCAGGAGTTTGAGACCAGCCTGGGCAACATGACAAAACCTCATCTTTACAAAAAAAAAAAAAAAAAATTAACCTGGCATGGTAGCATGCACCTGTAATCCCAACAACTCAGGAGGCTGAGGCACAAGAATCACGTGACCCAGGAGGTGGAGGTTGCAGTGAACAGAGATCACACCACTGCACTCCAGCCTGGGCAACAGAGCAAGACTGTCTGAAAAAGAGAAAGAAAAAGAAAGAAAGAAAGAGAGAGAGAGAGAGGGAGGGAGGAAGAAGAGAGAGAGAAGAGAAAGAAAGAAAGAAAGAGGGAGAGAGAGAGAAAGAGAGAAGGAAAGAAAGAAAGGAAGGAAGGAAGGAAAAGAAGGAAGGAAGGAAGGAAGGAAGGAAGGAAATTGCCATATTTTCCAGCAATAGATTTATGGAGGGGAAAAAAATGTGATCATCTGAATAAATGTTGACAAGGTATTGAATTAAAATTAGTACCAATACCTGATTAAAAATCTTAGCAATCCAGAAAAGTATGAATCTACATTAACTTGGTCAGGCGCAGTGACTTGTGCCTATAATCCCAGCACTTTGGGAGGCTGAGACAGGAGGATCACTTGAGCCCAGGAGTTCAAGGCTAGCCTGGACAACACAGCAAAACCCCATCTCTACAAAAAAGTTAAAAACTTAGGCACAGTGACATGTGCCTGTAATCCCAGCTACTTGGGAAGCTGATGCAGAAGGATAATTTGAGTCCAGGAGTTCAAGGTTGCAATGATCTATAATTATATCACTGCACTCCAGCCTGGGTGACAGAGAAAGATCCTGTCTCTAATTAAACAATAACAACAACAACAAAACACCTTCTCTATGACAAATAAGCATACAAACAAAATATAAAGACAAGTGACAGTTGAGAAGAAAATATTTGTAACATATTATGGACCCTGGAGAATAATGTTAAGTCCTTGATAACCTCTTGTGCATGAGATCCTGTACCGGACCTATCACTTGTATCATCTCATTTATCTTTAAATCAACTCTCTGAGGCAGTAGTGATTGACACCATTGTTCAGAAGAAGGGAGTAAAAATTGGAGAATTTAAGCACCCTGCCCAAATCTCATGGCCCAGAAGTGAGTTAGGGTTCCAACATGGACCTAACCTGACTCCGACATCTGCCACTATTCATCTCTCCAGGAGTTAGCGTGACTCCTCATCTCTTAAAGTTACTTCACTTATTCTTTGTACTTTTGATATGTTTGTTTCTGGACAGATTATCTGAAAGGGTCTTTTCTTTTCTTTTCTTTTGGGATGGGACGGAGTCCTGCTCTTGTCCCCAGGCTGGAGTGCAATGGTGCCATCTTAGCTCACTGCAATCTCTGCCTCCCGGTTCAAGTGATCTTCCTGCCTCAGCCTCCCTAGTAGCTGGGATTACAGGCACCTGCCACCATGACGGGCTAATTTTTGTATTTTTAGTAGAGATGGGGTTTCACCATGTTGGCCAGGCTGGTCTTTAACTCCTGACCTCAGGTGATCCACCCGCCTCAGTCTCCCAAAGTGCTGAGATTACAGGCGTGAGCCACTGCACCTGGCCAGGTTAGCATCACACACTGGGGGCTGTTGGGGGGGGGTGTAGGGGGAGGGACAATGGGGGGGTGGAGAGGTTGGGGGAGAGAGAAATATGGGGAGAAATGCCAGATATAGGTGACGGGGGAATGGAGGCAGCAAACCACCTTGCCATGTATGTACCTATGGAACAATCCTGCATGATCTGCGCATGTACCCCAGAACCTAAAGTACAATTAAAAGAAAAAAAAAGGAAAAGAAAGGCCCTGAAGTGAAGATGGAGAACCAGACACAAGGCTGTCACATGCCTTCCTTCTCATGAACTCTTGAGGAGCAAACTTCCTCCTTGGTTTTTTCTTCTGCCTTCTTCTTTGACTTTTGAGTTTCCTGGGGTGGCCCTAATTTCCAGCCAGTGGAGAGCTGGGCTTCGTTGCTCCATTCCTCAATCCTAGCATGCCCACCCCCTTCCCCTTTCTCATTTGCTTGCGGCAGGGAGGAAGAACGGAGTGTGGGTGAGCCCTCTGACTTATCTGATTGTGCTGTGGTTGGGCCGGGCTTGGCTTGACTGGCTTGACTTGCTCTGCTATTTCCTTTTCTCTCTCCCCTCTTTTTTCTTTTTTTTTTTTTTAAGATTAGGTCTCACTCCACACCGAGGCTGGAGTGCAGTGGCACAATCACAGCTCACTGCAGCCTTTACCTCCCGGACTCAACTGATTCTTCCACCTTATCCTATTGGACCCCAATATAACATCCATGAACCTTATTTTGAAAATTCACTGGTGGACTCTTGCAGGTTCTTAAGCAAAAGAGAAATGTAATAAAATATGTGCTTTAGGATGTTAAACTTGACCTTGGAGAGCTGGAAACTAGGAGCAGGAAGGGATAGCACACATCACCACGCTTAAGTTTTGAAATTTTTTTGTAGCGATGGGGTCTCACTGTGTTCAGAGGCTGCTCTTGAGCTCCTGGGCTCAAATGATCCTCCTACCTTGGCCTCCCAAATTACTGGAATTACAGGTGTGAGTCACAACCCCAGCCTTCTGACTGACGGATGCAGACTGTCCTGTGTTCTGTGAGAGCGGCAGTCACTGTTAGTCAGGATGTTCTTGAAAGGGTGCCTGCTTGTCAGTGAGCCTCCCTCTCAGAGCCCCCTGAGCATCTGAATTGGAGAGTCAGGAAACTCTGTCCATGTCCTCTGCCCTGAACCCTTTCTCTTCCCCATCAAATCCTTCTATGCCTTCCTGCTCCTTGTTTCCAAGTCTTCAAGGTCAAGTTCAACTTCCTAAAGCACAGATTTTATCATATTTCTCTTTTGCTTAAGAACCTGTAAGAGTCCACCAGTGAATTTTCAAATAAGGTTCATGAATGTTATATTGGGGGCCAGGAAGTGTTAGACATTCTATTTATTCTTAATTCAAAAATTAAGAAAGAAACAGTGTGGGTACTCAACAGGTAGTATGTTGATTGTCACTGGTGCCCACTTGGCCCATCTATCAGACTGTTTCCTGAATCATGGTGCATGTCAGAAATGTCATAATGCAGAGCGCCAGAGAGAGGAGTGTATTCTCACCCACTCACTTTCAGTCTATTGCCGAGTGTTGCAATTTCCATGAGCCTAGCTCCATGAATTCCTACAGCCTCAGGATTTGGTGGAGAAAAGATTCTTAGAAATGAAATAATTGTGATTACCATCGGCATGGCTACATTTCAGCAAACCAGAGAGGCCATGTTCCTGGATTAGTGATTCAGGAAAATCCATTTAGCCTCTAGTTAATTAAATCACCCAATCACAGCAAATCATCTTGTTAAATTAATCACCTGTGGTATGGGATCTACTTATTAAAGTATTTGCTTAGTAAATGTATAACGTCTATGCAACACTTTTGTGTGCCAGGTACTGCTCAGTGATTTGAATGCACTTAGTTCCTACGTTAAACCCTGAAAGGTAAGCACTGTTACTATTTTCATTTTACAGATGAGGAAACTGAGGCCAAGAGAGGCTAAGAAGGTGCCCAAGATGATGCAACCAGTAAGTGATACAGTGGGGTTTGGACTCAGGTCTGCCTGACTCTAAAGCCCACGTGGACCTGGCACAGTGGCTCATGCCTGTAATCCTAGCACTTTGAGAGGGCCAAGGTGGGAGGATCACTTGAGCACAGGAGGTTGAGGCTGCAGTGAGCCATGATCACGCCAGCCTGGATGACATAGTGAGACCCTGTCAAAAAAAACAAGGCCGGGTGTGGTGGCTCACACCTGTAATCCCAGCACTTTGGGAGACTGAGGCAGGAGGATCAGTTTAGCCCAGGAGTTCGAGAGCAGCCTGGGCAACACGGCGAAACCCCATCTCTACAAAAAGTACAAAAAATTAGCTAGGCGTGGTGGTGTGTGCCTTTGGTTCCAGCTACTTGGGAGGCTAAGGTGGGAGGATTGCCTTACAGGCTCATGCAACTATACCTGGCTAATTTTTGTGTTTTTAGTAGATAGAGTTTTTCCATGTTGGCCAGGTTGGTCTCAAACTCCTGATCCCCCAAGTGATCCGTCCATGTCGGCCTCCCAAAGTGCTGGGTTTACAGGGGTGAGCCACCACACCCAGCTGTTTTTTTTTTTAATTTGAAGAAAAATTTAAAAAACATGGAAAGGTACAGCTCTGAAGTGTACAAATTTGGTGAGTTCTGGCAAACATATAAATCTGTGTCTTAAATTCCAATCAAGATAAAATGGTTTCACCACTACAGAAAGTTTTCTCATGCCCCGTCTAGTCAGTTCCCAGCCCCAAAGGTGACTGACCAGTGTTCTGATTTCTGATAGGAAGATTGATTTTGCCTGTCCTTGGCATGTCATGAGTGGACTCATGTAGTGCATACTCTTTTGTGCCTGGCTTCTTTTGCTCAACATGTTTTGAGCCTCGGTCTCCTTGTGTGTGCAACAGCTGTTCCTCTTTTCATGGCTGAGTAGTACTCCATTATGTGAACATACCACGTTTTATTTCTACATTCCTCTTATGAACAGGTTTTTAACACTTTGACACATCATGTAGAGGTAATGATAAGTAAATCACTCATTTATTCATTAGGCAAATGTCTTTCCAGAGCTTTCTCTATGCCAGGTACTATTGGAGGTGCTAGAAGACTTTGCTGAAGAAAACGAAGTCCCTGCTCTCACAGGGCTTTTATTTATAGTCAGAGAGAAAAACAATATAAAAGAAATTAAAGGAATGAACAAGGCAGTAGTATGAAGTGCTATCAACATATTAAATCTGCGTGAAGGTGCCAGGGTGGCTTGCGAGGACATTGGGTCTTCCCTTTTTTTGAGACAGGGTCTCACTGTCACCCAAGCTGGAGTGCAGTGTAGTCTTGGCAATGCAGCCTCAACCTCCCGGTCCTAAGCAATCCTCCTACCTCAGCCTCCTGAGTAACTGGGACTACAGGAACCATGCCCAGCTAATTGTTATTTTTGTAAAGACAGGGTCTCACTATGTTGCCCAGGCTGGTCTTGAACTCCTGGGCTCAAGTGATCTCCTGCCTCAGCCTCCCAAAGTGCTGGGATTACAGGAAAGGAGCTACCACTCCCGGCCTCAGGTCTTCTTCAGATCATGGCTAGGAAATGCCTCTTGGAGTAGGTGACTTGGTTGACATTGGGGCACTACAAAGGTGAAGCCCCTGAAGAGGTGTGTTCTGGGCAGAGGGGAACAACTGCTGGGGAGGTGTAAGGCAGGGGAGGTTGGGAGGGACGGATCATTGAGGTGAGAGGAACAGGAACAGGAGGAACAGGAATAAGCCAATATGACTGCAGTAAAGTGAGCAAGGCTGGAGATGGTGGGAGGTTGGGCCAGACAGGAGGAGGGCAGAGACAGGTATGCGAGAAAGGAGTCGGGTTTCATTTCAGAAGTGATAGGAGTCCATTGGAGGGCTGAAACAGGGAATTGCATGGTCTTATTTACTTTTTTTTTTTCTTTTTGAGACAGAGTATCGCTCTGTCACCAAGGCTGGAAAGCAGTGGCAAGATCTTGCCTCGCTACAACCTCCACCTCACAGATTCAAGTACTTCTCTTGCCTCAGCCACCCAAGTAGCTGGGATTACAGATGCGTACCACCATGCCCGGCTAGTTTTTGTATTTTTAGTAGAGACAGGTTTTCATCATGTTGGCCAGGCTAATCTCGAACTCCTGACCTCAAGTGATCTGCCTGCCTCGGCCTCCCAAAGTGCTAGGATTACAGGTGTGAGCCACTGCGCCTGGCCGCAGAGCTAAATTATTATTATTATTATTTTTGAGAGTGGCACTGGCTTAACTGTCTTTATGGGGGCAATGGGTCCTAGGGGGCAGTGGGGAGGAAGGGCCAGGAAGCTGTGTGACCAGGACCTCAGGTGGTGTGCATCTGGGTTTCCTCCACTTGCGGGTGCTCATTGGCATCACTGGTGCAGCCATTGCTGGCAGCGGGTACCGGTCCTTCTTACTTGACACATGGCAGGCGGCAGCCACGGGTCGGATTCGCTTGAGGCCAGGCCCTGGGCACTCCATCTTGTGCTCCAGAAGCATGTGTTTCCATGGCGGGAGCCCCACGCAGGCCCTGAGAATGTTCCAGATGCAGCTGCACTGGCAGAAAAGCACCTAGATCACCTGGCTGGCCAGTGGCATCAGCGGCGCCTTGAAGAGGAAGCTAAGCCGGGACGCACGGGGTGGAAGGTCTGCAGTTCGGTGTGGTCGTCAGTGCAGAAGCTCACGCACTGGCACAGCTCGGTCAGCGGTGCCAGGTCCGCATGAAGGGTGCGGCCAGCAGCGAGGCCTCGCACGTGTTGTGCAGCACCAGTAAGTTGGTTCCGCCCAGCATCAGCTCCAAGGTACACTCATCCAGCGCGCGCTTGCTGTGGCCCACGCATGGCAGGTACCTGATGACCTCGCAGTGGTCAGGCTCCTCCCCGCGCACGTAGAGCACTGGGTTTCTTTGCACCATGTCGTCCACCACGTTACTCTTGGACACCTCCTCATAGCGGAAACTGAGTAACTCATGATGGACACTGTCTTGAGGCCGAAGCCCATGAGGAAGTTCACGAGCACGGACTTGACTGGTCTGGCCTGACTTGAAGCCATCTCCGCCCACGTAAACCCAGCACTGCCACCAGAGCTCAAGGGCTCCTGGCACCAGGGTGTTCTGCGGGGACCCACTGAGGAAGGCACAGCCCTCCAGGATGCTGGCCACCGCGAAGCGCGTGGAGGGCGACACCTCCAGGCCAAGCTCAATGATGCGACCACCTCACAGAAGCGCTCCGCGTTCGCCGTCCACAGCACGATGACTTTGTCAGCCCTGCACTAGACCGGAAGTCTGGGATGTCCCTGTGGAAGTGCTACTGCTGCTTCGCGCGCGTGCCCCGGATGAGATTGTCCGCGCGTGCGCTCTTGTTGGCCGCGATGAACTCTCAGATGTAGACTAAAGGCTGGGACCGCAGGGCCTGCACGTGAGCTATAGTTGCTCCAGCAGCCCCCAATCCAGCACCTTCCCAAGCCACATCGCCTCGGCCAGGTTCAGTCATAAGATATTCCAGCCATCGACACAAGGTCGTCGGGCACCACCACGGGCAGTAGCACGCCGAAGGGCGCGAACACCTCCTGGCTCTCGGCGTCCAGGCCCAGGCTCACGGTGCCCACCCGGGTCAGCAAGCTGTAGTAGCTGGCCTCCTTGCCGCCACTGCACGTGGGCCGGGACAGATTCATCGGTTGGCCAGCACCACGGCAGTGAGTGTGTTCCCATCCCAGCCGACCAGCATGACCCTTAGCCAGGGCACCTGCCGGCCTGGCGGTCAGGAAGGTGACGCACGTGGACTTGAGGTGCACCTTGAGAACACTGCCCTCGCTGCTGACACGCGTGGTCTGGTACTCGTACTGAGCCTCGATGGCCTCAGGGCTGTAGATGACCTCGTAGATGACCATAGACCGAGCTTAGGTAAATAATCTAAGGAACTAGGTAAATAATCTAATCTGAGCTTAGGTATGTAGCAGGAGCGGCTGTGGGAAACAGATCTCTCGGACACCGAATATGGAAGGAGGGAGTTTAATTCGGCCGGGAGCAAGGTGGCATAGTTGCCTTAACAGCCAAGCTCCCCTAACAAAGGAAGGTTCCTTCTTTATATAGGCTTATACTTTAGATGTTACACGTGGAAGAATCTTAGGTTTATAGCTTAACATATGAAAAGGGCTACGGTTTACAGTCTTAGGAATTACATGTGAAAAGGGTTTCAGTTTACATTCTTAGCAATTACATATGAAAAGGGTTTTGGTTTACAGTCTTAGGAATGAAAAGGGGAAGTTTACAGTCTTAAGAATTACATATGAAAAGGGCTACTGTTTACAGTCTTAGGAATGAAAAAAGGGGAAGTTGACCTGAGATGCCTGGGTCTCCCTCTTCAGGTAAATTCTTTACCTCAGATTATCATTCACTTGTAACAACCCTGTGAGTCAGACGGTATCCCCTTCATGTTATGCATGAGAAAACGGAGAGTCAGATTGACATGCCCAAGAACATCCAGGAGAAAGAGGACTTTGAACTTGGCTCTGATTCCAAAGCATGTGTGGTAACCACAGCACTATGTTGCCTGGGATCAAGGCCTGGACTTGACCCTTGTCCTGGGACAAGTTGCTCATCTTTCTATGCCTTCGTTTTCTCATCTAAAAAATGAAGAGAGGGTAATAATGATACCAAGTCAATGCCAAGGAGTTTCATAAGCTGCGAAACTGCTCGAGAACCACTGTTTTCACGACCCCGGTTCTCTTCCAGGTCCCTCGTGTAAGTGCCTACGTGACTTCCTTGATGACAGAACTTGTGCCTGGGTGTGTTTTGTGCAGTGTTCAGCACAGCCCCTGGCTCTATCTTTCCTTGGCCGGACCACAGCCCGGGCTTGGGTCTACTGCCTTGGAGCCTACAGCATTTTCTTGAAAGTCATTGTGCAGAGCACAGAGGTTCCCTGCTTCTTAGAAATGGCCCCAGGCCATCCTCCTGAAGGAGCAAGTTGGCATCCTGGTGATGGGTGTGCCAACCATGGTCTTCCCATGGGCAGGCACTGGACATCTGTTGGGGGTATATGGGTATGTTACCAGAGGACATGTGGCACCGGGGAGAGATGCACTCAAATCTGGCCGGGCACCGTGGCTCATAACTGTAATCCCAGCACTTTGGGAGGCTGAGGCAGGCAGATCACCTGAGGTCAGGAGTTCGAGACCAGCCTGGCCAACATGTGAAACCCCATCTCTACTAAAAATACAAAAGTTAGCCAGATGTGGTGGTGAGTGCCTGTAATCCCAGCTACTTGGGAGGCTGAGGCAGGAGAATCGCTTGAACCCGGGAGGCAGAAGTTGCAGTGAGCTGAGATCATGCCACTGCACTCCAGCCTGGGTGACAGAGCAAGACTCTGTCTCAGGGGAAAAAAACAAACAAACGAACAAACAAAACTTTGTGCTCATGTTTATTAATTCATTCAACACAAGTGAATTTATAATCTGCCACTAGGTGGGAAGGATGCGATGGTGAATAAGCAGACAGCCCAATCTCATGCAACTAATGGCCTATCATTAGAATAAATAAATTTGATAAAGAATGTAGATAAAGCACATGGAATGCCAACTTAATAGTCTTGGGGAAGTCAGGGAAGGGTACCTGGAGGAAGGGATGTTTAATCTGAAAGAGTCTACCCAGGGAGGCAAATGTGAAGGTGGGAGAGGCTTATTTGAAGTTGCTTTTGGGTGTGGTTTTGGTTTTATAAATCAGATGCACTTGCATGAGAATTGGAAGGCAGGTGCATGGTGCCATGAGTAGTGTATCATTGCTGGTTTTTTTGGAACGTGTTTCATTGTCTGGGCACAAGCTTCTTGGGAGTCCAGAGGCAGGGTGAGGCTCATCTATTTTTTGTTGGATTGGATCGCTCAGATGTGGTGTGTCTAATACTCAAAGTTTTAACAGCTGAAGAGGTGTGTTCCTGAAGCCAGCAGCTTCAGAAATGGCTTTTTAGTTTTGCCTTCCTAGTGGTGGCAGTGTCCCTGGTAAGCTGGTCCTGGGGCCTTGTCTAGAGCCCGCTGCTCCAGCCCTTTCTGTGGTACTTGTAAATTCTCTTTTTGGAAACAGAGTATTGCTCTGTCTCCCAGGCTGCAGTGCAGTGGTGCAATCTCGGCTCACTGCATCCTCTGCCTCCTGGGGTCAAGAAATTCTCCTGCCTCAGCCTCCTGAGTAGCTGGAATTACAGGCATCTGCCACCTTGCCTGGCTAATTTTTGTATTTTTAGTAGAGATGGTGTTTCACCATGTTGGCCAGGGTGGTCTGGAACTCCTGGTCTCAAGTGATCCACCTGCCTCAGCCTCCCAAAGTGCTGAGATTACAGGCATGAGCCACCATACCTGCTTATTTGTAAATTCTTAATTTCCTATTTGAAATCCCTTTCTGCTTAAAATAATTGGAGTGGCTTCCATTTCCTGCCACTGACCCTTCCTAATACTACTGAGGTACAAGTGGATTCATTTATTTAGTTGTTATTTTCTGAGCACCTAGAATGTGCCAGGCACTAATTTCGGGCTCTGAAAATATAACAACAAATGAGGCAAAGGCCTTGCACCTTTGTCTTATTATCATAGCAGTTATATTATCTATCAGAGCTCTCAGATACAAACATAATTTGAGTTACACATGTGTTTAAAAAATTTCAGTATCCGGCCGGGTGCAGTGGTTCATGCCTGTAATCCCAGCACTTTGGGAGGCCGAGGCGAGCGGATCACCTGAGGTCAGGAGTTCGAGACCAGCCTGGCCAACATGGTGAAACCCCGTCTCTACTAAAAATACAAAAATTAGCCAAGCGTGGTGACAGGCACCTGTAATCCCAGCTACTCAGGAGGCCAAGGCAGGAGAACTGCTTGGACCCAGGAGGCAGAGGTTGCAGTGAGCTGAGATCACACCACTGCATTCCAGCCTGGACAACAAGAGCGAGACTCTGTCTAAAAAAAAATAAATTTAGTATCCATATTAAAAAAATAGGTAAAATTAACCTAACACATCCAAAATATTATCATTTGTACATATGCTTAATATAAATATTTATTAATGAGATATTTTATGTACTTTTTTCATGTTAAGTCTTGGAAATAGTGTTTAGTTTTTACTTACAGTATATCTCAATTCAAATGCAAAAATTTTATTGGAAATACTTCATCTGTGTTACATTTCATTACATTTATGGTTGAAAAAGTAGATTCATCACTAAGAGATTCCAGATATACTTAAATACTTTCTACTAACCAAAAAAGTACCAAAAACAATTTTTTCTTAATATTTGCATCCATATTGACAAAACTTGTTCTTCCTTTCTAGAAGGATTGATTTGACTTTGGAGCAAACATGTATTAGTTTCAAAACTGTATCTGTCCAACTTAAGTAAATTCACCAACTCTTGAGTCAAATCTGAAGCATACTACATAATTAAAAAATAACTCGGCCGGGCGCGGTGGCTCACGCCTGTAATCCCCGGACTTTGGGAGGCCAAGACAGGTGGATGACCTGAAGTTGGGAGTTCGAAACCAGCCTGACCAACATGGAGGAATCCCGTCTCTAGTAAAAATACAAAATTAGCCAGGCATGGTGGTGCATGCCTGTAATCCCAGCTACTTGGGAGGGTGACGCAGGAGAATCACTTGAACCTGGGAAGCGGAGGCTGCAGTGAGCCAAGATCATGCCATTGCACTCCAGCCTGGGCAACAAGAGTGAAACTCTGTCTCAAAAAAAAAAAAAGAAAAATAACCCAAAACTTGTCAATGATAATCATATTCTTCACGTTTTTTATGTCTTTGCAGCTTACTTACATAACATTCAATTAATTGAAAATAACTTGCATAATTATTTCATTTAGAAAAAAGTGTAAAATCATTGTTATTGATTTGTATTTTAAGTTTCAGTTTCAACATTAATTAAACGTCTAGCTATGTAACAAATAAGCTTTTCCTTATCATGGAGTTTCAAGTTTGCATATCTATGTGCCGTACAATTTTTTTTTTTTTTTAAGATTGGGTCTTGCTTTGTCACCCAGGCTGCAGTGCAGTGGAATGATATGGGCTTACTTCAGTCTCCACCTCCCAGGCTCAAGCGATCCTCCCACCTCAACCTCCTGAGTAGCTCAGATTACAGGCACGCACCACCACACCCAGCTTATTTTTTGTATTTTCGGTAGAGACCGGGTTTCACCATGTTGCCCAGGCTGGTCTTGAACTGCTGAGCTCAAGTCATCTGCCTGCCTCGGCCTCCCAAAGTGCTGGAATTACAGGCGTAAGCCACTGCACCTGGCCAGATATCCAGTGTAATTTTGATGAGAAAACATAAATCATACTGTCATTTTTTGTCTTTGATTATGGGATAATTTGCCAAGCATTCCCTTTGTTTAAAGAAAATCTTGAATTGGAGTTAAAAATACAGTAACTCTTTGTAAAGCTCTTCCATGACTCAAAGAGCATTGACAAAGAACACAAGACCATTAAATCTGTCATCTCCTATTTCTTTTAACTGTTTCTTAAACTGAAGATGATTCGTAGTGTTTGAATGTATATAATGAACAATATTAATCTATAATGCTTTTCACAGAGTCGGTGGCAGAAAACTAAACTCAACTATTTTCAAAATGTATCACCTAATAGGGTAAGCAATAAGGATAATGTTAGTCTTTTGTTTGAAAATTCTAATAAATCCAAATTTTTGATTCAGCATAGTGGAACTACCATTTGTGGGGGAAAGAAACTAATTTTTTTCTTATCTGGCTAGAATTCTTCTTTGACAGATATAAAAGATTTAAAAATATCTGTGCCACGTGTTAGTTTATTTTAGACTATAAATTGACATTTCTTCATAAACTGGAAGTCCTTTGAGACAAAATGTACCCGAAGTATGAATTGGGCCATATCTATTATATCAAATGACTCATCTAAAGCTAAAGTGCTTGTGATTTTTCAAGATCATTGACTGGTCTTTGCTATTGTTAGAAAAGTCTTCATATTTTATGGACAGTTATTTGAGCGCTCAATTGAAGAGCTTTCTCTCTTTGTGAAATAGCTTTTTAAATCTTTTCCTCAGAATTTTCTAACAGTATTTCCATTGTCAAAAAATAATTTATTTTACCATTTCTTCACCTAAAAGTTTTTCAACTGAGTACTGTGATACGTACCTATCATCCCAGCTACTTGAAAGACTGAGATGGGGAGGATCACTTGAGCCTGGGACTTCAACTCCAGCCTGGGCAACATAGTGAGACTCCATCTCTAATAAGTAAATAAACATATTTTTAAAGTGTTTTCTTTTTGTGAAAGAATTCCAGTCTTTTTATAGCTGGCCAAGTTTATAAACACAGATCCTGGTTAGGTTTTTTAGCTATTATTTAAAAATTAAACATTACTGATGGCCTGGTGCAGTGGCTCACTCCCCCTAATCCCAGCACTTTGGGAAGTTGAGGCACACAGATACCTTGACTCAGGAGTTTGAGCCCAGTCTGGACAACATGGTGAGACCTTGTGTCTTAAAAAAAAGCTAGATATGATGGCACATGCCTATAGTCACAGCTATTAATTATACTTGAGGCTGAGGTGTGAGGATCAGCTGAACCCAGGGTGGAAGAGGCTGCTGTGAGCCGAGATTGCACCACTGCACTCCAGCCTGGGTGACAGAATGAGAACCTGTCTCAAAGAAAATAAAATAAACATGATTGCTTGTTATCATCTTCCCACATAGGAAAAAAATTAAATATTCAACAAATTTTTGTCAAATGTTTAAGTTACCCCAAAACATTCAAATTTCTGTTTAATGTTAAATCTGTTTTTAGGTAACTAATTTTGTTAATTATTATTTTTTTACTATTGAGAGGGAAACTTTTTTATCAAATCCACTATGCATATGCTGAAAATGTCTCTTAATATTGTCTACTTTGTTTTTCTTTTTAAGTTTTTTTTTCCTCTCACCAAAAAGCAATTTGCTGTAGCAAACTGCAGTTGCCTTTCGTCGTCCTGTTTTTGGCTTTACTCTTCAGGTGCTGGCTTCTGCGTCTCCCCTCAATTCTGCATCAGTAAGATGCCTTTGCTTAAAACTTCTACATTTGCCCATACTTACTTTTAACTGAACAAATTTAATTGTATTATAATTAAAATCAGTATTTCAATGTAATTACCAAGCAGGATTTACATAGAAATCTATGTACCTCTTACTGTCTGCAGAAAATATTTGACTAGGCTGGGCGTGGTAGCTCACACCTGTAGTCTCAGCACTTTGGGAAGCTGAGGTGGGAGAAGACTTAAGGTCAGGAGTTCGAAACCAGCCTGGACAATATGGTGAAACCCCATCTCTACTAAAAATACACAAAAAAATTAGCCCCGCATAGTGGCTTGAACCTGGGAAGCAGAGGCTGTGGTGAGCTGAGATCACGCCCCTGAACTCCAGCCTGCCCGTTAGAGCAAGACTCTGTCTCAAAAAAAATTATTTAAGTTTTTACTCTTTGGTCTTTATTCCTTCAGGGTTGGCTTTAAGAACTGAGTTCCTAGAGTCAGGAAAACCATCGTGCTCATTCCCTCTCAGCTGAATGCTTGAAGTTTACCACCCTCTACCCCACAAACCAACACAGGGCCAGCACAGAGCAAACATGAAAATCAAATATCATGTTGAACAGCACCAAGGGAAACTGACCTTCAAGCTGAAGGTCCAGGACCCTCGCTCTTCTCCAGTGGCTCACACTGCAAAACTTTGACTCTCCCTTTTCTTTCTTTCCTTTACCACCGAATCTCCCAAGACCTGATGATTCTTCCCTCTCTGCCCCTCTAAGTGCATCTTCTCCTCTGTGCTCCCTGCATTTTTTTTTATTGCATTTTAGGTTTGGGGGTACATGTGAAGAACATGGAAGATTGTTGCATAGGTACACACATGGCAGTGTGATTTGCTGCCTTCCTCCCCCATCACCTATATCTGGCATTTCTCCCCATGCTATCCCTCCCCAACTCCCCCACCCCCCCACTATCCCTCCCTTTTTCCCCCCCCCCCAACAGACCCCAGTGTGTGATACTCCCCTCCCTGTGTCCATGTGTTCCCATTGTTCAACACCCGCCTATGAGTGAGAACATGCGGTGTTTGATTTTCTGTTCTTGTGTCAGTTTGCTGAGAATGATGGTTTCCAGGTTCATCCATGTCCCTACAAAGGACACGAACTCATCGTTTTTGATGGCTGCATAATATTCCATGGTGTATATGTGCCACATTTTCCCAGTCCAGTCTATCATCGATGGGCATTTGGGTTGGTTCCAGGTCTTTGCTATTGTAAACTGTGCTGCAATGAACATTCGTGTGCATGTGTCCTTATAGTAGAATGATTTATAGTCTTTTGGATATATACCCAGTAATGGGATTGCTGGATCAAATGGAATTTCTATTTCTAGGTCCTTGAGGAATCGCCACACCGTCTTCCACAATGGTTGAACTAATTTACACTCCCACCAACAGTGTAAAAGCGTTCCTATTTCTCCACATCCTCTCCAGCATCTGTTGTCTCCAGATTTTTTAATGTTCGCCATTCTAACTGGCGTGAGATGGTATCTCAATGTAGTTTTGATTTGCATTTCTCTAATGACCAGTGATGATGAGCATTTTTTCATATGTTTGTTGGCTTCATGTATGTCTTCTTTTGTAAAGTGTCTGTTCATATCCTTCGCCCACTTTTGAATGGGCTTGTTTGTTTTTTTCTTGTAAATGTGTTTCAGTTCTTTGTAGATTCTGGTTATCAGCCCTTTGTCAGATGGGTAGACTGCAAAAATTTTTTCCCATTCTGTTGGTTGCCGATTCACTCTAATGACTGTTTCTTTTGCTGTGCAGAAGCTATGGAGTTTGATTAGGTCCCATTTGTCTATTTTGGCTTTTGTTGCCACTGCTTTTGGTGTTTTGGTCATGAAGTCCTTGCCTACACCTATGTCCTGAATGGTTTTGCCTAGATTTTCTTCTAGGGTTTTTATGGTGTTAGGTCTTATGTTTAAGTCTTTAATCCATCTGGAGTTAATTTTAGTGTAAGGTGTCAGGAAGGGGTCCAGCTTCTGCTTTCTGCACATGACTAGCCAGTTTTCCCAACACCATTTATTAAACAGGGACTCGCTTCCACATTGTTTGTTTTTGTCAGGTTTGTCAAAGATCAGGTGGTTGTAGATGTGTTGTGTTGCGTCGGAGGTCTCTGTCCTGTTCCATTGGTCTATATCTCTGTTTTGGTACCAGTACCATGCTGTTTTGATTACTGTAGCTTTGTAGTATAATTTGAAGTCCGGGAGTGTGATGCCTCCAGCTTTGTTCTTTTTGCTTAGAATTGACTTGGCTATGCGGGCTCTCTTTTGGTTCCATATGAAGTTTAAGGTGGTTTTTTCCAGTTCTTCAAAGAAGGTCATTGGTAGCTTGATAGGGATAGCGTTGAATCTGTAAATTACTTTGCTCCCCTCATTTTTGTATAGTCCTTGTAAACTCAAGTCCAGATTTCTGCCCCTGCTCCTCATTGGTCTTGAGCTATTCCTGACCCTGTGCACAGCTACATTACTGCCATTCAACCTTCCCAAACAGGAATTCTTTCCAGCACCCTCTGCCGACCTACGTGACTGCCTCCTTTGCCAAAGATACAGGTCAAACTCCTTAGCCTGTCATGACCAGCCTGGCAACATGGCAAAACACTGTCTCTACAAAAAAAAAATTAAAAAAATTTTTTTTAATTTCTTAGTGTGATGTTCAGAGCACTGCATAACCCAGGTTTATAATCGGTCAGTGGAGGAGCTGGAGGCACAGGTTGGTACTGAGCACTTAAAACGAGGCTAGTGAAGACAGAGTGAGACTCCCTGTCAAAAAAAAAAAAAAAAAAAGAAAGAAAAGAAAAGAGGCTAGTGAGACTGCAGAACTGAATTTTTAATTTTTTTTCTTTTAAATTTTATTGTGGTAAAAACACTTAACCTGAACAGATTTTAGTGTGTAATACTGTGTTGTTACCTATAGGCACAATGTATAGCAGCTCTCTAGGACATACTCATCTTATATAACTGAAACTGTAAGCAATGAACAGCAAGTCCTCGCTTGCCTCTCTTCCTAGCCCCAGCAACCACAGTTCTATTCTGTGCTTCCATGAATTTGACTACTTTTCGGATACTTTGTATCAGTGGAATCATGAAACATTTGTCCTTCTGTGACTGGATAATCTCGCTTAGCCTCATGTCCTCCAGGTTCATCCATGGTGTCACATATTGCAAGATTTTCTTCCGTTTGAAGGCTGAATAATATTCCATTGTATGTATATAGCCCATTTTGTAGATCCATTTATCCATTGATGGACATTTCTGCATTTGGGCTATTGTGAATAGTGCTGTAATTAACCTGGGAGTTCATGTTTGGAGAGATGGCCTTTGATGTGAATCTTAAAGGATGGTTAGGGTTTGGAAAAGTAGCGAGAAGAGGTGAGACACTTCAGTAAGAAAGAATCAAAATGAATGATGTTACCAAGAAGTCTACGAGCGTGGTAGCTCCCAGGATGGGAGAATGAAGGAACAGCTGCCGTGGACCACTATACATATTCGTAGCTCTTTAAAATGCGGTGAAGTATCCTGCTCCACACTTAGGCAATTAGTCACAAACAGGTAAATTAGTAAACTATTAAAATGTAAGATAAGCATATGTACAACACTTCCAGTTCTGTCTCATTCCCTATATATCCTTGAATCTGTTATTTAATTTCTTTGAGACTCATTTGCCTCAGGCCGGTCGCGGTAGCTCACGCCTGTAATGCTAGCACTCATTTGCCTCATAATATTACCCATGACCAAATAGGCTTGTTTTGAGAAATAAGTAGGTTATACCTGAAATATGATTCAAACAGTGCCTGACATATAGTAGGTACTCAATAGACATTATTATTAAATGTAGAAAAAGTACTGGGAGGCTACAAGTGGTAGCTCATATCTGTAGTCCCAGCACTTTGGAAGGCCCAGGCGGGCAGATCACTGAGGTCAGGAGTTTGAGACCAGCCTGACCAACATGGTGAAACCCCATCTCTAGTAAAAATACAAAAAGTAGCTGGACATGGTGATGTGCATCTTTAAAAACTGAATCATGTATAATATTTTTCTACGAACACACTTTACTGTTTTGCTAAACTACATTTCACATTAACCATTGCATTATATAAGATATCATTACTGTAGCATACATATAGGGCAAAAACATAATTTCTTTATTTTTTCTTTCTTTTTTTTTTGGAGATGGAGTCTCACTCTGTGGCCCAGGCTGCAGTGCAGTGGTGCAATCTCTGCTCACTGAAAACTCTGCCTCCCAGGTCAGGCGATTCTGCTGCCTTAGCCACCTGAATAGCTGGGATTACAGGCATCTGCCACCATACCTGGCTAAGTTTTGTAGTTTTAGTGGAGAGGGGGTTTCACCATGTGGCTAGGCTAGTCTCAAACTCCTGGCCTCAAATGATCTGCCTACCTCGGTCTCCCAAAGTGCTAGCATAACACGTGTGAGCCACCGTGCCCAGACTGAAAGTTTATTAAAGAACTTGAGAGTAGCCTCCCATGGTGTCTGTCCTCCCTCCAATGATTCCAGACCTGAAGTGATAGACCCCTTGGTCAGGGAAATGTCTCCAGGGTGTTTGTTTAAGAGGCTGGAAAAGAAGCCAAAGGCCCAGGAGGAGAAGAGCAGGATGCAGGGGCTGAACGCTGGGGGAGAGAGGTGTGGAGATACAGAGGGGCTACTCGGGGCTGGAAGGAGAGCAGAGGAAGCAGTGCAGGCACAGTGGCTGGGGTCTAGCCTGTGCCATCCTGAGCAGTTCGAACTTGGTGGGAGGAGGCAAAGGAGGCTTGAAGCAGGAGGCAATGTGGTTACATGCATTTTGCGGCAAGGCAGCGGCTCGCCAAGACTGGGAGACTAGGTAGGAGGCTGCTGAACAAACCTGGAGAATGATGATGGGTGTCAGGCAGTGGGGAGTATTGGGATTCTATGGACCTTTTAAGGTTGAATCAACCACCGTGGACAACTGTGAACTCCTCGTGGGGAAGAAAACGTCATATGAATCTTTGCATTCCTAAGATCCAGCACCATAGCAAGGTTAGGGGTGGAGCTGGGAGGTAGCTTCTGACTCCATGCATCTGGACCTGAAGGAGCCAGGCTGGCAGCTGCCACCTTCTCTCCCACCGACCATCCCTCCCCTTGGCCATCATGGGTACATATTTTGAGGATCCACATTCTGGGTAAGGCCAGATGCTCTTTTCCCTTTTTATTTACTTTTTAAGTTGAAATAGGCCTGGTGCAATGACTTACACCTGTAATCCTAGCACTTTGGGAGGCCAAGGTGGGAGGATCACTTGAGCCCAGGAGCTCAAGATCAGCCTGGACAACATGGTGAGAACTTGTCTCTACAAAATAAATAAATAAATAAACTAATTAATTAAAAATGAGTTGAGATGAGATCTCACTATGTTGCCCAGGCTGGTCTCAAACTCCTGAGCTCAAGTGATCCGCCCACCTCAGCCTCCCAAAGTGCTGGGATTATAGGCATAAGCCACTGAACCCAACTAGTTATTTTAAAATGAAATAAACTGTTATTGTCTCTGTCACCCTGTTGTACTATCAAATACTAGATCTCATCTGTTCTGTCTGTTTGTGTACCCATTAAGCATCCCCACTCCTCACCCCCACTACCCTTCCCAGCCTCTGATACCCATCCTTCTATTCTCTGTCTCCATGAGTTCACTTTGTTTTCGTTTTTGGCTCCCACAAATAAGTGAGAACATGTATAATTTGCCCCTTTTTCCCTGGCTTATTTCACTCAACATAATGACCCCCAGTTCCATCCATGCTGTTGCAAATGGCAGGATGTCATTCTTTCGTGTGGTTGAATAGTACTCACTTGTGTACGTACCACATTTGCTTTATCCATTAGTTTATTGATGGACACTTAGGTTGCTTCCAACTCTTGCCTGTTGTGAATACTGCTGCAATAAACATGGGAGTGCAGGTATCTCTTCGATATGCTGATTATCTTTCTCTTTGGTACGTATCTAGCAGTGAGATTGCTGGATCGTAAGGTAGTTCTATTTTTAGTTTTTTGAGGAACCTCCAGACTGTTGTACTCATTGACATTCCCACCAACAGTGTACAAGGGTTCCGCTTTCTCCACAGCCTTGCCAGCATTTGTTATTGTCTGTCTTTTGCATAAAAGTCATTTTAACTCGAGGTGGTATCTCCCTGTAGTTCTGGTCTACGTTTATCTGATGATCAATGGTGTTGAGTATTTTTTCATATGCCTCTTTGCATTTGTATAACTTCTTTTCAGAAACATCTATTCAGATCTTTTGTCCATTTTTAAATCATATTATTAGATTTTTTGCTATAGAATTGTTTGAGCTTCTTATACGTTCTGGTTCCTTGTCCGATGGATAGTTGGCAAATATTTTCTCTCATTTTGTGAGTTGTCTCTTCACTTCGTGGATTGTTTCCTTTACTGAGCAGAAGCTTTTTAACTTGATGTACCCAATGTTTTCTTGTAGTAGTTTCATAGATTGAGGCCTTAGGTTTACGTCTTTAATTTGTTTTGATTTGATTTTTGTAGCTGGTGAGAGAGAGGTATCTAGTTTCATTCTTCTGCATATGAATATCTAGTTTTCCCAGCACCATTTCTTAAGAGATTCCTTTCCCCAGTGTATGTTCTTGGCATCTTTGTTAGCACTCATTTTTTTTTTTTTTTGAGATGGAATCTCACTCCTGTTGCCCAGGCTGGAGTGCAATGGGGCAGTCTCAGCCCACCGCAACCTCCGCCACCCGGCTTCAAGCGATTCTCCTGCCTCAGCCTTCCCAGTAGCTTGGATTACAGGCATGGGCCACCATGCCTGGCTAATTTTGTATTTTTAGTAGAGACAGGGGTTTCTCCGTGTTGGTCAGGCTGGTCTCGAACTCCCAACCTCAGGTGATCCACCCACCTTGGCCTCCCAAAGTGCTGAGATTACAGGCATGAGCCACTGCACCCGGCCTTAAGCACTCATTTCTATTGGTTATATACCTAGGAGTGGAATTGCTAGCTCATAGGATAGACATAGATTTAACTTTAGGAGACACTAGCATGGTTTTCAAAGGGCTTGGATCAGTTTACACCCAACCAATAATATATGCGAGTTTCATTTCTCTATGTCCTCGGGATAGAGGCTTTGAATCCTCTCATTTTCCCCATTTTGCAAATCAGGAAACTGAGGCTCTGAGATGCTAAATAATCCACTCAGGATAACATACCTAGTGAGAAGTGAATCTCCAGTAGGATCCAGATATTACTGCAAATTCAGTGCTGCCTGTCACCATGTTGCATATGAGGATAGTAAGTAAATGGTATAGATCATGTGTATTGATGGAATTCTGAGAAAGATGAGATCAATGTTAGGCTTTGCAGAAGAGCTGGAACTTGAACTTGGTTTTAAAGATTGTGTAGAGCACAGAGAAGGCTGAGGGCTCTCTGGGCAGAAGGGAAGACTTGGCTACCGGCAGGGAGAGGGAAAGTATATTGGGGTTGGGGTGATGTGAGGTTGCCTGTCTCATTTGAGAACTGCTGATCTGGTTGGTATCCCTCTCTCTGTGTCCTTGGGTTCCTTGACCACAGTTGCTAGACCACAGTTGCTGCAGGAGTCCTAACTTCCTGAAGTCTCCATTCTTTGCTCTATATACAAACTTTCTCTTGTTGGAGAGAAAACAGAAGCATAGTTTAGCCCATATAATCCGACCTCCCTTTTTATTTTGAACTATAGTTTGAGCTGCTGCAACAAAAACACCATGGACTGAATGGTTTAAGCAACAAACATTTCCTCACAATGCTGAAGACTGAAAAGTCCAAGATCAAGGTGCCAACCGATAGGCTTCCTGGAGAGCTTTCTCTTCTTGGTTTGCAGAAAGACATCTTGTTGTATCCTAACATGGCAGAGAGAGAGAGAGCAAGTGAGCATGCGCTAGTGTCGTCATCTCCTTACAGAGGCACTAATCCCATCATAAGGATGCTACCCTCTTCCCTCACCTGACATTAATTACCTCCCAAAGGCCTCAACTCCAAATATGATCACAGTGGGGACTAGGGCTTTAATATACAAATTTGCAGGGGACACACACCTGCAGTCCATAGCACTCACTCTCTTCTATCTGTTCAGTGAAACACTATTTTATTCACCTTTATTCTCTGTATTTCAGATAAGCAAGTCTAGTCTTTCCAATAAGACTATAATCCTCCTGAGGGCAGTGGGAGGGTTGTACCCCTCTTGTGTAACTGACAGTCCCTAGGGCTTTTCTGGAATACATAGGGGATAGAGACTCAGTGTTCCCTTGTGCTGCTCACGGATTGATGAAGTCACTCCTGCCTTGAACTTACCCATAGGTCTGATTCCTTTCCTTACAAATCTTATGTTATTGGAAGCGTGTGGCCTTTAAAGTCCCTGCAATGAAAAATGTGTCAGTTGTTTAGACTCCTGTGACAAATTAATCTAGGTATAATGAAATGTTCCTTTTCTTCATTATTATTTCCCACCGTTCAGTATAGCTGGGAAAATTCAGAAAACTAATTCTAATTAATTATAAGCTGGAAATCGTGTCTGGGAGAAGGGTAAAAATTACATGTAATTTCTTCTCCACTCCTAATCCTAAATTCTGCTGTGTAGATTGATTACAATCACCCTTGTTTCTAGCCTAGAACTTCCCTTTAAAATTGATCACAGCGTGGCTTTCTTCTTTTCTTCTCCTTGTGTAGTTGTGGCTTCTATATTTTATCATTAAAGCTCTTGTCAAAACTGCTGTGAGCTGCTTCTTTGAGCTCTTCTGCTCTCATTGTTCCACAGCATCTCTTGGAATCGATTTCCTCCTGTTTCTTCCTAGTTGCACTATTTCAGCTGACTCCTATGGGCACACGGATTCATTTCACCTGGCCAGAGTCAATTTCATTCACACACACACCCCTTTCAACTCTCTTCTTCCCAAATTTTCTGATTCCAGACGTACCAGTGGTGCTCTTTCTTTTCTCTGTTTTTTTTTTTTTTTTTGCATGAGCTCAGATTGTATCATTAAAAAAACTACTAGACTTTATTTATGTAGTACAGTATTAGATTTACAGAATAATTGAGCAGATGGTACAGAGTTCAGCATACCCTCCCACCTCCCCTGCAGCTCGATAACAGTTTCCTCCATTATTAACATCTTGCATTAATGTTGTACATTTGTTACACTTAATGAACCAATGCCGATACATTATTAACTATAGCTCATAGTTTACATGAGGTTCACTCGTTATGTTGCACGGCTCTATGGATCTTGACAAATGCAGTATGACATGTATCCATCACCACAGTGTCATACAGAAGGCTTTACCTCCCTAAAAACCCCTCAGACCATCGTTCTTATGAGGGTTTTTTTTTTCCTTCCTGGCACTTCCTCTGACAATACAATTTATGTTTTGTTTGTTTCTTTATTGTCTGTCTTCCCCTCAACCTTTTCTAGACTGTAAGCTCCATGAAAGTGGAGACCTTTTAAAAAAAATCTATATTGGGCTGGGTGAGGTGGCTTACACTTGTAATCCCAGCACTTTGGGAGGCCGAAAAGGGCAGATCACCTGAGGTCGGGAGTTCAAGACCAGCCTGACCATCATGAAGAATCCTTGTCTCTATTGAAAATACAAAATTAGCCAGGTGTGGTGGATCACCTGAGGTCAGGAGTTTGAGACCAGCCTGAACAACATGGAGAAACTCTGTCTCTACTGAAAATACAAAAGTAGCCGGGTGTGGTGGCACATGCCTGTAATCCTAGCTGCTCAGGAGGCTGAGGCAGGAGAATCACTTGAACCCGAGAGGCGGAGGTTGCGGTGAGCCGAGAGCACACCATTGCACTCCAGCCTGGGCAACAAGAGCAAAACTCCATCTCAAAAAAAAAAAAAAAAAAAAAAAATCCATTTTGTTCATTGTTGCATCCCCAGCTCCCAAAACACTCAAATTTGGGTTGAATCAATGAATGCATGCATGAATGAATCAATAATGATTTAATGGCCATTTAGGGCTTCGGTGAATTGATTGTAGATCTATGTGCCCTGTTAGTTGTTGAAAGCATTGCCGCACAACGTCTTAGTATATATGAAAACATTTCTGCTAGCCTGGCCAACATGGTGAAACCTCGTCTCTACTAAAAATACAAAAATTAGCTGGGTGTAGGTGGCATGCACCTGTAGTCCCAGCTACTTGGGAGGCTGAGGCACGAGAATTGCTTAAACCCAGGAAGCAGAGGTTGTATTGAGCCAAGATTGCACCACCGCACTCCAGCCTGGGTGACAGAGTACGACTCTATCTCAGAAAAAGAAAAGAGAAGAAAACATCCAGAGCTTTATCTTCTAGACTACTGTTTCTCAAACTTTAAAAAGTTATCATTCCCCTGAGGACCCTTATTGTTTTTCCTGAATACCCACCACCCTTATGAAATTTTAACACCACAGATGATATGCCATCAATCTGTTTATGGACTATATGCATATCTGTGCTTTCTACATATTAAAAAAAAAAAAAGAGTTTTTTGGCCCCTTGGAGTGATATCACCCTGTTCGAGGGGTTGCATACTCCCAGTGTTATTCTTGATGACTTAAAGACGAGGGTGGGGAAAGGTGTACTGATGTGACCCTCAGATGAAACAACATTGAAAGGGATGGGGGACATAACAGATGATGGAATGCAGATTCAAAACTCTTTGGGGCTGGGCACCTATAATCCCAGCACTTTGGGAGGCCAAGGCTAGTGGATTACCTGAGGTCAGGAGTTCGGGACCAACATGGCCAACATGGTGAAACCCCTTCTCTACTAAAAATACAAAAAATTAGCTGGGCGTGGTGGCGGGCTCCTGTAATCCCAGCTACTTGGGAGGCTGAGGCAGGAGAATCGCTTGAACCCGGAGATGGAGGATCTAGGGAGCTGAGATTGTGCCATTGTACTACAGCCTGGGCAACAGAACAAGACTCTGTCTCAATTAAAAAAAACAAAAACAAAACAAAACAAAAAAACTCTTTGATATCATTAGATTCTATTCTAACCAATCAATTTTAAATGTAACCTCTTTTTCTTTTTTTTTCTTTTCTTTTTTTTTTGGAGACAAGGTCTCGCTCTGACGCTTAGGCTGGAGTGCAGTGATCTTGACTCACTGCAACCTCTGCCTCCCAGGTTCAAGTGATTCTCCTGCCTCGGCCTCCTTCGTAGCTGGGATAACAGGCTAAGCACAACACCCGGCTAATTTTTGTATTTTTAGCAGAGATGGGGTTTTGCCATGTTGGTCAGGTGAAACTCCTGGCCTCAAGTGATCCTCCTGCTTCAGCCTCCCAAATTGCTGGGATTACAGGCATGAGCCACTGTGCCTGGCCTCTAATGCAAACTCCTGTACCCAAGTTCAAAAATTCAACTGCATGGGTAGGCTGGGAAAACCAGCTTGATGGCCTGCATTCACTGAACAGAAGTCTGTCTTTCTTGGGCAGTGGTAGATTCCTTGTGTTGCCTGGTGGATGAACAGCCTGTGGAGAAACCTGCTGTACCCCGGACTGGTGTTTAAAAAGAGACCCTACAGAGATCTGACCACAGAAAGATCTCTCCAGAGAGGGGATGGGGACACTAAAGGGAGACATAATAACGCCTGTGTCCAGATGTTGGAAGTACTGCGGTTTGGAGCGGGAAGGTGAGTTCTTTGGCATAATTCATAAAGCATGCTATGGGTCAAATTGTGCCCCCCCCAATAAGATGTTGAAGTCCTAGGCTGGGTGCAGTGGCTCATGCCCGTAATCCCAGCTCTTTGGGAACCCAAGGCAGGTGGATTACTTGAAGTCAGGATACCAGCCTGACCAACATGGTGAAACACCGTCTCCACCAAAACACAAAAACTTAGTCGGGTGTGGTCTCCGTCACAGTAAAACAAGGATTATGAGGACAGCATTCACCCTACAAGGTTCTCCTGTGCATTAACTGCATTCTCCCCAGGTAGAGGATTTAGAGGAGCATTAGCTGTTACTGTTATTTCTTTTAAGCGCATCTCACACACCTCAGTTGTCTCCTGACTTGGGCTCAGCTAACAGAACTGTGTTTCCCACAATTAACAATATGCAGACAAACTGGAGGCCTGGAAAAAAAAACGCAAAAAATTCTTATTACAAGGAAAGGGCACTTTAAGAGTCAGGATTCACATAAAAGGAAATAACTCTTGTTTATTTTCTCCCTGGGGGAGGGTTTTGTCTTGGGCTTTCAGGAGGCACCTATGGTAATTTGCAACCCCAGTTGGTGGTAAATCCTTAAAGGACTATTGTGTTTTGTCAGCTGGTTTCCAGAAGACACAAATAAAGAAAACACCCCCCAGGATGATAGAGCCCTGTGTGTCTTTTATTTGTGTTACTTCTTTGGCTCTGTGGCAGGCAGGCCTGAATCCGTATGTAATATTTAATTTGATATAAGCACCCGGAAGGACCTTAACACTTACAGAGAGAGAAATTATTCCAAATGGTCTTAGCAGGAGGGACAGTAAAACAGTGATAACTGAAATATATATATATATTTTTCCAGAGGCTCAGGAAGCAGCAGCTGTAATTCTGAAGCTCACCCTTGGCCATGGTGCTTTTGTTTTTTTTGATACTTTGTCACCCAACCTGGAGGGCATTGGTGCGATCTTAGCTCACTGCAACCTCTGCCTCCCAGGTTCAAGCGATCCTCGTGCCTCAACCTCTGAGTAGCTGGGATTACAGGTGCCTGCCACCATGCCCAGCTCATTTTTTGTATTTTCAGTTGAGTTGGGTTTTCACCATGTTAGCCAAGCTGGTCTCAAATTCCTGACCTCAAATGATCTACCTGCCTCAGCCTCCCAAAGTCCTGGGATTACAGGTGTGAGCCACCATGCCCGGCTGGCTATAGTTTTTTTTTTTCTCTCACTTTGAATAGGCCTGGAAATCTGCTTCCCAACCCTCATCTGGCCATCCCTCTCTCTTCCTCAGCTCCAGCCCAAACTGAGCCTTCTCTTAGCTCCTTTAACACGTAGTGTCCACATTACCCGGCGAACACTCAGCCTCGTGCGATAGTGGAGTCAGGAAGACCTGGGTTTCACTAAAGATGAGCTACAGAACCCATGCCCCAGTTTTGTCACCTAAAAAAGAGAACAATGCGGAGCATGATGGCTCATGCCTATAATCCCAGCACTTTGGAAGGCTGAGGAGGGCAGATGACTTGAGATCAGGAGTTTGAGACCAGCGTGGCCAACATGGTAAAACTCTATCTCTACTAAAAATTACAAAAAGTAGCCAAGTGTGAAGGTGGGTGCCTATAATCTCAGCTACTCAGTGAGCTGCACTCTAGCCTGGGCAACACAATGATACTTTGTCTCAAATAAATAAGAGAATAGTAAGATTAGATGGTTTCACCCTATCAACTTGCCCCTCCTCTTTAAGGGAGGATAAGGAGAGGGATCCAGGAGGCCTATGGCCAGAAGACTGCCCTGGGAGTGTGGAGTTTGCTAGTAACCCTTCCTGCCCGCGGGCAGCCTGCTGAGTGCAGTCAGCCTTGGAGACCAATGCCGGTAGTGAAATAAGCGCTGGTGGGAAAATGGAAATATCTGGGCACCTACTGTGTCATTTTGGGCAACTGGCATACTCATCTATAAAATGGGTGAGCTGGACAAGATCAATATATATTTTTTTTTTTTGCAATAGAACTGTAAACTCAAAATAAAGTCCTAAGCCCCTGCCAACTGCATAGGCCCCCCTCTTGACCAAGAGGACTGTAGAAAAATCTTAAAAACTCAGCCAGGTGCAGTGGCTCATGCCTGTAATCCCAGCACTTTGTGAGGCCGAGGTGAGCAGGTTACCTGAGGTCAGGAGTTCTAGGTCAGCCTGGCCAACTTGGTGAAGCCCCATTTCTACTAAAAATACAAAAGTTAGTTGGATGTGGTGGCGCACGCCTATAGTCTCAGCTACTTGGGAGGCTTAGGCGGGAGGATCGCTTGAACCCAGGAGGTGGAGGTTGCAGTAAGCTGAGATCACACGACTTGTAGTTCAGCCTGGGTGATAGAACAAGACTCTGTCTCAAAAAATAAATAAATAAATAAACTTGATTCCCAGTCGTGACAGGAAGGCAGGTCAAATAAACCTTTGTCACATCCCCCTCCCTTTTGGAGTGTAGGCAATTGATCAACATTATGTGAAAATAGAGATCATATGATTAACAAAACAGACTATGATGATAAAATACCAAATTATAAACAGGACCTAAGGCCATGGCAGATGAGAGTGAAATCATACACTCTTACCACACCTCCAGGTCATTCTGACACAGTGTATTTGACAAGAGACTTCTTTATCTTAACTTAAAACATTCCTTTCTACAGACTCCAAATTTTTTTTTTTTTAGAAAGAAAAGAAAAAGAGAGAAGAGAGAAAGAAGGAAGAAAAAGAGAATGAAAGAAAGAGAAAAAGAAAAAGAGGGAGAGAGAACAGGAATCTTGGTCTATTGCCCAGGCTAGAATGCAGTCTAGAAATGGATATTAAAAAGCTCTTTTATACTAATAATTGTGTTATACAATGGAGACAGGAAGGAATAAGGGAGGAAAATAGCAAACAGCCAACCAATATTTCATTTAAAACCTATGAAATGCTATGCAATTGCTGGGGAGTGATTTACTCCCAATCATGTGGTCACTTTTGGAATAAATGTGATGTGTTACTGAAAAAAAATTTATGCTTTGTGGATTTGGAGTAGAGAGTTCTGTAAATGTTTATTAAGTTTACTTGTTCGAGGTCTAAGTTCAAGTCCAGGGTATCCTTGTTAACCTTCTGTCTCATTAATCTGTCCAATATTGAGACTCCAAATTTTTAGACAAAGCTTCAACCAATTGTATATTAAAGAATCTCTAGGCCAGGTACGGTGGTTCATGTCTGTAATCCCAGCACTTTGGGAGGCCAAGGCAGGAGGATCATTAATCTCAGGAGTTTGAGACCAACCTGGGCAACGACGGGACCTTGCCTCTATTTAAAAAAAAAAAAATTCTCTTATAACCTGTAAGCCCCAAGGCATTCGGATGTTTTGGGCCAAACCAATGTATAACCCCCATGTGTTTTCTTTTCTTTTTTATTTTTGAGATGGTGATCTTGCTCTATTGCCCAGGCTGGAGTGCAGAGGTGTGATCATGGCTCACTGCAGCCTCTACCTTCTGGGCTCAAGCAATCCTCCTGCCTCAGCCTCTTGAGCAGCTAGAACAATAGATGCATGTCACCACTCCTGACTATTTTTAAATTTTTTGTAGAGACAAGTCTTACTATGTCCCAGGCTGGTCTCAAACTCCTGGGCTCAAGTCATCCCCCTGCCTTGGCCTCCCAAACTGTTGGGGTTACAGGAGTGAGACACTGTGCCTGACCTAATTTCTATGTATTGATTTTTTATGATGTTGCCTATTACTTCTACTTCCCTAAAATGTATAAAACAGAGTTGTGTCCTAACTGCCTTGGGACCACTCATTCATTCAAGGCTTCTTGGGTTTGTGTTTTTCCCAGGCTTTGGTTATTCCTATTGGCTCAGAACAAACCTCTTTAAAATATTTTACAGAGTCTGGTTTTTCCATTAACAGAACTCTTTCTTCAGACAAAATCTTGCACACAAGCCCAAATAGTAGCAGAGTTTCCTTTCTAGACTTAGGGGAGGGGAATCTGTAACCACCCTTCATCCTCCACATGTTTTCCAGGAATCTAACAAATCCACAGATCACAGATGAAAAACAACTGAAATCTGGCTGGGTGCAGTGGCTCACGCCTGTTTTCACAGCACTTTGGGAGGCTGAGGTGGGCAGATCACCTGAAGTCAGGAGTTGGAGACCAGCCTGGCCAACATGGTGAAAACTTGTCTCTATTAAAAATACAGAAATTAGCTGGGCGTGGTGGTGCAGCCTATAATTCCAGCTACTCTGGAGACTGAGGCTGGAGAATTGCTTGAACCCCGGAGGCAGAGGTTGCAGTGAGCTGACTCACTCCAGCCTGGGCAACAGAGCATGACTCTGTCTCAATCAATCAATCAATCAATCAATCAATCAATCTGCCGGCTGCTTAGTTTCCTTCCAGGTGGAAAAGTTGGGTCTCTATCTCAGGAGCCTTAGGAAAGCCCCCATCCTTGAGCTTATCTATCTTTCACTAGTACCAGAAATGTTATCACTAGCAGATTATCTTTCTGTGTTGCCTTTCCCTTCATCCTCCTGTAAGCACGATCACCAGGGAAAGGCAATCTTAAGCAGCAACACTTTAGGGTGAATTCATCCATTTCATAGCCCTGTGTTGGGCTCCCAGGATATTCATCCACAGCATCCACTCTGCGCCAGTGCCCTGCTAGACCTGTGGATACTGTGGTTAATGAAGGTCTCGTGTCCTCCATCAAATGACAGTTTAGAAAGGGATCGCCAAGCAGAAACTCTCAATGATGTGTCTGTGTCCCCCAGGCTTACAGGTGCCATTAGAAAGAGCTCAGCTCAGGGACTCTGGAATGGGGAGGGTTTCTTGATAACAGATGGCTTCCAGGAAGAAAAGACTCTTGAGTCTTAATGTGTTAGTGGGAATTAGCCAGGTAAAGAAGGGGAAGGAGAAAGTAGTTCCAGGCTGAGGGGCCGTCTTATGCAAAGACTGAGAGATCAAGGGTCCTAAAAACCCAGAGTCCTTAAATTGGGTTCAGGGGGCCGGGTGGAGTGGCTCACGCCTGTAATCCCAGCACTTTGGGAGGCCGAGGCGGGCGGATCACGAGGTCAAGAGATCGAGACCATCCTGGCCAACAGGGTGAAACCCCGTCTCTAATAAAAAATTACAAAAATTAGTTGGGTATGGTGGCGCATACCAGCTACTCGGGGGGCTGAGGCAGGAGAATCACTTGAACCCAGGAGGCGGAGGTTGCAGTGGGCCAAATCTCACCACTGCACTCTCCTGGTGACAGAGCAAGACTCCATCTCAAAAAAAAAAAAAAAATATTGGGTCCAGGTGCAACATTTCTGAATTGAAAGCATAACCTCTTTTTCTAGGGGTAGGAGATGGATGAGGATGGAAATGCTAAAGGAGACTTTGTTGTTATTTTTCTTGGTGAGTCTATCACATTTTTAAAAAAGCAATGCATGCGTGTATATATACGTTTGTCTCTTCCAAACCCTTTAATAATCCCATGAGCCTCCTCATTTGATAGATAAGGAACACTTAGGACCTGTGAGTAAGTTGGTCAGGGTCTCAGGCAGATATATGTAACTGCAGAACCTGTTGGCACTGTAGTATTCTGATTTATTTCTGCTTCCTCATGAGAAAGAGGGAAAATAACAGCAAGAAAAAAGAGAGGGCCGGGCGCGGTGGCTCACGCTCGTAATCCAGCACTTTGGGAGGCCGAGGCGGGCGAATCACCTGAGGTCCGGAGTTCAAGACCAGCCTGGCCAACATGGTGAAAACGTCGTCTCTACTAAAAATACAGTAAATTAGCCGGCGTGGTGGTGGGCACCCGTAATCCCAGCTGCTCAGGAGGCAGAGGCAGGAGAATTGCTTGAACCTAGGAGGTGGAGGTTGCAGTGACCTGAGATTGCACCACTGCACTCCAGCCTGGGTGGCAGAATGAAACTCCCTCTTAAAAAAAAAAAAAAAAAAAGAGGGGAGGGGAGGGGAGGGGAAGGAAGGGGATCCTCCGCCTCAGCCTCTCCAGTAGCTGGGACTATAGGCATGCGCCACCATGTCCAGCTAACTAAAAGTAGTTCCCTCAGCCTGGAACGACTTTCTCCTTCCTCTTCTTTACCTGGGAAGGGAGGGGAGGAGACAGGAGAGGAGACAGCATCCAGAAGAGAAGAGGTTGCATGCAGGTTTGGAGGAAGGCTGTATGGAATTTCACCCTACCAGGATCCAACTGGGCTCTGCCCTGTTCTCCTTTGAGCCCTGGCCCCAGCTCCAGAAGTGGATCCCTGCAATCTTCCCTTGGCACACCTGCATAGTCCTGCCACCACCTGCACCCTGAGACTGGCTCTGGTGTGCTTTCCCAGATTTTGTTGGTACTCAACAGATACCACTGCTGAGATGGAGCAGTCATGGTGGTGCGGGGCTTTGGTGGAGGCCATGGTCGTAACTCCAAGGACATGATCTTAGATACCGGAGCAGCACTTTTTGGCACCATGCTCATTGGGCAGTGCAGCAGGCTAAATGGGTGGGTCTGGAGACCTAGTTCTCTTACCTACTTCATGAGTACCCCCCTTTAGGCAACTCTTCTCTGCATGTCAGTCTTCTCACTCGTAAAAGCGAGGGCCCTGTGATCCTAAAGCAAATCCAAGGTCTGGCTAACTGATTTCATCAATCATCCCAAACTATTAGGAGGTGATTTCAGAGTGGATTTCATGGTGCCTGGGTCCTGCTGCAGATTTATCTGTGTGCAAGGAGAGTCATATGCTCAGAGGGTGGGCTTAGGGTAATTAATTTCTGAGGGCAATGGGGCTACACATTTAGACTTTGGTATTTTCCTTGCGGGGGCTGGACTCAACCGGTGAGTTCAGTGATAATGCGCTGTGCTGTGTTATCTTTGGGCTTCCACGTCTGTGGGAAATAGAAAAGTTACTTTTTAAAGTTTCCTTTCTTGTTAAAGAATAAATCATAAGTATATTAATAACTCTTTGTTAAGCCCTATCCTATGTAGCTGTTAGACATGCCATGCTTATAGGCAAGTAGTATAGTCTGCGTCCTGGTACTTTAACCAAGATATCTGTGCTGGAGGTGCTCACAGGTGAGTCCCAGCTCTCCATTGCTTTTACCTGTTTAGAAAGTTTTAAGTTGTTAGCCAAGCAGATTTTAGTTTAGATTGTGAGGTCTGGCTCCAGCCAATGGCGATCAGACACAGCAGTAAGGATGACCCCAAATGCATAAGGGTTAAATTTGTGTGTTTTACATTGTACGTTGTACTCTTGTGGCAAGATGGCTGGTAAGAGTACCCTTCCTGCAGTCCAGGAAGTAAAAATTGATTTGCTGAAAGATCCTTTGTCTCAGTGCTAATTTTTCTTTGCAACACTGAGCATCTATTTCCAACAACTTCGTGATGGAACAGAGGGCATCCCTTGACACAGCCAACCAAATTGAACCCAGAACTGCTACTTTGGGTCTTTTACAGTCACTTATGTCTACTGCCCCTTTGTTTAACTTCAGATCAGCTAAGTCCTGCAATATGCCTGCCACATGGGAAGGGGTAGGACTGCAGGTGACTGAGCCCATGTGTTTGAGCCTTCATGTGTTTGAACCTTCATCTGTCTTTCATAGATGTAAGTCAGAAGACCCAGAAGTGGGGGCCACACCATGTTATCTGGTGCAAATTAATTAACAACTTAATAGCTTATTTGATTATTTATTGTGAGAAGGGTATAGTGATTAACATAGGTATGGGAGGCAGGTTTCCTGGGTTGAAATCTTGATTCTGCCACCTTTTTTGCTGTGTGATCTGGAGTCCTTAACCTCGGTTGTCTTATCTGAAAAATGGAACCATAAAATCCTCTCACGTTTCGAGGAGGTTGAGTTAATTCACATGAAGCACTTAGAACGGTGCTCTGTAAAACGCATTAGCCATCATTATTATCTGCACCAAGGGAGACTATTGACCAGTTATAAAGTTTAAGCCAGTGCAGGTCCTGTCCTCCAAGCTCATGGTCTAGTCACAGGAAATAGTTACAAAGGACTCTTTCTCTTTCCAGGGTCCCTTTAAATCAGCTGCCCCATGAAGATGGAACATGAAATTTTGTGGGGATGCCAAACTCCCACCTTCCTACAGAGGGAGCTCCTTTCAGAGTACTGTTTTGAAATTTTTTAAAATTTATTTTAGCCTGCCACAGTGGCTCATGCCTATAATCTCAGCATTTTGGAAGGCCAAGGCAGGAGGATCACTTGAGCTCAGGAGTTGGGGACCAGCCTGGACAATATAGCAAGACCCCATGTTTAAAAAAGTTATTTTAAAAATTGAGGTATCACCTGCATAAAGTGCATACAGTTGTTTATACCCATGGAATCACCACTATAATGAAAATGTAGAATATTATTACCATCACTCTGTATGATTCCTGCCTGCCTCATCCCGGGAAGGAGCATCCCCAATACTACCCCAGGTAATCTCCTTTCTGCCTTCTAACCCTCATATGTGAGTTTCATACAAATGTAGTCATAGCAGTGGTGTGTTGATAAATATCTCACAACCAGCTCTCAAAACAAGAAGAAAGAGGAGGAGGAGGAGAAGCCCTGATCTGCACCTTTGTCAATTTTTCTAGCAATCACCACCGCTGATCTGAAGCTGTCAAGGTGTGGTTATTGAACTTGGTATTGGAAATATATGTACAGTGGAACACAATTATATGTATTATTTTTACCACATAGATACAATAGATGCAAATAATCTCAATTGCATAGATAAGAGTAAAAACGTGGTAAAATAATTAGGATGGGAGAATTTTGAGTATTTACTACCTTTGTTTTATATACAATGTATTTAGTTGTAAGTTTATATAATTTAATTTTAAATAAAGTGTGTATTTAATGATGGGATTGCAAAATTCCTAAAAACATATGTAACAGTTTGTTCTCACGAGCTAGTATGAGCTGTCTTTATGACACTCCTGAATCAAGCACACTGCGTATTACTCTCTTGTGTGGGCTTATTTCACTCAACACTCTGTGTGATTCATTCCTGTCATTCTTTTTTTGGGACAGAATCTTGCTCTTTGAAAAAGAGCTGGAGTGCAGTGGCATAATCGAGGCTCACTACAGCCTCAACTTCCTGGGCTCCGGTGAACCTCCCACCTCAGCCTCCCAGCTGGCAGGAACCACAGTCACCCGCCATCATGTTGGGCTGTTTTTTGTAGAGATAGAATTTCTCCATGTTGCCCAGGTTGGTCTTGAACTTCTGACCTTAAGTGATCCTCTGGAGTCGGCCTCCCAAGGTGCTGAAATTACAGGCATGAGCCGGCGTGCCAGGTCCATTCCTGTCATTCTGCATTACAGTCATTTGTTCTTTGTTGTTGTTACTGTTGTTGTATAGTGTTCTATTGTATGGACAGATCACGATATCCATTCTCCTGTTGATGACCATTGGGCTGCTTCCTGGTTTTGGCTATGAATTACTTTCAATTATAAAGCTGCTTATAATCATTCATGTACACATATTTTTGTAGATACATGTGTTTATTTCTCTTGAATTTATGCCTAGGAGTGGATTTGCCAGGCGTTGGACAGGAATTTGTTTGTTTTCAGTAGGTAATGCCAAATGGTTTTGCCGACCACCCGCCGTGCCCTCCGTCTGCAGTGCTTGGGTGTTTTCCGGACTTGCTTCTACTTGCTACTGTCAGACTCTCAAATTTCAGCCATTCTGGTGAACGTGTAGTGAGGATCTCAGAACGATTTTGATTTGCATTTCTCTGAAAAGTTGAGTTGTCATTAGGTTTTTGACTCAAATGATCCATCCATCTCAGCCTCTCAAAGTGCTGGGATTACAGGTGTGAGCCACCACGCCTGGCCCATATTTTTCAATTATAAAAATCGTGAATGCTAATTAAAGAAAATTTTTGAAACACAAGAAAGCACAGAAAGAAGAAAAAAATTGTCCACGATCTCATCTCCCAATGCCAGTTATTATTAATAATGTCCACACACACATTTTTTCCCACTTTATAATAAACCATTCATAACTCTTCAACATCATGTTTTTTAACGGTTGCATTCCATTTTGTGAAAATATCAAAATGTATTTAACAGCAAAATAGTGTTCTTGATCTGCTTTCCACTTAATATTTCCCATGGTGCGTGGACATTTTTCATAAAGCTTGCACAGATTTTTGTGCCACGGGAAGGAGATGCCAGAACTTGCCTGGTTGTCACTTGTTGAGCACTGAATCTCTGACTACGGAAAGGGCTATCTGGCTCACAGTTTATGGACAAAGAAGTGATTCTGAAAGTAAACAGGGAAAGAAACAGAAGTCCCTAATTAGGCCAGGCGTGGTGGCTCACGCCTGTAATCCCAACACTTTGGGAGGCCGAGGCGGGTAGATCACTTGAGGCCAGGAGTTCAAGACCAGCCTGACCAACATGAAATTCCATCTCTACTAAAAATACAAAAGATTAGCCGAGCGTGGTGGGGCACACCTGTAGTCCCAGCTACTCGGGAGGCTGAAGCAGGGAGCAGAGGTTGCAATAAGCCAAGATCACACCACTGCACTCCAGCCTGGGCAACAGAGCAAGACCCCATCTCAAAAAAAAAAAAAAAATTGTCTGGGTGTGGTGGTCCCAGCCCATATTCCCAGTTACTCGGGAGACTGAGGCTAGAGATTCATTTAAACCCAGGAGGCAGAGGTTGCAGTGAGTGCAGATCTCACACCACTATACTCCAGCCTGGCAACAGAGTGAGACTCTGTCTCAAAAAAAGAAAAAAAATGTTCCTAATTGGACTTAAAATTTCTAACATATAAGTTTAATTCCTTATTTTTATCATTCACTCAGTTATCACTCATTCATTTCATATTTTTTACAGCTTGACATATCTGGATTTTTGACTCAGCTCTGTCACTTACCAGCTGAGGACTTTATGCCAGTGACTTTTTTCTCTTGGCCTGTTTTCTCATCTGTAAAATGGGTAATAATGCCTGTCCAGGTTGTTAAGAGATTAAACCTAGTAAGTGCATGGAGCACCTTTCCCATCAGACCTTTGACTCTCCTCTCTCTCTGCTGGTTGAGCAACGTGGCAGGCTTGAATGAATAATCTACACAGTGGCCTGTAATCTGGTTTTGTTGATGAGTGGACGAAGACACAGAGGTAATGCGAGTGGTAGAAAACAGAGTGGCTCATGAGCTCAGAACTAGAGCCAGAAGAAGAACATGGATCTTTGTGCTTCCCAGTGGTCTAACATGTCTCTTGTAGGTCTTCTGCCCAGTGGAGTTCAGAGGCCCATGCCAGCGTATCTCACTCTTGACCGTGTCTTTGTGTGGGAGTGGTCAAACTTCATTTCCATTTCAGAGCTGCCCTTAGCAAAATGACCATTAAGACTCTTACCTTTTTCCCCTGTAACTTCAGCAATGTTTCTTAAAGAGTTTTCATTTTTGTCTAGTTGCTGCTTTCTCATTCCTCCCAGTGCTTTTCTCTGGGTCTAAGAATGAAGGAAGAAGCCCTTTTGAGGTCTCCAGCACTAACAGTGTCACCTCAGTGACTTCCATGGGCCATTAGGCAGCCAGTTAGCAGCATTTGTGTCCTTGCTCTCAGCAGGATATGGAATATGGGGGTGGAGAAGTCATTTCTCTCCTGCTGATTCAACATTCATTACTGTGTTAGCAACAGAGGAGGCATTGTTAACCGCAGCTCCCATCTGAGCTATGGACTTCCTAGAAAGATGAATGCTCTCTTCAACATGAAACAACAACAACAACAGCAATAAAACGGATACAACCAGCCCTTTCAGAAAAAAAGCCAAGGATTTGCTGCTGTACTCCTCCCAGATCCCCTGCTCCTCCTATTTCGACCACATTTGGAAAAGGATTTCTCCATTTCTACCACGAATAATACTCTATTGTCCATCACATTGCAGCGACTTAATTTCATCTGTGCATGGACCTCTCTGATAACCAGTAGGCACTGGGGAAACTGGTATCATCCAGGCTCCATCATCTTCTTCTTTTTTTTTTTTGAGACGGAGTTTTGCTTTCACCCGGGCTGGAGTGAAGTGGTGTGATCTCAGCTCACTGCAAACTCTGTCACTCCCACCTGCCCCATCTCCTGAGTAGCTGGGATTACAGGCACCCGCCACGATGCCTGAGTAATTTTTGTATTTTTTATAGAGACGGGGTTTCGCCGTGTTGGCCAGGCTGGTCTTGAACTCCTGACCTCAGGTGATCTGCCCGCCTCGGCCTCCCAAAGTACTGGGATTATAGGCGTGAGCCACTGTATCTGGCCTCCATTATCTTCTTATTTATTTATTTGAGACAAAGTTTTGCTTTTGTTGCCCAAGCTGGAGTGCAATGGCGTAATCCTGGCTCACTGCAACCTCCTTCACCCGGGTTCAAAGGATTCTCCTGCCTCAACCCCCCAAGTAGCTAGGATTATAAGTGTCCGTCACCATCCCCGGCTAATTTTTGTATTTTTATTAGAGATGGGGTTTTACCATTTAGCCAGGCTGGTCTCTAACTCCTGACCTCAGATGATCCACCTGCCTCGGCCTCCCAAAGTGCTGGGATTACAGGCGTGAGCCATGGCGCCTGGTCTCCATCATCTTCTTCGCAGTGAAGTCCAGATGGTCTCAACTTCCTCACTTCTTTACTTACCTCTTAATCCCCTGCCATTTGGGCTTGGCCCTTGGCACTGCTCTGAGCCTGTTACCGGCAAGATCACAATGTCAATAAACGCCGTGGTCACTCTTCTGTCCTCCTCCTCCCTGACCTCCCTGTGGCGTTACCCAACCTTTGGCCACTTTCCGCCTCTTGAAAAGTTCCACTCCTCCGCTTCCTGGTCTGCGCATATTCCTCCTTCCTCTTGCATTTTTGGCGCTTCCTTATCGCTCTTCCTGGGCTGTTCTTTTCTCTGCCAACTCTTCAGCTCAGATGTTGCCAAACTTTCCTTTTTTTTTTTTCTTTTTGCAAGTGGAATCTTCTTGTTTTTTAACAAATGAGATTTTACGTATATTTGAACCCAATATAAAACACAGAAAACCGCAGTTGCTGTGGTTGAAATAGTGGGCGGCACTCTCCCCTCCTCTTATCTCCTCTCCCAGAGTCCCTAAGAGCTCCTCTCCAGAATCCTCGGCCTCTGCGAAGCCACAGCCTATGTGACGAGGTTCTGTGGGGGTCTTTATGCCTCAGTCCACTCATGCGTCCTGGATGCCCTGACCGTCCTGGCATAACAATGACTATGCCTTTCTCCAAAAGTGCTGTGTGTGGAGGGACAATAAACAAATGCTTTTTTCTTTCCTCAATGCTTCTTTCAAGCATTTGAAAAATGAGACTTAGGAGGCAGACAGATGGAGAGAAAAAATGTCAGCTTTATTACTGACAAAGCTGTGCAGAGCATGTCTTTAAATCGTTAGCCTAATGGGCTTACTGTCTTTCTTAGAGTTAACTCTCCCGTCAGTCCTGGGCAGAACTGGACATTCCCAGGCATCTATGCAGAAGAGAAGGGATGGGGAGAGTGGCCACAGAGACCAGGAACACTAACCTCAGCCCACAAAGATGGCTCCACCCCCTGGGGGTGTCTTGTGGTGTGAGAGGCACTGAGGCATTTAGTGATCAGGGAATTATGATACAGGCATCCTCAACACATAGAACAACTCAACACATGAAAGAATCGCCCGGGTACAGTGGCTCACACCTGTTATCCCAGCACTTTGAGAGGCCCAGGCGGCTGGGTCACCTGAAGTCAGGAGTTCAAGATTAGCCTGGCCAACATGTTGAAACCCCATCTCTATAAAAATACAAAAATTACCTGGTCGTGGTGGTGCACGCCTGTAAGCCCAGCTACTTGAGAGGCTGAGGCAGGAGAATCGCTTGAACCGGGGAGGCGGAGGATGCATTGAGCAGAGATTGCATCATTGCACTGCAGCCTGGGCAATAAGAGTGAAACTCCACCTCAAAAAAAAGAAAAAAAAGAATTGTCCTGAATCTTGCATGACCTTGACCTTTGAACATCCCATCGGACATTCCATATAGGTGATTGAGGATATAATTATCTGCACCTAGGCTGGGTGCCGTGGCTCATGCCTGTAATTCCAGCATTTGGGAAGCCGAAGTGGGTGGATCACCTGAGGTCAGGGGTTCAAGACCAGCCTGGCCAACGTGGTAAAACCCCATCTCTACTAAAAATACAAAAATTAGCTGGGCATGGTGGCACGTGTCTGTAATCTCAGCTACTTAGGAGGCTGAGGCAGGAGAATCACTTGAGCGTGGGGGGGTGGAGGTTGCAGTGAGCTGAGATCATGCCACTGCACTCCAGCCTGGGCAACAAAGTGAGACTCCATCAAAAAAAACAAGTATCTGTCTCTAGAGCATTACTCTATTTTTACAAACTGAAAGCACTTTTTGCACAGTTTTTTCTTTTGCTTTTCTCTTCTTTTTTTTTCTTTTTTGAGACACAGTCTTACTCTGTCACCCAAGCTGGAGTGCAGTGGTGCAATTTCAGCTCACTGCAACCTCCACCTCTCAAGTTCAAGCGATTCTGGCACCACAACCTCTTGAGTAGCTGGGATCACAAGCGTGAGCCACCATGCCTGACTAAATTTTGTATTTTTGTTAGAGACAGGGTTTCACCATGTTGGCCAGGCTGGTCTCGAACTCCTGACCTTAAGTCATCCACCTGCCTCGGCCTCCCAAAGTGCTGGGATTACAGGCATGAGCAACCATGACCAACCTTGCACAATTTTTATATACACTATACACTGAATTTTCTAGAAAAGCAAATACTACACAAATTGAGTGTTGATTATACTTTTGTAGATTGAGAACTTACCTGAGGGTTGTTCAATAATTTAGAAAATTATGAAATTTTCTGATGACAATGCCTCCTGTAGTATTTTCACCATCAATGCAGTAACACATTCCTGTATTGGTTGGTATCTGTGGCTATTGCACTTACAGTGAGAACATCTGACTGCTCCTTTGCGGCTTCCTGTAAACTTCCGCCCAAATATTGCTCCGATGCATGCAGCTCCCGGAAGGCGCCGTGGTTCTCTTTCCCCCTGGCCTTTGCACTTCCTGTGTTTCCTGCATTTAGCTGAGGAGTGTCCCTGAGTATGAAGAAGAGTCACTCCCCTAGGTTTCCAGAGCATTGCTCATGCTGTATCTGATTCTGTCTGTCTGCTGCCTCTGCCACCAGACCTTAAGCTCTGCCAGGGTAAGGGTCATGCACACTGCTGGCCTCTGCATCCCTAGTGCCTGACCCAGGTTCAGGCACATGATAAGCAACACTTCCCTAGATATATATCTCCACATCAAAATAAATAGCATCTATTTGAAAAGCTATAAATCTCTGGCCCATCAGGAGCTAATGGTGGAATCTTCCCATCAAAGCCAATCACAGGCAAACTAAGGTGAAATAAAGGTCTCCGGGAGAAGGAAATTTTTCCTCTCAAAATGATCTTAGGAGGCCTTGTCTTTCATTCTTTAGTGTTCTGCCAGAAAATCAACTGCTAAATTATTCATTGAGTCAGATCAGGTCATTTTGAAAGTAATCTTCAGAGTGAGTGAAGCTTTATCAAAGTTGACATTATTCCTGATATCCAAACAGATTAGTTTTATAATTTAATACGTAATCCATCCACAAAACACAAGGAGAAAAAACATGTTGCAGCAACCTGGGTATTGAAGACTCACCTTGATTGTTTTTATTCTCTTTTAACTTATCAGGTGAATAAAACTTGAAAGTAATAAAAAGAGACATAAAACAATGCTCATTTTGATGTACACTTCTAACTCCTTAATTATCAGTAGCTTAACTGTCTCTCTTGAATTCTGTCTGACTTCAGGCTGAGCGACAGGGTGCACTCATTGATTCAGAGACACTGGCAGGAGTCTTCAAGGTTATCGTTACCTGGAAGTCAGACCAGGTGGGTTCAAAGTCACCAAGGCAAAGCTGCACGCGTGGGTTCTGCTCTTGACTCCTTAGTTTGCAGCCTTGGAGAGGCACCCTCTCTCAGAACTAACTAACTTCCTTCCTTCCTTCCTCCCTCCCTCCCTCCCTCGCTAGGGATTCCAGGTGTGAGTCACCGCTCCCAACCTGAACTTTATTTTCTTCAATGGTAAATAGGGGTGAGAGGGTCCACTTTGCAGGGCTGTTGGCAGAATTGAATGAATGATGGATAAGTGGCCCGTGAAACCAACGAGATGCTCAGTGAAGGTTAGCTTCCTCTCCGAGGCACGCACACTCACTGTGCTTTCTTCTCTCTACTCCTTACGCATTATGTTTGGCCTTAAACCACGCCAGAACATCTCATTTCTTCTTTTTAATTCAATCCCTCTGTTAGAATTTGGGTCTTCCTCAGAAAATCTGTAAGGTGGTGACTGCATATTTATTCTGGTAGAATTAGGGAAATTTGGGTGTTTAATAAAAACCACGGATGGCCAGGCATGGTTACTCATACCTGTAACCCCAGCAGTTTGGGAGGCTGAGGTGAGAGGATGGCTTGCATCCAGGAGTTTGAGACCAGCCTGGGCAACAGAGCAGAGACCCCTGTCTTTACAAAAAAATTTAAAAAAAAAATAACCAGGTGTCATGGTGTGCCCCTGTAGTCCCAACTACTGGAGAGGCTGAGGTGGGAGGATTGCTTGTGCCTGGGGGGTTGAGGCTGCAGTGAGCTGTGATGGCACCACTGCACTCCAGCCTAGGCGACAGGGGAGACCCTGTCTCCAAAAAAGAAAAAAATAATAATTCTTTAAAAATTAAAAAAGAAAAACATAGGTATGGCTCAAAGATTGAGATTTTCTTCACTAAGATTTCCAGTGACTGGAATTTTGGAAAAAATTCAGCTTCATCTTTTACAAAGATCCTAATTCTGTTTACAAAGAGAACCTGACGTCACCATTCATCAAGCTGCAAATCACTTCACATTTTTGGTTGGCTAGGATTCACTTATACATTACCTTGTATCACAGGCTAGGATGACAGCTCTTCCATCTGGATTATCAGCAACATAAGGCCAGGGCCATGTCTGTCTACATCACTGTATCTCATAGGACAGTGCCTGATACCTAGTAGGTGCTCAAAAATATAACTGTCGAATGAATGAATAAATATATCTCACCTATTCATGTATTCATAGTATTGAAATTGACCTGCTACTTAGGAAGATATGATCAATAGTTTTATATCCCCCCAAAGCTTTCTGCAGCCCAAGGAATTGTCCATGTGCTAACCTGATGATGACTGATAAAACTACTGTATTTTGGGAACTATCTACGTACAGAACAAAGTTCACTTTGCTTTGCTGTACTTCACAGCTCAGCTTTGATTAGACAGTTAGAGGAGATTCAGGAGAATTTGTGTCAGGGAGAAAGCCAATTAAAGCCCAAATGGAAAGAAATTACTGGCCTGCAGTCATTCTGTGGGCTGAGGGCAAAGTCTCAAATCTCTCCCATCCTAAAGCCGGTGCTGGGTTTTCCAACCTTCTCAATGCTTTTATAACACATTTTTGTTGTTGTTGTTAATGTTGAAATTACTAATGAAATACTGGCTGTTCAGATAACTCTTTACAGTAAGGGCTTACTTTAGTAAATGAGAAAATCTGAGAAATGTCTTTCTTTGTTAATTTTGCCAGATTTATACTTTGGCAGGTCACTGGGTGGAATTGGAACAGTTTGGGAATCAAATATGCAGTAACTGGAACAACCCTATCATTAATACCTGTTCTAAATTACTGTGGCTGTTATCAGCTGAAATGCTATGGGAAAATCTCGATTAATTGGACATGAGCTTTCCAGAAACTGCAAGTAATTTGATAAAACATAATATGACGGAATAACATCATTCAACCAAGTTCCCGTGAGGGTCTATAGCTATGCTGCGTGCTCAGGGCCCACTTGGTCTACAATATGACTATCACCAATACTACACTATTAAAAATGAGAAGTGGCCAGGCGCCATGCTCATTGTGAGACCCTGAATCTATTAAAAAAAAAAAAAAAAAGAAGGAAGAAAGAAAGAAAGAAAAGAAATGTTGCTAGAGCCACTTTGAAACTAAAATTTTAATTAATCCAAATGTTAATGTAAATTTAATTTATTAAACATCCCAGTTCTATAATATTTTGAGTCATGAATGCATTTTTATTATGACATATTTTAAGCATCCAGAAAAGTACAGAGTATAGTAAACCACCAACAGAAATGAACACATTGTTAACTTTTTGATGTCTTTGTTTCAGCTATTTTTTAAATAAATAATGCATTAAAGATAAAATTGAATGGCCAGGCGCAGTGGATCATGCCTATAATCCCAGCACCTTGGGAGGCCGAGATGGGCGGATCACCTGAGATCAGGAATTTGAGACCAACCTGGTGCAACATGGTGAAACCCCGTCTCTACTAAAAATACAAAAATTAGCCGGGCGTGATGGTAGGTGCCTGTAATCCCAGCTACTCGGGAGGCTGAGGCTGGAGAATCTTTGAACCTGGGAGGCGGAGGTTGCAGTGAGCCAAGATCACATTACTGTGCTCCAACCTGGGTGGAAGAGTGAGACTCTATCTCAAAAAAAAAAAAAAAAGATACAATTGAACTTCTCTTTCCCCTTTCTTCATTCCAAAAGAATCTGTATCCTTCTCATCCATGTCTTTATAGTTTATTTATGAACAACATATAGCATTCCTTAAACATTTAAACAAATGGCATTATATTATATAATATATAATATTAGTATCTATAGTACATGGCATTATACTCTATAAATATATTATTAATATATTAGTATATATAAGTAATAGTACTAATATAATTATAATATATACATATTTTTTGAGATGGTGTCTCTCCCTGTCCCCCAGGCTGGAGTGTAGTGGCACGATCACAGCTCACTGCAACCTCCCTCTCCTGGGTTCAGACCATTCTCCTGTGGCAGCCTCCTGAGTAGCCCGGAATTATAGGCGTATGTCACCATACCCAGCTAATTTTTTTTTTGTATTTTTAGTAGAGATGGGGTTTTACCATGTTGGCCAGGCTGGCTTTGAACTGCTGACCTCAGGTGATCTTCCTACCTCAGTCTCCCAAAGTGCTGGGATTACAGTTGTGAGCCAATGCACCTGGACTATAATATATAATTTTAAAAAATTTTTAAAATTCCCATCTGGCCTCCATGATTAAATATATAATTATACTATTATTAGTATAATTAATTAAATACATGATCTTACTATATATTAGTAATTTATTTCTTAGAATTCTATTTACATATAGTATAATGCCATATACTATAATCTTAATATATTAATAGATAATCTCAATATATGTTAATATAATATTAATATAAATGTATGCTATATTACATATAGTATAATGCCATTTGTTTACATAGTCAAAGAATGCTATATATTGCTCATAAATTATGAAAACATATATAATATATAATTATATTATATTATATATTCTATATGATAAAAATATTATATTATATTATATATTATGTAAATCTCAAATATATACTATATTATAATACATTACATATTCCATATAAATTTTATTTGTATATATTTATACATATTTAAATACCTATTATCATATGTAATATAATTATGGAACATAATATATATTCTTAATTATATAATACATAGTATATGTTATATATATGATACTACATGTATATAAAACTCTGCAATAGGCTGGGCGTGGTGGCTCACACCTGTCATCCAAGCACTTTGGAGGCCAAGGCAGGCGGATCACCTGAGGTCAGGAGTTCAAGATCAGCCTGACCAACATGGTGAAACCCTGTCTTTAAAAAAAAAAAACAAAAAAAAAAACTCTGCAACTTGTTTTTTTCAGTTGTTACAATTTTGAGCCCTATCCCTATCGATATAGAAAAATAAATGTTAGGCTGGACACAGTGGCTCACATCTGTTATCCCAGCACTTTGGGAGGCTAAGGCAGGAGGATTAGTTGAGCCCAGGAGTTCAAGACCAGTCTGGGCAACATAGTGAGATCCTCTCTCTACAGTAAATAAAACATTAGCCGGGTGTGGTGGTGCACACCTGTGGTTGCAGCTACTCAGGAGGCTGAGGCGGGAGCATCCCTTGGGCCCAAGAAGTCCAGGCGGCAGTGAGCCATGATCACGCCATTACTCTCCATCCTGGGTGACAGAGTGACACCCTGTCTCAAACAAACAAAACTCCAAAATCTCATATATAAGTAAATTTTTTCACTTTTAACCCCTCTAGAGAGTTTCAAATTATAAATATGCCACAATGTATTTATCTAATGCCCTAAGGCTGATAAATTTGGATTGTTTCTATTTTTTTTTTTCTATTAAAAACAATGCTGTAATGTACATCTTGGAATATTTATTCTTGGGAATATGTGTGAGAATTTCTCTATAGCCATTCATATTTCTTATGATTCCTGATACGTTTGGGCTTGTTTTTACTTATTTAGCTTTTGCTTAGTTTTCTTTTCTCTTTTCTTTTTTTTTTTTTAACAGGGTCTCACTTTGTTGCCCAGGCTGGCGTGCAGTGGCGTGATCTCGACTCACTGGAAACTTCTCCTCTGGTTCAAGTGATTCTCCTGCCTCAGCCTCCCGAGAGGCTGGGATCACAGGTACGTGCCACCATGTCCACCTAATTTTTGTATTTTTAGTGGAGACGGGGTTTTATCATGTTGGCCAAGCTGGTCTCAAACTCCTGGCTTCATGTAATCTGCCCGCCTTGGCCTCCCAAAGTGCTGAGATTACAGGCGTGAGCCACCACCTATTATTCGTACCATGCTTTTTCTTTGCTTCTTCATCCACTCTTTTCCCTTCCCTTGTTTAGAAGTTAAACATTTGATTTACTTTCATTGGTGGTTAATAAATAGCATGCATGATTGCAGGTTTAGTTCTAATCAAAATCTCTACGATTTCCTCAAACAATACAAGGAACTTTGCATGCTTCACTCCTCAAACCTCCCCACCTTCTGTATTATTGTTGGGCAATATTTTAGTTTCACTTACAAAATAAAAATACCTCCTCCCAGTTGTTCTTCACTATTGTTAATTATCATAATTTTACAGTGAATATTGTTTAGATGTATCAACTTTTCAATCAATTCCTGACTCATCATTGGCTTTTTGCTTTAGACACCTTCCTTATAGGTTTGGTTTCTTCCTTGCTGAGGTATCATTTTTGTTATTTCTCTTAATAAGGAATTGTTTGCAGTAAAATTCCCTAAACTCTTGTGTCTAAAATATCTCTTTCTGCTCACTCCTGCAGAATGATTTGGCAGGATGCCTGATATTACCTCCCTTCTCTCGTCTCTATCGGTCCTCTAGGACTCCCAGTTAATATAGGCTGACTCTGTTCCTTCTGTATGAACTGATTCTAATTTCTTTCATACTTTTCACCTCTTTATGAGTGACATTTTGGATGATTTTCTCAAATCTACCTTTTTGTTTTATTAGTTCTCTCTTTAGTGTATTGTTTAATGTGTTTATTGAAGTTTTTATTTTTAATGACTCTCATTTTATTTCTAGCTCAGTTGAATTTATCTATCTATTTATTTATTTATTTGAGACAGAGTTTCCCCTCTTGTTGCCCAGGCTGGAGTGCAATGGCACAATCTCGGCTCACTGCAAGCTCTGCCTCACAGGTTCAAGCAATTCTCCTGCCTCACCCTCCTGAGTAGCTGGGATTACAGGTGCACACAGCGCAGGCCACCACGTCCAGCTAATTTTTGTATTTTTAGTAGAGACAGGGTTTCACCATTTTGGTCAGGCTGGTCTCGAACTCCTGACCTCGTGATCCACTTGCCTCGGCCTCCCAAAGTGCTGGGATTACAGGCGTGAGCCACCGCGCCCAGCGGGTTCTTTTGACTGATTGGTAGCGTGGATTAAGACCACAGGTTTGTGTACGATGCAGGTAGATGTTCTGCTTTCTTTCGAGTGATTCCTTTTTTTTCTTGAGACAGAGTTTCACTCTGTCACCCTAGCTGGAGTGCAGTGGTGTGATCACAGCTCACTTCAGTCTCAACCTCCCAGACTCAAGTGACCCTCACGCCTCCGCCTCCTGAGTAGCTGGGACTGTCAGCATGAACTACCACACTGGGCTAATTTTTTAAAACTTTAGTAGAGATGTGGTCTTACTATATTGCTCAGGCTGATCTTGAACAACTGGACTAACGCAATCCCCCTGCCTTAGCCTCCCAAAGTCCTGGGATTACAGGCATGAGTGACCGTGCCCAAGTTGATTCTCTTATTCTCTATGGTCCTGGAAGATGGTCAATTTTCTTGTGTTTCTGGCTGAAAAAGAACTTCTGTTGCCTGTTTCTTGGTGCCCAAATTTATGCTGGGGTGAGGGGGTGGTCAGTTCCAGGTTCTCACCTCTCAGGCTGAGAGGTTCTGAGCATTTGTTTAATCACCAGTCTCTGCAGCCTTTATCTAACTCCAATACCCTCATGGACTATTTCGTCTTAACTCCTGCTCCCTGCTCTGGAGTCTGGGGATATTCTTTCCTTGTTTTCGGGATTGGCTGGGTATTTAAAAACTGGGACAAAGGGTTAAATTTTATCTGGCATTTCTATGTGATGAGAATGGAAGTCTCCTTGTCTGTAAAATTAATTAGAAGTTCAGTAATCAGTGATTCAATTTTTCTTCATAAGATATTACTTGCCCTTTCTGAGCCTTGAGCTCCTTAACTGTGTTTGGGAGTACTGTTAATATCTACCTAATAGGACAGTTGTGAAGATTAAAGAAAACAGACAATGGAAGTGTTACCTAGAGATCAGCTAGGATCTTGCTGCTCCCTCAATTATAGATAAAATGTCCTCCAACTCCAGCCATCATGCAGTAGTCAGTGGGGAGGTGGTGGGGCTTGCCCTCTTCGGCTCATCTTGGCTTTTGAGTTTTGGCATGCCGTGAATTAATTCTGCTTAAGTATTTTCTCTGTGTCTTAAACATGCTGGGCCGGGCACGGTAGCTCAGGCCTGTAATCCCAGCATTTAGGGAGGCCAAGGCCGGTGATCACCTGAGGTCAGGAGTTCGAGACCAGCTTGGACAACGTGGCAAAACCCTGTCTAAAAATACCAAAAGATTAGCCAGGTGTGGTGGTGCGTGCCTGTAATCCCAGCTACTCTGGAGCCTGAGGCAGGAGAATCACTTGAACCCAGGAGGCGGAGGTTGCAGTGGGCTGAGATCTCGCCATTGCACTACAGCCTGGGCGAGCTCTGTCTCAAAACAACAACAACAAAAAAGTAAAAAACATAAAGAAAACCATGCTGGTCGTCTTCCATACTGTGTTTCCCCATGTGGGAAATTTTATTTTCTTTTATTTTTTTTTTTGAGACAGAGTCTCACTCTGTCACCCAAACTGGAGTTCAGTGGCATGATCTTGGCTCAGCAACTAGGATTACAGCCTGGCCAACATGGCGAAATCCCCATCTCTGCTAAAAATTATATTTGGCCAGGCTGGTCTCAAACTCCTGACCTCCGGTGATCGGCCGGCCTTGACCTCCCAAAGTGCTATGATTACAGGTATGAGCCACCGTTCCCAATCCATGCCGGAAAATTTTACCAAAAAAAAATCACTAAAACATAAGACACCTCACAGGGCACCGTGCATTGTGTAACAGACACAATGCAAGACATTTACTGAAAATGGAAGGATCCCTTGGTCATTTCAGCAACTTGAGATTCATCCACCGCCATATCGACTGAAACCCCCTCCCATGCCCTCTGTTTCCTCACGTCTCTCCTCCTCGTTCCTTCTCTTCGTGTTTACCCCAGAACTCCACATTCTTCTCATTTCATGAGGCTGAATAGCTGGGCTTCCTCTAGCTTTGAGCACCAAATTTCCTTCTGCACTCGCTTTGCATAGTTGAGCCAAGGTGCTCAGTGAACTTTCCAGAAAGAGACTCCCTGTCCTCAGAAGGAAGTTGTGATTTAAATAGCAAGTTTTTAATTCCTTTGTATGTAAAGCACAATAACTAGCCCTCGGTAAACACTCAACTAATGTTAGCTATCACGATGTCATGATTTTGACTTCTAAAGTCTGTCATTGTTTCTTTTTTTTTTTTTCAAGACCGAGTCTGGCTCTGTCACCCAGGCTGCAGTGCCGTGGCATGACTCCCGCTCACCGCAACTTCTGCCTGCCAGGTTCAAGCCATCCTGCTACCTCAGCTTCTCCAGTAGCTGGGACCACAGGCATGTGTCACCACGTCTAGCTAATTGTTGTACTTTTTTTTTTTTTTTAACAGACAGGGTTTCACCATGTTGGTCAGGCTGGTCTTGAACTCCTGACCTCAGATGATCTGCCCGCCCCGGCCTCCCAAAGTGCTGGGATTACAGGCATAAGCCACCGTGCCCAGCGTTGTTGTACTTTTTGTAGAGCTGAGGTTTCACCATGTTGCCCAGGCTGGTTTGAACTCTTGGGCTCAAGTGATTTGCCCACCTCAGGCTCCCAAAGTGCTAGAATTACAGGCATAAGCCACCATTCAAAGTCTTTGATTCTAAATTAGATTTAATGACTGATTAAGCAGAATTGATTTCAAAAGGAAAGTCTGGAGGCAAAACACTGGTCATCCCAAAGTTGAATTAAAATTATTATTTTTTGAGACGGAGTCTCACTCTGTTGCCCAGGTTGGAGTGCAGTGGCGTGATCTCAGCTCACTGCAATCTCCACTCCTGGGTTCAAGTGATTCTCCTGCCTCAGCCTCCCGAGTGGCTGGGATTACAAGCATGTGCCACCACACCTGGCTAATTTTTTGTATTATTAATAGAGACCACCACACCCGGCTAGAATTAAAATTATTTTTGTTTTATTTACATGCCTATTCCTTTACTAATGCACATAAATGAAGAAAATACAGATGGCTGCATGCAAACAGTGTATGATAATATTAAATTTTAAAAAAGAAAGTCGTCTGGGTGCAGTGGCTCATGCCTGTAATCCCAGCACTTTGGGAAGCTGAGGCAGGCAGATCACCTGAGGTCTGGAGTTTGAGATCAGACTGGCCAACATGGTGAAACCCCTTCTCTACTAAAAACGCAAAAATCAGCTGGGCGTGGTGGTGGTGCATGCCTGTAATTTCAGACACTCAGGAGGCTAAGGCAGGAGAATCACTTGAACTCGGGGAGGTAGAGGCTACAGTGAGCCAAGATTGTGTCACTGCGCTCCAGCCTGGGGCAAGAGCAAGACTCTATCTCAAAAAAGAAAAAGTCTGATAATAATAAGTGTTGGCAAGGATGTGGAACAATGGTGACTCCCATACGTTGCTGGTGGAAGTGTTAACTAGTATAACCACTTTAGGTAACAGTTTGCTATTATTTGGCAAAATAGAAGAAATGCCTGTCCTTCTAGAGACATTCTTACTCATGCACACCTGAAACTTGACAAAGTGGTCACACGAGCATGGATCAAAATAGCCCCAAAGAAAAATCAACTCAAATGCCCAAAAGAGTAGAATGGGTAAATAAACTTTATATTATTCCTACAATGGTATCCCATACAGCTAGAGCAATAACAGTAATTTATAGCTGCACACGACAACATGGATAAATCCTACAATCAGAATATAAATAACAGAAGCAAGTCACAAAAGGACATCTGAATTGTAAATTCTCTATAGAAAGTGCAAAAACAGACACAGTAGAGCGAACCTGTATTCACAGACAGTCATTTCTGTGTTCCTCTTTGTTTCTGTCCCTCTCTCCTGCCATCTTGAGATGACCTTGGTCTTGAGATGACCTTGGAGTCAAGCTCTTAATTTGCTAGTGCAGGGCTTCCTTTGAGTGGTGTATACACTGTGTTCCTCTGGTTTCATTTGCTCATACATTCATTCAACAAGTACTGAGTACCAACTCTGCATAAGGCACTGTTCTCAGTGCTGACAGCAAAACAAAAAGACCAAATTCCACTTCTATCCTGGAGCTAACATTTATTAGGGGGTGGAAGGGTGGAGGGGTGGATAGGGGATGGCAGAGAGACAGTAAACAAAATAAAAATGTAAATTAGGCTGGGCATGACAGCTCGTGCTTGTAATTCCAGCACTTTGGGAGGCCGAGGCGGGTGAATCACGAAGTCAGGAGTTCGAGACCAGCCTGGCCAACACAGTGAAACCCTGCCTCTACTAAAAATACAAAAATTAACTGGGCATGGTGGCGGGCACCTGTAATTCCAGCTACTTGGGAGGCTGCGGCAGGCAAATTGCTTGAAACTGGGAGGCGGAGGTTGCAGTGAGCCGAGATCATGCCACCGCACTCCAGCCTGGTGACAGAGCTAGACTCCATCTCAAAAAAAAAAAAAAAAAAAAGCAAATTATACATAGAGAGTGATAAGTACTGTGGGAAAAAACAAAGCCAGGAGAAGTTATAATTATAAGTGGGGTATCCAGGAAAGAACTCTTTGTGATGGCAATATCTAAACAAAGATTTGAAGGAACAAGGAAGATAGTTATGCCAGTTTCTGGGGAAGTGCTTTCCAGATGGAGGGAGCAGCAAATGCAAAGGCCCGGAGGCGCATCCTTATCTCACCCGAGCATTTCAGAATCTGAGGAACATCTACTCCAAAATCTCTAAATTTCCTTCCACCGTTACACGGTTCTTGTCACAAATCTGACTCATGCTATTTTTACAATCAAGGAGAAACCTGTAATTTGTGAGTCCGCAGGTGCACGTAGGAATAATCTTGACAAAGTAATAATTGAAGTCACATTTGGTTACTTCATTAATTTACACCAGTTCCTTTGGGCTAGCATGAGTTGCCATACAGAGCACAAACATGAGAATGTGGTTTAAAGTGCAGCTCTGCCATGCTGTGGACTTGAGCAATGTGTTTAAACTTGCTGTGTGCAGAAAGATAAAATGGTGTCCACCCAGAAGCACTGTGATGAGGACTGTGAGAAAATACAAGTTCAAGTCTTTGGTGACCTTCAGTAAGATTTTAAAATGTTCTTTGCCTACATCTTGCACATTTCTTCAGTTACCCATGTCCTCGGTATGCTATTTTTATTGTTGTTGTTGTTGAAAAAGAAAATTCTGAAAGTGTCCAGAGAGAAAAGGTAAATTTCTTTTTTTTTTCTTTTGAGACTGAGTCTCGCTCTGTTGCCCAGGCTGGAATGCAGTGTCGCGATCTCAGCTGATTGCAGCCTCTGTCTCCCAGGTTCAAACGATTCTCCTGCCTCAGCCTCCTGAGTAGCTGGGACTACAGGCTGGTGCCACCATATCTGGCTAATTTTTTTGTATTGTTAATAGAGACAGGGTTTCACCATGCTGGCCAGGCTGGTCTCGAACTCCTGACCTCAAGTGACCTACCTGCCTCAGGCTCCCAAAGTGCTGGGATTACAGGCATGAGCCACCGCTCCTAGCCAAGCCACTTTTTTTTTTAATTTCTTAAAATGGTTTCAATATACAGTTAGTTAAATCCACTGCAAAACCCAGGGATACAGAGAACCGACTGTATACATTAACAATGCTGCAGCGAACAATTTTTTAGCTTAATCTTTGCACATATGGCCAAGTTATTTTTCTAATAAATTCCTAGAAGCAGTATTTATGAGTCAGAACACATGTACATTTCTAAGACTTGTGATGTATTTTGCCAAATTGCTCTTGAGAAATATGAGGATTTTTACTCCTAGTGTTGAATAGGAGCACCCCCCTCCACCCCCACCACAGCACTAGCCAGTGTGAACAGTATTTATTCTATTGACTTTTTATTTATTTATTTATTTAGAGAGGAATTTTCACTCTTGTTACCCAGGCTGGAGTGCAGTGGTGCCATCCCGGCTCACTGCAACCTCCACCTCTGGGTTCAAACAATTCTCCCGCCTCAGCCTCCCGAGTAGCTGGGACTAAAGTGTGCACCAACCACACCTGGCTAATTTTTGTATTTTCAGTAGAGATGGGGTTTCACCATATTAGCCAGGCTGGTCTCAAACTCCTGACCTCAGGTGATCCACCTACCTGGGCCTCCCAAAGTGCTGGGATTACAGGTGTGAGCTACCTCGCCCAGCCTTTATTCTATTGATTTAATCCATGTATTCATTTACTAAGTAAAAAGTAATAATTATTGTTTTAATTCATTTGATTATTAGGCTGAACACTTTTTAATTCTTTTTATTCAATCTTTGATATTTATAAAGGGTTTATAAGATAGCTTCAAAGATCTATTTTTTAATCCCTCCAACTCCAGAAAATCATACGGGAAAAGGAATTAATATATACTACACGCATTCATTCATTCATAGTGATGCAATACAGCCTATGTGTGTTGCAGTCTCTGACATCTCACACTCTATGTTTATTCATATCTTTGGTTAACACCTGTATCATTTTAGTCTACTAAGATTCTGTTAGGCTGGGCACAGTGGTTCACACCTGTAATCCCAGCACTTTGGGAGGCTGAGGCAGGTGGATCACGAGGTCAGGAGTTCAAGACTAGCCTGGCCAAGATGGTGAGACCCTGTCTCTACTAAAAATACAAAAATTAGCCAGGCATGGTGGCGGGCACCTGTAATCCCAGCTACTCGGGAGGCTGAGGCAGAGAACTGCTTGAACCGGGGGAGGCAGAGGTTGCAGTGAGCTGAGATCATGCTACTGCACTCCAGCCTGGGCGACAGAGTGAGACTCCATCTCAAAAAAAAAAAAAAAAAAAGATCCAGTAACATCAATAAAAATAAAATAGTAGTATACTAAAGTCATAATGTTGTATGCTTATATAGTTTGTTTTCTGAGAGATCACAAAACTATAATAATGTTATTTTATGACTCATCTTTGCTAACCTGTCTGTTATTTCATTGAATGGATGTACATATTTATACTAAAATATCATTCCTTGGCCGGGCGCGGTGGCTCACACCTGTACTCTCAGCACTTCGGCAGACTGAGGAAGGTGAATCACTTGAGGTCAGGAATTCAAGACCAGCCTGACCAATGTGGTAAAACCCTGTCTCTACAAAAAATACAAAAACTAGCTGGTGGTGGTAGCGCATGCCTATAGTCTCAGGTACTTGGGAGGCTGAGGCATGAGAATTGCTTGAACCCAGGAGGCAGAGGTTGCAGTCAGTGAGCTGAGATTGTGCCACTGCACTCCAGCTTGGGCGTTAGAGTGAGACTGTCTCAAAATAAAACAAATTAAAAATAAAATAAAATAAAATATCATTTCTTGTGTATTTGAAATTCAAATTTAACTGGGGCCAGGTGTGGTGGCTTATGCCTATAATCCCAGCACTTTGGAAAGCCAAGGCAGGAGAACCACTTGAAGCCAGGAGTTACAGATCAGTCTGGGCAACATGGCAAATCCTCATTCTAAAAAAAAAAAAAAAAAAAAAAAAGCCAGGCACAGTGGCTCACGCCTGTAATCCCAGCACTTTGGGAGGCTGAGGCAGGAGGATCACCTGAGGCCAGGAGTTCAAGACCAGCCTGACCAACATTGTGAAACCCTGTCTCTAATAAAATTACAAAAATTAGCCAGGTGTGGTGGTACATGCCTGTAATCCCAGCTACTTGGGAGGCTGAGGCAGGAGAATTGCTTGAACCCAGGATGCGGAGGTTGCGGTGAGTCAAGATCATGCCATTGCCCTCCAGCCTGGGCAACAAGAGTGAAACTCCAACCCAAAGAAAATAATAATAATAATACAAATAGGCAGGTGTAGTGGCTCGCACCTGTAATCTCAAGACTTTGGGAGGTCAAGGCAGGCATGTCACTTGAGCTCAGGAGTTTGAGACCAGTCTGGCTATATGATGAACTTTATCTCTACAAAAAATTTAAAAAAATTAGTCAGGCATGGTGGCTCCGCCTGTAGTCCCGGCTACTCAGGAAGATGAGATGGGAAGATCACTTGGGAGGCTGAGGTTGCAGTGAGCGGTGATCTTGCCACTGCACTCCAACCTGGGTGACAGAGTGACACCTTATCTCAAAAAAAAAAGTAAAAGTAAAAGTAAATAAAATAATAAAAATAAAAATAGGAGCCCTTAACTGGCCTCTAGTTCCTAGTCCAAGCCCTCCCTGCGTCCAGGCTCTAAGTGTGATTTTGCAGGTGGTGTGGCTGAGGATACTGCCCGTGTCCTGAGGCTGAGCTGTCATATTTCTGTACTCCCTGTACCCTTATCCCACCCCCAGAGAATCCATCTGGCATGGCAGAAAGAGTTTTTGAGGCACAGCCTTGAGTTCAAATCCCACCCCTTCTTTTAACTGGCATCATGATTTGTTGCTCAAGCCCTCTGCGCTTCCATTTTCTCGTTTGTAACACAGGGGAAAAAAACAGAGACCCCAACTCACAAAGTTGTGAGGTTTGCATGTGAGGATGGGTGAGAAACACTTTGCAGAGCCAAAAAAATGAGTCTGAAGCTCACATCTGCAGAGGTTAACGTAAGAAATTACCCCTGGCCTTCCCTTCAGTGTAGCTGGAAGAAGTGAAAACCATATTAAAGCTTGGGTGGGGGGAACGGTAAGCAGGAGAGACCCAGAATTCTAGCTTTTGGTAGCAGGAGGTTTGAAACCCTTTAAAAGAATGTTACTTCTGTTTGTTTGTTTGTTTGTCCGTGTTTTCCTTGGGAATGAAACTGAATCTGTGAAGGTGATGTCAGATGAGAGACTGAAAGATTCCGCATGGGTAGCTGCAAGGTGCAGGTGGTGTTCTGTGAGCACTCAGCAGCTCTCCCTGGTTTCCCAGTCAGCCCGAGCGGAAGTCTGAGCTGACTGAGATATCCACGTGTTTTCCTCCCCGGCAAAACAAAACCTTTCACCAAGTCTTTTCTACATCTCCCAGGGCCTCCACAACGCCTGTGATCCAAGACCGTCTTGAAATGCCAACAGCCTATTGTTAAATGTTTTCAAAGCAGTGTAGGCAGTCCTGCCAACCCCGTCCCTGTCTCCAAGAGCTCTGGCCAACAGCGCAAGGGTCCTTGCCAATTTCCTGGAGAAGGGGGTTGTTAACAGTTAAGCAGGGAGTGATCTTAAAGGGCCAGGGCCAATATTAGGGCTTCAGGCTGCCGTGTCTTCTGTCATTAGTGGGGACAGGTGGTATCTCCTCCCTTCGTCCCTCAGCCACGCAATTATTGTCTGCCTGTCTGGCAGATTCGGTCTAGGAGGAGCTTCTGCCAGCCCAGTTCTAGATTAGGGTGTGAAAAACACAGGCTTTGCCTCTCCCTGGGAATGCAGTCTTGACCCTTGAGCTGGAAAAAGAGGCTAGTTCCAGGGAGGGAATGGACCATGTCTCAGTCAATTCTGTTTTGATAGAACAATTTTTCTTTAGTATCTTTCTTTCTTTCTTTCTTCTTTCTCTTTCTTTCCCTTTCTTTCCTTCTTTCTTTCTCTCTCTCTTTTCTTTCTTTCTAGACAGAGTTTCGCTCTTGTTGCCCAGGCTGGAGTGCAATGGCGTGATCTCGGCTCACTGCAGCCTCCGCCTCCCGGGTTCATGCGATTCTCCTACCTCAGCCTCCCAAGTAGCTGGGATTACAGGCATGTGCCACCATGCCTGGCTAATTTTTTGTATTTTGTTTGTTTGTTTTGTAGAGACGGAGTTTCTCCATGTTTGTCAGGCTGGTCTTGAACTCCTGACCTCAGATGATCTGCTTGCCTCAGCCTCCCAAAGTGCTGGGATTACAGGCATAAGCCACTGAGTCTGGCCCTCTCTCTTTCTTTCTTTCACTTATTAATGTCTTATTTATTTATTTAGCTGAGACCTCACTGCAATCTCCACTTCTCAGGTTCAAATGATTCTCCTGCCTCAGCCTCCCGAGTAGCTGGGACTATAGGTATGTGCCACCACACTGTGCTAATTTTTGTATCTTTGGTAAAGACAGAGTTTCATCATATTGGCCAGGCTGGTCTCGAATTACTGGCCTCAATTGATCCACCTGCCCACCCGCCTTGGCCTCCTAAAATGCTGGGATTACAGGTGTAAGCCACCATGCCTGGCTTGTTTCCTTCCTCCCTCCCTCCCTCCCTCCCCTTCCCTTCCTCCCTCCCTCCCTCCCTCCCTCCCTCCCTCCCTCCTTCCTTCCTTCCTTCCTTCATCCCTTCCTTCCTTCCTTCCTCACAGTTTCCCTGGAAGAAACTCAGTTGATTTCTTTCTTGCCTGCTGGACCAGACAGAGGTGGACGTTTGTAAGGGAGGAGAGGAGGAGAGACACCACCAAAAGCAGGCACTGGCTGAGCAGGGTGTCTGCTCACACCTGGAATCCCTGGAGGCCAAGGTGGGAGGATCACTTGAGCCCAGGAGTTTGAGGCTGCAGTGAGCTATCATGGCACCACTGCACTCTAACCTGGGTAACAGAGAGAGACCCTGTCTCTAAAATAAATAAATAAATAATACATCAATAAAAGCAGGCACTGTTTTGGCTGTTTTGGGTCTAGAGCAGTATTTTCCAATGTTTGAGCATTTGCATTCCACCTTTGTGATTTTTGCTGAATCTCTTTATTTTATTTTAATTTTTTCTTTTCTAAGACAGAGTCTTGCTCTGTCACCCAGGCTGGAGCGTAGTTGCACTATCTCAGCTCGCTGCAACCTCGGTCCCTGGGTTCAAGTGATTCTCATGCCTCAGCCTCCCAAGTAGCTGGAATTATAGGTGTGCATTACCACACCTGGCTTATTTTTTGTATTTTTAGTAGAGATGGGGTTTCACTGCGTTGGCCAGACTGGTCTTGAACTCCCAACCTCAGGTGATCCACCCGCCTCAGCTTCCCAAAATGCCGAGATTACAGGCAGGAGCCACTGTGCCTGGCCTGTGTTTATTTTTATAAATGCACATCTGTGGACCTAAAAATGGTTTTCCCTGTGACCTTTGAAACCATCTCAAGTAATAATAGCTGAGACAGTGAGTGTTGTGGGCCCCAAACTATTTCCAAGCCCTACATGGTGTGAATTTATTTATTCCTCACTGAGAGGAGGGGAGGAAGAGAATAATAAATACTACTGACTTCAACTACTGCTGTGTGAGGATCCTCTGGTTAATGTATGTAAAGTGCTCAGAACCGTGTCTGATAGGAAGGAGATAGATGCAAACATTTGCTGTTAGTATCATCATTGCCATTTTACAGATGGCAAAATGCAGACAAGTGTAGGGAAATTGACTTGCTTAAGGGCCCAAGATGGTAGAATCAAACCCAGACACTCAGTCTGGAGCCTAGACACTGATCCTTGATGCCATTCACCTTCCACACTCTTGGAAACACTTCAACACTCACAGAAGAAGTGCTGGCTTTTGTCACCTGGATGCAAAGGGGTGGGGTGAGGTGCCCCACCTCTGACCAGTGCAGTTTTTGTAGAGGACTGGAGGATGGAGGAGTCCCATGTCTACTCAGAAATGTCAGGAACTCACCTGCTAAGCTGCCTCATCCAGTGAGGATGCTGAATCTTTATCCATTCCCAACAGAATCTTTAGAGGAAGGAGATGCTGTCTGTCATCACTGTTCTGCAATGCAGAACCAGGGGGTTCCAGCTTTGAACAAAGACATTGACCATAAGTTACTGGCTTGAATATTCCACGCGCCAGCCCTAGGGGAAGGGGGATGGACCTCAATCCAGCCTGTTCTGTAAGTGTGCAATGCCTAATGGTCCCAAAGATGTTGCAAATGAAATTTTTGATCTTCCATAAACAAACAAAAAAAGAATGAAATTTTTGATCTTTCTGAGAACAATCTGTTTTTCACCACCCCAGAGCCCCTCATTTGCATACCAACATATTGATTTGGTAAATAAAACTGTTCCATTTCTTCCTTACAGCAGAACCCAAGGAGTCCAAGCCTTCAGTGAGCTGGGATTGTGCCACTGCGCTCCACCCTGGGTAACAGTGAGATTCTGTTGCTTAAGGGAAAACAAAAACAAACAAAAAACAAATAAACAAAAAATGTTCTAAACGAAGCCTTACAATTGGTACTCTCCGTAAAAGGTGGAGGAGAGAGAGACAGAGATTTCTAACAGCAAAAGCATTTTCTGAATGTTTGAAAAATGCACGCAGCGTACAGTGGCATGATCTTGGCTCCCTGCAGCCTCCACCTCCTGGGTTCAAGCGATTCTCCTGCCTCAGCCTCCTGAGTAGCTGGGATTACAGGCACGCACTACCACACTCAGCTAATTTTTGTATTTTTAGTAGAGATGTGGTTTTGCCATGTTGGTCAGGCAGCCTCAAACTCCTGACTTCAAGTGATCCGCCTGCCTCAGCCTTCCAAAGTGCTGGGATTACAGGCATGAGCCACTGTGTCTGGTCTGTAGCTGTGTCTTTTGTACAGCACATATTTTTACTTTTAAATGGCAAGGCGGCTATATTTTTTTGTTTTTGTTTTTTTTGACAAGGAGTCTCATTCTTTCGACCAGGCTGGAGTGCAGTGGTGCAATCTTGTCTCGCTGCAACCTCCACGTCCCAGATTCAAGCGATTCACCTGCCTCAGTCTCACAAGTAGCTGGGACTACAGGCGCACGCCACCACACCGAGCTAATTTTTGTATTTTTAGTAGAGACGAGGTTTCATCACATTGGCCAGGATGGTCTTGATCTCTTGACCTCGTGATCTACCCACCTTGGCCTCCCAAAGTGCTGGGATTACGGGCTTGAGCCACTGCACCTGGCCTAGGTTTTTCAAGAAAAACATCAATTCAGCATATCCCATGAAGGATTGTAGCAGGAGCGACTGTGGGAAACGGGTCTCTTGGACACCGAATATGGGAGGAAGGAGTTTAATTCGGCTGGGAGCAAGGTGGCATCGTTGCCTTAACAGCCAAGCTCCCCTAACAAAGGAAGATCCCTTCTTTATATAGGCTTATACTTTAGATGTTACACGTGGAAGAATCTTAGGTTTATAGCTTAACATATGAAAAGGGTCTCAGTTTACAGTCTTAGGAATTACATGTGAAAAGGGTTTCAGTTTACAGTCCTAGGAATTACATATGAAAAGGGCTTCGGTTTACAGTCTTAGGAATGAAAAGGGGAAGTTTACAGTCTTAGGAATGAATAGGGCAAGTTGACCTGAGATGCCTGGGTCTCCCTCGGATAGATTTGATTTTTAGAAATAGACACAAACCACCTGTGGCTGAATCTGGGGATTAATATATAGTACACAAGCCACATAACTCCATGTGGAGTCAAAAGTAGATTTTCACTTGTATGTTGTAAATTGGCCTTGAAGGCAATCTTGACAGTGAGGGTTGCAGAATGTACTTAGAGCTGTCACAACTTTCCAGATTGGTACATATGCTCTGAAGGTATCCACTCTGAAGCCATTACTTGCTCTATTATGAGAGTTTTGGAGTGTTTGTTCCTCTTTTTTTTTTTTGGAGACACGGAGTCTCACTCTGTTGCCCGGGCTGGAGTGCAATGGCGCAGTCTTGGGTCACTACAACCTCCGCCTCCTAGGTTCAAGCAATTTTCCTGCCTTAGCCTCTCAAGTAGCTGGGATTACAGGCATGCACCGTCATGGCCGGCTAATTTTTGTATTTTTAGTAGAGACGAGGTTTCACCATGTTGGCCAGGCTGGTCTCAAACTCCTGACCTCAGGTGATCCATCCACCTCATCCTCCCAAAGTGCTGAGATTTCAGGCATGAGCCACCGCACCCAGCCTGAAGTGTTTATTCTAAAGTCCCTTTGATTATTTTCTAGTCAAACTCTGTATTATTGAGTTATAGTAAATAGAAACCATTTAACTTATCTACAGTCCTTCTTAGAGGTTAGAAGTCTGGAGAAATTACCTAAGAATAATATATTACAAAAGACTAACATATTTGCTTTATGATTAAGAGTTGACCCTTAAGAGAAATTATACGGAACCAAGACATCTTAAGTCCTCCTTTAATCTCTCAAACATCTCAATTTCTCTTCAGGTTTGATTAAAATGTTTCACGTTGGGGAAATCCAAAGAGTCCTTGGTGAGTTATCTCAGTCAAAGCATGGCTCAAGTACTCTAAGGATCTTAGAAACAGCAGGAAAGAGGGTCCTTCCAATATTCCTACAGCTGATCTTCAAAATCTTATTTGGCAGAGAAATGAAGAACTGAAGGCCCTGCAATTCAACCAGCAGGCGTCTTAAGACAGTTCCAAGAACTGAGACTTGTTGACTTCTATTGCAGTATGTATTGGGCCAAAATTTGAAAAACAGAACTTCTGAGCTCCTTGTCCAATCAATATTACATTGGCTCTTTTTTTTATTTTTTATTTTTTTGAGACGGACTCTCGCTGTCGCCAGGCTGCAGTGCAGTGGCACAATCTCGGCTCACTGCAACCTCCGACTCCCTGGTTCAAGTGATTCTCCTGCCTCAGCCTCCTGAGTAGCTGGGATTACAGGCATGTAACACCACGCCCAGCTAATTTTTCTATTTTTAGTAGATATTGGGTTTCACCATGTTGGCCATGATGGTCTCAATCTCCTGGCTTCATGATCCACCTGCCTCGGCCTCACAAAGTGCTGGGATTACAGGCGTGAGCCACTGTGCCTGGCTTTTTTTTTTTTTTTTTTGCAACAGAGTATCACTGTCACCCAGGCTGGAGTGAAGTGATGCAATTTCGGCTCACTGTGACCTCCTCCTGGGTTCAAGCGATTCTCTTGCCTAGGCCTCCCAAATAGCTGAGATTATAGTCACGTGCCACCATGCCCAGCTAATCTTTTTGTGTTTTTAGTAGAGATGGAGTTTCACTAGGTTGGCCAGGCTGGTCTTGAACTCCTCACCTCAAGTGATCTGCCTACCTTGGGCCCCCAAAGTGCTGGGATTACAAGAGTGAGCCACCGCGCCTGGCCAGCACTGGGCTCTTAATCTCCTCAGATATCTACTTACCCATTTGCAAGTCCTTGCCCCAGACGGCAAGCTGCTTCTCCAGCTTCCCAGACAGCTGTTATTCCTTGTGAGAAACTAGCAGTTTCAAACGTCAATTCCTAACATTCATTCTGAGCTTTTCAGGCCCAAGTCCTGTTGGCCACTTTCTGCTGACCTGGCCTTCGGGTGGAAGTAAATTTCAGCTGCATTTCCCAGCCACTTGTGTTTCCAGGAAACTATTTGTGTAAGCCTTCAAAAAACTGCAAGCTTCCAAATTCTTATTAGTCTGTAAATTGGAGCCTTGAGCACATATTTACACTCCCTAGTAATTAATTGTTTGATAGCAGAGTTATTGCTAATTGTTTTATGATTTCACAACTCTGTGTGGAGGCTTAGAATTGGTTCTAAGCCAAGACCGAAGAACCATGTGTCTTCAGGATATATTGAGACAAGAAATTATTATTATTATTATTATTATTTTAAAATGGAGTTTCACTCTTGTTGCTGAGGCCGGAGTGCAATGGTGCGATCTCGGCTCCCTGCAACCTCCACCTCCTGGGTTTAAGCGATTCCCCAGCCTCAGCCTCTGGATTAGCTGGAATTACAGGCATGTACCACCACACCTGGCTAATTACTGTATTTTTAGTAGACACAGCGTTCTCCATGTTGGTTAGGCTGGTCTCGAACTCCCAACATCAGGTGATCTCCCCCACCTTGGCCTCCCAAAGTGCTGGGATTACTGGCGTGACCCACTGCCCCCAGCCAAGAAATTATCTTTGAATGGATGGAGTGATAGAGGGAAAGCCCAAAGGTTTATTATGCTTGAAAGCTAAAGAGGAGGGGGAACAGATGCCTTCTGAGCACCTCCTAGGAGCTGGGCACAGTCATGCTGTCAAGTGATGTTCTCCATTATTCTATTCAATCCACTGCTCTAAGAGGGAGGGCCGTCGACTTCTTTTTAGCAGTCCAGAAAGTGGAGACTCAGAGGGGTTAAGAAACTGCACCAACTCTGCCTGGGCGAGATGGCTCACGCCTGTGATCCCAGCACTTTGGGAGGCCAAGGTGGGTGGATCACGAGGTCAGGAGTTCAAGAGCAGCCTGACTAACATGGTGAAACCCCAACTCTACTAAAAATACAAAAATTAGCTGGATGTGGTGGCGGGCACCTGTAATCCCAGCTACTCAGGAGGCTGCAGCAGAAGAATCACTTGAACCTGGGAGGTGGAGGTTGCAGTGAGCCACGATCGCGCCATTGTACTCCAGCCTGGGCAACAGAGTGAGACTCATCTCAAAAAAAAAAAAAAAAAAAAAATGGCTGGGTGTGGTGGCACACACCTGTAATCTCAACTGCTTGGGAGGTGAGGCAAGAGAATTGTTTGAATCTGGGAGATGGAGGTTGCAGTGAGCCGAGATCGTGCCATTGCACCCTAGCCTGGGCAACAAGAGCAAAACTCCGTCTCGAAAAAAAGAAAAAAGAAACAGCACCAAGTCACAGAACTAGTGAGTGGCAGAGCCACAACTTTAACCCAGAGTCCAAGTGAAGCTAGGAATTTCAGGAGAGGTCAGAGAGGGCAAGAACTGGCTATCAAAGTGGACAGAAGGTGGAAATGATGAACTTCCAGCAAGGTAAGAAGTGTCTTGGAGGATAAAATACTTTAAAAGAGAAGCCAGGGGAAGAAGGTGGAACGTGAAGGAGGATGAGGCCCCAAATAACCCTGGTTCAGTCATTAATTCATTCAACAAACATTTGCAATTCCAGCTGTTAAGTTTTCTTCAGAGCCTCAGCTGCCTTAAAATTAAGTTGTGGAAGCAGTCTTGAAGAGCTATTTAAGAGGCAGGTCATCCTTAAAACCCACTCGCCGGTGTGTATATCAGGTTTCCCAGCTGGACTTAAACAGATGCAGTTCTGACCTCTGACCCTTGACTTGTAGCAGCAGATTAGCAGGATCCACAGCTCAGCTTCCATACTTCATAGCTGTGAGACTTTGGGCCAGTCGCTTGACCTCTCTGGGCCTTTGTTTCCTCATCTGTAAAAGGGGATAGTAATGATAGTACCTATCTGGGACACAGTGAGCAGTTACTGGACATAAGTTGAGCTCTGTGGCCTATAGCCTAGAATGGATCCTGCTCTTTCTTCCCCCTCACTAACCTATGTGTGAACTTCAGAGGTTTACAATGTAAACCCAGCGTGCTGCACTCTTCTTCTCTTTTTTTTTTGAGATGGAGCCTCGTACTGTCACCGTCCAGGCTGAAGCGTGATCTCGGCTCACTGCAACCTCCACCTCCCGGGTTCATGCGATTCTCCTGCCTCAGCCTCCTGAGTAGCTAGGATTACAGGCACACACCACTACACCCTGCTAATGTTTTTGTAATTTTAGTAGAGACGGGGTTTCACTATGTTGGCCAGACTGGTCTCAAACTCCTGACTTAGTGATCCGCCCACCTTGGCCTCCCAAAGTGTTGGGATTAGAGGCATGAGCCACTTCACCTGGCTTTTTATTTTTTTAGTAGAGACGGGTTGGGCATGTGGCTTACACCTGTAATCCCAACACTTTGGGAGGCCAAGGCAGGAGGATAGTTTGAGCTTAGGACTTCCAGACCAGCCTGGCCAACACAGTAAGACCCTGCCTCTCTCTATGGTTTGTTTGTTTTGGAGACAGGGTCTCACTCTGTTGCCCAGGCTGGAATGCAAGTTTTTTTGCACCAAAAATAATCACAGCTCACTGTGATGGGAGGAAAAGGGGAGCACGTGCTGGCTATCCCTAAAGCCGTGCAGAGCAGAAGCTGAACCCCATTACCACATAGATCCTTTGACACATAAAGGCCAGATCTTGTGTCTCCCCATTCTGGGCTGGCGAAACATGTGGAATCGACCCCAGAGATACATCCAGGAAAGCTGGTGGAGAAAAAACTCTTAGGGAAATGCACCATGACCCTTCTTCTGGCGGACTCCTGGAGTCTCCAGTCCTGGTGTGTGTTCTCCTGTGCTGGCAGCAGACAGCTCTGAGTCTGTGGGCCGCAGACCCCCTTTCTCTGCTTTGGATGTGACCACCGGGGGTCCCATGAATGGGCTGCTCTCGATTTGCTTTGTTATCCAGCCAAAAGATTCTCTGGGCTCAGGATGGAAATGGAGGTCTGCTCTGAGGTGAACTGACTGGATTCTGAGCTTCATTTAGAATAAAAAATGTTTACACTTGATCTTAGCCAAAAGGCCGAGAAGCGATAGAATCAAAAATGTTTATGAGTAAGACAGGATCTTGGGAGCATGTCCTGTCCCATCTCCCACTGGGACATTTTTGGACCCTGGATTGTGTCTCATTTTAACATGATCACTCCAGGGACCTTGACCTGGCCTGGCCTGTGCTCAATTGTGTGGCCTCCACTGCCTCTAACACCCTTCTGCCTCCCACTTGAGTAACTCCAACTCCCCGGGCAAGTTTCAACTTAGGGGCCACTTTCTCCAGGAAGCCGCCATGACTTCCTCAAGACAAGAAATTGTTTTGCCTGCCCTGGGGTTTCCTCTACCCACAGTTTCCTCTCTTAGGCCATAGGACCTCATACTGCACTTGCTTGTTTAATTATTTGTTTCTCCTTTAAACTGCAGCCCTGAAGGGCAGATATTGGGTCTGACTTATTCACTCCTGTAGCCTCAGTGCCTAGGGCGTTGGGCTCATAGGAGGTGTCCAGTGAACGTTGAATAGATGAACAAATGATGAGCTAAGGCAGGATGGGTCTTTGGGTCTACACGATAGAGATGATCTAGAATAATACAGAACTTTTGGAAGAAGAAAAATAAACCAGGAACAAGGCGTGGTGGCATGTACCTTTGGTCCCAGTTACTTGGGAGGTGGAGATGTGAGGATTGCTTAAGGCCAGGAGTTTGAGGCTACAGTGAGCCATGATGGTACCACTGCACTCCAGCCTGGGCAACCTGTCTTCTTTTTTTTTTTTTTTTTTAGACAACGTCTCACTTTGCCACGCAGGCTGGAATATAGTGGCACAATAATTTCCCACTGCAGCCTCAACTGCCTGGGCTCAAGGGATCCTCCCCACCTTAGCCTCTCGAGTAACTGGGTCTACAGGCATGCACTGCTACATCCAGCTAATTCTATTTTTTTGTAGAGGTGGGGGTCTCACTATGTTGCCCAGGCTGGCCTCAAATTCCTTTGGTCTCGAACTCCTGACTTCAAGTTATCTGCTCATCTCAGACTCCCAGAGTGCTGGGATTATAGGCGTGAGCCACCCGTGCTCGGCCTAGAACTCCTGAGCTCAAGCAATCCTCCTACCCTGGCCTTCCAAAGTGTTGGGATATAGGTGTGAGCCAGAGTACCTGCTAACCATGTCTCTTAAAAAGAAAAACAAACCAGAGAGGAAGGCCCCTGGGTGCCTGCTCACCAAACTACCCACCTTGCTGTGGCACTCTTTCACCTTTTCTAGCTACTGTCTGTTTTTAAGCAGAAGGAGCTTCAAGAGCAAGAGGCTCCTTGAGTAGTTTGCTATTTGGGACTCCCAAGCCCAGGTCGGTGTGGGTCAGCTTCATCAGAGTTGGAGCTGAGAGTGCTTGGTTACAAGGCACAAAGTTCTTCTGGAATTCCCTCAAAAAGAAAGAATGCTGGACCCAGGGCTGTGTGTGTAGTGCTCATGAGGATAGAATCTCATGGACAGCTAAAGCAGGGAGTGGAAGAGGACGCAGACTCCCTGGAAGCATGGCTGGGGGGCATCTGCATCCATGCTAGTACGAGCGACCTCTTGCATCCAGAAATTCGTGGATTTCACCTTAGAGTTGCGCAATCAATGTGATGGGGGCTCTCTGTGTGTCTGCTTCTCTCATCTCCTTGTGTCTAATGAGGGACTCTTTCCCAAGAGAGGCAGAGGATTGGCCCCAGCTCATCTGTGTAGACCCAAAGACCCATCCTGCCCTAGCTCATCATGTGTTCATTTATTCAACATTCACTGGACACCTCCTATGAGCCCAACGCCCTAGGCACTGAGACTACAGGAGTGAATAAGTCAGACCCAATATCTGGCCTTCAGGGCTACAGTTTAAAAGGAGAAACAGACAATTATGCCTACCAATAGATAAATCTGAAAAAAAAAAAAGGAAACAGACAATTAAACAAGCAAGTGCAGTATGAGGTCCTGTGACTTAAGAGAGGGGAGACTGTGGGTAGAGGAAACCCCAGGGCAGGCAAAGCAACTTCTTGTCTTGAAGAAGTCATGAGGGCTTCCTGGAGAAAGTGGCCCCTAAGCTGAGGCTTGCCAGGGGGAGTTGGGGTTACTCAAGTAGGAGGTAGAAGGGTGTTAGAGGCAGTGGAGGCCACACAATTGAGCAAAGGCCAGGCCACGTCAAGGTCCCTGGGGTGATCGTGTTAAAATGAGATACAATCCAAGGTCCAAAAATGCCCCAGTGGGAGATGGGACAGCACACGCCAAACATGGACACAGGCTACAACAGATGGGCTCCATTCCCAATCCAGCTGTGGTTGGTCAGGGGTGTGCAGATGAAAGGACCACATGTGGTCCTGCAAGCAGGCAGGATCTGAGGCTGAGTGTGCCAAGGACGCATGCCCAGGGCAGTCTCTGAGGCCAAGTCCTCTCCTACTCAGCTCCCCGCACCAGGGTTCCGCTCGGAGAAGAGGGCCACAATTCCAAATTCACTGGCATGGTCCTCAGTCCTGCATCATGAACAGCAGAATGTAATATTTATTGCCCTCCTACAGACTGGGTGTCAAGATGAAAAAGAAGTAATAATTCTAAATCTCACACAAGGGCTTTAGAGATCAATGAGGTAATTTATATGAAATAGTTTGGGCTCTCTGGGAAACAAAGTATGGCATAAATTTTGGCTTTTTCACTGGATGGCCCCTCATGCTAATCACTCACCCCAGTTAATGAAAAACTTGCTTGGCTGTGTAGACAGCAGGAACGTGCAGGCTGCTGTCTGAGTTCAGGATGGAATATTTTGGCCAAGTGTGGACTTTGTCTAACCATGACACACTTGTCTAAGGACTTTTGCAGGTTTGGCACGGTGGCTCACGCCTGTAATCCAAGCAGTTAAGGAGGCTGAGGCGGGCGGATCACTTTGAGGTTAGGAGTTTGAGACCAGCCTGGACAACGTGGCAAAAACCTGTCTTTACTGAAAATACACAAATTAGCCGACTGTGGTGCACGCCTGTAATCCCAGCTATTTGGGAGGCTGAGGCGGCACGATCGCTTGAACCTGGGAGGCAGAGTTTGCAGTGAATCGAGATGGCGCCACTGCCCTCCAGCCTGGATGACAGAGTGAGACCCTATCTCAAAAAAAAAAAAAAAAAAAAGACTTTTCATCACAGGGCAGTGTCCAAATAAACAGCAGGCACTTCATGTTGGGATCTGAAAATACAGTGGCCCATCTAAACGATGCCTGGGATCACACCATCAAATCTTAACCTTTATTTATTTTTGCTTTTGAGAAGGAATCTCGAGGCTGTGGTGAGCTGAGATTGTACCACTGCACTCCAGCCTGGGATGACAGAGCAAGACTCTGTCTCAAAAAAAAAAAAAAAGGTTAAAAAACAAAAAGAGAAGGAATCTCATTCTGTCACCCAGTCTGGAGTGCAGTGATGTGGTCTCAGCTCACTGTAACCTCCGCCTCTCCTGTCTCAGCCTCCCGAGTAGCTGGAATGACAGGCACCTGACACCACACCTTGCTAATTTTTGTATTTTCTGTAGAGATGGGGTTTCACCATGCTGGCCAGGCTGGTCTGGAACTGCTGACCTCAAGTGATCCACCCGCCTTGGCCTCCCAAAGTGCTAGGATTATAGGCATGAGCCACCGTGCCCAGACTCTCAACTGTATTTTAATGGTTTCTAACTTAACTCTAGATTCTAAGGCTCTGTTTTTCTTGGAAATGCCAATAGCACAAGTTACTTGAAACAATGTAAAAATGCTCAGTTTCCACCACTGAATGAGTCCTTAAAAAACTCTTCAAGGCCGAGCATGTTGGCTCACATCTGTAATCCCAACACTTTGGGAGGCCGAGGTGGGCAGATCACAAGATCAAGAGACCAAGACCATCCTGGCCAACATGGTGAAATCCAGTCTCTTCTAAAAATACAAAATTAGCTGGGCTTGGTGGCAAGCACCTATAATCCCAGCTACGCGGGAGGCTGAGGCAGGAGAATCGCTTGAACCCGGGAGGCGGAGGTTGCAGTGAGCTGAGATCGCACCACTGTACTCCAGCCTGGCGACAGAGCGAGACACTGTCTCAAAACACAAACAAATAAACTCTTGGAAAGAGTTGTTTATGCTCATGGCCATGCTATTTTGAGCTCACCCTCATCAGGCTTTTGCTCTTTCCCACTCCAGGGAAAGTGCTCCTGTTGAGGCCACCAGTGATCTCTGTGTTCCCATAGTCAATGGCTGCTTCTCTTCTTCATCTGACTCAATCTGTCTGTGGCATTGGATACCACTCATCGCTCCCCTTGGCAACACTCTGTCCACTTGGCTTCCAGAGCACCATGGCCACTGTTCCCTGTCTTCATTGCACAGCTCACAGGTGCCATGTGCATTCACCAAGGTTTGACAAACTACAGCCTGCAGGCCAAATCCAGTCAAGCTTTACCGGAACAACCGTGTCCATTCGCTTCCATATTGCCTATGGCTGTTTTTGCACTATAATGGCAGCGCTGAAGGGTGGCAACAGAGACCACGAGGTCCACAAAGCCAAAAATATTTACTATATGACCCTTCATGGGCCAACTTGACAACCCATGGCCCAGATGCGTTGGGCACCTGGTGTTTCCTCCTACCCCACTGACCACTCCTTCTGGTCTTTGCTTCTCCTCATCTTGACATCTAAACCCGGGAGCCCTTCTCCTCCTGTCCCTCTGAACCTAGTCCTTGGGTGAACACATCCAAACCAATAGACCAGTATATCCAATAGACTTCTCAGACTTAGTCCAAACTGAACTGCTGTTTGTTTTCTTCTCTGCCAACCTAGTCTTCCTGTGGTTTTGTTCATTTCAGTTAATGGCAGCTCCATCCTTCTAGGTGATCAGGCCAAATACGCTGGAGTTATCAATGACTCTTCTCTGTCATACCCACAGCTAAGACTCCAGCAAATCCTGTTGGTCCTATCAAAACATTGCCCTCTCTCCTTCACATCTCCATCCTTCCACCCCCCATTGCCACATTGAAATAGCCGCCATCTGCTGCCTGGACTGTTTCGGTAGCCTCTAATTGATCTCTCTTTTCAGGCCCTTGACCCTTCCAGCGTCTCTTCTTGCAGCAGACTAAGCAAACCTTTCACATAGAAGCCATCTATAGCCTTTCCATGGCTTTCCAGCTCACTCGGGGTAAAAACCAGATCTTTTCTGCATTCTTCTATTTGTACACCTCTTCACCCCACCTGCTACACTGGTCTCCTCATTACATGAACTCCACAAAAAGTCCCTGCTTCAGGGCAGGCCTCTGCTTTTTTTTCTTTTTTTTTTTTTTTTTTTTTTTTTGAGATGGAGTCTTACTCTGTCGCTCCAGGCTGGAGTACAGTGGCACTATCTCAGCTCACTGCAACCTCCGCCTCCTGCATTCAAGCAATTGTCCTGACTCAGCCTCCTGATTGGCTGGGATCATAGGTGCCCGACACCACGCCCAGCTAATTTTTGTATTTTTAGTAGAGACAGGGTTTCACCACGTTAGTCAGGCTGATTTCGAACTCGTGACCTCATGATCTGCCCACCTCGGCCTTGCAAAGTGCTGGGATTACAGGCATGAACCACTGTGCCTGGCCAGGACCTCTGCTTTTGCTGTTTCTTCTGCTAGGAATTCTTTTCTCCCAGATATTTGTATGACTGCCTCACATCTCATCATGAGCCTTTCCAGACTGCCCTAAATAAAACAGCAGCCTCCCCCATTCTCCCCACTCCATTCTCACCATGCTCTGATAAGCTCTGCTTTGACGTCTGAGTGTGTTTAGTGTTCATCTTGCCCTTTCAGTTATAAGCTTCATGAAGGCAGCCCTTTGTTTTGTTCACTGTCCCCATTGCTTAAAACAGGGCTTGGTGCTCAGGAAATACTTTGTTCTTTTTTTTAGAGATAGGGTCTCACTATGTTGCCTGCCCAAGCTGGCCTCGAACTCCTGGGTTCGAACTGAGATCCTAAGTAGCTGGGACTACAGGTGTGCATCACTGTGCCCTCAGTAAATATTTAAATATCTTTCCCCCCTTGCAATTTTGTGAACCCTGTGTTTAAGTTAAGAACATGAATCCGTGGCCAGGGTGCAGTGGCTCATGCCTGTAATTGCAATACTTTGGGAGGCTGAGGTGGGTGGATCGCATGAGGTCAGAAGTTCAAGACCAGCTTGGGAAACATGGCGGAACCCTATCTCTACCAAAAGTACAAAAATTAGCCAGGGCAGTGGTGCGCACCCATAGTCTCAGCTACTCGGGAGGTTGAGGCAGGAGAATCGCTTGAATCCAGGAGGAAGCAGTTACAGTGAGCTGAGATGGCGCCACTGCACTCCAGCCTAGGTGACAGAGTGAGGAGAATCTGTCTCAAAAACAAAAAACAAAAAGCCTGGAGGCTTAGAGAGGTTACGGCACCTGCACAAGGTCACAATGAGGGTGGGAGTGAGGCTGACTTGGAATTTGGAAGTTATACCTGAGGGCTGTCTGACTCCAAATTCAGTGCTCACTCTGCAACTGTGTGTTGCTCTCAGTCTCTGCCAGGGGCTCTGAGGGTTGTTTTGTATAAAGGCAGTTGTTGGCTGGGTGCGGTGGCTCACACCTGTAATCCCAGCACTTTGGGAGGCCGAAGCGGGTGGATCACTTGAGGTCAGGAGTTCAAGACCAGCCTGGCTAACATGGTGAAACCTTGTCTCTACTAAAAATACAAAAAAAAAAAAAAAAAAAAAAATAGCCAGATGTGGTGGCGTATGCCTGTAATCCCAGCTACTCAGGAGGCTGAGGCAGGAGAATTGCTTGAACCCAGGTGGAGGTTGCAGTGAGCCGAGATCTTGCCACTGCACTCCAGTCTGGGTGACAGAGCAAGACTCTGTCTCAAAACCAAAACAAAACAAAACAAAAAAACAGAAAGGCTGTTGTTCCCAGGGGGTAAAGGAGTTTTAGGTTTGGGATATGTGTGTGTGTGTGTATGTGTGTGTGTGTGTGTGTGTGTGTGTGTGTGTGTGAGAGAGAGAGAGAGAGAGAGAGAGAGAGAGAGTTCTCTAAGTTTGTCTTCCAGTATATTAAGTAAAACTTTCTTAGATTTTTCCTAAAACAAAATTTCCATTGAGTTGCATAATCATGAACTATTTCCCCTCCCCCAGTGACCTACACTATTGTCATGCTGGTCTGGGAATTCAGCAGTCTTTTGTGGATGACCAAATGCCTTGAATTTTAAGACTCTGTGCACGTTTGCACTGCTACAGTGTAGCTAAGGATCTCCAAACAAATGCTTAAATGGAGCGGAATTGGTTCCAGGACCCCCTGAAGATACCAAAATCCTTCTCGGGTCTCTGGTATGAAATGGCATAGTATTTGCATATAAACCATGCACTTCTCCTGTATCCTTTCTTTCTTTCTTTGATACGGTCTTGTTCTGTCGCCCAGGCTGAGTGAAGTGAGTTAAATGGCACACTTTCGGCTCACCGCAGCCTTGAATTTCTAGGTCCAAGCCATCCTCCTGCTTCCTGAGATGCTGGGATTACAGGCATGAGCCACTATGCCCAGCTCCTCTGATATACTTCAAATCATCACTAGATGACCTATAATACCTAATGCAATGCAAATGCTATGTTAAAAAAAATTTTTTTTTGAGATGGAGTCTCATTCTATCACCCAGGCTGGAGTGCAATGGCACTGCAACTTCCACCCCCTGGGTTCAAGCAGTTCTTGTGCCTCAGCCCTCTGCCTCCTGACTAGCTGGTCTACAGGTGCGTGCCACCATGCCTCGCTAATTTTTTGTTATTTTAGTAGAAACGGGGTTTTGCCATGTTACCCAGGCTGATCTCCAACTCCTGACCTCAAGTGATCCACCCGTCTCAGCCTCCCAAAGTGCTGGGATTGCAGGCATGAGCCACTGTGCCTGGCTGAAATCTGTATTTTAATGAGAGCCCCTGAAGGTTCTGAAACGGAAGATCCACAAGTCACCTTTGGAGAAATACTAAACTAGAGTGAATGGGCGCAGCTTAGAGAAACTTTAATGCCATCCCTGGCTACCAGGGTCTCTTGACAATGGGACAGTCACAGCCTTTGTCAGTCATTGTGGGGACCTCCTGCTCCTGTCGTTTGGAGGTTGATGAGCTCATATCTTGAGCTGGCCACTTGCCCAGATGGACAGAGCAAGGTGGAGAAGGCCAGAGTATGAAGGGCGGCCTCGGCGGAGGAACAGCAGCTGCCTGAGAAACAGCCCTTCCCTTCTAGTCCTGAGAGTAGCAGCAGAAAGCCCTGGCTTGCAGACCTAAGCTGGGGCTCCAGCTGTGATTCTTCCTCTTCCCTCCCCAAGCCTTGATGTCCTTATTTGTGCAATGGATCAGCATATATTTGTAGAAGATTCCACAAAGAAGTGTCTGGGTCTGGTATGGTGACTTACACCTGTAATCCCAACACTTTAGGAGGCTGAGGTAGGAGAATTGCTTGAGCCCAGGAGTTAGAGGCCAGCCTGGGCAAGATAGTGAGATCCCATCTCTAAAAAAAAAAGTTAGGGCAGGCGCAGAGGCTCACACCTGTAATCTCAGCACTTTGGGAGTTTGAGGTGGGTGGATCATGAGGTCAAGACATCAAGACCATCCTGGCCAACATGGTGAAACCCCATCTCTACTAAAAATACAAAAAAATTAGCTGGGCGTGGTGGTGCTTGCCTGTAGTCCCAGTTACTCGGGAGGCTGAGGCAGGAGAATTGCTTGAAACTGGAAAACAGAAGTTGCAGTGAGCCGGGATCATGCCACTGCACTCCAGCCTGCTGGCAATAGAGCGAGACTCTGTCTCAAAAAAAAAAAAAAAAAAAGTTAAAAATTAAATGAAGTGTCAGTGGAAGCAAGTGTCAGGCACTGCAGCCAACACATTTGACAGGAGGAAACAGGTTCCCAGTAACAGTGGCGGGTGCTTTAGACACAGCCCCCACACTTCACACGGATGAACTCATGCAATTCTCACAGCAACCCCAAAACGCAGCTGCTACTCTGTCTCACTCCTTTTTGTGTTTGTTTGTTTGAGATGGAGTCTCACTCTGTCTCCCAGGCTGGAGTGCAGTGGAGCAATCTCAGCTCCCTGCAACCTCTGCTTCCCGGGTTCAAGCGATTCTCCTGCATCAGCCTCCCGTGTAGCTTGGACTACAGGTGCACACCACCACTCCCAGCTAATTTTTGTGTTTTTTTAGTAGAGACGAGGTTTCACCATATTGTCCGTGCTGGTCTCAAACTCCTGACCTTGTGATCCATCCCCCCTCGGCTTCCCAAAGTGCTGGGATTACAGGTGTGAGCCACCGCGCCTGGCCAGCAGCTACTATTTTTATCCACGTTTACTGTTCAGGAATCAGCACAGGTATGTGAGGCAACTTGCCCAAGGTCACACAGCTAAGAGCCAGGCCATCTGTCCCTAAGGCTTGTGTTCCTTACCAGTATGCTATTCTGGCACTGGGAGAGCCCTTTTCATTTCCTTTATTTTTTTCCTTCCCCCAAACTGTGTTTTGCGAGCATTTGTAAGCCATTGAAATCTTCTCTTCCAGTGAAATCTAGTAAGGCAGTCTAAAGTAAAAACAGGTCCCCAGCAGGGGTTGGGTTGAAGGGGGAGGGTGCTATGTGCTCCAGCCTGGTTCCTCCCCCGTCTTCTTCCCCAGTCCAGACATCCGGAAGCTGGAGGGGGGGGATCCACAGGGCGCCGGCTGAAAAGTGGAACGGTCACATCACCTGAGCCATAACTAATTTCAGCTTCAGCTTAATGAATTCTTGGAATTTGGGGGTAGAAACACATTGTTTCTTCCTGACCTCAAGGCTGGGACCTTATCTGTCCACACTGGTGATGAATGCACACAGGTATGCGTGTGCACACACACACAGACACAGACACACAGACACACAGAGAGACACACAGAACACACGGAGACACACAGACACAGACATGCAGAGACACACACACAGACACACATAGAGACATACACAGACCACATGCACAAACACACACAGACCCACATTGAGACACACACACAGACGCAGACACACACAGACACACATGCAGAAACACACACACAGAAACACACAGAGACACACACAGAGACGCACACACACAGATGCACACATGCAGAATCACACACAGAAAGACACACACACAGGTCTAATCCTCTGCTTTCCCCCTTGGGCTTCCCCTCCCTTTGTTTCTTTTATTGAGACAGAGTCTTACTCTGCCACCAGGCTGGAGTGCAGTGGCGTGATCTCGGCTCACTGCAACCTCCGCCTCCCGGGTTCAAGCGATTCTCTGCCTCAGCCTCCTGAGTAGCTGGGACTATAGGCATGTCCCACCACATCCAGCTAATTTTTGTATTTTTAGTAGAGACGGGGTCTCACCATGTTGGGCAGGCTGATCTCGAGCTCCTGACCTCAGATGAGTTCTGCCTTGGCCTCCCAAAGTGCCAGGATTACAGGCGAGAGTCACCGTGCCTGGCCCTTCCCCTCCCTTTCTGATGTAGCTTTGTGGGCTACCAGTCACCTCCTTTTCTTATCCCTACCCTGCTCCCTTCTCTCCAAACTCACCCCAGCTCTGTCCCCACAGAGCTGCCCAATGCTCCTTTCTTGTCAGCTGGGGCCAGAGTGAGGGAAGGAAGGAGCCTCCGCCTCGAGGAACCTGGGCTGGCCCCCAGCCAGATTCATCAGCATCCTGCCCATCACAGCCTTTTCATCTCAGGAGCTCCATAAACAAGCAGCCTCATTAAAGTCCATTTTACAGATGGGGAAACTCATCACGGTAATGACATCACCTGGAGAGTGGCCTTTCATCTGTGGATCACAAAGGACTCTTTCCACACACTAATTAGAAGTCACAGAGGAGGAGTTGCCCCTGCTTTTGCCTCTTTGCAGTACTGGAAGGAGGAGGTGCAGGAAGGAGGCTCAGCATCAGGACATTAGAAATGCGGACGTAGCCCATTCCTCAGCCTGGCTGGCTCGGACCGAGCGCGTGCGTCGTCGTCAAAACTTGGACGGTTAGGCAGCTGGGAAGGGCCTTAGGGAGGGAGAAGCAGCCTGTGGACTATTCCTTGTAATAGCAATAATAGCGAGAGCTACTGTGGGTGGACTCTGCCTGCAAGATTTGCACAGTTCCTGGCTAGAGATAATGACAGAGGCGGGGGGCACCTGTGGAGTTCCTGTAATCCCAGCCCAGGGGGCCAGGAGCCATTGTCCAAATCCTGCTGTATGCCTGACGCCACCCAGGTGGGATGGATTTTAGGACTGGGAAGCAGGCTTGGGAAGGAAGATGGTGGTAGACCTACCAGACAGCAGCAATCAATGGGACCCCAACAGCAGCTAGACCCGGGGGAGCACGCAGGAGAGAGGAGCTGAGTTTGCCTCCAAGGTTTTGAGTCCAGTTTTCCAGGAATCTGAAAAACAGGTGTTCCTCTATTATCCATGTTCTAGCTGAACCTGGGGGAGATTTTTGTTTTTATTTTTTATTTTTTTGAGACAGGGTCTGATTCTGTCACCCAGGCTTTGGAGTTCAGTGGTGCAATCACAGCTCACTGCAATCTCGAACTCCTGGCCTCAAGCAATCCTCATGCCTCGGCCTGGATTTACAGGCCAGAGCCACTACTCCCAGCCACAGGGGGATTTGTAGAAATGCTTGTACTCAGGAACACCTCAGATTCTGCTTCAATCGACCCGTAGTGGGGTTAGATGTGGTCTCTTATGTGACCCTAGGGGACAACGGGAGCTGAGAATCACCATTCTAAGCCCTGGTGATTCAAGGTGTGGCCCACGGCCCATGGCCCACGGCATTGGCATCACCTCAAAACTCCTTACAAGCGCAGATTCTCAGCCTCTGAAGCTAAGGGCAGTGGCTAAGGGCAGTTTATTCTTTTAAACAGTTGGATGGTGCTCCATGCATGAACATATTATCTGCATGGTTCTATCACAGTTTATTCTGCTATTGATGAGGGACATAGTTTACCTTTAAACTATAACTTTTACCTTTAACTCTAACTGGGGATGGCATTTCAAATGTCTTCAGGACAGACAGATAAGAGAAATACATGAAATGCTTTGCAGAGGAACAGTCATGACTGGTGCCCATGGTGACTGAGGCATTCACATTTCCATCATAAAGCAATGCACTTGCCGGGCACGGGGGCTCATGCCTGTAATCCCAGCACTTTGGGAGGCCAAGGCAGGTGGATCATGAGTTCAGGAGTTCAAGACCAGCCTGACCAGATGATGAAACCACGTCTTTACTAAAAATACAAAAATCACCTGGACATAGTGACGGGCGCCTGTAATCCCAGCTACTCAGGAGGCTGTGGCAGGAGAATCACTTGAACAAGGGAGGTGGAGGTTGCAGTGAGCTGAGATCCCGCCACTGCACTCCAGCCTGGGTGTCAGAGCCAGACTCTGTCTCAAAAAAAAAAAAAAGCAAAACACTGCACTGGCTGGGCACACCTCATTCCTAGAGCATCAGCGTCCACTGTGGTGTCCCCAAGTCTATATGCTTATGGTTGAGGCTTCTTAAGATAAAGACCCATGACAAATGGTACCAGATCACTTCCAGGAAATGAAAATAAAGATAAAGTAGGTGACGGGCTTCCCATCCCCCACAGCATACCCCTGAGTGCTGGGAAGATGCTGATGATCTCACTGACCAATCACGGAGCCGTTCTAGCACCTTTGCGAGGAATTCCGGATGAAACCGTAGCTCAGTGCAAACAATTCAGGAGTTTCTCAATCACTAGGGCTTGAGATTAGTTACTTTGTCACTCAACGCTACTGAATCATGGCAAGTGAAGATGCATTTGCTATGGTTCAGTTCCAGTCGGCAGAACTTCCCTGGACACTGGCCACCACGCACCTGTAATCCCAGGTAGAGACAGGGTTTTGCCATGTTGGCCAGGCTGGTCTTGAACTCCAGACCTCAAGTGATCTGCCCACCTTGGCCTCCCGAAGTGTTGAGATTACAGGCGTGAGCCACCTCATCTGGCCAGAAAACAGCCTTCTGACTGCTCCAATCCATCCTCCCAAGCCCTGGGATTCCCTGGGATTGGCCTATTATCCCTGGGTTTCCTTGTGCTGCGAATGTCTGCTGGAATCCCAGCCATCTTCGACTTCATTTAGGGTTGCCAGATACAGCCAAAAAAAAAGAAGAAGAAAAGAAGAAGAAAAGGACATCCAATTTAAATTTGAATTGCAGATGAACAATGACAAGTAATTATTTTGGTATAAGTATGTTCCATTGCAATACATGTGGCATCTTCATACTTAAAATCTGTTGTTTATCTGAAATTCAAATTTCAGATAACTAGTTGTGCTATAAAATATAGCAGTTATAGCTATAACTGCTATATTTTTATCCAGGAGCCTAAATTCTCATTCCCGGTGACTAGGGTGTCTGGCAGGAGGGTATCTAAAGTGAGGGTATCTGGACGTGATGTGAGGCACTCAGCTTCATCAGGTACAGCTGCCAAGAGGAATTGGTTTTCAGGTTCCTTTGTTAAAACTGCCCCAGATGGACAGACACAACACTCTCCTTGTCTTCTTGGCTGCAGAGTTTTCCATGAATACATCTCATGGGAATGAGCAAACTGGTTTCTCCTCTTCCTGGCACCAGACGGTGTACACCAATAACGTAGCCCAACTAGAATCTGGGAGCCCAGAATTTGAACATGGAAAGATTTTTTTTCCTGGAGCCATGTAACATGAGCCAAAAAGCTATACATAACATTTGGTAGAAACGTTACTGCTAGCACATTCTGAGAAGGTTGGTGGTAGGTGATTTTGACTTAGATATGCAGCTGATGTTCAATGAATGTGATCTATTGATAATAAAAACAGTAGCTGCTGAGTGAGGTCAGCGTGATGGCAATCTAAAATGCAGGGGCATAAATTAGTATAAGTTGCTGTTCACTCATTAATTTATTCAAAAGTGATTTCTGGCCAGGCACAGTGGCTCATGCCTGTAATCCCAGCACTTTGGGAGGCTGCGGCGGGTGGATCACTTGAGGTCAGGAGTTGAAGACCAACCTGACGAACATGGCAAAACCTCGTCTCTACTAAAAATACAAAAATCAGCCGGGTGTGGTGGAGCATGTCTGTAATCCCTGCTACTTGGGAGGCTGAGGTGAGAGAATCCCTTAAACGTGGGAGGTGGAGGTTGCAGGGAGGTGAAATTGTGCCACTGCATGCCAGCCTGGGTGACAGAGCAAGACTCCATCTCAAAAACAATAAATAAATAAATAAATAAATAAATAAATAAGTGATTTTCTTGTCCACCTATTATGTGACAGGCACTGGGCAAAAAAGATGCAGCCCTGCACTTGAATTGTTCCATTCATTCTGTTTAGGAGAGACAGATGAGTGAAGGCAATTACAGTGCAACAAGATGAGTGCTTTGATGAGGGTAACTACAAGGTGCTATGGGGACCCCTGGAGGGGATTTACCCAGGAATGAAGGTCAGGAAGGGGTCTCTAGAGGAAGACCTGAAGCATGAGTGGGAATTAGTGTGGTGAAGGGAGTGGGAGGAATGGAGAGAACTCCAGGCAGAGGAAATAGCACATGTCAAAACAGGGGAAGGGAGAGAGCATGGCACCCTCAGGACGCTGCAAGTTGTTGGGCAGGGCTGGAGGGTGAACTCCATCCCTACTCCTTTTAAATGAAAGAAAAATATTCTTTTACCCTCTTAGGTTTAGTGACAAGGGCTCTGCAAATTAAGCAAATGACAGATTAACAGAAAAAAGGCACGTTCATTTTATTTGATGTTAATCTTTTAATTTTCACATGTACAGGGGGGTCTCATAGAAAAACAAGTAAAAATCTAAAGCAGCGGTTAGGTCTGAGAGCTTATATAGTAACAAAGAGTGTTACATTTATAGAGAAGTGGCAAGATAAAGGAAAAGAGTGTGGGCTTCTAGGGAAGGTAAATTCTGGGAAGATAAATATATATGGGGGAAGAGAAGCCGGGTGAGGTGGCTCATACCTGTAACCTCAGCACTTTGGGAGGCCAAGGGGGGGCAGATCACTTGAGGTTAGGAGTTTGAGGTCAGTCTGGCCAACATGGAGAAACCCCATCTCTACTAAAAATGCAAAAATCAGCTGGGTGTGGTGGTGCACACCTGTAAGCCCAGCTACTTGGGAGGCTGAGGCAGAAGAATCACTTGAACCCGGAGGCAGAGGTTGCAGTGAGCTGAGATTGCCCCACTGCACTCCAGCCTAGGCAACAGAGCCAGACTCCGTCTCAAAAAAAAAAAAAAAGTTTGAGTGAGAAGTTATGCCCCCAAAGTTCTGTGGCCAAATGAGCTTGGAAAATAGTAGACTTAGCAAAGTTTCCTTGCTTAGTAAACTGCAGACTTCTCAGACATTTTAAAGCACCAGTGGATACTGTGAATCTCTAGATGGGAAATATAAAAAGCAGTGTTTCTCAAACACATTGAACCATGGAACCCCCCCGCCTACCTTTGTTTTCAACAGAGCATCTCATGGGACTTGTGTTCCCTGGCATATACTGTGGGAAATATTGACCTAGGTGCTAATATTGAAACAAGCTAATAGAGAGGCTGGAGAAGAAGAGGAACAGGGCAAATATAATATATTTTTAAGTTCTTTTTGTAGAGTTGGGGTCTCAATATGTTGCCCAAGCTGGTCTGGAAATCCTGGCCTCAAGTGATCCTCTGGCCTCAGCCTTCCAAAGTGCTGGGATTGAAGGCATGAGCCACCATGCCTGGCTGGGCAGGGCAATTAAAACGTATAGTTTGGGAGTAAAAGCCAGAAGTTTGAATACCAAGTCAGAAGGACCAGAAACTTTATCTAACTTAAAGGTCACCGACAATGGCAAACTGGAACATAAATTTTGTTTGACTTCACTGTTAAAAAAAAGAAAAAGGTTGGGGGCCAGGTATAGTGGCTCAAGCCTGTAATCCCAGCACTTTGGGAGGCCAAGGCAGACAGATCACTTGAGGCCAGGAGTTCAAGACCAGCCTGGCCAACATGGTGAAACCTCGTCTCTACTAAAAATTCAAAAATTAGCTGGGAGTGGTAGTGTGCACCTGTAATCCCAGCTACTTGGGAGGCTGAGGCAGGAGACTCACTTGAACTCGGGAGGTGGAGGTTGCAGTGAGCCGAGATTGCACCATTGCACTCCAGCTTACATAACAGAGTGAGACTCCATCTCGAAAAAAAAAGAAAAAAAAAAGGAGAGTGAATTTTACATAAATGTCCGATATCAGAGCATTTGATAACACTAGCATCACATTTTTACATGGCAATAACTGGCTGCCCTGTTTAAACAAATTTCTTCAATTTGCCACAGTACCCATTGTACCCTATTATATTATAATTGACCTACTTTTGTCACTTACGTTACAAAGAAGTGGTTGAGTTTGTGAGCCTTGGTCTAACTGCATATTGTAAAGGTCACAGAAGCTGGAATAGTGGTCTATATTCTGTAGCTACCACTCAGCCATTTATTTTTATAACTTGTTTCTTTTTCTGATTATAAAAGTTGCTCATGCTGACTCTAGAAAACTTGGAAATACAAAAAGTATGAAAATAAAACAGTGACGTGCACAGTAACCACAAGTTAGTGATGACTGTTTAACTTCTGTTATTTTTTTCTTCTTTTTTTGCATCTATTATCTAGATTTTCATCATATTTTGGATCAGACTATATTTGCAGTTCGGTATTTTGCCTTATTTAGAAGACATTCTACCAGCTACTAAGTATGGCTTGTTCTGCCATATTGCAATAGTTGAGTTTCCAAGAAAACTCATTTTATCAGAAATCACTTACAATGGGACTAGAGAGGTTATGGGCTAAAAAGTTTTAGACTCCCTCAAAAAGGGTACTTTTTTTAATGCTGGAATGTCTATCTTAGAGTATTTTGTTTGTTTGTTTGTTTGTTTATAATTATAAGGATACAGCTCTAAAAGTTAAACATAGGCCGGGCGTGGTGGCTCACACCTGTAATCCCAGCACTTTGGAAGGCCGAGGCGGGTGGATCACCCTAGGTTGGAAGTTTGAGACCAGCCTGACCAACGAGGAGAAACGCCGTCTGTACTAAAAATACAAAATTAGCCGGTGTGGTGGTGCATGCCTGTAATCTCAGCTACCTGGGAAGCTGAGGCAGGAAAATTGCTTGAACCTGCAAGGTGGTGGTTGTGGTGAGCCGAGATCATGCCATCGCACTCCAGCCTGGGCAACAAGAGCAAAACTCCATCTACAAAAAAAAAAAACAAACAAAAAAAAAGTTAAACATAATTGGAGAAATCCAACATCATATGGTTCAAAAATCACTCAAATAAAAAGAAACTAATGTCACAGTGCATGTGGGAAAGGCTTGAATAATAATGTTTCATTAATTGAGGGAATCGAGGGGCTAGCACGGGGGCTCATGCCTTTAATCCCAGCACTTTGGGAGATGAAGGTGGGTGAATCGCTTGAGCTCAGGAGTTTGAGTTTAGCCTGGGCAAGACGAGAACCCTGTCTCTACAAAAAATACAAATTTTGCCATGTGCAGTGGCATGTACCTGTAGTCCCAGCTAATTGGGAGGCTGAGGCAAGAGAATTGCTTGTGCCTGGGAGGCAGAGTTTGCTTGTGCCCAGGATCCGCAATCATGCCACTGCATTCCCACCTGGGCAACCGGAGTGAAACCCTGTCCCCCGCCCCTTCACCAAAAAAACAATAATTGAAAAAGCAAATTTTCTAAATTCATAATCATAATTTCATATAATAAGTAAATGTAAAGATTTGTGTAACTAGCTGATATAATAAAAGTATGAATAGACATTTGACTATTTCATCTACATGCCTAAAAGTTTATTTATTGATTTTTTTTTAGAAGTGGGGTCTTACTCTCTTGTCCAGGGTGTAGTGTACTGGGTTTTGCTCATAGCTCACTGCAGCCTTGATCTCCTGGGCTCAAGTGATCCTCCTGCCTCAGCCTCCCTGATGGCTGGGACTATAGATGCAGGCCACCATTCCTAGTTTTTATTTTTTAACTGTAGAGATGGATCTTGCTATGTTGCCCAGGCTGGTCTTGACCTCCTGGCCTCAAGGGAGCCTCCCATCTTGGCCTCTCAAAGTGCTGGAATTACAGTTTAATTTTTTTTGTAAATTAAATTAAATTTTACTTTTCAGATAGGATCTAGCTCTGTTGCTCAGGCTGGAGTGCAGTGGTAAAAAAATCACAGCTCATTGCAACCTCAGCTTCCTGGATTCAAGCTATCTTCCTGCCCCATCCTCCTGATTAGCTGGGACTACAAACACATGCCACAATGCACAGCTAATTTTTAATTTTTTTGTAGATACAGGGATCTCACCATGTTGCCCAGGCTGGTCTTGAACTCCCAGGCTTAAGTGATCCTCCCAACTCAGCCTCCCAAAAGTAGTGGGATTACAGGGTGAGCTACCACACCTGGCTCAAACCCTTTTTCATGAAGAAAAAATTGGAGATATTAGAGACATAAATTGTCATCATATTTAGTTGTTTTTTGTTTTTGAGACAGAGTCTCACTCTGTCACCCAGGCTGGAGTGCAATGGTGCCATCTCGGCTCACTGCAACATCTGCCTCCTGGGCTGAAGTGATTCTCATGCCTCAGCCTCCCAGGTAGCTGGGATTACAGGTGAGCACCACAATGCCTGGCTAATTTTTGTACTTTTAGTAGAGATGGGGTTTCACCATGTTGCCCAGAATGGTCTTGAACTCCTGGCCTCAAGCAATCCGCCCACCTCAGCCTCCCAAAGTGCTGGGATTATGAACGTGAGCCCCATGCCTGGCCTCGTAGTTGGCACTTTATTTTGAATCCTAGCATTCTGAAAGTGAGAGGGCTTTGGCTGCCATCCTTGTAACTCTCTCCTTGAAATAGGAATCCCCTCTACAAATCACAGTAAGTGATGTCCATTCTCTACCTGAAGTTCTCCTGCAACGGGAAACTCACTGCCCCAGAGGAGCAGTCCAGAGCTTCCTGAATAAAAAGTTCTGGCTGTGTGTGGTAGCTCACGCCTGTAATCCCAGCACTTTGGGAGGCCGAGGCAGGTGGATCACCTGAGGTCAGGAGTTTGAGACCAGCCTAACCCACATGGTGAAACCCTGTCTCTACTAAAAATACAAAAATTAGCCAGGTGTGGTGGTGGGTGCCTGTAATCCTAGCTACTTGGGAGGCTGAGGCAGGAGAATTACTTGAACCTGGGAGGCGGAGGTTGCAGTGAGTCAAGATCACACCATTGCACTCCAGCCTGGGCGACAAGAGTGAGACTCTGTCTCAAAAAAAAAAAAAAAAGTTCTTCCTCACATTGAAGCAGTGTCTTCTGCTGACTTCCACCTGTTTGCCCAATTCTGCTCTCCAAATCTGATTCTTTCCATATGACAGGCTCTTCACTATTTCAAGAAAGTGATTACATTGCCAAGCAATCTTTTTTAAGCTAAGCATCTTTAATTTTTTCATGTTTCTGGTACATCACGGTTTCCAGATGTTTTTAGAAATTCAGAACGATTTTAGGATTACATGAAATTAAAAAGGAGTTACACGAAAATAGCTTCAGCTCTGAACAAGGAAAGGAAAGAAAATCTTGCTCAGAATAGGACTAATCCATGTCACCTCAATTAATCCTCACAGCTGCACACTGAGGCCGACTGTTGGTCAGGATTTACTGTCCTGCAAGTGACAGACACCCTAACTCAGTCTGGCTTCAGCAAACAAATACATACATTAAGGAGGAGCTAAAAAGTCCCACAATTGATCTCAGCCTCCAATATAACTCATGCAGGAACTTGCAGGGACCAAAGGAAATGTCCTCTTCACCCTTTGAAGGCTTGCAGAAAAAAAATCAACTCATAAAAGACAGATTAATTGGAGAAAAGGGATACAAATCTTCTTTCTTCTTTTTCTTTCTTTCTTTCTTTTTATTTTTGAGCCAGAGTTTCTGCTTTGTCACCCAGGCTGGAGTGCAGTGGCATAATCTCGGCTCACTGCAACCTCTGCCTCCTGGGTTCAAGTGATTCTTCTGCCTTAACCTTCAAGTAGCTGGGATTACAGGCACACGCCACCATGCCTGACTAATTTTTGCATTTTTAGTAGAGATGAGGTTTCACCTTGTTGGCCAGGCTGGTCTCAAACTTCTGGCCTCAAGTGGTCCGCCCCTCTTGGCCTCCTGAAGTGCTGGGATTACAGGCGTGAGCCACGGCATCCGGCCACAGATCTTCTTAATATGTGTTTGGGGAGAACCACAGAGTGATTACCCAACTCCACAGTGGTTTGGAAGTTTATATACCATCCTGGTAAATAGCTTATGAAAGGACTGGAAAAGAGGAAATCTATTGAGGGGATTACTAGGAAGAATGAGTGGATCAGGGAAGAGAGAAGAACTTGGACAGGCCAGGCACGGTGGCTCACGCCTGTGATCCCAGCACTTTGGGAGGCTGAGGCAGATGGATCACTTGGGTCAGGAGTTCAAGACCAGCCTGGCCAACGTGGCAAAATCTCATGTCTACTAAAAATACAAAAATTAGCCAGGGGTGGTGGCACGAGTCTGTAATCCCAGCTACTGGGGAGGCTGAGGCAGAAAGAATTGCTTGAATCCAGAAGACGGAGGTTGCAGTGAGCTGAGATTGCACCAGCCTGGGCGTCAGAGTGAGACTCCATCTCAAAAAAAAAAAAAAAAAAAAGAAAGAAAAAAAACTTTGACATTATCTTGGGAAAAGGTCTGTTCAGGTGTGGTTAGCTTCTTGGTCTAACAGGGAGGGGAAAAAAACACAGTCGTTTATTTGGTGGGTCTAGAAGTTAGGCAGATAAAGGAACTTCAATGTTATCCTCTGCTTTGGGAGGGATGGTTGTGAAGGGGAAGATCAGAGAGACCTGGGGGCTTCTTCAGTTTACCATGCCGAAGGGCTGTATATTGGTTTCTGTACTCCAGCAAACTCATATGATGACACGAGGTCACGGTCCACCTCTCAGCAACATTATCTTCCGCACTGCCTTCATTCATGGTCAAAATTGTGGTGGCTCCATGGCCTGGGGTAGTGGCTCATGCCTATAATCCTAGCACTTTGGGAGGCCGAGGCTGGAGGATCACTTGAGGTCAAGAGTTTGAGACCAGCCAGGCCAATATGGTGAAACCACATCTCTACTAAAAATACAAAGAATTATCTGGGCATGGCAGCGCATGCCTGTAATCCCAGCTACTTGGGAGGCTGAGGTAGGAGGCTGCTTGAACACAGGAGGTGGAGGTTGCAGTGAGCAGAGATTGTGCCACTGAACTCCAGCCTGGGTGACACAGTGAGACTGTCTGAAAAAAAAAAATTAGCTGGGCATGGTGGCTTGCCTGTAGTCCCAGCTACTTGGGAGGTAGAGGTGGGAGGATTACCTGAGCCGGGGAGGTTGAGCAGTCCAGCCTGTGGGGAGCTGTGAACACATCACACCACTGCACTCCAGCCTGGGTGACACAGCAAGACCCTATCTCAAAACAACAATAAAAAATCACTTTTAGTGACTCCTGCAACTAACTGTAGGCTCACATCCTCTCCAAGTTCAAGTACATCAGGAAAAAGCACTCAGTGTTCCAGTAAAAGTTTCATTGTATTTCACTGGCTCTGACTGAATGATATGCCTGCCAGTGAACCAGTGATTGGCCAGGGACGTGATTAGTCTTGCTGGGGGTCAGTGTCCCATATCACCTCTGAAGCTAAGGGCAGTGGCCTCACCATCCAAAATGTATGGACTATGAGTGGCAGAGGGGTGTTTTCCCAGGAGCAAATCCAGGTGCTCTTCCCCAAAGGAAAGGAAACCAAATCAGCCATGCCCAGTTATTATTTTAATTTTATTTTGAGATGGAGTTTTGCTCTTGTTGCCTAGGCTGGAGTGCAATGGCGTGATCTTGGCTTACTGCAATCTTCGCCTCCTGGGTTCGAGTGATTCTCCTGCCTCAGCCTCCCAAGTAGCTGGGATTACAGGCAACCACCACCACACCTGGCTAATTTTTTTTTTTTTTTTTTTTTTTGTGTATTTTTAGTTTAGATGGAGTTTTACCATGTTGGTCAGGCTGGTCTCAAACTCCTGACCTCAGGTGATCCACCTGCCTCAGCCTCCCAAAGTGCTGAGATTACAGGTATGAGCCACTGCGCCTGGCCCAGTTATTATTTTAATTTCCCATTTAGATATCAGGGAACCAAAGCTCAGAGAGAGGAAACTGTTTGTCCAAGGTCATTCACTTAGAAAGAGGCAGAACTGGGTCGGGCATGGCGACTCACGCCTGTAATCCCAACACTTTGGGAGGCCGAGACGGGTGGATCACCTGAGGTAAAAATTTCCATACCCAGCCTGGCCAACAGTGCGAAACCGTGTCTCAACTAAAAATACAAAAATTAGCCGGGCATGGTGGCCCACGCCTGTAATCCCAGCTGTTCAGGAGGGTGAGAGGAAGAATCGCTTGAACACAGGAGGCAGAGGTTGCAGTGAGCCAAGACTGTGCCACTGCACTCCAGCCTGGGCAACAAAACAAGACTCTGTCTCACAAAAAAAAAAAAAAAAAAGAGGCAGAACTGGAAAAAAAACAAAAAGAGGCAGAACTGGGATTTACACATGTTTGTCTGCAAAGCCATTCTTTTCTCCCTCTTCCCACAGTGTCCAGGGAAGTTCTGCCAACTGGAACTGAACTATAGCAAATGCATCTCCACTTGCCATGGTAGCTTTGAGTGACAAAGTAACTAATCTCAAGCCCTGGTGATTGAGAAACTCCTGAATTGTTTGCACTGAGCTACGGTTTCATCCGGAATTCCTGGCAAAGGTGTTAGAACGGCTCCATGATTGGTCAGTGAGATCATCAGCATCTTCCCAGCACTCAGGGGCATGCTGTGGGGGGATGGGAAGCCCGTCACCTACTTTATCTTTATTTTCATTTCCTGGAAGTGATCTGGTACCATTTGTCATGGGTCTTTGTCTTAAGAAGCCTCAACCATAAGCATATAGACTTGGGGGACACCACAGTGGACGCTGATGCTCTAGGAATGAGGTGTGCCCAGCCAGTGCAGTGTTTTGCTTTTTTTTTTTTTTGAGACAGAGTCTGGCTCTGACACCCAGGCTGGAGTGCAGTGGCGGGATCTCAGCTCACTGCAACCTCCGCCTCCCTTGTTCAAGTGATTCTCCTGCCACAGCCTCCTGAGTAGCTGAGATTACAGGCGCCCGTCACTATGTCCAGCTGATTTTTGTATTTTAGTAAAGACGTGGTTTCATCATCTGGTCAGGCTGGTCTTGAACTCCTGAACTCGTGATCCACCTGCCTTGGCCTCCCAAAGTGCTGGGATTACAGGCGTGAGCCCCAGTGCCCGGTAAGTGCATTGCTTTATGATGGAAATGTGAATGCCTCAGTCACCATGGGCACCAGTCATGACTATTCCTCTGCAAAGCATTTCATGTATTTCTCTCATCTGTCTGTCCTGAAGACATTTGAAATGCCATCCCCAGTTAGAGTTCAGAAAGGTAAACTATGTCCCTCATCAATAGCAGAATAAACTATGATAGAACCATGCAGATAATATGTTCATGCATGGAGCACCATCCAACTGTTTAAAAGAATAAACTGGCAGAGCATGGTGGCTCACACCTATAATCTCAGCACTTTGGGAGGCCAAGGCAGGAAGATCTTTTGATCCCAGGAGTTTGAGACCAAGCTGGGCTAAATGGCAGAACTCCATCTCTCAAAAAAAAAAAAAAAAAGAAGAGTAGTTAGTTGGCCATAGTGGCATTCACCTGTAGTTCCAGCTAGTCTGGAAGTCTACTTGAGTCCAAGGAAGGTGCTACAATCAGTTTCGATTCAGACACCGCTCTTTAGCCTGGGCAATAAACTGAGAGCTGTGATTGGTAGTTCATGCCTATAATCCCAGCACTCTGGGAGACTGAGGCATGAAGATCTCTTGAGCCTAGAAGTTCAAGATCAGCCTGGGCATCATAGTAAGATCCTGTTTGTTTGTTTCCTCTTTTAGATAGAGTTTCACTCTTGTTGTCCAGGCTGGAAGGCAGTGGCGGGATCTCAGCTCACTGCAACCTTTGCCTCCTGGGCTCAAGCGATTCTCCTGCCTCAGCCTCCCTAGTAACTTGGATTACAGGTGCCTGCCACCACACCCAGCTAATTTTTTGTATTTTTAGTAGAGATAGGGTTTCACTGTATTGGCCAGGCTGGTCTTAAACTACTGACCTCAGGCAATCCACCCGCCTCAGCTTCCCAAAATGCTGAGATTATAGGTGTGAGCCACCACACCCAGCTAGGACCCTGCTTTTATAAGAAATGAATTAAAAAAATAAGCCAGGTGTAGGTGTCGTGCACCTTTGCCCTCAGCTACTCGGGAAGCTGATGCAGGAGGATCGGTTGAGCCCAAGGAGGTTGAGGCTACAGTGAGCTATGATCATACCATTGCACTGCATGGCAGCTGTGTGACAGAGCAAGATTCTGTCTCCAAAAAAAAAAAAAAAAAAAAGAATAAACTAGGAACACCTCAGGTGATCTGCCTGCCTTGGCCTCCCACAGTGCCGGGATTACAGGTGTGAGCCACCGCACCCAGCCGGCATCACTTTTATTTTCTTCTTCTTCTTTGTTTTTTTTTGAGATGGAGTCTAGCTCTGTCACCCAGGCTGAAGTGCAGTGGTGAGATCTCTGCTCACTCCACCTCCCAAGTTCAAGTGATTCTCCTGCCTCAGCCTCCTGGGTAGCTGGGATTACAGGCACCCACCACCGTGCCCAGCTAATTTTTTATGTTTTAAGTAGAGACAGGGTTTTGCCATATTGGCCAGGCTGGTCTTGAACCCCTGACCTCAGGTGATCCGCCCGCCTTGGCCTCCCAAAGTGCTGGGATTACAGGCATGAGCCACGGTCATTTTGTTTGTTTGCTTTGTTTTTTGAGATGGAGTCTCACTCTGTCACCCAGGCTGGAGTGCAGTGGCCCAGTCTCGGCTCACTGCAACCTCCAGCTCCCAGGCTCAAGTGGTTCTTGTGCCTCAGCCTTCCGAGTAGCTGGGATTATAGGCATGTGCTGCCATGCCAGGCTAATTTCTGTATTTTTAGTAGAGACGGGGTTTTGCCACATTGTCGAGACAGGTCTCGAACTCCTGACCTCAAGTGATCTGCCCACCTTGGCTTCCCAAACTGCTGGGATTACAGGTGTGAGCCACCTCACCCAGCCTCAATTTTATTTCTGAAACTTGGTGGTGAATACAAAGATGTTTGTCATGCTAGTCTCCATGCTTTTTGTTTAAATCAAGTATTTGGCACTGAAATCCCCTCCCTGCCCCAATCATGGTCAAGTTTTCATCTCAATGCTGTACTGGTCAGGAGTCAGTGACAGACATAATCTACTCTGGCTCACTAGCTAGTTTAGGCTGAAGGAGAATTGATACTGATTACATAATCAATCAGGAGGCTGAAGGTACCACTCTGAGCTTTAGAAGGGGGAGGTCATGGCCAGGCGTGGTGGCTCATGCCTGTAATCCCATCACTTTGGGAGACTGAGGCTGGTGGATCACCTGAGGTCAGGGGTTCAAGATCAGCCTGGCCAACATGGTGAAACCCTGTCTCTACTAAAAATACAAAAAAATTAGCTAGGCATGGTGGCAAATGCCTGTAGTACCAGCTACTCGGGAGGTTGGGGCATGAGAATCTCTTAAAGCCAGGTGGTGGAGGTTTCATGAGAATCGCTTGAACCCAGGCAGTGGAGGTTGCAGTGAGCAGAGATCATGTCCCTGCACTCCAGCCTGGGCGACAGAGTGAGACTCCATCTCAATTAAAAAAAAAAAAGAAAAAACAATAGAAGTGGGAAGTCAAGCAGAAGGAAACCACTGACTTTTATGTTACTGGCTGGCCTGGGAAGCCACTGTGGGAAAACCAGACTCCACAGGAATGGCCCTTGCCAGGAGAAACAGTGGAAGCAGCAGAAGTGTGGTCTTATCCTCGTTGCTTCTGGCTGGTTGATGGGACTTCATCAGCATCTGGAATCCTTGAGTTTGGAAATTGTGGTTCTTAGCTTTCCAGCCTCTGCTGTGGAGGAAGACCGACCCTAGGAGGACGCAGGAAATATTGATCCATCTGCTGTATGCACTTCTCACAGAAGCCGTGTCATTCATCTCTTTCAGCTCTACACACCTCGTCTTCCAGCCCTGACCTTCCACCTTTGCCCCCCACTCTGAACTCTTACCCCCAGCCTTGTAATAGATTGGGGTGGGCAGCTGGAGCGACTCTTAGTGAAAAACAAGGCCGTTCAGTAGGCACCATTATAAAACGGCATGTTTATGCATGTAGAACACAGGCACAGAATTGGTACAGGTGTATTAGACCTAGAAAGATGTCTGAGGTCACAGTGGACCACAGCGAGCTAGATGGTCCAGGGGAAGGCAGTACTGTTTAGCAGTGAAAGAGCTTGGCTCTGAGCCGGGCACAGTGGCTCATACCTGTAATCCTAGCACTTCGGGAGACCAAGGCAGGTGGATCACAAGATCAAGAGATCAAGACCATCCTGGCCAACATGATGAAACTCTGTCTCTACTAAAAATACAAAAATTAGCTGGGCCTGGTGGCGGGCGCCTGTAGTCCCAGATTCTCCAGAGCTGAGGCAGGAAAATCTCTTGAACCCGGGAGGCAGAGATTGCAGTAAGCTGAGATCGCCTCACTGCACTCCAGCCTGGTGACAGAGAGAGACTCCATCTCAAAAAAAAAAAAAGAAAAAGAAAAGAAAAGAAAAGAAAATGTGAGCTTATTGTTAATAACTTCTTAAGAATTTCAAGCAAGTAACAGAAGAGCATTAAGTTAAATGTAAGGGCTTTTTAAGTGTGGGATCCGGCGTGACGGCATAGGTCACATGTACCCGAAGCTGGCCTGCTGCTAGGGGATCTCCCCAAACAGAGTGGATGTTGGCAGTGGCCACCCTACTGGAATCTTCTTTTTCATTCTGAGAAGTTAGCTGAGCAGGCCGAAAGCCATTTCTGCGGACTATCACAACATGTGAAGCTCAATGGGTTTCCTATTGCCCATCTTCCATTCTTTCTTTCTCTTTCAAGACATGTTGGCCAGGCTGGTCTCAAACTCCTGACCTCAGGTGATCCTCCCACCTTGGCCTCCCAAAGTGCTGGGATTACAGGCGTGAGCCACTGCACCCAGTCTCTTCTTTTTATTTACAAGCATGTTTTTTTTAAAGCGTTTTCTCAGTGTAGGGTGCTGGAAAAGATAGCTGCCCCCCTTCAGGATGCTCATGGTGTAGTGAGGCAGATTGTTTGTTTGTTTTTTGAGATGAGGTCTAGCTCTGTCACCCAGGCTGGAGTGCAGTGGTGTGATCTTTGCTCAATGCAACCTCCCAGGTTCAAGTGATCCTTCCACCTCAACCTCCCAAGTAGCTGGGATTACAAACGTGTGTCACCACGCCCAGCTAATTTTTGTAATTTTTTAGTAGACACAGGGTTTTACCATGTTGCCCAGGCTGGTCTTGAACTCCTGGCCTCAAGTGATCTGCATGCCTTGGCCTCCCAAAGTGCTGGGATTACAGGCACGAGCCACTGTGCCTGGCTTTGAGAAAGATAGTTTTGCAAGCAAAGAATGAAAATGCTGTGCAATCTCCAGTGCATGGGACATATGTGAAAGATTGAGAGAGGGGGCCCCAAGTTTGCCTGGGGGAGGCAAGAAATGGCCTCAATGGGCCATTCCAAAGATCGTGGACTTTGTATACGATGGGTGCAGTGCCACGGTTCTGATTTGTGTTTTAGAACATCACGTGGCTGGGCGCAGTGGTGGCTCACCCCTGTCATCCTAGAATTTTGAGAAGCCTGGGTGGGTGGGCCACTTGAGCCAGGAGTACAAGACCAGCTTGGACAACACGAGGAAACTTGTCTCTACAAAATATACAAAAATTAACTGGGTGTGGTACTGTGTGCCTGTAATTTCAGCTACTTAGGAGGCTGAGAGATAGGACGGATCGCTTGAACCCAAAAGGTTGAGGCTGCAGCGAGCTGTGATCTCACCACTGCACTCCAGCCTAAGTGACAGAGTGAGACTCTGTCTCGAAAACCAAAAACAAACCGGGTGTGTTGGCTCATGTCTGTAATCGCAGCACTTTGGGAGGTCAAGGCAGGAGGATCTCCTGAGATCAGGAGTTTTGAGACCAGCCTGACCAATATGATGAAACTTCATCTCTACTAAAAATACAAAAATTAGCCGGGTGTGGTGGCACATGCCTGTAATCCCAGCTACTTGGGAGACTGAGGCAGGAGAACTGCTTGAACCCGGGAGGCGGAAGTTGCAGTGAGCTGAGATCACACCATTGCACTCCAGCCTGGGCAACTGAGCAAGAACCTGTCTCAAAAAAAAAAAAAAGAAAAAATAATCACACTAGCAGGGTGGAGGCAGCCAGCCTGGTACTAGGGAGTACAATTACGGGACTGCTTATGAAACCGCCGTTGCGAAATTATGACCGGGATAGTGAAAGAGATCTGACCTAACCAATTCCATCTTGCTTCTAACCTCCAAGCTGTCCTTGTTCACTCCTGGGCATAATTTTGGGAGGCACTTAGCTTCTAGTTTATAGTTTAGAACAAAGACAATAATAGTCCTTTCCCAAAGCAAACCCCCTTCTTTCGTGGGGACTAGAGTGGCGTTGTAACAAATTAGCCAAAAGATGAGAAATTATGGTTTAGGAGTCATGCAGCTGGAGGCTACGAGATTCTGACTCTCCCCCAAATTGCTCCTGAAGATAGCATCACTTCGTAAAGCCTGAGGTCAGTGCTTGAGATATTTTGCGGACCCTGCACTTGATGGATCAGCTGGCACCTCCCAGATCGATCAATTGGCTCATCTGATCTTGTGACCCCCACCCGTCTGTGTTCTTGTGGAACTCACCCAAGTGAGTTCACCTCTGACTCAACCAGCCAACACTCCTGACTCACTGGCTGTCCCCAACCCACCAAATTATCCTTCAAAACTCAGATTCCCAAATGCTCAGGGAGACTGAGTTGAGTAATAATAAGACTCTGGTCTCCTGCATAGCTAACTGCGTGAATTACTCTTTACTGTTTTCTCTATTGCGGTTCCCCTATCTTGACAAATTGGCTCTATGTAGGCAGTGGTCAAGGTGAACCGATTGGGCTATTAGACTCACTGTTCTGGTGACACATAGCCATGTTCTGAGCCACAACAGTGGTACCAGGCCTAGAGGAGAGGGGGTGAATTCAACAGTTAATTCAGGGCCAGGTGTGATGACTCACGCCTATAGTCCCAGTACTCTGGGAGGCCTAGGAGGGCAGATCACTTGAAGTCAGGAGTTCGAGACCAGCCTGGCCAACATGGTGAAACCCTGTCTCTATTAAAAATTTAAAAAATAGCCAGGCATTGGTGGTACGGGCCTGTAGTCCCAGCTACTCAGGAGGCTGAGGCAGGAGAATTGCTTGAACCCTGGAGGCAGAGGTTGCAGTGAGTAGAGATTGTGCCATTGCACTTCAACCTGGGTGACAGAGCGAGATTCTGTCTCAAAAAAAAAAGAGTTAGTTCAGGCTGAGCAGTGTCTCACATCTTTAATCTCAGCACTTAGTCAGCCTGAGGCAAGAGGATTGTTTTGGCTTAGGAGTTTGAGACCAGCCTGGGCAACATAGCAAGACCTCTACGCTACTTTAAAAAAAAAAGAAAGAAAGAGAGTTAATTCAGAGATGGGATCAACTTGGCTTGTTGATTGATTGGGTAGAGGCTGAGTGGGTATTAGAGTTGAAACAATATTCCTTTTTTTTTTTTGCAAAATCCAAATAATATTCTAAGATGACTAATTGGCTTCTGGCTTTGGGCAGATACATGGACACAAGAAGAAAGTTAGCTTGGAGGGAAATACTATGCATGTTATTAGTAATTTTGTAACTCAATAAAGATTTTGGGAGAACTATATGTCACTAAATGTTTTTTTTGTCTTGCAGAATCACCAGTGTTCTTTAGTTGAAATATGGCAGAGGGAGGGTCGAGGTGGCTCACGCCGGTAATCCCAGCGCTTTGGGAGGCTGAGGTGGGTGGAGCACTGTGGTCGTAGTATGAGACCAGCCTGACCAACACAGAGAAACCTCGTCTCTACTAAAAATTACAAAATTAGCCAGGCATGGTGGCACATGCCTGTGATCCCAGCTACTGGGGAGGCTGAGGCAGGAGAATCGCTTGAACCCAGTAGGTGGAGGTTGCAGTCTCCACCTCTGACCGAGACCATGCCATTATACCCCAGCCTGGGCAAAAGAGCAAAACTCCATCCGTCAAAGAAAGAAAGAGAGAGGGAGGGAGGGGAGGGCAGGGAAGGAAGGAAAGAAGGAGGAGGAAGGAGGAGGGAGGTTCTGGGTACAGAACAGAGAAAAAGAGAGAGAGAAATAAAAAAAAAAAGGAAGGAGGGAAGGAAGGAAGAAGGAAGGAAGGAGGGAGGGAAGGAAGGAAGGAAGGATGGAAGGAAGGAGAAGGCAGGCAGGCAGAGTTGGAAATCTGGAAAATAGAATAAAATGAATGGATTTGTTATCCTACCGCTGAAGCAATCAAAACAGCATAACTCAGGAAGAGGAAATCTAGGGTTCACAATTGTTTTTAGTTCTGTAATTAAGGCAATCTTTCTAATACAAATATGTGATTTAAAAATAAAAACAAGTTCCCCTAGTTTTTATCAGTAGATTCATAACTTATATATTTACACCTTTAATAGACTGTGATAAAGGAATTCAGATGCTTAAATTAAAAGATGCAGGGGGTGGTGGGGAAGGGGGATTCTTCTAAAGTTCAACTAAATCATTCAAATTTTAAGAAGTCCTTAATGATTTAATTGCTTAGCTGTCTCTCTGTGTATACAACATAAATCCTTGGAATGATTCCCAGGAGGAAAAGAGGTGGTAGCCCATAACATTCTTCTTATTTAGAAAGCATTTGGGGGGGCAGGTTTTATAATGCAGTCTTAAAATAGCCGTTAATCAGATGCTGATTCCGGGAGCTGTAAGTGTGTGGAAGCCTGAGCCACAGCACCTGAGTGGTAATCAGCATTAAGCCACACGGCAGCCATTTCTCATTGCACAGTTTATAGGCCCCTTAGTTCCACCTCAGCAGTAATGGAGGGAAACTATTTAGGTATTCATATATTCAAGATCACACCGGGTACCCTTGCGGGGGAAATATTCCTTTGACAGAATTTAGCAAAGGGGGCCGGGTGCAGTGGTTCGCACCTGTAATCCCAGCTACTCAGGAGGCTGAGGAGGAGAATCGCTGGAACCCCGGAGGCAGAGGTTGCAGTGAGCTGAGATCACACCACTACACTCCAGCCTGGGCGACAGAGCAAGACTCTCTCCAAAACAAAAACAACGAAAAAGAATTTAGCAAGGGAATTCCTGTCTGTTGAAATGTACCAGTTTTCAAGGTTCCCAGTGCTGGTCTTAAAGCAAGGCCTTTTCTTCTCTTCCCGGCTGTGATGAGGACTGTGCCACCTTGAAGCCATGTGCTTCTCTGGGCTTGGGTTTGGGAGACACGCATGGGGAAACTACAACGACTGAGGTACCTGTTCTCAGAGCTGCCTGGCTTCTTCTTTCTTTTTTTTTTTTAAGATGGAGTCTCACTCTGTCACCCAGGCTGGAGTGCAGTGGCGTGATCTCGGCTCACTGTAACCTCTGCCTCCTAGGTTCAAGCGATTCTCCTGCCTCAGCCTCCTGAGCAGCTGGGATTACAGGCACGCACCACCGCACCTAGCTAATTTTTTTTTTTGAGAGGGAGTCTGGCTCTGTTGCCCAGGCTGGAGTACAGTGGTGTGATCTCGGCTCACTGCAACCTCTGCCTCCTGGGTTCAAGCGATTCTCCTGCCTCAGCCTTCTCAGTAGCTGGGATTACAAGTGCCTGCCACCATGCCCAGCTGATTTTTATACTTTTAGTAGAGACTTTAGGATTTCGACTTGTTGGCCAGGCTGGTCTTGAACTCCTGACGTCAGGTGATCTGCCCACCTCGGCCTCCCAAGGGATTTCAGGTGTGAGCCACAGTGCCTGGCCCAGCTTCTTTCATAGCTCCTGCAGGAGGGGAGCTACCGCAGCAGCTGGCAGGGGGGAGACCAGAGAGGGACTTTCCTACCAATCTGTTACATGATGCGATAACATATTTTTCTTTCTTTTTTGTTTTTTATAATTTAAAAAAATTGAAACAGGGCCTCCCTATGTTGTCCAGGCTGGTCTTGAAGTCCTGGCCTCAAATGATCCTCCTGTCTCGGCCTCCCGAGATTGGGATTACAGGCGTGAGCTACTGCACTCAGTGATAACACACTTTTCGTTTAGGTAATGGCTCAGTGAATTTGTTTTCTGAGATTTTTCACCTATAAGCCTGGGCAGCTGGGAGGATGAATTACACAATAGCCCCGATGACACACGGCCTCTCTTCTGTCTGCCTTGGGGACATTGGTTTTTGTCAGAGGCCAGTTGTCTCCTGGAGCGTGTGTCCACTGGGGCCAAAGAGTCTGCACTGGCCTAGGGGACTCTGTATGTGGAAATCACATTATTGCCTCTGAAAGGAACTCCCCTGTGTTTGGAACCTGCCTAGCGAGACTCCTCTCTGGGCAACAGAGGTTTCGTAATCGATGCAGAAGTGTTTCTTCTCGTGACAGCCCTGCTCTAGGGATTGAAGAATGACCAAATCGATTTGAGTTCTCAAAACTTAATCGAGCATATTCCTAAATGGGATTATTCACATTCCTGTGGCATGTGAAGTGAAATCGGAATCTGAGCATTTTTGCTGGAAGCATGTGGAAGTTTTATAACCAGCCTTTAGGGGAAAATGCCAGATATTCCGATGGACGAGCAAGTAATCGCTGAGAGAGTCGGCAGGTGGAGGGCATGCGTGGGAGTCATAGATTGTACTTGGCAGCCAGGGTGGGACAGTTGGTGGCATGGAGGAATCATTGAGAGGCTGCTTGTCACACGGCTTTGTGTCAAAGTGTCAGACCACGTAACGCCTCCACCCTAGGTAACTTCTGGATGACTGAGCGCAGAGCACATTGAGTCTAAGACAACTTCAAACCTTCCATGAATTAGTGACAGTCATTGTTTGGTTATCAACTCTTGCGTGTGGGGGCCAAGGCTTTGAGGGCTAAACCAGGGGGAACAAAACCACCTTCTCCACTGAGAGCTCTTAACCTCTTGCTGACTTATGTTCTGGGTCCTGCTTGGACAGCCTTTCAGATTGGCTACAGGATGTGTTGATCTAGGCACTTCAAAAACCTTCCTTCGGCTGGGCGTGGTGGCTCGCGCCTGTAATCCAAGCACTTTGGAGGCCAAGGCGGGTGGATCACCTGAGGTCGGGAGTTCAAGACCAGCCTGACCAACATGGTGAAACCCCCGTCTTTAAAAAAAAAAAAAGAAAGAAAATTTTAAAAAAAAAAAAAAAACCTTCCTTCTACAAACCAGGACTCTTAACTTCACTCAAATGTCTCTTTGACAAAAGGATGTGGTTGTTTTGTTTCCTTCTCTCTAGCTCAGGGAAGCTGTCAATAGCTCTTACTGAGGCAGAGTCTTCCAACTGAAAACAGGTACCTCTGGGATTTAGGAGGGTAAAAATGCAAGAAGTTCCCCTAACTATGTACAACTTAATGCATGCATAATAATTAAAAATAATTTTTGGATTTTTGATTTTTTGAGACAGAGTCTCGCTGTGTCACCCTGGCTGAGTGCAATGGCACAATCTCGGCTCACTGCAAACTCTGCCTCCCTGCTTCTAGTGATTCTCCTACCTCAACACCACACCCGGCTTTTTTTTTTTTTTTTTTTGAGACAGTGTATCTCTGTGTTGCCCAGGCTGGATGGAGTGCAGTGGGGCGATCTTGGCTCACTGCAGCCTCTGCCTCCTGGATTCAAGCAATTCTCCTGCCTCAGCCTTCCGAGTAGCTGGGACTGTAGGCGCGTGCCACCACACTCGGCTAATTTTTTGTATTTTTGATAGAGCTGGTGTCTCACTGTTTTGCCCAGGCTGGTCTCAAACTCCTGAGCTCAAGCAATCTGCCCATCTTGGCCTCCCAAAGTGCTGGGAAGGCCATTCCAAAGTGCTGGGAAGGTCATTCCTCTCACCACGCCCAGTCCTAAAATTTTTTTCAAAAAAGAAAATGTAGTAATTGGGGAAAGGAATGACTTTAAATGTTCTTCCTCAGATCAACCAATATAATTTATCTCCCCCACAGGTACTGTCTACTGTATCATTCTGATCTATTTCCATATATAGCATAATAGTATAAAACACTGCTATTTAGAATGATCCTGTTTGAGCAGATGCTGCGTTGTACAAGGCCTCATGCTCTGCCTTTTCTCTTCCTCTGCTGAGGCCATCAAGCTCTCCCTTGCCTCTAGCTGGCTGTCTCCTTAAGACCCAACACCCATACCTTCAATTAAGTTGCAGAGTTCCGATGGAGAGATATTTGAAGTTGATGTGGAAATTGTAAAACAATCTGTGACTTTTAAGACCATGTTGGAAGATTGGGAATGGATGATGAAGGAGATGGTGACCCAGTTCCTCTGCCAAATATTAATGCAGCAATATTAAAAAGGTCATTCAGGCTAGGCGTGGTGGCTCACGCCTGTAATCCCAGCACTTTGGGAGGCTGAGGCAGGTGGATCACATGAGGTCAGGAGTTCGAGATCAGCCTGGCCAACATGGTGAAACCCCGTCTCTACTAAAAATGCAAAAATTAGCCAGGCCTGGTGGCAGCATGCCTGTAATCCCAGCTACTTAGGAGGCTGAGGCAAGAGGATTGCTTGAACCCAGGAGGTGGAGGTTGCAGTGAGCTGAGATCACACCATTGCATTCCAACCTGGGCCACAGAGCAAGACTCTGCCTCAAAAATAAATAGATAAATAGAAATAATTTTTTTTTTTAAAAAAAAGTTAATTAGGGGTGCACCTACCGCAAAGATGACCCTCCTCCTCCTCCAGAGGATGGTGAGAACGAAGAAAAGCAAACAGACACTATCCCTGTTTGGGACCAAGAATTTCTGAAAGTTGACCAAGGCACACTTTTTAAAGTCATTGTGGCTGCAAACCAATTAGACATCAAAGTCTTGCTTGATGCTCCATGCAAGGCAGTTGCCTTTTGATCAAGCGGGAGGCGCCAGAGGAGACTGGCAGGAACAGTCTTCTGTGGATACCAAAACTGACTTCACTGAACAGGAGGAAGCCCAGGCACCCAAAGAGAACCCATGGTGCGAAGAGACGTGAAAATGTGCCTGACACTGCCACACTGTAAGGATTGTTTCAAATACAGGTTGTACTGCCCTGTTTATAACTGTTAAAGTTAGACAAACAGTAGACAAGTACAGCAGCATATCAGTTGTATTAGCAGGATATTGTCTTCACCGCATGTGTAGTTTGAGTAGATTCCAAACCTGTGGCTGAGTTTCCTCTAGTATGATTGAGAGTTTCTTTTTCTTTGCTCTGAATAAAACTAAACTGCGGGTTCTCTATAAGTGACATTTTGAAATTTCCCTCTTTTTTTTTTTTTTTTTTGTAAAGCAATGTCTGTCTAGTTTATTGTCCAGTTAGCTTTAGTGACTTTTTTTTTTTTTTTTTTTTTTTGACACAGAGTCTTGCTCTGTGTCCAGGCTGGAGTATAATGGCGTGATCTCGGCTCACTGCAATCTCTGCCTCCCGGGTTCAAGCGATTCTCCTGCCTCAGCCTCTCAAAGAGTTGAGATTACAGACATGCACCACCACACCCAGCTAATTTTTGTATTTTTAGTAGAGACAGGGTTTCACCATGTTGGCCAGGATGGTCTCGATCTCTTGACCTCATGATCCACCCGGCTTGGCCTCCAAAAATGCTGGGATTACAGGCGTGAGCCACCACGCCCAGCTTTAGTGACCTTTTAAAAGGTGGCATTGTAAATAAAATCACTTGCAAAGAATAAAATAAAATAATATAATCCTGTTTATTTAAGTATTTCTTTGATTATGGTGTTTTCCTCATCTAAAATAAACTCCAGGTCGGGCGAGGTGGCTCACACCTGTAATCCCAGTACTTTGGGAGGATGAGGCAAGCAGATCACCTGAGGTCAGGAGTTCAAGACCAGCCTGGCCAACATGATGAAACCCTGTCTCTGTAAAAACAAAAAAATTAGCTGAGCATGATGGCGGGTGCCTGTAATCCCAGCTACTCGGGAGGCTGAGGGGGAGAATTGCTTGAACCTGGGAGGTGGAGGTTGTAGTGAGCTGAGATCGTGCCATTGCACTCCAGCCTGGGTGACAGAGCAGGACTCCATCTCAAAAATAAATAAATAGATAATAAAATAAAATAAAATAAACTCCACTAATCTCATATGTCTTTTTTTTTTTTTTTTTTTAAGAGACAGGGTTTTACTATGTTGCCCAGGCTGGTCTCAAACTCTTAAGTTCAAAGGATCCTCCAGCCTCAGCCTCCCAAGTAGCTCGACTATAGGGTGTCCCATCACATCTGCTTCATCTGTCTTGGTCATCCATCTGTCCTCGACCTAGGACAGAGCCTGGTCCAGTCTGGCTGCTCCATAAATATTTGTTGAATGAAGAAATTCATGAATGTATGAAATTCTTCAAGTGTGAACCTTCTACAGAGCCTCACACTTTTAAGTACACATTTGTTAGAAATTTTCTAAAATGAATTATTCAGTTCCATGCTATCTGCAGATAGAAGATACCAGAAAATTAAAGCTACTCCGAATGACTCAGGGTACCATCACGAACACTGCCTATTATACTGGGCTATCAGCCAGTTCTATTGAGCTCATGAGTTTTTTTTTAACCTCTACCCAAATCACTGTGATTGTTGAGTTGTTGGCTGTCTCTGCCATGTGTGGCTTTTCTCTCTTCGTCTTGGCTGGGCTATCAGCTCTTTCTATCATGGAAGCACCTGCCACAGCTGTTTTCCTAATATTCATTTATAACTTTGATAAAAACTGCATAATTGAGCTTATGAGGAATGAATTTGAAATACAAGTAAATAGGCCCCGCCTGAGATGTAAGGGAATCTCTTAGCAATGTATGTGACTGTTAAATTGTCCTTGATAGCGTTTATTTAACTTAATTCAAAAAAATTTTTCCCACCCCTTGTTCATGGTGGATAACTTAGGGAGCAGTTTGGTCGCAAGCAACAGAAAGTGATTTTGGTTATCTCCACAAAAGGGGGGCTTTTTGGAGCCCTGTGAAAGAGTGCATAGAGTGGAAGCAATTCTGTGTCACCAAGGAGCTCATAGTCTACACGAGGAAATTCAATAAAACCATTTGGAGGCATTAATAGAAGAGGCAATTGCATCAGTTTCTGTTGAGTCTCCATGTTATGTATACAAATTCTAAATGAGCAGGGGTTCTGAGGAAGAAGGGGTCTCTCTCCACTGACAAGGTCACATTAGGCTTTAAAGTAGAGGTGAGGGCTGGGTGCAGTGGCTCACGCCTGTAATCCCAGAACTTTGGAGGCTGAGGAGGGTGGATCACAAGGTCAGGAGTGCAAGACCAGCCTGGGAAACATAGTGAAACCCCATCTCTACTAAAAATACAAAAATTAGCCCGGCACAGTGGTGAGCACCTGTAATCCTAGCTACTCAGGAGGCTAAGGCAGGAGAATCACTTGAACCCGAGAGGCAAAGTTTGCAGTGAGCCAAGATTGCACCACTGCACTCCAGCCTTGGAGACAGAGCAAGACTCCATCGATGCGGGGGAAGGGAGGAAGAAAAAAAGAAAGGAAGAAAGGGAGAGAGTGGGAGGGAGGGAAGGGTGGGAGGGAGGGAGGAAGGGGTGAGATGGGATTGGGAGCCTAAAGGGGCTTATATTTTGCCTAAGTAGGCCGAGCACGGTGTCTCATGCCTATAATATCAGCACTTTGGGAGGCTGAGGCCAGAGGATCACTTGAGGTCAGGAGTTCAAGACCAGCCTGACCAACATGGTGAAACCACTGGCCTGGCTGGGACGTGATGTCTCATGCCTGTATACAAGCCTGTATACTTTGGGAGGCTAAGGCAGGAAGATTGTTTGAGGTCAGGAGTTCAAGGCTGCTGCAGTGAGCAGTGATCATGCCACTGCAATCCAGGCTGGATGACAGAGCCTGTTTCTTCTCTAAAAAGAAAGAAAACAAGAAAACTAGCCGGGCATGGTGGTACGCCCCTGTAATCCCAGCTACTTGGTGGAGGGTGGGAGCTGGTAGAGGGAGTTGGGGAGGGAGAATTTCGTGAGGCCAGCAGGTTGAGGCTGCAGTGAGCTATGATCATGCCATTGTACTCCAGCCCAGGCAACAGAGCAAGACCCTGTCTCAAAAAAAAAAAAAAGTTGAATCCTGACTCAAAAATCGCCCTATAATGCAAAGGCAAAGTTTTTTGTTTTGTTTTGGTTTGGTTTTTTGAGATGGAGTCTTGCTCATGTGGCCCATGCTGGAGTGCAATGGTTCAATCTCAGCTCGCTGCAACGTCTGCCTCCCGAGTTCAAGCCATTCTCCTGCCTCAGTCTCCTGAATAGCGGGGATTACAGGTGCCTGCCACCATGCCTGGCTAATTTTTTGTATTTTTAGTAGAGATGGGGTTTCATCATGAATTTTTTTTTTTTACCAAAATCACTGTGACGGGGTTTCACCATGTTGGCCAGACTGGTCTCGAACTCTTGACCTCGTGGTCCGCCGGCCTCAGCTTCGCAAAGTGCCAGGATTACAGGTGTGAGCCACTGCACCCGACCAAAGGCAAAGTATTGAGTGCCTTCGCAGTGTACTGGGTGCTGGGGATACAGCAATGAATGAGACAAAGGTGGTTCTGTGTCTATTTCTCATTTATTTTTGCAACGAAATGGATATTTTGTGGGAAAATGCTTAATGTAGCGTCTGGAAGCTAGGGTGGGCTTAATCAGTGTCAGTGGAATGAATAAGTGAATACATGAATAAAAATGATAAATCTAGCAATTTCTCTGATTGTTTAGTAGGGGAGCACAGAAATCACCTCATTCAGTATTTTCCAATTTTCTATCATTTTCATACCATCATCATGATTTTGCCATATACACAAATCAGATTACTATTATTTATTGAATATTCATTCTTAAAACCTAATCATTGCTTTTTGCCTAAAAAATTATCTGAAATGAAAACATGCTATTACTGTGACAAATAGAAAATTATTACCACTTTGAATTTAGATAGCAGTAACCCTGAAAGTGCATATAATAGAAAAAAATAAAACAGCAATGTTATTCAAATCTATGCAGGTATTTCTCCTTAAGAAAGGTTCTAATCCTGTGGCCTCCTTCCTCCTGCTTATGAAAGGAACTTAGCAAGTATTAGAAAAGTGTTAAAGACAGGCTAGTATCTGAGACTTTCTTTAGTACAAATATATACAATGATAAAATGCCACTTAGAATTAAGAGACTTGGCTGGGTATGGCAGCTCATGCCTATAATCCCAGCACTTTGGGTCACTGAGGTGGAAGGATTGCTTGAGGCCAGGAGTTCAAGACCAGCTTGGGTAAAATAGTGAGCCCATCTTTGTTTTTTTTTTTTTTTTGAAATGGAGTTTCTCTCTTGACGCCCAGGCTGAAGTGCAATGACTAGATCTCGGCTCACTGCAACCTCTGCATCCCGGGTTCAAGCGATTCTCCTGCCTCAGCCTCCCAAGTAGCTGGGATTACAGGCGTCTGCCACTGTGCCAGGCCAGAGACCCCCAACTCTACAAGAAATAATTTTTTAGGCTGGGCACGGTGTCTTAGCCTTGAACTCCTGAGCTCAAAGGATCCTCCTGCCTCCGCCTCCAGAGTAGCTGGGACTACAGGTGCACCATTAGCTATTTATCCTGATGCTCTCCCTCCCCGCCGCCTCCCCAAGAGACTCTTTCAATGAGGCTTTTTGAATGAAATTCATGGTGATTACAAGCTTTGAACAACAGCAATAGATAGATATGTAAAAATTATTCACTCCGCTTTAGAAAATGAATGCTTGGTGAATAGAGATGTTGGAGGACAGGGACTTGGTTTTATTTACAGTTGTGTATTAGTTTGCTAGGGCTGCCAAGCATAGCACCCCATACTATGTGGCTTGCATACGAGCAGTTTATTTTCTTCCAGTTCTAGGCTAGAAGTCTGAAAATCAAGGGGTTGGCAGGGTCGATTTCTTCTGAGGCATCTCTCATTGGCTTCTAAATGGCTATCTTTTCCCTGTATCATCACAGGGTCCTCTGTGTTTGTGTCAAAATGTCTTCTTCTTCTTCTTCTTCTTTTTTGAGACAGAGTCTTGTTCTGTCACCCAGGCTGGAGTGCAATGGTGCAATCATGGCTAAATTTTGTATTTTTAGTAGAGATGGGATTTTACCATGTTGGCCAGGCTGACCTCGAACTCCTGACCTCAAGTGATCCACCTGCCTCGGTCTCCCAAATTGCTGCGATTACAGGCGTGAGCCACCGTGCCTGGCCTCAACTACTTTTTGAATGTCTGTTAGGCACCACCCTGGGTGCTGGGAACACAGAGGTGAGCAAGAGAGTCAGTGCCCATTCCCAAGGCTCTGGCAGCAAAGAGAAAAGTTGAGCAGCAGTCAAATGTAGTATAAATTATGGTAGAGAAGGGCAAGGCATTCTGGAGGCACACACCAAGGGACTCAAGGAAAGAAGAGCATTGCCTTGAGAAACTGATATTTAAGTTGAGATCTTGAAAATAACAAGGAGCCTCCCATGCCAGTGTAGCCCTCATAAGAGCAGAAATCACGCTGCCTTCTTATTCTCCCAGTACTTGGCTCACATTAGGAGCTCAACAACTTTTTGTTAAATGGCAGAGGGAAAATGTCAAGGTTAATAGCTGGAGGGGTAGGCAGGGGCTAGATCAGGGAGTTTCATAAGCTGTCAGAAGAAGTCTGGCTTTGTGTTGGAGTCAAGGGGAAGCCACTGAAGCTTAGGAGTGGCCAGATTAGTGCTTTGGAAGAATCATTTTGGCTGTGATGTGGGATTGGGTTGCAGGGGGCTGTGGGAAACGAGATCAGCAGTTGGGTGACGGTGGTCTGCTCTAGGGACTGGAGAGATGAGAATTATCCAGGCTGAATAGACTGGGTTTGGTGATTGATTGATTGACTGGATTTGGGGTGAGGGAAGAAGCAGAGGCAACCCCTGGACCGCTGGGTTAGGAAGCTTGGGCAATGGTGACACCGTCCACTAGAGCAGAAAGCACCGGAGACCAGGCAGGTGTGGGGTAAACATGCACTGTCTTTTTAATTTTTTTGTTTATTTAATTTTTTTGCTGTTTTTATATTATTTTATTTTAGAGACTGGATCTTGCTCTGTCACCCAGGCTGGAGTGCAGTGGTGTGATCATAACTCACTGCAGCTTTGAACTCCTGAGCTCAAATGATCCTCCTGCCTTAGCCTCTCGAGTAGCTGGGACTACAGGTGCATGCCACCTCATTTGAATAATTTGTTTTGTTTTGTAGAGACAGGATCTCGCTTTGTTGCCCAGGCTGATCTCAAACTCCTGGTTTTGACCATTACTTCCACCTTGACCTTTCAAAGTGCTGAGATTACAGGTGTGAACCACTGCACCCAGCCCGGTGTTTGTCTTAGCCAGGCTGAGTTCGCAGTGTCTGTGGGCCACTGAAGTGAAGATGCCCAACAGGCAGCTGTGTGGATGTACTAGGAGCTCGTGGAAGAGGCCTGAGCTGGAGGCAGCATCATGGAAGGACTCTGCATGGTTGAGAAGGTGATAATTGAAGCCATGAGATTGGTCAGATTACTGGGAGCTTTGTGTAAAGGGAAAGAGAGAGAGACTGAGTTATTTTATGGTTCGTAACGGCCTTGGCTGCCGTCAATTAGCTAGTGTTACAGTGGAGGGCTGTACAACCCCTTCTTCTTCTTCTTTTTTTTTAAGATGAAGTTTTGCTATATTGCCGAGGCTGGAGTGTGGTGGCATGACCTTGGCTCACTGCAACCTCTGCCTCCCGGGTTCAAGCTATTCTTCTACTCAGCCTCCCAAGTAGCTGGGACTATAGGCGCCCACCACCACGCCTGGCTAATTTTTGCATTTTTAGTAGAGACGGGGTTCCTCCATGTTGGCCAGGCTGGTCTCGAACTCCTGACCTTGTGGTCCACCAGCCTTGGCCTCCAAAAGTGCTGGGGTTATAGGCATGAGCCACTGCACCCAGCCTAACCCTTCCTTTACACAAGGGGTGCAACCTACATCATAAACTGACTTTTTGAGTTTGTCGAATCTTTTGACATGCACAAATAGTAACCACTATTTACTGAACAACAAACTATGTATGAGGCACCCTGGCACGTGTTAGCTGTATGGCTACAGGGAGATTACTTAGCCTCTTTGTTCCTTAATTTTCTAACCTTCAAAATGAGGCAAAAATTACTCACTTCGAGGGGTTGTCATTGTGCGGGTGGAGTGAGTTTCTGACTAGCTGGAGACTCCTGGAAGAGCTCCTAGAGCATCATAAGCGCAATCTGGCATTTGCTATTGATCACCTTTATTGTTGCTGTTGATCACCTTTATCACTGCGGTTGATCACCGTTATCTTTTCTGTTGATCACCGTTATCACTGCTGTTGATCACCTTTCTCACTGCTTTTGATCACCATTATCGTTGCTGTTGATCACTGTTATCGTTGCTGTTGATCACCTTTCTCATTGCTGTTAATCACCTTTCTCACTGCTTTTGATCACCATTATTGTTGCTGTTGATCACCGTTATCGTCGCTGTTGATCACCTTTATCACTGGTGTTGATCACCGTTATCATCACCGCTGTTGATCACCTTTATCACTGCTGTTGATCACTGTTATCGTTGCTGTTGATCACCGTTATCATCGCTGTTGCAGTTTTGTCCAATGACTCTGCACAGCAGGAATTAGTAGCATCATTTTCAGGATAAGAAAAGACAGGCTCAGAGAGGTAAAATAATTTGTCCAGAGTCCACCCCTAACTTCTAAGGAGTTTTTTTGTTTGTTTGGTTGGTTTTCTTGAGACAGGGTCTCACTCTGTTGCCCAGGCTAGAGTGCAGTGGCATGATCTCAGCTCACCACAACCTCCGCCTCCCGGGTTCAGGTGATTCTCCTGCCTCAGCCTCCCAAGTACCTGGGATTACAGGCATGCCACTAACTGCCTGGCTAATTTTGTATTTTTAGTACACATGGGGTTTCGCCATGTAGGCTAGGCTGATCTCAAACTCTTGACCTCAAATGACCCACCCACCTCGGCCTCTCAAAGTGCCGGGATTACAGGCATGAGCTACCGTGCCCAGCAGGACTCTTGACCACAAGAGATGGAAATCCACCTGGAGCTTACTTTGGGGGGATGTACACAGGGTTGTCGCATGGAACCCAGGCACTTGATGTATCTCATATATAGATCAGGACCTCTCAGTGGCAAATCAGAGAAACCAACTCTGGTTGTGCTGAAACAAAAGGGAGCTCAAACACGGAAAGAAGGGAGCACACAAGGCTGAAGGCTGATGGCAGCTGAGGCGGGGGCCAAGGCAACATGGAGGGGGTGGGCAGGAGGCCTACTCAGGACCTCCTAGGCAGGCAGCCACCCACTGCAGTCACTTGCCTGGGATTTGTGACCTGGAAGAGGCCAGCTGAAGACACGTGCCTATGTGTGGGGAGTCCCTGGCTTGGGCAGAAGAATTTGGCTCCTCTCAATATGGTGAAGGTGGGCTGGAAGGACCCTTCCTCGAAAGATGACCCAGTTTTAGTTTATTTGGGCAGCTATCACAAAATGCCATTGACTAGGTGGGCTCGCAAACAGCAGAAATGTATTTCTCAGGGTTCTGGAGGCCGGGAAGTCCAAGATCAAGGTGTCAGCACATTTGGTGTCTGGTTAGAGCCAAGTTCCTTGTTTGTAGAAAGCACTTTCCCTGTATCCTCACGTGGTGGAAGGGGAGAATGAGCTCCTGTGGCCCTCTTTTATGAGGCCACTAATCCCAAAGGCCTCACCTCCTGATGCCATCACCTTGAAAGGATTTCAACATGTGAACTGGGGGGGAGCATAAGCATTCACACGTAGCACTCACAGGGGAAATGCAGGCCTGTTTTTGGAAGGTGATGGGTACTGGACAGCCAAAACCACACAAACCTGTACCTTATGAGGCCCTGACCTGGACTTGCCAGGGAGAGGAAATGCCCACAGGACTATCTCCAAGGCCCATTCAAGTCCCATTTTAGCCCTTATTATATTTCTGCTTCACTTTTCTCTTTTTTTTTTTTCTGAAAACTGTCTGTCTCTGCATCCTAGTATAGTTCATGGAGTAGAAAAGGCTTTAGGATTTCTTTTTTTTTTTTAGCCGGAGTCTGACTCTGCTGCCCAGGGTGGCATGCAATGGTGTGATCTTGGCTCATTGCAACCTCCACCCCCTGATTCAATTGATTCTCCTCCCTCAACCCCCCCCAAGTGGCTGGGATTACAGGCACCCACCACCATGCCCAGATAATTTTTGTATTTTTGTAGAGATAGGGTTTCACCATGTTGGCCAAGGTGGTCTTGAACTGCTGAACTCAGGTGATCTGCCCACCTCGGCGTCCCAAAGTGCTGGGATTATAGGTGTGAGCCACCGCACCCGGCCAAGGCCTCAGGATTTCTTGACTGGCTCAGCCACCATGTGACTGAATCTCTTAGAATGATTTCAAAGTTTTAGGCCAGGGACCCATTGGTTCCACTCAGGTCAGATGTCTACTTATGGGCCAATCAGTTGAGGCCAGGGGGCTGGAAATAATCTGAACACTGCCAGTGTGGATTGGAAGAGGGGAGCACTTTGCAGGAGAGAGTTGGGGACCTCTTGTAGGATATGAACCCCTGTCTTTAGGGTTTGTAAGTCCCTGTTGACTAAATGGCCCTTCATTAGCAGCTCAACACCCCGAGGTCCCCAGACCAATCTCAGGGGAGCTGGCCTAGCCTGGCATCGCCTGCAGTATCTGGGATCTTTTGGAGACTCTAGCAGCTCAGCAGGGTAGAGACAGTAAGAAGACGCTTATCATTGTGAGGCATGAGCCAGGAGTGAACATTACCCCATCAGAGCAACCCGAGAGATGCTAAAGGAGGAGGGTGGGTGTGGGGGAGGCAGCCTGTGCAGAATTGGGGACTGCCTTCTGTGGGAAGATGTCCAAAAGGAATAAAATCCCATTCCATGCCATCAAGAGAGTGGCGCCTGCACACTGCCCAGGAACTGGGACTGTAGCCCTTGAGGTCTGAGCCTGAATCCAGGGAAGGAGAGAGTCAGAGGACAAGCTCAAATAGGGAGGTTAGGCTAGGAGGGGGAGCCGGGGCACATCAGTCCGACTCTCCGCTTCACAGATTCAGAGGGCTCAGCGATGGGAAGCCTGATCCAATGCCTGGTGCTGGTGACGGAGCTGGAACCTACACTTAGGTCTCTGGATTCTTCATCTGGGCACTCCGCATTCCGCCTCCCTTGTCTCTTTTTTTTTTTTTTGAGACGAAGTTTTACTCTTGTTGCCCAGGCTGGAGTGCAATGTCACGATCTCGGTTCACTCTAACCTCCGCCTCCCGGGTTCAAGCCATTCTCCTGCCTCAGCTGCATGGAATGTTCTGTCAGACAAACTGCTCACTGGGGTTTATTCCTCCTTAATCCTAGCCACACTGGGCACCTTCCAGAGCCACCAAGAGGCAATGGGCAGCACTTCAGCTCTGAGGGCAGATGTCAGATTCCAAAGCCATCTCGCATTCTTTCTGGAATCCCCCCCCACAAGCTCTGGCCTCTCTCTGAGTGGCCTCAGCTGCTAAACAGGAGACAGGAGTGAAACGGGTTGCAAACTGGTTGAGAGATTGATATGAAATGACACAAGTTCTTGTTTTGACACATCTGTTGCACATGTAATTCTTTTTTTGAAAAATGTATTATTGGCCAGCTACGGTGACTCACACCTGAAATCTCAAAACTTTGAGAGGCCGAGATGGGTGAATCACTTGAACCCAGGAGTTCCAGACCAGCCTCGGCAAACATAGGGAGACGCTGTCTCTACAAAAAGTAGGAAAATTAACAAGGCATGGTGGCTCACACCTGCAGCCCCAGCTATTAGTGAGGCTGAGGTGGAGGATCGCTCGAGCCAGGGGGAGAGTGAGGCCATCGTGAGCTGAAGATCACGCCGCTGCACTCCAGCCTGCGCAGCAGAGGGAGGCCCTGTCTCAAACAAAAAAAGAAGAAGAAGAAAAGAAAAGAAAAAAGAAATTTAAAAAACTAAAAACTGGCTGGGCTTGGTGGCGTGTCTCTACTAAAATTACAAAAATTAGCTGGGCATGGTGGCGCATGCCTGTAATCTCAGCTACCTGGGAGGCTGAGGCAGGAGAATTGCTTGTACCCAGGAGGTGGAGGTTGCGGTGAGTCGAGATGGTGCCACTACACTCCAGACTGGGCAACAAGAGTGAAAGCAACAACTAAACACTGACCAAAAAACACAAGACAAAAAATGTATTATTAATATTGTTTTTGATGCACAAATCATAATTGCATGCATTTATGGAGTACAGTGTGAAGGTCTGGTACATGTATACAATGTGGCATGATTAAATCAAGCTAACTGACATTTCCATCACCTCACTTACCTATCTTTTTTTTTTTTTTGAGACAGAGTCCCAGTATGTCGCCCTGGCTGGAGTGCAGTGGCGTGATCTCAGCTCACTGAAACCTCCGCCTCCTGGGTTTCAGCAATTCTCCTGCCTCAGCCTCCTGAGTAGCTGGAATTACAGGTGCCTGCCACCATGCGGGGGCTAATCTTTTGCATTTTTAGTAGAGACAGGTTTCACCATGTTGGTCAGGCTGGTCTTAAACGCCTCAAGTGAGCCTCAGTTGATCCACCTGCCTCGACCTCCCAAAGTGTTAGGATTACAGGCGTTAGCCACTGCACCCGCCATTTTTTTCTTTTCTTCATACATAATTTATTGTCATTAGGATCCTAAGTACCAGGACAAAAGGCCTAAACTGGCCCTCAGGACATGAACATTTTAGAAAGTTCCATTCTTTTCTTAATGCTTTAAATTGGGGGAAAAATCTATTATAAAGGGGCAACGGACAGGAGCAACCCACAGAGGACTCAGTATGGGGACCTCATTCCCACGACTGACGTGTCATATGAAAAGGACAGAGTTGGAGGAAGAACGGCTTGGGAGGCATCACTGCAAGAGATGATCCTCCTTCCAGCGCTGCATTTGGAAGGCTCAAGAGTGACTGCTCTTCCTGAAGAAATATTGAAACAGGAAGAGAGAACTTAGAAACTTCGACGAAGCCAACCAGGAGCAGTGGCTCATGCCTGTAATCCCAGCACTTTGGGAGGCTGAAGGGGGTGGATCATGAGGTTAGGAGTTCGAGACCAAGTCTGGCCAACATGGTAAAACTCCGTCTCTACTAAAAAATACAAAAATTAGCCAAGCATGGTGCCACACACCTGTAGTCCTAGCTACTTGGGAGGCTGAGGCAGGAGAATCACTTGAACCCGGGAGGTGAAGGTTGCAGTGAGCTGAGATCACGTGACTGCACTCCAGCCTGGGCAACAGAGTGAGACTCTGTCTCAAAAGAAAAAAGAATAAAGAAAAGAAAAAAGAAAAAGAAACCCAACGAAGCTACTGGCTCCTGGCTCCTTAGGTGGAGGTGAGTTGTGCTGCAGCGGTGGGACAATTGGCCCTGGCCGGCTGTCCTCCAACTCAGAATCTTGTTTCTGGACATCCGTGATCTCAGAGGCTAGAGTCTCCTGCAATCCTTGTTGGGTTTTTCTTTCCCTGTTTCTCCTGGGTTCCACAGGGGGCTTCTGTTTGCTGGGCCTTGGCTGGAAATCCCTGTCTTAGTCCTGTGCAGCCCCGGCCAGCTGCTGGAGCTGGGTTTGTCCATGGTTTCTGTTTCCTCATCACAGCTCCTGCTGCTTTCTTCCCAGCTGGGACCTCCAGCTCCCGGATGATGACTTTCTGTCTCTTCTCCTAGTTCCACATGGCTGCGGAGGCCTCAGAATCATGGCGGGAGGCAAAAGACACTTCTTACATGACAGTGGCAAGAGAAAAATTACCTTTTTTTTTTTTTGAAATGGAGTCTCACTGTGTTGCCAGGCTGGAGTGCAGTGGCTCAATCTCAGCTCATGGCAACCTCCGCCTCCCCGGTTCAAGCGATTCTCCTGCCTCAGCCTCCCCAGTAGCTGAAACTATAGGTGCGCGCCACCACACCCAGCTAATTTTTGTATTTTTAGTAGAGACAGTGTTTCACTGTGTTGGCCAGGATAGTCTTGATCTCTTGACCTTGTGATCCACCCACCTGGGCCTCCCAAAGTGCTGGAATTACAGGTGTGAGCCACCGTGCCCACCCTCATCTTTTTATGTTGAGGCATTTGGAAATTATTCTCTTAGTTATTTTGCAATATATAATACATTATTATTGGCAATATCTGCCTGCTGTGCAATAGCTCTCAAAATCGATTCCTCCTGTCTGTCTGAAACTTTGATCAACAAACAACTCTCCATTTTCTCCCTCCCTACCCTCCAGCCTATGGGAACCACTGTTCTACTCTCTACTCTATAAGTTCAACTTTATTATTTTATTCTTTTTTTTTTTTTTTTTTTTTTTTTTTAAGATGGGGTTTCACCATGATGGCCAGGCTGGTCTTGAACTCCTGACCTCAGGTGATCCACCCACCTCGGCCTCCCAAAGTGCTAGGATTACAGGCGTGAGCCACCGCGCCCAGCCTATTATTTTATTCTTAATCTGTTTTTTTTCCTTTGCGATGGAGTCTTGCTCTGTTACCCAGGCTGGAGTGCAGTGACACAGTCTTGGCTCACTGCAACCTCTACCTCCCAGGTTCAAGCGATTCTCCTGCCTCAGCCTCCACAGGAGATGGGACTACAGGTGGCCACCACCATACCTGGCTAATTTTTGTATTTTTAGAAAAATTACAAAACTTTTGTAAATTTGTAGGCTGGTCTCGAACTCCTGACCCCAGGTGATCCGCCCCTCCCCACCACCATAGGGCTTCCCAAAGTGCTGGGATTACAGGTGTGAGCCACCATGCCCACCCTACTTTTATTTATTTATTTATTTTTGAGACAGAGTTTCACTCTTGTTGCCCAGGCTGGATTGCAATGGCACAATCTTAGCTCATTGCAACTTCCAACTCCCGGGTTCAAGCAGTTCTCCTGCCTCAGCCTCCAGAGTAGCTGGGATTACAGGCATGCACCACCGTGCCTGGCTAATTTTGTATTTTTAATAGAGACTAGGTTTCTCCGTGTTGGTCGGGCTAGTCTTGAACTCCAGCCCTCAGGTGATCCACCCACCTCGGCCTCCCAAAGTGCTGGGATTACAGGTGTGAACCACCAAACCTGGCTATAAAATTTAAATAAATAAAGGACATATATATTTGGTGGGAGATGTGGGACCAGACAGAAGGAAGGAAAAGCAGGAATGCTGACAGCATCAGGCAGGTTAACGGAGACTGGAAGCTCCAATCTCTCCTCACCTCCCTCCCAGTTCACCCCAGGGAAACTTCTGTTTTTTCTTTTTTCTTTTCTTTCTTTTTTTTTTTTTTTTTTTTTGAGATGGAGTCTCCCTCTGTTTCCCAGGCTGGAGTACAGTGGCACGATCTTGGCTTACTGCAACCTCTGCCTCCCAGGTTCAAGCAATTCTCCTGCCTCAGCCTCCCGAGTAGCTGGGACTACAGGTACGTGCCACCATGTCCAGCTAATTTTTGTATTTTTAGTAGAGACCAGCTTTCACCATGTTGGCCAAGATGGCCTCGATCTATTGACCTCATGATCTGCCTGCCTTGGCCTCCCAAAGTGCTGGGATTACAGGCGTGAGCCACCGTGCATGGCCTACCTTCTGGTTTTTCTTCACTCTAGACGGGTAGGCAGGGGTCTCTGCGGACAGCAGGAATAGCTGCTGCAATGGAGAAGAAGGAGCAGGCTGGGCTTGTGGGAGGAAATGTAGGAGGTGGTATTCCCTCCAAGGGAAGTGTGTGGCTACCAAGAACAGGTCATGGGGGGAAAGGCCTGCCCAAGGGACAGGAAAGTGGTCCTTTTAGCATCTGTGGGACAGCGGACCAACTCTGTTGGGAGATGCTTCTAGAAGCCCATTTGCTGTAGAGGCATCATTGGCAGCTGAGGTCAGAGGAAGGAGAAAGGTGTGCTGCAACAGAGGAAAGAGAAATAATTGGACCCAGGGTGGAGGATCTCGGTGGAGTCGGAGCTAGAGACAGAATGATGCTCCTACATTAACTTGATGTGACCCCTCCTTCCGCCCTCCCCTCCCCATGTTGAATTAAATTGGCATCCGTTGAAAATTGCTGGGGGTGGGGTCTGTAAGAAGACGGCAGAGGCCAGGGTCAGCAAGGCCTCCAGCTCACTTCTGGATTTTGCTAACATCGTATCCATTGAAAATGGATGCATCCCAGTCTTTCTGAGAAGGATGGCTCCTTTGTGACTGTTAGCCAGCAATTATGATAGCCCAGAGCAATTATGCTGTTGATTAGATGCCTATTTTTGTATTCACTTTGGATCTCCATAGGTCTGGGAGAGCAGAAGGTCTCTCTCAAGGGTTATAATAGTGACTTTGCCATTTGGCAGAGATTTATGGAGCTCACTCTGGGGATCTCAGAAAGCTGAACTCTTGATTTCTCCCTGAACCTGTTCCTGTCTCATTCTCTGCATCCCAATAAGTGGCACCACCATCCACTCAGTTGCTCAAGCTAAATTCCTATCAGTCACCATTGACTTTTTATTTTCCTTCCTTCTCATCCAGCAGCAAGTAAGGCGAACTCGGTCTCTACCTATGGTGGCCTAGGATGACCACTCATCCAGTTTTGGCCAGCGACTTTCTCATTTTAGCACTGAAGTTCCTGTGTCCCAGGAAACCCCCTCAGATCCAGCAAACTGGGGTCCTTGGTCACCCTCATCTTTCCCAGCCACGTGAGTCCGATTGGCACGATTCCATCCCTTCCTGGCCAGCATCCCTGCTTCCTGCTCCACAAACATTCTCCACACAGCCCCAGAGTCAGCCGGTAACTCATCAGGGATAGGATCCCTCTGTCTGCTTGAAGCCCTTCAATACCCTTGAACCCACAAGAGCCTCCTCACAGCCCTGTACGACCAGCTCTGGCTTTGCTTGGGCTTCTGCCACAGCACTTCCTCATTCGCCACTCGAGAGCCACAAGCTTCAATGTGCCCAGGCCCTGACATGCTGTCCCTGAGTCTCCACAAGGGGCTTGCTTCTGGTCATTCAGGTCTCAGTACACAGGTCACTATCTCAGAAAGGACCACCCAGATCTGAATTAGCCTTCTGCTTCTCGACTTAGTGAAGGCTAAAGTTGATCAGTCTCTAATCAGTAATTAAGTCTAAATTGGCCTCTTCATCTCATAACTCTGTTTTAATCTCCTGATGTATGTGTCATTACTAAAACAACTTTGTGTTGGGTGTGGTGGTTCACGCCTGTAATCCCTGCACTTTGGGAGGCTGAAGTGGGCGGATCACTTGAGATCAGGGGTTTGAGACTAGCCTGGCCAACATGGCGAAACCCCGTCTCTACTAAAAATAAAAAAATTAATTGGGTATGGTGGTGTGCCCCTATAAGGAGGAAAAGATCCCTAAATCTTTGTGGAGGGTGTGTGTCCTGAAATAAAACAGATTTCCAGAGGCAAAGCGAAGGGCACTTAAAGGGCATTCCCCCACATGTGGAAGGATAAAGGCAGAAATGAGCAGTGCACACACAAGGTTGGCCCTTGGTATGGCCTGTGGAGTTTATATGAAGTCATCAGTGCCTGGGTGATGAAATCTGTCCTGGAAGGAGTAGGGAGCCACAGGACGCCTTGGCACAACACAGCTAAGTCTTTTTTTTTGGTGGGGGGATGGGGTTTCACTCCATCGCCCAGGCGCATTCTGTTGCCGTCATAGCTCACTGAAGCCTTGTCTTCCTAGGCTCAATTGATCATCCCAAGTAGCCGAGACTACAGGCATGTGCCACCACATTTGGCTAATTTTTAAAAATGTTTTAATGGAGCCAGGGTCTTGCCATGTGCCCAGGCACCAAATAGTATTTTGGGGAAAGTCATTCAGTTTGCAGAAGACAGCAGGGTGGCACGGAGAGTCATTGTTCCAGGGCTGTGCTGATACTAGTGTGAGGGGCAAAGAGGAGAAGACAGGACTGGGAGAAAGGAAACAAAATAGGGAACATTAAGAAGGAAGCAGGCCAGGTGAGGTGGCTCACGCTTGTAATCCCAGCACTTGGGAGGCCAAGGGGGCAAATCACTTGAGGTCAGGAGTTCAAGACCAGCCTGGCCAACATGGTAAAACCCCATCTCTACTAAAAATTCAAAGCTTAGCTGCGTGTGGTGGCATTCGCCTGTAATCCCAGCTACATGGGAGGCTGAAGCAGGAGAATCACTTGAACCCAGGAGGCAGAGGTTGCAGTGAGCCAAGATCGCACCGCTGCACTCCAGCCTGGGCAACAGAGCAAGACTCTGCCTCAAATCGAAAAAAAAAAAGAGGAAAGCTCTGCTAGGGTCTTGTGGCAGTTTAGATCCTTGTGGCAAAGTGGAAGGAAATCTCCAATTACCAAATTCCATTGATTTCCAATGGAATTGATCAATAGAATCAGGTAATTTCAGAAATCAATAGAGCTAGGAAATTCAATAGGAAGAGAAACAGAGTTAATTAATTGGCCGGGGTATTTCTGGCAAAGGACGGGGTGAAAGCTGATAAAATTTGGGTTGCTAGGTAGGAAGTGATCTCTGTGTGAAGTACTTGCTTGAGAGGATCACACTAGTGAAATGGTTTTGCAGACTATCACATGTAGGGTGCTGCTGGGTTCCCCAGGTGGTGGTCTCTGCAGCCACTGTATCCTGTGGGGCTGCAGTGAGAGAGATGAGTTGCTTCTGCTGCAGGAAAAAAGGCTCTTAAATTCCATTAGGACAAGGACCTTCATGAACACACACAAAAAACTCCCCAGAAAGATTCACATACCCACAAACTTAGAAAAACTTGCATTCATAGCCAGTCATGAGACTAGTTAAAACAAACAAATAAATAATTTTTTAAAATTCATTTTTATTTTTTGAGACAAAATTTCATTCTGTCACCCAGGCTGGAGTGCAGTGGCGTGATCTCAGATCACTGCAACCTCGGCCACCCAGGCTCAAGTGATTTTCCTGTGCCAGCCTCCCGAGTAGCTGGGATGATAGACGTGCAGCACCATGCATGACTAATTTTTGTATTTTTAGTAGAGATGGGGTTTCACTATGTTGGCCAGGCTGGTTTCGAACTCCTGACTTCATGTGATCCACCCACCTCAGCCTTACAAACTGCTGGGATTACAGGCATGAGCCACAGTGCCCAGCCAATTTTTTTTTTTTTTTTTTTTTTTTGACACGGCCTTTTGCTCTTGTTGCCCAGGCTGGAGTGCAATGGTTTGATCTCGGCTCACCATAACCTCCGCCTTCCGGATTCAAGTGATTCTCCTGCCTCAGCCTCCTGAGTAGCTGGGATTACAGGCATGCACCACCAAACCCAGCTAAATTTTTTTATATTTTTAGCAGAGACGGGTTTTCTCCATGTTGGTCAGGCTGGTCTCGAACTCCGGACCTCAGGTGATCTGCCTGCCTTGGCCTCCCAAAGTGCTGGGATTATAGGCATGAGCCACTGTGCCCAGACTTTTGTATTGTTTTTTCTTTTAAAAGAAAAACTTGCATTTGAATTTAACCCACCTTCCTTTTGTTTTGTTTTGTTTTGTTTTGTTTTGTTTTGTTTTGAGACGGAGTCTTACACTGTCGCCCAGGCTGGAGTGCAGTGGCGAGATCTCAGCTCACTGCAACCTTCACCTCCCGGGCTCGAGTGATTCTCCTACCTCAGCCTCCTGGGTAGCTGGGACTACAGGTGCCTGCCCCACGACCGGCTAATTTTAGTATGTTTAGTAGAGACAGGGTTTCACTTTGTTGGCCAGGTTGGTCTCGAATTCCCGAGCTCAAGTGATCCACCCTTCTTGACCTCCCAAAGTGCTGGGATTACAGGCATGAGCCACCGCACCCAGCCAAACACATCTTTCAAATGAGTGTTTTTTTGTTTTTTATTTTTTTGTGTGTGTCCTTGATGGTTTGGTTTAATGCATGAAAAAGATAATGATTTTGGTTTTTGAAATAGCATTATAAATTTGTTAAAGTTTTAACTTTTAAAAACTCTCTTGTTAGTGGCTCACGCATGTAATCCCAACACATTGAGAGGCCGAGGCAGGCAAATCACAAGGTCAGGAGTTCGAGACCAGCCTGGCCAAAATGGTGAAACCCCATCTCTACTAAAAATACAAAAATTAGCTGGGCATGGTGACTGGCACCTGTAATCCCAGCTACTGGGGGTGCTGAGGCAGGAGAATTGCTTGAACCCAGGAGACAGAGGTTGCAGTGAGCCGAGATCTCGCCACTGCATTTCAGCCTGGTCAACGGAGCAAGACTCCGACTCAAAATAAAACAAAACAAAACAAGCCCAAAACTCTCTTGTTTTCTTCATCTGCTTAAATTCAGTTTATAAACATTTTTGTACTATTTATAAATTTACTAAATTTAAACAACCCATTTTAAAAGCACTTTACTTACATTTTAAACTTCATTTACACTTTTAATATATTTAGTTTATTTTTATAAATTGCTGCAATTTTCTAATATAACAAACCTTCTAATATACCTGAATAATTTTTATAAATCTAATGAATTAAACCTAAAAATGATGGATCTGGAGTTTTCACTGGGTTTCCAACGTGGTTTACAAACTTAATAAGATTTCAACTTAATCAGAGTTGCAATGCAGAAAAAAAGATTTCAACTTGAATTCCCAAGTCTAAATCAATTATTCAATTACAATTTACCTATTTTAAATTAAAATCACTGGGTTAGGCCGGGGGTGGTGGCTCATGCCTGTAACCTCAGCACTTTGGGAGGCCGAGGGTAGTGGATCACTTGAGGTTAGGAGTTTTATAGCAGCCTCGGCAATCCATGGCAAAACCCTGTTTCTACTAAAAATACAAAAATTAGCTGGGTGTGGTGGCTCACACCTGTAATTCCAGCTACTCCAGAGGCTGAGGCGTGAGAATCCCTTGAAACTGGGAGGCAGATGTTGTGGTGAGCCAAGATAGTGCCACCACACTCCAGCCTGAGTGACAGAGCAAGATTCTGTCTCAAAAATAAATAAATTTAAATTAATTAATTAAACTAAAATTAAAAAATAAAAAGAAAATTAAAAAAATTATTGGGTTAACCTATTATAAATGTCAATATGCTAAATTATCCTTAACATTTCAAGAAATTAAAATGACAGACATGTAGGGATTATTTTTAAATTCATCACAAAAAATGTGAATATCCTAGGTTTGATTTACATTATAGCTCTTCTTAATTCTGAATCTCCCCTGGGGTTAGTTTTTCTGGCCAGAAAAACTTTATCAAGGGATAAAATATCATTTATCAAGGAACAAGATAATGCCACCCCAATTTGGAGCCCATTTTTGCAGTCCTTCTATCACAGGCCAAAACTCTGAAAAGGGATAGACTCTCATCTCCTCCCAGAAGTCTGTCGGGCCCGCATTGCTCCCCAGACGACTACATTACCGATGACACTTTTCTGTTTTTAATCAGACTTGATGTTTAAAATAGATCAGATTTTCTGGACTTTTTGTTTTCTTTTCCTAGGAGGTTTTTTTTTCTTTTCTTTTCTTTTTTTTTTTTCCCCTAGGAGTTTTAAAATACCTTTTCTATCAAACCCCAAATACCTTGAACTTGATGGAATGCTTTCATGTGTCCTGTTGTCCCACTTGATGGGACAGGAGCGTGTGACTGGATCTCCCTGGTCACCTGAGTCTCAGGTCTCCCCGGGCAGTAGGGTGGCAAGAGGCCAGCCAACCCCAGGGATGACCCTCAACGTATGTTGCCAGTCAAATTTAGAGAAAGCAGAGAAGAGAACTTGTTCACAGGGGTGAGGGAGGTGAGGGGAGGGTGCCAGAGCAGTCACTGGCAGAACAAACGGAGCCAAGAACTGGGAGGGGACCCAGAACCACACAGTGTCACAGAAGCCAAGGGTGGAAAGTGTTTCCAGAAAAAAGCATTTAAGAAAAATGTCAGGCCGGGCGCAATGGCTCATGCCTGTAATCCCAGCACTTTTGGAGGCCAAGGCAGGCAGATCACGAGGTCAGGAGTTCGAGACCAGCCTGACCAACATGGTGAAACTCCGTCTCTACTAAAAATACAAAAATTAGGGGGGTTGTGATGGTGGGCACCTGTAATCCCAGCTACTTACTCAGGAGGCTGAGCAGGATAATTGCTTGAACTCAGGAGGTGGAAGTTGCAGTGAGCCGAGATCGCACCACTCCACTCCAGCCTGGGTGACGGAGCAAGACTCCCTCAAAAAAAAAAAAAAAAAGAAAAAAAAAAGTCAAACCTAGGTAAAGCTTGATGAGCTTGATGGCTGGGCGTGGTGGGTCATGCCTGTCATCCCAGCACGTTGGGAGGCCAAGGCAGGCAGATCACTTGAGGTCAGGAGTTCGAGACCAGCCTGGCCAACATGGTGAAACACCATCTCCACTAAAAATATAAAAATTAACCAGTCGTGGTAGTGGGCACATGTAATCCCAGCTACAAGGGGAGGCTGAGGCAGGAGAGTCACTTGAACCTGGGCGGCAAAATTTGCAGTGAGCCAATATCACGCCACTGCACTTCAGCCTGGGTGAAGAGCAAGACTTAGTCTCAAAAAAAGAGAAAACAAACAAAGAAAGCAACTATGTAAATAAACCTTGAGATGGATGAGGGCTTATAAAAGATTAGAAATCATTAGGATTATAAGAGCTTGGTTTCTGGACTTGATCGTTAGCTGAAGCTTTTCTGACACCCCGGCGCAAAGGCCAGCATCATTTCAGAGACTCTATCCTTTTCTTAAAAGGTGTTGGAATTTCTGTGTCCCCCGATACTATATTATAGTTAAAGTGGCATCTGTGTTTTTTCATATAGGCTCCATATTGTCATACCAGTTATTTCAAATTTATGTCAAAGTCCCTGAATCTGCTATGCTAGGGATTAGAAGAAGAAATTGACCATTTGACTTTCCTTAAGGTCACTTCCCTGTGTCTCTTGGAGAGAGGAATGACTCTTCACACAATAAGTTTCCTAGGCAGGACTGGGAAAGAGCACCAGGTAGTAGATGGGATATAGATTTAGGACAGAGATTGCAAAGCGGCAGCCTGTTTGCAGCTTCTGATTTCTTGACTATGGCACTAACGACTTTCTGGGCTGGATCACTCTTGGCTGTGGAGTCGGTCCTGTGCATTGTATGACAGGATCTTCAGCAGCACCACTGGCCTCTGCCCACTAGATGCCAGTTATGACAACACAAATGTCTCAAAGCTTTGCTAAACATCCCTTGTGGACAAAACTGCCCCTAGCCAAGATCATGTGCTGCAGCTATTTTAAGCAGAGAGGGTTTTGTTTTCTGTTTTGTTTGAGATGAAGTCTCACTCTTGTCCCCCAGGCTGGAGTGCAGTGGTACAATCTTGGCTCACTGTAACCTCCACCTCCCGGGTTCAAGCAATTCTCCTGCATCAGCCTCCCAAGTAGCTGGGATTACAGGTGCCTGCCACCACGCCGGGTTAATTTTTGTATTTTTAGTAGAGATGGGGTTTCACCATGTTGGTCAGGCTGGTCTGAAACTCCTGACCTCAGCTGATCTGCCCACCTCGGCCTCCAAAAGTACTGGGATTATAGGCGAGAGTGACCACACCCGGCCCAGAGACTGAGAAGGTGGTTTTAGACCCACACTAACATCATTGTGAGAGCCAGGCTAGGCTTCAGAAACACACAGACCTGGCCTTTCCCTGGTTCTGCCTCCCAGCCCCAATCAGTGGGTGCTTTCCATCGTTGCCTTGCCCTGTAAGGGGTCCCCCTTGACTCACTCACATCCCCCCCAGCCTCCAAAGATTTTGATTTTAGATCAGTGTCTGAAAGACCTATTTGCAAATCCTTGGTTCTGCTTCTTGCCAGCTGGGCACTCTTGGGCAAATTATTTAATTTTTTTTAGCTTGGTTTCCCCATCTTTGCGATGGTGAATAATACCTACATGACCAATTAACTTTTTGTCTTTCCAAAATGCAGACACTAATAGTTCTAAATAGTACTATGTAGGGCTGTTGTGATGATTAAATAGAAATACACTTCAAAGACCAGGCACGGTGGCTCACGCCTGCAATCCTAGCACTTTGGGTGGCTGAGGTGGGCCATCACTTGAGATCAGGAGTTCGAGATCATACTGGCCAACATGTTGAAACCCTGTCTCTACTAAAAAAACACGGGGCTGGGTGCGGTGACTCACACCTGTAATCCTAGCACTTTGGGAGGCCGAGGTGGGTGGATCACCTGAGGTCAGGAGTTCAAGACCAGCCTGACCATCATGGTGAAACCCCCTCTTATTAAAAAAAAAAAAATTACAAAAGTTAGCCAGGTGTGGTGGGGTGTGCCTGTAATCCCAGCTACTCAGGAGGTTGAGGCAGGAGAATTGCTTAAACCCGGGAGGCAGTGGTTGCAGTGAGCTGAGATTGCGCCACTGCACTCCAGCTGGGCAACAGAGTGAAACTCCATCTCAAAAAAGAAAGAAAGAAAGAAATACACTTCAAGTGCTTGCAGCTGTTCCTAACACAGTAGGGGCTCAACCCATATCTACTATTTTTATTATATTCAATATTAAATGATAGCATATGCAAAGAATGAGTACAGCGTGGTACACTGTAGGTGAACAGTAAATGAAGCTGTCAGCAGTAGTAGTAGTAGCAAGGCTGTATTCTTAGGAAATATATATATATATGTATTTTAGACAGAGTCTTGCTCTGTCACTGTCACCCAGACTGGAGTGTAGTGGCGTGATTTCAGCTCACTGCAACCTCTGCCTCCAGGATTCAAGCTATTCTCCTGTCTCAGCCTCCTGAGTAGCTGGGACTACAGGTGCGTGCCACCATGCCTGACTAATTTTTGTATTTTTAGTAGAGACAGGGTTTCACCATGTTGGCCAGACTGGTCTCTAACTCCTGACCTCGTGATCCACCTGCCTCGGCCTCCCAAAGTGCTGGGAAAACAGGCGTGAGCCACCGCACCCGGCCTAGAAAAATAATTTTTAAGGCTCAGAATCCAGCCACAGGGGCACATCTGGCCCTCCTGTGAGGTTCCTTCAGGTTGCAGGCAGATACGAAATAGGAATGTTTATAGTTGAGAAGCTGAGATATGAGAATTGTTGTTGTTCTGTTAAGATCATTTGAATCAGGAGATGCGGAATTTTTTGACAGTGCTGATCCTCAAAGTAGCTTTTTTGTTTGTTTGTTATCCCATTGAGACAGTCTCACTCTGTCGCCCAGGCTGGAGTTAGTGGCATGATCATGTGTCACTGCAGCCTCAACCTCCCAGGCTCAAGTGACTCAAGTGATCCTCCCGCCTCAGCCACCCAAGTAGCTGGAACTACAGGTGCACCCCACCATGCCTTGCTATTTCTTTTTTCCAGAAATCAGGGTCTTACTGTGTTGCCCAGGCTGGCCAGGATCCTGGCCTCAAGCAATCTTCCCACCTTGGCCTCCCAAAGTTTTACAAGCTTGAGCCACTGCACCCAGTCAGTTTTTCTCCTTGCAATATGAAATGTAATGCCTTTCACTTGTCAGAACAGAAACTAATCGTTTTCTCCATGGAGGACGAAGAAAAAAATTATCAAGAGCCTCAGGTGTTTTCAGACTTTAGAGATGAGTATACTATTATATCTAAAATGTTTATTTTTTGAAAAAGCTGAATTTATAGCTGAGCTGATGACCTGGTTCTTTCCTCCCTGCAGCCCTTCTTCTAATCTCCCTTGGCTCTCACTTGCCCCTGGGTCTGGGAGTGGGTCTATCCTGCTACCTGAATCACACCCTGCTGTGGCTCCTCAGTAAGCCTGAGCGTCTTTCTCCACTCACATTCCCTCTCTGCCTTGTGGCTGTCTATTAGCGTCTCAACTTCTCTTTTTCCCTCATCTTTTATTTTCCTTGATCTTTTTTCCTTCTCTGTGTCTTTCCTTCAACGACGAAAGTGCATTGATCAAATGTAAGGTTTGATGGTGTGCTCTTTAAAAAACATCGCGTTGCAAAACAAAACCTCTATCAAAGAAAATCGGGAAAAATAAGGAACATTTAAAATAATCCCTTTAATCTTATCTCCCTAAAACAGTCATTCTGACAAATCTAGATACATCTTGTCTTTGTTGCATTGCTGGGCTTTTTCCCCTATTTTTTTCTTACCACAGGTAGTGATAAAAAATACCATAGATTGGATATATTATAAAAAACAGGCCAGGCGAGGTGGTTTACACCTGTAATACCAGCACTTTGGGAGGCCAACGCAGGTGAATCACCTGAGGTGAGGAGTTCGAGACCAGTCTAGCCAACATGGTGAAACTCCTTCTCAACTAAAAATACAGGCTGGGCTCGGTGGCTCACACCTGTAATCTCAGCATTTTGAGAGGCTGAGGCGGGTGGTTCACGAGGTCAGAAGTTCAAGATCAGCCTGGCCAAGATGGTGAAACCCCGTCTCTACGAAAAACATATAAAAATTAGCCGGGCGCAGTGGCAGGCACCTGTAATCCCAGCTACTCGGGAGGCTGAGGCAGGAGAACCACTTGAACCCGGGTTGGGTGGGTGCAGAGGTTGCAGTGAGCTGAGATTGAGCCGTTGCACTCCAGCCTGGGCGACAGAGTGAGACTCCATCTCAAACAAACAAACAAACAAACAACAACAAAACACACAGAGGTTTTAAGTTTATTTCTGAAAATTCTAAAGCTGGGAAACCGGAGTTTAAGGTGTTGGCATATTTGGTGCCTAATGAGGAGCCGCTTCCTGGTTCATAGAACAGCACCTTCTAGCTATGTCCTCATGTCCTCATGTCCTCACATGGTGGAAGTGGCAGGAGTCTCTCTTGGACATCTTTTTTTTTTTTTTTTTTTTTTTGAGATAGAGTCTTGCTCTGTCACCCAGGCTGGAGTGGTGGCATGATATTGGGTCACTGCAACTTTGGTCTCCCAGATTCAAGTGATTCTCCTGCCTCAGCTTCCTGAGTAACTGGGATCACAGACACCTGTCCCCACACCTGGCTAATTTTTGTATTTTTAGTAGAGATGGGTTTCGCCATGTTGTCCAGGCTGGTCTTGAACTCCTGATCTCTCGGGCTTCTTTTATAAGCACACTAATCCCACTCATGAGGTCAAAGCTCTCATGACCTAATCACCTCCCAGAGACCCTGGGTCCCAATACCATCAGCTTGGTGATTAGGTTTCAACATAGATATTGAGGGAGGGGAGTCACAAATATTCAGACCATAGCACCCCATATTTCTGTTTTGAATTCAGCATTTCTTGGTTGTATTGTATCGTAAACATTTTGACGTTGCTACATTGTTTTCATAAATGCCATTTTTTTGTTTTTTCTTTTTTTAAATTTTTCTTTTTTAATTTTTTTATAAATGCCATTTTTTAAAGTGACTGCAAGTAGTCTGGCTTATCTAGTGAAAGTGTCATAACTTACTCAAGTCATTCCCCATTCTGGACATGTACTTTGTGTCTTTCTGATCTTTATTCTTTACTCTGTAATGAATATTTTCATGCATAAGGATAAAATATTTTTTTCAATGTGGGTATCTGTAAATATAATTACTAAGTAGAAGGATTAAAAAGCCATGTTTCTTAATAAATGCATATTTCCAGTTATTCCTCAAAGGTTCTATTGACATGAATCACCAATATCTATTTCATTTCTCCCTCGCCACTGTTAGACATTAAAGTTTCAAACAAATCGTACTACTAGGAAGCAGTGTCTATTCACGGTTTCAATAAGCACTTCAAAAATTACTGGCATTTTTAACGATTGAATTAGTAGATCTATATCTTTTGTGGTGGATTTTCTGCATACTCCTTTTATTTATGAAACCCTTAGTGTCTGGCTTGGTAATTTAAATGAACTCTACAAATGATCCGTCTATTGTTTATTATACTCTTCAGTGGAATATTTTTTCCCACTGCATTTGCCTAATTTTCCATAGCTATATTATCAAATCTATAGCTCTTTTGGTTTATCTCACTCATGGTTTTTCTGTTATCTGAGTTTTAAAGTCTATCTCCTGGAATTAATTTTTAACTTTTTCTTTTTCTTTTCTTTTTTTTTTTTTTCTGCTTTTTCCATCCTGAATCAACATCCCTGTAATTAATTTTGATATATGATACATGTCTACGTCAAATTTTTTTTTTCTAATGGACAGTTGGTTACTCTAGAAAATTTATTAGTAATCCTTGACTTTAAAATTGATTTGGAATGCCTTTTTAATCAAACATTAGCAGGAATCTATTTCTGGGCCATTTTATTCGATCATTCATCTTGCTGCTCCTTGGTTATTACCACATCGTTTGATCATTGTAGTATTTTAGTGTGCTTTGATATCTTACAGAGCTTGCTTCATCTCATTTCTTTAGTTTCTTCTGAATTTTCTTCTCTATTCTTGTCTTCTCTATTCTTCTGAGTCAGTTTTACAGATACTTTTCTTTTTTGTTGTTTGCTTTCGTTTTTCATTTGGAAACAGGGTCTCCCTATTTTGCATAGGCTGGGCACCAACTCTCCGTCCTTCTACCTCAGCCTCCTGAGGAGCTAGGACTATAGGTATGCACCACCTTGCCCAGCTACTCAGATGAGTTTAGAATTTTCTTGCCAACGTCCTGTCTTCTCCTTTAGTGGGGGGATGCAGGGTGGGCTGGCCCAGGTTTTTGATCTCTAATGCCCTCATAGCACATATGTGTGTGTGTCAGACAGACCTGCTCAGGGAGGTCACCAGAACAAGGGGTTTGACGTGAGTGTACATAAAACCAAGGAACAAACTCCAAAACAGGGCCTTCCAACCAGAGAGAAGATGTGATTAAACCTGCCCTAGGGTGGACTGGATTGATTAAATTAAGGAGGTTGCAGGAATGGGTGGGGCTAAGTGGGACCTATTTAAGGCCTCCTATCTTCCTCCTGAGACTAATGGCTTCCAGCTCTGCCTGACGCGGTCTTCAGCTCTGCAGCGGTCTTTTCCATCTCTGACTCCAGCAGTTGTCAGCTCCGACTAACTCTAGCAGTTTCCAGCTCTTCTCAACTGAATTCTTTCCAGGTATGAAGACCAATGCGGGGTCTGAGGGATATGGAACCTTCACCATAGTTTTTTACTTTTAATTTTTTTTTTTTTTAAAGACGGAGTTTCACCATTTTGGTCAGGCTGGTCTTGAACTCCCGACCTCAGGTGATCCGCCCGCCTTGGCCTCCAAAGTGCTTGGATTATAGGCGTAAGCCACCACACCTGGCACCTTCACCATAGTATAACTAGTTTCTTCAAGTCCTGGGTGGGCAAAGGTGGTCTCTGGGGAGGTGGTGAAGGCTGGTGTTGTGTGGGGCTTGGAGTGATGAAGGAAATTGGGGTGAGCAGTCAAGGAGGTCCCCATTTTCCAGCCGGCAGCCTCTCTGTGTGTTGGGAGTGGAATAAGGGGCTAGTCCCTGTGTCCAGTGAAATGAGAGTGTGCTTGGCTGTCAATGAGCTCCCCCGGGGAGCCTGTTGGAGAGCTTGGGTCTCATTTAGGAGATGATGTCCACAGATCCATGCTTAGGCTTATGAGAAGTTGGTCGAGTTGTGAATCTGGTTTGATTGCTGAGTGGACCAGAAACGTGGGCAAAATCTAAACTCCCAAGCCCGACTCCTCAACTGCAAAATGGAGATAAAATTATCAGATAATCTAGGGTTGTTGTGAGAATTTAACAATTGTGTATTCAGGCTTTTGAGGTTTATTGGAGACGGTTTCGCTCTGTCGCTCAGGCTGGGGGGGCAATGTTGTGCTCATAGCTCGCTGCAGCCTTGATCTCCTCCTGCTCAAGCAGCCCTCCCACTTCAGCCTCCCAAGTAGCTAGGACCCCAGGTGTGTACTTCCTTGACTAGCTGATTTTTGAACTTTTTGTAGAGACAGAGTCTTGATATGTTGCCCAGTCTGGTCTTGAGCTCCTGGCCTCATGCAGTCCTCCAACCTCTGCTTCCCAAATTTGTGAGACTGCACATTTAGAAATCAAAACTTAAGAGATGAACGTTTAGGCTGCACATGGTGGCTCATGCCTGTAATCCCAGCACTTTGGGAGGCTGAGGCAGGTGGATCACAAGGTCAGAAGTTCAAGAACAGCCTGGCCAAGATGTAAAACCCCATCTCTACTAAAAATACAAAGAAATAGCTGGGCATGGTGGCAGGAGCCTGTAATCCCAGCCACCTGGGAAGCTTGAACCCGGGAGGTGGAGGTTGCAGTGAGCCGAGATCGAACCACTACACTCCAGCCTGGGGGACAGAGCGAGATTCTGTCTCAAAAAAAAAAAGATGAAAGTTTAGAGGTGAAAAGTGATAGGTTTTGACATCCTGGTTTCACCATCTGATGAGATAATCTGCAAAATGTGGATAAGGAATCAAGGGTGGTTATGAAGATTAAAAAAGGTAGACCCCCCCCAAGTCCTGTCGTGATACTCCATTCTTGGCAAATACGGTAATCCAGAGATCCAGGGATATTCCATCTTTCAAATGGGCTTTTTTTGTTTTTTATTTTTGTATGAGCTTGAGAGTTGGGTTTTATGCATGGAAAGAATTATTCAGAAATAATTTAGGTTTTGAAACTGCATTTTAAATTTGTTAAAGTTTTAACTTTTAAAAACTCTTGTTCATCTTAAAATCAGTTTATAAATATTTTTATACTATTTATAAATTTACTAAAGTTTAAACAACACAGTTTAAAAACACTTTCATTATATTTTAAACCTCATTTATACTTTTAATATACTTAATGTTTATAAATTACTGCAATTGTCTAATATAACAAAACTTCCAATCTATCCAAATAATTTTTATAAGTCTAACAAACCTAAAAATGATGGATCTGAAGTTTCTCCTCGGGGTTCCAACACAGTCTACAAACGTAATCAGATTTCAACTTAATCAGAGCTCCAATGCAGAAAAAAAATTTCAACTTTAATTCCCAAGTCTAAATCAGTTATTCAATTACCTACTTTAAATGAAAATCATTGGGTTATGCCAGGAGTGTCATCTCACCCCTGTAATCCCAGTATTTGGGGAGGCTGAGAGGGGCAGATCACTTGAGCTCAGGAGTTCAAGAGCAGCCTAGGCAACATGGCGAAATCATGTCTCTACAAAAATTTTAAAAATGTAGCTGGGCATGGTGGCATGTGCCTGCGGTCCAGTTACTGGGGAAGCTGAGGTGGGAGGATTGCTTGAGCCTGGGAGCTGGAGGTTGCAATGAGCCGAGATCTTACCACTGTACTCCAGCCTGGGTGATAGAGCCTGACCTCACCTCAAAAAAACAAAATCTAGCCTGGCGCGGTGGCTCACGCCTGTAATCCCAGCACTTTGGGAGGTCGAGGTGGGCAGATCACGAGGTCAAGAGATAGAGACCATCCTGGCCAACATGGTGAAACCCTGTCTCTACTAAAGATACAAAAAAATTAGCTGGGCGTGGTGGCATGCGCCTGTGGTCCCATCTACTTGGGAGGCTGAGTCGGAAGAATCGCTTGAACCCAGGAGGCAGAGATTGCAGTAAGCGGAGATTGCGCCACTGCACTTCAGCCTGGCGACAGAGCAAGACTCCGTCTCAAAAAAAAAAAAAAAAAAAAAAAAAAAAAACTAAAAACTAAAAACTAAAAAAAGAGATTCAAGACAGCCTGGGGAGGGAGAGAGGTGAAGGTGATTCACCATTTCTCTGGCCATCACTCTCATCAGGATTGGGAAGCATTTACAAGCTGGGAAGTTGACCACTTCAAAGAGCTTTTGGTGACATAGAAAAGTGCTCACAATAAAATGTAGGGGACAATAAGGAAATGAAGTTTTTGCATGGAATGATAGCAATTCCATCAACATCTCTATTGGCTAGCTCATTTCCATGCCAGTGGTGCCCAAATAACCTTTGTTCACGAGGTCCCCCTGCCATGTTTTAGTTATTTTTCCACTCAGATTCTTCCAGCCTACAGACAGCAACATGAGAACAGGCAGCCATATTGAATCTGGCGGTAAAAAGTTGACGTGGCTTCAAGTACATAAATCTTAGTAAAGGCCAGCTTTGGTTCCAAGTGGAAAATTCATGCTAATGTACTATCTGGATGGGGTGGGATGGGTAAGCCATGTCACTCCTACGGAAATTTCTCCAGACCTGCCCTTCTCTACACTTAGCCCAACTAGTCAAAGGCTCCTTGAGAGGGGAGATTGCCAACTCTTAACATTCCATGACTTTTTGAAGTCTGGGCTCCCCACCAGCTGGAAGCCTGTTGAAAGATTCTGGTTGTCAGCACAGCGCTGTTTTTGGTTAGGTTTTTGTTTTGCAGGTGAATGTAAATACCTTAGGGCAGGGCATCCCTTTACACTTTGCCTCAAGCCCCACATTTCCCTATCAGTTACCATCTGGCCATTCCATACATTGTCCTGCTTGCACTAAAGGCATTGAGTTTCTTTTCCTTTTTGTTTGTTTTTAGACAGAGTTTCACAATTGTCGCCCAGGCTGGAGTGCAATGGCGCAATCTGGGCTCACCACAACCTCTGCCTCCTGGGTTCAAGCAATTCTCCTGCCTCAGCCTCCCGAGTAGCTGGGATTATAGGCATACACCACCACGCCTGGCTAATTTTGTATTTTTAGTAGAGATGGGGTTTCTCCATGTTGGTCAGGCTGGTCTCAAACTCTCAACATTAGGTGATTCGCCTGCCTCGGCCTCTCAGAGTGCTGGGATTACAGGCGTGAGTCACTGCTCCCAGCCCCTCTTTATGTTTTTTTAATTGTCTGCCCATCCCCAAGTTTCATGTATTAAGTCAACAAATATTAGAAGTATCTATTGTGTCATCAGCCACTTAGTAGGCCCAGTGAACAAAAAGCAACCCCCTGCCCCCCCACCCCACCACCACCACCAGGGAGTTTATGGTAAGCAAACAAAGGAAAAAGTTAAAAATACATAAACATGTTATAAGTTTGAAGAAAAGGAAAACAAAGCAAAGTAAGGGGTTACATGGCTCCCAAGAGGTGGTCAGGGTGGAACTCCCAGAGGAGGTAACATTTGAACTAAGACCTGAGTGAAGCAAGTTGTGCAAATATCTGGGCCATCCAGGAAGAAGCACCAGAAAGGCCAATCAATGCGCTTGAGACAGGAGCATGATAGCCAAGTCTGAGGAACAGCAGAAAGGCTATGGACAGAGTGGAAGGAAATGGGGTTAGATGGGTTTGGTCTTAGAAAGATTTCAAGATTTCCTTTTTTTTTTTTTTTTTTTTGAGACGGAGTCTAGCTCTGTCACCCAGGCTGGAGTGCAGTGGCATGATCTCAGCTCACTACAACCTCTACCTCCCAGGTTCAAGCGGTTCTCCTGCCTCAGCTTCCTGAGTGGCTGAGATTAGAGGAGTGTGCCACCATGCCCAGCTAATTTTTGGATTTTCAGTAGAGATGGGGATTTCGCCATGTTGGCCAGGCTGGTCTTAAACTCCTGATCTCAAGTGATCCACCCGCCTCAGCCTCCCAGAGTGCTGGGATTACAGGCGTGAGCCACTGCATCCAACCTAGAAAGACTTTTTAGATTGTGTTGTAAGTGGGATGGGGAAGCATGGGAAAGTTTGAGTAGAAAAGGACACAGTCTAGATGGTGCCAAAGATCTTTTTGGCTGCTGTGGGGGAGAACAGACAGGGTTGGAGTAGATGCAGAAAGACCAGTGAAGACAGAGACTTAATCCCAGTGAGAAGGTAAGGTCCAGGCCAGCATGGAAACAGACGGTGAGAAGTGAGTGCACTGGGGATGCATTTTGAAGAGAGAAACATTTGAAGGATTTTATGACATTAGGTGTGGGGTGAGAAAGTCAAAGGGGTACAGAAATTTAGGCTGTAAGATTTTTGGTCCAGGCAACTAGGAAAATCATTGCTGAGATGAGAAGGCTGAGGGAGTCCAGAGTTGAGTGTGGGGCATGTGAAATTTGAAAGGCTGGTGGAATGTGCCTGTGAAACATTTAGAACTGTCCAGTAGCCTTTGAGATTCATGTCTAAAGCTCAGCTCCAGGCTGGAGATAATAAAGTCAAGTTGTCTGAACATAAAAGGCACTTTGAAGGCATTTAAAGATGAAGGCAGCGTTTTCTTTCTTTTTTTTTTTTTTTTTTTAAGTTGGGGTTTCACCATGTTGGTCAGGCTGGTCTTGAACTCCTGACCTCAGGTGATACGCCCGCCTTGGCCTCCAAAGTGCTTGGATTAGAGGCGTGAGCCACCATGCCCGGCCAAAGGCAGCGTTTTTCAAGCTACAGTAGTAATTTATTACTGGATCATGAAGTCAATTTCATAACTCAATCCTGGTCCTGACCATCATTTTTAAAAGAGTGAAAAGAAAGAAAATAAGAAAATTTTAGAGTGCAGGTTACAAAAGGTTTGTCATTGTTTTATGAAATGTTTTATTTTGATCGTATTTGTGTGCATGCCCATGAACTTGGTCAGGATGTGAAATGTATTTCTTACTGTGAGTCACAGTCAGGAAAGTTTGAGAGGTGAGTGGCTCTAGAGAACTGAGGGCTGAACTTTGGGACACTTTGATATGTGGAGGTCAGGAAGGGACTCCAGTAAGGAAGGCTTACTGGGGGAATGGCCAGCGATGTAGGAGGAATATCAAAAAAGCAGAGTGATGAAAGCATTTTAAGACAGTGCAAGGGACTGTGAGCATTCAATGCTGTTGAGAGGCTGAGTCAGATACTGAGTACTGCCCTTGGGTTTAGCAACATGGCAGCCAGTGATGACCTTGGTGAAAGCACTTTAAGTGGCATATTGGGGGCAAAAGACTGGATAGAATCAGTTCAAGGGAGAATGAGATGGATAAAAGTGGAGAAGTATTATAGACAACTCTTTGAAGGAATTTGGTAGTAAAGAGGAGCAAGATAAATGGGACAGTAGCAAAGAGCGATGGGAGGTCAAAGTGGGGGTAGGGGTGGCTTCTAAAAAAGGAACAAACTCAGCAAGTTGTTTGCCAATGGGAAAGATTCCCATCGAGGGAAGAACTAAAAGATACAGGAGGTGGGGCATTTAGGGAAGCACATGAGAGAGACGAGAGCATGGTGCCTCTGTGAGTGGCTGTCTATGATAGGAACCAAACTGTAACTGTTCAGCCAGGTAGCAAGAGGAAATGCAGAGTCTATGGTACAAATTCGGGACGATCAGGTCATTTGGTGGAAGGATGGGAAGGTGTCTTCTGAGGGCTTCTGTTTTTCTCAGCAAGACTAGAAACAGTATCACTAGCCCAGAATGAGGAAAAGGGAATTTGTGATCTCTGTTACTTGCGCTACAAAACCCCAAAGTCTTCAATGGTTTGTAGCCTGATACTAAAGCATGCCCAGCCTCCCCCTCTGAGCTGTTGGAGAATGCTTGACGGAGGCCCACTGTGACGGCTATAACTCTCTGGTCTCACCCTGGCTCTAACTGTAAAATCCACTTGCCCATGAATTTTCCCAATCGTCCTGGATCTGTGACTTATGCGTATCCACTCTACCATGCAAGGTCACCAAAAAGGGCAGGTGTGGTTCCAAATAGAATGAAACCAGACCCATGGTATCAACCTGGTATAAGCTGAACTCTCTGGAACTACGAAGTACTCCACTAGCTCAGTTTTCTGTAGGAATTAGGAGATTCCCTGACTCTGATCAGACACAGTCTCAGGTTGGAAAATAACAAGAACCCTCTATAAAAGAAAAATGTAAGAACTGGAGGGACACAAAGCAGAACCTCAATTTTGGCTATTCATCGATTCACTTCCCCCTCTCTTTTGGAAATTGCAGTTTCCTCAATGACTACAGATTCCTTTAAAATATTTCCTATAGAAATCTTCAATAAGCTTTTCTCCCCCCAAATAAAAGGGTGGGATCAGATTTTCAAATTGCAACTCAGGAATCCCAGAATCCTTTCTCCTGGATATGCACCACCCAGCCTGCGCTCCCCATCTTTGTAGGTTATCCCAGAGCAGGAAGGGAGAGGAAGAAGAAAGACCCTGGTAGCCAGGAGGGACAATCAGCTCAAGCAATTCTGCTTTTGTTTCATCTGTTTGCATTGAAAAAAAAAATCACCAGGCTAGACGGTTTCTATGGCTTAGTCCAACTTCAGCAGTCTGCGCTTCTGTGTTACCTATAAATAGTTGATGGTGGCAGCACCTACACTTTTATCTGAGCAAAGGTTTTGGCAGAATTATGCACAGGATTGTACCTTACATGCCTGGAAAGAGAAGAGAGTGTTTTGATAGGTTCACGGTGAGAAGGGGTCAGTGAGTACCACTGGTCTGGATCAAAAGGGGTCACTCAGGAGGCTTCTGGGAAGAACTGACATTTGACCACACTTACTGTAAGAGAAGAGACTGTGACTTGTGCAGTGACCCAAATTGGGAAGGCTCCCTTTCAGAAAGAGGATGAGAGTAGGTTGTGTCTGCCCACTTGCATGTGCACGTTCCTGTGAGTCACACTCAAGGATCCCAGATCCTGCAGGTCAGGAAGAATGAAGAAAGTTAGCTGTAGCAGTTAAAAATGGCAAGCCTCCTCCGGCCTTTCCCAGGGGTTGTAAAGCCTGTAGCAAGGTAGAAAAAGATGTCAATTGTATTGAGTTCCTTTAAGGTCAAGGAATCTGCATTGTTCTGGTTACCCAGTGCTGTTCCTGGCATGCAATCCTCAGAACACCTGCCGAGTGTCAACATGGACACATCAAAGAGATGAGCAGCCCCTCCCGACCCTCCTATGATGGGATAGAACCGGAAGGGTTTGGGGTGGGAATGCGATGCCTACAATCATCAGGTGGGCTCTGTTAGTGATCTCAGAACTTCCTGAGATTAAGGAGGTTTTGTTAAAGGAAGGAATTAGCACAAAGACAGGCCACGATATTGGTGGTTTCAGAGTGTCCTCTGTGCCATTCATTCACCCCACAAATGTCAGCTGAGCTCTGCTCCTCGTCAGACATGCTTTCAGGTTTGGGGGGACACCACAGTGAGTAAAAGACAAGCACCCCCGTCCTCATGCAGCCTATCTTCCGCTGGTAAACAAAAAAACTTGAGGCCCAGGCAGAGGTAATAAGCTGGCAAGCCAGCAGCTAGTGGACTGCATTTGGCTTGACATGGATTTTTGGCTCTACATTTGCTTAAAAACACACACACACACAACACACACACACACACACACACACACACACTTAAATGCTGAATATTTTTAAATTTATTTTTAGATTGTTTATTTATTTATTTTGAGACCGGGTTATGAGACTGGCTAATTTTTATATTTTTGGTAGAGATGGGGGTCTCACCATGTTGGCCAGGCTGGTCTCGAACTCCTGGCCACAAGTGATCTGCCTGTCTCAGGTCTCCCAAAGTGCTGGGATTACAGGTGTGAGCTGCTGTGTCCAGCCAAAATTCTAAAATTTTACCCAAAAGTCTTAATTTCTGGCTTCTGAAATGTGAGAAAAGTAGCAACACTTGCCCCAATTCCCTGCAGCAACAGTCCGTCCAAGCTGAGGAGTAGCTGCCCCTTTTAGGGGAAAATCAGCGGGTCAGTTCATTACTCTGAATCATTTTGTCCCACCTGGCCTTTTTCTGTTTTCTTTTTTGAGACAGGGTCTCCTCTGTCACCCAGGCTAGAGAGCAGTGGCTAGATCTTGACCTCCAGGGCTCAAAGATCCTCTTGCCTTAGCCCCTTGAGCAGCTGGGTATGTGCCCACCATGGCCAGCTAATCAAAAAAAATTTTTTTGTCGGGCGCGGTGGCTCACACCTAAATCCCAGCACTTTGGGAGGCTGAGGCGAGTGGATCACGAGGTCAAGAGATCAAGACCATCCTGGTCAACATGGTGAAACCCTGTCTCTACTAAAAATACAAAAATTAGCTGGGCATGGTGGCGCACGCCTGTGGTCCCAGCTACTCTAGAGGCTGAGGCAGGAGAATTGCTTGAGGTGGAGGTTGCGGTGAGCCGAGATCGCGCCATTGCACTCCAGCCTGGGCAACAGAGTGAGACTCCATCTCAAAACAAAACAAAAAACTGATTTCGTGGGGGCAAGATTCAAAGGTCAACTGAAGTTTGAGATTCTGAGGCCCTGATTCATTAAACTGATAGTTATGTACTGGACCTAGGATGAGTTGAATCCATGCATACAGTGTGGTGGGAAGGGTCTGTGAGCCTGAGAGGCTAGGGTCTGAGATTCCGGCGGTGCTTCTAGTCATAACAGACGCATGATAGGAAATCAAATATTTACCTACTGTGTACCAGGCCTATGATAATGCTTTATATTTACTGACTTACCAAGTAAACTAGACAAACTTCATTATCAGGAACTGTCAGTTATATTTAATAACTCAGGCAAAATATTCACATACTCTTACTACTACCAATAATGACTACCGTGGTTGACCTTTTAGGCTGTCTTTGACATACAGAAATGGAGAGCGTCCTAGAGCTTCACCTAGTAAGTAGGACTTGCCTCTGCTGCCTCAGTCTTACTTCCCCTATGTTTCTCTTCGCCTCTTTCTCACTTAGTTTCGATTCAATTATACTTTGTCAATTTGTAAGCTGCCTTAAATCCTTCTAGGAGCGGCATACAAATGGAAAAATACAGTCTTCCGTATCCCACGAGCAAAGATAACCGCTATGAACATCTTTGTGTGTTGCTTTCCGGTATTTTTCTCTGCATATTTATGTACGTATTTAAGCCAGGTTGAAGACAGCCTATAATTATGTCAGGCCTGTGTTCTGCTCCTTTAGCATTTCTCCATTTAAACCTGACTCTTTGAAGTCTGGTGCTGTCTCATGACTATGTAACACATTATTTGACTTTTCTGGAATTCTGGCTGCATCTGAGGGGATAGGTTCCCCCGTCGCTGAGCCTGACTGAACAATTCTGAGATTATCAACACTGCCATAGGGCCCTGAAGAAGCGTCTAATGAATGCAAGAGTTCAAAGCAGTTTGGTTCAGGTGTTATTTTTGGAGATACTTTCTCAGGCTTTTATGATGCAATCCACTTTGCGCTCCTTTCTTGCAGCAGCCGCGGTCAGGAAAAAAGCACTAAGTGGGCTTGCTCACCAGTCCCTAAGGGTGGGTACCAGGGCAGGCAGGCCCGAACGCAGCTGCCTCCTCTCCAGGCCCTGCCTGGACAGCTGAGAGTCAAGCAGACGGTTATCTGTCCTTCCTACCTCTTTTCTGCCTTCAGTAACTGGCAGCTCCATCCTGCCAGGGACTTTGGAATGAGCTAGGACTTTCCCATCAGCCTGAACTCCTGGGTTTCCCAGGCCTGGTGACTCACAGGGTAAGGCACCAAGCCGAGGAAGAGAAAGGAGAACGTGGACTCTTGGGTGCCTTTGTCTTACGACACAACCATCTCCCAGGAAGGCCGTCACCCACTCACTCCTGTGGAATCTCTCTGCCACTTCATTGTAAAGAAAGTCACCCCCAGTGAAGGGCAAAAAGAAGTGCCAGAGGGCCCTGGGGACAAGCCATGTACTGGTGGAAAGGGGACCGGGGCAGGATCCCGACAACTGAGAGGATGTCTAGCATCAGGATGAAAACCGGCAGTTCACACAGCTGCTTTGCTTGGCCTACTCAGTATTTTTTTAATGGTAAATTTCACGTAAAAACTTGTATATCTGAATTCTCCAGAAAAGTCAAGATCTGACAGCATCTGATCATATTTTCTCATGTAATATCTGAAGCTGGGGGAGCAGCCGGCCCTGGATGGAGTGTTTCTTCTCCAGATTAACACAGAGCCCACCAATTTGTTAAATCTCACCTCATAGGACAATAGGCACAAAAATATACTGAAATGAGTTGAAAAAAGGTACACATTTTTGATGAAAGTATTTCATTTATTTATTTATTTTGAGACAGATTCTTGTTCTGTCACCCAGGCTGGATTGTAGTTCGCTCTCACTGCAACCTCTGCCTCCGGGGTTCAAGTGATTCTCATGACTCAGCCTCCTGAGCAGCTGGGATTTTTTGTATTTTTAGTAGAGACAGGGTTTTGCCATGTTGGTAGACTGGTCTCCAACTCCTGGCTTCAGGTGATCTGCCCGCCTTGGCCTCCCAAAGTGCTGGGATTACAGGCGTGACCCATTGCACCCAGCCTTAATGAAAGTATTTTAGAGGTTTGCATTTATACATAAGACTCTATGTTTGAAGTACTAAAAATGGTGATAATATGTTGTATCTCAGACGGAATAACGATAGGAAAATGTTCTTCAGCAAATCGTAGCCCCCTAAAGGGAGAGAGAAACACAGTCACACCATCTACCTTTCCTTCATGCTTTGTAAAACAGGTTATATAAATTACAATCCCAAACTAGAATCAGATACCATCCCTAGATCTACTACCAAGATCTATACACATGAAGAGAACAATATTCTGCATCGAACCTGCTTTGCCTTTGTAATTGGAACATAAACAGGATACCCTTTTCTCTTTCCAAGCTTTTGAAATTTCAGTCTCCCTCCTACATTCACCCCTTGTTGAAAGTGATGGAAAGGCAATTAGGTCTGTGTCCCACAGGGAAGCCCACAGTCAGGAGGGGGAGTCTGACTGAGGTGAATGTCCCATTAAGATCCGCTCCTGTGAACCCCCAAGCACAGGGCAGAGCAGGACATGAAGTAAGAGCCTGGCTTTGCCGAATCCAGGTCAAGTCCACCGAGAGCAGTGTGTGAGCACCCTTCCTGCTCTGCACCCTGGCAATAGAGCCCTTTCTCATTGCAAACCCGAGTGGTGTCTGCAGTCTGCCTTGCCAGGTCTGGAGGCAGAGCTGAGCTTGGTGAACAGGTGCCAGCGGATTCGGGTCATCAGTGGACTCTGCTTTAGAAGCCGCTTATTGCAAAGATACTGGTTGATCGTTGTCTGAGGGTTGGCTTTGAAGTCCAACACCCACTAGCAAAACCATCATCCCTCTATAACAGCAACCCAAGCCGATTTGATTTCTCCCATGACGGTTCCAGATGAGTCTAATCAAGATGGGTTCCCACCCATCTTCTCCCAACACCAGAGGTTCCCTGTGAAAACTTTCATTGTTAACACGCACTGAATCCTATTTATGTGCCTAGTACTGTTCTACACGCTTTACATATTTTAGCTCGTTTTACTCTAACAGGGACCATTATTCCCAGTTTGCACATGAGCAAATGGAGCCAGGAAAAGCTAGAGGCAGAATAGGGAACTGATTTCCCAGAGTTTGGCCCCAGTCAGTGTGCCTAGCCAACACCAGCCCCAGAGAGCTCCAGGTGCTGTGGTTCCTGGAAGTCGTTCTCCGGACTCCTTTCCCGTGCACAGTGGAGAGAACTCTTGTTGGAATGAAGCCAGCTAGTTCCAATAGGGTGCTTCCGCTGTTGTGAGAAGCTGGGCAACTAGTGAGCTCGCTAAGCCTCACTTTGCTCCACTATAAAACCAGGAGAGTGCAGCAGAGGAGAGGGTCTGGGTTTCAGAATAAGACGAAGGTTTTCTTCCTGCTCAGCAAATCCTGGGTCATTGTGCCCTGTCCCCTAACCCATTAAACCTCTTAGCCCCAGGGAAGGCTTTCGTGCCGCACTGGAGACAATGCCTGCCCAGCTGTGCCAGGGACATAACTGGGGAGCTGCTGTGATAAGCATGGGGTGGCCTCTCCCTGGGACAGATCCTATCTCACAGCAGTTTGGAGAACGAGGGGGACACAGGCAGAGCAGGATGTGAAGCAGGCTGTGGTTTCTCAAATCCGCAGCAGGCTTAGGAGGGAGTAGTCCCTTGCCTCAGCCTGACGGACCCAGCCTCTCCCACTGCGGACCTAGGGAGCCCAGATCCCAGGGCAGAAAGCGCACCCCAGGCTGACAAAGCTGAACAATCCAGGCTTTGTTTCGAGGGCTTTATCCCTGACTTTCCAACTGGCTTTTTGTCTGTGTCCTCCTGCGCTTGAGGTGAAGACCCGGCCGGGGGAGCCCCACTACCCGCCACGTGCGGGAATCTTGTGCGGACCCAGTCGGGGCGGGAGAGGGGCGCGCGCCAGCCAGGCTATAGCGCGCGGGGCGCCGACGGGGCGCAGGGCGGTTCGGGGCCGTTCGGGCCCGTTCGGGCGGCGGGGCCCGTCGGAGCTTTTCTCCCCGCAGCCTGGCTGGCCGCCTGTCTTCTCCGCGCAGCGGGCGAAGTCGCGATGGGCTCATTAAGGCGGCAGGTAGGCAGTGCCCCGGCGGCGGCGGCAGGCGGTCCTGGAATGTGGAAGGGGCGTGATGACAGCGGCCGCCGGCCTCCTTGCGCAACACCTTCTCCATATATACCCCGGGCGCTGCGCTCCACCTGGCCGCCGCCTCCAGCCCAGCACCTGCGGAGGGAGCGCTGGTGAGTACTGCCGCCGGGGCCTCCTCGCTTTTTCAAGGACTTTGATTCTCTTAGTTCTTGTAAATAACCCTCGATGCTGACCTCAAGGCACTTGCCTGGCTTTGGGCAGCAGAAGTGAAAAAACAAAACAAAACAAAACAAAAAAAGCTTTCCACAATGTTCAAGTTGTTTTCTTGTTTTTTTGTTTTTTTGTTTTTTTTGAGGCGGAGTCTCCGTTTCCCAGCCTGGAGTGCAGTGGCACGATCTCGGCTCACCACAACCTCCACCTCCCGGGTTCAGGTGATTCTCCTGCCTCAACCTCCCGAGTAGCTGGGACTACAGGTGGCCGCCACCATGCCGGCTAATTTTTTGTGTTTTAGTAGAGACGGGGTTTCACCATGTTGCTCAGGCTGGTTGAACTCCTGAGCTCAGGCAATTCCCCTGCCTCGGCCTCCCAAAGTGCTAGGATTACAGGCGTGAGTCACCGAGCCCGACCTGTTTTCTTCTTAATGTTACGGTTATTGCCTTTATTACAGCTCTTAGTGTTACACTGTTACTATTGACAGTGTTATGAAGCAGCCACACTTGCAGATTCTAAATTGATAGCTGTTTTGAGAGTCGTGGTTTGGAAGAGGAAAGGCCCAGGTGATAGAAGCCTCCACCTAGGGATCAGGGTGACTGGGCTCTTTGTGGCAGGGTCACCAACTAGCCATGTGACTTCCCCGTGAGCCCCCTGGGCTGCAGCCTTCCACCCTTTATAAGAAGGGGAATGAGACATCTCAGGGCCATGAAAATTCTAGGTTTATGGTGGCCGCCTGGTGATGGGACACTCCCCGCCTCGCAAGTGTGACTTCCACTTGCTGCAGTACTTCTTTGGCGTTATTTAAGGTAACTAGGAGACAGTCTTAGTTTGTTTCTATTAGGGCCCGTGGTGATTAGCAACGGGTCTGTCATTTAGCTGTCTTGGGGGAGCAAAGCTCGAAATTTCTGTTTTCCAAGCCAGAGACAGGTGAGCAGGCTAGAGAGATGACTTACAAGGAGATGTGCACTTGAGTGGTTGGGTTCGGGGAATGCGCATCCTCAGACCAGAAAGTGGGGGCTGCATGGCATGGAGTTAGTTCAGGCTCCCCTGGAGCGGCGCCTGCCACCGGTGGCTCGAACGGAGCTGAAGAGCGTTGGAATCTTGTTTTCTTTGAGGAGGTCCCTTTCTCAAACATGTTGATTTCATGGAAGCAGCTTGTGGGTTTCATCACTCTGAGTCCCCTTTTCCTGTTGGGGTGCACAAGGGGGCTTCTGTGTTAGCCCTGATGGCTCTGGGCCTTGTCGTTCTATCCTTTTTCCTGCTTCCCTTGTGTGCTGGTAGTTCTTTAACTTGTCCTGGGTTGGGTATTCTTGTAAAACTGTGTCCGTAGGAGTGGCTGTTGTTTCAGATTGTTAAAAAAAAATTAAAAAGACTGCATCTTTTGTCTCATGCCAGCTGATCGTGATCTTCTCTGCTTTTGTAATTTGGGGAATGGGTGATAAGAAGGGCGTGCTTTGTAAAAGATTTGGATGCTAAACAAATTGCCCCATCCAAAACTCTCCCCAGATTGCTCAACCATCTCACTGCAACAGTCCCCTGTGGTATGAGGATAGGCCTCTGATTGTTGCCATTAGACACAAAGGAGACATAAAAATAGCCCGAATTCAATGAAATGAGGAAACAGCCTCTCAGAATCAGAGTGCTTTGGAATAAACTGGGCTTTAATAACCAGTTTCAGGCATCTTTCACCCCCTCTATCCTCACCCACACCCCCCACTTCCATTCTGGGGACAGCGAGGAACAATCAGGACATCCCAGGGAATTTATTCATCTCAGTGAATTTTAAAAATGCAAAGGTACAAAGAGTGCTGTAAAGATTGCGGTATGTTTAAGATGTTTATGTTTACAAATTCAACTGCTTTAAACCCCCAATACAGTGCAGCATAACTGATATAGTTACAAGTTAATTGCAGAATTTATTTGACCATATCATAAATACAAATTGAAAGTGCATGGTGAGGGTGTGGTTTGGTAATACGGTCCAAGTTTAAAGTGATAGAATAAATGTCTTTAAAATTTTGTTAGTGCGTCACATCAAAAACGTAAACTGAAGTTATCTGTCAATGTGAGGCCCAGGACAGTTGCTTCCTGGGCTCGTCTCATCGCTACCGCCACTATGTCCTTGAAGGGATTATTTTTAGCAGTAACGCTTTTGTAGAAACAGACTCTTGCTATGTTGTCCAAGCTGGTCTGAAACTCACAGGCTCAAGGGACTCTCCCACGTTGGCCTTCCAAAGTGCTGGGATTACAGGTGTGAGCCACCACCCTTAGCCTATAGTGGTGATTATTTTTCCTTGTGATGGCCGTAAGGGAAGCTGAGGAAAAGGAGACATCACCCTCTTGGGAATTTTTGAAGCATGGAGTAATTCTTTCAAAGTACAAGCAGTTTTCCAGTCTGGCTAACATGGTGGAACCCCATCTCTACTAAAAATACAAACACATTATCCGGGAGTGGTGGCAAGCACCTGCAATCCCAGCTACCCAGGAGGCTGAGGCAGGAGAATCGCTTGAACCCAGAAGTTGGAGGTTGCGGTGAGCCAAGATTGCACCAGTGCACTCCAGCCTGGGCAACAGAGCAAGACTCATCTCAAAAAAGAAAAAAAAAAATACAAGAAAGTTTTCTTGGGCATCCTGAGAACACTGGCCTGCATGAGATTAAATTATTTCTGCAGTGCTGCGGTGCCTATGTGATTTGAAACAATCAGTTTCTTTGTGGCTCAGTTTTTCCATCTGTAGAATGAGGATACTGTTCATTCTAAAGGAGACTCTAAGTTTACATCAATACATGAAATGCTGGGAGTTAATTTGTGCACCAATTTGCAAGTGCCAGGCACAAAATGCCTCAAACACTGCTGGCTACCGTGTGCCCAGCACTGTCCTATGTGCTGGGGATGGCCATACTCTACCCCCCTGTGCTTGCGAAGGCCACCGTCTGCTGGGAGACTGTGTGTCTGTGTCCTGGTTCCTCCCAGGACCACTGCCCTGGGCTTCCTTCTCTCCCCATTTCTTCAGATGTCCTTGACCGCGGCTCTGAGCACAAGGGGCCCCAAGAGGTCTTGGCTGAAGAAGCCCAAACAATGTGATCGTAGGGCTTGGGTGACTGCCAGGTGCCCTACATTCTCCTGCTTTAGGAAGTTCCTTTCTTGGGTCTTCCAGAAAGAATAAGAGCTCTTTTTTGGCAGTGGAGCCAAGAGGGTGAGGAACACAGGCAGCTTGGTTATAGAGGGCAGTGTGGGCCTCGCGGGAGCAGGTGTGTGGGTGCTGGGGGCCTCCTCCCCCTCCTCCCGGGGCTATAGTAAAAAGCTTCCAACTGATGACTTCTCTCTTCTCTGCTGCTGCTGGTGGGTGGCAAGAATGTGCGGGAGTGAGGCCTTGGGAAAGCTGGGAGAGAAAAAGGCAATGGTTGTGCCAGGGCTGTGGGGGGTGGGAGAAACACTTTAGAGGGAGGGGCTCAGACCTCCAGGGTACATTCTCTAATACTGAGTACTTAAATACCATTTAATACTGCCCCCGGCCCCGCCCACCAGCCATTACAGTGTTCTTGGGCGGGCATTTCCAGCATCTGCATGACCACGTGGGAGTGACCTGTAGACTCGGCGATGTAGCCAGCTATCCGAAAACACTTAGAGCCCCCAGTGTGCCTAGACCTAAGGTCCCTGGGTGCCCTGGTGCTTTGATGGGGACTGGAAGATTCCTCCTCCCTTTGCCCCTGGCTGGGAGATCTATGGAAAAGCTTCTGGCTTTGGGTTCAGACCCTGACACCGGCCCCAGGTAGCTGGGGGCAAGCTTCTTTGATTCTCTGTGCCTCAGTTTCTTTGTCTGTACAGTGAGATGAAAAATTCCTTCTTTGTTAGATTTAATGGGTTCACAAACTGCACAGGACACTCCCCTGCCACAAACAAACTTTGGCATCTTTTCCTCTCAGGCTTTGGGTTCATTTATTCAAATATTGACTGAGATCCACGACCATGCTGAGCATTGGAGATGAGCTTATGGTCTGGGGGTACGCAGTGGAGGTGAGACCATTTATTGTTCATGACACAGTGCATTTCCTCGTTGTGTCGTGAGCAATAAACAAGAGAGTTCTGAATGTTTACTCTGCCAGGCACCGAGCTGTAGTCTCACCTACGTGTATTAACCAATTAGTCCTCATAACAGCTCAGTAAGTGAGATGGTCTTCTCAGTAAGTGAGAAGGATGAAACGGAAGCTCGGAGTGGCTCAGGGCTGCATATAGTGAGGGGCAGGCCTCTGCAGAGCCAGCCCTCGCCCACTGTGTGATTCCCCTCCCTCCAGGTGTCACTGAGCCATCTTACCTTTGTGGGCTTTGGGGTTGAGCTGTATCTTTTAAAAAGAATTTGGAAAATTTCAAAGAAAATTTTAAAAATCACCCACTGTCTCACCACCCACTTTAACCCCAGAGAACATTTCTGGATCTTGTCTGGCTTGTTGAGATGATGCTGTGAAGGGAACAGAGAAATGCTTTATATTCACAGTTTATATCTAAAGCATTTTCCCATGGTTTTACTGATTCAGTATAACCTTTTTAACGGCATGCTCTTACAATGCATGGACATACCACAGTAGAGTAAGTCCTCTCTTTTTTTATTTTTATTTTTCGACACTGTAAATGACAGAACAGCAAATATCTTCTTGGACTACATCACATTCATTCTGTCATAGATATGCCCGGCAGAGCTCAAAATCTCAAAGATGAAGTGAGGAATGAGACCAAGTCCCCTTTTTGGTTGGGTTTGCAGTCTCATAGGCGGGAAATAGGCTGAAGAGGAAAGAAGTCAGGTGGACTCAGTTTCTAGGAAGCCCTCTTGGAAGAGGTGATCAGAGTAAGTCAGGTATTTCTGATTTTCTGAGAGCAAAGATTCCTAGCTTCCTGATTTCTAGAAGTGAAATGACGGGGTCAAAGACGAATGGTGAATGTAAGGCACTTCGTCCATTTTGCCAACTTTTCCCAGAGCTTCTAGCAGTGTTCAATTCATAACACCTTCTCCAGCATAGCATAACACACTTAATTTCTATTTTTTGTGTGTGTGCTACTTTGAGAGTTATCACTATTTTAGTTTGAATATATTGGATTTTTTTTTTTTTTTTTTTTTTTTGAGATGGAGTCTTTTTCCCTAGCTAGAGTGCAATGGTGTGATCTTGGCTCATCACCTCCACCTCCCAGATTCGAGTGATTCTCCTGCCTCAGCCTCCTGAGTAGCTGAGATTACAGGCATGTGCCACGACGCCTGGCTAATTTTGTATTTTTAGTAGAGACGGGGTTTCATCATGTTGTCCAGGCTGGTCTCAAACTCCAACCTCATGATCTGCCTGCCTCGGCCTCCCAGAGTGCTGGATTACAGGTGTGAGCCACTGTGCCTGGGCTGGATTGCTTTTTTTTTGTTTTTTGCTTCTTTTTTAATAGACATTTTAGCCATTTGTTCCTTTCCTGTGAATTGCTTGTGTCCAGTCCTTTGGACTGCTTTGTCTAATGGACAAGGACAAATTTTCTCATGCCAAAGAACAAGGACTGCAAGGACTGGAATGTGAGGTGTGTCAAGTCCCATGTAACTGAGAAAGGCATTGTGGAGCAAATGGATTGTAAGAAGGTCCTTTTCGAAGGCTGAAAAGAATGTGTTTCTAACAAAGGATGATTAATCCAGGCAGCATGACACAGTAATAATTGCTGCTATTTATTGGATGCCTCCTCAATGCCAGTCACTTTCTAGACTTTTTCTTTCTTTCTTTTTTTTTTTTTTTTTTTTGAGATGGAGTTTCACTCTTATTGCCTAAGCTGGAGTGCAATGGCATGATCTCAGCTCACTGTAACCTCCACCTCCTGGGTTCAAGCAATTCTCCCACCTCAGCCTCCCGAGTAGTGGGACTACAGGCGTGTACCACCACACCTGGCTAATTTTTGTATTTTTAGTGGAGATGGGGTTTCATCATGTTGGCCAGGCTGGTCTCGAACTTCTGACCTCAGGTGATCTACCTGCCTCAGCCTCCCAAAGTGCTGGGATTCCAGGCGTGAGCCACCGTGCCCAGCGCATCCTGCTTTTGACTAATGGAGAGAGTCAAGACAGAAACAAGTTTAAGAGATTGAAAGTGGTGCATGCAGCTAACCCAGCACTAAGAAGTTGTTTGCTTTAGTGACTGCCTGGTGAGTGTCTGACGGGGAACCACAGAGAAGTGAAATATGGCATACTTATGAAATCCTTTACTGCTGCCTCCCCTTGAACTCCCCAGCCAGCAGAAGCTTTGTAACCGATGGTTTTTCCTCTTATAGCAACTGGGTGTGCCTCCTTTCCACGGCTGCTGCCCTAAGCTGTTCTCTCCTCCGCAGATCATGGCTCCCTGGCCTGAATTGGGAAATGCCCAGCCCAACCCCAATCAGTACCTTGAAGGGCCGAAAGTCAGCAGCCCATCACCCCAGATAAAAGCAAAGAGACCGACAAAAGTAAGTGTTACTTGCTTGTCCTCGGAAAAGCCTCTCTCGTGAGGAGCCCATGAGGCTCAGGTCTGATTCCTCATGACTCCTTTTGCTTGTTTCGTTAGATAACACTGGGGCATCTGTAACCAAGGTTGAACTTCTGCCGACCTACTCCACGGCAACACTGTTAGAGGAGGCCACTGAGGTGGACGACCCCTGGAACCTACCTGCTCTTCAGGATGCGGGGGATCAAGTGGTCAGGTAAAAGTGAGGCCGGCTGGGGCAGGCAGGAGGGGGAGCTGCCTGTGGTTCAGTGTCACCATCTTCCTGTGCCCTCTGTTTCCTCACTGTTTTCATTGTTCCGATGCCCTTGAAGCAAGGGTCCTGGCTAGGGATGTCACCCTCCCATCTTTTTTTTTTTTTTTTTTTTTTTTTGAGACAGATTCTTGCTCTGTCACCCAGGCTGGACTGCAATGGTGCGATCTCAGCTCACTGCAACCTCCACCTCCTGGGTTCAAGCAATTCTCCTGCCTCAGCCTCCTGAGTAGCTGGGATTACAGACTAATTTTTGTATTTTTAATAGAGACAGGGTTTCACCATGTTGGCCAGGCTGATCTCGAACTCCTGACCTCGTGATCCACCCACCTTGGCCTCCCCTCCCTGTTCTGAGATTACAGTCATGAGCCACTGCGTCTGGCCACCCTCCCATCTTTGAAGTTGAGTCAAAGCATGTTGGAGTAATTGGGGGGTCATTCATTCAACAAATGTGCCAGGCACCGTGGTTATAGCAAAGGTGGACATTGTCTGGATCCTTATAATTCACTGTGGGGGAACAGGTTCCAGGTACTGATTTGGAGGTGCTGTGGATACAGTGATGAACAGAAGAGGTCTCTCTTCTCAGAAGGCTTTTAGAGGGATCCCCTCACCCAAATGTAAGGGGCATCCGGGAAGGTTTCTAGAAAAACAATATGCAGCCAGACAGCTGGGTGCAAGCAATCACTGTTTCATTTCCAAATGTATGTAATGCAGAAGGTCTGTCTGTGAACTAGACAGCAAGGAATAAAAAGGAGATTGGGGTATGGGGTGGGGAGGTGAGGTAGGAAGGAAAGAGCTGGGAGGGGGAAGATGAGAATCATCATTTCAAAAGCCAGTGGAGTAAACAACAGCTAAGGATGTAGCATCCCAGGATGTATGACGCCCCAAGCCCTCCATAAATTGAGGCTGTGATTGCTGCTGTGCAGCTGCATTCTAGAAAATACTCTGTGCTGTTCAGAACGTGACAGCTATTATCTCCCCACCCCGCACTTAGCAGGTGGCGAGTGCTGTTTACTGCCTCACTCTGTGACACGGTGGCTCAGCTGAGCCTGAGCCTGTTTTGTCTGTTGAAGACTGCATTGAACCCTCCTCCCAAAAGCAAATCCTTTAGAGGCACTTTACCAGGGTTTCAGCTAAATGGACCGCAATGGTAACCGCTTTGAAAGCTGCAGCGGTGGCTGCGGCCCATCTGTAAGCCTCACTAGATGTAAGAGCTTACGGCTGCCAGGCTGGGAAGGCAGGGGAGGTGGGGAGCTCATTACCAAAGTTTCACGCCTTTCTCTCCGTCCTCCCCACCCCACCCCTCTGCAGAGAGAAACACCAAAGGGAAGATTCTCTGTGTCTTCCGAGGGATTGGGAAATTGATTTTGCTTCTCGGATTTCTCTACTTTTTCGTGTGCTCCCTGGATGTTCTTAGTAGCGCCTTCCAGCTAGTTGGAGGTAAGAATGAAAGGCTGAGAGGTCTGTGGGGGAGTGACGTTATCATGAAATGTGGTTCGGAGACTAACAACTCAGCAAGCCCTCTCCAGCTGCAGCCTCCTGGAGTGTTTTAGGATTGGAACTCACCTCAGATCACTTGTGAAGTCTATGCTTTCCATTATAGAAGAGAGCACTGAGCCCTGTACAAAGGGCTATGACTTGGCTCAGGTGGCTTAGGCGGCTTAGGCCAGGAGCCGGGGCTGGAGGCTATTCCAAGCTCTCAGCCGCTTGAGTTTGTCCACAAACCCCATGCAGGAAATTGTTTGACACAGACTTAGCAGAGGAATTCCTGCTATCCTCCCCCACCAGAGAGAATTCTGGAATATGAAAGAGAGCCCTTTGAAAGCTGGGCCCTTGCTGGGGAAAGGACAGGGCCCCTTCTCTGGGCTGGAGGGATCTGCATCCATTGCAGTTACCTACACAGTTCTTGAAGCTGCGTGTGCCCACGGAGCGTGGGAACCCAGAAGTGAAGTCGCCATGTGCTTGGTTACCTTTGCACCTCAATGGTGACATCAGTAACAGGCAGAACTCTGAGTGCCCACTGGGTGCAGGCATTTTCAAAGGCTCTCTATGAAACATTCTTTCCCGAAGTCCTCCCATTTACAGAGAGATCACAAACCAGCCCTGAGATTCACAGCCTATAATTAGCAGAGTAAGATTCAATATCAGATCTGGGTGGCGCGAAGGACCATGGATTTCTGCAACCCTTGCTGCCTCTCTTGGGAACCCAGCTTTGTGACCTGGGAGAGCTGGGGAGGTGGGCATTCATGGGAGAGCAGGAGGGACAAACTGACTTCCTGAACATTGCTTCTGGGCTCCCTGGTCTGTGGCAGCATCGGCCAGGGCCTTTGCTGTCTGGTTATCTCAGACAAGTCACCTGCATCCTCTGGGCTTCCATCTTCCTTATACAGTGGACTTGGGAATGGATTGATGGTCTCAGGCACTCTCTTGAGAATAACTCTCCCCAGCATTCAGTTAAGGCTGGTGCTGGGGCTAAGGGTGGGTAGAGGAGAAGATCCACTCTTGGAGGATAAATGTGAATTGGGGATATACTCTAGAGACATCCAGGAGGTTCACTGACACCCACTGGTCCCAATACAGAGTTGAAGCCGGGTTCCTGAGCAGAGAAGGGCTTGCTGACCGAGGGAGTGGTTGAAGAGTGGGAGGATGGAGGGTGAAGGAACAAGAGTAACCAGAGGCTCACAGTGGGTGGGGAAGTAGGGCAAAGAGACAGGGACAGGAGGCACATGTGGGTAGCCAGCGGGTTTCCTGCCTTATCTGGGCAGCACTGGGAAGAGGCATGGGGAAGGGGGGATTCCCTGGGTTCCCTCAGGGATGGGGGCTGGAGGCTGGACTTTCCAACCCACCGCCAGCTGGCCTTGGATGGAGACATCTGTGTACCCAGTGCCCACCTAATCTCCCTGATCACATTGCAATTGTGTGTGTGTGTTTTTTTTTTCAGGAAAAATGGCGGGACGGTTCTTCAGTAACAGCTCTGTTATGTCCAATCCTTTGTTGGGGCTGGTGATCGGGGTGCTGGTGACTGTCTTGGTGCAAAGCTCCAGCACCTCAACCTCCATTGTCGTCAGCATGGTAGCCTCTTCATGTGAGTCGGGCACCCGCGAGCCCCCCTGCATTGCAGACACTCCTATCGGGGGGGGGGGGGGGCAGGAATTCACTCTGAATATGCCCAGGCCTCGTCACCATTGTCTTCCAATCTTGCCCCAGCTGCCATGTGTTCCCCTCTTGATCCAAGGCAACTTCCCATTTCCATTTCTATGGCAGGATCTGGAAATAGACCCTGCTGCTGGGCTTCTCAGCACTGAGTTCTCTAGGACTGTGCTTTCCAGACCTGTGGCCAGTAGCCACATGTGGCAATTTAATTTCATTGAACCTTAACTGATTTAAAGTTAAAATATAACATTCAGTTCCTCGGTTGTGCTAGTTACATTTCAAGTGTGGAAGAGCCACAGGTGGCTGGCAGCTACCCTATTGAGCAGTAGAGACATAGAACATTTCCATCACTGCAGAAAGTTAGTTCTCTGGGACAGGGCCACTCTCAGTGCTAAGAATAAAGACAACTAATCACATCACAAATTGCTCTGGGACAACTGAGCTTGGGGAAATGGCACTCTAAACTTGCACCTGCCTGATAATTCCTGTAGCAAGCTTGGACAGACCTTCTGAAGGGGACCAGTTTGAACGGATTATTATTTTCAAATAGAGACGTGGGTCCCACTGTGTTGCCCAGGCTGCTCTCAAACTCCTGGGCTCAAGTGATCCTCCTGCCTCAGCCTCCCAAAATGCTGGGATTACAGGCATGAGCCACTGCTCCTGGCAAGAACTATTTTCTTCCCAAGCCAGCATCTTAGCCAAAATTAACTAGAATGTTTCTGGGTCCAGTTGGAAAAAGGTATTACATATTCAAAATATTTTACTTGTATGTGTCAAAAGTACAGCAATATGCTGATTTTGTTTGAAAAAGTCACAATGCCTGGAATTAAGTGTGTGATAGCTCTCACAGAAATGATGCTTCCTGGCTGGGTGCAGTGGCTCATGCGTGTAATCCCAGCACTTTGGGAGATTGAGGCGGTGGATTCCTTGAGGTCAATAGTTCGAGACCAGCCTGACCAACATGGTGAAACCCCGTCTCTACTAAAAATACATAAATTAGCTGGACATGGTGATGCATGCCTCCAATCTCAGCTATTCAAGAGTCTGAGGCAGGAGAATCGCTTGAACCCAGGAGGCAGAGGTTGCAGTGAGCCAAGATTGCACCACTGCACTCCAGCATGGGCAACAGTGAGATCTGTCTCAAAAATAAAAAAAAAGAAATGATGCTTTCTTAAAAGTGAACCTTTGTGCCATGCACAACTGACTCGACTGTACATGCAAGCCCTGGAACTCCTCCACCTAAGTCCTTTATCATTGGCTGCCTCCTGGTCTCCTTCAGGCTAGTCTTGGATCTGCAATAGGGAGGAGGGAGGAATCTAGAAAGGCACTTTCATCAGATTCATAGTGAAATGCATGACCCCAAAGAGGATAAGATAAGAACTACTGCATTAGAGGACATCAGCATGAGTGACGATCCTGCCTCCAGGCTGCTCACTAATGGCTCTTTTCCATCCTCCAGTGCTCACGGTTCAGGCTGCCATCCCCATTGTCATGGGGGCCAACATTGGAACGTCAGTCACCAACACTATTGTTGCGCTCATGCAGGTGGGAGACCGGAGTGAGTTCAGAAGGTAAGAGTCTCAAAACCAGCCCTTGCGACATCAGCGCTATTGTTCTAGGCCATGCTGTTGTACTTACTTTTAACCAGTCAAAGTTGACATGCTTATCAGGTTCATTCCTGGAGTTCCAGCTGATTAGACTCAGCTCCCTGGTCTGCAGGGCAGGGATAATACTGTCTATCACCGCTGTGTTGTCATAGGATTGAATATCTAGTAGGTATGTGTTTAGAGCACCCACTACATCGAGTTCACTAAATAAATGCAAACTCTGGCCAGAAACTTACTTGCTGGGTGGTGGAATTAAAACAAGGCCAGTTAGGAGAGTAGGATTTATTGGGGCCAGGAGTGGTGGCTCATGCCTGTAATCCCAGCCCCTTGGGAGGCCGAAGCGGGTGGATCGCCTGAGGTCAGGTGCCTGGCCAACATGGTGATACCCCATCTTTACCAAAAATACAAAAAATTGCCAAGCATGGTGGCACGTGCCTGTAATCCCAGCTACTTGAGAAGCTGAGGCAGGAGAATCGCTTGAACCCGGGAGGCAGAGGTTGCAGTGAGTTGTGATCATGCCACTGCACTCCAGCCTGGCTGATAGAGCGAGACCCTATCTCGAATAATAATAATATAATAATAAAAGTATTCTTTGCTCATAATTATAACTTATTGAAACTGCCACTGTCGGTCAGCTCGACCCTTGCCACTTGTTCTTTGTTCTTCACCTACGTGTCAATAAAAGATGCATAAAATCCAAAAATAGAGCAGGTAGAATGTTGGAAACTCTTTTTTTTCAAAAAGGTTAATGTGAAAATTAAATGTTTCTCAGCCTCTAGCTGTTTTTTTTTCCTTTTTTCTTTTTTAAGGGAAGCTTTTTCACTGAAGATAAAACAGCGTTTTTTCAATCTGGAGATAAGGTGGAATTGAGGAGGAATCTTTGAACCTCCTCAGATGGATGCAAAACGTGATATACTTTAGCCTTGTTTCCTGTGGAAACTATTCATGTTTCATCACTTTCAAGAAAAAGATTAAGAATTCACTTGCGTAGAGGCCTTTTTAAGTTAAAATATTTTTATTATACTTTAAGTTTTGGGGTATATGTGCAGTTAAATTTTTTTATTGATACAAAATATTTTTATACCTTTATGAGGTACACACGATATTTTGTTATATTATTTGTTAATTACATGCTATACGTATGATATATTTGTTACATGCATAAGAATGCGTAGAGATCAGATCAAGGTATTTGAGGTGCCCATCACTTTGAGTATTTATCATTTTCTATGTGTTTGGACAATTGAAAACTCGGCATAGAGGGCTTCAGTTGCCTTCATACTGGTCCCCACCTTTCCAGAAGAAGGTTGCCTTCAATATACATGATAGAAAAGTGGCCTTGATGCAATTCTTCCAAACAGTGATAGCTGAGCTAATTATTCCAGCCATAATATGCTTGCTGGCCCGCGGTTTCCTCATCTGGCCAGTGGGAATATAGATACCAGCCACTTTGGGGATTGCTATGAGAGAACAAAGATGAAACTGTATACATGTGCACACTTCCATAGGTGACACCTAGCAGAGGGTGGCAGATGATTCAGGTCATGACGCACCCCCGCATGGTGCCCACTTGCTTAGTGACTGATCTGGCTGTTGGGACTCCCCCTCCCGCAGAGCTTTTGCAGGAGCCACCGTCCATGACTTCTTCAACTGGCTCTCTGTGTTGGTGCTCTTGCCCGTGGAGGTTGCCACCCATTACCTTGAGGTCATAACCCAGCTTGTGGTGGACAGCTTCCACTTCAAGAATGGAGAAGATGCCCCAGAGCTTCTGAAAGTCATCACTAAGCCCTTCACAAAGCTCATTGTCCAGGTAACTCGCCTCCTTCAGAGAGAGAAGAGACAGACTTCCTACCCACACCATCCCCTACCTAAGCTGACAGATATAGCTGAGGGTCTACAACACTATTCTGGGTCCGGCACGGTGGGTAACCCTTGCTTTCCCAGCACTTTGGGAGGCCAAGGTGGGTGGATTGCTTGAGGTCAGGAATTTGAGACCAGCCTGACCAACATGGCATAACCCCACCTCTACTAAAATGCAAAACATTACTTGGGCATGGTGGCACACACCTGTAGTCCCAGCTACGTCGGGGGCTGAGGCAGGAGGATAGCTTGAACCCCAGGAGGTAGAGGCTGCAGTGAGCTAAGAATTGCACCACTGCACTCTAGCCTGGGTGACAAAGTGAGACTCTGTTTTAAAAATAAATAAATGGGCTGGGAACAATGGCTCACACCTGTAATCCCAGCACTTTGGGAGGCCGAGGTGGGTAGATCACCTGAGGTCAGGAGTTTGAGACCAGCCTAACCAACATGGAGAAAGCCTGTCTCTACTAAAACTACAAAAATTAGCCGCCCGTGGTGGTGTATGCCTATAATCCCAGCTACTTGGGAGCCTGAGGCAGGAGAATCGCTTAAACTCAGGAGGCAGAGGTTGTGGTGAGCCCAGATAGCGCCACCGCACTCCAGCCTGTGCAACAAGAGTGAAACTCCATGTCATAAAGGAAAAAAAAAGAAGAAAAAGAAGAAACACTACTCTGTAGTTGCCTCTGGAAAAGGCCAAGGGAGGCAGGACTTTAGGGCCACCTGATAGAGTGACTGACCGACCTTGGTGGTTACTTTGACTTCCCTGATACGCCACCTTTATTGGGGTGGAGGCGCTTCTTCAGGCTGCACACTTGAGACCCCTTTGTAACCGCCACTGCCCTCAGTACCAGTGGACTTGATAAAGTCTGATCTGCCCTTTCCTGCCCAGAGCCTTCTCATCCTCTGCTCGCTGGGTCCTTGCTAGGACCTTGTGTTTTACTGGTTTTCTTGGTCATTCAGTCATCCAGAAAAATCTGCTGTCTGCTCCCTAGATATCAGTGCCTTTGCAGATAGAGTGATCTCACTTTGCCTCTCTGGGGGCTCACAGTCACCTTGATCTCCTCAGATCCCCCTCTCACTGCAGCCCCCTCGGTTTGTGCCCTAAATCACCTCTGCAGATGTGCTGATGGTCTCTTGTCTGTTGCTTTCCACAGCTGGATAAAAAAGTTATCAGCCAAATTGCAATGAACGATGAAACAGCGAAAAACAAGAGTCTCATCAAGATTTGGTGCAAAACTTTTATCAACAAGGTACGTTTCCAAGAATATTGCCGGGCGGGTGAACCTTGCATCTGAATGTTAAGCCAAATCTTGCATTCAAGGCAGGTAAATAAAAAGTCAGGGGAAAGAAATACTGGGAGCCCCTGAAAAATCAAAAGTGACCAGTGAATGCCTGTAGAAAACAGGCATTGTCCATGAACGAACGCTGAATGCAGGTGACCAGTAGGACAGACAGACGCCCTTGGCCTCATCCCTGGGATAGAGTATTGTTGGTTTGCTAATTTCCATGTCTCTAGGAGTAGGCTGCGTCTCTGTTCTCATTTTCGGAGGGACTCATGGAAATAGTCCAGCCCTCCCTACAGGTGTTGGCCACAAGTGGCCTCTCTCACTTCTCTTCCAGAGTACTCCCTCTGCTCGGGCCCAGAGCATTCATGCCCCGTGTCAGGAACCTACCCAGCCTGCTTTGCACCTGGGTTGTGCCTTTCCCTTGCTTCTGGGGTGTACATGTGGTTTGTTGTTGTTGTTGTTGCTGTTTGTGGGGGGGCTGAAGATTAGAGACTAAAACACGCAAACTAAATTTTTTTTTTGATACGGGGTCTTGCTCTGTTGCCCAGGCTGGAGTGCAGTAGAACAGTCTCGGCTCACTGCACCCTCCACCTCCCAGGCTCAAGCGATTCTCCTGCCTCTGCCTCCTGAATAGCTGGGATTACAGGCACCTGCCACCACGCCGGGTTAATATTTGTATTTTTATTAGAGTCAGGATTTCACCATGTTAGCCAGGCTGGCCTCGAACTCCTGACCTCAGCTGACTTGCCCGCCTTGGCCTCCCAAAATGCTGGGATTACAGGCGTCAGCCACTGAGCTAGATGTTTTTAAGTGGTGAAGGCTGACTTTTGTTGTCCTCAGTTGTTCTAAGAGATTTCTAATAAAGGTGAGAAATAAGTCCTCAAGAGAAGAGAACTGTTCTGTTGGGGCCACACTGCACGCACCTGTGTGGTGTCTGCCCCCGTTCATCCCCACCCCCATCGCCTGCCACTCCCCCACTAAAAGCCAGTGTCACGGGCATTTGTCATGTTTGTGATCCAGACCCAGATGAATGTCACTGTTCCCTCGACTGCTGACTGCACCTCCCCTTCCCTCTGTTGGACGGAAGGCATCCAAACCTGGACCATGAAGAACGTGACCTACAAGGAGAACGTCGCCAAATGTGAGTGGGGCTCCGTGGATTGGCCACTGTGACAGGAGTTGTCTGGGGGTGACATGTTTATCTGTGTGAAATCCCAGTAAGTGAAGGAAAAATAAGAGTCACCAAGCACCTCCCCTACATCAAGCAGTGAGCAACATGCTTCCACAGCAGAGGAACCTTAGGAACTGAGGTGAGAGGCCCAAGGTCCCCCACGGCAAGGGGCAGAACTGAGACTTGAAGCCCATTTCCTCTGCCAGCTCCGTACCACCTCAGAAAAGCTCAACAGATTCTAGAGGGCTCCCTCCACATGCTTTGTTCGGTCTCCCTTAGTCAGTAACTCTAGAGGCCAGGCGTGGTGGCTTATACCTATCATCCCAGCACTTTGGGGAGGCCAAGGTGGGCCCATCCCATGAGACCAGGAGTTCGAGACCAGCCTGGCCGACATGGTGAAACCCTGTTTCTACAAAAATAATACAAAAAAATTAGCCAGGCGTGGTGGCACAGGCCTGTAATCCCAGCTACTTGGGACACTAAGGGAGGAGAATAGTTTGAACCCCAGGAGGCAGAGGTTGCAGTAAGCCATGATGGCACAACTGCACTCCAGCCTGGGCAACAGAGCAAGACTGTGTCTCAAAATAAAATAACTTTAGGGAGACGACAGCCAGATTTGAAGAAAGATGTGGGACCCACATAGAACAGATGTATTCATTCCATTAGTCCCTACTGTACAGCGGGGTCCATTCAGGGCACTGGAGCTGTAGCACTTGAACAAGGCAGTGAGCCCGCATCATGCTCTGATTATTAAGAAGCTGTAATGTTATTCCAACCCAGCCATCCTTAGTTATTCTAATTACTCCTTACTTTTACTTTTGTGTATCTCTGCTTCTCTCTTCCTACGCCCCAATCTGACAACCATACCTTAATATCCTAGGTATGGTTACCCCAAAGAATTAAATTAACTTACCACCTCTGACATTCTAGGCACTATACATTCATTGATATAACCATATTTTGCTGGAATTATCTGGGGGATGCAGAAGGGGCTTTACAACTAGCAATGCCCCCTACTTTGACTTGCCCATCGAACCCCTCAAAGCACACTTATCATTAGTAAAAAAAATTAGACCGACAGCATGGTCTTTAGACATAGAGCTGGGTCTGCCCCTGAGTGGTTGTGTGGTTTTTAAAGCCATCGCTTCATCTTCCAGCCTCATGCGATCCCACTGATTATGTCTCAGTGGTGCCCTTCTCTGCGAAGCAGGTTGAGAAGGACTGTCTTGGTTTTGGGGTGCCATGCATCAAACTAACAACCAGGAATCTATTCGTAGGAGAGACGGGATCTGGGGAATAAATAACAATCTGTAGCCGTGGTGGCTGCATGCCCTCCTGACAAGGTTCTCCTTGGTCTTTTTAGGCCAGCATATCTTTGTGAATTTCCACCTTCCGGATGTTGCTGTGGGCGTCATCCTGCTCGTCATCTCCCTGGTGGTCCTCTGTGGATGCCTGATCATGATTGTCAAGATCCTGGGCTCTGTGCTCAAGGGGCAGGTGGCCACTGTCATCAAGAAGACCATCAACACCGGTGGGTACACTGCCCTCACTTGTGGGCCTTAAGGGATGGTGTCATCACGGCCACTGCATGGGGTGTGGGAGTCCTTTAAATTCCCATCTAGCAGTGGCCTCTGCATGGCATGGAGTTTCTCTCTCAAATTGGATCAGCAGCAGAAGTAAGGATGTCATTCACCTGGAAACATTCTTGGTGTCCTGGGTGGGGTCTAGGGAGCAGGCCCAAGCTTCCATTCCATGTTGACAAGGTCCTGAGAGGGAGCTCATATCTGGAGAGCCGTGAGTCAGGCCTTTTTTCCTAGCAGGTTTCCTGAATGCTCAGGACTTTACTGGGTCTGTCAAGACCCCTTAGAAAAAGGGCCCCAGGCATCCACCCTCGCCCCCACCTCCCTTCACTGTTGTGAAGGGAATGTGTTGCATAAATACATCAGCATCCAGAGGTAGCCAATGAAACTGCTGGCCAAGAGGATTTCCTGCCAAGTAGGGTGTCTTGGCCAATGAGAGCTCGCTAAGCCAATGACATCATCACTCCATGAAAGCTCAGTGAAATACAGCCAAGAAATTCGTCCCCCACCCTAGGTTGTCTTGGGGAAACAGAGCAACTCTTGGTGCTTCTGGGAAATACAGGGCCTGATCTAGTGCAGGTGGGATGGAGGACTCAGTTGATAGGCATGTTCCAAGCTGCTGCGTTTCTTGGTGCACCTTAAGGTGGAGATAAAAGTTGAAGGTTGAACATGGGTGGTGATGGGAGACCAGGGCAGGAGAGGAAGCATGCTCTCAGCACTTTCTGGAAGGAGAGTGGTTATCTGGGCGGGTTCACTCTTTCTAACCTGAACTCCAGGGAATCTGTGTTTTTGTTTTTGTAATATTCACCTGCATCCTTGGTTTTTCCATCTGAATATGCAGAGCAAAAGACAGTGGGAAATGAAACTGGATTCTAAAACTCTACTCTGCAATCTGAAACCCCCATATGTGGGATGAGGAGGTGCCTGTACAACCTCACGCCTAGGCCCAGCCCCTGCCCCGGGCTGCCAGCCGTACCTTCCCTAGAGAGGCTGTGACATCTCTTCCTTCTGTCTTCCAGATTTCCCCTTTCCCTTTGCGTGGTTGACTGGCTACCTCGCCATCCTCGTTGGGGCAGGCATGACCTTCGTTGTGCAGAGCAGCTCTGTGTTCACGTCGGCCTTGACCCCCCTGATTGGTGAGTTACTCCCTGGCTTCTCCCTCTGGCCACCACTGCCATTTCCTGTCATCCCATGGGGCTGATGTGTTTGTGTGTTGTGTTCCCCCACAGGAATCGGCGTGATAACCATTGAGAGGGCTTATCCACTCACGCTGGGCTCCAACATCGGCACCACCACCACCGCCATCCTGGCCGCCTTAGCCAGCCCAGGCAGCTCGATAAAGAGTTCACTCCAGGTTAGAACATGGGGCATGGGCACAGGGGCTCTGGGGGCCGGACCTCCCATGGTCTTGCAAATTGGTCTCTAACAAGAGCCAGGTTTTTCTCTGTGCTCCCCCAAAAATGGAACTAATATGTTGAAGGGAAGCCATGGGGAAAGTTTTGAGGACCGTGATAGGAGAACAATCAAAACAGTCCCTGAGAGAGGCAGTAAGACCCCCATAATTGGTGGTTGTTTCAGCAAAGGTGTGATGGCCCCTTGATATAGCTGTGGAAAGAGTACTTAGGAAGCACAGACGCCACCTCCCATCTCCTCACTCACTGCCCCCTCTGGAACTCCCCAGTTAGGAGACCTCCCCCGGCATGGAGCATCTAGGTTACCTGGTACCAGACCTTTGGGATTTGAATTCTTATCTCACCATTTACATACCAAGTGACCTTCGGCAAGTAGTCTGACCTGAGCATCCATTCCTTCATCTGAAAGATGGAGAACAGAATCTCTATTTCATTAGGATTATTATAAAGCTCTGATGAGGCAAAGCCGTCTGTGCAACAGAAATATAAATTCAAGCATATAATATAAATTAACTGCACATGTCATCCTTAAATTTTTTAGTAGTTACATTTTTTAAAAGTAGAAACAGATTCATTTTTCAATAATGTATTTGATTTAAACCATTATCTCTTTAATATGTAATCAGTCTGTCAAACATTGAGATATTTGGCATTCTTTTCTGGAACTCAGTCTTTGAAATCTAGTGTGTATTTCATACTTAAAGCGCATCTCAGTGTGGACGTGCGGCCAGTGTATCAGACAGGGCTGGTCCACAGCCTGGGCATAGTACTTGGCACCAACCTTGGAAAGTGACCAAGCGCCTGGCCTCTGGAGCCAGGCTTCCGGAATGTGAATTTCCATCTCTTCCATCTCCCACCTGTCGGATTTGGGGAGCATAACCTCATGATGCCTCCATGTCAAGGAAAAATAGTTGCCACTCTGTAGGGTGTTTTTTGAGGATTGGGAGAATGCACCACTGAGTGCCCCTGGCCCTCCCAGACACATAGTAGGTCTTCATGGAATCCAGGTACCCTCTGGGCTGAGCCATAAAGACAAGGAAGGCCTGTGGAAGGCCCGTGACCATGCTGGCTGTGATGCCTGCTAGCTGACCTCCCCATCCCCTTCTCTCTCCCCCCCAACCAACCCCACTGGGCAAGAGACCCCTCACCTGTCCAACCTCTTGTGTTGCAGATTGCGCTGTGCCACTTTTTCTTCAACATCTCCGGCATCTTACTGTGGTACCCGATCCCGTTCACTCGCCTGCCCATCCGCATGGCCAAGGGGCTGGGCAACATCTCTGCCAAGTATCGCTGGTTCGCCGTCTTCTACCTGATCGTCTTCTTCTTCCTGATCCCGCTGACGGTGTTTGGCCTCTCCGCTGGCCGGCTGGCCGGTGCTGGTGGGCGTCGGCGTGCCCGTCCTCTTGATCGTTATCCTCATACTGTGCCTCCGACTGCTGCAGTCCCGCTGCCCACACATCCTGCCCAAGATACTCCAGAACTGGAACTGCCTGCCGCTGTGGATGCGCTCGCTGAAGCCCTGGGACACCGTGGTCTCCAAGCTGGCCGGCTGCTTCCAGCTGCGCTGTTGCTTCTGCTGCCGTGTGTGCTGCCGCCTGTGCTGCCTGCTGTGTGGCTGCAAGTGCTGCCGCTGCAGCAAGTGCTGCGAGGACTTAGAGGAGGGGCAGGAGGCGCAGGGCGTCCCGGTCAAGGCCCCTGAGACCTTTGACAACATAACCATTAGCAGAGACGTTCAGGGTGAGGTCCCTGCCCTGGACTCAAAGACCGAATGCACGGCCTTGTAGGGGGCCGCCTGCGTCACCAGAGGTGGAGGAGGGACCTTGAGTCCTGCGTGCTCTCCTCCCTCCCACTGCTGCACCCTTTCACCACCTCGAAGAGATTTCTTTCAAATTAGTGAATGAAATTGATGCACTCCTTCATAACTCAATTGGCTTGGATAGGCCTGCAGGGCAGTTTGATTCCAGCCCCTGGAGACTCAGTAGTCTCTTTCTCCAGGACGGCACAGGATGATACCTAAAGAGAATTAGAGAATGAACGTGCCTGGAAAGATGGTTAGTCCTGCACGTAGCTGGGTTGGTCAGTAGAACCTATTTTCAGACTCGAAAACCATCTTCAGAAAGAAAAGGCCAAGGGAAGGAATGTATGGGAGGCTCCCCCAGATGGGGAAGTGTATTCTCTATGACTGTCAAGCTCAGGCTTCTCTTTTTTTTAAACCAAAGTCTGGCAACCACGAGCAGCAGCCCCGTGGCCTCCTTGCCCCAGATCAGCCCCCCGGGAGCATCTGCTCTGCTAATGGTTATGTTGTCAAAGGGTCAGGGGACACAGCATCATTGTTTGGAAACTGAAGGTCACAGGTGTGGGTCTGTCCCACTTCCTAGTGCTCCCACATTCCCCATCAGGGTTTCCTCACCTGGACAGGTGTGCCAGTCCAAGCAGTTCACCTGCAGTGTCCTTGTCCTCACGCTTCGGGGATGGGAGCCACACCTGAACTACAGAGTTCTGGCTGGATACACGCGCCCACCTGCTGCTCTTGTCTTAGGAGACAGAGAGAGTGGGGCAGATGGAGAAGAGAGTGGGGAATGGGTAGCGTGGCATTCAGGGGATACGGTACATCTGCCAAAAGGGCCCCAGGTTCTGAATTTAGCGAACTTAGAAGCCAAATTAAAACGCATTGTGGCTAAAGCCTAATGCTCCTATCTTGGTCAGACAACAAAAACCCTCCCTGTTGGATCTTTTGAAATAAAACATGCAAATTCTCCAGCCTGCATGCTGCCACCTTGAATCCCAGGGAGTATCTGCATCTGCAATAGCTCTTCACCCCTCTCAGCCTCCTCACTTTCTGTGCAAGATGGCTTCCTGGGTTAACTTCCTTCTTTCCATCCCCCACCCACTGGAATCTCTTTCCAAACATTTTTCCATTTTCCTGTAAATGGGCTTTGATTAGCTGCCTTCTCCATGCCTGCAAAGCTCCAGACTTTTCTCAGGGCGGGGAAATCTGCACCCAGTTGGACGGCCCGGTGAAGTGGGATCATTGAGTACAGTCGAGCACACGTGTGTCTGGGTCAAAGGGGTGCGCTCCTTCTCATCCTAGATGCCTTCTCTGCCTTCCACAGCCTCCTGCCTATTACATCACTGCCCCCCACCCACCCCCAACCATCCCAATTCTTCCTGGCCAATGAGCTCCAGCCTTACCTAGGAAAAGGGGGGTAGGTGTAGCCATGTGGCAAGATTGGGTCCTCCCCCATCCCAGCTTCTCCACCGTCCCAGCAGGTCAGGGTATCAGGCAGTCCTCCCCTGACCTTCACCCTCATAGACAGCAATCCCCAAACAGAGTCAAATTCTCTATATTTATAGTCACAGCCCTGTACAGCGTTTTTCATAAGTTATATGGTAAATAGTCTGGATGATTTTGTGCTTCTAGTGCTCTCATTTGGAAATGAGGCAGGGCTCTTCTATGAAATAGGAAGAAGAAACCACTTTGTATATTTTGTAATATCACATCTGTGGCCATGCCTGCCTGCACACTCTGTATATATGTAAGTTAAACTCGGGCAGGGTCTGTGGCTGTCTTTGTACTCTGGTGATTTTTAAAAATTGGATCTTTGTACTTGCATTGATTGTACAATAATTTTGAGACCAGGTCTCGTTATATTGCTCAGGCTGGTGTCAAACTCCTGGGCTCAAGCAATCCGCCCACCTCAGCCTCCCAAAGTGCTGAGATTACAGGCGTGAGACACCAAACCAGGCCTGATTGTAGTTTTTTTTTTTTCTTTTACTGGTTGTGGGAAGGGAGAAATAAAATCATCAAACCCAAAAGGCGTGTGTTGTTTTTAATTACAGGAAAATAGGGACCTCGTTGGATCTGTTTATGCAAATGTGAGTTCTCTTCCCTCACCAGACATCACTACCCACCACTTAGCATCCGACCCTGCAGCTGCATCATCTGTGGGGCCTCTTGTTCAAAACCCTGGGAAGAAGTGTCATTATGGACACTAAAAAGACAAAACTTCACTTTCTATTACAGTCTCTCTTGAGTCGCCATGGAAATTTTCTATTAAATACCATTCCAAGCAAAAAGTTGAGATTTAAATTCTTAGCATGAATTTCACAGTTCATCTTACATTGTGAAATGCCAATTTCAGATGCAAACATAAGGCCTATTAACTCGTCTGTGGAATCATTGACATGACGCAGCTCTTTGTAGCTCACACATGTATTTTATTCCTATGAGAACAGGGAGAGCATTGCACAAAGCTAGCTCAATTGTTTTGATTTCACTTTTTTTTTTTTGAGATATTGTCTCACTCTGTCACCCAGGCTACAGTGCAGTGGTGCAATCTCTGCTCACTGCAACCTCTGCCTCCCGAGTTCAAGCGATTCTCCTGCCTCGGCCTCCCGAGTAGCTGTGATTTAATAGAGATGGGGTTTCACCATGTTGGCCAGGCTGGTCTGAACTCCTGACTTCAGGCGATCCGCTTGCCTCAGCCTCCCAAAGTGCTGGGATTGCAGGCGTGAGCCACCGCGCCCGGCCTGATTTCACTTTCTGTGCACATTCTGCCAATGCTCTCTGCCTTCTTGATGAGTAAGGAAGAACTGAAAGGAAAAAGCAGTGAGCCACCCTTTCCATATTAGCATTTTTCAGCCTAAGTAGTCGGCTACTGAAGGGAAGTGACATGAGTGAGAAAAAACACGATAGGGTTTCTTAGTTGTTCCTTGCTTGTTTGCTTGGAGGGCCATTACCTTTTTGCTGTATTCAAAGAAAGTTCTGCTTTGAACAAAAGGTATGGTCTTTCATTGCTGTGCGTTCTGTCAACCACCTGTGCTAGTCAAAATCATGACGTGTTGTCCAGGTGTGGTGGCTTACACCTGTAATCCCAGCACTTTGGGAGGGAGGCCAAGGCAGGCAGATCACTTGAGCTCGGGAGTTTGAGACCAGCCTGGCTAACATGGTGAAACCCTGTCTCTACTAAAAATACAAAACTAGCTGGGCGTAGTGGCAGGTGCCTGTAATTTCAGCTACTCAGGAGGCTGAGGCAGGAGAAACACTTGAACCCAAAAGGTGGAGGTTGCAGTGAGCACTGCACTCCAGCCTGGGCAAAAAGAGCGAAACTCCTTCTCAAAAATAAATAAACAAATAAATAAATAAATAAATAACGTGTTAAGGAAGAGTTTATTTTAAGAAACGTTTGCACCAGGCGCGGTGGCTCACGCCTGTAATCCCAGCACTTTGGGAGGCTGAGGCGGGCGGATCACGAGGTCAGGAGATTGAGACCACCCTGGCTAACATAGTAAAACCCCTCTCTATTTAAACACACACACACAAAAATTAGCCAGGCATGGTGGTGCGCGCCTGTAGTCCCAGCTACTCAGGAGGCTGAAGCAGGAGAATCGCTTGAACCCAGGAGGTGGAGGTTGCAGTGAGCTGAGATTGGGCCACTGCACTCCAGCCTGGGCTACAGAGCGAGACTCCGTCTCAAAAAAAAAATAAATAAAATAAAATAAAAGAAGAAGCACGTGCAGGACTAAGCTGGTCGCACCCTTTTGTAGGCCCGCTGTGCCGAGAGCTGAATCTGTCTTACGAAGCACAGTGAATTTGGGCTTGGAATCTCTCAGAGTGCTGGGTTCCACTCGTGGCTCTGTCATTTACTGTCTCAATAGCAACTTCCTCATCTGGAATATGGGACAGTAACACTTGGCTTCCTGTGATTATGAAAATGAAGAAATATATGTAAATATTTAGCCAGGGTGGGTTTACTGTAAGTTCTTGGCATATGGTTCTACCTCAAAATATAGGGGATGAACATGCATGGCAGATGTACAAGATACACTTCCCACGCTTGTTTGCATTTCTCTTCCCTGAGTATTTCCACAGTGACATGCCAAGTCAAGAAGACTGCTATTAACCCAAGAACCCGGGGCCTGGCCTGGCCTGGGATTATTAGGAGGAGTGAATAAATGTCATGGGGTCTGGGAGCAGTCCTGGACTGGGCTCCGCAGCCAGGGAGTAGGAGGCAAGGACCACTCGGCATTTCCGGAACAATCAGTGCTCTGCGAACTCACTTTCTAGTCCCAACCAACGGCAGTGGTGAGTGTTATTTTAAAAGGGTTTTCTGGGCCAGGCGCTGTGGCTCACGCCTGTAATCTCAGCACTTTGAGAGGCTGAGGCGGGTGGATCACGAGGTCAGAAGTTCAAGACCAGCCTAGCCAAGATGGTGAAACCCTGTCTCTACTAAAAATACAAAAATTAGCCAGGCAGGTGGTGGGTGCCTGTAATCCCAGCTACTCAGGAGGGTGAGGCAGGAGAATTGCTTGAACCCAGGATGCGGGGGAGGTTGCAGTGAGCTCAGATCACGCCATTGCACTCCAGCCTGGGTGACAGAGCAAGATTCAGACTCAAAACAAAAATAAACCCCTTATTTCATTTTATTTTATTCATTGGTCAATCATGAGGTTAAAATGCATTTTCACACACACAGACTCAATGCATAGACTCAAAAATTTTCTTTGTATTCTCTCTTGGGTAGGAAAGAAAAAGAGAGATGCCAGGCACGCTGGCTCACACCTGTAATGCCAGCACTTTGGGAGGCAGAGGTGGGTGGATCATGAGGTCAGGAGTTCGAGCCCCACCTGGCCAACATGGTGAAACCCCATCTCTACTACAAATACACTGCACTCCAGGCTGGATCTCAGCTCACTGCAACCTCTACCTCCCAGGTTCAAGCGATTCTCGTGCCTCAGCCTCCTGAGTAGCTGGGATTACAGGCTCATGCCACCACGACTGGCTAATTTTTTTTTTTTTTTTTTTTTTTTTGTATTTTTAGTAGAGACGGGGTTTCACCATGTTGGCCAGGCTGATCTTGAACTCCTGACCTCAAGTGATCCACCCGCCTCAGCCTCCTAAATTGCTGGGATTACAGGCGAGAGCCACCATGCCTGGCTGCCTTACAGAATTTAGAATCAATTAATTAAAAAAATAAGACACAAAAGACAGAATGATGGAGATGAAATTTATTTTATTATTAAAGAAGCTGATTGTAAGAGGCAGCATTTAGAATTGCCAGGGGGTGGAGATGGGAGCTTATTAACACTTTACCTTCCTTGGCATAAGGAAGGCATTGCTCCACTGTCTTCTAGAATCTTGTGGATAAGAGACCCAGAGCAGAGACAGGCCCAGCAGCCAGCCAGCACTGTCACCAGACATGTGAATGAAGCTACTTTAGAGCATCCAGCCAGCATCCTGCCTGACTGGTGAGACCAGCAGAACAGCCCAAAAAACCCCATCCCTGATTGCTGACCATGGAGTACACAAATAAAATGGTGATTATTTTTAAGGCGTTGCAATTTTGAGGTTGTTTGTTACAAAGCACAAGATAACTGATACAGAATTCAACACTCTGAAGTATAAACTGTGGTTTCGGTCTGATGTATTTTCTGCAGTTTATCACCCACCCCTTGTCCTTCTTACTGTGGCTCCTTTGGTTAATTCCTTCAAAGAATAAACCTCCTGTCTCTTGCCTGGAGTGGTAAAACAGGTTCACCAGGGGGCGTTATTTAGTCATTAATTTCAGGCCAGGTACAATGACTCAAGCTTGTAATCCCAGTGCTTTGGGAGGCTGGGGAGAGAAAATCAGTTGAGCCCGGGAGTTCAAAACCAGCCTGGGCAACAAAGTGAGATATTGTCACTACAAAAATTTTTTTAGGCTGGGTGTGGTGGGTCACACCTGCAATCTCAGCACTTTGGGAAGGCCGAGGTGGAAGTATCACCTGAGGTCAGGCGTTCGAGACCAGCCTGGCCAACATGGCAAAATCCCATCTCTATTAAAAAAACAAAAATTATCTGGGCATGGTGGCGGGCACCTGTAATGCCTCAAGAGCTACCCGGGAGGCTACTCAGGAGGCTGAGCCATGAGAATTGCTTGAACCTGGGAGGCAGAGTTTGCAGTGAGCAGAGAATCGCACCACTGGGTGACAGAATGAAACCGTGTTTCAAAATAATAATAATAATAATAGTTTTTTAAAATTAGACAGGTATGGTGGCATGAGCCTGAAGTCCCAGCTAATTGAGGCAGGAGAATCCCTACCGCCCAGGAGTTGGAGGCTGCAGTGAGCTATGATCGTGCCACTGCACGCAGCCTGGGCAACAGAGCAAGACTCTGTCTCTAAAACAAAATATATATATATTTTTCTAGATGGAGTTTCACTCTTGCTGCCCAGGCTGGAGTGCAATGGCACAATCTCAGCTCACTACAACCTCCGCCTCCCGGGTTCAAGTGTCTCTCCTACCTCAGCCTTCCGTGTAGCTGGGATTACAGGTACACACCACCATGCCGGCTAATTTTTTGTATTTTTAGTAGAGATGGGGTTTCACCATATTGGCCAGGCTGATCTTGAACTTTTGACCTCAGGTGATCCACCTGTCTTAGCCTCCCAAAGTGCTGGGATTACAGGCATGAGTCACTGTGCTTGGCCTAAAAAATATTTTTTTTAATTAAAAAAAAATCATGGGGCCGGGCGCGGTGGCTCACGCCTATAATCCCAGCACTTTGGGAGGCTGAGGCGGGTGGATCACGAGGTCAAGAAATCGAGACCATCCTGGTCAACATGGTGAAACCCCGTCTCTACTAAAAATACAAAAATTAGCTGGGCGTGGTGGCGCACGCCTGTAGTCCCAGCTACTCGGGAGGCTGAGGCAGGAGAACTGCTTGAACCCAGGAGGCGGAGGTTGCGGTGAGCTGAGATCGCGCCACTGCACTCCAGCCTGGGTAACAAGAGTAAAACTCTGAATCAAAAAAAAAAAAAAAAATCATTAGCTTCAGCTTCAAGTCACTGGTGTGCCGTACTAGCAGAGGGAATCATACTCCCCAGGCCCTGGCTAACACGTGGCCTGTGAGGACAGGCCATGAAGTAAAATTATGCCTTCTCCTTTGGCTCAGCTTCATTACCTAGGGCTCAAAGGGGCTCTGGAACCTGCCTATTGGTGCTGAGATTGTAGTTTTTCATTTTTCATTTTGTTGGAGTCTTAGGAAGTCAGTAAATAACATCCCTTTCTTCCCTTACAGAATTTATTTTTTTAATTAATTTTTTTTTTTTTTTTTTTGAGGCTGAGTCTTGCTCTATTGCCCAGGCTGGAGTGCAGTGGTATGATCTCAGCTCACTGCAACCTCTGCCTCCCGAGTTCAAGCCATTCTCCTGCCTCAGTCTCCCAAGTAGCTGGGATTACAGGTTGTTGTTATTTGTTTGTTTTTTGTATTTTTAGCAAAGATGGCTTTTCACCATGTTGACCAGGCTGGACTTGAACTCCTGACCTCAAGTGATCCACCCACCTCAGTCTCCCAAAGTGCTGGGATTACAGACGTGAGCCACCATGCCTGGCCATCTTACAGAATTTAGAATCAACTGAAAAATAAGACACAAAAGACAGAATGATGGAGATGAAAATATTCATTTTATTATTAAGGAAGCTAATTGTAAGACACAGCATTTAGAATTGCCAGGAGGTGGGGACAGGGGGAGCTTACTAACACTTTACCTTTGAATTAAATCAATTTTCTTACTGAGGCTTGGGCAAATCTTCAGGTCTCTCCCATGGGAGTGGAGCCTGTCCTGAGGTTCCCCAGCTGACCTGTGGGTGGGCAAGCTCCAGAGCTCAGCATGCTCTGTTTCTCCTCCCAGATTTGCCAATCAGATGCCAGGGAGGCCCAGATGTGACAGCTGTGGATATTTTATGGAGTTGAAGATTCTGCTCTAATATCCTAATAGGGTGGGGCACAGTGGCCCACGCCTGTAATCTCAGCACTTTGGGAGGCCGAGGCAGGCAGATCACTTGAGGAATTCAAGACCAGCCTGGCCAACATGGAGAAACCTCGTCTCTACTAAAAATACAAAAATTAGCCAGGCATGTGGTGCATGCCTGTAATTTCAGCTACTCAGGAGGCTGCGGCACGAGAATTGTGTGAGCCTGGGAGGCAGAGGTTGCAGTGAGCCAAGATCGCCACTGCACTCCAGCCTGGGCAACAGAGCAAGACTCGGTCTCAAAAAATAAAAACAAACATCATTATAGGCACTGCAGGTGAGCTTCCTAAATAGGCATTTTCTTTTTCTTATAAAACCCTCATTATTATTTTAGAGGCATTTTCTTTTTAAAAAAATTGGTTTTTGTTCTCACTCATAGGTGGGTGTTGAACAATGAGAACACATGGACAGAGGGAGGAGAGCATCACACACTGTGGTCTGTCGGGGGGGGAAATAGGGGAGGGACAGCGGTGGGTGGGGGAGATGGGGGAGAGATAGCATGGAGAGAAATGCCAGATATAGGTGCTGGGGGAGGAAGGCAGCAAATCACACTGCCATGTATGTACCTATGCAACAATCCTGCATGATCTGCACATGTACCCCAAAACCTAAAATGCAATTTAAAAAAAAATTGTTTTTTTCCGAGTCGTCAGTATCCCTTTCTGTCACCCCAGGCTGGAGTGCAGTGGCATGATCATGACTCACTGCAGCCTCCAACTCTGAGGCCCAAGAAAACCTCCCCACTCAGCCTCCCAATGTGCTGAGATACAGGCATGAGCCACTGCACCCAGCCCTACACAGGCATTTTCCATTCATCAGCTCACTCATCACCGCCTGAGGAGATAGGAGTTATTGATCTCCACTTCATAGAGAGAGATGCAGAAGCTTCCAGGAACATAGCTGGTGGTCCCAATATGAGAGGATTAAGATCCAGAGCTCACCCCCTCGGATCACTGAATTGTGCTGCCTTGGGACTCACTGACTTCACAGTACTCAGTTATTAGAGCAGGACAGACACACGGGGGTTGAAAGATCAAGGCATCCAGAAGGAAGAACTTAGAGAAAGGCTGAGGAGCCATCCAGGTATAAGAGTAAGAGCAGGCCAGGGACGGTGGCTGAAGTCTGTAATCTCAGAACTTTGGGAGGCCGAGGTGAGTGTATCCCTTGAGGTCAGGAGTTCGAGATCAGCCTGGCCAACATAGTGAAACCCTGTCTCTACTAAAAATACAAAAATTAGCCAGATGTGATGGCATGGGTCTGTAATCCAGCTACCTGGGAGGCTGAGGCATGAGGATCACTTGAACCTGGGAGGTGGAGGTTGCAGTGAGCCGAGATCATTCCACTGCACTCCAGTCTGGGCGACAGAGTAAGACTCTGTCTCAAGAAAAAAAAAGGGTAAAAGGCCGGAGACTCAGAGACTCAGAGACTCAGAGACTCAGTCTTACTGAAAGTCATAAACATGTGACAAACAGCCACCACTCTCTGTGCCAGCCTCCAAGCCCAGCTCCTTAGTCCTCAGCAGTGACCTGGTCCTTGCATCTCACAACCCCATGACGTATTTGTGGGACACATCGTGTGTTTCAAGGCAGGAAGATCACTTCCCAAATCTCCAGGGCTGTGGGGAAAGGAAATGAGGTTGTCACCACGGGCTGCCTCAGAACCAGGAGAAAACCTTGAAGTTGGCTGCTGGAGCAAAGCTCTCTCCTTTCTCTCCCTCCAGTAGCCGATGAGGACATTTGTTGGCTTGCTTGCTGTTTTTCTCAGTTATGTTAACTTTATTTAATAGGCTGGAACAGTCTCAAAATCTTTCTCTTCATCATCAGATGCTTGCAAAACTTTTGGCCTTTGAGCTTAAACCTGGAGCTTTACTCCACGTATAATACGATTTTCCTGCCACGGTGCATTCTAAAGTTCTTCTTCTGAAGAAAACTGAACCCAACCCAAACCTCTGTGAAAGCCAGTCTCCTTGACTCGACGCTGTGGTCCAAGGAATTTTTTCCCACAAAAATACTTCTACGCAGCGCATGGCACCTCTCCCTGCTAAGGTCGCCATCTTCAGACCTTTTTTTTTTTTTTTGAGGCAGAGTCTCGCTCTGTGGCCCAGGCTGGAGTGCAGTGGCATGATTTCAGCTCACTGCCACCTCCGCCTCCCTGGTTCAAGTCATTCTCCTGCTTCAGCCTCCTGAGTAGCTGGGATTACAGGTGCCTGCCACCATGCCTGGCTGGCTAAATTTTTTTGTATTTTTAGTGGAGACAGGGTTTCACCATGTGGGCCAGGCTGGTCTCGAACTCCTGTCCTCAAATGATCCCCCCCTGCCTTGGCCTCCCAATGTTCTGGAATTACAGGCATGAGTCCCCAGGCCCGGCCACCAATGGAGAAATTTGGTTAGAAAATTGTGTCCACTTCTGGCCCTGTTCCTGCCCCTGGCCCCACCATTCTGTCTGAAAAGAGTAAGAAAATCTTGTTCCTTCTGTTAAAATAATTAAACGAGAGGCCATTAGCCTGAAGTGACGCTAACACCCTGGAAACCTACATAAGCAAACAGAAACGTAACTTAGAATTTAAAAAAGGAATCTTAAGCTCAGCCCAGCACGGGGGTCTGCATGGGCATTGGTTGTCTTCTCATTAACCTCCCATTGGGATAGGCCAAGTAAAGCAATGGCTCAAACTTCAACCAATCACCGAATTTCTTTGTTCCGTTTCTTCATTCACCCCATAAAAACCTTGCCTTCCTGCCCCTGCCTGATGCATGAATTGTCACCTGCTCAAATAAACTCTTTACTTTCCCATTTAGAGAACAAAAAGTGCAGCCCGCTGGCAGTGCTCATTTAATTTTACATGAACACACTTGTGGAGGCTGAAGCAAATCTGACTGATTTTCAATCTAATAATAAAATATAAAAACTGTTCCTGGAGTCTCTTTCTCAACAGAGCTAGATCAGAATCGTCTGAATCATCAGAATCGTCTGAATCATCAGAATCGTCTTTTTTGGAAAAACTGGATTCATCAAATGAATCCTTGGCCAACAAACATTCAAGAAGAATGTTAAGATTATGCGTAGGAATGCTTTGTTTTCTAGGATTTGACACTTCAGCGATGGAGAATGACTGTATTTTGTGAATGGAAATACCATTACTAAAAACAGAATGCTGTAAGTAGAATGATGTCTTTTGTTTCCAAAGTCGATATACTAGAGCAATATAAAAATATTAATAAAAGCTAGATCCTGGCCAGGCGCAGTGGCTGACGCCGTAATCCTAACTCTTTGGGAGGCTGAGGCAGGTGGATCACCTGAGGTCAGGAGTTGGAGACCAGCCTGGCCAACATGGTGAAACGCTATCTCTACTAAAAAATCCATAATTAGCCACACATGGCGGTGTGGGTCTCTAATCCCAGCTACTCAGGAGGCTGAGGCAGGAGAATTGCTTGAACCCAGGAGGTATATGTTGCAGTGAGTGGAAATCATGCCATTTCACTCCAGCCTGGTCATTCAAACTCTGTCTAAAAAAAAAAAAAAAAAAAAAAAAAAAAAAGTGAGATCTTTTGTGGCAAAATTATCTCAGGGTAAACCCTGTGGCTGCAAGTGCCACTGGCAAGTGTTTTGGGGGACAAGCAGGAAACGGGTTAAAATTTTAACATGCCCAAGCTTATAACACTTCTTTGATCTTTCTATCATTCTCACTCTTGCACCCCAAGGACAAAGAAACGGAAATATTAAGAATCTGTATGTGGTGGATGGAAGACATTATCAGGAGATATTTTTAGATAGAGCAAGAAGTGTGGGCAGAAGCAGGCTTGGCTATTGGTAGCCCAGGCTAAGACGAGGAGTGTTGGCTGTGATCACTAACCTCCTGCTCCCCAGCCCTCCATACATTTTTGTCTGAGGGCCAGTCCAAGATGGGTGCTATGATTGGAATATTTGCCCCCTCCAATCTAATCCCCAGTGTGACAGAATTGGGAGATGGGGCCTTTAGGAGGTGATTGGGGTCAGGAGTGGTGGCTCACACCTGTAATCCCAGCACTTTGGGAGCCTGAGGCAAGTGGATCACAAGGTCAGGAGTTCAAGACCAGCCTTGCCAACATGGTAAAACCCCATCTCTACTAAAAATGTAAAAATTAGCCTGCCATGATGGCAGGCGCCTGTACTCCCAGCTACTCAGGAGGCTGAGGCAGGAGAATTGCTTGAACCCCAGAGGTGGTGGTTGCAGTGAGCCAAGATTGTGCCACTGCATTCCAGCCTGGGCGACAGAGCAAGACTTCGACTAAAAAAAAAAAAAAGAGGTGATTGTGGCATGAAGACTCTGAGCTCACAAATGGATTAATCCATACATGAATGAATGGATTAATGGGTTATCATGGGTGTAGAATTGGTGGCTTCACAAGAGCATAAGGAGACCTGAGCTATCATGCCCACCCCCCTTATCTTGCGATGACCTGCACCACCTTGGGACTCTACAGAGTCCTCAACAGTAAGAAGACCCTCACCAGACACATCCCCCTCAACCTGGGACTTCCCAGCCTCCATGATTGTAAGAAATAAATTTATTTTGGTCTGGCGTGGTGGCTCACGCCTGTAATCCCAGCACTTTGGGAAGCTGAGGCGGGCGAATCACCTGAGGTCAGGAGTTTGAAACCAGCCCGGCCAACATGGTGAAACCCCATCTCTACTAAAAATGCAAAAATTAGCTGGGCGTGGTGGTGGGCACCTGTAATCTCCAGCTCCTCAGGAAGCTGAGGCAGGAGAATAGCTTGAACCCGGGAGACAGAGGTTGCAGTGAGCCAAGATCGCACCACTGCACTCCAGTCTGGGGACAAGAGTGAGACTTCGTCTCAAAAAAAAAGAAAGAAAGAAATGTATTTTCTCTCTTCCCTTTTGCAGCCACCACCAAAGCAGGAGTGGCCAAAATAAAGTTCAATCCCTTTGTGGCTTCCGACCAAAGCAAGCACTGGAAAAGGCATTTCAATGCACCTTCCCACATTCGCAGGAAGATTATGTCTTCCCCCTCTTTCCAAAGAGCGGAGACGGAAGTACAACGTGCAATCCATGCCCATCTGAAAGGATGATGAAGTTCAAGTTGCCCCGAGGACACTATAAAGGTCAGCAGATTGGCAAAGTAGTCCAGGTCTACAGGAAGAAATATGTTATCTACGTTGAACAGGTACAGCAGGAAAGGCTAATGGCACAATGGTCCACACAGGCATTCACTCCAGCAAGGCGATTATCACTAGGCTAAAACTGGACAAGACTGCAAACAGATCCTTGAGCGGAAAGCCAAATCCTGCCAAGTAGGAATGGAAAAGGGCAAATACAAAGAAGAAACGATTGAGAAGATGAAGGAATAAAGTTGTTATACCCGAGCGAGTTAGAAGGAAAGCGCCACACTCTGAGTTCCAATTGAGAGCCCTTTATTGCCAGCCACCAAGAGTCAGCTTGCGCTCAAAATCTCTCAGCACCGAAGAAGAAGCTTGATTCCTTTTTATACCTTGCTTAAGATAGGGGAGGGGGGAGCCTAGCTGAAGGAGAATTTACAGAAGCAGAACCAGCAAGTTAGATAAGGAGGCTGGTAACTAGGCGGCAGGAGGTTCTCATGATTGTTGATTACTAAGCAGGGTATACACAAGTAGTTCCCATGATTGCTGGTTACCAAAGTGGGTGTTCAGTACTTGCTATACACTCAATCAAGGGGGGTGTTCACAATAGCAAGTGGGCCTGCCAAGCAGGATATGTTTACAGTGGTTATATGCCTCTATAGTTCTAAGCACAGCATGACCCAGCACAGTAGCATGACCCAGGTATGCACTTAAGGGAGAAATGGTGGAAGAGGTGAGGCAGAGGTTAAGATGGAGTCTGTCAGGCTCTCAGCAAGATGGAGTCTGTCAGGCTAACACAGGGTAGGTTAGCACAAAGTAATCTTTCATGAAATGAAAAAAATCAATTTATTTTCTTATACATTACCCAGTTTCAGGTATTCTATTAAAACGCAACAGAAAATGAATTAAGACAATGGGCATGCTTCCCTGCCCTCAAAGCCTAGTGAGATGGCTTTAGTGGAACTTTTATTTATTTATTTTTTTTAATTCTTTTTTTTTTTTTATAAAGACGGGGTTTCACCATGTTGGTCAGGCTGGTCTTGAACTCCCGACCTCTGGTGATCCGCCCGCCTTGGCCTCCAAAGTGCTTGGATTACAGGCGTGAGCCATCACACCCGGCCAGTGGAACTCTTAGAGAGCTAGGTAGGAGTTCTCTGTAACTAGGAGCATGAAGGACTGCTACCTGACTTATGTCCAAGAACAAAAGGTTGTATTTAAGAAATAACCAGGTTGGGTGCAGTGGCTGACACCTGTAATCCCAGCACTTTGGGAGGCTAAGGCAGACAGATCACCTGAGGTCAGGCGTTCAAGACCAGCCTGGCCAACATGGTGAAACCCTTCTCTACTAAAAATACAAAAATTAGCTGGATGTAGTGATGGGTACCTGTAATCCCAGCTGCTTGGGAGGCTGAGGCAGGAAATCACTTGAACCCTGGAAGCGGAGGTTGCAGTGAGCCGAGATCATGCCACTACACTCTAGCCTGGTGACAGAGAGAGACTCCATCTCCAAAAAAAAAAATTAAACCAATATCTGTTCCCTTGAAAGATTTTGTTATTTGATGAATTTAAATATCCATTCCTAATTTAATATTTTAAAAACATTTAAAAGATTTTATTCTTTAGAGCAGTTTTACATTCACAGCAAAATTGACTGGAAGGCCCAAATGCCCCCTGCCCCCACAGGCACAGCACCCCCTATCCTCCATTATCCTCATTGCCATCCAGAGGGGTACGCTTGTTGCAATCTACGAGCCTACCTGACCCATCATTATCACCCAAAGATCGTAATGGACATCAGGTTCACTCTTGGTGTTGTACATTCTACGGATCTGAACTTATAATGACGTGAACCCACCATTATATACCATGCAAAGTATTTTCACTGCCATGAAAATCCTCTGTGCTCCACCCATCTATCTCTCCCCTCCCTTCAACATCTGACAATCACTTATCTTTTTTCTTTTCTTTTTCTTTTTCTTTTTTTTTTTTTTTTTTTTTTTGAGGCAGAGTCTTGCTCTGTCACCCAGGCTAGAGTGCAGTGGCATAGTCTTGGCTCACTGCAACCTCCGCCTCCCAGGTTCAAGCTATTTTCATGCCTCAGCCTCCCGAGTAGCTGGGATTATAGGCGTGTGCCACCACACCCAGAGGATTTTTGTATTTTTAGTAAAGACGGGGGTTTCACCATGTTGGCCAGGCTGGTCTCGAACTTCTGGCTTCAAGCGATTCACCCACCTCAACCTCCCGAAGTGCTGGGACTACAGGCGTGAGCCACCGTGCCCGGCCTCTCTCTCTCTCTTTTTTTTTTTTTTTTTTTTTTTTAAGACTGAGTCTCACTCTGTCTCCCAGGCTGGAATGCAGTGGTGCAATCACGGCTCACTGCAGCCTCAACCTCCTCGGCTCCAGCGATCTTCTTCCTCAGCCTCCCAAGTAGCTGGGACTGTGCACACCACACCTGGCTAATTTTTGTATTTTTTGTAGAGACAGGATCTCATCATGTTGCTCAGGCTGGTCTCAAACTCCTGGGCTCAAGCGATCCTCTTGCCTTGGCCTCCCAAAGTGCTGGGATTACAGGCGTGAGACACCAGCTCTGGCCTAAACTTTCAATGTAGCATAAGCATAAATTTTGTGATCAGATAAAGATAAAGAGCAGCAAGGGGGAAAATATCTTTAGGAGTCAGAGTAGAAAATGTGAGCTTTCATGTAAGGACAGAGAAGGAAGTTGGCAGAGATCCCTTTTCTCTTAAGAAGTCCCAGTGACTTCTTAGCAGATCCTGATCTCTGAAAATTCATCCAGAGTTGAATATGATCATCTCTTCTCAGAGCATTGGAGTTCTATTCCTCAGTAAGTCAAGCTGAAGCTTTCTGGGAACTGGATGGCTGAGAAAGACCCTGAAGGGAAGGGCAAGCATGCTATGTCTTAAGTTCTCCCACTGGTTAAAGACCTCAAACCTGGCTAACATGCCCAGTGCGGTTCTGGAGGACTAGACTTCCTCATGGCCCAACTCTCCCCTGTGAGCGTATGATCCACACGATCCTGGCTCAAGGCAAGAATGAGTCTTTTCTGGCCAACTTTCATTTTTATTTCCATTTTTCCGGGTACAACCCATGTTCTAAAAATTCAGACAACCTGGAGGGAGGAAGAGAAAGCCAAGGGTGTGTGTGGCCATATATATGTGTGTGTGTGTCTCTGTATATATGTGTGATTGTGTATCTGTGTGTATGGCTGGGTGTATGAGTGTGTGACTCTGTATATGTCTGTGGGGCTGCGCATATGCGTGTGTGGCTGTGTATATATGTGTGTGTGGCTGGCTATATGTGTGTGTGTGTGACTATGCATATGTGTGTGTGGCTGTGTAAATATGTGAGCATGACTGTGTATATATGTGGTGGCTGTGTATATGTGTGATTGTGTATATGTGTATGGCTGTGTATATATATGTGTGTGGCTGTGTATATGTGTGTGACTGTATATGTATGTGTATGTGACTATGTGAGTTGTGTGGCTGTGTATGTGTGTGACTGTATATATATATATGTGTGGCTGTGTATATAAGTGTGTGTGTGACTGTGTATATGTGTGTGTGGCTGTTTATGTGTGTGTGTGACTGTGTGTGTGTGGCTGTGTATATGCATGTGTGTGACTGTGTTTATATGTGTGGTTGTGTGTATATGTGTGTGTGACTGTGTATATGTGTGTGATTGTGTATAACTGTGTGTGACTGTGTATGTGTGTGTGGCTGTGTATATGTGCGTGTGACTGTGTATGTGTGGCTATGCGTATGTGACTGTGAATATGTGTGTGATTGCGTGTAAGTATGTGTGACTGTGTAAGTGTGTGTGCCTGTGTATATGTATGCATGTGACTGTGTATGTGTGTGGCTGTGTATACGTGTGTGTCATTGTGTATATGTGTGTGTGACTGTATATGTCTGCGTGTGGCTGTGTATATGTGTGTGATTGTGTATATGTGTGTGTGGCTGTTTCTGTGTGTGTGTGACTGTGTGTGTGTGGCTGTGTATATGCATGTGTGTGACTATGTTTATGTGTGTGGTTGTGTGTATATGTGTGTGACTGTGTAGATGTGTGTGATTGTGTATAAGTGTGTTTGACTGTGTATGTGTGTGTGACTGTGTATATGTGTGTGCCTGTGTATATGTATGTGTGTGGCTGTGTGTGTGGCTGTGTATACGTGTGTGTCATTGTGTATATGTGTGTGTGACTGTATATGTCTGCGTGTGACTGTATGTGTGTGTGGCTGTGTATATGTCTGCGTGTGGCTGTGTATATGTGTGTGTGACTGTGTATATGTGTGTGACTGTTTATGTGTGTGACTGTGTATATGTGTGTGTATGACTGTGTATATGTGTGTGACTGTGTATGTGTGATTGTGTATAAGTGTGTGTGACTATGTGTGTGGCTGTGTATATGTGTGTGACTGTGTATATGTGTGTGACTGTGTATATGTCTGCATGTGACTGTGTATATGTCTGTGTGTGACTTTGTATGTGTGTGTGTGGTTGAGTGTATATGTGTGTGACTGTGTATGTGTGGCTGTATATACGTGTGTGTGGCTGTGTGTATGTGTGTGTGACTGTGTATATGTCTGTGTGTGACTGTGTATATGTGTGTGTGGCTATGTATATGTGTATATGACTATATATGTGTGTGTGTCTGTGTATATGTGTGTGATTGTGTATATGTGTGTGTGTGACTGTGTATATGTGTGTGACTGTGTATATGTATGCGTGTGACTGTGTCTATGTGTGTGTGACTGTGTATATGTCTGTGTGTGACTTTGTATGTGTGTGTGGTTGTGTGTATATGTGTGTGTGACTGTGTATGTGTGGCTGTATATACGTGTGTGTGGCTGTGTGTATGTGTGTATGACTGTGTATATGTGTGTGACGGTGTACATGTGTGTGTGGCCGTGTACACATATGTATGGCAATGTATATAAGTGTGTGTATATCCAATGGTGCCTGTATTTTCCAGCCGTTTCTTTGAAACTCGCCCTCTGTTTTGGGTAACAGAATTCTGGTTCTCTCCTGTTACCTTCTGAGGATTTCTAGAAGTGCTTGTGACTTGGTCTGCTGTGGCTCCCAGCAGGGGTTTCTGCCCCCTGCCCACAGCTCCTGGCCATCCCATTACTACTTACATATTTGGTGCCACTTTGCTCCTTCCTTCAAGCCCTTAAAGCACCAAGACTGAGCTACTTAAAGTCACAACCTTTCCTAAACACTTGGAAATATCACAAGGCAGACAACACAAGAAGAAGAGCTTAAATCTCAGCTCTGTCGCTGGCCACGTGGGTCACCTGGGGTCGCTTCCTGGCCAGGACGTCCTTGGCCTGCCTCGACGCTCGGCGGGTGCCTTCCTCTCAGGGCTCAACGTGTTCCAATCTTGCCTCCCTACAGGCCCAGGGACCTCCAAACTCCCTGCATCCTGGAAGTCCATAAAAAAGCCCCAAATCAGTTAACACTGTCGCTGGTCAAGCAGGCATGCTTCCCCCTGAGCAGAGTGGCTGAGTTCTGTCCTCAGAACTGAAGTTCTGCTTGCCAGGCCTGGGTAAAAACATTTAAGTTGCTTTTCCCCCCATCCACAAAAAGCCATCCTCCACCTTCAGGATGATTTCTGTGGGCCATGTGATCCAGTAATATTCTCAGCTTTGAGGAACCTCAGGCCCCATCCCAGACGCTGTAATTCAGTAGGTTGAGGGACGGGAATCTGCATTTTTAGAAAATGTCCCAGGTTTCTCAGATTCTCAGGATCTGGAAAATAAAAATAAAAGTAAATTAAGGCTGGGTGCAGTGGCTCACACCTGTAATCCTAGCACTTTGGGAGGCCGAGGCGGGTGGATCACCTGAGGTCAAGAGTCAGGACAAGCCTGGCCAACATTGTGAAACCAAAAATACTAAAAAAATATTGTCTCTACTAAAAACGCAAAAAACATTAGCCAGGCAAGGCAGGAGAATCGCTTGAACTCAGGGTACAGAAATTGCAGTGAGCCGAGATCACGTCACTTCACTCCAGCTTGGGCAAAAGAGTGAAACTCCATCTCAAAAAAAAAAAAAAATTAAAATTAAAAAAAAAGAAAGAGAAAATGCCCCCACGTAATTCTAATGCAGGTGATTCTCAAACCATACTTTCAAAACTTCTGACTCCAGCAAACGGCAAAAACCAAGACCTTTTTTTTTTATTTTTTTATTTTTATTTTTTAGAGATGAGGTCTCGCTATGTTGCCCAGGCTGGAGTGCAGTGCCTATTCACAGGCGTGATCCCACTACTGATCAGCACGGGAGTTTTGACCTGCTCCGTTTCCCCCCTCCTTAGGCAACCTGGTGGTCCCCTGCTCCCGGGAGGTCACCACATTGATGCCAAACTTAGTGCGGACACCTGATCGGCATAGTGCACTACAGCCCAGAACTCCTGGGTTCAAGCGATCCTCCCACCCCAGCCTCCTGAGTAGCTGGGACTACAGGCACGCGCCACCAGGCCCGGCAACGAAGACCTTTTTAAAAACACAATTTACCAGGCCTTCTCTTTCTCCTTTCTTACCATTCCCTTTTTTCCTCCCTTTCTGTCTTCCTCGTCTTTCTCTTCTTTCTTTTTCTCCTTCTACTTCTTTTTCCTCTTTCTCCTCTCCTTCCCCCCTCTCTTCCTCTCTTCCTCTTTCTCTTCTACTTTTTTTTTTTTTTTTTTTTTTTTTTTTTGGAGACTGAGTCTCGCTCTGTTGCCCAGGCTGGAGTGCAGTGGCCTGATCTTAGCTCACTGCAACCTCTGCTTCCCAAGTTCAAGCGATTCTGCCTCCCAAGTTCAAGTGATTCTCTTGCCTCAGCCTCCGGAGTAGCTAGAACTACAGGTGCACACCACCATGCCCAGCTAATTTTTGTATTTTTAGTAGAGATGGGGTTTCACCATGTTGGCCAGGCTGGTCTGGAACTCCTGACCTAGGTGATCCACCTGCCTCGGCCTTCTAAAGTGCTGGGATTACAGGCATGAGCCCTGTGCCCAGCTTGTTATAGGTCATTTTAATTTTTGTATTTAATTTTTCTGGCCTCCTCTAATTTTTTTTTTCACCATGAACTTATATTATTTTGTCATTATCACGATAACATAATGAAGCATAAAAAACTTAAATGGATACTGGATTAGGGTAGGCACTAAATATTTTTAAAAAGATGAAAAAGAAAACCTCAAGTGGACTCGGTGGCTCGTGCCTGTAATCCCAGCACTTTGGGGGGCCAAGGCAGGCAGATCACCTGAGGTCAGGAGTTCGAGACCAGCTTAGCCAACATGGCGAAACCCCATCTCTACTAAAAATACAAAAGTTAGCCAGGCATGGTGACACACAACTGTAATCTCAGCTACTCAGGAGGCTGAGACACAAAAATTGTTTGAACCTCGGAGGCAGAGGTTACAGTGAGCTAAGATTGTGCCACTGCACTCCAGCCAGGGCAACAGAGCAAGACTCTTGTCTAAAAAAAAAAAAGAAAAAGCCAGATGTGGTGGCCAGTGCCTGTAATTCCAGCTACTCGGGAGGCTGAAGAACAAGAACTGCTTGAACCCTGGAGGCGGAGGTTACAGTGAGCCAAGATTGTGCCACTGCACTCCAGCCTGCACAACAGAGGGGGACTCTGTTTCAAAAAAAGAAGAAGAAGAAGAAGAAAGAGAAAGAAAAAGAAAGCCTGCATGACTCCCAGGAAGCATGTCAACTGGGAAGCTGGATTTTGTTCAGGAGTCCCCTCTACTCAGGGGAAATACATCATCTCCTTATATCTTATCTCAGTAATCAGAGGCTTGTTTCTAGGAATCCAAAGAAACATCCCAAGTGATAGTGTGTACTCAGGACAGAAAGTTCCCTTGGTTTGGGGCCGCGGGGAGGTCAGAGCCTAGAAAGGGAAAGGGTACTGGAGGTTAAACACGATCCGCCTCCCAGCCCTGCAGAGCAGATCATTTTCTTATCATTCTCTGTCCTTCCCTCCCTCCAACACATCCCTGGGGCCTTTCTGGCCTCCTGGCAGTTTGATCCTACACTGCTTTTCTCTTAGCATGAAGGCAAGACTCATTATCAGTGCTCTCTCCTGTGAAATGGAGAAGAGAAATAATCGTATTTTCTACCGAAGAGTGTTGGAAGAATTAAATAGAAATGCTTGTGTGGCTGGGAGTGGCGGCTTACACCTGTAATCCCAGCACTTTGGGAGGCCAAAGTGGGAGGATTGCTTGAGCTCAGGAGTTTGAGACAAGCCTGGGTAACACAGGAGACGCCATCTCTACAAAAAGTTAAAGACGAAAATTAACTGGGTGTGTGGCACATACTTGCAGTCCTAGCTACCGGGGAGCTCAGGTGGGAAGATCACTTGAGCCCGGGTGGTCTAAGGCTACAGTAAGCTGTGATCGTACCACTGCACTCCAGCCAGGGTGACAGAGCAAAACCCTGTCTTAAAGAAAAAAAAAAAAAAAAGAAAAGGCTGGGCATGGGGCATGGTGACTCATGCCTATAATCCTAGCACTTTGGGAGGCTGAGACGGGCGGATCACCTGAGGTGGGAGTTTGAGACCAGCATGGGCAATATGGTAAAACCCTGTCTCCACTAAAAATACAAAAATTAGCCAGGCCTGGTGCTAAACCAGGCCTGTAGTCCCAGCTACTCAGGGAGGCTGAGGCAGGAGAATCACTTGAACCTGGGAGGCCGAGGTTGCAGTAAGCCAAGATCGTGCCACTGCACTGCAGCCTGGGCAACAGAGCAAGACTCTGCCTCAAAAAAAAAAAAAAAAAAAAGAAAAAGAAAAAAAGGAAATGCTTGTGGAAGTGTTTTGTAAATTGTGCATAGACAAGCCACTGGTCCATCTACCCTGTCATTCATTCCACAGAACCCGAGTAAGTGTGACTGTGTGTGCCAGCAAGTACTCTAAGCGCTGGGAATCCCCAGAGGCATGAGATATACTGACAATTAAGGCACATGAGGAAGACAGAGAAGTAGACAGCACCCAGGGCGTGAGTTTTGCTAGGAGGGTGGGCAGAAGTCAGCCCAACTGCAGATTCTACTTACACCCTCCACTTAATGGTTCTGCACGTTTAGGCAAGTGATTTCACCTTTCTGACCCTTGGGTTTCTAGCTCAATAATGTGAGCGAGATCTCTATTTCACAAGGTGTTGTAAGGATTAAACGAGATTTCCCTAAATCTGAAGGATTAGCATCTCTCCCTTAGAATGCTTGCCCTAGCTCCCTGGGGCCTCTGCAATTTACTAACATTGCCACACCCGCTTTTGCTTCATCCTAAGCAATCACGTTTGTGAATCATGGAGTTAGTGTTCAAGTCCCATTGTTTTCCTAATAAACAGGAAAGCAAATGCTTAGCTGTTAGCATTGTAACAGTTCGGCAGGGTCCCACCTAGAAATAGCTCATGTGCCCCAAGGGTGTAAGTACTGAGATCTATAATTTTTTTTTTTTCCTGGTTTAATAAGGACTTGTTTATTTTGAAGAAAAAAGGTCCCTGAGATCTATAATTAAAGCAAGATCCCTTTGCACTGCTTGGTGCTGGTAAGGCTTAAATACACACAATTTTATTGATTCTAAGAAGTAAGAATGGAGTAGGTGAGAGGACCCAATGCATGGAAGGATGGATGAGGGAAAGGAAGAAAGAAAGACTTCCGTCGGGGTCGGGGCGGGAAGTGGCATCCGAGCATAGCCCTGGAGCCTGCACTGCAGATCACCTGGCAGGTAGAAAAAGGTTGAGGACAGAAATGGGGGAAAGGGAAGTGCTTTTTAGGAAAAGAACAAAGATCAACGGGCACAGTGGCTCACACCTGTAATCGCAGCACGTTAGGGGGCTGAGGCGGGTAGATCACCTGAAGTCAGGAGTTTGAAACTAGCCTGGGCAACATGATGAAACCCCTGTCTCTACTAAAAATACAAAAATTAGCTAGTTGTGGTGGTGGGCACCTATAATCCCAGCTACTCAGGAGGCTGAGGCATGACAATGGCTTGAACCTGGGAGGCAGAGGTTGAAGTGAGCCGAGATTGCGCCATTGCACTCCAGCCTGGGTGACAGAGAGAGGCTCTGTCTCAAAAAAAAAAGAAAAGAACAAAGATCAGAAGACGAAGAAGAGCAGGACCTCAGATCAGAAGATGAAGAAGAGCAGGACCTTAGATCATTCAAGGAATTGCCTCCTGGGCCACTCTAGGAGGGGAAGTGGGTGAAGGAGGAGCCTGGGCTGTATATTTATAGGAGAAACTGAGGTCAGATAAAGAAGGGCGTGCATGCCATCTGGGGAGTTTGGACTTGATCCTGATGGATATGGTGAAATTCAGGTGTCTGAGGCCTGGATACCACGTGTTCCAATTACAGCCTAAGAAGAATCTCAGGAAAATTATTTAGAGTGGCTCGGAACAAGAGATACATTCACAAGGATGGGTACCAAGATTTCGAGCCTGATACATTTGTAAAAATCGCTCTCATGCTTCTGGTTCTCACATTTTTGCATTTTCCCTCCTTGTTCTTTAACAGGGGCTTCCAAATAAATCAGTCCATATGGAAGTATACATTTATTTCACAGAAATAAGCACTATGTTTCTGATATAAGCTTCTACTGTCTCACACTACCACAGTTCTTTGAGAAATCAGGGGCTAATGAAAGTCAGAAACCCGGGATCTGACTTCAGTTCCTTCCGATGCCCCACCTTCCTGGGGAAGACCAGCATCAGCAGGTCTATCAACTGCTCCTCTCTTTTTTTCTTTCTTGAGACAGAGTCTCACTCTGTCAACCAGGCTGGAGTGCTGCGGCACCATCTTGGTTCACTGCAATCTCTGCCTCCCAAGTTTAAGCGATTCTCCTGCCTCAGCCTCCTGAGTAGATGAGATTAGAGTCGTGCACTGCCACACCCGGCTAAGTTTTGTGTTTTTATTGGAGATGGGGGTTTCACCATGTTGGCCAGGCTGGTCTCAAACTCCTGACCTCAAATGATCTTCTGGCCTCGGCCTCCCAAAGTGCTGGGATTATAGGCGTGAGCCACCACGCCCAGCCTCAACTGCCCCTTTCAATATCGATCAGTTCTAGTCGCTCCTGGCTACCCACTACCGCAGCAGTTCCTACCCTCATTGTCTCTTATCTCAATGCTTAGTAATGGTCTACGAACCAGTCTCAATGCTGGTTTTATTTCAATTCCTTGACTTAGTAGCTAAGGATTCTGAGTAGCTAAAGGATCCTAAGCAAATCTTTTAATATTACTGTCTCAGTTTCCTTATCTGTCAACTAGAGATAATAAATGAATATACCTGCCTCATATGTTGTGGGGATCACGTGAGCTGCTGAGTTGAAACACTGACTATACTACATGGCACAGAGAAGTTCAGTAAAGACTTGGTATTAACATCGTCACTCCACCCCTACCTCCCATTCTGTTCATTAGAGCTGCCTAAAAAAATAAAATAACCGCCAGGCATGGTGGCTCATATCTGTAATCCCAGTGCTTTGAGGTCAGGAGTTTGAGACCAGCCTGGGTGACACAGCAAGAACCTGTCTCTACAAGAAATGATAATAATAATAAAATGCCGAGTGTGGCAGCATGAGCCAGTAGTGCCAGCTACTTGGGAGGCTGAGGCAGGAGGATCACTGAGCCCAGGAATTCGAGGCTGCAGTTAGCGATGATTGTGCCACTGCACTCCAACCTGGATGACAGAGCAAGACCCTGTGTTTTTTTAAAAAAAAAAAGAACCAGCAAGCCAGTAATGTTATTAATTGGGCACATGGTAGCTCACACCATAGTCCAGACTCTTTGGGAAGCCAAGGCAGGAGGATCATTTGAACCCAAAAGTTCGAGACCAGTCTGGGCAACATGACAAGACCCTATCTCTACCGAAAGAAAAGAAACTTATGGGCTTAAAACAACAATGACTGTTGACCATGATTATCTCTCAGGGTTCTGAAAGTTGACTCGGCTTAGCTTGGTTGTTCTCTCAGGGTCTCAAGAAGTTTCTAGTCAGATGGAGGCTGGGATTAGAGTCAGCGAGTGAGCTAGTCAGTCTTGCTTACTCTTGTAGATGATGTTGGCTGCTGACGGCCTCAGACCTTCGCTGAGCCTGTTATTCAGAAGTGCATGTGACCTCTCCTTCTGGCCTGGACTTCTTCACTGCATGGTGCCTGGGTTTCAATAGACAGTGTCCTAAAAAGAGAGTCAGGTCGAGGTTGTATCACCTTTTATGACCTAGCCTCAGAAGTCACGCAATGTCACTTATACTGCTTTTGAGGACTAAGCTCTGATTTTTTTTTTTTTTGGTGGGATGGAATCTTGCTGTGTCACCCAGGCTGGAATGCACTGGTGCAATCTCAGCTAATTGCAACCTCCGCCTCCCAGGTTCAAGTGATTCTCCTGCCTCAACCTCCCAAGTAGCTGGGACTACAGGTGTGAGCCACCACCCCCGGCTAATTTTTTGTATTTTTAGTAGAGACTGGGTTTCACCATGTTAGCCAGGATGGTCTCGATCTCCTGACCTCATGATCCGCCCGCCTCAGCCTCCCAAAGTGCTGGGATTACAGGCGTGAGCCACCATGCCCGGCTAAGCTCTGATTTTTTTTTTCTTGCCCATATTCCTACCTAAGGGGTCTAGGGAGTCATGCCTTACAAACCATAAATTATCATCAGAGGGGTTATTTGACTCTGTATGTTGTGACTTAGTTTTCAGTCTGACTCTGGCATAACATTATAAGACAAGGAAAAAATATTTAGCCCCAAAATACATTTCCTTGCCATATCTTGAAATTGCCCTGCAAAGCCTTTTATGGGAAAAATTCACATGCTATAGAGAATCACCTTTCCTCTTTGTTTTCCTTCCTTTCTTTCCAGATCCAGGAGATAATCAGCTAAGAGCCAGCACCGTTTTAGGTTCCATAAGAGATATTTTACGGCTGGATGCCGTGTCTCATGCCTGTAATCCCAGCACTTTGGGAGGTTGAAGCGGGCGAATCACAAAGTCAGGAGTTTGAGACCCCTGGCCAAATGTTGAAACCCTGTCTCTACTAAAAACACAAAAATTAGCCAGGCATGGTGGTGTGTGCCTGTAATCCCAGCTACTGGGGAGGCTGAGGCACGAGAATTGCTTGAACCCGGGAGGCGGAGGTTACGGTGAACCGAGATTGCGCCACTGCACTCCAGTCTGGTGATAGAGCAAGACTTCGTCTTTAAAAAAAAAAAAGAAAGAAAGAAAAGAAACATTTTACAACCCACTTTCTCTCTGAAGTCTGCTATCTGAGAGATTCCTCTGCACAATAATACTTGGTCTCCACAATCCTTTATCTTAACCTAAGCATTCCTTTCCATTGATCCCAGGTCTTCAGATAAACTCAACCAATTGTCAACCAGGAAATGTTTAAATTTACCTGTAGCCTGGAAGCTCCCGCTTTGAGTTGTCCCACTTTTCTGAACAAACCAACGTATTTCTTAAATGTATTTGATTGCTATCTCATGCCTCCCTAAAATATATAAAACCAAGCTGTACCCTGACCACCATGGGCACATGTTCTCAGGCTGGAGTACAGTGGTGTGATCTTGGCTCACTGCAACCTCCACCTCCCGGGTTCACGAGATTCTTGTGCCTCAGCTGGGACTACAGGCTACGTCCAGCTAATTCTTGTATTTTCAGTAGAGACGGTTTCACCATGTTGGCCAGGCTGGTTTTGAACTCCTGACTTCAGGTGATCCGCCCGCCTCAGCCTCCCAAAGTGTTGGGATTATAGGTATGAGCCGCCATGCCTGGTTTTCTCTTCATTCCCAAAGTGGGAGGATTGCTTGAGCCCAAAAGTTCGAGGTCAGCCTAGGCAACATAATGAGACCTTGTCTCTCCAAAAAAAAAAAAAAAAAAGTATAAAACAATAAAAAAACAGATTTCTTTCTTTCTTTTTTTTTTTTTTTTTTTTGAGACGGAGTTTTGCTCTTGTTGCCCAGGCTGGGGTGCAATGCTGCGATCTCGGCTCACTGTAACCTCTGCCTCCTAGGTTCAAAGGATTCTCCTGCCTCAGCCTCCCAAGTAGCTGGGATTACAGGTATCTGCCACCATGCCTGGCTAATTTTGTATTTTTGGTAGAGACTGGGTTTCTCCATGTTGGTTGGGCTGGTCTCAAGCACCCGACCTCAGGTGATCTGCCTGTCTTGGCCTCCCAGAGTGCTGGGATTACAGGTGTGAGCCACTGTGCCTGGCTCAAACTTCTTTTTATAAGGACACCAGTCATATTGAATTAGAGCCCAGCCTAACAACCTCATTTCAACTTGATTGCTTTTATAAGGACATTATTATTTCCAAATGATGTTACATCTTGAGATAGTGAGGATTTGAAGTTCAACATACCTATTTTTTTGGTCGGGGGGGTAAGGCAGGAGGTGGATAAAATTCAACCCATGACAGCTATGCTCAGTTGGGCATTTCTCACTCAGCATCACTGTCAGATGCTGGCTTCAGCTGGCATCATCTCCAAGGCTTGCTTACTCACATGGCTAGTGCTGATTCTGGCTGTTAGCTGGGATCTCAGCTGGGCTTTCAACCAGAATTCTTACATGTGATCTCTCCACATGGTCCAGCTTTCTCAGAGCAAGGCAGCCAGTGGCAAAAAAATCAGACTCTGCCCCTTGAGGGGACAAGTGTCAATAAACGTGCAGACAGATTTTTAAATCACCACATCCTCCATCCTCTAATCCTTTCACAATGCTGCTGACAGCAAGAGCAGGGTTTTTCTGAAATGCAAATCTGACCATGCTATTTTCCTGCTTATAACTCTTTAATAGTGCCTCCTTCCTTTCTTTCTTTTCTTTCTTTCTTTCTTTTCTTTCTTTCTCCTCCCTCCCTCCCTCCCTCCCTCCCTCCCTTCCTTCCTTCCTTCCTTTCTTCCTTCCTTCCTTTTTGAGACAGAGTCTCACTCTGTCTCCCAGGTTGGAGTGTGTGGCACAATCTTGGCTCACTTCAACCTCCGCCTCCCGGGTTCAAGTGATTCTCATGCCTCAGCCTCCTGAGTAGCTGGGATCACAGGCATGCACCATCATGCCCGGCTAATTTTTGTATTTCTGTCAGAGACAAGGTTTCACCATGTTGGCCAGGCTGGTCTCCAACTCCTGGCCTCAAGTGATCTGCCTGCCTTGGCCTCCCAAAGTGATAGGATTACAGGCATGAACCACCACACCCAGCCTTATTTCTAATGAGATAGAGGCCAAATCCCTCAGCATGACCTTTAGGGCCTTCATTTCCAACGTCCTCTCTACCAAGAACCACACCGACACCTGGAAGCCTGTCAACATGAGGCCTCCTCTCAGTGCACTGGAAGTCTTGGAATATGATTGCTGTTCAAGAAAGGTAAATTTGCCCATAAATACAAAATGAAATTGAAGCAGAGATATGCAGTCACCCAAAAGAGACAGAATGGCTTTCAGGCCAAAATACTTTGCTGTAAAACCAACTGAAAGGGTTGCCATGTCCAAATTGGGATTGTGCTTATCAGAAGTGGAGCTGGGCAGCCACAGAGGCTGGCATCATCCACTCCAGCTTTGTCAGAAGACAGGGAGCCCTGGCCCAAGGGCCTGGCCCAATGATTCTGAAATTTCTACTGTGGAAATAAATTATTTGAATAGCCCAACTCACTGGGACTAACTTCTTTGTACCAAAGATGCATCTAGCCACTCTGATTATGATCTGGCTTCCCATAGAGCTTATTATGGGAGAGAATTAGACTGCTATGATGGTCCACATGCCTCTATAAATGAATAAACTAGCCTTTGGGGGTTAGTCATCAGCTTCCCAGATTGCATTAATGGGAGTCTGTCAAATCTGCTCTGTGTGCTCAACTGATTTTTGAGCTCATGTGGCTAAGGATGAACAAGGGTGAAAGTAGAGTGGAGTGAAGAGGCACCTTGGACACAAAATTTAAGGAGGTGTTCACTCTCAGGGACTGGCAAGTGTGTCTTACTCGGTTTTCTGTTGCTGTAACAGAATACCTGAAACTGGATAATTTATAAAGAAAAGAGTTTTTTTGTTTGTTTTGTTTTGTTTTTTTGAGATGAAGTCTCACTCTGTCACCCAGGCTGGAGTGCAGTGGTGGGATCTCGGTTCACTGCAACTTCCGCCTCCTGGGTTCAAGCGATTCTTCTGCCTCAGCCTCCTGAGTAGCTGGGATTACAGGTGCTTGCCACCACGTCTGCCTAATTTTTGTATTTTTAGTAGAGACAGGGTTTCACCATGTTGGCCAGGCTGGTCTTAATCTCTTGAACTCAGGTGATCCTCCTGCCTCGGCTTCCCAATGTACTGGGATTACAGGCGTGAGCCACCGCCCTTGGCCAAGAAAGAGATTTTTTCATCTCATGGTTCTGGAGGCTGGGAAGTCCAAGATCAGGCATCCACATCTGGTGAGGGGCTCATGCTGCTTCACAGCATGGTAGAAAGCAGAAGGGGAGAGAGGGAACGTGCAAGGGAAAACAGGGCTGAACTCCCCCATAACTAAACCCATTTCCTTGAGAAAGGCATTAATTCCTCTTAACTACCTAATTACCTCTTAAAGACCCCACCTTCCAGCACTGCCACAGTGGCAATCAAATTTTTACATGAGTTTCAGAGGTGACAAACCATATTTAAACCATAGCAAATCGATTTCTTTCTTTTTTCAAGACAGAGTCTTGCTGTGTTACCCAGGCTGGAATGCAGTGGCCTGATCTCAGCTCACTGAAACCTCTGCCTCCCAGGTTCAGCAATTCTCTTGCCTCAGCCTCCCGAGTAGCTGGGATTACAGGTGCGTGCCACTACACCCAGCTAATTTTTTTGTATTTTTGGTAGAGATGGGGTTTCACCATGTTAGTCAGGCTGGTCTCAAACTCCTGACCTCGTGATCTGCCTGCCTCAGGCTCCCAAAGTGCTGGGATGAGAGGGCAAATTGCCTTCTTAAACTTTATGCCCTAGGTGCGTCTCTTGCCTCACCCTAGTCTCGGCCTGATACATTCAGCAAAGCAGGTGCCATTTTAGGGAATCACCTTTATCTGATTAGAACCTAAGCTCCTAGTTCCAAAGGTGAGAGTCTAATCTGCTAGCTTTTCCTCTAGATGGGTGGTCCTTTCTTTCCTTTTCTTTTTTTCTTTTTCTATTTTTTTTTTGAGGCAGAGTCTCTCTCTGTTGCCCAAGCTGGAGTGCACTGGCACGGTCTCGACTCACTGCAACCTCCACCTCTTGGATTCAAGCGATTCCCGTACCTCAGCCTTCCAAGTAGCTGGGATTACAGACACACACCACCAGGCCCAGCTAATTTTTATATTTTTAGTAGAGACGGGGTTTCACCATGTGGCCCAGTCTGATCTCGAACTCCTGACCTCAAGTCAGGCATGAGCCACTGCGCCTAGCTAGGTGGTCCTTTCAGTAGAGAACCAGACTTTCCAGCTGTGAATAAAAAGCAAGCAAGCTCTAAGACAGCCTCCTAGGGACGTGAGACCCAAGGGGATAGGAGGAAGAGGCGAAAGCATAGGGGAGGTTTAGGGTAAGGGTAACACTACTTTAGGGGGAGTAGGGTTTATACTGATTGGGGAAGAGATTAGTATCAATGTCCTGGGCATCCTAGGACAGTGTCCTGTGGACACTGTCCAAGGATTTGGATTTGCCGTCAATCCCATAGACACAGGCTGGCTAATATACTGGTACCTTTCAGTACCAAAATATGTATCAGACGTTCTTTTTTTTTTTTTTTTTTTTGAGACTGAGTCTCGTTCTGTTGGCCAGGCTGGAGTGCAGTGGCACAAATGTCAGCTCACAGCAACCTCCGTCTCCCGGGTTCAAGCAATTCTGCTGCCTCAGCCTCCCAAGTAGCTGGGATTACAGGCGTGCAACCACCACACCCAGCTAATTTTTTTTTTTTTTTTTTTTTTTTTGTATTTTTAGTAGAGATGGGGTTTCACCATGTTGGTCAGGCTGGTCTCGAACTCCTGACCTCGTGATCCACCTGCCTCAGCCTCCCAAAGTGCTGGGATTACAGGCTTGAGCCACCGCACCTAGCCCCCAAAATATGTGTTATACTTTCTTCCACCTCCAGCTCAACCTTCTATTAATAGCAAGCAAGTAACACCTCCCTCTCACTCCTTGGTTAGCTCTAGCCCTAAGCAACTAAAGCATATGCTGACTAGCTAAGGTCATTTTTTCTGTCCCCTGGCCAGCTTTATGTTGCTGATTACACGGGTAATTCCAGATCCCACTGGGCAAGACACTGGGATTTGGTGGGGCGGGGGTAGCAGAAAACAGGGACAAGGCATCATCCTATCAGGGTTACAACCACCACCTCTGTCTTGAGTGTCTCACACCCCAGCATACGTAGCATCCTCTCTTGCAGCGCTGGAGATATCCCGAGCATGAGTTAGGAGTGAGATGAAAGTAAAGGACAGAAAGATGTCTCAGATTTCCCAGGCATCTGCGCTGGCCAATATTTTAGAACTCCTTTCAAATCAGTGGGTTAATGTAGCGAGGCGAGACCACATCAGGCTGGTCCCAGTCTGGTACTTGGGATTAATGTATCATGAAAGGAATAAGGGATGTGGCTGTGGGCAATTAGAAAGCCAGCGGCATTGGGAATACTAGCCGGCAGAGCTCTCACTCCCAGCCAGCTGGGCAGTTTTTCTTTCTGTCTTCACCTTTCACCCTTGGCCCCCTCTGATGGGCTTGGCCTAGAAAGTTCCTTTGTGCAGAGAAAGCAATGCAGTGGAGAGAGAGAGCTTCTTCCGTGTTGGCAAAAGCCAGACCTAGCTTTGAATTCTCAATCTGCCACTGACCATCTGTGAGGTATTGGTCAAGTCAGTGAACCTCTTTGAGCCTCAGTTTTCCCAGCTGCAAAATGAGGACTGTTTACCTACCCATAAGTGTGGGAGTATTTGCAAAGTGCCTGACAGGTAGTAGAGTCCAGGAATACTAGTCATACTCAGGTTAGTTGGTTCCCATCTTTTTTTCAAATGAAAAAATCATTTGAAAAAAGATTTGATGTTATTGATTGATTTTTACAATCTTAATAGGATTGAAGGAGAAAGTGATTGCATTAGAATTTTTGATTGTTGAGCATCCCAACCATAAAAAATAAAAAAAAGAATTTTTGAGAAAGGTGTTAGTGGGTTCTTTGGGCAAGAATTAATGGCAATGATGATAGGTGACATATACGGAGTATTCTCCACATACATGGTCCCCTTCTAAGTACACTGCATGGGCCTGGTACCGTGGTTCACACCTGTAATCCCAGCGCTTTGAGAGGCCAAGGCGAGCTGGTCACTGGAGGTCAGGAGTTTGAGACAAGCCTGGCCAACATAGTGAAACCCCATTTCTGCTAAAAATACAAAAATTAGCCAGGTATGATGGCAGGAGTCTGTAATCCCAGCTACTCAGGAGCCTGAAGCAGGAGAATCACTTGAACCTGGGAGGCGGTGGTTGCAGTGAGCCGAGATTGTGCCACTGCACTCCAGCCTCGGTGACAGAGTGAAACTCTGTCTCAAAAAATAATAATAATGATAATGTAATAAAAATAAACTAAGTACATTGCATGAACTAAGTCATTTCTTACTCCACCAGATCTGTGAAGCGAGGCTACAGTCATCTCTATTTTGCAGATAAAAGGAAATACCAACTTCTCCTAGACAGCGTGTTTACCTCTTTACTTTTCTGTATTGTTTGTTTGCTAAAGAATAGCATATTCTCCTGCCTCGAGCAGCTGGCATTACAGGCGTGTGCTGCCACGCCTGGCTAATTTTTGTATTTTTCATAGACATGGGGTTTCATCATGTTGACCAGGCTGGTCTCAAACTCCTGACCTCAAGTAATCTGATTGCCTCTGCCTCCCAAAGTGCTGGGATTACAGGTGCGAGCCACTGTGCCCAGCCATCCCATACACACACACACACACACACACACACACACACATATTTGTTTGTTTGTTTGTGTGTTTGTTTTGAGACAGAGTCTCACTCTGTCGCCCTGGCTGAAGTGCAGTGGCGTGATCTCAGCTCACTGCAACCTCTGCCTCCTGGGTTCAAGCAATTCTCCTGCCTCAGCCTCCCTAGTAGCTGGGATTGCAGGTGCCCACCAGCACACCTGGCTAATTTTTTTGTGTTTTTAGTAGACACGGGGTTTCACCACATTGACCAGGCTGGTCTCTAACTCCTGACCCCAGGTGATCCGCCCACCTCAGCCTCCCAAAGCGCTGGGATTACAGGCATGAGCCACCACACCCAGCCAACATATATATTTTTAAATTGGGAAAGGAACAAAGCTATATTGCATGTAAATGGAGTCAAACAATATATGACTTTTTGTTTCTGTCTTTTTCACTTAGTATGATGTGTTTGTGTTTTTTTGTTTTTTGGTTTTTTTTGAAAGAGTCTCATTCTGTCACCCAGGCTGGAGTGCAGTGGTAGGATCTTGGCTCACTGCAACCTCTGCCTCCCGGTTCAAGCAATTCTCCTGCCTCAGCCTCTGAAGTATCTGGGATTACAGGCGCCTGTCACCATGCCCAGCTAACTTAGTGTAATTTTTTTATCTACATTTGGATAAAAATATTATATTAAGTGAAAAAAGTTTAATGTTCACTGAGTATAATGTGTTTCTCCGCATTGCAGCCTGTATCAGTACCTTTTTCTGGCTGAACCATGTTCCATTGCATGCATATACCACAATTTGTTGAGCCATTCATGGGTTGAGGAACATCTGGACTCTTCACACCTTTGGATTCTTGTGAGTCGTGCTGCTATGACCATCATGTGCATGTACTCGTTTGAGTGTCTGTTTTCAATTATTTGGGATATAGATCTAAAAGTGGAATTGTGAGGGTCAGGCATGGTAGCTCATGCCTATAATTCCAGCACTGTGGGAGGCCAAGGCAGGCAGATCACCTGAGGTCAGGAGTTTGAGACCAGCCCGGCCAACAAGGTGAAGTCAGTGTCTCTACTAAAAAAAAAAAATACAAAAATTAGGCAGGCATGGTAGCAGCCACCTGTAATCCCAGCTACTTGGGAGGCTGAGGCAGGAGAACCACTTGAACCTGGGAGGCAGAGTTTGCAGTGAGCCGAGATCGCCCCACTGTACTCCAGCCTGGGCGACCGAGTGAGACTCTGTCTCAAATAAATAAATAAATAAATAAATAAATGTGGAATCGTGGTGTCCTGTGAATTCTATGTCTAAATTTTTGAGGAACCACCAAACTGATTTCCATGGTGGCTGAGCCACTTTACATTCTCACAGCATTGTATGGGCTTCCAATTTCTCCACATCCTCCTCAACACGGGATTTTCCTGTCGCCTTTGACATCATCCTAGTGGTGTGAAGTGGTAACTCACTGTGGTTTCTATTTGCACTTTTCTTACGATGAATGCTGAGCTTCTTTTCATGCGCTTGTTGGCCATTTGCATATATTCTTCAGGGAAGTATCTATTCAAGTTCTTTGCCTAGTTTTAAAATTGGATTGTTTGTCTTTTCAGGTTGTAAGAGTTCTTTATATAGTCTGGATGCTAAACTCTTATCACATATTCAATTTGCAAACATTTTATCCCACTCATAGATGATCTTTTCACTTTCTTGATAATGTCCTTTACTTTTTTTTTTTTTTTTTTTTTTTTTTTTGAGACAGAGTCTCACTCTGTCTCCCAGGCTGGAATGCAGTGGGACAATCTCAGCTTACTGCAACCTCAGCCTCCCAGGTTCAGCTGATTCTCCTGCCTCAGCCTCCCAAGTAGCTGGGATTACAGGCACAGGTCACCACATCTGTCCAGTTTCTGTATTTTTAGTAGAGATGCGGTTTCACCATGTTGCCCAGGGTGGTCTCAAACTCCTGGCCTCCAGTGATCCAACCGCCTTCGCCTTCCAAATTGCTGTGATTATAGGCATGAGCCACTGTGCCCGGCCTTTTTTTTTTTTTTTTAATTTTAAAAATTTTATTTCTTTTTTGAGGCAACCATTCCATCACTCAGGCTGGAGTGCAGTGACATGATCCCGGCTCACTCAGTGCAGCCTCAACTTCCAGGGCTCAGGTGATCCTCCCACTTCAGCCTCCCGGGGTAGCTGAGACCACAGGCATGCACCACCATCCCTAGCCAATTTTTTGTATTTTTTTTTTAAGAGACAGGGTCTTGCCACATTGCCCAGGCTGGTCCCAAACTCCCGGGCTCAAGTCATCTGCCCACTTCGGCCTCCCAAAGTGTGGGGATTATAGGCATGAGCCACCACACCTGGCAATTTTTGTTCTTTGTAGTGATGAGGTACAGCTATGCTCCCCAGACTGTTCTTAAACTCTTGAGTTCAAGCCATCCTCCTAACTTGGCCTGCCAAAATATTGGTGAGGCTAGAGAATAGGGTCTGGAGGCAGGGAACTTCAGGCCAATTGATGCTGACTTCCTAAAGCTGAATGAAGGGAAAACACTGAGGTCTGGGGGCAAGGAATCTAAGGCCAATTCATGAAAATTTCCTAAGGTTCAATCAGAGGGAAAACACCTGGGTCTGGGAGCAGGCACCCTAAGGCCAATTGGCGGAAACTTCTTTGAACTCCAGACCTCAGGTGATCCCCCCGCCTTGGCCTCCAAAGTGCTTGGATTACAGGTGTGAGCCACCTCGCCCGGCCTGGGAACTTCCTAAAGCTTAAACAAAAGGAAAAGTTCAGTCTCCCCATGCCCAAGTAACAAAGGGTCAAAGGCTACTTACTCTACCTTCAACCTTCCCCCCTTCTCATGATAGAGAGGGGAGGGTGCCCTGAAGTGGCTGAGGGTTGAGCAAGGGCTGCCTCTTCATCTGCATAGGGCATCAATATGTTTCAGCCTTGTGTTAGCTACCGGCCAATTCACCTCAGCCTTTAATTAGCCATGAGCCAAATCCTTCATCCAGATAAGAGGTAGCTGATAGGGACCTCAAAAGGAGTACTTAAACCCTGAAAAACTTTGTAAATGGGGCTTTGAGCCTCCTGCTTCATTGCACTCCTACCCTATGGAATGCTTTCTTGCTTTAATAATCCCTGCTTTGGCTGGGTGCGGTGGCTCACGCCTATAATCCCAGCACTTTGGGACGCTGAGGCAGGTGGATCACTTGAGGTCAGGAGTTCGAGACCAACCTGGCCAACATGGTGAAATCCCATCTCTACTAAAAATACAAAAATTAGTTGGGTGTGGTGGCACATGCCTGTAGTCCCAGGTACTCTGGGAGGCTGAAGCAGGAGACACCACTGCACTCCAACCTGGATGACAGAGTGAGACTCCATCTCAGAAATGATCAATCAATCAATCCCTGCTTTCTCTGTTTCATTCATTTGTTACTCTGTGCACTTCGTTCAACACGCCAATAACCTGGACATCTCACAGGGCTGCCTTCTGGTAACACTGGGATTACCTGTGTGAACCACCATGACCAGCTGATAATATTGTCTGATACACAAAAGGTTTTTAACTTTCATGCAATCCAGTTTATCAGTTTTGTCATTTCTTGCCCATGCTTTGGTGTCCTATCTAAAAATTCTTTGCCAGCCAGGTTCCCGGTGGCACACGCCTATGGTCCTAGCTAACCGGGAGGCTGAGGTGGGAGGATGGCTGATCACCTATGGTACTCCAGCCTGGGCCACAGAGGGAGACACTGTCTACAGCAAAACAAAATAAAACCATTGCCCAATCCAAAGTCAGGAAGATTTACTCCAGTTTGCTGCTAAGAGGACTATGGCTGCTATATTTAGGTTGTTGAGCCATTCTCAAATAATTTTTTTTTTTTTTTGATACGAAATCTTGCTCTGTCACCCAGGCTGGAGTGCAGTGGCGTGATCTCGGCTCACTGCAATGTCCGCCTCCCAGGTTCGAGAGGTTCTCTTCCCTCAGCCCCACAAGTGGAATAGCTGGGACTACAGGTGCACGCAACCACGCCTGCTAATTTTTGTATTTTTAGTAGAGATGGGGTTTCACCATGTTGGCCAGGCTGGTCTCGAACTCCTGACCTCAAGTGATCTGCCCACCTCGGCCTCCCAAGGTGCTGGGATTACAGGCGTGAGCCACCACGCCCGGGCCTGAGATAATTTTCGTATGTGATGTGAGGAAGGGGCTGAATGTATTACTTTTGTATGTGGGAATTCAGTTGTCCCAGAATCAACTGTGGAAGAGTCTATTCTTTCCCTCCTGGTAGAGAAGATCCTTATATGATTTTGATCTCTGTGGAATATGCATGGAGACAGGTAAAGAAAAGTCAGCCACCCTAGACCCTGGTCTGGGAACAAGCAGGGAGGCCAAGTCAAGTTGATTAGCATTTCAAACAAGGGACAGGGAGGAGGAAAATTTCTGGAGTCACAGCCCTGCGTAAGTGGGGGAGGTGTTCTCTGTTTATGATTTTAGCAAATATAAGATGAGTGGCACATTCAAACTGATTTAATTTCTAAAATGCAATCGATAGAATGAATGTTGCAAACCATTGTGGTAACATGCAAATCCCACAGTTGGAACTCAGTGCATGTGACATACTCACACACAAGGCTAATCTTCGTACAGGGGGAGCTGAAAAGATTTCTATCGTTTAGGTAATTTACTTCCTCTGATTGCTTTCTATCTTTCTTTCTTTCTTTTTTTTTTTTGAGACAGTCTCATTTTGTCACCTGGTCCGGACTGCAGTGATGTGATCTCAGTTCACTGCAACCTCCGCCTCCTGGGTTCAAGTCATTCTTGTGCCTCAGCCTCCCGAGTAGCTGGGTTTACAGGTACATATTACCATGCCTGGCTAATTTTTGTATTTTTAATAGAGACAGGGTTTTGCCATGTTGGCCAGCTGGTCTCCAACTCCTAACCTCGAGTGATACGACCACTTTGGCCTCCCAAACTGCTGGGATTACAAGCATGAGCCACTGGACCAGGCAACTTAGTAGGGTTTTTTTTTTTTTTTAGTAATTTTGAGCTTTAGGATGTAGACTTAGTAGGGTTTTTATAGATATAAATTAATTAAAATATATGAAGTCCTTAGAATAGTGCTTGGCTGTATCAGTGGTAGCTATTTGCCATGATGATGATGAACGATGATGAGGGTGATGATGATTATTTTATGATATTCATCATTATGTCTTCTCACTCTTTAAGCAAGGGGGAAGAAAGCATAGTTTAATATACCCACAAAAACGGCAATATATCAAAGGACATATATATATATATTTATATATTTTTTATTTTATTTTATTTTATTTTATTTTTTGGGAGATGAAGTCTTGCTCTGGTCCCCAGGCTAGAGTGCAGTGGCTTGATCTCAGCTCACTATAACTTCCGCCTCCCAGGTTCAAGCAATTCTCCTGCCTCAGCCCCCGAGTAGCTGGGACTACAGGAACCTGTCACCACGCTCAGCTAATTTTTTGTATTTTAATAGAGATGGGGTTTCACCATGTTGCACAGGGTGGTCTTAAACTCCTGACCTCAGGTGATCCACCTGCCTCGGCCTCCCAAAGTGTTTGGATTATAGGCAGGAGCCACCGCACCCAGCCAAAGAATAGATTCAACAAAGTATTTGTTAAACCTTTAGGATAAAAATTATAAAGTTTCATTAAGAGGCTTAAAAGAAGATGATGATGTAATTTATCTATTCATTTATTTTCCCTTCACCCCAGCCACCAATGATGATGCAATTTAAATGGTTTGCCTGATAGGGCAAGTCATGCCTCTTTGTCTTTCTCCAAAGTTGTCTTAAGTGCTTTTTGTCCCTTTGCTCTTCCAAAACATTTTTAAAATCAGGTGAATTCACAGATGAATTTTGGGGGGCTTGAAATCTTTATGAGGTTGAATTATTGTTCCTGGATGAGAAGACTCGTTGTCATAAAGTGAGGGGCCCTGGAGTAAAACTGAAACCCCTGGGACCATCAGCCTTTTCCATATACTCCAAAGAATCTTCCAAAGATGATCATTTTCTATGCGAACATGACATACAAAGGTTTCTAAGCACTGGAATAGACCAGAGGGCTAGAACAGGGAACTCAGAAGTAGAGCCTCATATCCAAGGAAATTTCATCATCTCCAAAAGTGCGGTTACCAATCTGTTGGGATGAAAAGGATTATTCAATAAATGGTACAGCTACTAACGTATATGGACAATAAAATTTTTCTTTCTTTCTTTCTTCCTTCTTTCTTTCTTTTTTCTTCTTCCTTCCTTCCTTTCTTCCTTTCTTTTTCTTTCTTTCTCTCTCTCTCTTCCCTCCCTCCCTCCCTCCCTCCCTGCCTTCCTTTCTTCCTTCCTTCCTTCCTTTTTTTTTTTGACAGAGTCTCACTCTGTCTCCCAGGCTGGAGTGCAGTGGCTCAATCTTGGCTCACTGCAACCTCTGTCTTCTGGGTTCAAGCAATTCTCTGGCTCAACCTCCCGAGTAGCTGGGACTACAGGCATGCAACACTATGCCTGGCTAATTTTTGTATTTTTTAGTAGAGATGGGGTTTCTCCATTTTGCCCAGGCTGGTCTCGAACTCCTGGCGTTAAGTGATCTGCCTGCCTTGGCCTCCCAAAGTGCCAAGATTATAGGTGTGAGCCACGGAATCTGGCCAAGAATGCCAAATATTACAAACTTTTTTGTAATGTAGAAGAATATTTTGATGACATCAGATCAGGAGAAAACCTAACAAAAGCAAAGAAAGTGCAAATCATAGAACGTAAACAAATAAGTTGAACCAGATGCATGGGAAAAACCACTACAACTTATATCACAGACAAAGAGCTAATTTAAACAAGAAAGAACTTTTTCAAATCAATAAAGTAGCAATAATTTGATATCAACAGATGGATCACAGAGAAGTATACATAAGTGGTCTTAAGAATCTAAAAATACTAAATTTTTGCACTCTCAGTTCATCTTCATTAATAATAATAGAAATGCAGATCAGTGGCCAGGCGTGGTGGCTCACACCTGTAATATCAGCACTGTGGGAGGTCAGGCGGGACCATCACTTGGACCCAGGAGTTCGAGACCAGCGTGGGCAATATAGCAACACACCTCTCAATTGTTAAAAATTAATTATTTTTTTAAAAAAGAAAGAAGTGCAAATAAAAACTACATTGAGATCCCATTTTTCACCTATCAGGTTGGTAAAAATCCAGAAGTGTGACTTATGGTCTTGTCCATGGTAGAGGAAATAGATCCTTTTACAATCCTGTGGGGGAGCAACTTTTTACAACCCCTATGGTGGAAATTTGGCAATATCTATCAAAATCACAGTCGTACCTACTCTTTGGCCATTTCTGTGTCTAGGAATATTTTCCTTAGACTTCTACACACATGTGTGCCGTGATAAAAATAAGGTCACTCACTGTACCATTGTTTGTAACAACAAAATATGGGGAAAAAGCCACTAAATATTAATCTGGCTAAATATAAATTATAGTACATTCACATTATGGAATATTATAGAGCTATAAAACAACAAAGAAACTCTCTTTTTTGTTTTGTTTTTTTTTTGGATTTTTTTTTTTTGGAGATTCAGTCTCACTCTGTCACCCAGGCTGGAGTGCAGTGGTGCGATCTCAGCTCAGCACAACCTCCGCCTCCCAGGTTCAAGTGATTCTCCTGCCTCAGCCTCATGAGTAGCTGAGATTACAGGTGCATGCCACCTCGCCCAGCTAAGAAACTCTTTTAAATATATTACTCGTGTGGACTAATCTCCAGAATATGTAGTAAAGGAAGAAAAAAAACCCAAGATGCATAACAGTGTACACTAATATTTGGATTAAAAAAGTGAAAATATGGCCAGAAGCAGTGGCTCACACCTGTAATCCCAGAACTTTAGGAGATCAAGGTGGGCAGATCACCATGTCAAGAGATGGAGACCATCCTGGCCAACATGGTGAAACCCATCTCTAGTAAAAATACAAAAGTTAGCTGGACACGGTGGCATGTGCCTATAGTCCCACCTACTTCAGAGGCTGAGGCAGGAGAACCGGGAGGGGGATGCTGCAGTGAGCTGAGATCACACCATTGCACTGCAGCCTGGTAAACAAGAGCAAAACTCCATCTCAAAAAAAAAAAAAGGAAAAGGTAACAGCTGATTGGTGGGTACACTAGTATTATTTTCTACCTTTTTTTTTTTTTTTTTTTTGAGATGGAGTCTCGCTGTGTCGCCCAGGCTGGAGTACAGTGGAGCAATCTTAGCTCACTGCAACCTCCGTCTCCCAGGTTCAAGCTATTCTCTTGCCTCAGCCTCCCAAGTAACTGGGATTGCAGACATACACCACCACACCTGGCTAATTTTGTTGTATTTTTAGCAGAGACAGGGTTTTACCATGTTGGCCAGGCTGGTCTCAAACTCCCAACTTCAGGTGATCCTCCTGCCTCGGCCTCCCAAAGTGCTGGTATTACAGGCATGAGCTACTGCACCCGGCCTTTTGCTATACTTTTTGATGTTTGAAATAGTTCATTAAAATGAACAGAGGAGGAATTTAGCATAGAATACTAAAGAGCACAGATGTTTTTGCCAGGGTCTACTTTCACTTCTACCATTTGTGGGCATTGTGACCCTGGGCAAGTCACATAATCTCTTTAAGCCTCATTTTCCTCAGCTGCAAGATGGGGGATAATTACAGTCACCAGAAGATTAAGTAAAATAAAGGTTAAACAATCTTATAAATGCATGATCCTTGCAGACAGTAAATGAGAAGTGTTCATTAGTGTTAGTATAATCTCCATTTGACCAGGGAAATAACATTTTTGAATCACTTTGACTCTCTTCTCTTGACTCTCTTTAGTAGGTGAGATTTTGGTCTCAGATTTCATGAGAAGTAACTGAAAATAAAGATATAAGCTTGGAACTTTTTAAAAAATGTCTGGTATTAAGAAGCTGAGTTCTGATAAGGAGCTGCTAATTAGGTCTGCAAGGATATGGTGCTGATTAATCCAGCTGTACCTGCTGGTAGAAAGCCTCTGAAATAATGAAGAGCTGTCAAATTCTTCCAGCAACGTGGGGCCACAGGTACAAGCTCAGCTCTTCTGCACTTATTTTCGTGTAATCTGCCAGGATACCCACAGCGGCACTTACCGCGGGCTTCTCGGTAGAAAGAAAAAAATACACCTGACCAGTCCTTCCACAATGACTTACTGTGTACTTTCTCTGTGCCAGCATTGTATGAATGCTGGGGGTGTCTCAGACGTGCCCTTGCCTTAATAATGCAAAATTTCTCTTGGGGAGACAAAGCAAGTACCAAAGAACTAGGACTTGGACAAGATGACAAAAGTACATAACTGTTTCATGGAGTAGTGAAGTCAGTGAGCCAGGGAAATTTACAGGAGGAAGTCTCCAGTGAAGGCTGCAGGATGGCAGCTCCAGCTTTGGTGTGCACAAATGGAGGCCGAAAACAAACCATCTCCCACTTCCACGAGAGGCTTACACTTCTCTGCCCCTTGACTTTGACTTACCCAGGTGACTTGCTTTAGCCAATGGGACATTGATGGAAGTGATGTGACTGACGTCTTCAAATGCGTTTGCACAGTTGTGCTTTCGAGCCTTTTTGCCATGAGATTGCCGGAGAGGACACACTTTTACTCTGCCTTGTTATATCTTGTTCCTGGGGGTCTGCAAATTAAAGTAACAAAGGACAGGCTAATGGGAGAAAAGGCATACACTTTTTATTAATGTTTATATGCACATGAGTTTACAGAAAAAAAGTAAAACTCAAGTGGTTAGACTCAGGGCCTTATATACCATTTTAACAAAGGAAAGGGGCTTTGGGCTTTGAGGAATGATGAATCATGGAGAAAAAAGTAATAGGAAATATACGGGAAAGTAATGGAAGATGAGTTATTTTAGCAAAGTTTGTTTATGCAGACTCATTTAGGTGCTATCTCTGATGGTAAGGGTCTCTCTCACCTCTTAGTACAAAAGAGGAGGTCAGTTTCGTAAGAGAAATTTATACCCTGCTTTTAGGCAGAAAAGGGGAGAGAAAGAATTCTTTAGCAACTACTGACTCTTAATCATCCTTATGCCTGGCCGGGTGCAGTGGCTCACACCTGTAATCCCAGCACTTTGGGAGGCCAAGGCGGGCAGATCACCTGAGGTCAGGAGTTCGAGACCAGCCTGACCAACATGGTGAAACCCTGTCTCTATTAAAAATACAAATTTAGCCTGGGCGTGGTGGTGCGTGCCTATAATCCCAGTTACTCAGGAGGCTGAGGCAGGATAATTGCTTGAACCCAGGAGGTGGAAGTCGCAGTGAGCCGAGATCACACCATTGCATGCCAGCCTGGGCAACAAGAGTGAAACTGCATCTCAAACAACAACAACGACAAAAATCATCCTATGCCAAGGTGCATCTTTTGGTGTGGCATACTCTGATCCCACTTAAGATGAACATGCCTCAGTTGCCCACCGATTCCAGAAGAATAAAAATACACGGAGCAAGTGTGGATGTTGTGAGTTGTGCAATGTCAGACACAACCAGGTCCACACACGTTTGTAAACTTCCAAAAGGTAAGACTTTTACTGATGCCATTTTGATCATAAAACATAAAAGCCACAAGATACATGGAGTTCCAAAGGAGACTTGTTTTTTTTGTTTTTGAGATAGCAGCTATGTTGCTCAGGCTGGTCTCCAACTCCTGGACACAAGCAATCCTCCTGCCTCAGCATCCCAAAATGCTGGGATTGCAGACATGAGCCACCGTGCCTGGCCAACAATTCTCTTTAGCATTACCTGTTTACTCAGTAGTCAGAACCATGGGCACACAGGCTCAAGCTACTCCACAAGTCAGTCAATACTGCAAACCATAAATAATAATAAATAAGAGTATGCTTAATCAATATATGAACATTATAGATTAATATTTCACACCAAACATAGTAACATTTAACATGAAGAGAAAAAGAAACAGGAGAAGGGGTTAATGAACCCGTCCAAGGAGAGTCACGTGGACAAGGAGAATGTCCTGGCCCCATCCCAGCAGTTGTCAATGTCTTGCAAAGAACAGTCCTTACTTTGGGCAGAGCCTTCAGCAGCAGATGCCAGGTGCTGATAATGAGTGACAGCAAGACAGAATCTGTCAAGACGGGTGTTCCTAGCTGGTGATGTTCTGCTAATTTTATGGCTCTGGAGTCCTCTGCTGAGGATTGATAGTAAAGGGTTATGCTCTTATCTTGGGTGCTATCTCTGTTGATTAGGAGAACATCTGAGCCCAGCTGGCTTGAAGGCTTTTGAAATGTAAGTTGAAGTATTTTTCTAACATGGAGTTACTTATGTCAAGGGTGCTCTATACACTGGACCTGCTGCAGAGTCTGGAACCCAGCCTAGCTGAATCCAGCTTAGATTAGCTAAATCACAGCCAATCTACAAGTGCCTGAGTGAAAGATAAATGTTTGTGACTCTGAGATTTTGTGGTTGCTTGTTCCACAGTATTAGTGTAAGAGTATTTTATTCATCCATAAAAGGGGGAAATGTATACCTCAACTTGCAGTGGTATTATAAGAATTAAGGGAAATAGAAGCTTAAGGTCTCAGATTTCAATACCCTGAGAATACAGTTGTGGTCATGTTAATATTGCTATCTGATTTGCAATCGTTCCTGCGCTCATGAGGAAATTCCCTTCCCAGAAGAGGGTTTATAAATCATCCTGATGTTGGCCTGCTGCGGTGGCTCACACCTGTAATCCCAGCACTTTGGGAGGCTGAGGCAGGTGGATTACCTGAGGTCCGAAGTTTGAGATCAGCCTGGCCAACATGATAAAACCCTGTCCCTACTAAAAATACAAAAAAATTAGCTGGGTGTTGTGGTGCGTGCCTGTAATCCCAGCTACCCAGGAGGCTGAGGCAGGATAATTGCTTGAACCCAGGAGGCTAAGGCTGCAGTAAGCCAAGATCGCGCCACTGCACTCCAGCCTGGGCAACAAGTGACAGAGTGAGACCCTGTTGAAAAAAAAAGAAAAGAAGGGAAAGGAAAGGAAAAGAAAAGAAAAGAAAAGAAAAAAAGATCCTCTGATAGTTACAACAGTAAACCCAAACAAGTTCTCCCCCTGCAGCCCTCAGGCCTGGTGGCTCAGCCAGGGTCACAGCTTCTTAGGGTCAATATCCTCCCCCGCCCCTGTAAATACTTTCCCCACCTGTGGCCCTCAAATCTGTCAAGCGTGTCTGTGTAAGTCCCACTGCATAGCAGTCAAGATATCTTCCCAGAGGACGTTCCAGGCTCTGTGCACATGCTAGTCTGCGAATGGCTTCCTGGGAGGTGGAGTATTCTCCCACTATTCCTGTAGCAGGAGCGGCTGTGGGAAACAGATCTCTCGGACACCGAATATGGGAGGAAAGAGTTTAATTCGGCCAGGAGCAAGGTGGCATCGTTGCCTTAACAGCCAAGCTCCCCTAACAAAGGAAGCTTCCTTCTTTATATAGGATTATACTTTAGATGTTACACGTGGAAGAATCTTAGGTTTATAGCTTAACATATGAAAAGGGCTACGGTTTACAGTCTTAGGGATGAAAGGGGAAGTTTATAGTCTTAGGAATTACATATGAAAAGGGCTACAGTTTACAGTCTTAGGAATGAAAAGGGGAAGTTTATAGTCTTAGGAATTACATGTGAAAAGGGCTATGGTTTACAGTCTTAGGAATGAAAAAAGGGGAAGTTGACCTGAGATGCCTGGGTCTCCCTCTTCATTCCCAGTGTGTAAATGGGACTTGCTAGGATCCCTGCTTACAGAGATAACAAGGAAAGTTACCAGAAAGGAGTCCCAGTCCAGACCCCAAGACAGGGTTCTTGGATCTCGCACAAGAGACAATGCAGAGTGAGTCCACAAATTAAAGTGAAAGAAATTTGCTAAAAAAGTAAAGAAATAAAAGAATGGCTCTTCCATAGGCAGAGCAGCCCCAAGGACTGCTGGTTGGCTTTTTTTTTTTTTTTGAGACAAAGTCTCACTCTGTTGCCCAGGCTGGAGTGCAGTGGCACAATCTCGGTTTACTGCAATCTCATCCTCCCTGGATCAAATGATTCTCCTGCCTCAGTTTCCCAAGTATTTGGGATTACAGGCTTGCTCCACCATGCCGGGCTAATTTTTGTATTTTTGGTAGAGATGGGGTTTCACTATATTGGCCAGGCTGTTCTTGAACTCCCGGCCTCAAATGATCCGCCAGTCTTGGCCTCACAAAGTGTGGGAGTACAGGTGTAAGCCACTGCGCCTGGCCCAGGTTGACTATTTTTATGGTTATTTCTTGATTATATGCTAAATAAGGAGTGGATTATGCATGAGTTTTCTGGGAAAGGGGCGGGGAATTCCTGAAACTGAGAATTTCTCTTCCTTTTAGACTCTCTTAGGTCTCTCTTCCTTTTGGATCCATGTAGTGTAACTTCGGGAGTTGCCTTGGCATTTGTAAATTGTCATGGCACCGGTGGGAGTGTCTTTTAGCATGCTAATGTGTTATAATTAGCATATAATGCTCAGTGAAGACCACCAAAGGTCACTTTCGTTGCTATCTTAGATTTGGCAAATTCTGACCGGCTTTTTTACTGCATCCTGTTTTATCAGCGGGGTCTTTGTGACCTGTATCTTGTGATCTCCTATTTCATCCTGTGACTAAGAATGCCTCATCTCCTAGGGATGCAGCCCAACAGGTCTCAGCCTCATTTTACCCAGCAATTCAAGATGGAGTCCCTCTGGCTTGAATGCCTCTAATAAAAGTACCAGGTCAGAGAGTATCAGTTCTCTTCCACTTCCTGAAGGAGAGGAAACCTGAGCTGGGTTTTGGAGCATTTGGAATGAAAAGGGAAGGAGCAGAATTCTCTGTGCCCATCTTGGGTTTTTAAAAAAATGTTGTACTTTAGACTCTGAAGACAGCACTGAGATGACAGAGTTAGGCCAGTGAAGTGAGTCTAGCTTTTGAGAGTTACACAAGGCGGGGAATGGGCCAGGTTTCCTTGCTCTGGGAACTTTCAGACTTGGAAGTCCCAGATACCCTTTAGATGGTGAAATTATTACAACAAGCCTTCACAGAATTCCTATACACATTCCCAAAGTCCTAATAAATACTATTTTTTCCCCTACATTTGTGACTCTGTTATTCGTTTGCTACACCTGCTGTAACAAAACACCATAGACTGGGTGGCTTTTCCATGACAACGGAAGTTGATTTCCTCACTGTTCAGGAGGCCGGAATCCAAGCTCAAGGTGTTGGCAGGTTTGGTTTCTTCTGCAGCCTCTCTCCTTGACTTGCAGACAGATCTTTCCCACTGTGTTTTCATGTGGTTGATCCCTGTGCCCTGGGTATCTCTCTTTGTGTGTCCAAATTTCCTCTTATAGGGCCAAACTGTTGGAATAGGGCCCACCCTAAAAGCCTCATTTTATAATAACTTAAACACATCTTTGAAGGTGTAGTCTCCAACGTAGCCCATCATACTCTTCAAATGTTAATGGACATTATTCATCTAACGTGATTACTGATCTCTTACTAGCTTTTTGTCATTGCCTTTTTATTTGGGGGGTGAAAGCAGGACCCTCATATATAGCCAGTGTGGGAATCCCCCTTGCAGGCTCCTGGACTTGTCCTGGCTGCCTTTGTCTGTGATTCTGCCCAAACTCTCCTCTTCCTGCTCTTGAAAGCTTCAAGTCTTGCATCCACAATCTCTGCGCGATGTGGGGGAAGAATTGGACAGGGGCTTTACAAATCAGCATTCCCCTGAGACACGCTGGCACTGCAGGTGCAGACAGGACACCTGGGGTGCATCCCAGGATGGGAGGCCAGAGTCAGAGGGGAGATTGGGTGCCTGTAATGGCTAATTAATTAAAAACAGCGTCGGGTTGGGGAAGCAGGCTGTGCCACACATCAGAGCCCACTAATTAATATCCTTCCTGATTCTGTGGCCTCTCAGCAAGATGTTTTGCCTGGATGAGCAGCTTGGCCACAGGAAGTGACATGAGACATGAACCAGGCCAGTTCTCAGAGCTCAATCCAGTACGTAGTCTTCATGGAATGAACAGACACTAGAAAATAAGAGCTCTCCTTATAGAGTGCTAGCCAGCTTTTGTTTGAAGTCCCTGGTTTTCTTATCTTGACCACAACAGGAATGGCCGTTAGTGTTTCTAAGGCCCCAGGCTTACCTCCTGAAGGATAATCTTGGTTTCCCTAAGTGACACTAGAGGTGTTTACTGCTCTGCAGCTATCATATGGCCACTTTCAGTTTCTTGACCCATGGAGGGACCAACTGACATTTGTCTGGGGGCCACATTCTCTGGCTTTCTGTTTGAAAAGTTTCCAGAAGGCAAGTCCAGGCCTGTAGAAAGACTGCCTTTTCTGAGCTCATTGACAGATGAGTTCCCGGGTCATGCTAACCACCGGTGCACCTCGGGCCATTCTCGTCCGCAGCGGCCCTCTGCTCCTTGCTGTCTCCCACTGTTCCTTGAAACACCATAGGCACATCATCACCCTCATCCCCTTGCTCAGGCAGTTCTCCCCACCTGACATGGCCTTTCCTACCTACCTGTCCAAAATCCTGCCCATCCATCAAGGCTCAGCCCCCACACCTATGACTATCGTGCACTTAATACTACTAGTCATTGCCCTTGTGAAATAAAAGTAAGATCTGGCCAGGCCCCATGTCTCGTGCCTGCAATCCCAGCACTTTCAGAGGCCAAGATGGGAGGATCACTTGAGGTTAGGGGTTTGAGACCAGCCTGGGCAATATGGTGAAACCCTGTGTCTATTTGGAAGGCTGGGGCAGAAGAATTGCTTGAGCCCAGGAGGCAGAGGCTACAGTGAACAAGCCACTGCATTCCAGTCTAGGCGACAGAGACTTGTCTCAAAAAAAAAAAAAAAGAAAAAAAAAAAGTAAAATCCTAAGCCCCCTGATTAACTGAACAGACTCTTCTTGGCCAAGGACTTTTGAAAAACTTTTTATAAAACCTAAATTTCCAGCCACGAAAGATGGAAGGTCAGTCACACCTCAGTGACCCTCTTCCTCGCTGTCACCAGACTTTTTTTTTTTTTCCCCCAAGCATGATACAGAAACAAGCCTTGGAAATCAAAAGAATAAAAGATTCCTCCACGTACTTCAATCAACCTCTTGATGCCAAGGCTGGACTCCCCTCCCGTATTGAGATTTTGACATGGCAGCTGACTGGTTTACAAAGCATTCCTTCCTGATAAATCACCACCAACCATGCTGCACACAGAGCATCTTTGTTTCACCTTTTGACATATAGACCTAATTTTACTGCATTCTAATGCTAAGTCTCCACCCAAAGTGAACATGAGATGTATATAGCACATGTTTGCTTATCACGCATGCACATGATCCCCCCTTCATGAGTATTTTGTAGCTTCTCCTATGACCTGTTAAATATGTGTATTTAGGCTTGGCACAGTGGCTCACAACCTGTAATCTCAGCACTTTGGGAGGCTGAGGCAGGCAGATCACCTGAGGTCAAGAGTTCAAGACCAGCCTGGCCAATACAATGAAACCCCTTCTCCACTAAAAATACAAAAATTAGCCCAGCATGATGGTGCATGCCTGTAATTCTAGCTACCTGGGAAGCTGAGGCAGGAGAATTGCTGGAACCTGGGAGGTGGAGGCTGCTGTCAGCTGAGATCGTGCCATTGCACATCAGCCTGGACAACCGAGCAAGACTCTGTCTCGAAAAAAAAAAAAGATTCCTCTAGCTGCAGGCCCTGCTAGAATCTTGACAGCCAGCACCCTCAGCTACTTTCCACATCTTTCCTTCAGGACACATGCAAATGTCTGGAAAACTTCAAACCATGCGGAAAGCCAAGAAGAACCAGAGAAGCCAAACTGAGGCTCTTTCTTTCAGCTACAGCAGAGGCACCCGTTTGTGGTTGAGGGAGGGAGTCAGCAAGGCTACAGGACAGATATCTCTGCTTGGGGGCTCCCTGTGTTTACACTCGAGGGTCAATCTTCCTGGGGACTGTGAGTAGGAGAAGTTGAGAGGATGTACAAAAGGAGAACCTTTGCACCAGCTTTCCTCCTCCACACCGCTTTTCTCTTTCTTTCCCCACCATCCTTCAGGCTGGAAAAAGTGGGTTTTTCCCTTACTTCCTGGGTTATTTTCTTTCTCTCTTTCTCTCTTTCTTTCTTTCTTCTTTCTTTCTTTCTTTCCTTTTCTCTCTCTTCTCTCTCTCTCTCTTCTCTCTTTCTTTTGATGGAGTTTGGCTCTTGTTGTCCAGGCTGGAGTGCAATGGTGTGATCTTGGCTCACTGCAACCTCTGCCTCCCAGGTTCAAGAGATTATCCTGCCTCAGCCTCCCAAGTAGCTGGGATTACAGGCATGCGCCACCACGCCCGGCTAATTTTGTATTTTTAGTAGAGGCGGGGTTTCACCGTATTGTCCAGGCTGGTCTCAAACTCCTGACCTCAGGTGATCCACCTGCCTCGGCCTCCCAAAGTGCTGGGATTACAGGTGTGAGCCACCACACCTGGCTCCCTGGTTATTTTCTTTTAACTATAGTGCTAGTTGCCACAAGTAGAAGGGGGTACTGTCTTTACACCATTGGTAGAAAAATCTATGCCCTGATCCTCCAAACCTATCCTTTGATATTCTAAAGACATGTAGAAAATTCACTGTCTCTCCACCAGGATTAGTTTGCAAACTAATCATTCTGTAAATAAAGTCAAATAAGGTCAATCGCAGTGGCTTATGCCTATAATCCCAGCACTTTGGTAGGCCCAGGAGAATTACCTGAGGTGAGGAGTTTGAGACCAGCCTGGCCAACATGGCGAAACCCCATCTCTCCTAAAAATACAAAAATTAGCTTGGCATGGTGGTGGACGCCTATAATCCCAGCTACTCAAGAGACTGAGGCAGGAGAATCACTTGAACCCAGGAGGCTGAAGTTGCAGTGAGGAAAGATCACTCCACTGTACTCTAGCCTGGGCGACAGACCGAGATTCTGTCTTCAAAAATAAAATAAAATAATATAAAAGTCAGATAACAGCTCTTTTCAGCTCTCTGGTTATAAGCATTAGGGCTCTCTCCACGAAAGCTGCAAAGGAACCGCTTAAATATTTATGAATGTTATCTCTCATTTCCTCTTGTTTAACACTTCACTTGTGCTTTTATTTAGGTTTTGTGTGTGTTGGTCCTATCTCTCTAACTGAGTAAAATATTTGTTTTGTTGGCCATGGAGTTTCACAGACTATTATATACGGAGTAAACTCGTACAAGAACATTACAAATAAAATCACACAACTTCATTAAGGTATAATTGACCCATCATAAACTGCACCTATTTCAAAAATATGATTGGATGGGTTTGGCATAGGTCTACACCTGGAAAATCATCACCACAATCATGATGATAAGTATCCATCACTCTTAGAAACTGAAAAAGCCTCCTTCACTCCCTGCTTTCTACGCCACACTTGGCCCAGGCGATCATTGGTCCACTTTCTGTCACTACAGATCAGTTTGCATGTTCTAGAATTTTATTTATTTATTTTACTATTATTATTATTATTTTGAGATTGAGTCTCGCTCTGTCGCCAGGCTGGAGTGCAGAGGCTCGATCTTGGCTCACTGCAACTTCTGCCTCCCGGGTTCAAGCGATTCTCCTGCCTCAGTCTCCCAAGTTGGAATCACAGGTGTCCGCCATCACACCCAACTAATTTTTGTATTTTTAGTAGAGACAGGGTTTTACCATGTTGTCCAGGATGGTCTTAATCTCTTGACCTTGTGATCTGCCCGCCTCGGCCTCCTAAAGTGCTGGGATTACAGGCGTGAGCCACTGCGCCTGGACTAGAATTATATTTAAATGGGATCATTTGATAACTACTCTTTTTGATTTGGCTTCTTTCACTCAGCATAATTATTCATTCATATTTTGTGTGTATTAATAGTTCATTACTTATTGCTGAGTAGTATGCCATTGTATGGATATACCGTAATTTGTTTATCCGGACTTCTTGTTCTTAGGCATTTGGGTTGGTTTCAGTCTGGGACCTATTACACAGAGAACTGCTATGGGCTGAGTGCAGTGGCTCACGCGTGTAATCTCAGCACTTTGGGAGGCTGAGTTGGGTGGATCACCTGAGGTCAGGGGTTCGAGGCCAGCCTGCCCAACAAGACGAAAACCCATCTCTACTGAAAATACAAAAAGTTAGCTGGGCATAGTGGTGCATACCTGTAATCCCAGCTACTTGGGAGGCTGAGGCAGGAGAATCACTTGAACTTGGGAAGCGGAGGTTGCAGTGAGTGGAAATTGCAGCACTGCACTCCAGCCTGGGCAACAGAGTGAGAGTCCATCAGAAAGAAAGAAAAAGAAAGAAAGAAGGAAAGGAAGGAAGGAAGGAAGAAAAGAAGGAAGAAAGAAAGAAAAAGAAAGAGAGCAAAAGAGAAAGAAAGAAAAGCAAGCAAGCTGCTGTGAACATTGGTGTACACGTGGAGACAATTTTCTCTTGGGTAATTACATGGAGGTGAAAAAGCTGGGGTGTATGAGAAGGAGATTTGCCAGATTTAGTAAATAAAAATATAAGGCATCCATTTAAACTTGAATTTCAGATAAATAAGAAGTAATGTTTTAAGATGCATATATCCCATGCAATATTTAGAGCCTATATTGAAAAATTATTCACTATTTGTCTAAAATTTAAATTTCACTGGGTGTCCATTATCTGACAGTACTAACTTGAGAAGTGTAGGCTTAACTTTTTAAGAAACTGCCAAACTGTTTTCCAAAGTAGTTGTGCCGTTTTATGTTTCCACCAACAGTAAATGAGAGTTCCGGTTGTTTTAAGTCACTGCCAACGCTAGTCCCTTCAACTTTAGTTATGATAATGGATAGGTAGTGGTATCTCAATGTGGTTTTAATTTTCATTGAATAATGATGTTCTAGCATACTTTCAATGTACTTTTTTGCCATCCTTATAACTAGTTTGGTGACGAGGCTGTTCAGTTTATTTGCATGCCCCAACCCCCCCACTCTTTTTTTTGGTATTGGATTGAGTTTTTGGATTTCTATTATTGAGCTTTAAGTGCTTTTTTTTTGTTTTGTTTTTCTGGGGAAACAGAGTCTTGCTCTGTTGCCCAGACTGGAGTGCAGTGGCACCACCTTGGCTCACTGGGAAACTCACCTCCGCCTCCCAGGTTCAAGCAATTCTCAGCTTCCAGAGTAGCTGGGATTACAGGCATGCACCACCATGTCCAGCTAACTTTTTTTTCTTTTTCTTTCTTCCTTCTTTTTTTGTATTTTCAGTAGAGGCCAGGTTTTATCCTATTGGCCAGGCTGGTCTCAAACACCTGACCTCAGGTGATCTGCCGGCCTCAGCCTCCCAAAGTACTGGGATTACAGGCATGAGCCACCATGCCCAGTCTGCTGTGTGTTTTTAATATAAAGGAACATTGAATTTTTGGGGGAGAGAAATTCAACCAAAAAAAATAGAAATAAAAAAGGAACATTGGATTTTGTCAAACGCTTTATCTGCATCTATTGACATGAGGTTTTATCCTTTTTTCGTCTGTGAATACAATTAATTACTGTGACTGGTTTTAAATGTTAAACAACCTTTATTCCTGAGATAAACTACACTAGATCACAATGTATTCTCCTTTTTATTAATTGCTTGTTTCAATTTGCTAATATTTGGTTAAGAATTTTTTTTTTTTTTTTTGAGACAGAGTTTCACTCTGTCTCCCAGGCCGGAATGGAGTGGCCCCAACTCAGCTCACTGACTGTAACCTCCGCCTCCCGGGTTCAAGTGATTCTCCTGCCTCAGCCTCCCCAGTAGCCGGGATTACAGGCACCTGCCACCATGCCTGGCTAATTTTTGTGTTTTTAGTAGAGACGGGGTTTCTCCATGTTGGCCAAGCTGGTCTCGAACTCCTTACCTCAGGTGATCCACCCACTTCGGCCTCCCAAAGTGCTAGGATTACAGGCGTGAGTCACCATGCCCAGCCTTTTGTATCTATGTTTATGAGAAATATTGATCTGAGTTTTGTTTACTATTTTTGTAATATTCTGTCTGATTTTGACATTAAGGTAGCATTGGCCTATAAAATAAGTTCAGAAGTATTTTTTTCTATTTTTCTGAGTTTGTGTACAGTTGGCATATTTTCCCGACATATTTGATAGATTCAGTTTGTGTACAGTTAGTATTATATTTTCCTGAAATGTTTGATAGATTCACTGCCGTAGCCATCTGGGCTTAGAATTTTCTTTTTAGGAAAAGATTTTAATAGGTTTTAACTACAAATTCAATTTCCTTAAAAAGTATAGGCTACTCAAACTATCTATTCTTTTCCCCCCGCTTGTGGAGACAGGGTCTCCCTATGTTGTCCAGGCTGTTCCTGGACTTCTGGGTTCAAGCAATGTTCCCGCCCCAGCCTGCCAAAGTGCTAGGATGAAAGGTGTGAGCCACCACACCTGGCCAAAGCTATCTATTCTTTACTACGTATTTCAATAAATTTTCCATTTTATCTAAGTAGTCAAAATTATTGGCATAAAGTTTTCATAATATTCTTTTTCTTTTTTTTTTCCTTTTGTTTCCAGTCTTTCTAAGGTTCAATTCAGGTATATATATTTTTTCTTTTTCTTTTCCATAATATTCTCTTATTATTCTTTTTTTTTTTTTTAAACAGAGTCTTGCTCTGTTGCCAGGCTGGAGTACAGTGGCATGACTTCAACTCACTGCAACCTCTGAATCACAGGTTCAAGCGATTCTCCTGCCTCAGCCTCCCCAGTGGCTGGGACTACAGGCATACGCCACCATGCCCAGCTAATTTTTGTGTTTTTAGTAGAGACGGGGTTTCACCATATTGGCCAGGATGGTCTGGATCTCTAGACCTCATGATCCACCCACCTCGGCCTCCCAAAGTGCTGGGATTACAGGCATGAGCCACCGTGCCTGGCCCTCTTATTACTCTTTTAATGTCTGTAATGTCTGTGGGATCTGAAGCAATGGCTCTTTTTTTTATTCTTGATATTGGGAATTTTGTGTCTTTTCTCTAGAGCTTTTAAAATCAATATTATTAATTTTTTTCACAAATAATCAGTTCTTGATTTTCTTTATTTTTTTATTTTCTTTATTTTTTTCTTGTTCCAACATAAATTTCTTCTCTTTTCTTTATTATATTTACCTTCTGCTTTCTTCAAGTTTAGCTTAATTTTTTTTTATGGTGGACATTATATCATTGATTTGAGATCTAACCTATTTTCTTATAAACATTTAATGTTGGCCGGTCCGAAGGTAGTGAGCTATCTCAATTGATTGTTCACAGTCAGTTACAGATCGAACTCCTTGTTCTACTCTTCCCCCCTTCTCGCTACTGCACTTGACTAAGTCTTAAAAAATAAATAAATAAATAAATAAATAAACATTTAATGTTACAAAATCCTACAAATAATAAGTTGTTTTATTATCTTTCAGTTCAAAATATTTTATTTTGTTTTATTTTTTTCTTTTTAAACCCAGAGACAGTTCAAAATATTTTCTAGTTTCCTTTGTGATTTATGTTTTTGACCAGTGGACTGTTTAGCAGCAAGTTATTTTTTAACTTTTCTGGCTGTTTTATTTTTGTTGAATTTCAATTTATTTCCATTGTGGTCAGATAATATATGCCATAAGAGTTCATGTGTGTGTGTGTGTGTGTGTGTGTGTGTGTGATGGACTTTTGCTCTTGTTGCCCAGGCTGGAGTGCAGTGGCAAGATCTCGGCTCACTGCAACCTCCGCCTCTGGTTCAAATGATTCTCCTGCCTCAGCCTCCTGAATAGTTAGGCTTATAGGCGTGTACCTCCAAGCCTCACTAATTTTTGTATTTTTAGTAGAGATAGGATTTCATCATGTTGGCCAGGCTGGTCTTGAACACTTGACCTCAGGTTATCACCCATCTCAGCCTCCCAAAGTGCTGGGATTACAGGAAGAAGCCACTGCGCCTGGCCAGATTTCTTTATTTTGAAATTGAATGAGACTTGTTTTATGGTTCAAGATATTGTCCATCTTGGTGAGTGTTCCATGTGACCTTGAAAAGAAGAAAGTATATTTTGCAATCGTTGGACATGATATTTTATAAGTGTTAATTAGGTTAAGGATGTTGGTAGAGTCTTTCAGATTTTCTGTGAATTTACCAATTTTTATTTTTTATTGTTTTTGAGATAGAGTCTCGCTCTGTCACCCAGGCTGGAGTGCAGTGGCACAATCTCGGCTCACTACAACCTCCGGCTCCCGAGTTCAAGCGATTTTCCTGCCTCAGCCTCCTGAGTAGCTGGGATTACAGGCGTGTGCCAGCATGCCTGGCTAATTTTTTGTATTTTTAGTAGAGACGAGGTTTCACCGTTAGCCAGGATGGTCTCGAACTCCTGACCTAGTGATCTGCCCACCTTGGCCTCCCAAAGAGCTGAGGTTACAGGCATGAGCTACCATGCCTGGCCAGTAATATGCTACTTTTAGAAAATTGTATTCGTTGGCTCAGACTGCCATAACAAAATACTGCAGACTAGGTTTAAACAACAGAACTTTATTTGTTACACTTCTAGAAAAGTCCAAGATCAAAGTGCTAGTAAGGTAAATTTTATCCGGAAGTGTTTTTTCTTGGTTTCTAGGTGGCTGCCATCTTGCTGTGTGCTTGCATGGCTTCTTCTTTATGCATATGTGGGAGACAGAGCAAGCTTTCCAGCATCTCTCTGTTTTTTTTTTTTTTTTTGAGATGAAGTTTCATTCTTGTTGCCCAGGCTGGAGTGCAATGGCGCCATCTCGGCTCACTGCAACCTCTGCCTCCCAGGTTCAAGCGATTCTCCTGCCTCAGCCTCCTGAGTAACTAGGATCACAGGCGTGCACCACCATGCCCGGCTAATTTTTGTATTTTTAGTAGAGATGGGGTTTCACCAAGTTAGCCAGGCTGGTCTCGAACTCCTGACCTCAGGTGATCTGCCCACCTCAACCTCCCAAAGTGCTGGGATTACAGGTGTGAGCCACCACACCCAGCCTCCAGCATCTCTTTATAAGGGCATTAATCCTATCATGGGGGCTTGACCCTCATGAACTCATCTAACCCTAATCACTCCCAAAGGCCCAGCTCCAGATGCTATCCCATTGGAAGTTAGGAATTCTACATTTAAGTTTTGGGAAGACACAAACATTCAGTCCATAACAAAAATCCAGTAGTCCCTCTGCATCTGTGGGGATTGGTTCCAGGATCTCCCTCAAATCCTTGCATGCTCAAGTCCCTGATATAAAACGGTATAGTATTCATACACAATCTATGCACATCCTCCCATATACCTGAAATCATCTCTAGATCACTTACACTACTTAATACAATGCAAATGCTGTGTAAATAGTTGTTACGCTGTATTGCTTAGGAAATATGATCAAAAAAGTTTGTACATGTTTAATACAGTCACAATTTTTTTTTTTTTTTTTTTTTTTGAGGCAGAGTCTTGCTCTGTTGCCCAGGCTGGTGTGCAATACCACCATCTTGGCTCATTGTAGCCTCTGCCTCCCAGGTTCGAATGATTCTCCTGCCTCAGCCTCCTGAGTAGCTGGGATTATAGGCACGTGTCACCACACCTGGCTAATTTTGTATTTTTAGTAGAGATGGAATTTCACCATGTTGGCCAGGTTGGTCTTGAATTCCTGATCTCAAGGGATCCACCCACCTAAGCCTCCCAAACTGCTGGGATTACAGATATGAGCCACTGCACCTGGTTTGCAATTTTTAAAAATAATATTTCTGACCCAAGGCTGGTTGAGTCCACAGATGAGGAAGGGATGACAGTACCGTTTATTTTTAAAGGCTTCTTTCTGGCTGTTTCTAATTGCGAAATCTAGGTAAATCCACTGGGGCTGATCTTGTTTTCCAGCAGTGTTTGTTGTCTGCTTTATTGAACGCTGCAGTATAGGTTTTGTCTCTCTGTTGGTTGATTCAACACAGTCTTCCTGACACTAGAGCTTTTGCACCCTTCAAAAATTGCTTTAGTTACATCTCATTAAAGAAACACCAAGCCTTCTTCACTCTGTCTAAAGTCACAGTGAAAGCCAAAGTGCAAAAGATTATATTGTGCACTAAATTTCTTTGCCTTCAGAGATACTCAGGTTGTGGCTGACTGAATACCGATAAACATACACCAGTTCAGAGGACGAGGGCCAATTTTAGTGTTTTTTTTTGTTTGTTTGTTTTTTCTCTTGTATTTGGACCTCAGCTACCCATAGTGGAGAGACTCATTCTCAGTTCATGGCACATCATAACCATTGTGTTCAAGACTCTGCTCTTGTTTTATGTTAGTATTTTTCCTTCCTCACACAGTACCTCTCACAACCCCTGCCTCTGAGAACCTAAGTGGTCACGCTAATGTATTTGACATGGTTTAGATGAGCGGTTCTTAACCAGGGCAGTTTGGCTCCCAGGAGACATTTGACAATGTCTGCAGGCACTTTTGGTTGTCACAACTGAGTGGGTGCTACTGGCATCAGGTAGAGAGAGGCCATAGACGTTGCTAAACATCCTGCAATGCACACACAGCTTCTCACGAAAAGAACTATCTGGTCCAAAATGTGAATAGCACCAAAATGGAGAAATGATTATTTGAAACCGTGTGTGTATTCTGGTCGAGCTTAGTGGCTCACGTCTGGAATCCCAGCACTTTGGGAGGCCAAGGCAGGTGGATTACGAGGTCAAGAGATCGAGACCATCCTGACCAAAGTGGTGAAACCCCGTCTCTACTAAAAATACAAAAATTAGCCGGGCGTGGTGGCGCACGCCTGTAGTCCCAGCTACTTGTGAGGCTGAGGCAGGAGAATCGATTGAACCAGTGAGGTGGAGGTTGCAGTGAGCCAAGAGCTTGCCACTAAACTCCAGCCTGGTGACAGAGAGAGACTCCGTCTCAAAAACAAACAAACAAACAAGTGTGTATTCTGAAAGAAGGAAAGAATGTGTGTGTGTGTATATATATACACAAATCTGTATATATACATATATGTGTACATTCACGCATGTACATATATAGTATTAGGGTCTTTTTTTTTTTTGAGATGGAGTTTCACTCTGTCACCCAGGCTGGAGTGCAATGGCATGTCACCATGCCCAGCTAAGTTTTTGTATTTTTAGGAGAGATGGAGTTTCACCATGTTGGCCAGGCTGGTCTTGAACTCCTGATCTCAGGTGATCCACTCTCCTAGGCCTCCCAAAGTACTGGGATTACAGGCGTGAGCCACCGTGCCCAGCCAAGGGGGTTGGTTTTTAACTTGTACAACTAGTATTGAGGTATAGCTCTCATTCAGTTTCTTATATTTTCCATTCATCAACATATTTTTAATGTATTTATTTATTTTACAGAGACAAGGTCTCACTATGTTGTCCAGGCTGGTCTCAAACTCCTGAGCTCAAGTGTTCTTCCCACTTCAGCCTCCCACTAATTGCTAGAATTACAGGCGCGAGCCACCAAGTCTGGTTATTTCTAACCTTTTCAACATATCTGTTGCTGTGCATAAATCTAGTTCCTAGTGGCCAGGTGCAGTGGCTCATGCTTGTAACACCTGCACTTTGGGATGCCAAGGTGGGTGGATTACCTGAGGTCAGGAGTTCGAGACCAGCCTGGCCAACATGGTGAAACCCCATCTTTACTAAAAATAAAAAAATTAGCCAGGTGTGATGGCACACACCTGTAATCCCAGCTACTTGGGAGGCTGAGACAGGAGAATCGCTTGAACCCAGGAGGTGGAGGTGGCCGTGAGCTGAGATGGTGCCATTGCACTCCAGCCGGAGTAACAGACGGAGACTTCATCTCAAAAAAAAAAAAAATCAAAAAATCTAGTCCCTAGCTTTCTGACTGGTGCCTGGTTTTCTATGACATCCATCAAGCACATCTGCCCTCTTACTGACGGACACACATCCAGGATCCAGGCTGCTCCAGCTTGCTCTCTCAAACAGTGCTGTGAGCATCACCCTCCTTTATACATAGCCCCTGTTGGCCCTGCGCAGAGTTCAGGAAGCTCATACCTGAGAGTGGGCTTGCTGAGCCCTAAACACTTAATCTCACTAAGTACTTTACTGTCATATTATTCACCTGTTTACTCTGCCACCTGTGCAGTGAGACTGGAGAATTCGTTTCCCCGAATCCTCAGAGTATTATCTGCATTTCTTTTGTTTCCTTTTATTCTCCTGAGACAGAGTCTTGTTCTGTTGCCCAGGCTGGAGTGCAGTGGTTTAATCTCAGCTTATTTCAACCTCTGCCTCCTGGTTTCAAGTGATTCTCTTGCCTCAGCCTCCCAAGTACCTGGAATTACAGGTGTGAGCCACTGCACCTGGCCCCGTATTACATCTATATCTATATCTATAATCTATATGTATCTCTATGTATCTACATCTATATATCTATCTAATATCTATATATCTACATATAGATATCTATCTATCTATCTATATATATATATATATATTTTTTTTTTTTTTTGATGGAGTTTCACTCTTGTCGCCCGGGGTGGAGTACAATGGCATGATCTCGGCCCACTGCAACTTCCACCTCCCGGGTTCAAGCGATTCTCCTGTCCCAGCCTCCTGAGTACCTGGGATTACAGGCACCCACCACCACACCCAGCTAATTTTTGTATTTTTAGTAGAGACAGGGCTTCAGAACCATGTTGGCCAAGACTGTCTTGAACTCCTGGCCTCCAGTGATCTGCCCACCTCAGCCTCCCAGAGTGCCAGGATTATAGACGTGATCCACCTCGCCTGGCCGTATTACCTATATTTCTAATGTTTAGGATGGGTGTGAAGTGGCATCTTTGTATCTTAATTTGCGTTTCTTGGACTTCGAGTCAGGCTGAGCAGCTCTTCATCTACTTTAAGTCATTAGGGTTTCTCCTTCCATGAATTGCCTGTTCTGTGCTTTGAAGATTTTTTTCTAGGAGGTTCTGCCCTTTGTCGTGGTTGATTAACATACATTCTTTGCACATTCCAGATGTTGATGCTTTAGGTGTGGGACGTTGCAAATCTCACACTAAATGCACCAACTTTGTGATGTTCTTTCTTGAACAGAAATCCGTCATTTTTGAAGAAGAGAAATCTCTATTTTTGTACACTGTTTAAGAAACCTTTTGTTACTCAGAATGTGTAAAATCTTCTTACGTTTTCTATTACTAGCTTTATAGTTCTGCCTTTCACAGGTAAGTCCAATTCACTTGACATTGTTATTTATTTATTTGTTTGTTTACTTATTTATTTATTTTGAGACAGTGTCTTGCTCTGTCACTCAGGCTGGAGATTAGTGGCACGATCTTGGCTCATTGCAGCCTCAATCTCCTGGGCTCAAGAGATCCTCCACCTCAGCCTCCCAAGTAGCTAGGACCACAGACATGCACCACCACACCCGGCTGATTTTTGTATTTTTTGTAGAGATGGGATTTCACCATGTTGCCCAGGCTGTGCTCCCCCCTCCTGCACTTAAGCAATCTGCCCTCCTCAACCTCCCAAAGTGCTGGGATTGCAGGCATGAGTCACTGTGTCTGGCCTAAATCTTGCATTCTTAAGCCCAACCGGTTTGTCATGCTTCTTTATCAGAGATCGAGTTTCCGTATAGACCTGGTCTGCTCCTGGCTTTCTCATCTTTTTCATTAAACTCTGTGTCTATTCCTGTGTTACCACCTCACTGTTTGTTTCTGGCTTTGTAGTATAACAACATTTGGTACGTCAATTCTCTTTTTTCTTCTTTCTCAAACTTTCCTTAGCTATGGTGGACTTCTGTTCTTCCACAGAAGCATTAAAATCAGTGTGTCAGTTCCTCACAAACTCACAAAATTACCACTTTGATTGTAATACCATTGAATTTATATGTTAATTCTGAGGAAAAGTAATAGTTTGTATATTATTATTCTATCGATGAACATGGCATACTGCTTTATTTATGTCTTCTTTTAGTACTTTAGTATAATTTTTATTATTTTATTTCTTTAAGGGTCTTAACTTCAAGAAGTTGACTTTTTTTGTTTTTTAGACGAAATCTTCCTCTATCGCCCAGGCTGGAGTGCAGTGGTGCAATCTTGGCTCACTGCAACCTTCATCTCCCGGGTTCAAACAATTCTTCTGCCTCAGCCTCCCAAGGAGCTGGGACTACAGGTGTGTGCCACCACGCCTGGCTAATTTTTGTATTTTTAGCAGAGATAGGGTTTCACTATGTTGGCCAGGCTGGTCTCAAACTCCTGACGTCACGATCCACCTGTCTCAGCCTCCCAAAGTGCTGGGATCATAGGCGTGAGCCACCACACCTGGCCAAGAAGTAGACTTTTTAAATTTCCTTAAAAACATCTAATGAGTTCATAGTTTGGTTAATTTCTAGACACTTTACAGCTGCGTTGTTATTGTAAATGAAATCTTATTTACATTTAATATTACCTACTATTTAATTTTCTAGTTAGTTATTGCTGGTGTAGGAAAATACTCATAATTTTTTTAATTGGCATTTTGTCTTGTGGCTTTGTTGGACACCACTGGGACTCCAAATGATCTACACCTTGACATCTCCCCTCTACCAGGGAGCAGAAAGAAGGAAAGAAAGCCTACCAGAGTACCACTTCCCCAGGTCCCAAAAACTTGGAAATGATTAAGCAGTAAATGAATTTGGGGATCTCAGACTTGTCACAATGAAGTCCTAAAGAATGAAGAGAAGGAGGTTCAAACCATGAGTTATGAACCCGAATGCCTGCATAAAGGAATAAATGGACTAGGTATAAATCAACAGGGGGTGGGGACTGTGGCAAATTGGAAAAGACTGACTCTAACTAAAAGGGGCAGACCTAGTCAGCCTCAGCTAATTCTTGCTATGCAGCAATGAGAGCCCAATTTTTTCACATCATTAGAGGTTTTAGGAGATGCCCCAAATCCTTGATTTTACAATGTTAGCAAATAATTGAATTTTTTTTTTTCTTGAGATGGAGTCTTGCTCTGTCACCCACACTGGAGTTCAGTGGCGTGATCTTGGCTCACTGCAACCTCCACTTACTGGGTTCAAGTGATTCTTTTGCCTCAGTCTCCTGAGTAGCTGGGATTACAGGTGCCTGTCACCATGTTGGCTTTTTTTTTTTTTTTTTTAGTAGAGACGGGATTTTGCCACGTTAACCAGGCTGGTCTCGAACTCCTGACCTCAGGCGATCTGCCCATCTTGGCCTCCCAAAGTGCTAAGATTATAGGAGTGAGCCACTGCACCCGGTCGAAAAATTTAAAAATATTGAGTGGGCCTAATAAATTGTATCTTTGGGTTAGATTTGTTTCAACCTACTGGTCTGCAACCTATAGTCTAAGAATGTCCCAAATGAAGGGGACAATAGGGAAGTACTGAATATCACCTCTGTACTCTACACTCTGTTAACCCAAAATATCTGAGGCAGGTCTCTGTCCATTGAGGAAGTTTATTTTGCCAAAGTCAAGGACGTGCGCCCGTGACCCAGTCTCAGAAGGTCGTGATGACATGTGCCCAAACATTTTAGGTTGACATGAGACATCGATCAATATATGTAAGATGAATACCGGTCAGTCAGAAAGGCAGGACAACTCAAAGTGGAGAGGGGTCTTCCAGGTCATAGACAGGCGAAAGACAAACTGTTGCATTGTTTTGTTTTTCTGTTTTTTTTTGTTGTTGCTGTTGAGATGGAGTTTCACACTGTCGCCCAGGCTGGGCACGATCTCGGCTCACTGCAACCACCACCTCCCAGGTTCACGCAATTCTCCTGCCTCAGCCTCCCGAGTAACTGGGATTACAGGTGCACACCACCACGCCCGGCTAATTTTTTCGTATTTTTAGTAGAGATAGGGTTTCACTATGTTGGCCAGACTGGTCTCGAACTCCTGACCTCGTGATCCGCCTGCCCCAGCCTCCCAAAGTGCTGGGATTACAGATATGAGCCACCATGCCGGGCCAACTGTTGTGTTCTTTTGAGTTTCTGATTAGCTTTTCCAAAGGAGGAGAGCAGATACGCATTTATCTCAGTGAGCAGAGGGGTGACTTTGAATAAAAAGGGAGGCAGGTTTGCACTAAGCAGTTTCCCACTTGACTTTTCCTTTTAGCTTAGTGATTTTGGGGGTCCCAAGATTTACGTTTCTTTCACATCTCCTATTTCCTTTTTCCTTCCCCTCCTACACCATGTCGCCTTTACTTTGCTGGGTTCTATCCCAGCCAGATTGGACACTAGGCTTCTGGAAACTGCATTTAGAATTTAAGGAGAGAAGAGGAAGGTTGGGGCTTGAGAAGGTGCGTGCTGGACCCAGATCATATATTCTTGAGAAATCCCCAGAGAACAGAAGTGTAAGGTGGGACGTGAATTGACAATGAGCTTACCAGCTTCACCTGAACACAGGTTTGACCCCAGAACCGTGCCAGCATTTCCCAGCCTCACTTGGAGCTGAGCAGACCAGGACGGCTCCCATGAATGAGTCCATATTCTGGGTGGGAAGCAGCCTCCCATGGCGTGAGGTCTGTTGGTGGTAGGGGCTGACTTGTGTCCTGCCACCAAATTCACATGTTAAAGTTCCAACCCCAAGCACCTCAGAATGTGACAGTATATTTGAAGACAGGGCCTTTTCAGAGTTGAGTTAATTGGCCAGGCATGGTGGCTCACACATGTAATCTCAGCACTTTGGAAGGTAGAGGCAGGCAGATCACCTAAGGTCAGGAGTTTAAGACCAGCCTGGCCAACATGACAAAACCCCATCTCTACTAAAAATATGAAAATTAGCTGGGTGTGGTGGTGCGTGCCTATAATCCCAGCTACTTGGGAGGCTGAGGCAGGAGAACAGCTTGAACAGGAGTGGGAGACTGCGGTGAGCTGAGATCTTGCCACTGCACTCCAGCCTGGGAGACAGTGTAAGACTCCCTCTAAAAAAAAGAAAAAAGAAGAGTTAATTAAGATAAAATTTGTCGTGTGTGTGTGTGTGTGTGTGTGTGTGTGTGTGTGTGTTTTGAGATAGTCTCACTCTGTCCCCCAGGCTGGAGTGCAGTGGTGCAATCTCAGCTCACTGCAACCTCCACCTCCCAGGTTCAAGTGATTCTCGTGCCTCAGCCTCCTGAGTAGCTGGGATTACTGGCACGCCACCACGCCTGGCTAATTTTTGTATTTTTAGTAGAGACGGGGTTTCACCATGTTGGCCAGCCTGGTCTCGAACTCCTGACCTCAAGTAATCCACCCGCCTTGGCCTCCCAGAGTGCTGGGATTACAGGCATTAGCCACTGTGCTGGGCTTATATGTGTGGGTCTTAATCCAGTCTGGCTGCTGTCCTTATGAGAAGAGGTTAGGACACAGACACACACAGAGGAGCGACCGCGTGAAGACACCGGAAAGATGACGGCCATCTAAAAGCCAAGGAGAGAGGACTTAGAGGAATCAGTCCTGCTGATGCCTTGATCTTGGACAAACTGTGACAACATAAATTTCTGTTGTTTAAACTACCCAGTATGTGGTACTTGGTTATGGCAGCTCCAGAAACTAATACATTAGGGTTTTTTTTTTTTTTAGAAATTGAGGCACAGAGTTGGATGTGAAGATTTCTGGGGATCAGTGTTGGAAGATCCTGTAAGAACATGAGGAAAGGCGGCGCACAATGGCGCATGCCTGTAATACCAGCACTTTGGGAGGCCGGGCTGGTAGATCACTTGAGGTCAGGAGTTCAAGACCAGCTTAGCCAACGTGGCAAAACCCCACCTCTACAAAAAATACAAAAATTAACTGGGCATAGTGGCACATGTCTGTAATCCCAGCTACTGGAGAGGCTGGGCAGGAAAATCTCTTGAGCCCAGGAGGCAGAGGTTGCAGTGAGCCAGGATCAAGATCATGCCACTGTCCTCCAACTTGGGTGACAGAGCAAGACTCATTCTCAAAAAAAAAAAAAAAAGGGAACATGAGGAAGGCAGAACTGGGAATTGGGAGAGTGGGAAGTTGCATTGCAGTGAGGTTACAACCAAGGTGGAGTTTTGGAGCTCGGATGCCCTGGCCTTCAGCACTGCTCCAAACAGAGGCAAGGACCTTTGTTTTCCTACATCAGTCATTCTCCAGGGGAAGGGAGTGTGAATTTGCTCGCAAGGAGGTGTCTGGCAATGTCTGGAGGCATTTTTGGCTGTCACACTGGGAGGCAGGCGTGGCGAGTGCCCTCAGCAAGCATTCATTCATTCGAGGCCAGGGGTGCTGTTTAACATTCTGTAGTGCACAAGGCAAGCCTGCCACCCAGTGAAGAACTGTCCAGCTCAAATATCAATAGTGCTGAGATTGAGAAACTGCCTACATCAAGGAACCACCGGCCATGGGCTGCTCTTGCAAGGGTATGCCCTTGGCCAGATCCCTACAGCTTAGGGCAATTCCCAGTGTGGCTGTAGCTGGGAGCAGTCAGCAGCTCATGTTCCCAGCAGACTGGAAATGGGTGTGTTTGCCATAAAGAGAGGATCTCAGCAGAGCAGAGTCACTCTCTGGCCCCTCAGCCTGCTCTTTCTTCTTTCTTTTTTTTTTGAAGCAGAGTCCCCCTCTGTTGCTCAGGCTGGAGTGCAGTGGCATGATCTCGGCTCACCACAGCCTCCGCCTCCGGGGTTCAAGCGATTTTTCTGCCTCAGCCTCCAGAGTAGCTGGGATTACAGGTGCCCGCTACAACACCTGGCTAAATTTTTATATTTTTAGTAGAGACGGGGTTTTACCATGTTGGCCAGGCTGGTCTCAAATTCCCACCCTCAAGTTATCTGCCTGTCTCAGTCTCCTAGGGTGCTGGGATTATAGGTGTGAGCCACTGTGCCCAGCAAAGATTGCTCTTTCTTATGCTATAAAAATAATAACCAACCATATTTAGGACCTGATATAGTTTGGATATTTGCTCTGCTCAAATCTCAGTGTTGAGATGGTTGGATAATGGTGTTGAGGTGATTGGATAATGGGGATGGATTTCTCATGAATGGTTTAGCACCAGCCGCTTGATGCGGTCCTCATGATAGTGAGTTCTTGTGACAGCAGGTTGTTCAAAATTATGTGGCAAAAAATTAAAAAAATATATATATATGTATATACATACACATATGTAATAGGCCGGGTACAGTGGCTCATGCCTGTAATCCCAGCACTTAGGGAGGCTGAGGCAGGTGGATTGCCTGAGCTCAGGAGTTCGAGACCAGCCTGGGCAACATGGCAAAACCTGTTTCTACTAAAAATACAAAAAATTTGCTGGGCATGGTGGCACATGCTTGCAGTCCCAGCTACTCGGAGGCTGAGGCACCAGAACCTAGGAGGTGGAGGTTGCAGTGAGCTGAGATTGTGCCACTGCACTCCAGCCTGAGAGACAGAGCAAGACTGTCTCAATGTGTGTGTGTGTGTGTGTGTGTGTGTGTGGTGATATATTTAATATATATTAAAAATATGTCTTTATATATTTCTCTCATATATCATATATATGACACACACACACACACACATATATATATAGAGAGAGAGAGAGAGAAACAAAAATAAAATCAATAACCGTCTGTGGCACCTGCCTCGCTCTGTCTTGCTCCTGCTCTGGCCATGTGAGACTTGCCTGCTCCCCGCTTCCCCCTTCTCTCATGAAGCTTCCTGAGGCCTCCCTGGAAGTCACATGGCTGTCAGCACTATGTTTCCTGTATGGTCTGCAGGACTCTGAGCCAACTAAACCTCTTTTCTTTATAAACTACCCTGTCTCCGGTATTTCGTTATAGTAATGCAAGAACGGCCTAATACAAGACCCTATCTTGTAGGCTTTACATGTATTATCTCGCTTAAGCCTCGTGAAAAGCCCAAGGGGTGGTTTTTATCACCCTATTTTATAGCACAGGAATCTGAGACTCAGAGAAGGTTAATCACTCCCCTAAGGTTACTGAGCTTGTCAGTTACAGGACCAGAATTTGAATCCAGGACTGTCAGCCCCCAACGTCTGGCTTTTGTGCAAATGGGGGGACAACATTTGCTGAAACAAGAGCAGTACTCATAGGAGGAGGAGGATGAACTGCAAGCTTAGCCTGAAATTAACATAAAGCCCAGCCTCAGAGCAGCACGAAGCCCTGAAACAATGTCTGATACCCTGCAAACATTCCGGGACCAGCCCTGAGCGCAGGATTCCTGGAGAGAAGCCTCCTGCCACCTTTCTATCCGCAAATGTTAATGGTTTATGAAGAATAAGCCCTCTCATCAGGAGGTCTTTTCTTTTTGCCTCCTGAAGAAGAATGCATGGACCTTTAGACTTTGTATGGTAACAGTAATTATAAAAAAGGAAAAAAAAACACTTTCTGGTAGTCAATTGTATAAAAATAATTTTATTTACTACTGTAAATAAAGTAGTGCAAAGAGTAGTTTGGACCCACAATATTGCATTACTGATTTATTTACTACCTTAGCAGCATGTAGTATACAGGCATTCTGCTCTTCCTCTTCTTCTCCCCACACACACACACACACACACACACACACACACACACACACACACACACACCCTGTGCAGACTCAGGCAGGCGTAAGGGGTAGGAATGAGACTATAAGCTAAAGGCTTACTTCCTGCATATTCTGTTGCTGCCAGTCTATTCTAATGGGTAATTCATGGAGAAGACTACACTTAAATACTAAGAATCTTCTAAATGTAATTTCATGGATTGCAATTGAAATGTAAAAGATATCTGAAAATGTCATTAAATGATTCGGAAGCGCTACGACCCTAGAAAAATTCAAGGAGAAAGATGTAAACCAATTTACAAAGCCATTACCCTCCCTGCATTTCCAGGCATAAACAATTTATTTCAAGGTGCCTTACAACTGCTGGGTCTTGGAAGTCAAAGAGAAATCTATCAGTTCGGCTTTGAGGAACAGGGCTGTGGCAAACACAGGTACCAAAATCTTATCTACCCTGTAGAGGAGTCATAATTTTCTGTTCTTCGATAAAGGAATGAACCACACACTGTGATTCTTAAGACACCTCTTAGTGTCTAAGAATCCAGATCTGCCACAGGGCAAGCTATGACTCCTAATACATTCAATCACTAGGAACAAAAGTCTGTGATGACCCAGTAAACCTCCACACATGGCCTGTGATCAAGGGGATGTTCCCTGTATGTGTTTGATGACCTTTGGTATTACCATTGCCTGATCTGGGTACTTCCTTGTAATTTGACTTAAAAAAGAATGACACCAAGTGCAAGGTTTGCATCCAGTTGACAAGACATTTAAGGTGGTTATCAGGATCAGGCCCTGGCCCCAGCTTCCCAATACCAGCTGTTGAAAGGCTTCTCTCTCATCTGGAGAGAACTGGAGTGCACAGTTCACCCACGCGGCTCCGGGTTATTAGCGACTGTGGGCTGGTCCTGGTCAGAGGCATCTGCAGTCGGAGTCACAGCTGGACTTGCAGTGGACGTGGCAGTGTCTGGGGGAGGCCCGGAATGGTCTTGGAGGGGGGATCACTCGCTGCAGAGACACATGCACAACAGGTGCTGAATACTCAAAACAGTGCATTCAGGACGCACAACCATACCTAGAATCTGGCAAGCCAGGAGAGATGCATCCAGTGTAATGACCCTGACACGAACCAGCCAGGCAACTTTGACCCATTATCTAAGTTTAGCAAGATGTTACCACATGCTGACCATCTGATATCTAGATAAAAACCCTTCCAATGTTTCACCTCCAAGTGCCAATGGTCTTCCCCAAGGGGACATTCTAGGAAGTTCAAGAATGGGTCCCCAAACTTCTGGCTTTTCTGGATATATGCAAGAATTCTCCTCCGGGCCCCTTCCAGTACCTACAGAAGAGGTCATGGATTCCAAGACTGTTCTGAAAGAATAGGAAAGTGGTGGGGAAGGGGCAGGATGCTGTAGAATGATGTGCCCTTTCTAAGGTCACTAGAGCCATTACCCAGCCAGGCACGCTGGCGCGGGCGGCCCACGTCTGTAATCCCAGCATTTTGGGAGGTTGAGGCGGCCAGATCACCTGAGGTCAAGAGTTTGAGACCAGCCTGGCCAACATGGTGAAACTCTGTCTCTAATAAAAATAAAAAAAAATTAGCCAGGCGTGGTGGCGGGTGCCTGTCATCTCAGCTGCTGGGGGAAGCTGAGGCTGGGGAATTGCTTGAACCTGAGAGGAAGAGGTTGCAGTGAGCCAAGAACGTGCCATTGCACTCTATCCTGGGCAACAAGAGTGGAACTCCGTCTCAAAATAAATAAATAAATAAATAAATAAATAAATAAATAAAGCCATTACTCTGGCAGGTGATAGTGATGAGGCACAAAAACCATTTTGCTACAGTCAGGAGAACTGGTTTGGGCAAGTCTCATTTATCTGCTGCTAACAAGTGACCTTGGGATAGATACAGAACAGCAGACATCTTGGTGGTAAAATGTTTAAATCTCCCGGGCCTCAGTTTCCTCACTTGTGAATTGAGAGTCTTGGAGCAGATGATGTTGAAACCCACTCTGTTCCTAAGATTTACCTTCCTGATGATCTCTGAGGAAGTTTATGAAGTACAAAGGCATGTATTTTTCAGCTCAGGGAAATGTTTAAATCACCATGGTAACAAGATAAATTAGCAATCAGTTTTCTGATTTAAAAAAAAAAGTGCCAATGTGTAATGCAGAAAGAATGCATAATTAGCATTCCTACCATTTAAATCTCTGGTAAGAGCATATTAAAATGCTCGCTGTTTCTGCAGGAAGTTAGTCATTATCTGTGGGAGGACCCCCTCTTCCACTGGGGGGTTTGCAATCACTGCACAAGCCCCCCACAGCCCGGCCTAACTTTAAAGTGACCTCTTTGTCTCTGCTCCCCTGGAATGTGCGCTAATTTTATTACTGGCCTAGAATCAAGGTAACCAGGATAATAAGCATGCTGTTTAAAAAATTACAGATTAGAAGTGATTTGTGAATTATTTGCTGCCTGGGGGACCATTTTCTGTCCATTAGTGAGAATGATCAAGAACTGGCCCCAACTTCGGCCCATGGGCCAAGTGTAGCCACCGCTTGTTTATGTATGGCTCACGGTCTGAAAACAGTTTTTACATTTTCACACCATTGAACAGAAGAACAGTAATATTTTTTGACATGTGAAAAATATATGAAATTCAAATTTTGCGTCCATAGTAAAGGTTTATTAGAAACCCTGCCACAAGCCGGATGGCATGGCTCATGCCTCTAACCTCAGCACTCTGGGAGGCCCAGGCAGGTGGATCACCTGAGGTCAGGAGTTCGAGACCATCCTGGTGAAACCCGGTCTCTACTCAAAATACAAAAATCAGCCGGGTGTGATGGCACGTGCCTGTAATTCCAGCTACTCGGGAGGCTGAAACATGAGAATCGCTTGAACTTGGGAGGCCGGAGGTTTCAGTGAGCTGAGATCACGCCACCACACTCCAGCCTGGTTGACAGAGCGAGACTCTGTCTCAAAACAAAAAAAGAAAGAAAGAAAGTTAAAAAAGAAACCCACAATGGCTGCTTTTCAGCGAAGACAGCAGAGTGGAGTAGTTGTGACCAAGACAGCCCCAAGGGCCCCAAAATGTTTATTATCTGGTCCTTTACAGAAAAGGTTTGCTGATCTCTGCTGTTGCTAGGAAGAACATCTGCTTGCCAACTGACCAGATGGAAGCAAAAAGAAGAAGAATACAGCTGGGCGCGGTGGCTCACGCCTGTAATCCTAGCACTTTGGGAGGCTGAGGTGGGTGGATCACCTGAGGTCAGGAGTTCAAGACCAGCCTGGCCATCATGGTGAAACCCCATCTTAAAAAAAAAAAAAAAAAAGAAAAGAAAGAAGAATACGTGGGACTATATTGGATTCATCCTGAAATGAGAGAATGTTTGCAAAAATGAGGTATAAAGGGAAAGCCTTAGAAATTGTGTGCTATGAGTAAGATCATGCCTACTTCATCTGGCCCTCTGAGCCTAGCAGGGCCCAGTGCAGGTGTAAGATTCATGTCACTGAAACACTTTTCAGGAGTGGAGGTCCTGGTAAGATGTCAAGCTAATGAGATAGGACGGGAGGACAACCTCCCCATGACATCTCTCTGACTATAAGGCTGCTGCTCCCCTTCATGCGCACTACTTTGTGACATTTTACTATAATTTTAGTAGAAACCTCATTAGCTGGAAATGTAGATGACAGGAAACAGTAGGAAAAGGTTTAATTACTCTTGTACATATCGCCTTACTCTTTTTAAAAGCACATTAGGCTAACCACTTAGCCGGAAGGGATGAGTAGTCTTAAATTATAAATGTATTGATGTTGGTTTTAAAAGGTTACCTAGCTGTACTGAGGAGCTAGTAGTTCTACACATCTTGCTCTATAGGGTGTATTCTACTGAGACGTAAGTTGACATGATATTAGTCAGGCAGGGCTCTTTCTTCGAAATGGCAACTTCTATTGTCTCCTTCTGTTCTTCCCTTTAGCTTCCTTCAGGCAGCTGGCCAGGCTCCATGACTTTTTGGTCCTGGGAGGTTTGTGGCAGGGCAGAAGTGGAGATGGCTCCAGTCGTACTTTACTTTGGGATTTTTTGTTTTTCAAAAGCCTGATCCATTAAGGCAATTATGTTTGGTGTACTCTCCCAGAGAGGGGACAAGGAGAGTGCTTTTGAGATGCAACAGGTGAGGAAAGGAGTTTTTTGGAGTCCTTGGGTTGTACACACAGCAGGGCCTCTACTTGCCCCCATCAGCAATCAGAAATGAAGACTTGAGGGAAGCTCGACTTTGGCAAAGATGATGGAGCACCCAGGAGACCCAGAAGCTGCAAAGCTAGTGGACCTGGGGGACATTGCAGGCCCAGGATGTTGTGTGTTCTGCTATCAGACCGGTGACTATCTGAGTGACTGTAGGGTCACCCAAACCCAGGGACCTTTTCACCACCATGGGAGGCATAAGCCACAAGAAAGACTGAGCTGCCTGGCGGGATGTGAGCCAGGAGTCAAATGCAGTTCCCTTGAAGGAAAGAATATATATATATATTCTTTATATATAAATAAAATATATGTTCTTTGTATATATATGTATATATTCTTTATATGAATATATATTCTTTATATATGAATATATATACTGTCTACACAAGTATATATTCTTTTTATATATATTCTTTATAAATATATATATTCTTTATATACATATAAATATATATGATGAAGATCAAGACATTGACTAATCTATCAAAAGTATCAATTGCACTATCTTGGGTACTTTTGGTAGATTAATCAATGTCTTTGTTGAAATGCTCTAAAAAATAGTTGAATGGGCTGGGTGTGGTGGCTCATGCCTGTAATCCCAGTGCTTTGGGAGGCTAAGTTGGGAGAATTACTTGAGATCAGGAGTTTAAGACCAGCCCAGCCAACATGGTGAAACCTCATCTCAACTGAAAATACAAAAATTGGCCGGGTATGGTGGTGCACACCTGTAATCCCAGCTGCTCAGGAAGCTGAGGCAGGAGAATTGCTTGAACTCAGGAGGTGGAGGTTGCAATGAGCTGAGATTGCATCACTGCACTCCAGCCCGGGCAACAGAGCAAGATTCTATCTCCGAGAAAAAAAAAGTTAAATGTTTTAGAAAGAGTCTACCAGCAAAGAAAAGCATACTAGGCTTTGGTCAGTATGTCTGTTATTGAGGTAAATCAAGCTATTTATGTGCAGGCGCTACCTAGTGTCAGCAGGCTTTAATTGCAGGTAAAGTGTCCCAGAGGACATACTCCTTGAGAGCTACCAGCTAAAATTTGTGGGTTTTTGTTTTGTTTTGTTTTGTTTTGTTTTTGAGACAGAGTTTTGCTCTTGTTGCCCAAGCTGGAGTGGAATGGCATGATCTCGGCTCACTTCAGCCTCCACCTCCCAGCTTCAGTAATTCTCCTGCCTCAGCCTCCCAAGGAGCTGGAATTACAGACATGCACCACCATACCCGGCTAATTTTTGTACTTTTAGTAGAGATGGGGTTTCACCACGTTGGTCAGGTTGATCTCAAACTCCTGACCTCAGGTGATCTACCCACCTTGGCCTCCCAAAGTGCTAAGATCACTGGTGTGAGCCACTGCACCCGGCCCATTTGTGGAGTTTTAAACACTTTACATTGTGTTACCTCATTTGCTTCTCTCAACTACAACAGGCAGTGGATGTACTACTATTTCCATTTGCAGAAGAGGAAAGTGAGGCACAGACAGGCTCCTTCCTTTGCCCACAGTCACACAGATAGCTAGTGGCCTGAGCAGCATCTTAGCAGCACGACTCCCACACCGATGCTGTTACCATCCTGCACGGCTAGCCCACTGGATGTGGGACAATTTAGTGTGGCAAACGCCATGACGTGTCCACTAGATATCACAGAGCACAGAAACTCAGGAGAAACATGAAGGCAGTTGGAGCTGAACACGAAATGGATGGACAGCTCAACTGCAAGTCTTGACTATAAATCATGAATTTTTAAAAACAACTGCCTAGAAAAAAGTGCAAATCACAAAATGAAAAAGCTCCCTAACTTAAAGGAACAATCCTCATCCAAAGCTGCTGATGGGAGGCTCTTACCTCTCAAATCCGTTTTGTCTTTTTACACTGTCAGTCAGCACCCAGAGTTCACTATTAAGTTTGTCTCACAACACCACGCTGCTACAGGCACCCATCCCTGTCTTCCCCAGCTGTGGGGCAGGTCTCAGGACCTTGTGCACCAGCTCATCGGGGAGACCCCAAGAGGCAGGAACCTGGTCTCTGAGCAGCATCCCCTTGGCGGCAGTCTCTCCTCACCTCTTCCATGCCTTGATGACCCTGCCCCATCATCCCGTCAGCTCCATTGTGCTGCTGGAGTACCTTCTTACTTAAAAAGTATTGACAGGCCAGGCATGGTGGCTCCCAGCACTTTGGGAGTCCTAGCTGGGCAGATCACTTGAGGTCAGGAGTTGAGACCAGCCTGGCCAACCCCGTCTCTACTAACAATACAAAAATTAGCTGGGGGTGGTGGCACCTGCCTGTAATTCCAGCTACTCAGGAGGCTGAGGCAGGAGAATCACTTGAATACGGGAGGTGGAGGTTCAGTGAGCTGAGATCATACCACTGTACTCCAGCCTGGGCGACAGACTAAGACTCCATCTCAGCATGAATAAATAAATATAAAAATTATTGACAAATTTGCACTTTGATGAGGACTTTTAAAAAATGCAAAAATAATTTTCTACATATTTCAACTTCTCTCTCTTTTTTTATTTTGAGACAGAGTCTTGCTCTGTGGCCCAGGCCGGAGTATAGTGGTACATTCTTGGCTCACTGCAACCTCCGTCCCCAGAGTTCAAGCGATTCTCATGCCTTGGCTTCCCAAGTGGCTGGGATTACCGGCACTTGCCATGATGCCCAGAGGATTTTTGTATTTTTAGTAGAGATGGGGTTTTCACCATGTTAGCCAGGCTTATCTCGAGCTCTTGACCTCAGGTGATCCACCCACCTCGGACTCCCCAAAGTGCTGGGATGACAGGCGTGAGCCACTGTGCCCGGCCCATATTTCAACTCTTAACATCAGTTCTAACAGGGCTGGTAGGTACCACTGTGGGGGCACATTTTGAAAATGTGTGGAGTTTTTTTTTTTTTTCTTTTTACTTCTAGGCCCTTACTACTCAAACCATGATCTTACTAAACAGCAGTGTAGGCATATCTAGGAGTCTGCTAGAAATGCCAAGTCTCTAGGGCCTAGCTACTGAACCAAAACCCACTGAGCCAGACCTCCTGAACCAGATTCTGCATTTAATAAGAACCCTGGATGATTCATATGCACATTAAAATTAAGAAGCACTGGGAGCGAATTTACTTATTGAACTCAAATGTTATTTTATTATAATTAGTTTCTTTTTATTTCCCCTTTATATTGCTGTTAGGGCCCTATATTGACTTTTTAAACTGTGCGTTGATGGGTTAATTATCACGAATTTCATTTCAAGGTACTAAAACATATGCTACAAAATATTTCCTATGTGAGGGGCAATGGGTTTGAGACAGATGACAATTACTGCTTTAAAGCATTGTGATTCTGGGCCGGGCATGGTGGCTCATGCCTGTAATCCCAGCAGCACTTTGGGAGGCTGAGGTGGGTGGATCACCTGTGGTCAGGAGTTGAAGACCAGCCTGCCCAACATGGAGAAACTCTGCCTCTACTAAAAATACAAAAATTAGCTGGGTGTGGTGGTTGTGCCTGTAATCCCACCTACTCTGGAGGCTGAGGCAAGAGAATCTCTTGGGCCCAGAGGGGTGGAGGTTGCAGTGAGCCAAGATTACACCACTGCACTCCAGCCTGGGTGACAGAGTGAGACTCTGTCTCAAAAAAAAAAGAAAACTGTTGTGATTCTGAAAAATAAGTTTGAAATTCTGCTGCCCTACATCCATTTTTAATCTTTTTTTTTTCCTTCTACTTTTTTAGAGACTGGGTCTCATTCTGTTGCCCAGGCTGGAGTGCCACGGTATGATCACAGCTCACTTTCGCCTTAAACTCCTGGGTGCAAAAGATTCTCCTGCCTCAGCCTCCCCACCAGCTGGGACTCCAGGCATGTGCAACCACACCGGGCTAATTTTATTTTATTTTATTTTAGAGATGGGGGTCTCGCTGTGCTGCCCAGGCTGGTCTCAAACTCCTGAGCTCAAATGATCCTCCCTCCTGGGTCTGTCAAGAGTGTTGGGATTATGGGAGTGAGCCACTGCGCCTGGTCTCCTGGTCTTTTTTGGGCAAGATACTTTGCCTCTCTGCCTCAGTTTTCTCATCTGTAAAATAAAGGGCATAGAATTAAATAATTTTTTTTTTTTGAGATGGAGTCACCCTGTCGCCCGTCGCCAGGCTGGTGTGCAGTGGCACAATCTTAGCTCACTGCAACCTCCGCCTCCTGAGTTCAAGCGATTCTCCTGCTCAGCCTCCTGAGTAGCTGGGATTACAGGCATAAGCCACCTCGCCCGGCAAGTTTTTTGTATTTTAGTAGAGCTGGGATTTTACCATATTGGCCAGGATGGTCTCGATCTCCTAACCTCGTGATCCACCTGCCTTGGCCTCCCAAAGTGCTGGGATTACAAGCATGAGTTACTGTGCCCGGCTAATTAAATAATTTTTATGATCCTATCCAGACAAAGCCTTCTTTAGGCTGATCAAGAAGGAATTAGGTATGTGCTGGAGAAAGCAATGGAAAAAGTTTGAGAAACACGAAGAAAATGTATGAAAGAATGGTGGGGATACAGGAAGAGCAAAACATCACAGGACAGGAGACACACGGAGACAAGAATGTGGAGAGACTGATAGCGAAGGCATGGAGACAGAAACGAGAGATGTCTTCTGATCAAAGCAATTCCACCCACCCATGAATTTTCATGGCTACCAGCTGGCATAAAATCATAAAGACAAATTTCAGCTCCTCTAACAGAATTGCATTTGTGATAATCATCACAATATTTCTACAGAGTAAAAATGACAAAGATAATTTCAAATGGAAAATACTGACAAGATGCAAAATAAATGACAATACCTGGTCACAAATTTAGGGACGGGACAGAATTTGCATGAGTGAAATTTATTAACTGGGAGACTACGGGGCATCAAGCCTGGAAGGTTTTGATGGCTCTCTGTTAACCTCCTCAGGTAAATCAGAGAGAAATGATTCCTCATTAGCTTCTCGCGACAGTGACTTCCTTCTCAGGATGGAAGAGAAGGTGACGTGCACCCGTCACTTTCCATTATCTGCTACACAAATAACAGCTATGCAAATGCTCCAATGCCATGTCCAGTCCTAATCTATCCATTTGTAAATGTCTCTATTTGCCTTCAAGAGTTATTACATCCTTTGGTAGCTGTCCGAGATGCTGAAAGATAAGTTTTCTCGTCTCTCGAGAGACTAGAGACATTTGTGGGTGTGAGTACCTACTATGCATGCATTATCACAAACGACACGACTGGGCCTTCCTCTCACTCAGCTTATGGTCTAATAGAGGAAATAAATGTAAGAGCTAACATTTACTGGGAAGGTTTTATATGCCAGATAAATATAATAGCTAACGTTTAACTACAGTCGTCATTTTGATAAGTGTCTTATGTGCATTTTTTTTCACTTAATATTTTTTTCATTTCATGTTCCTAGGAAGTAGCTACTCTCATAAGCTCATTGTACTGATGAGAAATTGGGGGGATCAGGAAGGTTAAGTAACTTGCCATAAGTCATAAGCTAATGAGTAACCAAGCCTGGAGTCTAAGCCCAAATAGGAGCAACTAGGGCTCCCTGGTCCTTAACTACTATTCTATACTAGCTCAGAAAAATAACAGTGATCAGTGGAAACCACGCGAAACTAAATGTCCACTTTATAATTCCTGCCCCATCCCTCCCTCTGAGTCCGCGTGGCTGAGGATTCTTATTCGTTACGAGTGTTTGTTTATCCTCTTACACATTTGATTGACTGAAATGAATGGGAAGACTTCATGCTGCTAGGGGCTTTGGAGCTGTGTTTTCAGATACACAGAGTTAGAACTCTAATAGATATATTTTCAATGGGAGAAGTTGTATTCATTCAGTTTCTTAAGCTTTTTTAAAGAAAATCCTTATTTTGAGGCTGGGTGGCTCACACCTGTAATCCCAGCACTTTGGAAGGTCGAGGCGGGTGGATCACCCGAGGTCAGGAATTCGAGACCAGCTTGGCCAACATGGTGAAACCCCATCTCTACTAAAAAAAACAAAAATTAGCCGGGTGTGGTGGCATGCACCTGTAGTCCCAGCTACTCAGGAGGTTGAGGCAGGAGAATCACTTAAACCCAGGAGGCAGAGGTTGCAGTGAGTTCAGATTGCACCACTGCACTCCAGCCTGGGCGACAGAATGAGACTCCATCTCAAAAAAAAAAAGAAAGAAAAAAAATTCCTTATTTTGAAAAAATACATAGTAACTGTGTGGCCTCCCACCAGCCAGGAGTTTCATACACCTCTAGAAGGACTCCCACCCCGTGAAGACCACCCTAGGGATAGGAGATAGCATGACCAATAGCATCCAGAGGGAAAACACAGTTTTTCTGGTAGACAAAAAAAAATTCCCTGCTTTTTTATATTGCTTTGGCTTTTTATAAATCTTTACCTGAGACAGACTGGAAATACTGCACAGTCCAGGCGATCAATACGGACAGGAGAAAGGTTCCCCAGAAAATAGATCTGCAAACATCAGAAGTATGAATTAGTGACTGACAATGAGCAGGGGCCATAAGGACGGGGCCGGCGGGGGAGACGAAACCTACCAGGGCTGAGTGCAGGACGGCGCCCCAGAGAAGCCGCAAGTGCAGGTAAAGCCAGGCCAATGAACAGGGGCTGAAGGACTCCTCGTTACTGTGGCTCCAGCACCTGCAGACAAAGCCCAGGGCATCTTGACGTGTCAGCCAACTTTAGTGGCACAACTCACGACTGGCATTTTCAGATCCACAAACCTACATTCTTCTGCTTTTGGACAAATGTGCACACTCAACTGACAAAAATGAGAGAAAGAAATAAAGCCAGTGGCTAAATAAGTGGTTTGGCCTGATCTGAAATTCTAGAATTCCAGTAAAAATCTTAGAAGAAGGTCAGTTTTGTCCTTAATTAAGAGTCAAGTCTGTTCTGCTGTGGTGACAACAAAATTTTAAAAATATAAAAGAAAAGTTAAGCAGGATGCTGAAGCACAGGACCGGCCTGAACAGTATTTCTGTTTAAAGTGCAGATGTAGGAATGCCTCCTTATCTTTCAAAAAGGCATCGGCTAAATAGGCCCGGCGTGGTGGCTCACACCTGTAATCCCAGCACTTTGGGAGGCCGAGGCAGGTGGATCACTTGAGGCCAGGAGTTCAAGACCAGCCTGGCCAACATGGCAAAACCCTGTCTCTAAAACACAAAAATTAGCCTGGTGTGATGGTGCATGCCTGTAATCCCAGCTACTCAGGTGGCTGAGGCATGAGAATCGCTTGAACCCAAGAAGTAGAGGTTGAACCCAAGAAGTAGAGGTTGCAGGAAGCCAAGATCACACCACTGCACTCCAGCCTGGGTGACAGAGCGAGGTCCTGTTTCGAAACAAACAAACAACAGAAAAGCATGGGCTAATCAGATGCGTTATTCTTTCCATTCTTGTGGAAAGTTTTGGTCAGCCCTTGACGTTCAGATCAGGTACCTTCTATATCTTAAACTTCAGATACTGGCGAAGAGAAATACAGGATCTGGCTGAATGTTTTCTAATACAGGCAAATCCTGGGCTTGCCCTTCCCTCCCTCCCTCCTTCCCTTTCTTCCCTTTCCTTCCCTCCCTCCCTCCCTCCTTTCCTCCCTCCCTCCCTCCCTCTCTCTTCTCTCTCTCTCTCTCTTTTACTTTCTTCTTTTAGTAGAGCTGAGATTCCACCACGTTGGCCAGGCTGGTCTCGAAATCTTGACCTCAAGTGATTTGCCTACCTTGGCCTCCCAAAGTGCTGGGATTACAGGAATGAGCCATGGTGCCCTGCCTTTTTTTTCTTCTTCAACGGAGTTTTGCTCTTGTTGCCCAGGCTGGGGTGCAGTAGCTCGATCTCGGCTCACCACAACCTCCACCTCCCAGGTTCAAATGATTCTCCTGCCTCAACCACCTGAGTAGCTGGGATTACAGGTGCCCGCCACCACACCCAGCTAATTTTTTGCATTTTTAGTAGAGATGCAGTTTCTCCATATTGGTCAGGCTGGTCTTGAATTCCCGACCTCAAGTGATCCGTCCACCTCGGCCTCCCAAAGTGTTGGGATTGCAGGTGTGAGCCACCGTGCCTGGCCTTGCTTTTTTTCCTTTTAAATAACAGTTTACATTACAAAATAAGGGCAAAGCTAACTTTAACCGAGAAGCAAACATCATCTACTTGGGTTCCCCAGATTCCACAGTTCTAGAGGCTCTGAGCTCACCTTTCGTAGAGTTCCTGGAGAATAGAGATGTTATTAGAATGGAGAGTTGAGTCAATTTCCAAGAAATCCAAGATATGGTGTGGGATTATAGTACCTTCCTCAATTAGCAGGGCCAGGTTAAAAAATCCCTAAAAACAAGCCACAAACCAAACTCATCAACTCCTTGAGATAAAACCTAGAGACACACTCTTCATCAGAATGTAAACGTTTACAACCTCTAAAAATTTTTTTCAGTCTCTAGAGCCAGATGGTTTTGTCATCTTCATTGATGAATTGTTTCCCTAAATATATGCATCTGAGAAATTTATTTGCAGGAAAACCAGGAGGCTTTCAGAAGCTGCTGTGTCCCATCTGCTCCGAAGCCAGTCAACCGGGAGATCTGTCCTTTCTCGCTCACTCTCTCAAAACAGAACATACTGGAAAACACGCCCTTGTATCATAAACAAAACCAGAGTCAAACCGAGTTGAACGCCAGGTCCATCACTTACAGACTATGCCCTAGGTTGCCACAGCCCTGCTGGAAATCTGACAAAGTATTTCTGTGGCTAGGGCCGCTTCCCATGACTGACGTCCGACATGGCTCCCTTGCACAGGATCACCTAAGGACACTATCTCAGCTTTCCTAGGCTGGTGCAGAAACCTCTTCTCATGTCTCCCCACAGATCTCCACTGTGGCATATTTTCCTACCTCTCCCTCTGACACCTTGTTCTCGATCCTTAGAGATAGGACCTGCCTTATTGGGCTGTACAGATCCAATAAAATAAACACAGTTAGAGGGCCTGACTGTAGACATGCTTCATAAAGGATGGGTACTATGACACTGCCTGGAGAACGCGCACCCTCCGTCATGAGCCTAGCATGTGGCTAGAATCAAGAAACAAGCAGAAAGCAATGGGCTACTTACCATTAGGGCTTGACCAATTAAACTGGATTGTTGCCCTTGAAAGAACTCAGGATCACGTTTTTTGTGTTTCGTTTTAGCTTCTATTTTAACTTTAGGGGCACATGTACAGGTTCGTCATATAGACTATTTTGTTACGTATTATGGGGGTTTGTTGTACATATTATTTTGTCACCCAGGTACTAAGCCTAGTACCTGCTTGTTATTTTTCCTGATCCTCCACCTCTTTCCAACCTCCGCCCTTAGGTAGTGTCTGTTATTCCCCTCTCTGCGCCTATGTGTGCTCATCATTCAGCTCCAACTAAGTGAGAACATGTGGTATTCAGTTTTTTGTTCCTGCATAGTTTGCTAAGGATAATGGCCTCCCGCTCCATCCATGTTCCTGCAAGGGACAGGATCTCATTCTTTTTTATGGCTTTATAGTATTCCATAGCGCAATGTACTACATTTTCTTTATCCAGTCTACTGTTGATGGGCATTTAGGTTGATTCTATGTCTTTGCTATTGTGAATGGTGCTGCAATGAACATACATGTGCATATGTCTTCATAACAGAAAGATTTATATTCCTTTGGGTATATATCCCGTAATGGGATTGCTGGGCCAATTGGGAGTTCTGTTTTTAGGTCTTTGAGGATTTGCTACACTACTGTCCACAACGGTTGAACTCATTTACACTCCCACCAACAGTGCATAAGTGTTTTTCTCTTTGCAACCTTCCCAGCACCTGTTATGTTTTGACTTTGTAATAATAAGCATTCTGACTGGTGTGAGATGGTGTCTCGTGGTAGTTTTGACTTGCGCTTCTCTAATGACAAGATCACATCTAATGGCTTTTGTCTTTACTCTGACCTTGCTTCTTAGTTGCCTCTGACAACAATCTAAATGAAAATCATCACTACCAGGTTGCATATTCCACGACTTTCACAACCATCATATGTAGCAATCGTGATAAAAATACCAGCAGCTCACATTTTGAATGCTTGCCATATGTGAGGCATTGTTGTTTTTTATATTTATTCATTTAACCCTTATAACAACGAACTGATATAGGTAGTATTATCCTCTCTATTTTATAGATGAGGAAACCAAGGCACAGAGTGGTTAAACAACTTGCCCAAAGTAACACAGTTGGAAAGTGGCAGAGCTGGGGAGTCAAACACAAGCAGAAAGGGTGCAGAGTCTCAAATCTTAGACTCCATCAGGTGCCAAGAATAACCTCGAAATAGATGAAGCATTAAGTATTTTTAAGACACATTCACACACACACACTCACACTCACACAACAGAAGAAAATAGACTATTACTCCCCCTCTTTGAAAGGAAGGCACTCTTAAAACTTGAGGTATTAAAAAGAAAAGAAAAAAATGGCTTTATGAAATTTTGAAGTCTCTAATCAATGGAATAATAACAAGATTAAAATAAGAGGGGAGACAGAGTAGGAGAATAGTTGTATGCAACGTACATGCTTAAGGTTCATTATCTACTGGATTAATATATAAAGAAAGAACTAATTATGGTTTAAATTTTTAAAAGTGCCAAAATTCCAATAGATAAACAGGCAAAGAATAAGAATAGAGAATTTATAGAAAAGAAAATGTGAAAAGTAAATTATCATAAACAAGTATATGTAAAAGTGCCCATTGTCACTAGTAATTAAATAAATGCAAGTTAAAAACAGTAAGACAGTTATCAACACATCATCATTCAATTACCAAAATTAAATCATGAAAGCATCCAGTTGCTGGTAAGATTTCAGTCATCCTTCTTTACTTAACCACTGATCAGTGAGGTATTAAATGGAAAGCCCTTTCAGAAAGCAAAATGGCAGTGTGTTATCATGTAGTCATAAAACCATTTATTTATTTTTATTTTTTGAGATAGAGTTTCACTGCGTTGCCCAGGCTGGAGTGCAGTGGTGCAATCTCAGCTCACTGCAACCTCCACCTCCCAGGTTCAAGAGATTCTCCTGCCTCAGCCTCCCAAGTGGCTGGGGCTACAGGTGTGTGCCACCACGCCTGGCTAATTTTTGTATTTTTAGTAGAGATGGGGTTTTGCCATGTTGGCCAGGCTGGTCTCAAACTGCTGATCTCAAATATCTGCCTGCCTCAGCCTCCCAAAGTACTGAGATTACAGGCATAAGCCACCGCTCCCAGCCTCATAAAACCATTTAGACTCAGTAATGCTATTTCTCAGATTATAAGGGAATCTTTTCTTTTATTCAAACTAAATGAAAAGATGGAAATATGAAAATATTCATTGTAGCACAAGCTGTAATTCCAGTACAAGAGGAAACCATCTCTAAGTCTTCCTGGGTAGACTAACAATCCCATGTAGGCAAGAGTATAATCTATCTTTTTATCTTATGTCCCCACCACGAGTCATTGTGTAAGCCATGGTAGGACTAGAGCTTTACACCAAATCTCATTTAATCCTCACAATCTAGGAGGCAGACGCTTTTATTACCCCCATTTACACATGAGCAGATAGAGATTCAGAGATTCAGGGACTTGCTAGAGTGAGAGAGATGCGGGATTTTAGTCCAGGTGCACGACCACTATGATGTTGTACCGCCATTAAAAAAATAAAAAAGATTGGCCGGGCATAGTGGCTCATGCCTATAATCCCAGCACCTTGGGAGGCCAAGGCAGGCAGATCACTTGAGCCCAGGAGTTCAAGCCCAGCCTAGACAACATGGCAAAATCCCATCTCTACAAAAAATACAAAAATTAGCCAGACATCTACTTGTAGTCCCAGCTACTCAGGAGGCTGAGGTAGGAGGATCGCTTGAGCCTGGGAGATGGAGGCTGCTTGAGCTGAGACTGCGCCACTGGATTCCAGTCTGGGTGACAGAGTGAGACTCTGTCTCAAAAAACCCCACAAAACAGCAACAACAACAAAATCCCATCACAGATTGATACAGGGATGAGTTTCCAACTTTTGCTCTGTGATTAAACTCTAAAGCACACCACCAGAAACCCGCTGCCGAAGAGGATAACGACTATCCCAACTTCTGTCATGAAAGTGATCCAGAGGTCCTCACAGGAGAATTCCAAAGAGCAAACGTAGAAGGAATAAGGGAAATTGAACATCATGGTAATAATCCTAACGGGCAAAATTCTTGCCCAAAATGTATAAACTCAATCTATTCAAGACAAAATGGAAAATAGACCTGAATCAAAGGACATTCTATAAGCTACCCAACAAGTATTCTTCAAGTCTTAAGGGTTATGAATATAAGAAAAGACTGAGCAACTGTCATAGATTGAAGAAGTTGGAGTGAAACATACAACTCAATCTAATGTGGGATCCTGCATTGAATGCTGGAACAGGAAAAGGATATTAGTGGAAAAACTGATGAAATCTACATAAAGTCTGAAGTGTAGTTAACAATACTTTCCCAACATTAACATCTTAGTTTGACAATGGCATTGCAGTTATGCAAGATGTGAGCATCAGGGAAAGCCGAATGAAGGGTATACAGGAGACTCTCACCTCTTTTACATAAATCTAACATTATTTTCAAATAAGTTTCTGGCTGGACACGGTGGCTTATGCCTGTAATTCCAGTACTTTGGGAGGCTGAGGTGGGTGGATCTCAAGGTCAGGAGTTCGAGACCAGCCTGGCCAATATGGTGAAACCCCACCTCTACTAAAAATACAAAAATTAGCTGGGCATGGTGGTGGGCACCTCTAGTTCCAGCTCCTTGGGAGGCTGAGGCAGGAGAATCACTTGAACCCAGGAGGCGGAGGTTGCAGTGAGCTAAGATCGTGCCACTGCACTCCAACTTGGGCAACAGAGGGAGACTCCATCACAAAAAAAAAAAAGAAGTTTCCAAAAAAATAATTAAGAGAAAAACTCTGTCACTGAAGCATGGCCCAACAGTACAAGCAAACCACTTCCTGCCGCAGAGGCACTTCTAATTTCTAATTTCTCGAGTTCTACCTGGTGAATTTGATGCAATTTGGCAGAAACATCCTTCTGTTTGGAGCTAAAGACCCAGGCGGTTTAGGCTCTGGCCACTTTGCTTACCATCTGATTTTTTGGCCTTGAACAATTCATTACCTTTGACTATGAATCAGGTATAATAATCCCCACCCCCACAGGATTGTGTGAGAATGGTGTAGAAGACACAGCACGTGTTTAATAAAGGTTCACCCTTATGGCTAGTGTCCTCATGGAGTTGTTGTGAGGGACGTGTGAAAAGTGGATGAACAATGCCTTTGTAAATTGTGCAGTGTATGGAGACAGAAAGGACTGTTAGGAAGAATGCTGGTTTTGCAAGTTCACAAACGGATGTCACCAAGAGCTGGTTTGTTTTTTTTTCTTTTTAGATGGAGTCTCACACTGTCATCCAGGCTGGAGTGCAGTGGCTCGATCTCGGCTCACTGCAATCTCCATCTCCTGAGTTGAAGCAATTCTCCTGTCTCAGCCTCCCGAGTAGCTGGGACTACAGGTGTGCACCACCAAGCCCAGCTATTTTTTTTTTTGTATTTTTAGTAGAGACGGGATTTCACCATGTTGGCCAGGATGGTCTCAATCTCCTGACCTCGTGATCTGCCTGCCTTGGCCTCTCAAAGTGCTGGGATTACAGGCGTGAGCCACTGCACCTGGCACAGCTGGGGTTTTTTATGAGACAGGGTCTTGCTCTGTCACCCAGGCTACAATGGTGTGATCACGGCTTGCTGCAGCCTCGACTTGCCAGCTTCAAGAAATCTTCCAGTCTCAGCCTCCCACGTAGCTGGCACTACAGGTGAGCACCACCACACCCAGCGAATTTTTGTAGAGATGGGGTTTCACCATGTTGCTCAGGCTGGTCTCGAATTCCTGACCTCAAGCAATCCACCCACCTTGGCCTCCCAAAGTGCTGGGATTACAGGCATAAGTCACCGTGCCCGGCCAAAAGCTGGTTTTCGTTGTGTTTGCTGTTTACCTGGGAGTCTCCATCCAGGGCAGCTTGGGCGTACATCTGCACGGACAACTCCAGGTCTTGTGACTGGTTTTGGTGGCCATAGTAGTAAAGGTCCCCCATCTTCAAATATGCTGCAGGACAGAAAGCACAGATTCACTTGCTGAGTAGTTTTTTTCACACCAACATTTTAAATAATTGGCCCAGTCACATGAATGAGTTTTCCTGCTAGCATCTGAATATAGCACATTTTTATGTTTCCCTGATGTGTCAAGAGAGAAACAAGAAAGGGCTTTTTACCCAGAGCATCCCTATTTCTAGACATATTTTCTATTTTTTTCTTTTTCTTTCTTTCCTTTTTTTTTTTTTTTTTTTTGCAACAGGGTCTCTGTTGCCCAGGCTGTCATATAGTGGTGAGATCAGGGCTCACTGCAGCCTCGACCTCCTGGGCTCAAGTGATCCTTCCACCTCAGCCTCCCAAGTAGCTGGGATTACAGGAGTGCTCCTACCAAGCCCGGCTAATCTTTGTATTTTTTGTAGAGACGGCATTTTCCCATGTTGCCCAGGCTGGTGTCAAACTCCTGGGCTCAAGCAGTCCTCCCATCTCAGCCTCCCAAGGTGCTGGGATTACAGGTGTGAGCCACTGCGTCTGGCCGCTAGACACAGTTTCTTATTTGGCCAGGTAGCTCTCCTGAATAGCTCTGTTTGTGCAAATCTGTCTACAACGTTGCAGCCCAATTAGCCAAGGTTGTTTTGGGTGCTTTGCTTCACTTCTAAAATTTTGCTGCTCATCTTTGACGTCTGTTGTTGGTTAACTCTTTGCTTTAGCCATGTATTTTATTTTTCCTGTGAGGAAAACTTGTGTTTAAGCATGTATGTATCAACCAGGCATGGTAGCTCATGCCTGTAATATCACTACTTTTGGAGGCTGAGGCAGGTGGATCACTGGTGGTCAGGATTTTGAGACCAGACTGGCCAACATGAGGAAACCCCATATATATTTTAAAAAAATAAAGAAATTAGCCAGGTGTGGTGGTGCATGCCTGTAATCCCAGCTACTCAGGAGACTGAGGCAGGAGAATTGCTTGAACCTGGGAGGCAGAGGTTGCAGTGAGCCGAATCGTGCCATTGCACTTCGGCCTTGTCAACAGAGCAAGACTCCATCTCAAAAAAAAAAAAAAGTGCATATATTAGTCAATGTCCAATCAGGAAAACACTATCCATTTCAGGTAGTTCAAAAGAGGAATTTCATCATGGGAAAGTAGTTACTAGGGTATTGGGAGAGCTGAAAAGGCAAATGAAAAATAGTAGGCAGCCCAGAGATCAGCAGTGAGAAGGCTACTATCATCCCCAGGACTTGAGGCCACAAGGCGCCTGTAATGTTACTAGAGACTCAGAGCCTGGTGATAGCTGAGACCAAAGAGGGTGGAGCTGCCAGGCAGGGGCTGGAACCATGGAAATGGAGCCACTGCCAGAGACACAGTCCAAAGCAGAGAGAGAAGGGGAGAAGTACTTGGGCTTCTCCCATCCTGTAATCTTCTGCCAGTGCCTCCTATTGCCTGAAAGGAATCAGAAGCCTGTAGGTAGATGCGTCTGGGAGTTGTAGTTCCTGGAGACCAGCCACCTACCGTGCAGAGCAGGGCAGTGGAATTGGACAAATGACTGGCCCAGAGAATTGCTCCATAATAGCATTCTCTTTCACATTTTCATTGACTCCAAAGAAATGCTGGGGGCCAGGTGCGATGACTCACGCCTATAATCCCAGCACTTTGGGAGGCTGAGGTGGGCAGATCACCTGAGGTCAGGAGTTTGAGACCAGCCTGGCCAATATGGTGAAACCCCATCTCTACTAAAAATATAAAAACTAGCTGGGTTTGATGGTAGGTGCCTGAAATCCCAGCTACTTGGGAGGCTGAGACAGGAGAATGACCTGAACCTGGGGGCGGAGATTGCACTGACTGGAGATCATGTCACTGTACTCCTGCCTGGGCAAAAGAGTGAGACTGTCTCAAAAAAATACAAATAAAAAAATAAGAAACATTGGGTCCAAGCGCTCCATGGAACAATGGGCAAGGAGCAGGGCATTACGTGAGGCTGAGAGCAGAGTTTAGCGATCTTAATAGCAGAGATTTTTCACTTTCTTTTCTAATTATTTAGAAATACCTCACTTCACACAAAGCTGTTAGATATTCCCTGTTACTAAAGATTAAAAACCTCTAATGGTTCAATTTTGCGCCTGTTTTTCTATACATACCAAAGGAAGGAGCATCAATTTGAAAAACAGAGAAATTATAGTATCTCCAAACACAATTAACACCCAAGTATCTCCTGGCCAGGTCCTAAGGGGTAAAGGAAAGAAGAAGTTAATTCATTAATATTTCAGCCAAGTGACCAACATTGCCTCCTTAAAACCCAATTCATTATCCTTAACCTCAGAGCTTCCACTCTGAGAAGAATACATTTACTTACTGGCCTCTCCTCACAGATGTGTGCTAAATTTGTCTGTGACACTTCAATTCCAGTTTCTGCTGCTAAAACATAATACAGCAAAGCTTCATGCCTAAAAATAGATGATTAATAATAAATTTCATATAGTGGCTCTTACTAATACTCACAGAGAGCTTTATATTCAAATATAAGAGGGCACAAAATAAGCAGTTTTTTTAAAAAAACCACAAAATCATGAGTTTTTTTTTTAAGAAATAAATATTGTTAAAAATACTGCATGCACTGATTTATTTTCTGTCTTAAAGGCTGAACTCACAGAAAAGGCTGGGGAGCTAGTTGATGCAACAGCTACCTCTACTGGCTGAAGAGTATGTCGGCTATTGGCTGGGGAGCTGTCTACTAGCCTTCAGTCCTCGAATCCTTCCATCCTCGCTTAGAGGTTAAGTGGTATTAAGAAAAAACCCTGTGCTTTGGAGTCCTCTGTTTCGTGAAAGGCTCTATAGGGCTTAGGATTCTGAACGAGCTTAATTAAAGCTGAGCTTTTGTTGTGCATTAGAATTTTGGCAAAGGAGAGGCAGTTTACAAGGGACTTGATATCAATGGCCAAAACACATATGAGAAAAATGTTCGACACCGCTAGGAATCGAATAATCGCAAAAGAATGAGTCACCCCTTTTCATCTGTTGAAAAACTGGTACAAGATTCACAAACAGAATAATGGCAAGGGCTTGGGTAAATGGACATATTCTACAACTACTGCCAGCTTGAGGGCCAATTAATTCCACAGTTCTGGAAGGACAGGCAGGAGGAGACTTAAGAACACACGTACCATTTGGCCCTACAGTTCTCCCCTTGTGGGGGTTTATTCTAAAGAAACAATCAGAGATATGTACAAAGATTCTGTTGCCACGGAGTTCATAGGAGAGCTATTTATATGAGCAACAACAAAAAACTGAAAACGATTTAAATGTTTGAAAATCAGAGACTAGTGAAGTTAACCCACAGTGCAGCCACTTTCAGACGTGGCCACTAAAATGATGTGTGGAAGGGTATTGAAAAACACAGCAAAATATTCATGCAAAATTTTCCATTCAGTGAAAAAAAAGCAGGGTATAAAACAATGCATCCTATTTTTGTAAAACAAAAATAAAACTGAACACACACATGCACACACATACACATGCAGCTACAAATAGGCAGAGGAAAAAACCCTAAAAATTAACACCAAAATGCTAACAATACTTATTTCTGGGTGGTGAGAACGCAGGTAATTTTTATTCTATTCTTTTTACTTATCTGATTCCCTCAATTTTTTTTTAGATGCTACCCAGCTTAAGAGTAAAACTCTATTTTAACCATAAGCAGTTTCTTAAAGCTTATTTTTCGTTTTAAGGAGTTGATATTAATAACTCTTTCTTAATTTTAGCTCCACCTAGGAACTGGTTTAGGAAACAGTGGGGAAAGGCTGGGTGAGGGGGAGTAAGGGAAGCAGATTCTGAAATCATCTTTTTGAAACTGCTGAAAGCAGCTTCCGGCAGGCAATCCCTTGGAGGCCGAGAGGTGCTGGGGATCAAATTAGGATAGTTAGACCTTCAGCCGGACATGGTGCAGGCCACAGGCCACGTGGCTGCTGAGTGAGCCAATTCGCAGTCTGTGAGATACCTAAGGCAGCTGACCAATTAGCCATGACTCAGGCTAAAGAGGGACAAGGTCAGCTAAGCAGTGTCCCTTGCAGAGGCAAGCCAGATAACAAGCCCCAAGGTGCAGCTGCTACAACATCTCAAAGAAACCTTGGGGGATTTGCTAACATAGCCTGCAAAATCTATGTCTGGCTACAAGAATCCTCAGAGCAGATGCAAGACCCCAGACAGAAGGCAGGCAAGGGAGGCCCAGCAGAAAGTCCCCCCTCATTCTGACACGAGGTCCTGTTCCTAAGGTCTTAGAATTCTCAAGTTTCTTCAGAGACACTCTGGCCTGCACTAGTGTCTCAGTTTCCACCAGGGATTGATGAGGAAAAGAGACCGTGTAGACCTGCACACCAAGGTCACATATTGGGCCCGTGCCCTCTGTGACCATAACTGGCTGGCATGTGGCTCGTGTCTACTAAAAGGTAACAAAATGAGTTGTTTTCTGGCCGGGCACACGTGGCTCACAACTGTAATCCCAGAACTCTGGGAGGCCGAGGCGGGAGGATCGCTTGAGCTTTGGAGTTCAAGACCAGCCTGGGCAACATGGTGAAACCCTGTCTCTACTAAAATACAAAAAAATTAGCTGGGCATGGTGGCATGGAATCCCAGCAACTCGGGAGGCTGAAGCAGGAGAATCGCTCAAACTCAAAAGGGGGGAGGTTGCTGTGAGCTGAGATCTCGCCGCTGCGCTGCAGCCTGGGCGACAGAGCCAGACTGTCTCCAAAAAAAAAAAAAAAAAAAAAAAAATTTCTCAACAGCAGAAACCAGTAGGCTGGTTGTCATAATGGGTGGGGGAAATGGCAGTTGACACCCCTGCAAGAACCTTTACAATGATAAACATCATAAAGATAATATCTTGTGTCTAAAGTGATCTGCGTGGTGGGGAAGGAAGGGAGGAACAAGTTTTATAGAAGACTTCTATTGTCCAATCATTGTGTAAACCAGGAGGAAATGGCATAAAATTCTCAAGCATTTCCATTGAGGAAGCACTGAAATCCACCAGAAAGAGATGCCTAAAAGGTTATGTGACATCCATAGACGCACTGAACAGAAATCCACCTCTGGGCTGGGCACAGTGGCTCATGCCTTTAATCCCAGCACTTTGGGAGGCCAAGGCAGGCAGACGACCTGAGGCCAGGAATTTGATACCAGCCTGGCCAACATGGTGAAACCCCATCTCTACTAAAAATACAAAAATTAGGCGGGCGTGGTGGTGGGTGTCTGTAATCCCAGCTACTTGGGAGGCTGAGGCAGCAGAATCACTTGAACACAGGAGGCAGAGGTTGTAGTGAGCCAAGATCGCTCCACTGTATTCCAGCCTGGGCAACAGAGTGAGACTCTTGTCTCAAAAAAAAAAAAAAAAAAAGAAAAAAGAAAAAAAGAAATCCACCTCTTTCTTTCATCTTGGACAATCAATTGCCTGATGCCTGTACCACCACCATCCATTTTCACATTTACTGAGCAGTGAGCTCTAGGTGGAGGCTGACCACTCAAGACCAGATTTCCTCAGCTTATTGAAACTTGTGAGACAATGTCTCCGCAGAAACCCTGTTATCCACATTCAGCCTTCTAGCACTTTGCTCTTCCTTGTGTTTCAACAGACATCATCTGAAAATATTAATCACAGATATTCCTACACTTATATTTATAGAACAAACATTTACTTAGCACTTTTTAGTTGCAGGAAACCCAAAGACAAGCTACAAAACTGTGGTCCTTCCTCGAATTTCCTCAAGCTTAAGGAAGTCAGCCAGAGCTTCAAGCTTTATTTCCAATGCATTCAAGTAAAAGTGTCCCCTAGACAGTCATTTTGACAGGGAGAGGGGGAATGGGTGCAGAGAGGAAGGGACTGAGAGAAAAGAAAGAATTTAAGGACACATTTGCTATCCTCCTTTCAGACCCAGTGCATGCATTTCTAGAATTTTTATAATGATATATCTTAATAATCAATCCTTTGGCTGCTTGCTGTGAATTAAAATTTGAGTACCCCTGAGCAGTTTCTCCATAATTATATCATTTTCCTTGTGTTCTTTTCTGCCAGTGCCTGAAACAGCTCAGACTATAAGGATGAAAAAAAAAAAATCCTGGGGTCTCAGTGGAATTTAGGACCTCAGCTCTATTGCAAAAAGGTGAATTTCTTTCACCTGGAGCTAATGTATCTTACTTGCCTTGCCTCAAGCCCTCTATAATCTGGCTAACCTCCTGGGTTAAGTATTTTGGTATATTTAAGACAAAGCGCAATAAAACATGTAGCTTTCAGATAAAACACATGTAGGGGTAAGGCAGAGAGAAATGAAACACGACAGCCGGTCTTTCCTTGGCTAACTCCTTCTAGTGTCCGAGGACAGCCTCAGGCATGACAACATTATCTTCGGTATAATGCTGATAAAGCAAAAAGCCCTTTTCTTAACCATGCTCCTCTTTTAAACTATCCCATATAAATCTTGGAACAACACAGAAAAGCACAAGCTCATCAAACTGACACATGTAATTTGAAAATAACTTCTAGAATAAATTCACTCACACAAAAATAAAAAAAAGGAGATGGACTGGGGACATTGATGGATGATTTAGTTCTATTACAGCAGAATGGGTGGTACCAAAGAAATATCATGTTGGGCTGCGAAGAGGCCAACACACATCTATCTCTTGTTTAACCCCTGGGGGAGGGCTTGAAGGCTTGGAGAGCAGGAATGGATAGAAGCACTTTGCCCCAAATATATTTTGACAAAGATCTCCCCATTGAAATAGATACAAAATGTTTCTTCCTGTTGATACTAAGAGGTCTCAAATCCAGACTGAGATATAGCTTTAAAAATAATTAGCTTCCATATCAAGATTCGCAAAGATATGGAGAAATTCAAATTTACATATGATGGGCAAGAGACTAAATTGGTGAAACCACTTGGGAAAACAACTGACATTGTCTTGTAAGGTTGAATGTGTTCCCCCTCTGACCCAGAGTCACCACTCCAAAGTTTATATTCTGGAGTGACTCTTTTTATGTGTCCCAGGAGATACACAAAAAATACTCATGGCCGAAATGCTCTTAAATAATAGAAAGGCAAAAGGAAAGGAAAAAGAAAAAAGAAGGAAAGGAAAGGGGAAAGGGGAAAGGAAAGGGGAAAGGAAAAAGGAAAGAAAAGGAAAGGAAAGAAAAAAGAAAGGAAGAAAAAGAAGAAAATAAAAGAAAAAGAACCCCCAAATAACAAGAGAATTGGGAAATAAATTGTGGTCTATTACAGCAGTGAATATGAATGACCTACAGGTACATGCATCAAAATGTGTGAATCTTATTTTTATTTTTTTATTTTTTGAGAGGGAGTCTTGCTCTGTTGCCAATGCTGGGGTGCAGTGGGTCAATCTCGGCTCACTGCAACCTCCACCTCCTGGGTTCAAGCGATTCTCCTCCCTCAGCCTCCCAAGTAGCTGAAATTACAGGTGTGCACCATCATGCCCAACTGATTTTTATATTTTAGTAGAGACAGGGTTTCACCATGTTGGTCAGGCTGGTCTCAAACTCCTGACCTCAAATGATCTGTCCGCCTCGGCCTCCCAAAGTGCTGGGATTGCAGGCATGTGCCACCGTGCCCAGCCAAAATGTGTGAATCTTAGGAGCATAATGTTAAGTAAAAAAAAGCAGTTGAAGGATTATATATTATATAAAACAATTTTAATCATATAAAGGTCAGAGATAAGACAAACTAAATCCATCGCTTAGGAATATATCCACATGTAACAAAAATATAAAGACAGCAAGGGGCAGATCAACAAGAAGCTAGGTGGATGGTTACTTCTGGGAACTGGGGGGTAGGATGGGATTTAATCTGGGAGGGACAGCAGGGGCTTCACCAGCACTGGCCATGTTTATTGTTTTTAAGTAGAGTGGTAGCTTTACGGAGGTTCATTTTGTCATGATTTGGAACTTATATATACCTCATATGTATCAATAACTACATGATAAAAGAACAGAAAAGCCACTCTACTGACTCACGCCACATCTTCTGTTCAAATGCCCAGCTCCTTTTGCCTGGATCTGAACTAAGTCCCCTTTTCAGACTTTCCCTTCTGTTCACCATACACAGCTGTTTGATTAAGCATCTTAGAAACAGCCTCTGTCATGTCACTACGCTCTCCAAAATGATCAATGGCTCCCTACTGCTTCGTAAATTAAATAAAAAAAACTATTGATGGCTCCCCCACTGCTTCACAAATGCATAATATGCCATTCAAAATTGGACAAAGTAGCTAGCACTTCTTTGGTTTCATTTTACATCCCGCTCAAGTTTTACCCACATGGCATAACATTTTGTAGACTCACTTAGATTTTTCCTATCTCTTTGCTTTTGTTCCTACAATTCCCTACACCATAAATACTGTTCCCTGAATGGCTAAGTGGAAATTCCATGGATCCTTCAAGACCACATCATCCATTACTTCTATAATGAAGGTTGTCCCAAGTGTCCCAAACCAGGCATCTTCTCCTCCTTAGTATCCCCCAATGATCTTTACATACTGCTCATATAATCATTCCCTCTATGTGCCTCAGTTCATTCAATCAGTAGTTTCTGAACACTTATCAGGGTACCCCTGTGTGCAGGGAACTGGGATAGAAGTCATCGGGCAATCAATATGTAAAAAGCAATCATGATCCATGGAAGAACAAAAGGAAGTAAGGAGTTAGGTAGGATTCCTGGGCAGAGGGGAAAAGCCAGCCCAAGGTCTCAAAGATCAGATAGAATAGGGGCCACATGAGAACCTGCCTGCAGCAGAGATGAGGCAGCAAATCTCCCTAAGCCCTACTTGAGGCATCTCTTGAAGCTTGTGACCAGTCATCCTGCATTTAAAGGTACTCAGTAAAATCTGCTGAACTGAATCCAAACTCACAAAGGGTGCAGGACACACTTCAGGTCTCCTTTCTCCTTCCCCACCGACAACCAATCAAACAGAAAACCATGTTGAAGCTGAGTATTCCAAGAGAGCAAGCCACAGGAATCTTAATCCATCTAGCCCTTCACAGCAGCTTTTAAAATGTGCTAGTTAAAGTGCGTTGTGACATTAAATTCAAAAGTAGCTCATGCCTGTAATCCCAGCAATTTGGGAGGCCGAGGCAGGTGAATCACCTGAGGTCAGGAGTTTGAGACCAGCCTGACCAACATGGAGAAACCCCATCTCTACTAAAAATACAAAAAGTATCCGGCCATGGTGGTGGGCACCTGTAATCCCAGCTACTTGGCAGAAGAATCACTTGAACCTGGGAGGCAGAGGCTGCAATGAGCCGAGATCGTGCCACTGCACCACAGTCTGGGTGACAGAGCGAGACTTCGCTTCAAAAAAGCTTCAGAACAACAAAAGTAGGCAAGAAAGTTAAGGTTCTAACAAAGACGCTGAGAAAAACAGTGTCCGATATCATGGGGGCGGGTGTGGGTGGGGGGAGGAGTGTTTACAGGAGTGCTCTTCCTTTGGGAAGATCCCACATATAAACACTCTGATATCTGAATGTTTAGTTCATCCTCAGAAGTTTGTAGGGAGCCGAGGGTGGAAGGTTGGGAAAGCGAGAAGCAGAGAATGAATGAAGGTCAAATTTGGGAGTTTATTTTCACTTGGGAAACAAGATAAACCATCACAAAAATTGTAAAGTACATTTACAATGGGGAAACGGTAACTTTCTGAAAAAAATTTCTTTTTGATTGTGCAAAGTGAGGTCACAGGTAATAAACTTTCACAGGATGATGATAATAAAAATTTGCGTTTGGTGCTTTCTTCGTTGGCCTCATTTCTCCTACATTCTCTAATTTAAGATGCACGCTCATTGAGATGCTATCTGTTGGTTGCGTGTGCAGCCATGGACTAAAGAGAAAATGTCATTCTTTTGAACTTATACTTGAATTTTTAATTATGGTTCAAATCAGAGTATGATCAGTGCTAGGTCTTATCTAATGTCTTTGAGGCAGTGGACCGTGGGCTTTTTTTAGTTATTACTGAAATGCCCAGATCATTTAGGCAATAAACCAGCCAAGAAAATGTGACCCAAGTTAAAACAAAGATGGAATGATAGAACTGACAGAAAAAAATAAAAGAAAGAAGACTAGTCAAGTTAAGAGAAGGGTCCCTGACTTGTAAAATCTAGAGTAACAGCAAACAGGGAGCATTTGTGGGTCCTCATGTGCCATGTCTCATCCCATAAAGAACAAGATGAGATTTGCTAACTCTACCAGAAGGTTGGGAAGGAAGGCATCTGTTCGGTTGTGCCATTGGATACTGGTGAGTGACTTCCAGCAATCCCAAGCTCCTAGTCATGGCAGATGCAGTAAGATATCTATGGAAGAGGTAGCCTGAGCCTTGAACATTGATCTGTCTTCTTGCTAGAAACAAGGCAGAAATTCTGGACTTTCTGGGCCTGGAAATAAAAAGCAGAGAGTCTCACCTAAGATCCCCTTTGCTGTCTCTAGACTCTAAAACCAAGAGAGGCCAGCTTAAAGGAAAGAGAAATCAATGTATTTGTGTATCTCTCTCAACTTGATGAGTGTGAACAATTCCCGTAGAGAACAAATTTTTGAGTATAATTAAACACGGAAATGCGATGTTTTCCAATCAACAGCCAATCAGTCCATGATACTCTGAATATCATTACCGGGATGCTGTGATTTCCTTGCAAATTGCTTTCTCAGTTGCATTTTAAGATTCCATTTCATAAGACTATACTGACTGACAGAGAAAAAGGTTTGCTCTAACGTGGGTCCCAAGCTTACCATGAGCCTTCCAGGTAGGCATTGAGGCCTTTGCGAATGACATGACCCAAATAGCCATTTTTCTCAGCTACATGTTTTGCCCATCTGAAAAAAAAAAAAAGGGGAAGAGAAAATATGCAAACTGTGGCAAATTTAATAAAACATTTTTCTTCACATGATCTCAATAAATCCCACTTGGGGAATATTTTGCTAGTTAGAATTTTTATAGAGCAACAAACTAGAACTGAATGTTAAGAAGGTAAAGAAAATGCATTCTGAGAGCTTTTCATTTAGTGCCCTTTCTTATGAAGCTTAGGAGTTGTATTTATGGAAACGAAGACATGTAAGATACAAAATGAAATATATCCACCAATACGAAAAAATATAATCTCTACCAAGAGTTCTAGTGCTCTACTAAGTCATGTTTACTGACTTCTTATTAGTTTTCCCTGTTTTGCTTTGTCCCCTAATTTATTAGGAGTTTACTAATAATGACTTAATCTGTTATAATCTTCGGACTTATAACTTCTAAAATAATAGTGTAAGAATGCATAACTAATAAGCTAATAGAAGGGGAAATGTAATAATTTTTAAAAATACAAAGGAAGAGTAAGAAAAGAGATTTTAAAAAGGCACAAAAACCCTCCCACAGATGTGACAAATAGAAAATAGACAGGAAAATGGTCTATTTAAACCAAATATATCCATAATTACATTAAATGTAAATGGACTAAATATACCAATTAAAATGAAAATTAACAAATGCAAAAAAAATTAAAAATAAAATATTTTAAATTAAAAGATACAAACACCCAATTATATGCTACTCACAAAAGACATACATTGAAATAAAAGAATGAAGAAAAATTGAAAGTAAAAAAATGGAAAAAGATAAATCACATAAACTTTAACGTTAAAACTAGGTATAACTATATGATAATCTGAAAAAATAGACTTTAAGACAAGAACCATCAACAGAGATAAAGAAGATGTTGTAAAATGATAAACGGATCAACTACAAAGACAAAACAATTCTAAATCTATGTGATCCAATAACATAGATTCAAGACATATAATGCAAAATCGACAGAACTAAAAGGAGAGGTAGATACATCTACAAACATAGTTGGAGATTTTAACATACTTCTTTCAGTAACTGCTATAACAAGCAGAAAAAGAAACATCAGAAAGGGTGAGGAGGCTCTGAATTATATAATTAACAGACTTGATGTAACTGATATATGTAGATGTTGTACCCAAGAAGTTCAGAAAGTACACTCTTTTCAAGAAGCCACAAAACATATACCAAAATTGACCATATACTAGTCATAAAGCACAGTTCGACAAATTTAAAGGATTGGAATCATTCAGAATATATTCTCTGATCACAGTGAAATTAAGCGAGAAATCAATAACAAGAGGATTAACAGAAAATCCATGACACATGAATATTCATGTCAAATACACTAAATAACAATGACAAAAAACTTCAAGTCACTCTAAGTCAAGTTTATCACCAAGGTCAGATCAGGTTGGATTTGATCCCAAATGTATTATGAAGAACAGTCTTTTGGAGAGCCAGGGTATCAGTGTGAGGGTGGCCTAAAACAGAGATCAACAAACTCTTTTTCTGTTAAGGGCAAGATAGTAAATATCTTAAGCTTTGTGAGCCACATATGATCTCTGTTACATATCCTTCTTTATTTGTTTTGTAACTCCTCAAGAATGTAAAAAGCATTCTTAGCTCTTGGAGCCACACAAAACAGGAACCAGGCTACCTTTCATCTATGGGTCACAGTTGGACAACTCCTATAAAACATTTTCAGATATGCAAGACCTCAAAAATGTGTCTCCCATTGACCCTACTTCAGGAACCTGCTATAGGATGTGCTCTACCAAAATGTAGGTGCAGACCAAGAAAGAGACAAGAAAGGGATCCGGCAAAGAAGAGAACCAAAAAAGACAGAGATGGAGGGAAAGTAAATACTCATAATGATGACAGTTAATCTCAGCATGACAGCATTGTCCTGAACACAGACTCCAGGACAGATGTCACCAAGAAAATTAAATTAATATAATATGTAGATAGGTCTGGACATACTGAGAGGAAATTCAGGCACCTGGAAGAGAATTTGGACATCAAGTACATAGAAAATGATAAGTATGCAGAGAGCTAAGCAAATAAACAATAAAAGATAAGTAGCAACTCATAGAAAAGAAAAAGTTGTGCAAGAAAGGAAAAGTAATAATAGTATACTACATGGCTCAGCTAGAAATAGCATTTACATGGTCATAAAACTGTAAACCCTGATACTCATTGAACCAAAATGATGTACTTATTGGGAAGATGAAAGATGACAGGAAGTGTAAATGAGCTGCGTAGTGGGAGGTGGCAGGGTGAAAGAAAACTACATCTTTACGGTTCACAGTGGGGCATCATTAGATAATGCCTAGGATGAAAATACCAAGAAATAGTGGTATAAGCATGTTATTTAGAAATAGGGACAAGTGTAAAAGAAATATTAAAAGATTGAAAGTGATTCATTTTAGGGAGCAGAAAATAGAGTCTGGGAGGGGGGATGAAGTGGGGTAGCCAAGGGTTTCTCGTTTTGTCTTTGTCAAATTATTTTTAAATTTTTGATTACAATTTTTAATTTTGTCTTGTCAAATGATGTGGCTTTATAAAACGACATGCATGTCTAACTGGTAAAAATAAAAAACTCAATTTAAAAAATGCTAAGGTACAGTGAATGTAGGACATGGCTTTCCCTTCAAATGCAACGTTTGGCAGATTCTTACACAACGGCTTTCTCAGGATCTCTAGGGAATGTCTCCAGGTTGCCTGTGATATAGTAGAGAGAACACCACAAGGTCCCTTCCATGTGTCCGCCTTGCGCAGCCTTATGGAAATATTCACCAGCTAAAGTCTGTAATGAGAGATGAACAAACGTCGAGTCATCCTAGCTGGGCTGGTTTCACCGGAGACAAGGTGGTGAGATGCTTTAAGCCTGATATGATCACAGGCTTATAACTTCTGATAGCTTTAAAACCAGGGCAAGCAACAATTCCAGGAAGACATCCAATCACAGAAGCCAGCCTCTGGGATGTATGACCTTGCCTCAGCTATGCTGTTTATTGAGTTTATCCAATAAATAAGCCAACATGTAATTATGAATACTATTGCCATCTCATTTGATCCTCCCATAACCCCCTGCAGGCAAGACAGAAGACTACCAGAAGTCACACCAGGTGAAAATCCAGGCGTTGCTTTCCTAACCTTGCTTAATACCTTTCTTCAAATTCAGGTGCAAAAACTGCATTTCAACTAGGAAGGTGAGAATTAGAATGTGACAATAAGAAATCTTCACTCACAGATGTCCTGGGAGGGTTAGCACACATTTGCTATGCACAAAAATATATAGTCTCTTATGTCATGGAGACAGGTAGAGGAAAAAATAAGAGAAACATGTAGATGGGGATACTTCCACTGATTACTATTATTTTTCTGAGGCGGTTAGCTATTGTGTTTGAAAAGCATGGGTGTTGAAGTTAGGCAGGCTTGGTTCAAATCCCAGTTCTGCTTTTTACTAGCTCTGTGGACTTGGGCATGCTGGTTAATCTCTCCAAACCTAATTTCCTTCCACTGAAAAATGTGCCTTCAGATAGCACCTAGAGTGAAGGGTTGTTGCAAGGATTAAATGAGATAACACATTCTCAAGGTTTAGCATAGTGCGTCAAAAAGAATAATCTTCCGACTCTTCCCCTCCTACCCTCAAACCTGCTGCTGCCACAATCTTGTCCCTCCCAATAAACGCCACTTCCATTCTTCCAACCCGACAAATGCCCAACACCTTGGAGTCATCCCTGACTCTTCTCCCACCCTTCACACCCCACATTCACTCCATCAGCAAATCCTGCTGCCTCACTTCCAAATACCTGTAGAACCCAATCTCAGCCCCTCCACTAACAATGCCCTAGTCTCACCCACTGCCCCTTCCCATGTGGATCCAACACATGAAACCCCTGCTCCTGTCCATGTCTCTTGTAGGCAGGGTCCAGGAGGAACCTTTTAAAATACAGCCCATCATTGCCCTGTTCAACACTGTACAGTGGTTTTCCATCTCGCTCAGAGCAGAAACTGAGCCTCACATTGACCTGGTCGGCTTCTTTCCTGTCGCTATCTACCCCCCTCCATCTCTCCTTCTTTCCACTCCACTCCCCTGGCCTCCCTGCTGCTCCTCTAGCACACCAAGCCTGCTTCCTTCTCAGGGCCTTTGCACTGCCTGTTCCTTCCTTCTGGAATGTTCTTCTCCCAGATATCCATAAGACTCCTTTAGGAGTCTATACAATATCACCTTATGAGAGAGGCCTTCCCTGGTCTCCCTTATAAAACAGCATTTCCCAACCTCCACCCCCTTAGTCTACTTATATATTTTTTTGTTGTTTATTTTGTTTTTAATTTTTATTTATTATTATTATTATTTGAGATGGAGTCTTGCTCTGTTGCCCAGGCTGGAGGGCAGTGGTACAATCTTGGCTCACTGCAACCTCCACCTCCCGGGTTCCAGTGATTCTCCTGCCTCCCGAGTGGCTGGGATTACAAGCATGCACCGCCACACCTGGCTAATTTTTATATTTTTAGTGATGAGGTCTTGTATTTTTAGAGATGGAGTTTTACCATGTTGGCCAGGCTGGTCTTGAACTCCTGAGCTCAAGTGATCTGCCCTCCTCGGCCTCCCAAAGTGATGGGATTACAGGTGTGAACCACCACTCTCAGCCGTCCTGAACTTGTTTTATTCCTCTGCAAAGCACTGATCTTCACCTCCCCTCCTATTACATATTTATTTGTTCATTGTCTTTTCCGTCTAATGGAATGAAAGCTTCATAAGAGCAGGCACTGTTTTGCCTGCTACTGTGTCCTCGGTGGTCAGAATGGTGCCTGGCACTGGGTGGGTGTCTCCACATTTTGTTAAATGTAGCAGAGCTCAGGGCTGGGCACAGTGGCTCACGTCTGTAATCCCAGCACTTTGAGTGGCCGAGGTGGGTGGTCACTTGAGGCCAGGAGTTCAAGACCAGCCTGGACAACGTGGCAAAACCTCATCTCTACTCAAAATACAAAAATTAACCAAGCATGGTGGTGCACGCCTGTAATCCCAGCTACTCCGGAGGCTGAGGCATGAGAATCATTTGAACCCAGGAGGTGGAGGCTGTAGTGAGCTGAGATTGTACCACTGTACTCCAGCCTGGGTAACAGTGCAAGACTTTGTCTCAAAAAAAAAAAGTAATGGAGCTCAGGTTACTCTTACCAACACCAACATTATTATTAATAGAGTGGGTTTCTACCGTGCACTAGGGCCCAGGTCCTCACTCCACTAAGAGTGTGACCCTATGTTACTTAACTTGCCAGAACCTCAGTCACTTATCTGAAAAATGGACATAACTAGAGTATTAATCGCAATTTCAAAGGAGAATTAGGATTACATAAGCGGGCACATGGTAGGGTGTTTTGCATGGTGTTTGGCACAGAGGAAATGCCTAATCAACACTAAAGATTACCATTGTGTTTTCATTATTATTAAAACTGGTCTTACACCAGGCCATCCTATCCGGACTTAGCTCTCTTTGCTTCTAGCAAGATCAGTCTCTGCTCCATCTCATGCTCATTCCTGCCCTGTATCACACATTCCTCCCTCTAGCTCAAGCCTCCTTCCTCCATGAAGCCTTCCTGGCCTTCACATGTTTCTCAGCTCCCTTGGGTCATGCCGTTTGCCACACACTTGGCACTTGGCTAGATGCCATCTTTTCCTTTTCACTATCTTGTCTTCCTACGAGACCCCCTGAGCTCCTCAAGGACAGGGACTGTGTCCGGGGTTGTGTCTTTACCTCCTACCAGGCTGGACACACAGTAAACCTTCAACAAATGCTTCATTCAAGATCAAGTGATCGACCAGTTGCAGAGTGGGTCTTAAGTCTTACTCACTTGATTCCTTCCAGGAACTCCAGGGAAGATGCCATCCAAATGCAGGACCCCAAGATTGTATGATGCGTCTGGGTTCCCCATTTCTTCTGCTTTTAACCAGTACTTTGCTGCTTTGGCGTAATTTTTCTCTGAATTTGTGGTAATACCATCCCAGGCCATTGACTGCCTGATGCAATCCCTGAATTTTGGAACAAGAAAGAAATTAACTTTAGAAAAATGAAATCTAAAGAGCTCTGGAAGCAATTATTGTGGAAGCATTCTGTCTTAAGTATGAACAAAACCTTCCCTTTCTCTATTTTGGAGCAGATGGCATTAAAGACAAGCTAAGTGCTAGAAAAACACAAGCCTGCCTCAGAGTCTTCCCAGGTGGGTTTAACCCGACTGCTGCTGGGATTCTGCCTTCCAGCTCTGCAGCAATGTTGGCCCCCCAAATCATTGTTCCGCTCCTGCCGGGCTCTTACACAACACACTTGTCTACAAAAGGCCTCTGATTGCCCTGCCGCATGAATAGTGCCCTTGAAATTCCTGAATGCTCAACTGAGGCCTGAAACCTGCACTGACTGGGATGGTTTCTAGGTGACCCGCCTGCCCATCTGTTGACTCCTCTGCCCTGAACACCAACACGCACTCGGTGGGATGCAGCAGCAACCGCCTACTTGCACAGCACAGGGTGCTCTGTCTTTGCATGGTACCCCCAGTTCTGACAGGGGGTTCAGGGTCTGGGAGGGGCAGAAGCAGAAGGGGATGGCAGTGAAGAATGAGAATCATATAACACTTTTTTTTTAATATATATATTTTTTATTGCATTTTAGGTTTTGGGGTACATGTGAAGAACATGCAAGATTGTTGCATAGGTACACACATGGCAGTGTGATTTGCTGCCTTCCTCCCCATCATCTATATCTGGCATTTCTCCCCATGCTATCTCTCCCCAACTCCCTACTCCCCCCGCTGCTCCCTCCCCTTTTTCCCCCCGACAGACCCCAGTGTGTGATGCTCCCCTCCCTGTGTCCATGTGTTCTCATTGTTCAACACCCCATATAACAATTTTAAGGCCATGACTATTCCAAGTGAATAAAACTGTATTTCTGGCCAGGAGTGGTGGCTCATGTCTATAATCACAGCACTTTGGGAGGCTGAGGCAGGTGGATCACAAGGTCAGGAGTTCGAGACCAGCCTGGCCAACGTGGTGAAACTCTGTCTCTACTAAAAATGCAAAAATTAGACAGGTGTGGTGGCCCGCTGCCTGTAATCCCAGCCACAAAGGAGGCTGAGGTAAGAGAATCGCTTGAACCTGGGAGGCAGAGGTTGCAGTGAACCAAGATTGCACTACTGCACTCCAGCCTGGGCAACAGAGCAAGACTCCGTCTCAAAAACAAAACAAAACAAAACAACCCACGGTATTTCCTCATTACTTACCTAAGCTCTGTTAAAATTCATTCAGCATAAAGCCCATTAGACATCAATACACTACTAGGAAGGCTATAGAGATGCAAATTTCACACCTACCAGGAAACCCCCTCACGGCCCCAGGCCCCATTTTAGGGTCCTCTGGAACCAATGACTTCCATGACTACCATGAAGTTACTTTTCTACTTCTGCCCTAGAGTATGTGTCGGGGTCAGGAGTTGGGGTGCATATCAGGGGGGTTCCCCTCTTCCTGGGTAATCTGTTCTCTTGACAACACACAGATGCAGGAACAGTCTTTTAGCACTCTCATTCCATGTTCCAACTTCCAGCTGTATGCAACTTTTTTTTTTTTAATATTTTTTATTTTTTTGAGACGAGTCTGTCTCTGTTACCCAGGCTGGAGTGCAGTACCGTGATCTCAGCTCTCAGCTCACTGCAACCTCCGTCTGCCAGTTTCAAGCGATTCTCCTGCCTCAGTTTCCTGAGTAGCTGGGATTACAGGTGAGCGCCACGACGCCTGGCTAATTTTTTTTGTATTTTTAGTAGAGATGGGGTTTCACCATGTTGGCCAGGTTGGTCTCTAACTCCTGACCTCGTGATCTGTGCGCCTCCGCCTCCCAGAGCGCTGAGATTACAGGTGTGAGCCACTGCGCCCGACCTGTATGCAACTTTGAACTCCTCAAGAGCAAAGAATGAGGAAGAAAAATCAGCATGGTCATTTTAGGAGTCTTCATTGTTAAGGCAAATATTGGCAGCCTTGGGAGGCATATCCAGGTGCCAAAAGGGATATAAGGTGCCTTATCAAGGTGTAGATTTATGGTAGTTTCTGCAGATCTATTTATTTGCATATCTGTATGCATGCACATATGAGTGTGCACATGTGGCTGTGCATGAATTTGGCATGTGTGTGTATATGTGTGCATGTGTGTGCATGTGTGGGTGGGGCCCCTCCGAAAGCAACATTATAACCTCCATTCTGTAGAGCTGTATAGAAACTAGCCGACTTGAAGATATCACTTAAGTGTAAATAATGACAAAAGCAAAATAATTCCCAAACCCGGCAATAAGCTTGATAAACAGTCCAGTTATCAATGCACTGGAAACAAACGGGAAACAGACACCACAGAGTTAACCTTCAAAGGAGTTAGGCTCCTGGTTTCCTGAATTCAATGGCATTTATACCCATTCAATTTCCAGGGATCCCGCTGCTTGTTATCAGGGCAGCTCCTGATTATAATTTTAGCCTTCAAACAAAATCAGCCCGAATGCTATTGACTGGAAGGTGAATTCAGCTTTTGAATTTTGCTGCCCCCATTGTGGCAAGTTTGTGTGTACTGTAGCTCAAAAGTAACTAATCACCACAGTGCGGGTGCCAGGCCAGTGACCCACCACTCCCCACCCCATTTCCACCTTAGGGCTTTGCAGGAAGAGGCTGGTCATTTCCTCTTTTAGACGTGTGAGAGCGTGTGGGTGTGTGTGGTGGCACTGTTTCCCTCTGACAACATGCATGTGTTACCTTGGAAGCTGCTTTCTTCATCAGCTCTAAGGCAAGCCGTCTGTTCTTTTTTACTCCTTGACCCTAAACATTGATAAACAGCGATGATTATAAAGAAAATACAACCAGACTGCATACACACAGACACATTCGTGTTGGATATAAAATACTTAAAAACAAAACTAACTTTCTTCATTTAAACCCAATCTTAGGGATTTCTACAGGCAGTGCTGTTTCATCATCATTATCATTATTTTGTTCATATTTGTGGAGCAGAGACAACAAACCTCAACTTTACAGCTCAGCAGTAATCACTGTGCCAGTTGCAACCCTGTCAATCCACAGGTACTGTTGGGGGGAAGCCATGAATCAGGTTAAATGAGTTTGGTCGTCCTGGATGCTTTCCTCTGGGGGATCACCTAATTTGCCAGCCAGATAAAGCACTTTATCTGTGTTGGACAGTCAAGAATTATAAGTCTGTCTCTTGCGCCTGCATCGTCCTGGCTGGGGTCTCCAGGGTAGAACACTGTGGCTTCAGAATCAGCTCAAGAATGAGCTGCATAGGAGATAGGATGCAGCAGAATCAGTTGCTTCAGATGCAACTAACAGAAACTAACAAGGTTCTAGCCAAATCAAGATTTTCCAGATGAGGCGGTTTGTCCACTATAGAGAGACACGGGCTTTGGAGTTCTTGTCACAAGAGAGAAACTCTGTGGAACACACTGAGCTGTATGGAGGACCACTGGGGGAGATGGTGGGCCCAAGGGGTAGAGTGGAAGGAGATCCCTAAGTCTTGCCATAGATCTGAAAGCAAAGATGCCAGGCAAGGGGATGGAGGTGGCTGTAAACCACTGCTGCTTCCAAACTCACTTAGACTGATATCCCCAATCCCCATGTGCCACATGGAGTCCTCGGAAACTCAGACAACAGTTGACAGGATCGTATGTGATATGAACGTGAGAGGGTTTTGCAACAAACACACCTATAAACTCTATCTAAATGCTTAGCTCTATAGTGAGTGGAAACAGCGCTAGTTGACATTCCTGCGTTAATTAATGTTGGCCAAGCACTGCCTCAGTGCTTCATCAACTCTACCTGAGGTGCTGCTGTTATTCTGATCTGAGAAATATGCCCCTAGTCACACAATGGGAAATGGGGGCAGAATTCGAATCCAGCCAGGTGGACTCCAGAAGCCAAACTCGAAACCTCCATGCTCTATTTTCTCCTGCCTGTGCCAGTTCATAACCTCCTGGTAGGATCCAGGAACCATGCAGGATATGCCTGACTCTCTAGCTTTCAGACCCCAAACAAAACTGTGAATCCAACTAAAGGTTAAATTACATATGCCAAGTTTCTGCTCGACTTTAACTTGCTTATTGAATGAAACCGATGAACTGAAGTAAAGCGGAAGATGAAAATACTTTTCAGAATGGCACCACTGCTTCATTTAATTAGGGAGGAAGAGGAGAGGGGAAAAGGACATAGAAGGACACTTGGAGTAATGGGATGGGGAAGGATACAAGCTTTTGGACTTCTGGGAAAGCATCAGAAAGACCAGAATCAGAGAAGGTTAGCACCTGATTAAAGTATAATAAAAGTTCATCTTCTCCAACTCTTTTTTTGTTTTGAAGAAATAAAACAGGGGCCCAGAGCGGTTGACTTAGCCAAAGCCTCATAATTAGAGCTGCAACGACAACCCACATAGTCTGATTTCTAGAGTAGGGATGTTTACACTATTGAATCACACCACTGCATTCTGTTGCCCAGGCTGGGGTGCAGTGGTGTGATCTCTGTTCACTGCAACCTCCACCTCACAGGCTCAAGCGATTCTCCTGTTTCAGCCTCCCAAGTATCCTGGATTACAGGCGCCCACCACCACACACAGCTAATTGTTTTTGTGTTTTAGTAGAGGTGGGGTTTCACTATGTTGGCCAGGCTGGTCTCAAACTCCTGACCTAAGGTGATCCACCCGTCTCTGCCTCTCAAAGTGCTGGGATTACAGGTGTGAGCCAACACACCCGGCTAAAAGTAGGATGACTTTCTTGCACAAAGACGATGTACTCTACAGGAACCTGAGTAGTACTGGAAGTTGTTCAATGAGAGAAATGTAAAGTCCTGGTACATTGTAAATCTCAGTAACTGTCCACTGAGTGAATGGATGGAGGACAGTAGCTGCTGTCAAAGTCAAAGCTTTATCTTCATGTGAATGCAAGATGGACTCGACTACCCGGAAGGAATCACAGCCACCATCCTGGTATCATCTTTGCATACAAGCTGGATGCCCACACACAGTCAAATGAATTTACTGTTCTTTGTATGTGGAAAGCCCATTTTCAGTGGGGGGAGGGGGCGGGGTGCGGGTTCGCAGAATACACTTGAAAAGACCTTCTAGTCAGAGGCGGAAATCTTCCCTAAGATGCTAATAAAGGGCTTCCTTCCTCCCACCCAGAGAAAACTTAGCAAGAATGCAGAACACCCCTCTCTGCAAAAAAGCTTTAAAGTGTAGAAAGCAAACCCAGAGAAGGCATTATGTCACTCCCAGAGTAATTTATTTCTGGATTTGCCTCTCACTGTAGATTGTGAAATCTTGGTGGTCTGATTTGTGCCTTTATCTTTGGACAGCGACCTGCCTCCACTCTGGTGGACAGGTGCTGCTCCTCTGTGCTTATTGATGTCAGTCCTCTGCCTTCCCCTCCGTGTATGAGCTCCCTGAAGTCAGGGATGTGACTCCTGCATCCATATGCCCCTCCATCTAGCCCAGAGCCTGGCATTGGGTCAGCCCTGACTGGAATGGATGTTTATTGAATGAATACATGAATGCATGGGCATATGGCTCAGATTCAAACCATTTCTATGTTGATTTGACAACTGGAAAGAGAAGGTCTGGGACCTCCATTTGGAAACCACAACAACCAATAGGATTTCAGGCTTTGATAGGTAGGGAGGGTTAGCAACGTAGCCACAGTCATGGTTGTTAATTACGGAGTGGCCACAGCTGTGTTCTGGAGATGGGCCTGGGCTTGTTTGAAGATGCTTGCTTTTGGGGGGCAGCTGCTTTCTTTGGGTGTGGATGTAAGTCCAAGAATTTCCTTACCAAAGTCAAAGCTTTTTACTTTTCTATGACTGATGAACTGATGTCTCTTTGTTTGGGGATGATGACTGTGAAGCCGAACTGCCTGGATCCCAGTCCCGGGTCAGAAATGTACCAGTTGGGTTACCTTGGGCAAGTGACAAAACCTTTCTGTGCCTTTGTTTCCATATAAAGGAACAGCAATCATAATACACCAAGGTACCAATCTCATAAGTTGGTTGTGAGGATTCAATGCATTCATACGTGCAAAGCAGGTAACTAGCGCTCAGTGAATCGGTGTAGACTATTACTTTTTTTTTTTTTTTTTGAGACGGAGTCTGGCTCTGTCGCCCAGGCTGGAGTGCAGTGGCACAATCTTGGGTCACTGCAACCTCTGCCTCCCAGGTTCAAGTGATTCTCCTGCCTCAGCCTCCTGAGTAGCTGGGATTACAGGCACAGCCACCACGCCTGGTTAATTTTTGTAATTTTAGTAGAGACAGGGTTTCACTGTGTTGGTCCAGCTTGTCTTGAACTCCTGACCTCAGGTGATCCACCCGCCTTGGCCTCCCAAAGTACTGGGATTACAGGCGTGAGCCACCGCGCCAGGCCATACTATTTGTATAAGGAACATGGCACATTTTAGGGTCCCCCAGGTCCATGGGTCCTATTATCTCGTTCAATCTGTGGTCATTGCCACCGTCCCATGAGATTGGGTGACTCCAAGGACATACCTGATGGCTGCAGAGTTGGGACTTTAGTGACTGTCTCCTAGGCTCTTCCCACCCCTCTCCTGTTGGCTTAAAACCATTATCTTTATTTTAATCAGCAGGACTGTTGGGATCCAGTCCAATTACACACTGTGTTTAAGCTGTAATTAAAAGAGAACTCTGCCTGGTGGCAAACTTGCAGTGTCTGTGGGGGTTGGTGGCTGGGTGCCAATCCATAAAATATGGGTGTCTCCTCCAGAATGCGACGGTTCTTGTGAAAGCACAGAGAATCCAGGTGCCAAACATAAGACTAATGATTAAAAATGAGAACAGGGAACTGCTTCTGACTCTGCCTTTTTAGCCAATATCCCTTTCCATCAAGAGTGACAGAAGCATATACTAAGTTTCTTCAATTATCGACTCCCTGTTTGCCTGCACGCCCACAGGAAACTGCTTAGGAGGCTGATAAGAATTGCACAATTTCAGCATGAATGAAGCGATTCTTACCTTGAATAGCACAATGGCGTAGTCATAGATTAATGCGGGATCCTCCGTCTCCAGGGCGCCCTTGGCGTACCACTCGATTGCTGCTTCGGGATTCTTGGCCACACCTTGCTGTCCCCAGAACAGCATCTGGGCCAATCGTTGCTTGAAGACAATAGCAATTTAGAACAATGACTTTTCCTATGCAATGCTTAACACAAGACTTTGAAAGGCGGGAGGGCAAGCCTAGTTTACAATACTTTATACTGAGAACCAAGGATTAGCTAGATACACTTTATCTTCCAACTGGAGGCCAGAGCCCTGAACGTGGAGTTGTGTAAATGCAAGCCCTTAACATAAGCCAGAAATGGTTCGTGTGTGTATGTGTGTGTGTGTGTGTGTGTGTGTGTGTGTGTGTGTGTGTACCAACTGCACCCCAGGACCAGAGCTAAGTGGAACTTTGTCAATAATCAGAACTCCTCTAATGCCACTCCTTTGAGAGCTATTGTTCTTTCTTTTTGCCCAGTGATTGGCACGGAGGTCTCTGTACATCTGTATCATTACAGATGATGAAGGATGTATCTGCATCCTTCTATAGAATCCATGTCTCATCTCATCTCATCTCATCTCAGCATTTCATCTCATCTCATCTCATCTCAGCATTTCATCTCATCTCATCTCATCTCATCCCATCCCATCCCATCTCATCTCATCTCATCATCTCATCTCATCTCATCTCATCATCTCATCTCATCTCATCATCTCATCTCATCTCATCATCTCATCTCGTCATCTCATCTCATCCCATCCCATCCCATCCCATCCCATCTCATCTCATCTCATCTCGTCATCTCATCTCATCTCATCCCATCCTATCCCATCTCATCTCATCATCTCATCTCATCTCATCCCATCCATCCCATCCCATCCCATCCCATCTCATCTCATCATCTCATCTAATCTCATCATCTCATCTCATCTCATCCATCCATCCATCTCATCTCATCTCATCATCTCATCTCATCTCATCTCATCATCTCATCTCATCTCATCATCTCATCTCGTCATCTCATCTCATCTCATCATCTCATCTCATCTCATCCATCCCATCCCATCCCATCCCATCTCATCTCATCTCGTCATCTCATCTCATTCATCATCTCATCTCATCTCATCCCATCCTATCCCATCCCATCTCTTCTCATCTCATCATCTCATCTCATCTCATCCCATCCCATCCCATCCATGCCATCTCATCTCATCTCATCATCTTATCTCATCTCATCATCTCATCTCATCTCATCTCATCTCATCCATCCCATCCCATCTCATCATCATCATCTCATCTCATCTCATCTCATCATCTCATCTCATCATCTCATCTCGTCATCTCATCTCGTCATCTCATCTCATCTCATCATCTCATCTCATCTCATCCCATCCCATCCCATCCCATCTCATCTCATCTCATCATCTCATCTCATCTCATCATCTCATCCCATCCATCCCATACTCATCATCTCATCTCATCTCATCATCTCATCTCGTCATCTCATCTCATCATCATCATCTCATCTCATCCCATCCATCCCATCTCATCTCATCTCATCTCGATCATCTCATCTCATCTCATCATCTCATCCCATCCCATCCCATCCATCCCATCCATCCCATCTCATCATCTCATCTCATCCTCATCTCATCTCATCCCATCCCATCCCATCCCATCCCATCCCATCTCATCTCATCATCTCATCATCTCATCCATCCTATCCATCCCATCTCATCTCATCTCATCTCATCTCATCCCATCCATCCCATCCATCCCATCTCATCTCATCATCTCATCCCATCCATCCCATCCCATCTCATCTCATCTCATCTCATCATCTCATCCCATCCCATCTCATCCCATCCCATCTCATCTCATCTCATCATCTCATCTCATCTCATTGTCTACTTGGCTGGCTCCACCATCAGACTGGAGGCTGGAAGCTCTTGGAGGGAGGAACCTCAAGATATTACTTATCTTGCCATTGTCTTTGGCCCCTGACGCAGCAGAGCTCAAGAGGTCATAGAAGCTGCTCAACAAAGACTTAGTGAACAAACGAAGGAGGAAGTGCTCATGGTCAGAAAAGTTTATGCAGGCTCCGGACACCCAGGAAATGGCTCTGGCAATGTCATTCCCAGAGCTATACATTGGAATTATGAGTACTAGAAAGACTGTAGGCTAGGGACAGATGCCCAGGAACAGGGCCAGAGCAACATGTGTTGATATTCTGGTTCCACATGGGTCCCTTATTGTCTTTCCTTCTTTCTGCTTCTTCTCTCTTCTCGTTCTCTTCCCTCCCCCACCAAACACATATAACTTCCAGCAAAGTACCTCCTGAAATGTGGGGAAGACCCCTATAGAGAGGTGGGAGACCTGTTACAACAGAGCCTCTTGGGCCAGGTGTGGTGGCTCATCCCTTAATTCCAGCACTTTGAGAGGCCTAAGCAGGAGGATTACTAGAGGCCAGGAGTTCAAGACCAGTCTGGGCAACATAGCAAGAAGACCTCATCTCCACAGAAAATTCAAATATTAGCAGGGCATGGCACAGTGGCACATGCCTAGGTCCCAGTTACTCGGGAGGCTGAGGCAAGAGGATCGCTTGAGCCCAGAACTTTGAGGCTGTAGTGAGCTATGATCACGCCACTGCACTCCAGCCTGGCCAACAGAGTGGGACCCTGATTCTAAAAAAAAAAAAAAAGCCAGGCACGGTGGCTCATGCCTGTAATCCCAGCACTTTGGGAGACTGAGGTGGGTGGATCTCGAGGTCAAGAGATCGAGACTATCCTGGCCAACATGGTGAAACACTGTCTCTACTAAAAATACAAAAATTAGCCAAGAGTGGTGGTGGGCGCCTATAGTCCCAGCTACTCAGGAGGCTGAAGCAGGAGAATTGCTTGAACCAGGGAGGCAGAGGTTGCAGTGAGCCGAAATCATGCCACTACACTCCGGCCTGGTGACAGAGTGAGACTCTGTCTCCAAAAAAAAAAAAGAAGCCCCTGAACTGTCTGTCAATGCCTGTGACTCCTTTCTGTTTCCTTTTCCTTTCCCATCTCTGGGCTTCAGCCTCTTTAGCAGCCCCAGAGGCTCTTCCGCTCCTGCTGCACTCACAGGGAGCACTAGGCAAAAGCGAAATCCTTCCTGTGAGAAGGAGGCTTCCTCCCGGTGCAATGAGCCTTCATAGGCTCCCACGAAGGGCTCTTCTTCATAGCGAACTCAGAGCAGGGAAGCAGAGAGGTGTTTCCCCAGCTGTCTGCCCTTTCTCAGACCTCTTAAAAGTCCATCCAAAGATGAGATGCTCAAGAGACAAGGTTGATCCTTTTGGTCCAACAAGCCACAAATAACTTTCTATTGCTCTCCTAGCTGAGTTCATGGTCTTCTCGATGCCTGTCTAATTTCTCCTGCACCCCAAGATGCATCTTGTTTTTCTATCTGATGGATGCATCAGTGTACCCGATGATAGTCTTTAGGGCTGCACGTCAATATTGTGGCTCTCTCTCCTTCTGGGTGAGTGGCAGAACTATACTCTGGCCCACTTGAAGTCAAGAGAGGCCGCGTGATTTGCTTTGGCCAATGAAATATGCCACTTCCGGGTGGAAGTGTTAACCAGCTGGTAAGGTGCTACAGCCACGGCCCGAGTGCGATGGTTTTCGGAGCCTCTGTCAGCTTGGGCTCTTAAGGGACTGTGACAACTATGGCCTGCCCCTGACAACCCCCACTGGACATGCAGTGTGAGTGAGAAATAAACTGGCACTGTTTTAAGCCACTGAGGGTTGAGATGTTTGTTACCACGGCATAACCTAGTCTATCATGGCTGACAGAATCTGCAGGTCGGTAGCCTGCATGTTTACCTGAGCCGCTGCATTGCCTCGGGAAGCTTCATGCTTCAACCACATAAAGACGTCTCCATCTTCTTTGGTTTGTACCTTGAGTATTTCATCATCTTTTAGTCTAATTGCTTCAACATATGCCTGATAAGGATGAAAGGAAGGAAGGAAAGGAGGAAAGAAGGAAGGAAGGGAGAGAGGGAGGGAGGGAGAGAGGGAGGGAGGGAGGGAGATGGAGGGAGGAAGGGAGGGGAGAGAGGGAGGGAGGGAGGGAGGAAAGAAGTACGGGAGAGAGGGAGGGAGGGAAGGAGGGAGGAAAAATGATATGAGCATGCAAAAGACATGACATTATTCTTAAATCAGCAACTGCTCAAGCAAAAGCTATATGAATAATTGAAATATGAGGTGTGCCTACAATGACATAAGGTCAGATTCTTTTTAAAGGAATGTATCACATCTTTTATATCTAAACGGTTGTTTGTTCCTATCAAAGTATTTGCCTTGGGAAGCCAGAATTATTTCCACATCTACTTCTATTGCTCAAGCTTGTTTGGAAGTCCACTTTGTGCCACTGATTTCAGAGCCCGATTATACACATGCAGCATCCAAAAGGCAAATCAATATTTTCTAAATATAACCTTATTTTTGATTCTAACGTATTACTATCCTGCATGACTAACCTCTTTTATTTCGCAGGTTCTGCTTCAAATATCTTTTGGCTATTTCCAAAAATTAAATCTACCCTGAAAAGAAGAGGGCATGTTAACTCTGAGGATGCGAGAAAGAATGAACCCAAAGGGAAAGTTCACAAAACGTTTAGAAGTTGCACACAGCCTCCCAGGTATCTGACTCCTTTGAAGAAAATAAAATTCTTTTTGATGTATAAACTTTCACTGTTTATTAAGGATCTGGTCCTGTTGTTCCACGGTCTCTCTTTATACATAATGAAGTCACTCTTACGGTGTCATGAGGGGATACTAGAGAGGGCTCCCCCATGCCCAAAGCATGCCACAGGCAGGTGGTAAAAAAATTAGATCTGCACTAGTTTGGAAATGAAGCCTCAGAGAAGGAGCCAGGCCTGATTTTCTTTGTTAGTTAATTAAGAAGATTATTGAGCACTTTGGGAGGCTGTGGCGGGAGGATCACTTGAGGTCGGGAGTTCGAGACCAGCCTGGTCAACATGGCAAAACCCCATCTCTACTAAAAATACAAAAATTAACGGGTGTAGTGGTGCACACCTTCAATCCCAGCTACTCATGAGGCTGAGGCATGATAATTGCTTGAACTCAGAGGCAGAGTTTGCAGTGAGCCAAGATCACACCATTGCACTCCAGCCTAGGGGACAGAGCGAGACTCTGTCTCAAAAACAAACAACAAGAAAAGAAAGTACTGCCGTCACAAACTCAAGTCTGCAGCCCCGTTCCTCAGAATGTCTCTCAGCTTTCTCCTCTACTGCTTCGTGAAGCCAGGGGTCCCTTCCAGGGGGACTCGGAGGCTGAGACTTGGGGACTGTGCTAGGCTCAAAATCCAGCTGGTAGCCATTCCTGCTGGATAGCTAACCTGAGGAGGCCACCGAGTTGATGGTAACACTTAGAATAATGACAGCCACTACTTTCTATTGAAACCAACTATGTGCTTAAGACATGTCTGTTTGTTTTTTTCACTTAATTCTCATAACAAAGCTGTGATCCAGGTATCACTGTCCCAGTTTACAGGCCAAGAAACAGGCTCGGAGGGTGAAACCATGAACTCAAGGTGACACTATAGTGCTGGCCTTGGAAGCCAGGTTGGCTTGACTCCAAAGACACAGCTCACTGGTGCCCCCACAGGATGTCACCCCCTAGTGAGCAGGTCCTGAAATCCAGTCTGGGCACAGGCCACTCTAGCTGGTCTATGCTTGGCCAACCTTATGGCCAGTGTGTATGGAGGGCACCCCATGCGTGGGTGCTTCCGCTGAAACTCCAGGGACACTGTCCCGAGCGGTGAGCATGGAATTGTGCTGAAGCCTAAGGTGCCCTGATAAAGAGTCCTCAGCTGGAGGTTTTTTGTTCATCTGTTAGCAAATGAGTAGAAGAGTCTAGGTTTGAACATAGGTCTTTCTAGCTTATTGCACTGTAAATAAGAATGGCTAAAAGGCTGAGTGCCTTTGCTGTAGCAGAGGCCATGCTAAACTCCACTTAGGGATGCAGAAACTGAGTCTCGGATAAAGTAGCTGGCTCAAGGCCCACGGGTGGTTAGTGGTAAGTTAGAATTCAGATCCCCTGAGTCTGATATGAAAGGTTGTGCTCTTAGTGGTTTTTATAAAATATTTTTGGTTGTTTTCTTTCTCCTTGTTTCGTTTCCTCCTTGAATAAAAGACATAACTCATGAAGAGTTTGCAGTGATTGATATTTCTTAGGTCTTTCAGGCAGTGATAATATATCATAAGAACCAGCATGTGCAATGTGCCAAGCACTGTTCTAATTGTCTTGCCCAGATTGACTCATCAAATCTTTGCAACCTGATAAGACACTCACCATTAATATCCTCATTTCACATACGTGGAAACTGAGGCCCAGAGAGGCAAAGTAACAAGCCCAACATCAGAGAGTTAGTTCTTCAAATTGAAGAGTCAAACCCAAGCAGGCTGGTTGTGGGGCACACACCCTTTACCTGGCCTTACCATCGTGAAAAGTACTCATATATCTCAGGGGGAAGTAAATGGTGACTGTGAAGAGAAACATGTTTGTCCTTTTTTTTTTTTGAGACAGGATCTCAATCTGTTGCCCAGGCTGGATTGCAGTGGCAGGATCACAGCTCCCTGAACTCAAGTGATTGTCCCACTACAGCCTTCCGAGTAGCTGAGATCAGCATGTGCCACCAAGCCCAGCTATTTTTTCGTATTTTTTGTAGAGATGGGGTTTCGCCATGTTGCCCAGGCTGGTCTTGAACTCCTGGGCTCAAACGTTTGCCTTTTGTTTCTGTGTCCTAACCTAGCCCTGCCCCACCACCCTGCTGTAGTCACTGAGCTTTGCAGCAGGGTGGAATGATTAAGAGCAGAATCTTTCATATCAGATGGAGGGGATCTAAATTCTAACTCACCACTACCTACCTTAGGCTTTATCTGAGACTCAGTTTCTGCATTCATAAAATGGAGTTTAGCATGGCATCTGCTACATCAAAGTCACTCAACCTAATAGCCATTCTTTTTACTGTGCAAAGAACTAGAATAACCTAGGTTCAAATCTAGGCATCACTACTCATTTGCTTTGTGACTTTGGGCAATTTCTTTAGCTTCTCGGAGTCTCAGTTGACTCATCTGTAAAATGGAGTAATACTGACCTCGTAAGGTTGCATGAGGATTAAATGAGATTGTTTGTCTGACAAAAAGAAGCAATGGAGAAAGGATTCCCTATTTAATAAATGGTGCTGGAAGAACTGGCTAGCCATATGCAGAAAATTGAAATTGGACCCCTTCCTTATATGTTATACAAAAATTAATGCAAGATGGATTAAATACTTAAATGTAAAACTCAAAACTACAAAAACTATAGAAGAAAATCCAGGCAATACCATTCAGGACATAGGCATAGGCAAAGATTTCACGACGAGAATGTCAAAAGCAATTGCAACAAAAGCAAACATTAAAAGATGGGATGAATTAAACTAAAGAGCTTCTGCACAGCAAAGGAAACTATCATCAGACTGAACAACCAACCTACAGAATGGGAAAACATTTTTGCAACTTACCCATCTGACAAAGGTTTAATATCCAGAGTCTACAAGGAACTTAAGCACATTTACAAGAAAAAAAGGAACAAGCAACCCCATTTAAAAGTGGGCAAAGGACATGAACAGACACTTCTCAAAAGAAGACATTTATGCAGCCAGCAAACATAGGAAAAAAAGTTCAACATCACTGGTCACTAAAGAAATGCAAATCAAAACCACAGTGAAATACCATCTCACGCCAGGTAGATAATGGTGAGTTAGAATTCAGATCATGTCAGTCAGAATGGCGATTATTAAAAAGTCAAGAAACAATAGATGCTGATGAGGCTGTGGAGAGACAGGAAGGCTTTTACACTGTTGGTGGGAATGTAAATTAGTTCAACCATTGTGGAAGACAGTGTGATGATTCTTCAAAGACCTAAAACCAGAAATACCATTTGACCCAGCAGTCCCATTATTGGGTATATATCCAAAGGAATAGAAATCATTCTGTTAAAAAGATTCACTGCAGCACTATTCACAATAGCAAAGACATGGAATCAACCCAAATGTCCATCAATGATAGACTGGATAAAGAAAATGTGGTACATATACACCATGAAATACTACGCAGCCACAAAAAGGAAGAGATCAAGTCCTTTGAAGGGATATGGATGGAGTTGGATGCCATAATCCTCAGCTAACTAACGCAGGAATAGAAAATCAAACACTGTGTGTTCTCACTAATAAGTGGAAGCTGAACAATGAGAACACATGGATATAGGGAGGGGAACAACACACACTGGGGCATCTTGTGGGGTTAGGGGAGGGGAGAGCATCAGGAGAAATAGTGAATGCATGCTGGGCTTAATACCTAGATGATGGGTTGATAGGTGCAGCAAACCACCATGTAACAACCTGCACATCCTGCACATGTACCCTGGAACTTAAAATACATTTTTTTTTTTTTTTGAGATGGAGTCTTGCTTTGTCACCAGGCTGGAGTGCAGTGGCACAATCTTGGCTCATTGCAACCTTCCCCTCCTGTGTTCAAACAATTCTCCTGCCTCAGCCTCCTGAGTAACTGAGACTACAGGCGCACACCACCACACCTGGCCAATTTTTGTATTTTTAGTAGAGACGGGGTTTCACCATGTTGGCCAGGGTGATCTCCATCTCCTGACCTCGTGATCCACCCAGCCTCCCAAAGTGCTGGGAATACAGGCGTGAGCCACCATGCCCGGCCAATAAAATATTTTTTTAAAAGAAGATTGTTTGCGAAAGAGCTTAGCAGACTGCTTGGGTCATGGCACAGCTCATCATTTTTTAGGGTCTTATACTAAAGTGTAAAAGGCTAATTGCTGTTTAGAACATTAACTCTGTTGGTATTTGCAGTTTAGTACAACTCAAAGCCTTAGGTTGTGGAGCTGAAGATCTAAGAGAATTTTATGCTTTAGAAAACAGAAGGACTAGAATTGGGGGAGGGCGTGTTGGGGCCAGAAACAATTTAGGGAGCTCATCCTATTTGCCTGGCTATACTGGATTGACTCACAGCACTGTAACAACCACGGCAGGTGCAGGCCCTCAAGCCGCCCATGTTACGGGTGAGAAGAACAGACACAGAGGCGAGCAGAATGATCAAGAGTTCACACCCAGCAAGCAGCAGACCCAGGACTTGAACCGAGGCAAATCTGGTCCTGAAGCCACAACACACTGCCTGCCAGACCCAGGCTGGGAGTTTCCTTCTCCATAGTTCTGGGGTCACTACAACAGCAACCAGCATCACATCATGGCCACATTCCTGAGACCTGCTGTGAAAGGAGACCACCTATTAATACAAAGACTTCTAGGGCAGGAATGATCTTTAAAAGGAAAGTGTTGGGTTGTCCGTTCATTCAAACAGTTTCGTGGCCAGGAAAAGCTGGGAAGGAGCTGTGGAATGGAGAATGAACACTGGGCGGGTGTGTGGGCTGGGGACAGAGCTGGTGGATGATGGCAGGGACCGAGCATCCCCCACCTGACCGGTTCTGGGATCCTCTGTGGCTTCTGGATTTTCAGTGTTGTTGTTGTTGCCGTTTTATGAAATCAACATCTCTAGAATGAGCAGCTCGGAAGTTCGTATCTTAATACAGCTGACCAAGTTACAGGAGGCCCAGTGTCTGGAGTCAAGCAATCAGACCACCCAGGACCAGGCCCCAGAGAAGGCTTCACACTGTCCCCGGGGGATGCTGACACCCCTTTCATTTCCGTCAGTCAGCCCGCAGGCCACAGATGGCAGTGTTCACATCGTCTCCTGGCTGTGTGTCATCGACTTCAAGAAAGGAGAAGGCCAGAGCACAGTGGCTCACGCCTGCAATCCTAGCACTTTGGGAGGCTGAGGCAGCCATATCATTTGAGCCCAGAAGTTTGAGACCAGCCTGGGCAACATGGCAAAATCCTATCTCAAATTAAAGAAAAAAAATTATATGTATATTTATGTGTGTGTGTGTGTGTGTGTGTGTGTGTGTGTGTTTAAAATTTGCAAAAATAGAATAAAGAAAATCTTAGTAAATACAGTAAGTGTGGCTGGGTGCTCACACCTGTAATCCCAGCATTTTGGGAGGCCAAAGCGGGTGGATCGCTTGAGGTCAGGAGTTCAAGACCATCCTGGCCAACATAGTGAAACCCGGTCTCTACTAAAAATGCCAAAACTTAGCCAGGCGTGGTGGTGCTCACCTCACTGTAGTCCCAGCTACTTGGGAGGCTGAGGCGTGAGCCAAGATCGCACCACCGTACTCCAGAGGGACTCTGTCTCAAAAAAAAAAAAAAAAAAAAAACACAATACAATAAGGTCTGTGTTTGTTGGATAATGTTTCTTTTCAAGTCCAACAGAGTACAAAGACAAAAAAAAGAAGAAGACGAAGAAGGGTAAGATCCAGAAGGGTGATGTGAGGAGACAGGGAAAGGAAGAGAGGCGATGAGAGAAGGAAGAGAGAGGGAGACAGAAGAGGGGTAGAAGGAGGAAAGAGAGAGGAAGAGAGGGGAAGGAGAGAGGAAAAGAGTGGGGGGATAGACAGGGAGGAGAGAGAGAAAGAGGAGAGGGAGGAGAAAGAGAAAGAAAGAGAAGAAAGCAAAAAGGTGGAACATATAGACAGAAAGAGAAGGAGGGGGAGAGAAAGGGGGGGCAGGTGAGGCAGAGAGAGGGGAGAGACAGAAAGGAAGGAAGAAAGGAAGACAGAAAAAACCCTCTAGTTTTTGCAGCTGGTGAGCGAAGCCTCTCCACAGCCCAGCATTTCCAGAAGCTTCTGCCTTCCCTGAAGTTGCAGGATAGAAGAGTTCCGCCAGCACTCCCGGGAACTCAGGAGCAGGCAGCTGCGCAGCCCGCGTCCACCGCCCACCTCCAGAACTTCCTTCAGGGCCTGGCAGAATCGCCGCGAGGAACTTGCCTCAGAGTGTGTCTCAGATCAGCTGTAATGCTCGGCTCCCAATAGGAGTGTGTGTGTTTTCTTTGCAGAAATTTAACACTTTAGGGATTTTTAAGTCAGAAGGGGGAAATATCAGTTGTAAGGGTGGAGAAACAGGGAAGTGAACCGCCAAGATTCCCCCAAATGTGGTTGTCGCATACAACGGGGGTGCCACATGCCAGAGTGGCAGGGGCTCATGGTGAAGGCTCTGGTACCTGCTCTCAACAACGCAACACGGGTCCCCCTCGAAAAGCACCAGCATCAGGACACTGCGGTGACTTTCTGTTCATCCCTGGGTGATCTCTGCACGAAATTCTAGCCATCTTTCCAGCAGCAAACACTCAGCGCCAACTATGTGTCAGGCACAGTGCGCACAACATCCAGCACAGGAGCAATGGGAGAAATGTGCCTAGGTGTGACAGTAGCGCAGCAAGGAGAGACCCAGGAAGGCTTCCAGAGGAGGCGACATCTAGCAAGAGTCAAAGTGGGAGAAGTCAGGGAAACGGGGAGGGGCATGGAGAATGCAAACCAGCGAGTTCAAGACCTGGCTGGCCAACGAAACCCCATCTTCACTAAAAATACATAAATTAGCAGGGCGTGGTGGCACATGCCTGTAGTCCCAGCTCCTCAGAAGGCTGAGGCAGGAAGATTGCTTGAATTCAGGAGGCGAAGGTTGCAGTGAGCCAAGATAGCACCATTGCACTCCAGCCTGGGTGTTAGAATGAGACTCTGAAAAAGAAAGAAGGATAGAAAGAAAGAAAGAAGGAAAGGAAGGAAAGAAGGAAGGAAGGAAAGAAGGAAGGAAGGAAGGAAGGAAGGAAGGAAGGAGGGAGGGAAAGAGAGAGAAAGAAAGAAAGAGGGAAGGAAGGAAAGAAAGAAGGAGAAAGAAGGAGAGAGAGAGACAGACTGGGAGGAGGAGTCTCTATCTGTTAGGGCTGCCATGACAAAGGCCCACGGCCTGGGTGACTTAGAAAATTTCTCATAGTCCCAGAGGCTGGAAGCTCCTGATGAAGCTGTCAGAAGGCTTGGTTTCTTCTGGGACCCCATCCTTGGCTTGCAGATGGCCGCCATCTTTCTGCATCCTCACGTGGTCATCTCTCTGTGTTGCCTGTGTCCTAATTTCTTTTTTGTTTGTTTTTGTTTTGTTGTTGCTTGAGACAGAGTCTTGCTCTGTAGCCCAGGCTGGAGTGCAGTGGCGTGATCTCGGCTCACCACAGCCTCCACCTTCTGGGTTCAAGTGACTCTCGTGCCTCAGCCTCCCAAGTAGCTGGGATTATAGATGCGCACCACCACGCTTGGCTAGTTTTTGTATTTTTAGTAGAGATGGGGGTCTCACTATGTTGCCCACACTGGTCTTGAACTCCTGACCTCAAGTGATCCTCCTGCCTCGTCCTCCCAAAGTGCTAGGATTACAGGGGTGACCCACGGCACCTGGCCTCTAATCTCTTTTCATGGGGACACCAGTCCTACTGGATTAGAGGTTCATGCAAACAGCCTCATTTTAACTTAATCACCTCTTTAGACATCTGATTTCCAAGTACGGTTCCATTCTGAGGTATTGGGTATTGGAACCTCAACATGTGGATTTTGGCAGGACACAATTCAGCCCATTGGCTGTCGTAGGAGCTCAGAGTGGAGATGACGAGCCACAAATTCAGGCAGTAGGGGTGCAGATAGGAGGAGAGAGAAACTGGCGTGGAAAGCTGCTGGGGGAGATCCGAGATGACTCCCAGTTTTTAGCATGGACGATCGTGCCATCTGCAGAGGTGTTGGCAGGGAATGGAGATGAGGAGGGATGTGTTTCTTCTGCAGTATGTGACAATGACTGCGGGCAGGGATTTGTAAGAAAACAGCCGGAGCCTGAGGTCTGAGTATTATCCTATGCGGAGGGCAGCTGAAACCAGATGTGAAGATGAGATCTCTGCCCAGAAAATGTAGAGCGAGAACAGAAGACCGGCAACCAAACCCTGAGGAAGAGAAGCTTCTGAGGAGTGGGCAGACTGCGAGGATTAATCATTTGTAATTAAGACTCAGAAACAGAAGCACTTGCCGTCTTCTTTCTGTTTAGCCGGAAGCAGAGTCCTACTAAACCATAAAGAAGGATGGGAATCGAGAGCACTAATAAAGATGAAATGATGTGAACCACGAGTTCCATAAAAAGAGAATGCAACGAGAATCAAGGAAGGAGTTATTGATGGGTTCTTGTTTGTTAATTAGAGGTCTGGCTTTCTCTGTCTTCTCATTTACTACATAATGCTGGTGAATTAATAGATTTCTCAACAAAAGGACATTTAAATCAATGTATGACACCTGTTTAAATTCTTAAGCAGCCATTAATTACACATTCTTAAGAAAATGAGCTATGACACAACTCTCCTAACCGCATAATTCCTATCTGTGATTCTTAATCAGACGACTTTTCAGCTGCAAGACGGATCTTTTCTATTCATCTCCTCTGGTTCTGACCAATTAAACGTTTTCTTTCGTAATCATAACATGTCATGTGCCAAATCTTCAAAAGAAAAGGAGCTTGTTAGCAACATGCCATTTCCTGTTGCTAATTTATGCTGAATTTGAATTCTTAAAAGTATAACATATACGTGTAGAACATTATTACCACATCCAGGCTTAGTTAAAAAAAAAAAGCAATATTTTCTTTGGCTTGATTTTATGCAAAGTTTTTAAGAACAATTCTTTTTTTAAAAAAAGTTTATCAATTAATAATTGTATTCCTATAAATTGAGGTTAAATTTTGCACATAATTTGTACAGACAGAAAATACAAGTACAAATTATAAGGGTGTGTAAGTTTGTTCAGAAGGAATCATTATTTTGAAAGGAATTAGAATGCCTATGTAGACAGCTCTTTGGTGTTTTATAGCTTGACTCATGTTTAACTCTTACTGACAGCACGTATCTTCAAGTCATTTGCTTCATAACCATCCAGTAGCCAGTATAGATTTCTTTTCCAGAAACCAATCATTCCCAGACATCAAAGCTTGAATTTGCTACACTGAGGATTTCTGACCCAATCCAGGGGCAGAGCTGGGGAGCGGTGGTCTGGTTCCTAGTCAGCCACTCAGCCTCAAATTCAACCCTGACCTGGCTAGGCCTAGCTCTCAGAGCTGCTTACTAAGCAGGGGTAAATCAAGAGTTTATGGCATTGGCCGGGTGCGGTGGCTCACGCCTGTAATCCCAGCATTTTGGGAGGCCCAGGCGGGCAGATCACCTGAGGTCAAGAGTTCAAGACCAGCCTGGCCAACATGGTAAAACCCCGTCTCTACTGAAAACACAAAAATTAGCTGGGTATGATGGAACATGCTCATAATCCCAGCTACTTGGGAAGCTGAGGCAGGAGAATTGCTTGAACCCAGGTTTGGGGGTTGCAGTGAGCCGAGATTAAACCACTACACTTCAGCCTGGGCGACAGAGCAAGACTCCATCTAAAAAAACAAAGAGTTTATGGCATAGACCAGGGCCACACCTGGCCACACAGGTACAGTTACCTACTGTCTATGACTAGACAAACTCAGCTACCCCATTTATGTACATATTGCCTATGGCAGAGTTGAGTAATGCAACAGAGACTGCATAAGCAAAGCCTAAAATATTTACCATCTGGCCCTTTACCAAAAACAAAACAAAAAAAGCCGACTTCCGGTATAGACTATTTGCTCTTTTCAATTCAAACACCTCAAAGTACTTTGACCATGGGAAACATATTCATTCCTCCCTGAAGAACGAGGATATATAAAGACACATTCTGGCTGGGCATGGTGGCTCATGCACGTAATGCCAGCACTTTGGGAGACTGAGATGGGAGGATCAGGATCACTTGAGGCCAGGACTTTGAGACCAGTCTGGGCAACATAGTGAGACTCTGTCTGTACAACAACTAATAAAAAAAAAAAATTATTCAGGCATGGTGGTGCGTGCCTATAACTCCAGCTCTTCAGGAGGCTGAGGCAGAAGGACTGCTTGAGCCCAAGAGTTCGAGGCTGCAGTGAACTATAATCCCACCACTGCACTCCACCCTGGGTGACCAAGCAGGACCCTGTCTTAAAAAAAAAAATTCTGGCTGGGCGAAGTGGCTCATGCCTGTCATCCCAGCACTTTAAGAGGCCGAGATGGGTGGATCACCTGAGGTCAGGAGTTTGAGACCAGCCTGGTCAACATGGTGAAACCCTGTCTCTCCTAAAAATACAAAAATTAGCCAGGTGTGGTGGCATGCACCTGTAATCCCAGCTACTTGGGAGGCTGAGGCATGAGAATCGCTGGAACCCGGGAGGCAGAGGTTGCAGTGAGCCGAGATTGCACCACTGCATTCCAGCCTGGGGGATAGAACGAGACTCTGTCTCAAAAAAAAAAAAAAAAAAATTAAAAACCAACAACCACCACCTCCAACAAAAAACATTTTAAGAAGCAACCACTTTGTTGCCTACCACCATTTGATTCGGATCTGTACTAAAAAGCAGCTTTCTTTTATTCTTACACTATCCCCTTTTAGTTGGACTCTGTATTCCCTGTCCTCTAAAAGAAGTCTGGAAGCAAACCATCAGTTGGTCTAACGTAACACATTATGGTCTTTTGGTAGATGTGAGTCACTGATTTTTTTGCCCATTGAGTCAATAATATTTGGGAGCCTGCAAAATTGGGGGCTGGAGTTACTGCCCCTCATCTAGTCCTTCATCTGGGATAGTGTGGAGTCTTCAGTCATCACACTCTGTTGTCAGACATCTGGGAGCACTGGGCTAGCAAGGCTCATGGGATGGGGCCAGACATTTCTGAAGCGTCCGGCAGGGAGAGCATAGCTGGGTAGGAAGCTTGCCTGTCTCTATTGTAGACATTGCTTGCTCATCACACACTGAAAGCCCTTACAGCTTCCTGCCTCCAATTTGACCAGTCCCACCTAACATCTCCAGACCTCACCATCTCACAGGGTACTTACACAAAGACAAGATGCCTGTGTTTCTGGTACACGCTTTTTTGCAAAATCAAAATCTGCCCAGATGACTCTTCACATACTAGTCCTCTCACTAACGAAAAGCTTTTCATGCATAAATGTGGGGCTGCCCCTGCGTTCAGCCTGAGAACACAGCCAGAAAATAGAAATTGGAGAGCGCAAGAAAGTTCCTCCCTCCATTCGATTATGTTCATCCTCTGAAGGCCACCGATGAAAGCAGCCACAGGTGCAGACACTTCATGAAAGCGGGTAAACAGGGACATAACCATTCCCAACCTTTTCTCTCGTACCTGATCCCCTTGCAGGGTGTGCTGGTCAAGGGGTGTCTTGGTGGCGATGTTGCTGTAGTAGGCATATGACAGTTCCCAGTCCAGGGGGTAGTTGTCAATACCCTGGTAGTGTTTGTACCCAAGATTCATTGAAGACAGTCTCTCACTCCCTTGGCCTCCAACCAAACTATACAACATGCCCTGTTAGGAAGAAATTGACGAAGTGTTCACGAGATTGTAGATAGGGTTATAATATCCTGACACTGAAAGGTCATCAGACCCAGTTCCTATACATAATCCTAGCCCTTCCAGAAACATGTTAACTTGCCTTTTAAAAAATATAATAAAATGAAATAAATCTTTAGAGGAAAAAAAGCCAACCCGGCTTCCTATTGGTTTACAAATCTGCAGCTAGCTGCCCTTCCTAATGTCAAACAGCTTCAAACGCCCTGACTTTTGCCTCTTCCTGGTACAAATGGGGATCTTTCGTGACTTCTCCCGCAGCACCTTTTGGGCGCCAGCCAACCATCCTAAGTCCCTTGTTCTGCTTCAGTGACATCATCGATGGACACAGGGTCTGGATGGCGGGTCCATGTCCCATCCTCAAACTCTCAGAACGTTAGTGCTGGAAGGGTCTTTGGGAGATTGACTGGTCTGACCACCTCATTTCACAGTTGGGAAAAGAGGGGCCCAGGAAGGGGACGTCGATTGTCCATGGTCAACCAGCCACTTTGTGGCAAACTGTTCTCATTATTCCACCCTTGTGGGGACCGCTTCAGGGACTCAGGAAAACATGCTGTCATTCAGGAGCATCTGTAAGCCACAGGCGCCACGAGCACATCACTGGACGGACACAGGGACCCACTTGGGCACATCTCAACAGTCTGAGCCTCCCCCAAACCACGAATGCACAATCACCTATGCAAATCTGAAAACAAAAGGCGGTCAGGGAACATTTCGCCGGACTTATTGTGATGGCTCATTTTGTGTGTTAACGTGACTGTGCCATCGGGTCCCCAGATGAAACATCCTTTCTGGATGTATCTGTGAGAGCGTTTTGGATGAGATGAACATTTGAACCGGTGAGGTGAGCTGTGCACACGGCCCTCTTCACTTCGAGTGGGCATCATCCAATCTCTTGAGGGCCTCAATCGGACAAAAAGGCAGAGGAAGGAGGAACTGGTCGCTTTTTGCTTCCTGCCTGCCAGCTTGAGGCAGGAAGACATCAGCTTTTTTTTTTTCCTGCCCTTGGACTGGAATTTACGGCATCATCTCTCCTGATTGTCGGGCCTTCGGGCTTAGACTGAATTACATTCCTGGCTTTCCTGGCCCTCAGCTTGTAGACGGCAGACCGTGGGACTTCTCAGCCTCCATAATTGCATGAGCCAATTCTTTATAAGAAACCTCTTCCTATATATATCTAATCCCATTGGTTCTGTTTCACTGGAGAACCCTGACTAATGCACTTATGAAAATGTAATTCTAAATGTTAGGCAAGTTGCATAATAAATTTGGATTCAAAACCAGAAATGAAGCCGTCTGGTATGGTATTTATTTTGATGACAGACTGCTGGATGCAGCAATACTTTGCTTCAAGGTCCAGGTGACTTCACTTAGCTAAAAAGTGACGTGGGGATAACGGTCTCAGAGTGGAGTAATTACAAGAATTTGGTAAGAAGCACCTGTTCTTGAAAAACTGGGGTTCTGGAAAGCCCTGGCACTGTTCCTTAGCTGGTACACCAATCATACTCCCAAGGCCTTGTCTAGAAATAGATGAAGTGCCCTTTTTCACTCACTGAAAGCAAAGGATCCTGTATTTAACACAGCCCCAGGACATTTATCTTGAGTGTAAAGATTTTTAAAGGACTCCAAGGAGCTGCAACACGTCCAGTCCTACCAGGGGCATGAGAGCACTGTTCTGCAAATATAACATAAGTGACTGATGGTAATGGAACCATGAAATACTCTACCTGCAGCTGATCCTGAGGAACATTTAGTCCAGTCTCATAAAAGACTGCGAGGTAGTAGGATGCTTTATGGTATCCACAGCAGCTGGAATCCATCAGAAAAGGGGACGATAGAGCTAATTTGGTGAAGACCATCAATGCTAGAGAGTCTCTTTACAGCCTTCTCAAATATCTTCCCCCCCGATTTCTGATACAGATTCATTTTGGTTCCTTGGCACTGTAAATTACACAATTCAGAGCACACACAATTAATTACCATGGGATCGACATGGCTTTAGAAAGAAGAGGAAAAGCCAATTAAAGCACCTGAGTTATTGATACGGTTGGTCCTGCAGCGCCTCAAAATATACCACCTTCCAGGGAGGTAAATTAAACCCTTTGGGGATGCCATGGTGTCATTCTGTAAATAGCTCTGGCACTAAATGACAGCCTAGTATCCTGGGGGAAGATGTGCTGTATGTAGCTCAGAAAGCACCTCAGGAGAGTAATTTACTCAGTGTGACTCACCACCAAATCAGGACCACTGCAACTTCCATAGAGACTTTTCCCCCTCTAAGATTCCCTAAAGAAGAATGTGTTTATCTCAGTAACAGTTCCTAGGTGCTGCTCTAAAAAGTTGAGCAAAATAACCTTATTTTCAGATGCTTTTTTCTTTTTTTTGAGACGGAGTCTTGCTCTGCCACCCAGGCTGGAGTGCACTGGTGCGATCTTGGCTCACTGCAACCTCCACCGCCTGGGTTCAAACGATTCTCCTGCCTCAGCCTCAGGAGTAGCTGGGATTATAGGCACGCACCACCACGCCCAGCTAATTTTTTTTTTTTTTTTTTTTGTATTTTTAATAGAGACATGGTTTCACCATGTTGGCCAGAATGATCCCGATCTCCTGACCTCATGATCGGCCTGCCTCAGCCTCCCAAAGTGCTGGGATTACAAGTGTAAGGCACCGTGCCCAGCCTTTAGATGCTTTCTAAACATCTTTTGTCCCCGTTTTTCTCATGGGTCTCCAAATATAAAAAGAACGAGTTAACTTTTATTGAGAACTTACAACATGCCAAGTAGTGGGTTATGTGTCTTACGTAAGTTATGTTATTTAATTGGTACACATTTATAAGGTTGGTACTATCTTCAGCATCCCCATTTTTCACACAGAGACTGAGGCCTGGAGAAGAATAACTTGTCTAAAGTTACAAAGGCTGGCAAGAGACAGAGCCAAGCATGGAGCCCAGCTTTGAAGGTCACTAAAGCCAGAGTTCACAGTCACCCTCCTGCACGTACCCCAGTGAACAATCAGCTGCCTTCATAGACTTGTTTACGTGACTGCTTTAAGCTATATGATGCTTCTTTTTACATAATTCTCCCATGAATCTATAAGCTGCTCATCATTTAAGCCCAAACAAGCCAGTTTTACGGCCCTAGATATATCTGTTAGAGTCTGCCTTCATCATTCATGTCTATCATCAATTCAGCCAACAAACGTGTACTTTTTATTACGTGAAAGGCACTGTGCTAGATGCTATGTTACAAAAGACCACATAGGATTGCAAAATACTATTTACATTTAACTTAAGACTTAACTTTTAACTTAAGACTTACATTTAACTTAGGACTTGAATTAAATGTAAATGTACATGTAAATAACGTTGATTTAAATGTTAAGTTAAATGTCAACTAAAATTTCACCTGCCTATGTCCAACATTTTTCTTTTTTTCTTCATTCCATCCAAAATTAATTTGGTTTTTTTTTAAAGCTCAAGAGGTACCAAGAGACTCACTCTTATCAGCCCTTCATCAAGATCGAACAGAGTAGAATCTGCAATGTGGGAAGGTTGGGGATGGGTTTACTTAAAGGCAATTCCCTTGCAGAAGTCCATGCTAAAAAAGGAAGTTGGGGTCAGAAGGACTCACAGAAGAAATTGTGAATGCTGACACGTTGTCAGTGAGTGGGTGCTGGTCCCTGGGGGCACACGGGCGGGTTGGGTGTTCCTGGGAAGGGGACACTGTGCCTGTGCTCACAGACCCTGGGCTGTAAGGAAGGAGGCAGCCACCACCTCCACTAGCTCTAAGGCATCCTCTAGCTACTGGCTCCTGGAACTCCTCCCTGCCTACCTGCTGGCTCTGCCTTTGCTTCCTTGATCGCAAGTACCTGGCATAGTAGGTGCTGAAAAAATTCACTTTACTGAACGAATGTTCCTTTCTCTGTATTTTTAAAAAACTCCCCAGAGAAATAACAGCTTGTTGTAAAAAAAAAAAAATGCAGATTTGTATAAAATGAAAACAGAAATCCCCTCTCCCTCCATCTTTCTTTAATAATGAAGACAAAAACTGTTAAAAGCTTGGTATGTAGGCTTTGAGGTTTTTCCTTTGTATATACAATAATTCATATCCACATCTATTTACATATCTACATACATATTTTCTTAACCAAAATGGCGTATTATGCCATTGTAGATTCTGACTCTCAACTTCCTTTTTTAAATTAACTACACGTTAGGATAACTCTCTGGGGCTGTCAGAAGCTCATTCTTTCTAATGCTTCAATAGCACTGCATTCCATAGCTGTACTATTTTCTCTACCAGGCCTCTATTTTTAGACTCCTGGGTTGTTTCCAGTGGTTTTACTGTAACCAACAACATGGCAATGAACATCCTCGAACATGTTCGTTTCCCTCTGCTAATCTGTTAGGATGATATCTGCATGGTAACACCCTTTTTCAGCAGCAGCCTGGGGAATCTCATTTTGGATTTTCCTTTTGCATAGTTGAGAGAAGTCCGTTCTACCCAATCTTTAGCCGTGATAAGAACACGAATACACTGAATTCAGCAGGCACTGTAGCACTCAGAGTTGCAAAATAAATTCTACTGTCACTTATTCATGTGTTTACTTTTAAAGATGTGCTCATCTCGGATGCCTCTCTGCACATTCTCAGCAAAGCAGCATTAACATTTGTTAACGATTCATCCCTGCCTCACCTACTCTGCCAAATGCCTAACTAAGATGATGAGTTTTGCCAGAGTACGCACGGAGCTGAGCTTTGTGGGCTCAGAGGAGGGAAGAGACTCCAAACCAAAAGGAGCTTCAAATGAAATGCCTGCCCTGCCGACCCCTGGCACAGAACCCCAGAAATCATTAGCAGGAGCGCCCAAGTAGCTGAGATTGCTGGAGAATAAGGAGCAAAAGGGAATCCTTCACAAAGCTCAAATCTTAGCACAAAAACACTTTGCAGATTGAAACACAGGTAGTTTGAAAGGGCTGCATTTTTTCTTTTGTACATGAAATTCAAAACCTCCCTCCAAAATATAACCAAACAATATTTTCTCTGAAAAGGAATCTAAATAATTTTCTGCACTAGTAAATACAATAAAAAATAATAATTCTAAGGTAAAGCTGCTCATTTTGCTCATTTGGTAAACTTTGAATTCCAACTGTTGCTCGAAAGCAAAGGCATAATGTCTTGGGTGATATTGTGAAACTGGGGATTTTAAAGTCAGTTTAATGAAACTGTTAATTTCACCCATCTGGCTTAGCATATGCATTTTTTTCCTAGTCAATCTGTAACTAAAAACATACCTTGTTTATGGAGATTAATGGTTAAATGAAGAAACAAACAAACAAAATAGAAGAAGCTATTTTCTTTCTTTCAGCACCCAAAGCAAAGGAACAAAAGCCACAACCACCATTAATTACCCCTTACTATTTTCCATGTAGCACAGAATCGTTTATTTTGCTCTTTTTCTCTTTTTTTTCACAGTAATACCATCAGGTCACTGTTTGTGTGCTCATCATTAGAAGAGGCAAAAAGGAAGAATATGAGAAGGTAGCCACTTGCTGAAAGCCCCAGGACTGGGACCAGTGTCTGTTTGAGAATTCAGGCGGAGAAAGGCACCTCATTCCTTGTGAGAGGAATGGAGACATCAATAGGAAAGTCATTTTTAGTTTCAAGCTTCTGAAAGGTGTAATGCATCCAAAGTAGAAGTTTGAATGGGGGAAAAAAGGAAAGGAGAAAATGTCACTTAAACATTAAAAGGAGTGATCTTCACCAAGTTGACCAGTTGATAGAAACACAGGGCATTCCTCATTTGCACTCTGACCTGGAGACCCTCATTAGGTTTAAAGGCTGCTTTCTCTTTCACAAAAAACCTATTGGTACCTTTCTGTACTGTGTAAATTTTATTTTCTTTCTTCTTTTTTTATTTCACTTTATTTTTTTGAGACAGTCTTGCTCTGTCGCCCAGACTGGAGTGCAGTGGCATGATCTTGGCTCAATGCAACCTCCACCTCCCAGGTTCAAGCAATTCTCCTGCCTCAGCCTCCTGAGTAGCTGGGATTATAGGCATGCATATCACGCACAGCTAATTTTTTTTTTCTTTTTTTTTTTTTTTTTAGTAGAGATACGGTTTTGCCATGTTGGCCAGGCTGGTCTTAAAACTCCTGGCCTCAAGCAATCCAGCCACCTCTGCCTACCAAAGTGCTGGGATGACAGGCATGAGCCACTGCACCAGGCCTAATTTTTTTTTTTAATAGATGTAGGGCTTTGATATGTTACTTAGGCTGGTCTTAAACTCGTGGTCTCGAGTGATCCTCCTGCCTTGGCCTCCCAAAGGGCTGGAATTACAGGTGTGAGCCTCCACTCCTGACCCTGTGTAAATTTTCTGATTTTACACGTCATTTTCCTCCCTACCTTCTTCCTTTCCTTCCCCTCCTTCCTGTCTGTCTGTCTCTCTCCCTCCTTTCAGGGCTGTTATTCTCTGGGCAAGAAAAGCATAGTCCATTGTTTGTTTTCTTGATGTCTCTGTGTATTTTTTTTAAACTAAAATGTATGCTTTTTCAAAACAAGATACTAAAGATGACGGTTCTTCAACAAACAATAGGGAACACAGCTCTTAAAAGGAAGTGGTGTTCCCGATGTTATTATGCAACATAATTGTATTTCTAACGTCTCCATTCTTTGCATTTTAAGGTCTCCAAATAAACATCGAAATTGTTGGCAAGAATAAAGTCAAAAGCAAAGTAGAGCTTCGCTAGTGCAGCCAGTCACTCCTTGGCATATCCTGTGGCGACACCTCTGCCCCCGCACTCAGCACTCCAGAGCCTGCAGGCAAGAGGCAGGCAGGGGCCCTGAAGGGACGCAGATGGTGTCAGCCCAGGGAGGCGAGCCCAACCTTGGACCTGGCCCCATCCCAGATAACCATTTGTTGGCAGACCTGGGGACTTCCTTTAGCCACAGACACTGGCTCCCTTGGTCAGAGATGCCTAATGCAGGATGAAAGGCAGGAAAGTAGTGAATAGGTCTGGACTTGGAGCAGATGTCCCTGGGGGGGACGCTGCCCACCCCCCCCCGCCTTCCTGTCACCTGTTCAGTGCCTTTGTGCCCTTCCTCACTGCTCCCCTGCCACAATCAGGAGCCCAGCCTGCCGCTGCCATCCCTGCAGCCTCTCCCCAGCCTGGTCCTCATCGCTTCTCTTCTCGGGATGCCAGAGCCCCATTCAAAGGGCTTTTTAATTCAAACAGCTCAGTTTTGACAGGCAAAGTGTGACAGGAAAGTAAAAGAAAGAAATGGGCCAGCACAACTCTTAAATAATGAAAAAACATGCATATTAAAACACTACCATAATAGCATTAGAAAAAGCCCAAATGCTAATAGGGTCATTTCTATGCTCTGTCAGGAGCCATTTTCCTAGAGAATTGGAGGTTCCCCAGGAAACAACATAATGGTTGACCAATCAGAGTCCTCCCTTCCGGAGTCCTAAGTGTGGGGTCTCGTGTTGGATGCCACCCCAGAGTCTGGAGGTTGGTGAGTTACGGGCCACAGCAGCACAGGAGAATCCCCGTGCCAAGCAAGAAAATCAGGATGCAGAGTGGAGGCCCTGGAATGCCCGAGGCAGCAAGGGACTCGGCCACATCTATATGCATTGCAGTTGGGTGCCCCGAGTAGCCCCGCCATGTTTAATTGGAAAGCCGTGCCCACTCTGGGCAGCAAGGAACGGGTCCTATTAGACATCACAGTGGAAAGCACCAGTGGGAACAGCTGCATCTTATACCAGGTTAGCACATCAGCTGTCAAATGTTCAACAAGCCTCCCTCCTCTTGCACCCCCTGGCACGTGGCACAGAGTTGTGTGTGGGCTGGTCCACGATTTTCATTATGGTCGCCCCAGGGCCTGGCACCGGGGCTGGGATGCCCCCGGTACATGGGTCCTGAATTGGTTTTTCGGGTACCTCGGGGCTGCTTTACATCTTAGAACCTGTATGTCTCAGCAACTAGATTACAGATGGTATGAAAGCAAGAAGGGAGACTGGCTACATTTTTGGAATTCTTTTGTAAATGAGTGTGCACAGACCTCAGTAGGATTCTGGTCTACTGCTGCTGACAGCAGAGAGCTGGCAAACAGGGTCCTGGTAGACCTGAGAAACAGAATGATGTTTATAGAAGTGTCTACCGAGAAAAAGCAGCCGCTCCTCAGAGGAAACGGGCTGAGGGAGACTGGGAGGAACGAGGGCAAGGTAGAAAGAAGTGGAATAAGCCCACGGAACTCTTATCAGCCCACAGAACTGGGTTGGAGCTGTGGCTTAGCTCGCGCAGACCTTGAACTTGGGTCTCCTGGAAGTCAAATTCCTCATTCCCTCAGTGATTCATTGACCCAACAAAGATGTTTTGAGAACTAACATTGAGATCACTTATTCATTTGGGCTGCATTTAGTCATTTACTCAACAAATACTTACTGAGGCAAGGGTCTTAAGAGGAAACAAACCCAGAGATTGTCTTTGAGGTTTTTTTTCTTGTTTTTTTTTTGTTTGTTTTATTTTATTTTATTTTGATAGTAGCCATCCTCATGGCTGTAATTTATTTATTTATTATTTTATTTTATTTTATTTATTTTGAGATGGAGTCTCGCTCTGTCGCCCAGGCTGGAGTGCAGTGGTGCTATCTCGGCTCACTACAACCTCCACCTCTTGGGTTCAAGAGATTCTCCTGGCTCAGCCTCCTGAGTAGCTGGGACCACAAGCGTGTGCCACCACGCCCAGCTAATTTTTGTATTTTTAGTAGAGACAATGTGGCCAGGACGGTCTCGATCTTGACCTCGTGATCCACCCGCCTTGGCCTCCCAGAGCACTGGGATTACATGCTAAGCCACCGTGCCCGGTCAGTGTAACGTATTTTTGTGCAGTAATTTATATATTGGGGGAAGTCTGGTTTAACTGGAATTTAAAATGCAAAGCTTTTATAAAGTGACATAATGTCTACGAAGAACTTCGTGGACAGAAAGATAGCATACAGACCTGGGGGGGACAGGGTCGCCTGAACAGAGTTCATCTTACCCCGCCTTGAGTCATACCACTCGATCCTACACGTGTCTCTGTCACTCACTCGGTGGCAAGCTTGTTAAGGGTGGTGCAAGAAGTGGAAGTATCCAACTTATACTTTCAGTTCTCGACAGTGCCTGCCATGGTGCTAGGCATATGTTAGCTGCCTGTGCCATATGTGAATGAACTGATCCTTCTTCCATATGACCACACATAGTGTGTTTGTGCCCCGTACTCACCAAGGAACATACCTTGTCCACCCACACTCCTCAGTTTGCCTGCCTGGCAAACAGCTGTTATGTTTCCACTCAGATGCCTCCCCTCACATCATCTCTCCTGTCCTCCCAGGCAGACGGCTCTTCTCTGATGCCCCCCTTGCCATTGTGTAGGTATGCCCTTTACCAGAACTATCATCCTGCATCACGACTGTCGACTGTCCCGATTTCACAGTAGAGCTTAGATGTCCTCAAAGACAGGGCCAGGTGCGATGGCGCACACCTGAAATCCTAGCACTTGGAGGCCGAGGCAGGCAGATGAGCTGAGGTCTGGAGTTCTGAGATCAGCCTGGCCAACGTGGTGAAACCCCATCTCTACTAAAAATACAAAAAATTAGCCAGGTGTGGTGGCGTGCAGGTTGAGGCATGAGAATCACTTGAACTTAGGAAGCAGAGGGTGCAGTGAGCCGAGATTGCACCATTGCACTCCAGCTTTGGCAACAAGAGGGAAACTCTGTCTCAAAAAAAAAAAAAAAAAAAAAAGGCAGGATGCAGTGGCTCGCATCTGTAATCCCCAGCACTTTGGAAGGCTGAGGCAGGCAGATCACTTGAGGTCAGGAATTTAAGACCAGCCTAGCCAACATGGCAAAACCCCGTCTCTACTAAAAATACAAAAATTAGCTGGGCATGGTGGTGCATGCCTGTAGTCCCACCTATTCAGGAGGCTGAGGCAAGAGAATCACTTGAACCCAGGAGGCAGAAGTTGTGGTGAGCCGAGATCCGCCTCTGCACTCCAGCCAGGGCGACGGAGCAAGACTGTTTCAAAAAAAAGTGTTTGTGAGAATGTGGAGAAATTGGAACCCTTGTGCGCTGCTGGAGGGAATGAGGGAATATACGATGGTGCAGCTGCCGTGGAAGACAGCATGGAGCTTTCTCAAAAAAATGAAACATAGAATCACTATATGACCCAGAAATTCTGCTTCTGGATACAATATATATCCAACAAAAAATGAAAGCATGGCTCTAACGTGATATTTGTAGGCCCATATTCATAGCAAGTTATTCACAGTAGTCAAGTGGTGGAAGCAGCTCAAGTGGCCATCGATGGATGAATGGAAAAATAAAGCGTGCCACAAGCACGTCATGAAATACCATCTGCCCGTAAGTGAAAGGCAATTCTAACACACACTGCCACAGAAATGAACCTTGAGGATATTACGCTAAGTGAAATAAGCCAGTCACCAAAAGACAAATATGGTGTAAGATGCCACTTGTACGAGGTATCTAAAGTGGTCAAAACTCACAGAAATAAAAAGCAGAATGATGGCTGCCAGGGTTTGGGGATGGGGGCAACGAGGAGATGTTGACTGAGTATGGAGTTTCAGTTTTGCAAGAAAGAAGTCGTGGAGCTCGATGGCACAAGGAGGTGAATATCCTTAGCGCTGCTCAACTGTACACTTAAAACTGGTTCAGATGGCAAATTTTGTTATGTGTATTTTAGCAAGAATAAGAATTTTAAAAGATAAATCACAGCCCTTAAAGAGGAAAAATGTAAATATTTGGCGACTCTCGCTTGTAGTAGAAGAATGAGGTTATTCTGGGAGCAACTCAAAGGTCGGACCTCACAGGACGAGAATGTGGAGGCCACCCTTCTCCCCTCCCCCACTGGTTGTTAATGAAGCCGAAGCCTCCCCACTCTCTACTCCCTGCAATGTTCTCATCTCTGCTCTGAAGTGTGTTGTTGGCTGAGATAGTGAGCAGATGATCCATCTAAAAATCACCCAGTGTTGGGGGGAAGAAACACTTTCAGGTCTGAAACGTGCATATGGAGCGTCCTGGAAGTGGAGTGCTGGCTGCATCTATGAAGAAAAGCTGCTGGCAGGGAAGAAGATGACTCTCTCAGACAGAACCAGAAATTACAGCCCATTTTCTCTTGCACCCTGATGTCATCTTATTTGTTAAAAATTCCAGAAAAAATAATTCCACAAATGAATGCCCCTTGGGGGAAACTATGCGAGCTGATGTTTTCTTTTACATTCGCCTAAATGACTCTCATTCAGAACACAGCTTCATTTTGATTCGATCCTGGCTCGTAGGGGGCACTCAGTCAATGCTTGTTCAGTAAATGAATGAATGAAAGGTTGTGAGTAACTTCAGAACACACCCACTCAGTGAAATTCCTTATCTCTGTTACTGCGCCTATTCAGTTCCTACAGTAAGGATTCCAAGCATCAAACATCTCATGCTTGAATTCTCATAGCTTATCTCAGATATGAAAAATGTAATACGATGAGGATGTTCTAATAAAGTCTATTAATCAACAGGACAGGACAGGCTAGGACAGCAGCAGAAAATAGAATGCAAACACAGTTCCTATGAACTCGAGTCATCTGAAGCACGCCGGAGCCAGCTAGGGCCAGACACCGTGGGCAGGCCGGATTGGAACGAAGGGTATTTGAGGAGCTGGGAACGGCTATGGCGTCACACTCGTCTTACTATGGTTCTTTTTATAGGAGATCAGAGTAAAGACGTGTTGGAAATATCAACTCATTTTTTTTACCCTCATTTTACAAAATCGAGTTTTCTGCATGTTTTTTTTCTCAGCCTTGTTAGGAAGCTGGATGCAACATAAGACACTAATCTTTCTCCCGGGTTTGCTGGAAGATGCTATGAGAGCCCCAAGCAAAGGCGCTGTGCCAGGCAGAGAGATGACCTCAAGGGAGTGTACGCCCCACCTCTGCGGAAGGCTCCCCCAGTCCTTCCAAAGTGACCTGGAAAAAGAGGCACTAAAGGTGATTGGGGCCCGGGGGATGGTTCTAGAAATTCACCTAAACTTCCGCTCTCCCTCCCTGCCGACTCCTAGGCCTGGGAAAGGCAGGGAGAGGAGGAAGGCAGCTGGCCATGTGCCTCTGGAAGCAGAGGCTGTGGTGGCAGGGGACGCTGGCAGGTATGGCCCCTCAGGGGAAGCCCCTTGGTGCTGTTCTAATTTGGCACCAGACTCCCCCAGTGGTAGGTTAGGCATGAATGCTGGGTCCTAACGTGGCAAATCCAGCTTTGGGTCTCCCTCTCTCCCCACTGATGGGGCCCCAGAAGCCTAACAGAGGTCAGCGGCATAGGCTCACTGAGCAGGAATCTAATGATTCTGCAGCACCGGTGCCCAGGAAGTCTTAAGGTAAGGGGATTTATGATTTAGGTTTTTAATTAGATTTCATTTCCAGGCCTCTGTAGAAAACAAAATCATTCTAAATTCTTATAAACAAAATTTTGAGCTGCAACAATAACATGAAAATGTTCTCATACACAGTATTTACTTTAAAAAGAATGTTTTGTGAAAACAATGCACTCCTGTTCTCAATCAGCAAAACGATTTTTAAGTATGATTGGAACTCTCATAACAATTTTGGCGTGGTGTGGTCTTAGCGCATTTAGCCTAGACTGTCCAACAGGCATCTGCCTCTTCTGCTTGCCAGTCTTGGGGCCGGGGGCTTCAGCACCTCCAGACAACCAACCAACAGAAACCTGGAATCATCCCTGCCCAGGAATAACAGCAAGAACACTGACATAGCAGTGGCTCTCAACTGGGGGTGATCTGGCCTCTTTGGGGACTTGGGAGCATTTGGCAATATCTGGAGATATTTTTGGAGAGGAGGGATGTGGGGAGGGTGCCATTGGTGTCTAGTGGTAGAGGCCAAATGCAGTTAAACATTGCATAACACACAGGATGGTCCCCAACAACAAAAATTCTACAGTCCAAAATGTCAATATTTCGAGACTGAGAACCCCTGCTTACGTAGGGCTTACTAAGTGCTGATACTGTTCTAAGTATTTTATATCTATATATATAGAGATATATATACACATATACACATATATACATACACATATACATACATACACACATATATATCTATATATACATATACATACATATATATATATATTCCATTTATTGAACCCAACACTAGAAGACAGATATTATTATCATCCCCAGTTTGCAGATGAAGAAATTGAGGCTCAGAGAAATTAAGTAACTTGCCCAAATCACACAGCTAGTGAGTGTTAAGTTAAAATTGGACCCAGGCCAGCTGCTCCAGAGGCCACGCCATTCATTACACAACATGACGCAGCCTCCTGCCTACACTTGTCCTTTGGGCCCACATCCAAGCAGCCACGGTGCCCCTCAGAGCCAGTCTCTACATGCTTCCGCTCTGTCCCTGTCACCATGTCCTCTCAGGCCTGCCTCCCTCTCCTCAAGGGACCATGGCAATACACTTCCTTCTTCCAGCTCCACGCCTTCTAGTTCACCTCCCTGACGTTTGCTGCCACCAGAGTCACCTCAAAATCCCAGATCTGACCATGCCTCTACCTCTTGCTTGAAACCCTTCAACAGGTCCCTGCCACCTGCAAGGTAAAGCCCGAACTCCAGGATGGTGTCTGAGCGCTCGTCGGAATAAACACTTTGCAGGCCTTCTCCTGCTTCCCCGTCGTCTCCGCACCAACATCGTGTGACATGCTGTGCTGTTACCACCTCTCAGGGCCTGCTCTGTCTGCGATTCCCACCCCCAACTTTCTTATTTGGTAAACACCTGCTGACCCTTCAAGAATAAGTCCCAGTGTCTCCTCTTCCCGGAAGCCTTCCCAGAACACCTCAGTCCTCCAGGTAGAATTGACCACTCCCTCTTTTGTGTCTCCACCATTCGCTTCTATGCCTTTAATAAAATGCTGGGTGCAGTGGCTCATGCCTGTAATCCCAGCACTTTGGGAGGCCGAGGTGGGCAGATCACAAGGTCAGGAGATCGAGACCATCCTGGCCAACATGGTGAAACCCCATCTCTACTAAAATACAAAAATTAGCTGGATGTGGTGGCGCGTGTTTGTAATTCCAGCTACTCAGGAGGGAAGCTGAGACAGGAGAATCACTTGAACCCAGGAGGCGGAGATTGCAATGAGCTGAGATCCAGCCACTGCACTCCAGCCTGGCAACAGAGCAAGACTTCGTCTCAAAAAAAATAAAATAAAATGCATTACTATTTTTCTTTGCTTTCAAGTCCATTCCTCAAAGACAGAAGCATTGTGTTATTTCACGTATCTCTGAAGTCTAGCCAAGTAACTGAGTAGTCACTCAGTGAGTATCAGAAGAATGAATAATAAAATATCCTCTATGACTTGAATTCTTTGCAAGACGGTCACTATCTACAAAGGAAATCTATGCTGTTAGACACTGCCATTCTCAGGCAGTGGGTGCAATGTAAGTCACTCATCTTACATGAGGCAGAAGTCAGTTTCTGCATTGCCTCCACTCAAGGTCTGGTTCTATGCCCGGGGACTACCTGGAGTTGCCTCTCACCACTAAGACAAGTGGCACCTCCCTGTTAGGATCCTCTTCACCAGGCTGAACATTTCCAGCTGCCTCTCCTCTTCCCAACAGGCATGGTTTCAAGATCCCTCATGGCCCTAGAGCATGCACTGAATTACTAAGCAAACCCAAATTGCAGTGGGCCTTCAGAGAAGCTGGTGGCATCTGGGAAGTTTATGCAGATTCCTGATATGATGCTTAAAGTGTACTTCAAATCAGAGGTCCTAAGTTCAAGTGCCTGTGGGCTCAGATGGGTCAGATCCATGAATGAAGTAAGCAAGAGGTGATGAAATAGATAGGACGGGCTGTGGGTGGACAAAGTGTGCCTGGTCTCACCTCCACAATTGCTGCCACATGGGAGAAAGGCCCAGTCTTGCCAGATCTTTAAAAAAAACCTAGAAATTTGCATTTTCATACAAGTTTTTTAGATACACATAACTAATTTTTTTTTAACATATACAACAAGGTATTTTCCAAATCAACGGCATCCGGGGGCTGGCTCTGGCTGCAGACTGTCCATTTGTGGCCTTGGCTTTAAATAAAGAATTGCTTGAGCTATTCCTAAATTTAAGTTTTTGCATTTAGTGTTGGAAGTGTGCACAGATATATCGAGAGTTGTGGACATACAAGGGCAGAATTTAAATTTGAAATTAAACTAGAACACTAGGGTTAAAAATAACTTTGAGGCATAAATCACCAAACAGGGTGAGTGAAACAGAGAAAAACAAGGAGCCATTCTAACCAGGGCCCAAAGCCGAGGCAAAGACTCAATTACCAGTCAGCAAATCCATCTCCAGCAATGCCTGGAACAAGGTGGGGTGTTTGTCTTTCAGCTCTTTCTCCCAGGGGGAAGGCTCTGCACATCGAGGGTCTCCCATACCTGCGCTTGAGATCCAGGTAGGAGTTGTGGAGGTGGCCTACACAGAAGAGGAAGGACAAGATATCACACCATTTAGCAGAAGGAAAGACTCGCTTCCCTAAAGCCCTTCTTCCTAAGAGGAACTAAAAAGAAGAGGCCAGACTCGCCGTTACTGGACGGTGGTTTGGGCCCTTTTGGGATTTGAAATCGGCTATGATGCTTTTGCCTCCAGGTCACAAATTCAGAGCCAAGTCCAGGAGCAATGTGCCAAAGTTGCTGATGGCTGGTGACTAATTCTACGGAAGGAGCAGCTGGCCTCTGACTGGTCCCCCAGGAGGCCAATATCTAGGCCATTTTCTTGGCATGTGAGTTGAGGAGCAAAGCACAAAGACCCCCAGGGACGCGAGGCAGTCGAAGATGATAGGAAAATCTTCCTAATGCCACCAAACAGATGGGTGTCCACACCTGGCCTTCCAACTCAGGGTATCTCTCCTGATAGTACATACGTTACCCAAGTCAGTTTCTTTCCTCTTTGGGTTATTACTATTCCTATATATCTTCCCCCTCCTCTGACAACATCATATTTTTCTGGATGATTCAGCAGTGAGAGCAGCAGCTGGGGACCAGTATAGCCTATTCTTAAATTGAATTGCAGCAGCGCTGTCTCTCCACACTCACCTGTCACCATCTCTAATCACTACCTGGGACCATTTCATGTGAACCCTATTAGACCCGGGTATGTTTGAGATGCATCCCTCTCTCCGTAACCTGGAATGAGAATTTCCGATCTGGAGATGGAGAGACATATGGGCAGGACTGAAATACTCAATTCGCTTTTGCTGATGGCAGAGGCCCCACAGGAATTTCTCTTCCAGAAGGAACATATGTGAGTAACTCTAGTGCCACCACATCAAACAGCAAGATCCATAGCACAGAGAAATGCGTAAGTGCTAGATCTAAGCTGGAACGCTGGAGGACCAGACAGGACCAAGTTTCGTAACTGATAAACACCCTGTGTGAGTAAAAGGATGCCTGTGCAAATATGAGCATGCACGAAAGCAGTCTATTTGAAATTCATTCCTTCTGTTGAAAATCACTGATGTCTTCAAGAATGAGTCAATTTCAAGGATTTAAAAAATAAAATCGAGCTCCAAACAACAAAGTCGCCGTTCAACATTTCCGAAAGCTAATATTCAGATATTAATGGCCCAAAACAAAAGTGCACCGATGGGGAAATATTTCTAATGATTAATTTATTTTCCAATTCATTTTTATTTTCTTAGGCTGGTCTTATGGATGGGAATAACGCCATGCGAGGCACAAAACACTAGCTGTCATTCATCTGTACTTGTAAGCTCGATTTTCATGGTTGAAGCTATAAGATGTTTTGTTTTTTCTGGGCCGTTGTTGGTCTTGGTAGAATCCAGGTGGAATGTACAATTTCACCTGTGTCCACCAGTGGAGGGCTCGAGGTTACACTTGTCCCCCACCGGTATCTGAGCCAAGTCATATATGTTCAATTCTGATCCCGTTACGGAGAAGCCAAATGTGTTAATGCAAAGGCACAGAGCTTAAAACAGCTCCCTTGAACTCAACACTTACATGCTTCTTGTCTCTCGCCCCCGTGCTGTGCTGCGGATGCATACACAGAGACTATTTCTTGAACCTCAGCACACCTTTCATAATATAACTTGATCCGTTCAGCAAGTTGCTTCTCAAGGAGGGGATTAACAATCTACAAAAAGGGAAGAAGTCAAATGAACAACAGTGCTCATCAAATATCTACCCACCTCTAGGAAGTTGCATTCGGGTTGACTTTGTTCTCCCATTGATATCTACAGGTGGCTTTTTTGTACACATATCATCCACTCTGGATTTGCAAAGCAAGGTCACTGGTATGAATTCAAGGACATGCCAGCTCTGACCCTTCCCTCCGTCTTCTCTTTGTGCTCAGCTTCTTAAATGTCAGAATTTCCCAGAGACTGGGACTCTGCCCCTTCTTTTCTCTGGCTGCATGCTGTGGCTAGAAAATCAGACTCACCTCCCCCCTTCATTTTCCACGAAAAGATGCAAGGGTACTTGAGATGTGCCTGCTGCATTAAAGAGCCCTCCTCCCCTCTTCTGCAACCTCCAAGAGATGGGTGCAAAACCATGGCTTCAGGACAGACCCCCCCTATCGGCTCACCCCATCTCAGTTGCAGGCTGATGTACCCGTTCCTGCCTCAGCACTCCCAAACACATCTGAATTAAAACATGTATCATATTCTTTCACAAATTCCCTGTTTAAGATCCCGAAGGGAGCTCCTCAGGAACAAGGGACTTAACTCAGTGTGCTTCAAAACACAGACTGGGACCCATTAGAGGGTCACGCAGTTATTTGGGCGAGTGGTAACCTACAGCGTTTTGGTGGTGCTTTTTATTTTTATAAAGTAGAACACAAAATATCAGTGCGCACTGAATATAGCAAGGGTATGTATTCTTAGAATAATTTTGTTTCCATTTTGTGTGTGAATATATGGATGCATATGTATGTACTGTTCATGATATTAAGCACATTTCTTCCTTTTTTTTTTGTTTTTTTTGTTTTTTTTTTGAGACAGAGTCTTGCTCTTGTCACCCAGGCTGGAGTGGAGTGGCACAATTTTGGCTCACTGCAACCTCCCCCTTCTGGGTTCAAGTGAGCCCGTCCGGCTAATTTTTGTATTTTTAGTGGAGACGGAGTTTCACCATGTTGGCCAGGCTGGTCTCAAACTCCTGACAAGTGATCCGCCTGCCTCAGCCTCCCAGTGCTGGGATTACAGGCGTGAGCCACCACGCCCAGCCAATATTAAGTAGATTTCTTATTGTGGACAACCTGCAAAACACTTTTAAAGCTACCCATCTTGCTTGCCTCAGCACCTGGTTCAGAGCCTGGCATACAGTAGGATCTCAATAAGCATTTGTTGCACAAATGACTAAATGAATTTCATTTTTTCCCCCTTTTCACAAAGGTCTCTCACAGAGGCTCTAAGATATCACCCATGGGCTGTAGGGCTCCCCATTTTTCCTGATTATGACTTTGCCTAGTGACCCCTGTTTTTCTCAGAATAAACCCCACAGGGTGAAGGGAATGAAAGAATGTTTCTCTTTCAGGTGTCAGGTGGGGTTCTTGGTCTCCTTCACACAGCCCAGAAAACAAGTGCCCTGAAGGCTCCCTCCTGGGCAAACAGCCCTCTGCCCCGCACAGTCCAGCTGCGTTGGCCGGGAGTGTTGGCTAGTTCCATTCAGGGGTGGGTTTTGGATGTGGAAGGCAGAGGACTCAGCCTGAACACAATGCCCTTTCCTATCCATACAACTGCTGCCAACCGACCCCAGCGTGAGCAGAAGGCCTGTGTTTCTGAAGAGAGCAGCCAACGGAACCGAGATTTTACTCTGCTACAGCATCTCTTCTGATACTTTAAATAATGGCATAGAAAGAAGCTTTACCAAATAACTAAGATTCTCTCCTTTCATTAGCTTAATCACTGGATAGGCAACAGCCTGATGAAAATCTACTCTATAATTAAACTAGTAGTTATTAAAACAGAGGAAGTAAATGGTTTCCATTTTATGAGTACTAAATAAACCAAATGTTAACAGAAATCTATTACTGCCTTTGCTGGGGGAAAAGGCTCAATAGTAATCATGTGTGATGACAGAGGTGAGGCATGGTCCGGCCTGGGGACACTTTTATTTACACTGGCTTGCACCCCCCCCGAGGCCCACACCCGTCACCCAGGAGTGCTGCAATCTTCCTGATCCCCTGGACTCACCTGGGTGGGGTGCAGACTGCGAAGGCGATAGTACTTCAGGGGTCCAAAAAACCCTTCAACGCCAGCCACATACCTGCTCCCTCCGATAATGAAGTACCCAGCTGTGTCGTTATAATGGAAATCCTCCCGGAAGCTAGAGAAGAGAAGGAAGGATGAAGGGAGCTCCGGCCAGAACTAGATGATTTTAAAACAGTCTCTTTCCTTGACCCTCCTTGACCTAACTGAAATTGCCCCAAGCCCTTCACTCTGAGTTTTAGCAGCTGAGACCGGTGTGGGGCCAGGTGGACTTGGGCTAGGATCCCAATTCTGCTATTTACCAGATATGAGACCTCAGTCCAGTCACTTAACCACCTCTCCAGCGCTGTCTGCTCCTGTGTAAAATAAGTTCTTCACTTATTGGATGGTTAAGAGGATGAAGTGAAGTGTGAAGATGTCAGGCATCGAACAGAGTGCTTGGCCCACAGTGGATACTCCACATGTGCTGACTACTGATGGTGGTGGTACTGTTTGGAATCAAGGGAATTGTCTGGAATTGTTGGTTTTCATGGGAAAGATTGTGCTCTAAAGAAAAACAACCTTGCTGAATGAATAGAAGGTGGCTGTGGGGGAAAACTGGAAGTGTAGACTATTAGATAAGGACTGAGGCAAAATTCAGTCAGGAGGAGGGGCCACTGCAAACTCAGAGGGTTTGGCCGGAGGTGAGAGGTCAGCACAGATGATATGTTAGAAAACCACATTGTCCTGAAGGGCTTGAAGCATCATCAGGAAGGAAAAGGAGGACAAAGTGGGTTGGCATTTGTAACATGCGTGAAGGTGTTCCTCACAGCGTCGCTTATAATCGCCAAAGATGGGAGAACCCCGATGTCCGTCAGCGGGGACTGGCCCATCCACCCAGTGTGCCTTGGACTTGAGCTTTTTTACTATACAGCTTAAAAAAGGGACAAAGGAACCTGTAGAGATCTCCAAAATATAGTGATAAGTGAAAAAAAATAAAAGTACAGGACACAGAGCAGACCTTTTATCTAAGAAAGAGGAGAACAGATATTTTTTCATATTTGCATAAAGAAACTCTGGGTGGAAGTCTATACAAGAAACCAATAGAATTATCTCGCCATGGGGTGAGGGGTTGGGGTGGAGTGCATGAGGGTAGGGTTGGGAGCAAGACATTTAACTGTATTTTTACAAAGTTTTGACTTTTTTTTTAAACTATGTGCATCTATTACCTATTAAGAATTTAAAATAAGGCTGGGCACGGTGGCTCACACCTATAGTCCCAGCACTTTGAGAGACCAAAGTGGATGGATCACCTGAGATCAGGAGTTCAAGACCAGCCTGGCCAACATGGTAAAACCCCATCTCTACTAAAAATATAAAAATTAGCAGGGCATGGTGGCTCATGCCTGTAATCTGAGCATTTTGGGAGGTTGACATGGGTGGATCATCTGAGGTCAGGAGTTCAAGATCAGCCTGGCCAGCATGGTGAAACCCCATACCTACTAACAATATAAAAATTAGCCAAGCTGGTGGTGCATGCCTGTAATCCCAGCTAGTCGGGGTGCTAATGCAAGAGAATCACTGGAACCCGGGAGGCAGAGGTTGCAGAGAGCTGAGATCGTGCCACTGCACTCCAGCCTGGGCAACAAGAGCAAGACTCCATCTCAAAATAATAATAATAATTAATAAAGAAAATAAAAATGACAAGAATCTAAAATAAGAATGGGAAGACAAGGTGTTATCAGAGCATATGTGAACAGTGAGGGGAGTGGGGGGTCAAGACGGGCATCAAGTGAGAAGTGAGGCAACGAGATGGAGTGAGGACACATGGGGGCGGAGGGCGGGGGCAGATGGAAGCTGAAGGAAAGAAAACCAAGTGTCAGGCAGGCTGCCAGGAGCCCAGGGAGCAGAAGGAGCGAAAGGCCAGAGTGACGACGTGGAAGGGGACAGAGCAAGCTACCCACGGTTGGATCAGGGAACCCAGGCAACCCAGGGTTACTCCAGACCGGGAGATGGACTGTGTGTTAGCAAAGAACCCAATCCCTAGCAGATGCACCTGGCCAGGGAGGAAGCATGAGATGGTGAAGCAAGGCGCACAGCCTGATGGCATCAGCTGACAGCAGCAACTGCGAATGCCTAGAGATTAGCCTCATCTAAATGCAACCAAAATGGAAAAGAAGTGCTTCAGCTCCTGAGTCTTCTTTTCAGAATCTCAGCCTTGTAGGACTGTGAAGATGATGGTCTCTCCTGCCTATTTAAGGAGAGACCATAAAGTTATTATCTCTGAGAGGTGCGAATTGATTCTGTTTTCCAAGACCTTGAAAAGACACGAACATCCCAACAACCCTCATGAGACAGCACAAGGTACTCGATGGATACTAAGCAACGCTTCTAGCAGGAAGCCCTCAACAGATCTGCAACTGAACCGACTCCCCAGCTTACCTGACTGTCCTCATGCCTCTGCAAAACCAACTGACTGATGCCTTCAGCATTCCGGATGCTCACTGCCTCACTGCCTGGAGCTTACCGTTTGGAGCCTTAGTCTCCCCATTTAAAAAATGGAAATAGTGGCCGGGTGCAGTGACTCATGCCTGTAATCCCAGCACTTTGGGAGGCTGAGGCAGGCGGATCGCCTGAGGTCAGGAATTCGAGACCAGCTTGGCCAAGATGGTGAAACCCCATCTCTACTAAAAATACAAAAACTAGCCAGGCATGGTGGCATGTGCCTGTAATCCCACCTACTCGGGAGGCTGAGGCAGGAGAATCGCTTGAACCAGGGAGGTGTTGGTTGCAGTGAGCAGAGATTGCAAAACTGCACTCCAGCCTGGGTGACAGAGCAAGACTCCATCAAAAAACAAAAAAAGGAAATAGCGATAGTACCTGCCTGTATGATTGTTGTGAGGATTAAATAAACTAATATGTAAACAAAGCATTTAAAACAGTGTCAGGCACATAGCAGACACCATAACCGCTAGCAACACTGGTTATTATTCTTAACCTAGTCCTCTATTGGAGTTTGACTCCCATATTTTTGAGTTGCACGCTTAGTAAGGATAAGATGTGTGTACTCTTAAAACTCTTAATGTTGGCCTGGCACAGTGGCTCATGCCTGTAATCTCAGCACTTTGGAAGGCTGAGGTGGGAGGATCACTTGAGCCCAAACCAGTAAATGCCAATAGTACGTTCATTGTAATCCTATCGTTTACTTAAATATGTAATCCAGTAAAACATGAGAGGGGAAGAAGACTGTTCTTTCTCTATAAAAACTAAGTTGATTATTTTGAGTCTACCCAAAATAATCAACTAGTTTTTATAGAAAGAATAAAATGTTGTGAAAAAAAATTGAGAAAAATCTAGATGGCTTTTGGGCTCTGATTATTTCTACAAGTGTCTTTGTTTTCTTTTCATTTGGAAGAAACAGAAGTTGGGTGTTGTTTACAAGTGTGAAAAAAGACCACAGAGAACTCCAGTCTGTAGATTTGTACTCAAAAGAAGGCACTATCTAGAAAGACTGGCAAATGTGAATATATATATGTATACACACACACACACACACATATATATAGACACACACATACACACATATATACACACATATACACACATATATATACACACACATACACACACATATATACATATACATACACATATATACACACATACACACATATATACACACACATACACATATACACACATGCATACATATATACACACATATATACACACACATACACACATACATACATATATATACACACAATACATACATATATATACACACACACATATATACACACACATACACACATATATACACACACACATATATACACACACACACATATACACACATACACACACACAATATATACACACACATACATATATATACACACACATATCTATACACACACACACACACACATATACACACACATACATATATATACACACACATATCTATACACACACACACACACACACACATATATATATATATATGGTGTTGTTTTTTTTTTTTGAGATGAAGTCTTGCTCTGTCGCCTAAGCTGGAGTGCAATAGTGCAATCTCAGCTCACTTCAACCTCCGACTCCCGGGTTCAAGTGATTCTCCTGCCTCAGCCTCTGAGTAGCTGGGACTACAGGCACGTGCCATCACACCCAGCTAATGTTTGTATTTTTAGTAGAGATGGGGTTTCACCTTGTTAGCCAGTATCGTCTCGAACTCCTGACCTCAGGTGATTCACCCAAAGTGCTGGGATTACAGGCGTGAGCCCGCATGCCCTGTCATACATATGTTTTAATTGAAATAAAAATGTTTAAGGGACTTATCTTTTATAATAGATCCTTGCATTAACTAAGTTTTTCAACAAATAACAAATTACTTGGTCCCTAGGGCACTGAACTGTAATTTTTAAATTGTCATTATTATCAAGCAATAGGGTATCTGTCCAGCTTGGTCTCCATCTACATCGATGTCTTCACATTTTTTTTCCCTGCAAAATTCTCAGTGTCTGAACAAAGACTGAAAGAGATTCTTTGTACTGCACACTGTTTGATGGTCATCAATTTTACTGACATAAAAGCTGAGCTAAACTCTTCCAAAGTGCAAGCCAGCCCCTTTCGAAAATGTGAGATATGCTGGCAAACCATCTTTACTCTTATCTGGATATAGGACAGAGCCCTGGTTTATTACCGCAGAGCACCAGTAACCTGAAAGAATCACTGACATTGTGAAACAGGCCTCACCTAGAATTAGGAAATAGCTCCAGCTTGAAGTTTCCTTGGTAGGAGAACTTAGAGCTTCAAATTAGCTGCCCCGTGCCCCATAGAGTAACCATCATCTTACATGTCACTTCTTCAGGGCCTGGTCTAACGTTTGACCCCCTTGTTCTCCTCAAGCTATCCTATCTGTTTCCTTCCTAGCACTCACCACAATTTGTAAATTCAAATTTATTTGTGAATTTGGGTTTTTTGTGTGCGACAGCTCTCTCTGTCACCCAGGCTGGAGTGCAATGGCTCAATCTCAGCTCACTGCAACCTCTGCTTCCCAGGTTCAAGTGATTCTCCTGCCTCAGCCTCCCGAGTAGCTGAGACTATAGGCACACACCATCACACCCCGCTAATTTTTGTATTTTTAGTAGAGATGGGGTTTCACCATGTTGGCCAGGATGATCTCAATCTCTTCACCTCGTGATTGGCCCACCTTGGCCTCCAAAAGTACTGGGATTACAGGCACGAGCCACTGTGCCTGGCCATAAATTTGTTTTCTATTTGTCTCCCCCAGATTGGTATTTTAGCTCCATGAAGGCAGGGTCTGTATTCTTTGTGTTCATTTTATTCCCAGAGTTGAGTGCTGTGTGTGACATGTGACAGATGCTCCGTAAACAGATGTTGAATGAATGAATTTAACACTATAGAGGCCTAAAGCTGTTACCTGTCACCAGGAATTATTTGGCAGCCTCTCATTTATGCATTGCTCTGCAATCCTCGGCACTTAATTCCTGATCTTCCCAAACTATCCTTGCAGGACAACAACTATCATTATGTTTACATTACAGGAACAAACATAAAGGAGGGGTAAGGGTCTTGTTGAGAACACCAATAACCAGTAAACCGGAAATATCTGATGTTTCGTTCACTGGTTGGCCCACTCTAAAAGTGGCATTCCTAGCAGGGATGAGATTTCAAATACCTGATCACAGGAACCCTGGGGGGATTCTGGACAGCTCCCCTCTGGGCCTAGCTTTACCTCTGCTTATTTCTCTGATGGGGAAGTCTTAGGAATACAGGAAGGGCAGCTGGGGTGGTGGGGAGGGGCACTCCTGGGTCTGGTACGCTATTGTTTATTTTGTAGCAAGGTCTCACTCTGTCACCCAGGCTGGAGTGCAGTGGCATGATCTTGGCTCACTGCAACCTTCACCTCAGCCTCCCGAGTAGCTGGAATTACAGGTACCAGTCACCATGTCCAGCTAATTTTTGTATTTTTAGTAGAGACAGGGTTTTACCATGTTGCCCAGGCTGGTCTTGAACTCCTGGACTCAAGTGATCCACCCGCCTCGGCCTCCCAAAGTGCTGGGATTACAGGCGAGAGTCATGGTGCCCAGCTGGAGTACTGCCAGTTTTACTAAGAGACTGTTTCAATGCTTCAACTGGGATGTTAGGTCGGTGTGTACCCCAAAATCAGTCTTGATCCCTTGATCCTTCTATGTTTATGCTGGTTATGTCTTTACTCAAAATTTTAATATTTTGTTCATCATAGATTCTCTGCGTTCATTTTGATTTTTAAAAATATCATATTAATATGTTATTTATCATGATTACTGTTGAGTTAAATTGTGTGCCCCCTCCTCCCACCAAATTCATATGCTGAGGTCCAAATCTCCAGCACCTCAGATTGTGATCTTATTTGGAAATAATATCATCGCACACATAAGTAGTCACATTGAGGTGATCCCGTAGTGGGATGGGCCCCTAACCCAGTATGACTGGTATCTTTCTAAGAAAGGGAAATTTGGACACAGACACACCTGTGGGGAGAATGCCATGTGAAGACTGAAGTTACGCTGCCACCGAGCCAATTAGCAACCAGAAGCTAGGAGAGACCTGGAGCAAATCTCTTCCTCGCATGGTCACAGGGAGCACGGCCCTGCCAGCCCTATGACCCTGGACCTCTGCCCTCTAAAACTCAGATGATAAACTTTTGTGGTTAAAGCCACTTAGCTTTGGCACTTGGTTCCGGCAGCCCCAACAAATTAAGGCAATCCCCGAGCTTTCAGGCACCCCTTAAGTTTTAGGCTCGCTTGCCTCACCCCAGCCCCAGCCCCGGATCATTCTGTGACCACTCTGTCTCCCATTCACTCATAGCAGCCTCTAGATCTCTGGGGTTGAAGAGGAAAGGAAGCCCTTCAAAGAAAATGAAAAGGAGCCTATGAAATTCAATCAGTTGTCAAAAATGTCCTGGAGCCGGGCACGGGTGTCAGGGACAGTCGGGAAGCTATTTTAAACTTCATGTCCTGAAACAAAAACCTTTAATTTCTGGAGCCCACTTCACAGAACACGAAGATCTCATCTCCAAAGGAGCCTCAGATCAGCTGTTTCTCCAAAGACCGCTCTCAGGCTTCGCTTGCCCTTGAACTTCTCACAGAAGATCCCCTAGTCACCTGTTATGTAACAAGACTCCTATGCGTTGAATGCCTTCTGGCTAATCCGAATCTACCTTGGTGCACTTGAAGACGTGTGTTCTGTCCTAAGGCCTCAGCCGCTTTATTTCAATACAGTTATTAAGCCATCCGCACCCTCTCTTGGCAGGCTAATAACACTTCTTTAGCCTTTCTATGAAACTCTAATCCTTTAATCCAGCCATGAAAATATGAATTGTTCTATGTGCCCAGAGCTTAAAAGAAAACAGTTGGACTTAAATGAAAATAGAAACTTAAAAAATTTTTAAAAAAAAATTTTTAATGCAGATTCTGATTTAGAAGCTCTGGAGCAAAGCCCAATTTCTGCATTTATCTTTTCTTTTCTTTTCTTTTTTTTTAGACAGAGTATCACTCTGTCACCTAGACTGGGGGGCTCTGGCAGGATCTCGGCTCACCGCAACCTCTACCTCTTAGGTTCAAGGGATTCTTGTGCCTCAGCCTTAAGTAGCTGGGATTACAGGTGTGCATCACCAGGCTCGGCTAATTTCCGTATTTTTAGTAGAGATGGGGGTTTCACTGTGTTGGCCAGGCTGGTCTCGAACTCCTTGCCTCGGGTGATTCACCCACTTCGGCCTCCCAAATTGCTGGGATTACAGGTGTGAACCACCATGCCCAGCCAGGAATTTTTTATTTAAAGTAGCATACATGGCCCTCTGTTTCTGTCTCTGTCCCTCTTTGCTTCTCTTTCTTCAGTAATCAGCATCCAAGAAAATCTGGGGTTGTGTGGGATTCTGCGTACCCCCCCACCTGTTTGGAGAGGCAGCATTCTGCTTGCTGCAGTGAAATAACAGACTCGAGGAATAAGCCACTCCTCATCCCAGACAAAGTGCCTGAAGTCCTAATACATTTTTTAAAATTACATATGCAAAATTGCAATTTTTATGTCTGATCTTTACATTTTTTTTTTAAAAGATGGAGTCTTGTTCTGTCACCAGGCTGGAGTGCAGTGGCGCAATCTCAGCTCACTGCAACCTCTGCCTCCCAGGTTCAAGCCATTCTCATGCCTCAGCCACCCGAGTAGCTGGGGTTACAGGCATATGCCACCACACCAGGCTAATTTTTGTATTTTTAGTAGAGCTGGAGTTTCGCCATGTTGCCCAGCCTGGTCTCAAACTCGTAGCCTCAGGGATCCACCTGCCTTGGTCTCCCAAAGTGCTGGGATTACAGGCATGAGCCAACACCCTGGCCTACGGTTGATCTTAAGCCTTCAATTTCAGACGTTCTTTGACATATGATGGGGTTACATCCAAATAAACCCATTGTAAGTTGAAAGTATCATTAGTACAAAATGCATTTACTACCCCGATAAACCCATTGTAAAGTCAAAAACTTGCAAATCAAATCATCTTTGGGTCAGGGACCACCTATATACATATATTATCTAGCTATGGCAAGGTATCCTGAATTCCTAATGAAGGTTGCCCCATGGTTCTGCCACTATGAAACCCTCTATTATATGTGGAAGTAGACGCAAATTAAAAAATTACGAAACACAGGCGAGAAACTCAATTTTTAGTTTCTGTAACTCTTGTAGAGAATGGTTATGTAAAGATGAAAAGTGACACCAATATCAATAGTTGCATACATTTCAAATCCAGATTATAAACATAAATATGAAGACTGTCTGCTTTTATGTTTTTTATGAGGCCAAAGTTACCAACCATTCTCAATAAGCAACATTAATACTTTGATTTATTTTTCAGAATCTTTCATAGAAGATAATTTTCAAAGAAAATGAATTATAAAGTGCCATGAAAGGAAGAATTTACAATGAGATCCGGAGAGAGGACTAGCTTCTCTTACTTAGAAAAAAGGTTGTGGGGGAAACAGAAAGAGTTTGTGCATGGTAGGAAAAAAAAAAGTACAAAGACTAGCTACAGGGCAGAGAACAATCCATGCTTGGAAAAGCTGAATGAGGAGATGTGGAATAACATTCAGACTGAGGGCTAAACTATGAAGATTTCTTAACCCTCGTGCAGGCAAATTTTGAATAAAAAGAAAAACCACACTTACCTAATGGTCTGATTATGGTGGCTTTTCAAATCCTGTCCGATGCTGGTGGTTACTACTATCTATGATGGGAGAAATATACAAGAATCAGTTATGCCTTATCACCCCATGTTACCTATACAGTCCTTGGTGTAAATTACTCATAATATATGCTGGAGAGTCTTTTACCTGATCAGTTTCTGCAAAAATAAAATTAATAATTTACTAGCAGCGTGTATATTTAAAGATGTCATAAATTTAACTTCCCCAAATGTGACTTGATGTGGTGAAAAATATCTACAATGCAGTTTCCACCAGTCAGTTTCAGATACTTCCAAACTCCAAGCCAAAGGCTCATTTGATGTTATTTGTCCTTAAAAGCTTGTTGTGTAGAAAGACAAGGAAATGTGTATGACACTACAAGGAGTGTTTAAAATCTTACTCTGATTCCGTGAGAGCCTTGGGGGAAAACAAGATTAGTGTTGCATGTTCTTCACGTGCTGCTGTCTCCCACCTCCCTTTCCCTAAGCACTGGGAATCATCATTCTCATTTGAATAGGGACACAATTTTTTGTGATGAATGCTGTTAGCTGTCTCATATGGGCTCTTCTCATGTCTTGGACTCCAACGTCAGCCTCTGGACTTAAGGGGCCATTTACATTTGCTGGTGCCACCACTGAGCAAGTGGTAGGGCACGTCTCAAAGATGTGGCTGCAACACTTGATCTGTGAAAGATCAGAAACCAACCCAATTCAGCCATACGACATGGTGGTTAAGAAAGGAAAATGACTCACGCCAGTTGTTTCCCTTACCCGACCATTTAAGTCACTTATCCATTCAGTCAAAGCAGACTATGGTAGTCCCACCACAGAGGTGGATTTTGGGTGGGGAAGCCCTATGTGTTGTTTGAGACCTATGTATATTAGACCAGATAAAACAGAAAGCAGAAGGACAAACAGGCTGAACTCTACATACATCAAAAAAAAAAGTTGTTTTCCCCCACTTACCTGGTCTTTCTAATTCTTCTCTCCTGCTTTACTCGACTATGTACCCTGCCACTAAATTCATCTCCTTCATTAAAAGACTACTTTTAATTTTCTGTTCAAAAATTTTCTATGATGTCTTGGAAATTGATATCTAAATTCCCTAATATCCAAGATTCTCCACTTTCTAGCTCTAAAGACATATTTTTCCCTTCTACTAGTTTTCTGTAGTCTGCAAATTTCTACTCCAGTCAAATGGTTTGTCTGCTAAACCCCAATAATATGTTGAAATGTCTCCTCCTCCCTTCTCCATCTAAATCTTGCCTAACCAGAGAAGCCTTCTCGTGACACCTTTAAGCATCCCAGCATAAAATGCTGTCTCCCTTCTCAGGAACCAATATAAATCATCTGGCAATTAATTATTTTTAATTTACTATTATTATTATTGAGACAGAGTCTTGCTCTGTTGCCCAGGCTGGAGTGCAGCGGTGACATCTCAGCTCACTGCAACTTCCACCTCCCAGGTTCAAGCAAGTCTCCTACCTCAGCCTCCCAAGTAGCTGGGATTATAGACACGCACACCACGCTCAGCTGATTTTTGTATTTTTACCAGAGATGGGGTTTCACCATATTGGCCAGGCTGGTCTCCTGACCTCAGGTGACCCACTCGCCTTGGCCTCCCAAAGTGCTGGTATTACAGGCGTGAGCCACTGATACCCAGCTGCCATCCGGCAATTAAGCTTGCCTATGACAGCCCTTTACCTGCTTAATGTTACTTCCATAAATAGTCTACAAGCAACTCAAGCATAGTGCCTTGCATACTGCAGGTGCAAAATAAGAAGTGTGAATTCGCTCTGATGATTTGATACTTGTCTCAGGGACAATAGCACTGAGCTGACCTTCTCTGTAGGCGAAGCAGCAACCGAGCTATTACGGCCATGATAATTCTCACACAGATAGGAAGCTAAAACGTGGACCACTGCTATGTCATCGAACATTTTTAAGTAAACAAATACACATACCAAAAATCCCAGCTAACATTTTACAGACTCTTCTCAGGAAAGCAGCAAGGACTGACCTGATTTCTTTCTCTTACAGTAAAAGGAAATGTGATCAACCTAAACACCAAGGGAGGACTGCATCATCTCATGCACAAGACAAACAAAACGCCTCTTCCAGTTTTGTTACAGGAAAATCACAGATCAATAAGAAAAGCTGATGAGAAAACAAAGCAACCAGAAAAAAGTAGCAAACCGGCACTGTGTATATCAAGAAATAGAACTGTCTCCAATTAGAACAACAGCTTTGCCATAATCCATAAAACCCATGTTATGAGAGTTTGAAACAGTTATGTGCAATGTTTCATACTACAAAGTAGACAAGAACCCTCCATCCCACCTGAATCATCACTTATGTTTGTTGGTTATTATGATCTGTTTAGTGCCAAACATAAGCAATTGCTTCATTTGCCAAAAGCAGTCAAACCATTCCTTGGCTGAACTAACCAATCTATTTCCTTAAAAAAAAAAGTTGTAGATCTGATAACACTATATAAACATGGCCAATGCTGTTTTAACATTTATCTCCACAAAGCCTATCTCCCCAGGGGAAAAGGACTGAATTGCTTAGATCACTGCAGCTACAGAGCTGCCTGCATGCTCTACTCATTCACCCGACAGTCAAAAGCAGTGCTTTAAAAGTTAATTAAATGGGATGGGATTCTTATGATTTAAACTTCCATCTATAAAAGTTTGATTTAGCAAGTGTGTAGTTGTAACGAGTCTATCATTTACCACAAATTTGCTTTTGCAGATTTTGTTGCTCCCCGGCTTTATGGCAATGCTTAACTTTAAGCAAAAATGCTCATATGGCATGGGATGGAGCGTGCATGCAGATACCGTGGCCTCCGTTAAAAGAGATATCCAGTCGAAACCACTCCTTCAAAGGTACGATGAACTTAGTTTTTACAGCAAGGTCTTCTCCTTTGACAAGGTGCATCTGAATATGCAAATAGCCTAAAAGGAAAATTCGAGCACATGAAAATGACAAAAAATATCTAAGAGTGAATGAAGTAGCGAGGCCTTTCAACAATTGTCCTAAGAAGCTACAAGACTCAATAAAAACAAAGCAAAACCAAAAAGCACATGTATAAATACATTTCTTTGTAAATATGACATTGGATTTAAGTTTCCAGAAACTGGGTTAAATTTGAAGCCCACGTTTGGAGGGCGTTGCTCTTGCTGGGCTGCCATGTTGACAGTCTCTTCCTTATTCTAGACAGACGTATCTGTTACTAGGCAGAGCATTAAAAAAATCACAAGATCATTTTAAAGGTTCTGCTTTATACTCACCCTCTTCCGTAAGAAATACAGAAGGTGTGCCGTACATCTCATTAGCGTCAACAAAGTACAGAATCCCACAGAGGTTGGCCTTGCAATAATGGAGTAAATAAAGCCACAATGAAACAGTAAACCTATAAGAGTGAGGGGGAAAAAAATTCTGCAGATTGATATCATCCAAGAACAGGTAATTATGGTTAACAATGACCAAGTAAATTGCTTTCTTTCCAATGAAGGGATGAATTTGCCTTCGTGTTCATCATGGGAGATCAGCTTGCAAAGCCTGATTTTTGAAACAAAGGAGGTAGTTACAGTAACTGCAAAAGACAGGAGTTAAGCTTCATTGTACAAAACCAGCAGACTTTCTACCTTGCACCAAAAACTGTTTCTGTGCCTCTCTGAGACTCTCACATGCCTGCTATCTGAATTCCTGATTAAGGCTTACAAAGTCAGACATAGATTTAAAAAAATGTGGATTTTAATAAGACGTGATTTGATAAGAAGCTATTTTAATTTCTATGATTAAAAGAAAAAACATAATTAGGGCCTTTTGAGCAATTTTGTTTCTTTCACAGATAAAAGCCATAAGGTAGAAAAATGTAATCATCTACAAATGGCATCACCATGTGATAATAGGGACACATATATGCTATTTTCATGCTCAGATTAGGTTATTCAGTATCACGATCCTGGCTGACCATACAGAACAATTAATCTAATTATCCCATTCCTGGACTGGGGCTATTTTAGTCGAAAAAAAGTATTGTACATCTGTAACTTGTGGAGTGAGGATAAAATAACGGGAGCCAACTTAACTAGGACACATTTAGCCAAGACACGTGATCCATCAATCATTCAGAAAAGACTCGCTGCACACACCCCTTGATGCCACACGTTGTGCTACTCACCAGTAGTTCAAAGATGAGGAAGTGGGAATAATTTCATCTTGTACATGAAACACGGATCAAGGTCAAAATGAATGCATTGATTTCTCTTCATTTACCCCAGTAACCAATTCACAGTTTGGGTTAAAATGGCAGTGGCCGCATGTTCTTTGCAGACACACACAAAGAAGTTCTTTCTGGTCTTTATAATCTGGCCTCAAAATCAGTGGTACGATATGCAAACAGATGGTGCCACACAGCTCCCCTCCTGACCCACCCCAGCTGAGCAAGCTCATGAAGATAACTTATTACAAGGAAGCTTAGCAAGAACATACGCTCCGTAAAGTGACTCAAGATCTTTCTACAGCCAGCAGCATGGGAAGAATTAAATCACTCTGCTAAATCCATCTGGTCTGAGGTGAACCAGGAACCATTTTCAGCATCTTCAATTCAGCAGAAGGAAAAATAATACATATATCTGGGTCTTGCTGAAATCAATGGAGGAGATCAGAATTTGTGAGATTTCAAACAGCTCATCCAATCTTCCAAGACAGAAAGCTAAAGCCAAGGCTGCAATCTGTGCTGGCTCTGGCTGGCTGCAACTGAGACCTTGCAGGGCCTCCGGCTTCAGCACCTTGCTATCTACTCGTGTCATGTAAAGAGGCTAAGGCAAACTGAAGATGGTTAAATGCAAGAATAATTCAAGACATTTGAGGTTTTCAGGTCCACCAATTCTGTCTAAGCCACGGAGATCTCAACGTTTTTGCAAAGCGCCTTACCAAGGTGTATCCTCCTACGGAGTTCTTCCATTAGCCTGCCCTGGTCCTCAAATAAAACAAGCACCGCCCGACCAGCTCCCTTCTGCTACCCATCCTTACACTGGGTAATCCATCCGCTGGCGTCGAGTGGCTTCCAGCTCTCGGTTCCGAAACCTCGGGAACTTCTCACAATGCCCGTGTTTTCTCCACTGGAGGCATAAGGAAAGCCAAGCAGGGCAACCACATCTGCAAAGAGCAAAACAGTTCCCTTTCAATTATATCCAGAAAAGCATTTCTTCCCAAATCACATTCATCCTGAAAGCCTCTGCTGAGCTCCGATCAAACATTTAAGTGAGATGCCCTAAAAATATTAGCAAACATCTGTTGAATATATGCCAAGCACGATGATAAGCACTTTACAGAGACCATGTCAATTACTTTTCATAACAACTCTATGAAGTGGATTCTATTCTCAGCTACATTCTACAGATGAAAAGCCTGAGGCTAAATTCACAAAGTTAATAAGTGATAGAACCACATTTCAGGTTCTGAACTCAGGCTCCTGTGTTCATCATCAGTTCACATACTGCCCTCCGAATGCTAAGAAAAGCATCTGAATTTGTGTCATATCAGTAAGTTAACACTTCTGTAGTTCTCACTATGGTCCAGACATTGGCATAAACATGCTACACAAATTTGTTCATTTAATTTTCATTATCATTCTCAATCTGCAGATGAGAAAACAGAGGGACAATGGCCAAAACAGTAACTTGCACGTCAGGATGGCCGAGTGGTCTAAGGCACCAGACTCAAGTTACCGTTTCCCAAAATAGTAACTAACATTTAGTGTACACCCAGCAATATGCTAAGCACAATTCAGGGATAATCTCACTTCATTTCACAACACACAATGAAATAGGTTCTTTTATTATTCCCATTTACCAGATTAAAAACTGAGCATCAGAGAGAGTTAAATAAGAGGTGAAGCTGGGATTCAAACTCAAGCTCTTTGGTTGCAGAATCCATCCTCTTAAAATTGCAGATTTTTTTCTTCTGTGCAAACTTTCCACAGTAAACTCAACATACTACCTACATAAAAATTACTAACCATATATCTTAAAATTGGAAAGTCTTCCATTTTATTTCACAAACATGAAAGAATTCTTCTCTGTAGCTCTAAAAATCACGGGGATGTTCATAACAAATCTTAAAGGGAGAACTGAGTTATTTCATCTCTATTTAATAACTACCACTTTCAATAAGCCTAAGTATGAATTTTTGGTTTTCCATATTCTCCCCCACTAAAGAAAAGATAATCCACTTAACTCAACCTAGGAATAAGAATACCTTTCTTGGCCGGGCACGGAGGCTCACGCCTGTACTGCCAGCACTTTGGGAAGCACAGGCGGGCAGATCACAAGGTCAGAAGTTGGAGACCAGCCTGGCCTTCTCTTTAGTAGAGAAACCCCTTCTCTAATAAAAATACAAAAAAAATTAGCCTGGCATGGTGGTGCGTGCCTGTAATCCCAGCTACTCAGGAGACTGAAGCAGGAGAACTGCTTGAACCTGAGAGGCGGAGGTTGCAGTGAGCCGAGACTGCACCACTGCACTCCAGCCTGGGTGACAGAGCAAGACTCCATCTCAAAAACAAACAAACAAACAAACTTTTCTTCTGCTTAAAATGCTCCTTGGATGAAATGGTGGAAACAGTCTATTTTCCTGGGCTTTTGGAGACAAAAGAGTTGATTTATGTGCAATTCACCAAATATCAATATTGGCACAAATTATGCGGGTTTCAGCCTATGATGCTGGACATCTCAGCTCTCATTTCCCAAAGGAAATAAGAAGTTTCATTATATAGAGAGGTACCTTTGGTTTACCACAATTTGGAAATTATAAGAGCAGTTTTTAGAATCTCAGGCTCTTATGGATATATTTAATAGGATTAAATAAGCCAATATCTCTCCAGTATCCACAAATCTATGTGCTTTTTTACAGGTAGAGATGCATCTGGAAATCCAAAAGAGTGGAGTGATCAATTTCAATTGAAGTACTTAAAACCTTTTTTTTTTTCTTTCCATTTGAGCTCAATTTGGGCCCACTGGGCTTGCTGGTCTGTTATGGGGGTCATGAGAGGGGTGAGAAATGGAAGTACTGCAAAGGTACCAAATTCGTCAAGGAGGCTGACATCAGCTGAACTTTGGTTTGGCTTCCACTGTGCTGAGTGGAGCAGAAGAGACCAGATGGCCACGTTAGACCCCTAGGAAGCCTTCCGCTGGTGATGGCTGCTGAGCGATCTAGTGTGCGGTGGAAACATTTGTCAAAACAAATGGGATTCAATTCTGCCCAACCCGACTCCAATAAAAAGAAGCTTCATAAAGGAGGTTTCTAAAGTGGAAGGAGTTAAAAATGAATGACAATGAGCTCTCCCCCATCCAAAGACCAAAATAAAGCAGATCACACGGGAGAACTGGCCGCAAAAGATTACAAAGGAAAAAGCTTAGTCCCAAAGATTTAAAAAAAATTTTACAAGAACGCATACTGTTTGTACCCAACAAAACCAAAGTAATGGTAGTTTTTGTTTTTGTTTGTTTGTTTGTCTTGAGACAGAGTTTTCCTCTTGTTGCTTAGGCTGGAGTGCAATTGCGCAATCTCGGCTCACTGCAACTCCGCCTCCTGGGTTCAAGCAATTCTCCTGCCTCAGCCTCCCAAGTAGCTGGGATTACAGGCATATTCCACTACATCTGGCTATTTTTTTTGTATTTTTAGTAGAGACGGAGTTTCTCCGTGTTGGTCAAGCTGGTCTTGAACTCCCGACTTTGGGTGATCCGCCCGCCTCGGCTTCCCAAACTGCTGGGATTACAGGCATGAGCCACTGCGCGGCCCAGTAATGGTTGTTTTCTTGTAAATCTGTAGCTTCACCACTTGTATAATTTGCAGTCGTAGTGCAGTTTGCCCTCAGTATAATACTGTCTTTCCATTATGATTAGAAGTAATGAAAAAAATGAATTTTGGAGCAGGAGAAGACTTTAAAATTCATCTGAATAACATATAGGATATGTTACGTATCCCTGGATAACATATAGGTCTATTGTCTAGTAACTGATTATAGCTGTGTGCACTGCTGTAATTGACTAGTGATGTTTTGTCATGGGCAGTGGAGTGGGGGAGTGACAGTACCAGTGCCATCCACCGTTAAATAATTTACAGGTAGAAACTTAGGTCCAGAGAGGTTTACTGCCTTGCTTCTAGAATGTACTCATGAAAGCAGGGGCCTTACTTATTCACTACTCTATCCCCAGAGCCTAGAACAGTGCCCAGTACTTGATAAAGACTCCATAAATATTTGATGAATGAATGAATATAGGTGTGGCTGAGTCAGGATTTGAACCTGTCTCCCTTCCTCCCAGCACTTTCCACAATTCTATAATGTGCACCACACTGCAGAAGCCAAATAATGACCTTTCTTCTTTCAAATCCTTTCCCCAAATTCATTTCTTTAGTTTATCTCGCATAAAGAGTTAGGTTAAAAAAAAAAAAAAGACATCATTAAGACATAAACATAGAATGCCAGGAAAACACTTGATGTTAGGAACCCCTTGCTGTTTTGCTTGTAGCATTTCTTCAAATTTTAGAGCAAGAAGAGGCAACAGATATTACATGGTGCAAACTCCTTCATTTGGAGGTAAGAAAAGTGTGAGCCTCTTATTGAAGATTTCATAGCTAATAAGAAGCCCCACAGCCAGGTATGGTGGCTCACGCCTGTAATCCCAGCACTTTGGAAGGCGGAGGCGGGCGGATCACGAGGTCAAGATATTGAGACCCTATCTCTACTAAAAACACAAAAGTTAGCTGGGCATGGTGGCACACGCCTGTAGTCCCAGCTACTCTGGAGGCTAAGGCAGGAGAATTGCTTGAACCCAGGAGGCGGAGGTTGCAGTGAGCAGAGGGCGCCACTGCACTTCAGCCTGATGATAGATCACGACTCCGTCTCAAGAAAAAAAAAAAAAAAAAGGCCCGCTATGACTCAAACCTGGCCTCCCCACTGCAAACCAATGGGCTTTTCTTCTCACAGTCCTCCCAGAGAGAATCTTGGCTGATATTCAGCAGGTCTGCTGCCCCTGTGCAGATATACTGGTTGCTAAAACACTGAAATATTTCTTTTTTTTGGTTTGATAATTCATACTATCCTGAACCTCCAAGGCCCCACCACCCACTCCGGTCCCTCCTTCAGGTTAGAGCCTGGCCCAGCAGCTGCTTCCAGGACCGGCTTCAGCACTGAGGCTAGCGCCCACTGAGGTTCACAGAGGCCCCACCCCCTCCCTGGTTATTAAATATTTTAAATCTCATCCCTGGGTTGGGTGGGGTTAAGAGATGATTATGTAGCCCATTCCTCTATTTCAGCTGAGTGATCAGAACCCTGACACAGATGCCTTGCTCTGGAGAAGGTAACGCTTCCACATAACAAAACCCCTCTCCAGGTGTGCTTCAAACACACAGCAATGAAGCCACTGAGATCCTCGGCCCACCCTCGGAGAAGCTGAAGATGGTCTTGATGCAAGGAATCACAATGACTACAAGTCTGTAGGCAGAATCGGTGGGGAAGGAAGCGAAGACTTCTCAACCTGGAGAAATAAAGCCAGAACACAGGCAGCTCAATAATGCTTTCCAAACACAGGACGTTAAAAAGCCAGTGACCAATCAGGTGTTTAATTTTCTTTAAAGCCAAAGCCTGAGAATAAAAACTCGATTTTCTAGCAGATATGATTTAGGTCAGAACTTCCTCCAGAAAGGATACTAGGCAGTGAAGCAGGTTACTAAGGAAGTCTGTGGAACATTCGATGACAGGAGTCTTAAGAATAAAATCAGTTCTACTCCTAGTAATTGATCCTTCAAACATGCTTATGAGTGTGCACAAAGATACATGTACAAGGATGTTCAGTGAAGCCTTGAGGTTAAAAGCAACAGCATGACCATCAACAAAAGATAGGTTAAATAAATTATGGTCTGTCAGGCAATGCAACGCTAAGGAGCTGAAGAACGAGGCCGGCGGCATGTCCCGGTACAGAAAAATCTATTGTATCGTTAATGAGTGCAGGGCCGTTTCTAGAATCCTCTCATTTGTGCAGGAAGAGAACGGGATACAACTTAAAGCTTATATGTGCAGAGAACATTTCTAGAAGGAGACACAAGAAACTGTTGCTAATGAATTTACTTCTGGGAAAAGGACCAGAAGATTCGAGGGGGAGGGGTGTGGAAACTTACTCGTTCCCCTAAACATTTTCACACTATTTGAATTTTTTCTTTACTGTTACTGTGTACATGTATTACTTTTTCCTCTATGAAAGAAGATAACAAAAGCTCTGAGCACTCCCGGCAGGCAGATAGAAGGAGCCAGCTACATCCCAAGGCCTCCCCGTCCTCGGCCTCCAAGGCTGCCCAATCCGCTTCAAAGACACAAAGTCCAGTGGGTGAAGAAAACAGGATGATTCACATCGATAAAAATTCAACTTTAAAAAAAGTATTCTTTCTAATTTAGAACCTGGGTTAGGACTGTATTAGCATATTTCAGAGAGGCGGCATAGCAAAGTCAAAAGAATCAGGAAGTCTGGACTCCAGTTAAACAAACTCCTTTTTCTCCTAGAAGGCGGAGAAGAAAAAACAAAACAAAAAAAAAAAAAACAAACTCCTTGAGCCTCGGTTTTCCTCTTTGTTAAAGAAAGGTTGAGAATAACACTGTCTTTCCCATGGAACTATTATGAGGATTAAACGAGACAATGTACATGAAAAAAAGTGTTTTGAAAATCATAAAGGAGAATGCAGATGCTAGGCATTAATTAGCGTTATTACTGAAAAATTCAGACTACCATGATTAACTGGAAAAAAAGGAACTAGGTCTTTTTTTTTTTTGAATGAGGAACATAAAGTTTATAACAACTAAAAGTACTATCATGTCATTGACTTGAATAGTCCTGCTGCATAAACCATTTTTTTTCACCAAGACAAGTCAAGGCTGGTTCCAACACTTGACTTAACTTTCAATCATTTTGTTGTCATGAAATTTCGTTATAAAAAATCATATTTCCAGTCCATTGGATCCGAAGATGAGAATGCATTTTTAGTGAAAGGAAAACAGAGTGGAGAAGGAAACTGCCATGTTGCCCCAGAGTTTCTTATTTAAGAGGGAAGATCAGATAAACGTTCAAACAATCTCGGCTCACTGCCATCTCCCCCTCCCAGTTTCAAGCGATTCTCCTGCCTCAGCCTCCCAAGTAGCTGAGACTACAGGCGCACACCAACATGCCCGGCTAATTTTTGTATTTTCAGTAGTGACGAGGTTTCACCATGTTGACCAGGATGGTCTCGATCTCTTGACCTCATGATCTGCTGGCCTCAGCCTCCCAAAGTGCTGGGATTACAGGCATGAGCCACCGTGTCTGGGCTATCTCATCTTATTTCTTTAATTGCCCATCTCACACCTGAGATTATGTCTTGGAAAATAGACCACAGCAAGCATGCTGCTAGACCGCATTTTCACTCCGTGGCAGACAGTAACTGACGGACATGGTGTTCTTTCTCAGTGAGTGCACACTCATCCTCGGAATCCTGCTCAACACCATGCTCTAGGCAGCCAGCCCCAATCAACACAAGCTAGCATGTGAGATGAAGCCTCGTTGCCATCTTTCCCGACAAGGAACGAAGGCTTGTCAACATTTCCCCCATCAGGAATTTTCTCCTCTGTTACCACTGCTTATGCCTTCCCCCTCTGCCTGAATGCTGAATCCTTTCCTTCATTCCTTTTTGTTTCTTCTTTTTTTTTTGAGATGAAGTCTTGTTCTGTCGCCCAGGCTGAAGTGCAGTGGTGCCATCTTGGCTCACTGCAGCCTCCGCCTCCTGAATTCCAGCAATTCTCCCTCCTCAGTCTCCTGAGTAGCTGGGACTACAGGTGCACGCAACCACGCCTGGCTAGTTTCTTGAATTTTTAGTAGAGATGGGATTCCACCATGTTGGCTAGGCTGGTCTCTAACTCCTAGCCTCGAGTGATCTGCTTCCCTTGGCCTCCCAAAGTGCTGGGATTACAGGTTTGAGCCACTGCACCCGGCCTCTCCTTTTGATCCGTGAAAACTCTACTCATCCTTCAAATCTCTGTCAAAAAGTCACCTCCTCAGTGAAGAAGCCACACAAACTGCTTAACACACACACATTACTCAAGAACTTTTTTAAATGAACGAATTACTTAAAATAAGTGAATAGCTTCATGACATCACCTGGTAGTATAGTCTAATGCTTAAGTGTGGGGTTTAGAAACCAAACTACCCAGGTTCAAACTCCATCATCTTCATTAATAGCTGTGCAGATTTAGACAAGCTACTCTATCTCTCTGAGTCAGTTTTCTCCTCAGTAAATATCACAGTGGAATATTGGGTAAATTAAATTAAATAACCACTGGTTGGGTGCTATGGTTCACCCAGCACTTTGTAATCCCAGCACTTTGGGAGGCCAATACAGGCAGATCACTTGAAGCCAGGAGTTCAAGACCAGCCTGGCCAACATAGTAAAACACTGTCTCTACTGAAAATACAAAAATTAGACAGGCTTGGTGGCACACGCCTGTAGCCCCAGCTACTCAGGAGGCTGAGGCAAGAGAATTACATGAACCCGGGAGGCAGAGGTTGCAGTGAGCTGAGACTGTGCCACTGCACTCCAGCCTGGGTGACAGAGCAATACCCTGTCTCAAAAAAAAAAAATCAGATAACCATGTAAGCCATGTAAAGCACTTTTACAGTGCCTGGCACATAGCAAACACTTCGTAGCAGTAAGTGACTGTAACCATTGGTAGCCACATTAAAGAGAGTGGCTTTGTCCTCATCTTTGAGCCTCCACACTCAGTAAAGAAACTGATACATAGTAAGTGCTCAGTTAATCTTTGTTTAATTGAATGGATCATGATACGTGTCCTAGGAATGGTAAAACAGCGCATTCTGGATGGACAGCAGTTAGGAAGTTAATTTCTGGTTGTGGAAGTTTAAAAAAACAAAACAAACAAACAAAAGAAAAACTCAACAAAACTTCAGGGTGGGGCCTGGGGAAGTGTTGGAAATTTGAGCTGGCTGTGGAAATAGAGGCATGATTAGCTGGGCATGGTGGCTCACGTCTATAATGCCAGCACTTATGGAAGCCAAGGCAGGCAGATCACAAGGTCAGGAAATCAAGACCATCCTGACTAACACAGTGAAACCCCATCTCTACTAAAAATACAAAAAATTATCCGGGTGTGGTGGCAGGTGCCTGTAGTCTCAGCTGCTCAGGAGTCTGAGGCAGGAGAATCGCCTGAACCCAGGAAGCCGAGGTCGCAGTGAGCTAAGATCATGCCACTGAAAGAAGAGAGAGAGAAAGAGAAAGAAAAGAGAAGAAAGAAAGAAAAAGAAGGAAGGAAGGAAAAGAAAGAGAAAAAGGAAAGAAAGAAAGAGAAAGAAAGAAAGAAAAAGAAAAAAAAAGAAAAGATAAGAAAAGAAAAATGGGGGCATGATTTTGCCAGGCAGACATGGAAAGTGGCAGTGGGGGAGGTGTTGCTTCGTGGGCTCGGGGAGTCGGGGGCGGAAACAGGAGCTATTCTAGGGAAAAGAAGCTGTTTTAGCAAAGACACAGGGGTGGGGAATCAAAGACTTAAACCACAAAGGGGAAGCCGAACTTACCTGTGGCTGCAAAGGACAATCCCCGAGCAGGAGCCTGCAGCCTTAACCAGCACAGCCCCAGTGCGTTAGTCTGGGAAGCTGCAGAGCGTGTGCGGTAGCCCTAGGAAGGGCGCACCGCCACCCCCACCCCCACACACTCCCTAACGTGGCAACACAGCCTTGCAAGGGTATCAGTGTGTGACGTTCACAAACTCTCCCTCCTCCTTGGCTAAGAGCATTCATTCAATCAACGAATAGTCACCGAGTGCACGGGCCTATGCTCAGCATCAGAACAGAGCAAACAAGGCCCCCGGCCTCGTGGAGCTTGTGTTCCAGTGTGAGCCAGGCAATAGGCATGTAGGGAACTAAAGATATTTACTGAAACTGTCCAGTGGCGATCAGGCCAGGAAATGGAAGATGAAGGTGGACGATGACGGGCAGGGGCGGTGGGGGTGGGCCTGCTGTCTTAGATAAGGCGGTTGGGGGAGCCGGCTTGAGGACATGGTACTGGAGCAGAGGGGTGGGGGAGGTTAGGAAGTGGCCATGTGGTGATCTGGGAGAAGAGCATCTTAGGCGGAGGGGAGCAGTCACACACATGTCCCAAAGTGAGAATGAACTCGGTATGCCCCAGGAGAAGCAAGCGGGCCCATGTGACTGGAAGCAGTTCAGAAGGGAGTGCTTGGTGGGGCACGAGGCTGAAAGGGGGCAGGGACAGATTTCCACAGAGCAAGGGGCATGGCTTGATCTTAACTGGGATCAGTGGGCAATGGGGGCAAGTGGGGGCTTTAGTCAGGGAGTGATGTGATCAGCTTGCCCTGGCTGCTGGTGAGGGGTCAGGAAGGTACGATGGGCAAAACTGGGGGGGCCACTTGCAGGCAATGCCAGGAGTCCAGACAGGAGGATGGCGGTTTAGACCAGGATGCCGGCACTCCATGTGGTGAGATATGCCGGGACTGAATATGTGACACATACAGTCAGCACTAGGTGACTCTCAGAGTATGACAGGAAGAGAAGTCCAGGTGGGCCCCCCAGGTCTGGGGCCGGAGTCACCGGCCTACGTGGCTGATTCTTTCTTGCAGTGACTCCAGCATGAGTCAGGCACACATGTGATTTGGGAGGGACAACAGAAACGCCCAGTCCCCTCCCTCAAGGAAATAAACCACACTAGGTAGATCCACAGGGGTTGTCTGCCTATGGCTACATATGCCCCCCACACCCAGGATGCAGGAGCAACAGATGCACCAGGGGCACTGGCCGAGCCGTGGCACACACGTGTTCTCAATGGCTGCCCACTTCTCATCCGGGTTAGGTTTCCCCTGCAGGGCTGGGTAAATGTCTGCTGCATCTCCACCAAAAACTGGACTCATGGCCTGGCCAGGTCTGGCCTGGCAAAGGAGATAAGCTGCTGAGAGCTGTGTCTGGGCACACATGGCCCTCGCCTGGGGGAGCCTCGGCTAAGCCGGTAGTGGAGGCCCTCCAAGCGCACTTCCAGAATGCCTGGGCACAGGGACTTTGACTCTTTATACATGAAAAGGAAAATGAAAGCAAGTCAGGGAGTACTTCAGTTCAGAGGCAGGGCCATCGTAGGACACCCGGCACTTGACACAGAAAACCTTCCCTGAAACCCCACATCAGTGCTGGCTGAGACTGAGGCCAGACGTGACAGGCCCCCCCGCAGCTCAGCTCGGAGCCTCGCTAATGCCATCTTGTTCTGATTTGACTCTTGTTCATCAAGAAGCTCCTGCTAAGAACAAACCAGAGGCCTGGCCCTCTTCCATCCTTACAGCCCAGATCTGGAACAGAGGTCATGGATGTTTTCCATGGGGCTGCTGCAGGCGCTCTTGTGATCTGGCTTTTGGAGAAGGAAGAATGTGCACCCCTTTTTCGGTAAACAAATCACAGCCTTGTGATCAGAGCTTATTTTGAGGGTGCATGCAGCTCCCCACCATTTTCAGTGACTTTAACTCTTGGGAAAGGATTTTCTCTGCGTTATGGTTTAATTCTCACTCCTAAAGTAATGCTCTGAAGCAGGTGGGGGGAGAAAAATCCCACTGTGCCGTTCCTAAGCCTTGTGAATATGAGAAGAAACAACAAAAAGAGGAAAAGACGTTTCACATTTTAAGGGCATGTTCAGGCACCCTAAGAACTGAGCCAGTTCGTTAAATGATTTCATTTGGAAACTTCCAGCTTGCAATTCAGTCATTCTTCAATGAGAAATACATGATTTGTCAAATATGAAATGGAAACATTAATCTCTGACAAAGTCGGAGGTAGAGCAAACCGTGGCTGTGTGCGCCCCATGCTCTCTTCCCGTTAACAAATTAGGTAGCCCTGTGGAAGGTATTCCAGACAGAGGCTAGCATGGGGCTCTGTCTGGAAGAGGGAGGCACACTGATCATCAAAATGATTGACCTGACTGCTTTCAGACATTTAACTACCCATCCCACCCTCCCTGCCATGTGCACACCACAGAAAGGGAATTTGCTTCATCTTCTAGATATCTTTTCATTTAAAGCACCGCACAAATGCAGAATAAGCCAGACAGACAGGGTTATTAAGACATAGGTTAAAACTGTATAGAGCTACACAAACACAGGAGTCCTTGTAAAAACTGGTAAAATCTGAATCAGGTTTGAAGTCCAATTACAGTATTAGATCAGCATTACTTCCCCGGTTTTGACTTTGCACTGTAGTTATAGAAAACGAGGAAGCTGGGGGTGAGGATACACAGGGACTCTGTACCTTTTGCAACTTTCTGTGAATCTATAATTATTTCAAAATAGTTTTAATCCAGCATTTTGGAAGGCCAAGGTGGGAGGATTGTTTGAGATTAGGAGTTCAAGACCAGCTTGGGCCATATAGGGAGACCCCATCCCTACGGAAAAATAAAAAAGTAAGTTGGGTGTGGTGGTGCATGCCTATGCTCACAGCTACTTGTGAGGCTGAGGTGGGAGGATGGCTTGAGCCCAGGATGTTGAGGCTACAATGAGTTATGATCAATCCAGCCTGGATGACAGACTGAAACCCTGTCTCAAAAAAAAAAAAAAGAAAATTTTGAAGAATGTCAAATATGCCAGTTCTAGGGTAAGTGGTCTCTGACAAGCTATCATGTATGGTGACACAGGTCCTTTCAGTTTTCCTTATATGCAGCGCTATTTTGGGGCAGTACCAAGAAATGGCCATGGCCATTATTTCCCCAAAGATAGCCCAAAAGAAATCACATCACGGAGATGACAAGTTGATGACTAGAGGAAAAACTTAGAGTGCATGTCCTTAAGTCACCTTGTCCCAAACCCTTCCTGTTGAAGATGTCAGGCACAGGCCACGGAAGGGTCTGTTGCCACAAGCCTGTGGATTTCCTCTGCCTGCCAAGCCTGGCTGGGGTCCAGTCACAGGATCCTTACCAATCCTAAGTCCAGCCAGCTCTGTCTCTGGTCCACAGGTTCTCAGATTTTAGGGTACATCAGAGTCATGGGGAATGCGTTTAAAATGCCAATTCTGGGCCTTCCCCCACCCCCGCAAATCCTGACTAAGTAGATGAAAGATGGGGCCTAGGAATTTGCATTTGCAACAAGCATTTGTGATTCTGTCTCAGGTAGTCTTTGGGCCACAGTCAAGGAAACGCTGCCTGGGAGCATGTGCGGGGAGGGCTCCCCCACGAGGGGCCAGAAGAAGAGCTGGCAGGCATTCGGCATCCAGAGAACAAGGCACTCCTTGCACCAATGGAGAGAACTGCCTCTCAGCACGGGCCGAGATCTTCAGCCCCAGAGCTTAAGGGAGGCTGCAGAAGGGCCTGGGAGCCTCTGGGATTGGTCCTGCTGAGGCTGTGACCGTGTAGCATTTAGGATAAAACGGAGAATGCGGACTCTATCATCATCACAGCTTCTCACTGAGTGTTGATGATGTATAAGCAATCACATCTCATTTAGTGCTCACAGGACTGCTCTGAAGGAACTGTTTATTATCCCCATTTTACAGGTAGGAAAACTGAGGCAAAAGTGGTGGGGCAGGAGTCTAGCCCAGCCAGAGGTTACCATTCTGTGATACAGCATCCCTTTCTATCAGAAGGGTTCCTTTAGGTTCTCATCTCCTCCAGCATAAAACATTCTCCTTAAAAATAATAGAGGACGGGCGCGGTGGCTCACGCCTGTAATCCCAGTACTTTGGGAGGTTGAGGTGGGCTGATCACCTGAGGTCAGGAGTTTGAGACCAGCCTGGCCAACATGGTGAAACCCACCCCATCTCTACTAAAAATACAAAAATTAGCGGGGTGTGGTAGCAGGCGCCTGTAATCTCAACTAAGGAGGCTGAGGCAGGAGAATCACTTGAACCCGGGAGGCGGAGGTTGCAGTGAGCTGAGACCACACCACTGCACTCCAGCCTGGGTGACAGAGCAAAACTCAGTCTCAAAAAAAAGAAAGGAAACTTTAGCGGGTTTGCAGGGGGAGGGGGAGGGGAAGGGGGAGAATTTCCCAAAGCTTGTTTCGGTGGCATGAATACTCCCTTCCCACTGAAAGCAGATCTAATCCTCTCAAAGTCTACCCTCCTCAGCTCCTCTGTTCTGCTCTGTCTTTCATCTTTGGTCCTGCTGTCTCCTAATCTTTCTCCTCTTTCCCCTTTTAATTTTTCTCCTTTTGTCTTCCGACTCCAAAGTTACAGACTCAATGAGTTCCTCCATTTTTCCTGTATCCCCCATCGCCAATAGAAGAATTTTCTCTTGCCATTTGGCCACGATACAGGCTAGCTGAAGAAAATGAGAATGACCTACCATTTTCCAGAGGACACTGTGGAATCCTGTTTGCCTGAAGGTTCCAAATATAACCCGTGTTCCACTCAAGGCACACTTGATGATCTTTGAAAGGGCGTTCAAAAGGCGGGCTGGTCTGCAGCAGGGTGTAGTTCTTTGCTACGGCGTGGAGCAAGTGTTCCTCCCATTTAGCATTCCAGTCTCTGCCACTGTATTTGTGAGTAATCCAGGCGCGTACTATCACTGCAGATACAGAGATGGAGTGCCTGATGAAATAATCATCTCTGTAAACCATAATGCTGGGAAATTTCACATGTACTATTTGTGTCCTGCTGGTGTGAAGATGTTTCTCATTCTTCCACCTTTTTTGTACACGGGAATGCTACTTCTGAACTCAGATGAAACAACTGCTTCCAAATTGACCACACAAGGCTGAGAGCATAAATACTCAACCGAGACTTCAGAAACATTGCGAACATTTCCTTCAAAGACAGTAAAATAAATAAAGTCTTTGTAAGCCACGCTCTGCTCAGCTTTGGGTATCACTGATGTCGTCAGGGAAGTCTGCCTACCCAAAGACGGTACAACATTCTGAAAAAAGAAAAAGAAAGTAAGAAATACAGAAAGTTTATAAATCCTCTTCATAGCAGATAGGTGAATCATTATTTTCCTGGGATAAAAAAATATCAATCTACATAAAGCAATGAATGAACGTGGGAGATAAAAGATGTCAAAACCTACTGAAGGACTGGGGAAAACCAACACACAGATCCAAAGGAAGATTAGGCCACATTAAACTCTTTCCCAGACCCAGAACATCTGCTGATCAGAATGTGACTGTCATATCTACGTGCCAATAATTCCAGAGTTGGTTTTCAAATGCAGACGCTGGTTCACAACAAATCCAGTAGCAATGGAATCTGCCTTCGAATGAAACAGAGACAACCCAGCTTCAGACATTTTCAAACCATTGTCCTGACTTCAAATGATGGGTCAGACACTACCAAGTCAAAGGGTGGCAGAAGAGTGCAAAGTGCACCCTCGAGGGAACAGAACAAAGATGCCAACCTGGCGCCTTCTTCTCCTATAAGTTTGAAGCCCGGGCAAGCCTGCATGATATATAGACAAGCGAGAGGCTTCTACTGCTCCCAGTCACACACAAGCAAGCTCAGACGACGGGCTGTGTGGCCTGATTCTTTCACCACAGATGATGCTACATGCATCAGGAAAGATCTTAGTGGAATGTTTATTTATCTGGTCATGAAATCAAGGCAAGGTTTTGAGCATGAGGTGCTGATATATGAATGCTAAGAGCTCTCCTAAATATGACTTGATTCAGGTATCAAAAACACAACAGAAAGAGGTCAGTTTGGCCCACTGCATATCCATGAAGGTGGCTATTATATAAAAAACAACAACAGCAGAAAGTAACAAGTGTTAGTGAAGACGCAGAGAAATTGGAACCCTTATGCATTCTTAGTGAGAATGCAAAATGGTGCAGCTGCTATGGAAAACAGTATGGCAGTTCCTCAAATAAATTAAACATGGAATTACCATATGATCGGGCCAGGCGTGGTGGCTCATGCCTGTAATCCCAGCACTTTAGGAGGCCAAAGTGAGTGGATCACCTGAGGTCAGGAGTTCGAGACTAGACTGGCCAACATGGTGAAACCTTGTCTCTACTGAAAAAAAAAAAAAAAATACAAAAATTAGCCAGGCATGGTGGCAGGTGCTTGTAATCCCAGCTACTCGGGAGGCTGAGGCAGGAGAATCTCTTGAACCTGGGAGGTGGAGGTTGCAGTGAGCCAAGACTGTGTCACTGCACTACAGCCTAGGTGATAGAGGGAGAATCTATCTCAGAAAAAAAAAAAAGAGAATTATGATATGATCAGATCCAGCAATTCCACTTCTTGATATACACCCAAAAAAATTTAAAGCAAGGACTTGAAGAGATATCTGTATACCCAGGTTCATAACAGCATTACCCACGCTAGCCAAAGGCAACCCAAGAATCTATCCATGAATGAAAGGATAGAAAAAATGTGGTATATACACGGGATGGAATATCATTCAGCCCTAAAAGGGAATGAAATTCTAATATATGCTGTAAAAATGGATGAACTTTGACCACATGATGTTAAGTAAAACAAGTTAGACACAAAAGAACAGATATTATATCATCCACCTACATGAAGTACCCAGAGTAGTCAAACTCAGAGACAGATGGTAGAATAGAGGTGACCAAGGCCTAAGGGAGAGGGGATTGAGGAGTTAGTATTTGATGGGTCCAGAGTTTGAGCTTGGGACGATGAAACAGTGTGAAGATGGAAAGTGGTGATGATTGCACAACAGCGTGAATGTCCTTAACACGACTGAACTGTACACTTAAAAATGATTCAAATGCATGTTTAATTTATGCATGTTTATACCACAATTTAAAAGAAAAAAGTCACTTTGGTCTCCTCCCAGGAAAGAAATAAGGACTCCTTTTTTCAATTCTTGCTTAGAGCTGTGGGAGAGGGGAAGATGGACAAGACATAAAATTTGGTATCAGGGGAATCATGTCTATAAATAATGACAATACAGGTGAAGCGTGGTCAGTGTTCCCACCAAACTGTGAACAAGCCCAGGGGTGCGCAGCACTGGGAGGGAATAATTCTAACTGGGGGATCTGGGATAGGTTTGATGGAAGAAATGGTATCTCAGTTGGGCTTTGAGGGATGAAGAGAAGTTCTTCAGGTGGAGAGGCAAGGGAAAGGCACTGCAAGTGGTGTGAAGAGCATAAGCCGGGCAAGTGGCAGGGGAATGCAGGTGATGTAGGCAATAGCAAGCAGCTATGTGGACATGTGGACATGAGGTTGAAAAGAAAGGTAGGGTTTGGCCCTGGAGAGCATTGAGTCCCAGCCCCAAGGAATGTGACCTTTTATTCTACTGACAGCAAAGAATCAACAAAGGGACAAGGGGTGGTGTCTCCCTTTTAAAGCAACTGACAGTCAAGGTCAATTAGAAACCAGGCTAACAGTGCATACAAAGATGAGCAAACAACACAGTTAATCAATAAGTAAATGCTCATTCATAGGAAGATAAACGCAAACTGAAACTGCACTGAGACCTGCTAGATTTGCAAAGATCAGAAAGTCAGATAACACACTGTACTGACCGGAGTGTAGGAAGCATGCCCTCTTACGTATTGCTGGTGGCAGTAATCTTTAATCTCCATGAGGGCAATCAAGTAATATCTACCAAAAGTATAAATGCACTCATGCTCTGGCCCAGTGATTTCACTTTTAGGAGTTTATCCTGTAAATATACTCAAAGTTGTGCAAAATAATGTTTGTATAGATTTTCACTCCAGCACAGTTTGTAACTGCAGGAGATGGGGGAGCCTAAATGCCCAGCAAGAGGAAGCTGGTTAAATAGAAATAGTATATCCACTCGTGGAGTACTACATAGCTATTAAAAGGAGGCTCTTCACGTACATATAACGGAATGATCTCAAAGGGTTTTGTGTCTGGTTTTTGTTTGTTTTTGATTTTTCAGGGTGTTTTTTTTTTTTTAATTGAGATGGAGTCTTGCTCCGTCACCCAGGCTGGAGTGCAGTGGCATGATCTTGGATCACTGCAACTTCCACCTCCCAGGTTCAAGCGTTCTCTGGCTTCAGCCTCCTGAGTAGCTGGGATTACAGGCACCTACCACCACATCCAGTTGATTTTTGTATTTTTAGTAGAGACAGGGTTTTACCATGTTGGCCAGGCTGGTCTCAAATTCCTGACCTTGTGATCTGCCCGCCTCAGCCTCCTAAAGTGCTGGGATTAGAGGCGTGAGCCACCACATCTGGTCCAGGTTTTGAAATTCCAGGTTTGTTGGAATATAATTCACACCACAAAATTCACACACTGAAAGTGTAAGTTGCAATGTTTCCTAGTAGATTTATAGTTAGTCAATAGTCAATCATCACCACAATCAATTTTCAAACATTTCATCACCCCAAAATGAAACCCAGCACCCAATGGCAGTCACTTCTCATTTTTTTGCTTGCTTTTTAAAAACAGATTCAGAAATACAATTTGGGTTAAATACACACACACACCCCCCCACACACATATATATGTGCACGTGCGTATTCACTTGAATACAGAGGAGACAGAATAAGAGACATGCACTCTATATCCTTCCCTAACTTTTGAATTTTGTACCACATAAATTTTTTTTAAGTAGGTGAGGAGAAAGCAGCTGTCCTGAAAGGTCACCGTGGAAACTGTGGCTTCTGCAAATGGCAGAGAGAATAGGAGAAGGGCTGAGATTCCTTCTGACCAGTCATGGGAAACCTGTGGGAAGAGCTATGCAAAGAAGGGGGTACAGCGTAAACTGTCCGCCCCCGCCCCCCCAGAGAGGTTTAATTGTTTTATGTTCTCATTTATACTGCCAGATTACAGGGAGGAAACACATATAAAAATCATCTCCTAATTAGAAGCAGAGAACGTTACAATGGATGAGCCTGGTGACAAGCCAGTCTACTCTCTTCTTATTGTGCAGACGAGAAAATGACAATCAAGAGGTGACATTCTCCAACACCACCCAGCTGGTGGGTTAGCAGAGGCAAGCCCAGAAACCTGGTTCCTTTCTTAGCCGCCCGCCCACTCCCACCTTCCCCACGTCATAGCAAATGATATCAATAGTGACTAATGGTCACCATTTCATGGCCGCCTGGAAACTCTAGGCTAAATTCTGCTTCCATGTGAATAGGGACGCACCCAGCATTTGTCCATGAGCGCTGATTTATTCATTCAGCCAGATGTGCCAAGATGTCGCCCCCATTCTCAAGATGCAAATCACAGTGCTAAGCCCACATCAGAGTTTCACTCAAGGCCAGGGATCGCTGGTGCTGGTGGAAGCCAAACAAGTCGAACCGGCCAATGAGTGGCCAACATGCCTTATTCCAAAGCAGTGCCCCGAATGCTTCCCTCACTAAATCCCACAAATAAGTCAAAAGTCAAATATGGCATTTGCTTCTTTTGTGAGGCAAAGGCAGCCCAGTGCCCAGGATATGCAGAGGTGTATTAAATATCACATTGTGTTCTTTCCCAAAGAATGACTTAAAACCTCTTCCTCATTCCTTCCATGTATACCTTAAAAATTCACCAAGGCTCAGCTCTCCCACTTAGATTTTTTTTTTGAGGGGGGGATAGAGGAATGTCAGATCTTTAATGCTGATGCTAGCATCTCCAGTGAAAACCTCTTTTAAACAGAATGCTGGGGGAATGACCACTTGATTTTACCAGAAAAGCACAATTCCTAACAATCATGTTCATTATTTCACATCTTACTGCTACAAACGCACCAGTCCACTTTTCTTCATTAATTAGTGCAGCGCCTTGAGCATGGTTTCAGTTTGGTTTGATGGTCCACGCTTACAACCTTGTAGAGAATGGAGGCATATGCAAGCTGGTGCCGTGGCTCACACTGGTGATCCCAGTGCTTTGGGAGGCCAAGGCAGGAGGATCACCTGAGCCCCAAAATGGTACAGTGAGCTATGGTAGTGCTAATGTCCTCCAGCCTGGGCAAGAGAGTAAGGCCCTGTCTCCAAAAAATTAAAAATAAAAAAAGAAGGTATATATACACTTTGCTGTGTACTCTCCACAAAGCCTTCCCTTCAAATTCTGTTTTAAAAAAGTATTTCCATATACTCATATGAAGATTATTTCATTTTCACCTGTTTCAAAGTCTCAGGTGTAGTAAAAGTTACCCCAAGGTGTATAGATGCTAGACATATGTTATCCAGCATGGTAGTCACGAGTCATATTAAGCACTTGTAATGTGGCTGGTCCGATTTGAGATGTGGTGCTAAGTGTAAAATATACATTAAATTTCAAAGGCTTCGTATAAAAAAAAGGCTGGAAAATAGCTCATTAATAATTTTTACATAAATTGTATATTAAGATGACAATATTTAGACATACTGAATTAAATAAAATATTAATATTCATTATGCCTGCTCTCTTTCCTTTTTTTTGTTTTGTTTTGTTTTTGAGATGGAGTCTCGCTCTATCGTCCAGACTAGAGTGCAATGGCATGATCTCGGCTCACTGCAACCTCCGCCTCCCGAGTTCTAGGGATTCTCCTGCCTCAGCCTCCTGAGTAGCTGCGATCACAGGCGTGCACCACCACGCCTGGCTAATTTTTGTATTTTTAGTAGAGATAGGCTTTCACCATGTTGGCCAGGCTATTCTCAAACTCCTGACCTCAGGTGATCCAGCCTCCAGGGCCTCCCAAAGTGCTGGGATTACAGGCGTGGGCCGCAGCGCCCAGCCAGTTATCAAGCTATTATCCCAGAGAGTTTTGAAGAACAAAAGGTAAGAGAAGACATGCTTCGTTAGGAGTTATCATATAGGAGACATGGGTGAATAGCCCAACTTGGCATCATTTCATATGTGTGTAGTTGATGGGGCTTGATTCCGTATTTTTCTTAGGTTTCCTGGTGGAGAGTGTTGACATTTTGCTATTGTTTCTTTCAGAAAAGATGTAAGTCAGAGGATAACATGAAGCTAAGCTAGGCAGAGATCAAATTTCAAGGACTGAGACGGATTGTTTGACAAGTAGGAGAAGCTTGAGTGACAGCTGGAGAATAAGAGAGGAGAAGCTTCGGGTGGGGCGGTGTTTCCTTAAGTTCCTGCGGGTGTGTCAGCCCCAAAGAAGGCCTCAAAATCACCCTACATGGCTTGTGCAGAACATGGTCTAAACCCTTCCAGAAGGTGCTATGGGGCAACTATGGGATGAAGGAAGCTGGCATCCGGTGGTTTGGAGCAGATCCAGTGGGCAGCTCATTCACCACGAGTCGTGGCTACCTCTGCTATGCACAAAACCAACACTGATTAGCAAGACATCACAGTCTAAATATTGATTAAGCTGAAGCTGACTTCCTGGCTCAAGTCATGTGTGTGGTTATAAGCTGTTTCCTGCCAGGAAAATAAGGCAATTAACTTGAAGAGTTCCAGCTACAGGCATGACACGTGTCCAGCCTTCATAGGTATTTTCACATGCCAGGTCGCATTAACACAAGCTAAAAATTTATCTGCATGTTCCTCTGTTTGGAAATTATGAGTTCAGAGTCCATGTCATTGTTGTATTTCCAGCTTCAAGAGAGAGACACACAGTAAGAATTTAGTAAGTGTTTCTTGCTGAAGTAAAGCACTGGGGCTGGGCGCGGTGGCTCACGCCTGTAATCCCAACACTTTGGGAGGCCAAGGTGGGCAGGTCACCTGAGGTCAGGAGTTTGAGACCAGCATGGCCAACATGGTAAAATCCTGTCTCTGCTAAAAATACAAAAAAATTAGCCAGGTGTGGTGGTGGGCACCTGTAATCTCAGCTACTTGGAAGGCTGAGGCGGGAGAATCACTTGAACCTGGGTGGCAAAGGTTGCAGTGAGCCAAGATCGCACCACTGCACTCCAGCCTGGGTGACAGAATGAAACTCCATCTCAGAACAACAACAAAAAAAAGCACTGGGCATGGGCATTTCTGCCAGGTGCCTCAGTGGCCCTGGGGACATTTGCATACAAACCAAACGACTTGATCAATTTTGAGTCCCCACTGCTCTCTTCTTACACTCATAAGTCCTCTGGTAAAGAGGCCCCATCACTTGTCTATTTTTCTCCCAGCCTCGTTAATTCCTTCCAAAGAGCCCTTATGCTTTGGCATCTCATTGGTCCCTGGGGGGGTCAGAGCTGAGCTGGGGGACTATGAGATCAGGGAAGGTGGCACCTTGGCACCCACTTATCCATTTGGGGCAAACTTCTCCCAGCTATTTTGTCCCTCCAGACCTTTCAGACAACTGCCCTACATTCTAGAACGTTTCCATTTCTCCACACCAAAAATACAAATTAACTTTTTAAGATTTCTCATCCCTCGACCTTCTGCTGAATTCCCGTTCATCTGGCAAGTTCATCGACGTTACTGTGGTAATGAAAAAATACTGAGGTGATGTCACATATCTGTATTTCTATGCCAGCTTGGTGGAGATAACGCCTTAAAAGCACAGCCTAAATGCACCGCAACTCTAAGCAAGATATCTGGGGTGAAGAGGGGCATTCTGTGCCCCTCAAATTATGCTGTTTAGGCAGCTACATAGATGTTCCACTTTGAAAGCAGCACACTGATCCATTCTGCACGCAACAGAGCTTGGCCCTGAAAGATGCCTGAGCCCTCAAATATGTTTATACCAGATGTGAGCCCTCATCAAAGTCAAATTTGACAATGTCATGCACAGTCGCAAAACATAGATTTTCTTGCTTTTTTGTAAATGCGCACGTATTGTAAGTTTTTTTTAAAAAAAGAAAGAAATGGGCCAGTTAATGTGTGTTCACGATAGAAGACCCCAAATAGGAGATCTAAATGCATTGAATTCAGCCTGGGAATCAAGAAACAGATGAATTTATGTATCTTCTGGATGGAAAAATAAAACTATCAATATGACCTAAATTTCTTTTAGGATGACTGCCTTTGATTCCTTTAAACAAAATCAATAAGAAGAGATGCTATTCAAATAACCCTCCCTTGTTTCAAAGAGCTGAGAAAACTTGGCTTTATTCTCTATCTGGTCTCTACTTGGTATTTAAAAGGGACAGAGAGTTTGGGAAACTTTAAATCATTCACATCTTGCTATGGGATGTTCATTTGCACATACATGTGTCTGTGGGTGGGTCCGATATGAAAACAAAAACTGTCTGTTTTTCTCATTCCTGACCATTCTGTCCCATCCTTCTCCTAGGAAAACTGTGGCTCGTGACAGCTTTCTCTTCAAACTGGCTGGATCACATTTTCCCTAGTTCAAAAAGGTAAGTGTCTTGCCTTGAAGACCCCATTTTTCTAATTTCTACCTACTAGATATAAGCAAAAATTCTGTTTGAGTCAACAAAGCATGCAATTAAGCAAAACGGACAAAGATGTCAGCAGACTTCAAACTCAGCATGTGTCTGGGGAACATTTCCCAGGGCAGTATTTTGCCTTCCTAAACCTGAGAGCTGGCCAGTCACAGCATCCCGGTCATGATCAATATTCCTAGTTGTGGAAGATTCTCCCCCATTCTATGTAGCATGTAGCATGCTGTTTCTTCCCAACTAACGTCACACAAAGCTACCTAAGGCTGGTTTGCTCTTATTTCCTTGACTACCTACTGTATACTGAGCACTGGGTGTGTTAAACCTTTTTTTCTCTCTGACTTCTAACCTCATCCTCTCACATGGGACCTCACAGAACTTCTCACTTCTAACCCAATCCTCACAGCAACCCACAGAGGGAGACAGAGTCCCACTGTTACAGTTGAGGCGACAGAATGGCTTCAGAGAGGGTAAGTAACTTGCGCAAGGTCAACCAGCTACCAAAAGCAGAACCAAAATTCAAATCCGCATTGGCTAACTCCAGAGTCAGCGACGGTGTGCCTCTTGTCTTCCAACAACATCCAAAGGTGATGCACTCGACGCACGCCCTGGCTTTGACACCCGTCACCGCTTTCTGGCTACAGGGTGGGGGAATTCTTACAACTTCCCGCATCCTCATCTTGAAAGGGTCAGGGGCTAAAATGCCATCACGCCCTCAGGGCTTGAGTTTGGAGGAGATAGATACTGCCTTAACCACAAACACACAAACACCAGACTCGGCCAGCTCCCCCGGTATCACCAAGCCCTTCTCCAGGTAGACAGGAAACAAGACCTGCCAAGGCAGAATCCCATCAGCCATTCCTCACGTGCCGCAGACACCTCCTGCCCCTCTCGGCTCCTTTCTCAGGGGAATGGCATGAGCCAATAAACAGGGTAACTGAATTCACTTTAGGCTATTTACGGTCTAATCCAGTCTACCCATCATCCCGCGAATTGCCCGGGTTATTCTCTCCTACCTGTCCTCTGGGTCCGACGCTTCTGCCAATAAGCAGCCAGAAGAAATAGAAGGCAAGAGGACAATACCATGGCTTGGGAGATTTTAGGAGCTCCGGTAAGGATGAATACGGCAGCTACTCGTTGATGTGAGGTTTGGGGATGATCTCTGTTTTCAAATATTCATAATCCTCCCCCCTCAAGCTGAATAATTGCAGGTCTCTTTACTTCGGTTTGATCTTCCCATGCCCTGCACTGCACACCTAGTGAGGGGTTAATGAATACTCTTAGATGGATGACTAAGGTTATGTGGCCACTTACAGAGAATCCTGTCCAAGGCTCTGTCACAGCCGCTGTCTGCTAACTGTCCCACATGTATCTGTGCTGTTACTGTCCTCTTCTTTGTCCTCAGTCTGACTGTCTAACAAGTGCAGATATCCACTCTGATAATTTCAACTCGACAGCTGACATCAATACTGGCCATCCTGAGATATCATGTATATAGTATTTTCATATATGAAAATATTATACATTGGAGACCAGAGCTTAGGATGGACAGAATTGCCTTCTACAAGTGACACTGTCACAGAGAGAGAGCTGGGGCAGCCTCAGGCCAGTTCTAGCCAAGCTGGAGGAAGGTAAGAGTTAATGGTGTAAGGAAATAGCAAGGGTCCCGACGGGCAGGGAAAGTTGTGCGTGGAGTGCAGTACTCAGCACCCGCGTCCTCAGTGGAAGCAATTTCATTATCCTTTGCTTTCGACACCCTCTCCCTCTCTGAGGAGGCTCTCTGTATCTTGACCTTTGGTGACCTCAGAATTTTCTGGCAGCCACTGGAACCGGGGATCATCTTTTCAGAAATCTGTTTGGCATCATTCCGTGACTTATCTTTCAGCCCTCATCACAATTATTCATGCTTTGGCAGTATCCTAGCTACAGACACAGTACTCTTCTTGGGCTGATACTGAAGGTTACTCCGTCCCAGCCCGTAGAGAAGGCAGGCGCCCACTCCTCAGGACCCTGACTCCAGGTACCATGCTTCCCATGAGGGCAGGGGCTTAAAGGCATCTATTCAGAAGCCACTCTCCACCTCCAGCTCTTGTGAACAGGCAGATAGGTAAAGAAAACATAAAACAGGAACTGGTCCCCCAAATCAGAGGCAATTTGACTTTGGAATGTATTCCAAGGCACATTTGCTGTACACCTGTATGCACATTCATAGGAACTCAAATGCTACACTCCATCAGCTGCCTCTAGACTACATAAAAATCCCAAACCTTTACCTCTTCATTAACGATGGCAAATATTTTCTAGCTTTACCTTTCTTCCCCCCTTTAACATCCTGCTTCTATTTTGTGGCCTGCGTTTCCTGCTTTGAATATTTTAGATTACTTCAGACATGACCTCACATCCTGGCCAATTGCACAGTAGCTGCTAATTGCTAGAGCTTTGCTAATGACCCGTACATCGATGAAGAATGAGTTACAAGCTGCAAAATCCAGAAGACAATAAGCTAGCGGGGATTAGAGCTGGGGCTCTGGAGGGAGACTCTGGTTTTTTTAGATTCTGGTTTTTTAGACTAGACTTGGGTTTCAATCTCAGACTGTGTGGCCTGGGGCAACTAACTTAACCTCTCTGTGTCTCTGTTATCTCATCTAAACGGAGATCATAATAGCTCCTATCTCACAGGGTTGTTGCTAAGATTAATACTGGATAACGCCTGTAAACGACTCAGCCCAATGCAAGCTATTGTTATTACCCATGTAGGCTTTCACATTATGGAAGAGCTTTCTTCCTGGAGAGTCTACATACTCCTGAGATCCTGCCTAGCTATCCTGCTCCATCTCTACCCTGCTCCTGCCCAGCCCCATCCCCCCTGACCAACCACTTCCTCCAGGTAGCATTCCTTGATTGAGCAGAATGCATGCACTTATGCATTTGCATTTTCTCTCTATTGTTCTATGTATTTCAAGTGTTTCATATGGATATTTACATTTCCCCCAATTCACACACCAAGCTTCTCCAAGATCAAGAAGCCTTACCTTCATTACTATCTCAGGTAGCACAGACCCAAGAGCAACATTGCTGATCAACAGCTAGACCTTCAGAATAAACTGTGGAAACCACCTTTTAAGTCGACTTTTGCGTCCTTGGGTTTGCATTCATTCATTCAGTTGCAAAAGGGCTCTCTGGTTTATCAAAGTCTCTCTTGCACAGTAAGCATATCAGAAATTCATCTGGAGGAAGAGTACAGAGGCAGGAAGCACTGACATTTCCCCCTCCATGAGGTCCCCAAATCCGCTCCTTCCCCGTCTGCCAAGACATTCATCCACACTCTGGTTATTTTCCACATTACAGTATTTTCTAAAATCCTTCTTTCCGGAGCCCTTCCTCACCCCTTCACTTTCTCACTGGAGTCTATCCATGGCACCATTTTCCCCCTCTGTTCTCTTAATCCCCCTTGGTCTACACAGAGCTTTAACATGAATGATACTTGCTCCATCGTGTGTCTCTGTTCCCAGAGCCCATTTAGGCCCTTAGGCTTTGCTCTCCTGACTCTGACCTCCTGAACTGTCGGGGAAGGAGTCCCCCTCCTTGCCAGGTCTTGAGATGTCCCCGTGGAACGTTTCTGGCCCAGCCCATCTGTACATGAATGTTTCACACACCCCTCTACTACATTACTTCTGCTTCTGTGGGTAGCCAGCAGTGCCTTGTGTACAGGGATCATCTGTTTAAACTGAAATCTTGTCATTTGTTATGGCAGTTTTATTTATGAGCCTGTGTGTTGTAACCTTGTGGCATAAATATTAAATAATAATATCTCTTGGGCAAAAAAAAAATCATTCATGTGAACTGACAACTTCTTATGAAAATATGAAGTAAGACCAACCACACAATTTGGTATTGGCTAATTTTGAAAGATGAGTAAAAGCACGGATGGCTCAACAGGTAGATGCACAGGCAGAATCATAATTTGCATTTTTACACCTTCTTGCTTCAAGAAATGAAACATTCAAGAAGTAAAAGGCGTTAAAAGAAACTTGGGCTGGGTGGCAAATTTCTTCGGAATCAAATTCTAATTCCTACCAGTATCTCCTAAGCAGTTTTTGGCTTCCAAAAAGGAAGACTCCAAATAATGACAATGCCACATAAGTGAAATGAATTGCGGACAATGACACTGCTCATTTTTTTTTTTTTTTTTTTTTTTTGGCATTCTGTGACTTTCCTATTACATCAGTTTCATGATTCAGCATTTTCTATTTCATTTATTGACAGTAATATATGGCGAGATAACCCCAGGTTTCTGCAGGATTTTGGAACGTAAGGTAGGCTGGGCAGGAAGGGTGTCGCCTTCTGTAAATTTACCACTGTTTAGGAGAACTCAGAACATAAGCAAGCAAGCCATCAAAGGAACTGAGAAAATTTCCCCCACCTGGTTCTGAGGGTCTCCACTACTCTGGTATTTAAAATAAATTGGTTTTGAAAAATAGGTTACTGCCCTTTAGTCGATGCCTAAAACAGAAGCCAAGAAGTGTGCAAACTGCAAACTGCCATGCATGAGCCAAACATATTCTCTGATATGACAATGTTCAAGGCGCAGCTAAAGTCACCACTCTGGCGGTAAGCGTGTTACAGAGAACTAGATTTCTTTCCGGCATCCGCAACTTGGCTGGAGTGACCAAGGAGGAGTTGAAGAGCGCTGGAGATGCGAGGTGCGTTGGCGGAAAACAGTCCGGGCCGGGAGAACCCGGTGGAAACTGAAAGGAGGGTCGAGGTGGGTGGCGGGCGCCGAGAGAAAGAGGCGAAGTTGGGCACAGGAAGGAAAGGAGGAGCGGGAATATAGAGAGGGAAGCCCAGGAGGGGGTCGGGAGGGGGCTGGAGACTGCGCGCGGCGGGGCGGGGAGCGAACTCCGGGCGGCGAGGCTCCGGGGTGGAGTCGGGGACGAGAAGGGGTCTGGAGGGGGAACCGACCGGGTCTAGAGCGAGTACAGGAGGGAGAGGAATGAGCACGAGCGAGAGAGCAGCGCCGCAAGTCCGGTCCACGCGCCCCCTCTCCACGCCCGGGGTACCCATCCCAGGTGCCGGGAGCGCCCGGGGCGCAGCGGCGAGGAAGAGAGAAAACTAGCGGCGGCGTCCCCGCCCGGCGTGGCGGGTGTCCCCGGCCGCCCCCACCCGCGTCCCCGGGGCCCCGCGCGGAGGGGAGGACCCGGGTAGGGTCCGGCGCTCACCAGGTAGCAAAGCAGGAACAGCGTGTAGGCAGGGCTGCCGCCGAGGCCCGGGGGAACGCCGCCACTCGGGGGGGGGCCATGGCTGCGGCCCGGTGGCCGACCGCGGGCGGCGGGGGTTGCTGCTGCTGCTGCCGCGGCCACCCGAGCCCCGCGCCGCGCCGCTGCATGGTGAGGCCGCCCGGATCCGGGCCGGAACAGGTCACCTGGTGCAGGGACCGCCCCCGCCCGAGGCACCACCTTCCCGCCCGCCCCCGGCCGGGCCGGCCGCCGCGCGCGGGGCCACCTGCAGCCACCTCCGGACCCGCCGCCGCCGCCACTGCCGCTCCCGCCGTCGCCGCCCCCGCAGCCCCAGCCAAGCGCCGGCTCCTCCCCCGCCTCCCTGTCCCCGTCCCCTCCCTCCCCTCTGCCTCCCTGCCCAGCCCGCCTCCCAGCCGCTCCCTCCGGTCCCCGGACTTCCACCCCTCGGGGCAGCGGATGCCCACGCAGGTGGGCACGGAGCCGGGTCCCCGCCCCCTGGTCGCCGCCACCCCCCGCCCGGGCCGCTCGGCCCCGGCCCACCCCCCTTTCCCTTTCTCCTCGCTCCTCCCCCGCCCCCCTTCCGCGCTCCTGCTCTCCGCGATCCCCCTCCTCTCCCTCCGGCTCCCCTCTTCCCTCCGGCTCCCAAACCCCCTCGCTTTTTCACTTTCTCCTTTTCCTCCCTTTCCTCTTTCTCCCTTCCCATTCTCTTCCTCGCTCCCGCATTCTCTCCTCCCACCCACCCCTTTTGCCGGTCGCACAGCCCAGTTCCCGCCTGTGCAATGGGTTTTTGTCTGGCTGCTTTTTGGCCGGGGCGCCATTCCCGCAGGGCGCAGGGCGAGTGTGCCCCCTGGAGTTGTGCGGCGCAGCTGCCCGGCTCCCAGGCCTGCGGGATGGATTTGACCCCTGCCAACGTCCACCTGTCCACCTGCCGGGCTGGGACAGCCTCCCTGCTGGCACGTTCGCAACCTGGGCTGCGCCCCACCCTGCCGGCTGGTTCGCCGCAGGTTCTGGATGTTTCCCGAGGGTTTTGTGTGGTGCCGCCGCCACCGCCGCCGCTGCGCTCTTTGTTTTAATTGTCCGGAGTATTGGCACCCAGAACGGGTTTGTATTTGATTTGCATCCCTGTGCTCCGGCTTCCACTTTGGACCGAGAAGAAAATGAATTAATTAGGTCAATACAGTGATACTGGAGTCCCAAATAAAAGGGGTGAGCGCCTGGAAGTGCACAAACAGCTTTTTAAAAAACCAGGACACATCCTCGGCCTTGGGGACGCAGGTTGAGACAGGCTGCTCTCCGACCCGGGTTCTGCGGCCTAGCGGAGAGGGGCCTCCGGGCGGCGGGACCATCCGCTCGCCGCCGGCCCTGGCGCTCGCGAAAGCGCTCTGCTGCGTCTAGAGTCTCCGACCACTGTCTGGGCCCGCGGCTGCTGCTCTGAAACAGTTAACCCGCCTTCCAAAGTTCCAAGAAGCTTCCCTTGGCACTGGTGGACTTGTGCGGATTGGAACTAATAATAGCCTGGGAGCCTGAGAGGCCACAGCCCTTTCCCAGTGCCATGAGCATAGATCAAGTCACAACAGGAGTCGGGGAGAGGCTGGTGGTGAGACGGGGTGCCCAGGGTGGTTTGACGGGCGTGGGCATCCCCCTGTGCCTGGACGGGCGCTCTCAACTGCTTCAGTACAGGCCTGGCCACAACCGGGCAACGGCGGCTCCTCAGCTGTCATCCACTTTTTTTAGGTCACCTAAGAGCTGTGGCCCTGTGTGAGGCCCCTGGCCTTATTCCACTGGTTCTCAAACTTCAGGATTACCTGGGGGGATTGTGAAAACACAGATTCCTGGACTCCAGCCCTAGAATTTCTGACTCAGTTGTTCCTGGGAGGGGCCTGAGAATGTACTTTCTAACAAGCGCAGGGGTGACAAGCCTCCTCCATTTCCAGAACTATTGGCTTTTAAGAACCCCGAGCTCTGCTCCTCCCAGCCAGCTGCCACCACATTAAAGCATTTTGGGGGTTTTGACAGATGCTCCACTATCTCTGTTCCACTTCTGCAGAAACAAAGCACTTGAAATTCTCCTGTGTGACGTGGAAAACCATTTATTCTATCGAGCGTCCAAGGGAACAAAAGATTTGGTGGCTTTGTCCCAGATCCTGTCTACATTTTTTTCCATCAAGTCAAAATAAAGACTATACTTTTAATGTATGTGGAAGGAAAATTGTTGGCCAGTTCAGGGGAAAGGGGCTTCAACAGGCATTGCAGCACGTCTAGGGTTTCCACCTGTCTTCCTGGGCCACACACGCTCTGGAGTTTCTCTCTTCTTACATTGCACACAGACTCTGTTAGTCTTCAGGGAGCTAAATGGTTCCTTTGGGTTGTTTGTAATCAGGATTCATGGAATCGGGAGTTTTCAAAGCTTTGTGAACTTTGAGGGTTTGGATTTACCTAAGTGTAGGTAAGCAGAGTGCCCCACTGGAGGCTGGACTGTTTCTAACCTGCCATATCCAACCGCTCACTTCTCCCTTACTCACTCATATCCTATTGTGCTCCTACTGTGGATTGGGCACCACCTGAAGCCCCAGGATTCCAGAGGTAGGCAGGACAGATCTGTTTCTGCAAGGAGCATCAGGAATGCAGAAAACTGGCCAGAGTTTGGTCTTCTAAGAGGGATGTGTGGGCCGGGCATGGTGGCTCATGCCTGTAATCCCAGCACTTTAGGAGGCCGAGGCGGGTGAATCATGAGGTCAAAAGTTCAAGACCAGCCTGGCCAACATGGTGAAACCCCATCTCTACTAAAAATACAAAAAATTAGCTGGGCGTGGTGATAGGCACCTGTAATCTCAGCTATTCAGGAGGCTGAGGCAGGAGAATCACTTGAACCTAGGAGGTGGAGGTTGCAGTGAGCCAAGATTGCGCCACTGCACTCCAGCCTGGGTGACAGTGAGAGACTCCAACTCAGAAAAAAAAAGAGATAGAGAGAGAAAGGGATATGTGAGTTGCTCTCTCATCCAGGGCTGGAGGTGGTGGAATTGACTGCTTCATCCTGTATTGTAGAGGGGCAGAGAAAAAGTTAGGATTTCTTTTCACTGGGGAGTGGGACATTTTGATCTAGAAGACAGAATCAGCTATTACTCTTGCGTCTCTCCAGCAGTCTGTGTCAGTCATTGAAAGGGTGTGGTCTGATTTCAGAAGAAAGCCCTTTATTTAAAAAGAAATATGTTTTCCCCATCATCCCATGGAAGGATGGGATGATTACAATTCATCAGTTTAAATTAAGTTTTAATATTCCACTAAAAGTCAAAGACCCCAGGGGAGAGATTGGCCTCCCTCATTACTGCTTTGATGTGAGTCAGTTTATCACATGCCCTGGAAAGGGACCAATTCCACACCTCAACACAGGAGAGGACAAAGGCACAAGGTCCTGGGCTCATCACCGCCCACCTCTAGGAGGAGACTCCCGAGGCCTGGAGGGAGGAACTGGAGAAAGGGCTGAATCTGCAGGCCCAGGCGGCACCTCATGGATTCCAGGCCAGATGCTCTCAGACTCCAAAATGGTTTAAGATCAGTCACATCTCAGGGACCAATGCATTTGGTCAACTACGAACTTACCAAGCAAAACTAGTTTTTATAATCCAACCGAATATACTATCTTCTATCAGTATCATTTCATTAAAAAGACAAGGCCTTTTACCATCAAAAAATCAGGAAGGACCTCACATCCTAAGAAAAGACAGGGTTGGGTACCGTGGTTCAAACCTGTCATCTCAGCACTTTGGGAGGCCGAGGTGGGCGGATCACTTGAGACCAGGAGTTCGAGACCAGCCTGGGCAACTCTGTCTCTACTAAAAATACAAAAATCAGCCAGGTGTGGTGGTGTGTGCCTGCAATCCTAGCTACTCAGAAAGCTCAGGTAGGAGGATTGCTTGAGCTCAGGAGGTCAAGGCTGTAGTGAGCTCTAATCACACCACTGCACTCCAGCCCGAGTGACAGAGACCTTATCTCAAAAAGGCTGTTCTTTAATCTGAATATTTTACTTCTGTCTTGTCTTTATGTGTTGCGTTTTGCTGTGGATCAGTAAAAACTTACCTTTGGAGTGGCCTTGCCCATGTCGACACTTGGAAATCATATTTCTATGTACTAAGGATGTCTGGGGCAGAGAGATCTGCCCCTGCAGAGACAAATGACCTCCAGATGACAGAAGGTGGGTAGGAAGGCATTCTGCAGGAGTAGAGAGTGTTCCTTCCATCCGCTTATCCTCCCACATAAATCTCCGAGGCCCAGGCAAATGCTACCAGTTTTGGGGAATCTTCCCTCATGGCCTCGGGTCAAAACACAATGGCTCGGTTCTCTGTGCCCCCGCCAGGCATCGCCTGTCACCCTAAGTGGCCATTGGCTAACTGCCAAAACTCTGGGTTTGTTAGTTGGCCTGTTCTCTTCAAGTAGACCTGAAAGCGGGTTGTTTCAAGTAGACTCGTCAACCCCTGAAAGCGGAGTTGTTTCTTAACCATTTCTGTGTAGCCCCATGCCTCGTATATAGAAAATTCTTGAACATATTCACTGAATAAAGTTGAATCCAACATCTTCCTTTTTCTATGTGTTCCTCTCCCCTCCATGTTTCTTTCCCCATCTTCCTCCCTCCCTTCCTTCTTTTCTTTCTGTATTCATTGTTGCCTCCCGTCTCTTCCCGTTAGAACCTGGCTATTTCCACACTCACGGTTCTCTGGAATTCTGCAGTCTTCTCCTTCTTCCCCCCTCCCTGCTTCCTGCAATTTCAGTTATTCAGAATGAAGATGAATGAACCGTGACATTTGCCTTTTATATTAACATAAAAGAGAAGAAAACAAAAATAGAAGAGAGAAAAGCAAAAATAGAAGATTGCTGTTAGGCAACAGACTCCCCATCCCATAGGAAAACCATGGCCTTTCTTCTGCCAAAGGTGACCTCTGGGATCTAGAGAAATCCTGCATGCCATTGTTCCACGGGCAGTTTCCATTTTTCTTGTGACCCCGTAGCCATTACCTTCCCTATATCCATTTCCTGTCTATTTCTCCGTGTTTCAAATCCCGCATGTTTCACAGTCACTTCTTGCTTCTCCCTTCTGAAGAACATTCCACCAGATACCATCCTCATCTCCTCATCCTCAGACCCCATCCTTGGAGCCTCAAATCCCTGACTCTGCAGACTCTCTTCCTATGGGCCACAGGGCCCTCACCTAGGGAAGTCGTGGTAAAGGAGGAAAGGGAGCTTCTGTGTGAACTGAAAGCTTTTCCATGTATTTTCACGGGAAGCACTCGGTCTGTAGCCATGGCATGCTCTAAAATGAGCTCTATTTCTGGACCTGTCAGATGAAATGCTGTTGCTCCTAGTTATTTTTGGCTCTTTGCCCTTCTGAATAGGTGCATATTCAGCTCAATTCTTTCCCCCACCCTGAGCTGGGGGGAAAGCAGGCAGCTTCCCTTAGCCAAGCCTTCCCCTGTGTCTGGAGCACTTTCCCCTTGAGCAGCAGCTACTGACATAAGCTCTCTGGGCAGCCCACGGCTTGTTTGTGCAGTGTCCAGGTGGGCAGCAGGGAGATCCATTCTCTGGCCCTCTTGGGCCATGGAGGAAAAGCTTTGTGAGCTGAACATTTCCAGGCAGGTGCAACCGGGTGTCCAGGGCCGCCTCATTCATACCCAGCTTTGCGTCCCGCCCCGCCGCCATAGTTGCAGAAACTTCTGCCATCCTCGGGGGGTATTGGGATAAGAAGTGGGAATTTCAAGCTCAGCGAGCACAGAAGTCCCTGTATACTGGGTGTTTGGGGAAGGAAAGTGAACAGGATGTAGAAGGTCAAGGGCATGTGTTCACAGATGCAAGGACATATTTGAGTGAGTGTGTTGAGAAGAACATGTGTTTGAAAAAGGAATAGAGAGAAGTTAGGGGTGAATGTGCAACTCCAGTTGGGACAGTGAGTGAGAGGAGAGTGAATGGGCACCGAGGGAGAGAATGTCACTAGAAAAATTGAAAAGAGAGTGAGTGCACGTGAAAGCGTGGGGAAAGGCAGCCTGTGCCTGTAAGTCATGGGCATATTTTGTAACTGCGTCCTGCAGCTCAAATCGCAATACTCAAGCAGGCATTAACATCGATTTAGGGCTTTTAGTCCACCTGATAATATGTAATATCAAGCAAAATGAAACATCATGATTAGCTGGGATGCTTAGTAACATCCATAGAAAATCAAGAAGCACACAGAGAAGAGGCAGCTAGAAAGGGGTTCTCTTAATAGCCACTTATCTCTACAGCTTTTCACGGAGAGGTTTCTTTTTCAGTTCTTATCAAGTATTACTTTGAGGCCTTCATTCATGTAATTCTCTTGGCAACTCGGAGAGGTAGACGCTGTTACTATCATCAGCCTCATTTGACAAATGAAGAAACAGAGACATAGGAAAGATCCCAGGTCCACAGTTAGGAGGTGGCAGGACCGTTTGGATTCTAGTAATTTTGCTCAATGACTAGTGCCCATGTCACTACACTGAGCTCTTGCTGTGAAGGGCCAGTGGAGAGGCAATCAGGTGCATGCTGAGGCGGGTCACTTCTGGGTTTTAGGCTTAGATCTCTGCTAGCACTTCACCAGGTGCTTGAGAACATAGATTTCTATGTCAGACACATTCGTCCAGAGCAACCCACCTCATCATAGCTGGGCTAGCTTGGGAAGATCACTAATCTTCAGCCATCAGTCTCTGTGTCTATAAAAATGGGACAAAGTTAATCTACCTGTGTACACAGTGTTGTGAAGGCCAGGTAAGGTAGCATAGTGAGGGTGCATGGCAAATCGTTGAGCCCTAGACAAGAGTAAAGCATTGTTTGTGTATTAGCCATACTTTCTAACTTTCGATAAAGGCTCACAAAGAAAGATGTAGCTTTTATAAGACCATGAAAAATGTTAAAGGATGAATGCCTGTAGTAGTGTGTCTCCGATGATGACCCCCACTCATGAATGACATCTCTCATTATGACCCTAAGGGACATGTTTCCCCCAGTATTCCCCCGCTCCGAAGTCAGCCACCATACAGCTACCAGCATGTAGTGAGAGGGCCAAGCTAGCCACATGGATGGCGAGAGAGGCATTCAGCCAGCCTCCAACCCTCCGGGCCAGCCCAGCGCAGGTGCCAGACGTGAATGAGCAAACCATCCTGAACATCCGTCCTGGTTGAGTCTTCAGACGCCTCCAACCCTAGCCACCATTCCACTGAAACTGCATGAATATGCAAGGAAGAAGTGCCCAACTGAGTCCCGTCAGCTCACTCAACTATGAAAGATAAAAATAAATTGTTGTTTTGAACCACTAAGTTTGAGGGTAGTTTGTTTATAGCAATAGATAACTGAAACAGTGCCCTGAGCTGAACCTGACCAATGGGACACTATAATTAGCTCTGAGCTTCTTACCATTCAAAGCAAAAAGGGGAGCAGAATGGATTATAGACATTTATTATCTGAGATTCTGTGATTTACCTTAATGCGGAGTTCATCCAACTGTCTCTCTGCAGTCAAGTCAGAATGAAAATTAAACCATCTACCTTCCATGAGAATCTCTCCTGTCTTCACTAAAACTATCTGTGCAAATTCCATAATCCGCCTTCCCAGAGCAAAACAAAGAATTACAGCTATCACTAACAAGGAAACGTCCCTTGCATCTGGCCCAAATCTTTCAAAACTCCAGGTCAAACCCATTTTCTCCTGTTTGGTTTTCAGCACATCCTCTGCCTCCTGCCTCATTCCCATCCCAAATTAAGTTGCAAACGGGCTCGGTGACTCCGGGGTCCTTAGCAGTCAGAATTAATGATTAAAATAGAAATGCTGAAAATAGTTGAAACCGAAGCACATTGGATGATTTATTCAAACCTTCAGGAAAAATTACTATTCAGGCCAGAATTGAAATTTAGACCTGTGGTTCATAATCAGTTTGAGTGCAACTCTTCCCTGATACTACTCACCCCTCTCCAAAAAAAGAAAAAAATATATACAATTTATGCATGTCTGTCTGGGTGTCCTTTAGAACCCACACTCCGGGAGGTCAGGAACCATGTCTGTCTTCTGCGTAACGTGGTGTTTGTGCATTACTGGTGCTTACCAAAGCTTTTCTTCATTAGTAGCACTTTCCCAGTCTATGATAATAAAAGACATAAAAATGAGTGAATCAGTGATTTCCATTCTCTCCAGTGTGGCATCAGTAATCGGTAAGACTGGTCTCGTTCTAGGAAGTCTAAGTTGTCGCGGGGGGTATTTGCGGTCACTTCCCTCACTCGGGACCCACAGTGGGCCCTGGCAACTCTTTGAAGGTAATGAAATTTGTCTTTCATGCCTTGACCTCATTTTCTACACTTTTTCTCCCTCATTAGTCTTCACATCCCTCAATTGGGCTTTGGCGGCTTCTATGCTGAGAGTCTGCGGTAGCCTGATCCTTGGGAGACAGGGCCAGACTTAAATCCCTGTGGAGTTCTGTCTCCTACATTTGCATAAACACTTTCCAGTCATCAAGACATTTCACATTTCAGTTCATTCTTGCAACAGTTCTGGGAAGTAGGCTGGTATGGGTTGAACTGTGTTCCCTAAAAAGGTATGTCAGAGACCTAATCCTCAATACTTGTGAATGTGACTTTATTTGGAAATAGGGTTTATACAGGTGTCATCAAGTTAAGATAAAGTCATAAGGTGGGCCAGGCACAGTGGCTCACACCTGTAATCCCAGCACTTTGGGAGGTCGAGGCAGGTGGATCACTTGAGGTCAGGAGTTCAAGACCAGCCTGACCAACATGGGGAAACCCCTCTCTACTAAAAATTTAAACAATAGCTAAGTGTGGTGGCGCACGCTTGAGGCTGAGGCAGGAGAAGTGCTTAAACCTGGGAGGCTAAGGTTGCAGTGAGCTGAGATCACGCCACTGCACTCCAGCCTGGGTGACAGAGCGAGACTCTGCCTCAGAAAAAAAAAAAAAAGTCATAACGTGAATCCTCATCCAATATGACTGGTGTCTTTGTAAGCAGATGGAAATTTGGGGCCGGGTGAGGTGGCTCACTCCTGTAATCCCAACATTTTGGGAGGCTGAGGCGGGTGAATCACTTGAGGTCAGGAGCCTGGCCAATATGGCGAAAACCTGTCTGTGCTAAAAATATAAAAATTAGCCAGGCTTGGTGGCATGTACCTGTAATCCCAGATACTCGGGAGGCTGAGGCAAGAGAATAGCTTAAACCCAGGAGGCACAGCCATATGCAGTGAGCCACAATTGCACCAGCGCACTCCAGCCTAAGTGACAAAGTGATACTTTTTCTCAAAAAAAAAAAAAAAAAAGAAGATGGAAATACGGACACAGGCATGCACAGAGGGATGACAGTGTGAAGACCCAGAGAAAAGATGGCCATGGGAGGCAGAGACTGGAGTTAGGAGGCCACAGGCCAAGGTATGCTTGGGGCAACCAGAAGCTGGAGAGGCAGAAGGATGCTCGTCTTGACGTTTCAGAGGGAGCCCGGCTTTGCCAGTATTTTGGGATTGGCCTCCTGACTTCCAGAACTGTGAGACAATAAATTTCCTCTCTTTCCAACCACACAGTGTGCCGTCATTCGTCCCAGCAGCCACAGGAACCGAATACATAGATAGGTGTTACTTTCCCCGACCTTTTCCATCTAATGTTATTGGGTACCTAATGTATTCCAGGCTCTGTGCTGAGCTCTGGAGCTCAGACCCAAGGCTACAGGCTGATAGAAAGCAACTCGGAGTTCCCAAGCCTTCTCATTAATTTCCAAGCTCATTCTGTTGTGTCTCAGGCTCCCACCATCGTCCTCACATCCAGGTGCCCCCTGACCCATCACCACAGTCGGGTCTGTGCCCCTTCCCACAGCTATCAGAGATACACAGTTCTGAGATTGACAGTGACATTGGACATCTGCTGATCTAATACCCTGGTTTCCCAGTGTGCACGCTGAGGTTCAGAGGAGGGGGGCAGCCGGTACAAAGGCAGCTTTGGACTCAAGCGCATCTTCCTGCTCCCTGCCTCTGATCGATGCATGTTATGAGTCAATCCAACAAACAACAAATATTTGTCAAATGAATACTAAATTATTAATGACTGGTAAGGACAATGTATTATACCTCCCAGAGGTATTTGAATGTGGAACAACAGCCCAACTCCAAGAAGTGAATGTCTAATAGTGGAATGTGGCGCTGCAGGTGGGGGTGGGCATGGTAGGGCAGGGAGATTTAAAAGCAAGAGTAGGGTCTTTAGCTGACCGTTTATCTCACGTCCCTAGAGCGACTTCCATGTCTGCTAAGTATAGGACTGGCTACCCTGGAGAATTGTGGAAGTGGGCCAAGGAGGGGCTTGCCCCTTCTGTACTTCGAGAGGCCATGCAGGCTGCGACCGATGGCCTCCTGGATGCAGAAGGAAACGCTGGCCTCATTACATGCAGGTACCATGACGGCTGTTTTAAACTCCAATACTGCTGAACCATTCAGAAATAGATCCATTATGGGTCTGCTCTAGCCCCAGGGCTTTAACACAGGTCACTAGAAAATCCAAGATTGCACAGTAATTCAAACTCAGGAGGGAAAGAAAAAAACTCTCTTCGGCACTCCCTCCCCCCCCCTCCCTGCTCCTGGCCTAAAAGGAAGCGCCTCTTCATTTCTGTAGTGCTTTGGAATAAGCAGCTCTTACGTTGAACTTGAAACCTAAATTTTTCTTCGGCTATTAATTGATAAGAGCAGCTCATTTTACTTCTCATGCTCTGAAGTAAGATTACAGTGTAAATAAACTGGGTCAGGTTTAGCAGGATGGACGTGAACTGTTCTCTAATTCCCCTTAATCTCCGGTAAAGGCGTAACTAGGATTTGGACATCAACATTCAATAAGCAATTATGCCGCTCCTTCATAGTCGATCTAAATTAGTCCACTGTTCCCTTAAAGAGAAGCCAACAAACCTCCAAACCGGGCTCTTAAATTGCAATCTCTGTGTATTGTTCTGGCTGATGAGAGATGAGTCGACGTTGTGGGAGGGGTTTGATTTGATTTATATTAATTTTTAAACTATCTCTTGTTTTACTTGAAACAGATCAGGGAAAAGGGGTCAGTAAACAAGGGTTTCCTCCGCTGCCGATAACCACACCATGCTCAGCATTTGATGAGCCTGGCTTCTCATTTTCATAGCATATTTGAATCATTATCTCATTATTAATCTCACCCTAGAGTTCTTAGGAGCTTATGACGCCTGTTGAAGTTAATGAAGGCTTTTACCTATAGATCTGGCGTTAAATCATTGTGACTGGCTGAGTTACCACAATATGGTAGGCGCTGACAGAGCTGACAGAAAGGAAAGAGAATTAAGCAGAAGGAAATTAAGGAGAGGAAGAAGGAGAAGGCAGCGGGAAGGAGGAGGGGGAGAGACACCAAATCTAGATAGTAACTTCAAAACTCCTCATTAGGAAAATGGGGCAGTTAAGGAAGAACTCAACAAGCAATCTGCCTACACTTTAATTAATAATTCATGTATATATATATTTATGTGGCATGCTTTCTCTAGGGAACCCAATGTACTTAGCAAACATATTAAATAATTAACTCTATCATATCTGAGTGAAGTGTAGAGGCAGCAAAGTCACTCCAGAACTGGGTGAACAGATTGGCAGGTAACAACTAGATGTCCTGCCTGGGAGAGGAGAGCCCGTGCGTCACTCGCCAGATGCCACACAGCAAATGATCTCTCTAGGGGTCTAGTATTGTAAGGCTCTGTCTTAGCACCTTCCCAGAATACACAGTTTTTGTTTCGATAGGTACATAGTGAGGCTACATAGAACAGACCTAAATAGGTATGAATTACTGTAGCGATCAAGAATATTTTGAGGGAGGGTGCTATGAGAAGGAAGTCAAACAGGGTACATTTAAAAAAATATTGCCATCAAGACAAAGAAGAAAAGGAAGTATTTCAAATCAAGAATATTGATTATGGCATTAAATAAAATGAAATTGCAGAGGCCAAATGCCAAATGATGAGACAGAACATTTGCTAAGTTGTGTTTAAACACATTTGAGCTCCTAAATTGTATCCTCAATGTACTGTTGACAGGACATCATTAAAAAAAACACCTGAGGTCGGGAGTTCAAGACCAGCCTGACCAACATGGAGAAACCCCATCTCTACTAAAAATACAAAAATTAGCTGGGCGTGGTGGTGCATGCCTGTAATCCCAGCTACTCAGGAGGCTGAGGCAGGGGAATCGCTTGAACCCGGGAGGCGAAGGTTGCGGTGAGCCGAGGTCACACTATTGCACTCCGGCCTGGGCAACAAAATCGAAACTCTGTCTCACACACACACACACACACACACACACACACCAAACAAAACCTTTAACACAAATGGTTTAAACATCTCTCCGAAAAGTACAAATGCATCTGCCAAACCAGGAAACCAGAGGGAGGTAAAAACCAAACAAAACTTAGGAAATTTACAAATAAAGATAAAAAACAAGAAGCGAAAGTGGCACCTGCTCAGATGCGGTGAGCGTGGCTTCAGCATGAGTTAGGTGGCTGCGTACTTAAGATTCATGCCTTCAAGGCCTACATCCCCTTGGTCAATTATGAGAACAGACTTTTATTCATCACATCTTAAAACTAGTAAATTGGAATCTCCATACACAGGAGGACAGACATAATCCTGGAAGACATCGTGGTAATTAAACCACAACCTGCATTTGTTCAAGTATACATTGCTTGGACACACATAACCTGGGAGCTAATGTTGAGATTTGGTCAACTAGCTTACAGGAAGTTTCAATGCTGGGGAGAGGTTTTTTAATTTTTTTTTTTCCTTATGAGACTGTCACCCTGGTTGGAATGCAGTAGTGTGATCACAGCTCACTGCAGCCTCGAACTCGTGGGTTCAAGTGATCCTCCCATCTCAGCCTCCTCAGTAGCTAGGACTACAAGCACAGCCACCATACCTGGCTATTTTTTTTAAATTAGAAAAAATGTGAAGACAGGGTCTCACTATGTTGCTCAGGCTGGTCTCAAACTCCTGGGCTCAAGTGATCCTCCCATCTCAGCCTCCTGAGTAGCTAGGGCAACAGGCACAGCCACCATGCCAGACTTCTTGTCTTTCTAAAATGAAATATGACCTCACATCATGACCACTGAAGTACAGAGGGAAGGGTGGTGAGGTGGAAGGAAAGAAAATTTTTTAAAAGCAAACAAAACCACTTTATTGATTCTTAACTCTCCACCTGGATTCCTGATTGCGTTCCATTTTTATTTTATTCTACCTTTTCAGGGGAAATTTTTTCTTTCTTTTTTTTTTTTTTTTAAAGAAGGAACTTGGCATGTGGGATAGATTGGTTCTAGCCGAGACTCCACAAATTGTCAACCAAAGGCCCTTGAGTAAGTTTCTTGACCCTTCTGGGCTGGCTTTATCCATTGAAAATAATGTTAGCAACTTTCAGAATTGTCCTGAGGATTGTATAGAATGGTGGCCGAGAAAGTGCTTTGTAAACTATACAAATGTGTGGGGTTATTGGTATCCGTTTTGGACAGGGATGAAAGTCTTACAGCTCATTGTACACACATTGCTGAAAGTCAGGTCTTCATTCCCCTGCCCTCTTCTATGAGAGACACCCCCACGCATGTGTCTTTCCAGTGGCTTTGCCACTGGAAAGCCCGCAAATCACCCTCCAGTTTAAAAGATGTTGGTCTTATTTGATCACTTGCTTTACCCTTTGGACTAACCCAAGTTTAGCTGGCTAATTTCAACATTAGTCACGGATCAGTCTTTAGCCTTAATATAAACCAACCAACATTTTCCTGCCTAATCCTCCGCTTTACGTAGCACAGAGCCACAGAGACAAAACAAGCTCTCTCTGTGTTCCTTCAGGGGCTGTGGGTAAATTCTCCTTCCCAAGATATACATGCAGGCTGCCTGGGGGGGGACTTTTCTCTAGAGCTTTCTGCTATTCAGACCAGCTAAGGTCTTCTAACTCCATTCACATTTTTAGTATAGGCTATGGTCTGAATGTTTTTGTCCCTTCTCTGCAAAATTCATTTGTGAAAATCCAATCCCCAAAGCAATGGTGTTGGGAGGTGGGACCTTCAGGAGGTGATGAGGTCGCAAAGGCTCTGCCCTCATGAATGGGATTAGAAACCTTATAAAAAGTCCCCAGAGAACTCCCTCCTTCCCTTCCACCATGAGAGGACACAGTGAGAAGGCACCATCAGTGAACCAGGAAGTGGGTCCTCACCAGATACCAGATTTCCTGGCACCTTCATCTTGGACTTCCCAGCCTCTAGAATCGCGAAATACATTTCTGTTGCTTATAAGCCACCCAGTCTATGGTATTTCATTAGGGCAGCCCGAGCGAAGACAGTAGATACAGTTTATACTTTCTAATCTAAAATACCAAAAGCTTTTTCAAACCATGTAAGCCATAGTATTATTGATATTTTCAGGTAATATTTTATTATTCTCATCATGAATCTATTCAAAGATTCATATCCTTATCTACATAAGGATATCTATTACATGTTATCTACAGCTCTATGAACTATACCTCTACATCTATCTATATAATAGGTTCAAATGCATCTATACCTAATCTCAACTCACCAGATTTAAATTTATGATATTTAGTGTTTCTGTGAAGCATCCTGCTTCTCCAATTATATAAAAGAAACATCTACCGACCTAACCAATTTAGCAAAAGAAATAGGCCAAATACTGGGAAAGACCTGATGGCCTCAAGGTGAAGTCACACTCTTCAAACCATAACTCGGACCCCCAGTTGCAATCTCATTAAGCCTCACCACAGTCTGGTGAGGGATTCAGCTACTGCTTTTAGTTTTATTTTCAGAAAATAAAGACCGTAAAGATCCAAGGAGATTTGGCCATTTTTCAAGGTCTCACACATATAGCATGGCAAAAAGGCAGGAAGCTGTGTATCCACAGTCCACACGGTTGCAGCAGCCCCAGCTGGACGGTGATTTCTGTCCGAGAAGAGGACGCCGGGCAGTCGACCCTGTCAGAGAGCTCCACTCTCTTGGGAAATTTTTCAAAGCTTTTCCAATTCCTCCAGACTACAGTTAAGCATCCAAATGATTCTATTCTAGCTTTTAATACCTTCCCATCTCCCACCAAAACTGAGGTAGGAGAAATATTTAAAGTCTCAAGAGCACAGGGAGCAAACAACCGTTTCCTTTTTGTTCCTCTGCAGATGAAGAAATAGCAAAGCTGTTTTTGCATTTCAAACTTGAAATTAAAAAGTTGACTTGCAGAATCCTAAACTCCACTTTCCTCAATGAATGGAATGAGGTCTGGCCCTCAGCTGGGAGTTTCTAGAAAGGCTGGAGTGGAGGCGTTTTCATCTACCTGTTAGGTGTTTCAATAGTTTGGAAAGCTAAACTGATCTTAGGTTGAAAACCTCTAACCACATCGTATAGAACTTTTTTTTATTTAAAACAGTCTTCAGATTACTTGCAATGCTCGTTAATGCATGTTTTTGTTTCATAAAACCTTCTATATCAAGTGTACTAATTATGCATCATCTATACAGTGTTCAAAAGTATGGGGGATTTTGTCCCCCAGGAGACACATGGTAATGTCTGGGGATATGTTTGCTTGTCACAACTGGGGGATGGGGAGGTGTGTGCTACTGGTGTCTGGTGGGTAAAGGTCAGAGATGTTGTTCAACCTCATACAAGCCACAGAACAACCCCTACAACCAAGAATGCCATGGCCAAAATGTCAGGAGTGCCAAGGTTGAAACCCAGCTCTATGACAATCACAGTGAATATCCAGGACAGTTTCCTTCCCCCTTCCTGCCCGTGGCCCCCAGTTCTGCCCCTGCAAGGTTGATTGCCATCTTACCACGCTATGAATTACAATAGCTTGACCCCAAAACATTTTTTCAGACCTTTTAAATCTCTAAATGTTGAATATCTGGAGAATGAAAATGCTATTATCGTGTATTTTATTATTAGAATTATAAATGGAGTCAAGAGCATTTACATTTTGAATTTATCTATATTTAACCCTGGTTGTAAATTGAAGGCTCAGCACACAAAGGCCACACATCACCTTTCAGGAGAGAGATTATGCCAACTTGGTTGGGTGCCTTGTGTTCTATTAAAGTTGAAACCAGGCTTCCCCTGTCAGAGCGTTACGGCTAAACACATTCGGATCTGCAAGCAGCAAGCGCAGGCTGTTCATTGTGTGCAGAGGAGGGAGTGGAGCTGGACTACTGAAGCGTGTTCCTCTGCCACCCCAGCGTCCTCCCCATTATCCACTCAGGCCTGGGAGGCCAGCCTGCCCGGCGGCTAACAGCTGTCCGGGGATACCTGTAATTGAGTGAAGATGCCAACAAGGGACTGTGTTGAGGCAAGAACAAGAAATTCTAAAACACGCAGGGCGCAGTGGCTCACGCCTGTAATCCCAGCACTTTGGGAGGCCGAGGCAGGAGGATCACCTGAGGTCAGGAGTTCGAGACCAGCCTGACCAACATGGAGAAACCCCATCTCCGCTAAAAATACAAAATTAGCCAGGCGTGGTGGTGCATGCCTGTAATCCCAGCTACTCGAGAGGCTGAGGCAGGAGAATTGCTTGAACCCAGGAGGCAGAGGTTGCATTGAGCTGAGATCGTGCCATTGAACTCCAGCCTGGGCAACAAGAGTGAAACTCTGTCTCAAAAAAAAAAAAAAAGTAATTCTAAAACACTTTCCATTATGCTTCCACAACACACACTGGAAAACTGGGTCCTTCCCAGTCCTCCGCCGATTCTCCCACACTTTGCTGTTAGGATAAGGACAGTGCTCTGTAAGGGCCCACAAGGTCCTGCCCACACCCTTTGTTCTCCCTGTCCTCCCACACTGACCTTCATGCTAGTCCTCGTGTGCATCATGCTGTCCCACCACAGGGCCTTTGCATGAGCTGTTTGCATTTCTTTGTAGGTAGTGCACTGGCGATTCGACAGATCGTCACCTTTTCAGCCATCATTCCTCAAGGACACTTCCCAGACCTCCCTGACTAAGGCAAATCTTTCTAATACACATTTCCACTGCACTAAGTTGTTTCTTCAGAGCACTCTCACTGATGCACTTTTACAACTGTTTGTGTATTTAGTTAAATAATGTCTGGTTATGAGCACACTTGGCATATAGTAGGTGCTGGGTACTTTTTTTTTTTTTTTGAGACGGAGTCTCTCTCTTGTTGCCCAGGCTGGAGTGCAATGGCACGATCTCAGCTCACCGCAACCTCCACCTCCCAGGTTCAAGTGATTCTCCTGACTCAACCTCCCGAGTAGCTGGGATTACAGGCATGCGCCACCACACCCAGCTCATTTTGTATTTTTAGTAGAAACGGGGTTTCTCCATGTTGGTCAGGTTCGTCTCGAACTCCCGACCTCAGGTGATCCACCCGCCTTGCCCTCCCAAAGTGTTGGGATTACAGGCGTTAGCCACTGCACCCGGCCAATGCTGGGTAAGTATTTGTTGCCTGGCCATTTAATTTTTAAAAATGAACAAATGAATGAAAGAATGAAACTATTCTAAGATCTAAAATCTGGAGCAAAGTCACAGGTATGAAACTGTGCGTGTGCTTGGGTCTGGCTAACCATTTGGGTTGTCAGTTTAGATTATTGAATGGAACAGAAGAAAAATCTTGCCTATAAAACACGGAACTGAGAAAAAAGTGTATACCTCACTTACAGCATCATTAAGTTAGAGAACAACTCCCACACTCTGCTCCAAGATGAGGCCAACATCCAGATTCTCATTGCAAACTTGGCTCCCCTAGAATTCTCTGTTCTTCTTTCCCCCTGTTCCCGCTGCTTTCTAAACGTGAAATATCCACAGCTGCGCCATTTCTTTACTTTTCTTTTTTTTTTTTCTGGAGAGGTTAACCTTCTTTCTTCAGTTGTATGTTGTGCAATACCCAAGAGCCCAACACTACTGTTTGAGATATTTAAATATGACTTTGAGAAATGAGTCTGTCTTAGATATAAAAGCCCACAGTCACCATGATGAACATGACTGCAATGTTTAAAATTCCTAAATAAAGAGATGCAGCACTTTCTGCATATTCATTGCTGAAATGAATATTATATATGATGCCTGTTTTTGTAAGCATTCAAATAAAGCAGTAGGAGACAATGTGGATTTACTTATTTTTATCAATGAAAACAACTCCCCTTGACCAAAGGAAGAATTGTTTCCTCTCGTATAAAGACCAATATGTACACGGAAGGCAGTTCTGTGTATTAGTCTCTGAGCAAAGCTTTAGTTTTATATTATTGTGTCATTTTATGCACAGTCCCCAAGTGCCTTGTCAGTGACAGCCACTCATTAAATCATTTAAACTATCATATAAAAATAAAGATGGATTTTAAGCTACACTGAGCCAGGCAGTCGGTTAACAAATACTGATTGCTCCCCGTGGGGTCCCAGGTATTCTTTCAGTTGATGGAAGTATATATGAAAGAAGTGCATGGCCTGTTACCTTGAAAGGACTTAGGGACTAATCAAAGCCACAATCAGATGACCCTCTAATCAAAGTAAGATTATTCAGATGAATACTGTCTTTCCAAAATGGATTGAAGGTCAGCAGTGGCTCAAGTCTTCAGACTCAGCCAATATGGTGGCAGGCACCATGCTGGACAGAGGAGGTATGCTGTTCCATAAATGGTAAACAGTTTGGCAAAAGGTTAGAAAGTCATGAAACTGAAAGAACTTTCAAGAGGTCAATGTGGTTGACAGACAACTGAACTCCTCCAACTTGGGGCAGCTGAAGGCACAGGAATAAACTTGCTACATCTTCCACAAGATTCATTACCCCTTTTTGGAAAAAAAATTCTATAAATTTTCAACATGGAAATGAACATGACTATCTTGTGGAGAAGAATAAAAAAAAAATTCTGAAAAGGTGGAACAACAAAGAATTCCCATAGAGTGGAGATGGAAGTGCAGGTTGGTTCAACCACTCTGGAAAAGTCTCTGAACTATCAAAGACTTGAAATATGTTGAAATACGTAAAAACCATCATCCAGTGATTCACTTCTAGATATATATGGCCCCAAATTCATGCTCACCTGCACTGTTCATGGCAGGATTATTTATAATAACCAGCAACTGGATACAACTTAAATGCCCATCCACAATGATATGTATAAATAAATGTTGGTGCACTCATAAAATGGTATATTATATAGCATGAGAATGAGTGACCTAGGACCACACATGGCACCACAGATGAATCTCACAAACATTATGTTGAATGAAAGAAACCATATACGAAGGAGTTCGTAGTGTTTGATTATATTTACATAAAATTTGAAAACCGGCAAAACCAAACAACAGTATTAGCAGTCAGAAGAGTGGTTGGATTCCTTTGGGGAGAAGATAGTGAAGCATTTGTTTACCTAGAAGTCATACATTTTGTGATAACTTGTTAAGCTGTATGTTTATTTTCTGTGTACTTTTTGGAAGGTACGTCACACATAAACAGTATCTCAATGACTAAAACATTTTCTCTAAAGCACGTGACCTTTTGAAAATGAAAACACTGCTTGTAGGTGGGACTACCCCCCATTCCTGCTGCCCCAGGTTTGCTAAAATATGTGTTCACCCTTTGTGCTTTAGTTCAAGAGCCACTGGCATGGCTGTTGGGAGTGGGAGGAAGCAGTTTTCATCTCAGATGCTGGTCAGGGATTATCATATAAGATCCAGGAGCTGGAAGGCAGGTAGCAGTTGACCAGATTGTTTTTCCAAGCCCAGGAGTGACTCCATCAGGGACATGATTTTCTGGGGATTGTGCCAAATATAAGCATGAGACGAGGGGTTGCCCGAAGAATTAATCAGAGGTAGAAGCAGGAATTGGAGTTAAAGACAGAAGCTGGAGAGCAGCACCAAACAAGTGGCACCAAATGACAGATATCACTGGTGTGCAGTAAAGAGCAAGCAATCCGAGACAGTGCAGAGGAGTCCAGGAGCAGGCTAGAATATAGAAGGGTTGAAAGTTGGGGTGGGATGGGACAAGGGGCTGCTCTCCCATGCTGCCATGTTACAGCATCAAGACTCTTAGGAGTCAGAGAACTCTGAATTTGAACTTGAACTTCCAGGTGGTGAAGAAGGTCTATTTGTTAAGGTAGGAGGATAAGACACATTTTATTTAGCTTGTTGTCTTGATTTATAACTTCCAACTATTTAGATGTATGGCAGGCTGTCTCCATTGGTACCCTTGCCCCAGGATCTGAAAGTATCAGATATTCTGCTGGATCTCTACATTCTTCACTCAGGAGAGGCTGCTTCTGTGGCAGACAGTACCTTCTGGTCACTACTCTAGTTGATCAAGATTTCTTCGGAACACAGATTCTGACATATCGATGCCACTTTTAGCCATCGAGAAACATGTTTTCTGGTTCCTTTATGTCAGTAAAAATGCTGAACAGGACAAGAGTGAGTCTGTAGTCTTTTTTTGTTTGTTTTTTTTTAGACAAAATCTTATTTTATTGCCCAAGCTGGAGTGCAGTGGTATGATCTTGGCTCCCTGCAACTTCCATCTCTCAGGTTCAAGCAATTCTGCTGCCTCAGCCTCCTGAGTAGCTGGGATCACAGGCACGTACCACCATGCCTGGCTAATTTTTGTATTTTTAGTAGGGACAGGTTTTCACTATATTGACCAGGCTGGTCTTGAACTCCTGACCTCGTGATCTGCCCACCTCGGCCTCCCAAAGTGCTGGGATTACAGGTGTGAGCCACCACGCCCGGCCTAAGTCTGCAGTCTTGTAGAAGCACATTAGACATTTCCCTAAGATTGATGTCAACACATTCATGCGCATGCTTTGGGGGCAGCTGTTTGATCAACACAACTACCTAATCAGTTCTGTCCTACCAATGAAGATATGACAAAAAGTTATCAAATGCTGCTGCACTCAATATACTTGGTGTCATGGAAGGCTGCTGACCTCATATGTGGGGACTCTTGCATAGAAGAGATGGAGTGGCTTGACCAGACTTGCCCAATTTCTGGCACTCATTGACTCTCTGTCTCTTCTTTTTTTTTTTTTTTTAATGTGATCCTCTACCCTATGCTACTAGTGACTAGATGAGAGCAGTTGAATTTGGCCACTTGATAAAGGCAGAGAGGTGAGCAGTACAGAAGGTAATGAGGCAAACCTTCCAGATTATCTTCCAAGTTTCTGGTCTGATGGGAAAGATGGCAAGGACTTTGAAGAACCAAAAGGCAAGGGTCAGCAAACCTTCTCTGTGAAGAACTGCGTCATAAATATTTTACGTCTTGTGCATCAGTCCCTGTTGCGGCTATTCAACTCTGCTGTGAAATCAGTCCGAGTGCAATGATCAGCCACAGACAACACTAAATGAATGGTCATGGCTGTGGTCCAATAAAACTTTATTGACAAAAATAGGTGGTGGGCCAAATTGGACATGGCTATAGTTTGCCGACCTCTGTTTTAAAGTATAATTACTCCCTGAGACTAAGCAAAGGACGCTAGGAAATGGGCTAACCTTCTGAGTTAGTAAATAAAACAATGACAACACCATGTATCATATTAAAGGTGGGCCTCATTGAGCAGCCCTGCTCAGCAGCTCAGAGGCCATCAGAAGAATCCATGTAAAACACCAATCTTCTTGCACCTTTCCTAACCTGAGAATCTTCTGAGCTCCTATTCACATAGGCTCTGCCCAAACACTCCTGCTTTCTTTCCCAGCCTCACACCTTGTCCCTGTCACATACACCATTCTGTCCAGCCATACAAAGCTCTTCTCTGATCCCCCCATTAGCTGCACAGAGTCACGCCTCCAAACCTTATAAAACAACTCCCTCGCTGCTTTCAAATTCTTACTCATCCTTCAAGAGACCATTCAAATGTCTCTGCCTTCAAGTTTGCCAGCTACCCTTAGGTTGGGTTAATTTCCCTTCTTCCATGTTCTCATAGCACTTTGTACAGAACCATGCTTCATCAATGCGACTTCAGAGTGACCCCTTCTAATTTATCTCTAATGGTTTAACCTTCTTGTGTACAGTATTTTTAAAATCGGCTTGTTCCTTCCTCACTGGGATGTGAACTCTTTTCAGACACAGGCTACGCCTTATTAATCTTCATCACCCCAGGGTTAGCACTGAATCTGGCACGGAAAGGCTATGGAGCACATGTTTGCACAATTGTTTAACTCATGGCAGAATCTGCTTGTGCTCACACCACTGGGGCTCCGTGGAATGATTCACAGTTTAGATTGTCTGCTATTTTTATAAGACACTTTCAGTGACTTAATAACTGGCTCTTCCTGACAAGGCATTTGGGAACTGTGCATAAGTGACAGCATAATATTAAAATCAAACCCAGTTCAGAGATAAATATACAAATCTCTGCTCCACCTACATGATATGCCCCCTACAAATCACAAAAGATCATTGTCTTAGTTGATACAGCTGTTGTGTATTTTGTACAAACATTTTCTCTTTCAATGACATCTCAGGAAAATCTCATTCTCTTATGAGATATGAGACCATGTTGCACCTTTTCCCTTTTTAAACGGATTTTCTAGATCTTGTTGATTTGCTCCCCAGTTCCATTTAGAACACCGAAGGGGAAATCTATGCAGTGGGACCCTAGTGGCTTCCAAGTGTGGCTGCAATTTTTCAAAGTGCCTCCTCGAAAGCCACTCATAGAATTAAATCTGGGGCAAGAATCAGGTTCATGAAATGACACATGTCCCTGGGCCTACTTCTACATTGTTTATCCAAGGAAAAGGTCAAATGTGTGTTTGAGATGGACACCCTGTTATTAGTTGAAGCCTCCCACATCCTCAGGTTTCCTGCAGCACCCACTTTCCAGATACTGCTCTTCCTGCAAACGAGTGAGTAAGACAACAGGGCAAGCAGAACTAGGGCAGGGGAGGGAGCAGATGTGCAGTTATGAGGCCCTCACTCCTAAAGTGTGTGAGTGGTGAACCCTCACTCCCTCCAAAACTTCAGGCAGCCTCATATATTTTTCCTTATTTACTCCAAGAATTCTTGGACACATTAGGCTTATAAGAATCTTCTCAGGCCAGGCACAGTGGCTCACACCTGTAATCTCAACATTTTGGGAGGCCAAGGTGAGAGGATCACTTGAGTCCAGGAATTCAAGACTAGCTTGGGCAATATAGCAAGAACTAATCTCTTAAAAAAAAAAAAAATAGCCGGGCACAGTGGCTCACACCTGTAATCCCAGCACTTTGGGAGGCTGAGGGGGGAGATCACGAGGTCAGGAGATCGAGACCATCCTGGCTAACATGGTGAAACCCTGTCTCTACTAAAAATACAAAAAATTAGCTGGGCGTGGTGGCGGGCACCTGTAATCCCAGCTACTTGGGAGGCTGAGGCAGGAGAACTGCTTGAACCCAGGAGGTGGAGGTTGCCGTGAGCCGAGATTGTGCTGCTACACTCCAGTCTGAGCAACAGAGTGAGACCACGTCTCAAAAAAAAAAAAAAAAATGAAATTAGCCAGGCATGATGGTGTGTGCTTGTAGTCTCAGCCACTCTGGAGGCTGAGGTGGGAGGACTGCCTGAGCCCAGGAGGTCAAGGCTACAGTAAGCCATGGTTGCACCACCACATTCCAGCCTGGGTGATGGAGCAAGACCCTGTCTCAAAAAAACCCATAAAAACAAAAAGAATCTTCTCGGCTGGCAATCCCCCCGGCTGCGCAGTGGCATCACTGTTTCTTTCCCTGCATCTCAGTTCCTTCCTCTCTGGTCTCGCCTGCTCCTCCAGAATCTGCCTACGTGGACTCCCACATTAGCCTGAAGCACTCACAGGCAAACTCATCAAGGTTAAGGAGGCCACGAAACAAGAGAGAGGAAAGGAGAAGTGATCAAAATTAGTTTCCTTTAGGCTGGACTGATTTCCTCTGGGCTCTGGAATTGGCAGGACATAAATAGATAATCAAAGATTTTCACTTGCCTAGGTAGGAATTATATAATCAGAGGCTGTTGCTTCCTTTGGTTTTCTGAAACTTCACTGGAAGGAAATTCTCCCTGCATTCTCAATGACATCGAGCATTCTTCCTCTGGTTTTACTTGGAAATCTTCATTCTGTTTAAGCCAACGGCCTTCAAAGCTAATCAGATTATTCTATGTAAGTTAACATACACACTGGGGCTTAAAAAAATACATCTTTTATGATCTTTGGTGTGTGTGCGTCTCATGTGTGTGACAAGAGAGATCATACAATGACACAGATAATCCATTTCAAACATAACCTTGTTTCCTTCTTCAGGTTCCACTGAACCCAGGAACATGAACCCCATCCCTGTCCACCGCAGAGTTCAAAGATGAGAAAGCGCTCTGCCCCTGCGTCCATTCTGAACAGGTGAACCTTTCGACTCCTGTTAGCAGAGGGAATGATTTCTTTCCTTAGCGTATTAATTCCAGTCTCCCCTGTTTCAGCCCCCATTGCAATGACTCCCAACTCTACACCTGGCTCCAGAGCCCAGACTCTTTCTCCACTCTCCTTCACACATTTATGCCCCAGGCATCTCCAGCTCAACCTGTCCAAGCTGAACGTTCCTTCTGTCCTATCCTCAGTCCGCCAGACCTGCCCTTCCTCCAGCATTTCCTGCAGCACTGTAAATATTTCCAATTGTCCACATGAGAAGTCTGCTGCCCACAGAAGCCAGAAATTCTTTTCTGCCAGGGGAAACAAGTCTTTTGTGCCCACGGCCTCTAGCTCAGACCTGTGACACATTGGATCAGCCAGAGAAGCCTGGCACAGCAGGACGCCTCCTTCTTGCTTGTCTCTACATCCGGGCACTTTTGTCTGTTCCATTCCCTCCCCTCTTGACCTAGTTTGGCCCTTAGTTTCCTCCTTAGACTTCTGTAAACACCGGGTGGAAGTGGGCTCAGAGCATCGGGCCCTAGTCCAGACAACCTGTGTTCAAGTCCTGCTTCCACCTGGTCTTAGCTCTGTGATCTGAGTGACACCATTTCATCCCCCCTCTGCCTCAGTTCCCTTATCCTTAAATAAGAACAATGCCTGGCCGGGCATGGTGGCTCACGCCTGTAATCCCAGCACTTTGGGAGGCCAAAGTGTGCAGATCACTTGAGGTCAGGAGTTCAAGATCAGCCTCGACCAACATGGTGAAACCCCATCTCTACTAAAAATATAAAAATTAGCTGGGTGTGGTGGTGGGTGCCTGTAATCCCAGCTACTCATGAGGCTGAGGCAGGAGAATCGCTTGAACTCAGGACGCAGAGAGTGCCGTGAGTCAAGATCGCGCCACTGCACTCCAGCCTGGGCAACAGAGTGAGACTCTGTCTCAAAGAGAAAAAAGAAAAGAAAAGAACAAGTGCTGGCAAGATTTTGCTACAAAGGGCTAGATAGCAAATATTTCTGGTGTTGAAAGTCAAGAAGCAAAATTGAGGCTACTATATAGGTATTTATAAAACTAGAGAGAAAATAAAGATCCACAGTGTTTTTACTGGTAAAATTTAAAATATAATAATAATTGCAACTCACAGAGGGAGAGTAGAAGGGTGATTGCCAGGGGCTGGGAGTGGGGGGTTGCTGAGATGTTGGTCAAAAGGTAGAAACTTTCACTTATAAGATAAATAAGTTCTTGGGGTTCTACAGTACAGGATGGTGACTACAGTGAACAGTACTGTATTGTAAACCTGAAATTTGCTGAGAGTAGATCTCTAGTGTCACACACACACAAAATAGTTACTACGTGAGGTGATGGACATGTTAATTCGATTGTGGTAATCATTTCACGATGCATACCAAATCATCATGTTGTATATCTTGAATATGTACAATTTTCATTTATAAATTGTACCTCAATAAAGCCAGAAAAAAGTATTATTAATTGAGGACAATTTTATTTATTTCTATAATAGAGGTGGGATCTCGCTATGTTGCCCCAGGCTGGTCTCAAACTCCTGGGATCAAATGATCCTCCTACCTTGGTCTCCCAAAGTTCTTGGATTACAGGGGCTAGCCACACTGTACCTGACCAAGGACAATTATTTATTTACTTTTTAAATTCAGGCCTACTAATGAGAATAACAGAATTCTTTTTGTGGGGGAGGATAGCACTTGGTTTAATTAGGGTTTGAAGTTAGTGTTCCCTATCATCAAAATCAATTGGAAGTGTTACATCTGTAAAAATCATTCTTAGTTTACCTGCCAAGCAAAACCAGGTGGTGGGCTCGATTTGGCCCATAGGCCATGGTTTGCCCACTCCAGAGGAAGAATAAAGAGATCGTGCAAAGTGCTTAACACATCGTGACACTCAAAGGGTGCTGGTCACCTTCACCCATCGCTTCAGATGCGTACAAACTCAGGGTTTCCTTAGGAAACTCATACCTGAGCCTTTGCCCAGGCCTTGCTCTCAAGATCCCACCTCCTTAGAAAGACTTTCCTGCTCCCCTCCCTTCTTCCACATTTTTCCATCCCTAAGGGACTCACTCAATCCCTCTTCAAGCTCCTGATCCTTCCAGAGTCCACCTCCCAGCTCCTCTCCTATTTGATTAATTTATTCTTCTTCCTCTTCCAACTTCAAGGTGACACCATGCATCACTCACGATGTCTCCAGCTCTGTGCTTAATCGTACTATGTGCTCAATAAATACTGGCTGTAATGAATGAACCTCCTACCTGCAAATGGAAGACTCAGCAAAAACCCTCCTTCATTGCTCCACTTCTCAATTAGCTCTTTGTTCTCAAAGTATCTGAAACATTTGGCTCTCATTGGTTTCCTTATAAATGACACATTATAGAATGACAGCTAAGTGCCTTGGCCCTTACAAATCCCATCTCCATCACTTCCTAGCTTTATGGTTTTATACAAGTTACTTCACTTGTCTGAGACTCAGTTTGTTGGTAAAATGGTGATAATGATGGTACCCACCTCATACGTTTGCAAATTAGATTGGATAAAGCATACAAAGAACTTAGCACAGTAAATACTCTATAAGTGTCTGTGGCTTTGTTCACAATTATTGAGCAATGACCATGTTTTAAGCTCTTTCATTATTTATTTTTCTTTTGAGACAGGGTCTCACTCTGTTGCCCAGGCTATAGGACAATGGTGCAATCACAGTTCACTGAAGCCTCGAGCTCCCAGCCTCAAGTGATCATCCCTCCTCAGCCTCCTGAGTAGCTGAGACTGCAGGTGCACACTGCCATGCTCAGCTAATTTTATATATATATATTTTGTATAGACAGGGTCTCACTATGTGGCGCAGGCTAGTTTCAAACTCCTGGCCCCTAGCAATCCTCCTGCCTCAGCCTCCCAAGGTGCTAAGATTACAGGTGTGAGCCCCCATGCCTGGCCATTAATTTGTTAATTTCTCACATATATGCTGTGAAATAGGTATTACTGTCATACCCATTTTACAGATGAGAAAACTGAGGCACAGAGACATTGTGTAAGGGACACAGCCAGTATGGCAGAGCCAGGATTCAAACCCAGGCCATCTGGACTAAAGCTGTGCTGCTAACCCCTGCTAACCCTTGTTGGTGGGTATCTTATAGAGATATGACTCTTCAGCACGATTTTAGGCTCTTTGAGGATTAGGAATGTGTTGGAGAATTCTTCATACCCTTCCTAACGGCCAGCACAGCACCCTGCACGTGGTGCTTCTTGACACAGATCTGCTAATTCACATACTTATCCCTCCATCACCCTAACCCAGAGGAGGGGTCAAAGAGTGTGCTACAGAGATTTCCTCCCACCAGGCCTGACCACCCATGAGCACCTTTGTGTCTTATAGAAGGGGACATGGAGGGAAGCAGAAAAGGAGAAAAATATAAGAAAAGAGTGCAGGTGGGGCGTCTGGGGAGAACTCTGCCTGCTCAGAAGGCGACAGTGGAATTAGAGTCGACCTCAACGAACTCCTATTTCTTGCTATTTTGTAGAGCACCAGCCCCATCATCAGTGAGTGGCTCTGAGGACACCGACCAGCACAGGCTGACTCTACTGATTGTCTGTAGCATGATTGTCCCTCTTAATCAAAGTGATGTCATCCTCTGATTTCAGAAAGTAAGGGATAGCAAAATTAATGTTGGCTCAAGTGGGCTTCTAATGCCGTGGGCTGCCGAGGGGCTGCAGGGCTGCTGCATTTCAATGATGTGCACTGGGACTTCTTCGTGAACAAGGGTGCCATAAGTCTTAATTACCCAGAACCAAGCCCTCACCTTGCTGTGTGTCCCCCGGGACCTCCCTGTGAAGTCAGTGGGAGCTTTGCCTGCGGTTCAGCCTGGTGAAAACTTGCCTGCAAATGTTTGCAAATTACCTCGTGCACCTCTGAAGGAAACAGGAGGGAACTATTTATTTTTAGAAGGCTGGCTCAGCCTTGCCCCTGCCTCGCCTGTCACATACCTTTGGTGTTACTCAAGTCCCACTCCCTTCCCTCTGATTAATTCTGAACCGTGGGTCTCTTTTCTTCATGGTTGATGGATACACCTCTTAGGTCTTGCCCTCAGCCAAACTGCTGGTAATGTCCTGTTGCTCTTTCTCCTTCCTTAGGGGGCTCTCTCAAGAAAGCCTAATGTATTTTCCATTAGAGGAACTGATTTGTCCTTTCCTTTCCAGCGATAGAAAGCAATCTCCCCCATGTGGAGGATGTCAAGAGCCCTTTAAATGGTTTTTCCTTCTCTCTTCGGCTCTTCCTGCCTGGACTGAGGCACCCACACCCCCCGCTGCTGTGAATACTGCCTGTTAACAAGACAGCTGTTCCCCTTCTCCTGAGACTCGCCCTGGAGAAAAGCACCACTCACCTGGAAAAGCCCGGGAGGTCTGCCTTCCAGCTGGGGCCAGCCCACAGCCACATCTGCCTGATAAGCGGCCACAAAGGCTGGTCCTCTTGCCTCGCTCAAGAGGGCAATCTGTGTCCCCACATATGTCCCAGACTTCTCACAGGATCAGTCTGAGGCCAGACCTCCTCTGAGCCTGTCCTATTTGCCTTTCCCTCGTACCCTTACAGGTTTCACTTGAAAGTACTCCCTCAAGAAATTGCTTGCCCAAGAAGCCCGTTTCTGGCTCAGCATCTTGGCAATGCAATCTAAGCCGCCTCGTTAAGCCATCCTCCCCACTGCAAGCAGAATAGTCTGTTCAAACTGCAGCCTGATCATGCCACTTCCTTTCTTAAGCCTTCAATGCCTTCCATTGTCCAAACTCCGGAGCCTGGGTCTTAATCCCGAAAGACCTAGCTCTCCTTCCACCTACACCCACACTCCCAGAGAGGTCACTTCCTCCAGGGTCATCTATCCAGACCCCCTATCATACATACTATCACATTGAGACTGCCAGTTTGCTTTTCTTTCTTCTCCTCTAGACTGCAAACTCCTCTGGAATTCCAGAAACCTATCATGCATCTAGCACATATGAGACCTTCAGTAATTATTTGTGGATTGACAAAATTGAACTGATGAATGATTGACTTAGATACTTCATACATGTTTAATAATATGGCCAAATGCCAACTTCAAGTTAATGTTATATCAATATTTGCCTCCTTGTGATTTATCTAAAGTTCTCCTAAGTAGCAGAATTCATTGGGAATGTATTAAAATAATTATGTGTTTTAACATACACAAATATGCAGGTTTTTAGGGTGTCCAGTGCAATCGATGTACAGATCGTTTCTGATGTTTAAGGTTCTCATTTCTTTTTTTTTTTTTTTTGAGATGGAGTCTTGTTCTGTCGCCAGGCTGGACTTGGCGGCTCACTGCAACCTCCGCCTCCTGGGTTCAATGCAATTCTCCTGCCTCAGCCTCCCGAGTAGCTAGGACTACAGGCTTGCACCTAATTTTTGTATTTTTAGTAGAGATAGGGTTTCACCGTGTTGGCCAGGATGGTCTATGATCTCTTGACCTCCTGATCCGCCCACCTTTGCCTCCCAAAGTGCTGGGATTACAGGCGTGAGCCACCGCCCCTGGCCCGTTCTCTTTTCTTTTAGACACTTAGTTTGGCGATCAAAGCCTTCCCAGTCCCCCACTGACCGACCTCTGACTTTCAGCAATTCTCTGTCGAATGTTAAATACCCGTGTCTTCTCTCTGCCTATTCCCAATGACGACAACAAAACAAACAAACAAACAAAAACTCTGCAATTTCAAGTGCCAGAATAGCTCTTACCGAAGAAAGAAAGCCTTGAACGTCAGTGAACCGTGCTTGAAATCTGCCATTTCACTGCTGACTTTTCAGAAACGCATCACCCTGCAAAGAAGTTGCTCTTGAACGCAAGCCTCATTATTGCCAGAATCATGGAATGTTCGGACTTGCCTAGTTCTCGCTTTGGCATTAATTCTCGGCATGACCACAGACTGAAACACAAGCAGCATTAACGAACTACCAGTGATAGATATGCACATGGGCCAAGGACAAATATTAAAACAGCCTTATCTCACGTTGCCGCTACCTCAGCCTGTTCAAAGTTCGTAGAACTATGAATCCTCCTGGAATGCTTAGTAATGTATATAGGGTAATATTCTTGAGAAAACTAATAATTATCTCTTGTTAGCAAGATCAGCTTACTACAGTCTTTCACCACAGGGACAGAAAAATATTGTGACTTTGTTATGCTAAACGAAGCACAGTGGCAGGATAAATTAGGACATTTAACTAACAATAATAACGTCACACAGCTATAGTTCCCCTCGACATATAATTGATAAAATTAACAGAAAACAGGCACGGTGACAACAGAAGAATATGCATTGTGAATGGCTGATTGAGACACAAAGGGACAAACTTTCTTCTGTTGCTTATGTTGTTATAGCTAATATTTATTAGGCGCCCGCTGCGCAAGGCATAACTCTTACCAAGGACAAAGATAATAATAAATTACTACCTGTCAACCATGTGCATAGTAACTTCATTATGTAACTAGGCAGCACTCCTGTGAAGGCTTTGGAATCTATTAAAAGTTTCATTTTGAAACAATGAACCAAGAGGAACAAATTTATGAATTGTGGATCTGCAGATTAACCCAAAGACTGAGCCCTGGAAAGAAAAAAAATTCTAAAGAAAAAAATTAATTTCTGCCAAAGAAAATCTAAGAACATAAGTTAGCTGGCCCTACCAGATGCCTCCGGCTGTGCTGTAACAGAACTGAAGCAAATATCTGATTCACAGGAAAAAATGTATAGACTAGACTTCGAATCAGGCAGAGTCCAACAAGCCTTCCCTGCCCAGTTCTCAATCAAATGATAAAATAAACAACAATGTCCTCACACGTCCAAGGTCCCCCTCTGACCTCTGGATCTCATCACGATTGTGTTCATCACCTTCCCTGATATAGCCAGACATAAGTCACCCACTGCATTTGCCAGTTTCATTTGCTTAGCGGACGTGGTAGACTGCTTACAAAGTTGGATATAGTAAATCCTTGCCTCAGGTGTGAATGTCTCTTTGCAACAGGACTTTGCACTGCTTCCCATCAAGTGATGGAATCTGTTTCTCCTTGCTTTGAATTTAGGAAGGCTTTGCAACTTGCTCTAAGTAAAAGAACACAACGGAAGTGGTATTTTGGCAACTTTCCAAGCCTAGTCCTTAAGATACCTTGCAGCTTTCACTCACATTATCTTAGAACAGGGGGCCACCAGGTACGGAAGCCAGGGCTTCTCATGTGGAAGATGAAAATTTGCATGGAGACAGCCAATAGCCAGTACCAACTGCCAGACACATTGGCCATCCTGAACCATGGTTCCATTTACACTACTAGGTGACAGTAGGTGCAAAAGCAACTCCAAAAGAGACCAAGCAGAAGAACCACCCCGTTGAGCCCAATATAAATTGCTGACCCTCAGAATTATGAACAAATAACATAGTTATAATTTAAAGTCACTCAATTTTGGAGCGGTTCGTTACACAGCAATTGGTAACCACACATGAACAATGTGATAGACACTTTAGAATTCTGCGCAGTGCTTTAGAGGAATGACTCCTCTAACTCCCACACAACACCAGCCTCCAGGACTGTGGTAACTTGTGAAGCTGAGGAATTCTCATTTATTCCCCGATCATCTCTCAAAGCAATTCACACTGAGACTGAACTTTGCCAAGGGATTAATAAAAAATTGAAGGTTCAGAAATGCTTCTTCAGTGGTTGACTGATAGTTTGTTTACAGTGACGTGGGTGGAAGGTAGCCCCAGGTATTCTCTGTCTAGGTGATAAATTGCCACAGCTCTGGCACCACCGCCAAGACCCTGAGGCCTAAGGGCGGATGGTGACTGGGACCAATGAATGGTGTATTATAATGCCAGCACGGCAGGGCGGTGGCTCAGGCCTGTAATCCCAGCACTTTGGGAGACTGAGGTAGGCAGATCACCTGAGGTCAGGAGTTTGAGACCCAGCTTGGTCAAGATGGTGAAAACTAGTCTCTACTAAAAATCCAAAACTTAGCCAGGGGCCTGGTGGCAGGCGCCTATAATCTCAGCTACTTGGAGGCTGAGGCGGGAGAATTGCCTGAACCCAGGAGGTGGAGGTTGCAGTGAGCCGAGATTGCACCATTGCACTTCAGCCTGGGCGACAAGAGCAAGACTCTGTCTTAAAAATAATTATAATTCCAGGGCTCTCCAGAGGAACAGCACCAACAGGATGTGTATATGTAATCTGTAGGGTAGGCTGGCAGGCTAGAGACCCAGAGAATGGTTCAGTTTGAGTTCAAAGGCAGTAAGTTTATTGGCAGAATTTCCTCTCCTTCTGGGAGATTAGTCTTTTACCATTAAAGCCTTCAACTCATTGGAGGAAGCTCACCTACATTATAGAGGATAATCTGCTTTACTCCAAGTTTACTGTTAATCTTATCTAAAAAATACCTTCACGAAAACACCTAGAACAATGTTTGATTAAATTTCTGGGTAGTATGGCCCAGCGAAGTTGACATCCTTTTTTTTTTTTTTTTTTTGGAGACAAGGTCTCACTCCATCACCCAGGCTAGAGTACAGTGGCACCATCTCTGCTCACTGCAGCCTCGTCCTCCAGGGCTCAAGCAATCCTCTCCCCTCAGCCTCCCAGGTAGCTGAGACTACAGGAGTGGCTAATTTTTTATCTTTTATAGAGACAGTGTCTTGCTATGTTGCCCAGGCTGGTCTCAAACTCCTGGAATCAAGCAATTCTCCAGCCTCGGCCCCCCAAAAGTTCCGAGATTATAGGTGTAATTACTGTGCCCAACCTGACACATAAATTAACCATCACAGATGGTTTTATGAATTGAATTGTGTCTCCCCCAAAGAAAACTATGCTGAAGTCCTAACCCCTGGTACTTCAGAATGTGATCCTATTTGGAGATACGGTTTTTACAAAAGTAATCAAGTTAAAATGAGATTGTTAGGATCCCCTAATCCAATATAATTGATACCCTTATGAAAAAAGGGAAATTTAGACACATAGATAGACATGCACAGAGGGAAGACAATAAAGACGCACAGGGAGAAGGCGACCATGTGACTGACATAATGTGCCCACAAGCCAAGGAAACCCAGGGGTTGTCAGCAGAGACTAGGAGCTAGAAGCAGCAAGGAAGGAGGCTCCCGTGAACCCCTTCAGGGACAGTGTGGCCCTGCTGACACCTGGCTTCTGGACTTCCAGACCCCAGAACTGTGATGCAATGGATTGCTGTTTCAAGCCATCCAGTTTTGGGTCTATTGTTATGACAGCTCTGGGAAATGAGGAGAGGTGGAGAGCTCAGAACCTTGTTTCCAGGTCTGACAGGAGACCACAGGCACCTGCCCCCTCCAGCAGGGAGACGACAGGGAGCTGAAGAAACCTTAAGTGAGTCTTCCCTCCTTGAGCTCCTGACCTCACAACATGGACCTTTGACAAGCCCCAGGAGACAGGTCTGAGGGGGAGCTGGGAAAGCATCTACCTCCTCCAGGTAGGATCACCAAAAAGCATGGGAGGATGGAGGTTCTTGGCTGTGAATTTGTGGGTGGAAGGGCCTCACAGCCCAGGTATTTGGCTGCTGGCTTTGTGTCCCATTACAACAGCTCAGTCCATGGAGAAGGAGAGCCCTGAAGAGCAGTCCAGTGGAAGTCACACTGAGCTCCCGAAATGGGCTCTGGAGCCAGAGAAACCTGGGTTAGTTCCAGCTTTGCCAGTCACTGGCTCATAATAATGGCTGGCTTTTATGGAATGCTAAACACTTTAGGCACGTGGTCTCATTGACTCATTTAAACACCTCATTTTACAGAAGAGAGACTAAAACTCAGAGAGGTTAAATGAGCTCCCCCAAATCACACAGCCAACGAACATTCTAATCTAGGTAGTCTGACCACCAACTACCCATGCCCAAATTCTTAATTACCATACCTGCTAAAAGCATGCAAGGGATACCCTGGCCTGTAGTAAACCCCTAGATTTAATCAAACCAGCTAGCAGGCCAGAGCACCCTCTCTGTTAGATGCTATTAAAGGTGGCTGGGCGCAGTGGCTCACACCTGTAATCCCAGCCCTTTGGGAGGCTGAGGCGGGAGAATTGCTTGAACCCAAGAGACAAAGGTTGTAGTGAGCTGAGATCACGCCACTGCACTCTAGCCTGGGTGACAGAGTGAGACTCCATGTCAAAAAAAAAAAAAAATGTTACCAAAGGTACCAGAAAAAGCTAGACTGGGGCCTTGCCCTGGGAGGTATAGATGCTCTAGTTGACAGGAGGACACCCACTTGAGGATAATTATGACTGGCATCGCCTCCTTCTTTGGGAATATGGAAAGTTTAAGTTTATCCACAGGGAGAGCTCTAGCTACTGGGGGACCTCACCACTTTTAATGAACTGGCATTTTGCTCTCCAAATACATCGGCAGGTGAATGCATTTTATCAGAAGACTTCTACGGGCATAGCGACAGAGTTGAAAACTAAAGGAAGTTGGGCCCTGCTCAAAATGCTAGGCAGCAGGCCCAGATTGTAGCTAATCAGTACCCTAGGCAAATCACTGATTAATTCAGACTTTCTTCCCCTCATTGTGTGTCTTCTTCTGCATCTGTGCTACCTGCCTGACTCAGAGGAATGGGCAGGGTGAGGGCGGGTAGGTAAAAGTGCTGTGATGGTCAGCACAACCAAAGACTGTGTGATATTAAGACAGTACGTCAAGAAATGGCTTCAACATTAATCACAAAGGAGAAATCATGAGACTTGTATCCTGGAAACAGAAGGGCCTTGGAATGAATATTAAGAAAGGGCAACACCCTGGTATTAGCTGCCCGCTGTCTCTGGGTAGTTGCCTGTCCAAAGCAAACAGTGGCGCAAACACGGGTAGCCACTGGGGCCAAGTGTGTTTGGAAGAGAGTGTTGTCACATAGGGTGGGTCCTGGTGTCGGTTATGCCGAGAACCGGCTGCGTCACCCGGCTGTGGGGTTAGAGAGTGAGGAGTTGTGTCCAAAAGGATTCCCCCTCTGTCATGTGTCATAGGTGGGGAGGACAGGACACTGGCTGCAGAGGCTTGTCCAGGGGTTAGCTGCGATTGTAGGCAAGATTTAAACTTACATAGGTTCCCGGAAGCATTACCCCGGATGACTGTATTGGTTTTCTAGGGCTGCCGTAACACAGTACTGAAAACTAGGTTGCTCAGAACAACAGAAATGTGTTAACTCACAGCTCTGGAGGGTAGAGGTCTGAAATCACGATGGCGGCCGGGTTGGTTCCTTCCACGGGCTCTTAGGGAGTGTTGATCTGTGCCTCTCTCCTAGCTTCTGGTGAAGGCAGGCAATCCTTGCGTTCCTTGGTTTGTCGATGCATCACTCCAGTCCCTGCCTCTGTCTTCATATGGCGTTCCAATGTGTGCCTTTGTGTTTAAATTTCCCTCTTCTTACAAGGACGCCAATTATATTAGATTGGGGCTTGCCTAATGACCTCATCTCAAATTGGTTACCTCTGCATAGACCCTATTACCATTAACAAATAAGGCCACAATCACAGGCACTGAGGATTAGGGCTTCAATGTATCTTTTGGGGAGGACACAATTCAATCCATAATGATGACCCTGATGCAGCCATTAGACCCCACTGGATTGAAAACATCTGAAAAATTGGCACTATTTTATTCATTTCACATCCTCATTGCCTAGCACCATGCCAGGCAAATAGCTAGTGCCCAGTAAGTGCTGACTGAGTGAATAAGCAATCATCTCATCCAGATCTGTATAATGTGGGTTATTTGGCCAAAACTTGCAATGCAAAATCTTGGCTTTACTAATTCTTACCTGGGCGTTCTTTGGCAAGTCTCTTAGCAACTCCGAGCCTCAAATTCCTCCTTTCTAAAATGGGTGTAATGCAACATGCAGGTTGGTGGTGAGGTGCCAGGAGGACAGTGCACATAAAATGCTTGGCACACAGCAGGTGCTAAGGAAATGAATTTTTTTTTTTTTTTAATATGGAGCCTTGCTCTGTCACCCAGGCTGGAGTGCAGTGGTGCAATCTCTACTCACTGCAACCTCCACCTCCTGGGTTCAAGTGATTCTCGTGCCTCAGCCTCCTGAGTAGCTAGGATTACAGGAGCCCACCACCATGCCCAGCTAATTTTTGTATTTTCAGTAGAGATGGGGTTTCACCATGTTGGCCAGGCTGGTCTCAAACTCCTGACCTCAAGTGATCTTCCCACCTCAGCCTCCCAAAATGCTGGGATTAAAGACATAAGCCACCATGCCCGGCCAGAAATTTTTATTTTAAAAGGTGATATGGTTTGGCTCTGTGTCCCCTCCCAAATTTCATCTCCAACTGTAATCCCCAGAATCTGCACAAGTCAAAGGAGGGTCCTGCTGGGAGGTGACTGGATCATGGGGACAGCTCCCCATGCTGTTCTTGTGATAATGAGTGAGTTCTCATGAGTGTGATGGTTTTATAAGTGTTTGACAGTTCCTCCCTTTACATGCATGCTTTCTTGCCTGCTGCCATGTAAGATGTACCTGCTTCCCCTTCCGCCATGTAAGTTTCCTGAGTCTTCCCCAGTCATGTGGCGCTGAGTCAACTAAACCTCTTTTCTTTATAAATTATCCAGTCTCAGGCAATTTTTTATAGCAGTGTGAAAATAGACTATAATGTCCATTTTCAAAAGGAAATTTCAAACTTAACTCTACATGCTACCCTCTAGTTTATATTTCTTTATACCACATTTATTTCATCATATCAATTCTTTAAGAATTTTTTTTAAAAAACTAATACATATTAGGCTAATCTAACCAAATTAATCAGAAATGCATTCAGTTCACAGTAACATAATCCTCATTTAAACATCGTTCAAAAATAGCAGGGTGGAGGACATTTATTAGTTCACATAATGCCCTGCTGTTCTGGCTTCAGGCAGGGCTTGATCCAACATCCAGACAATGCTACTCAAGTTTCTCTCTTGGACAGGCCTTCATCACGTGGCTACTGGTGGCCTCATTGAATCTTACCAACCTAACAACCCTAGGGGATAGAGTTTTCTGATTGCAACCTCAGAAGAGATCCAAGGAAGATACCGATTTGCTTGACGTGGATCACGTGCCTATCCTGGGAACAAGCCACTAAGACCAAGAGCATAGGATAGGTGGATTGGCCAGTTCTGGGTCATGTGAATGAGGAAGGGCAGAGTCAGGCTCATGGGGAATGGGTTCCCTACAGAAAAGAAGGGCTCTATTTCAGAAAGACGTGCTGGAGAGGTTTAATAAGAAATGCCTCTGGCCCTTGAAATGGCCCACAGGACAGAAGATAAATAAGGCTTAAAAAAATCAGGTTTCCAGAAAAGAACTCTGTGTAATTTCTGCAAAAATAAAAACAGAATCTATATCTTATAGAAAGAACTTGCTGCTTCAATTTTTAAAAACGCCTCACTGCCTTAGTGGTCCTTATACCTACCTCAGTTATTATAGAGATAGGGAAGGCAGGCGGGAGTCACATGGACTGAGAGGGTCTATCATTACATCAGCTGATAACACGGGGGATGTCCCTGCAAGGGAGATTGGAACGTGGCCAAGTGAGGTCACTCTTTATGGATATACCTAGGTCCCACTACGTCCAAGTGGGGTAAAGTGGGAGTGAAAGAGAGTTTAGTGGCAGGAATGCTGATGCACAGGGGGCCCTTCCATTGAGAAGAAGAACCCTGTTTAAATTCACTTAGGTTCATGTCACAGTAGTTTTTTTTTTCACTTGTTAGTTTTATACTCTGATTTTATGAAAAATACTCCATAACTCAGGTTTAATTTCCCTGGGGGGAGATAGCTTTGAAATAACTATTAAATCTCTTTTCCCCTTTTTTTCTACACTAAGCAAACTGGGAAATATTTTCCCTGAGGACAACAGCCCGGTCATTCATGCAATAATTATTTTAATGCTATTTGCTTCTTCCTTTTTTAAAAAACCTTTCCAACAGTGTTTGCATACAGCCTTCCCAATTTTATATTTCTACATTTTCTTTTTTATGAGTAAGAGAGATGACATGTCCATGTTTAGGATTTTGTGAGAAATTCAACTTAACTTCATGCCCAGGGGCAAATGTCAACGACTCACTGATGAAATTAGTGAGCCTTTGCACAGCACTTGAAAATTTATCTATCTGGCACATTCATTTCATTGTCACACAACCACAAGAGGTATTATCCTCAATTTACAGATGAGGAAACGGAGTCTCAGAGAGATGAAATCTTGCTAAGATGCCACAATTAGATCTGAACCCAAATAACCTGACCCAAACAAAAGCAATCGACATTTCCTGTTTGAACCCCTGGTGTGCAGTGCGCTATTTAATCTCAAAAACAATCTGTGAGGTAGGTCCTGATTATCATCTTTATTTTACAGATAAAAGTGAGGTTTCGAGGATTAGATACATTGATAAGATTCAAACCCAGATCTGCCTTAGTGCAAAGCTTTGTCCAAATATAAGAACTTTTCCCGAAGCCGTAGTTAGCTCTGAAAACCCCAAATCTGGTGGAGGTAAGAAGTGAAGGCTGCACCTGGGGCCGCTCGAAAGGAGAGCAGTGAGATCTAGCCCCCTGCTCGGTGGGGCTGAGAAGCCTTCGCCTGCCAAGCCAGCTCTGTGGATGAACTATTCACAGGCCGTGTTCATCATTCAGAAGCGCTGAGGCAGCCTGGATGGAAGCCCGAATGCCAAGATGAAGGTGCCTGACTGACAAAAATGCCAGTGTGAGCTGTCGCCTGCTGGCTTCACCCGCTGAAAACTTGGGGGACCCCCATGTTCACAAAGGCACGGCAGACAGAAAGAAATGTCTGGTAAGCAGAGAGGTCTCAGCAAGTCCAATTATCCACTGCAGCCAATAACTCGATTGTGGTGCATACCCATCCCTGCCACGTGGGGGGGGGTGGCCCGCTGCGGACATGGAGGCGTCCGCTGGAGCACCGCCAATTCTTCATCAGCGACGAAGGGCAGACCCGACGTCCCTCATCCACCCCAAGCACTCTGCTTCAACCTCTTTGACAGGACAAGATTTCCACTTACAAGTTAATCAAAACCCTGACCATGAATGAAAAAGAAAAAAAAAATACTCCGTTAATTAAAAATCTCAAAACATGCCAACGGTAATAGTCTGCAGATGCCTTCTTCCTCTGCTAATCCTACAGGAAAACCGGACGTCAGTGATGAGTTTAAGACTCACAGGTGCTGTGATTAGGCCTGCGAGCGTTTAGCTGTGACAGCTGGAATAAGAAAGATTGCTAATCTGCCTGAAATCCCACACTTTGACGGTAATTAAATAATTAATGAGAGGCAGGGCTTTCCCATCCTTCCCAAGAGAGTTTAAGTCCCCAAGTTTCTCCCCTGTGCAACACTGTCTCTTAAATGCATAAACAAAGTATCTCCAGTCGTTCAACAAATATTTATTGAGCACCTACTTTGCGTCAAGTACTCTGGAAGGTGGTGGAGACATAGCAGGGAAGTTGACAAAGTTCCTCCACTTACCTTCTAGAATGAGGGACAACAATTAACATGTAAATGGGTAATTTGAGGGTGTTGGAATAAAAAGCAAGATATATATATAGCATGAAAAGGGGGGAGGAGCCCTTTAGACCATGTGGTCAGGTACAGCCCTATGAGGTAGTATCACTTCAATAGATACTTAAATGACAAGTATCTTTGTCTTCTCTTGCTAATAACTGAATACCTGAAACGGAAATCTGTAAAGAAAAATATTTCTTACGGTTATGGAGGCTGAGAATTCCAAGGTCAAGGGGCTGCCCCTAGGGTCTCTGCAGTTTCAAGGCGGCTCAGGGTATCGCATGGCAAGGTTGCCTTGTGTGCTAGCTCAGCTGTCTTCCTCTTCTTGCAAAGCCACCAGTCCCGTTCCCAAAGTAATGCATTAATTCATGAATGGATTAATCCATGCATGAGGGCAGAGCCCTCATGATTCAAACGCCTCTAAAAAGCCCCACCTCTCAATACTGCAACATTGGGAATTAGGTTTCAACGTGAGTTTTGGAGAGGACAAATATTTAAGCCATAGCAACAAGTAAAGCCAGACCAAGAGCAGAGAGCATTTCAGGCAGAGAAACCTCAAGTGCAAAGTCCCATAGGCTAGATCAGACTCAGCGTGCTCAAGAAGAAGCGGGAAACTTGTGTGAGGTAGAAGAGGTAGGCAGGGACAAATCCCCTAGAACCTTCCAGAACATAGGAAAATGAATGTTGTTCTAAGTGACTGGGGGAGGCTTTATTATTATTATTTTTCTTTATTTTTCTTTTGCGACTAGGTCTTGTTCTGTCACCCAGGCTGGAGTGCTGTGGAGGGACCATAGCCCACAGCAATCTTGATCTCCCAAGTTCAGGCGATCCTCCCACCCTCCCACCTCAGCTTTCTGAGTAGTAGTGGTGGTACAGGCACCAAAGTCCTGGGATTACAGGCATGAGCCACCAATCCCAGCCTGAGAAGCCTTTTATTGGGGTGTCTTAACAAGGGATCATAAATCAGATTTCAATTTCTAAATGTTTGCCCTGGCTGCAATGTGGGTAATGTGGGTGGATGGTGGGCAAGGAAGAGGACAAAAATATTCAGTAGGACCAAGAGTCCATATAAGATAATACTGCCTTTGATAAAGCCCCAGTGACATTTTTGATTGACCTTACACACACAAGCACACTCGTGTGTCACTTAACAGGGATACATTCTGAGAAATACATCCTTAGGTGATTTCATTGTTTTCTTTCTTTTTTTTTTTTTTTTTTTTCCTGAGATGGAGTCTCACTCTGTTGCCCAGGCTGGAGTACGGTGGCACGATCCTGGCTCATTGCAACCTCCACCTCCTGGGTTCAAGCAATTCTCCTGCCTCAGCCTTCTGAGTAGCTGGGATTATAGGTGTGTGCCACCATGCCTGGCTAATTTTTGTATTTTTAGTAGAGATGGGGTTTCACCATGTTGGTCGGGCTGGTCTCAAACTCCTGACCTCGTGATCTACCCGCCTCAGCCTCCCAAAGTGCTGGGATTACAGGTGTGAGCCACTGCGCCCAGACAATTTCACCATTTTCTGAACATCAAAGTGTACTTACCAAACCTACATGGTATAGCCTACTACATACCTATGCTATATGGTGTGGCCTCTTGCTCCTAGGCTGCAAACCTGTGTAGCCTGTATAGCATTTGATCAAACTGAAACTTGTAGGCAATCGTAACATAAGGGGAAGTATGTGTGTACATATACATATCTAAACATTAAAAAGGAAAAATAGGGTAATCTTATGGGACTATTGTCATATATGTGGTTCGTTGTTAACTGAAACATTATTATGTGATACATGACTGTAGTTGGTATTTTCAGAATGGATTTATAGTTTTTCAGAGAGACAAAACATGGATGGATGGACGGATGGATGGAGGAAGGGAGGGAGGAATACAGATGAGGGGATTGATTAGGGGAATCAGCTCACACAATTCGGAAACTGGTAAGTCCCATGACAGGCATCTGCAAGCCAGAGACCCAGGGAAGCTGGTAGTGTGGTTCCGTCCCAGCTAAAGGTCTCAGAATTAGGGAAGCTGATGGTGTTACTCTCAGTCCAAGACAGCAGGTCTGAGAACCTAGGGAACCACCGGTTCAGGTCCTGGAGTTCAAAAGCTGAAGAAGTTGGAATTCTGCTTCCAAAAGCAGAAGAAGGGTGCCCAGCGTCAGAAGAGAGAGAAAGAATTTGTCTCTCCTCTGCCTTTTTGTTCTATCTGGGCCATCAGCCAATTAGATGGTGCCACCCACACTGTATGAGAGCAGATCTTCCTTACTCAGTCCATTGCTTCAAATGCCAGTCTCTTCCAGAAACACCCTCACAGACACACCAGAAATCATACGCTACCAGCTATCTGTGTGTCCCTTGATCCAATCAAGTTGACACCTAAAATCAACCATCACAGGATTTCTCGATTGCTTGGCCGAGTTCCATCATTTCAGACTTTCTAGTGTCTTCAAGTCGTACTTCTAATAAATGCATGTACCATTTTACCCTTCTAGGAGCTAAGAAATGGCTCAATTGACTATGAAGAATTGAGAGTGTCAGCTGGCCAGGCAACCAGGGAGACACTTTGCTGACTTCCACTGTGCATACAGGCTGCATAATTATGTCTGTGAAATACTGAAGAACGTGCTTACTCTGTAACATCCAAATATGTGGCCACCATTCACAGATAATGTCCTTTGGGAATGGTGTGGGTGTGGATGGAGAATGGTCAGCCCTAAGAATATGGGGCTATAAGAGAGCAAGGCTAGAAAGTATCTGTCCTTTCATTTTAAAATTTAATTAATTTATTTTTTGCACTAATGGTTTGCACTCACATGGAGGAACTGAGACTGTTTTTCAGAGTTTTGGCCTACTGATGACCTTCTGTTCATAAAAGGATAGAAGCATAAGAAGCTGTTTAATATAAAACATACTGAAATTTTATTTTCTGTCTCCTTGGATATAAAGTTTCCACTTATCTTAGGTTTAAGTAGCTACTCCTCCACAGAGAGGGATCTTGTGCACATAGATTGATATTCCACGATGAAAGCAGAACCTTCTAAAACTAGGAACTCACGGAGCAGGAAGACGGTGCTTGTTCCTGATGGCATATAAATCTAGATTCACTTCTAGCTGGAAGGAGGCAGGCCAGAAATTCAGAGTTGTAGGTCCTTGGCCTGGGTGGATGTGCTACAGTGTGAACCATAAACTTCCATCACTTATCTTGGCAGACAGAAAATTGGAATTTTGGAGGAAAGTTTCACATCAGGCACTCAGACCCAATAAATACTCCCTCTCCTTGCAGAGCTATCGAATACTCTGCACTCCATTTATCAGGCTACTCAAGGATGCTCGGAACGTGTTGACCAGAGCCACCACCAGCACTTGCTGATGGCCCTTTGTGGTACCACCACTCACTTTCTCTACTGAGTTCCTTCTTCTTCCTTCCCTTTTGTTCTTGACTTTCCTAGGTTCTCGACACCTGTGCATACTGACTTGGTGCCTTCGTGCCTGCTATGAAAGCTCATGCCCTCCCACATTCATATGTCAAAGCACAATCCCCAATACGATGGTATTTGGAGACGGGGCCTCTGGGAGGTGATCAGGTTTAGCTGTTGTAAAGGTGAGCCTCCCTGTGACTGCATTAGTGCCCTTATAAAAAGAGACACAAGCGAGCTTTCTCACCCTCCTTCCACCACGTGAAGATACAATGAGAAGACGGCCATCTGCAAAGAAGGAAGCAGGCCCTCACATGCTGTAGGCAATCATAACACAATGAGAAGTATTGTGTTGGCACTATCTGGTCCAGGAGCAGCTGGACCTCCCAGAAAGACATGGGGTTGGCCTCCACCTGGATCCTGAACTTCCCAGCTTCCAAAAGTGTGAGAAATAAGCGTCTGTGTTTAAGCCACACAGTCTATGGTAACTTTTTATAGCAGCCTTAAACTACTAAGATGGTGCCAAGACTGTGAGATGGCACTAGAAGAGAGAGAAGAAGAAAAACACAGGCTCTTAAGCAGTTCAAATCCTTGGTCTTCCACTTGTCAGTCATGTGGTTTGGGGCAAAGTGAATCTCTCTGTGGCTCAGTTCCCAATCTGGTAAATGAGACGTCTAGTCTATCAAGGTAGAGATGAGATGAGATCACGTGTTCAATTAGATGGGATCAAACACAAGGTAGAGGAACTTAATAAATGTTGGTTGTTATTAAAGCTATTGCACTAGAAGAATTGGGCTAAATAAAATGCAATCTCTCATCAGAAGTTGAAAATCTAGCCTGTGAGATAGACACTTAATTGTAATATGTGGCACTTGGCAAAAGGTGACAAATATTATTGTATAATCAGTACATGGAAAAAACACCATGAAAGCTGCAGTAGATTAAGAAGAGCTGCAAATTCCTTATCACTGCTTTCATCAAGAGCTGGAGTCTAGTTCCCCTCCCCTTGAAACTGTGACCTATTGACAAACAGAATGAGAATGAAACCACTCTGGGTGTCTTGTAAGGCGAAACCATGAACAACTTTGCATCTGTTTCCTGATTCTCATGGGGCACTAATTCTTGGAACTGAGCTGCCATGCTGGGAGATGATACCTATGGGGGCCCCAGTTGATAAGCCCCAGTTGAGCACTCACTGTTGGCCGTAGGAGTGAGCCATTCCGGAGAGGCCAACCCAGCCAGCTCCCAGGTGACTTCAGCTGTTCCAGTGCCCACCCCCTTGTGATGCAGAAGAATGCCCGGTCAACCCACAGAATTTCAAGAGATAATACCATTGTTGTTTTCATCATTAAGCCCTAAGTTTTGGGTAGTTCGTTATGCAGCCATAGGTAAACCAAACAGTTTAGGAGAGAAGAGTTCATTTCAAGTCAAGTGATCGTGGAAGGTTCCTAGAAGTGGGATTTGAGAATATCCTTGGAGGGAAGGTCTGTGACAAGAGGCTCACAGGAGAAGGTCGTTCTAAAGAGAGGAAGGAGTTAGAGCAGAACCCAGGAGGGGGGGGGGGCAAAGGCAGGCTGCAGGTGGCACCTGGCAAATGGGGTGAGCAGGGGCTGGGAGAAATAGGCTAAGGCCAAGAGAGCCAAACTGAGATGGTTGCTCATTCCAAATCATGGCAGCTTTGGGGACAGGCTCTTTTAATTGCCAGGAAGGAAAACTCATTCCTGCTTTTCCAGGTAAAAGGGGTTTATGGGAAACAATGGGATTTTATGAGTTAGGGAGACAAGAATCTGTGGAAAGAATAAAAACTAAAGGGCAGCAGGACCTCCCAGAAAGACACTGGAACTGGAAGTTGCTCCAGATACCCCAGTGGCTTCCCATCACAGGTAGAGCACAATCCTACACCCTTCCCATGGTCTGTGAGGCCCACGGCATGGTGCCCTTTCCCTGGCTACTTCCGTGATCTGATTTCCTTTCATTGTCTCCTTCACTCACTGCTGCAGTCATACTGGATTCCTTGCTGATCTTTGAACAGCACACTCTGGGATCAGCACTTGTGCACTCAGGTCCTGCCACCAGGATTGTTCTTCCAGATATTTACATGGCTCCCTCCTCTTCACTCAGGCCTCTGTGGCCTCCTCAAGAGTGACTGCTTCCTCCTGCCACAGTGCTCTTGCCTGCTCTATTTTTCTTCCCAGCACGGTATTACTGCCTTTAAAAAAACATCTGGCAGGTGCGGTGGCTCACACCTGTCATCCCAGCACTTTGGGAGGCCAAGGTGGGCAGATTGCTTAAGCCCAGGTGTTCGAGACCAGCCTGGGCAACACGGCAAAAACACATCTCTTAAAAAATACAAAAAAATTAGCCGAGTGTGGTAGCATGCACCTATGATTCCAGCTCAGAGGCAGAGGTGGGAGGATGGTTTGAGCCCAAGAGTTGGAGACTGCAGTGAGCCGTGATCACACCACTGCCCTCCAGCCTGGGTGACAGAGTGAGCAAGACCCTGTCTCAAAATATATACATATTTAGGCCAGGTGCGGGGGCTCACACCCGGAAATCCTAGTACTTTGGGAGGCTGAGGTGGGTGGATTGCCTGAGCTTAGGAGTTTGAGAAAACCCTGGGCAACATGGTGAAATCTAGTCTCTGCTAAAATGCAAAAAAATTAGCTGGATGTGGTGGCAGGCGCCTGTAGTCCCAGCTACTTGGGAGGCTGAGGCACAAGAATTGCTTGAGCTTGGGAGGTGGAGCCTACAGTGAGACGAGATCTTGCCACTGCACTCTAGCCTGGGCAACAGAGTGAGACTCTGTTTCAAAAATATATATATATATATTTCATTATATATGTATACATATATAATTATCATTTGCCTCCCTAACTAGAATATATGATCCATGATAGCAAGGGCTTTGTAAAATGCTTAGAAGAGCTCCTGGCATATAGTGGGTGCCCCCACAAAAATGGTAGAAAATAGTGAATGAATAAATGAATCCCAGGCAGTCATAGGGCTTGAGGTATCTTGCTACTTCTCAGCAGGAGGAGTCTGTGGATCTTCATTTTAATTCTCCTCCAGTGTTCTCTGCTTCCTGTATTCCCAGGCAATTCCCACCCCATCTACTCGCTAAGAGCTTTCCTCTCACGGCTCCTGCTGACTCATAACCACGGCTTACTCACAGCTCCCCTCGAGCTGCTACTGCTTTTCTTTGTGCATCTGTCCACCGTCTGTTCCTTCGGCTCACCTGATTCTCCCTGGTTTTCCAGTTGAAGTTCCACAAACAGAGAATCTGATTAGGTCAGCCCATTCTCCATTTAGGCAGAGGTTTTAACCTTTAACTCTGGTCTGGGTCAGACATCCACATGGCTCCATCAGCTGTGACCACATGCACAGAGCACAAACACCTACACACAGAGAACTACTGTTTCACTCAGCAGAGGCGCATGGATACAGCGGGTACCTTTAATGACCTGTTGACTTGAGGCTTAAGGCTTCCGGTCAGGGCAGTGATGGACCAGGTCTATGTCTTCAGAAGGTAATTTTAATTACCCTAAGTATTAGTCCGTTTTCATGCTGCTGATAAGACATACCCGAGACCAGGCAATTTACAAAAGAAAGAGGTTTAATGAACTTACAGTTTCACGTGGCTGGGAGGCCTCACAATCAGGGCGGGAGGTGAAAGGCACATCTCACATGGCAATAGAGAAGAGAAAGAGAAGAGAACTTGTGCAGGGAAACTCCCCTTGATAAAACCATCAGATCTTGTGAGACTTAGTCACTATCACAAGAACAGCACAGGAAAGACCTGCCTGCCCCAGTTACCTCCCACCAGGTCCCTCCTACAACACATGGGAATTATGGAGCTACAATTCAAGATGAGATTTGGGTGAGGACACAGCCAAACCATATCACTCTATGAATAAGACAGTTTACTGATGGAAGAGGACGCACAAGACCAGTTAGGAAGCCATAGCGAGAGAGAGCTGATGAGGACTCAAGTCAAGCCAAGCTCAGTGACAGTGAGGAGGAGTAGGAGCAAGTGGGCCTTGAACCTGAAGCTGTCTATCAGGCAAGCGATGCTGCTGGACTTCAGCAAAGCAAACAGTCTGGAAGTTATAAAGACATGAGTTAAAATTATGGGGTACAGAGCATAGCAAGAGATTAGCCAAGATGGACATTTGGGGGAAATCTCTTACAGGGAAAGAGCTGAACAAAGAAGAAAATCCTGAATATACTTATACAGATGGGTAGAGACTCAGCAAATCACAGAACCCCATAAGAACAGAGAAGCATTTTCCCCACTTACTCTTATTCTCAGCATCACCAACCCAGAGGTTCTGCATGAGATCCCACTCTGTTGCAAGCCCCAAGCTTTGAGTGTTTTTCTACAGCCAGTAATGTTACTTCTTGGGAATCCACAACATTCTAAAAATACATTCGTCGGGCTGCAGTGCCACAATTAGTAAAGCTGCTGTCCCAGGAAACCCTCATCATCATTTTGCTTAGATCAGAGAGCGGATTAACTTTGATGTCTGTCTGAACCCTGTGTGATACACCACTGGTGGTCTGCTCTCTGCAAGCATTCGTTCTTCACATCCAAGGGAAGAAGGAGAAGTGCCAGACAGGGGCCCAACCCAATTTATTTCCCCAGGGACTGAGATGAAAACATGCACACTAGGACTGCCAACATATCTGACTTGCATTCTGTCTCCTTACATCCCTGGGTCTCTCTCTCCCTTTGTACAAGTACGTTCCCCCAAACTCAAACTCCCTTTAGCTTTCCCAAACATTAGCACAGCGATGACGCCCCAAGTGCTTTCATCCATGCCACGTGTAGGAGGTAATTGTGTTAATTTCTGTATCTATTAGCATTCCTGGTGGCATGCCACTGAAACTGACTCTAACTTAAGTCCAAAGGGAGTTTGTTGGAAGCATATGGGGTGGCCTATGGAATACAATGAACACTCAAGAATGAGGCTGCAAGGGGAAACAACCAGGGAAGCTCCAGGGTTACAGGCAAGTGGGAGGTACACAATAATCACATCAGAACATTAGCAATGGAAGACAGCTACTGCAACAATGCTGTCTGTCTTTGTGTCGCTATCTTCATGGTCCTCATTTCTGGGAGAAAAAGAACAATTGGACCAAAATGATCCTGTTGGATCACCCCCCACACCCAGGCAACACAAGCTCCATGACATTGCAAAGCATTGTAGATTGGTGGTTACGAGCAGTATCTGAAACTAGCCAGGCTGGGTTTGAATCCTGGCTCTGCCATTTACCAGCCATGTGACCAAGTCATTCTCAGTAGCCCCAGCTTCCCTCTCTGAACATGGGAATACCTATCCACAGGTATTGGTGAGCACTAAATGAGCAAACCTGTGATACTGACTTGAGAGGGCAAATTTTCTACAAATCTTGATGTTAGTATTGACTAGGAATACACAGGGCCCCTGAAATTGCAGTCCATCCCAAAATGCCAAGATGAGAGGTCATTCTCCAAAAGACATCAGGAGCTTTTATTAAAGGAAACTGGGTGGCCAAAAACCAGTTACTATCCTCTGCTACGTCTTATCCCTCCACCAGACTGTGGACACCATGAGGACAATAGATTCTGCTGTTTTCCTCACTGCTGTGTTTACCAGCACCTGAAAGTGTCTGGCATGTTGTGCCTGGCTCAATGAGCCATTACTGAATTCATGAATACTGAATGATTCCTTCTGTGTTCCCAATCAACTGTACAATGTTTTGCATGGGAGCAGGCACACAATAAGTATTTGCTGATTTAAGTGATAAGTCAGTGGGAAAAGAAAAACTGGAGGAGTGTGGTTTTCTCAGAAATAGGGAAAACACTGGAATCAAGGAGATGAGCTTGCATTTGGCAGGACTCGGTGGCAAGTCAGTGATAGGTAACTGTGTTTCTGGGTGTTGATGTCAGTTATCTATACAAATGATCTAGACAGGCTAATCATTTCTGCTGGTCAACTAATGCCTTTACATCAGCATGAAGGGGACAAGAGAAACCACGAGTCACTTGGCACATCATCTTGGAGAGGGAGTGCCTCATCTGCCACAATGGACCTGTCCCTGCCTTAGAGGCACTCCTGGTACATTACCAGGATGACCTATTCTCCTGGCAACCCTCCTTACCGGCTTGCAGGTGCCCATGGGCAGGGCTTGGCTGGCCATCCTGCCAAGCTTGCTCATGGAGACAGCAAGATCTCATGGAGGAGCATTTTAGGTCAGACATTACAAGAGTCAAGACCTCGGCTAATGCTGTGTGACCTCAAGAGAGTTCTGGTCTCTGGTTGTCAGTGACCAGATCTATAAAATAGAGTAATCCTTGGCCGGGTGTGGTGGCTCACATCTATAATCCCAGAACTTTGGGAGGCCAAGATGGGCGGATCATGAGGTCAGGGGATCGAGACCATCCTGGCCAACATGGTGAAACCCCCGTCTCTACTAAAAATACAAAAGATTAGCTGGGCGTGGTGGCACATGCCTGTAATCCCAATTACTCGGGAGACTGAGGTAGGAGAATCGCTTGAACCAGAGAGTCAGAAGCTGCAGTGAGCCAAGATTGCGCCACTGCACTCCAGCCTGGGCGACAGAGCGAGACACCATCTCAAAAAAATTAAATTAAATTAAATTAAATTAAAATAAAATAGTGTAATCCTTGCCTTGCAGCTCAGGGAGGTGTTATACAAGTGGAATCACATCCTCAGAGATTTCATCGGGAACTCCTGTTGTAAAAGACAGAACCCAACTCAAACTGGCTTCAGAGAAAGGGGCACTCTATTGGCTAATGTTACTGAGCAGTGTACGTAGGGGCAGACTTCCTTTGAGACACAGCTGGCGCAAATGCAACATTAGCATCTGGTTTCTCCCCCATCTCTCAGCCCTCCTTCTGCTGTACTGACTTCCTTCTCAGTCCCTAAATGATGGTCCCCAGTAGCTGGAGCCTCATTCGCTCAAGTTCAAATCCAACTTTCCAGTAGCTGGGATAGACGATGGTTGGCTCAGCTTGGATCATGTGGCCAGGAGGATGCAACTACATTGGCTGCTCAGGACTGATTCCTAATCAATACTAACCTCAAGACTGAGTCCTGGGTGCCAACCAATCCCTGTGACGAGGAAGCTTGGTCAGGCCCTTATGCTTAACTCTCAGAGCTGGGAAGAAGTAGGATGAGGATGGGGGAGCCCTAGTTTCTCTCATGGGCCAAGAGTGGGAAAGGAGTGGGTCCCAGAAAGGTATTTGGGGTACTATTCACAGTAAAAAGGGAAGTGGCTGCTGGGCTGCTAAAATGACAGATGCCCACTATACCTGACCTGGGTATTTTCTTTTCTTTTGGGACAGTCTCACTCTGTCACCCAGGCTGGAGTGCAGTGGCGTGACCTCCACCTCCCGGGTTCCAGATATTCTCCTGCCTCAGCCTCCTGAGTAGCTGGGACTACAGTAGCACGCCACCACGCCCGGCTATTTTTTTTGTATTTTTAGTACAGATGGGATTTTACCACATTGGCCAGGCTGGTCTCAAACTCCTGAACTCAGGATCCACCCACCTCAGCTTCCCAAAGTGCTGGGATTACAGGCGTGAGCCACGGCGCCTGGTCCTCACCTGGGTGTTTACCATCGTGTGATATAAAGCCGGTGTCACAGGTTCCCTCTGTGCTATGAAGTCTTCTGTCCTCACCCTAACAAGCTGCTGTAAGTGCCTGAGGAGCAGCTGCCACACTGCATGGTCATCTGTCTTCCTCTTCTGAACTTCTGTAGCTGGCAGGACCAAAACACCTGTCGGCAGCAGGCCATGTCGGTCATTAGTTATCTTTTTATGGATATGTTCTATCTCTTCGTCTATGTAACAGGATCCTGGAGAGTAGGGGTCACATCTTATTTATCTTTGTGTCCCCTTAGCACTTTGCCTGGTGTTTGGGGCATGGCAGATAGTCTGAATCTGGGGAGAGATTGAATAACTGATTGACATGCTCGTGGAGCCACAGAGGTAGACGGTAGCTTGATGCAACTACAAGATGACAAAGAAAGAGGAAACCGTGCTCTTCAAACTATTTTGAAACGCTTGTAAATCTGTGTGGACTAAATAATGCTGCTGGGGTCAAGACAGATTTTCTTTGCTCCCCCAGGCCCAGCTGCCGGCATCATTCCTATTTATAAAGGTGTGGAGGCCCAAGGAATCTGTGTCTCAGCTGCCCAGTCTCCCTGGGCAGGTCACATTCAGGCACAGCCCCTCTGTAAGGCAGTGAGGTGCAGAGGGCAGAGGATGGCAATCTGAGGAAGAGTTAACAGGTATCTGTCCTCAGTGGCCCCCACCCAGATACGAAAGCAGAGCCCCGTGGCCCCATGGAAGGGACTGGACGCTGGCTTTCTGCCTTGGCCTGATCCCTGTCTAATCATTCATAACCCCGACATCCCAGCACAGGGAACAGGGAGGGAGGATGGATGCAAAAAGAGAGGAAAGATACACTCTCGGATGCTGAAACAACGTTCTTCTTAGCCTAGTTTTGGTGCAGAAGCCCCGCGGCTCCGGTTTTAGAATCCCCCAGCAGGCCCTCTTGGGGCAGAGATTTGCCCCTTTGTCTCTCATATGCACAAACCTCCCTCAAGAAGGACAACTGACTAGTCCAAAGCCGCGGTTCCCTCTCCGGTAAAAGAAGCCGACTGATAGAAGGCTTAACTGCGCGAGCCACAGAGAGCATCCGGCGCATGGCGGGCAGTCGCTAAATCAGAAATTAACGAGAGAAGGACGAGAAAGCTGGCTGGTGAAGAAGGGGATGATAAAGGAGGTCTGGAGGGTGCTGGGTGGAGGTGCTGAGGGAGGAGCCGGGTCGAAGGAAGGGAAGCAGGCAGAACGGGGCCCGCGGGAATCGAGCGCAGCAAAACAGCTCCAACCTCACTTCACAGCCTGCGTCCGACCCGCGCAGCCCCCGAGCTCGGGGAAGGCGGAGGGCGGGGTCCGGGTCCCTATCTGTGACCCCACCCCCTCCCCTGGCCCCGCCCAGCCCAGCACTGAGGTCCCGCCTCTGACTCCACCGCTGCCTCTCGCCCCGCCCCTCCTCCTCGTCCCTCCCGCAAGGCCCGGAAGTGAAAGCCGCTCCACCTCTTCCGAGTGGGGTCACGGCCGGACTGTTGGTAGCCAGGTTTCCGAGAGTGCGGGGCGGTCGGCGGGTCAGGGCAGCCGCAGGCCCGGCGCCATGTCCCGGAACCTGCGCACCGCGCTCATTTTCGGCGGCTTCATCTCACTGATCGGCGCCGCCTTCTATCCCATCTACTTCCGGCCCCTAACCAGATTGGAGGAGTACAGTGAGTGACCTCTGACCCCGCGCGGTGACCTGACCCCCCCAACATATGTCCCTCTCCGTGAGCTCCACGTAGTGCCATGGAAAGTACTGGCACTGGACGAGGGTCAGGGAGAGCATGGGTTCGAATCCCGCCGTGTGCAGCTTTGTGACCGTGGACAAGTTGCTCAACCTCTAGGACCCTCAGCATCCTCATCTATTAATGTTCATAACTACATCATTTGTAATAAAATACCGAGCCTCCTGTGAGACTCAGGTGGTCGTGTATATGAAAGCGGTCCACACATAAGTCGACGCTAAGTACTAGTTCATAGTTACAGTTAAAATTCACTGAATGCCTATTATACATCGGGTTAGGCATACTTTGGATCGTTTGATTTGCACAAGCTGACCTCGAAGTATATATGTAAAACATACCCATTTTACAAACGAGGGCATTGAGGCTCAGAGGTTTTATAACGTGCCCAAGGTCACACAGCAAGTAAGTGGCAAGGCAAATGTGTAGGACCCCAGGCCTCCGTCCAGTCTCCTCTGAGCACGCAGGCTGGGAATGGTGATTGGGGAGGCAAATGGAACCCTGATCATCGTGAGTGGAAAGGTGCTTTTATTGCACTTCATTTCCACTCCCAAAGATGTTTTTGAGCGGGACCTTTTCAAACCCAAACTGTTAACCTGGGATTTTTAGTTTTTTTCTCTCCTTTTCCCTTAAATCGTGTTTCCGATTCTGCTGGCTTCCTTCGTTTTAAGCCAGTTGCTCACATGGTAATGGTGAATCTCCTGGGAGTAATTTTCCTTCTTAATCATTCCAGTCGTATCATTATAAAAGCCAAACTCTCCTTCCTTGAGACCTATACCTCAGCAAGGATTGGCACTTTGATACATCTGAAACCATCTGTCAGAGAGAAAATATTAGGCATTAGAGGCTCATTTTGTTCACCAGGAAACCTGAATCATCTTGAAGATGGAAGAGGGCCAACCCTGCCCCTTGGGAATATTAACGGACATTGAACGCTTGGTGAATTGAAGGCGAAATCTCCGTGTAAACGATCTGCCCGTTACAAATGTTACAGCAGTTGGTTTCTGGAGGCAGAGCCTTTTAAGTACACACTCAGATTTCCCTGTAGCTTCTTTCGTCAGCCAAGACTGAAATGGCCTCTGTGTATTCTGCCTTCCAGCTTATCTGCATGGACCATGCGTGGGAGTAAGGTGGGCTGTGTGAAGCCCTATGCGATTTATTATCCTCATCCTTCACTGCAGCCTGCCTCAGGCGACCATATTAAGATCACTAGAACTTGGGACAGAGGGTCTGTTTTGCATCCCATTGGAAAAGTCAGTTCTGAAAACTAGAGCTGTGGTTCTCATCGAGGGGTGATTTTGTCCCTCAGGATATTTGGCTCAATCTGGAGACATTTTTGCTTGTCACAACTTGGGATGGCGGGGAGTTGAGTGTTGCTACTGGTATCTTGTGGATAGATGCCAGGGATACTACTAAACTTTTTGCAGTGCATACAAGACAGACCCCAATGACAAAGAATTACCCAGTTTAAAATTCAAGTGGTGCCTTGGTTGAGAAACCCTGCTTGAGATGAAATGGTCAAGATATGGGCCAGTAACAGGCTTCTAGAGATACTCCAGAATCTGTGGCTGTCTGAATGCCTTGAGACAGACAAATCAGGAGATGTTCATCTGTAGGTGAACATTTAGTGAATGTAACTATAATATCTGCATTTTTAACTGGAAGACAGTCTGTTGTGCCTTCCCATTTTTCTGATTCATTTTTTTTTTTTTTTTTGAAACAGAGTCTCGCTGTCAGTCAGGCTGGAGTGCAGTGGGCTGATCTTGGCGCACTGCAGTCTCTGCCTCCCAGATTCAAGCGATTCTCCTGCTTCAGCCTCCCAGTAGCTGGGATTACTGGCTCCCACCACCACACCAGCTAATTTTTGTATTTTTTGGTAGAGACAGGGTTTCGCCATGTTGGCTAGGCTAGCCTCAAACTCCTGACCTCAGATGATCTGCCCGCCTTGGCCTCCCAAAGTGCTGGGAGTACAGGTGTGAGTCACCGCGCCCGGCCTCTGGTTGCCCACTGCAACCTTTGCCTCCCAGGTTCAAGCGATTCTTCTGCCTCAGCCTCCTGAGTAGCTGGGACTCCAGGCGTGCACCACCAGTCCTGGCTAATTTTTATATTTTTAGTAGAGACAGGGTTTTGCCATGTTGGCCAGGCTGGTCCTGAACTCCTCACTTAAAGCCATCTGCCTGCCTCAGCCTCCCAAAGTGCTAGGATTACACGCGTGAGCCACCACACCCAGCAACTGATTCTTTAAACATGTAAATATTGCTGAACATGTAATATTTGTGGGAAGTTTACTTACATCTGGCTTTCTTCTAAGCGCTTCCTATACATATTAACCCATTTAGTGTTGCTAACAGCCCTTTGTTAAAATCATTCCCCGTTTTATATGTGGACAAACTGAGGTGTGAAAGAGTTAAATTACTTGCACAAGGACTCACAGCCGATGAGTCACAGATCTGGGACTTAAATTCGTATCCTTAATTCTTAAACCAAGACAGTATACTGCTTCGCTAAGGGGGCAAGAAAAGGCAGTGAGGGATATGCATCTACATAGCCTACAAGATGAATGACCTTCATGTAAGTTACTTCACCTCTCTGAGCCCTGCCTCTTTCCTTGTCTGTAGCAGTGTAGTTCACTGGAGTGAATTTACAGGGTTTGGGGTGAATTAAATGAAGTAACAGGTGTGAAACCTATTATAGTCTTATATTAGACATTTTATTAAAATGTTTACAAAATAATGAGCCACAAGGGCAGGAATGTGAGATGTGTAGATTTTAGCAGGTGGGTAGGGCCTGGGGCTGACTGACCTGGCAGTAAACTGGGGTGAGGTTTTCATCATCAGGTCATGGGAACCCACTGTGTGGTCAGAGCTTCAACTCATTCCAACACATTCAACTAGTATTTATTTAGCATCTCGCTCTCTTTTTAAAAAAAACCTGGGCCAGGCATGGTGGCTCATGCCTGTAATCTTAGCACTTTGGGAGGCCAAGGCGGGCAGATCATCTGAGGTCAGGAGTTTGAGACTAGCATGGCCAACATGGTGAAACCCTGTCTCCATTGAAAATACCAAAAATTAGGCAAGCATAGTGGCGGGTGCCTGTAATCCCAGCTACTCAGGAGGCTGAGACTGGAGAATTGATTGAACCCAGGAGGCAGAAGTTGCAGTGAGCCAAGATCGCATCATTGCACTCCAGCCTAGGCAACAAGAGCGAAACTCCATTCCCCCCAACCAAAAAAAAAAGAAACCTAGCAATCCCTAGGTACCTGGCACTGTGCTGGGTGCTGGCTTCACCTGACCAAACTACCTGGTCAGTCACTTCCTTCCATCATGCTCTTCTCACCCTTGTCAAAGAACCTGGTCAGTCACTTTCTCCCATCATGCTCTTCTCACCCTTGTCAAACAGCCTGGTCAGCGACTTTCTCCCATCATGCTCTTCTCACCCTTGTCAAAAAGCCTGGTCAGCGACTTTCTCCCATCATGCTCTTCTCATCCTTGTCAAACAACCTGGTCAGTTACCTTCTCCCATCATGCTCTTCTCACCCTTGTCAAACAACCTGGTCAGTCGCTTTCTCCCATCATGCTCTTCTCACCCTTGTCAGACAGCCTGGTCAGTCACTTTCTCCCATCATGCTCTTCTCACCCTTGTCCTCTCCCTCCACCCATTCCTGGGACTGAGCTGCTTCCATTGTGCCCCACCTACTACCCATTCTCTACCCCAGCAGCCACAGTGGTCTTTTCTGGTGACTTTTGGTTGCTGGTTTCTATTTTATTTGCACTTGTGGTCATAGAATATGGACTGTATGATTTTGATCTCTGACACTGGTCAAGATTTGCTTTGTGACGTGGTACAGGTCAATTTTTGTAAATATTCTCTGTGTGCTTGGAACGGTGGCTATTCTCTTGTTGGGTACAGAGTTCTATATCTGTGTATGTTAATTATAGATCAAGCTTCTTAATTCTGTTTGTATTTGGATGTCCTGCGGCCATGTTATTAGGTGCATATATTCTAAAATATTCTGGATAATTTTTTCTAATTATCATTATATAAGAATTTCTTTATCTCCGCTGTTCTTCCCCATCTCTATTTTATCTGATTTTATGGTGCTCCAGGATGTCTTTTTTTTTTTTTTTTGAGACAGAGTTTCACTGTTGATGCCCAGGCTGAAGTGCACTGGCACGATCTCAGCTCACTGCAACCTCTGCTTCCCAGGTTCAAGTGATTCTCCTCAGCCTCCCAAGTAGCTGGGATTACAGGTGCCTGCCACCACACCCGGCGATTTTTTTGTATTTTTTAGTAGAGATGGGGTTTCTCCATGCTGGCAAGGCTGGTCTCAAACTCCTTACCTTGGGTGATCCGCCCACCTCAGTCTTCCAAAGTGCTGGGATTACAGGTGTGAGCCACCACGCCCGGCCCAGATTTCTTTTCCTCTTTTCCTAGCTTACCTGTTTCTCTCCTCATCCATGCAGCCTTTGTTTGTCCTTCGGTGAGTATTTTAGAACCAACATAAACTAGAATTTTTTAATCCGACCTGATAATCTCTTGTAACTATTGGATTGGATTCGTTTTCATTTATTATGTTGACTGATACATTTGCATTTATTTTTCTCACCTTATTTTGTGTTTTCTATTTCTGTGCTTCCTTGTTTCTTCTTTTCTGCCTCAAGCCTTCTTTATTCTTCTCCTCCCTCTACTAGTTTGAAAGTTTTAATTCTGTTTTTGTTCTTTTGTAATTAAAGTTTAGGGTTAGCCAGTGTCTTTACCTTTGAACAATGCAAGGTCCTTATGATGCCTTAGCCCTCGGGCCCGTGCCTCTGACATAGTATTTTAGTCCTGCCTGCTGCCTGTTCCTCAGCAAATCAGTTAATACCATCACTATTTTATATGGTCACTGATCGTTTATCTTCACCCGCGTCGATACTCACCGACGCTTCTTACACCTCACTCCTTTCCAGTTTCAGTTTTCTTCCTTCCTACCTACATCTGTTACTATTTCTTTGGTAAGAATTTGTAACTGGGAACTCTGTTTTGTTTGTTGGAAAGTCTATAGAACTCCAGGTCTTCTGCTGTGGTTTTTGAAAAGTTTGTTACACCATAAAAGTTTGTTACGCCGTTTGTTCTCCAAATCTAATCATCTCACTTGCTGAATCACAGTGCTCCAATAGCCCTTTGGTGTCCAGCCATGCAGAGTTATTAACGTTTAGTCATGTGCTGCGTCATATTTTGGCCCACGATAGACCACGTGTATGACAATGGTCCCATAAGATTATCACGGTGCTGAAAAATTCCTCTCACCTAGTGATGTCCTGATCATCCCCACCCTGTGTGGGCCCAGGCTAATATGTGTTGTATCTTAGTTTTTCACACAAAAGTTTAAAAAGGAAAAAAAATTTTTAAAAAGATGCCTATTCAATAAAGGTACAAAGAAAATATTTTTGTACAGCTGTACATGTTTGTGTTTTAAGCTAAATGTTATTATAAGAGCCAAAAAGTTTTAAAAATTAAAAAGTTTATAAAGCAAAATAGTTAGCTGAGGTTAATTTATTACTGAAGAAAGGACTTTTTAAAAATAAATGTAGTGTAGCCTGCCCGTAATCCCAGCACTTTGGGAGGCTGAGGTGGGAGGATCATGAGGTTAGGAGATTGAGAGCATCCTGGCTAACATGGTGAAACACCATCTCTACTAAAAATACAAAAAAATTAGCTGGGCGTGGTGGCACATGCCTGTAGTCCCAGCTACTTGGGAGGGCAAGGCAGAAGACTTGCTTGAACCCAGGAGGTGGAGATTGCAGTGAGCCAAGATCGCGCCACTGCAGTCCAGCCTGGGTGACAGAGTGAGACTCTGTCTCAAAAAATAAATAAATAAATAAATGTAGGTTAGCCTAAGTGTGCAGCGTGTATTTAGTCTGCAGCAGTGGACAGTAATGTCCTAGGCCTTCACATTCACTCACCACTCACTCACCCAGAGCAATGCCCAGTCCTGCAGGCTTCAGCCATGGTAAATATCCTATGGGTGGACCATTTTGAAAACCTTTTATATAGTGTTTTTACCATAACTTTTCTAGTTTAGCTGCGTTTAGGTGCACAAATCCTTACCATGTGTTACAGTTGCCTGCAGTATTCGGTACAATACCATGCTGTACAGGTTTGTAGCCTCGGAACAATAGGCTATATCACATAGCCTGGGTGTGTAGTAGGCTACGACGTCTAGGTTTATGCAAGTACACTCTGATGGTCACACAGCAATGAAATCACCTAAGGACGCATTGCTCAGAATGTGCTCCCACAGTTGAGCACCACAGGACTGTAAGTAAGAGCAGTGATCATATTCACTCTTTACAGGCACCACTCTGATTGACTGTATGTGAACTAGAAGCTGGAAGGGTCAAATCTGGGGGACAGGAAGGCTCTATTTCCTATGACCTCAGGGAGAGGTGACTGTAGCCTAAACCAGAGTTGGGGCTATGGGAGTTGGGAGAAATGATTGCATTTGGGAGCCATATTTAAGAAGCATACTGGTGGGCGGGGTGACTCACACCTGTAATCCCAGCACTTTGGGAGGCCAAGGCAGGAGGATAGCTTGAGCCCAGGAATTCAAATCAGCCTGGACAACACAGCAAGACCCTGTCTCATTTAAAAAAAGAAAAGAAGTAAACTTTGCAGGGGTTTGTGGTTGATTATTCACAGGACAGAGAAGGAGAATATCACCCAGTGTTCTGGCTTCCGCAGCTGAGGTGATGGAGATGCCGGTCATTAGCTAGAAAACACAGAAGGAATTGGTTTTAGGGGTGAAAAGACAAGTTAGTTCACTTGGACATTTAGGTAGCTTTTGAGGTTGACGTAGCTCGTGTGCTCTTGGAGATTTCCCGTAGACAATGGGATATACCAACCTGGAGCTGCGACGCTGGATGTGAGCTGTAGCTGGAGGTGGGGCACCATCTGCACGTGGCTGGGAACCAGGTCACTGCAGTAGGTAAGGATTCCCAGGCAGCATTCAGAGACTGTCAGGGATAAGCTGGTCCAGGACAGTGTGCTGGAGAACACCAGTGTCAGAAGAGCTGAAGAATAGGCAGTCAGAGGAACATAAATGCCCTTCAAGGAGACTGAGGAGGAGTGGCTAGACAGGATTAAAACCTGGAGAGGCTGTAGCCACAAGCCCCATAAAGACAGCTCTTCATGAAAAGGGAGTGTGGTCACCAGGGTTAGGCTGCTTACAGACAGTAAAAGAGATAAGTGAAAATATCTCTTCTACTTAACAGAAAGAGGTTAAAGTGATTGGTTATATTGTTAAACATGCTTTCAGTGGTTTGGCAGTAGGCAGAAGGCAGGTTGCAGCGGATTGAAGAGTAAATAGTGTGTTAAGTTGACTATTTAAAGATATTTGGCTGTATGGAGAGGAGAATGGCAAAGTCATATATCCAGTAGGTCACAGGGTCTGGGAAGAGTTTTGTTTTAGTTTTGGCTGGGAGAGATGGAGAGCCAAGAGAGTCTTGGACAGAGAAAGCTGCTGAAAAGAGAAGACAATCTAGAGTGGGAGGTTGCATGGGATCCTGAGCTCAGGTAGAGGAAAGAGCCTTGGACCAAAGGCAGGGCACCTCTTCCACCAGCTCAGGAGGAAGGATGGTGTGGATGCTGCCATAGCTAGGTTTGATGTGGGCAAGTTGTGGGTACTTCCAGGTGATGGCATCTATTCTCTTTGTGATACAGGAAGTCAGGTCTTTCATGAGTAAGAGGCACCAACTCTGGGCCAGCCTCTCCCTCCTTGGAACACTGTCTTCCCTGGGCCTCTCCACCATGGAAAGTCCTCCTGGGTTTGCTCTTTTGCTCCTGCCTTTCAGCTACTCCTGTTAGCCTTGCTTGTTAGGTCTTCCCTTCTGACCGTTCTTCATACATTTCAGTCCCCAGGATTCTGAGACTGCTGGGCAAAAGCCCATCATTCTTGGATGGACAGGGCAGAAGCCTAGTCCCTGAGAACTGGGTTACTAGTAAAAGCAAGACTTAGGGCCAGCAACTGGTAAGGCAGACCATGTACAGCCAAGTGTCAGATCAGTTTGGGCCCTTTAACTGTGTCAGCATGGGTACGGGGACAGGTAGGTTCCAGGGTCTCTGCTGGAACAAGCATAAAGGGGAAGCCTGCTTAGGTAAAACAAAGCCAAGATCTTCCATGGTTGCAAAGCAGGCAGCCACTATCACCAGACTGCCTTACTGGATTTCATTTTGGCATTCAGTGTGATCTTCAGCTCTTTCCTTAACTCAGCAAGGCTTTCCTAAGTGTTACGTGGAGTACAAGGTCAGTTCTGTACGTGATAACTCAAGTAGTGAAATGAGGGCTGGGCAGATGATGGCATTAGTGGGTCAGTGACCCAAAACTGGAAGTCTGGGTACAGTTCTGCTGCTCTTTTGGAGGGAGTCCCAGAAGCTTTTTAGCTTTTACCCTGTTGGCATAGCCTGTTTGTCTCAAGAGGACACAGTTAGAGGAGGGGCGCAGGTAGGGGAGGGCACAGGTAGAGGAGGGCGCAGGTAGGGGAGGGCGCAGGTAGGGGAGGGCGCAGGTAGAGGAGGGCGCAGGTAGGGGAGGGCACAGGTAGGGGAGAGCGCAGTTAGGGAAGGGCACAGTTAGGCTCATCTGTCTTTGTTTCCTGGAACTAGACAGTCACCCTGAATATGGCCTTTTATAAATAACATGCATTTGAGGCCAGCTTGTGAAATTAGACAGAGTAAGATCATTTTCTGTGATCGTCTTCATTTTAAATTTTAATTGGATGTTCAGAAGCATAAAATCATAGGGTTTTGGCAGAAGGGGCTTGAGCTCATTTTTGTCCCCTCATTTAGTGACTTGTCCAAGGTTGCTGCATGGACACTAGACCCTAACTCCCCCTGACCTTGCCTGTACTTAATGCCCTGTCTCACGATGATGCCTTGAGACAGTAAAGAATGTTCCACAGCCAGCCAAGTGCAAGGCCACGGGGGAGGGCTGTGAGGCCTCGGTTCTGCTCCTTCTCAGCCCTGTTCCATTTCTGCTGCACCTCGCTGGCCCTGCCCGAAAGGATGCTATGTCCAGGCAGGACAGGGTCCTGGAAATCATCTGATGCAGAAAGAATCCTTACCTTGTAAGAACATTTTCCTTATTACATACCAGGCACTTAAAATATGCTTTTCATTCCTTTCACCATGTAATCGAATGAAATGCACAGGCAGACGGGGTCTTGTTTTCTAACTGGCATTGCACAGTTCCCTGGGATTCAAATAGGCTCTGGTGAGGAAACACATGTTTACACTGTTGGGAGGAGCACAGTGCTTCAGGGGGTCACTTGGTCCCCTTCAGCCAATTGGGTCACACTTGCTCCTGTGGTCATATGGCTTCCCCCTCCGCCCCTGGTTCTCTCTCCGTCACCATGTCCATTTGGTCCCCTTTAGCCAACTGGGTCACACTTACTGCTGCTGTGATCATATGGCTTCCCCTTGGCCCCTGGTTCACACTCGCCACCAGTGAACCTCTAGTTCGGGAATACCCCAGAGGCAGGTGGAACGTGTGTCTAGGTAACAGCAGCAACATGGGTGCACTGAAAACCTTTTTTAAAAAATAATTTTATTGCTCCTTTTTAAAAGATAGCTACTTTGAAATAACCACCATGGAATAGTCAGAATGGCGTTGGACTTTCTTATGGGTGTTTTACAGTTAGGTAAAAGAAATTCAAGCTTGGGGAGCCTGAGGCAGCAGAATCACTTGGGCCTGGGAGGCAGAGGTTACAGGGAGCCGAGATCATGCCTCATTGCACTCCAGACTGGGTGACAGAGCAAGGCTCCATTTCAAAAATAAATAAATAAATAAAAAGAAACTCGAACTGACAAAAGATCCCAGAACAGTGCAGTAAACTTCTAGATTATTCTTCACCTTGATGCACCAGTTGTTAACATTTTCCCACAGCTGCTTTCTCCCCCTGTATATCACATACGTAGATACATACGTATATACAGAGAGAGTTATATGTACCACAGATTGTAATTATTACTGTTATTTTGCTGAACTATTTGAGAGTAAGTTGAAGACATCATGAGCTTTCATTGCCTAAACACTTCAGCCTGTATTTCTGAAGAACAAGGACATTCTCTTATGTAATCACAATACAGTTTTCCAATTTAGGAAATTTAATATTGATACAGTGCCATTACAGGTTGAGCATTTCTCATCTGAAAATGGAAAATGCTCCAAAGTCTGAAATTCTTTGAGCTCCAAAATGACAGCACAAGTGGAAAATTCCACACATAAGTACTTAATTTAAATTTTGTTTCATGCACAAAATTATTAAAAACATTGTATAAAATTATCTTCAGTCTACGTATATAAGATGTATAGAAACAAATTAATTTCATGTTTAGACTTGGATCCCATCCCATCTTGTTACATACATATGCAAATATCCCAAAATCTAAAAAAATCCTAAATCCAAACCAATTCTATTCCCAAGCAGTTTTGGATAAAGGATATTCAACTTGTATGGAATATACAGCACACATTCCAATGTTGCTATTTGTCACAATTCAAGATGTCAGTTGCTTTTATTTTATTTATTGTTTTTCTTTTTTGAGACGGAGTTTTGCTCTTCGCCCAGGCTGGAACGCAGTGGTGCAATCTCGGCTCACTGCAACCTGCACCCCACCAGGTTCAAGCAATTCTGCCTCGGCCTCCCAAGTAGCTGGAATTATAGGCTCCTGCCACCACGCCCCGCTAATTTTTGTGTTTTTAGTAGAGACAGGGTTTTGCCACATTGGCCAGGCTGGCCTTGAACTCCCGACCTCAAGTGATCCGCCAGCCTCAGCCTCCCAAAGTGCTAGAATTACAGGCATGAGCCACCGTGCCTGGCCGAGCTGCTTTTATGTTAACTGTTTATTGGCAAGAGGAAATGGGGAGGTAGGTTCCCGAGGTCATACCCTGCACCAGCTTTCATTTGCTTTTTTATTTTAGGTTTCTGTGTGCTGGTCCTCCACTAGAGCACCCTCAGCGAGTAATCTGAAGACTGCTGAGGGAGCTGGGGCTTGGGTATCCTGCATTGTGCGCATGGTTATAAATGTTCAAGTAACAAGTCACACAGTCGATTTATTTCCTGGTGTGGACATTTAATACAAGGATATGTTTTCGTCTTCAAAGACTTAAACATTATTAGGTAGATTATTTTACTACCATACAAAAATCAGCGAGTCTGCACGTATTACTAGTTTTAATAATACACTTTGGCCCCTTGACTAGAGAGAACGATCCTCAGTTAAAACTAGAAATCACACCACTGCCTCAGCACCAGGGGGCAGAGTCGGGCTTGCTGAGACACTGGAGTGGGGAGTTTTTTTAACCCAGTGTTCCATAGTTGGGTTTAAATCATTTCACTCGTGACAGAAATGTGCTCACAGCTGAAGCTGGTAATAAGCTTATCCTGACTTGTTTACATAGTTAAACCCCTGACTTCGCCTCCCTTCCTGAGGTTTATATACATTTGCTGTTTTCCAAAGATAGGGAAATAGAAACTTACTGTCCACCTCAATCAAGATGCACTGCTAAATCGTGAGGGACTAGTTTCTGTTTTCCTTTCAGCATATTCTGCATTCACAAATAAAGTGTCTTTGTGTTATATCATGAATTTACATAAGACTGCTTTGGCCTTAGTGTATTTATAAAACATGAATGGATTAAGGAACCAGGGGATGTAGCTAGGATGCTAATACCTGGTTATCATCTGGTAGGAACTGGCTCTGCAAAGTGGTTTAAATGTCCTGACCAAGCCAAACTGCAGAGGTGGCTGCATCAGGACAAGGATTATAAAGCGATTATGGGCTCCTTAAACTAAATCTGCAGCCTCTCTTCAGCCTCATTAGCAATTAGCAAGAAAGTGTGAAGACAGGGGTTCCTTTCTCTTCACTTGCTTCTCCATTGCATCATAAGAGGCTAGGACTCAATTAGGCATTCTGTCCTTGCCTCCGAAAGTCAGCTTCCTTTGATGCTTGGCAGCCTGCCAGCTTCTTTTGCTTTGCAGTACCTGCCTCGCGGAGAACGCGTTTGGTACACCAGGATGTCTGAGTTTATTAAATCTCTATCTCAAGAACGCTTTCTGATAATTATTTTTAAAAATTCACATCTCCCCCTCTTCCATAGTATCAGAAAATAGACCTTTTAGTTAGATATAGAAAATTATTTCTGTTTCGCTCCTGACAAGACTGATGACTGTGGGCTTTTACATGTTGGCATCTTCTAAGAGCATGTTCGAGACACCCATACTTTGAGACTTGTATGTTGACAGGGTGGTGGGGCTCAGTTCAACCATGATTTAATATCTTAAGAAATGAGAACACCTCTGTGTTGAATTATTTCAGAAAGTCCAACGCTTTAAAGGCTCCATAATATCCACTCTAGATGGAAGAAATCTTTTGGTTTCTCTTGAGAGTCTTGGTTGCCATTCACCTCCTACTTTTCAGAGAGGAACAGTGAAACCATTGGGTAATCGGCCTCAGTTTCCTGTCTTCTCTCTGTCCCTCTTAGACTTGGATATCAGGACTCCCATAATCCCCATTGCCCAGTGTTTTATTTGCCACAGCAAAACTTAGTATTGATAAAACTGTCAGGTCGGTCATTTAGGATTGACTTTCTGTCACATGACTAGAGAGGCAAGTTCAATGAATATTAGATTTGGCCAAACCCTGCTTCTTGTACCTTTATGTTTGTATAACTTTATGAGAATCCAGAGGCCAAAATAAAGAAAATGCCCTATACTAAATAAGAGCTAAATGTGGATTTAAAGAAACACTGTCAGCCTGATTGAAACAAAGGTCCGATTACAACATTTAATGACTATAATTTAGTGGTAAACATCCTTTGGCTCTAAGGCTTTTTCCTGAAAAGCTGCCATTTGTTTGTCAAGATACTTAAAATAATAACTCTTTGTTTTCACAGACCTTGGGTTTATTCTAAACCACTTAGAAAGATGTGTCAGAGTGCTTTAAGCCCGCAGATACAAAATGCCCAATTTCTCTTGGCCCTTGCCTGTTGGACATCTCCAAAGAGACTGGCTTAGTCGCCGTCACTACAATGGGCTTACTAATTGGCACGGCACCTGCAATCAATTAGGGAAGCTTCAATTATCCAAACCAAAGCCACCCACCCAAAGATTAATTTTCTGCTCTATTTCCTATCAAAAACATAGCATATTTAGCTCCGAGTCTAGTCCTTCAGTGGAGCGCATTTTAGACATATAAACTACATGGTTTTCTTAATTGTACTTGCTCCTTCGATTCAGCAGCTTTCCCCCTCGTGATACCACGCCCACCAGTTCTTTCAAAATTGTTCTTTGTGGTGTTGTTGTTTTCTTGTCTTTCCAAAATGCTGAGATCATAGAGAAAAGATGTTAGTTGGGGGACCTTTTCTTTTGAAGTATGGATTTCTTTATTCTTTTGAAAATACCCAATCTCTCTTGCATTATAGGATCTAACTTCCGCAACCTAAAAGCTTTGCATAATAGCATATCTGAATTTAACAGCACTCATAAATACTGTTTTCTAATTGTCCCATGTCATTGGCCCATGTAAATACAAAGATTTCTCCCTCCCCGCCCCTTCTAGTGAATGATTTTTCTCTTGTGTTTCTCAGAGAAGGAACAAGCCATAAACCGGGCTGGAATTGTTCAGGAGGATGTGCAGCCACCAGGTAAACTGGAAAAAAAAAAAAATCAAAACCAGATCTCATTTGTATTACTGTGTTGTGTGGTTTGTGTGTGTTTGCCTTGGCATGGAGAGTTGGAAAATGCCTTTTAGCTTAGAAACAAGATTGTGATTTTGCTATTTATTTCTCAACAGTTGCCATTTATAGATGCCACCCAAGACTTCATTCTAATATTTCACTCCAGAATACGTTTTTCTCGTTTGCCGGGTTCCTCTTTTCCATTTGATAAGTGGGCATAAAAATGTTAACAAGCGTGCGATTAGATATGAGATGTGAATAGCTGTTTGGCAGTCTTATTTACCAAGCACCTATTTAAACACTACCCTCATGGGAAAGGAGTGTTTACTTGTCAGCTATTTGAATTGATGTGGGGCTCTGCTTTGCACAAGGGCTAAAAAGCTCCCTTTATGGCTGAATGGTTAGTTCCTTTAAGAGGATCCAAGTTAGCCAAGAATAAGAGGTTTCTCATTTATTCACCAAAGCTCTTGTAATCTGTGGCAGCGTTCTTTTTTATTTGTTTATTTTTTAACTAGGCCAGATGTATGTCTTCCTGTTATGGGGCAAGTCCCTTATGGCTGCCACAGCTTCCCGGCCATTTAGTGCCAGCATTCCAGTGGCCTGCTCCCACCATCTTAAACTACACTGTAAATTGCACAACTCAATTCTGATGTCATTTTGCTTGTTTGGGGTGGAGGAAAGTGATAGGACATTTAAAAATGAATCCTGTGTTTTGTTCCTGTTTCTTTCCATAGGGTTGAAAGTGTGGTCTGATCCATTTGGCAGGAAATGAGAAGGCTGTCACCAGCCCTAATTTAGAAAGGAGATTTCTTCATACTTTCTATCCTGCATGGAATACAGTCACCTCACCAAAGAATGGCAGCTGGAGGAGAAAACTCTGTAATGCCATAAATAAGAGTGCTTGTAATAAAAGACTGTGCACAAGGATTAATATGTCCCTTCTTAGTATCAAAAGAACTCTGGAACAAATTATACCATTAGGAAGGTTTTCATGATTCAGTTGATTTTCCAAAAATGAAGCAGTCTCACCCAGCTGGGTTTGGAGCAATCTGCTTATTATTCTGTCGTTACCACTTACTCAAGCGAGCTGTGATATGAATACAAGCAACCGGTGGGCTCGGGAAGGTCCGGGTCTATTTTGCCATCTTCCAGACAAGAGATTTCAGTAAAAAACTGCCATGCTGAGCTGCCTTGTAGAGCTCTTTGAAAATGTTCAAGTTGATAAAGCTCTTTGAGGACGAGGTACTTCGTGCTGTTTAAGAATAAACAGCTTCACCACCTCACGCTGAAGATTGCACCATGTTGGAAAATAAATATGAAGCGAGTCAAACCGGATGCATACACTTGTGTAGAAATCAATGATCAATTAACAGAAGTGAAAAATACATATTAAAATGATTTATTTCTACTTTGCAATGGTGTCTTTTTGTAAATCATCTTTTGTAAAGCAGTTAAATTATAGTGCCAAGAAGTCCAATTTGACTAGATGATGTTTGACTGGATATCTGTGTGTGGTTCACCTGTTTGTACTCAGGTAAACATTTTAGAGGTAAATAACAAATTTGTTGAGACAAATATTATTGCATGTTGATTCTCTACCAGGTACCTCACTAGGTACTGCAAAGGTGAAAGTGAGAAGACAGGTTGAATATCCCTTATTCGGAAAAGCTTGGGACCAGAAGTGTTTTGGACTTCAGATTTTTTTGGATTTTGGAATATTTGCATATACCTGATGAGACATTTTGAGGATGAGACCCAAGTCTAAGCATGACATTTATTTATGTTTCATATACTTTACACACATAGCCTGGAGGCAGTTGGATACAATATTTTAAAATAATTTTGTGCATGAAACAAACTTTGACTACAGCCATCACATGAAGTCAGGTGTGGAATTTTCCACTTGTGTCATGTTGGTGCTCAAAAAGTTTCAGATTTTGGAGCATTTCAGATTTCAGATTAGGGATGCTCAACCTGTTTCCCTTCTTTCCCTTCCTCCCGCCCTCCCGTTTTTCTTCCTTCTCTCCCTCCCTCTCCTTCTTTCCTTCCTTCTTCCTTTGCTCTGTCTAGCCTCTTACTAGATGATATGCCTCTGAAGTGGCACACCTTTTTCGTTTTTATATCAGAGTGTCTTGCATGTTACTGTAGGCTGTCTATGAGCTGCCTGATGACATAGTTTTATTATTGTGAACCTGGAGTTTCTTAACAGACAGCTGGCCCAATTGTGTAATTTCTGTCAAGAAGACATAGGTTGATAGTTGTAAAACCAAAGCCAACATTTTTGGTAGGCATCCCCTAACAATTAATTGGCTTACAAGTTCTCAATCCGATAAAGAAGTTGACTCATTAGGGGGTACATTTGACCACTTTTTTTGTGTTTGGAAAGGGCACCAGGAAGTTATATAACTTCAAGTCAAACATTCTGTGGGAGCATGATTGAGACTTCTTTATGACTGAGGCGAGCGTGTGGTGCCATCTGCTTTGGAAGATGTCCAGGCTAAAATGACTGTGTCTGAGTTCTGCAGAGAAGAACTATGGGGACTCGATCAACTATCTTGGATGGAACAGACCCAGATTTGTTTCCACAAAGTGGAGTCTTTGTCCTGGGCCTGTTCTGCCCTCAGCCCACCTCTTTGCAGAGATAAAGGGGCTGTCTGTCCTGCTTAGTTGCCTTGACGTTTATAAAAGGATCACTCTTCATGTTGCCAGAGGTATAACTTCAGACTCTCTGCTGTCCACACGTGACGGAGGCTAAGTTGTAAGAGATGCTATTCATGAAGACTGACAGAGGGCCTTGCGATTTATCCACGAGCTTCCCAGGTGTGCCCCCAAGATGATGACAGAAGCACTTGAAAGAGGGGGTCCTTAGTCAAATCCATTTAGGAAACAGAATTAAGGTGGATTATGTTTATTTGCTTCGAATTTTTCTGATTTCCAAGACAGGCATAACATTTCCCAAATGCATTTGATCACAGGGGCAGTTCTTATAGATGATCTCCTGGGAGTCGGGAACAAGCAGCATCTTTTGGGGAAGTCTTCCTTTATGTCAGAGATTAAGCTTGTTGATCTCAGGACACCTTTATTAGAAATCAAAAAGTCCAAAGTGATTATGTGGGTTACATCTTTAGATATTTACTGTATCAGAAATAAAAGCAAATTGGAAAAATATTTATTAAGTCATTTCAAAATATTAATAACAAACACATACAGGTTAATCTGACATTTTTGTGTGAAGAATTGATTTTCCAAGACAAAAAACAACTTGCAAATCTCATTAATGTCTGGCTTAACAGCAAACAGCTGGATTCTCACATCAAATGCTTCTGCTTTCTACTTAGATGAAGAATAAAACACGCAAAATTAAACCCTACAGATAGAAGTCAGCACAGTGAGGAGGGACTGGGAAGGGGCACTAGCAGGGGTTCAGGGCGCTGTTGGGTTCTACTTTTGATCTAGGTGCAGGTTACCTGGGGTGTGTTGAGTTTCTGAATATTCATTGAGCTTTACACATATGTTTACTTTTCTAAATGTATATTGCACTTCAATTTTAAGAAGTTGTTTTTTTGTTTCTGTTTTTCAATGCAGAAGCTGGGCACAGTGGCTCATGCCTGTAATCCCAGCACTTTGGGAGATCGAGGTGGGCAGATGGCTGGAACTCAGGAGTTTGAGATCAGCCTAAGCAAATGGAAAAACCCCATCTCTATGAAAAATGCAAAAAAAAAAAAAAAATTAGCCAAGCTTGGTGGCGTGGGCCTGTAGTCCCCTACTTGGGAGGGTGAGGTGGGAGGATCGCTTGAGCCTGGGAGACGGAGGTTGCAGTGAGCTGAGATCATGCTACTGCACTCCAGCCTGGGCGACAGAGCAAGACCCTGTCTCAAAAAAAAAGAAAGAAAAAGAAAAAAAGTGCAGAGATACATTTTAGAAGAAAAAGAGGTTGTATCTAATTGTAAGATCAGCGAAAGTTCTGGAGAACCATGTTGTTCAGTGGCAGGAGGGATGGTAAGATCCTGTAGAGTTTTGGGAAAATTAGGGATCCTGTATGTAAGGTGCCTATTATAATATCTGGAACATGGCAGGGGCCAGATGACTGACAGCTGATCAGAGATGGAGTAGCTGACACTTGAACAGAGCCATGGGAAATGAGATTCAGACAGGCAATGGGTGACAAAGGTGCAGAGTTTGAGAGCCAGCTTGGTTTGGGTGCAGGTGTGTATGGAGAGATCACTCTAGCATGGGCTTTACCTGCCCTGTGCACCACCATATCCTCCCACCTGTTGTGGGCTTAGTGTAGAGTGGGCACTTGGTCAGTATTTGGAGGGATGGAATGATTACGTGATTAACCAAAATAATGAGTGAATGGAGGAAGGGAATGTAGTTTAGGACCACCTGGCGGACTCCCTTAAATGTCAAGCTGATACTTACTTAACTTAGGAGACATGAAGCATTTTAAATAGAAAGTGTTTCTGAAAACTTGAAAACAGCCAGCGTGCTTTTCCCAGAGCCGTTCTAATGACAGTGGTAGCCGCAGCAGTTCAAGGCTGTTTGTGAACTGTCCACAAAGAGCTAAATACAGAAGTGAAGAATAAGCATTTAGAAACTTTTGAATCTGATAGAGCAAAATTCAGGCTTGCATTTTGTATTTTTTTGTATTGTCAGATTTCTAATAACATTACTTTGTAGTATATTTTACAACATTCCATTATGGATTGATAGCGAGAAACAAACACAAAACTGCTCAGCCCCAGGTAGTCTGAGAAGCATTAACCTCAAGGATGGATCCCAGACGGTGTTTCCAGGTCCATGCCAGTCCCAGGCTCACAAGTCCTGTATGCTCAGCCCACTGAAAGAGTTCCAGCTCTCCTCCTTGGAGCCAGGATCCCAGCCAGGGGATGGCAATGAAGTCATTCTTCCTGGGATTGCCAGCTGATGGTAGTAGCTGGGTGACCCTCGCTCTTAAACCTTTCAGCTCTGCTTAGTGGTCTTCCTCCAGCTGTGATCACCTGAGCACGCTGAGAAGAAACGAGGAGTCATTACTCCCCAGGAGACCTGGGGAACCTGGATATTGTTAAAACATGTGCTCTGAATGAAGAGATCCCCCCAAACAGGCTTTGTGTGAGCAACATGGCTGTTTATTCACCCAGGTGCGGGCAGGCTGAGTCCGAAAGAGAGTCAGCAAAGGGCGGGGGGATAGGAGTTGGTTTTATAGGTTTGGGGTAGGCAGTGGAAAGTTACAGAAGTTACAGTTTAGGGCAGTTTTTTGTAAGCTGGGAGGGGGTCATAGGGTGTGGAGTCCAAGGTTGACCAAGGATTGTTACAAAGTCCAGTGGCCTTCTCAACTGGGGTGGGAATAAGGAACAATAGAGAATGTCTCACAGTTAAGTAGGCACCCAGGGGTTGATCAGTTCTTCCCCTTTTCATGGTCTTCCAGTTACATCAGATTTTCCAGGAACATATCTGGAGTGTCTGTGCAGGTCACAGAAGTTAACATGGCATCCATGGGGCCATCAGTCAGTCTAAAAGACCTTACAGATACAGAGACTCCACAGTCTCTCCCCCGGGAGTCTCTCTGTCACCGCATATGACTCCAATAAGATACCGATCAATGAGGTGAGTTTTCCAGACTCTTTTGGTTGCAAGTGACAGAAAACACAACTCCAAATGGTGCAAAAAAGGGCATTCACTCATATGATTAGAAACTCCAGAGTCACGATCATTTTTGATTGTCACAATCAAACATAAAATGAAAAAAGTAATTATATCCTTGTCAGTGGTCTTAAAATGTGCACATTTTTTTCACTTCTGAGACTGTTTCATAAATTGATGATCTTAGTTTTTTTAAAAAAGCTTTGTGGCCAGGCACAGTGGCTCACATCTGTAATCCCAGTAGTTTGGGAGGCCGAGGCGGGTAGATCACAAGGTCAGGAGTTTGAGACCAGCCTGACCAACACAGTGAAACCTTGTCTCTACTAAAAAAACACAAAAATTAGCCGGGCGTGGTGGCACGCACCTGTAATCCCAGCTACTCAGGAGGCTGAGGCAGGAGAATCATTTGAACCTGGGAGGCAGAGGTTGCAGTGCCAGTGAGCCGAGATCGTGCCATTGCACCCCAGCCTGGGTGACAGAGTGAGACTCTGTCTCAAAGAAAAAAGCTTTGTGTACAAAGATGTTCATCACAGGATACTAACAATTTGGAAACAATTTAAGTCTAGAACTATGGTAAATGTGTTTGATGGAGCTATGAGATAGTCATTTAAAATGATGTTTAAATTTTACTTGTGCATATTTGCTTTTAAAATATTTTTAAATAAGTATGTATTATTTATAATGATATGCACATATATATCCTAACTATTCCTAAAAGTCTGTTTACATGTGCATGTGTGTGTGTTGCACAGTGTTAGGGATCTCAAAACATTATCAAATACTTGTTCATTCATTAACTTTTTTTTTTTTTTTTTTTTGACACAGTCCTGCTCTGTCGTCCAGGCTGGAGTGCAGTGGCATGATCTCGGCTCACTGTAACCTCCGCCTCCTGGGTTCAAGTGATTCTTCTGCCTCAGTCTCCTGAGTAGCTGGGATTACAGGCCACTGTCTCTGGCTAATTTTTGTATTATTAGTAGAGATTGGATTTCACCATGTTCGCTAGGCTGGTCTTGAACTCCTGACCTCATGATCCACTGGCCTCAGCCTCCCAAAGTGCTGAGATTACAGTCGTGAGCCACCCAGCCCAGCCTCATTAACTTATCTGCTTATTAAATATTTACTGTGTTTAATCAATCTGAAAATAGATTAATGAAAATCAACCTAAAAAAAAAATCAATAAAACTCATTATACCCAGAGGCTTCAAGAAGAGTCATGCTGGGTTTCCTAGATAGTCACAGGCTTGACCTGTCCTGGTGGACATTTTTCCTGGTGGAAAAATATGCCCAACATCTTTTTCCCTCTCCCATGGTTACATCTACTTCTACCCTCCAATTTCACGTTTGCTCATCCCTCACCCACTCTATCTTCCTGCTTGGGTGAAGCTGACTTCATCCCATGCTCCTGGGGTAAGCCTGTGGTCCGAGTTTGGCCAATCAGAATACTGCACAGACTCCTGACCACAAGGATTGGTTCCAGGATGAGCATGTGACCCAAACCAAGCTAATCAGGTCTAGTTAAGGGTTAATGTTGCTTGCCGGCTTTGTGGTTGGACTAGAGGAGCTCTTGTTGGCCAGAATTTGGAGCTGTTGGCAGCCATCTTGCCACCATGAGGGCAGAGCTAGTTTGGGACTAACATCAAAATAGAAGGGAGATAGAAACTGGGTTCTGATGTTATTCAGGCTTCCTGGATTCACTTGTGTCTGAAGCAAAGATATCTCTGAATTTAAAAATAAAGTTAATAAAGTTCCTTTTTGTACCAATTTAGATTTTTTGTCACTTCTAATAAAAAAAATTCTTGACAAGTATCTTAGTTCATTTTGTGCTGCTATAGCAGAATGCCTGAGACTGGGTAATTTATAATGAACAGAAATTAATTAGGCTCACAGTTCTGGAGGCTGGAAAGTCCATTACTGAGGGGCCAGCATCTGGTGAAAGCCTCCCTGCCGCCTCATCCCACAGTGAAGGCCAAACGGCAAGAGAATTTGGGTGGAGGCAGGGGAAGGGGCCGACTCATCATTTTATGAGGAACCCACTCCCATGATAATAACATTAATCCATTCATGAGGGCTCTGCCCTCATGACCTAATCACCTCTTAAAAAGTCTTACCTCAAGCCAAGGCACCGTGGCTCACACCTGTTATCCCAGCACTTTGGGAGGCCAAGGAGGGCAGATCACCTGAGATCAGGAGTTCAAGACCAGGCTGACCAACATGGAGAAACCCTGTCTCTACTAAAAATACAAAAAATTAGCCGAGTGTGGTGGCGCATGCCGGTAATCCCAGGTACTCGGGAGTCTGAGGCAGGAGAATCACTTGAACCCGGGAGGCGGAGGTTTCGATGAGCTGAGATTGCGCCATTGCACTCTAGCCTGGGGAACAAGACAAAACTCCGTATCAAAAAAAAAAAAAAAAAATGCGGAGAGAGAGATCGAATGTCCAATACATGACCCTTGGGAGGCACATTCAATACATAGCAACAAGGCATCTCCATTTTGTATTTCATTTTAACTATTTTTCTGAAATGTATTCCACATGGCATGTCTACCTTAAATAAAAGAAGTTAAATATAATTTAGCCTTTTCTTTATGACTTGGGCTTATTGTTATTGTACAGTTGTGCCTAAGGGCTATTGGGGTCGGTGAGACCGTTACCCCTTCATTCTGTGAGGGGGCACATTGCTGTGCTTGTGAGATTTCTGGCTTTTCTGATTTTCTTATCTCTGCCCTGTCTCACAGCTGTAGGGAGCAGATGCTGGCTTCCTCTGATTTGCTCTTTCTAGCCTGCAGTGAGATTGGAAAGCAGTTAGCCAAAATGCTGGAATCTGGAATCAAATGAAAGCAAATGCTTTTAATGCGGGTTTAGAGGCTCTGCTATGGGTAAATTACAATGTCTTTGTGATGTTTTGGCTGACTTGAGGTTTTTTGGTATTGGCTTTCTGTTTCTGCATTGTTCTGGATAGTTGAGGTTTCCTGATGTTTCTGTTCGTTGAGTTTTTGTTTTTGTTTTTTACTGTAACAAGATTTTTACATTAAAGGATTAGGAGTGTGAAACAAAACAGCTAGGATTGAAATGTTTTATAACTTAGCCAAGTTATTCAGTTTTCTTCAGAGAAGGAGCAATAACGCACAGCAGCTCTCTGAACAACAGGCATATCTTTCACTTGTTTTTCTTCTTTCCTAAAGCATCTCCTTTATTTTTCAACCTCGAATATAGCAGGCACTGTCTTGCAAAGGGAGAGAAAGCATGGTTGTATGAGAGGGAGCAGTCCACTTAAGGCAGATGTGGAATCGATTTGCGCAAATGTGAGTTGCCAGCTTCTGTACTTTTCTGCAGGTATCTGTGCCCTGGAAAACATCGGAGCCACTTACGCCTCATAAACGCGATGCTGGTAAACGTGTGTAAGGGGCATGCAGCTTGCCACCTTTGCTGGGTTGAGTGAAAACCCAAAGGGGCACACTCCCTCTGAGCAGTTCAAATGAAGACAACTGTGTTTAGAAAAAAATAATAACTAACGTCTGGTTTTGAAATTACTAGGAAAATGGCAGCTCTGGTGATTCATCTTGTGAAATAAGCAAAATCTGCTTTCTAAGATGGCTATTTTTTTATTTTTCCTTTCCCTCGATATGGGCTCACGTAACAGACATAAAGTGCCCAAGCACAAAACCATTCTTTGGTTTTTATAATCAAGAGAGCAGCACTGGTTTTTGAGGGTCTCTGCCCTTTGAAAGTTAGTTCTGCGTCATTGTGGAGCAAGTTAGGCAGTGGACTGAGAATCCCAGAGGGTTGCCTCTGTTTCTTCACTAAATGTGTGATTCCTCATTCAGTTTCAGCTCCGCATTAACTCTGCACCAGCTCTTTCCAGACACCGTGGTTTTAGGGACGATGTGAGTAATTGCAGGGAGTGAGTGTCAAAGGCCTTGCTGCAGCTGGTCCCCAAGGCCCTGGGCTCGTGGATGTGGTTCAGTAAAGGAACAGGAAGACAAATGACAGCAGTTACTTCTCAGTCTCAAGAATACCTACCACAATCACACAAATATGGTAGGTGTTAGGTGCTGAATTGTGTCCCCCTCAAAATCCCTATGAATGTGACCATATTTGGAAATAGGATCTTTAGAGAGGTAATTAAGAAAAGAAAAAACAAGACCATTAGGGTGGGCCCAAATTCAATGACTGGTGTCCTTATATGAAAAGAAAGTTAGGACATAAACACACAGATGGATGACTGTGTGAAGACATAGAGAGAAACAGCCATCTGCAAGCCAAGGAGAAAGACCTTAGAAGAAACCAACCCTGCCAACACCTTGATTTTGGACTTCCAGCCTCCAGAATTGTGAGAAAGTGAATTTCCATTGTTGAAGGCAACCCTGTGGTGGTTCTTTGTCACGGCAGCCCTAGCAAAGGAATACAGTAAGTGCATGGCAATGTCCGTTGGTAACACAATCACAACACAAGGTAACCATGCCATTTCATGGGAAATGAGCACTATACGCTTATAAAAAGCCAAAGGGGGAAGTGATCCCTCAAAGCTAGTAAGATCAGGGGAAGCCTTTTGTAGAGGACAAATTTAAAATTGGTCTGGGGGTCAGGTGCAGTGACTCATGCCAATAGTCCCAGCACTTTGCGATGCTAAGGTGGGAGGATTGCTTGAGCCCAGGAACTGAAGACCAGCCTGGGCAACATGGTGAGACCTCTCTTTACAAAAAATTTAAAAATTAGCAGGTGTGGTGGTTCATGCCTGTAGTCCCAGCTACTTGGGAGGCTGAGGCGGGAGGATTACTTGAGCTCGAGAGGTCAAGGTCACAGTGAGCCATGGTCATGCCACTGCACTCCAGCCTCAGTGACAGAGTGAGACTCTGTCTAAAAAATAAAAGGCCTGGAAATAATTGTAGTGTTTAGCTAGGTGAAGAGGAAAGGGTGTCCTACAAGGATTGAAGGTGCACAGAGGGATGGAGAGGTGCAGGAAGGCACTAATGGTGTTCTGAGGGCCATGCATAGATACGCTGGGCTAACGTTTTCTCCACAAGTTTATCTCTGCCCACTTTCCCACAGGGGTAAACCTGAGGAGGAGGTTCAGCCTCTAGCTAAGGCCATGGTCCTATGAGACGAAGATATTTCGTTTTAGAGAAACATTCACAGAAGGTGATAGAACAATTGTTGAAAATAAGAACTCTGAGGCCTGGCGCAGTGACTCGCACCTGTAATCCCAGCACTTTGAAAGGCCGAGGTGGGTGGATCACCTGAGTTCAGGGGTTCAAGACCAGCCTGGCCAACACAGTGAAACCCTGTCTCTACTAAAAATACAAAAATTAGCCATGTATGGTGCCGGGTGCCTGTAATCCCAGCTACTTGGGTGGCTGAGGCAGGAGAATTGCCTGAACCCAGAAGGTGGAGGTTGTGAGCCAGGATCGTGCCACTGCACTCCAGCCGGGGCAACAGAGTGAGACTCCATCTCAAAAAAAAAAAAAAAAAAAAGATAGGGACTCTGAAATTAAGACCACCCAAGCACAGATCTGGCTCTACTTACCAACTCTATGACATCAAGGGAACTCCTTAATCTCTTTCTAATTCAATTTTCTTATTTATTTATTTATTTTTTATATAAAGACGGGGTTTCACCACGTTGGTCAGGCTGGTCTTGAACTCCCGACCTCAGGTGATCCGCCTGCCTCGGCCTCCCAGAGTGCTGGGATTACAGGCTTGAGCCACCACGCCCGGCTTCTAATTCAATTTTCTAATCTCTAAAATGAGGAAGCCCCTTTCCTCCCCTTCCTTCCTTTACTCAAAACAAAATAAAATGAGAATGATAATGCCTCCCCCCCCCCCACACCCTCTTTGAAGAGTCCGTGAGCAACAGGTGAGGAGCACCTGGTGCCCAGTGTTACACGGGTGTGAGGGACATTGGCTACACCTAGTCCCAGCAAGTGGTGACTCCCTCCTACCTTCAGCTCGGGCTAGAACGCTTGCGTCATCCTCTCTATGCTTTTCCTCACGCCTAAGGGCCAATCTGGCAGGACTCCAGTGGCAGTGGCCTCTACCATCCGAGTCCACACACCGAAGCCTTCTCGTCATCTCCACTGTTACCCTCGTCACAGCCCCTGGCTGCCCTCACCTGGACTTCGATGACAACCTCCCAACAGAACTGCGCTTCTACTTTGTCTGTCCCTGTAACAGACAGAATTCTAGGCTGGCCCTGTGTCTTGCCCTCCCCTGCGTGTGGGTGGAACTTTTCAATCCCATGGATGTTGCATCCATGACTAAGTTACTAATCAGCTGACTTTGAGGAGTATCTTGGTTGGTCTCTACCTAGTCAGGTGAGTCCTTCAAAGGACTGGGTCCTTTCTGAAGGAAGAGATTTGCGCTATAGGAGGAATTGTGTTAGCCTTGTTAACTGTCTGTGGAGGGGACCACATGGCAAGGACCTGAAAGTGGCCTCTAGAATCTTAGAGCCATCCTCAGACAACAGCTGGCAAGAAAATGGGATCTCAGTCCTACAGCCGTAAGAGATTGGATTCTGCCAACGGCCAGCGAGCTTGGGAGAGGATCTTGAGCCTTAATTTCAGTCTGGAGAGACCTTGAGCAAGGAAGGACGAGCAAACCCATGCCTGGACTTCAGATGCAGGAAACTGAGACCATGAGTTCATTATACAGTGTGCTGCTAACCCTGTGGTAATCTGTTATGCCGTGTGGATTACTCACACACCACACGTCAGCCCATCCTGCACACAGTAGTAAGACAGATCCTGTTAGAACACAAGCCAGATCCTATCTCTCTTCCTCCCAGAAGACTTCAATGTCTCCCGTTGCCCTTGCAAGAAAAGCCAAAGGCTCAGAACATCTTCTGTGATCTGAGCTGTACCACCTCTGACTTCGGAGCCTGTTACTGTCTCTTCTTCTCCCTTCTCGGGATACAATGCCCTCTGGACTACTCCAGAAATGCAACCAGCATGCACATGTTTCCCCTCAAGGAGTTCGTTCTCTGCATCTGGAGTTCTCTCCTGCCAGATTTCCCCATGGCTCATTCCATTACCTCCTTCAAATCTGTTCTCCAAGAGGCTCCTTAATCACCATATTTACATTGGAATTTAAATTTAAATTTAAATCACCATATTTAAATGCTCTCAACCCGGAAATTGCCACTCCTGATTCTCTCATCTTCTTATAGTACTGTATGGTTTACATATTTAATGTGAGTATTATTCTGTAACACTGTGTAATTTACTTATTTATTGTGTATATTACTGTTTCTTTCTTTGCCTGTTAGAATGTACATTCCACAAGTTCAGGAATTCATGTCTCTTCTGTTCATTGATGTGTCCAAGTACCTAGGACAAAGCTTGGTAATCAATACTTGTTGAACGAATGGATAGATACTCATCATGAATTTTAACAGTGAGATGCTTTCTGTGTAGTCTCTCTGGAAGATGCTGTTGATGTCCCCTCCCACCCACACCCCCTCCACCTACCCTGGAGGTCATCTAGGGGTAGGCAGAGGGGATGTGGGTGGGACATCACCCAACAGGAAGATGCATCCTGGGTCTCTCACCATGTACTCATGGGGCAGGTCAGAATTGCTGGGGAGTTAACTCCAAGTGACAACCTTCAACCAGCTGGGATGGAATTTGATGGAGAAACACCCCAGCTTCCTTGCCCCTTGTGGGACTGAGCCCCAGTTGTGCACAGCGGCAGTCCACTGACTTAACTGGCTTTCATCTCTTTACTGTCCCTCCTTAGTCTTTATGCATCACCTCCCAAATAAACAACATGGACCTCCAGCCTCATTTCAGGCTCTGCCTTCAGCCCAAAGGAACCCAGACTAAGCCAGTCTCCTGGTTTGAAGTATGAAGATTGCAAGCCACAATTTTTTTTTTTTTTTTTTTCTGAGACAGAGTCTCACTCTGTTGCCCAGGCTGGAGTGCAGTGGCACAATCTCGGCTCAGTGCAACCTCCACCTCCCAGGTTCTAGTGATTCTCCTACCTCAGCCTCCCGAGTATCTGGGATTACAGGTACCTGCCGCCACACCTGGCTAATTTTTGTATTTTTAGTAAAGACAGGCTCTCACCATGTTGGCCAAGCTGGTCTCGAACCCCTGACCTTAAATAATCCACCCATCTCAGCCTCCCAAAGTGCTGGGATTACAGGTGTGAGCCACTGCACCTGGCCACAAGCCACATTCTTAGAACTAGGCTTTAATATTGACTAATAGGTGAAACCACGAATATTTACCCCGAGGAAGCTTGCAGGATTCACTAACTTAAGAATTTTAGAACCAGAGGGGCTGTAGAACTCTCTTCATCCAGTAGATCTCAAGACTTCTTGGGGTGGCTTATGGATGGTGTTCCTTCGACGTAGTAAGGGAGATCTAAGAACTGTTCTCAATACTCTGAAAGGCTGAGAGAAATCATCCATTTGCGTATGACAAAACCATGTGGGCTAAATGTTAACATTCACTGTTGGGGGTTGGAGGCGTATCACTTTCTTGTAGTATACTATTCTGATCAAAATCTATTACAGTGGTGGATGTGTGATTAAGTTTTACGAAGAAGCAAGACAACATATTAACTAATCAAAGGCAGTGGTGTTTGAAGGAATCTATAAGCAGAAACTTTCTGTGTAAGCACATTTAGAAACCAACTAAACTAATCCAACCCCCTCATTCCACACAGGAGGCATCCAAGGCTGAGAAAGGTCAAGGGGCTTGGCCAAGGCCAATGGGCTGGGATGAAGGGCAAGGTTAGAACTTGGGCCTGGAGACCCCTGGTTTCATGTTCTCACTTTACACTAGAATGGAATGACATCCTTTGGGGAATCTGGGATTGTTGTTTCATCTGGAGAATATTTTGATACTGCCAAAATTTTCCTTAAAAAGCACAGTGAATATAATTTTACCCATTAGGAGATAAATTAGCTGCAATGAAAAAATGCTGAGTATTTACAACACCAAAAGAACTTCTCTGTGGGAAACAGCTGCGTGGTATATGAATTACAGTACGAAAGACATATTCACTCATTCCGGAAGCAGTGTGATGTAATTACATGCCAAACAGGGGCCTGGCGTGTAGTAGGTTCTTAGTGCCTAACTCTTCCATCATGGACCAATCCCTTCTGGACTTCCTTCTCCTCATGTGTAAAGAGTGAGGCAGGGAGGTCTTGATCTACTGGAAAGACCCCATGTCAAGTCTCAACTTTGCCATGAGATCTTGGGTAAGTCCCTCCATCACCCTGAGCCTCAGTTTCCACATCTGTGAATAGAGGATTGATTATAAGCTCGCTAAAATCCCTTTTAGCTAACAATTCCAAGTCTCATGGCCTAGATGGTCCCACAGATCCCTTCCAACTCTCACAACCTCTGATTTTATTGCATTTGGAATTGATTTTTGAGATTGACTTTTTTTTAACCTGAGTAAAATAAAATGACATCTTCCTTTCAGTCTAGCTAATCCTAAGCAAGCAGCTCAGAGAAGAGCAAGGATGTGTCAACTAGACAAATAGAAGTGAGGGCAGCCTCAGCAGGGGATGTTCTAAAACCTGTTTCCTGTCAGCCAAAGGTGATCCCTGGGCAATTAAGCTCATCCGTGTGACAGCAGGTAGGAAAGAAAGACCGGGGCCTTGCGCTACAAATCCAGGAAAGCTTACGAGCAAAAGGGATGTTCAAATGTGGACTCCTTCAAAGCCGAGTCTTAGCTTCCTTTTAGAAGGGAGAGATTGTTACAGGGGGTGTGCCGTTCTGACCATGGTCTTTCCAGAACTCTTAGCAGGACCCCATGTCAGCACAGCCACCTGGTCTGTCTCCTGGTGGGTGTTCCAGGGGCAGGAACCAGGAACATAAGCTTTTGAAAGCATGTCACCTATAGTAAACCCTGCATTAAACCAAGATTTAATTCTTGATCTGTTTTGCAACATATGTGTGCATGTATATATAGATATATATGAAGATATGGTGATAAAATAATGCAACTGATTTCTATTTTAAGCAGAACTTTTAGAAGTTACACATCCGTATGATCAGGCACCCCAGACAGGCAGGTACATACACTGGCAATGCCACCTCTGGTGCGATCATTTTTAGAATTCCTCTCTCAGACTTGCTTTCAGAGTTGAAGGCACAGTGTTTGGAATGTCCTCAATGACAGAGAATCAAGGTTTTTTAGGAGTGAATTTGAGTTTTGGAAATAGCTTTAAGTCATTTAGAGCAAAGATTTGTGGATAAGGTGGGTTCTCTGGCTGTTTAAAAACAGGCAGAAGAATTCTGCCTGATACATGTGGAAGGAATGAGAAAATTAGAAAATCACTGTTGTGCAATTCTAAAGAAATAATTGATCCAAACGGTGATCATCAACGAACAGGTTAGACGAAAGGTTAATGAGAAACTTGACCTCAGAGGGATCAAGCTGTCACTACCTGAACCAATGATCAATCTCAGCCTCATCATTGAAAACAGGACATTGCATGTCTCCTGCTGTAATGCAATATGTAGCACTAAGTCCCCCTAGGAGGTGTTTCTGCCAAAAATGCCAATTGTGCTCCTAGAGCTGGCTTCCATTTACAGAGAATATGGAGAAAAGGGGGAGCAGTAAAATGACTTAAATGCCACATCAAAGAGGTAAAAACACAAATCCAGAGTGTGGGAAACTTTCCAGGACAACAGATCCAATTTCTCTAAGTCAGTGGTGTGAAATAAAGATGGCAGTGGGGCTATTCGAGATTAAAAGAATGAACAGTCATAACGACCAAATGAAAGACATGGGTGTTTTTTTTTTTTTTTTAACAAACCAGCTGTAAAATTTTTTGTACGTTTTTGTTTGTTTGTTTTAGAGGAGTCTCGTTCTGTTGCTTAGGCTGGAGTGCACTGGTGCGATCTCACCTCACTACAACCTCTACCTCCTGGGTTCAAGCAATTCTCCTGCATCAGCCTCCTGGTCAGCTGGGACTATAGGCATGCACCACCACGCTTTGCTAATTTGTTTATTTTTAGTAGAGACAGGGTTTCACCGTGTTGACCAGGCTGGTCTTGAACTCCTGATCTCAGGTGATCCACCCACCTCAGCTTTCCAAAGTGCTGGGATTATGGGTGTGAGCCACCACTTCCAACCTGGAATTTCTACTTTTGAGGCACTCGGGAAATTTGCTTATGAACCAGGCATAAGACAATATTGAAGAATTATTGTGAATGTTGTTAGGTGTAGTCATGACTTTGTGGTTTTGTGAAAACAATATTGATATGTTTTAGAGCTGCATATTGAAAAATGCAGGGATGAAATGACCTGATGCCTGGGATTTGCTTTAAAATACAAGAGCCATGAAAAAACAAAACAAAACAAAAAAGAAGAACGTTTAAATGGATAAAGTAAATGTCACAGATTCTTGACAGTTATTGCATCTGGGTGGTGAGTATACAGGGCTCCATAGTACCAGTCTCCCTATTGTGGGTAGAAATTTTTTAAAATAAACAATAAAAGGGGAAGTAGGGGGCACTTAAAAGCTGGTCATTCTGAAGGTGGACATCGAGCACAGGCCCATTATGGTCCCTTGTCTTAGTCCATTCCTGCTGCTATCACAAAATAACTGAGGCTGGGTGATTTGTATGAACAGAAATGTATTCCTTACAGTTTTGGAGGCTGGGAAGTCCAACATCAAAGCACCAGCAGATTTGGTGTCTGCTGAGGGCTCTCTGCATTCAAGACGGTGCCTTGTTACTGCACCCTTACATGGTAGAAGGCAGAAGGGCAAAGGGCATAAGCTAGTTCCCTCCAGCTCTTCTTAAGGTCACTAATCCCATCAGATATCACACTGGGGTTTGAGTTCTGACATGAATTTTAAAGGGACACATACATGCAAACCATTGATCCCCCCTTTACATGAATTAATAAATACATCTTTTCAAGGGAAAGAGAAGGAGAAGAAGAAGAGATGGAGAAAGGAAAGGAAGAAGGCAGAGGAGGGGGAAGGCGAGGAAAAGAGAAGAATGAGACACTTCTGTATATATACTAGCATGTAACGATCTCTAGGAGATAGAATAGCGGGCTTAGAATGCTACCATTTGGGTAAAAGAAAAAAAAAGTTAGCGAAGAGTGGGTAAATCTACCTTTCCCTGGAAAGATGCAAAAGAAATCAGCAGTTATCACAGAGGAGAGAAGCTGGTAGCTGAGCTGGGGTAGGAGGGACGTTGACTTTTATGCCATATACTCTTTCATACCTTATCCATTTTGCACAATGTGTATGTATTACCTCTTTTTAAAATGCAGTGTTAAAGAAAAACAAAACAACAACTGAAAAGAACAGTGCATTCATTCCTCTCTTGGTAAGCAGGGCATTTCTAGTCTAGATCAGGTCCTAAGCATTGAAAGATCTTAGGTTTGTTGAGTGGATGCTCACCTCACTTATACCTCTCTTTTTCAGGAGCCACCTCTCACAGAAAGTGTGTGCTGAAGGGACTGGCCCAGGTGGCACCATTCTGTGCCCAAACAGCGGCTTGGTGTACGGTGGAATGGCCCACCCTATTCCAGTATGGCTTCACTCACTATATGTGCAACCACCCAGTTTCCAAATAGGGCACACTCTGAGGTACTCAGGGTCAGGACTTTAACATATCTGGGGGGAAGCACATTTCAATCCATCACAAATAGCAATACCTTGTTGAACTAGGGAACTAAAAAAATGTATTATTTAACCATAATATAGGAGAAACTCACATTGGAGAAGACTCAGCGATCACAAAGCTGCAGACTCTCTAAGCCTAGAAGTTTAAGGGTCTAGGAGTCAGAAGGATCAATGAAACTAGGAGATGAAGGCCAAAGGAACGCTTGATGAGCCCACTGCGAGGCTGGTTAAGGCGGAATGGAGGAGCAGTCTCCTGGAGGCCAGAAACCACCAGGATTTTCATATTTTAATTCTTTCTTTCTCTGTCTCTCTCCACTCGCACGCATGCACGCACGCACACACATACACACACGCACACTGGTCTCATGTTTCTTCTATCTTTGAAAAAATTTTAAAATTGTTAAAATTGTGGTGAAATATGCATAAAATATAATACTTACTATATTCCCAATTTTTAAGTGTGCTGATCAATAGTGTTAAGTACATTCACGTTGTTATACAACCAATCCCTGGATTTCTTTTCATCTTGCAAAACTCTGTCCTATTGAACGACTCCTCCTTCCTCTCTCCCTTCAGCCCCTAGTGACTACCATTCTCTTTTCTTATGAATTTGACATCTCTATGAATCTGACTATTCTGAGTACCTCATATAAGTGGAGTCATGTCAAACGTGTCATTTTGTGACTAGCTTGTTTTATTTAGCGTAATATCCTCGAAGTTCATCCCTCTTGTAGCATGAGTGAGAATTAACCTTCCTTTTTAGGCTAAATAATATTCTAGCGTACATATACACCATATTTTAAAAATCCATTCATCCATTGATGAACCTTTGCGTTACTTTTAGCTATTGTGAATAATTCTGCTACAGACATGGGTACACAACCATATCATTGAGATGCTGCTTTCAATTATTTTTGGCATAGCCGTAAGTGGAATTGCTCAGTTATATGATGATTCTATGTTTAATTTCTTGAGAAGCCACCACACCATCTTCCCTAGCACCAGCATCGTTTTTCATTCCTACCAACAGCACACAAGGGTTCAAATTCCTTCGTGTTCTTACCAACACTTGTTTTTTGTAATGGCAGCCATCCTTTTTTTTTTTGAAGGAAAATTTGTATTGTTTTGTTTTTATGTACAGAAAACTCAACAGTGTACATTTAACCCAGTTTCGTGGCAAGTTCTTTAGCTTTTGCCTTTTTGAGCTTGGCGATGCGAGCCACAGACTTGGTACCCAGGACATTGCCTCCCCAGTGACGGCGGATCTCATCGTATCTGTCGTTGTAATTGGTCCTGATGGCTTCCACCAGCTTAGCCAAAGCGCCTTTGCCTTCCGAGTTACCCTGTGTGAAGGCGACAGTGGTGCAGGTCTTCCTGTGGACTAGACGTCCCAGTCTTGCCTTCCCTTTGATAATGTAGTAAGGGACTCCCATTTTACGACACAGGGCAGGCAAGAAGACAACCAGCTCAATGGGATCCACGTAGTGTACAATCACCACCAGCGGAGCTTTCTTGTTCTCCACCAAGGTGGTGATGGTGTTAACTCCTGCTCGAAGGACAGGTGGTCTCTTAGTGGGGGACGTCCCCTTTGCCAGCAGCTTTCTTCTCGGCCCGGGCCAACAGCCTCTGTTCTTCTCTTGTTTTGTCTCTGGTCTATACTTGTGGGCCAGCTTAAGCAGCTGAGTATCTGTTTGGCGGTCCAGAGCCTGGGTGAACTGGTTAATTGCAGGAGGCACTTTCAGCCGCTTATAAGAGGATGGCCCTCTGCCGCTGCAACCTGATACAGCGGGGCCATTTCACAGAGCGGGTGAGGTCTCTTTTGGGCTGGATGTCCTGTCCAATGCCAAAATTCTTAGGCCTTTTCTCAAACAGGGGGATTCACCACTTTCTTGGCCTCCTGCTTCTTCACGACAGCAGGGGCCGGAGCCACCTTCTTCCCCTTGGCCTTCTTTCCTTTCAGCATCTTGGGCAGCGGGAAGAGAGAGAATAGCAGCCATCCTAATGGGCGTGAGGTGGTATCTCCTTGCGGTTTTGCATTTCTATGAGTCGTGTTTCTTCTTGGTTTGATCCATTATCTTTAACCCTGTTCTCTTGCTACAGCCCTGAACAATTCTGTCAGTTTCTTAAGGGTTTTGCGTTTTTCAAGTGTACCAGGATATTCATTATTGGCTTCTCTTTACAGATTCTGGAGGCCAAGAGCTTTTCTGATAGACACATTGTAAAGTTTCCAATTCCAGACAGTTGTCTGACACGAAGCAGTGCAACAGATAATCAAAGAGTGAAGGTGGCAGGGTCAACTCCACCTTGCTCTAGCGTGTATGCGCCTCGGTGATGTGCTAGCAGAAGGTTTGCCTTCTCGTGAGTATCCGTGGAGATTTTAGGGATCACTTTTTAATAGGGATTCCTTTTATATTGGGGAGAATTCAGTAATTTCCAAGAGGGACAGTCCCTGAAGGGTAAGTGTGTTCTTTAAAACATCCCCCACCCCCTTAAAAATGTATGATTAAGGAAGGGCCATGTGAACATACAGGAGAAGAGGGCAAAGCAAGTCCAAAGACCTTGAAGTGGGGACTTGCTTGGAACTCCACCCGAACCCCAAGGTTAAGGAGGCCAGTGGGACTGCAGAGCCGCTGTGCAGGGTAGGAGGAAAGGGATAAGGAGAAGGAGAGAGAGGCCGTAACCATGGTGATGGAAGGTTTATTTGTTTGCTAGGGCTGCCAGAGCAAAGTACTGCAAACGGGGTGGCTTCAAACACACATTTATCTCCTCAGAATTCTGGAGGCTGGATGCCTGAAATCAAGGAATTAGCAGACTTGGAGGAGAATCTTTTCTACGCCTCTCCTTAGCTTTTGGTTGAGGCTGGCAACCCTTGGCGTTCCTTGGTTTGTGGATGCATCAACTCAATATCTGCCTCCGTTGTCCTGCGACGTTCTCCCTGTGCGCCTCTCTCTCTGTGTCCACATTTCCTTTCCCCCTTATGAGGACAACAGTCATATTGGATTAACGGCCACCCTACTCCAGTGTGGCTTCACTAATTACATCTGCAAACACCCTACTTCCAAATAAAGGCACACTCTGAGTACTCAAGGTTAGTACTTTAACATATTTGGGGGGAATACATTTCAACCCATCACAAAGAGCAATACCTGGTTGAATTAAGGAACTAAAAAATGTATTATTTAACCATAATATAGCAGAAACTCATACTGGAGAAGATCCAGCGATTATAAAGCTTGCAGCCTTGCTAAGCCTGGAAGTTTAAGGGTCTAGAAGTGAGAAAGATCAATGAAGCTAGGAGAGGAAGACCAAAGAACGCCTGATGAGTCCGCTGTGAGGCTGAGGCTCCTGGTTCCAATGTGTCTGAGGGTCTGTTCTCTGTCCAGTGGGTTGGAATGTGGCCCAAAAAGATAGATGGTAAGAACAAGGGCTCTGAGCTGGACCACCTGGGTTCAGGTTCAAGCGCTTTCATTCACGGCTGTGTGATCTTAGGCAGGTTACCTACACTGTATATTTCTTTGTTTCTGAAAATTGGAGAAAATAATAGAATCTGTTGCAAAAGGCAATTGTGAGGATTAAATTTGTCAATAGGAAGAGCGCTTAGAATGGCACTTAACACCTAGTCATGGCCCTACAGATGTTAGTGACTATTTCTTATTGGGGTAGGGCTGGGGAATAGTCCTGCTCCTATGATCCTCCCCAAGCACAAAGATGGTTCATTCAATTGCAAATGGAAAAGAAGTTGATGATGATCCTATTTTCAGAGGCGTGGGTGGAGTTCAGGGAACCAGTAAAGGATGGTGAAGCAGGAGGGGGACTAGTGAGAAGCCAGAAGGGGCATGGGGAGAAAGTGGAGTTAGTCGGATCCGGTGAGAGCCTGGGAAATGAGGTGCATTACAAGCACCACCATAGCTGCAGCGAGAGGACGCAGCTGCTGCCAAACCCAGGCTTAGCAGGGAGGGAGTGGGAGTCAGGGAGCCTTTTCCCAATTTTCCAACTTCCCATCCCAGCTGCTGATTTCCCAGTGTTCATTCTCCACTGACTGAACCCACCTGGAAATCAAAGGGCAAAGCAATCTAGCAGATTCCAAGTTCCAGAAGGACAGAGCGTGGATCTGAGGGGTAAGCAGAGAATGAACAGCATCCTCTTCCCGCAGCACTGATTTTCCTGGGGAATCCAGAGCAACACCACGAAAGCGGTGTCCGTTCCCTCAGCCGCATCACCTGGGAAGGGGAGGTGCAGCAGACTGTGCCCAGTTGGAGTTCCAGTGGCTTCCTACAGTCACGCTGGGGCCACACTAGTACGAGCCAATGAGCAGATAACAGGGTCACTTACTGGTCAAAGCAGTTAGGAGTCAGTGTGCTTCCTCCCCCGCTTTCTTCCTCTCACACAGTAACCTTGGAGGCTACCTTTTTTTTTTTTTTTTTTTGAGATGGAGTCTCGCTCTGTTGCCCAGGCTGGAGTGCAGTGGTGTGATCTTGGCTCACTGCAACCTCTACTTCCTGGGTTCAAGCCATTCTCCTGCCTCAGCCTTCTGAGTAGCTGGGATTACAGGTGCGCAACACCACACCCGGCTAATTTTTGTATTTTTAGTAGAGATGGGGTTTCACACTGTTGGTCAGGCTGGTCTCAAACTCGTGACCTCGTGATCTGCCCACCTCGGCCTCACATAATGCTGGGATAACAGACATGAGCCACCATGCCCATCGAGGCTACCATTTCTTTTTTTTTTTTTTTTTTTTTTGAGACAGAGTCTCACTCTGTCACCAGGTGCCAGGCTGGAGTGCAGTGGCGCGACCTCGGCTCACTGCAACCTCCACCTCCCGGGTTCAAGCAATTCTCCTGCCGCAGCCTCCCGAGTAGCTGGGACTACAGGTGTGCGCCACCACGTCCAGTTAATTTTTTTGTATTTTTAGTAGAGATGGGGTTTCACCATATTGGCCAGGATGGTCTCAATCTCTTGACCTCATGGTCCGCCTGCCTCGGCCTCCCAAAGTGCTGGGATTACAGGCGTGAGCCACCACGCCCGGCCGAGGCTACCATTTAAAGGTAGCACAACTTCAAGATGAATGAGGAATGGCTAGCTTGCATCAGACTTAACAGAAGTGGGAAGAATACCTTGATTAGGTGAAGGCTCTGAGATCTGGGACTGTGTCTGTTACAGCAGCATGGCCTGTCATGCCCTGACTAATGCAGGGGGAGAACCTTGGCATGGAGAAGTCCCAGGCAGTAGAGAAAATGTCCCTGCTGACACTTGGAAATATGTTTGAAATATTGTAAAAAGAAAAAACTGGGCCGGGTGTGGTGGGTCACGCCTGTAATCCCAACACTTTGGGAGGTCAAGGTGGGTGGATCACCTGAGGTCAGCTGTTCGAGACCAGCCTGGCTAACATGGTGAAACCCCATTCCTACTAAAAATACAAAAAAATTAGCCAGGCATGGTGGCATGTACTTGTAATCCCAGATACTCGGGAGGCTGAGATGGGAGAATCTCTTGAACTCAGGAGGCGAGGGTTGCAGTGAGCCAAGATCACGCCATTGCACTCCATCTTGGGCTACAAGAGCAAAACTCCATCTCAAAAAAAAAAAAAAAAAGGGAAAAAAATGCCCTCACTCACCTCCATGTCTGGGGGCAGCTGGAGGCTGACTCTGCTTGTTTCTGAAGGGTCCCAACTGTGTCATCTGAGTGAGTGGAACAAGGGGAAGAAGCAGGTAAAGGGAATGAATGGGGAAACTAGACTGAAGCCATGGGCGGGTGCAGGAGATCAGCCAGGGTCTGAGGTGGGGGGAGGGCCGAGGGGTTGGGGAAGGAGATGGGGGTGGGGTACTTCTACACTATCCCCAGCCAGGCAAAGGCTCTAATTAAAAATGATGCATTTCAGCAATGGAGCATTTTCCATTTTAAGGAGGAGGTGCTAAGGTATTATACCCTTTGATGATCTGTTTGTGTTGTAGACATCAAAGAGGAAGGGAGCCTTCCTTTCTGAAATTTAAATGTAAGCCTTCACCTTTCAGTGTCATGCTAGTGTTTTAAATTTATGCCTAGCACATCACAGGACTCACAGAGGGGCTGGAAAGAAGCAGAGGCCAGACTTGTGAGCCAGGCCTGGGGTGGTCCAAGGGGCAGCCCAATGGTAGCTGTGGAGACAGCTGGCACCAGGTGAGGGCAGAGCCTGGAGTCCAGGGGGTCCAGCAGTCAGTGGTGGGGTAACTAGCCCTCGAAGCCCAACACAGAGATTAGAACCTGGAGAGCCATCAGCGGAAAACCCACTGCCTCAGTCAGCCTTGGCCTGGACTTGGGGCTGAGCCTTTGGGTGGTGGAGTCATAGCACCCCAATATGGCCAATAGGAAATGGCTGAGGTAGAGAAAGTAAGGTGAACCGGACAGAGGCACCCAGGAGAGGAAATTCTCAACTGCTCACAGGAGCTGGGCTATCTTCTCTCCCAGGAAGACGCATGGCTGAGAGAGCAGGGCTCCTGATCTCCTAATGGGGAAGTGGTGAGCACCGTCCCTCACCCTACACGGCCATTAGAACCCTGGTTCTCCACTGGCTGCGTGTGGGGAAACAGGAAGCTTTAGAAAATATCAATACAGGGCGGGCATGGTGGCTCACGCCTATAATCCCAGCACTCTGGGAGGCCAAGGTGGGTGGATCATCTGAGGCCAGGATTTCAAGACCAGTCTACCCAATGTGGTGAAACCCCATCTCTACTAAAAAAACAAAACAAAACAAAACAAAAATTAGCTGGACATTGTGGTGCATGCCTGTGATCCCAGTACTTGGGAGGCTGAGGCAGGAGAATTGCTTGAACCCGGGAGGCAGAGGTTGCAGTGAGCTGAGATCACACCACTGACTCCAGCCTGAGTGATAGAGGAAAACTCCGTCTCAAAAAAAAAAAAGAAACAAAAATGCCGACGCATAACCCACACCCCAAAGTACTGCGACAGGAACCTTTGCAGGGAGTTATAAGCGCCCCAGTGATTTTAAGTTGTAGCCAGGGCTGAACACTGTTGCTTGAGAACAGTGGTTCTCAAAGTGTGGTCCCTGCACTGGCAACATCAGTATCTCCTGCCTGCTGCTGCGCTATGGACTGAGTGTGTCCCTCAAAATCCACATGTTGAAGCTCTCATTCCCGATGTAATGGTATTAGGAGGGGCCTTTGGGAGATGGTTAGGTCATGAGGGTACAGCCTGCAGGAAGGGGATGAGAGTCCTTATAAAAGGCACTCCAGGGAGCTCTCTTTCCCTCTTACCCACAGGAGGATATCATGAGAAGACACCTGGAAACCAGGAAGCAGCCCTACCACACACCAAATCTGCCAGTACCTTGGTCTTGGACTTCTCAGCCTCCCACACTGTGAGAAGTAAATGTGTGTGGTTTAAGCCACCCAGTCTATGATATGTTTGTGATAAAAGCTTGAACTAAGACACCTGGGAACTTGCTGGAAATACAGATTCTCAGGCCTCACCCCAAACCTAGTGCATCAGAAACTCTGGGGATGGGAGCCTGGTGATCTGTGTTTTAACAAGCCCCAGGGGATTGCAGGCACAGAGAGGCCGGGGCACCACTGCTTCTCCCCCCATGCCGACTGGCCATCTCTCAGAAGCAGCCATCCTAAGGGGCACAGCGCCCACTGATGTTTGCTGAGTGCCTGCCCCTGAAGCCAACGCTGTCCTAGCACTTCCATGCTTTCTCTTGTCTAATTATCCTCCCAACATATCCAAAAGGGAGTTACTATGGTCCCCATTTTGCAGAGAAGAAACTGAGGTTTCTAGACGTTGCCCAAGGGCTTACCAGCTGATCAAACAGGGAGTCAGAGTTTTCTCGGTTCTCTACCAGGTCTGACTCCAGAGCCCCAACGGTCCTAGCTACTCTATGAGGCAGGGACTTCACTTTTCTCTGACAGTCTGAGCTGGTGACGGTGCAGAGAAAGGAGAGGAAAGAAGAGCTGGGCTGCCGTAGGCTCCTAGGATCTCCCTTCTCCTCAAGCCCCTGTTGTCTCTACAGAGAAATCATATTCTGTGGAGCTCTGGGCGGGTTGCTAAGAATGACTAAACCATTGTGCTTTTCCCTGATGACCGCGCCTTTGAAAGTGAGCCAGCTGTGTCTTTCATCTCAGCCAGTTTCCCTCCCAGGCTCGCCGAAACCCTGCACTATTTGGAGCAGGTGTTCTGGGAGCCAAGGAACTCTGCACACCCCTGCAGGGCTCCAGGTTCCTTTACCCTCTGAGTAACCTTAGCTTCGTGCCCTGAGAAGTGAAGAAGATGAAAGATGACGCCTTGAAGATGAAAGATGATGCCTCAGAGGATGGGGAAGACCTGGGAAAGATTCCTGTCACTTTCTCCACACACTGAATACACAGCGAGGCAGTGTAAGGGCTGGTAAGGGGGTGGTAAGAATCCTCGTCCTCAAGGACCTCCTATCAGCACTGTATTATTACTCAGGGTTCCCTAGAGAAACAGAACCAATAGGAGAATATGTAATATACATAATCTTCTATTGGGAGATTTATGATAAGGAATTGGCTTATGTGATTATGAAGCCTGAAAAGTCCCAGGATCTGCAGTCAGCAAGCTAGAGACCCAGGAGAGCCCATGCTGTAATTCCAGTCTGAGTCTCAAAACCTGAGAACCAGGAGAGCAAGGAGAGCCGATAGTATAACCTCGGGTGAAATCCAGCAGGCTGGAGACCCAAGAAGAGCTGGTCCTTCAGGCTGAGTCCAAAGACAGGAAAAGACAAGCTCAAGTAGTCAGGCAGGAGGCGTTCCCTCGTACTCAACCCTTTTCAGACCAACCCATATCACACAGGGCAATCTGCTTTGCCCAGTCTGCTGATTCAAATCTCATCCAGAAACATACCCACAGATGCACCCAGAATAATGCTTAGCCAAATGTCTGGGCACCCCACGGCTCAGTGAAGTTGACACTTAAATTCACCATCACATTGATCATAAAAGTTTTCCTGTGGGGCCAGTTTTCTTGAACTCAGCACGGTTGACAATTGGGCGAGATGATGTTTTGGTGTGGGAAACCGCCCTGTGCACAGAAGGAGGTTCAGCAGCATCCCTGGCCTCCACCCACTGGATGCCAGCAGCCCCCTACTCCCCAAGTGTGACAACCCAAAAGCTGTCTTCAGATAGTGTCAAATGTCTCCTAGGAGGGGGGGCTAGATTTTGTCCCGTGGTTGAAAGATATCCGCTGCTGTAGAGCTAGAGGCTGAGAACCCACGCCTTTCTCTAAGTCACCTTTGTCTGTTCATCAGTGGCTCTCAGCCTGGCCAGAGGCTGCTCAGGACAAAGGAGGATGGTGCTCAGAAGATTGGTGGTACTTCACTAGCACCTGATGCAGACTACTAAGGCAATAGGGCGATGATATTACAAGTAGATCACAGGGACAGCTCAGAGGTCTGCGTTTTGGAGGAACTTGGTAAAAGTCAATTCTGGTGGTCTTTTAGTCACAAGGATGTTAGATACAGTGAACGCCAAGTTTCTCTTCGAAGAATCAGTATGTCAGTATGTTCAGCTCTCTTATTCCATTTTAAAGTTTAACTTCTTTATAGTTTCAGTAAAACACCTTTCCCAGCAGTTCTAATCAGTCATTCACATCTGTTCCTCTGGTCCCCCTGCTCCATCCTGACTCATCCCAGTCACCTGCTCCAGTCACCTGGCCTGGTCACCTGCTTTGACCTGAGGCACCCCTGGTCACCTGCTCTGACCTGTCCCTAACTTTCCTCCCTGCCAAACTACCCACCCCATTACGCTGGCTCATACCCCTGCTCTCTTTAAAATAGCCAATCGGAGTTAGCCTAGATTATGCTGTCTAACCCTAGCCAACAGGGGGAACGACACAGCAGTAGGGGCGACCTCGGTCAGGAATAAAGAACCCCTTCCCCTCCCTTGTCCAGATGTGCGCTTGCCATAGTTCATCTGTGTGAGCCTCACCCTTCTATAGACGTAAATTGCCTTGCTAAGGAAATTTATATTCGAATGCTACTTCTTTTACCCCAGCGAAAATTGGCATACAACAAGGATTTCCCTGGAACCATGATCTATGCTACCTCCCCCTCCTTTCCTCTAGTAATGGACCCCAGACCCTGGTTACACGGGCAGAAGTGCGATCTAAGCTGAGCCAACCAGAGCACTTCCTGGCTCTGGCCCCAGTGATTGGTCCTAGTGGTGGTCAGGTGACCCAAGCCAAGTCAATTCAGGTCCTTCTCCAGGTCTTTTGCTTTGGAGCTTACAAAGAGAAGTGGCTTCACTTCCTGGTTGAGGCAATATTAGAATGTGAGTGCAAAGTTTTTAGGCAAATTTGTCTACTATATAAAATAAGCTGGTCTGAGAGTGAGGAAAACGGAAAAGAGAAACAGAGTGCTTTGATCATGTTAGAATTCCTGCTTCCAGGAGTTCCTCGGCCATTTTCCTGTCCTGCCCTTTCTGTGGTTTATTATATGAGACAAAAATTCCAGCTTTTGCTTAGTAAGTTGTGCTCTTGTGATTCATAATAAGATACATTTCTACAGTCTTTGTCCAGGTTTCCTGGCATGTAGCTCCTAAAATCCTTGGAATCTCCCAGGTGATAAGAGTGTCTTTTGTGTGCTAATGAGATGACTGGTGGCTGGGATCCCCGAAGTAGCTTCAGGATGGGGATAGGTCACAGAAAAGACCAAGGCATATTAGAGGCTTGGGACTTTCAGCCCCACACCCCAACATCCAGGGAGGGGAGACAGGCTGAAGGATAAGCTCATCACCAATGGCCAGTGATTTCATCAGTCATGCCTACGTAATGAAGCTTCTGTAAAAACCTGAAAGGACTGGGTTCAGGGATTCAGGGAGCTTCTTGGCTAGCTGGACTCATGGAGGTTCATGGAGAATGGTGTGCCCTGAGAGGGTGTGGAAGTGCCATGCCTCTTCCCAGGTGCCTTGCCCTGTCTATCTCTTCATCTGGCTGTTCATTTCTCTACTTTAAAATATCCTGTGTAATAAATGGCTAAACATAAGTAAGGTGTTTCCCTGAGTTCTGTGAGCAACTCTAACAAATTAATCAAACCAGAGAAGGAGTCATGGTCACTCTGATTTATTGCCGCTTGTTCGACGTTGCAGAGGCCCCGGACTTGTGACTGGCATCTGCGGTGTGGGATATCTTGCAGGACTCAGCCCTCAGCCTGTGGTAACTGATGCTATCCCAGGTAGACAGTGTCAGAATTGAAGTAATTAGAGGACACCCAACTGGTGTCTGCCAGAGAATCTGCTGCGGAACCGCTTGCTGGCTTGTTGATGGAGAAAGCCCCCATGCATCTGGTCACAGAAGTCTCTGTGTTGTGTTGTGAGAGTAGAGTAGGAGAAAAACTATTTCTTCCCCCACACATAAGCATATGCTAGATTTCTTTTGCCTACATCAAGAGAGGCTTGAGTTATATAAAGAGGGAATGGGGACAAGCATGGGATTAGGGTGAGGCAAGCGAGGTACTCGGGGCCCCAAATTCAAGGAGACTCTCACTCTCAGGCCTGGGCAAGTGCAGGGTTGGCATCTGAGGTGAACGCCTTATAAATTTTGTGTCCTTGTCACTTGTCTTGCCTCATGCTCCCTGGCCCTGGGTGGTAATCGCGGCATTTGGCCACAAATGGAAGTCTGGACTTTCTGTAAAGTGCTTTGGGGAACTCAAAACTAGAATTGTCCACTGACTCCTTTGTTTGTTCATTTGTTAAAGAAACACTGAGTAGCTACTGGACACTCAAAGCCGTGATGGGTGCTGGAAGGGGCAGGAGGTGAGTTTCTGTGTCTGGGAGGCGGACAGCCTGCAGTAACTGGAGTGATGTCTCCTAGAGAAGGGGAATATGGTTTGCACTGGGTGTGTGGAGCAGGAAGACCTGTGAGTGGATGCTTGAGCTCAGGGCTGGAGCAGAAATATGACTTGGATTTCTGTGTGTGTGTGTGTGTGTGTGTGTGTGTGTGTGTGTGTGTGTGTGTGTGTGTGACTAAAAGAAATCCCTGGCAGAGGGCCAGCACATGCTCAAACCTTCTCCATATTCACTCAGTAGACACTGTTCAAAGCCTATCAGGCGCCGAGGATGGGTTAGCCTTTGGGGAAATCACCACCTACCCTCAAGGAATTCACCCTAACAGTGAAGAAACCAGACAAGTTAGCCAACCTTGACCAGGCAGAGTAATGCATTCTATGGAAGTACGAGCCAGGCATGCAGTTCAACCAGAGTGGGCAAAGGAAGGCTTCCAGGAGTGCTGATACTTGCTCGAACCGGGTCTTGAAGGGTGAGTTGGTATTAGAGCAGGTCAAAGAAGAGAAATCAAGGCAAGCTAAGAAGAAACTAGGCAGCAAAAGGCACGTGGCCGAGAAAGTGAAAGAATGCAGTGTGATGCTTTGGCTGATGATTAGGTACCCAGCGTAGCCCATGTGATCCAATATGGACCTGAAGTACTATACATTTATAAAGAAAAAAAAGTAGAAATAATGACAAGTGAAGTCACATCCACCTCGTCTTTCAGGAGGTACCAGGCACCAGCTTTCCTTCCAGCACTGGAACAGATAGCTGTTTTTTAGTTGTGCGCAGGGTAAAGCAGTTGGCTTGCATTTAAGAATTTGTGCTGCATGAAAAAATACGGATCTTTAAACTAGAATGAAGCTCAGTGCACCAAGATTTTGAACCATTAGAGTCTGAGAAACTAGAAGAAATTTAGACGGACGAAGGCAGCTCAGATATCACACTCCCTCTAGGGCACTGATAATTGAGGAGAATGGCAGACAACTGCCTACACTTTTAATCGTTTCTCTCCCTCTCTCTCTCTGATTACATAGATTGGAAAATTCACATATAACACAATAGTACTATTTGCAGGGAGCAAAGCCTTTTAGGAGAATAGACACTGGAGCTGGAATGCCTGGGTTTGAATCACGGCTTCACTTTCTAACTGTGCAAATTACTTCTCTCTGCCTGAATCTCCTTATCCATAAAATAGGGATAATAATACTATTAGGAGAAATAAATGAGTCGAAGTATTTAAAGGGCTGAAATGTTTTTTAAATAGGAGTTACTTCATTGTTTTTATTGGTTAAATAGACTTAGAGCACCAGTCTCACCACCATTTCAGAGTCTGTGTCTGTGTGAAAGGCAGGAGGAAGCCAGGTTCCCACCCACAGGGCCATTGCTGAAGGGCTGATGGGGTGTAGGGAAGACGTAGGAGACCAAAGCTGGGTGGGGAGAGTTGAGAGGTGGGTGGGGAGTATGAAGCTCAGGCTGAGAGCTCACCCCCACACCACCCCTGCATCAAGCCTCCAGTACAGATCTCCAAGTGTGCACCATTCCTTGGTGCTAAGGAAAGCAAAGGGAGGGCTGAAGTGGGCAGGTGAGGCCAGACAGCCTAAGGACCACCAGCAACTCTTCAGCTGGCCCAGAGCTGGCTGGGGCAATTTTGCCTAGAAGAAAACACTGAACACTTTGTCGGGGCTGGCCCAAGGTAACCGAGGTGAGGCAGATTTGTCTCTGATTGCCTCCCTGGCCCCCCCAGACCCTCCGATGTTCTAATTTTCTTCCTGTCTGGTCTTAGCCCCACAAGCCCAGGATCTTTGTCCCATGAACTTGGGCCCCGCTGCCTCAGATATGTTCTTCCCCTTTCCCAGGCCATCATAGCCTCAGGTCAAATCCTTCTTTTGCTCTTAGACTTCTTCAGCCCACAGCTTTGCTACTCAAGGGGTCGTCTGCAACCCAGCAGGCTTGGCGTCACCTGAGAGCTTGTCAGAAATGCAGAATCCAGTCGGGCACAGTGGCTCATGCCTGTAATTCCAGCACTTTGTGAGGCCAAGGTGGGTGGATCACCTGAGGTCAGGAGTTTGAGACCAGCCTGGCCAATGTGATGAAATCCTGTCTCTACTAAAAACACAAAAAAAGTTATCCAGGCATGGTGGCCTGCACCTGTAGTCCCAGCTACTCAGGAGGCTGAGGCAGGGGAATTGCTTGAACCCTGGGACGCAGAGGTTGCAGTGAGCCGACATTGTGCCATTGCACTCCAACCTGGGCAAAAAAAGCAAGACTCTGTCTCAAAAAAGAAATGCAGAATACGGTCGGGCATGGTGGCTCACACCTGTAATTCCAGCACTGTGGGAGGCTGAGGCAGGTGGATCATCTGAGCTCAGGAGTTTGAGACCAGCTTGGGCAATATGATGAAACCCCATCTCAGTAAATATATATATATACATACATACATACATGCATATACATACCTACCTACATACATACATAAATGCAGAATCCTATTGAATGGAATCTGCATTTTTCCAAGTCTCCAGGTGACTTGTGTGCATGTGACAGTTTGAGGAACACTGGCCTAAGCCTATATGATGCTTTCTCTTCAGACTGCCCTCCCATGTCCCTTGTTAACCATCTGAGAACTGACTTCATCAGCCGTGCAGAGAGAATGGTCCTCCTATGATTGTTCTGATGGGACTGGAATTCACCATCATATGTTCAGTTCTCTGGCAGCTATTCCCTATCAGTCTTGAAAACACTCCTCTTCTTTGAATGTCCCACAGAAGCACATACAAATTTTACTAAAGGCTTGGGCTGGCCAGGTGCAGTGGCTCATGCCTGTAATCCCAGCACTTTGGGAGACCTAGGTGGGAGGATCATGAGGTCAGGAGTTCGAGACTAACCTGGCCAACATGGTAAAACCCCATCTCTACTAAAAATACAAAAATTAGTAGGGCATGGTGGTGTGTGCCTGTAATTTCAGCTATTCAGGAGGCTGAGGCAGCAGAATCACTTGAATCTGGGAGTTGGAGGTTGCAGTGAGCTGAGATTGAGCCACTGCACTCCAGCCTAAGCAAAGAGCAAGACTCCGTCTTGAAAAAAAAAAAAGATTTGGGCTAGTACATTGTAGCACAGCCAAAACATTTTATATATATACAAAATGCCTCTCTCTCTCTCTCTCTCTCTATATATATATATATATATATATAATGCCTAATTATTTTTAAAAATCAAAGTATTATATCAGAGTTTGAAAAGTCAATAGAGGCTAAAAGTACACCAATAGTCATGTGTCACTTTATGACAGGGATACATGCTAAGTGTGTCATTGGGCAATCTTTTCATGTGACCGTCACAGTGTACTTACACAACCCTGGGCTATATGGTATAACCTACTACTCCTAGGCTAAACACCTGTACAGCATGTTACTGCACTGAATACTGTGGGCAATTATAATACAAAGGTAAGTATTTGTGTATCTAAACGTATCTAGACAGAAGAGGTACAGTGAAAATATGGTATAAAAGATTTAAAATGGTGCACTTGTACAGGGCACTTACTGTGAATGGTGCTTGCAGGACTGGAAGTTGTCCTGGGTGGGTGGGTGAGTGAGTGAGTGAGTGAATGGGTGATAAGTGAATATGAAGGCATAGGATATTGTTTTATAAACACTGTAGACATTATAAATACTGTACACTTAGGCTATACCTAATTTGTACATTTTTTCTTTCTTCAATAATAAATTAGCTTACTGTAACTTTTTTACTTTATAAACTTTTTAGTTGTTTTAACTTTCTGACTTTTGTAATAATACAGCTTAAAACTATACAAATTGTACACATTATACACTGTACAAAAATATTTTCTTTATAGCCTTATTCTAGGAGTTTTTCCCTATTTTTAACAATTTTTTCTTTTCAGAGACAAGGTCTCACTTTGTTGCCCAGGCTGGAGTGCAGTGATGCAATCATAGCTCACTGCAGCCTCAAACTCCTGGGCTCAAATGATCCTCCCACCTTAGCCTCCCAAGTAACTAGGACTGCAGGTGCACGCCACCATGCCTAGTTAATTTATTTTTATTTTTAGAGATGAGGTCTCAGTATGTTGACCAGGCTGGTCTCAAACTCCTGGCCTCAAGTAACCCTCCCACCTCAGCCTCCCAAAAGTGCTAGGATTACAGGCATGAGCCACCATACTTGGCCAACATTTTTTTTCTTTTACAACTTGTTTCTTGTAAATGAAGACACAAACACACATATTAGCCTAGGACTACACAGGGGCAGGATCATCAATATCATTGCCTTCTCCCTCGGCATCTTGTCCCACTGGAAGGTCTTTAAGGCCAATAACACACACAGAGCTGTCATCTCCTATGATAACAATACCTTCTTCTGGATACCTCCAGAAGGACTGCCTGAGGCTGTTTCACAGTTAACTTTTTTTAATAAGTAGAAGGAGCATACACTAAAAGAGTGATAAAATATATAGTATAGTAAATACATAAACCAGTAACATAGTCACTTATTATCATTTTCAAGTATTATGTACTGCAGCAGTCCCCAACCTTTTTGACACCAGGGACCAGTTTCATGGAAGACAATTGTTCCACTGGATGGATGGAGGAGGATGGTTTCAGAGGCATTAGATTCTCATAAGGGGTGTGCAACCTAGATCAATCGCATGAGCAGTTCACAATAGGGTTCTCACTCCTATGAGAGTCTAATGCTGCTGCTGATCTGACAGGAGGTGAAGCTCAGCTTTGCTTGATTTGTCCACCGCTCACCTACTGCTGTGTGGCCCAGTTCCTAACAGGCCACAGACTGGTACCAGTCCATAGCCCAGGGATTGGGGATCCCTGATGTACTGTACATCATTCTATGAGCTTGACTTTTAAACAACTGGAAACACAGTAGTATCACCACATGAACATCACCACGAACACATGAGTAATGCATTGCACTACCATACAAAGGCCATAACATCATTAGGCAATAGAAATTTTTCAGTTCCATTATAATTATGAAACCATCATCATATATGTGGTAAGTTATTGATCAAAATGTCATTATGCAGCTTATGACTGTACAAAAACAAAGAACAATAATCTCTTCATCTCCATCTTCTAGGCAACCATTCTTTTAGGTTTTTCTTCTACTGTAAATACAGTACCAATTCTTGATTCAATCAATTTTAGACTTTATCTCTTGACTTTCTATTTTGGGACATTAAGATTTAGCTCTTTAAAAATGCTTTATGCCCCTTTGTCAAATCTCTAAATATAGTTTTATCACAATTTCTTGGTCAAACCAATATTTGATGTTTTCAATATTCAATTATACCTAAAATCAAGAAACCCAAGCCTTTCAGTTTGAGCAGATTTTCTTACCTTCTTTCTTTTCTTTTTCTTTCTTTTTTTTTTTGAGATGGTGTCTTGCTCAGTCGCCCAGGCTGAAGTGCAATGATGTGATCTCAGCTCACTGCAACCTCTGCCTTTTGGGTTCAAGTGATTGTCCTGCCTCAGCCTCCTGAGTAGTTGGGATTACAGGCGTGCACCACCATGCCTGGCTAATTTTTGTACTTTTAGTAGAGACGGGGTCTCACCATGTTGGTCAGGCTGGTCTCGAACTCCTGACCTCGTGATCTGCCTGCCTCAGCCTCCCAAAGTACTGGGATTACAGGCGTGAGCCACTGCACCTGGCCTACCTTATTTCTTTAATATTTCCTCCTCTGCACTGGATTCATTATTTCCTCCATCTCTAGGATGATTATTTATTCATCTTATTATATCATATAGTTTCACTCACTACAGAGACTTCCAGTGTCCCAGATAACATATTTACTTTTGTGTAACTCTTTACATTTCTGTAGTTAATAGCTGCGTTATTCAATGACTTTTTTGACCCTATGATTAAGTTTCTCCTATCCCACTATGGCTCTGTACAATGTCTTTTTATAAAATTTTCCACTTGGTCATGTCTGCCAGATAACTTATATTTGTTATTTCTCATCTTTCTCCTCTCAGACAGCTTCCCATCGTCCTCATTCCTAAACCCACTGCCCAATTACAGCCCCTGGGATTTTTCTTCACCCTCCTTCCAGGAATTCCCTTTGCCTCTCTTTTGTGGCCCTCATTTTTCACATCTTCCTCTTTTTGACTAAGAAAAGAATTAGCTATTGCTAATAGCTCCTTCATTTTGACTAAGAAATATCTTCCAGTAACTTCACAGAACATAGAAATAACTATTTTGAGACTTTGAATATCTGAAAATATCTTACTCTATATATGCTCACAGGTATTGATAGTTTCGCTAGGTATAGAATTCTAGGTTGAAAATTATTCTTTTTCTTATAATTCCCAAGACATTGCTCTATTGTCTTTAAGTTCCTAGGGTTACCGTTAAATGTCATCCTTAGTCCTTATCCTTTGTATATGACCCTTTTTTCTCCTTCATCTCTCTCTCCAGGAAGCTTTCAGTGTTTAGCCATTTCACAAAGATGCATTTGTTTTCACTCATTGTGCTGAGCATTCAGTGAGTCCTTTTGATCTAGAAGCTTATAGTCTGGGAAATGAGTTTCAGTATGGGCTAAATTGTCTACAGAAAAAATAAAATCACTGGTAATTTAGAACAGGTAAGTGCCATGTTTTGAGCTGAGACTTATGAGAATTAATTTAGAAATAGCAATAGAAGGGATTAAAGGTAGACATACCATAGACAGGAAAATCAATTTGAAGCTCATTTTTCAATATCTGGTTTAATCAATAAATATTATGCCTTCTTTACAAAAAGTGCTGTTTTATGTGTTTGGGGGGCATGTGAAGGAGAATCAACAAGACATTTCCCTCAATGGAAAATTCATTAAAAAAAACATAAGAATAAAATATATTAATCAATTTACATGAACAAGTAAATATATATAATATATAATATTTACATTATTATATATGAGTAAATTATATTATTTCTTTAGTAATTTCTACTGTATCATAGTCACTATTTTCTCTTTCTCTGGAATTCATTGGAAGGTGATTCTCGGTTAACATTTCTATTTTTTTTTAACTTTCTGATAAATATATTTGACTTTCTGTTTCAATTAATTTTAAATGCTGGCTCTCATATTTTTAAATTCTGGCTCTCATAATTTCCTAGAGCTCATTTTTACAAATCAAAATGTTCTAATGACCCCTGATGCCTGTTTTTAGTTAATATCAAGGATCTCAAAAGCTGATTGTAAGCTCAAAGACGTATTAGAATGTCTGTGGTCAAGGTGGAATAGGATGCTTGTCAACTAATGGGCCTTATTCATGAGTGGTTAAGGGACAAACTGATTCTTTCAATAGAGAATAGCTAATGTCAGTATCTGTAGGCCTGTTGTAAACACAGGCAATAAAAGGGGCCTGGGGATAACACCATTCAACAGATTTTTATTTTCTCCCTGTTATTATTTCAGCATCTCAGCTCCACCCTCCTCCATACCTGGTGTCCTTGAGTCTAGGTCTTCTCTGATTCACTTTTTCTAGAATTTATATCTCATGTCTACACTGGAGGTGGGGTTGAGGGTGGTTGCCTAACTGGGAAGGTCTAACTGCTCCTTATTCATTTCTTCGAAGATGTCTCCTATTTTATTCAGAACCACATCTTCCTTTTTGCACACTCAATGCCTTCCATTCCAGGGTGGACAAATGGACTTGATTCTCCTCAGTATCCCCTCAGGCAATAGAGTTTACCCTCCCTGGTTCTGCCAAGAGGTTGGTCATTCCTCTTTCAATTTCCTCTATCTATTTTCTGTTTTCACAGATTATAGTTCAGGGTTACAGAGGGTCTCCTTGCTGCATCAAAGATGTATTTGTTTGATGGTTTTCATTTTGTCGTTTGAGGGTGATTTTTGCAAATTTCATTTACTCAGCCATCATAAAGTTCAGCAAACAAGTTAAACATTGCTTTTCTTAAAGCCCCTCAGCAATCTGTGTTGGTCAGGATTCCAGCTTAGCTGTGTTTTCTCCTTAGATGCTGGCTTCTGGCTGTGGTATTGACCCCTTTTTCCCCTTAACTCTTTACAATTCTGTCACCCCTCCACTTCCTCTGCTTCCCTTCATTTTCTCATGCAGGAAAGTGTGGACCTCCCTTTGTTCAGCCGCTTTCAGATTTTGTCCAGGGTCCTTTCTTTTCACTCAGATGGTGTATTAGTTTGCTAGGGCTGCTGTGACAAATTGAGACAGCCAGATGGGAAAAGGTCCCCAGAAAAACTCCAACCGGCCTGCACACTGGGAGGAGTGTGCACTGGGGTGGAGCTGCAGAGGTTCGCAGGGAGGAGCCTGGCTCCTCCTCTTCCTGGGTGGTTCCTGGGATTCAATCTGCTAGGTGGAAATCTTAAACTAGCAGGATTCTCACTCTGGCTTTGTGGAGGGTGCCTGTTTCCCTTTTTTTTTTTTTTTTTTCCTTTTCACTCAATAAACATTGCCCTTCTTACCCTTCAAATTGTTTGTGAGCCGAATTTTTCGTGGCCATGTGACAAGGACCCCTCATCTTTAACTGAACTAGGAAAGAGTCCTACAACAAAATTACCACAAACTGGGTGGCTTATTGTCTCAGTCCTGGAAGCCAAAAGGCTGAAATCAAGATGTCGGCAGCGCCATGTTCCCTCGGAAGAATCCAAGGAAACATCCTTTCCCGCCTCTTCCTAGCTTCTGGTGACTGCTGGCAATCCTTGTCATTCCTTGGCTTGTGGTTACATCGCTCCAATTCCCACCTCTGTGGTCACACGGCCTTCTTCCTGTAGGTGTGTCTGTCTGTCTCCAAATCTTTCTCTCCTTATTAGGATGCAAGTCTCATCAGATTTAGGGCCCATCCTACGCCAGTATGATCTCACCTTCACTTGATTACATCCACAAAGACTTTATTTCCAAATAAGCGCACATTCTGAGGTTCCACGAAAATGTATATTTGAGGGAAACATGATTCAACTCACTATTCAACAAATGGTTTATACAATGTTCTGCTGAATAAAGAGTATTTCTCTCCCCTAAAAATGCCTCTCTTAAGATAAATTACATATTGTTAAAACATGAACTCTGAACGGAGAGACTCCCCGAGCAGGCTTTGTGTGAGCAACATGGCTGTTTATTCACCTGGGTGCAGGTGGGCTGAGGCCGAAGGGGCGTCAGCGAAGGATGGTGGGATAGGAGTTGGTTTTATAGGTTTGTGGTGGGCAGTGGAAAGTTACAGAAGTTACTTCAGGGTGGTTTTTTGTAAGCTGAGGGGGGAGTCATAGGTTTGCAAGCTGGGAGGGGGTCATAGGGTGTGGAGTCAGGAGGTTGGACCAAGGTCAGTTACAAAGTCCAGTGGTCTTGTCAATTGAGGCGGGAATAAGAAACAATAGAAGAATGTCTTAGGTTAGTTAGGCGCTGCAGGGGTTGATCGGTCTTCCTTCCAGCTACTTCAGGTTTTCTAATTCTGGAAGGCCCTCCAGAGGTGTATGTCCGGTTCATGGGGTCACCATGCTGTCCACAGTGTGGTCAGACCTTACACATATTTTCCCCTTCACCACAATAACTCTTTAATCTTGGGCCTATTGGGTTTGTTTCTCCAGTTATTCATAAGTGGCATTAGCTGGGTATTGGTGCAGGATAACTCTGCATTCTCACAGTGCCTAGTCAGTGCTATGTACATAGTAGGTGCTTACCGAATATAAGAAAAGAAACTTTTGATATGGTGTTTGCTCAATGCTGTGGTGGGAAAGTCTCTCTAAGAACTGATGCCTATTTTTCCAGGGCTTTTGCACTTCATAGTTCCCATGGACAACCTGCTGCGGGTTCTCAGTAATCACTGAATAAAATTCACACTCAGCTCACTATGTAAAGGCCTTCACAACCAGTGTCAAGGTTTCCCTAGTCTCTTCTCTCTTTTAGCCTTTGCTGTCTCTGTCCATGCTCCAAGCCACCAGGCTCTTTCCAAGAGCAGAGCTTTTGCTGGGCTATATCTCCTGCCTGCATGGGTCTCACTTCCTAATATGCCCCAGCCTTCCCCTCCTGCTAAATGTTTACTCATCCCTCAAGACCCAATCCAAAAGCCACTCCTTCTGTGAAGCTTCCTTGAACTCCCATGAGCAGAATTCATTTTTTCTGCCTCAGTGCTCCCCCCATGTGAACACAGCTCCATTTTAACATTTGCCACATTCTGAGGAAATTCTAATGTATGTGTCCACTTCCTTCCAGACCAAGATGTCTCTGAGCTATGGTGTCTAGTATAGCATAAGCTCAGTGATGTTTGTCCAATGAAACCATAATGGGGGAGTTGATGGTAAACAGGCATAAGAGTTTTCTAGGTCTTCTTAACCCATGCCTGGGAAACTGTCGCAGAATTTCTTAGCACGGTCATTGAGAATTAGGGGAGGGAATGTTAGGAGTCTATGTGAGAATCTAAAATCTGTATTTAGAATTAGTCAATGCCTGTAATCCCAGCACTTTGGGAGGCTGAGGCAGGAGGATTGCTTGAGTCCAGGAGACCAGCCTGGGCAACAGAGTGAGACCTCATTTCTATTAAAAAAAAAAAAAAAAGAGGCTGGGTGTGGTGTCTCACCCATGTAATCCCAGCACTTTGGGAGGCCAAGGTGGGCGGATCACGTGGTCAAGAGTTCAAGACCAGTGAAACCCTGTCTCTACTAAAAATATAAAAATTAACCGGGTGTGGTGGCAGGCGCCTGTAATCCCAGCTACTCAGGAGGCTGAGGCAGGAGAATCGCTTGAACCCAGGAGGTGGAGGTTGCCATGAGTTGAGATTGTGCCACTGCACTCCAGCCTGGGAGAGACTCTGTCTTAAAATAAATAAATAAATCATCATCATCATCATCATCATCATCAATCCAATGTGACAATCTTTTATGGCTTGTGACCCCAGATAATATAGGACAGTTCTATCCCTGTGGGAGGCTGGGGAGAGCATGAATTCCTAGAGCAGAGGGGTGCCTCTTCCCAGGTTCCTCATCTAAGTTGGGGTCCCTCCAGTTGGCTCAAGTGTTGGGGGCATACTGTGTGAAGCTGTAGAACCAAGAAGCTATAAGAAAGAAAGTACTCGAGGCTAGCACTCTCTCCCCATCCCAAATGGGCTGTAGGATCCATCTATCTGTCTATGGCTCTTCGCTCTTGATGAGGCAGACCCTCCCAGGGCCTCATCTGTATTCCTCCGAGCTTCAATGTGCTTCTGATCATTGCAGCTGCCAGTATATATGCATCGCTGTGTCAAGGGAATTTTTTCCTGGAGCCGTGGAAGGCAGCTCTTTCCACAAGCACAGGGTTTGAATTCCTGGAAATGAAGTGCTATGGGAGCGGTCCTCAACCAAACTCTCTCAGGAGTTGCTATATAAATGTCCTAACTCCCTTACCTCCTGGCTGGGGAGAGTTCTGAGGTGTGCATATTACACAGTTTCCCCCTGGGTTAAGCTCCAGTCGCTGCCATCTGTGGCTGACTCAATAATGCACGACTTACTGGCTGCCTTCCCTTTATGGTATCACTTCCCCAGTCCTGTTGTGGAGTTTCCTGGGACCACTTCCCAAATAAACTACTTGCACTAAAACCATTGTCTCAGAGTCTGCTTCTGAGGGAACTCAAATGAAGAAACGAGGCCACCCTGGCCTCTTTCACTTTGTTCTGTGCTCTTCTTGTTACCGTTTGATTTGTCCTTTCCTCTAAACTCTATATCCTCTAAAAAAATCTCAGCCGGGCATGGTGGCTCACGCCTGTAATCCCAGCACTTTGGGAGGCCAAGGCAGGTGGATCACTGAGGTTAGGAGTTCAAGACCAGCCTGGCCAACATGGTGAAAACCCATCTCTACTAAAAATACAAAACTTAGCTGGGCATGGGGGCATGTGCCTGTAATCCCAGCTACTTGGGAGGCTGAGACAAGAGAATTGCTTGAACCCGGGAGGTGGAGTTTGCAGTGAGCCGAGATTGCCACTGCACTCCAGCCTGGGCGACAGAGCAAGAATCCATCTTGGAAAAAAAAAAAAATCTCATGTCTCTGCCTTTTCCATGCTTTTTGTTTATTCATTTTAGTAACTATTTCTACTTTTTCATAATGCACATCTGTTTCTCCTCGTGGCTGTTACTTTGCTCCTGCTCCCTCTCCTTACAGCCTTTCATTTACTATTCCCACCACTAACCACCTGGCTCTTCCCTAATTTCTCAGTTCAAATCCGCCAAGGAGGCATTTGATGACCCAGCCATCTTTTCTGTATAAGGCATACGCTCCACAGTGAATTGGCTGCACTTGGGGTCAGTTGCTCACCCCCCGTCCAATCAGGAGAGAGATGGGGCATGAGCGTGCAGGAAGGTTGAATGGCTGCCTAATGGGGACATTCTAGGCTTTCTCCCATTCCTTCATATGGACAATTGCCATTGTCTTAACTTTATTTTAAATATAACTTCCATTTCTCCTTTCCAATCAGATTGTCTTCTTAAGTCTCTCCAATCCTAAAATTTCGAAGCTGCTATGGGTGTGCATAAATTGAGACTTGGCCGCCTAAGGACTGGACCCTTGGTAGGGCTGTGGGCAGGACCTTCCCTGGGAAAGGGGGTGTCTATGAGTGTATTCGACAGGTTAATACACCAAGTCTTTCTGTGAAAGTCCTTTTTAAATGATTACAAAATGCTTGGAAAATACAGAAAAGCACAAAGGAAGAAAATAAAAGCCACAGGAAATCCCAACACTTCTAGATAATCACTCCTTGAATTTCAGGCACTCTCTCTCTCTCTCTTTGTGTGTGTGTGTGTGTGTGTGTGTGTACTTTTAGAGGGAAATATTTCTTTCCCATAATAAGAGGATCGTCCTACATATGCTGCTTTTTATAACCTGCTTTTTTTTTTAACCTATCACTGAACATTTTTCCATGTCATTAAATATGCTTCTTCTAGCCTCATTTTGGTGTCAGCCTGGCCTTCGGATGTGGGGCTTCCTGCCCTGCTGAGCTGCCTTCTCAACCCTCCTCTCCCCAGGACACTCAGCTGTGAAAGGCGCCGATTTGCATAGGTGAATCTAATGAGCTCATCTCACTTCCCCCTAAACATTTCAGCTGATCCGAGCCGGAGGCTGCCATGTGGGACCCGGGCTGTCTATGGTAGTGGGAGCTTCCCCAACAGCACTGGACTCTCTGGGGAAATCACCAGTCAGCTCTCCACAGCTTCCTCATTCCCCAGATGCTATCTGCAGCTCAGGACACGGTAAACTCAAATCATCAAAAACCAGAGCTGGAAGCTCCCTTAGGAGGCTGCTCCAGCCCCTCCAGCCCCGTGGGAGCCAGGCTGAGAGAGGGGAAGTGGCCCACCCACACTCAGCCAGGGAGTTGGTGGCAATGTCAAGACTCAAGCTGTGTCCCTTTAACCAAGCCTGGTCTCTCTTGCCACCACCCCAGTGCCTGTCAGGAGCTAAGGTTCTCCTCCTCCACCCATCAGCCCTGCAAGGTGAAGTCTCCGTGGCATTCCCAAACCCCAGGATGAGCTTGCCAACTTAAAAGCCCTAGCCTGTTATAAGTAAAATTTTGATGCTGCAGAAGAAATAGCACTAAAAAATAAATCCTCTCAGCAAAGCAATTTACTTCTATAGAAGGATGCAGCTGATGGATAGAGCAATGGTGCCCACACGCTTGGACAAGTGGGGAAGGGGGTACTTATGCCTGACGGGGGTCGTCCCTACTGCTGTGTCATTCCCCTATTGGCTAGGGTTAGATTGCACAAGACAGACTAATCCTGACTGGTTATTTTAAAGAGAGCAGGGGTCCGAGCTATAGTGGCAGGATGGGTGTTTTGGCGGGAAGGACGGTTACGGGAGGGTCAGAGCAGGTATCCAGGGGTGACCTAGGTCAAAGAAGGTGACCAGAGAGGTGACTGGAGCAGGTGACAAGGATAAGTCAGGACGGAGGAGGGGGATGGGGTGGGAGAACAGATGTGAACTACTAATTAGAACCGGTGGAGAAGGTTGTTTACTGAAATTATAAGGAAGTGAAACTTTAAAATAGAGTATTAATGAATAAGAGAGCTGAGCATACTGACATACTGATTCTTTGAAGAGAAATTTCGGATTCACTATAACAAGCCCAAGGCTTGACCTTGAGGCAGGTAACTGCCCTACCAACCTCCTCTGGATCAAGTCCCAGTTTTATATCCCAGGGCGTGGCGCAGTTAGAACAGCTGCCTTTCTGACTCTCTGCAGTGGCTGAGTAAACATTCTAGCAAGAGCGGGTCTTTCTGTCTTTAGGGCATCCATTGGTGACGTGTGCTGGGCTTTGCAGACTGTCACTAGCTGCAGAGACTCTCCTTCAGACCTCCAGGCTCTCGGTCCGTGGAGCAGATTCTGGTGGCTGGAGCAAGCCCAGGAGACTGGGACAGCCCTGCTCCTCCAGTGGGCAGTTGCTCGGAGAGGCCCTCAGGGCCAGTCCGCAGCCCATGTGAGGAGTCTGGTTACCAGGGGATCTGGAGGAGACTTTGCCCCCGTGGTGAATAAGGAGTCAGGCCCAGAGTGTGCCTTGGGAAGCAGTTCTTCCAGCTGAGAGCCAGTTCACTCAGTGTGAAATGGAAGGAGGATTATCCCTGGGCCCCATATGCAGTTCTTAGGAGTCTTGGGCGCTGTGCCTGATTCCAAGAACCCGGGGGGGCCTGGCAGTTAAGCAGCGTGAAAGGAATTCCAAGGCCTCATTTCCCCCCTCTTTACTGAGGCAATCTTGGCCGAGCCCCAGCCCCGGGGATGCCCTCAGGGCCCAGGCAGAGCTCCCATCTTCTCATGCTGGCAGCCAGTGAGGTGTTTCTAGCTCTGCATCGCCTCCAGCCGCTTGTGCCTTGTCTTCCTGGCCTCTGTCTTCCATTTGGTGGGACAAGAGTCTTCTCCAAGCACAAGTCCCCTTTTCTGCATTGTAAAGCACATACAGCTTTGTTTCATCTTGAATCTACTTCCTTTCTCCTGCAGATTTTCTTAAGGAGCAAGCAGAACCGAACAGTTCCTGGTGGTAGCTGTGTCTGCTGAGAATTAATGCCATTTTGTCTTAGAGACTAGAGAAGGAGAGAATGACGGACCCTGGGGGAATTGTCCTCGTGGAAAAGATAGGTGAGCCAACTCTCCTGTTTGATGCATGAGATGAGATTATTCTTATTCTCTTGGTAACTGAGAGCAAAGCCCTATGCTCCCTGATCCTTCACTCCAGCAGCTCTCAGCAGGAACCCCCGCTAATCCTCACACCCACCTCTAGGCCAAGAAACTGGAATTCTTACTCTACAAACTATACGAGTTTCCATTCCTTCAAAGACAGTGTAATTCTCACCATTGCAAGCCAGCAAAAAGATTTCCACCATCACCAGCGGAAGGAGAAGCAAGCCAGAAGGAGGAGGTGAACCTCTCTGGTGGCCCAGGCCCTGGGTCTGGAGCAGGGCAAACACCTCTGAGCTTGGCTACCAAGCAGAAGCGAGAGTTGGAAGGAAGGGTAGAAACCAGGGGACAAGGAGGAGAGGAGTGGGTGGGAGAAAGGGAGGGGGGTGACCTGAACAATGGAGCCCCAAGCTTGTCAACCTCCTACACAAAGTGGAAGACAGGGCTAGGAGGAGAACCAGGCTCTGCTGAGGCAGCCCCTGCTAACGTTGCTCGCACATGAAGGCAGGAGACCAGTGATGCCAGTATTCCAGGCAGGGCCAGTTATGGAATTTTTGAAGCCAGTATAAAATGAGATTGTGGGCCCCCTCATTCAAAAATTATTAAGAACTTCAAGATGGAAGCCGGGATGGTAGCTCACACCTGTAATCCCAGAACTTTGAGAGGCTGAGGCGGGTGGATCAGCAGGTCAAGAGATCGAGACCATCCTGGCCAACATGGTGAAACCCCGTCTCAACTAAAAATTAGCTGGGCATGGTGGTACGTGCCTGTAGTCCCAGCTACTCGGGAGGCTGAGGCAGGAGAATCGCTTGAACCCAGGAGGGGGAGGTTGCGGTGAGACGAGATCATGGCACTACACTCCAGCCATGGCGTCAGCGAGACTCCATTTCAAAAAAAAAGAACTTCAAGATGGAGACTGAAGAGTATTAAAGCAGGAGTGGAGCCCTTGAGCCTGGGGCCCTGGTCAAAGGCACAGGTCACATGCCCATGAAGCCGTCCCGATTCCAGGGCTGGGGCTGGTGCTTTGATGGTCTCTGGCCTAATTGAGATGCAGTTTTTTTGAGATTAAAAAAAAATCTTGGGAGGGGACATAATAAGATGAAATCCAGGGATGGAAGTCAAATCAAGTAATACCTAGTTATTGAGCACCTGCAATATGTCTGGCTCTCTTCTAAATGCCTTATGTATGTTCCCTAATTCAAACTGTATGACAACTAAATGAGGTAGATACTGTCATCATCATCATCATCATCTCCCAGCTGAGGAAACTGAGGCACTGAAAAGTTGAGCAATAGAACCACTGTGATCATTAGTTACCAGGAAGGCTAAATAATTTGCTCAAGGACATCAAGCTCCTAAGTGAAAGAGCTGGGATTTGAATGGAAGGCCAGGTCCATGCCCCTAACCATTTAACAATGCCCGCAAAGGCCAGGCGTGGTGGCTCACGCCTGTAATCCCAGTACTTTAGGAGGCAGAGGTGGGTGGATCCTCTGAGGTTAGGAGTTCGAGACCAGCCTGGCCAACATGGCGAAACCCCGTCTCTACTGAAAATACAAAAAATAGACGGGTGTAGTGGCATGTGCCTGTAATCCCAGTACTCGGGAAGCTGAGGCAGGAGAATTGCTTGAACCTGGAGGGTGGAAGTTGCAGTGAGCCTAGATCACGCCATTGCACTTAAGCCTGGGCAGCAAGAGTGAAACTCTGTCTCAAACAAACAAACAAACAAACCAACAAACCTATGCTGCAAAGCAGAGGGCAATTTCAGCCAAGGGAAGCTTCTTTATAAGGAATCATTTTCCTTTAGCAAAGGAGGTTCTAAGTAGAGGTATTCAGAGAGCCACGGCTGGCAACAATGGAAAACAGGCAGGATCCCCTTTACAAAGGGGAAGGCGGCAGTGCTATAGCGTTGGATGAAATAACAATCCTCACAAGACCTATCACTTTCTCAGTATTTGTGACAAGTCAGCAATTATGCTAACCATTTTATAAGCACTTTCAGAGCCCAGAATATTAGTGCCTTGTCCTGTTTTACAGAAAAAGAGGCAAGCCCAAGGCACAAAGCTTAGAGCTGACATTCCCTAGAGTCCAGTAGCCGGGGGGCGACTCAGATCAGTCTGCCTCCAAAGCACTTGCTTTCAACAGCTGTAAGATACAGATTGGCTTTTAAAGTCCCTTCCACCCATACGATGCAATAATTCTACATATCCATGGGGAAATGCTATTGCATCTGCCTGTGAGGTTTCATTTTCACCAGTACTGATATTTGTACTGAGAGGTCGGAGGCTGCCAGGGGAATCTGCTCCCTGTCTCGAGTCAGTCCTCTGTATGTAGGACCAAATCCTGGCCAGATCCTACCAATTGTTTCTTCCTCGTATTTTTCAATCTGGGCTGTGTTTACGTGATGGTGAATGCCTGTATTTCTGATTTCATCTGTGTTTAACCAGACAACTTCGTAAGTGCTGGTATGTTGTCCAGAAAAGTTCGTGAAGTCTCACTTTCTCTGATCCAGGAAGCTTGTGACAACTTCTGTACCTCACACTGACCCACAAGATGTCCTCTAGAAGTTACAGAGTTGAAGCCACAAGCTAAAGGGCTTAATCCCAAGCAGAAGTGAAGGGTTCTTCCAGTTTCCTCTCTCTGCTTCCAAACTGGCCCATGGGGGATTCTGTCTTATAGTTCTGGAACTGTGGGTACGAGCAGGTCCCTAAGGATATCGGATTCCTAAAGAGCACGTGCCAGGACCCAGACCTCTGCCGCTCTAGACACTCCCCCTCTTCAGAAGAGCAATACGTGTCACCTGTACTAGTGTCCAGGGCTGCTGTAACAACAGAAAGTTATTCTTTCCCAGTTCTGGAGGCCAGAAGTCTGAACTCAATGTGTCTGCAGAGCTATGCTCCCCTCTGAAGCCTCTACGGGAGAAGCTGTTCCATGCCCTTTTCCTAGCTTCTGGAGTTGCCAACAATCCTGGTGGTTCTTTGGCTTGTGGATGCATGGCTCCAATCTCTGCATTGATCATCCCAAGGCCTTCTTTCTGTGTCTCTGCTTTTTTCTCCTCTTTTTTTCTTCTTTAAGAGACAGGGTCTTGCTTTGTCACTCAGGTTGCCATGGTGCCATCATAGATCACTGCAGCCTTGAACTCCTGGGCTCAAGTGATCCTCCTGCCTCAGCCCACCAAGTAGCTGGCACTGCAGGTGCATGTCATCATGCCCAGCTAATTTTTAATTTTTTAGAGATGGGATCTTGCTGGGTTGCCCAGGCTAGTCTCGAACTCCTGGCCTCAAGCAATCCTCCCATCTTGGCATCCCAGAGTTCTGGGATTATAGGTGTGAGCCACCACACCTGGCCTCTTCTTCCCGTTTGATAAGGACAGCAACCATTAGCCTATCCTAATCAAATATGACTTCACCTTAACTTGATTACACCTGCAAAGACCCTATATCCAATAAGTTCATGTAGGGGAGAAACTACAATTTCTCCCCTCTTATGTTCTTATTTGAGACACTCACTGGAAAACAAAAGTCAGATTAACAAAAGAGAAACAAGCAGAAATTTATCAATGCGAGCTTCACCTATCATTCAGGAGAGGCCTCCGTTCAAAAGTATTTCTCTCTCAAGCTAGTGGCTTAGAGGCCTTGCTTAAATAATATTTTAACAAAGAGCCGTAAATCCTATCTAGTTACAAGACAAAGGGAAGAGCAGTTTCAGTGTTTGAAAGGTGGGAAAATGTGGGAAGAGAGTAAAATCTCTTCCTAGATTTTCCTGGTGCCTGCAGGTGCTTTCTCTGGGCTGGTAAGCAAGTGCTGTGTCTTAAGTAAGGAAGGATTCGTGTCCATCATCAGGCAAGTAGAGGCCCAGGCAGCGTTCCCCTGCATTTTCAATGTAATTGACTTAACAATCCTCAGTATCTTAAGAGTAAATATTTTGGTTTCCTGAATTCACAGGGACCTCAAATTAGCACATCAACATATCCTTTTTTTTTTTTTGAGATGGATTTTTGCCCTTGTTGCCCAAGCTGGAGTAAAATGGAGCAATCACAGCTCACAACAACCTCAACCTCCCAGATTCAAGCCATTCTCCTGCCTCAGCCTCCTGTGTAGCTGGGATTACAGGCACACACCACCACATGCAGCTAATTTTTTGTATTTTTAGTAGAGACGGGATTTCACCATGTTGTCCAGGCTGATCTTGAACTCCTGACCTCAGGTGATCCACCCACCTCAGCCTTCCAAAGTGCTGAGATTACAGGTGTGAGCCACTGTGCCCAACCCATGCATATTTTTAGGGAACACAATCCCACCCACACATGGCCCCTACCTCAGTGAACACACACAGTGACTGAGGATGTGCAGTGTGTATATCGCTAGGAACACATAATTACATAGCATTTCCTGTTTGCCAGCACTGTTCATCATTTAATCCTCACCATGGCCCTACAAGTAGGTTCTGTGAATATCCCCATTTTACAGATGAGGAAACAGATGGTCAAAGAGGTTAAGCAGCTTGCCCAAAATCACACTTCACTACCAAGAGCAGAACTGAGCTTCATGCCCAGGTGGCAGAGCTCTGAAGTCCCAGGTGATTCACCAGGATGCTGTGCAGCCTGCAGGGAGCAGAGGGAAAAGGAAGTCTAAGCCTTTATGTCATCAAGAGCTTTAGACCCATTGAGAACTAGGCACTTTGCAACAACTGGGCAGTTCTACAAAGGGAAGCGGTGGGTCCATGCTGGACGTTGTGGTTTCTGATGGATCACTTCAGGTCATTTATCTGAAGCTGAGTTTCTTCATCTATCAGACAAGACCATGGGAGCTGCCCCACCTATCTCAAAGAACAACCGTGGGGGCTTGTGCTGGCCCTCAGAAGCCCTCTACCCATGTGTTGTAAACTGCCCCATCCACCTCCTTCAGGTCTGCCCAACTTCCACCATGTGAGAGTGTGCTTCCCTGGCCGCTGTACCTACACTAGTGCCACCCACCCTACTGTTGTTCCTTGGTGCTGAAAAGAAGAACCACGCTCAAAGAACTTTTCTCAGCAAGGCGATTATACTTTATGCAGAAAGGGTGCTTCTCAGAAGTCTGATTGCCAGGAGAGCACATTGAACAAAGAAAAGCAGAAGTGTTTATCCCTGATGCACTGGGTCCTTACTGCTATGTACCATCTCCATTGATTGGAGCTGGACGGCACAATCTAGACTGATACCGATTGGCTAAAAACTTAAAACTTTCCTAAATAGGTAAACACATGATGGAGAACAAAGAAAGGAAGGGGGTTGCTTACAGGAAACTAGGAGAATAATAACATTTTCAAATAAGGAAGAGGTGTAGGCTGTAAGCCGGGAAATGCCTGAGCATGTTCGGACATGTCTGAGCAGGCTATAGGCCAGAACAAAAACTTGGTTAAAGCAGAAGGACATAGAATGTACATATTCCCTTATTATATTTAACAGCTACATAGGGCTTAACAAAGAGTTATTAGTAAAAAGCAAGGAAGCTTGAAGGAAGTTAGTTTTTAAAAGAAACTATTATTTCTAACACATTATTATTTAATCTTTAACAAAAAGGGAAACTTTGAAGAGGAACTTTTTTACTTTTCACACTACCATCCCTTCTATGTCTTTCCCTAAAACTGACTACCTGACTTAGGTTTATTTGTTTATGGTCTACCTTAATCCCTTTAGAAGGTAAATTTCAAGGGAGCAAGAGCTTTGTCTATTTCTTTCTATTGCACTGGCAGTGCCTCCACCAGTACCTGCCATGTAGCAGGCTCTCAGTAGTACTTCTTGACTGAATAAGTGAATAGCCTCATGTAAAGTGGTGGTTCCTTCTCCATTACATGACTGGAGTGGAGGAGGAACAGCTTTTCCGCTAGAATGAAAGTTCCAGGAGAACAGGAAACTGAGGGTACTCAAGATGCATATGTATTAAATGAATGGAAGAGGAAAAGACTGATGGAGAGACAAAAACCATACTGTCCCCTCCTCTGACGCCCAAAGAAGTTCAGGAAAGCTGTGGCTGGACCTGAGCTGGGATTGGGAGAAGGAAGAGCAGCCCTGTAGCCCGCAAGGATGGGCTGTGAGCAGGCGAGGTGAGGGGTGGTGGCGGGGGAGGCAATGGCAAGGCTCAGTGAAACGTCAGGAGCTTGCCAGATTTGAACAAGGCATCATGGGAGAGAAGTGGATGGGTCGCCTCTGACTATGAATTACTTACATGCTGAGTGAAATGAAACATAGTTTCTTCCCAGCCATATGCATCAGTTACTTCACTAATAAAGGATTTTAAAGTATGGAATAATGAGAGCTATTGAGTTTAACCGGTCTTCCCCCAACATCCCCCCACACCCACCTCCTATCACCAATGATCTCAGGCTCTGCTCAGGCTGGGGCTGGTCTATAATAACTTCTCAGGCAATTAAACTACATCCAATTTGATAAGTCCGAATATTTCAGAGGATCCTGTTACCTCCATCTTTGGGCCTGGAGGCCTACATTTTCTCATTAAACCTCACTGGCTTGTAAGAGAAGCCGACATCTGGGTGATAAAGCAGGCAGGTTCTCTACCTGCTCCTGTCTCTCTCTCTGATCGTGGGGTTGCTAAACAGCTTCAGCCTGTCTCTCTGGGGGTGCTGGGGTTTCAGGGACCGGGGAGGAAGCTCCCTCCCCTGAAGCACTACTCCTCTTGCTGAGAATTCTCCTTTAACGCAGGTCAACACCTTTCATTCCAGCTCAGAAAGACAAAGGCCGAAAATTCAAAATGCCCCAGGAGAAGCAAAGTACTGGTTTAAATTAACACTAAAGTGCAAATGACTGAGCGCAGCCCTTTGTCCCTGGAAGGCAGATTTTAAAGAGCAAGGAGAGGAAAGGTGATGTGGGGGAAAGAGAACGGATTTTTTTACCATCTCAGTCCTTCCACTCACTACCCTAGTTAATTAACCTCTCATCTGTCAAAACATGAGATAGTTGCTGTGGCCAGAGGAGCTGCCTGCAGCTTCCAGGCTATGCCGATCCCACCTTATCTATGTGCCGTTTCTCAGCGACCCCTGGATCTGCAAGGTCCCTCCTCTTTCCTCACCTGCCTCCTCATCGTTCCACTTCCCTGGACGTCTTTCCAGGGTTGGATGGCCGTCATCGAGTTCACATAGTGAAAACAGTTACAGTTGGCCTTCAGACAACATGGGTTTTAACTATACAGGGCCACTTATACATGGATTTTTTTTTCCCAAACAAACACAGATTGAAAACACAGTATTCTGGCTGGGCGTGATGGCTCACACTTCGAGAAGCCAAGTAATCCCCCACACTTCGAGAAGCCAAGGTGGGTGAATCATTTGAGGTCAGGAGTTCGAGACCAGCCTGGCCAGCCTGGCAAAACCCCGTATCTACTAAAAATACAAAAGTAGCCAGACCGGTTGTATGGGGCCTGTAGTCCCAGCTACTCGAGAGGCTGAGGCAAGATAATCGCTTGAACCTGGGAGGTGGAGGTTGCAGTGAGCTGAGGTCGCACCACTGCATTTCAGCCTGGGCCACAGAGTTTGTTTTGAGACTGTCTCAAAAAAAAAAAAAAAAAAAAAAAAAAAAAGATAATAACTTAAAAAAAAAAAGAAAAGAGAAAATACAGCATTCTCTGGATTGGAAACCCGCAGATATGGAAGGCCAACTTTTCCTATATACGCGGATTCCGCAGGGACTATGGTGTGACTTTCTTATGCACAAATTTCGGTATATGGGGGGTACAGGAACAATCCTTCCTTTTATACCAAAAGACGACTGTATTTACTTGTCAAGTCACTCCCCCCTTTTCCCGCCCCATCCACCTCTGTCCACAGACACCTACCCCAGACAGACAGTGATAACGTAGAGGGTGCGAACCCTTCCTTGTTCTCCTCAGATCACCATGAAGAAATCAGCAAATGCCTCTTCAACAATTGGGAATTACTTTTGTTAAGGAAAAATTTTCAAAACTTGGAAATAAAGCAAGAAAAAAGACTACATGCCTTTAAAAAAAACTTTACTTTTAATTGACACATCATAATTGTGTGTATTTATGAGCTTTTCATGTGACGTTTGTTTGTTTTGTTTTAAGGCAGAGTCTCACTATGTTGCCCAGGCTGGACTCAAATTCTGGGGCTCAAGTGATCCTCTAGCCTCAGTCTCCAGCATAGCTGAGACTACAGGCATGTGGCACCACGCTGGGCTTTTATGCAATGTTTGGATGCAGTCTTCTGCACTGCCCTTTCAGTGACACGCTGATGCATCCAGTTTCACCAAGGATCATTTAATTCTCTATGAAAACTTATCTATGTTTGACTTTGCTATTTACTATTGAATAAAGCCAAGGCACTGAATATCACATGTTATTAACATACAGACTTTCATTCTGCAGAGACGGAAATAATTTCTTCCTGGTAGAAAAGATAAGCTATGGTTTTATTGCCATGTAGACCATTAACCACTTTTGCACCTAACTACCAACCTTATTCGAACAGCCTCTGTCTGTTTTTTTTTTTTCTCTCTCAATACCTCAAATAGTATTGAAATCGGCTTTACCGTCTTATTGGTTCCCTCATTATTTAGTGAGTTGAATGATAAGATTTCGATATGTACTCATTCTATATTTTAGAAAAGCCATGTTTTTCAGCTTTGTGAAAATCATATCTTGACCTCCTGCTGGAGTTTAGGGAGTCCTAAATAATGTCAGCCCCAGTCGTTGTGTTTTCTTTTTTAAAAAAAATTTTTTTAGAGATGTGGTTTCATTCTGCTGCTCAGGCTGGAGTGCAGTCATCGTTCACTGCAGCCTCAAACTCCTGGGTTCAAGCGATCTTCTGCCTCAGCCTCCGAAGCAGCTGAGACTACAGTCATACACCACTATGGCGGGCTAATTAAAGACAAAACAAAACTGTAGATGCAGGGTCATTCTATGCTGCCCAGGCTGGTCTTAAACCCCTGGCCTCAACTGATCCTCCTGCCCAAGCCTCCCAAGTAACTGGGCTTACAGGCACAAGCCACCATGCCTGCCTATGTTTTTGTAAAAGCTAAGCCTTGTGCTAAACACTTGATATCCATTAGCTCATCTAATCCTCATCACAAACTTATAAAGCAGATTTTTATTTTCTCAATGAGGAAACTAACGCTCAGAGACACTAAGTAACTTGGTAAAGCCAGAGACACAAACTGCATGCCAGGAACTTTATCTCCTCTTGTTCGTCCTCATCACAATTCTATGACACAGGTATCATGATCCCCCATTTTCTTTATTAGAAAACTGAAATTTAGTTACTTGGTATCACCATTCATAAATGAATCAAATTAGGATTAGAGGCTCAACACTTACTTACTTCGCTATACTTTTCTTCATTGACTGGGTGACTTAGCTTATGGGGAAGTCCATGATGCCCAGCACATGACAGAAAATGTTTATTTCTCTTCTGTTGCAAAGTTTGGTAGTGAGGAGATGTATTCACATTGTTAGATAGCCCCATGAAAATGTATCCATTTTCCCTTTCTTCCATAAAAACAGATCCCACAATTTTTAGCTGGGTTTTGACCATCCCAAATAAGGATTACGTTTCCCCAGCTTGCTTTGCAGCTGTGTGACCAAGTGATTAACTTTATTAACTCTTGGCCAATAGGAAGTAAAAACTGTCACAAGGCTCTTTCCGGGACCTTCCTTAAAAGTTCGTTGATAAGCACCTTCTTCTCTATGTCTTTCTCCCCCCACCCACTTACTAGGGACATGAGTGTGAGGTCTGGTGCTCTAGCTGTGACCCTGTGCCCTACAGGAGCGACACTGGATCTGGGGGAAGGTAGAGGTCTGAACTGGAAGGAGGCTGGGTCTCCAAGGGCTTAGTTAAGCATCCCCACCAACCCCAGAAGGCTGAGTTCATGGCCTTCATGTGAGGGGGGAGATAAACTGCTGTCTTGTTTAAGCCACTGTTTTTTTAGGACCTCTATTGCTTGCAACCCAAAGTATCCCAACAGATACACAAAGAAAGTGGAGAAGAAGCCTCAGAGGCAAAATTTGCCTTCTGTACGGAGGTGCCTGGGGATGGTCTGGACACTAAGAACCAGCCAGAAGGCCCTGGAGAAACCAGCAGCAGGAGCTGTCAGGAAGACAGATGTTGAATGGGTTATGACAGCCACGACTCACCCTGACTTGCGTCACGGCACCCTCTGCCAGGCCTGCTATTTTCGTAGCATTATCAGGAGCCACCTGCAATGACATGACAGTTCCATGCCAGCACCCACTGTCTGTCCTCTTCTGAGTGGAAAGAAGTGGCATATCACCAAAACCATCATGGGCAATCTGGTAAGCACTGGCTTCTCTTCTCGTGAGCATGAGGAAGAAGCACATTCTGTTCAGCTCCTCTGGGCTTTGCCCATTGGCTGTGCAAAAACAAAACATGTTGGTCTCTTCAACAGTGATCCGCAGGGCAGGATACGGAGCCTCTGAACTTGCTAGAAATCTAAAATTTTGCCTTCTCCCTAAAAAGGCTGCGGGAGGAAGAGCAGGATTTGACTCCCCTGCACATTCGGACCAGGCTTGGGAGAGCTGAGGAGATGGCATTGTTTGGCCAGGAGTTTTAAGACTTCTTCCACGACGATCCCAACAGAGGTGTCCTCTGCTGGGACTGCATCTGCCTCCGCTGCTGGGTGCCCACTCCTGCCATCTGGCTGCCCTTGGTAATGTCCCGGCTTCATTATATACTTTGCTGTGTGATTTTGGACACAATGTTCCTCACCTGCAAGACGGAAATTGTGACAGTTTCTATTTCAAAAGGCTGTTATGAAGACTAAATGAGATATTTCAAGTGAAGCTTTTAGATTCCTGGCACACAGTAAGTGCTCAATAAATATTGTCTGTTATTTTTGTTATGGAGTAATAGTAATACCACAGAGCCCCTGCCGTGTGCTAGACACGATACTAACTTTATATAGCTTGCTATATCAACTCTTTTTTAAAAAATTTTTGAGGCCGTCTTGCTTGGTCACCCAGGCTGGAGTGCAGTGGCACGACTCGAAGTCTCCACTTCCCGGGTTCAAGCGATTCTCCTGCCCCAGCCTCCCAAGTAGCTGGGACTACAGGTGTGCACCACCACACCTGGCTAACTGTATTTTCAGTAGAGACGAGTTTTCACCATGTTGGCCAGGCTGGTCTTGAACTACTGACCTCAAGTGATCCACCTTGCCTTGGCTTCCCAAAGTTATAAGTCTGAGCCACTGCGCCTGGCCTATATAAACTCTCTTTGTCCTCACAATGTCTCCATGAGGACTACTATTGTTACCGCCACAACTCCCATTTTATAGATAAGAAAACTGCAGCATAGCTGGGACATACCTTAGTCCATTTTCTGCTGCTATAACAGAATACCACAGACTGAGTAATTTACTGAATAAAGAAGTTGGACTCATGGTTCTGGAGGCTGAGAAGTCCAAGGCCGAGGAGTCTGTATCTGGGGAGGGTCGCCCCATGGCAGAAGGTGAAAGGGGGAAAATGGAAGCCAGCACACCCCATGCTGGAAAAGGAGCAGGAAAGGGGAGATCCTGCTTCCTCACATGACTGCAGGCCTTTTGATTCCCAGCACACCTGACTTTTTCTCTGCTTAGGCCTTTTAAGTGCTGCCGCCTCAGCTACCTTTATTCTCTCCCAGATCTGCCTCCACTGTCTCCTGGGCACCTTCTCCCCTGGCCTGACTCTCTGTTTCTTTAGTACACAGCTCCTGCTCTATTTTCACTCCTGGTTCCTATGGTAGGGGATTCTTCTGTCCTTCTGCAGGTTAGACTGTAAGCTCCAGGAAGGCAGGGGAAAAGCTGGCTTTACTCCTTGTTGTGTTATACCCAACACACAGGCAATGCTGGTGCTCGGTGAACATGCAGTAACTTTTTTTTTTTTTAATAAGAAGGAGTTTCACTCACTCAATTGCCCAGGTTGGAGCTCAATGGCGCGATCTTGGCTCATTGCAACCTCCACCTCCCAGGCAGCAATCCTCCTGCCTCAGCCTCCCGAGTAGCTGGGATTACAGGCACACACCACCATGCCCAGCTAACGTTTGTATTTTTAGTAGAGATGAGATTTTAGCATATGGGCCAGGCTGGTCTCAAACTCCTGATCTCAGGTGATCCACCCGCCTCGGCCTCCCAAAGTGCTGGGATTACAGGCATGAGCCACCGCACCCCACCTGCAGTAAATATTGAATATGTCATTGGATCTGAATAGAACTAAGAGCAGGGGATTTCCCTTCCAAGGCAGCATGTCTCTGCTGCTCCCTGCAAGAATCAGGCCCTCGCTTGTGACAAGTGACTGCCACATGTTGGGCACTTGCTGTATACCTGACCTATTCCAAGCACCTCACATGCATCTTCCCACTCAACATTCACAACCGTGTAGTGGGGTGTGTGTTAGTCCACCGGGGCTGCTATGGCAAAGAGCCTGAGCCCGGCTGGCTTCCACAACAGAAATGTATTTTCTCACAGCTCTAGAAGTCCAGCATGAAGGTGTCAACAGGGTTGGTTTCTCCTGAGGCCTCTCTCCTTGGCGTGTAGATGACCCTCTTCCCCCTGTGTCGTCACATGGCCTTCCCTCTCTGTTGGCATCCTAATGTCCCCTTCTTATAAAGACGACAGTCATACTAGGTTAGGGCCCACCCTAATGACCTCCTTAAAGTTCTTCTCTGTAAATACAGTCACACTGTGATATACCGGGGAGTTAGGACTTTAACATATGAACTGGGGGAAGGGGGTGGGAGATAGAATTCAGCCCATAGCTAGTGTAGTAGCTATTTTTGCCCCATTTCAGCTGAGGAAACTGAGGCACAGAGAAACTGGATAACTTACCTAAGTCCACAGCTAACAGAGGGTAGAGCCAGGATCTGAGCCAGAATAGTCTGACTCTGAGGCCAGAGGCGGGCAGATCACTTGAGGCCAGGAGTTCAAGACCAGCCTGGCCAACATGGTGAAACCCTGTCTCTACTAAAAATACAAAAATTAGCCAGGTGTGGTGGTGTGTACCTTAATTTCAGCTACTCAGGAGGCTGAGGCATGAGAATTGCTTGAAGCCGGGAGGCAGAGGCTGCAGTGAGCCAAGATCGCACCACTGCACTCCAGCCTGGGCAACAGAGCAAGACTCTGTCTCAAAAAAAAAAAAAATCCTGACCCCATAGCCTAATCACAGAACCACTGCCTGGACCCTATGGCAACCTGCAGAAGAAGATCCTGAGATCTTCCTCTAAGGAATTCAAATCTCAGAGGTCACACCTCTTGCCCAAGGCCATTGACGGGACAGATGGCAGAGCAAGAACTCCAAACCAAGTGTTCTGGCTCCCAGCCCAACCCCAGCCAACCTCCTTCCATCGAAAAGGGAACAGCAAATGTGTCCAGGAAGGTTGGAAAGAGTTGGAGAATAAAAAAGCTATTTGACTTTCCCATGACATTACTGGGAGATTAACGGAAAAATGGTTCCCTCTAGAGCCTCTGACACATGCCTTATAGGCAGGGCACCTGTGTTCACAAAGCTGGAGAAGAGAGCAGCAAGCTTGCCACCCCCCCCAAGATTCTCACTCTCCTCTGAATTCCCCTTTCTGTATCCCTCAGCCCCCGTCCCTTGCAACAACAAAACAGCCATAATAATACTCACACTTGGCAGGGCACAGTGGCTCATGCCTGTAATCCCAGCACTTTGGGAGGCTGAGGCGGGTGGATCACCTGAGGTCAGGAGTTCAAGACCAGCCTGGCCAAGATGGTGAAACCCCGTCTTACTAAAAATACAAAAATTAGCCAGGCATGGTGGTAGGTGCCTGTAATCTCAACTACTCGGGAGCTTGAGGCAGAGAATTCTTTGAACCCGGGAGGTGGAGGTTACAGTGAGCCAGATCGTACCACTGTACTCCAGCCTGGGCAACAGAGTGAGATTCTATCTAAAATATTAATAATAATAATACTCATACTTACCAAATGACTACTGTGCTAGGCCCTATTCTAAGTGCTTTTATGTACTAATTCATTTAATCCTCTCAACAACCTGTGGGCAGAGCGTGGGATTATGACCCTTTCTATTTTATATATAAGAAAGTGAACGCACAGAAATTTGCCAGAGGTCACATGGGAAGTACCCAAGGCAGGCTGAGTTTGAATCTAGACAGCCCGATTCCCATCTAACCTCTCATCCATTCTTCCCACTGTGGAGTGGATGGCTGCTAGGGAGTTGATGGGTTAGCTCTCCTCAACGACCCCTTCACTTGTTCATTTACTCATTCATCCAAGAAGAATTGAATACACCTATTTTGCTGACTCTGCCCCAGACCCACACGGGATTCCCCCATCTAGGGCCTCCAGTCTTGGAGAGCAGGGGAGACCCTTAGAAATGACAGGGACCCTGTAGAATAGGAGTGTGTCCAAGAGGCTCTGAGGCAAAGGACAGGGGGATTCACAGCCGGAGACAGTCATGGTCAGCTTGATAGGGGCAGTGGTGGATACGCAGGCTCTTGAAGGGTGGGTAGGTATTTTCCCGGGTGGGTAAAGGATGTTGCCTTTGGAACACAAGAGAGAGCTGTGGTGGGTATATGTGGAGGAGGGAGTGGGAGGAGGCAGGAGGAAAGCACCGCGGAGAAGCTGGTTGGGTGCCGTGCCGAGGAGGTGTCCATCCTAGGGCCCATGGTATTTTAAAGCCCCTTTGAGGCTGGAAACAACCTGGTCTTCAAACTCCATGGTAGCTTCCCATCATACATAGATTAAAACTCCAAGTCCCACTGTGGCTTAGAAGGCTGTACCTGGTGTGGCTACCCAGCCCAGGCTCCCATCTCCAAGCTCATTTCCCCCACAACTCTGCCCCGCACTGTCTGCTCTCCAGCTAATCCTGTCTTCCTGCTCTTCCTCAAACAGGCCAAGCCTACGACCTAGACATTGACTTGCTGTTCCCCTCTGCCTGGAACTCTCTTTAGTGCAGTTTGGCTTCATCGGCTAATTACATTCAGCGGAGCTTCAGCATGGCTCTTAATAAACGCTTACTTGTAGGCTGGGCGCGGTGGTTCACGCCTGTAATCCCAGCACTCTGGGAGGCCGAGGCAGGCGGATCACCTGAGGTCGGGAGATAGACACCAGCCTGACCAACATGGAGAAACCCTGTCTCTACTAAAAAATACAAAATTAGCCAGGTGTGGTGGTGCATGCCTGTCATCCCAGCTACTTGGGAGGCTGAGGCAGGAGAATTGCTTGAATCTGGGAGGTAGAGATTGTGGTGAGCTAAGATTGCGCCATTGTACTCCAGCCTGGGCAACAAGAGTGAAACTCTGTCTTAAAAAAAAAAAGCTTACTTATTAAATGAATGAGGTCTATTTTATAATACTTCAATTCATTGAAAGTAAGTATACAGACAGCTCTCAGCCATTTAACTGGGCTGAATAATGAACCAGGACACACTGTCGTCCTTCGGGCTGGCCATCAGGCCCCGTTAGGTCTGGACTATCCCTGGGTTGCTACCAAAGCCTCCTGAGTGGTCTGAGCTGCAGTCAAAATGAGGCTGCTTAGCAATTTGGCTCCTCAGCCTGCGGCTGCAGCTAACAACCCTGCTGCCACAAACACATCTCAGCAGCAGAAAAGAAGCCGTGAAATTGCCTGAATTGAGAAGCTGATGGGAAAGTAAAAGGGGCCTGTCAAAATCTAACTAAACTACAAGGCAATTCCTCCTTGCCACTGATGCACTCTTGACGCTTGGAAAGGGGAGAGAAGAGTCTCTTTCACTTCCCGTCCAACCCACACCCTCCTTTCCTCTGTCGTCTCCCTGAACTCAAAACAGAGGGGGTGAGGAGTCTCACAAGCTGATGGGTGACGGTGACCCTAGGACGAAATGAAATCACGGGCCTCGTTATTAGGGAAACATGTTCCTGACAATTCTAGATGATCAAAATGGCAATAAAGCCTTTGATGGGAAAGACAAAAAGCATCCTACTCCTCTCCCTGGAAGCAGAGTGCTAAAATACATTGTTTCGATAATTAGGAATTCATGTCCATCCATACTCAGTACTTGCCTCTTGTCTTTGTTTCTTGATTATTTCAGAACCAAAAAACTAAGCTGGGCTCCCCAAATTTTGCCCCTTAACTCAGTACTCAAGTTTATTTCTCCTGTTATTATTCTTTCCTTATAACATCAGCTGGTTATAAATAAATCAAGGCCCTTTTCTAGCAGTTACTGCTAAAAGTTAATGTCTCAAGCTAGGGCCTATTTCAATATGTCTTAAACATTGGGTGGAACAGCTAAGCCATTTACGCTCAGAATGCTGGTGAAGAAATCAGGGTTTAATGAATCCTGTAACAGCCAGCCTCTTCTCTCCTGTAGGGAGAAAGGAAAACACGGCTCTCAATTTTAAATGTGAACCAACAACTGGTTTTGAAATTTATTTAGAGATAGTGGCAGTGGGGGACTCTGGAAAGCAGATGTCTTCACACCTCATGAGAGAGGCTATTTTCTTAGGAAAGGCTGAGGTCGCCCCCTGGAGATTCTGAGGATGAAATCTGGAGCCCAAGCTTCCTACAGTTCTGTGCATGCGGATGGCAGGTTTTACATGCCGAGAATGTCCAATTTGCTAGTGGCCTCTTGGGGGTTAGGTAATTGCCTGGCAGCCTCTGCGGGTTCTACTGGCAATGGGCTCAGGAGATTTACTCCTTGAAGACTGCAAGGCAAACTGATTTCCCAATATTTGCAAATTGGCAGGCTATGAAGGTTTTGAAAAAAGCACATGGAGGTCGCAGAGCTCAGAGCAGGCGCCGGAAATCTGAGCTCACAGAATGCGCGGGAGCCCGTTCTCCATAGGAGCGCTAGATGGCGCCAGCAGCCTGCCCGGGCTGAACCGCCTCTTCCCCATTATCAGGGCGAGGCCCATAAAGAAGTGAAATGTGAAATTAAAAAAAAAAAAAGCCCGAAAAGGCTTCTAGTTGCTTTAGGAGCACCGAGGGTGAATGTGGAAGGTGATTGGTGGCGCGTCCGGCTCTGGACGGCAGCACGTGGGCTGGCCGACAGGTTAGGAGCCCCTGCTGCCTGCTGCGTGCCTTGCTCTGCAGTTGCTTTTGCGAGGAAGGGCTGGTTTCCTCACCGAGACCCTTCATCCTGCCTCGGCCTCAGCAGCACAGCCTACTCTCCATCAGCTACCAGAGAGCGTCTTAAAAGATGGCACTATTTTGGCAGAAACTGGTTGTTGTCCCCTAATATCTGCTTTCTGCCTCCTTAGTAACAGGCCCCCGCTTCGTCTGGGAGCTCTGGGCAGCTTGGGACCACATAGCACAGGAACCTGGGGATGGAAGTCATCCCCACAGGACAAGGAGAGGCAATGGGGGGCTCTGTGGGAGGCTCAGAGGGGGCCCTGCCCGCCTCCCAGCTTTGTACAGCATACGTATGGTATGAACGCTGGGCATCAACTCTGACATTATCGCCAAACTTGGGTGTCTCTGTGAACAAAGGGACCTAAAGAAATATGTGTATAAAACCTCAGGTTAGTATTGTGGTTATTTCATGTTTTCATTCTTGATCAGTACCAGGACTTTCTGATGATGGAGTCTCACTGTCACCCAGGCTGAAGTCCAGTGGCGTGATCTTGGCTCACTGTGACTTCCGTCTCCTGGGTTCAAGTGATTCTCCTGCCTCAGCCTCCCAAGTAGCTGAGATTACAAACACCCACCACCACACCTGGCTAATTTTTGTATTTTTAGTAGAGATGTGCTTTCACCATATTGGTCAGGCTGGTCTTGAACTCCTGATCTCAGGTGATCCTCCTGCCTTGGCATCCCAAAGTGCTGGAATTACAGGCATGAGCCACTGTGCCCGACCATGTTTTCATTCTTGATCAGTACCAGGACTGTTTGATTGTCCTTTTTTTTTTTTTTTTTTTGGAGAGGGAGTCTCACTCTGTCACCCAAGCTGGAGTGCAGTGGCATCATCTCGGCTCACTGTGACCTCCGCTTCCCGAGTTCAAGTTATTCTCTTGCCTCAGCCTCCCAAGTAGCTGAGATTACAGACACCTGCCACCACAACCGGCTAACTTTTGTATTTTTAGTGGAGATGGGATTTCATCATGTGGGCCAGGCTGGTCTTGAACTCCTGACCTCAGGTGATCTGCCCACCTCGGCCTCCCAAAGTGCTGGGATGACAGGCGTGAGCCACCGTGCCTGGCTTCTTATTGTCTCTTTACTCTTTTTATCCCTGTTCTCTACTCCCAAGGCAGCTGCTTTAATCCTTGAATTCATATTATCCATTAAAAAATCTGTGATCGTGAGCACACATGCGCACATGTGCACTCGCACACACACATTCAGAGTTTGAGTAAGAATGTACTTTTTTAAAAAAAGCACCTAACTTTTTTAACATTGCAAATTAGAATCCAAAATCTAGGCTGGGTATGGTGGCTCATGTCTGGAATCCCAGCATTTTGAAAGGCTGAGGTGGGAGGATTGCTTGAGGCCAAGAGTTTGAGACCAGCCTGGGCAACATAGTGAGACCCCATCTCTACAAAACAAATAAAAACATTAGCCAGGGGTGGCGATATGCACTTGTAGTCCCAGCTACTCTGGAGGCTGGAGGTGGGATGATTCCTTGAGTTCAGGACTGCAGTGAGTGATGATCATACCACTGTACTCCCCGCCTGGCAACATATCAGGATCCGAACTCTAAAATTTAAAAATGAAGTTTTCATAAAAAAGAAAGAAATCCAAAGTCTAAGAAGGATAGACAAAGAGTTTGAAGTTTCACATTGGGTTGGGACAGCACTTGGCCTCCATCCCAGGCATCCTGACTCACAGGCTAGTATCTCTTCCACCAGAACATGCAGAGTTTTTTAATTCATGCAAATGAGTTATAGTCTGGATCTACCAAGAAAATTAGAAACCACCCTAGGTCTCTCAAGCAGAGGAAATTTAATATAGGGAATTGGTTGCACAAGTTGATAGGCAAACTGAGAAGATAAACAGGTGACCCAGAGATTACAACCTCAGGAAACCACCATGACCCCTAGGGCTAGAGGAGCAATGGGAAGGACGATGCTGGCGCTTTATGGCTGGGACTGCAATGTAGGGACTATCGGCAGGATCCGAAACAATGGAGGAGGAGCCATTTGGCAGGAGGCAGAGCCATGGAAGATATACAGGGTTTTGGGAGCTACCAGAGGAAACAGAGAGAGAGAAACACCTTGGCTCTCCCTTCCTCCCCCTCTATAATCTTCCACCCATTTCACATTCCCTAAACCAACCCAAAACCAGAGGCACAAGAGCTGGCAATTGTAGTCTCTCTGGGATACAAGGAAGAGGAGAGGAAAGGCAGAGATGGATTGAGAACAAATTGGCAGTTTGGTATAGGCGGAATGGTGGTGTGCTGAAGGTCTTGCTGTTATAAATGTGTGCGTGTGTGTGTGTGTGTGTCTATCTCTGTATGCATTTAATACAGTATTGAGATGAAGCATGTAGACTGCCTGGTTCAAACCTCAACTCCTCTGCTGACTAGCTATATAAGATGATGATCAGGTTACTGAACTTTTCCACGCCTCTCTTCATACACTGGAGATGATGATGTTGTGTACCTCATGGGATTTGGTGAGGACTGAATGAGTTAAGCTACGTCAAGTACTTGGAATGGGGCTGGGTACAAAGTAGCATTCAATGTCCTCTACTATGCTTTTTGAGATCTGCTCATGTCACTGTGTATGAGCATCCAGTTTGTGGCTACTCTTTGCTGCACAGAGCCCCACAATGTGTGACCACCACATTTTACTTATCCAAGGAAGCCACAAGGCAAGACACTGATCCACTGTCCACTTTCCTTTGGGATGACTGGAGTGGTAGATAGATTTTGAATTCAGGCAACAATGTATTTCAGAAACAATATTAGATGGTGTGTGTAACCGGTGCATGAGTTTACCAAAATCCAAGATGGCACCTTAGCTTCACTTGACTTGCTTCATTTTTGACTTTTTGTAAATGAAGGTAACTTGGCTTTTTTATCTGAGTACAGTTCCATAAGGGTGAGTTCATATCTCACAACAGTTTTACTAATTGATCACCTCCCCCTGGTCCTCACAGCTGCTTTGTGAGTTAGGTATTGTTATCAGCAGAGAGAACTGAGACTCAGAGGAGTTAAAAAAACCACTTCCCAGTGGCTGAGTCAGGACTGAACCCAAGCCTGTGCTTGATCACTCTGCCATCCCACCTCCTTAAGATGGTAGCAGAGAGCATCGGCCATGGAGTGGGAATTCATCTTTCACTATTACCAGGACTGTGAATGGAGTCTGTGAGCCTGAAATTTGGGTGAGAAGCAGCAGAATTCATTGCAGACAGTCAAAGGGCCACAGGCAGGACCTGAGATGGGGTCAGAGCCCAGAGTGTGTGAGAAGTGACTCCAGGTCTGGAATGACCCAGGGGGATGCTGGGAATCCTTGCCTAAAGCCAGAGTTGGCTGGCGGGGAGAGGCAGGCTCGAAGGGCCGAGATCTTGGTGGCAGAACACAGAGTTGGCAGCTTTATATGATTTTGGTGATGGATTACCATAATGCCCCATTGTGTCATTGTAACTGATTGCATTTTGTAATTGAAAGCTCAGCCAGTGTAGAGTGTGGTTCATTTGGACAATTGCTGTGCACTTTTAAGGATGGATGTGGCCCATTTATCTATGCCTTGTTGTCTCAGCAGGACTAGAGTCAATGCTAATGAGAACAGATTCATTTTTCTAAAGCACTATTTCTATCATGTTACTCCTGGGTGAAAAGGCCTGCAATGACAGCCCATTTCCTTCAGGAGAAAGGCCAATGCTATGTCTGGAATGGCTCCAGTGGCCCCCACGCTGGCCCCAGGCTGCCTTTCCTGCCTGGCCTCCCTCTGCCTCCCACACGCACCCTATACCATCAGACTGATCTATATACAACTCCCTGAACCCTCAAACCCTCAACGTGCCTTGCACCCTCCCAATTCCATATCTTTGTCCATGTCATCCCTCCTGTCTGCCTCATCCACACATGTGTGAGCACATCAGCTTGCTCAGTGCAGGGGAATCCTCTGCAGAGCCTTTTCTGCTATCCCACTAAGAAAGCAATACAGTTATGCACATTTACGTATGTGTTGGAAATAGATGTTGGAAATAGATGCTCGGTGCTGCAAAGAAAAATTAGCACTGAGACAAAGGATTTTTTAGCAATGCAATTTTTACTTCCTGGACTGCAGGAAGGGTATTCTCACCAGTCGTCTTGCCCCAAGAGTACAAAGAACAAAGGAAAACACACAAATTTATTTTTTATGCATTTGGAGTTGTCCTTACTGCTGTGTCTCTGATCGCCATTGGCTGGAGCCAGACCTCACAATATAAACTAAAACCCGATTGGCTAACAACTTAAAACTGTTCTAAACAGGTAAAAGCAATGGAGAGCTGAGACATGCCTGTGAGCACAGATATCATAAGCATGGCATGTTCAACAGCTACATAGGATAGGGCTTAACTGTCGGGGACGGCACAAATGCCGGGGAACTCTTGGCCAGCAAGAGGGTCCCAATACCTGGAAGAGAGAGTGCGCGGAAGAAAGATAGACAGACAGCGGGGTCTGGAGGACTGAATTAGGCAATGCCTAAACAGCAATTTTATTTGTGCATAGGGTCCCAATATATACTGTCAGCTTTCAATGGCTGACGTCAATCTACATTGTTTCAACTTAAACAATAAAGGGAACAGAAAGTTACAACACTACAAATCTGGCAAGGAAGATAAAATTTTGGTTAAGAAAAGAGCACATAACTGAGAGTCATAAAGTAACCACAATTGATACAAAACTACAATTGATCTTCCTTTATCTATTGTGTAAGAATTTTATATTTAACAGAGTGACATTCTTTACAGGTTAAACCCACCATAAATCCTAGAAACAACAATCTTCAAAAATCACATGAATAATCACAGGGTTCAAGCAGTATCGGTAAACAGAGCCATAAAACTAGTCCAGTACAGAAACCAAGATATGACACAATGCCTTAGTAAAACCACACAGCCATCACCGAGCCATTATGTCAGTGCCAAGGAGTCTAAAATAACCTTTTACAAAATCATTCATCCCTCAGTTACTACTTTCCCATAGCTCGACTGCCTCCAGGAGGGGGGAAAATGCTTCTGGGCTCAAGCTCACATTATGGCGGAGACACTCTTAGGGGTCTCTACGCTGTGGCGAACCCACATCTCTCCCATTTTTATTTCTTAAATGCAACTCAAAGAGTTTGAGTTGAATACGCTGGAGGGAGGAGAACACAAGGCGAAAGAGGAATGGCAGGAGAAGGATAATAAAAAAGGACACAGCCTCCCACAGCAATGATAGAAGACAAAGAAGGCAGGTGAAAACTGCGAGTCCACGAGGACAACATGTCAAGGATATCACGAGCAATGGTGGCATCGTTGGGGGAGTTCCTGAAGAGAAAAATCAATGGCATGTATCTGTTGTTGAAGTTTAAATACATCCAAAGACAAGTTATTATGACTCCAAATACCTTGTAAATGGGCTTTAACTAAAGGCCAATTCCATTCAGTTTCATTATAAGGAGTATTAGTTACACAAATGTACTTAAAATCAACATGACAGCGCAAAAGTAAGCAAGATTGCATATTATAAACCTTATCTCCTAAGGCAGTAACAGTTTGTTCAAGAGCGTTAAGTTTAGCTTCCAATTTTTTATCAATATCTATTTGAGTACCTATAGAAACAGAAATATTTTTTGCTAAATGATTAACATAAGAAGCTGTCTGTACACTATGAGCCAAACTAACAGCAGCAGTGGCAGCAGTAGCAACTACAGTAACAATAGCTACAATACTCGCAATTAAGAGACCAATAAAGCGTTTAGGTCTAATCATTAAGTCTCTTATTTGATGTAAAACCTGCATACTACGTTCATCATACCAGAAACCAGTAAGATTAACAGGCAACATCCCATATGGAGGCTGATGAACAACAAGAATAGTAGGAGTAGGGAAAACAGAAGAATCTAAACAATTAGAAAGAATACAGTTAGTGCAAGAAATAGAATAATGTCCATCAAAAAGAGAAATATTAATATGACCATATAATAAGGCATAAGGAGAAGCAACACAGGCTTTAACATAATGAAGAGAGCGAGAGGGATAAGAAGTACTTCGAGAGCCAGCTTGCCAATAACTAGGAACCAGAGCAGTAAAAAGGCGCCAAAGAGAAGTATAAACACGACCCGAGGCAGTAGAAAAAAATGGGAACAGCCCATCCCCCTGGAACTTGATAATGTTCAATGGTGGTATGTAAGGGAAATGGGACAGACCAATCATACAGAGAAAAGCCAGTAGAAAGATTATAAGTCAAAGCTGTGCATTGTTTAGGATAACAGAAGTTCCAAGCAGGGAATGGATCAAGGGAACGATTGGAGGGATTACAACGTTTTCTCTCCATGACAGGAAAATTAGGAGAAGACACATTCCAAGATTCCTTAATACCATAATAGGACAAAGTCCAATCTCGCCGGAGAGAGGTCTCTCCTTTGCGAAGAGTAGATGGTCCTTCATAAGTAGCAAGATGTTTCATGCCCAGTTCAAAACAGTAGGACCATTAGTGGAAGGAACGATAGGAAGAAAAGCAACACGATCCTTAACGGAAAGTTCATCCCAAACTTTAGAAGCATAAAAACACATAGGAGGACTAACAGCCTGAGCAGAATAAGAGTAATTAGCACGTTGAGGAGTAATATGAGCAGCAGAAGGGAATCCTAAAATAGAGGTGTCATTAGAATAGACAGGAAAAGCCGGATCCGCCCAAGTAACAGGACGGAGAACAGGCGGGTCAGGGACATAAGCCCAGAGTACCTGTGAGTCGGGTATAGATTGGACATGAGTAACTTGACATGATAAAATAGCCAACATTGCCAAAAACAGCACAGAAGGAGTTCTAGACTGTCCGTGTTGTTCGACAAGTTGGGAAGCCTCATTACTCAATTTTCGCATCTGAGCCCACGTCGGAAGAGGCAGGTCTGTTAAGAGGACTGAGTGTCCACGAGGACATCGGCGTCTGTGTGGTGGAAGAGAAGTCAGGTACATGCCCCGAAACCGAGGAATGATGGTGTTGACCTGTCTTCTGTCGAACTGGTCCATGTTTTACCAGACGTTCAGGAACCCAGATGGGATTAGCAGCAGTCCTAGGAAAAACACAGACATGTCCTCGTCCCCATATAAGGACTGGATCTGGGCCATGCCATTGGTTAGACAAAGAATCTTTCCATAAGACCTCTGCAAAAGCTTTATCCTGAGGATGCCAAAACTTAACAAAGTTATTAGCACACTTATTCTTTACTAAGAAAGGAAACTTTAAAAAGGAACTTATCTACTTCCCACAGTACGTCCTATCAGGCACATACAAGTAAGTACATGCATTCTGAGTCTTGCTCTGTTGCCCAGGCTGGAGTGCAGTGGAGCAATCTCGGCTCACTGCAACCTCCGCCTTCCGGGGTTCCAGTAATTCTCCTGCCTCAGCTTCCAGAGTAGCTGGGATTACAGGTGTGTACCACCATGTCTGGCTAATTTTTGCATTTTTAGTAGAGACAGTATTTCACCATGTTGTCCAGGCTGGTCTTGAACGCCTGATTTCAGGTAATCCACCAGCCTTGGTCTCCCAAAGTGCTGGGATTACAGGCATGAGCCACTGCACCCAGCCTGGCCAGGCTGATCATAAACTCCTGGCCTCAAGTGATCCGCCCACCTCAGCCTCCCAATGTGCTAAGATTATAGGAATGAGCCACTGTGCCTGGCCGGTTCATTCATTTAATTTTATTGTATGTTGGGTGCTGCTAAGTTACAACAATTAGGATTTGGGTTGCAAACAGAAATTTTGGATTACATACAGCATGTAATCGTTTTCTGTGGCTGTCTTGACAAGGTTCCACAAACTCAGTGGCTCAAAACAGCGGAACTCTATTCTCTCCCACTTCCAGAGGCCAGGAGCTTGAAAGGAAGGCGTCAGCTGGGTTGGTTCTTTCTGGAGGCTCTAAGGGAGAATTGCTTCATGCCCAGCTCCTAAGTTTTGGGGGCTGCTGGCAATTCTGGGATTTCTTTGGCTTCCAGGTAATTCACGTCCATCTCCACCTCCATCCTCACATCACCTCTGCTCTGTCTTTCCTCTCTTCTTCCAGAAGACAAGTCTCTATAAGAATGCTTGTCAGCCTGGGCGCGGTGGCTCACGCCTGTCATCCCAGCACTTTGGGAGGCTGAGGCGGGTGGATCATGAGGTCAGGGGATTGAGACCATCATGGCTAACATGGTGAAATCCCGTCTCTACTAAAAATACAAAAAATTAGCCAGGTGTAGTGGCATGCGCCTGTAGTCCCAGCTACTTGGGAGTCTGAGGCAGGAGAATCGCTTGAACCCGGCGGGCAGAGGTTGCAGTGAGCTGAGATCGCACCATTGCACTCCAGCCTGGGCAACAAGAGGGAAGTAATACGGTCTCAAAACAACAGCAGCAACAACAAAAAGAACGCTTGTCATTGGACTCAGGGCCCACTCTAACCCAGGATGATTTTTATCTCATGATCCTTTATTTAACTGCATTTACAAAAACTCTTTTTTCAAATAAGGTCACATTTGCAAGTCTCAGGGGGAAGGACATATCCGTTGCGGGGGTGGGGTCTGGGGGACAGGACACACCCACCATTCAACTCACTACACAGTGTGTTAAATACAAGGGCTTTATTCTCCTCACTTTACAAGAAGTCTCGGGGCCGGCAGCTGCTAGGCCCGGTATATTCCCTCCCCCTCTCTGAGTTCTGTTGGGTTTTCCCTCATTGTGCAAGAAAGAGACCTCAGCTGACTTTGTTATGTGAGCAAGGGGTGGGGAGGTGACAGCACCAGTCATATCTGTTCCGATTGCCACCAGATCACGAGTTGTCTTAGACCCCACCCAGCAGACATCTCCTTCCCAGGAAGAAAGGCTGCAGCAGGGTGGAGGTGGATGAAGTGTCTATCATGGGTGGAGAATACGGTGACCAGCACACAGTCCCCACCCTCAGGGAGCTGAGAATTAGTTTCACTACACCCCCAGGACAGCCCGGCCTTCAGGTTCATTTAGCTGCAAGACGCAGAACCCACTGGTGGTGAATTCTGAAAGCGCCACCCACTTTGATGCAGGATCCCATGCCCCAGCCGCTGGGGGAGGTGGCCACATACAGCCTTCAGCCATCAGACCCCTCAGGGACCAACTCAGCTGCAGAGCGTGGCCTCGCCAAGGTCATGCTCTTCCCAGAAAGTTCCCACATCCAAAGACCTGATCTTTTTGACTCGATTGGGAGACTTTGAAGGGCCGTTCTGACTCCAGAGGTTCGCATGGTGTCAGGGCTCAAGTGTGCTCTCTCCTGGGCTTCCAATTCCACGATTGATAGGTGGAAGTTTAAACCCCAGTACCTCCAAGTTAGTCTCTATTCAGAGACAAAGCCTTTAAAGGTTAATTAAGGTAACAGGAGGTCATCGGGGGTGGCCATAATCCAATATGACAGGTGTCTTATAAGAAGAGGAAATTAAGCTGCAGATACATGGAGGGAATACCAGAGGGAGACACAGGGAGAAGACGACCATCTACAAGCCAAGGAGAGAGGCCTTGGAAGAAGCCAGCCCAGCTGAGTGTGGTGACTCACACCTGTAATCTCAGCACTTTGGGAGGCCGAGGTGAGCAGATGGATCACTTGAGGTCAGGCGTTCAAGACCAGCCTGGCCAACATGGTGAAACCTGGTCTCTACTAATAATACAAAAATTAGCCAGGCCTGGTAGTGTGTGCCTGTAGTCCCAGATACTCAGGAGGCTGAGGCACAAGAATCACTTGAACCTGGGAGGTGGAGGTTGCGGTGAGCTGAGATAGCACCACTGCACTCCAGCCTGGGCAACAGAGTAAGATTCTGTCTCAAAAAAAAAAAAAAACCAGTCCAGTCAACACCTGATCTCAGATTGTCAGCCTCCAGAATTATGAGGAAATAAATAAATTTCTGTGTGAAGTCCCCCAGGCTGCAGTCCTTTGTTACTGCAGCCTAGCAGATGCACACACATGGGTTGGCCAAGGCTGTGGCCCCACATCCCAGCTCAGCTGCTCTCTCCACCCGCTCCTGCCTCCTTCCCCTCCTTCCCATGGGTGTCTATCCCAAGGGCAGTCTTTGGTCAACATGGAGCAGCCTGATGCTCTCAGAGGCGCCTTCCAGGGGACCCAGACCGTGCCTCCACTCCTGCAGCCTGATCTAAGTGGAGCCTGTAGGGAGGGCACAGGATATACTTGGAGGCACGGAGGACAGGAATGCACGGGCCTGGGGAAGGACTGCACCTGGAGCTGGAGAGGAGTAGCCTCTCCCTAGCCCCTGCCTATGTGTCTCTCATCCCCTCTCTGGGTGTCTGCTTCATGCCGTGGATTCCCCAGGAAGACCTACCCTCTCTGTGGCGCCCTCATTGCTGAGTCTATGTGATTTTTCATTTCCAGGTCACCCCGACCCTCCTCCTCCGGGATGCTCTGCTGAAATTCTCAGATAATCTGATTGGCCCCACAGTTGCCCATGTGGTCAGATGGTCACCGGCAGGGTCCCCCCCCCCCTGGTCTCCGGGAAGTGAGTGCAGTGGGCGCGTCTACCCTCTTTTGAGTTGATGTCTTCCTGAGTGGAGGCCCACAGGGCTTGCTTTCTTTTACCAGTGATGGGGAGCGTCCTGTGTCACCTGTGTTGTTACGGCACATTCCTCAATCTGATGAGAGTTTGAAGGCCTCTGAAGCCCAGGACTGGGTATTAGACCTCTGCATCCTCCCCTCCTCCCTTACACCCGAGCTGTGGCCCTCAGCCAGGCCTAGCTCAGAACTGGAGCTTAATGAACATTTGTGGATTTGAGGACAGAGGCCAGGATCTCAGATCAGTTTAATTCAGTTTCTTTCTTGATCATAGCCCATCCCTGGGATTGTGCCAACTGTCTCCAAGAGGTATGAAATGAGGGGCCGGGGGAGCAGCTGAAGGCCGCAGTCCTATACAACATTAATTTATTTAACAGCTGTTTTGCCTATTGTGGTAAAATATGCATGCCATGCAATGTATCATGTTTGTACTTTGAAATGCACGGTTTTGTGGCATTCAGTACATTTACATTGCTGGGCCACCATTACCACCATCTATCTTCAAAGTTGTTTTGTCAGCTGAAAGTCAGCACCCATTAAACAATAACTCCTCATCCGCCTTTCCCCGGAAGCCTCTGGGAACCATCAGCCTACTTTCGGTCTCTTTTTTTTTGAGACGGAGTTTCGCTCTTGTCACCCAGGCTGGAATGCAATGGTGCGATCTCAGCTCACCACAACCTCCACCTCCTGGGTTCAAACAATTCTCCAGTCTCAGCCTCCCAAGTAGCAGGGATTACAGGCACCCACCACTATATCCGGCTAATTTTTGTAGTTTTAATAGAGACGGGGTTTCGTTATGTTGGCCAGGCTGGTCTCGAACTCCTGATCTCAGAAGACCCGCCTGCCTTGGCCTCCCAAAGTGCTGGGGTTACAGGTGTGAGCCATTGCAACCCGGCCGGTCTATATGAATTTGTCTACTCTAGGTATTGCATGTAGAAGGAGTCATGCAGTATTAATCCTTTTATGACTGGCTTATTTCACTTAGCATAATATATGCAAGGATTACCTATGTAGACTGTGTCACCATTTCCTTCCTTTTTAGGGGTGAATAATTTTCCATTGTATGGATATTCCAGATTTTGTTTATCCATTCACCTATCAGCGGACTCTGGGGTTATTTCCACCAATAGCTTTTTTAAAGAAAAACAATTAATTTCACATTCACCGTTGTACTCCGTTCTTTATGTACCTTACTCAGTTAATCTTTCCAATAGCTTAGGAGGTATCATTATCGTTATCCTCTTTTAGGTTGAAAAAACTGAGATTTGGAAAAATGAAGGAATTTGTCTTCCGTCACCCAGTAAGCTAGTTCCAGAGCCCAATTCCCTCCAGGGCTGTGTGACACTACATGCTTCCCGCCCCATGGCAAATGAAACCAGGATAAGGTAATCAGCAAAATTCCAGATGAGGACATTTTACATGGATAAATGACCTAGATTTTGCAAAAACTAAAATAGAAGAAAGAAAAGAAAAGAAAAGGAACCTAGAAATTAAAAGAGGTTTAATAGAAAAATCAACCAAATGCGTGGACTTGTTTGGATCTTGATTTTAACAAGCTGTGACTTCACTGTGAATTATATCACTCCAAAGAGTGGTGTAACTGGGGATATTTGAACAATGATACTTACTTACGATTATTACCATTGTGGTGTATTAATGGAATAATGTTTCTGTTCTAAAATGAGAGAGACTGAAGGTGTTATAAACAGAAATATTTAGAGATGAGACAAGATTTTGGTGTCTGGGCCAGGCGTGGTGACTCAGGCCTGTTATCTCAGCAATGTGGGAGGCCGAGGTGGTGGACCACCCGGGGTCAGGAGTTCAAGACCAGCCTGGCCAACATGGTGAAACCACATCTCTACTAAAAAAACAAAAGTACAGAAATTAGCCGGGCGTGGTGCTCATGCTTGTAATCCCAGCTACTTGGGAGGCTGAGGCAGGAGAACTGCTTGAACCCAAGAGGCAGAGACTGCAGTGAGCTGAGATTGTGCCACTAAACTCCAGCCTGAGTGGTGACAGAGTGAGACCTGGTCTCAAAATAAAAAAAAAAGAAGAAGATTTTGGTGTCTAGAATTTGTTTCAGAATATTCCAGAAGTGGGAGACAGGCAGCAACGTGTGGGGGAGTAGATACAGATGAAATAAGAATGATCTATTGGGTCAGGCGTGGTGGCTCACCTTGTAATCCCAGCACTTTGGGAGGTCGAGGGAGTGGATCACGTGAGGTACGGAGTTCGAGACCAGCCTGGCCAACGTGGTGAAATCTTGTCTGTACAAAAAGTACAAAAATGAGTCAGGCTTGGTGGTAGGTGCCCATAATCCCAGCTACTTGGGAGGCTGAGGCAGGAGAATCACTTGAACCTGGGAGACAGAGGTTGTCGTGGGCTGAGATTGAGCCACTGGACTCCAGCCTGGGTGACAGAGCGAGACTCCATCTAAAAACAAACAAACAAACAAACAAACAGAAAGATTGACCTATTGATAACTGTTGGAACCTAGAGATTAAATGAAACTCAAGAGGCATATCAACCAAATGGAATGTAATAGGCCTTACTTTAATCCCAACTCAAATAAATCAAGAGTGAAAAATGATTTATGAAACAACATGGAAGATTTGAACTCCACATTTTTGAATGATATTAAGGAACTATTGTTAATGTTTTAGGTGTGATAACAGTGTGGTGGTGAAGTTTAAGAAGCTTAAGAGTGATTATATTTTGCAGATACAGGTTCAGCTCCACCCAAAGTCCCCACAGTTTTATCTGGGGGTCCCATAGTGATGTCTCACATAAGTTCAAAGACAGGCTCATTTGTATTTTTCACCTCTGGCTTCCTCCTTGAGATATTGCACCACTGCCCAAGGCTGCCTGGGAAAACTGCTCCTCTGTGTGAAGCTGTCCTTTGGGGTGACTTGAGCTCTGGAGGATCAGAGCTGGGCTAAGCCAAGGGGGGTCAAAGACCAGTGAAGGAAATCGCCCTGCAGTGGGCTGTGGCATCTGTGCTTTATCTTTCCCTCTTCAACAAGCCTCTGCATGTTATTTCCTGTGTTAAGAAACCCTGTGATCTGGAGGAACCAGGCCTGGCTACTCAAAGTACTTTGTCCCCTTGACAATGAAGACTGGCTAAGAAGTAACACGGACGCATGCAGGAGGACTGATCCCCAGAACGTGGGAAGAAAGACACTCTCTTCTTTTCATTTACATTTCTAAGCTGGAGCTCATGGACTAAATCTCTAATAAGAAAACCCAGGAGCTGTTGGTTGGCCTCTACCTTTCACCCTGTGGCCTGCGGCACAGGGAAAGCTGGCTTGCAGAGAACAGAGAATGGAGCAGGTGGACAGGGAGCAGCAAGGAAGAGACACAGCCTTGGCAGCCTCCCATCCCGGCCCTGATTCTAGGTTGTTCCTGAGGTTTTGCTGCATCCCTGATCTTGTGCTTCAGGGAACACCCTGGAATGCACTCCATTGCTCTCAATGTTTGCTAAAACTCACTTCAACTGGCTTTTTGCCCTTTTGCAACCCAAAGGGTCCGAATGAATACATGCATTGTTCTTTTTTTCTTCAGACACCTATGCATAAAACTGTTCCCTTCTTTTCAGTCTTATAAAAGCAACGAGCAGCCAGGTGGGGTGGCTCATGCCTGTAATCCCAGCATTTTGGGAGGCTGAGAAGGAGAATCACTTGAGGTCAGGAGTTTGAGACCAGCCCGGCCAAAGTGGTGAAACCCCATCTCTACTAAAAATACAAATAGTAGTCGGGTGTGGTGGTGGGTCCCTGTAATCCCAGCTACTCAGGGGGCTGACGCAAGAGAATTGCTTGAACCTGGGAGGCAGAGGCTGCAGTGAGCAGAGATCTTGCCTGGGCAACAGAGCGAGACTCTGTCTCAAAAAAAAAAAAAAAAAAAAAAGCAACTGCCTTTAAGCAAATGAACATATGCAAACCAATCCCTGGGCTACCAGCCCTAAGCCTAGCCCCAGACTTGGCCAAAAAAAAAAAAAAAAAAAAAGTCCCTTAAACACAACCTATAACTCACAACTTCACTGAGTCTAAATGCAATAAATAGCAATTGTGAATATGAACTTGCTCAGGTTGTCAGATATGATGAAAAAGAAAGGGCCAGAATTCACATTTAGGTCAACCTGTATAGAAAGTGTTTCACCATTTTGCTGTATTTGCATATCAACCAATTTTTCAGAGCTTGATCTCAAAGAAGTAATCTGGGACTCATCTATAATCCTGAAAGTAGGAGTCTTAGCTGCAGATTCCAGCACCTCTCTGCTGCTTTGGTTAGCCTTCACTGCCATCAGCCAGGCCAGGCAGGAGGGGGAGGTGTCCTGTCCCCTGCACCACCGCCCCTCACAGTTGGAGGGGCACTCAGCACAGATGCAAATCACACAGGCTCAGACGCTCACCAGCTAAACCCCAGGGCCTCTCCAGAACAAGGATAGGTGAAGACAACTCTGACTGAGAGGACACAGGCCTGGTGTTCAGCCCAGGAGATAGGCCAGCTCAGAGCGTGGAGCTCGAAGGAGGGCGGTCACAGCCAGAGAGCAGGGACTCTCTCAGACAGCTGTTTCCTGCTGGGATCTGCTTCACAGAGGCTGCAGCGCCGCCCGCACACCCCTCCCAGGGGTCACACCATGGCCTAAGGGGAGGAAGTTTTAAAGGACCTTGGGAAATCAGGAGGCATTAGTGCTGAAAAGGCCCCCTGGGAGCACCGAGGCCCTGCTGATCCACGATGGGCCCATCTGTAGGACCACGAGGCCTGATGTGGAAGAGAACAGCAGGCTAAATCCAGGACTGGTCTCTACAGCAGAGGGAATCGCAAGCCTGTTAGCAAATGAAGAACCAGCACTGTCAAGAGCATGGAGGCCCCTCATCGGGGTTCTCAATACCTGCCTACTCCTTGGCATCAAAGGAAAACTAGAACAAAGATTTCCACTGAGGGGGCAAAGGCTGTGTTTATCTGCAGCACAGGCAAGATATTTCCCAGCTGTTTCTCTTACCTACAATCTGGGAACGTTGTCTACAGACTTCTTTCAGTAACCCACAAGCAGAGGTGTAGAGAGCTGGAGACCCTGAGGTTACGGAGCCAAGGAGAGCCCAATCACACAAATCTAGCCACAGCTGGAAGTCCTTGGAAGCAAAGGACAGAGAGATCTCATCAGCGAGATCCAGGCCTTGAGAATCTCAAGTCATAGATCAGGGATCATAGTTCCAATCCCTACCTCCCCTTAGGCCATGATGTGACCTCATTCTCTATATCCCAGAGAGAACAGTCAATCAGAGAAGACGTCCTCAGTCCTGCTGCACCCCAAGCCTCCTTGTTTTCCCCTCCATCCCGGAGCTCCATCTAAGGAGGACCTCTTCCTGTGTAAGGCACATAAGCTCTACCTCCTCAGGAAAATCAGCTATTACTTATGTCTCCGCCCTATACCATCAACAGTAGTTAGCCTTCTCCACAGAAACAAAGCCAATAGGATGGATGGATAGGTAGATGATAGATAGATAGATAGATGATGGATAGATAGATACATAGATAAGATAGATAAGAAATAGAACAGATAGATACAAAAGGTATAGATAGATTAGATAGATGATAGATTAGATAAGAAAGATAATAGATTAGATGGATGGATAGATGGTAGGTAGGTAGATAGGTAGATAGATAGATAGATGGATTAGATAGATGGGTAGATGGATGAATGGGGTACCTGTGCAGATCATGCAGGATTGTTGCATAGGTACCTACATGGCAAGGTGGTTTGCTGCCTTCATCCCCTCATCACCTATATCTGGTATTTCTCCCCATGTTATCCCCTCCCCACCCTCCCCCACCTTGTGCTGTCCCTCCCCTAGCCCCCAACAACTGACCACAGTGTGTGATGCTCCCCTCCCTGTGTCCATGTGTTCTCATTGTTCAACACCCTCCTATGAGTGAGAACATGCAGTGTTTGGTTTTCTGTTCTTGTGTCAGTTTGCTGAGAATGATAGTTTCCAGATTCATCCATGTCCCTATGAAGGACACAAACACATCGTTTTTTTATGGCTGCATAGTATTCCATGGTGTACATGTGCCACATTTTCTTTATCCAGTCTATCATTGATGGACATTTGGGTTGGTTCCAAGTCTTTGGTATTATAAACAGTGCTGCAATGAACATACATGTGCATGTATCTTTATAATAGAACAATTTATAATTCTTTGGGTATATACCCAGTAATGGGATTGCTGGGTCAAATGGTATTTCTATTTCTAGGTCCTTGAGGAATCGCCACACTGTCTTCCACAATGGTTGAACTAATTTACTCTCCCACCAACAGTGTAAAAATGTTCCTATTTTTCCACATCCTCTCCAGCATCTGTTGTCTCCTGATTTTTTAATGATTGCCATTCTAACTGGCATGAGATGGTATCTCAATGTAGTTTTGATTTGCATTTCTCTAATGACCAATGAGAATAAGCATTTTTTCATATGTTTGTTGGCCTCATAGACGTCTTCTTTTGAAAAGTATCTGTTCATATCTTTTGCCCACTTTTGAGTGAGTTTGTTTGTTTTTTCTTGTAAATCTGTTTTAGTTCTTTGTAGATTCTGGATATTAGCCCTTTGTCAGATGGGTAGATTGCAAAATTTTGTTCCCATTCTGTTGGTTGCTGCTTCACTCTAATGATTGTTTCCTTTGCTGTACAGAAGCTCTGGAGTTTAATTAGATCCCATTTATCTATTTTGGCTTTTGTTGCCAATGCTTTTGGTGTTTTAGCCATGAAGTCCTTGCCTATGCCTATGTCCTGAATGGTTTTGCCTAGGTTTTCTTCTAGGGTTTTTAATGGTGTTAAGTCTTATGTTTAGATCTTTAATCTATCTGGAGTTAATTTCAGTGTAAGGTGTCAGGAAGGGGTCCAGTTTCTGCTTTCTGCACATTGCTAGCCAGTTTTCCCAACACCATTTATCAAACATGGAATCCTTTCCCCATTGCTTGTTTTTGTCAGGTTTGTCAAAGATCAGATGATTGTAGATGTGCGGTGTTGCTTCTGAGGCCTCTGTTCTGTTCCATTGGTCTATGTCTCTGTTTTGGTACCAGTACCATGCTGTTTTGATTACTGTGGCCTTGTAGTATAGTTTGAAGTCAGGCAGCATGATGCCTCTAGCTTTGTTCTTTTTGCTTAGGATTGTTTTGGTTATGCAGGCTCTCTTTTGGTTCCATATGAAGTTTGAAGTGTTTTTTCCAAGTTCTGTGAAGAAGGTCATTGGTAGCTTGATGGCGATAGCATTGAATCTATAAATTACTTTGGGCAGTATGGCCTTTTTCACGATATTGATTCTTCTCAACCATGAGCGTGGAATGTTTTTCCACCTGTTTGTGTCCTCTCTTATTTCCTTGAGCAGTGGTTTGTAGTTCTCCTTGAAGAGGTCCTTTACATCCTTTGTTAGTTGTATTCCTAGATATTCTCTTTGTAGCAATTGTGAATGGGAGTTCACTTTTGATTTGGTTGTCTGTTATTGGTGTATAGGAATGCTTGTGATTTCTGCATATTGATTTTGTATCCTGAGACTTTGCTGAAGTTGCTTATGAGTGTCAGGAGATTTTGGGCTCTCTGCAGAAACCCTACAAGCCAGAAGAGAGTGGGGGCCAATATTCAGCATTCTTAAAGAAAAAAACTTTCAACCCAGAATTTCATATCCTGCCAAACTAAGCTTCATAAGTGAAGGAGAAATAAAATCCTTTATGGACAAGCAATTGCTGAGAGATTTTGTCACTACCAGACCTGGCCTACAAGAGCTCCTGAAGGAAGCACTAAACACAGAAAGGTAAAACCAGTACCAGCCACTGCAAAAAAGAACCAAATGGTAAAGACCAATGATGCAATGAAGTTCATATATTTTTTACTGGAGCATGTATAAAGGGTATAACTGAGCTCACAAACTTGATAGTTTTGTAGACCAGAAATAGAAGAGAAACATACAGCAGAGAGTAAGGCTGAGTGTTAGTGGGAAAGACCTTGGCTTCTGGGTGTAACTAAGCTATTTGGCTCCAAGGAAACAGGAACTGAATATACTGTAGGTGAGGCAGGGTTCAGGGCTAAAACTAAGACTGGTGGATTCTCCACTTTAGGACAAGAGACTGCTAAAAGCTCTCACAAACAACTGCTTGAGGCTTTAGCTTATGTGAAACTGAGGGACTAGGTGTGCAGTGATCACGACAGAACAAGAAGCAGGACCTGAACTAAGCCACTTGCTCACTGAGTGAGCCACCCACATTGCCAATAAACAAGAGCTACCATCATCAGTACGAGGTTCAATTAGCAGGTAGATAGAGGAAACTCAAAACTCCTAGACAAGAAAAGAGTAGACAGAAAAAGAGAGAAAAGTTAAGGATCAACCTTTAAGTGAACCTGAAGACAGAAAGCACAAAAGATAAAAAGAAATCTATCTCCAAGGGATAATAGCCAATAAATCAATATTGATAGATTTTTTGCTTCAAGTGAAACTAGTATAGTAAAACAATCTGACAAAGAATTTAAAATAAATGTGTTCCAGGTATTAAAAACAGAAAGTGAAGGAATAAGATGAAATAAATAAGAATATAAAATTGTGAAACAAAAATAGGCAGAAATGAACTTTTAAAAAATGGATATGGAAAAGAACCAAGTATTAATCTTGGAAATATAAAATACAGTTTCTGAAATTTTAAAAAGTCTAATAGATTGGATAAAATTTCAGACTTGGTACAGTTATAAAAATAATTGAATTGAAAGATGATACCAGAGAGTTCATCCAAAAATATGGCACAGAGAACCAAAGTTTAAAATTAAGTATAACTGAGAAAGATGGAGAATAATTGGAGAGGCTACAACTTACAGCATAAGGAAGTTGCAGAGAAAGAGAGTAAATAAAAAATAATAAAAGAATGATGGTTAAGAACTTTCCAGAATAGTAGAAAGACCAAACTCTCAGGCTGAAAGTGTATTCTGAATGAGGTTGCTGAACATCCAAATAAAGAAAATCTTAAAGATAATGAGACAGAAGAATTAGATTATCTAAAAATGAATCACATTTAGACTGACGGTGATTTTCTCATGAGCCGCAATGAAATCAGAGATAGTAATGACAACAGCTAACACTTGAATGGTACTATGTCCCAGGCATAATGCAAAGTACTTCTTGCATATTAACTAATTTAATCTTCACAACAATTCTGTGAGATGTGATTCTTATTATCCCCTTTGTACAGCTGAGGAAACTGAGTCAAAGGAAGTTTAATGGTCTTGCCCAAGGTTTTGCATCTAGTAAGTAGAGAAGCTGGGACTCAAACTGAGCTGATCTGGCTCCAAATGCTCATATTTACTGCTCTATAATGCTTCTCACTGTAGATAAATATGTTCAAGGTAATGAGAGAAAATAAATGACGATCTGAGATCTTATTTCTAGCTAAATTAAGAAATGTTTTGGCATACAAAAATTAAAAGACATATATTACCCATAGACATTCATTTAGAGAATTATTAATGTATATATTTACACGAGAAGAAAAATTAACACAAAGGGAAGACATAGGAGTCAAGAAACAATGAGGACTTGATCATCTGTTTGCTAAACTTAACTAGGAAGTATAAAAATTATTAATTTTTTTCTTTTCTTTTTTTTTTTGAGACAGAGTCTGACTCTGTTGCCCAGGCTTTAGTGCAATGGCGCTATCTTGGCTCACTGCCACCTCTGCCTCCCAGGTTCAAGGGATTCTCCTGTCTCTGCCTCTCGAGTAGCTGGGATTACAAGCATGTGCCACTATACCTGGCTAATTTTTATATTTTTAGTAGAGACGGGGTTTCACCATGTTGACCAGGCTGGTCTCAAACTCCTGGCCTCAAGTGATCCACCAATTTCAGCCTCCCAAAGTGCTGGGATTACAGGCATGAGCCACCATGCCTGGCCAAAAATTATTAATTTTTAAAGAAGAGATAAAACTTAGTTGACAATAACAAGGTAAGTAAGATGATAATTATAATATATTTATATTTTTTTCATGATTTAAATGAGTATAGAAATATAAAATGACTTCAATTTATTTTGTATGAATTATAAAGGTAACAATAAGGAATAGAAATAAAGTCTACAGCTTTCGCACTGACAGAGAGAAAAGAGTAAATATAGAAAATTTTATCAATGCAAGAATACTTGGAAGGAAAAAAGGAAGCAAAGAAAAAGAATGGCAAATAGAAAGTGCAAAATAAAATGGTAGAAATTGCTTCAAGTAGATCAGTAATTGCAATAAATGTAAATGGAATAAATTCATTGATAAAGAGGTAGGGATTATCAGATTAAAGTTTTTAAAATTCTGGGGCATACTGTCAAAGCCACATCGCAAAATTGTAGTAAAGGTAGAAAAAAGATATACAATATCACACAAATAATAACAAGAATAATGCTGGGATTATAATATTTATATCAGATAAAATGGAGTTTAAGGCAAAAAAAAGTAGTAGCAACAAAGAGGGATAATATAAAACATTAAAATAAATGACTTTCTAAGAATATATAGTAGTAATAAACTTATATGGCTTTACTAATGTAACCTCAAAATATAAAAAGCAAAACTAAATTATTTTCAAAACATGGGGAAAAAATTGTTATAATGGAAAATTTTAACTGGTCTTTTAAAAATGTTTCATAGGGCACTGTGAAAAAAAGTGTTTTATAAAGTTGACAAAAATATTTAGGAATTTAAATTTCTAAACAAAAACATTAAATACCTTAAAAATCTATATAAAATGTTGTATCCATTAAATAAAGAATACACATTATTTTCAAATACATGGGGAACACTTAAAAAGTGATCATATGTTAGATCACAATATTTTCAAAGAGACAAAATAACAAAGTCCACATTCTCTGTTCAAAATGCAATTAAATTGAATGTCAAACTTCTAAACGTTTGGAAACTAAAAAAATGCACTCTAAACAACAGATGGGTAAGAAGGGAAATCATAATGAAACAGAAAATATTTTGAACTGAAGAGCATTCAAATGATTACATATCAAACAAGTATACAGCTAAAGAGATACTTTTGGGTAAATATACCCACCCCCCTACCAGCCACACACACACACACTCCACCTACCCAGTTCCCTTGCCTGGAAGTTGCTTGCGTTTCCAATTTCTTTTGTATTCATCCACAGATATTCAAACCATACGCAAGCATATGTGTATAGGCTTAGTAAGGTGCAAAACGAAGTGTGTAATATGCTACCATTGGTATAAAAATGTTATAAGAAATATGTACAAATTTCAATTAATATGTCTTGAAGATATTCTTTTTTATGACTGCATCATATTAATTGTACAACCTGCGAATCATTTGCATTAAAATCAGAAACAAGACAAGGATGCCCACTCTCAACCAATTATTCAGTACAGGAGTTCCTGTCTAAGGCAAAGCTGGAAAATAAATAAGGAGTATAATGATTGGAAGAGAAGAGGTGAGACTTTTTATATGCAGGCAATATAATTACCTGCATAGAAATTCCTCCTCCCAAACCCCAAGAATATCCACTGTCAAATTATTCAGATGAATATATGAGTTAAACAAGATTGCTGGATGCAGAATCAACATTTTAAAAATGGTTATGTTTTTATATATTTTTAATTCAGAATTTTAATTGAAAAAAATCTCATCATAGCATTATGTGTCACATCCGCCAATCATCATAAAAAACAAGAAAAGAACATGGCACCTGCAGGCTAAAACTGGAAAAATCCCAATAAAGTTTTTTTGTTTGTTTGTTTTGTTTTTGTTTTTAATCGCATTGCTTCGTTTGCCTGTGCCTGAGCCAATGATTGTGGTGCAGGGAGAGATGGGATCTGTGATTAACAGTCTTTGGTAAAATACATAAATGAGGCACGGAAGGAACAATTATCTCCAAATAGGTGGGGATCGTCAGTAGCAAACATGTTTTTTGTCTACTACATGTCTGTCTCCCCAGTAAACAGCTCATTAAGGGAAAAGACAATGTTGAATTGTCTCTTCAGCACCTAGGCTTAGCACTGTGCCTTACACGTGATAAAGTCTCAATGAGTAATCAGTGAATGAATGAGCGCATGTGAGCCAGGACCAACAAGCCTGGATCAGCCTCTCCTTTGCACGACGACCAAGAACCTTCACAGCTGGGGACAGAGACTCTTCACCAAGCCCCAGCTGAGTGAGTGGGAAATGAGGGAAGTAGCTGAGATTGATGGGATCACTTAGAGGACAAACGTGACTGCCATCCAAGGCAATGATGCCGGAACCTTGAAGGGAAGTGCACACATTGAACTTGGCTGTATCCAACAAGGTTAGTGGTTTCCAGGAGTGTAGGGTCTCCTATGTGTTGGGTGAGGACAGTCTCTCATTTTGCTCAGCATTTTATGGGACTGATTCCCTTTCATTTCATGCCCTAAGAGAAGTTAGTGATCCTATCTCATTTTCTTTTTCTGAGACAGGCTCTTGCTCTATCACCCAAGCTAGACTGCAGTGGCATGATCATAGCTCATTGTAGTCTCCAACTCCTGGGCTCAAGAGATCCTCCCACCTCAGCCTCCTGAGTAGCTGGGACTAGGTGAGAGCCTCCATATCCAGCTAATATAAATGTGTGCGTGTGTGTGTGTGTATTGTGTATTAATATATATGTGTATATATACAAACATATATATATATTTGTAGAGATGGGGTCAACATAGTGAATATTGCCCAGGCTGGTCTCAAACTCCTGGCCTCAAGTGATCCTCCCACCTTAGCCTTCCAAAGTTCTGGGATTACAGGCACGAGCCACCACGCCCAACTGATCTTGTCTTTTAAGTACAGACAGAACCCCCAATGCTGCTCTCTTTAGCATTGATACCACCCTAGTTAAGAACAAAAAGGGATAATGGGAGGAAATTGACATTTGAATATAGCCAGAGATTGGTGGAAATCTTTTAGGAGCAAGGACTCCTTCTGTCTTTGCCCAAGCCATGCCCTCTGCTGTGACACCACATTGTCTCCTCCCAAGGCCCCAGTTCTTTTTGCCCTTTGAGGCTGAGCTCATATCACACTTCCCTGGGGAAGTCTTCCATGACTATTCACCTCAGAGGGCATCTCTCTGGATACTGAACTCCTGTAGCACCATCACCAATATCGAATTCTCTTTCTGCGCCACATTTTTTTCCTCTTGGAGACTTTCCTTCCTCCTGACACTTTGGGAATCTGATGGGCTGTCAATCAAGGGGAACTGCCTTTCCACCACCTGAGGAGCCATGAAACTCGGGCTGGCCAACCCAAGTACCCAACTCACCTGGATAAAATGATGGGTCCAAGAGTGGGCAAAGGAACAAAATGGGTTCTGGAGGGGGAGGCTTCTTCTCCTTCTGAAGGACCATGGCTGGAGCCAATGAGCATCAGGTTTTCTGCAACATGGGAAAAGTGTGAAGAAGTGAGGCCACACCGAGGAAAGCCAAGCTGAGAGTTGGGCAGAAAACACCCTGATTATATCACAAGAGTGCCCTGGGTTTAGCTGTGCCTGAAGCCAGACTACGCTAGTACTTGAGTCAGTGCTTTTCCCTTTGTCTTGAAATGCTCTGAATTTGAGTTCCCTCAAACCAAGAGTCTTGATCAATTCTCTCTCTTATTATCAGGACCACTTATTCAGCACAGAAAATTATTGCAACCCAGTAGAGCTGGTTCCTCAGAATGTCTCACTTATTTACAGAAAGATTTGACTAACTCTGCTATATGGCAGGGACATCAGGCCAGACTCTTGGCTTCTTTCTCTATCAGCCCTTGTTTCTTTGTTTTCTAAAAATTTGTTTTTCAGCCTTTCTTTTTGCACACGTTTTTCTCTCCATATGGTCTATCATGCTTTGGTGCCAAAATAATTTAGAGGCACATCAAATTACTTAAGATAGCTTATGCAGGATTTCCACTGCTCTCTGGCTTTGTCTGAGCCTCTCCCTTTGGGGTGTGTGTGTGTGTGTGTGTGTGTGTGTGTGTACACTGTCTCCTTCCCTCACTCACTGCTCCATTTAGGAAACAGGTCTACACGACGTCACAGCCCCATTCTCTGAATGCTCCTTCTCAGCCCAACACCTCACTTGAAGATAGCCTTTGCAGAATCAGGCGCTCTGCCGGGGAAAGAATCCCTCTCCTAATTCCTCAGCAGATTCCCAGATTTAGGACCCCACTGGGGTGTTCTCTGATACAGTTTCTTATCTGTGTTCAAGGAGCTGGAGAGCAAGGATCTGGCTAACTCTCCTGTCACCATCTCAGGCTCTACCTTAACTTAATCACCCTTTTAGCCTGTGAGTAGTTGCTCTAGAGCCCACAATGGCTCCCTAGTGCTACCCACATCTAAACCAACCTCATGCCAGAAACAGCCCTGCTTAGGCTAACTTCCTTCCTGCATAGTCTCTCTCCATCCCCCAGATTGGTGGGCTGACCCTCTTCCTGCTTAATAAAAAATATTAAGCTCATTCTCCCCTCAAAGCTTTTGCTCTTCATGCTCTTCCTGTCTGGAATACCCTTCTCTCTTCTTCCTTCCACCTCCAAATCTTAAAAGCCAACTTCAAGTCCCTCCTCTTCCGTGCAGCCTTCTCTGATTTTTCTAGTTCATGATTTACCCCCTTTCTGAATTGCTCCATAGTTAGGACTGTACAGCTCGTTATTTAGTTGTTGCACACTTCGGTATTTGAATCTATCTTGCCCCTTTACTGAAATAAGTGTTTATTGAATTTAAGGATCATTTCTTTGTTTGGTTTTTTTTTTTTTTTTTTTTTGAGACAGAGTCTTGCTCTGTCACCCAGGCTGGAGTGCAGTGGCGTGATCTCGGCTCACTGCAAACTCCACCTCCCGGGTTGAAGCGCAGGTGCCCGCCACTACGCCAGGCTAATTTTTATATTTTTACTAGAGATGGGGTTTCACCATGTTAGGCTGGTCTCGAACTCCTGACCTCAGGTGATCCGCCCGCCTCGGCCTCCCAAAGTGCTGGGATTACAGGTGTGAGCCACTGCACCTGGCCTAAGGACCATTTCTTAAGCATGTTTTATTCCCCCTCACTCCATCTCAGCATCCAGCAGGGAGACAGTTGCTCATACATTGTATGTCATAGGCGTCACAGGCATCATCCTGGGAATTTGTGTTAGAAATACAGATTCCCTGGATCCTCCCCTGGAGAGTCTGACTTTCAGTAGGTTTGGGGGTAAGATGCTTGGATCTGGATTTTTAAAAGCCCCATGATGTAAGGCGTTGCTGAAGTGAGTTTGGAAAACAGTTTGGGTGAGTATATTGTCAAGCCCCAAATCAAGATGCTCATCTGGAAAGCTCAAGTATTTTTATGAGATAAAACCCACAGGATATTTTAAATGTGTAGGGACTTGGAAACCCCAGGGGTGTGTGGTTGTCCTGCACTTGGCGATGGGGCTCCATTTTGGAGGTCACATAGTGTGATGGCTAAGAGCATGGGCTTGGAGTCTAAGGGTTTGAATACTGGGGGTCACTCCTATGGGTCACTCACTGCGGGACTTTGGACAATATAACCTCTCTGAACCTTCGATTCCTCATCTGTTAAATACAAGAAATAATAGAAGCCACTTTCCAGGATTACTGGGAGAATTCAGCAAGGTCCCATATGTAAAGCACTCAGCTCCATGCCTGGCACAGAATACATGTTTGTAACAAGTACTAGTAGGTATTAAATTATTGAAGTTGGAAAATCTGCCAACTTGTAGAAGTTTTCGATCCAGGAAACTCTGTCGGTGAGGCACACTCTCCATTGCTTTTGAGAGGAAGCACTAGGGAAGACCTCTTAGTCCTAATGCAAGTGTTTACCCACCACTAGGGAGGAGGAGTCCAATAGCATGACGCAGCTGAAATGCAGACTGAGAAGTTAAGTGCTCTATTTATTATGCAAATTGGGAGTGCTCCCACACTGTCTCCTTGCTGAGTTAGAGAACAGTTTTCTTCCTCAATCTGTATTTATGCAGCATTACAACTGGAAACCATTGTTTGTTTCTTGGAAGTGCGTGTCCCCTTGTCCTTTCTTTGCTCACAAGAGATTGAAGGGACAGCCAGGACCTAGCCTTGGCCAGGATGGTGTGACCACCATATGGTGTCATTTAAGACCAGCACACCCAGGGTTTGTAAATGCACTAGCTGTGTCTTATATGCGGCAGGGGGACAAGTCCAGTAGGTGGAATGGGGCTTCGCATGCAAGCGATAGATCAGTGGATCAATGGATCAGTGGGTCAGTGAATCACTGGCTGAATGGGTTTCTCCTACAGGCTGTGAATACTCCTATGGGTCAAGAAAAGAACAGGGTCTTAGTCTGGGCAGAGGGAAGCTTTCCTTCCCTCTTAGGGACAAAAGGGCACTTGGATCTGTACTACAAGGGGACAAGAAGCTGGGAAAGTATCACTCTGGGGGGAGGTTCATGGCCTCTGGTACCATTTTGGGGGCAGGGGTTCAATGGTTCTGTGCCACATGGAATTCTGCCAGGGAGGTGGGAACTCTCAGCTCAACCAGTAGGTGAAAAACACTCTCTGGTTTTAGCTTCAGTTTCCATAATTTTTGACAGGGTCTTGTGGGAAGAATTTAGTGGCAGAAATAACTTAGCAGAGATCATCCCTTCCTGGGGCGGGGAGCGGGTCTTAGTGATGGCTACCAGCAGAGAAGCTAATGGGGTAACCCAAGAAACCTTCCTGGAGGAGGAGATGTTGGCTGAATCACCAATCAGCTCATATCACTGAGCCAGATGCTTGTTGTTGGCTTTGGTGGGGGGTCAACATAGACCCCACAGCCCCCCTCATTATCCTCAGAATTGGCACTCCTCAATGTCTTACAGGGATGATTTCAGGGTTCAGAAATTCTGACTCCCAACCCCCTTGGGTCCACTTCCCCTATCATCATGCAGGGCCATCTCCCTGGTCTTGGCTTGCCCTGTGACCACACTGCATTATCCCTCCACATGCCCTGACACACGCTCCGAAATACCAGGGTTCCCGTGAGTCCAGCCTACCAGGAGCGAGGCTTGCCAAAGCCGTGTCCCAGCCAAGCGAGTGGCCTGCGGAGTGAGCCATAGAACTGCACTCAGCCCAGTTCCAAGCTGGAAGGTGAGGGCAGCCTCCCAACTATTTCTTCCAACCTCAGAAACGATTCAGTGCTGACAGTTCACATGAGGTCCGCCTGACATCTCCGGTCAGGAATGCAACTTGCTGTGGATTCTGAGGCAAAGCGGCAAAGAGAAAACCATTAGGAAGGAGGGAAGTCATTAGCTGATGGGATGACCAGCATGGACGAGGAACCCATCTGCCCTTCCCCGAGGTGCCCAGGAGCTTGTGTGTGGGTCAACGTGAGCCTTCTGGGACTCTGACCACTTGAGACCCAGAATATCAAAGGTCTGGTAGCCACAGCCCCCTTTGCATCCATAAATCTTTGCCTCTCACAAATGAAGGGAAGAAAAAGTGGCAGGAGGCAGAGCTGTAGCTAGCAGTTTTGCCAACATGCATGGATTGCAAACATAATTTATAAAAGGGTTCAAGGATGGAACAGAGGAGGCATGAGGAACTTCATTCTTGACCACCTCAAAGCACCCTTGACCTCAAGGGAACTCCTGCTACAGGCTCCCTGCCCTTGATCTTCAGACCTGCTCCATATATTTTTGTATCCTCTAACACACCCCTGCTGTGGCCTGGCTGACAATTTCTGCTGGCTGCTACCCCCCAAACCAGGGCTGGCTTGGCTCAATACACAGGGGGCACTCTGGGCTCTAGAGCATGTACTGGCTGGACATATAGTCATCCTACTGGTGGATAGAGGGTACTCGAGCATGCTTCTCAAACTTTCCTGTGCTTAGATTTATCTGGGCTTTTGTTAAAGTGCAGATTCTGATTGAGTAATTTTGGATGGATCCCAGATTCTGCCCTTCTAGGAAGCCCACAGTTGAGGTTGAAACTTCCAGTCCACGACTGCACTTGGAAAAGAAAGTGCTGCAAGGCTCAGCAGCTACTGCTGTGAGATCAGCACTTGCAATTCTTGTACAGAGGTCCAAATTGCACTCTCATTAAAAACAGCAGCTGACTCCCTGCCCTCACAGCTGCAGCCACTTAGCCCCCCACCAGCAGGCCCAACTCCCCAAACTCAGGTACCCAACATCCTGAAAGATACAAAGCGGCTGTAGGGGTTGTTATTCCCCCTCTATACACTTCGCACTCCTCTTCTCAGTGTTATATTCTCCTCTGCAACCTCCCCAGCTTCCTGTTGACCAGCCTCTCTGCTTCACTCTCCGATGCCAGGCAACAACCTGCTGCTGGTGCCATTGGATGAACGTCTGTGTGTCCCCCCAAACTCATATGTTGAAGCTCTAATCCCCAATGACTGTGGTGGTGTTAAAAGGTGGGGTCTTTGGGAGGCAATTAGGTTTAGATGAAGTCATGAGAGTAAAACCCCTGCTCTGAAATTAGTGCCCTTATAAGAAAAGGAGACCTCTCTCTCTGACATGTGAGGACACAGCAAGAAGGTGGCCATCCGCAAGCCAGAAAGACAGTCCTTACCAGAAAACGGAATCAGCCGGCACCTTGATCTTGGACTTCCCACCCTCCAGAATTGTGAGAAACTAATGCTTGTTGTTTAAGCCACACCGTCTATGGTATTCTGTTATAGTAGGCTGAGCTGATTGGGTAGGATACCTGGAGCGCCTGGTCCCTTCATGGGCAGCACTATGAATGAATACAGAGCTCTCCTCATTACTCCAAAACCATCAGTGCCCAGCAGGCAGAAAAAAAAGAGCCTCCTTTTCTGGGTCCCAGGTTGAAAGAGCAATCTCTGCCTTTTCTGTGCTGCTACTGTTACCTGGAACATATAACCATAATATTAGTCACGGTGTGATTGCGTTCTCCATCTACATGACTGTCACTTCTGCTATCCTTGAGGGCAGGAAGTAATAATGCAGAGCTGAGCACATAATGTATATTCATCGAAACAATGACACTGTTATTCCTGGTCCCTCTTCCCTGGAAGGTCCTTCCCTCACATCCTTGGAGACAGCCACTGTGTCTATCCTGTAGGGGATGTTTCTAGTTTAATAGCTCCAGTTTCTCCAACCCCAACCAACACTTTTATTTAGAAGTGTTTAAGACACTAATTCTGAAGTTTGGCTGCTTGTTACAATTAGCATGGGAGTTTTTAAAATACTGAGTCTAACCCTCAGAGATTCTGATTTATTTGGTTTGGAGTGTGACCTGGCCATCGGGATTTTCTTTTAAAAGCCCAACACTGCTAATGTGCAGCCAGGTTTGAGAGCCACTAAGAGCCAGGAAGTTTAGGTTCCTACCCAGCACTGTAGTCTCCAGACAGCACTGCTGTCCGGCCTGTTCTAATCGTAGGTCCCTCAGTGTGAGTGAACAGGCTCTTGTCTTGATCTTGAAACTAGCTCTTTCTAAGAAGAGAGGGCACAGGGCTACAATAGTAAGGGACCAGAGGCTGGCCTGAGACAGACCTACCATTTAAATAGTCATAACTCGAGGCAATTGTCTCCACCTGTCTAAGCCTTCGTTTCCAACCAATAAAATGGGATCAGGGTGTAGTTAGTTTCCACTGGATAACAAACCATCCCGAAATTTAGTGGCTGTACTAGTCCATACCCAAGACTGAGCAATTTACGACAGAAAGAGGTTTAATTGGACTTACACTTCCATGTGGCTGGGGAAGCCTCACAATCATCAGGAAGACAAGGAGGAGCAAATCACATCTTACATGGATGGCAGCAGGCAAAGAGAGATTGTGCAGGAAAACTCCCCCTTATCATAGCCATCAGATTTCGTGAGACTTATTTGCTATCATGAGAACAGCGCAGGAAGACCTGCCCCCATAATTCAATTACCTCCCACCAGGTGCCTGGAATTCAAGATGAGATTTGGGTGGGGACACAGTCAAACCATATCAGTGGCTAAAAGCACAAACATTTATTCTTTTGCACACTCCTGTGGGATGGCTGGGCATTTCTGTTCTGGATGGACTCAGCTGGAGCTAGATGGTCTAGGGGGGCCTCCTGCAGATGTCTGGCAGTTGGCTTGACATCAGCTGGGGTGACAGAGATCGCTTGCTGGCATCTGTGTTTCTCATTATCAGGCAGGCTGTCTCAGGCTTGTTCACGTGGTGGTTGCCAGGTTCTGAGGGAGTGAGCCTCAAGATGCTTTTCAAGCCTGTTTGCTAAGGTCCCATTGGCCAAAGCTAGTGTAGTGGCCAAGGGGAAACTTCCCTTTCACCCTCTTAAGGTCTGCTGAAAATCAGCTGACAAAATAGGCAGATTAATAGGAGAAAAGACATACAAAATTTATTTTAACGTGGGGGAAATTGCAGGAGAATATTACTCAGTAACAATGGGGTCCAGATGCTCATATAACTTTCTCCATAGGGAAGTGGGGAGATGGGAAATGTTGGTAATTCTTTTGAGGAGCAGTAAATGATTATTAGGGAGAATGAATGGAGCCACAAGACTAAAATTAAATTGTAAATTATTCTCTCTGGAATCTGAGCAAACCTGAGAGACAGATACTATCTTATAAACAGATCTGTCCAGTCGTGGTGACATTCCTCAGTCTTCATTTCTGTGACAGATAATGAGATTTCAGGGACGGGACGGGAGGCAGTTGTTTCACTTGGTGGGTCAAATCTTCGTGAGCTAAGGGAAAAGCCTCTTCCAGTGTCTGCGGGTCTCCAATGGCCTTGAATTTGAAATAGTCATCATACATGGGTGCCATATTTTGGGGGAAATTCTCTGAGTGTCTTCATTTATCAAGGTTAGCAGAGCCATGTTTGCTGCAAATGTTTCCCTGCAAGTCAAGCCATTAATTCATTGATTCCTCCTAGAGATTAATTAATTCATTCATGTATCCACCATAGAGATGCTGGTTGTGCGCTTTGTGCCAGGCATTGTACCAGGTGCAATGAATTTTGAAACAAGTGAAAATAGACCCTTACTCCCAGGAATTTTATCATCCACTAGGAGGGGCATGCAGGTAAATAGAACCCAGAGTCAACTTGAACTTCAGATTTGTATTCGTATGTGTTTTCTCTGCTTTTGCCTGTTTCAACTTGCACACAGAAATCCTCTTTAGCGTTCCACATCAGACAAATGTGTTTGTAAGCAATATAGACTATATGGGCAGCTTCGCAGGGGAAACAAAGGGTAATATGGTACCCATCACATCAAACGAGCCATCAGCTCAAATAACCCATCAGATGTTTCTGTTCTTCCAAGTTCTTTCTCAGGTGCTCACCCCCAGGGGTTTTATTTTTGTCCCAGCTTCAATAGTTCCCTCTCTCCTCTTCCCAGAACCTCTTTCAGAAGTACACCCCTTGGCTGGGCCCGTGGCTCACGCCTGTAATCCCAACACTTTGGAAGGGCAAGGGGGGCAGATCACCGGGTCAGGAGTTCGATACCAGACTGGCCAATATGGTGAAACCCTGTCTCTACTAAAAATACAAAAAAAATTAGCTGAGTGACGTGATGGCACATGCCTATCTCAGCTACTCAGGAGGCTGAGACAGAAGAATTGCTTGGACCTGGGAGGTGGAGATTGCCATGAGCTGAGATCGCACCACTGCACTCCAGCCTGGGCAACAGAGTGAGACTCTGTTTCAAAAAAAGGAAGTACGCCCGTCTCCTCTCTCTGTTATGCAAAGCAAAGCAGCTCTCTCCTGGCTCCCCCCGCATCAAAATATTTCTTCTCCAATTTACCAAATTAGATCCACCCTGCTTAGAAGTCAGTATTGGAACCATCTTGTGCTATTAAACCAGGCACTTAGAGATCTTATTTCTTGCCTCTCATCCAAAACAATTTATCAAATTGTTTATTCCAGTGTTCTCCTCAAGAAGATACTTCTGAGTAAAAATTTCCTCCCTCTTCTTCCATATACAACTACGTCTAAAATCAAGCATGTTGAATTTTGTGCAAGAGCAACAGGAAGAAGTAAATATTATTTTCTTCCAGACAGGGTCTCAATCTATTGCCCGGGCTGGAGTGCAGTGACAAAAATGACCTCTGGTCATCCTCACTGCTTATTATATGCCAATTATAATGCATTAGCATGCAAGAGACACTCCCACCAGTGCCGTGACAGTTTACAAATACCATGGCAACATCAGGAAGTTACCCTATATGGTCTAAAAAGGGGAGGAACCCTCAGTTCCAGGACTTGCCTACTCCTTTCCCAGAAAACTCAGGAAATCCACCCCTTGTTTAGCATATAATCAAGAAATAACCACAAGTATACTCAATCAAGCAGCCCACACCACTGCTCTGCCTATGGAGTAGCCATTATTTATTTATTTGCTTTCTTAATAAATATGCTTTCACTTTACTCTATGGACTTGCCCTCAATTCTTTCTTTCTTTTTTTTTTTTTTTTGAGATGGAGTCTCACTCCATCAAGCAATTCTCCCTGCCTAGGCCTCCCAAGTAGCTGGGATTACAGGTGCCTGGCACCACGGCCAGCTAATTTTTGTATTTTTAGTAGACATGGGGTTTTGTCTTGTTGGCAAGCCTGGTCTCAAACTTGTGGACTCAAGTGTTCTGCTCACCTCGCCCCCACAAAGTGCTGGGATTGCAGACATGAGCCTCTGCGCCCAATGCCCAAATTCTTTGTTCAAGAACCCTCTGTTGGTGTCTAGATTGGGACCTCTTCTGGTAACATTACCATAAGAGCCTTTTCCAGCTGGCTAACTGAGGAGAAAACAGGCCAAGCCTTTTTACCTGTTCACGGCGCACAGAACAAGGAAGAGAACCCAGTGGCCCTACGGTTTCTGTGGTTCCCCCAAAATGTCTGCATGTCATTTGTGACCTTGGTTTAGTTTGGCAGGGATGCGCTGTTGCTGCCTTTCAGATGCTTCGGATCTAGAGTAATCTTGGCACTCAGACATCCCCTTGGCCTCACACAATAGGATGCCTAGAATCAGAGCAAGCCACGGAGTGCAAAGAAATTCCTCAGTCATGACAACATTATTGTGTTCTTTGTATCAGAAGCAAGCTAGGTGAGAGAATTCATTCATCTTTTACCATACCGCAAGGGACAGAAGCAATTTTTCTCCCAGGATTCAGGACTAAAGGAGATGGTCTTCTGGACTTCTCTGGGACATTTAACTGAAATTGCAATTCACCAAAAAAAAAAAAAAAAAAATTATCCTTTTGAGATCATCCCCAGAAGTTAAAAAAAGAGTAGTCGTCCACTTGGAAGATGCAAGAAAAGGTAAGTACACATGTCATTTGAAGGGGTGTGTGTGTGTGTGTGTGTGTGTGTGTGTATGGACTCTTTCAGTTGCAAGATACAGCAACTCAACTACAAGTGGCTTAAGCAAAATGGGGGTTTTATTTGTGTTGTAGAAAAGTCCAAGATAGAGCAATCTTCAGTCATGGCTGGATCCAGGTGCTCAGATGATGTCTTATGAGTTCTTATCCCTCTCCCCTCACTCAGCTCTGCTTCGACATGGCCACCAGCAGCCCCAGACTTACATTCTGCCAGCTAGACACATCCCTGGAGGAATGTGTGCTTCTTTCCCAGAAGTCTTTTTTAAAAAGCTCCAGGCTTGCATCTCAATAGCCCAAATTGGATTTATGGTCCATCCCTACACCAATATGGGTGCCTCGGATTGGCCAGACCTCGGTCACACACTCCTGAAGCAGGGTGGGGGTAAGGCAGACTCTAACCGAACTAAATGGACTTTAAAAAAAAAAAAAAAAAGGATGATATTACCAGAAAGGAAAATGGTTTGGCCACAGCAAAGGATGCCTGTTGCAGTGGTGAAATGCCTTTGTAATGGTGAAATAAATAAGAGGGAGAAAATAAAGGCAGCTGATAGGGTGCCCGCAGAGGGCAATGAACAGGTCTGTCCTAGGTGAACTTGGGTCGGCAGGCTTGGTTCTCAAACCAGCTGCCTTGATTAATGGTAAAAACAATAACATTTCAGGACCTCAAACACATTTGCTTAAATTTCACTGAAGTGTCCAGTAAGTGCTGATGTTTCACCGTCACCCAGGGTTGCTGTCGCCCTTGGGCAGCCGGGGTAAGCAGGCAGCTGTCTATCAGGACTGAAGGAAAGAGGTTTGAAAGCCAAGACGGAGAAGTCCAGAACTTGGCCTGTGCAGTGCATCATAAAGGAAGGAGGGAAGAAGGAGAAGCCCTGGCAATCTGTTTATAAATATTTTTGCTTGTTTTGGATGCCATGAAAGCCTCATGTACTGGCTCTTGACTAATAAAAACAGGGAAAACCAGGCTGGAAACCTGGCTGTGTTTCTGCGCACAATTAGGTTTGTTTGTTTAGGTCTCTTTTTATTTGTTTTCAGATGACTCAGATATGAATACTGCAAGGCCTTTCAAAGTGAAGTGTTCATATGTGTATTTTAGGTCTAAGCCTTCGCCAAGTGCAGAAAGACTTGGCTCCCCTGAGGTTATTTTCCTGTCCAGGGGTTTTTCAAACTTTCAAGTGGAGCTAAAGAATGCTATTGCAAGCCAGGTTCTTTTTCTTAGCAGACCCCAGCTTGGGGTTGTAGGGGGGACAGGGATTGCAAACATACAAACACAAAAATCCCCAAACAGTGCACAAGGGCACCCATTGTGCTGATCCCGGCACTGCCTCTCTCTGATGGCTTTACCAAATGCATACTTTGGTCCTCTCTGGAAACCTCTTCAGAGTCTGCCTCCCTTTCACCAGACAATCAAGTCCAGAGGTGGACTCTCCCTTCCTCTCTCTCTGGATCTGTCTATAAACTGTTCTGCTTTCAAGATTCTCCTTTTTATTGCCATGGTTTGGAGTCTGAAGCCTCCTATAAAATGCGGAGATATTTACAATCTGGGAAGCTGCCAAGGACCTGGCTGAGCTCCTACATCTAAGCGTGGTGTCTCCTGCAGGAATGGTTTGCTACTGGCCAGTTGACCCAGCATCCAGGGCCTTGGGAGGGGTCTGGGGGAGAGGTTGAACAGTAGTCTTTCCCCCCAGGATAGGCAGGATGCAAGCCAGGCAGTGATGAAGACCACTCTGATCTCCCTTCTTGGAGATGAGACTTCTTTCCAGTAACCCTGCCTCTGCATTGATGAATCACAGGATCAGGGACAACCTGAAGTGGTCCCAGCTGTTTTCAAATACTCAGGATCTACGTAGGCACCAGAAGCAGGTTTCCTAAGCTCCCTGAAAGCTGGTCTCAGCCTAAGAGTCTCTGACAGCCTCCCTTGCTCACTGCCCATGTGAAATAGAAGACACTGACCAATGCATTGGCCAGAGAAGCACTTTCCTGCTTTAGTCACTCCAGCGAAATCGTCCGGTAGCCCAGAGCGCATTTTTCAATGCTTTTTTCCCTCTGAATTTGCCTCTCAACTCTTCTGCCTTTAAGACTCTCCTCTTTCAGTGTTCCAGCATGGAGTCTGAAGCATCTGAAACTTTTGGGAGAAAGATTTATTCTGAAATTTACATATTTCAGGAATGTCTTTTTTTTTCTTCTTTTCCCAAACCACTGTCTTCCAGAATTGTATCCTGGGGTCAAAGAAAAATTGGTCCGATTTTGCACCTTCCACACACCTACACTGCTGTGTCAGCACAGGTGGTGATGGGAATAACGGCCCTGCGTCTCAGCAGACTCCGAGATGAGGACTTGAGTGTGCTTTAGTCCAGCAGTGAGCCCAGGAAGCAACTCAGTGGGGAGGTGACCCTGGGCGACTGGACCTCAGTCCTCTTGGGAACCCTCTAAGAGAAGGAGGGACTGGAATATGCCCCTGATTGTCCCACTGAGGGACAAGGAAGCTGGCTCTTACTTTTGAGGGTTGCTGTTGACATCTTAATGCCTGGGCACTTCCAAGTACACTGCCAGTCAGGGAACGTTTTCAGGCAGGGAGAGAATGTGTAGCTTTCCAGAGGCCACTCCCAGGTAGGCTGAGGGGATTTGGGAAGGGCACCAGCCATGTCTATAGCATCTTCTATACTACAGATCACCTAAGTATCTCATGAAATCCAAAGTAAATGTAGACCATCTCACCTTCTCATTAGACAAATCTCCAAAATGCTCATTGTCACTCCAATGGCACCAGTATGAGAAGCTGGGAAAAGTCTAGTTAATTTTTAAAAAGTATTATTTTTTATGGAATTTTTCATGTTTGTTTATTTGTCACCATTTTCAATTTTATAATTTGTAGTGATTTTTTTCTCATTGTCGATATTTTCATTCTTAATTTTATATTCAGAGTTTGTATTATTTTTCCTAAAGAGGATCCAAAATGGCATTAGCTTCAGGCCCCAAGGAAAATGGATCCAGGCCAGGCGCAGTGGCTCATGTCTGTAATCCCAGCACTTTGGAGGCCAAGGCAGGAGGATTGCTAGAGCACAGGAGTTGGAGACCAGCCTGGGCAACACAGGGAGGCCTTGTCTCTGCAAAAAAATTTTAAAGAAGTCCTCATTGCCCTGGCTATGCCACATAGTATGGCCTTCTAGAGCCTATGAAATTCATAAAGGTCTCCCCAAAGTGTTCCCAGCTACTCAGGGACATGAGGAAAGGACCAGTTGTCGGAAAAAGACTACCATCCTTACTTCACTCTGCCGGCCGAGGCAGGGAAGTGGGCTGATAGGAATACTTAGTGGCCCTCGTTGAAGCCACAGGGCTGGAAAGCAAAAGATTTGGGTTCAACTCTCAGTTTGTTGTCTATTTGTTTATTTAGCAAATATTCCTGGGCTGCTTGCTAGTAGGTGGCCAGTGGGGGATGGTGACGGTGAAAGCTGGCAGTGAGCAGAGGCCAGTATAGGATCTAGAAGGCCATACTTGTGACATAGCCAAGACAATGAGTAATTCTTGTGATTATTATTCAATTAATGTTTATTTCATTGTTTATTGAATCCCCTGTCTTCTTTTGAGGTTCAACTTCTTTCTGAAGACCCCTTTTAGTAGCTCTTCACTGATGTCTGTGAGGGGTAAACTCTCTCGGTCAAGAGTGGATCCATTTTTAGGACTGTTTATTTATATAGAGACAGGGTCTCAGTCTGTTGCCCAGGCTGAAGTGCAGTGGCACAATCACCGCTCACTATAGCCTCCACCTTCCTGGCTCAAGCAATCTTCCCACCTCAACCTCCTGAGTAGCTGGGACCACAGCCCCTGCCAGTATGCCTGGTTAGTTTTTAAAATTTTTTTGCAGAGACGAGGCCTCCCTGTGTTGCCCAGGCTGGTGTCAAACTCCTGTGCTCTAGCAATCCTCCTGCCTTGGCCTCCAAAGTGCTGGGATTACAGACATGAGCCACTGTGCCTGGCCTGGATCCATTTTCCTTGGGGCCTGAAGCTAATGCCATTTTGGATCCTCTTTAGGAAAAATAATACAAACTCTGAATATAAAATTAAGAATGAAAATATTGACAATGAGAAAAAAATCACTATAAATTATAAAGTTTAAAATGCTGACAAATAAACCAAACATGAAAAACATCCATAAAAAATAATGCTTTTTATTAATTAACTAGACTTTTCCCAGCTTCTCATACTGGTGCCATTGGAGTGATGATGAGTATTTTGGAGATCCGACTAGTGAGAGAATGAGATGGTCTACATTTACTTTGGACTTCATGAGAGACATTAGGTGACCTGTGGTCCTCTTCATGTACAGCTCAGTTATTCAGTTATTGTTGTGTGTACAGATGTTGGAATGGCTTCCAGAAATACTCCTACCATCCACAGGCTCACTTGCCTGGTACTCAGCATCAGAGATTGGATGGAGATGCAAATAATCCTGCAATGTCTGGCACTAAAAATATGTGGATAGTGAAGAAACAAGATTTAAGATGTATGGAATCACAAGATACTCTGTAGAAAACTCTTCCACTTAGCAGATACCTAAAACTGTAAGTAGAGGACTCATTCATATGCAGTGTCTAGTCAAATGAAAGATTTTTTTCCATCTGAAATATATTTGAGAATGCGGTGCATACAATTATAAACACACCATAAATTTGCAGCTCATATGTGAAAGGAATTCATAAAGGTCTTCCCAAAGTCAACAACAATTCTAAACATTTATATGCCAGTACCAAAAGTGAGTTGTAAAGCTGAAATTTTTTTTGTTTCATTTTTGAGACAGAGTCTTGCTCTGTCTCCCAGGCTGAAGTGCAGTGGCATGATTTCAACTCACTGCAACCTTCGCCTCCTGGGTTCAAGCGATTCTCCTGCCTCAGCCTCCCAAGTAGCTGGGACTACAGGTGCACACCACCACACCCAGCTAATTTTTGTATTTTTAGTAGAGATGGGGTTTCACCATGTTGGCCAGGATGTTCTCGATGTGTTGACCTCGTGATCCACCTGCCCCGGCCTCCCAAAGCGCTGGGATTACAGGCGTGAGCCACCTCACCTGGCCCAAGCTGAAAAAAAAATGTTTAAACTTTCCATAACTTAAAAATGAATTCGATCTGCCATGTTAGAAAGAAGACTGAATTATCTTACTATTCTTTCTATAAAAAGTGATATTACAAAATCATCATATTAAGAGCTAGTGAAAGGATGTGTAACTAAAAATGAAAACTGTCTAAATGCAATATCGTATCCTTGATCGGATCCGAGAACTCAGCATGCTCAGCACAATTTCTCTTGTGAGAGAGCAAAGACACGTAAACAGAAGTCATTGCGGAACTTCTGGGAAAGCTTATGAAAGCAGCCAAGCCAAGATGGAAAGGCACACATTTTGCCTTCACCCCTCCTCCTTCCTGTGCTAGGAAAGTCACTGCGATAGGGCTGCAGCAGTCATCTTACAGCCACGAGAGGACATTAAAGATAGAAGCCAGTGCTAGAAACGGTGGAGCGGAAAGACGAAAGGACCCTGGGTCATGGGTGATAAGATGTAGCCACCATATCAACCCTGAATGGCCTATTCCAAACACAGTAGGAGAATGGATCAACGATCTCTTTAAAGCTGCCATTAATTGGGATTGCTGTTACATGTAACTGAATCTAGTCCTAAATGATAAATCACCTGACCCCATCTTGGGGATCCAGGGACAATTTCCTGCCGATCATGAAAGATAATTAGGAAACAGGTCAGGTAAAGGGTAGTAGGCACATTAGAGGCTCCAGAGGACAGGTTTTATTTAAAGAGCTGCAGAGAGCAGCTGATGTGGTTTAAGGAGAATTTCAGTATTGGATTTCAGCTTTAGGAAACAACGAACATAACTATCTCATTAGTAGCTATACTGACGACAGGGGAAAGACTGAAGACAGGAAAACTAGGATGAGCGTTGATGTGACAATTTATGCCAGGAATGAGATCCTGAAATAATGCTGCATAACAGTGCCGAACGTCAAGGGCTGTGCGGTCAGCAAGAGCTGGGGACCTATCTGGGCTTTGTCACTCATCAGCCATATGACCTGGAACAAATGACTTAACTTCTCAATGCCCCTGTTCCTTCCTATTTCCATGGCATTGCTAAAAGAATTAAATGAGGCCATGTGTGCACAGTGCTTAGGACAGCACACGTAAGGGCTCACTAAATCATTGCTATTACAGTTGCCAGGCCTCTGGCAGTGAAAGACAGGTTCTAAGCAATAAGATGAAATCAAGAGAATGCTGAGACCGGTTGGATGGGGAGAGAGGCGGGTGAGAGAGGAAAGGAGGGAGAGCTGGGATTGGTGACTCAACGCCTGTAATCCCAGCACTTTAGGAGGCCGAGGCAGGCAGATCACAAGGTCTCGAACAAGGTCAGTTCGAGACTAGCCTGGCCAACATGGTGAAACCCTGTCTCTACTAAAAATACAGAAATTAGCTGGGCGTGGTGGTGGACGTCTGTAGTCCCAGCTACTCGGGAGGCTGAGGCAGGAGAATCCCTTGAACCCAGGAGGCGGAAGTTGTCGTGAGCCCAGATCATGCCACTGCACTCCAGTCTGGGCGACAGATTGAGACTCCACCTCAAAAAAAAAAAAAAAAAAAAAAAAGAGGTAGAAATGTCTCTCGAATTTCTGTAGAAGAAACAATTTGGGGGGGAGAAAGACAATGAGTTTAGTTTTGGACCTGTGGAGTTGGCGGTGTCTCTGGGCCATCCACATGGAGATGGCAGGTACTCATCTGTACTGGCAGATACCGAGGGAGTGAGGATCTGAGCTGGAGACAGACTGGAGAGCTCGGGGGGTGGATGAGATCACAGGCCTAAGGTGAGCGTGGAGAATGAAAGAGGGCCCAGAAGGAGCCCTGAGGGTGGACCAGAAGGAGCCAGCAAGAAACCAGAGGAAAACGGGATGAAACAACCTAAGAAGAGACTTGGGAGTGCCCCCAGGAAGTTCAAAGGAGAGAGAAATCAAAGAAGTGTTAATTCCACTAACCGGAGGCCTATGGCTCACGCCTGTAATCCCAACCCTTTGGGAGGCCAAGGCAGGAGGGTCACTGGAGCTCAGGATTTCGCGACCAGCCTGGGCAACATGGTGAATCCCCATCTCCACAGAAACAAAAACAAACAAGCAAATAGCTGGGCGTGGTGGTGCTCCACTGTACTCCCAGCTACTCAGGAGGTTGAGGTGGGAGGATGGCTAGAGGCTTGGAGGAAGACAGAGGTTGCAGTGAGCCAAGATCACACCACTGCTCTCCAGCCTGGGCAACAGAGAGACCCTGTCTTAAAAAAAAAAAAAAAAAAGCACTAAATGCTGCAAAACCGTCCAAAAAAATCTACTACATGAACATTGGGCTGAGGGGTAAAGAGGTCCTCAGGGACCTTGGCCCCTGCTGGCTAGAGGTTATGATGGGGCCGGAAGGCAGAGTCTGGGGGGCAGGGGCAGGGGTGGGGGGGAAGTAATTAGAACTCGGGATCAGGAAGAAAGCTTGTGTGAAAGTGGGAGAGAGTTCTGCAGTAGCCAGGAGATGAAAAGTGGAAGAAAGTAAGGTGGAAGGGAATGGAAGGCAAGAGACCCAGGAAGGCAAACGCAGGCTTGATGTCCATGGCAGGAACCCCAGCTGGCCCTAGGTCTTTGCCATGTGCCCAGAGTGTGGAAAATCGCCCACTGCGGTGCAGGAAAGCCCAGCTGCCCAGCAGGCATAAGAGGAAAATTGGTGGGGAAAGTCTCCAGCCTGAGCTTGCATGGACAGAGGGCAGAGAATTCAATGAAGCCAGAAGGAAAGAGAATCGTGGCTCCCATCTACTGAGACTCAACATGGCCAGGCACCCGGTCCAAAGATGTGGCCACCTATGAGGTCCTACTTATTTCACCAGTGAGCACCTGAGGCTCGGCGAGGTTAAGGAACGGGCCAGCGCCAGTGAACCAGGGCCTTCAACCCTGTTTGAGCCTACAGAGGTAACCCTTAGTCACCAAGCACAGCTGTGTAAGGGACAAAGACTGCAGAACTGGCCGGAGAAGACTTAGGGGGTGCAGTCCCAGGGGAGGGGGATGGGCCTAGTGATTTTAGATAGAGAGGGAATGGGCCTGAGTGATTTTACACAGAGAGGGGGATGGGCCTGAGTGATATTTACACAGAGAGGGGATGGGCCTGGGTGATTTTAGATAGAGAGGGAATGGGCCTGAGTGATTTTACACAGAGAGGGGATGGGCCTGAGTGATTTTACACAGAGAGGGGATGGGCCTGGGTGATTTTAGATAGAGAGGGAATGGGCCTGAGTGATTTTACACGGAGAGGGGATGGGCCTGGGTGATTTTAGATAGAGAGGGAATGGGCCTGAGTGATTTTACACAGAGAGGGGGATGGGCCTGAGTGATATTTACACAGAGAGGGGATGGGCCTGTATTTATAGAGAGAGGGGATGGGCCTGGGTGATTTTAGATAGAGAGGGAATGGGCCTGAGTGATTTTACACAGAGAGGGGATGGGCCTGAGTGATTTTACACAGAGAGGGGGATGGGCCTGAGTGATTTTACACAGAGAGGGGATGGGCCTGAGTGATTTTAGATAGAGAAGGAATGGGCCTGAGTGATTTTACACAGAGAGGGGGATGGGCCTGGGTGATTTTAGATAGAGAGGGAATGGGCCTGAGTGATTTTACACAGAGAGGGGATGGGCCTGAGTGATTTTACACGGAGAGGGGATGGGCCTGAGTGATTTTACACGGAGAGGGGATGGGCCTGGGTGATTTTACACGGAGAGGGGATGGGCCTGGGTCATTTTACACGGAGAGGGGATGGGCCTGGGTGATTTTACACGGAGAGGGGATGGGCCTGGGTGATTTTACACGGAGAGGGGATGGGCCTGGGTGATTTTACACGGAGAGGGGATGGGCCTGGGTGATTTTACACGGAGAGGGGATGGGCCTGAGTGATTTTAGATAGAGAGGGAACGGGCCTGAGTGATATTTACACAGAGAGGGGATGGGCCTGGGTGATTTTACACAGAGAGGAGATGGGCCTGAGTGATTTTAGATAGAGAGGGGATGGGCCTGAGTGATTTTACACAGACAGGGGATGGGCCTGAGTGATTTTACACAGAGAGGGAATGGGGCTGAGTGATATTTACACAGAGAGGGGATGGGCCTGAGTGATTTTACGAGAGAGGGGGATGGGTCTGAGTGATTTTACTTGCAAATACAGACGAGGGGCTCCGCGGCATAGTCCGACCTCGGGGGGATTCACTGTGAGGGTGACAGGCCAGGCTGCTCCAGGCAAGCAGGACCTGCGGGGCCCTTCCCAGGAGGGGGCAGCAGCGCCTTGCACAAAGCCAGCCCGCTTGGCTCTCAGCCTCAGGGCTGAGGTGATGGGAACCGCGGCTTCCCCGGGAAGGGGCGTCCCAGGGGACCTCTTCCCGGCCAGGGAAACCCGGCCTCTGGGCCTGGGTGAACGTGCCTTCCCGACCATCCCGGCAGGCCTCAGGCGCTGGGGACAGCCTCCCGCCCTCCTCCTGAATTTCTTCTCCATCCTGGCCAGCCCCCACCCACCCCTGGTGAAACGGAGACCCCACGACTAACTCAGGCCCCTCGACACAAGCCCTCCCGACTCTGCGGCAGTGAGCCCTGCTCGGGAGGCGGAGCTGCAGAGCCGACCCCGCCGCCGCAGCAGGGGGCCCTCCCCCAGGCTGGCCCTGGGGCCCCCAGGACTCAGAGTCACCCAGTATACAAATATATCTCCTACCGCACCTCAGATGCGAAGGGAAAACCGAGGATCACTATTTTGTTTAGAACTAATCTGATCTCTCTCTTCTGAGCGTCACCCACTAGTTAGTGGGATGGGAGGATACATGAAATGTCCAATCCAGTTAAACTGTGAGCTGATGTTTTAAACCCTGCAGTAGTGCTGGGTCTTTAGAAAAAGCGCTCTGTGTCTCCGAGAGCTGCTGCTTGCCCTGTCCCTCACTGCAGAAGCAAGGGTATGGGGACGATGGGGCTTTCTCCGCCATGGCAGCAGGGAAGTGGGTTCCTTGGTCCCGTGAAGGTCCCTGGTCCGTGAAGGTCCCTGGATGTGTGCCCACTGCTGTCTGCTGGTGTTTGGGGAGACGTATTTTGCCCTTTGGGGGAGGTGGCCTGGATCATGCTGAACCTCCTGGCCTCCAGTACTGAATGTGTGCCCGTTCTTCCAGCCCAAGCAGTGCCTCGGGTGGGCTGCAGCCCCAGAGCTCTCCCCATACCCCTAATGGCTCTCCAGTCTGTTCATCCGGAGGTCCAGCCCTTCGGCGTGTCTTATAACAGCCAGCCCCTTGGTGGGTCCACTGGTTCTCGACTCAGTATCTGTGCCCCGTGGGACTGAGGGGAGCCCTGGGAAGCCCCCCCAGGCTGACCACACAGAGCTCTTTCTTCGGCTGCAGCCTGGGTTCTTAGGGGGCAGCTCATGAAGTGGCTTTCTCTCAGAGTCCTGAAGAATGGCACTCATGCCTCTAACACTATCCCTCTGTGGACCAAGAGATGGGAAAGCCAGGTCCTCCATCAACTCTGTTGATGGCTTGGCTGTTCTCAGCCAGTCCACTTCCTTCTCCTTTTTAAAGATTCCCAGGTACAGAAAGAGCATGGTGGGCTTTCCCTTGACTTCCTTCTCTCCATGTTTCCTGGTTGAGCCCTGAGCCCTCAGTGACTGGCTTTGGTCCTGAGCTGTGTATTTTGGAAATCCCGAGTTCGGTGCTTTAAGATTCGTCTTGAAATACCAAGAAAGAGGAAGAATAATTTGAAAAATCCCTTCTCAGAACAATGGTCTGGCTCCTCAGGCAGTAACTTTCTGCATAACCTTATTTTGAATGACCGAAGCTAAGTATTGCCTGGGTCTCTCTTGGGATTCCTCTAGTTGAATCTGCCCACACAGTTTCCCCCTCTCCCCCAGCACGTCCCCACTCCTCCTGCTATAGCCAGATGGATATCAAGGGAGAAACAGGGCGAGTGGGAAGCAGAAGAGAAAGCATGTTACTGCCTTAAAATGGGATCCCCCCTGTTAAAAAGCGCTCTGAATGAAGAGAGCCACCCCAAACAGGCTTTGTGTGAGCCAACAAGGCTGTTTATTCACTCAGGTGTGGGCAGGCTGAGTCCAAAAAGAGTCAGCGGAGGGGGAAGGGATAGGAGTTGGTTTTATAGGTTGTGGGGAAGGCAGTAGAAAATTACAGAAGTCACAGTTTAGGGCAATTTTTTGCAAGCAGGGAGGGGGCTATAGGGTGTGGAGTCATGAGGTTGGCCAAGGTCGTAACAAAGTCCAACGGCCTTGTCAATTGAGGCCGGAATAAGAAACAATAGAAGAATGTCTCACGTTAATTAGGCACCACAGGGGTTGATCATTTCTTCCAGGAACTCATCTGGGGTGTATGGGCAGGTCACAGAGGTTACCATGCCATTCATGATGCTGTCAGACCTTACACCCCCTTCCCCTCTCTTGCAGTTTAAAGAACTCTGTTCTCACTGGGTCCAACTTACTAGCTTTTCTTCTTTCTCTTACTGTTCTGTTAAAGCCCCAGGTATACGTCTCTGGTCTCATCACTCCCAGCACACCCCAGCCCACCCTGCAGCCTTGTCTCCAGTCCTGCACCTTCAGGTAAGGACCACGCTTTGTCTCATTCCCCAGATGCACAGCCTCTACTTTCACACCTCCATACCATTGCCCTGCTATGCCCCTGGCTGAATTTTCTATCATCCAGCCCTTTTCCAAGGCTTATCTCAGTATCATCTCCTACGAGAAATCTTTCCTGAGTTTACTAAGTCAGATGGGACTTCTCCCTCCTCTAAGGCCTACACCACTCTGACTCTCTCACGTCCTGCCTTATATTTATATATGTCTGTGTTCATCACCCAGCTAGGCTGGGAATCACTCACTCAGCTACGTATCTTCTGTACGGTTGTGGGTTAATTAAATCAAAATATGAGGCCAGGCGTGGTGGCTCAGGCCTGCAATCCTAGCACTTTGGGAGGCCGAAGTGGGTGAATCACCTGAGGTCAGGAGTTCAAGACCAGCCTGGCCAACATGGTGAAACCCCGTCTCTACCAAAAAAAAATACAAAAAATTAGCCAGGCGTGGTGGCAGGCACCTCTAATCCCAGCTGCTCAGGTGGCTGAGGCAGGAGAATCGCTTGAACCTGGGAGGTGGAGGTTGCAATGAGCCGAGATGGTGCCACTGCACTCCAGCCTGAGCTATAGAGTGAGACTCCATTTCAAAAAATAATAATAATAATTAAATCGAATGTGATTATCAACAGGAATAGCCCTAGATCCAGTTTTCAAGTAGGCCCAAAGCCCAGAGCACATCACTTTTACCCAAATTGAATTTCTTTGGCCTCAGTTTCCTCATTCATTAAATAAATGAGTTGGTTTCCATAATGTCTTAGGGTCATCTCTGTCTCTGACACGCTATGTAATTTCATTCATGCTCTTCTGCGGTCTGTGTGTGCATATGCATATGTAGGGAGGGCTGACTAACTGCAGAGGAAAGGTGGAGGAGTGGAGCTGGCACAAGCTTTAGATTAAGGCAAACGTGAGTCTAAATCCAGGCTCAGGCACCCACCTGCTAGGTGACCTTACACACTTTTTTTTTTTTTTTTTTTTTGAGACAGTTTTGCTCTTTTGCCCAGGCTGGAGTGAAGTAACGTGATCTTGGCTCACTGCAACCTCTGCCTTCCAGTTTCAAGTGATTCTCCTGCCTTAGCCTCCCGAGTAGCTGAGATTGCAGGCATCTGTCATCACACTTGGCTAATTTTTGTATTAGCAAAGATGGGTTTTACCCATCCATCTCTAGTAAAAATACAAATATTAGCCAAGCGTGGTCTGGTCTCGAACTCCTGACCTCATGATCCACGTGCCTCAGCCTCCCAAAGTGCAGGGATTATAGGCGTGAGCCGCCGCGCCTGGCCAACCCTGCACACTCTCACCTGCTCTGAGTTAAATGGAAAATGAGGATTGTTCACCCACACGGGAAGCATTTCCTCAGTGCCCACTAAGTACACACATTGCGTTGGTTCTCAGGGGATATTGAATAAATAAGATGTGTCCCTTCTCTGTAGGAGGCCAGAGTTCCTCAGCAAGAGATAAACCTGTACACACGTAAGTGTCATCACGTGCAGAAGTACAAGATGGGAGAATGCGCTTGACACAGTGGAGCCCAAAGGAGGGAGAGACTAAATGGATAAACAGATTATAGGGGCTGATCTCCCCTGGGAATGTGACAGGGAAGGTTTCCCCTGGAGAAGGGGGACAAGGAGGGAATACTCCTGGAACTTATAGGTGGCAGGGGAGAAGTAAACCATACCAGGCCTGTTCCTGTCGTTGTGAGAATTCTTTGACCGACCTCGGTGAGGCCTAGGTATCTTGGATCCTGAATGCATTTCCAGAGAGGTGGTCACCACTGGCATCAGTCCTGTGGCTTGGCCTCCGAATCTGCTGATTCTACTCTCAAATCCCAGTGCCTTTCCTCATTGCAGATGAGTCGCCTCCAGTGCCCAGGGCAGCCTCCTCAGCCCACCCTCTCTGTATCAAGAGTGCCCTTTGCCCCAGCTAATCTCTTGAGGAAGAGCAGTGCCTGATATAAGACAATTATTACCTTAGGAAGTGACCCCTCCCCTAACTGCCCCCTTTACCGGGTCCAGGGGAGAAGTTTTCTGCACAGAACCCACAAGAGTTTCTGCCAAGGGACCATCTGAAAAACAACTCTAGCCAGAGGAAGCTGTTCAAACACCATCTATTTTGACACTCGGCCCGGATTAGCAAGCACCTCTTCCCTCAGAGAGTGGGAAAGTTTCCAGAATTAGTCTGCCGGCAGAAAGGGAGGTTGAGCAAACAGGCATATTGTTTTTTCATAGCTGTCTCTCTTGTTAATGTTTGGTCAGCCAGCCGTGCATTTTTGGAGTGTTACATAGGCTTAGGCTCAGCCTTCATCAGAGAACAATTAGGACGAGTGTGGGGGAGGCCACGGGGTCACGGATGACAGATGGGCCTCTACTTAAGTGGGTTAGAAGTTCGGTTGCTCAGGAGGAAGAAGACCCGTCTTTGTCTGGGGAGCACAGGGTTGGGTAGAAAGGGGAAGAATGGACGTAAGGGAGAGGGCCTCTCTCTTCTGAAGTCCCCCTTAGGAATAAGTCCCTATATCTTAAGCAGTTGTTTTAGTTTTCCCTGAAGAAGCATCAGCGGCCCTGGGTGAATCAAGAAGCCAGAGGCCTGGTGCCATTCTAAAATAGCAGCACTGCTGTGCTTTCCAACTGAGGGATTACTCCCTGGTGAGCCAGAGAGCTTTGGAACATCATTTGGAAGCAAAACCACATTTTTTTCAAAAAAAAAATTTTTTTTAAAGGAAACTTTACATGCAATGAAGTCAAGGCTTAACTCTTGAGAGGAAGCAGTACAGGGACAGTCACTGAGTCTTTGCTGATGGAACCCATGCTCTGAGTGGAGGGTTAAGTTATTCTTTGGTGAAAGGTCAGTTGAGGTGCCTGTGAGAGGGGGAGGGGCGGAGGGCACTGTCTTTTAGAAGGGTTGGTTAGTAGGAGGAAAGTACTGATAGCTTGCAGAAAAGGAGAGAAAGTAGAAAGAGAATTCTGTGAATTAGCCTTTGCAGCATAACTAACTGCTTCTAAACTATGTGGCTGAAAACACCCATTTTATATGCTCAGGGTTCTGTGGGTCAGTGATTAGGTTTGGGCTCAGCTGGGTGGTTCTCTGTCCATCTCACCTGGGGGGTCATTCTTCTGGCTGCAGTCACTTGACGGCTCAGAATGGAGTTGGATAGTCTAAGATGGCTTTATTTCTCTAGCAACATGCTGGTTGTTAGCTGGGCCATGTGTCTCTAGAGACCTGACTTGGCTTCTTCATATGGTGTCTGGGTCCTAAAAGCAGCAAGAAAGAGGGAAAGGTTGACCTCTCAATGGTGTTTCAAGTCTTGTCTCCTGTCCTGCACCCTCAGGTAAGGGCCACACTTTGTTCTATTCCCCTGATACACAGTGCATGGGACATTTACTGTCCCATTAGCAAAAGCAAGTCATACAAGCTCCAAGTCAATGTGAGTGGCTAGGTTAGAAGCTGTCACTGTAACAGCTTACCCACGAGGGAAGTAAATCTTAAATGGAATTGGACACCCTAAGCTCAGCGGGATGCAAACCATGCGCGTCAGAGTTATGAGCTCAAGCTGAGGAAAAAAGACCAGAGAATCATCTTGCTGAGTTTTGGAACAAGCCAGCTATGTCCTGGGAATGCTGGGATAGGGAGACACTGGGATTAGTAAGACCTGAATAACTCTAGTGAGAATCATTTTCTCATAAAATTTATCAGTGTCCTCTTCCTTCCTCTTCCTCCATATTTACATTTATATCCAAATAAATATGACCTGAGACTCCCCAGGCCTCCCTAGCCTATGGGAAAGATGTTAGTATGGCCACAGAGCCTAAATGGAGACAGACACCATTTCCAGGTTTTACAACAGAGGGAATGGTTTATGCAGCGATGGAAGGGCAGAGGGCCAAAGGGGACAGTGTGATAGCCCAGGATGAACAACGGCAGGAGGTTACTACTCCCCCTGAGATTGGAGAGGCAAATAGAAGACACCAACTAATAGAGCTCAGGGACCAGGGTGACATGGTACAAGCTGCAGCCGTAATGGACCTGTCTGATGGGAGCTGGAACCATGGAGAAGACAGAGCCACAGAGGGACAAGCTACCCAAGACTGAGAGACACTGAGAGCAGAAGCCTGACTTCTTCCTTTCTTCCAACCTCTCATCTCCTGCCAGTACCTTCTATGGGCTACACCTGGCCAGAACCCACTACTCTAGGAGCCTCTGAAACACAGCCTGCAAGGGTAACCCCCTGTAGTACAGAGTAGGGGCAATTCAAGGAATAGATCTGGGACAGAGAGGCCCAGGACTAGCCCATGGAGCACATTCACAGTAATAACCGAAATATTACCCCTGCTTGATCAAGTAAGACTCTGTTCCCCACACAGTCCCATTGGTAATTTCTGTGCATCACCGTGAATATTTCTTATAAGCACAAGAAAAACCTTTGAGGTTGACATCCAAAAGCCATTGAGAAGGGGCGTCTACCAGCCCGAGAATGCTGCTCTGCCCAGGCTGCTGTCTTCTGCCACCCTGAGGCTGAAACCACTGATGTGCCAACATGGTACTCAACACTCCCACACCTTCCTTGAGATTGGAACTCACTAGCCCACTCAGAAGGGGAGAGATGCCTTTTCCACTCTGCTCTTCTTTTTATCACAGTCCTTTATAAAAATAATTCATTTAGCTCCTTCCTGCAGCCCCCTCCTCAGACACTGTCTCTGAGACCAGGTCAAGGAGCAATGTCCAAAGCTGACTCCCCATTCCCCCATCTGCGAGCGTCTGACCAAACCAGTCCCACGTCCTCCTTCCACCAGCATGCCTCCCTGCAAATCCACTCCTGGATGTTCACCTCCCCTTTACCAGACACGTCCAGTCATGCATGGATAAATCCCTGATGGGCTCGAGCTGGGACCACACACTCAAATACACATGCATGCATGCATACATATATACACACAAATATGTGCTCACGTCGTTACTACCACAACTTCTGCCAGAGTGTACAAGAAATGATAAAAATGGTCACCGATTAAGCACCTCCGACGTGTCACATACTTTATACTTAATTCCTTACTTCTGATGAAAACCCTGCAAGTAGGCCTGATTCTCATTTACAGGTGAGAAAACTGAGGTACATATTTCTGTGACCGGCTCTAGCTTACACAGCAAAGAAGCAATAAGATCAAGATGTTAAGTCAGGTCTATTTAATACCAAAATCCATATCCTTCCCCTACCATGTTGTCTTTTAACCAATATGAACAGCATTTTATTCTTGTCTTGGTGCTATTTCTTATTGTCCTAGAAAGACTGAGTAAACTGTTACTTCTAAGCCTTTTTATATCTTTGAGTACCAAAGAGTACCATCTTCTGGTGAGTGGCCCCTAGATTTCAGTTTAGGGACTACCTAAAAATAATCATAAGCAGTGTGCTGTTTCATGCTTCCATATTGTTTTCCAAAGACTGCTATTGTTATTAGCAGAGGCGGCATACTAGAGGATAGCCCCTGGAGGTGATATCACCTGGGCTCTGGAGGCAATTGAGCATTGCTGTTGAGAACACAAACTTTGGCACTGGGCACAGCCTTGGGAAAGTAATTTTCCATGTGCACACAAAGCCACATTGTAGATGGGAGTATGGGTGACAGCCAGCACACGACTCATAGCCAAGCCAGGCCAACCCTGTAGAATCTTACCAGCAGTATGGATTTGGAGAAAGAGAGAGGTTGGGGAAGGCAGAAAGATTAGCCATTGCAAATGAATGGTCCCTAGAGGTGATGCGTGGTGATTCTCTAGTTCTGGGTCAAGGCTTACTGTACTTGAAGGGCAATTGTGAGTAGCAGAGCTGCAGGAAATGAGGAATGCTGTTTCTAGGAAATGAATGTCCTCCTGGCTCTCCCAGTCACTGTACTTTAAGTCTGAAGAGGCTGCCTCATGTTCTCAGAAAACCAGGTCTATTCTCAATAGCTGCTTTGTTCACCACTTTATCCCTGGTGTCTGTGCATAGTAGGTGCTCAATAAACACTTGCAGACTGAATGAACAAATCAAACAGATCAATTTAAGAATCTATTATAAATTTCACCTGCACAAAGTCTTTCTTCTCATGACCGTGTTCATACTGTGCAAGGCTGCAAACTTAATGCAATTTTATTTAGAAAAACATTTTGTAATATTAAGAAAACAATATTACAGAATGATTAGGAATTGAAGGAAAAATAAATACTCATCATCACTGCTTTCCAGAGCAACTATTATTACACCACGATTCCCTTGAATATTTGGTCAAGTGCTTGTATAATTTCACATGCTTCCATTTATATGTGCATTTCATTTTGTTTGTTCTGTGTGTATGTGTTTTACTGCAGGACATCGTACCGTAAGTATCTCCATGTCGCAACCTAATCTACATAATCGTTTTACATTACCTCATTGCATAGCCTTAAAGTGAGACCTTCACAAATTCAACTCCTGCATCGTCTCTGTTTCTCTTCCAAGGACTCTCAGCAGTGTTGGAACATGCGGGAACGTCCGCCATCTTTTAAACAAAACTCTCTTTCCGTACATTTCCTTCTGCTTCTGTTCACAGCAGAGCTTCTCTCAACTGTTGTCTATTTCCCATTCATGGCCTTTCCTGCTCTTCTCCTCCCCTTCTCTCTTGAACTTATTCCGTGCAGGTGTTTGTCCTCACCACTTCACAAATCGCTCTTGTCAAGGTCCCCAGTGACTTTAATGATGCTAAACCTGACGGCCAGTTTTTAGATGTCCTCTTACTTGACCTGTCAATAGCATTTAACATCATCCCTCACTCCCTCCTTCTTGAATCCCTTTCTTCTCTGAATTCCAAGAAAACTCAGGTTTTCTTGGTTTCTTCTTCTCGTATCCTTGAATGTTCCCTCTCAGTCTCCTCAAACTCCAGATATTGGCATGTTCCAGTGTTGAGTCCAAGAGCTCGTCTTTCCTCTGTTCACACTCCCTCCTTTGAGATCTCATCCATGCTCTGGCTATCTGTGTGCCTCCAAAGACTCCCCATTCCCTATCTGCACCCAGACTTTTCCTCTGAACTGTGGACTCTTATGCCAGCTGTCCACTCAGCATGACAACCTGGCACTAATAGGCATCACAACCTTCATGTGTCCAAAAATGAAACTCCAGGCTGGGCATGGTGGTGCACACCTGTAATCCCAAGGTTTGGGAGGCCAAGGCAGAAAGATCACTTGAGGCCAGGAGTTGGAGACCAGCCTGGACATCGTAGCAAGACCCTATCTCTGTAAAAAAAAATACATAGCCAGGCCTGGTGGTTCATGCCTGTAGTCCTAGCTACTTGGGAAGCTGAGGTGGGAGGATCACTTGAGCCCAGAAGGTTGAGGCTGCAGTGAGCAGTAATTACATCACTGCACTCCAGCCTGGGTGACAGAAAGAGACCATGTCTCTAAAATAAGTTCTAAAAATAATGAAAACTAAAAAGAAAGAAACTCCTGATTCTTCACTTTAACCTTCTCCCATAGTCTTCTCCAGCTCAGGAAGTAGAAATTCTATCTTTTCCAGTTGCCCAGGCAAAAGCTCTTGTTATGTTGATTCTTCTCTGATTTGTCAATAAATCCAATGGCTCTTTCTAAAAACATATGTAAAATCCAATTACTTGTCACCCCTTCCCCCGGTCAAAGCCACCACCTGTCCCACCTGAACTGCTTCAAGAGCATCCTAATGTCATCTTGCTTTGTCCCCCATAGGTTATTCTCAAGGCAGCAGCCAGAGTGCATGGCTATCAACCTCTGTCACATTTTGTCATTTCTCTGTGCAAAAGGTCCCAGTGGCATACCATCACACATGGAATAAGCCACTGTGACACACAGAAGGAAATCACTGTCCCGCCACTGTCTGCAGGTCTCCATATCCAGCACCCCATAACTAGATTTCATAGACCTCCCTGCTCCCCCTCCGAGGTCTCTCCACTGCCCTCAAACATTCTGCTTCTACCACAGGACCTTGACATTTGCTGATTTCTCTACTTGGAATGTTCTTTCTAAAGATGTATGGGCTTTATGGTCTTTTGGGTATTTATGCAAATACAAGGCCTTCCCTGGCTATCCTAGTGAAACCTGCAGCCCAGTCCCTGGCTTCCTACTCTCCAGGTTCACCTTGTGCGTCTCCATATGAGCCACTGTATAATTTACTTATTTGTTTTTGTATCATGGGCCTCTCACCAGGGCAGTAATTTGTATTTTTTTTTTTTTTTTTTTTGTCCACTGCTTTCTACCCAATGCCTAGAACAGTGTCTGACATGCAATGTTTGTTGAATGAATTGGTCTGGGATCTGGCATCTGAGAGTTGAAAGTCTCACCCAAGTGACATGAGAAGGCAGAGCACTGTGAGAGGAGCGCGGGCTGCCCCTGTGCCTCACCTGCTGGTTCATCGAACAGCATCAAAGGACACGCCTGTGAGCGCCACTCAGGGGAAGAATGCTTGACATCCCCGAACTCTTGCTGCCCGGCAGAGGGCCTGCAGCATGGTCATTACTTAATAAATATTTAAGTTCATTAAAACACAAGAAAAGCGCTCCTGAAAATAGTCTGGAAGCACTCAGGACCAGCTTTATCTCTTTCCCAGTTTTGCCTTGGGCCAGCTGTGTGCTAAATTTATTCACTTATTTACTCAGCCAGTCAATAAATGCAGCTTTGTAAATCATGTGATTGTTGTTATTATTGTAAACAGTGTTTCCCAAAAAGAAAGTGGAAAGGGCAATTCCTCTAAAGCTTTCCCTAGGAGATTCTGTTCCAAGTAGAAACTTCAAGGCCCCCCTGCAATCAGCACAAATCCCAAATGCACTGTCTGGCCAAGTGCATGGGGTTTTCAGCTTACCACCTCCTCCAGAAGTTTGGAGAACATTTCCCTGAAGAAAGCCCTACCTCATCCCATGCATTGACGGCTGCTCACGGCCCAGGGCAGATGTGTGGTCACTCACAGTTAAGTGGGTGCAGGCCGGTTAGTGGACAGACAACATGAAGCATGCACAAATGACCCAGCAAGCCAACAGGGGAAACCCCAGAGTGGTGCGATGGCTGCGTCCGCCCCAGTCACTTGTTTGTTTCTTCACTTCCTAGCACTCCCTCGTAGTCGCATTAACGGTCTAATCAGCATTATAATCCGTGCTTTATACATCCAACAGCAAGAGAGAGAGACTGAGAAGCTCATCCTGCCCATCAGTGAGTGGCGTTGCCCTTCATTGTATTAGTCTGTTCTCACACTGCTGATAAAGACATACCTGAGGCTGGGCGTGATGGCTCACGCCTGTAATTCTAGCACTTTGTGAGGCTGAGGTGGATGGATCACCTGAGGTCAGGAGTTCAAGACCAGCCTGAGCAATATGGTGAAACCCCGTCTCTACTAAAAACACAAACAAATTAGCCAGGAGTGGTGATGGGCCCCTGTAATCCCAACTACTTGGGAGGTTGAGGAAGAAGAATCGCTTGAATCCAGGAGGCGGAGGTTGTGGTGACTTGAAATCCCACCATTGCACTCCAGCCTGGGCAACAACAGAGAAACTCCGTCTCAGAAAAAAAAAAATTAGCTGGACGTGGTGGCACGCAACCACAGTCCCAGTCTGGTCCACAACTGTAGTCCCAGCTACTCAGGAGGTTGAGGCAAGAGAATCGCTTGAACTCGGGAGGCAGAGGTTGCAGCGAGCCAGGATCGTACCATTGCACTCCAGCCTGGTGACAGAGCAAGACTCCATTTCAAAAAAAAAAATAGTCATACTCGAGACTGGATAATTTATAAAGGAAAGCAGTTTAATGGGCTCACAGTTCCACGTGGCTGGGGGAGGCCTCACGATCATGGCAAAAGATCAAGGAAGAGCAAAGGGATGTCTTACATGGCAGCAGGCAAGAGAATGAGAGTCAAGCAAAAGGGGAAACCCCTTATGAAACCATTAAATCTCCAGGCTTATTCACTACCAGGAGATCAGTAGGGGGAAAACTGCCCTCATGATTCAGTTATCTCCCATGGGGCACCTCCCCACAACACATGGGAATTATGGGAGCTACAATTCAAGATAAGATTTGGGTGGGGACACAGCCAAACCATATCAGTGGTCATCCACATTCTGCCACCTTTTCGGTTGTTGGCCCCTGAGTGTGGTTGAGTGTGGATACTTTAAGGGAAGCTCAGTAGCAGGAGGTAGTTTGGCCACTGCTTTCTACTCAGATTGAGAGCAGTTAACCCCATCATTCAAGTTCCATCTGGGGAAGAATCGATCTCAGAGGCAAACGAACCTACCGTCTTCATACCCATTTATTCCTCACACCAGAGAAACCTCTTCCAACCGTGCTTTTGGTCTGTGTCTATTTGGTTCTTTGGGGTTTACTTTGAATTATAGTATTTTGCAGATATGGGGTACCTGTGATTGTTTAAGTAAAAGGACTGTGTAAGTAAAAAGGATGAAACTGTGAGTACACGCACCAACGTGGATGCTCTCAAATGCATTAAGCTAGGTCAGTGGTCCTCAGTCAGGAGTGGCTTTGCCCTGGGGGACCTGAAGACATCTGTGGCTGTGACCGCTAAGGAGAGAGGTGTTACTGGAATCTAGTGGGCAGATACCAGAGACGCTGCTAAACATTCTATAGTGCACAGGAAAGAATGATCTATCCCACAGTCTCAGTAGTGCCAGGGTGAGAAAGCTTGTGCCACGTGAAAGAAGCAGACTCCATTTGTATGATGTTCTGGAAAAGCCAAAACCGTAGGGATAGAAAATCCATCAGCAATTGCCAGGAGTTGGGGATTAACTCCAAAGGGGTATAAGGAAATTTGGGATATGATGGAAATGTCCTCTATCTTGATGGTGATGGTGTTTATATACAGAACTATCCACTTAAAAGGGTGATTTCGACCATATGGAAATTAAACTTATACCTGAAACAACAAACAAAAACCCAGCTCTGTTTGAACCAAAGAAATTCTGGAGAAGGTCGGGAGAAAAAGTAGCCACCAAAGGAAAAAGAATGGGTAGGGGAACAGAGGCTGAAGTGAAAAGAAGAATAAGGGCTGGGTTCAGTGGCTCTCACCTGTAATCCCACCACTCTGGGGAGGCCAAGGTGGGTAGCCCTCTTCAACCCAGGAGTTCCAGACCAACCTGGGCAACATGAAGAAACCCCATCTCTACCAAAAAAAAATTTTTTTTGTTTAAATTAACCAGGTATGATGGCATGCGCCTGTGGTCTCAGCTACTCAGAAGGCTGAGGTGGGAGGATCACTTGAGCCCAGGAGGTTGAGGCTGCAGTAAGCCGTGATCTCAGCACTGCACTCCAGCCTGGGCAACAGAGTGAGACCTTGTCCCCCCAAAAAACAGAAAAAAATAGACAGATTTCTGTCTTTCAAAACTAAATTAACTTATTTCTCCTCAGCAAATGATACCTCACCAAAAGCTACTTTGTTGTGGTCAATCAATGCTTTAATAAAACAGCTTTAATGAGGTGTACTTACCATGCAATGAACTGCACAAGGTAAAATGTTCCACTTGGTCAGTTTTGACCTATGCATATACCTGTTAAACAATGATCACCATTATCACAAACATATCCAACATTCTCAAAAGCATCTCCTTGTCTTTTTGCAATCCTTCCCTCTCATTGCTCCCCTAAAAACAGGAGTACTGATCACATCAGGTTGTTGTGAGAATTTAATTAAGATTCAAGCATAGAGAGAGCCATGTTATACACCTTGCTTTCTGTCTTTAGGTGGGGGAAGCCATTGCCTAGTGAAAAAGACCTGAATTCCATGTCCAGATCACTGCCGATCCTTGGTACAAGGCTGGAGTGGAGTTAAGGATTGCATAAGTGTCAGACAAGCAAAGAGAGCGTGGTCAATAAATGCGTATTGAATGAATAAATGAACAAATGCACCAGCTCTAAGGGCCCAAAAATCTAACTTAGAGACAAGAACAACATAAGCGAAATAAATTGATACAAATAAGAGGCATTATATAATCACATGGCACTAAATACACACACATATTATTAAATAGGTCTCAAATCAATTTTTTCTTTTTTTAAGACAGAATCTCACTCTTGCCCAGGCTGGAGTGCAGTGGTGCAATCTCGGCTCACTGCAACCTCTGCCTCCCGGGTTCAGTCGATTTCCTGCCTCAGCCTCTCTAGTAGCTGGGATTACAGGCACACGTCACCACGTCCGGATAATTTTTTGTATTTTTTAGTAGAGACAGGGTTTCATTGTGTTAGCCAGGATGGTCTTGATTTCCTGACCTCATGATCTGCCCGCCTTAGCCTCCGTAAGTGTTGAGATTACAGGCGTGAGCCACCGCACCTCGCCCAATTTTGTTTTCTTCCCCCCAGAACACATGCTTCTTCCCGAAGGTCCTTATTTGTGGCTGGTGGCCACTTAGCCACCCAAACCACACCACCCATTCTCAGTTTCCCATTCGCCCTCAACTGATCTGGCTCAAATCAATAGACACGCAGTCCTGTTTATCTGACTTCATCTCATGTGTGTGTGTGTGTGTCTTGTGTGTGTGTGTGTGTGTGTGTGTGTCTGTGTGTGTGTGTGTCTGTGTGTGTGTGTGTGTGTTTTGAGATAGGACCTCCCTCTGTCACCCAGGCTGGAATTCAGTGGTGCAATCTGGACTCACTGCAGCCTCCACCTCTCTGGTTCAAGTGATCCTTCCACCTCAGCCTCCTGAGTAGCTGGGACCACAGGTGCATGCCACTACACCTGGCTAAGTTTTGTATTTTTTGTAGAAACAGGGTTTTGCCACATAGCCCAGGCTGGTCTTGAACTCCTGGACTAAAGCGATCCTCCTGCCTAGCCTCCCAAAGTGCTGGGATTACAGGCGTGAGCCAGCGTGCCCGGCTTTTGACTCCATTCTTGATGCTTCTGTGTCCTCTTCATCTCCACGGCAGTTTCAGCTCCCATCACATCTCACAGCACTGAAGTTGGCCTCCACCTTAGGTCTTTCTACTCTGCAGGTTAAGCCTTTCCTAAAACACCCTGACCCTTCCCCACTTCTCCACTAACTCTCTATTACCGCCCCCCTAGTTAAGCCCCACCTCCCCAGGCACAAAATGTTTTATTACCTGGACTAAATCTGTCTTGTCAGTTTCTCACCCACACTTGAAATCTCAGCCAGGCCTAAGAATTCACCTTTTCCTGAATGTACACCACAGTCATTTCTCTCCCCATATCTTTTCTCTTGTTAATTAAAAAAAATTGTGATAAAATATACATTGCATAAAACGCATCATTTTAACCATTTTTACATAGACGGCTCAGTGATATTAAGTACATTCACATTGTGCAATCATCACCACCATCCATCTCCGGAACTTTTCCATCTTCCCCAGCTGAAACTTATGCCCATCAAACAAAAGCTCCCCATTCTCCCTTCTCCCAAGCCCCTGGCAATGATCCTACCTTCTGTCTCTGTGAATATTACTACTCCCGATAATCCATATAAGTGGAATCATACACTATTTGTCCTTTTGTGTCTGGCTTATTTCACATAAGGTCTTTGAGATTCATCCATATTTAACATGCGTCAGATTTCATTCACTTTTATGACTGAGTAATATTCCATTGTAAGCCTGGCCCACATTTTGTTTATCCCTTCAGCCATCAATGGACAGATGGGTTGTTTCCATCTTTTCACTCTTGTGAATAATTCTGCTGTGAACATTGGTGTACAAGTCCTGTTCAAGTCTCTGCTTTATTTCCCCCGCATCTTTAAAAAAAGTGTTGCATGTTCCTTCTGGCTACAGAGTCAGCCCGGACGCATCTTCCACCCCTCTTTCTGAAGGACTCTTATCATTCAACAAGACTTATCTCAGCCAGGTGCGGTGGCTCGCGTCTGTAATCCCAGCACTTCGGGAGGCCGAGGCGGGTGGATCACCTGAGGCAAGGAGTTGGAGACCAGTTTGGCCAACATGGTGAAACCCAGTCTCTACTAACAATACAAAAATTAGCTGGGTGTGGTAGTGCATGCCTGTAATCCCAGCTACTCAAGAAGCTGAGCCAGGAGAATCGCTCGAACCTGGGAGGCAGAGGTTGCAGTGAGCCGAGATTGTGCCACTGCACTCCAGCCTGGGCGACAGACTGAGACTGTCTCAAAAAAAAAAAAAAAAGACTCATCTCAAAAGTCCATTTCCTAATCTAATCAAAGAGAGGTAGCCTTGTCCTCCCCTGCATCTCCCCCAGAGGTAGCCTTGTCCTCCCCTGCATCTCCCCAGCCCCACTTACTATGCCGTCTTATAGCCCTTATTTCATTCAATCACAATCACTCCTGCCATTGCCTTCCTCCCTTACTAAACTGTTCTTTAGCGAAGAGGGAGCTTCCCTTCTAATCTTTCTCCTCCAGATACCATGCCTAGGCCACTGTCAGAACTTTATAAATATTTGAGAACAAACAGTTTAAGGACTGCCTCTGGGTTCTTCAGTCCCAACCTCTCTAGGGACTTGAGGAATATTGTTAACTAATGTTGACTTTTATTGTTTGCTGGCTCCGGGATAAAGATCCAGCACAGATTTCTGACGCTGGAAGTCTTTTCTGGCTGCCACAGGGTCTTATTCCCTGGAGGTCACTGAGGAGGCGAATCACCGTGGTTAGACATCCTGAAATGCAACTTCTTTGAATCCTGTTACTCGTCTACCTATACAGCCCTGGTGGGAAGTCTCGCGCCAGCTGAGCTTTCATTTACACCTTCAGCCAGGCGGACTCAAACCTTTCTAATCATGCCAGGTGGAGGACCAGGGAGCAGAGTGAACACGAGTTGAAATGAGCTCTCAACTTCAAAATTCAAAAGCATTTTCTCAGTCTTTTTAAGGACCGTGATGCTACATGTACGGACTTTAATAGTTATAAGGGAGCCATGGGAACCCTAAAAGACAGATCTTGGATCCCCATCCGCTCCCCCTCTTTCTCCTTTTCTTGGCTCTGATTCTTCCCCACCAGCTCCATCCTTCCTTCCCGAATATCCTAGTGTGTGACCTTGGCCTTCCTCTTGCCTACGATCCCAACTCACACAAAGGAGGAAGCATCTCTCACCTGCCTTGGATGGTGATGTGTCAGCACGTCAGAGACTGTGACATTCATTTGTTTATCCTTTTGTTTATTGACCTCACCACTTGTGCTCCACACTGGAGGAATCCAGATACCCGCTTACACTTGAGAGGGGAAAGCAGGAAGGTTGCACTCCACCCCACCATTAGGGGAAGCAACCCACGCAGGCATGAGCACATGCGCACTTTGAAAAGAGTTCAGTCACATCCTAATAAAGTTCAAGTGCGATTTCCCATCCCTATTGAAGTCCAGAATGTGTTGAGGAGTTTAATGTAGACTCCTGGGATAACTTAACTCATCCTCAGGCCATACTAACCTCTAAAATATTGGGACTAAGCCCACAGTCACCTTTCAGCCTTCGAAGCGCACCTGAGAAGCTCTTCTTGTGTCTCACCTCATCTCCTTCATGGCCCCTGGAGCTTCTGGTTTCCTCTGGCTGCCCTTCCCACCCCACTCCACAAAGGGCCTGCCCTTTGGCTCTTGGTCACTACCTGCTTCATCAGCCGCACTACTGGATGGGTCAGAAGGAGGAGGAATAAAATGCTAAGATGGAATTTTGTTCTGAGATTGGAATGTCTTCACAACATTCTAGGTATGTCTCAGGTATAAAAGACAAATCCACTAGCAGAGTTTCAGCACCTAAGCACGCTACAGAATCTTTTCTTGAGTTCTCTTAGAGCAGTGTTCAATTCCCTTATCCCTGGAGGTGACAACTCCAGGAAGTCAGGGAGGAGAAGCAAGAAGGGAAGAAAAGGCCAGGTGCGGTGGTTCACAACTGTAATCACAGCACTCTAGGAAACTGAGGCAGGCAGGTCACCCCGGGTCAGGAGTTTGAGACCAGCTTGACCAATATGGAGAAACCCTGTCTCTACTAAAAATACAAAATTAGCTGGGCATGGTGGCACATGCCTGTAATCCCAAGCTACTCAGGAGGCTGAGGCAGGAGAATCATTTGAACCTGGGAGGTGGAGGTTGCAGTGAGCCGAGATGACACCATTGCACTCCAGCCTGGGCAACAAGAGTGAAACGCTGTCTCAAAAAAAAAAAAAAAGAAAAAAAAAGAAAAGAAGGGAAGAAAAGTCCTCCTGTTCGTGGGGAAGACAGAGTTCAGGGAGACTGGACTGAGGCAAAGAGACCATCTAGGGGGCAGCCATATAGACTGTGAAGCTCTGAACGGAGGCAATGGCTCCAGGTGTCACGTCTAGATAACTGGGTGATTGGCTAAGGAAGACTAGATAACCTTTTAGGAAAAGATAATGACCAGTTTGTGCTATGATAACTTTTGGCTGGGGCCATCAAGTCTTACCTATTTCCTGCCTGGGCACGTCCCTGATCTCATCCCCTGTGGTCTGTTTTCCACACTGTAGACTGCTCAGGTCTAATCAGGGGCTTCTCAGTCCTCTGGGCTGTAGTCCGAAGTCCTCAAGGTGGCCTACGGTATCTTGAATGCATCGCTCCTGCCAACCCCCCCCAACCTATTTGTTTATAGTCTGTCTTTCCTGTAGGAAGCTCCATGAGGCCAGGAAGGATGTCTCTTATTCTTTGATTCATTTGCAAAGCCCAGCACATAATTGGTTCTAGAGGGAAACGAAGATGAGAGAGGGACCAGCCAAGGCGGCTCTGGAGGACTGGCCAGTGTGAGGGAAGAGAAGCCACAGAAAGCGGAGGCCTGGAAGCCGAGTGTAGAAAGGGAGGTCACCATCTGGATCCTGCTGGGTCAAAAATGAGGCCCAAGGTCTAGGTTCATCCACACAGAGCCACAGAGAAGAGGGCCAAGGAGATTCTGGCAAATAAGCTGAGCTATAAATCTGGGGCCATTAACATTAAAAAGGTAGATGAAGACATGGAAGTAAATGAATTTGCATAGAAAGTCAGAAAAGATGAACCTTGGGGAACAATGACTTTCTAGGTGGCTACATGAGTGAGGAAGGATGAGCAACCCTAAATGAGGCTGGTTGAGATCAAGGTGCTAAAAACACAGGCAGGGAACCGGCCAAGAGCATAGGGCAATAGGAAGGAGCGTCAAATGCTACCAAGAGTTACAGTGTGAGAAGGACTGAGAGGAGACCACATTTACCGCCTACATGAGATAGAAGAACAAGGCCCATGACACCAAGAGAAAAGGGTCAAACAGCTGCAGAGCACAGGACACTCATAAGAGATCAGGATGATCTCTTTATTTACGTATTTGAGATAGTCCTCACTCTGTCACTCAGGCTGGAATGCATCGGTATGATCATAGTTCACTGCAACCTCAAACTCCTGGGCTCAAATGACCTCCTGCTTAAGCCTCCCAAGCAGCTAGGACTACAGGTGCGCACCACCACATGTGGCTAAATTTTTAAATGCTTTCTAGAGACGGGGTCTCAATTTGTTGACCAGACTGGTCTTGAACTCCTGGCTTTGAGGGATCCTCCTGCCTTGGCCTCCCAAAGTGCTGGGAATACAAGTGTGAGCCACTGCACTTGGCCAGGATGGGTTTTTGTTGTTGTTGTTGTGTTTTAATCAATGTTATTTTTAAAAAGAAGCTAAAAGACTCAATCACAAAAATATTTTTGATTGGATCCTGGTTTATAAAAAAATTAAACTCTAAAGTTAGCTGTGTGGATGTCTGCAGAAGAGCCTTGCAAAGGAGGGGGAAGAGTCAATGCAAAGGTTCTCAAAAGGGGACACTGCCCAGCCTATTCCAGGAAAGGCAAGGAGGCCAGTGTGGCCAGAGGAGGGTGAGCAAGTTGGGGGAGGGTAGAATTCATAGGGTCTTGGATGCAATTGGTAAAGACTTTGAACTTGACTCCATTTTCGGTATACTGAGTTTTTAATGTGACCTCCAAGTGGAGACGATGAGCAGACACCGGGGTATGCAAGTCTGAAATTCAAGGGAGGTCTGGTGTGGTGGCTCACACCTGTAATGCCAGCACTTTAGAAGGCCGAGGTGGGCAGATCACTTGAGCCCAGGAATTTGAGACCAGCCTGGGCAATACAATGGGACCCCATTTCTACAAAAAATTTAAAAATTAACTGAGTGTGGTGGTGCAGGCCTGTAGTCCCAGCTACTTGGAAGCCTGAAATGGGAGGATTGCTTGAGCCCAGGAGGTCGAGGCTGCAGTGAGCCTCGTGCCACTGCACTCCAGCCTGGGCAACAGAACGAGACCCTGTCTCAAAAAAAAAAGAAAATCAGGAGAGAAGCTATGAAAGGAGATAAAAATGTGGGAGTCATCAGCAAATTAGATGATTTCAAAGCCATAAGACTAGATGAGATCACGGAGAGAATGAGGATAAGGAAGAGGAAAGGGCCAAGGAGTGAGCACCGGGCAAGAGGTCAGAAGAGTTGGGATCTACCAAGGCGGCTCTGGAGGACTGGCCAGCGTGAGGGAAGAGAACCCACAGAAAGCTGAGCCCTGGAAGCCGAGTGTTGTCAGGGAAGGCCATCCTCTGGGTCCCCAGCTGGGTCAAAAATGAGGCCCAAGGTCTAGGTTCATCCACGCAGAGGCACAGCTGACCTTGATCTCGGCAGGGCAGTTTTGGTGCAGGAAAGTAGCAAAAGCTTGACAGGATGGGGCCCAGGAGAGACTAGGAAGAGAGCCACTGGAAACAGTGCGTAAGGCAGAGAGGTGGGGTCACAGCCAGAGGGGCAGGGGTCAAGAGAAGTGTGGGGCTTTTTGATTTCTTTTTTTCTCTTTTAGCTTTCGGATTGGAAAAGAGATAGCCAGTCCATGATGTTGATGGGACTGAGCTAGCCAATGAAGGAGCGAATGAGGGAGTGAGTGGCTGAGAGCAGATCCAGGGTCAAGCGAGGATTCCGCCATGGACTGAGCAGGAGCCCCAGGACATGGGAGACGTCCCTGGAGCGTGGATTGATGGAGAGGGTGCGGGTCCTCCATCCCTGCATTGAGGGGCCCTTTGTGTCCTGCCCTCCTATTGAATCCGGCTGCCCTCACAGCTACTTTGCCTGGGGCCCAGCTAGGGCAGAGATACAAATTCCCCCAGCCATGGCCCCACGAAGTCTGGCCTCAGGGCTGCAGCCCATTTGGAAAACGTTTTAATTTCATTTGCGTGTTTTTTCAATTTGATTATTAAGTGCCGTTTACACATGGACCGGGAAGGCCTGTTTTCATTCGCTGATTCCCCTTCCTCCCTGGCCCGCGTGCCTCCCTGGTGAGTAACGGGGAGGCTGCTTCTCCAGAACACAAGGGAAAACTTCCAGCAAATTGCAAAAGCATGTTTCTTCCTTGAAAAATCCTTTCACACTTGTTTTTTACTCCGTTTGTAAAGTTCATGAAAAGCCTCCATAAAAGTGCTTTAAAAGGCCTTAACTTTCTTTGTTCTCTGTGTCCAACTTTTTCTCTCTTAAGGGGGTATGTAATTTCAAGGGATAACAAACAAAACATCAAACCGGGGGAGCAAGTGGCGAGATGAAGGAAATGAAGCGAACCTTAGAAACGTCGGAGGATCACAGGTTGGAGGTGCCAGCGAGGGGGAAATTTCCATCTGCGTTTTCAGAAGAAGACAGTCCTGCCCTCCCCCACCGGCCCCACATTAGATTTGTTTCTGAAGTTATTAACATTTCACGCAAGTCTGGGGCAGCTGGGCAGACAGAGAGACTGAAATAATAAAGGCTCAGGAAGAGCGACGCGCCCTTTTAGGTACATTTCAGCCTGAAATATCAGGGGTGCAGGAGATGGAAGCATAGGAAACGGTATTGCCAAGAATTTGCAAAGAAGGTTCCCCTCCTGAAGGCCAGAGTGGGGTGTCATCCGAGCAGAGAAATGCAGATGGTTCTTAAAGGGGATCGAGGCCATATAAGGAGTTTCCCTCTGCAGAGAGAGGCTTCACTCTGGTTTGGGTCTGATGAGGCAGCTTTCTGAATATGGGCAGTGGGAGGAAGGAACTGGGAGGATGGAGTTCCCCGCCAGCTTCGAGGGACTGCTCTGGAGCAGCTCTTGAGGCCAGCCAGGGGAAGGGCTGTGGGGTTTTGTGAATAATGCTTGGGGACTGGGTGCTGTGCCTTCACCAGCTATGGATCTAATGCAGGTCATTGTGACCTGCCTGTCATGGTGTCTGAGTCCGTCTAGGGCTGCATGTCAGATGTATCTGTCCCTAGCCCTCTGGGCTCCAACGTTGGCAAAGTAATGCTGGTGGCCTCCCCCTCTCCCCCTCCCATTTCTCTCTCTGCAGCACCTGTTTCCCTCCTGCACGCCCCCTCCTCATCTTCCTCTCTCACCCCCAAGGAAGGACTTCCAACAAGGGACTGAGAAGAGGCACAGGGCTGTGTTTTGACAAAGGCCTGAGATGGAGAAATGCTGTTTGTTTGCTTGACGGGTTGAAGACACGGAGGATGGGCAAGAAGGGGGAAGAAGGGAGCCATCTCCAGCCCCTGAAATCCTGGGATGGACACTGTGGTTCCAAAGGCCACTGTGCCTCCCTGACCCAATAATGAGCTCTGAGTGGACAGGGGCCCAGCCTTCATCAGCACTATGGGCCCTGGATTCTGGGATATTGCAGTTAGAATGGTGCTTTCCCCAGCAACGGCCACGTAATTGGCAAATAGATACTTACATCTCCCTAAGCTGCAAACACCTCCTCTGCCGCAGGGAAAGAACCAGCAGTGCGCCCCGCACACACCCCCTTCCTTAGCTGCTGGGCTGGCCGTAGTACTTGCTGTGCCTGCTGCTGATGAAGCTGCCCTGTGGCTCCTCTGCCCTGCCTGGGTGGCCTCCTTCTCCTCCCACAGCTAGCCCAGTCACCTCCTCTCTGTTCCGCCTTTCCTCGCCCCCTCTTTCTTTCCCTTCCTCTTTCTACCCCTCTCATCCTTTCTGATCCTTGGATTGCCTTGTCAGAAGGCCAGGGAGTAACCCAGAGTTGGCCTCAGTGGCCTCAAGCTCAGAATCAGTTTCATGCTAAGCCATGGCTACCCCAAAGGCCCCTCACCTCATTTACATCCAGGGCTTCTCCCCAGTCACACACTCGTGGGTGCTCTGGAGAGGGTGTGACAATCACCATGTCTTTCTTTGTGCCAGTCCTAAGTATAACCCCAGCCAAGACAACCTGCTTCTTCTAACACCTGATCTTCTATAGTTACTTCCACTTTGCACATGGAGAAACTGAGGCTGAGAGAGATTAAGTTACCTTTCCTCTGGAGCATCCACTGCCATAATCGTACCCAAGTAAGGGATCACTTGTTAAATGCATCTAATCCCATCTTCTGAAGAACAATGTGGTCCACATGGTTGCATCAGGGTTATGAATTAACCTGCGGTTCTCTAACCTGGCTGCCTACATGCCCTCACTGAAACACCAGCTTCCTCCTGCTTCCACTGTCCCTGCCCCACCCCAATTTAGCAAAAGCCTGGCCATGCTTTGGATCTTTCCATATCCCGGGTTCCACCAGAACCTACTGAGAGTGAGCGAGATGGACACAGCTCCCAGCTCCTTGAGTTTTCCTCTTCAATCACTTGAGTGCATAATGCCTTTTTATGTGCTTGCAATGGCACGGCTTCAGCTTTGCAAAATCAAGACTGTCAGCCCCTTTACAGCGAATCTTGAGGATATGGAGAGCCTAATAAAGAAGTTTCATTAAATGCGAAGAAGATCGTCACCTTTAAATGTCCCTGTGGAGAAGCCCACGCCAGATCACTGTGAGTCTTCTCCTGAACTAACTGGTTCTTTGCTGGGAGATGAGTGAAAGCAGAGTTTGTTCAGGCAGCCAGGAGGAGCTGCTCCCTACTCCCCCCAGATTCTCCCCTAACCCCTGCCCCTTGACCCCTGGAAGGCTCTTTTTAGGGCATGCTGGGTTTTATGCACACTGCTGGCTGTCTCGTATCTTGGCTGACAGGCTTTTCTGAGCGATTGCCACACAACCAGCACACGCTGCGCAACATGGCTAGGAGGGGAGTGTTTATGGTGCTCGTGGCTAATGATTCCCATTTATGGAACATGTGTGCAGTAGCTGAGTGCGGCCGGCTAAGACAGGACATCAAGAAAAGCCCGGCTGCACACACAGGATCTCCTGAGCAGCTGCAGTGATGGTCCCAGTGGAAGCTTCTAGGGGAACCCGAGGCTCCCCCAGAATTCCAGCCCCTCAGTACTGATCATGCCCTAACAAACAGCTCTACTAGGAACGCTGTGGCCAGGGTGACTGTACAAGGCCTATAAGAAAAAGGATTGCTGTGATAAGAACTCAAGCTCACATTCACTGGGTACTCACCTTATACCTCATGCCAGACACTGCGGGAAGCCAGCCCATGCATAGCTCCTTCTTTTGTTTCATCCTCACCACAAGCTTATGAAGTTGGAACTATTTTTTGTTTGTTTGTTTGATTAATCACAGTACAGAAGAGGAAGCACTCAGAGTGAAGGACTTTGCCCAAAGTGGCAGAGTTGGGTTTGAACCCTGGTGGTCTAACTTCAGAGTCCCGTTCTATAGGTATAGAAAAGTGAATTCTAGACATTCACTCAAATCAGTTTACATCATAGTTGACATAACAGTAAAAGACATACATTTAGGTATTAGAAAGACCTAGATTGAAGCTCCAGCTTTGCCGCTTACAAGTTATATAAACTCCTTAAGGCTTGGTCTCTTCACTAAAACAGAGGATAATAGTGACACCCAGTACTAGAGTGTGGAAGGCCGTAGCCCAGTGCTACCACCAAATAAGCCCCCAGGAAATGTGTAACAATGCCTGCCTTCACACGCACAGCCCCCAGGGCGCAGTGCACCCGGGGCTCTGAGTATAGACCCCAAGATGCAGGAGCATGTGCTGGATGGAGCTCAGCTTCTACAACTTTCTCAAACCCCCTCCTCCAGCCTTAGTTTCTTCATCAGTAGAATGAGACGATAATAGGGACCACTAGCAACAGGTGTGTCAGGGACCACACAGAGCGGGGTGTGAGGAACAGAGGATCTCCTGTGGACAAAACGCATTTTGTAACTTCTAAGGCCCTGGGAAAATGCTACTCGTTGTCTTTGGAAACAAAATCCTGTTGGATTTCTCCCACTTGAGCACAGCCGCCCTGTATATGACACATAGTTATAAGCAGAAGAGAAAACAGAAACCCGAACTTCAAAGTTCTTATGTGCTCCAGGGGGAAGATGGGACCAACAAAAATAAAGCATTCATTCAAAACAAAGTGGCAAGTCCATATACACATACTTGTAGATAATCACTTACAGCCGTGTAGAGATGTGTGCAGGGCCTTGGGGATTTTGCTCGACTGCCTAGGATGACATCTGAGTGGGTTTGTAGAAGGAGCCATTTGGGGCAGAGGAAGGGAGGTCCCCCCCTAGAGAGGAAACTCCACATCATTCCCTTCTCGTCTTGCCACCAATGCCTCCAGGACACAGTTGGTGCTTAATGTGTGCTTGTGGAATGAGAACAGGAAGTGGAGAGAGCAGGATCCAAGCAGGGGAAGTGGACAGGGTGGCGTGACTCAGAGGTGGGGCAGGCATGCCACTAAATGCTGAAGACATGAGTTTATTCTTCTTGTTTTCTGCCAGAGGTTGGCCCATGATAGGCCTAGAGGACAAGTTATCCTTTGGGGAGAAGAGAGAGAGAGAGACTGAGGGAGACAGCAACCCGTTTATGCAGTTCTGGTTTATCTTGCCTTCATGTGAACTTTACACACACAACACCCCCCCCAACACTGGATTCCAGTACTAGCTAAAACTGCCCCTCTTGGGGCACAGACACTTTGGGTGGCCTCCCCCAGATCTGTTCTCCCCTTCTTTCTTGCTTACAGCACCCCAGCCTTGTCCAGGAGTCACTCCTCAGGGATGGTCCCTGTGGCGGCTTTGTCATGTGTTGGCGTGGCTAGGCCGATGGTAGTTTTCTGGAATCCACTTTCCTGTGTGTTTCCAGTTCTGCCACAAGAGATATCTTGCCTGAGATTTGGAGGGCAGAGGTCAAGTTTCGAATGTCAGGCAGCGTCACTGGGCTCATTTCATTGTCAGAGTGTGGGGGCTGCCCGCAAGTGCTTCACCTCTGCCTGGACCCTTCTTCAGCTTCCTCAAGGCCTTGGCAGAGCTCAGTGACAAAGGACACCCGCTTTCTTGCAGGACATGGAGATCTTCCTCGTGGGGTCCAGCTTGTCCTTGCTCTTTCCCACTTGACATCCATCTCCTCTTCTACACCTTCCACCCCATGGACTTTCAGCCACAGCCACAGCCCTGGAGAGATAGTTGAACCCATTCCCACAATTGGGGAGGGTCAAATCTGTGTAACAAATCTCTCATTGCATATTTATATGTGGAGCCACTTTCTAGCGATTCTGCATCTTTGATCAAACCCTGACTGATGTAAATACTGTATCTCCAGCTCAGGAGTGAATCCTGGTTCATCTGAGCCAATTGTGGTGTTCATTCCCCTTGATAGTAATGGGTTCAGGGATGGACATGTGACTGGGACTCCAATGGTGAAGCCTGGGAGAGGAAAGGCTTCCTCGATCAGAAAAAGACACAAGGAAAGACAGTGCTCTTCTACTGACATAGTGTCTAGATATCATGCTTGGAATCGAGGCGGCAATTGTAACCAAGCCAGGGCATTACCCAAAGAACCAAGCTGAGGACCCAGAGAGAAAAGATGGAAACAACCTGTGTTCTCTATGGTGTAGTTCAGCTGGGGAGTTAACCTTCCTTGAAGCTGCCTACCCCAGAGTTCCAGGTGTGGGAGATGTTATGCAGTAGTCCCCGCTTGTATGCAGGGGGATATGTTGCAAGATCCCCCTTGAATGACTAAAACTGCAATAGTACTGAACTTTATACAGACTATGTTTTTTGCTATACGTGTATACCTATGATAAAGCTAAATTTATAAATCAGGCACAGTAGGTGATACAGTTTGGCTGTGTCCCCCACCTAAATCTCATCTTGAACTGTAGCTCCCATAATTCCCAGGTGTTGTGGGAGGGACCTGGTGGGAGATAATTGAATCACCGGGGGTGGTTTCCCCCTATCCTGTTCTCGTGGTAGTGAGTAAGTCTCACAAAATCTGATGGTTTTATAAGGGGTTTCCCCTTTGGCTTGGCTCTCATTCTCTCTTGCTTGCCACCATGTAAGACGTGTCTTTCGCCTTTTGTCATGATTGTGAAACCTCTCCAGCCACGTGGAACTATGAGTCCATTAAACTTCTTTTTCTTTATAAATTACCCAGTCTTGGGTATGTCTTTATGAACAGTGTGACAATGGACTAATACAACAATAACTAATAATAAAATAGAGCGAGTATGACAATATGTCAGCATCACTGCTCTTGCACTTTAGAGCCATTATTAAGTAAAAGAAAAGACACAAGCACTGTGCTACCTCAATGGTTGTTCTGATCAACAAGATGGCTACTGAGTGACTAAGGGACGGGCAGTATCTACAGTGTGCATATGAATGACAAAGGGGTGATTCATGTCCCGCGTGGAACACAGCAGGTCTACAAGAGACTTCATCAGCTACTTAGAATGGTGCAACACTTAAAACTCACAAGTTGTTTATTTCTGGAATCGTTCATTTAATACTTTCACACCACAGTTGACTGTCGGTAACTGAAACTGCATAACTTGAAACCATGGATGGGGGGAGACTACCGTATTTCTCATTGTTTAAGCCAATTGAGGCAGGCTTTCTGTTTCTTGTAGCTAGAAAACATCCTCATCCAATTCCTATCCCAAGAAGAAGCCTCAGGTTTCCTCTTGCAGTGGGTCCTGAAGTCTCCATGCTCTGGGAGCTTTTCCAGAATGGAAGTGGTCAATTTGGAGTGAAGCTGGTATCTGGCTTCCATGAGCTTGGTCCTCTTATCCAAGAGACTGGAAGATGAGCGCCCCAGCAATCCACAGAAGATTTGAAAGTAAATAACAGAATTTAGCATGATCAAATGGTTTCCAGATTATGGCCCAAGGAAAAATGAGCTAAAAGCTCTAATTGCAGTAATATGATCTTCAAGTGTACCAGCCGGATGCAAGGAACGGAAGCCCAGCTGGAGTTGGTGAGACCCACCCTTTACCTCTCTGCTCTCATTTCTAAGCTCACCCTACTACCCTGTGATGCCAGAAGGGTGCTCTGCAAGCCACAATCGACAGACTCTGCCCATGGGAGGCATTAGAGGGAGACTGGGGCAATAGAAGAGGAGAAGGACTTCATTGCTGTCTTTCAGCTCCTGGCAGTGTCTCTCTAGCAGGAGCAGATGGTGAGCTCCACTTGCCAGCTCTATTCAGCATTCCCAGGGGCCCTTCAGCATGCGCCTGCAGAGGTGCTGGAGCCCACCATCAGCCTGGGCCCTGGAGGGTAGAGGAGCAGCTGGACAGCTTCTTCACCTACCAAGCCATGCACTCTGGGCATCAGAGCAATTCCTGGCCCACCGCCCTGGGGGTGTGAGCGTCTGTCCAGTCATGCCCCCTCCTCTTCAGTGGTCTGAGCACAAGCTATGCGGTTTCCCCCGAGGAGCCTGGCATCAGCACCGTGAGACCCTCCTCTGGTACTCACCCTCTCCCCTCTTCTCTGCCAGCCCTAGGAGCTAACAGCTCTCAAGTGATCGCAGCATCTTCATTTTCCTCTCTCACTGTATTACACATTCTTTCACTAAATCTCCTGTTTTGAAATATCTAGTGTGACTTCTCTTTTCCTGGCTGGACCTCATCTGAGAGAGTACATTGATTGGGTTATGTAATCCACAAGTCCAAATTGAAGGTAATCTCAGGCACAAAGGCACAATTTGTTCCAGAGCGTCTAAATATGATTGGGGCCAGCAATGGTTTTTTGTGTTTTTTTTTTTCTAGGCAGGGTCTTGCTCTGTCGCCCAGCCTGGAGTGCAGTGGTGTGATCGTGGTTCACTGCAGCCTCAAACTCCTGGGCTCAGGTGGTCCTCCGACCTCAGTCTCCCAAGTAGCTAGGATCACTGGCACATGCTACCATGCCCAGCTAATTTTTTCTCACTCTTTTTTTTCCTGAGACAGAGTCCCGCTCTCTCACCCAGGCTGGCTGCAGTGCAGTGGTTCAGTCTCGGCTCACTGCCACCTCTGCCTCCCAGGTTCAAGTGATCCTCCCACCTCAGCTTCCTGAGTAGCTGGGGCTACAGGTGCCCACCACTACACTGGCTAATTTTTGTATTCTTAATATAGATGGGGTTCCACTATGTTAGCCAGGCTGGTCTCAAACTCCTGATCTCAAGTGATCTGCCTGCCTCAGCCTCCAAAAGTAATGGGATTACAGGTGTGAGCCACCGTGCCCGGCCATTTTTTCCCACTTTCATTTAGAGATAGGGGACTTCCTATGTGCCCCAGGCTGATCTTGAACTCATGGCCTCAAACAATCCTCCTTCCTTAGCCTCCAGAGTAGTTGGGATTGCAGGTGTGAGCCACTGCGCCCTGTCCACTCTATTCCCCAACATTTTCTTAGCACCAGTCTTCCATATGTAAACTGTTTTTAGGATGGCCTTCTTCTGGGTAGCAAAATGACTGCAGCAGCTCTAATCCTCACATCCAGAAGCCAGACGTCGTCTGAGGAATACAGAGAATGCCTTTGTCCCACATTTTAAACAAGAGCCCTGAACTTCACTTTGCTTAGATTAGCTTCTGCCATTTTAACCAATTTCTGTGGCCACGGCATCAGCTCACCGATTGGCTTGGTGTGGATTGCACGCTCTCTTCCTGAAACTGAGGTGGGGGCAACATCTATGGGGTCAGTGGACTCACAGGTGGAAATCAGAGCTTCCTGGAAAGCTATAGTCAGATGCTGGTGAGATCAAGATCCCCTACGCTTAATCTCAGATTGTCGAGGGAAGTCTGAACTTCCTATCACTATTGCTGCTATTTTAAGAATACAATACCTTTAAAAATATATAACTGCAGTAGTCCATTTCTGTGTTACTAGAAGGGAATATCAGACTGGGTAGTTTATAAAGAAAAGAGGTTTAATTGGCTCATCATTCTGCAGGCTATACAAGCATGCCACCAACATCTGCTCAGCTTCTTGGGTAGCCTCAGGAAGCTTTTACTCATGGTGGGAGGCAAAGCTGAGGCAGACACATCACATGGCAAGAGCGGGAGCAAGAGAGGGAGGGGGACCGGGCATGCGGTGGCTCACGCCTGTAATCCCAACACTTTGGGAGACTGAGGTGGGCAGATCACTTGAGTTTAGGAGTTCGAGATCATCATGGCCAACATGGTGAAACCCCACATCTACTAAAAATACAAAAATTAGCCGGGCGTGGTGTTGCATACCTGTAATCCCAGCTACTCAGGAGGCTGAGGCAGGAGAATCTCTTGAACCTGGGAGGCAGAGGTTGCAGTGAGCCCAGTTCATGCCACTACATTCCACCCTGGGTGACAGAGAGAGACCCTGTCTCAAAAAAAAAAAAAAAAAAGAGAGCGAAGGGGACGTTGCATTAATCTCGAGTGAACTAACTAAGCAAGAACTCACTTATGGCTGGGCTCAGTGGCTCACACCTTTAATCCCAGCACTTTGGAAGGCCGAGAAGGTGGATCACCTGAGTTCAGGAGTTTGAGACCTAACCGGCCAACATCGTGAAACCCCGTCTCTACTAAAAATACAGAAATTAGCCAGGTGTGGTGATGCATGCCTATAATCCCGGCTGAGGCAGGAGAATTGCTTGAACCTGGGAGGTGGAGGTTACAGTGAGCTGAGATTGCACTCCAGCCTGAGTAACAAGAGTGAAACTCCACCTCAAACAAACAAACAAACAAAACTCACTTATCACTAAAGGGAGGTGCTAAATTATTCATGAGGGATTCATCCCCACAATCCAACACCTCCCACCAGGTCCCACCCTCAATACTGGGAATCATATTTCAACGGGGGAGATTTAGCAGGGACAAACATCCAAACCGTAGCAATAACCAAACAGAATGTAATATCTATTCCTTTCTCAAATATGTTCACGAATGAGAAATAGTCCTTTGGTTAACCCCATCTCCTGAATTAGGTTTCAAACGTGGTGTTCCTCAAAGCTGTGTGGGAAACTCAGGCTGAGTTCTGAGCCTCAAATAATGTGTCTCCTTTCCTTTGTGCTCAGAGGAGTGTTAAGGAGGTATTACTCAACAACTGTGATGCCTAGAAAATGCTTTTTTTTTAGGCAGGGTCTCACTCTGTCACCCAGGCTAGAATGCACTGGGGCGATCATGGCTCACTGCAGCCTCGACCTCCTGGGCTCAAAGGATCCTCTTGCTCAGTCCCCTGAGTAACTGGGACTACAAGCATGTGCTACCATGTCCGGCTAATTTTTTGTATCTTTTTGTAGAGATGGGATTTCACCATGTTGCCCAAGCTGGGCTTTTCGATTTGTAAGTTGATTCAGGTTCACTGGACGTGTAACCTGAGAGAGTTCATTTCTGTCTCAGCCAGCAACCAGCTGATCCCCGACACCCAAAAGGTAATAGATAAACCCATGGTCATCAAGCATCGACTTAAAAATTACCTAACGTTTCTAGCCTCTCCAGTCTTCCTTAGGAATCAAGTTGTTCTGTGCGCTAAGACTGCGTTACTGTTTTCTTTTTACTCTTTGTTTTTTTTTTTAATCTCTCATTCTCCTTTTTTTTTTTTTTTTTTTTTATGACCCAGGGAGATTAATTAGTTTGTCCAAGGTCATACAGCAAGGCCAAGACCCTGTCTGAGTTGGAACAAGAAGTTATTAGCTCCTGGGCAATGCCCTCACACAAGGGTCCTCTTATTTTCCAGATGAGCTTCCTTCTGTATGGAGACTTCCAGAAGCTTCAGACATCCTTGCAAGGACACAAAGTGTATTTTATGTACCATTATTTGATCTTCATAAAATGTATTTTATACAACGTTATTATCTTCTGCCTGAACTAATCCTACCAGGGGAATAACACTACGTTCAGATGGTCCTTACTGTGTGCCAAGCCATTTCCCAAATCCTTTCCGGTTGTTAATTTCCTAATCCTCCAACAGCAGTACAAGGTAGATACTATTATTATCCTCACTGTACAGATGAGGAAACTGAGGCTCGGGAAGGTTAAGCAACTGGCCCACAGTCACACAGCCAGAAATGGTGAGCTGTAGGGTGTGAACCCAGGCAAGTGGGCTATGAGAAGGATGGAGGCAGGCAGGGGAGAGGCCCCCTCGAGGGGACTGAGAGCCGCAGCCTCACTCATGTCTTGTTCTTTCTCTTATTGCTCCACAAGCACATTTTCCACCAAAACTTATAGTCCAATATTTTTGTTCTCACGTAATCAAAGTTCTGGGCTAAATCTGGCCATTCCTAAGGTCCCGGTCAGAAGCTCCGGGTCTGGAAATGAATGAGTCTTTTTTGGGCTGCTATAACAAAATACCATAGACTGGGTAGGTTATTTTTTAAAAACCCAGAAATGTATTTCTGACAGTTCTGGAGGCTGAGAAGTCCAAGATCGAGGCGCTGCCAGATTAAATGTCTGGTGAGGGCCACTTCCTGGTTCGTAGATGGTGCCTTCTGGCTGTGGCCTCACACGGTGGGATGAGGAGGGAGCTCCCTGGGGCCCCTTTATATAAGGGCACAAATCCTATTCATTAGGGACCCACCCTCATGGCCCAATCACCTCCCAAAGGCCACACCTTCTAATGCCATTGTCTCTTTTTTAATGTCGTCATCTTGGGATTTTCTTTTTAATGTCATCATCTTGGGGGTTAGGATTTCAACACATGAATGTTCAGGGGACACAAACAATCAGATCTTGGCAGCAGGGAAGTCACTAAGGCGACTTCTCTGTGTCTTAGGAGAGGATGGCAATGTTAAGTTAAAAAAAAAAATCAGTCCCTAAGAGCGGACCCCTCAGACTCTGTGATAAACGTAGTTGTAGCGTCGACACTGAGCAAGATCCATGCTTTTACGATCGGTCGTAGCTCCAGCGAACGCACAGCAAGTGCTGTCGTTGTACTGTGGCATCAACAGGAGGCACAGAGCTGCAGGATCTCACCCAGAGGGTCACCCACTGGGGGTCACGAGTTGATCCAACTCATCTGTAATGACTTAAATATAAACAAGCTTTCCTCTTTCCCTGATGCTGACTGACTCTCAGAGAAAATGCTGAAATTCAGAATGATGCTTCTATATACACTCTGTTCAGCACCCATTTATTGAGCTCCTACGGTGTGCCTGGAACCATGGTGGGTAAACAGATCTTCTAAAACACATCAATCTCTGGCCTGAAGGAACCTGTGTCCCAGTAGATGAACCAGTTACAACATATGTGCTAAGTGCTGTCATAAGACAGTCCCTCAAGACTGTTTTCTTTTTTTTTTTAACCTTTCTCCATTTATTTATTTACTTACTCTGTTTTCCAGGCTCGAGTGCAGTGGTGTGATCTCAGCTTACTGTAGCCTCTGCCTCCCAGATTCAAGCAATTCTCTCATGCCTCAGCCTCCCAAGTACCTGAGATTACAGTTATGCACCACCACACCCTGCTATTTTTTTGTATTTTGAGTAGATATGGGGGTCTCACTGTGTTGGCCAGGCCGATCTCGAACTCATGGTCTCAAGTGATCTGCCCGTCTCGACCTCCCAAAGTGCGGGGATTACAGGCGTGAACCACCATGTCCAGCCCAAACTTCTGACCTTGCATCTCTACTGTTTAAAACGTTTGAGAGCACCAGGCAGTCTGTGAGTACCAAACACACTCGTGATCACCCATCCTGGTCCCTGGAATGGGCCCCCTGACCCAGTTAAAGGGCTTCCCTCAGACCCCAGCTCAACGGGTAGTATCTTATGGCAGAGACTAGGTCTTTAACAAGGCTTCTACTGTTCCAGAGCTGTCCATAGCACCGCTGCAGGACCTTCCCCCATGACTCAAGGGTGTCACATAAAGCCCTGCTCAGCGCAGGTGCCAGGGCACGCTCGCCCTTAGGGCCCCACTCTTGGTCTGGAGGAAGCCAGGTGGTTTCCCCATTCGACATTCATTTTCTCTTTTCTCTCGTTATCGCCGGGGAGGCAGAGCGTGGCGCGCCCGCCTGTTCACTCACACACGTTTCTTCTGCTCCTTCCAGCTGGCCCAGAGCCCAGCTGTCATGGAACACGCTCCCTGGCATCCGTGCGCACACATAGGCCAGGCCTTGTGCCTGGGAAACACCCTCCCAGCTTTCTGCCTGCTGGTCCAATACTCACCTGCAGGGTCTCAGCCCAAATATCAGCTCCTTCCAAAGCCTTCCGTGGCCCCCTGCCAATCTTGCCACATACCTCCCTTCAAGAAGCCGATATGATTTTATAAGAAAATGAAAGAGGACTTTCAGTGACAATGTAATTCTTGGACAGGAAAGTAAGGCATTCAAAAAACCAGCAAGGCACAGTTGTGAAAAAGCCTGAATGAATATTTAGTTATTTTTCAAAAATGAAATGAATGCTTTTTAAAATAATCAACTATTTTATATATATATATATATATACATATATAAATTATATAATCAACCACTATAAATGTGTATATATATGTATGTATATGTTTGAGATGGAGTTTCACTCTTGTTGCCCAGGCTGGGGTGCAATGGTGCGATCTCGGCTCACCACAACCTCCACCTCCCAGGTTCAAGCAATTCTCCTGCCTGAGCCCCCCAAGTAGCTGGGATTACAGGCATGCACCACCACACCGGGTTAATTTTTTTTTAGTAGAGACTGGGTTTCTCCATGTTAGTCAGAATGGTCTTGAACTCCTGACCTGAGGTGATCCACCCCTCTCAGCCTCCCAAAGTGCTAGGATTACAGGTGTGAGCTACCACGCCTGGCCTTTTACCTTTTTCTTTTTTGTTGAGATGGAATCTCTCTCGTCACCCAGGCTGGAGTGCAGTGGCGAGATCTTGGCTCACTGCAACCTCTGCCTCCCAGGTTCAAGCAATTCTCCTGCCTCAGCTTCCCGAGTAACTGGTATTACAGGCATGTGCCACCATGCCCAGCTAATTTTTGTATTTTTAGTGGAGACAGGGTTTCACCATGTTGGCCAGGCTGGTCTTGAACTCCTGACCTTGTGATTTGTCCGCCTCGGCCTCCCAAAGTGCTGGGATTACAGGTGTGAGCCACAGCGCCCAGCTCAAAATCAACTGTTTTAAAGTGTCATTCTGAAAGAGAAGTTTAAATACTTGTGCTCATGAACTGGCATCCTGTTTTCCTTTGCTTTGAATTCGAGGATGCTCAGAGCTCATGGATGTGCTTGATTCGGTGGCTTTCCTCTGCCTGGGCTTTGAAGAGAACAATAGCCCCCTTGGCTTTTGTCTTCTGTGAGAGCCCATGAGGGTGGCAGCTTGGTGGGGGTGGACAGAGCTTGGGCTTTGCAGCCAGCACTGGGTCAGTCCATGCTCTCTCACTCACTAGAGATTTGAGTGCCTTTGACTCGCGCTCGGTTCTCCTAGAGGCAGGCCTGAGACAAAGATGAGAGAGCAAGGAGTTCCTCTGGACAGGATCACGGAAAACTCCAGGAGAGGAGTCAAGAGGAGACATGGGAAAGAGAAGGAAGAAAAGCAACCCAGGGAGCTGTAATGAGCAGGTAAGGTCACCACAGAGGGCAACTGGGAACTAATCCCAGTCGGGACCTTGAGAGGCTGTGGAGCACACCTCAGAGATGTCCCACCCAAGGGACAAGGAAGCAGCAGGATTTAGCTACCAGCTGCCATCTGCCACAGGGCGAGGGCTTCTCCCAGAGGCATTAACTCCTTGGCACCTCTGGACTGTCCCTAGCACAGGCTGAGCCAGATCCTGTGGCTGAAGAAAGCTCTTAGGCATGTTACGGGCTGAATGTTTGCAACCTTCCAAAATCCCCGTGTTGAAATACTAGCCCTGCAAGTGATGGAATTAGGAGGTGGGGCCTGTGGGAGGTGATTAGGTCAAAAAGGTGGAGCCCTTGTGATGGGGTTAGTGCCCTTATTAGAAGAGACGCAGCTTGCCCACTCTCTCTGCTCTTTGACCATGTGAGAAAACGAGAAGACAGCCATCTACAAACCAGGAAGCGGCTCTCGTCCAACACCCGATCTGCAGGTGCCTTGGTCTTGGACTTCCCAGCCCCCAGACCTGTGAGAAATAAAAGGCCTCTGTTTACGCCATCCAGTCTCTGGAGTTTTTTCTTTTCTTTTCTTTCTTTTCTTTTCTTTTTTTTTTTTAAATAACAGCCAGAACCAACTGAGACAGGAGCGACCCCCGGTGCTTACAGTAAGGAGCCATCAGAAATGGTGAGAACCCAGGGTGTAAGGAGGGGCAATGACAGTGTCTGCTACCAAACATAAAAGGATGTAAGAACAATAGAAACGTGAATGCTAACTTCAGTGTATGGCTGGGAAACCCAACGAGGTCATACATGGGAAACCACTGTGTAAACCAAAAGTCATCATACCAAGGTTCCATTTGATACTAGGGTTGGTGACGATGCCGATGACAGCGATGAACCACATGCTAGATCACTCGCTCCATCTCCCCTCATAGGAATCCCTGACCATAGATTGGGTTCCAGTAGGTTTTAAGTCTTTGTAAATTTCTCGGGTGGCTGGAAGGGACGTTTCTTATTATTATATAAGGCAAAAGTCTTGATGCCAACTTGGGTATTTCTTTGGCAATAATGCCATATTGCCTTGTGCATGCTGTGTTTTATTTGGATGCATATTAATATGATTTTCTGCATTTTTGCCCTCAAGAATTCCATCGGAGGCATGAATTACTGGCTGGAAGAAGGGGAGGCCATTCTTAAGGACAGGCCCAAGCATTTGTAGCACTGCTGGTAGAGTGCGGTGGAGCGGCTGTCCTGAGTGAGCTGAGCCCGGGGGAGCCACTGGCAACAGTGGGGGTTAGGGGGACACTGCAGGGCGTGGGGCTGGGCCTGGGGCTGGAGCCCTGCTGAGGCCAGAGAAGAGTCCAGGAATCTGGGCCAGGAGGAAGATTTAAGGGAGGTAATTGAGAGGGGGAGCTGGGAACCAGATCTGTTCTCAGTGTGGGAGCTGAGAAGCACATCTGGAATCATCCGGTACAAGGCCACATTTTTCAGGTGAAAAAAACCGAAACCCAGAGCAAGGTGGTGGCAGCCCCAAGTTCACAGAGAGTGGAGCTGAACAAGAAGCCAGGTCTCATGACCCCAGTCCAATGCCGCTTTTACCACCAGAACTACTGCAGTCTCTGTGTGTATCTACGTTTGTGTGTCTGCCTGTGTGTCTGTGTGTGGGTATGTGTGTTTGTGTGTTTGTAGTCTGGGGAAAGTAAGCTCTGTGTGTATGAGTCTGCAGCAAGAGCTGAGGAATGGAGAGGAAGAGGAACTCAGGGCCAGGAGGAAGAACAAGGATAAAAATGAAATAAAATCCAGGAATCCTTCCAGTATGCATGCAAGTCCCAGGACTTCCAGTTGGGAGTTTTGCCATCTTTAATTCCATGACGATGTGTGACAATATAACTGGTACTCATCCGAGGGGCTGTTGTTTATTTTTATGACTCCAGCAACTGCAGATGTGAGAGTTCTCAGGCCCTTTGGCAGATTCTCAGAAGCTCTCAGTTACTAATGGCCTTGATCACCCACATAGGCAGGAGACGGTGGCTGTCCTCTGCTCAGGGTTCACTGCCCTTCTTCAGGTGAAGCCCCACTTGATGATGGGGATGGAGAGTGGAAGAAAGATGGTTCCCTAAAGACTTTTTGACAGAATTTGACCGGGCAAGGTGGTTCACACCTGTAATCCCAGCACTTTGGGAGGTCACAGGAGTTAGATCACTTGAGGTCAGGAATTCAAGATGAACCTGGCCAATGTGGCGAAACCCCGTCTCTACTAAAAATACGAAAATTAGCCAGGCACGGTGGCAGGCTCCTATAATCTCAGCTACTTGGGAGACTAAGGCAAAAGAATTGCTTGAATCTGGGAGGCAGAGGTCACAGTGAGCCAAGATTGCACTACTGCACTTCAACCTGGGTGACAGAGCGAGACTGTCTCAAAAAAAAAATGATTTTTTGCCAGAATTATTGGGGAAGAAAATTTATCTCTCCTGTAGTTTCTGTTGTAAATAAGCCTGAAGATGTGGAGATCTCTTCACTGGAAAATCATGTGAGGATGAAGCCAACTCAGAGAAAAGCAAAACACAGAGAGTGATTCCAACTGATACCTTTTTGAGCACCTGGATCCAGCTGTGCCTGAAGCAGGTGATACATGGACTTTTAAATTACAGGAGGCATTACATGATCTTTTCTGTGATATACATAATGAATGAAAACTAGGTTGCCTGGGTTTGAATTTTAGGGCTGCCACTTACTAGTTATATAACCTTAGACAAGACACTTAACCTCTTTGCCCCGCCCCCATATTATCACCTATAAGACAGGATAATGATAGTGTGTACTTCATAGGTTGATATGAGGATTAAATGAGTTAACAAATGGAAAGCATTTAGAACAGTGCCTGGCATACAGTCAGCATATTCATTGTAATTTAAAAAAATTATTTGTATCAGACAGTATACTGTAATAACAAATAGCCCCAAAGTCTTTGTGGCTTAAAATAATACCATTTTTATTTTTGTTCATATCGCATGTCCATGTGGGTCAGCAAGCACTGTTCTTATCATAGATATTCAGGAATCCAGGTTGGTGGAGCAGCTGCCATCTCTAATGTTGCTGGCCACCACGACAGAGGAAAACAGATTCTAGAAAAAACCACACTGGTTCTTAAAGCTTCTGCCCTGGATGGATACAGGTTGCTTCTACTCACGTTTCATTAGCTAAAACAAGTCACGTGGCCAAGCTTAACTTCAAAGGGAAGAAAGGGCAATCCTGCTGTGTTCCCAGAAGGAAGCTCCCCATTGACCCCCACGTTGTCATGGTTATTTTGTAACTGGTTGAGTAGTGGACACTTGCATCGAAAAGATGCAGAAATAATTTTTTAAAAATCTGTTTCCCTGTCTTTTTTCTTAATTTTTATTCTATTTTATTTTAAATTCTTTTTAGAGACAGGATCTTGCTCTGTCACCCAGGCTAGAATACAGTGGCACGATCCTAGGTCACCGCAGCCTTGAACTTCCAAGCTCAAGCTTCTTCCCACCTCAACCTGCCAAGGAGCTAGCGCCTCAGGTGCACACCACCATGTCCAGATAACTTTTTATTATTTCTTTTGTAGAGGCAGGGGTCTCACTATGTTGCCCAGGCTGGTCTCGAACTCCTGGCCTCAAAGAATCCTGACTCAGCCTCTCAATGTGCTAGGATTACAAGCGTGAGCCACCTCGCTCTGATTTTTTCTGGTTTGATGCTCCCCAGGGACCAGGAGCCATGACTGAGCCGTGCTCTATTTACCCGACTTTTCCCCCACACTACTTCAACCACTTTGAAATCTGTTGGTCCTGGTGTCCATCACCCAGGGGCCAGGACCAGGTCACTGACATTTTCAACAGTGTCTTGCTGGTTAAACCCCAGAGAAGAGGAAGAAGCTGTATCTCGGGCCCAGAGTCACCAGCCAACAAGAGAAAGAAAGAACTGAGGGATAAAAGAGGAAAATCTCTCCTTGAGAGAGGTGGCGCCTTGGATCTGGAGCAAAGGGCTGTGAGGGAAGCTGGACGGGGCAGGGGAAGGTCCTAAGCAAGGACGCAGCATCAGCTGTGGTCTTGTTCAGCCTGACTCCATAGGCAGCTCTGGAGTGCGAGTTGCACATGAGGTGGGTCCTGCCTTGAGGCAAGGGAGCTGGCCTTTTGTACCCCATTCCTATTAGTCATTGGCAGTGAGCTACCCCTTGACGGGAGCATTCACCTTCTGGGTCAGGCAACTCCTGTTGAGTTGGTCAAGGGCAATTCTCGGAGAAGGGGGCCACTGTGCACTGTTCACAGCTAACCCTAGCAGGTGTTGGAGGGGTTCGTGCACCAGCCCCATCAAGGGACCTGGGACACCCATAGCATCTACTGCAGGTGGTCAGAAAAGTGCTGGAGGGCTCATCTGCCGTCTTTCCCACCCATATAACTGCACTTTAGAAGCAGGAGATATATTGACATTTTGGGGTAAGTAATGGTATCCAATGGCTTCCCATTTACCTCCTAGATTAAATACAAAGTCTGCCACTGACGTATATTTCCAGGCTATGTCCCAGTGCCCTCCCAAACCCAGCCTACATGAAAAGTCACCGGGAAACTTGCCACCTTCTGAAGAACCTCTGGGTTTTGGATCAGGCTGTTACCTCTCTTCTGCCAGGAGTGCCCTCTCTACCTCTCTACTCCAAGACCCATGAAACTGGATCCTCACTTCAAGGCTCTTTCAAATACTAACTAATTCACAAAGCCTTTCCTAATCACTCAACAGGATGGGAGCTTTTCCTTCTCTCAAACGCTCTTTCAAACCTCAGAGTCCTTATTTTATGAAGTGGGTCCCATTCCATGAATTTGAGTCGTTTGATCAGTGTTATTCCCCCAAGTCTTTTGTGAACTCTCTAGGAAGAATTCTGTCTTTTTCTCTTTGCAGCATCTGGCAAACATCCTGAAAGACAAAGGTTCTAAATTAATATATGTGTAATTGAATTGCAACTCTGCTGAGATTAAACGTCTGTGCTTAATCAAAGCCTGGTCTTATGCACATCGCCCGTAGCTGGCATGTACTAGGCACTTGTTTTGTGCCAAGAACTGTGCAGGAAGGATTTTCTTTGCATTAATTATCTCATTTAATTGTACTATTAATGATCTTCACCCCACAAATGAGAAACCGAAGCTCAGAGAAGGCAAGCAACTTACCCGAAGCCACACAGGTAATGGGTGGTAACTAGGAGCTGACTTGTATGTCTAAATTCAGAGCTCACACTCATAACCTCTGTGAAGCAGCTATGACAGGGACAATGGAAGACCTTTTTAATCGACGACGTGGCTTCTGATTGGGCACATGGGCAAAACTGTCAGAGACTGGCAAGCTCTCTACCCAGCCCATCCCCTTTCCTCCTGGGCAAAGAGCTAGACCAGTGATTCTCAGGTTTCAGTGTGCATGTGATTCACCTGGGGCTCACTGAGAATAGAGGAGACAGGCAGAAAACACGCATGCATCTGCCACATAACACAATGTGAGAAAGTCTATTACAGAAATATACTAACGGTAGTGAAAAAAGGGCCAGAATGCAAAGAGTGGTGCAAGGAAGCCAGGAAAAATGCCCCAGAAGAGGTAACCCCAGAGCTGAGTCTTTTTTTTTTTTTTTGAGACAGAGTCTTGCTAGACCCAGGCTGGAATGCAGTGACATGATCTCGGCTCACTGCAACCTCCACCTCCTGGGTTCAAGCAATTCTCCTGCCTCAGCCTCCCGAGGAGCTGGGATTACAAGCAGCTACCACCATGCCTGGCTAATTTTTGTATATTTAGGAGAGATGGGGTTTTACCGAGTTGACCAGCTGGTCTTGAACTTCTGACTTCAGGTGATCCACCCGCCTCGACCTCCCAAAGTGCTGGAATTACAGGCGTGCACTACCACGCCTGGCTCTGAGTCTTGAGAAGGAGAAAGAGTGGGAAGAAACTGCGTTACAGGTGGCGGCTTCAGCACAGACAAAGGCAGGAGACGCAAGGGTACACGAGGACATTTTGAGAGCTGCTAGTGGCTGAATATAGTGGAGTGTAGAGTGAGGGGTCCCCGGAAAGAGCCAAGCCTGGAGAAGTAAGGAGAGGGCAGGTCCAAGAAGCATCATTTGAACCATGTACCAAGGATAAAGGGAACTGCTGAGGCATCTCAAGGTGAGCGACAGTGTCGCCCTGACCTTCAGAAATTTCCTCTGTCTGCTTTTGGGGGAGACTGGATTAGAGGGGCTGAACTTAGGGGCTGTTCAGTTTATTTTTAGATGAGGAGCCTCGCTGCCTGGGACCCCACAGTGGGAGGTTGTCTCTAGGATTTGGGTGATCCATGCAGGACATTTCAGAAACCAGAGTCACAGAGGCATACAGCTGCAGACAGCCCTGGGGACACAAAGCAGGCACCTTAAAGAAGGCCACCAGGACAAGAAGTAAAGGAGAAAGGAGGTTAAAAATTCAAGAGGGGTGGGCTAAGACAGACCCATGCTGACATCTTTTCCCTGGGATCGATCTGTTATCTCCTCACCAGGCCATTGGTTCTTAGCCTTTTCCTGTTGAATGTGGAAGACACATAACCTCTGTCAGCGGGACCCATGTCTTTTTTTTTTTTTTGAGAAGGAGTCTCACTCTGTCGCCAAGCTGGAGTGTAGTGGCGAGATCCCGGCTCACTGCAACCTCCGCCTCTCAGGTTCAAGCAATTCTCCTGCCTCTGCCTCCCCAAGTAGCTGGGACTACAAGTGCATAACATCACACCCGGCTAATTTTTGTATATTTAATAGAGGCGGGATTTCACCATGTTGGCCAGGAGGGTCTTGATCTCTTGACCTCGTGATCCGCCCCTCATCGGCCTCCCAAAGTGCTGGGATTACAGGTGTGAGCCACCGTGCCCGGCCAGGACCCATGCCTTTGATACACCCAGGGTTATACACATTCCCTGGAGCCACCAGGACTTGCAGCTGAGAGTGACATTCACAGAGGGATGACCATGAACTCACTTTAACTTACAAAGTAAGTAATTCACACAAAACCGTCTATGTCATCTCCATTGCCAGAAGTAGATTACAGGCTTGGAAGTCAGATGATCTCAGGCTTCCACTCTGACTCCCTCACTTACAGGCTGTGTGGCGTAGGGTAAGTTACTTACCCTCTTTGAGTCTTAGCATTCTCATCTGCAGAATCGGTATGATAACAGAACTGCTACAACGGAGGGCCTGTTAGGATTGGATCTGATTGTGCAAACTAAATGCTTGGCAATGTGCCTGCTACATGGTAAATGCTGAGTAGGTGATAACTGCCTATTATGGATATTTTCTAATTCTTGTCATTAGCCATATGCCTCACAGCCGATGGGAGCATACCAGCGGGTGATAACACCGTGGTTGCATATTAGCCTATTAGAGAAAGGAAAACCATTTTTCATACATGACTCCTAATAGATTCACTTTTGTCCTTCAAAGTTATCACAGTGTGTTTCTTTTCAAGCATGCAGTAATGGAAAATTCAGTCTAACTCACCCAGCCTTCTCCTCTGCTCCCAATGAGTAGGACTTTTGCTGGATGAGGACCTGGGTTGTTCACAGGTTCTGAGCCAAAACCCAGCTTTACTTTCCTATTATAGGCCTGTCCTTTTAAAGATATGTTGGATGAAAACAGCATGAGTGGTGGGGCAGAAGGAGCTAGCAATGGTCTCCTGGGCATTGAGAAGGGAAGTATTCAGTCCCGTAACATTCTTCGGAGGCCCACACACCTGGGCTCCATGTGGCCAGTAGTCTCGCCTCTCCAAGAAGCTGTTTCTCTTCACTACCCGTGGGGGGGCAGAAATACCTTGATTAGGGCCCCCTCTAACGGCCTTTCCATCTGAATAAATGGGAATGCTGTCCACTCAACCCTACCAACATTTAATTAGTTTGGATGTTGGCATGTCCCCCAAAGAGGAAAAGAGCAAGACATTCCCCCGCCGCATCCAAGCCGTGTCATCTCCGGCCAGACCCAGGCAAGAGCCCCTAACTAGTCCTGTTGAGCCCACTCTGACCCCTCCGGCACGTTCTCTAACAGAGAGATCCACCTAAAAATACAGTCTCATCCCATCACTTCCCTACTCAAGTATTCTTAATCGATTTCTCAGTCAACGCTAGGACCCAGATTCTAGCCCACAGGGCCCACGTGTCTGGCTTCTGCTGACTGGTCCAGCCTCATGCAGGTCCTTTCTGCCTTTCTGTGCCCAGTCACACAAGGGTTTAGGCAGTCCTCTGAGTGCGGGGAGCCCCTACCCACCTCTGCCTAGCTGGCATCTTTGCTGAGAGAGCAGCTCTTCCTTCCCCACCTCCCACCTCTACTCAACTTTTGCTCTTATGTTCTCAGGTTTCTTATTTTTCTCCCCTGTGGGCTTACCCCTGCCTCCCCCAGTGGGATATCAGCTGCATGAGGGAAGGGACTGTGTTTTATTTACCTCCTCGTTCCCAGCACCGACCACAGTGCCTGAGTGACACCTAACAGGGAGGCGACAAACTTTAAAAATGTCAATCTTTTATTAATACTGGAATTGCAAATGAAGAGCTCTATTTCGGCCAAGGGAGATGGAGTGGAAGTTAGTGTATTCATTTGATTGCTGTAGACCCAATTATTCAAAGGGCAAATGCAGACCTGCCTATTCCTTTAGAATATTATCCTGCCAGGAGTTATTTTCCTTAATCTTAATGTTCTCTTCATGTCATTCAAACTCCTTCTCCATTAGAAGATGCTATTTATTATGTTCTCATCCAGGAAGCCTCAGGCTTCTTTGGTCGTTATTATGTCACCGAGAGGTAACTTGTCAAAATCAAATGGAATGGAAGCAATTGGGGGGAAAAGGATTTTCTCTCTCTCAGGTCTAGGAGTGGGATGGATGTAGGAAGGGGAAGGAGATGCTCTAAAATGTGCTGGTGAAATGTCATCGGCCCATGTTAAATATAGAAAGGGAGGGTTTAGAAATGTTTAAGGCGATTTTGCTTTGCCACAATGTCCAAGCACGTGATCGATGGACCTGTCTTGATGAAGAGGCCAGTGGGGACCACTTGGGGTGCTGTTGAATTTGTGGGGTATCTCACACACACTAGCACACCATATCCTCCCTCAAAATTGTGTAAGTGTTAAAAAACTGGTCCTTAACCCCAGTGAGTCTGAGAAACATGTTGTAAAAGATAAAACAGTCCTACTCACACAGTAAGGAAAAGCCAAGCATACAAGAAACGCTTAGAAACTGAGAAATGTTCAAGGCAGGAATAAACGGAGATGAAGAGAATGGTCACTGCAGGTGGAGGCGAATCAGGAAGTCGATCCTTGGAGATGAATCCTAGTAGGGTCTTAACGAAAATGTTGGCAATATTAAGGGGTAGAAGTGTTTCAAGAGAGAGGAAGCCGTGAACAAAGGCATGGAAGCCTCAGCAGGATGTATGAAGGGCATGCACATCATTTGCTCATCAAACTAAAAGAGAAAGGTCAAGAGTCTGTGCTCTACCATTTGGCAAAGATCCTAGTGGTAATTGATTCAGGTAAGAACATGAATGGATGCTGAGGAGTGGGCAAGTTTGAGAAACAACAAACTAGATAGTCTCAAAGTCCCCGCCCCTCTAGATCCTTAATAACAAAGCAAAAATAATAACCCTCCAAGGAAGAAACCTCGCAGACACCGCCATAGCTAACTGATCAGTTAATGTTACAAGAGATGAGAAAAATCCATAGCATTTGCCTCCTGATGTGATGCAATGGGGAAAATACAACATCACATTTGTGTTATTCCTGCAAAAAAAAAAAAAAAAAATAGAATAGCCCAAATCTATTCACAGGGAAACATCAGGCAAACCTCACTTGAAAAACATTCTACAAAATAGCTCGTCTGTATTCTTCAAAAATGTCAGTATCGTGAAAGACAAAGATTGAGGAAGTGTGGCGGACTAAAGGAGACTGCAGATTCGTGACAGCTCAACGCGATGCACAACCTGGGACTGTCTTTTGCTTTAAAGCAAAATACTGTCCTTTAAAGGACAGTATTGGGAGAACTGGTGAAATCTGAGTAAGGTCTGTTTCCTAGGTACAGGTATTGTATCAATGTTAATTTCTTGAATTTTGTCATTGTGCTATGGTTAGTTCAGAGACTGTTCTTATTTTTCAGAAACACACACTGAAATATGCAAAGGACCTCGTGACTCAAACAGTTCAGAAAAAATGTAATACTAGTGAGGATATAGCTGTAGAGACAGAGACACAGGATGAAGCAAAGTGAAAAAATGTTAACATTGGAGGAATCGGGGTGAAAAGTATATGGGCCTATGAGAATTATATTATTCATGAAACTTTTCTGTGAGTCTAAAATGATACCAAAATTTAAAGTTAGGCCAAGTGTGGTGGCTCATGCCTATAATCCCAGCACTTTGGGAGGCTGAGGCGGGTGGATCACTTGAGGTCAGGAGTTTGAGACCAGACTAGTCACCATGGTCTCTACTAAAAATACAAAAATCAGCCAGGCATGGTGGCATGTGTCTGTAATCCCAGCTACACGGGAGGCTGAGGCACAAGAATTGCTTGAACTTGGGAGACATTGGCTGCAGTGAGCCGACATCACAGCACTGCACTCCACCCTGTCTCAAATAATAATAGTAAGTTAGAGAAAGGGAAGAGAGCCATTAGGCTCTGGTCCCTTCTTGGCTCAGTGTGTAATTTTTGTTAAGACTCTGCCTTCCTGGGTGTCCTCCTGCTCCTCCAGTTGCAGGCCTCATGGCTTACCTTTCTTGTTCTGCCTCCTCCCAGCTAATTTCCAGATTGACACCTTGTCTCCTCTTCCTGAGTCGAATGTTTCTTTCGCACTGTGCCCCGATAGCTGATCTCTTTGGCTTAACGTCCCTTGAGATCTGAGCCACCATGGAGGTTTTTGTCCAGTGTCTGGGACATTTTTTGCTGAATTCTGCTTGTGCTCCGAACAGACCAAGATAATTCACATTTATTGAAGTCTCACCTTGTGAGCCAGGCACTGACTTGATCTCTTCAATAACCTAAAAGGTAACTTCTCCAGTGTGCGTAGTCTATTCTCACTATTATCTCCACCCACATTTCAGAGGCCCAAAGCCCTACTTCCTTGATCAGAGAAAGTTCAATATTTAGTGGATCACACCCTATGTGTTTCTGAGAAAACTCAGGACCACCACAACATATCACGGATCCCACTTGGTTGTCCACTTATAGCTATGGCTCACAGAGCTAGGAGTTTTGGCTTCAAGTCCTCAACGTTCTATTAATGGGGTCACTCAAAGCTTGTGGTTCCAGCTGGGTCCATTTCTTGGGTACCGTCAGAGCCCAACATCAAAGCCAGAGATCTTGTCACCTGTGAAATAAAGAGGAAAATGCAGTCTGGGTGCGGCGTCTCATGCTTGTAATCCCAGCACTTTGGGAGGCCAAGGTGGGTGGATCGCATGAGGCCAGGAGTTCGAGACCAGCCTGGCTAACATGGTGAAACCCCATCTCTACTAAAAATGCAAAAATTAGCCGGGCTTGGTGGTGCGAACCTGTAATCCCAGCTACTTGGGAGGCTGAGGCAGGAGGATCACTTGGACCCTGGAGGCGGAGGTTGCAGTGAGCTGAGATCATGCCACTGAGCTCCAGCCTGGGTGACAGAGTGACACCCTGTCTCAAAAAAAAAAGAGGAAAGTGCTATTTTCATGTTCCATTCAGTTTCAGTGAACGCGAGGGGGGTCTCACAACCAGTTGCCAGAACTCCAGTGCAATGGCATTTATGGCAAACCTATTTAAATTCTGGGTAGGGCTGAGACCTGCCATGTTATAGTACCAAGGCCACGCCGCCTCCTGAACACTCCAGCCTGGTTGCAGAGCCCACCTCCCCACACAGGACCACACCCCCAGTGTGAGCTCTTTCCCAGCCCTTGTTGACCCTGCCTGCAAACTAAATTTTGTATATGTCTAAGACAGACAGAGATTGTGGACTTAAGTAGATATGTGAAGGTCGTTGCCTATTGCCATGGGCCAGAAACCCCTAGGGGCCAGACCCTGCCTCATCAGGAGACCCTACTGACACTGGAGGCTCAGAGAGGTTACCCATTTAAGGCTCAGGGGGTCCCGCTAATCATAAGTGGTGGAGTCAAGATTTGAACTCAGATCTCTGGGGCTCTTTCCAGTCCACTGTCTTGTCTTCTTCTCAAAGTGCAGCATAGCCAACAATTTGGCATGTGGAGGCCTTCTTACATGAGGCTTTGTTAGCAAACTGAGGTTTTCCTGGCCCGGCCTGGGATTCTGGAAGTACTGGGGACAATTGTCCATGCTGCTGCTGGTGATTGCATATTTAGATGATGCAGGCCTCTTGTTTTTCTTTCTTCATAGTACCTTTTTCCTCCCAAGCACTTAATTACCCAAACGTTGGAAACATCAAAGGTAGCCCATTTTTATGCAGTTCTAGAAAATGCTTGGGGGAGGTGGAGGGAAAGGTTGAAACGACTGGCAGTGTGGTTTTATAGAAAGAGCGTAGGCATCAGAATCAGACAGCTCTGGGTTCAAATCTGGGTTTATCGCTTCCTATTTGAGTAAATGTTCAGAAGTTAAAGGTCTTTACCTGTAAAACAAGAGAGAATACCATCTACCTCTGAGCGTTACATGAGAAACCTTATTTAAAATCATCAGTCTTGAAGAGGGCTCAGGGAAACTTACTGTCCTCCGCCTTTACTGATCCTTTTTGGGTTATATGAAAATTTCAGCTGTGTATATTTTGCTATTCTTTCCTCTTACGGACAACCCTCAAGTCAACTCAGAAGCAGGTCTCGTTTCCATGGAGATGTATTTAAGGTAAACAAATGTGAAAAGGGGAAGCACAGACACCCATCCCCTACGCCCACTCACAGCCAATGCACCGTCTCAGCAGAAATGTTTCCAAAGAAATGTTTCACAAAGCTTTCGGGGAAGGCCAAGGGTTCTTTCAAAGTCTTGACATGATTTTTCGTTGCATGGTTCTTGAAATGAACAATAATTCGAGACAGATAATAATGAACTTCACACAGTAATGGATCAAAGGTGGAATTACTGAGTTCAGCATTGTCTGGTATAATTAAGCTGACATGCTGCTGAATCCAAATAGATGGCTTTCCGCCCCTACTTTTGCATGTGCACATTTATTTGCAGAACTTTTAATGGGCAGAATATTATAAGATTTCTGGACCCCACATGGTTTCAGTTTTAATCCAAACAGCTTACTTTCTACTGAAACTGATTTTCTTCCCTTGCCTTCCTTTCTTTTTTGGCATCGCTATTTTGTAAATTTCAAAGGAGAATTGCTTCCTTGAATGTACATGGAAGTATAAGCACATGAATCACACGCTGAATTTACTTAACAAGGAGCAATAATCCCACTGTCATTTCCCACTCAACAATGCCTTTTTAGGAAAAAATGATGCAAATTCTTTAGAAGTCCAAATCCGGTGCATCCAGTCAACTTACTTTTTAAAATTCCACAAAATAATTTCTCTGTTTTAAATAGCTTATTAAACACAACAGCAATCGGATAATAGATATTTCCTAATTAGACCTAGCTTTAGATCTCTTTTCAATCATGGCAGGCAGCAGACTAGCTAGTCACTTTATAGGGCCGTAAACATTCATTTCAAAGTCTAATAACAGAGTGGTTTCCTCTACTCTCCCTCTAACACAAGGGCCAACTTTTGTCTAGTGAAAATCAACACGTGTCTTACACAAGACATCTGCCGTCAAGATGTGGCACCTGAAATGATAAAGCAGAAATGTCACCAAAGGCAACAACTTATAAAATTATGGCTAACAAGATTAGACAATCTTGCTGTTGCATCAACCACAAAAAAGAAAGAGAAAGGGCATTGAATACAGCCTTCATTGGTTGCTTTATTAGTCACTGGTACCTGTCTTTGAATTTTCCAATTCAAGGAGAAGAATTAACTTGGCCCGTTTACCGAAGCACAGGCAGGAGATCCTGCACTATCAGGGATATACATAGTGGTAGCGAGAAAGATTAACAGAATGTCTAGATGTCTCTGAGCAGAAGGGTTAATGCCACCATCCTCAAGGTGGGCTCTAAGCCCCTAGCTAGAAGGATGTAAGGAGCTCTAGTCGATACAGAGAGAAGGTCCAGGCCAATAATTACTAACATCACTGGCCCCATTCATCCACATTGGATCCGGAGCGGAGAATGGAGTAGAATCTCAGAATCCCTCCTGTTGCCATGCAAACGAATCTGTTAGATGAGCTCTTAGAAGGGTTGATCAGCCCCCAAACCATAGAATTGCCAACCTTGGAAGTGGAAAATTGTAGAAGAGGAAACTGCAGCTGAAGGTGGTGAAATGACTCGCCTAAGGTCACAGAGAAACCACCACTTGTGACTTGAATGGAAATAGTCTTTTTCTGACCAAAAAAAAAAAAAAAAGAGTGAGTACACTATGTGTCAGCAAATGTTATGCCACATGCAGCTAGATCATTGCCCAACAAAGGAAATGTGGATTCACAGAACTAGCTTCCTACTTTGAACACTATTTTTCCTGTAATTGGGTAAGGCTGGGGCAACTCTGGTCAAACCCTACAAAGATAAAGGGAAGCTCCACGTTTATAGATGCATGAACTGAAGGCCCAGTGAAGACTTATCAATCATTTATCAATCTAGTATTGCTTGGGACATGCCCAACATGGGGCAGGTGTTTTGGAAAACAGAGAAAAAGTATAAGACATAGTCTTTTCCCTTAAGAATAATTTAAACAACGTAGGTGATCATTAGAGATCAAGCGCAAAGATTAGATATTGATGACGATCCCAAGAGGAGTTCAAAGATGGGAGAGATCACAGGATTTTGCACAAGTCAAGGATGGCTTGACTGACCTGAGACTTGTAGGGGTCCTTGGAATCGGGGTTGTGTGGGAGGATAGCTGTGTGGGAGGGGAAAAGCCGGGGGATATCTAAACAGGAACAAAATTTCTGAGATCAGAATTAATATGGCCCCAGAAAGTCTGGTAAAGACACCTAAGTGGCCTAGAAGTTGACTTTAAGGACACAATGAAAAACAACACTGAATCCCTAGGGAAAGGCATAATAACAAATGACTCACCACGTCATTTGGATGAAGCAACACCAGGCGAAGCTCAGGAGTCAGACCCATGTCCTTGGAAACTCGTCGCTCTGGTATGTTAACAAAAATTAAATTTGCAATTTTTAGATGTACATATGCCAGAATCATCAAAATGCCATGGACTCTCCTTCATATCGTGACAAATATCCTCACCTCTGTACAAAATATAAAGTTGGACCGAACTGTAAGAGGGAGGGTTGCCCTTTCTACCACCCCTCCCCAAGAGGAAATTGACTAAATAGTTTTAGAAGCCATTTCTAGACCCACAAGGCCCTAATTCAACAAAGTAAGCTATTGCCAAAGCTATTAAATATCCAAGAAGCTATCCAAATACCTTTCCATGCTTTTGAGCATTCTTTCTCTTTGACCTTAGACATGCTCTTAAATTTATCAACTCCTTCCATTTGAAGGCCTGCCCACACGTGGCCTTTCTAATATTACCTCCAATTTGCGGGGGCAGGGGATAAACGGAGAAGCTGAGGTATTATAGAGTCACCTAAATGGGAGGCCACTTCGAGGTTAAAACATGGCATGCCCTAACGCTTGCTGTACACAAAGGCTATTTATAATAGTTCTGGTTTTAAACTTGGATTTATAATGAAGTTTGAGGCAGAAAGAGCAAAATTCCAGACTGAAGAAAAATTACAGCTGGAAAAAATCATTTGAAAAAAAAAAAACAAGAAAACCTTCCAAGTAGTTACTCAATTTGGGAATTTAAAGAAGATGGCAGTTTGTGTCCAAGAAGAAACTACTTTTGGGGAAATGGAAGAATGGAAAGTCTTGCCTTCAGCCTATTTTTGTAGCTCTGCCTTCAGCCATGCACATAACTGAGTCAAGGGAAGGCATTCCTCCCCACAGCTTCCAGGAAGGCCATGTGAGCAGAGGCCCCAGGCCACGCTACCATAAGCCGGGTGCAAAAGCTGCAGGCAGCGAGGGGCAGAGGGAGGGGGAGACGTTAGCTTGCGCTGGCCTTTGGCGCTCAGCAAACCCGTGCCCTGCCTGCCTGTCCAGCCTGCTCGTGCCTCTCCAACCTGTGTTCCAGCATCTCGCTCCACCTCACTCAGGAGTTGTGTGTGTTGGAGGGGTGGGACGAGGCGATGTGATGGATAGAAACTCTCTTCCTCTTCCTTTCTTACTTTGTCTTAAGTGGGAAGGAGCTTTGGGTTCGCGGGGAATCGTTGCTCAGCGTACTTGCTTGTTCTTTGGAGGTTGAAGCTTTTGACTATAGGATGGCAGGTGGTATCCACCCATGTTACCACTTCTTACCTCTGTCTAGCAGATGCTCCTCTAGAGCAGAGCACTCATGTGCTTTGAGCAAAGACTCAACTCCAAATTCTCCCAATCCAATAGTCCAGGCCGCCATCACCAATCAGAACCGGCAAGTGATTTGCAACTCATTTGCCAAGATAGACGGAAAGAAAAAGGAGAGAAGGAAGAAGGAGGAAAAAGTAGCATATTTTGAGCACAAACCATATGCCAAATAGTGGTACGTCAAGGGGGTGGGGAAGTCAGCCTCGATGGGGGAGGGGCAGGTTATCACTGACGTTGTCTAGTAATTTTCAAATGACTTGGATCATCTTTACCCTGGGCTCCAATACTCCATGGACAATGTGCTCTCATTGCCATTCCCATTGTCCCGTCGGCCCTCCTCACTGCACCACCAGGACCAAGAACTGCTGGTGGTCCTTTCACGTGGCTGGCCTTGCCCAACAGCCTGGGGATGTGGCAAGGACTTGGAGCCATCCTCTTTCACTGCTGCACCCCCCTGTTGAGGTCAGACCGTGCCTCAGTTTCCTCACTTGTAAAGTGGAGACCACAAAGCTGTATCTTTCTTAGAAGGCTGTGGTGAGGGCTAGCGCTTCTGCAGTTGTGAGAGGGCACAGACCCTGGCATATAGGAGGAACTGTTAAAGGTCAGTTTCTCCCTTACGTTACCAGCTGAACTGGGCTGCCTCTACTGAGTTTTAAGATCATTACAGTAGTAATAAAAATCAATTACAATATACCACATAGGATTGTCTGGTTTAGAAAAACAAACAGGAGGCCGTGCGCAGTGGCTCATACCTGTAATCCCAGCACTTTGGGAGGCAGAGGTGGGCGAATCACGAGGTCAGGAGATTGAGACCATCCTGGTCAACATGGTGAAACCCCATCTCTACTAAAATACAGAAAAAATTAGCCAGGCATGGTGGTGCACACCTGTAGTCTCAGCTAGTCGGGAGGCTGAGGCCAGGGAATCACTTGAACCCGGGAGGCAGAGGTTGCAGTGAGCCGAGATCGCACCACTGTGCTCCAGCCTTGCGACAGAGCAAGACTCTGTCTCAAAAAAAACCAAAAAAAGAAAGAAAAGAAAAGAAAAAAGGAAAAAAAAAACCAAACAGGATACTCAGTCAAATTTGAATTCCAGATAAGAAATGAATAATTTTTTAGTATGAGTATTTGCCAAACATTGCATGGAACATAGTTTTACTGAAAATTTATTTATTTTTAATCTGAAATTCAAGTTTAACTGAGTGTCCTATATTTTATCTGGTAACACTAACATCAAACCTTAAGGTGTGTGAAATAAATAAAGGCCTAACTCTTTGGTAATAAAAATGTCATACTGAAAGAAATGTTTCTCCAAATTGATGATTTTCAAACTTTTTCCAGCCACATTCCACAGCAAGAAATAAATTTTGCATCACAGTCCAATACACACAAACGTGTATTAACTGAAATCAACATTTTACAAACATTTTCTGTGTACAGTATATTCTGATATTTTGTCTCCTTCATTCTACTTTATCTTATTTCTTTTTAAAAAAATTCTTTGTCCAGTCTCACTTAGCTGATTTCATGACCTTCCTAATTAAGGGGTCAGCAAATTATAGCCCAGGGCTAAGATCTAACCAGCCACCTCTTTTTGTAAGGCCTGTAAGCTAAAAATGTTTTTTACATTTTTGGCCAGGTATGGTGGCTCATTGTTGTAATCCCAGCACTTTGGGAGGCCAAGGTGGGTAGATTGCTTCAAGCCAGGAGTTCGAGACCAGCCTGGTCAACGTGGTGAAACCCCATCTCTACTGAAAAGAGAAAAATTAGCTGGGCATGGTGGCACACACCTGTAGTCCTGCTAAGGCAGGAGTTGCTTGAACCCAGGAGGCAGAGATTGCAGTGAGCTGAGATCACACCACTGCACTCCAGCCTGGATGACAGAAACTCTGTGTCAAAAAATAAAATGAAATAAAAAATATAAAATAAAAAAAAAGCTCAGATAAAATGAAATATTTTCTACATCTTTAAGTGGTTGGAAGAAATCAAAAGGAGAATGATATCTCATGACTCATGAAAATTATATGAAATTCGCATTTAGTGCTCATAAATAGTTTAATTACAGGACAGACACACTCATTTGTTTACCCATTGCCTTTGATCATTTTCGCACTACCGGGGCAGAGTTGTGAGTTGAGAGTCGCATGTTGAGTACAGCCCACAAAACCTAAAAGATTTACAATTTGTGCCTTTACTGAAAAAAAATTGCCTATCCCTACCCCAATGGGTTGCAATTTGCTGCTTGAAATGCTCCGCTTTAAATGGTTTTGCCCCAAAAGTATTCATTTCTATTCATGTGAGTGTTGTTTTTTTTTTAAACAATGTAAAGTTAACCTTACTCTTCTCAGTTCCTCATAAGACAGATGAGCAAATACCAGGCCAGCAAACTTATCTGAATCCAGCTGCCCTTAGAGTACGGCCGAGGCTTGGTCAAAGCCCAGAACTTAGCAAGAATTAGAGGGCATCTTGAGATCATATTCCCAGTCACTCCAGGTATCCACTATTCTCAGGGAAGGGAAGGATTATGAAGAACACAGAACAAATGTCAAGTTCTTGACTTTGAACCGTTAGGCTGTTGACTCTTATTATAGAGACTGGGGCCTCCATAGCCAAGGTTTGTGATAGAAAAGTGTGATCAAATCTAAGGCTAAGCCCCACGTAAGCATGACATAAAGTGTATACTACAAATAAGAGAACAGAAAGAGAAGAAAGGCTGGCTGCTCTAGCTAGGGAAAGAGGAGAGGGGAAGAAGAAGGCTTAGGTGCTGACACAGCCCTGAGGGGTCCTGCACTTTGCCTGCTCCCTCATCTTGTGATTTTCTGGAGTGGGGTAGTGGGTGATAAATCATCAAGACAGGTTTAGGGGTGCCAAGACCTGAGAATGTGTGCCCTGATCTCCGGGAGATGCCTGGAGTTAGGGGAGAACCTCACAGATACATATCGAGATCATCAAGGGCCCCGGGGGCCAGATGCTGCATGCTGCCTCCTTCTGTAAATCAAGTTTTATTGGAACACAGCCATGCCTGTTCATTTACCGATTGCCTGTGGCTGCCTTTGTGTACTCATCTAAAATACGTGCTGTCTGGCCCTTTACAGGGCATAGTTTGCCACCCCCCTGTGCTGTATGCTGGCCATAGTGGAGAAGACAGAGCAACAGGGCAAAGTAGCGAGGAGGACCCAGGAAATCCCCGATCCCTCATAGCCAGGCCCGTGTAAGACAGCATCTGAAAGTTACCATTGCTCCTGCCCCCAAAATGGGCACAAAATGGCCAAAGCGGGCCACAGACCTGAGCAGAGCTTGAGGCTGGGACAAGAAGGATACTTTGGAGATGGAGGGCTCTTTAACAACCAAGGCTTGGCAGCCTCCAAGTATGGCCCCTGGGTGCCACTACACATAGGTGTCAAAGGCCAAAGACCAAAGACCAGGCTTGCTTCAGGCTAAGGATGCCTGTGGACCACACCACCGCATCCCTCTCTCAGCCCCTCAGAATCCCAGCTTTTACACCTATGCCATCCTATATTTCCAGGATCTCACCAGCAATCCCAGGAAGAAGGGAAGGGAATGAAATTTTGAATTGAGTGACTGAAACCGGCATGACTGTGTAAACACTGAAGTGAGTGATTTTTACCCGGAAGGCACTATATGTAGTTTCCTGCCACTAGAAGGATATAGACTTAAACTAGAAATTAGGTTATAGAAAAATGAAGAGGTTTACATTCTACGTAGCTGCTAGGAAGAACAGGAAACTGACTTAGCTGCTGCAGGAAATTGGAACTTCATTCACAGCAATTCTGAGACCACAGAAGTTGAAGTCCTGATGGCTCATGACTCAATGACTCCATACCTACTCATTTTTCTACTGGCTTCTTTCTAGAATAAGACAGTTTAAAGCAGTCCAAATCTCCAAGTGATTTTTCCCATTCTACCAGTATCTCCATGGAAGGAATCCTATGTAAGTCTAAATTTTCACCAGTAGGTGGTGCTAACACAGACACGGCACTGTGCTTATCTGAGGACGAATTAGCCAGAGGCTAATGAAAGCTCGCTGCCTTAGCGCTTTTCTCTACAGCGCCTTCCCTCTGGTCTAATTGAATTTTGTTATTAAGTAGTCCCTGAGTGGTTTCACCTCGGGGCTAACACTCTCTCTCTTGGAGTGGTATAATGGAAAGAATTCCAGAGTTAGGAAACACGGGATACGTATTTTGGCTGTCTTTCTAATTAGATGAATTGGTCAAGTCACTTACTCTCTCTGGGTCTTGAGATCTTCATTTTTAAAATAAGTGAGTTGGGTTTGTTGGATGCTTGTTTTCCAGGTTTGAGAAACAATGGTACAACCACTCGTCTCCTGTCAAATTAATACATTTTGAGAAAAACTCAAGATTCCAAGAAATTGGCTCATAGGCACAATTCTGTCCGGGGGGGTAAGAAGTCTGTGGCACAGACTTTCTGTCAGGCAATTTGGCAATGGATAGCGGCAGTCCTAAAAATGTATGCACCTCTTGACCACGAATTCCACATCTGGGAACTCATCTCAAAAAATAATTACAGGCGTGTGCAAATGCGGAGCCAAGAGGACGCTCTATAAAGCAGCGCATGTTGGCTTTGCTGAGAGCTCAGTGTATCTTTGCTAATGAGTTTCTGAACTTCAGATAATTCTTAGAACTATATTATAATCCTCGTATAAGGCAACAAAGCCAACTATTGCTTAATCATACAACGAAAGAAAGAAGTAATGAACATATTTTGTGTGCCACACACCAAGGCAGACACTTTTCTTAATTTCTTACTTTAAATATTCTTACAATAACCCTATGGCAAAGAGGTATTATTAATCCTATTTTACAGCTAGGGAGTCCAACGCTCAGTCCAGTTAACCTTCTTGATCAAAGTCACCCAGTGCCGATTCCTGGGAGAAGAAGTGCATGATCTACTTTATAAAGATCAAGTTCTCTGAGGGCTTGGGGAAAACTTTCCCTGCAATGGAAGCAAGAGGAGGGAAATTCAGTATGTGAATTTTGATTCTGCCTGAGAATTGGATCTGGGCTCTTTGGGGTCTTTGAGGAAGAACTGTAATTTCAAAGCTTCTGCCAATTCTTTGTGCTGCTAAAAATGGAAACCCAAATTAGTCTGTGGGGGCCAAGGCTTTCTGGTGGGGAAAAGGCACGTAATTGAGCTTTTATCTGTGCAAAAGGAAATTCCATTCTGGAATGGGAAAGCCTAGACAACGAAACACCCAAGTTCTGTGTCTACCAAGTAAAAGAGTGAGGATTGTTCGATGTTAACACATTTGCAACTCCCTCTGGTAGACAGAGGGAAGAGGCTGTGGGGGCATGGTATTCAGGGAAGGAGAAACGCAGTCAGTGCAAACACCCGTGTGGTGGTGAAGACAGGGTAGGAGCACATCCCGCAATGTGCTGGGAGCCTGAAGGTGAAGGAAGACCACTAGGAAGGGGGTGGGATGGGATCTGGCCCAAGGACTTGGGGTGTGGTTGGTCATGGCTGCCACTGAGCTGAAATTTTCCCTCTCTGCACTGAAATTCCTTCAAGCTTTCAGTTGAGCCAGAAAGCCTCGCGTTAGCATTGCCTCGGGGTGCAGGGAGGCACTGAATCCACTGGATCAGGGACACACATTCAGGTGGAGAAACGGTAAGTGAGTCCCAAGACTGTGTCTGCATTCCTTGGAAGAACCCTGGGCTTCCTGAAGCCTTCTGGTTTGGAAGCTGGAGTTCTTTTGTTTGCTTTTTTATTTTTATTTTTTTTAAAGCATGGCCTTGGAAGGTTGTCATAAACTCAGGGATACAAGAGTTCTGTCTCCTTGTTTTATTTCAGAGACTCAGACTTAAGATGGTCTGCAGGACAGCTGACACCATGGAGAAGGACGCTTTTTAACAGAGTTCACCTGTTCTGAGGACTCTGCGCCCACAAGCACTTGGCCACTGTCAGCAGGCTAGGTGATTACAGCATTAGATCATGACTCTAATGGGAAAAGGCTTCTCCTCTCTGGCTGACTAATCAGCTTGCCATTTTTATTGCATGATCAGTATCAAGAGACAATGATATCTGTCAGCTCCCCGGGTGCACACCAGCATGACAGAAAGAACAGCTATATTAGCAAGGAGAACAGGTGGCGGGGTTAGCAAACACGCTTAAAAGGTCAAGACAGCTTGATCCCTTACGGCACAGTGGCAGGAAGGCTGAAGGGGCCCCTTTCTTAGAACAAGAATAGCTGCTGGTACAAAACTCCCATACATGAGTCCTCTCTAGCCATCTTTCTATTTTCCTTTTTCTTCTTCTTATTTTAAAGTCCAAAGTATTTCACGCTCATTGTCAATCCGCAGCAGTTTCCTAGAGCTGCCGTGACGAATTACTACAAACTTGGTTTCTTAAAACAGCAGGAATTATTCTCTCACGGCTCTGGAGGCCAAAAAGTCTGGAATCAAGGTGCGGGCTACGCTCCCCTCCGCAGGCTCTAAGGGAGAATCCCCCCTTACTTATTCCAGCTCCTGGCAGCTCCAGACAATCGTTGGCATTCCGTGGCTCGTGGCTGCGTCACACCAATCTTTACCTCTATCTTCACACGGCCCCCTCTTTCTCCCTAAGTGTCCCTCCTCTGCATTTCTCACATAAGGTCACTTGCTGTTGGCCTGAGGGCCCACGTGGACCAGCCATGATGACCTTATCTCGAGATCCTGAACATAATTACCTCTGCAAAGACTTACTTTCAAATAAGGTCACATCCACAGGTTCGAGGAAGACATGAATTTCGACAGGTCAGTATTCAACCCAGTACTTGGGGATGTTCTCTTGTGTCAAAGTGCTTTCAACGCTCTTGAAAATTCATGTTCAAATTCTCAAGTGCAGAGGGCTGATCTGTGCAGAGCAGGGCCCACGTATCCCTAGATGCCCGAAGGTGGATGAGGGGCAGTGCTGGGGCTAGGACATCTCTGGACCAGTGCCCCCTCCCCACTCAGCTCATACCAGTCCCCAAGTGCTGTGTGTGGTCCCCCTCTCCTCAGCATCACACCATCACAACTCCTCTTCTCCAAAGCCCAGGCCACTAAATTCCTCACCTGAGCAGCAGCAACACACTCTGGAAGGAATTTCTTCACCTCTTGTCTTGCTGGTCTCCAATACTTTCTCTAACCATCAGCCCACGTGATCTTTCTAGATTAAAATTAAAATTATGCAAAGCCTGCTCATTGCTTTTGGGCTGTGGTCCAAGCCTCTTGGCTGGGCACCCCAGGTCCTCTAAGGCCAGCTCCTTGCTTCCCAAGGCAGCCTCAGCTCCCCCGCCACACCTCCAGCTGCCACTTAGGCGTTCTTGCCACTGAAGAACCAAGCAAGTCCACAAACACCTCCTTGCCTTTACATCCTCTGTTCCTCCTATCTAAAAAATCTTTTTTTTTTCCTGTATTCATCGGGTCTCTTGGGTGAATAGTGGCCCACAAAAAGATATGCCCTGTCCTAACTTCCAGAACCCGAGAATGTGACCTTATTTGGAGAAAGGGTTTTGCAGACGCAAACAACTTAAAGATCCTGAGATGAGATCATCCTGGATTACCTGAGTGGGCCCCCAAGCCCATGACAGGTGTCTTTATAGGAGAAAGGCAGAGGGCAGTTTGACACAGAGCAGAGGGTCCTGTGAAGACAGAGCAGAGACTGGAGCAATGTGGTTGCAACTGAAACTGAAACCAAGAATTGCCTGGAGTGACTGGAGAGGCAAGGAAGGATTTTCTCCTAGAGCCCCCACAGAGAGCATGGCCCTGCCACCACCCTAATTTTGGACTGTGGCCTCAGGAACTATGAGAGAATAAATTTCTGTTGTTTTAAGCCACCCAGTATGTGGTCATTTGTTAAGCAGCCCTGGGAAACTAAGGGGCATGGGTAATCCCGGATCCCACGGAAGGCTGTGCAGGTTGCTGACTTCTCAAGGGCACCGCTTGAGAGGACGAGCAGAGGCTGAATACAGCTCACACTGGGCCTGCCAACCTGGGTGCCCTGCAGGAAACTGCACCTGGCTGGAAGGGGCACCTCTCCCTTATTTACACAAGGCGCCTGATAGACCAGCACCACCTCTCATTCTTGGGTTTTCTTCAACTCTCTGCTCCAGGGTTGCCCCTCCAGGAAGCCTTTCTCCGAGTCACACTTCTACCCAAGACTAGTCTGGGCCCTTCGTCTGCTCCATTAGATGTATTTATCCTGCTGTAACACAATTGTCGGTTCCCATTTCTGTACCCTCCTCCCTATCTTAGAAGCAAGGGCTGCTCTGAGTCTCCTCTTTCCACTGTGCCTAGCACATCGAAGGTGCTCAAAGAGACCCATTGAATGAATGAGCAGGAGCCAGCCATGAGGCTCAGTGAGCCTGCGGCAGTGAGCGGCACAGTGAGCGGGGAGCAGGGATGGGATGCCCGTCCCAAGGGGTTGCTGAATTAAGGCAATTTCATGCTTATCACAACTTTGCCTAAACTAGTCATCAGACAGAACCAAAGAATGGCTCGGAGAGAGAGCATCACCAGGACATTAACTTTTTGCAGATGTGTTATCTGATCTTGTGCCCTTATCTTTTCCCTAACGGAGGCATCAGCGCCTAAGGATATTTCCACTTGGGCCAAACACATGCTCACACATCCAATGGGACCCAACATACTGCATTCCACGCAGATATACACATGAGCTCATGCAAGTCCCAGGGTGCTCATCTGGTCCAGATTTGAAGGAAACTATTTAGCTAGATGGAGAAAAACACATCATGTATCAACTTAATACCAAACAGATTTTATGACATACTGAAACTGCTTTTGATAATCTACTAATGTATCAGAAGGGCTAATGAACTGAAAAAGAACTAGCTAATATCAAATCTTTGAGGTCTGGACAATGTTTACGTGGGTTGCAGGGATGACAGAAAATACAAAAAGATATAGGGAGCTTTGGGGAAAGCGATCCAAAGGCTCTCTCCACCCCCTACTGAGAAGCAGTCCTGTCTATTGTAGCAAGAAGTGTATTTTGCCAATTTATGAACATAGACAATTATTTTTTGGCTAAAAGTCAGGGTGAACTTTCCAGAGACGCAGAAGGGCTGTTGCTTGGCCACTAAGACCCCTCATGGGCACAGGCAGCCATGGATGCTACTAGGGAAATAATCGGTGCATGACAGTTTCACTTGGGACTGTCTCAACCCATTGGTGATTTCCTCGTTAGTGCGGGGGGAGCCCCTCCATTAACTGTCACTTGACCACAACAGCATTTTTAAGTGATTCCTAAGACTTCATGAGGTCTCTTTTGATGAATGTTTTAAATTGAAACCCACATCTGTGCTTGTCCTGGCCCCATCTGGGGTTACAGGAGGCAGCGCAACATATTGGGATAAGAATGACTTCGAGACTATAATTCAACTACTTGATGGTGTGAACTTTGACAAAGCTGCTTAATTACTCTGGCCTCAGTTTCCTCATTGGAAAATGGAGAACAAAATGATGCCGTCTCCTTCTGTCATTCAGGATGGAGTACGGTGGTGTGATCTCAGCTCACCGCAACCTCTGCCTCCTGGGTTCAAATGATTCTCATGCCTCAGCCTCCCGAGTAGCTGGGATTCCAGGCATGCACCACCACACCTGGCTAATTTTTCTGTATTTTTAGTAGAGACAGGGTTTTTGCCATGTTGGCCAGGCTGGTCTCAAACTCTTGGCCTCAAGTGGTCTGCCCACGTCGGCCTCACAAAGTGCTGGGATTACAGGCATTAGCCACCGCGCCTGGTCTTGCTTACTTTTCTTAATGCAGGACGTTTCACCAGGCAAGTGGGAGCAAGGATTGTGGTGCTGTGCCCAGAGGCAGGGGATGGGGGTGGCATTTGGAAGTTTGTGGAAATCTGACTGTTGCAATACCTGGGGAGAGGAAGGCAGGGGAGGGGAGCATTATTGGTCCTAAGAGGGAGCCAGAAAGCCTTAACTTATTATAATGCCCTCACTGAGAAACACTGCATTAAAGGAATCATAGGCTGTTCCTGGCTGAATCTGTGTGAAACCCTCTGATTCTATGTGATTAAAAGAAGGTGTATTACTGCTTGTTTTAGCTTTTGTTTTGCTATAGGTTCTCATTGGGGGGATTGTTTAAATCTTATCATATTGTATTTTGTAAATAACCAAATCATTTTGTTGGCATTGTATAAAGAGACATATTTTCTAAATTACCAATAAAAAGGAATAGGACATTTAGACTAATGGCATCCTTTCCGATGCTGGGCTCCCATGAGGAGCTCCAGGAGCTGGTCTTCTCCTTTTGGGCTCTCACAGCAGATCTTAGGAAGAGGTTCTTAGAATAGGGCTGGAGGAAAATGTCCCTGACACCTGGCGCAGCCATGCTGGTGAGGATTAGGGAGCAAACGTGATTCACCTCATTTTATTTTTATACAGGAAACCAGAGACATAGCTAAGAAACAAATTCACTATTTCTGGTTCTTGGCTAGTGGTAGCTCTTAGGAGACACTCCCTTCCTCTGAAGAGTTGTTTCTATGGCAAGGGACTCACATGCTTTTTCATTGCTACATTATCTTTGAATCATGGTTGGCAATTAGGCATTGAAATTTGACTATTTACCTTAGGGACTCTTCTGGGTATGTGAAGAATTCCCCCATCTGTTTTGCTCAGGATGTGGGCAGATGAGGAAACAGTAGCAACTGACTGATATATTATGTCTCCATTTGGCTGGTGCTGGGGAAGGACCTTTGAGTCAGCCAAGGAGACATTCCCCAGTGCAAAGAGATGGCAAATAGAAGTATACCTTTGAATGTCATCTACTTCTTTGTCCCCAGGTCAGAGGGAATGGGGGTAGGTGGAGGGAGTGTGGGGGGGTGGAAATCTCACCATTCAAATATTCAAGACAATCTGTGACTTAAGCAGAAAATTGTGGGACCTGGTGAAAAAATGGAAGGTTACACTATAGAGCTAAAAAAGAAAAAGAAGAATTCAAGCCAGCAAACATAGACAGCCCCAGGCTTACAATGGGTCACTTCCGATATTTTAATTTTGGTGGTGCAGAAATTATACATAATCAGTAGAAACTGTACTTGGGAGCACTCATACAATCATTGTATTTCACTTTCAGTACACTTCAATAAATTACCAAGCTTTCCAACACTTTACTGTAAAATAGGCTTTGTGTTAGATGACCTCGACCATTGTAAGTGTTCTGAGCATGTTTCAGGCAGGCTAGGCTAAGCTATGAGGTTCAGTAGATTAGGTGGATTAAATGCATTTTTTATGTAGGATATTTTCAGTGTCTGATGGATTTATCAGGAAGAAACCCCATAGTAAGTTGAGGAGCATCTGTATTTGTTAAGCAGTAGGTGATGAATAAATCATCATTGTTAAGAATAGCTCATGTTTCCTATCCTCCTTCCAGGTACCAGACACTGCTTATTTAAAATAGTCGTATTAACTCATTTAATCTTCATAACACACCTGTAAGGTACTTACCTGTTAGTATCATGCCTGTGTTAAGGATGCAGAAACAAGGCACCAAATGGCTAAGTAGCCTTCCTGGAATTATCCAGGTAGTAAACGGCAGAGATGAGACGTCAATGCAGACACTATGCCTCCAGATTATGGGCTTTACGTCACTGTAACATAGCTTCTCTTAGGACGTGATGTCTTTCTCAAGGACGTTACAGAGAGCTGGCAGCCTGTGATTAACCAAAGCTTGGCTGCTGTGATTGGCTGAGACTCAGCTATTTATTACAAGAATATACTCCTAAGTTAGGTTGCAATAGGATTCAAAGTGTGAAGGAAGCTTTAAGCCAAATTGAATTTAACAGGGACATGGTTATGAATTGGCAGAATAATTGGTGAAATGTTGCCCACAGTAACAGGGAAAGATAGAACACCTATAAATGTGTGTATCTTGCTAAGAAGACTTTCGGGCAGAATGGCAGCTTCTTTTTTAAGTATAGGAGGAGTGACATGAGCTTAAGAAAGAACTGTTCAGTTTGCAAGCCAGAATTTAGAGGCAATATTTCCAAGACAAGACTTGCTGGATAGGAAAAATTTTAAATAATTTTATATTCATAGATTATCTGAAAAACAAAAGATTCTCAAGGTAAGAAATGACCACAGGACAAAAATCAAATCCAAGAAAACATAGCTTCCAGGTAAAGAACATATCAGGGCTGTGATTGTGAGAAACTTCGTTGAAATATCAGCAAGATTAAAGTGATGCCTCATGGAGCTCGCAATTAGACAAATAGCTAAAGGGATTTTCTAGACCCTGCTAGCCAGACAACAGCACTTCTGAGAATTATAAATGTCTTGCCTCACCACACGCTGACTTGAGGGTTCTGTCTCAGAGAGATTTATGAATATTTCTTTTGTCTTGGGCATGGATTATAATTTGATACACAAGAAGCCCCCAACATTTTTTAAAGGAATTATATCAGCTTTAACTCAAGGGACAAAGAGTGAAAAATAAAAAGAGGTCCCTGGACCCCAGACTTCCTAATAGCAAGAAGCAGACTAACAAAGCTACTCAGCTACAACCACAGGGCATTTCTTATAGGAAAGGAAGGGCAATTCAGAAGGGGAAGTCAAGATTCCAGAGGGAAAGAGTACTAACACCCATGGAAAACCAATCACAAGGAGCAGAAATAAACTTTTTTTTCATTGTTTATTGATTTTATTTTAAGCTGTGTGCATCTTACATGTTTTAGGTTCTTGGTAATGTTGGAATAATTTGAAGGGCACATAATGGTGTTCACTGACAGCTTTCTGAAAAAAAGGAGTTTATACACTACTCTGCATGGATCAAAGATTTTCAGATCTTTCCAAATTATTATTACACTTACTGCTTAAATTTTTTAAAATTTTTCTCTCAGTTTTGGGGTTACAGAGGGTTTTTGGTTACATGGATAAGTTCTTTAGTGGTGATTTCTGAGATTTTGGTGTGCCCATCACCTAAGCAGCATAGACTGTACCTAATACATAGTCATTTATCCTTCAGCCCCCTTCCACCCTTCAACCTGAGTCCCCAAAATTCTTTTTATCATTCTTATGCCTTTTCGTTCTCATAGCTTAGCTCCCACTTGTAAGTGGGAACATATGGGTTTTGGTTTTCCATTCCTGAGTTACTCCACTTAGAATAATAGCCTCCAGCTCCATCCAAGTTGCTGCAAAGTCCACCATTTCATCTCTTTTTATGACTAAGTAATATTCCATGGTATACATACCACATTTTCTTTATCCACTGTTGGTTGATGGGCATTTAGATTGGTTCAGGATTTTTGCAATTGTGAATTATGCTGCTATAAACATGAGTTTGCCTGTGTCTTTTTCAAATAATGACTTCTTTTCCTTTGAGTAGATACCCAGTAGTGGGATTGCTAAATGGAATGGTAGTTTTACTTTTAGTTCTTTAAGGACTCTCCATATGGCTCAGAAATGAGTTCTTAATTGGGGGAATGTTCTCCACCCCTGGAGTCAGAGAAAATGTGCCTAGTTGGATTTCAAAATTGCTAAGAACAGTGGGGCCATTTGTCTCTCGCTTTCTTCTTTTTGAGTGGAAACATTTATTGTTTTATTCTGTTTCTTTTTCCCAATTTTATGTTAGTTTCTAGATCACTGGCACTTTTTTATTTTTTTGAGACAGAGTCTTATTCTGTCGCCCAGGCTGAAATGCAGTGACGTGATCTCAGCTCACTGTAATCTCTGCCTCCTGGGTTCAAGTAATTCTTGGGCCTCAGCCTCCCAAGTAGCTGGGATTACAGGCGTGTGCAATCATGCCCAGCTAATTTCTTTTCTTTTTAGTAGCGACGGGATTTTGCCACGTTGGCCAGGCTGATCTCAAACTCCTGACCTCAAGTGATCCGCTGGCCTTGGCCTCCCAAAGTTCTGGGGTTGCAAACATGAACCACCGCTCCCAGCCTCATTTGATTTTTTTTGTTTCATGGATCTTCACACCCAAGAAACCACAGCTGAAAAGCTATATTCAAGGAGTAGACTAGGGATGCCTCATCCTCATGGATACCTGTTTGAAAAGAAGACGTCTTCAACTTTGAGCTGATTCCCCCTCCCTTTTTTTTAGCTGATTCTATATGAGATGAGAATTCGAGGGAGGGGTGAGTGTATTTTGCATTTGAGAGTGAATAGTGGATAATCTCCAAATATGCACACCATCAATTCCTTCTCTCCTTGCAGGCAAATACCACTCCCCATCAAGAGATGTAGATTATTCCCACTCTGGCCTTGTGATTTGCTTTGCTCAATACAGTGCAGCAGAAGTGTGAGATGAAGCTTTCCCCCCCCTCACCCCCCCCCCCCACCCCCGCCCCCCCCCCCCCCTGGATGTTTCGCCCCCCGGGGAGAGAAATCGGGTTTATCTGGGGGGGGGGGGGGGCGGAGAATCTCCCCGGGGTTTTACCCCCCCACCACAACTCCCTAAAAAAAAAAAAAAAGGGGGGTAATCTCACCAGCTATTTGGGATGCTGAGGTGGGAGGACCGCTTGAGCAGAGAGGTCAGGGCTGCAGTGAGCTAAGACCATGCCACTGCACTCCAGCTGAGGTGACAAAGCAAGACCCTGTCAAAAAAAAAGGAAAAAAAGAAAAAGAATACCAAGGCCCTCAATTGTCTCAGTAAAGTGGCCAGCACCAATTTTCAGCTATGTGAGTGAGACCATTTTTGACCAATCAGCCCTCTTAGCACCTTAGCCATTACTGCACAAAGAAGATTCACGCAGGAAACCCACAGGACTGTGGAGATAATCTGTTACTGTTTGAAACCAGGAAGTTTCAGATGGCTTGTTGTAGCAACATGTAACCAAAACAGATGAAGATTAAAATATTGAGGTTGGCTGAGATATCGCCCAAGAAAGCATTAAAATAATAAAACAGGAACAAGCCTGGGGTGAACAAGAATTTTAGGTGGCTAGGAGGTGACTACAAAGGAGACAGAGAAGACGTGTTCGAGGAGATAGGAAGGGAGCAAGAAGCAACCTCACAGGAAGCTCGGGAGGACCGCTGCTGCAGGGTGCAGGAAAGGCCAACAGTAGCACATGCAGCAGAGAGTTCTAGAAAAAAGAAAGGGAAGGTATGGAAATTTGCCGTCATCCTTGGTAATGTAAAACCATCGATGACCTTTGCCAAAGCAGCTTTATTAAAGTGGTGAAAAAAAAAGAAGCCCATTTACAGGGGGGTTAAAGAGGTTACTAGCCAGGAAATTTTACTTAGTCATAGACGGTGAAAACAAGAAAAACAACAGGTACAGGCATCTCTTGTAACCAAGTGTCCAAAAAAGAAATAGAAGTAATAGGACATTTGGTAACTGGGAGCATGAGATCAAGAGGGGGTGTTACATCAGCACATTCGTGCTTTTTAGTGAAGTTCTGGATGGGCTTGGCTTTTCACAAATGGCCATTCTGGGGCTGATGTGGGGCATCAGCTATTATTCAGTCCACATGATTCTGCTGGAACACTGGGTGACATCAAGTTTTCATGATGAGTGGCATCTTGTGGTGCAAGGGGAACTGTATTGCATTTTCTGAGGCTTAGCTTGCCACCACCTAGCTATAGCAAGTCAATTTACTTCCAGATCTCACTTCCACCATTTGGTAAATGGATGGCACTGAAAGACCTTGAAGGGTTTCCTAAGTTAATATTCTATAAAAGTGATTTCATCCTCAAAACTTTCTACAGTGATTATTATGCTTTGTTCTTGTTTCCCAGAAATCCAGAGTATGAATATGGCCAGAATCACCCAATTTATCAAGCAAAATACTTACAGCTTAATGCCTTTGCCTAAACACACTTTGCCATACTGTGGTTTCTAGCCCATGTACTCAACAAAATGTCAGGTCCTTCCTGAGCAGCTCAGGCCCATCCAGAGCAGGTCGTTCTGGGCTCCAAGGTTGATGAGCTAAGACCTTCCCTTTGATCATCACATCTAGAGCTAAGAGGTCTGTAGGCATGTCCAGGGACAAATCAGGCCACCAAGCAAAAGACCAAGGGTGGTGGGATAGGAGTGGGGCTTACCTAGTAACAGCTTATTTCCTAAAAGGATAGACGTTCCTCGGTTTATGTGGGCGGGGCGTACATGTCTGCCACTGAAGGTGTTGTATACATAAGGAGTACATCCCAAGACCTTCAATATCCCTCCTTCCCAAGGGTCAACATTTTCAAGTATTTTTTTTCATATTTGATGGTTGTTGGATGATGTTATTTCTGTGCCAGCTTCTTTTCAAAATTTTTTAAATAAATTTATGGGGTACAAGTCTCATTTTGTTGCATGGATATATTGCATAATGGTGAAGTCAGAGGTTTTTGTGTGTCCATCACCCAAATAACATACACTGTATCGATTAAGTGATTTCTCATCATACACCCCCAACACTCTCACCCTTTCAAGTCTCCATCTATCAGTCCACACTCTATGTCTATGTGCACACATTATTAACTCCCACTTATAAGTGAAGACATGCACTGTTTGTCTTTCTGTTTCTGAGTGGTTTCCCTGAAGATAATGACCTCCAGTTCCACCCATGTTGCTGCAAAAGACCTGATTTCATTCTTTTTTTTTTTTTTTGACTGAATAGTATTCCGTGGTGTATATAACACATTTGCTCTATCCAGTCCTCCACTGATGAATACTTAGGTTGATTCTGTATCTTTGCTATTGTGAGTGGTATTGCGATAAACATGCAAGTCTTTTTTGCATAATGATTTTTTTCCTTTGGGCAGATAATCAATCGTGGGATTACTGGTTTGAATGGTAGTTCTAGTTTTCGTCCTTTGAGAAATCTCTATACTATTTTCCAAGAGGTTGTCTAATCCCTCCAACAGTGTAGAAAACCTTCTCTTTCTCAGCCTTGACAATGTTTGTTGTTTTTTGTCTTTTTATTAATAACTATTCTGACTGGTATAAAATGATATCTTGTTGTGGTTTTAATTTGCATTCCTCTAGCTTCTTTCTTTTCTATTTTTAATTCACACTTTTATCTTTATTTTATAGGATACCTTTTTTCCCCAGGCACAATTAAGGACTAAGCCAGAGAGGGAAACTGTTTTTCTATAGTCAAGAAGTGTATTAAGCCAGCCACAGTGGTTCATACCTGAATCCCAGCTATTCAAGAGGCTGAGGCAGGAGGTTTTCTTGAGTTCAGGAGTTTGACATCCTGGGCAATGTAGTAAGACCCATATCATATTAAAGAAAGAAAAGAAAAAGAGGGAGACAGAGAGAGAGAAAGAAAGGAGAAGAAGAAGAGGAAGAAGAAGGAGGAGGAGGGAGGAAGAGAAGGATGGAAGGGGAGGGAGAAGGGAGGGAGGGAAGGAGGGAGGAAGGAAGGAAGGACAGAAGGAAAAAAAGAAGGAAAAGAAATTTAATTGGAATTACCATGATTTTTTTTAGAGGAAGAAAATAAACTAGAAAGATAAGCCTTATTATGTCTCTCACAACCACAACCCCAAATCCTAATACTTGAATATCATTATTATTTGTGTGACAGTGTAATAAACAAATTTGTGTTAGGAAAAGTGATTTATCATTCTCAACGAGTTCTAAAGGACGGTCCTCTGAACATTCATGCTAAATGGAATGATGAGTGTGATTAGAAGGCAATCATGCCCATCAAATGACAGGGTCCATTTGGGGAGCTGATGAGGCAACAGAGCAGCTATTGGCTGAAATGACACATCACAGGAAGAACTGAGAGGCTTAGCAGTGATTTCTACTACCGTGCCTTGTTCTGTGTGATAGACCATTCTCTGCCATTTCTCTCTAATGCCTTCACTAGTTGAGCCCTTGGTGGTGGTGGCTAAGAACATAGGTTCAGCAGGCAGACTGCCTCATTTCACCCCCTGGCTCCATTCCCACCCCCTGGCTCTGTGACTTTGGGCTATGCAACTCTGTGTGATTTAATCCAATATCTTCATGCTTTGGTTTCCTTATCTGTACAATGAAGATAATAATAGCACTTACCCCATAAAATTCTTGTGAGAATTACATGTGTTCGTGCATGCAAGAGGCTTATAATAGACCTGGCACATGCTGTGTGCTATATTTACCACTACTTACTAAAACTTGGTGAAATTTGATTTTTTTTTTTTTTTTTGGTGAAGGGAGGATGTGACAAAAAGCCAAGTTCTCTTTCATGGAAAATGAGATGACAACAAAGATAGCTCCTAAAGGCTAGTCATATCTGATATTTTTATAGTAGTTATCACTATGGAGACTATTATTATTTCAATCCTCCCTCCTCATGTGAATCCAAGCCCACACGCTTTGCTTTACTACCTTTGCATGTATCCCCCATTCATGTATTCCTTCATTCATTCAACAAATACCTTATTGAGCACTTATTACTTTCTACGTGCTAAGCACTCGGAAAATAATATAGTTAAGATCCCGGCTCCCATGATGTTTACATTCTCAAGAAAAAGGTAGAATATCACTATGACAACCAATTAAACAGACAAGATAATTTCCAAACTGAGGAATTAATTACCTGCTGTGATTGTCATCAGACAGGGCTGTAGGGTTGAAATGGACTTGGGGGAGAGTTGCTCCATTAGACAGCATGGTAAGGAAGGCCTCTCTGAGCACATGACATTGGAGCTGAGAAGTCCGTAATGCAAAGGAGGTAACCACAGGAAGGTGTTGGGCTCAATGTTCCAAGCAAGGAAGAAAAAAGTCCAAAGGCACCAAAATGAAAGTCAGCCTGGTGTGTCTGAGCAATTGAAGAAAAACCAGGGAGCTGGAGTCCAGGAAGTAAGGAAAAGAGGGGGAAGGACAGGAGGTGTGAGAGGCAGAGAGGGGCCATATCAGGCCAGGCCCTCATGGGTTCTGGAAGGGAAGCCACTGGAGGGGAATAGGCAAAAGAGTAACAGAAGCAAACTTATTGTGTGCAAGTAGACATTGATTAAACATCTACTATGTACAAAGCACAGTGCTAGCTTTGGTGGAGGATACCAAGCAGAAGCCAGTCTTTTTGTAACCGAAGACCACCCTGGATGCTGTGGAGAGAACAGAATATGGAAGGATAAGGGGAAGTAAGAAATCCATTGGGGAAAATTCTAGAAGAGAGAAGCAGGAGTCTTGGGCTAGGGTGGTAGCAGCACAACTGGAGGAAAGGGCATAGATTTTAGAGCTAGAACTTAGAGGTTTTCCTAATGACTTGCTAAAGAATATAGGTGGGTAGGCAGAACAATAGAGGAATTAATGATGATGAAGAAGAGACTGGACAGAATTCATTCACAGAAGTCACAACGTGAAGAAACAATATGTATTAGTCTGTTCTCATGCTGCTGAGTAATTTTTAAAGGAAAGAGGTTTAATGGACTCACAGTTTCACATGGCTGGAGAGGCCTCACAATCATGGCAGAAGGCAAGGGAGAAGCAAAGGCATGTCTTACATGGCAGCAGGCAAGAGAGCTTGTGTAGAGGAATTCCCATTTATAAAACCACCAGACTTCATGTGACTTGTTCACTACCATGAGAACAGTCTGGGAGAAATAGCCCCCCATGATTCAATTATCTCTACCCTTGACACATGGGTAGTGTTACAATTCAAGGTGAGATTTAGGTGGGGGACATAGCCAAGCCATATCACAATACAATAACGTGAAGCCAAAGGGATGGGGGAGAATGTGATTTCCAGAGTTGCCACATTATATTATCTAAAATGCCTAGTTTCAACAACAACAACAAAAATACAAGATGTGCAAAGAAACAAAAAGGTATGGCCTACACACAGAGAAGAAAAGTAGTCACAGAAATTGTCTCTGCAGGAGCCCAGATTTTGGACTTACTAGACCAAGCCTTCAAATTAATTGTTTTAAACATGTTCAAAGAACCAAGGAAATTGTCTAAAGAAATAAAGAATATTGTGTAAGAACAATGCCTCCCTAAACAGAGAATATCAGTAAAGTGAAATAAAGTAGAAAAATATTTTTAGGACTACTCAAGTCCCTTACATCTTATGAAGAGTTTAAACAAACATATCGGCCAGGCGTGGTGGCTCACACCTGTAATCCCTGCACTTTGGGAGGCTGAGGCAGGTGGATCACAAGGTCAAGAAATTGAGACCATCCTGGCCAATATGGTGAAACCCTGACTCTATTAAAAATACAAAAATTAGGTGGGCATGGTGGCATGCACCTGTAATCCCAGCTACTCAGGAGGCTGAGGCAGGAGAATTGCTTGAACCCAGGAGGCGGAGGTTGCAGTGAGCCGAGATCGCGCTACTGCACTTCAGTCTGGCGCCAGGCGACGGAGCGAGACTCTGTCTCAAAAAACAAAAACAAAAACAAAAACAAAAAACAAGCATATCAAGTGATGAGTGTGACTCTCAGAAGCACAGTTCTGCAGGTTTAGTGATGTGCTGTTTTATAACTGACTGCAAGCTGGAAGTCTTCATTGAAGTATTTTCTTTCTCTTTCATGTACCTCTGTTGATCTCCCCTTCTTTCTATATGTATTAGTTATTTATTGTTGCATAACTATCCCACACTTTAGTGGCTAAAAACAACATTTATTGTTTCACAGTTTCTGTGAGTCATAAATCCAGTTAAGGCTTAGCTGAAGGCTACCAACTCAGGGTATCTCCTAAGCTCAACCGAGATGTCGGCTGAGGCTGCAGTCATCTCAAAGCTCGGCTGGAGAAGGGTCAACTTCCGTGCTCACCCACGTGACTGTCAGCAGGCCTCAGCCCCTTGCCTGTCTGCTGGCTTGAGATACCAGCTCCTTGCCATGTGGGTCTCTCCCTATGGCTGCTCACAACAGGAAACTTGCTTCCCTTATGCCAGTGGATCTAAAAGAGAATGAGAGAGTATGGAAGCCAGTCTTTTCATAGCCTAATATTTTTATAACAACATCTTATCACTTTTGCCATATTCTATTTGTTAAAAGTTAGCGAGTCCAACCCACCCTCAGGGGAGGAGGATTGCCCAAGGATGTAAGTACCAGGAAGTTGCCTGTCACCTGATTGTAACCATTTTTGGTGGACTGGACTCTCCTGGGTAGCAATGAGAAGCAGGAAGGTGATAACAGCAGCAAGCCACCACAGCTGCTGATAGTTCAGGCCAATCTAATAAAACCATGAGAAGAATAGTTCCTGGTGCCCTCTGTACAGGAAAGACAAAATGTGGAAAAAGTGAAGCAATGTGAATTCAGCAATATCTATTCAAGTTTATACTGCCTGTGACTGAGCCAGCAAGAACTGTAGCAGGTGTGCATTGTTCAAGAAGTTTCTAATCTTCATCCTCTAGGACAATTATTTGGATTTGCATCATAAGATCTTGTAATCGCATCCTGTGTTCTTTGCATAAATTCCCCAAATTCATCCAACAGACCTTTCCCAAAGTGATGTCCCTGGACTCCTTGTTGCCCTCTCCTAATACAGCTTCCTTCATTTGCAGGTGGTTTGTCTCATGACAATGTCATTCACACGAGGCGACAGTACCAGCCATGCTCCATCTAGCTGAATGCCTATTGTGTTCTTGGCTCATCGCACTGCTGCACTCAAAAGAATCCAGACATCCAACACCCTCTTCTCTGCTCTCCCACAACGTCTTGTTCTTTGATGCAAATTTTCCTAGATTCCCAAACTTAACGCATTTCATCGCTGTAATCTAAGCTTTATGCATTTTCCTTCGCCAATTAAACATTTATCTTCCGATCAGTAGTTTCCAAAACCCTACCTGTGGACGTCTTCTTCCCTGGAATGGGTTCCCTCAGAAACATAGATTTCCATCTGTGATGGTTATCTTTATGTGTCAATTTGACTGGGCCACAGGGTGCCCCAGATATTTGGTTACACATTGTTCTGAATATGTCTGTGAGGGTGTTTCTGGATGAGAGCAACATTTGGATTGGTAGACTGAGTAAAGCAGATTGACCTCCGCAATGTGGGTGGGCCTCATCCAATCGATTGAAGACCTAAAGAGAACAAAAAGCTGAATAAAGGAGAATTTGCTCTCCGACTGTCTTCAAGTTGGAACATCAGCGTTCTCCAGCCTTCTATCTGGGACTTGGACTGGAACTTGCACCAGTAGCTCTTCTGGTTCTCAGGCCTTCAGGCTCAGACTGAAATGTACACTATCAGCTCTCCTACTTCTCAGGGCTTTGGACTTGGACTAGCACTGTACCATCAGTTCTCCCCGAGCTCTCCACCTTGCAGACAGCACATCTTGGAACTTCTCATAATTGTGTGAGCTAATTCCTAGTAATAAACAACCCCCCTCATCTCTATATATCCCATTGGTTCTGTTTCTCTGAAGAACTCTAATATACTAACGCAGGTTAAAAGGTGAATCTCATACAGCCTAGTGAACGTTACTAAAGAGCAATGAAGTCATATCAGAGTAAACCAGATGGTAACTGAAGAAGTTTTCCTCATTTGTGTCCTGAGTTTCTACAATACTACTTCCCCACTTCCTAGTACCACTTCATGGAAAGTGTTGGGCTTTTCTAGATCCTAGATAATTAGAATTAAATTGTAAACTTCCAAACCTTTTATGTCTGTGATCTAAAGCAGCTCTCCACTCAGAGGCTTCAAAAACTGCTGACTATATCCTAGCAATAGTGTCATTCTCCTGTTCCGTATCCTGCCTAAACCATCATCTCTCAGCAGTCAGAGTGAAGAATTGTCAACTTTTTGACTTTGTAGTGGTGTTCCATATTTTTTAAACTGGTATTTCCATAATTTCAAAAAACGTGAAGTCCCCTACCTAAAATTACATCCAAATTGCTCTAAAGAACTACCTATGGGCTTCCAGAAAGAAAAGCATGATGGAGTGCTGGTACCTCACTTGCTACTTCAGTCAAGTGACTTGGCTACTATGTATATGTGGTTATAATTCTTAGCTCTGAGGGCTTTGTGGGTCAATATGAGATCATCATCATTCATTTAGCAGGTGCTGATTGAACACCTCCAAAGTAGAAGGTACAAGGCTGTGAGCTCTGGAGGATACGAAGATCAGTTAGAGAAAGATAGTTCCCTTAAGGAACTTTGAAACTAGAATGGAAGATTAAAGTTAATAGCTGCGATTCAAGGTAGAGAGTGACAGAACGCCTTCAACCAGGTCGCAGAGCAAACATTACCTCTTCTGAGAGGGCTCAGAGCACTCCAGTTAATGTGGCCCTCAAACACTCTTTACCACCTTATCTTGTTTCACTTTCTTACAGAACTTTTATGATCTGCTATTATCATAGTTCTTTACTTTCTCTACTCAATTTCAGTCTGTCTCTTTCTTGAACATGTGAGCACTGTGAGAGCAGAGACCTTCTTGGTCCTGTTCATCACTGCAAAACCATGTTCCACGGATGCCCATGGAGCAGCAAATGAGAAATTCAAAATTAGAAGTGAAAAGAATGCAGAAGTGAGAAATTATCTGGATGTGTAAAAGAACTTAGTAAAACACTAGCAACTTTTCCAAAAGAAAAATTCTGGTTTGTAAGTTTTATGTCGTTTCTGGTGAACTCTACAGAGAGATTTCTTTCCCAAGACTCGGCTTAGGTTCCGGGTCTGGGGAGGAGCCACCATTGAATGAGGCTTGAGGAGAGAAGGGAGTCCGTGTTGTAACCAGCCCCTGGAAGAGATGACCCCTGATCTCACCCTAGGTTTGGAATGACTGGCTGAATTCATCTTCCTAGGGAATAAAAATAAATAAAATCAACTCTGTTGGATGAGGCATCCTTTCACATTGCTCCTAGCAAATAACTTAATACAATGTGATTTCACAAATGTCAACACTACACGGGAACAAATACATATAAACTTATATCAGGGAGCCTTTACCATTAAGAGTGCAATTTATGACCAATATACGAAGCACGTACAGGACAACTGCCATTCGAAATAGAAAAAGAAAGAAAGAATACTGCAAATGCTCTATGGTGATTTTTATATGATTAGACAAAGTTTAAACACCTCAGGAAACATCCATTCCTTGCCTGAAAAAACTATAGTTGCCTAATAAAAAGTAAGTCACCCATAATTCCCATGATTTCTTTTCTTACTTATAGTTCTTATAGGATCAATAATAAAATGCAAGTTTTTACAATCTCACTATAGCTAAATTGCATTCACTCACAAAGGCCTCTTTCTTCATTAAAATAATGTTTCATTCAGTAACTACTGCAAGTGTCTAGCCAGTTTACCCAGGGCTCTTTGATTTCCATATGGCTTAGTGCTCACCACACTGGACTCAACTATTCATGTTTGCAGCCTCAGCAGAACTTCTGTCCCCTGAATGACATTGAAAGAATGCTCTTTCTTTTACTGTTAGATTTGTTCCTCTCCTAGGAAAAAAATAAATAAATCATCTTCCTATATGTTTCAGCCTGGGACATGAGTTCGGGGGTAGTTTAAAGATGAATTTGGCTTTGATGTTAGATATAAACTGGGAACTTAGGGCACAGTCCACAGGTATTGAAATTTCTCTGAAGTAGATGTGACAGATGACATCAAGAGCCTCTGCAGGAAGAGAACGCACATTGATAAAATGTGTACTGTATGCTAAGCATCTACATGTGCTGTCTTGTTTAATCTAATGCCAAATCATCTAAGTACGCGTTATTTACTACCATGCGTTATGTCCTGCTGTCTGGGGATTTGGTGTGAAGAAGTGAGAACTTACACTCAAAGGCCATATATTTAAGTTTCATAACAACCTTTTGGGATGGGTGACTACAATTCCCATTTTATATATAATGTAGGTTCCAACTTGGATAGGAACTCTGTCCATCTTGCTATGCCCTGTGGAATCTGTTTGCATGAAAGAGTGAAGAAATTTATGAGGGGAAGCTCACATTAAGGGAAGGGAGAGCTGAGCACAGTGATCTTGACCCGGTTATAAATACCCTATTTTAGAGGTCAGCAGAATGTGGTGCCTGCCATGGACATCCTTGGACCTACCTGTAGGATTCTGTCTTTCTGGGTCCTATGATAACAAGGGAATGTAAAAGAAAACAACAACAGCATAAATCAATCAATTAATAAATAACACAAAGACCCAGCCTAGGCAACATACCAAGATCCCATCTGTACAAAAAGATTTTAAAGAGAGTTGGCCAGGTATGGTGGTGCATGTCTGTAGTCCCAGCTACTCAAGAAGCTGAGAAGGCCGCAGAGAGCCGTGTTTGGGCCATCACACTCCAGCCTGGGTGACAGATAGAGACCGTGTACATAAATAAATAAATAAATAAATAAAACTTTAAGAGTCATTTCTCTAAAAGCTGCGTGTGCCCATGGGCCAGAAACAGTGGGCTTTAGTGCCACATTTCTCTGGCCCAGATCAGAGAGTCCCCCTTCCCCGACATCTATTCTCTCCCTTTGTTTTACCTAACATAACCCCGACTTTGTTCAGTTATCTACTCTTCCTTTTTGACCAAGAAGCTTACTCTGGGGAAACATCCCCAGTCTGGGGGAGCACTTAACCCATCTAGAAATAATCCTTTCCCCTTTGCCGTTGATTGGAGCAAAAGTGAGCAAGACTCAATCCAGCGTTGATAGTGTCTTGGGAGAAAATTCTCTCACATTCCTTTAGGAGAATGTCCAGAAGCCACCTCTTCTCTCTGCACACAGTCACGATAGGCATGTTCTGAAACTGCTTCAATTGTTTTGTTATTACCAAATTAAAATGAAACCAAACACTGAGTAGGCAAAGCCAAGAGACTCACAGGAAAACAGTCGAAGTCCAGGATAGTCAACAACCTGAAAGATGCTTTGGCAGAAACAATCCCACCCAAAACTGTTCTCCCTGTTTTCCATGGGGTTTTGCCAAGCACTTGGCCATCCAGAGTAAAGACAACACCTCTCTGCAGTTTGGCGTGTCCATGTGACTGAGCTTTGGCTGTTGGAATATAAGCAAAAGCATCATGTGGCAACTTCTGGGAACCTCCATTACAAGAATGCTGGGTCATGGACATCTTCTCTCTCTCTTCTTCCAGTTGCTGGGAGCATGAATACCATAGCTGGAGCTCTAGTTACCAATTTAGTCTATGGGGGCAATGCCACACTGATTTAGGAAATGGCAGAGTAGGGAGCTGGAAGGAGTCTAGAAGAAGATGAAGTTTCTCCAGATTCCTTTGAGTGCTGTTACTATAGAAGCCTTGGCCTTCCTGTCTCTGGCCTTATATATGTGAGAGAGAAACAAAGCTTATTTAAGCCACTGTTAGTTTGGGTCCCTGTTTCTTGCTACGTAACCTAATCCTCACAAGTACATACGCTTTCTTACCTTTAGACACCCACTTTATTGTTCAACAGATAGTTTCTACTTGTTTGAGCCAAATTTGGTTGAGTTTTCTATTAATTCTCAACCACAAACATTCTAAGTGATACATAGAATGGGGTAGTCTTATTCGCACTTGGCTACAAACTACCTTATAGTCTTGACACATCAAGGCAGGCAGTACATTGATGGCCACACCAGGACAAATATGGCATTGGAGATGTGCTGCATATCACGACACAGCACTGTTCACCAGCAGCCAGCAGATATGAAGGTGCCCGTCAAATATTACAGAGAAAAGTGTGTTCGACATGACGGTCAACATGATAGCTCCGTGGATTTGTAGGGGAGTTAATGAAAGGTACCCTAAGACTCTCAGAAATATTTGAGGAATATTCCATTGCTCTGGTGGAAGAATAAATAATGGAATATGCTTTATCATCCTTAAATTCAGCTGTTTTAAGCAACATGTTGGTGAGAATAGAAAAGGCTGAATTACATATTGATGAAGAAACACATTCAGAAAGAACGTGTAACATTCACAAGTTCATATAACTAGTCCCACAATTTGAAACAACATCTAATCCTTATGAAGAGATATTTTAATATCATGGGGTTTTTTTTGCAATGAATGTCATTATCTTCCTCTAAACAAATGCGTCCTTGTGTTTTGCCAAGAATTTTCTAACATTGGATGAAAACCTAAATCATATTTACAGTAACACCCACTTACCCAAGATGACGGAAGACAACCTATCAGGAATATCAGAACCCACGAGTTCCCTTCTAAATGCAAATACTCTGACTCTAGAATCCAACCCCTGACCTTTATTATACATTTTAAGTTACAGTTTTCATTTTTAAAAAATCTAGCTCCTGCCAAAAAAAAAAATCCAGCGCCTATATTTTTAGGCTCAATTCCTAAACTTTTTAATAATCCACATATTCCCTTTAACCTTAAGTAAGAATAATTAAAGCTTAGTCTGGTATTGAAATAATTCAAATAATTTTCCCTGTTGGATTGTTCAATTGTTAAAAATCAGCTTTCCAGTTTCAACCAGTTGGCCTCGGCTTTGGAACACGTGTAAATTAGTAAATCTGGCAGAGAAAGGCAGACATCTTTCCAAGAATCAGCCAGAAAATGTGGGATTTATTTTTTTCCCTGCAGGCCATTTGCTTACCAGTTGCAAGGGGTGAATCTCCAGAGATTCAGAAGCTCAATCTGAATAAACAACCAAAACTTTGGAGGCTTATCAAAACTCTGGCAACACTAGGCCAGAAATGGACTCTATTTCTAGTGAGGTTTCCAGCGGAGCTGGACTGTCTCAGGAAGAGTCTACTAATGACTAGAACCAGTTGGACATAACTGGAGAACACTGAAAGAATGAAAAAAAAAGAGAAAGAGAGAAAGATAGTGTGTACTGTTTCCAGCTGCAAGAGAGATGAAGATCATTAAACCATGGTGCTGAAAATAAGTTGACCTGCCTCTTCTAGTTTCCTAGAAAAAAAGTCTGAAGGGTTTCATCCTTTCCGATTTTGATCTCTGCCCCCAAAAAGAGATTACAAGGTGGCCCCCATGCCATCTATGGTGTGGACTGCAAGCAAGTCTGTGCAATGGCCCGGTGTCATGGGGGACGATTTATCTACCCGTAGCCGTTACTAAATTTGTGGCAACAAGTTGGAAGAGGCTCTGCTGCAATCCGTGATAAATAATAGTCTGAGTATGAGTCATCCTTCCCTGAGCCAACAGGACTATCCTTTGTCATGCCGAAGAGGTGGGCAATAAATCTATTTAGAGAGGGGGATCCTGAACAGCCGCTGAAGAGCAAGGGTAACCCACTGTAGTAAACGCAGTTCATTTAAACACAACGTCCCTTCCAACCTTTCTGCATGTCTGCCTGAATCGCAGAGGTTCAAAAAGTCAAACAGTATTTTCCCAGGCTTTCTTGCAATAGAGTTCTAGATATTATTTGGACTCTACTAATTGGAGGTGGCTAGTGAGATGAATACCACACTTCTGCTTCTGTTATTTCTGGAGGCAAACACCACTATGGCAGAATTAGTATAGTCTCAGTACCCAGCCCCCAGCCATCTATTTTACAAGTGTGGATTGTAGCAGATATGTCCACATTCTTGAGCTGCTAAAAAGCAGGGATTTCTCTATTATGGGACTATCACCGGGTCATGTTGGTGTCCTGTGTATCCCATTTCTGCTGCCTTCCTGGTTGTGGCTTGGATGGGGTATTTCTAGAGCATGTAGCTATTGTGAGAGCTTTCAAATTTTGTGAGCAGGGTCATGTTTGTGGGAGATTCAGTGGCTGCCTTGGTGTCCCTGTTTTGTAGTATGGCTTTGAGAACTGGTCCTATAAACTCAACCTCCCCAATAATTTGGTAAGTCACTGAGTACCCCTTAATCTCTCTCTGCTTTAGACTGGCTAGAATGTGTTCTGCCGTCTGCAGCTGGACTCTGACCAATGCACTCTCTCCCTTACATCTACAGAAATCCCAGTTTCTTCCTGGTTTTGCACATGGACCTGGGAGAGACTGAATGAGAAGTAGGGGTGGAGAAGGAAACAGAAGGGGTGTTTCCAGGAGATGCCTGAACCTTGGGGAATTTTTTACCAAGGAAATCTTTCTAAACTGATGAGTTGTGAAGGAGAGAGAAAATCAGAAGTCAGGAAATGGAGCCAAGGTTACAGCAGAGGAGAAAGTAAATTCTACAGTAAATGGGAGAGGTTTATGGAGGCAGAGACTGAGAATGAGTTGAAAAGTAGGTAGTAAAGGAAATTGAGAGCATGGAGCAAGGAGAGATTCAACTCTGGCCAACCCCATATACTTCAGGTAGCTGAGGTCAACTGTCCTTAAGAATTAGGTAAAAGTAGGCTCAAGTACCCATCCCACATACCCTAACAAATCCAGGATTCCTCCTAATGCACCAAAGTGCCTTGGAAAGGAGTGACTCATGTTTCCTAAAACCCCTTCAGGCCCCTGCTTCTACTGCGTCCTCCATCTCAGCTTCCATCCTCAAGAAGAGCAGTGCCTCTCCCCAAGGTACTGCCCGCAGGACACCACTTCAAACTTTTTGCTCTCAAAGTGCCACCAGTTCAAGACCACACCCGGTGCACTTCACGCAAGGGTTGAGAACAGTGGATATTATAGCACAGCTTGTTATAGGAAACCGCAGCATTGAATGTGAGTTTCTTTCTTCAAAGTTCCTTGGCCAATGTGGCCCTCAAATGCTTCTTTTCGGGGATGGGTGTGGTGGCTTGCAACTGTAATCCCAGCACTTTGGGAGGCCAAGGTGGGAGGATCACTTGAGATCAGAAGTTCGAGACTAGCCTGGCCAACATGGTGAAACCCCATTTCTACTAAGAACACAAAAATTAGCCAGGTGTGCCTGTGCATACCTGTAGTCCCAGCTACTTGAGAGGCTGAGGCAAGAGAATTGCTTGAACCTATGAGGTGGAGGTTGCAGTGAGCTGAGATCACACGACTGTACTCCCAGCCCGGGCAACAGAACAAGATTCTGTCTCAGAAAAGAAAAAAAAAAAATTCCTTTTGTTCTTCCTCCTACTGGGGCTCCTGCTTCATTGTGCCATGTGTCAAGACCCTCCTCTTCTCCACCAGCTAACCTCAACAAATTATTTTTTATTTTTTCTGTTGAGCCATTTACATTTTTGTGTCTCTCCTCATCCAGTGTTGCCTGTCCAGATTACATTCTCTCCAGGCAAAATGGCCCATGGAGACAGTTTGTCCTCTAAGGCATTTTCTGCCATTAGCCCTTAAATTAGAGTAGGAGGTGGTTTTGAAGACATGGTAGAGAGGGTTTATTTGGATTAAACTCCTAGACGAAGAATGGGGAAATGCCATCCAGGGCTTAGATAGAAGGGAAAATTCTCCTTGAACCCTCCCACGAGGTGGGAGAAAATTGCAGAGGTAGGCAAGAGAAGAAGGAACGGAAGAGAGACTGTTCCTACTCTCTCCCTGGAAGGCTGAGAATCAGTGGGCAGGTCCCTTTTTCTTTTAATTCAGCCTTGGTGCCTTCCATGTCAAAGCATGGTGGTTAGGTGTCTGCACTATACTGAGAAAAATGACAGAATTCCAAGCCAAAAAAACAAAGTCTGCATTAGAGCCAGGTCACCTGACCATAAACCCACACTCCACACTTACAAGCTGTGTGGCTTCCGGGCAAGTTTGCCTGACTCGGTATTTTGTAAAATGAGGATAACAATATTACCTATTTTATAGGGTTTATGGGATTATTAAATGAGAAATGCATAAAATGTATAGAACAGTGACTCAAATATCTTAAGTGCTCAATAAAAACCAGCTATGTTCTGGTAACTGGAGTGGCCTCTTAAAGGAACCAGACTGGGATAAACATATCTTCTAAGACTCAGCAAAAATGAATTGGGCAGTAAAGTAAGATTAAGGGGTTGAGTCCCCCACTCAGCTATTCAAAAGCTACATGGTTTTGCCCAAGGTGCATAACCTGTCCAAGCTCAGTTTCCTTACCCACAAAGTACGGATAATTGGCCAGGCACAGTGGCTCATGCCTGTAATCCCAAAACTTTGGGAGGCTGAGGCAGGCAGATCATGAGGTCAAGAGATTGAGACCATCTTGGCCAACATGGTGAAACCTTGTCACTATTAAAAAATACAAAAAAAAAAAAAAATGGTGGAGTGCATCTGTAATCCCAGCTACTCGGGAGGCTGAGGCTGGAGAACTGCTTAAATCCAGGAGGTGGAGGTTGCAGTGAGCTGAGATTGCACCAGTGCACTCCAGCCTGGTGACAGAGTGAGTCTCCATCTAAAAAAAAAAAAAAAAAAAGTGGGGATGCTTATACCTACCTCCTGGGGGTCTTCTGGAGATAAAAGACATTAACACTTATAAAGAGAATGGCACAGTGGCACTATAAAGTCTGTCCTTGTCTGGGACGTGAGCTCCACACTCAGACTGATCCTTCATTCTTACTTTTCTATACTAGCTGGTAGGGATTAAAAACACCAGCAATAAGAATTTAGAAATGTCTCTCTTGTCTACCTCTCTTTTTTTTTTTTTTGAGACAGAATCTCTCTCTGTTGCCCAGGCTGGAGCACAGTGGCATGATCTTGGCTCACTGCAACCTCCACTTCCCAGGTTGAAATGATTCTTGTGCCTCAGCCTCCTGAATAGCTGGAATTACAGGCATGGCCACCACGCCAGCTAATTTTCATATTTTTAGTAGAGACAGGGTTTCACCGTGTTAGCTAGGCTGGTCTCGAACTCCTGACCTCAAGTGATCTGCCCGCCTTGGCCTCTCAAAGTGCTGGGATTACAAGCATGAGCCACTGTGCCTGGCCACCTTCCTCTTTATATATGTATTTCCTCCTGTATTCTCAATTGACATTATGAAAAACATAACTTGATTAAAATAAAGTTTAAGCAACAATAAATATACCTTATAACAATAATTCTTATAATCAACTGATTGAACAAACAAGACTTGCTAGAAATCAGACAGAATCATTTTATTCATTCTCTCATTGCCCAGTCAATGTGCTCTTTGACCCTTTTCTTCCCCCACTCTGAGATAAATCTTAAGTGGGATCCCATAGCTTTCCTCATCATTCTTAGATAATAAAATGTCTTCAAGTCATATCCAAACATTAAGGAGATCGATTCAGTGTAATAACCAAATCATCAAAACTGCAAGCTCTCCCGTAGTCAAAACTTTATCCATCTCCCAAAACAGTAGAAATTGACCCCTACAGTAGGCAAGGGGGGTCAATTTCTCTGTACTTACAATTCAATTTCTCTGTACTTCTTACTCCATCTCCTACCCTATTCATTAGTTTCTAATTGTAGACGCTTGGGGTCCAGCACAGGGGGACAGGAGGAGGGGATGGAAGGGAAGACTTACTTGGAGGGAGAAGTTACTCAGGGCATTGGTGCCCTGTGGTGTGGTGCATGTCCACTGCAGACTCTTACTTTCCTGTAGCTCTGTGGCTGTCTCTTTGGAAAACCTCTTGCCGGGTACCTCCACATCTAATCTTTTTGACATAGAGTTAGATTCCTGTCATTCAGCTGGCTGCTTAGAACTCTCCACTCAGCCCTGACTTCCAGCAGCCAAAACCTGTCCATCAGGATAAGTGGGCAACTGTCCTTTGCACATCTTCTTATAATTTGGCATGAATGAACAGTATGAACTCAGCCTTCCAAGGAATAACCCAAAACACAACATTTTCCAATTCTCTTAGGGCAGAGCACGAACAAGTGACAAAGATTCTACCCATCAGAGGTGCCGTGTGAGGCTTTCGCACTGAAGTTGAGTGTGAGCAAACCGGCGGGTGGGCATGGCCTCCACGATGCCAGTAGGCGTGTCCATAGGTGGATGTGACTTCCGTAATGTCAGTGTGGGCGTCTCCAGGTGCCGCTCTGCCCTGGAGTCATGGAGGGCCAGCATCAGCTCCCTTCTCAGGACAGTCTCTCTGGTGAGGTTCTGACACTTGGTCCTAGGAGAGCAGACTAGGGACCTATTCCCAAGATTTTAAGTCACTAATGTCCTCTGATAAATTCCTTTCTATTTAGGCTGACTGGCAGGGCTTCTGTCATCTGCAACTAAGAACTCTTACCAAGGTTGAATTCCTCTATCCCCATGAGAGGATCGTTGAACCAGTTCCCCTCCAAGGATGACTCTAGGCCGGCTTCCTTTCAGGAGCCACATCCAAGGGGTTCACTGTCGTCAACGTGCAGCCTGCTCAGACACCAGCACCTGTCTCCACGCTACCGTCAGAGAAAGGTGACTGGCCCAGCCCCCCTCCTTCAAACTCTTCTTGTTGAGAGTCACAAACCGGTCCCTGTCGCTGCACCCCATGAGCTCTAAGAGACTCTTCATATCTCTGCAAGCAGCTCTCCAAACACATCCCTCACTAGGTTCCAGGTGAAGGGAAAACACTCCCTTCCCTACTCCTATCTAGTGTGCACAGAAATGCCCAGCACTCCCATGGTGCACCCCAAGAGTTTCTTACTCTTCACTGGACTCCTCGCCTCTTTCTTCTCTTCTCCTATAGCCCAGGCATGGCTGATGGGCTAAAGCTGGCCTAACAAGCTCTGCAACTTTATAGCATGTTCTGCATGGCTGGCTTTGGGGCTTCAGGAAAAAAAAACTCTACGATACGCATGTGCATCCCTGCCTTCCCCCGCAGCTTCTGGCTCATCCCCTCCCCAGCCTCCAGTCCCTCATGGGAAACAATCCCTGGCCTCTGGTCACACATGACCAGGGAGTGGTGATATCCCGAAGCCACTGAAGTCTGTGTGCTGGTGAAAGGTCTGGAACATAAGAGAGAGAACCTAAATTGGTAGTCAATCAATAAGAAATAAATGTTTACATACACTCATTGAAAAGTGTCATTTCTAAGTTCAACACATATCAAAGCCACACATGGAGATGTCTCCCTCCTCCACTACGCAGAATATGAAAAAAATCCCAAGTGCAAGTGTCACTCAAAGATGTATGCGTGGACTTCACCCAGCAAGAGTGGTATCTGCTGAATCCTGCTCAGAAGATGCTGTCCAGAGAAGGGATCTGGAAACTTACAGCAATCTGGTCTCAGCTGGGTATTGTGTTGCTAAGCCAGAAGGGATCTTCAAGATAGAGCTAGGGGAGCCCTGGATCTTAGAGGAAGGATTCCCAAGCCAGTGCCACCCAGAAAGGAACTGCAAAGTTGATGACCTGTCAGAAAGTGGTCACAAAAAAACAAGAAAATATTTTTCGGAGCTTGTGTTCACCAAAAACAAAACAGTAAGCATAGAAGGTATTTCAATTTGGATACAAACCCTGTTTCTTTGAGAAATTTTCCTTATAAAATATGTGACTTGCATGAAATGAGTTTGAAAAATATTTTGTGCTTTACTATTGATCAAAACAACTGTTCCTGAAAGAGGTCTGATGCGTTTAATGTATGTGAGAAATTGCTCCTTGATAGTAGGCATGAGAAAACTCCTATTGGAGAGAAACTGTATAAATATGATCAAAAGAGGGATGTCATTAATTATCACCAGGATCTCACACAGCCAATTTTTGACCAACCTTTTGAGTATAATAAAAATAGACAAGACTTCCACGTGCAGGCAGCCTTTTTTATAAGTAAGAGTTACTCTCGGATAGGAGAGACATTCTAAATATAGTGAATGTGGAAGAACCTTCACTGTTGAAAGCTCAATATATCTCAAAGAACTCCTTTGGAAATGGAGCCATATGGGTGCAGTATTTGTGAGAAGCCCTTCAGTAATGATTTTAGATTTGGACATCAGAGAACTCTTATAAGGGAGAATTTTTTTTTTTAAGACAGAGCTTTGCGCTTGTCACCCAGGCTGGAGTGAAGTGGCAGGATCTCGCTCACTGCAACCTCCACCTCTCAGGTTCAAGCAAGTCTCTTGTCTCAGCCTCCTGAGTAGCTGGGACTACAGGTGCATGCCATCACACCTAGCTAATTTTTTTGTATTTTTAGTAGAGAGGGAGTTTTGCCATGTTGGCCAGGCTGGTTTCAAACTGCTGGTCTCAAGTGATCCACCCACCTCAGCCTCCCAAAGTGCTGGGATTACAGGTGTGAGCCACTGTGCCTGGCCCATAAGGGAGAATCTTTCTGAGTACAACAAATATGAGAAATCTTCTATGACAATTCAACTTTCAAGATCCATCAGGGAGCTTACACAAGAAAGATTCCCCATGAATATCAACTGAGTGACAACACTTGGGAAAACTCAATGCTCTTTAAACGTCAGATAGTACACATGGGGGGGATGCCCTCTGACCACAATGAAAATGGGAATAATTTCAGCAAGAAGTCACATCTCCCCCAGCTTTGGAGAGCTCACTCAGGAGAAAAAAATCTACGAATGTGGTGAATGTGGGAAAACCTTGTGGGAGAAGTCAAACTTCACTCTGCATCAGAGAACACTCACAGGAGAGAAACCCTATGAATGTACTGACTGTGGAAAAGCCTTTTGCCAGAAACCACATCTTACCAACCATCAGCAAACACACACAGCAGAAAAACCCTATGAATGTAAGCAATGTGGAAAAACATTCTGTGTAAAGTCAAACCTCACTGAATATCAGAGAACTGACACAGGGCAGAAGCCCTATGAATGCAAAGCACATGGGAAATCCTTCTGCCCCAGGTCAGCCCTCACTGTCCCTCAGGGAACACACACAGGAGAGAAACCCTTTATATGTAATGAATGTGGAAAATTATTCTGTGTGAAGTCAAATCTCATTGTCCATCAAAGAACTCATACAGGAGAGAAACCCTTTAAATGTTGTGAATGTGGGAAAATCTTCTGTGAAAAATCAGCTCTCACTGAATATCAGAGAATTCACACAAGGCTGAAAGGTCTTTCCACATCCTGAATGTTAGAAGCCTTCATACACCTGTCAAATTTTTGTTCAGTTTTTAAAAATGAGATTAGAGAAAGCAAAGAATGTCAGAAATTGCTAGAAAATAACTTCTTGTTTGAATGTATGAAAGCATTCAAGAAAAATTAAACCCTTTCATTAGGAAATCTGTATTGAGGGAAATTCTATTTATCTAAGTAATGCAGCAAAAACCCTTATCTAAAATTTATGTTGTTTAGTGTCATATTCCAAATGTAATACCAAAATTTTATTGTAAATATAATGGACAACATTCATTTACTCAACTTCACTGTGGAATCTGACGTGTATAAACGTTGAATGACATAGCATTAAACATATATGTGAAAAGTCCCTGACGTTTGTAGACTTTATATGAGTATGCTAATGTAGCAGATTTTGGTATGCTTCATTTCCATATTGCAACCCAACATGGTTGTCAGGAGAAATTACACACCCTTAGTTTAGTAACTATTATGGTATGTGTTAACATTTTTCACACTAAATATGACTGGTATCTTTATAGGCTGACATAATTATATGTGTGTGTGTACTTACCTCTGTGTATATATATATATGAGTGTATATGTAAATATATTTGTACGCTCATACTTAAATGTAATGATGTGCTATGTCACCTCATACTGACTTAAAAGTGCTGCTAATTGTTACGTTTTCAGTAATTTTATGAGCCAGTTATTAAACACAGTCATTATTTAAAACATATAAACTTACTGTTAAATTATATTAAAAACAAAGGTAATAAATACTCAACACTCACCACTTCCTAATTAGGTTGCTACATTTCACCACGATCTTTGCTGTTTAGGTTACTTACATTATCGACTCTGTATGCCGAAAATACTATACACAGCTACTGCACATCTCTTCCCAACTCCACATTCAGTACTATCTTGGTAGCTTGGATGTAGTGGGAGTATTTACACCATCAAGATTGGCAAACTATAAATCAAGGTTGTTATTTTCTTCAGAGAATCTTCAAATATTTACCAGCACACCACCATATATACATGAAAACATATTTGATAGCATAAACCACATACCCCTTTTTCTATTTCCTGACATAAATAAATGCCTCTGGCCATTACTGCTGAACTGCCTCTTCAATAAAGAAGCCAAAAAATGTTTTTGTGAGGTTTTTAACTACCTCTGAGTCAGTCCTATTCTAAATACTATCAGACTCTCCCTGCAGGTTGGCCACAGTATATGTTTTAAGTGAAATATGATTTCACAAGGAAGTGTATTACATACCTTGCCTCTGACTGTTTCCTGGCATATGTGAATGAGTATGGCTGTTATTACTAACCTAGCACTTCAGTAAAGAAGTGTGAAACAGTATTTTTCTGAGGTTTTTCAGCTCCCTCTGGGTCAGTCAGTAATGTAATGCTGTCAATAAGGATGGTGTTTACATAAATTACGCAAAAGTTAACATGAGTTGTAAACAGTAGTACTCACTGCACTCTACAAATAAAAAGTGGTGGTATGTTAAAAAAAAAAAAGAAACTCTACAATAGTCTTTTAAACATCCTATTTAATATAAATAAGCACCATGAATTAAATTTGTCAAGATAAAGCCATACCAACATTAGCATTTACTTCAAGATTCCAAGTTTTCATCATGTCCTCATTCAATAAAATTGACCATTCCAACATTTTCTGTTTGTGCTATCACCACTGAAAATGCCCATCCACCGTGTTGACAGCAGCTAGCAGACTGACTCACATGGAGGCATCGCAGGCTGCATTGAGCTGACAGGTTGTCAAACCAATGAATGGGAAGGGATGATGTCAGAAGACCTTTCTATCACTGCTGCCTGCAGCTGGTCCTCATTATATGGAATGCCCGGTATGCTGTGAAAAGCCAGAAGAAGAAAATCTTACCTGTTCTTAACCTGTATGGAAGCCAAATCTCTCAAGGAGTCCTGGCCTGAGGGGGAACAGGTTCACACACAATTTCTATCATTTTTCCCACCGGCTATTGCAGAAGCCTTGGTTTTCTTCATCTTCCCCCCAGCAGTTTCTGGGAGTCACCTGGAGATAGGTGGCATGTACTTGTGGGACTGTCCTCTCTGCTTCATGGGCACATGCCATGCTTTTCCTCTGCAGCCCTAGATTCCTAGAAAGAACTATAGCAAAAGCTTCTTATTCTCATGAAGGTACACCAAACAGATTGCAAAGGTCTGATCAACCCACACAAGGTTCCATAAAGCCACTGCACAGCGGAGCTCCTGCCATTGTGGGTGCCACTACCACCTGTGGCTGCTGCCACCCACGCCACAAGCCCAAAGTGGCACCAAAGCCACTCCACCTTCTCTGTCACTAGGGGGAAGCTTCTGTCCCTCCTGGAGTGGCAAGCTGCAACGTGGTTCCCAATGCTCATATGCCTTGGGCCCCTGGAGTCTGTACAGATTCCAGAGAAACTGCTCTTCATTGAGACGCATGGGAACCTTTGTGTAAACCCAGGTCTAGATTAAAGCCTATGGTGAAAATAGCTTAGATTCTAATGGAGAAAACTGACTTTTCACAGATTCAAAGCCACAACCATTTTTCAGAGGAAAAGTCATGTAAACTGGCCCGCAAAGTTGGCTAGGCCTAGTTTTTCTGGCCTCAGATACCTCACTTTACCTCCTCCTGGGACCCCAAGTTCTAACAATCTTCCTGAATTTTATCTGAATTATCACTATACCTAACAAAACCAAGACCCTCCATGTGACCTATTATACGACAGGCAATGGGACATATTACAGCCCATGATGGCCAACTTGAGAAAAGACAATTCAATTCTATATTGCACACACGTGCTGACCACCTACTAAGTGACAAGCAGAAAATGAACAGAGATGAATCAGACTGACTTCATGGAGTTTCCTGTCCATTCTAAAAGGGCAGTGTAGCATAGAGTGTAGGGGACAAACTAGGGGGAAGCCAGGTTCCTCCACTTAATTCACTTTATAACTCTTTGACAAATGAGTTAACTTCCTTGTATGTTTACTCATCCTGAAAATGGAGTTAGAAGAGAATCTAATACTTGGTATTTCTGTGAAGAAGTAACAAGTTGATACACATAAAACACTCCTAAAATGCCTAACACCATTCGCACTTAAAATAATTATTAGTGGAGACAGATGCAGACATAACTGCCTAAGATGTAATAAAATAAAATATTTGGCAGTGATTTAAAAGTACAAACAAAATACACAAATACATAGATATATTTGTATGTATATATACATATCTGTGTGTATATATGTGACACATATGTGATATATATGTGACATATAAACATATGTGACATATTCACATATATGTGATATTTCACATATATATCTCCATATGTATTTGTGAAATATGTATATCACAAATATATATATTTGTATATAGTTGTTTGTATTTTTACTTCTACAAACTTGCTTGAGCCAAAGCTATGTCCACCACTAAGATTCAAATATATATTCACCCATATATATTTACTGAATGCCCACAAGGTATCAGATACTGAGCTGGAGCTGAAAGACAGACGGATGCAAAGGACTCATGGAGATTCAGTCCTGCTCTGGAAACCCTGGCTGTGTAGTCAGAGGCTTGCACTGGAGAATTAGAGATACAGGTCTGCTAAATGTTTATTTGTGTGAAGAACTAAAAAATTGGAAAAAAAAAAAGTTCATCCTACAGCATTAATCATTCACCAGGTGAGGCATGGGTTATCGGTCCATCTGTGGTTTGGTTATTCTCCAGACAGCTGTGGCCAAGTGGGTGGGATCACGTGGTACAAAACAGGCACTGCTTCTTCCTTAGGACTGTAGGCAGGGCAGGTAGACTAGGCCCAGGTGTTGGCATTGTTTAATACCAGCAGGCAAGTGTAAAGATCACTTGGGCTCACAGGGCAATGTGGCCTGGGGAACACAGTGGTAATTCACACCAGTCTAAATACAAGAGAATAGATGGTGTAATCGATTGGTCATTTTTATAACACTGTGTCTTCTGACCTCTTTATGTCCTTTAATTTCTACTGTTGCTTAGGTTCATTCATGTATTTTACCCTGAAGGAGGGGTAAAAATAAGCTCACAACCTTTCTCATCTCCCAAAATATCCTCCAAACTTCCAGCTCCCAAGAAAAAGGTACTCTTGACTTCCCCTTTCTGTCCACATAGCTATTTGTACTCTCCATCACTCTGGGAAACTGGAGGCTCTCTTTGATGTCACTCTTTTTCTTGCTCCTTTTATTAGGTCAATTGCTAGTCCCTTTGGGAAGTGGTCCAGAGTAGTCAAAAGGGCTTGGCTTTTGGAGTCCTCCATACTTGGGTAAAAAGTCCAGCTCTATCACTCACGAAACATGTGACTTTTAATAGGTTATTGCATTGAACCAAGTCTCAGTTTCATGATCAGTAAAATAAGAATAATAACTCCTACCTTATAATATCACCGTGGGTTAAATAAATAAAATACTGTAAGGAAGGCCCGTGGCACAGGGCTGCGTATAGTGAACTCTCAGTAATCATAGCTGTTATTTTCTACACCCGATAGGTATTTCACATCCATTGTCTCATCTTATTTTCTCTAACACACCCTAGAATGACAATAATAACCTCCTTGTCTTCCATTGTTTTCCTCCCCAACCCATTATATACCCAGCTGTCAGAAGGCTCTTCCTACAAACAGTTCCAATCCCGTCATTGAGTACATTAGAATCTTTCATGACTCCCCCAGTGCCAACCCAATAAAGAAAATGTGGACCCTTTAGCTTGGCATTTCATTTTTCGGATTGGCTCCCCCTCCTTCCTTCCTGTGAAAGTCTCTGACCTACTCAAACTGGATGTGTCACCCAATTCCCCAAACTGTTCATGTCTGTGCTTTTCTTTACACTGTTTTCTTTTTTATTCTTTTTTTTTTTTTTTTATGAGACATAGTCTCGCTCTGTCGCCCAGGCTGGAGTGCAGTGGCATGTCTCGGCTCACTGCAACCTCCACCTCCGAGGTTCAAGTGATTCCCCTGCCTCAGCCTCCCAAGTAGCTGGGACTACAGGTACGTGCCACCACGCCTGGCTAATTTTTCATATTTTTGGTAGAAATGGGGTTTCACTGTGTTAGTCAGGATGGTCTCGATTTCCTGACCTCATGATCCATCCGCCTCAGCCTCCCAAAGTGCTTGGATTACAGGCATGAGCCACCGTGCCTGGCCTTCTTTACACTGTTCTCTCCGCCTAGAAGGCACTAGCCTCCTCCTTCCTTTCTATCCACATGGTACCCATTCTTCCATGTTCCATTTTATTTCGCTTCACTCCTGATGTCTTTTCAAATCACCGGCTGAAATCATCTTTCTTTCTGAATTTCTACAGAACGTTTTAGCACCTTTCCTAGGGTATAGGTCACCTTCTGTATTACAGTGGCATTATCAGTGTAACAGCCTCAGTTCTTCCATGATACAAAGCAGAAAATAAATAAATACATTCAAGTCCTAGATGTGGCCTAAGGCCTTAAGATGGGCGAGAGTTACGAGAACGCTTTCCTTCATGGCTTATAGATAAAATACTATGTTTGGGATAGTAAGACCCCACCATCACGGATACAAATGATTGAATAGGGCTTTGTGCCTGAGGCAAAGACATTCACTTTATAGGTAGGTTCTCCTTCTAGAAAAGTCTGAATTTGAGCCATATCAAAAGAGAGTAGTTGGAAAAACTAGAATTTGAAAGATGCTAAGAAGCCACATGAGACACCAGTAAATAGACACCCTGAGGCAGAAGCTGGGAGTGAGCAAGCACCGAGAGGCCGAGCAGAACGTAGAGAGAGCAGAAAGTCAGCAGTAGCCGTGGGCGCAGACTCCGTCCAGCAAAAGCAACAACGGAAGCAGGGGCATCGGAAAACCAACCACAAAATTCGTTTCTGAGACCTGGAATGGCGTGACGTCCTCAACAACCTTCCAGAGCTCTGCTGGGCAGGCTTTTCAACTGATGTTGACCTTCTGTGCTTTTGAAATAGCCAAGTACCACTACAGTAAACACCCACCACCTTGGGCAAACAAGTCTTTGTTCTGAACAGTCTAGAAGAGCCTTTTATAGAACACCCAGACGTGAAATTGTTCTCTCTGTACCTCTATTTTTCCCTTGAGGGTCAAACTTAGTCCTCTCTGTCCTGGCCCGTAGCCTGTTAGTGAAATGCATAAATTCTTATGGCCTTTCATACTGTCCAAACAGCAAATATCCTGGTAAATTTCTGAGAGCTGTTTCCCTTCATCCTAACCGTGGCACCATATTGCTCAATACCATATTGTTTCTAAGTTCTGGCTCATCTCATGTTTCCTGATGACCATTTGTCAGCTTCATAACCCAACAGGTTACTCAAGACCATTATCCCAACTACTTTTTTTCTTTTGCACACTGGAAAATAAGGAATATCCCAACTTTATAGGTGAGACCATTGAGGCATGAACAGAATGAAGCCTGGCAAGAGTACTGTAGTTTAGAAGCAAAAATGTAAATTAGAATTCCTGAGATGCCCCAGCTATTCTTATCTAGCCCTATGTGATTAAACTAAGATGAATGGACATACATTTTTAAAAATAAGGAAGGAAGGAGAGAGAGAGACAGAGATAAAGGGGCAAGAGAGAGGCAGAGGGAGAGGGAGAGGAAAAACCCATTCTCAAAAGTGGGTAGTAACTGAAGCAGCAGTTTAGCAAAATGACTTCCTCCAAGGAGTCCTTTCAAAATTTTCAGAAAATGACAGATTCCAAGCACTTACCTGATGCATCAGGCTCCATGGGCAGAAGCAAATGCTTCATCTCATCATGGAAAGGATCTGAAGCCAGTGGGCTGTCCTGCTTTTTCACCTCTGAATTTTACCTTGTCAACAAATTATCTCTGTGCAAGTGCTCCTGTGTGGGTTGAGAGCCAAATACGCAGAGACAAGTTTGTGTCCAAATAATTAAACGGAAGCATCTGGCAGAAGAGATCTAATCCTCAAAAAAATCATGAGATCAATCTTATCCCCATTTTAGAGATGACTAAACTGAGTCTCAAAGACACTAAATAAATTGTTTATGACTCCCTAAGAAGTAGAAGATCAGAGCCTCAAGCCTCCATCGTCTCACTCCTGATTCCACCCTTTGCCCACTGCTGCGTGACACTGCCTCTTTATAGCCTGCTTTTTGGAGGAAACTGGTTGTTATCTACATTTTAATTTTCAGACCAGACGTAATTACTTTGTAAACCATAGTTTTAATCAAAATGGAATAAAAAAATTTATTCTGAGTTCACATAGGCATTATGATGTGTTGAGCTTGGCACAGTAATTTAACAATAATCAAGTAGCATCCAATCAGAAAACGGAAGTACACATTAGCCTTCAAATAAATGTTACATCACACACCCAGAAGCAATTAAGATTACAGACAAGAACCTCGAGTTGCTTGGAGTGAGTATCCCCTTTTTTTTTTGTATTTATCTCCTGTGCCCCCTTTTTTCTTTTAGGTAGTAAAACCACTTTTTCGTGGGAGAAACACATTTCATTGTTGACCTTGAACCTCTTCACCTGGCCATTCAAATTATTACATTCTCCTAGGCACATAATTGGTTCAGGCATAAACTTTGACCGAAGCAAGGCTAACCAGAATCATCTCCGAAATTTTACATATGGACACATTTATAAATTACAGCCAAAAGGATGCAAGCTCTGGCCTTCCAGCAGTCATATTTTCAGGACGCATAAAGCCCAATGAAGATAAAATAGATTATTAAAGATAAGCAAAGTGAAGTGATCCAGAGAAAAATAGAGTCCCGATTTGCACCCTAGATCAAGCCATATCTGATGTGGGCCCTGACTTTGGACTGTCCAACAATAATAGCAAATATTATTCCCATTAAGTTGAATTTGGGTTACAAACAACCAAAAGCCTCCTACCACAAACAATACCAAGTTCCAGTATTTCTACACAAACTGGTGTGTGGTTCAAATGTTTCTGGCAGGCAAGAGAGTGACAGTTAGAATGTGAGTATTGTAAGTTCAAATAGGGCAGACTCTGGAGTAAATTCACCCATTCGATGCAGAAGGATAGAGTGATCAAAGTAATGAGAACTGGTTAGAAGGCGCATTTAAACATTTTAAATTAACATTTCTTGGGATTTTTTGGAGAAGATTAATGTAAAATATATTTATTGGAATAAATTTGGAAAATACAGTGAAACATAAAGGGAGAGTAGCAAATCCTGAGGTAAACACCGTTAATATTTTTATAAACATATGAATTAGTAGGATAGAGTAGGAACTGGCAAACTTTTGCTGCAAAGATCCAAAGAGTAAAACTTTTAGGCTTTGTGAACCATAGGGTCTCTAATGCAACCTACCATTGCAGGGGAGAACACAGCCACAAACAATTCAACAAGGAATGCGTGTAGTTGTGTTCCAATAAAACTTTATTTACAAAAAACAGATGGTGGGCCGGATTTGGCCATAGTCGGCTGACCCTCCTGATTAGAATTAGCTGCTCTAGTAGAAACTCAAAATGGCAGCAACATAAACAAACAAGAAGCACATTCCCCCTCTCAGGAGCAGATTGGGCGTAAATACAGTTATGCATTACTTATCAATGGGGATACATTCTGAGAAATGTGTCATTAGGTGAGTTTGTTATTGTGAGAACATCGAAGAGTGTACTCACATACGAGTGTGCAAACCTAGATGGTGTAGCCTACTGCACACCTAGGCTACGTGGTGTGGCCTGGATACAAACCTGGACAGCATGTGACTGTACTTAATACTATAGGCAACCAGAACACAGTGGGAAGCATTTATGTATCTAAGCATATCAAAACATAGAAAAAGTACAGCAAAAATATGGTATAAAAGATGTTTTTTAATGGTACATCTGTATAGAGCACTTACCATAAATGGAGCTTGCAGGACTGCATGTTGTTCCAGGTGAGTGTGAACAGGTGGTGAGTGACTGTGAAGGCCTAGGACATTACCATCTACACTATATACTTTAGATTTGATAAACACTGTTTACCATCTATACTATATGCTGTAGACTTTATAGACACTGTACACTTAGCCTACACTACATTTATAAAAAAAATTTTTCTTTCTTCTACAATGTATTAACCTTAGCTTACTACAATTTTTTACTTTATAATCTTTTTAATTTTTAAAACAATTTTGACTTGTAATAACACTTAGCTTAAAACACACATTGTACAGCTATACAAAAATATTTTCTTTCTTCATATCCTTAGTCTGTAAGCTTTTTTCTATTTTTGACGTTTTTATTTCTTTTTTTTACCTTTTAAACTTTGTTGTTAAAAACTAAGACACAAACACACACACCAGCCTAGGCCTCCACAGGGCCATGTCATCAATATCACTGTCTTTGCCCTCCACGGTGTTCCACTGGAAGGTCTTCAGGGGCATGGAGCTGTCATTTCCTAGGATAACAATAGTCTTCTGTACTTCTGGAAGTACTTTGCTGTGGCTGTTTTACAGTTAACTTTTTAAAAACAAGTAGAAGGAATACATTCTAAAATAACAATAAAAAGTATAGCAAATACATAAATCAGTAACATAGTCATTTATTACTACTAGGTTTTATGTACTGTGCAGAATTGTATGTGCTAGATTTTTTATTTCCACAGGTTATTGGGGGAACAGGTGGTATTTGGTTACAGGAGTAAGTTCTTTGGTAACTCATTCCTTTTTTATGGCTGAGTAATATTCCATCATATATATATATTATATATATATGTGTGTGTGTGTGTGTGTATATATCATAGTTTCTTTAACCACTCATTGATTGATGATTTGTGAGGTTTTGGTGCACCCATCAGCTGAGCCATATACACTGCACACTATTTGTAGTCTTTTATCCCTCACCTATTTCCCACCCTTTCCTCCAGAGTCCCTAAAGTCCACTGTGTCATTCTTATGCCTATGCACCCTCGTAGCTTCGCTCCCACTTATGAGTGAGAACATATGATGCTTGGTTTTCCATTCCTGAGTTACTTCACTTAGAATAATAGTCTCCAATCTCATCCAGGTCTCTGTGAATGTCATTAACTCTTTGCTTCTTATGGCTGAGTAGTAATCTGTCTATATCTATATATATATATACACACACACACACACACACACCGTAATTTCTTTACCACTCATTGATTAATGGACGTTTGGGTTAGTTCCACGTTTTTCAATTGTGAATTGTGCTGTTATAAACATGAGTGTGTATGCATCTTTTCCATATAATGACTTCTTTCCCTCTGGGTAGATACCCAGTAGTGAAGTTGCTGGATCAAATGTTAGTTCTACTTCTAGTTCTTTAAGGAATCTCCACACGGTTTTCCATAGTGATTGTACTAGTTTACATTCCACCAGTGGTGTAGGAGGGTTCCCTGTTTACCGCATCTGTATGTGCTAGATTTTTATATGACTGGCAGCATAGTAGGTCTGTTTACATCAGCATTACCACAAACACATGAGTAATACATTGTGCTACGACTTTACGACGTTGATTTTTCAGCTTCATATGATCTTATGTGGCCATGTCCCATATGAAGTTCATCTTTGACTGAATGTCCTTATGTGGCACGTGGCTGTAGTTCAGGACTGCTATGGCAACAGCAATGTGGCAAGGCTGGAGTGCAGTGGTGCGATCTCGGCTCACTGCAACCTCCTCCTCCCGTGTTCCAGCGATCCCCCTGCCTCAGCCTCCTGAGTAGCTGTGACTAGAGGCGCACGCCATCACGCCTGGCTAATTTTTGTATTTTTGATAGAGACAGGGTTTCACCCTGTTGGCCAGGCTGGTCTCAATCTCCAGACCTCATGATCCGCCTGCCTCAGCCTCCCAAAGTGCTGGGATTACAGGGGGTGAGTTACCGCGCCTGGCTACCCAGACATTTTCTATCCTGCTCTGCCCTCGAGCACATGGTCTGAGATGACTGACTACCATGTCCACAATCCAGCCAGTAGGAAGGGAGAAAGGGAGTAGGAAAAAGAGGAGAGAAAGACACATCTCTTCCCTTAAGGATGCCAATCAGGAATTGCAGTCATCCCTCTTGCTCACATCCTATTGGCCAGAACTTAGTCGTCTGGCCACACCTACCTGCAAGGGCAGCTGGGAAATGGAGGCTATATTGTGGGCAGCATGTGGATAGCTGCTGAAGGCTATGCTATGGAGTTCCGCACGGGGCACCCTGCCATCTAGGCAGTGAAATCCCCTCTCCACCACACACACTTTTATAGGAAGAGGATGGAGCCAGCCTGGGAGCGCAAAGGTTGATTTTTCTGCACTACGCACTCAGGAATGTTTTTATGTATCCTGTAATCTCTGAGTAAAAGGCTGCTTAGCCTTTCTTGGAGGGCAGGTTTCACATGTAATTGCTTTGGAGAAAACGGCTAAAGGGGTATCTGGAACAGGGAGAAAAATGGACCCTCTTCAGTCAGGCACGATTGCTCACACCTGTAATCCCAGCACTTTGGGGGGGCAGTGGGGAGTGGATCACTTGAGATCAGGAGTTCGAGACCAGCCTGGCCAACGTGATGAAAACCTGTCAATACTAAAGATACAAAAGTTAGCCGGAGATGGTGGTGTATGCCTGTAATCCCAGCTATTCAGGGGGCTAAGGCAGGAGAATTGCTTGAACCTGGGAGTTGGAGGTTGCAGTGAGCCAAGATTGCGCTACTGCACTCCAGCCTCGGCGACAGAGCAAGACTCAGTATCAAAAAAAAAAAAAATCCCTCTTCTTTAGTTACCAGCAGGCACCCTCATGGTGGATTATAGGATGTCTGAAGATTCCACTTATAAGAACGAGGTAGTTGGAGAGGCAGCATAACAGAGATCCTCCAGATGCTCTCTCCTGGTGCACGGACGGGGGACACACCTGTCCTCTGTGGTGTCTGTCACATGCAATGTGTATAGCTATAGACATATCACTGCTTGTGTGCTCCAATTGTACATCTAGATTTTAAAGCACTTAAGAATTGCTTTTAAAAAGAATCCATCTTTGCATTCCTGAAGGAGCAAATGCCAGCCTTTCCAGATGCATTTGATTCCTTGATTGGAATAGATCATACAATCTGTATTTTTAAAAGAAACACCTATTTAGTGCCAGGCACTAGGGATTTGGGATACAAAGATGAAAACTGGTAGTCCCTGCCTTTATGAAGGCTTTTAGCCTGGGAAGGAGACAGACACTGCTGAAGACATCTGTTGTTTTTTGGCTTCCTGCCCCCAACCCCAACTTCCTCCTAGCCCATCACTCCCCTTTTGGGGAATCCCCCATTGTGTATTTTGGTGGGGGTAGCCTGTCTCCCACTACAGAAGCCAAAGGAGAGAGATACTCTCCTCTCTTTCCTTTTCCATTTCTGGTACAGCGCAGGTGGGCACATGACTAAGCTTAGCCAATCAGATGCTTTCCTGTGAATTCTTCACAGTGCTGTAAAAAACTTGGCTATAGCTGTAGGTTATAGGCATTACGATGCTCGTGGCAGGTCCAAACTAATGTCCTGCTCATTTTCCAAACGTGTTTTGAAGTCTTTCTTTGATTTTGAGAACCTCCAATATCATCTGATATATTCATTTAGTCCCCTTAGGGTGGCCAGAATTGGGTTCTGTGAGTTGTGGTCAACAATCAAATTCCCTGCTAATGCAAACATGATCATCTGCTTAGGTGCTTTTGAATGCAAATTTAAGAAACCTGCCCCAATTACATCAAATAAGTAGAGTTTATTGTAGGAACACAGACAACCGCACAGAAGGTGAAAAAGCCTAAGAATGTAAGGCCAGCTGCCATTACAGAAGAGTCTTCATGAACTTCATGGACTGAGATTAAAAAATCATTCTGCCTTAAAGGACAACTCTATCCCAGACAAACAGGGATGTGTGGTGCCCCTAGTCTTGATGAAGGATTCAGCCAACCACACAGGTCACCCTGAAGCTGAGGTGGCACTGAGAATTTCAGCCATCTCAGCTTTTCAGCCATCTCAGAATTTCACTGGATATGGGCTTTCCTGGGAAGAGTGCATGATCTTGGGTGGGGTGACTTGCTTTAAAAGAGCCCCTTCCTGAAGAGAGCTGGCAACTGAGGGCTGTCTGTTGGCAGCACTTCCGGTGGCACGGAGAATAAATCCGTCATTCCCGAAGAGGGATCCAGACAGCACATCACAGCATCCACTGCATCAGATCTTTCTGTATTTCATGACCTTTCCACTTCAGTTGCTACTGCTCCTTGCTAAAGTCTTTCCCAATTCAAATCACTGACAGTAAGAATCTGATCTGACCTAGCCCACATCACAGGTCAATAACCATCTGCAGATTGACTCCCCCTTGGATACGGTTGGGAAGCAGGATCATGTGGTAGAAACGTACCCTCCAGCCTCACCCATTTGACAGGGTCTGTGGGCAGAGCAGGAGAAAATCCTGTTTGTAGGCATCAGGCATGATGGCATGTCTTGTCCATATACCAATAAGCAATTGTAATGTGTTACCGTGGTTGGAGTATATAAGTGTGTAAGATGGAGTATATCCGGATAAAGTGGATGGAGTAAATGCCTAAGTACAATTTGTATAGGGAACAAAACACCTAAATCTGCCTATTAGACCCCAGAAAGGTTCCCCATAGACTTGAACTAGGACTTGAAGGATGAGCTAGGAATAGGGTTTTGCCCAGTAGGTAAGTAGAATAAGACACTCCTAGTAGAGGGAACCACATGTACACAGAGACATGAGAGAAATCATTGTGGCCCCAAAGGGGTTGGCCTCCCAGCCACCCCGTATACTCACTGCCTGTTAACCAGATGCCTGGGAGGCATTTTTGGCAGCTGCTCAGAGGGAAACATGCCACCTGTTGATTCATCTGGGGCACTCCCTGCTCCCACCTTTCATAAGCCGGTGCCAGTGAGTTCTCTGGGCCAAGTCATGCCCCACCCTGATCCTGTTTGACTTGTGTGCTCTGCCATGATCCCTGCAAGGGGTGGCATGGCCTAGGGCCCCTGCTGCCTTTCAGATAACAGCAGCAGCCAGGCCAAGGCAAACACTAGCCCCTCCTCACATAGGTGAGGTTCCCACTGACGTCAGCTGAGCCTTGGGAGGCAGGAAAGCAGGTGGGTTTAGCTGCCAACTTGGCTCTGGAAGGCAGCACTGCTGTTCCTATTTCTTCATATTAAGAATGGAAAGATTCCCAGAAGATGTGTGAGGTTCTACCTATGATCTCCAGGGGCACTGAAGTTTGCTGGCTTTTAAAGCATCATACAAATGTGTCAATGAATAACACCTACAACAAACAAAAAGACATCACCACCAGCAAGTTTGCAAGATAATAATAATGGCAAACATTTATTGAGCACTTTCTATGTGCCAACCAGTAGTTTACAGAAATTCAAGTATATGGCCATCACAAAAACCCTGCAAGATAGACCCTCTTATTATCCCTATTTGACATATGAAGAAATAGAGGAACAGAAGAAATGAAGTAGCTATGCTCAAAATCACACACTTTATAACTGGATTTGAGCTCAGACAATCCCCTCCTTCTCAATCACTATACAGTATGATATATAATACATACTATACCAAATTAGCCTATGTTCTAATGGCTAAACTGGTGTCTTATGAGATGATGTCTGATATGGTTTGGCTGTGTCCCCACCCAAATCTCCTCTTGAATTGTAGCTCCCATAATTCCCACGTGTTGTGGGACGGACCCGGTGGAGATAATAGATCATGGGCGTGGTTCCCCCATACTGTTCTTGTGGTAGTGAATAAGTCTCACAAGATCGGATGGTTTTATAAGAGGTTTTCCTTTTCACTTGGCTCTCATTTTCTTTCTCATCTGCCGCCATGTAAGATGTGCCTTTCGCCTTCTGCCATGATTGTGAGGCCTCCCCAGTCACGTGGAACTGTGAGTCCATTAAACTTCTTTTTCTTTGTAAATCGCCCAGTCGTGGGTATGTCTTTAGCAACAGATGAATATGGACTAATGCAATGTCTGAAAATGCTCAACAATCTATTAAAACAAATTCTTTCACATACATTATCTCACTTCATCTTCATATTAGCCCAGTGAGGGAGTCAAGGCAAATGCTGTCATTCCCATTTACAGATGAGAAAACGGAGGCTCAGAGAAGTAAATTTATAATCAGTCCGTACCCAGCTTAGCACCTCAAATAGGTGTTCTGTTTCCCAGCCCAGGGATTTTTCCATTCTACCCTATCATGAATCATTTCAAAGGGGCCTAAGAGTATCTGTATCGCAAAATAAGTCCTTGAATATGTGGATCCTAAAAGTACTTCAAAGTGACTACACACTGGCGTTGTACATCTATTTCATATAGTGGATATTTTCTAAAGCATGAACATTAAGTAAAATCCGAGTAAAGTTGAGTGGAAAGAGCTCTGAGCTGCAAGTCAAGACTCCTGGGTTTTCATCTTTGCTCCATCCTGCATGCCGAATAACCTTAATTAATAACTTACTTTTGGGGACCTCATTTTTCTCATCTGAAAAACCAATGAGTTTTTATGAACTGACTGTCCCTTACAAGTCTTAAATTATAGATGTGACGATGCTATTGTAAGATGAAGTTAGCTGTCAATCTCCAAATCCATGAAGTTTCCAGTTGAAGACTTTCAGCAACCAGCATCTGTGTAAAGGTAACTGGCCCCTTTCATTCATGGGTGCTCCTTATCAGTCTCCAGACAGTGGCCTCAAGATGGACTATCTGGGATGGTGTTGGACATCGCCTGAATTTCTTTTATTTCTTTAATATTGATGGCAGAGAGATTATTTTTATTTTATTTTTTTTTGAGATGGAGTCTCGCTCTGTCACCCAGGCTGGAATGCAGTGGCACCATCTCAGCTCACTGCAACCTCTGCCTCCCAGGTCCAAGTGATTCTCCTGCCTCAGTTTTATGAGGAGCTGGGAGTACATGTGCGCACCCCATGCTCAGCTAATCTTTGTATTTTTAGTAGAGATGGGGTTTCACCATGTTGGCCAGACTGGTCTCAAACTCCTTGCCTCAAGGGATGTGCCTGCCTTGGCCTCCAAAGTGCTGGGATTACAGGCGTGAGCCACCGTGCCTGGCCTCAGAGGGATTACTTTTAAAGAATCAAAGCAAATCAAAAGTGGTACATACCTAAATACATACAACCACACTTTCTTGAACAGGTAAGTCAGACCTGCACATAGTTTGCCTCGACAGATACAACACAGGAGTTGAGTGCTTGCTCACGCCCATCCTTCTCCCCCAAGAAGTGGTTACACCTTCTCACTATGAGTAATTAAGGGCAGGCCTTGGTTTTGCTCCATTTTTGAATCATTCTCCTACTTGAACTCCAAACCTGTCTGCTTGAGCTTGTCAGCTTCTTCTGCGGGTAGCGATGTCTGGAGAAGCATGCCGGCTGCAGCTGCCTCTCCGTCTCCCCTGCCTGGACTCAGGCCTTCTTTATTCAAGCTTCACATAGGCTGCTGAAGCTGCAGCAACCAAGTCCTGCCGCCTTCCTTTTCTGTTTCTCACTCATTTCTCTCCGTATTTCCACATTCATGAATCTCATTACACTCCCCATAATGCCACAATGTTTCTTAAACCTCAATCATCTACTCCTTTTTCAATCAGAAGAAAAAAATTCTGTGCGCTCCCCCAGCACCATCACTGTTACAGTTGATGTGAATTATGTTTCTTTTTATCTCATCACTTAGAAATGTACAATATAAAGCCAGGTTTTTAAAAGTCCATAGGTTTACAGCTTGCATATGATTTTTAAAAACCAAACGATCTTCGGAATAAAGTACAAGCAACACTATCAAATCCTAATTAATTTCATGTATTAATTGAACATGGCAGATGCTGTTTGAAGTTGCGAAAATTACATTTTGGCGTGGAATGTGGCTGTGGCGTGGGCCACGATGGCTCGGGATCTTTAGAGCTTAGTCTGCCTGTGCCATCACGTGCCATGTGAGCACGGATTCTCCCATCTTTTTCAGCCACCCGAGCTACGGTCTAGTCTTCATTTGTGCAACATGCCAACCAGCCTCAGCTTATGAGAAACACATCATGTACATATCAAGGCTCCGTTCTTTTCTCATTAGCCTGCGATCATTCAGGTCGAGTGCCATCGTGATAAAGACAGCACAGGCTGTGGAAGCTGTGGCACTAGCAGTTTACTAGGTTACAAGGTGGTTGCCGTGTTTTTCAAACTGGCTCACATCCCTATCGTGCATCACGAGATCAATGTAGTGAGTTGTTACAAGCAATTTTTAAAAAATGTTACAGAAAAGAAGAGAAAATATCAAGTATTGCATGGTGTTAGAATAAGCATTTAGAAAATTTTCTCTCTCTCTCTCACACATACACACACTCACACATACACACACACACTCACATAACCAGTATTGCTTCCGGGGAAGATCCCTGGAAGCCCACTGAAATAGGCTAAATAATGGCCCCCAAAGGTACCAGATCCTAATCCCCAGAACCTGCAAATGTTGCTTTGCAGATATGATTAAAGGAAGGACATTGAGAGGGATAGATTATCCTGGCTTGTCCATGTGAGCCCTAACTATAATCACAAGTATCCCGAAGAGAAAGACAGAGTGAGATTGGACGAAGACAGGATGGTGGCCCTGCTGACTCCTTGGTTTTGGCCCGGTGAAACTGACTTCAGACTCGCACCTTCCCAAACTTGGAGAGAATGAATTCTGTTGTTTGAAACCACCCCGTTTGTGGTTGTTGGTTACAGCAGCCACAGGAAACCAATAGAGCCTCCCTCTCCCCCTCACCCTTACTGGTGGGTGTTTTCTGGGGTAGTTGAGGGCAATGCCAGAGGAGGTACCAAGACTATTATGGGGGTGGGGGAGATGACCCGTAGGCTCAGAGCGATGTCCCAGGTGGTTTGGAGTATTGCAGTATTTTCACAGCTGGTACACCTGCACTGGTCTAGACTGGTTGCCTGTCAGTTCTATTTGTGCGCAGACATCAGTGATGGAAACTGGGCCACTGTGTAAGGTGGATTCCTTCTGAGGGTGGCTGCCAAAAAAAAGTTTGAAGTTCACTAATTCATATGACCCAGCCTATTAAGGTTGCCATCTTATATGAAAACACAAAATTTAAATATTCTTATAGACACCCTGTGGACTCCAAGATTCATCTGCAGGCACTCAAGGACCCCTGGACCCCATTTTAAGAAACTCAGTAAGAACCGCCTGCGCCCAGCATCAGGCAAGGATTACTCTTTATTGTATCTCTTGTACCTTGAGCCTAATTAATGTGGGCTCAGCCACCTCCAAGTGTGCCCACCTGAGCTCCCTTCTGGAGCTGCTCATGGCACCTGCTCCTTCCCAGAGCTACCTGCCCAGGAGGGTGGGTTTGAGGCTTCTGGGAGGCCCCACCCTTGGCTGTGCAGGCTGGGAGCCACTCTGACAATCCACCCTCCCGCTGTGCTGTTCCTCTCTCTCTCTGCCCCAAGACCCATATGCCCTTTTCTTCTAGGAAGCCCCGGGCTCTTCGCTGGCCCAGCCTGAGAAGACTGACTTAGCCCTACAGTCTTAGAAGCAAAGATTTTGAGCAAAGGCTGCTTTAGAAACAAAACCAAACCAAACCACTGTCACTGGGGTGTAACAAACTTATTTCTCTGAAGCCTCTTTCTGCTTCTCTTTACTTCTCAACCCCCCGCCTCACATCCCACTGCCCCCGCCCCATGCAAGAAGAGGCGGGGTCCTCACCTAACAACCGAAAATCCCCTGTCTGCGCTCCTAAATCCCTCAGGCCCTGCTTCATCATAGGCGGGTTTTAGTATTATTATGGGTAGCTCTGCCTCCCTTTGTGGCAGAAAAGCCTTGAGTCGCCTCCCTGTGGGTTCCTGAGCCTTCCTACCTGTTTCCCAAACCAGATTATGCCCGAGCTTCGGTTCCACCCTGAGGCCACCAGAGGTGCCTGCCCTGAGGTGAAAACTTGGTGTGACCCAGGCAGGTGTCCTCTCTGGCCAAACCATTTCCTTGCACGTGCACCAGCCATCCATCACAGCAATAACCGTCATCCAAGTTTGCGTAGTCCTTTACACACTGTTTTCACCTATGTCTGCTCACTGGACCCTCACCATGACCTTGGTCATTCATTGTGTTTGCATCACCCCATTTTACAGATAAAAAACTGAGACTCAAGGCCAATTGCAGTGGTTGACGCCTGTAATCCCAGCACTTTGAGGCCAGGGCAGACAGATTGCTTGAGCTCAGGAGTTCAAGACCAGCTTGGGCAACATGCAAGACCTCATCTCTGCTAAAAAACAAACAAAAAACTGAGACTCAGAGTTCAAGGAACTCATTGCTCTACTACTATTCAGTTAGTACAGAGGGTCCCTGACCCCAGGGCTGCAGACCTGTACAGCCCGTGGCCTGTTAGAAACCGGGCCGTACAGCAGGTGAGCGGCAGACAAGCGAGCATTACCACCTGAGCTCCGCCTCCTGTCAGGTCAGCAGCGGCATCAGACTCTCATAGGAGCGTGAACCCCGTAGGGAAGCGCACGTGTGCGGGCTTGGTTGCGCAGTCCTATGAGAAGCTAACTAGTACCTGATGATCTGAGGTGGAGCAGTTTCCTTAGTTTCCTTCCTCCCCTCCCCGCCCCCGGTCTGTGGAAGAACTGTCTTCTATCAGGTGGTCCCTGGTGTCAAAAAAGGTCGGGGACCGCTGATCTAGTAGGTAACAGAGCTGGCTTCAGAATCCCCTTGTCAGACTCTAGATCCTATCCACTTCCCACTCTGCTTTTGCCTTATTTTCTCTGAATAGCAAAGCTTTAAAGAGGAGGGGGAGGAAACAGAGGGTTTCTCTACCCTAGCTCTCCAACAGGGACTGTCAGACTGAGTTACACAGAAGCTTCTCTACCCTAAAGTTTAATACATTTATAAATCACTCCTTATCTTCATGAGTAACCTCTCTGGTATAGTGTGAGGGTTCCTGGAACAGGTCCTCCCCCTCACCCTGAAATTTCCTGGGTCCTGACAAGATGGTTGAAATCTGAAACCCCACCATTTAGAGTTCATTCCTTTTGGGTGTCAACGTCATGGGACAGCAGAGCTTTGGAATCCAACACATCAGGACACCAAATCCATTTTCACGACGTAGCCATGTGGCCCTGGACAAGTCTATCCTTTCTGCAGTTCTCATCTGTTTAGAGGACATGAGCTGAGACATAATTTGAGTAGCCCCTTGTTCAAAAGCTATTAAGAATTGTAAGATGGCGACAACAGAGTATTAAACCCAGGCTGGGGCCCTTCTAAGCACAGGCCCCGTGCATGTGCTCAGGTCTCAAATCCATGAAGCCAGCCCTGAGAGTAGAGGACTATCTCATGGAGAAAGTGTAAGAAGAATTCAGTGGTTAATGAAATGTTCCTTTCTTTCCTTTGGCCAATGGTTCTTCTGCCAGAAGACCCACATGGCTGCTCCCTGCAAATGCAGCTTCCCCGTGCTTCCCTGGTCCATTCTCATTCCAGGGTGAGGCCCGGAAATATGCATTTTACGAAGGATACCCACGAGATTCTGAAAGAAATAGCAACTACCAGCCAGGTGCGATGGCTCACACCTATAATCCCAACACTTTGGGATCCGAAGGTGGGTGGATCACCTGAGGTCAGGAGTTCGAGACCAGCCTCACCAACATGGAGAAATCCCCATCTCTACTAAAAATACAAAATTAGCCGGGTGTGGTGGTGCATGCCTGTAATCCCAGCTACTCGGGAGGCAGAGGCAGGAGAATCACTTGAACCCAGGAGGTGGAGGTTGTGGTGAGCCAAGGCTGTGCCATTGCACTCCAGCCTGGGCAACAAGAGTGAAACTCCATCAGGAGAGAAAGAAAGAAGGAAAGAAAGACAGAAAGAAAGAAAGAGAGAGAGAAAGAAATGGCAGCTGCCCTTTGAGAAGCTTAGCTCCTTCACCTAGCAGGTAAGTCGTTAAAGGAGATGGTTTTTACAAACCCAAGCACTTGACACCCTGGGTGTGCCTGGGGGAAATGGCTGCAGGTGCGTGAACTGAAAGAGCTGGTCACCAGGAGCTTTGACATTTGGAATCTCAAGTCTACTTTGGCATGCAGGACCATCAGCTAAACAAAACTCACCCTGAGACACAGCAACTCCAGCAGGGGCAGGGGCAGGTCTTGGGTAGCACAGCTCTTTCTGCAGCTCAGGGGCTCGCCCTGCAGCACTTCCTCAAGTCCCCAGGGTGGCCTTGGTCTGCCTCCTTCCACACTGCATTCTTCCTTGACACCCTTAAACAGCTTGTCTTGCCTCTTGAATCCTGTCCCCTTGGGCTCTGTGGTCCTGTTCACCCCTCAACACCCTCGATGTGCCTCACAGGGAGACTTGGATCCAAGAGTGTCTACATCTCTCTCTGCTACTAAAGAAAATGCAGCTTCCTCCCTAATTCCAGATCTTACCGCACTTTGGAGCTTAACAATGCTCATAGCCCCGTTGTGATGAGCAACTTTCAGCCATCCCTTCATTGAAACCTCACTGCAACCCTCTGAAGGAGTCTGTGTATCGCCATTTTACAGATGATGAAGCTGAGGATGATTTATGGCTATTTTGATAGGAAGTGGTGGACATGGTATTTAAATGCAACAACCCTGCAAGGCAGATGAGAGCAACATTAGCAATCCTTATTTTACAGCTGAGGAAACTGAGCTCCCATGCGTTCTCAATTGCCCAAGGTCATAAATGCTGCAGGCAGAAGAGCTGAGGTATGAACCCACGTGGCTTGATCTCAGGCCTGAGGCTCTCTCCAGCCCACCTCCTCGGAGCTTCTCTCAATAGACTTCCCTCTGTACTCTTTGGCAGAAACCCAGGAGGCCCTGCAAGTATTGAGGAAGTGTTCAGCTGTGAGGAGGGAGGGACGCTCATTACACGCTGACCATCACATGCTGACCTTCATGGCTCACCTGGAAAGTTTGCAACAGCCTTTGACATAGGAATGCCCAAGCAATGGGAACTGACAAGGTCAACCCCAGGTGCAGTGGGTGTCCCCCTCCAGGTCATCCCTGGCAGCTCTGCTTGAAGAAGTAGCTCAGAGATGGACTGTATTCCTCTGTTCTCATGCTGCTAATAAAGACATACCTGAGACTGGGTAATTGATAAAGAAAAGAGGTGTAGTTGACTCACAGTTCCACATGGCTGGGGAGGCCTCACAATCAATTTGTGGAAGGCAAATGAGGAGCACAGTCATGTCTTACGTGCTAGCAGGTAAGAGAGCTTGTGCAGGGGAACTCCCATTTTAAAAACCATCAGATCTCATGAGACATATTCACTACCACAAGGACAGGGAAACCACCCCCATGATTCAATTGTCTCCACCTGGCTCACCCTTGACACGTGGGGATTATTACAATTCAAGCTGAGATTTGGTGAGGATGCAGTGACACTATATTATGGACCCAGCTTCACAATCCAGGGAGCTGAAAGAATCTCTTCTCTCCCAGGACATGAGATCTTAGCTTCCTGCCCGTCCTCTCCCCTCTATCCCCAGCTCCATGGGCACGCCCCAGCGCTGAACCTCGGTGCAGTCCAGTCCTGCCCCAGGACCCCTTCCTTGTTGACTTTCCCATCCCAGCTCCCCACATCCCCTGACATGGCGTGGAAATTGGGTGGGCAATGCCTCCTCGAATGATCCAGAAGCAAGAGACTGCAGGGAAATAACAGAAGGAGAGGGAGGGAGATTTTGGATGGAAACTGTCAGCTACCTCTATCGCTGCTCCCAGGTCTCTCCTTGGATTGCCACTGGCAGCATCCTGGCAGTGGTCAGGCCTGTCAACAACTTAGATTACTTACACAGAAAAGTCCAGCATAACAGCCACTTAGAGAACAGCGTGATCATCACCATTATCAATGGTAACTTTTTTTAAAACCAGGTATTTTGTGCCAGGCGCTACTGCAAACACTTTCACATATGAATCTATTCACTGAGCGCTTAGCATACCTAACTTCCTTGTTTATCTTATCCCCCAGCAGCCCTGAGGAGCTGGGACTATTGTTTGCCTGTTTCATCGATGGGAAAAGTCACACAGCCAATAAGTGGTAGACCTGAAACTGAAATCCAAATACCGCTGATCCCAAAACTTGTCTTTGTACCATGTAAACATCTTCAAGAGTCACTTGCAGAACTCGATAAAGTCGCGGAAATAAACAAGCTTGTCTGTTCAGGAGAAGCCTCACAAATGGGGGGACAGGACAAAAGTCAAGTGCCCCTGCCTTGCGGGATGCTCCAAGTTCCCAGGAGTAATTTCCCCCACAGGAGCAGTGGGGGAGGCAGATGGTGGGGAAGGGGGTGCCTGCGGGCTGGGAAGGTCAGCAGCCAAGCTTAGCAGAGAAGGCACAGGCTTTGGAATTGTCTCCTTTCACAGGCCCCGGGATTTTTCCCACCCCAGCTTTACGTTCTGCAGCTTACAGGATTTGGGGGAGATCTTGTCCCCCGAGTTGCAGGCATGCGTCCTGACCCACCCTCTCATTGTAGACTCTCTGCTGATCCCACTCCCTGCCCTCTGGTGACCTTGGTTTCTAAACCCTGCATCTGTGAGCCTTGAACTTCTTTCTTGGCTCTAAATAAATCCATTGTCAGGGATGCAGCAGATGACCCTGTTTTGTGACCTCCCTGTGCCCTGCCGGCTGCCAGCTGCCCATCAGAGTACCATGGAGAGAAGCAGTGTAGGGTCAAGTCCAGGTCCTGCCGAGTATGGCTGGGGTGTGGTGCAGGTCACTGTACCTCTCCAAGCCTCCTTGCTTCGTTTGTAAAACATGGAATATAATGACTGGCTGCTGGAGTTGACACATAGGTTTTCCTAAGGATCTAACAGAGGAAAACAGAATGGCTTTGGAAAACATGTGTGACCTGTCACCTGTGTGCTTCAACCTGGCCTATGGGTCACCTCCCTCCTCCTGTCAAAGTACCCTGATTTCCATTTGGGGGGATTCAGCCCTCCCTAGTCTCAGCCATGCGTACTCATCGGAATCGATCCTACCCCCGTTCAGGGATGGGCCCCAGTTAGCTTAAGCTAATGAGGATAACCCTCCTCCTGACAGTGATTGACTTGGGGAAGAGCATGCAGCTCAGTCTGAACCAATGAGGGAGCATGATTCCTCAAACATATGTAGAAGCTACCAGAAGACATGATATCTTCCCTTAGAGCACAGAAGGTCTGGCACTGTCATACCTATCTGCTACTATGAGGTGAGACCCTGGAACTGCCAGGGGACCCTGTGTGAGGCCTCAGGAGGAAGCCCACACTGTGGGAGGCAGACAGAGAGAAATAGGGCCTTGGCAACCTCAGTTTGTTGCTGGAGCAAATCTTACCTGATATCCCAACCTCCAGACATTTTGGCATATGTAAATAAATACCTTCCACTGTTGAAGCCAGGCTGAGTTGGGCTTTGTTATTTACAGCAGGATGCCTGCCTTCATCAATCTTCCTGCTGCCCCTGCCTCTCCTTGTTCAATGCTGGGGCTTCTCTGGCTCTGGAAAAAAAGGCAGAGCAGGGATGAAAAGAGGAGAGGACGTGAAAGCCAAGCCCGTGGATTTAAATTCTTGGTAGCTGCTCTGGAAAGAGGATCAACAGAAGAGTCTCAGAGATGTTAGTGGAACTAAGTTCTAGGGTTACCTGGAGATGTCAATGGTCTATCCTTTCTCTTCTCTCACAGATAATCAAGAGTTGGCTGGGAGTGGTAATCCCCCACCAAACACAGCCAGAGAAATGTCACTGCTCTGGAGTCTGAGTCTTCCCAGAGAGTGAGTTTAGAATGAGCCTCAGGGCTGGGGGCAGAGGCTGCCCCATATGAGCGACCCATCTGGAGCACATGAGCCATTTCATAGACACTAGAGAGCAGCTTAGAAGCAGCCCCTTACCTATCTGTTCCTCATGCCTCAAAGAACGAGAAGGAATGAGGCCTGAGGGCCAATCTTGGCTGTCTCGATAGCAGGATTGTAGAAGAGCAAGGCTCAGGGGTTCCATGAAGCGCGAGGCAAGAAGCTGGAGATAATTAGGACCACCTGAGATTGCTCTGAGCCCAAGAGGAAGGAGGGAGGTGGGCCAACAGATTAACAGCCAACCATCCAGGACATCCAAAGGGCTGGGCTAGCTCAGGACAACTGAATAGCTGCAGGACCTGAGGTTCCGAGAGGCGGGAGCCCATCACAGCAGCCAGGAGCTGGGGAGCCGGCCACTGCCCAAGGCATGTGTTCACAGGCATACGGCCACAGACCCCAGTCTCTGGCTCCAACACATTCCAGCCACTGCCCTCTAAGAACCTCTTGGAGACTCAGTTTCCTCATATGGGCAGTGGGAGTAATAATCCCTCCTTTATAAGGTTGTCTGAAGAGTAAGTTCAAGTTAAGTGCTTAGTGTAGTGCCCAGCCCATGGTTGAGTTTCTTCGTTAGTTATTGGGGGATTTTTTTAAAAGCTGGGATTCTGTGGGGGCCCAGGGGGCTGGGTACTGGGAGAGGGAAGGGGCCACGAGCAAAGCAGAAGCTCAAGGCTTTCCCTTTCTAGTCATTCATTGAATACTTAGCATCCACGGTGGCATGCGGGCTCCCAGCTGGAGACGCAGACAGAATGAGAGCCAGTCACAGCCTGCAGCTCAGTGAAGCTGAATCCTCCCAGGGGGCTGGACTAAGGCCTCCCAGCAGGTGAGCCTCACCCAGGAGCACTCAGTGGGCCTCCACTGGGGTCTGGGCAAGGCAGAGCCTGGGGAAATGAGGCAGAGACAGGCAGAGGCCAATGGAGCCTGACATTACACAGAGTGGGACCACAGGGGCCTCTGCTTTCTGTTCCTCTGGGTGGCATGGGTGGATCAGTAAGTTAGACTGAAAGCCAAAGAGATGGGGAGTCTGCCTCTGCTACTGTGGTTCCTTAACCAGAGGCCGTTGGATTTTCACTCATGTTTCTGTACTTAATTTTTAAGAATTAAAGAAGTTTTTTTAAAAGACTCTATATTCTACAAAGATGCCTGTGTCCCACAGACCCACCTGGAGCCTCTGTTCCCGGGCTGTAGGTCATGAGAGGGGTGGAGCAGAATGCTGAGAGCATACCCCTGACAACGGCTGCCTTGGAACCCAGCCCCACTACACCCAAATTTAGGAGCTGTGCCATCTTGCATACGTTCTCCAACCTCTCTGGGCCTTCAGTTTCCATCTACAACAGTAGAGTTAGTGAACTCACGGATAAAAACACTTGCAACAGTACTAGGTAAATGTCACACAACATTTGCTAAGACTGTTACCGCGGCCTCGATTGGCATCCCCCCAGGCTGCTGCGCGCTGGGGAGACGACACAGGGGCCTCGTCAATTGCCCAGTGACAGCCCGGACTGTGGCACGAACCACAAATGTACTAAAGGCCTCACGTCTCCACTAGGATTCTTTTGGTTATAAGCAGCCGTAAACCTGCCCCAAACTGACATCAGCAAAAATAACATATGAGCACACATAACTGAAGAGTCCACGGCTTGGCTCAGATGCTCAGAGGATGAGGTCAGGATCTGGTGTCACTCTCTCCCCACTTGGCTCTCCTCCCTGTGTTGATTTTATTCTCAGACTGGATCTCCGTTCGTGGTGACAAAATGGCTCCTAATGGGCAGGGGCTACATTCTTTCTCCCTGGCTCACAATTAGTGACAAAAGAGCAAGACTAGTGCCCTGGAGGCTCAAACAAAAGCCCCCCACTTCCCCCTCCATCAAATTGCATTGCCTCTGATTGGCCTGACTTGATCCCAGGATGGTCACCAGCATTTCTATTAGTTAGGTCTGGGTCAAACACTACCCTAGTGTTTGATTACTTAGGTCTGGGTCTAGCACCACCCTAATGTTTTGATTACTTAGGTCTGGGTCAAGGACCGCTCATGGAGCCAGAATTGGAGCCACAGGGAGAAATGGATGCCCATGCAGAAGGTAGCATGCTGACCCCCTCCACAAAAAATAAAATGTTTGCAACATTTGAGGATGGCAGAGGAGAATTCTAACGTAGCAAGGAAAAGCCCTGCTTTCATTTTCCTTAACATCTCTGAACAATTCATTTCCTCTTTCTGTTCCAAGAATGAGAGCCAGGCAGGTTGTGAAGATGGTTAAGAATCCAGGCTCTGGAATAAGACTGTCTGGGACAGATCCTGGCTTTGTGCGACCCAGGGCAACTCCCTTTACTCTCTTGGGCCTCAGTCTCCTTGTCTGTAAGACAAGGCCAATAATCCTACCTGCTGTCTGGGCTGTGCTGAGAATTAAATGAAAGGATAAGTCCTTGGAGGGTGTGTCCAGCCCATAGTAAATAATCAGTTTGCACTTGCAGTTGTTATTCATGCGTGGATGCTCCTGCTCCACCCTGGTCTCTAACCCAGCACTAGGCCCTGACTAAAATCCTATAGGAGAAAGAAGGCAATGGCAGGCCAGGGATGAGGCCAGCACTCAGAGTCTTCCTACTGCCCTCCTGAGGGTGGGGAAGAAGCTGTGAGTGTAGGACCCAGGAAGGCCAGGCTGCAGCCCAGGACCCAGGGCAGGACCCAAGCCAGGCCCAGAATACCCAGGAATGCTCCCTACCCCCAAGTTAATAGGAAAACCACAGCATTTTTTATTAACTGACACATAATTGCATATATTTATGGGGTACAGAGTGATAGTTCAATCTCTGCATACAATGTATGAGGATCAGATCAGGATAATTAGCATTTCCATCCCCTCAAACATTTACCATTTCTTTGTGTTGGGAATATTCAACTCCTCTTTTCTAGCTATTTGAAAATATGCAATAGATTACCACTAACCATAGTCACCCTACAGAGCTGTAGAACACTAGAGCTTGTTTCTCCTATCTAGCTATAGTTTTGTGTTCATTCACCACCCTCTCCCTATCCTCTCCTCCCCTTTGCCTTCCCAGCCTCCTGTTCCTGCCATTCCTACTCTACTTCTAGCAGAATCTCTTCTTGCCTTCAGAGCCCCCTCTTGAGAGGGAAGCAGTCAAAACACCATCCAAATAAGGCCCAAAGCTGTGCTGGAATTTGCATGCAGAGTGTTTATATAGATTAGAGCATCTCTGTTGACTCGCTGCTTAAACCTCTGAGGCTTTGCAGTTCATCAAAGTTTAATGTTCTGTTTCACGATGTTCCTTGCCGTCACTAAGTGGCTCCGTCAGCTCTTAGAAGGGAAACTTCCCCCTTCAGGGTACATTTCCCCTGCCCTGAGCCCGGGAGCCCCATGGCTAAGGGCATCTGTTCTGTTTGCTTTTGAGAAGTACAGATGTGAGTAGTCACCAAGTCGAATCTTTTGTTCTGCTCATCTGGCAGCTGGGGCAGCCGGCTGATGGAACAGCTGCAGAACACGGGGTCTCCCAGAAGGGAGAAAAGAGAAAAGAAACATAGCCCAGGATGATATGCCACCACTCAGAGGCCTCCAGGAATTGGATCTAAGGAATCTCACTCCACATCATTCCAACCAGAGTGAAGGCCGATGGGATGCAGTTGATTCAATCCACTATTTGTTGGGCCTTCACTGGGAGGCTGGAGAGAGGAAGACGTGGCTTAACAGGACCATTAGGTTTCGGTACACTCTAGTCAGGAGGAGGAGGCTCTTGGATGGGGGAAGAGCTGGCTATATCGTGAAGGAATCTACATTGCAAAGTGTTCACGGTATCACACATCCCTTACCAGAGGACAGTCAAGGTCTTCATTTGTAGGGGCTCAGATGTCGCATAAGTTAAGTGAACTGTTCAGGTCAATCTACAGACACTTCTTGAGTATCCAATGAGTTTCCTGCACTGCAGGCACAGGCGAAAGAATAGGCATTCAAGAAGCATTTGTCTGTTTTTTTTTTTTTAAGACAGAGTCTCATTCTGTTGCCCAGGCTAGAGTGCATTGTGCAATCTCAGCTCACTGCAACCTCTGCCTCCCGGGTTCAAGCGATTCTCCCACTTCAGCCTCCCAGGTAGCTGGGATTACAGGCAGGCGCCACCATGTCTAGCTAATTTTTGTATTTTTAGTAGAGATGGGGTTTCATCATGTTGACCAGGCTCTCAAACTCTTGACCTCAGGTGATCCACTTACCTCAGCCTCCCAAAGTTCTGGGATCACAGGAGTAGTATTTGTCTATTTCATGACTGCCTCAAACCTTACACTGAAATTAACTCATATAACATAATAATGCAATTAAATAAGGAGAAGCCAGCATAGACGAATGTTAATCCAAATTCAATCTCCTCTCATTATCTCTCTGCTACCTCAATGGTCCAAGCTGCCTTTGTCTCTCACCTGAGTTATGGCAGTCACTTCCTAACCCGTCCCTCTGTGCCATCTTTGACACCTCATCCCTCTTTCAGTGTATTCTCAACACAGTAGCCAAGGAAATCTTGTTAACACCTAAGTTACATCACGTCACTCCTGTGCTCAAAACCGTCGTCTCACAAAAGGTAAAAGCCAGAGTCCCTCCAATGAATGACTTCCAGGGCCCTGCGTTACTTGTACTTCCAAGTAGTTCGTCCAAGAACCATCTTGGAAGTGGTCTTCCAGCTCCAGCGGAGCCACTGCAGCCAACACCATGTGGAAGAGAGATGGGTTTTTCTTTGCTGAACCTACAGAAATTACAGAATCAGGAGTGACTAAACGGTTGTTATTTTTATAAGCCACTAAGTTTGAGGTGGTTTGTTACACAGAAATAAATAACCATTAAGCTTTCACATTAAGGCTGGGCATAGTGGTTCATGTCTGTAATCCCAGCACTTTGGGAGGCCAAGGCGGGTGGATCGCTTGAGCCCAGGAGTTAAGGCCAGCCTGGGCAACACGGCAAAACCCCATCTCTACAAAAAAAATATAAAAATTAGCCAGGCATGGTGACACACACCTGTAGTCTCAGCTACTCTGGAGGCTGAGGAAAGAGGATCACTTGAGCTTGGGAAGTGGAAGTTGCAGTGAGCAAAGATGGTACCACTGCACTCCAGCCTGGGCACCAGAGCAAACTCTATCTCAAAAAACAAACAAAAAAGGAATTCACGTTAAAAAAAAATAGTTCACTGCTAAAAAAAGCCAAAGGACATTATTGTAGAAAAATATCTAATGAAAAGATAAATTTTTATTATGCATTAAATTTCCAAAGGCCACAAAACAGTATCTATAGAATAAAAATATTTTTTAGGATACAAGATCTCTATAAAGTTTTCATGCAATTTGAATTTTTAATAAAATCACTTCTATAATAGGTATAAACAAGTTGCAAAATGCAACTCAAGATTTAAATAAAAATCTCAGTGATTTATTTGTTTCAATTTCTTTATAGGGGGAAAGAGCATGAGAGGTAGGAAGAAAATTCTTTTTTTTTTTTTTTTTTTTTTTGAGACAGACTCTCACTCTGTCACCCAGGCTGGAGTGCAGTGGCATGGTTTCCCGTTCACTGCAACCTCTGCCTCCCGAGTTCAAGCAATTCTCCTGCTTCAGCCTCTCGAGTAGCGGGGATTACAGGCATGTGCCACTGCACCCAGCTAATTTCTGTATTTTTAATAGAGACGGGGTTTCTCCATGTTGGCCAGGCTGCTCTTGAACCCTTGACCTCAGGTCATCTGCCTGCCTCAGCCTCCCAAAGTGCTAGGATTACAGGCATGAGCCTCTGTGCCCAGCCTAAAAAGTCTTTCATTTCTTGTCCTCCAACCTTCTAAATCCCAGAAAGAGGATAGCGACAGCTGAAATGCAAAAAGAGGGTAAGTTAATTCCTAGGCTGAGCCACACACAGCCCAGTACCTGATGACTTTGGAAATTTAAACCTCAAGGTTTGTAATGTTTTGTTCTGTTGTTGCCTTTGATCTAGCCCCACGGTGCAACGCAGTTTCATTGTATAACCTGGGTGACAGGCTGGGGAAGCCTGACTGTGATTACGGAGCCATTGAATTTGGTTCCACTCTCCCTTCCTTCACTGTGATTTCTTCACTCTTTTGTATGTGTCTTCAGTCTAATTTATGTCACTGTTCTTTGCAAACAGAACAGGTCCAAGTCAGATTAACCATACTGAGTTTTCAGACAACTGAAATATCAGATTCTTTTTACCAAGTCTCCCTCAACCTGTCTTCTTTTTTTTTTGGAGACAAAATGCAGTTGTTTACATTTTTCTGAGTTTCATTTCATCTTCCTGGTTTCAACAGTTTTTCCAGCCTGTCAACACCAATTGACCTTTAATTGGATCACCTGTCATACACTCTGCTTGTCCCAGACTTAGGTCTTCTGGAAATTTTACAACTATGCCTTGGGTGTCTTCATTGACAAAAATGTTGAACTTTTAAACTCTGTTGGAGTGGGTGGAGTTTTCTGCAGAATTTCACAGTCATTTCGTGTTTAAAAACCCCACAACCACCATCAGATTAATGGTGTCAGACAAACAGGTAGGAGTGATCTGAGTAGAGGTTGGGTGACTTTTAGATTAAGTGTCCATAGCCCCACCCAGAGTAAACATAAAACTCCCCTGAGAATCCCTTCATGTCAGTTACTGTTCCACAAATGCACTAATCTTCCTTGAGTCCAATGCAAACATCTGTCCTATGTTTATTGTCCTAACATATCCACGTCCTCTTTGTATTTGCCAACATAAGCTCTTCTGAGGCAGAGACAATTTTTGTCATTTGGTCAAACAACGCAGTATTGGAGACTTCTAGAATGCTGGGTAGGAAGAACTGAGATGAGTCAGAATAATATGGAGGAGGTTTTGGTAAACGTCTTTTAACCATTGATAAATGGGACAAATCGATGGAGGAAAAAAACAATTATTCAATAAATGATGTTGGGATCTTCTTTAGCTCTTTTGAAGGGAAAAGACTTCATTTGGGCTTTAAACTTGTACTATGAATCAAAATAAATTTCAGAAGGATTAAAGAGACAAATGATATCAAAGAAAATCATTAAATAGACACACAGATCAATAGAACAGAACTGAGAGTCCAGAAATCAGGTTTTATATTTTGGTCAGTTGCTTGTTGTTGTTGTTTTAGAGACAGGAGTTCACTCTGCCACCAGGTCGAGTGCAGAGGTATGATCATAGGTCACTAAAGCCTCCGCCTTCTGGGCTCAAGGAATTCTCTCACCTCAGCCTCTCAAGTAGCTAGAACTATAGGCACATGCCACCACGCCCGGCTACTTTTTAAATTTAAAGACACTTTTTATAGAGATGGGGTCTTACCGTGATGCCCAGGATGGTCTCAAACTCTGTCCTCAAGCAATCTTTCCACTTCGGCCTCCCAAAGTGCTGAGATGACAGGCATGAGTCCGTGCACTCAGCCTTGGCCAATTGATTTTCAACAAAGGTGCCAACATAATTTGCCAGGGAAAAGAGAGTCTTTTTAACAAATGATTCTGGGACAATCAGATATCCCATACAAAAAGATGAACGTAGACCCTTGCCTCACATTATATACAAAATGTAACTCAAATTGGATCATAGACTTAAATGTAAGAACTAAAACAAGAAAACATTCAGAAGACAGTATATGAGAAAATCTTCAAAACCTTGAGATAAACAAAGATTTCATAGTTGTGACACCACAAGTGTGACCTGTAAAAGAACACATTGACCGGTTGGACCTCTCAAACATTTCTGTGCTTCACAAGACACCATTAAGAATATGGAAAGATGAGCAACGGACTGGGAGAAAGTATTTGCAAACATATTATGGAGTTTACCTTCTTTGGGGAGCATGAGGAGCCACGATAAACATTAATACATGAGAAAAATATCAAGCAGTGATTCCTGCTCTGCAGAAAAGCAGACTACTATGATACGTTGGCCATGCTGGATTGTGTAGCCAGTCAGGAAAGAGATCTCTACAGAGATTGCACATGTAAATTGAGCAATCTGAGCTCTAAATGAAAAACAAAAGGTCAGGCATCTGAAGATCCAGTGGGAGCACCCTCCAGGCAGAAGCAATAGTACGTGCAAGGGCCCTGAGAGGGGCATGAGCATGGCATGTTTCAGGCAAGGAACAATGGCTCTGTCAAAGTAGGAAAGGAGGAGGGAGTCACCCAATGAGGTGGCTGGAGAAGGGGGAGGCATGGTCCTGGAGGGCTTTGTGTGCTGAGGTGAGGAGGTTGTATGCCCTCAAGCGTGACTGAATCAGATACAAGTGTGAGCTCTACTGTAGAAAATGGATTCCAAGAAATGTGCCACTCAGAGTTCTTAGTTGCAGACAGCAAAGCTGACTCTGGCTGGTTTAGCAGAAAGACACTTATCTTAAAAGGATATTGGAAAGCTCACAGATCTGAAGGTCCTGAAAAACGAGACTCCGTGTCAATGGTCTAGGGACAATTCCTAAAACCACAAGGAGGATAGCCCCACTACTGATGCCCCGTTGCTGATAATTCTGTGTGTGGAATTCTGCTTTGGTCACTTCCAAAGTCTGTTACCTCTGCTTTTGCCCCCACAAAACAAGAAGTGTGCACTGACTTTCCTTCTTCAAGTTGCTCACTACTGCCAAATCAGCTTCTCCCAGGTATACCAAGTGGCAGAGCCTGGGTCGCCAGCTTACATTCTAGTTGCAAAAGAATCTGGGAATTTGAGTTTTCTAGGTTCTAATTTCAGGGAGTAAAACTCCTAAAGGAGGAATTTTCCCAAATATAAGAGAAATTTTTTAAAAAGTACTGAGAAGTCAGAAAACACAATAAAAATCCGTGCAATCAAATAAGTGTAAAAATACAGATCCCCAGCTAGGAGGCTGTTGTAGCCATTTGTTTAGGTGGGAACCATGCGAAGCCTGATAGGCTGGTAGTGTTGTATAGGACAGTGCTTCTCAAGGCATGGCTCCTGACCAGCAGCACCAACATCTGCAAACTTCATCAGAAATGCTCATTTCAGGCCCCACCCTGCACTTACTGAAACTCTGAAGTTGAGGCCCAGCAATTTGGTTTTAACAGGCCTACTCAGATGATTTTGGTGTATGCTAACATTTATGAACCACTGGTAGAGGATATGAAAAAAGAGGAAGATTTAGAAGTAGTCTATAGGACTGATGGATTGTGGAACTTAAGGGAGAGACAGTGGAATCCAAGAGAACACCCAGATTTTCACTTAAGCAACATGTTAGATAGCACAGTGCCTTTTACCAAGACAGACAGACTGTGAGATGAGCTACTTAAGGAAATTCAGATTTGGGAATTTTCTAGTGAGCGCCCAAAGTTCATTAGGCTCACATGAGACAGGCAGTTGGCTATGAGTCTGGTGTGTTTTGGAGAGGTCAGCATTGAAGAGATAGGTAGGAAAAGCATGTAGATAGTACTTCAAACAGCAGACTAGTGGAGTCACAGAGAGAAGGTAAACACAGAAAAGAAAATGGGATTCAAGACAGACTTCAAAGTCAAAGGCAAGTGTGAGAGGAGGATTCTGCCAAGGAGACTGAGATGGAAAGGTCAAGTGAGGATGGCAGGCAACTCTTACAGAATGGGACGTCAGAAGAAGCAAAAAGAAAAAAGTGTTTTCAGGAAAAGGGCATGGTCTATTCTAATCAAAATGAGAGATAGACAGAGGAACCTGCCAGAAACAGCAAAAAAAGCAGTGTGTTTCCTGGCAGTCTGTGTGGACCCGAAGAAGATTCTGTCAAAGACCCTATTGGGCATCTGAATACCTTCCTCTGATTGAAGACCTAGGGATAAACCATCTTCCAGAAAATGAGCTGGAGCCCCGAACCACAGGTGTGATTCTACAGGGAAGCCAAGGATGCCTGCTTCCAGAGAACAGGATGCTCTGAATAAAAGACCATCAGGACCCCTATGAGAAGACCCTTCTTCTGAGAAAGTTACTTATCTTTCTGGGAAGTAACAGAAGTGTTTCTCCTATGGACTTCTCTCCTGGGAATGGGATCAAGTCTCTCCCACCGTGGAAACATGAACAGTGAGGGACACATTTCCCTCCCTGGCCTTGCCATGAAAATGCGTCAAGAAGGGCTGATATTAGTAGAGCCCAGTTTAAGAAGGAAGTGAGAAGCAGTTTTTCCAAAGTCATAAGGGAAATGGAAAAGGTCAAATATATGACACTGTGGAGGGCTAGAAGAAATCTGAATTAGGGAGTTAGAATCTCAAGTTTAAATAACTCCCCCAACTTCAAGGTTGTAAAAGGTGAGCAAGTCACTGAACCTCTCTGAGCCTTTCTTCAGTGATTTGTCAAGTGGAGGGCAATCCGTTACTGTCCGGCCTCTGGTCAAGTGAGATAACGGTAGAAGGGCCGGGTGGACTTGGCAAAGTTAGTATCATGGATAATAGTAGTAAGCAGTGTTACATCCAAGGGGAATGTGAGTGGGGGAATCCTAGCTGCTATTGTTTGAATGTGTTCCCCAAAATTTATGTGTTGCAAACTCGATCCCCCAATGTGGCGGCATTGGGAAGTGGAATCCTTAAGCGGTGATTAGGTCACATGAATAGATTAATCTCATTATCTTGGGAGTGGGTATGTTATAAAAGTGAGCTCAGTTCTCTCTCTCTTTCATGCTCTATGCCCTTCTACCTTTCACCATGGGATGACACAGCAAGTAGGCCTTCTCCAGGTGCCAGCTTGATATTGGACTTTCCAGACTCCAGAACCGTGGGAAGTAAATTTCTTTTCTTTGTAGATTACTCAGTCTGTGGTGTTCTCTTATAGCAACACGAAACAGACTAAGACATAGGTCTTTGCCGCACTGGTGGCCGAGTCTCCTCCACCAACTTCCTTCCCAACTTTTCCCCTAGGTTTGCCAGTTTTACCAACTTTCTCCAGTGTCAGCTACGCCCCAAGACTCCAAGAGGCAGAATTTATGTTTCTTAGCCTCTCCAGTGAGATTAGAGTTAGCATTTAAAGACTCCTCCACACTGTAACATTCTTGAACCATGCCTCTGATGTTATCACTGTCTCTGGTTACAAGGTTCTAGGGAAACACATATCTCTGCAATGAGCTCCTTTGTATCAGATAAATTTCTGAATTCAGTAGGAAAATCTTTCCGGCCTCCATCCCCAAGGCTATTCCTAAAAATTGGATGTCGATGGTAAATCGTCTGGTGATGTTCCCTAGGCCTGCACTCCCTATCATGTGTTACATAACCAGTAATGCTTTGACCTGAGAAGGTCTCCCTCATCATCAGATACATTCTACAGATGAGAACCACAGGTCCTAGAGAGGCCAAGATCTCACTGCAGGGCAGAGGCACAGCGGGGGGCTGGAAACCAGGCCTTTTCCCCCCTACCTACTACAAACATGATCAGACCCTTAGCAGTATGGCTCGGCCTACACTCTGCATATTCACTTAACAAACACTTTCAGAGCACTTACCATGTTTTGGGCACTGCATAAACCACTTTGTAGACATTAACTCATTTAATTCTTAGAACAGCCCCAGCTGTGCAGCCTTAGGGAAGCTACTCAACCTCTCTGTGTCTCAGTTTTCCCATCTGAAAAAAAGGGATTGTTGTAACAGTCTCGTAAGTTAACACACTTAAAGAACTTAAAACAGTGGCTCACACAGGGCAAACACTTACCTAATTAAGTCCATAGGGTACACAGTGGGCCCGGGACAGTGACGAGCATAAGAACACAAAGCAGGAGCCCATACCCCAGTCTCAGGGAGTGAGGGAGATGTTTATAGGAAGCCACGTACTTGGTGAGCCCCTGAGCCATGTTTACACTAGTGAGAAAGATCATCACATCTTTGCTCTGGTCCTCTGCCGTGGTTCAATATGCAATGCGACATCAGACAAGGGTAAATCTGCCCTCCAAGATGTAAAGATGCATTTGCTAGTCTTTATTTATGGATGTACTGACAATGGAAAACATGTTCCCCCATCTGACCAGCCCTGAGAACAATGTCAAAGATTTCCTGTAATGAAAGGCTCTAAAAATACTTTTTGATGATGGAGGGAGTGGAAGTTGAGCAACGCCAACTGAGTGAAATACGGAAATGATACCAAATGGTGCCCAAGCAGCAGAGCAGGCAGCCCACCTGGCCTTTGATCCCTCAATCCTGCCCGAAGACTCAGCACGTTTTGGGTTTTTTCCAGGAGGCCATGTTGTCCCTTTGTGTTTACATGCTCCATCTAATTTCTAGAGAAAAAACTTAGTCAGCCATGACTAATGCTAAATCATAGCATAAAATGGTTGCCAGCAAATTGAACACCCAACTGATCTAACTTTCTCTTTTTTGTGATCTGCTGAAGATCTCCAAGAACTGGAAATATGTCCTATGTTTTGGGCACTCAACTCCTTCCATATTTACTATCAAATTATTATTAAAGTCAGATACATTGCATAGCCTATCCTATTTTTATTAGATTTTATCATTTTGTTAAACTGTTGTGGAATAGTGTTTATAGTTTGTGACTTGGTCATGGATCCTATATTTAACTCTCATCTCTGCTCTTTGCGAGAGTCACTATCCCCACCACCGCCACCCCACTTTTACAGAGGAAGAAACTGAGGCACAGAGCTGCAAAGGAGTTTGTCTGAGGTCACAGCACTGGCCGATGACAGCCTTCTGACTCCCCAGTTCCTCTGCTGGGTTGACCCCGTGGATTTCCATTTTACTGTCGGTTTAGGGTATCTCAGTCATTATAAATCTCTGTTTGTTATGGCCCATCTCCAAAGGAGGCCGCGGCCTGGCCAAGAGGAGCCTTCTCTTTTTCTTTGCAAATAAGTTTTTCCTCTTCTCCTGTGTGGAAAACGTGGCTCAGTGGCCAATTTAGTGAGCAATTCAGTGATTTAGGAGCAAATATGTGGGACAGTTGAGTCTCTCCAGATGTTGAACTAAATAAGGCACAATTGGGCTTTTGGGGTCTGATATGTCTTTATGGCAAACTGAGAGCAGAGGGGCCCCTAGAGCAGTTGAGAGTATAATAAGTCTCTCAGTCAAAAGTGCCTAAGATGTGCCAGAAAGTTTACAGCACGGTAGGGCTCAGAATAAATAGCTGGCAAATTACACACTATGATAAAACATTACGATTTTCTTCCTTTCAGTACCCAACCCTGGAGGAATACTATCCACTCCTGCGCTGGTGAACTCAGGAGAGGCTATGAGACTTGTGTTGGCTAGTGACATGTAGACAGAGTTGACACATGTCTTCCAGCATGTGGTTGGCCATCTGTCTTTTTCATCCACCACATAGACTTGCAATGTTCCAGATACGCCCTGAATCCTGGAGAGAATGGGAGAAGCCAAGCTTCAGCCAATCCGCAATGGACCTCTTTGTTGTCAGCCACTGATACTTTCAGATTGTTGTTACAGCAGCCTGGCCTAGCCCCTCATGATGGGAAAACTTGCGTGAGATCCCATAGCTGGCACATAGTAAATCCAGAACGGTTCATCGGCAGCGTTTAATGAGTGCTTACTATGTGCATAAACTATGCTAAGTACTTTCTACATATTATCTTTATTAATTCTCACAATGAGCTCATAACTTTCATAACTTGTATAAACAATTCTAATCTCAATTTTTAAACTGACATTTCAACTCACACAGTTTATAAGGAGTAGATCCAGGACTTGAACCCAGGTTGTGCTGAATCCATACCCTAAGCTCTTAATCCCTAATTCATGTTGAATTCTTGTTCAGTTCTTGAAGGCACAGAGCTTGAGAAGTTGAAAAGAGTAGCATGAATTTGCCAACCACTGTGAGGCTGTCAGACGTGACGTATGCAACTTACAAAGTCAAGAAAATGGTGTGAACCTACCCCTCAGTTTATGACCCATCACCTAATGAGCACCCTCGGCAAGGGCAGAAGAGGTAGAAATACAGGTTGAGAGTCCTTTATCCAAAATGCTTGGGATAGAAAGTGTTTGAGATTTGGGATGTTTTGGGATTTTGGAATATTTGCATATACATAATGAGATATCTTGGGGATGGCACCCAAGTCTAAACAGAAAATTATTTTATGTTTTATATATACCTTATGCACGTAGCCTGAAGGTAATTTTACACGCTATTTTAAATAATTTTGTGCATGAAACAAAGTTTGTGTGCATTGAACTATCGGAAAGCAAAGGTGTCCCAGGCTCAGCCACCCCTGTGGACAATCTGTGGTTATTTGGCATCACCATCATTCCTGTCTCCAAATTTAGATGCTACTGAGAGGCAACCATTTTCTTACATTTATTCACACATAAGTGCTTAAGGTAAAAAACATGACACGCCATTAATGCAGTGAAAACACAGAGTGTTAAGAGTAACCAAGCAGCACCCCAGCATGCGGAGAATTCCTGCATCAGCTGTGAAATAGCAGCAAGATGAGATAACAGCAGGCGTTCCGCCTCCACCTGCGATGCTGTGTTTTGATTAAAAGGTTACTGTACACTGTGCTCTATTTTTTAGGTGAGAAGAAACACTGGAGGCAGTTGAGGGTTGAGGATGTATGTCCTCCAAGGATGAAGAGGCATGCTGGTGGATGGCTTTTCTTTCAAATGTTTCCTCCAGTGTCACTGGCCTTAGTGACAATGGCTATTTTTCTGTCTTAGAGGGTTCTCTCTTTGATTTTATGAACTGACATGATTTCTTGTTCTGTTACGAAGGCACACAGCTCTCGTCCTTCAATAAACCCGTCATACATTTTCACCATATCGTCTTGGGCAGTTTTTCTGCAATGTTAACATCATCTTCACCGTGTGTACCTGTGTTTTGACTGCAACTCATAACATGAGGTCAGGTGTGGAATCTTCCACCTGTGGTGTCATATGAGGCTGAGGCAGGAGAATCGCTTGAACCGGAGGGGCGGAGGTTGCAGTGAGCCGAGATGGCGCCACTGCACTCTCAGTCTGGGAGATAGAGCATGACTCCCTCTCAGGAAAAAAAAAAAGAAATTCAGATTTTGGAGCATTTGGGATTTCAGATTTTTGAATTAGGGGTGCCCAATCTGTATTTGGAACCTCCTTGATATTCCCTTATTCATTGCTAACTCCTTCCCCAGTTAAGAACCGCTCAGCCGCTGACCAGAGTTCGTGCCATCTCTCCTTTAGGGTCAAAGACACAAAGAGTTCCCCCTCCCACTCTGTGGGTAGGGCCAACCATAGCATGGGAAACAGAAAGAACAGAAATTTTGGAATGATAGAGACCCGAGTTCAAGCTCTGGCTCTGCCACTTACCAGATTTGGGGCTTAGAGCAAGTTGCTGCCTTTTCCGCATCTCTAAAATGGGATAAGTAAGCTAATGATGGCTACCTCACTGGGTAATTCAGGGGATGAAAGGAATCATTCTGCCAAGTGTCTGTGCAGGGTCTCGGGATGTAACAGGCACTCAGTGAATATTCGTTCCTGTAGGAGTTTACCAGGAAAACACCATGTGGACCCACTTGTTTTCAGCCTGCTGTTGCCCTTTGCTCGTAACCTCCCTGTCCCTTCCATGCTGCCGTGGTCCCAGCGGGAAGTGCTTTCCCATCTTATTGAGACTTGAACACACATCTGTTCTCAGGAACATGGTTTTAGCATGAAGATTGGTTGGCTTGAAAACAGGTTTTGTGTTAGTTCATTTGCATTATTATAAAGGAATATCCAAGACTGGGTAATTTATTAAAAAAGAGAGAGATATTTTTTGGCTCAAAGGTCTTCAGCCTGCACACGAAGCACAGTGCTTCTGGCACATCTGCTTCTGGCGAGTCCTCAGGAAGTTTATAATCATAGAGGAGGCAAAGGATATTGTACACAGCACCTAGTGCACAGTAAGTATTCAAGAAATGATTGCTGTTATTGCCAACGTGTCCCATAGCAAGGGAGGGAGCAACAAAGAGGAAGAGGTGCCAGGCTCCTTTTCAACCACCAGCTCTTGCTTTAACTAGTAGAATGAGAATGCACTTAACACCCAGGGGGAAGGTGTTAAGCCATTCATGAGGGATCCAGCCCCGTGATGTAATACCTCTCACCAGGCTTCACCTCCAACACTGAGATTTAGAGGGCACACACTTCCCAATCATACCAGGGCTGAAAACTTAAAAGAATATTAAGAGTTAAATAAGCCACAGGCCCAGTCTAGGAAACTATTTTTTGGAAGATCATTTACAGAGGAAAATGTAAACAACTTCAAACACTCAATTCCTAGCAAACATATGGAGCACAGTCTTTTGGAAAGGAGGGGGTGAATACCTATACACGGATGCATTAATCCCAATCATTACCTATTACATGAAATCGTGAAAGAAAAATTGCATATTTTGACCATTTCCAGCTAACTTTTACATATATAAAAACATTTTCTAAGTGACCAGCAAAGCACCATTTCCATCTTCTTCTCGACCTCTCAGCACTTAAGCCCTTATGGCTGAGGTAGGGAGCCAGGGAACCCAAGATTCAACCTCGAGCCAATGCCCTCTGGCTTACTGAGCTGCTCACCTTTTTCTTTCTTTTTTTCTTTCTTTCTTTCTTTCTTTCTCTCTCTCTCTCTTTCTTTCTTCTTTCTTTCCCTCCCTCCCTCCCTCTCTCCCTCTCTCCTTCTCTCTTTCTCTCTCTTCTTTCTACAGAGTCTTGCTCTGTTGCCTAGGCTGGAATGCAGTGGCACAATCTCAGCTCATGGCAACCTCCGCCTCCTGGATTCAAGTGATTCTCCTGCCTCAGCCTCTCGAGTAGCTGGGACTTCAGGCATGCATCACCACACCTTGCTTATTTTTGTATTTTTAGTAGAGATGTGGTTTTGCCATGTTGGCCAGGCTGGTCTCAAGCTCCTGACCTCAAGTGATCAGCCCACCTCGACCTCCCAAAGTGCTGGGATTGCAGGTGACCTTTTTCTTAAGAGGGTTAAAGTAAGGAGAGTTTGTCAAATGTGCAACTTCTTCCATAGTGGAAGGTTGAAAGTCCGAGGGGAAAACCTGTAGGTTGCTTCAATGAAGGTACAGAGGAGAGAAGTTTCATTTCACCCTTGGCAGATTGAAATTTTCTCTCCATTCACAAAATTGACCATGTTGAGAAGGAAGCATGGTATGTGTTTCTTTCCATTTTATCTGTGTAATCCAAATCTCCCCTGGAAAGAAACAGATATCACTGAGAGGCCGAAAAGGGGCAGTGACAGTGCCCATAGAGTCAGACAGAGCCAGATCCAAATACTGTGTCTGACAGAAACAACTTGTGTAATGGAGGCAGGAGCTTAACCTGTGGGTTGCAGTGCATCAACCATAAAATGGGAATAATAACTCATGCTTGACAGAGTACTGCAAAAATTAGAGGTATTATGTAAAAACACCTAGTGCACAGTAAGTTTTCAAGAAATGATTACTGTTATTGCTAACGTAGCGTAAAGTCAAGTTGACAATCTGATACTTATGAATACCAGCTGAGCAAGAATTGCATTTCAAAACCTGTCAGACTGAGTCTCAAGCAGCAGGCTAAGGACTTATCCAGGTTTTTTGTTTTTGTTTTTTTTTTACTATTTCAACACTTTGGATTTATTGCAAAAACTATAACTACATAGGTTGGAATTTCTTTTCTTTTCTTTTCCTTTTTTTTTTTAAATTCAGAATCTCACTCTGTCACCCAGGCTGGAATTCTGTGGTGTGATCTTGGGTCATTACAACCTCTGTCTCCTGAGTTCAAGAGATTCTTATGCCTCAGCCTTCTGAGTAGCTGTGATCACAGGTGCCCACCACCTATGTCCAGCTAATTTTTGTATTTTTAGTAGAGATGAGGTTTCAACATGTTGGCCAAGCTGGTCTTGAACTCCCAACCTCAGGTGATCCACCCACCTTGGCCTCCCAAAGTACTGGGATTACAGGCATGAGCCACCATGCCCAGCATAGGTTGGAATTTCTAATTAAAACTAAATCCAGGGCTAGGCGCAGTGGCTCATACCCGTAATTCCAGCACTTTGGGCAGCTGAGGCCGGCAGATTGCTTGAGCCCGAGAGTTGGAGGCCAGCCTGGACAACATGGTAAAACCTTGTCTGTACAAAAAATACAGAAATTAGCCAGGTGTGGTGGCAGGTGCCTCTGGTTTCAGAAACTTGGAAGGCTGAGGTAAGAGGATCACTTGAGCTAAGGGAGGTTGAGGCTGTGGTGTGCCAGGTTCACATCACTGTGACTCCAGCCTGGGTGACAGAATGAGACCCTGTGTCAAACAAACAAACAAACAAACCCCAAAAAACTAAACACTAAATTCAGCAGGGCAAGGTGGCTCATACCTATAATCCCAGTGCTTTGGGAAGCCAAGACAGGAGGATTGCTTGAACCCAGGAGTTCAAGACCAGCCTGGGATCATAGTGAGACCCCACCTCTTCAAAAAATTGTTTTAAATTAGCCATGCATGGTGACACACATCTGCATTCTCAGCTAATTGAGAGGCTGAAGGAGAAGGATCACTTGAGCCCAGGGGTTTGAGGTTACAGTGAGTGATGGTCACACCACTGCACTCCAGCCTGGGTGACAAAGCAAGACTCTAAAAACTAAAAATGAAAAAGATAAAAAGGAAAACTAAATCTTCCTATAGATAAATTTTATTACTCTAAGCAGCTTACTTACTTTCAAAGAAAAATCAAAAGATTTTTTAAAATTAATTATGCTTTAGGGAATATATATAGATGGAAGCCAAAATAGGGTAGATTGGATTGCAAAATTTTCCATAAACTTTTTCAGTCCCTTTCTGCATTCGCTCATTGTAATGTGATGTCCCCCTCTTCTCCCATTAGAAGAGTTTATCTCTCAACATCTCGACTCTAGGCTTGGTTGTATAACTCACTTATACAACCAAGGAAAATGGCAAATGTGATATAAGCATAGGCACACTGGGGTCTGCCCTCTCTTGCTTCCCTGAGACGACCATGCAAAAAAGCTCAGGTTACCCTACTAGACAATGAGAAGTCACATGAAGTACCAACAGGTTTTTCCAGCTGGTAACAAATGCCAACTTCTAGACATATTAGTGAAATAATTTTGGATGATCCAGCCTCAACTGAGCTACCAGATAGCTACAACCGTAAGAATACCTGTAAGTGAAACCAACAGATGAACCATCTAGCTGAGCCCAGCCCAAATTGCTGACCCAGAGAATCATGAGAAAGTAAAATGGTTGTTGTTGTTTAAAACCAGTTTTGAAGTGATTTGTTATGCACAAAAGATAACTGATGCACACAATCTACAATGGATAGTTCTGTGGGTGGCTGCTTGGTTCATAATAAATACTCATCCTATAGACACAATCTCCTGACATAGTGACTCATCACTATGTCACTGGTGTAGGCTCCCAGCAGCCCTGCTACCTCGGCCATAGTCACTTGGTCAAGGGTGAACACTGTCTAAAGATGGACCAATCACATTCCCTCTCACATTAGGACAGTGTTCTAGGTGGATGGCCATGGACTTCAGTTGCTGAGGTCGTCTTGATTCTGGTCTTCTCAAGGTTGTCTTGATTCTGGTCTTCTCAAGGCCTGGTTATTCTACAGTTCCCTCAGATTTGATGTGCTTCCCCGGTATTCTTCAAATACATTGCATTTACCCCTCAAGATAGCTAGAGCTGGTTTCTGTTACTTGTACTCCAAAATTATTGATTAATAAAAGCCCCCTATGAAGAGCTTTACCTTCCAGATGAGGAAAAGGCCGTCAGTAAGTATGCTTAAAACCTTCCTTGTGCACAGAGCACCCTGCTGGCTTTTTCAGAGGAAGAAAAAGTGAAGATAAGGCATCAACTTTACCCTCACGGAGTCTGGCTCAATTTTCTGCCTACTTTTTCTCTTGATTTGCAGACCTGGCAACTAAAGAGAGTTCTGCCAATGGTGTGGACTTTGAATTATTTCTAATTAACTTGAATTGTAAAACCATGTGTCATCCTGGGCTTTACCAGGAAAACCCACAAGCAGATCTGATTCTTCCCCCACTTGCCTAAAGCCATTCAGATCCTTGAAAGGTGAGGAACTAAAAGCCACTTCTCTTCCTGAATATCCTGCAGCCCCAAAATGGAGCTAATAATTTTCCTTGTGACTTTTAAGAAGATTTTCTCCCTCTCTCTGTTTTGCTCTCTCTCTGTCTCTTAATTTAGTCCCTTGCAGAATGCAGGTACTATAAGGAAAGGCATTCCTTTAAATGATCTATCATTTTACTTTTACTTGGGAAGAAAGGGAGACCTCAGGATAAACTTTGTCAGAAGAATTGTGAGACCCTGATTGGAAGTGCATGGAGAAGGCAAAAAGAAAAAGGAAGGTGGGTAGGAGGTATTCATATGCTAGACATTTCATGCATAAGATCCAAGCAACCCTGTAAAGTTGCCATCAGTGTTCTCATTTTACATCTGAGGAAATGGAGGCCTGGAAAGGTAAAGGAGGGTGTCTAAGGTCACAAGAGTCTTGATTTGAGTCCAGACTTCTTGTTGCACAAGTTCCAGTTTTTCCACCACCTGTGCTCTTCCAAGAATGGAGGAGAAGCTGAGTTGGGATGGGGATGGATGGTGTCATGCCCCTTATTAACAATCATTAGAAACGATAACTCCACAGCCTTCTCCAGCTACCCAGACGACTCTATCCCAGCACTTCCCAAAGAGCAACTCTATGTTAGGACTATCTCCGTGAGAAAATTTCCCAGTGTGTATGTCAATAAGTGTTCCATAAAAAGAAGGATTTCCTCATTCAACAAGATTTGAACTGTTTTCCTTATGCAGGACACCTCAGAACCTTTGGCATGTTTATAGTGCCTCCACAAATCTCCAAGAGGAAGATATAATGTGATATTATTTGGGACATACCTTAGCCCACTATAATGAAGATGCCCTAAAGTACAGTGGCTAAAGGAGGGTAGAACTTATCTTTCATATCATTACAGACATAGATTGTTCAAAGCTGGCCAAGTGGCTCTTCCATTCTCAACCCATGGCTTTCAAGATGGCACCAGCAGTTACCATTTCTCAGGCAGAGGAAGCTGGAAGAGAGAGAGTCCTGAGCAAGAAGCTTTGTCTTTAAGGAGATAACATAGAAGTTACACAAATCACTTCCAATTCATTTCAAAGGCCTGAATTCAATCATATGAACACAGTCAGATACAAGGGAATCTAGGAGAGGCAGTCTCCGGTTAAGTGCCCAAGTGTCAGCCTGAAACTCCAAGTGTTTTTACCAAAACCCACAAAGAGAGGACAAATACCAAAGAACAATTGGCAGTCTGTCATTGTCCCCAGATTAATTTATCCACAAAACTCTTTTTTTTTAATGCAATGTGCCCTAGGGCTAGTATCTCATTCAATAATGTATCAGTCAGGATATGACAGTTAATGATGCAGTAACAAACACCCCCACATCTCAGAGGCTTAAAACAACCTAAGTTTAATTATTGTACATGTCCATGGTGTAATAGGGAAGATGGTCTGCTCTTGTGTCTGGTAAGGAGGTTGATGGAGAAGCTATCATCTAGAGCAAGGCTGATTTCCAGAGTAAAAGGAGAAAGAGTGTGGGTGAATGAGGCACCATCCTATCTAACTTCCAGGAATGCTGAGTAGGATCTAAAGGCATTTCATAGCCTTCATCACATGCATTTTCCTCAAACCAGGCCTTTGTTCCCAGAATGAGGGAACAAAGGGATATTATCAGACAGATCCCACCCTGGTTCTCCAACAGTCTGTTGAGGCGAAAGGGGCCTCCTTCTGTTTCCTGATCTCCCACCACATTGCATCGGCTGGAGTACCAAATACTAGCTCTGGATGATAATGGTAACTGGCAAAAAATGTTTCCAGTTACTGTTCTCCCTGTATACTGGCCATACTGTCAGGAGGCAGAGGCTATTTCTCCAGCCATTATATCTGGGCTGGGTTTGTGACTTGCTCTGATCAATGGAATGGGCAGAAATGACGTTGTGACAGTTCCAAGCCTCAGCCTCAAGAGGCCTTGTACGCATTCACTCTCTTTCCCTCAGGTCGCTGACACCACTGTGTGATCACTATATGATCAAGCTTGGGGTCATCTGCTGGAGGGTGACAGGCCACATGGAGCAGAAATGAGCCAACCCAGCTGAGGTCATCCTACATCAGGCAGCCCCAGCCAAGCCCAGCCCAGATGCTGGCCCATGGTAGATAAATGGTGATTGCTTTATGCTACTTGGTTTTAGGTAATACAGTATAGGCAAAAGCAAATTGGATAGTGATTTAAGCAGAAATGGGATTTATTAAAAGTTTGCATCCCCTGAAAGGCTGGGGCACCGTGAAGCTTAGAGGCTGTACCCAGAATCATACCACAGGGCTGGCCTAACAAAGATCTCACTGGGTCTACCACTGTGAACACCACCACTGCAGCTACATACTGACCTGGATCCTGGTCACTGCCATGGGGTCCACTGTCCTCAGAAAAGTGGATGGAGCTGTTATTGCTGCCTGCTGTAGCCAGAAGTAGGTCACATAGAGGCAAGATAAGCTACAAAATAAATAGCAGATACTAAGGCAATAGCACTGAGGCAACAAAGCAGGAGGCTGGAGCTGGGGTCCGGGAGGCCCCGGTGGTGCTGGATATTCACCCTTTAGCGACTGCATTATGAGAGCCTTCAGCACAGAAGTCCAGGGGCAGGGAGGAGGGGGCATGTGGGCAACATCCCGTTACTGACCGTCATAACAACGTCTCAACGCTTTACCAGCTAGTGATACCATCCCAGTGCATAGACCTTTCCCCTGCTAACCAGCCTCTGGTAAGGAGAACAGAATTATATACTTGGCTTAGATTAATCAAGATTCAGCCCCGCCTTGGTGAACTGGGGTTAGTGTCACCTTTTCTGGGCATATAGCTGTTTAGTTAGTGAACAAGAAAATCAGGACTCTGTCAGCAAGGAAGGAGGTGTTGGGGGAAGCTAAAACGGCATAAACAGCCCATAGTGTCTGCGATGCATGCCCTGATTCACTCCCAGTGGTGAAGTGGGACGGGGCACACAGGACAGAGAAACTCAAGGCGCAAGGGGTTGACTCTTAGTGTATCTGGAACACAAGGACGGTCACAGAGGCCTAGGGCAGCCAACTGTCTCCTTCGCCTATGACAGGGGTTTCCCAGGATATGGGACTTTCCATGCTAAAATCAGTCAAGCACTGGGCAAATCAGGACAAACTGTTCACTCTACGACAAGGCCAGTGAGTTCATAATTTTGCATAATATTAAGAGAAGCTAGAAAGGGCCAGAGAGGGCAAGTGGCATGCCCAAAGTCACTCTGCTAATTCATTCATCCCTTTCCTTCATTGGTCACTGACGTGTTCAATGCTACTTTATCAAGTGCCTATCATCTGTAGAACTGTGCCCGGCACAGTTCTAGGCACTTCACATGTATTGATCTATTTAATATTCACAACAATTCTAGGAAAGAGGTGGTATATTATCCCCATTCTACAGATGAACAGATAGAGACACAGAGAGGTTAAATAACTTGCCCAGGTCAGACAGCTATCAGGTGGCAAGACCAGGATGTCTCGGGTAGTCAGGCTCCGAGCACATGTCTTCATCCCATGCTGCACAGTTCAGAAGGCATCTCAGGAGGCACAGCCTGTGGACCAAGACTGCATTCCAGTCCACATCCATTCAGGCTCCCCCGCTACGGACGAAGTAAGCTATCAGGCTGACAAGCATCTGGAGAAAGAGAAGCAGGGAGACTAAGAAAGGCAACTTATAAACAGTTTCTTTGCATCAGATTTGTTTTCCAGGAAGCTGTTATGTAAAAATCAGGCCTTTGATTTCAGGGTAAGCTGAGGAAAAGGCTGAGTTTCTGCTCAAGAGGTTAAGCTTGAAGATGCTGCACTGCGGTGAGTATGACAGTATGGGTTACTGGGCTTGTGTCACAGTACGTCACATCACCATACTTCAACTTTCAGAGCTAGGAGACTGCGAATCTGGACCAAATGAGGGCGAAGGCCTCACCCAGGATTTAGGGTATTAAATATTTAACTCATCAGAAATAACTGATGTCAGGAACATCAAGGCAGCCACTAAACATGAAAGAAAAATTAACCTAAAGCAGCTGTAGCATCTTCATTTCCTTTTTGCCCTTAGTGATTTGTTTTCCAGCCTGCTCTTATGTGAAAATCAGGCCTCTGATTTCAGGATAAGCTGAGGAAAAACAAGAAGCAGTAAAGATTAATTTGTGTTGGTCTTCACAGATACCCTCTGTAATCAAAGCACTTCTAAACCCTCTACCCCACCAAAAAAAAAAAAGAAAGAAAAAGAAAAAAAAAGACTTGTGTCTGCATTTTTCCCCTTAGACAGAGAGAATGCTGAATTTCTTCCTCTTCGTTTTGACATTTTCACTTCCTTTGCTGCCAGGCAAAGTGGCCACCAGATTGGGTGGCAGGGACTCTTTCTTCGGCATTTCATGACTGAGCCTCCAAGAAGAACGTGTATTGAGTTTCTCCTTGAGATGACTGGACTGCTCTATCCAGCATCGTTGAGGTGAGTGAATTCTCTAATGAGTTATGTATGTTACGCTGCCCATAAAAATACTGAACATGCTTTAGTTCATGACTTAGGAAAATTGCTTTTTGCCACTGCCACCTCAAGGGGTAACAAGTTAACGAACTCCTTTGCCATGGAAATCACTGCATGGTAGTGTTCTGGTCACACTGCCTTCTTTCTGATAAGGCCTTAGCTCACTCAGTGGAAGAGTCACACTAGGCTGCAAAAGATAAGCTGTTCTGCCCTCGGTCAAGATGCTCTTCCCCGTACCTCCAGACTGTCAACACGTCTTCCTTCTTAGGACCTTTCGTGTCTCCTTGTATTTTTCTAACTTCAAACTTCCTTTCATGTGCGCTTGCAGAGAAACAAAAAGAATTTTCTAGAATTCAAAATATCTATAGTCCTTCTAGATATTTAAATTTGTAGATGTTTCCTTTTAAATAAGCTCCTCCAGAAATGCGTCTGTTGGTAGGTGATACTGATCATGTTGGTTGTTTATCTGAAAGCAGGCTATTTTCTCGAAACTCAATGCTGGGCTCTGCCAGGGACAGACAAAGGCCAACAACATATCAGCTGTCTTCAAGATTGTAATTTAGCTGAAAGAGAAGAGAAATATTCATGTATGCATTTATTCGTTTATACATACCTGCGTTCCGTACACTATTATTGAGTGCCTGCAGTATACTGGGTATTTAAGAAACAATGCAAGTGGTTTCTGAGCTCTGAACTCTGGCTCTCAGAGCAGTGACCGGGGAGTGGAGTTATGACAGAGGGTCACAAGTCCCCATATACCCCAAGCACTGTCTGCCAATTTTTATTCTCTTCTTATTAGTGCACTCACTTGACAAATATCTACTGCATGTCTACAACAAGCCTGGTAGAATCACATTTCAGGCATGCCTGTGTGTCTTTCAAAAGTATTTGGATGCAGTTGTAATCAATTAAATATAAATTCATTTAAAAGTTTTACTGAAACTTTTCATGTCCTTTTATCATTATTTTCTCAGCCAATGGATTCCAAAAGTTCATTGTTGTCATGGAACTGCACAAAAAGAATTAAAACATGTTTTCCAACTGGAAAATGGGGGGGACTCTCTGTTAGTTCTGTATCAGAAGCCTAATGCAGAATTCATAGCAATTCTAGAAGGTGTGGGGTTTTGTAGACCAGTAGAGGCCAGACAACCAGGGAGGCCTGCAGAAAGCTCGGAAAGCATAATTTAGAGCAATGCCCTTTTCATACCACAGACAAAGGACTAGTTAAATACACATAGTGTAGTATTATACTGTATTTAACTAGTACAGTATTTAACTACAGCATAGCATTATAGTCTATTTAACTAGTCTTTATGTTTCTCTATGGTATAAAGAGGGCACTGCTTTTTGTTATGCAAAAGAATTCTCTTTTAAAATAATTTAATGACCAATTAAATTACTTTATGTCATGATTGCCTATTACATGTGATAAATAGTACATAAATTTGGACGTCCAAATCTCAGTCTTACTAAACAATTATATGGCTCCATTTCTGCAGTTTAGCTTTTTCTAAAGCAAAATATGCTATAATAATTGTCTATGTTGATGGTTCTTTATAGCTTTCAAAGTGCCTTCCCTATATAGTGTTTGGTTGAACGTCCCCAAAACTATGAGATATGGACAGGAAAGGAATCACTGTCCTCATTTCATAGACGAAGTTATGGATGTTAGTTATAGAATTTTCATGGATGAATTATGCAGATGCAAAATGGGCAAGCGTTCCCTAGGTAAGATGGCCAGAAAAATTGATTCTAAATAAATGTAAAATGATCCCAGGATATATCATCTGAGTGAGGGAAGAGGGAGGTAAGCTAGAATCCACTTCTTCTGTTGCATTCTATTGGACATCATTCAAGTTCGAAGACCACCATGCTCAGTTTAAATGCCCATCACTTATAAATGAAGTAAAGATATTTTAAGGGGGTTCAGAAAAAAAAAATATTTTTGAAAGAGTGGAAAATAGGCCAGTCATGGTGGCTCACGCTTATAATCCCAGGGCTTTGGGAGACCGAGGTGGGTGGATTGCTTGAGCCCAGGAATTTGAGACCAGCCTGTGCAACACGGCAAAACTTCGTCTTTACAAAAAATACAAAAATTAGGTGGGTGTAGTGGTGCATACCTGAAGTCCAAGCTACTTGGGAGGCTGAGGCGGGAGGATCACTTGAGCCAGGGAGGTCAAGGCTGTAGTGAGCCGTGATGGTGCCACTGCACTCCAGCCTGGGCAACAGAGTGAGATCCTGTCAAAAAAAAAAAAAAAAAAAAAAAAAAAATGGAAAAGAAAATCTGTGAAGCAGAATGATACAAATAGGAAAATTTAAGGCAGTTAAGTGAGATCTAATTTGGCTGAATGTGATTCAACCAACCAGTAATTGTTGTTTACTGTATTTTCATGGAACGATAATTTATGGGACCTTAAAAAATCCTGAAGAGTAAATTATATCGGCTCTCATTTTAGTTGATGCGTATTTAAGCAAGAGGCAGCGCTGTCAAAAAAACAATCTTGGGTTTGAATTTTGCCTTCAGCACACATCAGCCGTCAGGCAAATCTTAATGCTTAATCTTTCTGAACTTCAATTTTTCCATCTCTTAACTGAGGATGATAATGCCTCCTCTGCACAGTTGCTTCAAGGATTAGAGACATTGTATGCAAAGCACCTAGTAAGGTGTCCAGCATGTAGCAGAAACTCAGCTGGGGGGGGCTGTTGTTTTGGGTGGTGGTTTATATTAATACGTGATCTTGTGGCTTGAACATTAAACTTGGAGTCAAAGGACCTGCACTTGTACCATGCCTGTTCCATTTAGTAATGAGATATTGTTGAAGATATTTAGACTCATTCATCCTTAATCTCATCACTTGTAAAAATGAGTAAAATTTTCCTTCCTACTTTTGTTTTGAGGTTCATATGAAATATTTATTAAATATAAATGTCATAAAATTGAATATCACTGCCACTAAGTCTTTGAAAACTAATCACCTAGGTTAAAACAGACATGTCACTGTACAGTATGCAAGGTATCACTGTAATGGAAATATGGGGTAGAATGTTATCTATATTTTCAGAAGTCCTGCAAACAACAATAAAAAAAGTCTCAAATTAGTTGAGTATGGGTGGCATGTTCCTATAGCCCAAGCTACTTGAGGGGCTGAGACAGGAGGATCTTTTGAGCCCCAAGAGTTAGAGGCTGCAGGGAGCTGTGATTGTGCCCTCCAGCCTGGGTGCCAGAGTGAGACAAATTTCAAATTAAAACAAGAAATGTATAATTAGCAAAGGGAACCATTCTCAATTTTAAGGAAGAGGACACATTCGAACAGGCTTACAATAGGCACAAAGGAGTGTCCACCCCTGGGTGACATCAGAAAGGATCAACTGCCATGCGTCCGGGTCCTTTATCAGAGCATCCAAGAGTCGTAAATCTCAGAGGGAGTAGAGATAGTGCAGCCACCCCCTCCGTGTGATAGGAGAGGAAACTGAGGCTCAGAGAAGCGCAGTGACTTCATCATAAGGCCACCACAGCAAGGGGGCTGCGGAGCGCGCTGCTGCCTGCCTCTGTCATTGGCAGGCTCGGGGTTTTGCATGACTACACTGCTGGTTCTGTTTAGGTCTCTGTATCTGGCAAGTGGGAAATACTGGAGAGCAAATCCAAGGCTGCCTGCTAAGCTGAAGGTTAAAATCGCCCCAGACTGTTTCTGTGTAAGGCCGGGGAGGCGGGGGCGGGGGGCGGGGGCAGCGAAGGCTGGAAATCCACATCGTAAAGCTCCTTCCATCCTTGTGCATTGATGATATCATCCAGGAAACATTTCAACAACATGGATGGAACTAAATGTCTTGCCAGGTGGTAGCTCGTGATACATACAGACAGCCCCTGACTCACAAAGAAAGACTACAGAGGTCCCATACATACAAACAGCTGCCGCCGTCCGCCCGGCCCCCGACACCCTGCAGCTGCCGCGGACTGTGTGAAAAAAATTAAAAAAGAAAGAAAGGGATAGAAAAAAAAATTGGACCACTTGCAGATTCCACACATTCAGAGGCAGAGGAAGGGGAAAAACTGTGGAAAGAGGAACAGCATAAGGGAATAGACTCTCAGGATAAATTTTCTGCCATGGGCGATCTGGCAGCAATTCCCTCTTTGCCCTCAAAAGTCTCCTCCTGGGAATGACTGTTCTTTCCAATCCACACTGCCAGAAATTTTCTCAATGTAGCATTCTTTCCTCAAAGGCCTTTTTGGAAGAATGAAAGCAAGGAATAAATAATAGTAATATATATATATATATTTTTTTTTTTTTTGAGGCAGAGCCTTGCTCTGTTGCCAGGCACCAGGCTGGAGTGCAGTGGCGCAGTCTCGACTCACTACAACCTCCACTTCCCGGGTTCAAGCAATTCCCCTGCCTCAGCCTCCCGAGTAGCTAGGACCACAGGCACGCGCCACCACGACCAGCTAATTTTTGTATTTTTTTAGTAGAGACGGGGTTTCACAACGGTCTCGATCTCTAACCTCGTGATCCACCCACCTCGGCCTCCCAAAGTGCTGGGATTACAGGCTTGAGCCACTGTGCCCGGCCAATAATAATTAATTTTAACTGACCATTGGAAATCTCTTTTGGAATGTCACTCTCCTTTTGGGGTTGTTGTGAAGACAAACTGGATAAATACATGTAGAGTCCTTAGAACTATGCCTGATAGATGGTATAACTCTGAGAAGTGTTATAAAAGCATCAGCTCTCTAGATAGGTACAATGATTCCCATTTTACAGATGAGAGAACTGAGGTAGACAGGAGTCACATCACTCTGCCTAGACTACATAACTTTTATGTAGAACCAGGATTCAAATCCAGGTCTGTCTTTCAATCCCACAGTCCTAACCACTGTGCTATGCATAGTCATATGCCTGGCTTTGGAGGTGGGGCAAGTGAAGGAATATTAGCGGCAGTCATTCACAGGCTAGCAAGAATTAACTCTGTCCGATTGTTTTCCTACTGAAAATCAACTGAGCTCAGCCACACTCAGAAAATGGACATTTTGATGAGTGACCAGGACAAGCAGAGTATATGGAGAAGGAATTGGGGTAAGGGACTGCAGTGGGTTCTTTCCTTTTTTTTTTTTTTTTTTTTTTTGAGATGGAGTCTTGCTCTGTTGCCAGGCTGGAGTGCGGTGGTATGATCTCAGCTCACTGCAACCTCCGTCTCCCGGGTTCAACTGATTCTCCTGCCTCAGCCTCCCAAGTAGCTGGGACTATAGGCATGTGCCACCATGCCTGGCTAATTTTTGTATTTTTAGTGTAGATGGGGTTTTACCATGTTGGCCAGGCTGGTCTCAAACTCCTGACCTCAAGTGATTTGCCCACCTTGGCCTCCCAAAGTGCTGGGATTATAGGCATGAGTCACCGTGCCCGGTCTGCAGTAGGTTTTGAGTAGGAAGCTTGGAGACAGAGATCCCCATAGCTGGGAGATGCACAAAAAAGGGCAATTTGGAGGAAGTTGAAAATGAACACTGACCTATGTGAAATTTTATTTACATCTAACCCTACACCCAGGAGATGGGAAAGATTTATATCCTTCATCCCACCCACGACTCCAGATAACTTGGTAGGCTACAAGATGGGTTAAATAAATTTTTGTGGGCTGGCTGGAAACAGAACGCTTCCACTCCCATTTGTAATGTGTTTCTTCGGGGAAATGCGTGCTGAGTTCCAAACAAATGACTTGTAATTTAATACAACATGTGTCTACTCTGCGTCTCCATGGGCTGGGCACTGGACTAGGTGCTGAGGATATTAAAATAAATAAAACATGGTTCTGCCCTTGGGCAGCCGGAGCCCTGTGAAGGAGGGAAATGTGTGAGGAACTAAGGGACCACGTGATAAGCGGAATAGGAGAGGTGTGTACAAAGTACTGCAGGGAGCACTGAGCAAGGAGACTGGGAAATTGCTTTTAAATGAACTTTTGGAATCCACCTCCTCTGCAAGCTGGTAGCTGCAAGCAATGCATTAGAAGTCCATGCAAAAAGTCAGCACATTGTTCTCTTGGGATTTGTACACTTTATTGTTTATAAATTATACCTCAAATAAAAAAGAACATATAAAATAAATAAATAAATAAATAAGAAGTTATAGGAAGGACGTGCTTACCATAGATAGTACTGAATGAATTCATTCTTCAGCAGGACCTTTGGTTGTTTTTTTCCGTGGCAAGCAGTGGTATCAACACCTGTGTTTTTTCCCAAGAGGTGAGCGAGCGTGGTGATTGCGTGGACTCTGAACTCAGACTGCTCGGGTTTGAATCTGACTTGCACTTACTAGTGAGATGGCCTTTACCTAAGTCTGCTTCCTTGTCTGTAAAATGGGGCCAGTGAAAATACCTTATTTCTAGAGCTCCAGGGAGGCCTTCCTCTGGTGACTGGCATGGAGTCAATTTCTCACTCAGATCTGGCTACTCTTAACTGAGTAAGGCAGGAATCCCCGGCTTCAAATAACTTTATGCAGTAGAGCTGTGTTTCAGAGAGATAGTTTTAAGTGATACACAAATGAGCATTTATTTATTTATTTATTTGAGATGGAGTCTCGCTCTGTCACTCAGGCTGGAGTGCAGTGGCGCAATCTCGGCTCACGACAACCTCCGCCTCCTGGCTTCAAGCCATTCTCATTCCTCAGCCACCTGAGTAGCTGAGACTACAGGTGCAAACCACTACACCTGGCTAAATTTTGTATTTTTAGTAGAGATGGGGTTTCACTATGTTGGCAAGGCTGGTCTTGAAATTCTGACATCATGTGATCCACCCACCTCGGCCCCCCCCAGAGTGCTAGGATTACAGGCATGAACCACTGTGCCTGGCCCAGATGAGCATTTTTGAATTTGCAGAGTGTATATTTATTTTCATATATTGGAGAAATTTATATATATACATATGTATGATAACATCAAACCCTAGATTTCATAAATATTGCCGCTTAAAATAAATTTTTCTAAAAAATAAGAAAATGAATTCACTTAAAGAAAACTAGTAAATAAGAGAAGAGAAAGGGATAGGAGAAAAAGACATGGCAAAGATTTGGAAATGCAGCCTCTGATGGCCCCTCTTCGTGTGTTTTCTTGTTGTAATGAAATTCAAAACTTTCCTCTGTGACTGAGTAAAGGCCCCATTTCCTAACGCCTGAACTGAAGCGAAAGCGCATCTGAATAGCAGAAGGGAATGTCTTCCACAGAGTCACGCTTTCCTGGCCCCAGTTTCAATCCTGGTGAAAAAATTTCCTGAAGCCGACGACAGCTGAGCTCCCCGCCTGGAATTCAGATGCTCAGAGGAGGGAAGTGATACCCGAGGTTCTGAGGGCTCCTAGGCAGCTTGTGACGTGCATGACTTGAGACAGTGGACCTGCCACCTGCCCACCTCCACCCCACAAGCTGGGGGAGCTTAAGCTGGGGGTCGGGGGATTTGGGTCTGGGGGAGGCAGCAGAGAGAAGCCACAAAGAGAGAGCAGAAAAGTAAAGGAAGGAGCAGAAGCACAGGCCTGCATCACACCCCAGGTTTCCTGCAAGTTGTAGGGAGGTTTCTGGAACACCCAGTTACCTTTATCCCCTTTGTGTAAAAGTCACCTCCAGGAAAGTCCCAGTGTCAAATGTGCACTACAGTGGCCTCTGAAGCCAATGGCATGATCATGCCTAGATGGGATTTCCCTGGGGTTGGTGTCCCCGTTAGGGCTCCTCCTGGCCCTGTGGTGTCACTCCCACTGACCAACCTACACGCAGCAGTGTTGAAGGCACACAACACTATTCTCTATGGTCTTTGAAGATGTCCGTGAAGTAGAGGTTTGGCAGCATGCCAGTGCTATGCTTTGCGCTCTCTTACTGTTTTGGGGTAAATGCACCCCCTAACTGAGCATCCTGACCTTCCCCTCCACTCACCTGCCCACAGTCTTCATTCCCTCTGATATGCAACGGTCAAGGTGTTGAGCACCTTGTGGGATCCACCCTGAGAGAGAAAGGTGCAGAGAAAAGTGAACTCATGAGCCCATGGGCAGGGCTTTCAGGTAAATCATTTCAGCCTCATTCATTTCAGCCTCAAGAATAGGGTTGTCAGATAAAATGCAGGACACCCCGTTAAACTGAAATGTCAGAAAAACAACAAAATAATTTTTTCGTATAAGAATGTCGTTAATACTAGATGGGACATACTTAAACTAAAAAAATTCTTGTTGATTTAACATTTCGGTTTGACTGGGTGTCTGTACTTTTCTTTGCTAAGTCCAGCAACTCTACTCAAGAACACTCCCCTGAAGTTGGCTTTATTATTCCTATTTTAAAGGCAGGGAAAATGAGACTTAGGGAGACTAAGCAACTTGCTTGTGAGTGTTAGAGCAGAGACGGGATTTTCAGCCAGACCCACTGATTTTAAAACCAGTGCTGGCTCCACAGCGCCACACAAGAATCCAAGCCTTAAAGTAAGGGGATAGACGGGATGCAGATGGGGGAAACTGAGGCATGCTCTAAGGAATTGGGGGGATTCCTGGATGCTTTGCTCAGAATGTAGCTAGTCACTCAATAAACAGTTGGTGGATGTAATTGAATGGAATTATCGCCATGCTTGCTAACTGAGACTGCTCTTCTCCTATAAACAGTCTTAAGAAAAGCCTTGCTTCTCATGCCTAGCTAAGGTCCCTCTTCAACACTATACTTCAGCGCTTGGAGGCAGGCACTTCCCCACGTGTATAGGCAGTGGTAGATGAGGTCATGGGACACAGCTCCAAGAGAAGCTTCGAGTCACATTACATTCATTTAACACATGGAGGAAACCCACAAGGACTAAAGGAAAGGGCTGGCCCAAGGCGTCAGCCAGGCCTGTCTTGGCAGGACCACCTTCAAAGCTCAGCGTGTGCAGCCCAGTTGCCTTGTATGAACCAGGCTGCCTTGCCAGACCTTGAAGATGTCTATCTGCACTTCAGTCAATTTCTTTTAGGGGTGCGGAAGCTGCGGTAATAGGGCGAGGGGAGAAGTGTCCTGCTGGAACCCTTTCTTGTCTGAAGATGGGATGAATCAGTAAATGTAAAGTTGCTGTGAGTCTGGTTTCTTTCCTTCTCAGATTTGTGACACTCTGAGTTTACACATGGGAATCTGGACAGAGTGTGTGCTGCTTCCAGATGTTCATAAGCCTCCAGTTCCCCAGGGAGAATTACTGTGACTCTGTGCATAGGAGAGCATCTCATCCTTCTCATCTTAAATTCCAGCCTTTCCCTCTAGCCCCTCCCCCGGAGGAGCCATGAGAGGGTGAAGGGCAAAGTAAGGACCAAGGAAAATGATATCTAAAGAAAATGTGGGCCAGGCACAGTGGCTCATGCCTGTAATCCCAGCACTTTGGGAGGCCAAGGTGGGCAGATCACTTGAGGTCAGGAGTTCAAGACAAGCCTGGGTAACATTGTGACACCCTGTCTCTACTAAAAATACAAAAAATTAGCAGGGCCTGGTGTTGTACACCTGTAGTTCCAGCTATTTGGGAGGCTGAGGTGGGAGGATCGCTTGAACACGAGAGGTGGAGGTTGTAGTGAGCCGAGATCGAACCACTGCACTCCAACCTGTGCAACAAAGGTGAGACCCTGTCGCAATAAAAAAAGAAAGAGAGAGAGAGAAAGAAAGAAAGAAAAGATGAAAGAAAGAAAAAAGAAAGAAAGAAAGAAGGAAAGAAAGAAAGAAGAAAGAAAATGTGAACCCAAATCCACCATCACTAAGAAAGTCAGCTACCTTCTAATCATTTTATTTTCTGATGATCACAGTAACATATACTTATTTTAGAAAAATGGAAAATGTGGAACAGTAAAAATAAAGCAATAAAAACAACCCATAATGCCATCATTCAGGGATATAACCTCTTCTAAAATTGTAGTATATTTTCTAAGAGTCTCTGCACATGTAATAAACACCATTGCCCTCATACGTCATATGTGACTTTTTTTTTAACCTAACAAATCATAAACACTTCCCTCACATTATTAAAGGCTCTGCAAAGAATCTTAACGACTTCGATGGACAGATTGAAAATGGCCACAATTTATTAGCTACTCTTGCTAAACATTTAGATTGCTTTTAGTGTTTTTCCAGGGAGAAATCATGCAGCAGTGAACATCTCCACAGACATTTATATCAGACCCTTGGCACATGGTGCCCTTGTGTTTAGAATCTAATATAAAGTGATCTGATCTGACCCAAGATATGTCTTATGTTTTCTGTTTTACCGTGCTCTGTGAAGAGAGGCGTGTCTTCCAGAGGCCCCAGCAATTGCACTAGCTGGAGAACCACTGGACTCAGTTATGGAACAGGGACTCCATGGCCACTTATCAAATGGAGGGGGCTCCAGTGCAGAAGTCTAGGCCCAGGCTGGGCATGGTGGCACACACCTGTAATCCCAGCACTTTGGGAGGCCAAGGTGAATCGCCGGAAGCCAGTAGCAAGTCCATGTCTGTACAAAAACAAAATTATTTTAATTAGCCAGATGTGGTGGTGCATGCCTATGGTCCCAGCTTCTTGGGGGGCTGAGGTGGGAGAACTCTTGAGCCCAGGAGGCAGAGGTTGCAGTGAGCTGAGATCACACCAGTGCACTTCAGCCTGAGTGACAGAGCATGACCCTGTATCAAAAAGTAAAAGAAGTCCCAGACCCCCTTAGACTCAGGCCACTGTGTGTGGGGCAGAGGAGGGAGTGAGAGTGAAATCCCAGGAACAATTTCAAGAACCCACCGTGTGATCTAATTCCACCAAGGACAGGAAGCTCTAAGTCCACAGAACTGTGCCGCTTGGAAATTTTACAAAACCGTTGCTTTCTGATTTAGTTAATAATAATGTTGGGATCCAAATTTTCTCTAAAAGGGAGTCTTAAATGTTCTCCACTTGGGCAGGGCTGGCTTAAAAATAAACAAATAAGTTATATAAGCCCACATTTTGGAGGATCTGGTTTTAGACACCAAGGCTCCCGTCTTGCGGTTGGGCCTCACGTGCGACCTGGGAGTGGAGCAGCAGGGGGTGCTTTCCAGTGGTCCCTGAACCCCACTGCCAATTGGAGTGCCAACACCCACCAGGCTCCCACGCAGCATGCACCCTGTGGTGCCTAGAAGACACTCCCAGTGCTTAGAAGATAGTGAAGAGAAACAAAAAAGCAAGCATAACCACTGGTAGCTGATGATAGACTTCTTTTTTCCTTACTCTATTCCCCAGCGTTAGAGGTTTTGAAAGTTTTCATGGTGTTATCCAAGAACTATCATCTTCTGCTTGAGAGCTGGAAGCATTTTGGTGGGAAGTGAGGTGATGACTGTATATTTATTAGAAAGCTCCTCCAGAAAAAAACCAAGTCAGATTTCCCAAAGAGTTACTAATTCGGATGGAGCCCCACTGTGGGCCCACCTGTCAGAGCCACTGCAAGGGACAGAAGAGGTCCAGGGGTCTGGTGGACCCCAGAATCCCCCATGCATTCTTAGAGTAATACGAATATGAGGCCAAGGTGAATTGCTTGAAGCCAGTAGTAAGTCTCTGTCTGCACAAAAAAAATTATTTTAATTAGCCGGGTGTGGTGGTGCACACCTGTGGTCCCATCTTCTTGGGAGGCTGAGGTGGGAGGACTACTTGAACACAGGAGGCAGAGGTTGCAGTGAGCTGAGATCACACCAATGCAATGAGTCCATTCATGCAAGTCCTTATGTAACGTACTTAGTGTGATCTTACAAAGTATGACAACGAGCATATGAAAAAATGCTCAATATCCCTGATCATTAGAGAAACGCAAATCAAAACCACAGTGAGTTACCATCTCACACCAGTCAGAATGGCTACTATTAAAAAGTCAAAAAATAACAGATGCTGGCAACGTTGTGGAGAAAAGGGAACAGTCCACACTCTTAGGGGGAGTGTAGATTAGTTCAACCGTTGTGGAAAGCAGCGTGGCGATTTCTCAGAGGGCTAAAAGCAGAACTGCCATTCGACCCAGCAATACCATTTCTGGGTATATACCCAAAGGAATATATTCATAGATCATTCTGTCATAAACACACTGCACACAAATGTTTACTGCAGCACTATTCATAATAGCAAAGACATGGAGTCAAACTAAATGCCCATTGATTACAGATTTGGTAAGGAAAATGTGGTATATCTACACCATGGAATATGATGCAGCCATGGAAAGAATGAGATTCTGTCTTTTGCGGGAATGTGGATGGAACTGGAGGCAATTTTCCTTAGCAAACTAGCACAGGAACAGAAAAACAAATGGTGCATGTTCTGACTTACAAGTGGGAGCTAAATCATGAGAACTCACGGACACAAGGAAAGGAACAACAGACACTTGAGGGTGGAGGGTGGGAGGAAGGAGAGGATTGGGTAAAGTAACTCTTGGGTACTACTAGGCTTAGTACCTGGGTGACAAAATAATCTGTACAACAAACCCCTATGACATGAGTTTACCTATGTAACAAACTGACACATGTACCCTTGAAACTAAAATAAAGGTTAAAAAAAAGAAAAGAAAGTAGGAGACCCTGAGGGCTTCTCAGTCTGTTGGAGCTGTTATAACAAAATACCGTAAACTGAGTGTTTATAAACAGCCGAAATTTATACCTCATAGTTCTGGAAGCTAGAAAGTCTAAAATCAAGATGTCAGCAGATTCGGTGTCTGATGAGGGCCCACTTCCTGGTTCATAGATGGTGTCTTCTACCTGTGTCCTCACAAGTTGGAAGGGGTGGGAGGTCTCTCTGGGGTCTCTTTTATAAGGACACTAATCCCATTCATAAGAGTCCCACCCTTGTGACCTAATCACCTCCCAAAGGCTTCATCTCCCAATACCTTGGGGATTAAGATTTCAATGCATGAATCTGGGGGGGGGGGAACACAAACATTCAAACTATGGCATTGTGACCCTAAGGGTTAAAGGGTAAATATAGCATGCCCTACCCTCAAATTGCTTATATTATTAATAGTTAAGGAGAATAGATGTGTTCATAAATAGCTGTAATAACTAGAAAATGCTACACGGCCATTATGAAGAGCAATGTAGACCAGGGTTTTACATGGTTCCTGAACCATGTAAGGTAATTGAATCACGGGGGCGGGTCTTTCCTGGGCTGTTCTCATGGTGGTGAATAAGTCCCACGAGATCTGATGGTTTTAGAAAGGGCAGTTCCCCTGCACACGCCCTCCTGCCTGCCGCCATGTAAGACGTCCCTTTGCTCTTCCTTTGTCTTCTGCCACGATTGTGAGGCCTCCCTAGCCACGTGGAACTGTGAGTCCATTAAACCTCTTTTCTTTATAAATTACCCAGACTCAGGTATGTCTTTATTGGCAGTGTGAGAACAGACTAATACAATGTGTTTTTAATTATTGCTCAGATTTCTCTTCTGATTTTCCTGAAGCTCTTTTTCCCTGTAAGCCTGTGTGACCCATCAAGTATCAGTGCAAGTTTACCACCAAAGAAGCACATCTAAACAATCAAAGGAAATTTTTAAAAAATATTTTAATCTCTGATTTACATCTTTCAAAACAAAATTAAAGAAGATCGCATACAGGACACTCCAGGAACACACAAGTCCTAGAATCTCCCCTGTCTAATGCAACAGCCTTCATCCCTCTCTACATCCTTAGGCCACAAAGAGTATCCTCTCTCCCTTCCCTTCAGTGTCTCAACTTTTTATTTTTTTATTTTTCTTTTTATTTTATTTCACTGAAACAGAGTCTCACTCTGTCGCCCAGGTTGGAGTGCAGTAGCACAATCTTGACTCCGTGCAACCTCCGCCTGCTGGGTTCAAGCACTTCTCCTGCCTTAGCCTCCCGAGTATCTGGGACTACAGGCATGTGCCACCATGCCCAGCTAATTTTTTGTATTTTTAGTAGAGATGGTGTTTCACCATGCTGGCCAGGCTGGTCTCAAACTCCTGATCTCGTGATCCGTCTGCCTCAGCCTCCTGAAGTGCTGGGATTACAGGCCGGGCACCTTCAGCTTTTTATTATAGCCATGTGTCCCTTAACAATGGGGATATGTTCTAAGAAATGCACTGCCAGGCAATTTCATTCTTGTGTGAACATCACAGAGTGTACCTACATAAACCTAGATAGTACAACTTACTACACATCTAGGCTATATGGCTCAGTAGTAGGCTACACACCAATTTCTAGGCTGCAGACCAGTATAGCGTGTGACTGTACTGAATACTGTAGGCAATTGGAACACATTGGGAAGCATGTGTGTATCTAAACATAGAACATATACAGTAAAAATATGGTCTAAAAGATAAAAAATGGAATACTTGCATAAGGCACTTACCATGAATGGAGCTCACAGGACTGGAAGCTGCTCTGGGTGAGTGAGTGGTGAGCGAATGTGAAGGCCTAGGACATTACCGTACACTGCTGCAGACTTTTAAAAGCCGTAACTTACGCTACACTACATTTATTTAAATTTTTGTTCTTTCTTCAATGATCCATTAACTTCAGCTTACTGTAGCTTTTTTACATGTTAAACTTGTTGATCTTTTAAAACTTTTTGACTCTTTTATAATAACATTTAGCTTAAAACACATATTGTGGCCAGGCACGGTGGCTCACGCCTGTAATCCCAGCACTTTGGGAGGCTGAGGCTGGCAGATCACAAAGTCAAGAGATCGAGACCATCCTGGCCAACATGGTGAAACTCCATCTCTACTAAAATACAAAAATTAGCTGGGCGTGGTGGTGCACGCCTGTAGTCCCAGCTACTGGGAGGCTGAGGCAGGAGAATTGCTTGAACCCGAGAGGTGGAGGTTTCAGTGAGCTGAGATTGTGCCACTGCACCCCAGCTTGGCGCCTGGCAACAGAGCAAGACTCTGTCTCAAAAAAAAACAAAACAAAACAAAGCAATAAACATATATTGTATAACTGTACAAAGATATTTTCCTTATATTCTTATTCTAAACGCTTTTTAACATTTTTTAAAATCTGTTTTACTTTTTAAACTTTTTTACTTTTTTTCCTGAGACAGGATCTTGCTCGGTCACCCAGGCTGGAGCGCAGTGGCCCAATCACGGCTCATTGCTGCCTCAACCTCTTGGGTTCAAGCAACCCTCCTGTCCCAGCCTCCTGAATAGCTGGGACTACAGGCATGCCCCACCACATCTGGCTAATTTTTTAATTTTTTTTGTAGAGATGAGGGCCTCATTATGTTGCCTAGACTGGACTTGACCTCCTGAGCTCAAGCAATCCTCCTGCCTCAACCTCCTAAAGTGCTGGGATTACCGGTGTGAGCTACCACCCGGCCTACTCTTGGTTAAAAACTAAGACACACATACACATTAGCATAGACCTCCATGGGGTCAGGATCATCAGTATCACTGTCTTCTCCCCCTCCACAGCTCATCCCACTGGAATGTCTTTGGGGCAATGCCATGCATGGAGCTATCGTCCCCTATGATAACAATACCTTCTTCTGGGCACCTCCTGAAGGACCTGCCTGAGGCTGCTTTACAGTTAACTTTTCTTTGTACATAAGCAGGAGTACACTCTAACATAACAATAAAAATGTAGGATAGTAAATACAGAAACCAGTAACACAGTCAATTTGTTATTATCAAGTATTATGTGCTGTACATAATTGCATATTGTATGTGTAGATTTGTATAGGACTGGCAGAGCAGAAAGTTTGTTTACACCAGCATCACCAATCATCAATGCGTTACTCATAAACATGGAAGTAACACATTGCACTGCAATGTCACTAGGCGATAGGAACTTTTCAGCTCCATTATGATTTTATAGGACCACCCTCATATATGCGACCCATCATACACAGAAACTGTAATGTGGCACTTGACCGTATTCAATTCCTTTTTGCAAGGCAGAGAACAGGGAAGAGTCAGAGCACACGTTCTTGTTAATAATCGTTCATTCTTGTTAATAACCACCTGTCCCATCACTCACAGACGGGGCTGTCCAATGCCACTGGTACGGCCTAAAACTGGCACAGCTCCCCCTAAAGCCAGTTTGTTTTTCACTCCAGTTCTTTTGATGCTCCCAATTCAGACAACTAGAAGGCAATTTAATCTTTTGCAGTAAAACTGAGGTGTTGGAAAATCTTTCTAAAACATTTAAGTCTGGTTAGTGGTGGCCTAGGAGCTGGCTGATCCCAGCAGCCTTCTTACCAGGACTGATAATAGCCCATGTGATCTGTCCTGTTAAAGAAAAAAATGTAGGCAGACGCGGTGGCTCAAGCCTGTAATCCCAACACTTTGGGAGGCTGAGGCGGGCAGATCACTTGAAGGTCAGGAGTTCGCGACCAGCCTGGCCAACATGGTGAAACCCCATCTCTACTAAAAATACAAAAAATTAGCCAGGTAAGGTGACATATGCCTGTAGTCCCAGCAACTTAAAAAAACTGAGGCATGAGAATAGCTTGAACTCTTGAGGTGGAGGTTGCAGTGTGCCAAGATCATGCCACTGCACTCCAGCCTCGGCAACAGAGCGAGACTCCATCTCAAAAAAAAAAAAAAAAAAAAAGAAAGAAAAGAAATATTAACCAAGCATGGTGGCAGGTGCCTGTAGTCCCAGCTACTCGGGAGGCTGAGGCAGGAGAATTGCTTGAACCTGGGAGGCAGAGGTTGCAGTCTGAAATGATGCCACAGCACTCCAGCTTGAGTGACAAAGTGAGACTTCCTCTCAAAAAAAAAAAAAAGAAGAAATGTATCCAAACACTTGTTAAAGACAGTACTGTGGACCATTCAAGGGGCCCATGGCCATAGGTACAGGGATCACTGCCACGGAGTCTAGCACTGGGGAGAGAACTGGACTCAACTCTGACTGTAGCAGCAAGCAGGGATTGACAGCCAAGGAGCAGGGCGGGGGCGGTGGATGAAAAATTACTAAAACAAAACATCAAGGATGGAGAGTTCCTGTCTTGGTAGGATTTTTGCTGAAGGCAGGCCAGGGTGATAAGCTATCACGGAGGGTGGTCAGATACCAAGGGTGGGGGGACTTTCCTAAACTGATTTAGTAGGATTCTTGCTCAAACTGGATTCTACAAGGACAGAAAGAAAGGCCCAAGGTCAGGACCTCAGGACCAGTCAGGCAGAGGACTCAGGGGGGAGCTGAGTCAAGTTTTGGTGAAAGGAGATGATCTTTGTCAATCCCCGTAACAGATTGGAGTGGGAGGCCAAGTCCAGGATGTGGGACTGGCTCAGAGCTACAAAGTATCCTATGCAATATTAAGGACATGGAAAAGTCCCAGAGTTGCCCAGAAGTATAGTTTGTCAGAAGGCACAGTAATAGATACCAATCTGTCTACAAATGAAGAACTTTTTTAAAAGATAGTTATATTGGGCTGGGCGTGGTGGCTCACGCCTGTAACCCCAACACATTGGGAGGCCAAGACAGACAGATCACCTGAGATCAGGAGTTTGAGACTCGCCTGGCCAACATGGTGAAGCCCTGTCTCTACTAAAAATACAAAAATTAGCCGGCGCCTGCCATAAATCCAGCTACTCGGGAGGCTGAGGCAGGAGAATCGCTTGAACTCAGGAGGTAGAGGTTGCAGTGAGCTGGGATCGCGCCACTGCACTCCAGCCTAACGGGTAGAGTGAGATTCTGTCTCCAAACATAAAAAAGGAGAGTTATGTTGTTTTGCAGGAAGGAGGAATTGGTTTTTTCAAGAAGGGCTTGTATTTTTTAAAGTGGTTTTTCTTTAGTGGCACACTTCTTAAGGTATTTTTCACCCTCAAAGTTCTTGCTGTGTCTTTTGCCACCCTCTGCCTATGTCAAATGGCAAATTTAATGGAAGCTGCATGGAAGACAGAGGCAGAAGATGGAAGAAAAAATGGTTTCTCTCCTCAACACCACTGTCAGCGTAATGTGCTTTCCTCATTGCTGCAAAGGAAATCATAAGAGCATTTTGCCCACTCCAAACATCTGAAATTGGAATTACGAGGTTGTATGGGGAAGGCCAGGAAAAATAATTTCTTGGGATGGTTTGATGCTTTCTGAGGCCTTTCACTAGTGACCTGCAATACTAATTATCCAGCCTCCCTCCGTCTCCACCTCAGCTTCTGAATAAGACATTTGTATGGTGATTCACAGGCTGTGAACGCCAGCGTCAATAACCAGGCCACTGAGATTCAATCCCAATGCCTAGATTCCTGGGATCCCCACAGGTAAATCCAGTCTATTTGTAAGCCAGGCAAAGTTTGGGTATAGAAACAGGACTGGGGCCGAGTGCGGTGGCTCACACCTGTAATCCCAGCACTTTGGGAGGCCGAGGTGGGTGGATCACGAGGTCAAGAGATCGAGACCATGGTGAAACCCTGTCTCTACTAAAAAAATACAAAAATTAGCTGGTCGTGGTGGTGCTCGCCTGTGTTCCCAGCTACTCGGCAGGCTGAGGCAGGAGAATGGCTTGAACCTGGGAAGCGGAGGTTGCAGTGAGCCAAGATCACGCCACTGCACTCCAGCCTGGCGCCTGGCGATAGAACGAGACTCTGTCTCAAAAAAAAACAGAAGGAATTCTGATGAGCATCCACTTAAACATAGAGACTACAATAACTTCTTTCTGCTCCCCTTTTTTAAAAGAGACCAATGTATAAAGTCTTGGTTCTACCATTTATTATCTGTGTGACCTTTAGCAAGTTACTTAATCTCACTATGCCTCAGTTTCCTCATCTGTTAAATGGAGATAACATTGTTACTTAACTCATAGGGTTCTTTATGATGCTTAAATAAGTTAATATTTGTAAGGCAATTGGAACAGTGCCAGGTACACAGTGAATACTATATGGGTGTTTGGTAAATACACCTTGAGAAAAGAGTCATGTTTAACAGAATCGAGCAAACTAGTCTGAAGGGCAATGTTGCCTGACTATGCCCTGTGGACCCAACCACTCTCTTTCTTGCGGTGCCTGAGAGAGATCCTCTGAGGTCAACGAACCAAGCAGTGAGGTGCTGAGAGGCACAGGTCAAGGCTTGGCCATTTGCTTTCACAGAACTGCTGAGGTCCACTCTCAGAAACTAAGTCAGCGGGATTCAAAAATGTTCACTCTCATATTTGCTAAAAAGAAATCTGAAAACTATCCTTCTTTATATGTTTCTAATTTACCTGAACTTTAATTTACTACTTATATTTAAGATTAAATGATTGCAAAAGATGCTCAATGTATTAGACAAATTTATACTTGAAAATAAAGCAGCTGCATCATTGTTTTAAATGACTTTATTACCCATGCGATACCCCAGAAATTTGCCTCCCCACTACCACCCATTTTAAAAAATACACAAACGAGGCCTGGCACAGTGGTCCACACCTGTAATTTCAGCATGTTGGGAGGCTGAGGCGGGAGATCACTTGAGCCCAGGACTTCAAAACCAGCCTGGGCAACATGGCAAAACCTCATCTCTACAAAACACACAAAAAATTGCCTGGCTGTGGTGTTGCATACCTGTAGTCCCAGCTATACAGGAGGCTGAGGTGAGAGGTTTACTTGAAGTTGGCATTGCATTACCGCATTCCAGGCTGAGCAACAGAGACCCTGTCTCAAAAAACAAAACAAAAAAAAAAAAAAAAAAAACACCCAAAAACAAGTTCTTCTTTTAGAGTCGGAAATCTAACATTATTCTCGTATCTCTTTGAACCTCTATTTCTGTTTTTCTTCCCCCTCAGAATTTTATTCTAATGTGTTTGTTAAAGTCTTTTGTTGACCATCTTATTGTACTCTGTAATACATATGTGAGTACAGATATTTTTCCTCTGACTATCAGGCTCTAAATGCAAAAGAAAAACATCTTCTAGATGTAAGTATCACAAGTTATTTGTAGTACACAAATGAACAAAACAACATAAATATATTTTAACTTTGATGTATGATTATAATTTTAAAGTAATTTTAATGCATCTCAGTTAGATGGAGGGAGATATTTACTACCAACAAGTTCATATACTCACGAATAACTGTTACATACTACTGGAAAGAGATGATAGAACCATTTCTATTCCTTTTTTTCTTTTTATAGATGTGAACACTGAGAACGGTTCTTCCCATAAATAAGTAGGTGGGGGAAGGGCGTGGTGGCTCATACCTATAATCCCAGCACTTTGGAAGGCTGAGGTGGGCAGATCACCTGAGATCAGGAGTTCGAGACCAACCTGGCCAACATGGTGAAAACCTGTCTCTACTAAAAATACAAAAAAATTAGCTGGGTGTGGTGGTCATGGTGGTACATGCCTGTAATCCCAGCTACCTGGGAGATGGAGGCAGAAGAATCACTTGAACCCGGGAGGCGGAGGTTGCAATGAGCTAAGATCATGCCACTGCACTCCAGCCTGGGTGATAGAGTGAGACTCCGTCTCAAAAAATAAAATAAAAATAAATTAGCAGAGCGGGATGGTGTTTGCCTGTAATCCCAGCTACTTGGGAGGCTGAGGCGTGAAAATTGTTTGAACCCGGGAGGCGGAGGTTGCAGTGAACCGAGATGGCACCACTGCACTCCAGCCAGCCTGGGTGACACAGCAAGAATCTGAACACACACACACACACACACACACACACACACACACACACACACACACGTAAAAAAGTAGATAAGAAGGGAAATAATTTTCTTAAAGCACTGACAAACAATTCTTTGAACTCCTTTTAGATGGTATGTCCAAAACATAAAATAAATAAATAAATCTTAAGGATCTATCGCTTTGGTTAGGTCTCCCTACAGTTTTGTCAATAGCAAATAATTAGAAACCATTCAACTTGAGAACAGGTTTATTGTTTAATGTCTCATTCTCTGAAGTACACTAAAAAGGCCAAGACTTTTAAATAAGTATTATTTTACCTGCTATCCTTACACTTAGAGGCATATTATTAAATCTGTCTCAGAACATATTGAGAAAATAAAAAATTTTTATTTACACATCTTTTGTAATAGAACTAACATTAATGTTTTTATCTTGTGGACCTTAAATAAAATTTTGTCAAAATCTTGGAGCTACTGATTTGGCTCATTCAACTGATGAAAAATGTTTCATCATATAATCTGATTTTCAAGTGAGTCAGCCAAATTAGATATATTTCTTGTCATTAAAAGTATGACTTTATTGTTCAATTTAAGTAGGTGTCTTAATATTCATTTTGAAGAATATTATAAAAACCACTGAGGAATAAATTTGCATGCATCATATAAGATAGATTACTAAAGAGCAGTCAAGTTTACATTGATATAGATCTGATTTAATTAATTTTATACGTATTAAACAGGGTAAGAATGCTGTTCTCGTAACTTGATTTGCAGTAAAATGGTATACTCTGTTATTAAAATTATGTTATTTATGAAGCCAGAAATGTGATAAAAGGCAAGATAGTCTTTCCTTAAGCTGTGTGAGTGTGTGCATATAACTCTGATGTGTGACCTTGGGCATAAATGAGAATTATGTTTAAAAATAAGAAATACCTGAGCAAAGGGCTCACACCCATAATGCCATGCTTTGGGAGGCCAAGGTGGAAGGATCACTTGAGGCCAGAAGTTTGAGGCTGCAGTGAGCTCTGATCACTCTACTGTACTCCTGCCTGGGCAACAGGGCAAGATCCTGTCTCTATATTTTAAAAAAATCATAAATAGGCTGGGTGCGGTAGCTTATGCCTGTAATCCCAGCACTTTGGGAGGTCCAGGGGAGTGGATCTCCTGAGGTTTGGAGTTCAAGACCAACCTGACCGACATGGAGAAACCCTGTCTCTACTAAAAGTACTAAATTAGCCGGGCGTGGTGGTGCACACCTGTGATCCCAGCTACTCGGGAGGCTGAAGCAGGAGAATCACTTGAACCATGGAAGTAGAGGTTGTGGTGAGCCGAGATTGTGCCACTGCACTCCAGCTTGGGCAACAAGAGAGAAACTCTGTCTCAAAAAAAAAAAAAAACTCGTAAATAATTTTATTAGTCCTCATGCTCAAACTTTTCTGTTTATTGAAGTTATTTAATGGAAAACAAAGTATATCTCTATACTGCTCTAAACAAAGTATATCTCTAAACTGATCCAACCTGCCACATGTGCCAGTGAAGAAGCAGAAAATGCATTATTTTGACCGGGCACAGTGGCTCACGCCTGTAATCCCAGTACTTTGGGAGGCCAAGGCAGGTGGTTCACTTGAAGTCAGGAGTTTGAGACTAGCCTGGTCAACATAGTGAAACCCCGTCTCTACCATAAATACAAAAATCAGCCAGGTGTGGTGGCACGCACCTGAAATCCCAGCTACTTGGGAGGCTGAGGCAGGAGAATCACTTGAACCCAGGAGGTGGAGGTTTCAGTGAGCCAAGATTGCCCCACTGCACTCCCGCCTGGGTAACAGAGCAAGACTCTGCCAAGATGAAAGAAAGAAGAAAGAAAGAAAGAAAGAGAGAGAGAGAAAGAGAGAGAGAAAGAAGGAAGGAAGGAAGGAAAGGAAAGGAAGGAAGGAAGGGAGGGAGGGAGGAAGGGAGGGAGGGAGGGAAGGAAAGAAGGAAAGAAGGAAGGAAAGAAGGAAAGGAAAGAAGGAAAGAAAGAAAGAAAAAAGAAAAAGTATGATTTGATAAAATCTATACCTCATGAAGAGTAGACACAAAATCTGAAAAACATAACCTAAAATTTGTATCTGCAGGTTTTATCATGGAAATCTTAATAGTTCCAGAAAGCATTGCTACATTTATTGAAGAGTCAGCATCATTAATTAACCTGGAGGACTCAACTGTCGTCAGGTGCTTTCCTTAACAACCAATAACAAGTCCTAGGAAGAAGACTTTTCTTAAACACACAAGTTCCCCCAATACACTCACACACACATACACACACCCATACACAGACACACACTCAACAGATGCTGCTATTATTAATCAAATTCAAACACAGGAGCAAATGGATTATACAGTACCTGTTCATCAGATAGTAACAGTCAATATTTAATGAGCACTTACTATGTGCACTCACTGTTCCAATACCTGAATACAGTAGCTAGAAAGAATCACTTGCCCTCAAGCATATGGAAATAAGCTACTTGTAGCATCTGCTGCTTGCTTTGCTTTGTTCTCATGAAAATCTCCCTTGAGAGCAGCAAATCATTTGAGAGCACTGCTGGTTTAGAAGGTGGTCCTGCCCCTCCATTCTATAATTTATCTTCATTGAAAACATCCCTTCATGGACTAAGATACCCAACTTCTAAGCCAAAACCTGGTCCCTATGAGAAGCATAAGAAGGGGAAAGGCAGGTCCTAGACATGGGACTTGGATTAATAATTACATGAGCGTTTCCAAAAATGATAACCCACATTGGACCTGAGTTTGGTACCCAAGAGGCTTTCACATCATGGATAATGCACCATGATATGATTAGAAATAGGTGAGGGCATCTGTCTTCCTTTTCTACAGTGAGAGAAAGGAAAAGGACTTATGGAGGGAGAAGCTGCCAGGATATGCATGCCTCTCTTCCAGAGCTCCAGAAGGAGCCTCGAAACTATCCTTACCCAAGTACTTTGTGGACAGTCTTCAGGGGGTTTGAAGACATTAGCCTATGTGTAATTTCCTCCAATACAGGGGACCCTCTTTTGCTGCTTCAGCCTTCTCCATAAGAGCAAAAGATATTTACTAGCTATGTCTAGAGTAAGCTGTCAATCAATGCCTGTTGCATTGAGAAATGACTGTCTGTTAGTTTTGTTTGCGATTTTGCAGATCAAGTTCTTGAGAAATAGCATACATATATTGAAATGTGTAGAGTGTGGCCAGGCACGATGGCTTATGCCTAATAACCCCAGCATTGTGGGAGGCTGAGGCAGAAGGATCACTTGAGCTCAGGAGTTTAGCACCAGCCTGGGCAACATACCAAGATCTTGTCTCTACTAAAAATAAAAATAGCCAGGCACAGCGACACACACCTGTAGTCCTAGCTACTCAGGAGGCTGAGGTGGGAGGATCACATGAGGCCAGGAGGTTAAGGCTGCAGTGAGTTATGATTGAACCACCACACTCCAGCCTGTGCAACAGAGCTAGATTCTGTCTCAAGAAAAAAAAATGTATATAGTGATTGTTTCAAGTGTGTCACTCAATTATGATTATATATACACACTCTTCTACCATCCAAATCAAGACAGAGAACAACCCCAGCTCCACAGAGGGTTTTCTTGCGTCCGTTTTCAATCTATTATCTACCCCCATCCCAGGTAACATCTGCATTAGAAGTGCCCAAGACTACCCAGGTTCAATGACTCGCCAGGATGACTCATGAGACTCAGAACATAGCCATATTCATGGCTATAATTTAATACAGTGAAAAGATAAAAAGCAAAATCAGCAAAGGGGAAAAGTGCAGGCAGCAAAGTCCAGAGGAAAGCAGGAGCCAGCACTAAGAGTCCTCTCCCAACGGAATCGTGCAAGACCCATTTAACTCTCCCAGCAATGAGAGGAGACTACGTGTATAAAATGTGGTCTACCAGAAAAGCTCATTAGAGACTTAGTACCCAAAGTTGTAATGGGTGCTGATCATAAAGGCACACTTTGCCTACCACATACAAAATTCAAGGCAGATACTCAGTATAAACCATACTGTCTAGGCACGGTGAAACATGCTTATCAATTAAATATTCACTGAGAATAGTCTGAAGGCCGAGTTCCCAGATGCCAGCTAAGAGCTAACCTTTCAAGCAGACCTTTCTAGGGATACCAATCTCAGGCCTGCTATGTAAACTCTTCCACAAACCAATAATCCTGAGCATACATTTGTTTGTCCCATTCTTTAAATTTTTTTTTTTGAGACAGAATCTCGCTCTGTCGCCCAAGCTGGAGTGCAGTGGCACAATCTCAGCTCACTGCAATCTCCACCTCCCAGGTTCAAGCGATTCTCCTGCCTCAGCCTCTCAAGTAGCTGGGACAATGGGCTGCACCACCACACCTCGCTAATTTTTGTATTTTTAGTAGAGACAAGGTTTCACCATGTTGACCAGGCTAGTCTTGAACTCCTGACCTCATGTGACCTGTCCACCTGGGCCTCCCAAAGTGCTGGGATTACAAGCATGAGCCACCACCCCCAGCCCAATTCTTTAACTTTGTAAATAGAATGATATGATACATACTCTTTTGTGTCTAACTTTTTCACTTAAAACAATATTCATCTAAGTATTTGTCCTGAACATACAAATTCCTCCATACACACAACACAGACGTTGCTGTTCATCATCAAATTCAATCGCGGAACAAAAGGATTATGCAATACCCACTCATTAGATAAAAACAGCCAGTTTCTAATGAGCACTTACTATGTGCCAGTTACTATTCGAAGTTATTGATATATACTATCACTTAATTGGTTCTCAAAGCAACTCTATGAGGTCTGATTAACATCCTATTGCTGGATGAGGAAATGAACAGAGACCAGTGGGCTGGCGGTTGGGAGACACGGCATGCAGACCCAGGGAGCCTGGCCCCACCAGTTGAGGTTGAACCATCACCACACATTGCCTTGCTGCCATGTAAGCCCATTTCTTATTATTCCCATTCCATAATAAGCACAAGCACTGGAATAGGCAGGATAACAGCCCTCCAAAATGTCCACATCCTAGTCACCAGAACCTGCGAATACGCGACCAAAGGGACTTTGCAGGTGTGATTACATTAAGGGTCCTGAGGTCGGGAGAATATCCTGGATTCTACAAGGGTCCTTCTGTGTGAAAGGGGGAGGCAGAAGAACCAGAATCAGAGAAGGGGATATGATGACAGAAACAGAGGTTGGAGTGAGGCAGTTGCTGGCTTTGAAGATGGAAGAAGGGGCCATGAGCCAAGGAATTCAGGCCCCTGGAAGCTGGGACATTCAGGAAAAAAAAGCACAGCCCTGCTGACTTGGTGCTTATAGCTCCGTTAAGACCCATGTCACCTTCTTTTAGCCACAGAACTAATGGGAAGTTATCACAGTAGCAACAGGATATGAAAAGGCATTAATCGGTGGAGGGATGAATATCACAAACCATTTCACACAAGCTGATCACAGCAACAGGTTGCCACAGGTTGCCCAGAGCAACAAAGAGGTTCTTGCTTCCATATTGAAAATGAAGGTACCTCTTGTCTCAGTTTTGGAATAAGTAAACGTTATCCAGAGACGTATTCTCATTTTTACTTTTACAAAGTTGACTTTGGTGGTTCTTTTTATGAAAATTTCCCCTTGCTTCTTTGTTTCAGTGTCAATTTTTTTGTTTTTACTTGAAGACTTTTTAAAACTTTCCCTTCCTGAACATTTTCCACTGGGTTTGAGCCCTGGATCTGCCTTTCAACTTGCTCCAGAACGCTGGCAGCACCGTCATCGCTAGCATAATAAATCATGGAACTATTACCCTTGTTCAGCATAAGCACCTTCTCCGCTCCCACAGAATTGCAATCGCTGCTGTCAGATTGTCTTCCCACAGCTCAAGCTCACATCACAGCCAGAGGAACTTTTTAATCCAGAAATCTGACACCACCAGTCCTGCTCTCCAGTTCCTTCCCCGGCCCCCCTCATGTTCAGAATGAAGAGCAGGTTGCTCAGCCTGACCTCCAGAGCCCACAAGACCTGGCCCCCGTTGCCTTCTCAGCCTCTGTCTCCCTGCATAGTTTCCCATTCTCTGGTCCTACCAAGTTGCTCATTGCTCCAAAACATGGCAGGTTCTCCCAAGCCTGTCTCCCTCATACCTCCTGCTTCCTTCACCTAGGGCAACATTCCCCTCTCTTCCATCAGGCTAATTCTATCCATTCCTTCCTTGGCTCACTATTACACTCAATTGTCCCTGTGTCACCTGCAAACACACGGGTAATAGCACTTGATAGACACACAGGTGTTTATCTAGAACATTCATCCTGTTTACTTCTGAACTGTGGTTCCCTATGTCATCTATGTCTAATTTCTTGGCTGGCTACTGGCCTATCGACCCCTGTTCTCTGGCTCTTTGGTCTTGACCTTTCCCATTGGACAGCTGACACTACGAAACTCGCTCTGAGAATCTGGTACATTTGCAGCCCCAGGTAAGAAATGCTTCCAAAGCTCTAGCGTCAGGCATAACCGACCCCTCACCCAGACACAAACACGCACACAAGCGCGCGCACGCACACATTTAACCCAGAAGAGGGAACACTAAGGAACACTGATATAATAACCATAGATGGTATCTATTGAGCACTTACAGCATGCCAGGCACTGCGCAAAGCACTTCAATTATCTTGTCCCCCATTGTCACATCAGGAAACTAGGTTCGTTAAGATGAAATAACTTGTCCTGTGCCACACAGCCTGTCAGTGATGGAACCACCAGGTCACGTGACTTCAGAGAGCTCGGCCGTCACCCCCAGAACAGTTTTCTGGGCCCGTGGGCCCTCACCTGTCACCACCGCATTTCACCTCTCCTCTGAGCTACCACAGTTACATTTGCATTTTGTACCCTGGGTTCTAATTGTGTGGACCTGTGTGTTTCCCAGACCAGACCATGAGCCTCCCAAAGGAAGGAGCCTGACTTTCATCCTGGAGCATACGTGCATATTCAAAATACAATGTCTCCCTCAGTGAGTGGCTGTGACCAGTGGTCCCGAAGTCTCTGCTGCCCTGGCTTTGCATACCCTCCTAACCATATCTATGTGTGCACCTGCCAGGGAGCAAAGCATAAAATGTGAGACCCCTACTAACCCTCTCTGATCAGTTCCTGTATGGTGGTGAGTTCACTTTCTGAACTGATTTGTAGCTGTCTTTTCAGGTTTATACTGTAAGCCACCTCAAATCTCTTGGGAAATAAAAGTGCGTTTATTTACAAATGAATACCCATTCATCTGGGAGATTAATAAAACCTAGAGCCGGGGATAGTGGCTCACATCTTAATCCCAACACTTTCGAAGGCCAAGGTGGGAGGATCCCTTGAAGCCAGGAGTTCAAGACTAGCCTGGTCAACATAGCAAGGCTTTGTCTTTACCAAAAATTTAAAAATGAACTGGGTGCGGTGGCAGCAGGCCTGTAGTCCTACCTACTTGGGAGGCTGAGGCAGGAGGATCACTTGGGCCCGGGAGTTCAAAGCTGAAGTTTTTCATCCACTTCGCCAGTTGCCCATCAACTGGTGAATGGATTAATGAAATGTTCTGTACAACAGAATATTATTCAGTAAGAAAAAGGAATAAGGCTATGATCACACCACTGCAGTCCAGCCTGGGCAACAGAGCAAGAGACTGTCTCCAAAAAAAAAAAACAATAATCATGATGATGATAAGTTTTAAAGCTAAATAATCCATGATGGTCAGCTGCTTCACTTCTCCCCTCTCTCAGACAAAAGAACGAAGGTCTACATCAAACTTCGAAAACTGGTCTCTAAGTACGTTTTGCATTTTGATCCATATGACATTTCGGAGAGTCAATATTTTCAAATTGAGTGGACACACAGACATACACACACAGAGGGAGAGGAAAAAGAGAGAGAGAAAAGAGAGCAAAGAGAGAGAGAGAACGTATTGGTTCTGGTTCTACCGAAATGTTGAAACATCTAGCAGCCTCTGGGTATACACCCAAGAGAAACGAAAACCTCCATCTACAAAAACTTGTGTGTGAATGTTCATAGCAACAGCCTCAAAGTAGGAGCAGCTCAAATGTCCAGCAGCTGGTGAACGGATGAATGAAATGTTCTGGATCCATGCAGCAGAGTATCGTTTAGTAAGAAAAAGGAATGAAGTATTGATATATGGTGCAGCGTGAGTGAGCCTTGAAAAACCTTATACTAAATGAAAGAAGCAAGTTGTCAAAGGCCCAATATCGTATGATTCTATTCATATGAAATGTCCAGAAGAGGTGAATCTGCAGAGACAAGGAAGCATATTAGTGGCTGCCTGGGAGGAAAGGAGGAGTGGTGTGTGACTGCGAGGCGGTGCGGGATTTCTTTTTGGGGGTGATTCTAAAATTACAGGATGCTTCAAATGTTTTATCTTGTCTGAGTATCATAGCAAACCTATGAATTGCTTATTGTTATCCACATTTTTTTTTTTTTTTTGAGACAGAGTCTTGCTCTGTCACTGATGCTGGAGTGCAGTGGCGCAATCTTGGCTCACTGCAGCCTCCACCTCCTGGGTGCAAGTGATTCTCCTGCCTCAGCCTCCCAAGTAACTGGGATTACAGGCATCGGCCACCATGCCAGGCTAATTTTTGTATTTTTAATAGAGACAGGGTTTCACCATCGTGGCCAGGCTGGTCTCGATTTCCTGACCTCATCATCCACCCGCCTCGGCCTCCCAAAGTGCTGGGATTATCCACATTTGATAGATCTGCACATTCAGAAATGGAGTGGCCTATCCAGGGAGGTGAAATTTGAGCTCAGATTTTGTGACTTCGAATTCCACACTTCTTGATTTAGTATGAGATATTTCAAAAATACAGAAAAGTACAAAATCACATAACAGCCACATACCCACCGCTGAGATAAAACAGATGTCAACATTTTGCTGCATTTGCCCCGGAGCTCCCCCAACTCCTCCCACTGTGTCTTGATTGTGACAGCATATTTCCTTATCCAGTGCCAAATCTGCCATGCTGGAGAGGCTTGGTTGGCTCCCCCTGTCATGGAGGCTTCTTCTTCCTTCACTTTCAAATTAATGTTCACGGAGATTTCCTTGGTTCATAGGAACGGTATGAAAGAGAATTGAGATCCAAGGGAAGAATGATGTCGAAACACTTGAATGTATTTCTCTTAACATCTACCATCTGTATCAATCTTTCTCTCGATTTCTCTCTCTCTTTTATTTTTTGTAATAACTGGTTAATCCTCCTTTCAAAAGCTCCCTGAGGTTGTCCTGATTGTTTCATTGTAATGTTCATTATAATGGAATATAGCTGGATCAAGTAAGTGGACTTCAACCAAGGTCAGCAGTGGCGAGGTTGTGGTGGCCAGTGTTCGGTTGTCCTAGGACTGGTTGTGATAGGATCTACTCAGCACTTAGGCAAACAGCATGTTGTGTAGTGGAAAAATTGGAGACCCAGGACCACCTTTCCGTCATGTGTACAATGGGGATAATAACTCAGGCTGGACCCCTGCCCCATTATGGTCCAGATGTGCTCTACCACGCAGCACAGCTAAGGAAGAGTCACCCTGGGCCAGGAAATTCAACTCATTTCATGAGCTGAATGCAATCAGGAGAAAGAGGGCCAAGGAGCCAGCTCAAGGTGAGTCATTTGGCTCAAGAGAGCTTTGTCAGTGGTCCCAGCAACACACTCTGTTGCTAATAGCCATCTCATTTGATCTCCGCACTGATGCTCAAACCACAGATTTCCTGGGCCTGCAGCCTCCCAGGAAATGGAAACCAAACAACAACCGATGATTCATATTTCCCCTAAAGCGGCAAGAGAGAAACTACCTGCCGCAGAAACTGCAGCCACCTTTGGAAGCCCTGGCCTGACGTTCCTCCAGCCTCCTCTGCTGATGTGCAGGGGGCACCCCTGGCTGCCTGTCCTCTGGCTGGTTTCTCTCCAAAAGAGAATAGGTAAAGGAGGGGAGAGAAGAGGGGAGGAGAGAGGGGACCAGGGAGAAGAGGAGAGTTAACATTTACTTATTAGGTGCCAATTTTCGGACAGATTCTGACTGTATCCGCCACTTTGCATATATTATCTCATGTAACTTTCTTATAATACTGTGAAGCAGATATTAACTCCTACCTGCCATACTATACATTTCCTTATTTATTGGCTACTTCCCTCTCTAAATGGTATGCTCCAGGAAGGCAAGAGTTCATCGCTGTATCTCCACCTTCTAGAATGGTGCCTGGCACAAAATAACAAATAATAATTATAGGTAGCACTTATTTTATGCGGCATACTGTTTACATATTTTTATACACTAACTGAAGCAAATAATAACGATGAGGGTGATCACAACAGCATTTATCTTGTGCCAGACCCTGTTCTATTTTCATATAGTCACTCAATTATTTCTCACAACAATCCCAGTGACAGAGGAAGAACTATCTTCATTTTCCATATGAGAAAACTAAGGCATATAGAAAAATTTGACTTGCCCATTTCCCAGCAGTGACAGAGCCACAGAGTCAAGATTCAAATCGAGGCCACGAGCCTCTAGAGTCTTGGGTTTTTAACCGTAATACCATCTTGTCTTCTCACAAAGGATGCTGGAGAAGTATTTGTTGAATGAATGATCGTACCCATTTCACAGAAGAAGAAACTCATCTTTTTGCTAAGTTTCACGCTTGCAGGATCATAACCACAGCCTATAAAATTATTGTTATGTTATTGTGCTAAAATACACGCCACATAAAATTGACCATTTTAATCTTTTCTTTTTTGAGACGGAGTCTTGCCTCAGCTACCCAGGCTGGAGTGCAGTGGTGTGATCTTGGCTCACTGCAACCTCCACCACCGGGTTCAAGCAATTCTTCTGCCTCAGCCTCCCGAGTAGCTGGAACACAAGCAAGCACCACCATGCCCGGTTAATTTTTGTATTTTTAGTAGAGATGGGATTTCGCCATATTGGCCAGGCTGGTCTCAAACTCCCGACCTCATGATCCACCCGCCTCAGCCTCTCAAAGTGCTGGGATGACAGGTGTGAGCCCCTGTTCCTGGCTCATTTTAACCATTTTGAAGTGTACCGTTCTGTGGTATGAAGTAAATTTACTCACATTGTGATGCACGCATCAACACCATTCATCTCCTCTCCAGGACTTTTTCTTCTTCCCCAGCTACAACTCCGCATCCATTCAACCCCTCACTCCTATAAAATTCTTAGCAAGGAGAAATGCAGGAAGCCAGCTGTGGGGTCATCAGGGAGGAGGGGTTAAGAATTCCTGCCCTTGAAATTTGCTTCTTTTGTCATCTGTCATAAAGTTAGAAATTCTGCCATTAGGGAGTTATTCTTGAGGTTTTGAAAATCTTGGGGCTTTGAGAGCCCAGCCTTACACATAGATGGAGTATGTGTGGACGATCCAGGGAGGGTTCAAAGGGAAAACTGGAAGCCTGGCCCCAAGAACTCCTCTCACTATGACGTTCCCCTAGCTTGGAACTGCCATCATTCATTCGCTCCACAAATACTGATGCGTGCCCATTGTGTACCTGGCACTGTGGAGGCCTTGGGGCCCTGCTGATGAGCATTGTTGTTGAGGCCAGTGGGTAAACAGTGTGGCAGTCTCTGCTGTGGAAAGAGAGGTGCTCTATACTCTGGGAACACATCCAAGGGGTTCCAGGAATGCTTCCCAGGAGAAGCAACATCTAAGTCCAGACCTAAACTTTGAGCGGGGTTAGCTAGATGAAAGGGACAGCGGGGGAAAGGCAGGGAGAGAGCAAGAAGGGTTCCAGGAGAAAGCACTGTGTGTGTGTGTGTGTAAGACTAGAATGCAGATATCTAGGTGAGGAACTGCATGATGATCAAGAGGGAGGATAAGGCATGACCCGGAGAGGGTGGGGAGGGAGGAGGCTCCAGGGGTGCACAGACAAACACACGAAAAACTACTCAGCATCACTAATGATCAGGGAAATGCACATCAGAGCCACAGTGTGATGCCACCTTACTGCTGCAAGAATGGCCATAGGCAAAACATCAAAAAATAATAGATGTTGGTGTGGATGTGGTGAAAAGGGAACACTTTTACACTGTTGGTGGGAATATAAACTCAGACATATGGAAAGCAGTGTGGAGATTCCCAAAAGAACTGAAAGCAGACCTACTATTTGATCCGCCAATCCCACTACTGGGTATCTATCCAGAGGAAGAAAAAAGTCATTATGTGAAACAGATACTTGTACACACATGTTTATAGCAGCACAATTCACAACTGCAAAAATAGAAAACCAGCCCTAATGCCCATCAGTCAATGCGTGGATAAAGAAAATGTGGTATATATATACCATGGAATACTACTCAGCCATAAAAAGGAATGAAATAATGACATTCCCAGTAGTGTGGATGGAATTAGAGACTATTATTCTAAGTGAAGTAACTCAGGACTGAAAAACCAAACATTGCATGTTCTCGCTCATACGTGTGAACTAAGCTATGAGGATGCAAAGGCATAGGAATGATATAATGGACTTTGGGGACTTGGGGGAAGTGTTGGGGGGAGGGATAAAAGACTACACACTGGGTGCAGTGTACACTGCTTGGGGGATGGGCTTACAGTATCTGACAAATCACCACTAAAGAACTTATTCATATAACCCAACACCACCTGTTCCCCAAAAACCTATTGAAATCAAAAACATATATTTTAAAAAGTGGTGTACAGGATCCGACAGGCAGGCCTTGAAAACCAAATTAAGGAACTGGAACTTCATCCAGACAGCAACCAGGAGCCACAGGAGGATTGTAAGCCAGGAGGTACCATAATCAGATTTGCATTTCAAGAAATGTGGAGGATGGAAAGGAAGAAGGGCAATGCCAGTTGGTTTTGGAAGCCAGGCCAGAGGTGAGGGTGCTCTGAACCAAGAGAGGTGTGCAGACGAGGAACGGGGAAGATGAAAGTCACGAGCAATGCCTGGGCTTCCAGACTGATGACTGAATGGCTGGTGGTTTCATCCACCCATTTTCTGAGATAGGAGACCCTGGGAGAGCAGCTGATTCGGGTGGGAGCTGAATCAGTTCCAGTTCGGACAAGTTCAGGCAAGGGTTCTGCGAAATGAGCAAGGGAAGAGGTCGAGGATATGGGGAGAAGGGACTACTGGAATGATCCTTTCCTCTCTTGTTTGCAGGAACTAGAGACAGTGAGGAAAGAAAAGGTTGATAAGAGAACAAGTTAACCTCGGGATAACAAGTATTCACTAACAGGAGGGCGAGAAAATACACACGCATGTCAGAAACACGAAACGGTGTTGGAACACAGGACAATGCCACTGTGGGGCAATTCTTCTAGGTCAGCAGAAACTGAAAGTCTAGAGTTAACCTGGGATGGCTAGGGAGGGGAGAGGCAGAAAATCACTGGAAATGAGCTTTACAGTTCAGACCTGATGTGGAAATTTTAAGTTTCTTTATCACAGAGACTATTTCTCCATGGGCAACGCTGGCACAGATTTGGCCCTTTCAAAAACCTGGCAAGTGGTTTCTTTTTGGAGGTGTTGAACATGTCCTGGAATCAGATGGTGATGGTGGTTGCACAACCTTGGGAATGTACTAAAAACCACTGAATTGTAAACTTTGAAAGAGTGAATTATATGATATGTGAATTATATCTCAATTTTTAAAATTCTTAAAACACATGCACACAAATCCTGGCCAGAACCATTCAGTCTAGGTGATGCTGTGGCTCGTTTCTTCCTTCAATGCTTCTTGGGGACCCTGCGTCCTGTGATTCAATCCTGCTGTGGATGACAGAAGCCAGCACCATCTTCCCTCCAGCAACCTTTTCACATCAAGTTCTGCCAGTTCTCATTCTCACATTCACCTCTAGCATCTCTTCACCACCTCAAGGGCAGAGTCTGCAGACCTGGTGGGAGGTGTTTTTGCCATTGAGGGACTTAAAACGTTGTACAGAAAATAGGACTTTGGATGAAGTTAGAAAGCCCGTAGTCCTTATTTTTACAGTCAACAGTTACGATGCAAAACTTTAATTTTAGAAGATATTGTTGGCATTTTACTCTCTCTCTTAATGCTTTACTGACTATTTACTCATCATAATAACTCCTTGAAATGGTGGTATTATTATTCCAGGAGGTTACTGAGGTATAGAAAGATGACTAACTTTACCAAGGTCCACAACTGGTGGCAGAGCCCAGATTTAAACCCAAGCAATCATGGCCAGGTATGGTGACCCATACCTAAAATCTCAGAACTTTGGGAGGCTGAGGTGGAAGATCACCTGAGCCCAGGAGTTTGTGATCGGCCTGGGCAACAAAGGGAGACCCTGTGTCTACAAAAAAATAAGAAGAAATTAGCTGGGCATGGTGGCACATACCTGTGGTCCCAGCTATCTGGGAGGCTGAGGTGGGAGGATCACTTGAGCCCAGGAGGTCATGGCTGCAGTCAGCCGTGATTGCATCACTGTACTCCGAAGCAAGACTTTCTGTCTCAAAACAATAAAAAAAAAAAATCAGACCCAATGCTCACTGTACTACCCTCCCATATAATAGGTGCCCACAAATCTCATCTTCAGGTCTCAGATTAGTCATTATTTCATCTCAGGAGCCTCCATGACCCCTTAGTGTGATTAGGTACCTCTTGTCTATGGCCATCTAGTTTCTGTATTTCACCCCTCTCATGTTGTTTATCACATCAAGCTGTAAATTGCTTCTTTACCTGACTGTACCTAGTTTGTAAATGGTGTGAGTGCAGGGATCACATCCACCTTGTTCTCTAATGTATCCCCACGCCTGGTGTATGAATGTTGGTCTAAAATCAAATTGAACGAATAAACGAATGAGTATCTATTTACCATCTCTTACTCTCGAGATAATTTTCGGGGTCTCTCTACTCTGTAATTTCCCAAAAAGGCTTGGAAATTTGTTCTGCTTTGTCACCAATAATGCACATACTATAAAGCTCTCCTCCACTAATCAGTTTCTTTCCAAATGTTTGATGCTTTTCTCATTTTGTGACTCAGACTTGTTGACTGGTTTTTGCCTCTGGGATCTGTCCTCCTGGTTTTAATTGTGGTCCCAAACTTGTGGTGTAATTAGGATATTGGAGATGGAAAAAAAATGGTGTAACTTTTACTTAACTGGGTGACATAGCTGAATAGGTATTTCATAAATCCCTCTGTGGTACTCAAAAATAAAGAGCTTTAGCTCTGTTACAGTGACTCTTTGTCAAAAACATGTCATGTAACTCCCTTTACAGGTGCCAAAATTTTCCTCCCCAAGATGGTATCAGGGTAACTCCAAGGACCAGGTGGACTTTATCCTCATTTTCTATTTTCACTCCATGGCTTCATTGCAAAACCTCCCCACCCTTCTCCCACTTTTACCTCTACCTTCCATTTTCACCCTCAACACACATGATCTGCAATTTACAATCCCTGGAAGCAGAAAGTACACTGATATAAATCTCAATGCCTTTACAACGAGATTTAGGTAAACCGTTCTGTCATACCGTGGAGTGCAAACAGATGATATTTCTCTAACGTTCTAAACCAAGTTACACCTACTTCATGCCCTCCACTCAAAAGAGCCAAGAGTTGCCAAATCCCAGATGGTTTTTGTGGTTTATTCTTGCCCCCTGAGTCACACAAGAAACTCAAGGCTTACACAAATCAGAAATTTGCAGGGAGAGCCCTGGCCCTCCATCCATCATTTCAATGATACGCATGAGCTGCCAGTTACAAAATTCAATGCTAACTCTTCAACCTTCATCTTACTCCAACCATCAGCAGCACTGAACATGGTTGATTTCTCCTTTTTCCTCAAAAAACTTTCTTTCCCATTCTCTGGCTTGTCCTTCACTTTTTCTGACCACTTCTTCTCAGCAGTTTGCTGATTCCTCCTCATCTTCTCTAATTTCAAAGTTGGGGGTATCCTAGGCCTCCACTTTCGGCCTTCTTTTCTACCTTCACTCATTCTCTAGAGGAGCTCATCTTGTCCACAGCTCTAAACGCCATCAACCTACATTGATCATTTCCAAAGGAATCTCCAGTTCCAACTTCTTCCTTCAATGCTTGGCCCCTATAGGCTGCCTGCTTGACACCACCACTTACGTGTCCAATAGACAACTCAAATTCAACATATCTAAAACCTGATCTCCCCCTTCCCCCCAACCCAGCTTTCATCCTCACTCTTTCCTATCTCAATAAATGACAATTTCATTGACACTGTTTGCTTAGGCTAAAAAACTTGGAGTCATTCTTGACTATCAATTCCCTCTTTTTAAAAATCCCACATTCAATCCACAGCAAATTTGGTTGTCTCTTTTTAGAAATATATTTCTCAGTCAGGCACAGTGACTCATTGCTGTAATCCCCACACTTTAGGAGGTCAAAGTGGGTGAACCCAGTAGTTTGAGACCAGACTAGACAACATGGCTAAATCCTGTCTCTACAAAAACATACAAACATTATCCGGGAGTGGTGATATGCGCCTGTAATCCCAGCTACTTGGGAGGCTGAGGTAGGAGAATCGCTTGAACCCAGGAGGTGGTGGCTGCAGTGAGCTGAGATCTCACCACTGCACTCTAGCCTGGGCAACAGAGCAACAGAACCATACTGTCTCAAAAAAAAAAAAAGGGAAGAAAAGAAATATAATTTGGTCCACCCTAGTCCAAATCATCAGCATATTTTTGCTAAAAAGGGTCTATCTTGTTTCAGGTCCATTCTTATTCCCTTAGTCTGGTCTTCACCTAGTAGCCAGAATGATCCTTTGAAATCAAAACTCAGACTTTTATGCTCAAAATTATCTAATAGTTTTTCATTACTGTGAGAATAAAATGGAAGCCCTGCACAAGGATCTGCACAACACCTATATGATGTGGCTCTCTCTTTCTAGAACAGTCTTTCCCATGTGCCCCCATGGCTCCTTTCCTCCCCTTCTTCATGTCTTTATTCAAATGCAACCTTCTTTTCAGGCCCCTCCCCGACCACCCCACTCAGTAGGGTCTCCATACCCGTCTCTCTGTCCCCTTGCCAGCTTTCTTCTTCTTCATGGCCTTCAGCGTGATCTGTCATAAATTTATTTATCTCTGTACTGCCTGTCTACCTCCCCTAACAGGTAAGCTCGGTGAGAGAAGGGACTTCTCTGTTTTGTTCCCGGCTCTGTCCTTCACTCCTAAACAGGAACTGGCTCAGACCAAGGGCTGTGTTGAGTGAAGGAATGATCGGCCGCTGCTGCTACCTGTGGGATCAACCACATAAAGGTGGTAGCTGCTAGCGGCATCTCCCTCGCTGACCTCGGCCAAGTTTCCCGCATCTGCCCTGTTATGAGAAGCCCTCACAGCTTCCCGTACAGCCGCCTCATGCAATACCTGTGCCCTTTAGGGGTCCAACACTGACACAGAGCACAGGTCTCTGCCGCTTTCAGAACTGCCCACCCCACACCTCCTCCCTGACCTGCAGGTGAGAATTTCACCACCACCTTTCAAATGTGCACACACATTGCTTTACTTCTCCCCTGGAGGGGAGGAGAAGACTGAGAGACTGGTTGATGCCAACTTGGTAGGAAAGCTCTCTGCAGAAGAAGTGATCTAGAGTGACAGAAGTGTCGCTGATTCTAAGTTGTGTTCTCATGACGTAATTAGAAAGTACCTTCTGAAAGTACTACTTTTATGGAAAAAAAATAAGCTGTTAAAAAAGGAAATTATAGCTTAATTTAATTGGGAAAATGGGCAATTGACAGAGACCATTTCCCTAACACATATATGTGCTAGTATTTTAACTTTTTAAAAAATGTACTTCTATATTTTGTAATATAAAAATGTCTGTTTTAAATTTAGAATGTTATACGTTCCAAAAGTATGCAGCCAAATCAATCAGATCAAACTATTTTACCTGGAGTTTGGTACTGGTTTTTACTTCTCTGATTCTGTATGAGAAAAATAAAGACAATTGAATTTCCGAAAAGTAAAAATAAATAAATAAAAATAAACTCTAGAGGCAGACCAGGCACGGTGGCTCATGCCTCTAATCCCAGCACTTTGGGAGGTTGAGGTGGATGGATCACTTGAGGTCAGGAGTTCGAGACAGGCCTGGCCAATATGGCGAAACACTGTCTCTACTAAAAATATAAAAATTAGGCAGGCATGATGGTGCATGCCTGTAATCCCAGCTACTCGGGAGGCTAAGGCACGAGAATCACTTGAACCTGGGAAGGGGAGGTTGCAGTGAGCCAAGATTGTACCAATGCACTCCAGCCTGGGTGACAGAGCGAGACTCCATCTCAAAAATAAAAATAAAATTCTGGGGCAAACTGCTAAGGTCCAAATCCTGGTCACTGAACAATGGTGAGGCTTGGGGCAAGTTTCTTAACCTCTCTGTGTCTTTGTGTCCTCATCTTCAAAATAGAGATGATAGTAAGAGTCTCATCCTTATGGATCTGTTGTGAGGACAAGTTAATCTATGTTAAGTGCTTAGAATCATACTTAGCAAACGTGTTCACTATTATTTTTGTAAGATGTCAGTTTCTTCCTTAAGGAGGTGAGCTAGGGAGTAAGAGATGGGGTTTTTTTCTCCCCTAGGTATTCTACACTACAAGAAGGAAGGAAAGGGGGAAGAAGGAGGGAAGGAAGGGAAGAAGGAAGGAAAGGAAGAGGGAAGGGAGGAAGGAGGGAAGGAAGGGAAGAAGGAAGGAAGGGAAGAGGGAAGGGAGGGAGGAGGGAAAGAAGGAAGGGAGGAAGGAAGGGAGGAAGGAAGGAAGGGAGGGAGGGAAGAAGGGAGGGAGGGGAAAAAGAGAAGTGAGGAAAATGAAAAAGAACAGGGAGGTAAGGAGGAATAAAAGCTAATGCTGTGCAAGCAACGGACAGATACACAAAATAATTTCTCATTAAACCCCCTGTTAATGCAGATAGAGTAAAATGTCACATAAAGGAAATTCATATTGAGGAGAGATGGACTTTATAACCCTCAGAGCTTCTGTTACCCTTGAGTTGAAGATTACTGTAGAATTGCTGTGAGGAATAAGTTCTCTTTTTCACCAAAGACTGCCTGGATGCTTATCAGGTGCCAGGGCTGCGAACACCAAGCAAGACACAGGTTAACCACAGCCAAGCACAATGTCAAGCTTGAAGTGCATGCCTAATGAATGTAACTATTATTCTCAAAGTGAAATTGTTTTAGCCTGGGGGAGCAGGTAAGGAGGGAGTCCTGAAATTAATAGTATTAATTGAATTCTTTCTAAAATCCCTGCCCATTCTCACTTGCAAAGTTTTCTACATACAATCTTGCCTCCTCCAGCAGCCTTCTCTGTGCATAACTGGCTTTGCCCAGGATCTTGGCACAGGAGAAGACTGAGCAGAGAAGGGGCCTGTGAGAGCCAGGGGTCCACACACACAGCCCCCTAGGGATTTCCTGCTTCCTGCCACCAGCGCACTGGGCCATCCAGGGAGGGCATGGCGTCTTAGGTGTGAGCTGGGAAGGGCAGGGGTCCCAAGGGGCGCATTCATGGATATGCAGCATGGTTCCCGGCCAGCAGTGTTTGCTACAGCTGGCTCCGTGGGCAGGTGGGAGCTGGCCAAAGGGGTGTCTGGCCAAGGCACACAGAGTTTGGAGAGGCACCGTGGGGAGACCTGTGCCCCAAACAGGCCCATGGCTGTGTGTCCATGGGGAATCCATGGGACTCAGCCCAACCTGGAAAGAAGGCTTGATTGATTTTCTTCTAAGGCACTGTCCTGCAGGACTTCCCCATCACAAGCATCGCTGAACCTACAGACCCACCATAACCCCGACATGCTTTCATCTCAAAGTGAGGAGGTCATCAGCAGCAATGGCGCCACCGAGGTTGGCCTTTAAGTCATTGCTTCATTGCCTCACTCTACCTGAGAACATCCATCAGACCAACTGGACCAGGATTTATTGTGCCTGACAGTCAGGACCCTGACGTTCCGGTCCTGATGCTATCTCTGTCCTGCTGCCTGGTCTTAGCTGTTGTTTAACCACTTAACCTCAATGGGCCTTAAAATGAAGCCAGATGATCAAGTAATCAGGGTCTCGCTCTACCGCCCAGGCTGGAGTGCAGTGGTGTGATCACAGCTCACTGCAGCTTCAACCTCCCAGGCTCAAGCAGCCCTCCTGCCTCAGCCTCCTGAATAGCTGGGACCACAGGTGCGTGCCACGATGCCCGGCTAATTTTTGTATTTTTCGTAGAGATGGGAGTCTCACCATATTTCCCAAACTGGTCTTAAACTCCTGGACTCAAGTGATCCTTCCGCCTTGGCCTCCCAAAACACCGGGATTATAGGTGTGAGCCACTACGCCTAGCTGAAGTCAGTGATTTTTTTTCTTTAATGTGAAAGAAATAGAATGCATAGTTTTTGCACTCAAGAAATCTAGCAAAGGAAGTTGTCCCCACACCAATGAAAGAGGTGATAGCCTTTGAAGACAGGACACACTGAATCTGCTCAGTAAAGACTGTCAGAGTTCAGGAAATGATTTGCAGAGGAAGGTGCCCTACTGGTCCTTGGGGAGAGGTCATTGCAGTCCAGGCGTCTGTGCAGTTACACAATGTGCTTATGAGCCTGGGTGGCCCTTCTAGCCATCAGCTGTGGATGGGACTGCTGGTGGGGACCCTGGTAGATGTGGGCTTGCAGAGGCGCAGCACACTGAGATGAGATGATCTGGGTGAGGCTCACTGTTGTGTCCAAGTTAGAAGTGACACAGCTCAGCAGTGGGACACACAAGGGAAATCCCAAACTTTTACCAGCTATGAGACGTCTGGCCTCAGTTTTCTTTTTTTTTCTTTTTTTTTTTATTGTACTTTAGGTTCTGGGGGTACATGGGCAGATCATGCAGGATTGTAGCATAGATACATTCATGGCAAGGTGGTTGGTTGCCACCATCCCCCCCATCACCTATACCTGGCGTTTCTCCCCCACATTATCCCCTCCCCCCACCCTCCCTACCACTATCCCTCCCCTACCTGTCCCCCAATGGACCCTGGTGTGTGATGCTCCCCCTCTGTGTCCACGTGCTCTCATTGTTCAACATCCGCCTACGAGTGAGAACATGCGGTGTTTGATTTTCTGTTCTTGTGTCAGTTTGCTGAGAATGATGGTTTTCTTAGCATGAAAATAGCGCTGCTCATAAAATGGTTGTGAGGGTTCAATAAAATGCAGCATACAAAGTGCTTAGCGTAAAGCATGGTACACAGTAAGTGCTCAATAAACGTTCAGTAGCCTCTTTTATTACCGTTAGAATGTGCCCTGGCACATTCTTCTGAGTTGGGCTAAATATAGCCTCACCCCCTGCGCTCATTTCACTGGAGACACCGGTCAGAAAACTGTGAGAATCTGGCAAGTGCAGAGTTGGCCACCTTTCCAAAGGGACGTGCCAAGGTCCTGGCCTCCGCGCCAGGGGCCACGTGGCTGGAAGGAGCCGTCTCTGGGAGCAGAGTTATGACTGCAGGATAGAGGAGGGGCTTGGTTAGGGGCCCAGGGCTCCCGTTGGCCACCAGGAGCACAGGGAGGGGGTGAGCCAGCAGGTTCTCAGAACAGGCATGCAGTGACAGCTCTTGGCTCGGTCTTTCTCAAGCAGTGGCAGGTGTGCACTTATCTTTAGCAAGGAGAAGGGACGTGGGAGCAGCTCCGGCCCTATGCCATCTTTCACCGCCAGCTGCCAGTGTGGAGTATAGGACGCTGCCTCACCCTCTGCACGTTATAGAAGAACCCAGACACAGATGATGGAGGGCCCACGAGGCTGGATTAGCAGCTGCAGTTCTGGAGTCAGACTCCTGGGGTGACAACGTGGGGTTCCTTTTTAGCTTTTCTTATTGCCGTCTTCTTGCCCCACTGCACAGTCCTACATTGCTGCAGTTGTCAGACTTTCAAATGGGAGCTGGGTGGCATGGCGTGAGCCTGTAATCCCAGCTACCTGGGAGGTGGGGGTTCCAGACAAGCCTGGGCAACATAGAGACCCCATCTAAAAAAAAAAATTTTTTTTTGAGACGGAGTCTTACTCTATTGCCCAGGCTGGAGTGCAGTAGTACAATCTTGGCTCACTGTAACCTCCGCCTCCCAGTTTCAAGCAATTCATCCGCCTCAGCCTCCTGAGTAGCTGGGATTACAGGCATGTGCGACTACTCCTGGCTAATTTTTGTATTTTTAATAGAGACGGGGTTTCACCATTTTGGCCAGATTGGTCTCAAACTCCTGACCTCAAGTGATGTGCCCACTTTATCCCTCCCAAAGTGTTGGGATTACAGGTGTAATCCACAGTGCCCAGCCTAAAAAAAAATTTTTAAGAAAAAAAAAGGGCAGGGCGCCGTGGCTTACAGCTGTAATCCCAGCACTTTGGGAGGCCAAGGAGAGTGGATCACCTGAGATGAGAAGTTTGAGACCAGCCTGACCAACATGGAGAAACCCTGTCTCTACTAAAAATACAAAATTAGCCAGGCATGGTGGCACATGCCTGTAATCCCAGCTACTCGGGAAGCTGAGGCAGGAAAATTACTTGAACCCGGGAGGCGGAGGTTGTGGTAAGCTGAGATCGTGCCATCACACTCCAGCCTGGGCAACAAGAGTGAAACTCCGTCTCAAAAAAAAAAAAAAAAAAAACTTCTAAATGAAACTCAAAGCCAAAATTACAAAGAATAAGTAACCCATTCAGTCTGTTAAGTTGAATACATATCATATATGCATATTTTCTTTATAAATTGCACGTAGATAAACATGCGGCATGTAGTCTTATACTTAAAATAAATGGATACTATGGTAGTCTCCATGAAAACACTAAAAGCTTTACTACTTTTCTGACACACCCAATGGCCACTACTGCCTCCCCCTTCTCCCCCAAAATGAAAAGATTTAGAACATTCTAATGTAGACAGTTCCATGGTGGCTGCAATGATTCTTTTCTTTCAAAGCAGTGGTTTGCATTTACCAAGATTGATTTATTTTTGTTTCGTGTTTTTTCACCCTTGGCGTGACAAGTCTTGGTGATAACTTCAGCAAGAGGAGGGACTGTGACTAGCCTTGGGAAATTAGAAGTTGCTTCAAATGGTCTTCTTCCTCCATGGGTCCAGATTTCTTCCTCTTCCTTCCCGGGAGCTAACTGTGGCACTCTGCTTTCCGCGAGTTTATGCGTAACTTCCTTTGCTGTGGAGCCAGGCTCTAGGTTAACTTCTGGAAGTATCTTTGGAAAGTAATTCTCAGGCACAACTCCAAGAAAAGAGACACACGGTGAGGAACTGACATAATTTTTTAACACCACAACCAGCATATTTCTGCAGGCAACAGCAGCCAAAATGGGTTGCCAAGACCAATATTGATTTAGTCTTTCATCCAATCAACAAATGCCATTGTTTATAAGATATAATTTTTCTTGGTTAAAGTTCAAAGTTAAACTCCAAGGATTTTCAAAACTATAAAAATGAGAGGCTTTCATACCCTCAAAAAAAAAAATCCTGGCCAGTTTTCCTCCTTCATGGGTTTTCGCAGTCACTACGAGAAACACAGCCAAGAAAACATTTTTTTGGTCTTTTTTTTTTTTCTGAATTCGGGCAGTTTTTTAAAGCAGGATTGTACTAAATATCTATGTAAAAGTCCCCTAAAATTCTGTACCTGTTCTGAAAATCACGAACGCCAGTTGCACAGGTGACTAAGGCCTGCTTTTCTGCCCCAGAGCTGCCCACCTGCAGAATTCCATAAATCAGTTTCCCCTTTCCAGGTTTAGATTCAAGCCGTCTCTCCTTTCCCACCTCTCCTTTTAATATGGAAATGACAGAGTTTTACTAAGCCCCTGGAGTAAGGCACAGGGTTTTGTGGTTCACGTCTGATTCTGAAATGGAAAACCTTAGCAAATAAATGGTGAGCAGATGGTGCTTTGTAAACCAGTTCCTCATGATTCTTCTAGATCCACTTCTGGGAGCTGCTGTCAGCCGTGAGCAAGCCGGGTTTGGGCTGCAGAACCAAAGTGGGATAATAATGAGATTTGTGAGCTGGTAAGTTGGGCAGTGTCTTGTTTTTTAAAAAATAAAAAAGCAACAACAACAACAAAAAAAAACAGGGTTAACAGAGGTCACACCTCCTTCTCCATGTCAGCCTTCCCCGAAATGCACCTTGCCAAGTAGACTGTACACACACGGTGGTGATTGATGGATTGATTGGTTCATTTTGGATGCCAACATTGACTGATTCATTCCTATGGAGATGTCTTAATTCACTTTTCTAGTTTGGAGAAAATGTGAGCTAAGAATAAAGGTGAGCATTTGCTCTGGACACCGAGGTGTGTTGAGCTCCTATCCTATGCCAAGCTCTTGTTTAGGCACTTGGGATACGTCCCTGAATACAACAGAGAAGCAATGGGAGCTGATGCTCTGCTGCGGGGAGGGAGTAAACTGCCAACAATGATTGCATTTTTAGAGGAGATTGCATTTTTGAGTCTGTTTATACGTGATCACAGAGAAGTCAGGCAAGTCATGACTCTGCACTTGGACACAGCAATGGGATTCCGGAAACCACAGCAACACACCAAACGCATGAGCCAGCAGGAGGCCAGGAACTGAGAAGCTCATTTTGAGCAGAGACATGCAATACCAGCACTGACAGCTCACACCTGTATGGAGCTCTCCAGTTTGCCAAGAGCTTTCCACAGACACTGCTTCCTATGGTCCTCACAATTGCCCTGCCAGATGGGCAGTCATTAGCCTTTCAGTCCTGTAGATTAGGAAACTGGGGTTTCAAGACCAAGAATGACTTGCACAAGGTCATGCAACCCACATCACAGGGCTGGGCTTTAAGCGCCGCAGAATAATAGCAACAGTGTTTGCTATAAGTGTTTCCTACATGCTTGGTGCTGTGCTGAGTGCTCTATATGAAGCAATCCATTTCAGTCCTTAAAACATCCCATTGAGATAGATACAATGATTTTCCCATCTTACAGATGACATATTTGAAGTACAGAGTGGTTGAGTCATTTACCTAAGTTCCCACTGATAAAAAGTGGCAGAAGTTTGGATTCAAACCCAGGTCATGCAACCTCCTGAAATGGTAGCTACAGATCTGGGCCCAAGGGCACTGCACTCTCTCAAGTGCAGAAGAGAAGGCTGATCCATTGATAGACTGGCCAGGAACACATGAATAGCCACACAGCCAGAGATGTCACCATCTGTCACAAAGAACAATAGTCTTTCTGTGCTAATGATGTATTTCAAGAGTGATAATGACATCAAGTAAGAGGGAGACAAACTGAAAGGATTTTTAAATTGTCTGGAGATCCCTTTGCCACAAGCCAAATATCCTATTATGGTGAAGCCAGTTTATCTGCTGCTCGTTTGAATGAATAGACCGTGATTTGCACAATTTTCTTGATTAATTTTGACCACCCTGTGATCTCTCTTTTCTCAGCCTTCACAAGACAATATTACATGTAAATAGATGTTGCTTCTTTGTACTCTTACATAGGTTGTCCACGGGTGCCCAGACTGTCTCCCCCAGACAAATTATAAGACACTCAGTGACTGAGAACTCTGTCATATGCCTTCCTCGGCCCGTAAGCCCTAAGCTAGGATGGCAGGGATAAGATGGTAGATATTCAATATTTGTTGAATGCCTAAATTATAGTCTTCGGTTGAATTCTCAAGTTACTTCTGCAGAAGTATTTGTGCTTGCTCCTTACTCATTTTTTGTTTTGTTGCAGCTAGAACTGTAAATTTTCAAATAATGACAGTATGCTAGGAAATGTTTAACCACCAGCATCACAGAAAAAAAATACTTACGTATATGTATAAAAGCATTTACGATAGTAAAAATACTCTCAAGATGGCCTATTTCAAGCTACCAGCATGATGTCAACTGGCTTGCAAAATGCCTGAAAGTTAAAAGGCTGATTCGATGAAGTTGGTGTGGGTGGCTCTGAAACACTGCAGTTTCTTCCAAAATATGATATTTGCTGAATGTGGTGACTTTTGGTTTTCTGTCTCAATAAAGGTTTTCTTAGTGAAGGATTATACCCAGGTTTGCCTAAAATACAAGATTTTTGGTTTGCGTTTATGATAATTTGAAAAACAAACCTAGCAATGCAGCAATGACTTACTCAGTCACTCCAGGGTCAAGCTGTGGAAAAAGTTTTGTGTTTAAATTAATGAAGCTTAAAAAAAAAAATCAAAATGTAAGCCAATTTGTTTTTTAAGCCAATCAAACAATCAAGCGACATTCTATCTCCTATCTTCTTTCTTCCTTTTTCCTTTCCTCCTCCTTCCCTCTCTTTTTTCCTTTCTTTTTCTTTCCCGTTACCTCACCTCCTGTCCCATTCATACCATGTTCATTTTGGGTGGGAGGTTTTGCTCTTAACTTATGGCAACGTTTCCGGGTTAAGAAAACACTTTCAAGACCAACAATCTTGCTGACCTAAACCCACATGAGGACCCACTGTAGAGTTTTAAACAACTATTGGATTGATTTTGCTTTTAGCCAATCTTCCAGGAAGGTTTTCTTCTTCTACTTCAGCTTTTCATTCAGAATTCCTAATATGTCCTTAATGGAATACAAAACCACAATCATTTTAGAGGATAAAAGATAACTCTCAACACAGATCCAAGAGCTTGACAGCGTTCTACAGCTAGGCATGTATTCTTCCCTGAATTTAGATTGTAACTGCCGGTTCTCTCCCCTTCCCCACAGGGCTAACCCCTCCTCTTCACTAAACCTCTAGTCGGCCGGGCATGGAGGCTCTTGCCTGTAATCCCAGCACTTAGGGAGGCTGAGGTGGGTGGATCATGAGGTCAGGAGTTTGAGACCAGCCCGGCCAATATGGTGAAACCCCATCTCTACTAAAAATACAAAAATTAGCCGGGTGTGGTGGTGTGTGCCTATAATCTCAGCTACTCGGGAGGCTGAGGCAGAAGAATTACTTGCAATCCAGAGGTTGCAGTGAGCCAAGATCTCGCCACTGCATTCCAGCCTGGGCAACAAGAAAGACTCCGTCTCAAAAACAAAACAAAACAAAAAAAACCCCTCTAGTTAGGAGAATTTCTATTTGGTGTGTGAGTTGAGGGAGGGAGAGGAGGTTTAGGTCTATCCATACGTAGAAACTAGCTCCTTTACAACTTCTCTGATAGGGCCTACCTGGGTGCAGAGAGCAGTAGAAGGCAATCACATCAATTCAAAGCCATTCCCGTTGTGTCAAAAACCATTGTTAATGTCATTTAAAAGAAGCTATATGACATTAACTGTTTTTCAAAAGGAAGGTAACTAAGAACATTTTTATTTCAAATATCAATGGGGCTTTTCATTAAATTTATCATGGCAAAACTCACTTGTTCTTCATTACACTCGTTCTCAAACCCTTAAGCCAGCTTGCTTTCTCTTTCTTTTTTTCTGCGTGTCTGGCTGTTTTATTGGTGTGCCAACGAAAAGCCTAGTTATGGGTACTTTCAACCGAAGAGCCTGCACGAAGCTTTTTCTGAAGTACTTGGCATTCTCCACTTGGTTTTGTATTGTGATATTTTTTTCTCCTTAAGTAGTCCATAAGCTTCTTGTAAGCAGAAGCAAAGCATTTCATTTTCCCCCATACAGACCCTGTGCTTTGCAGAGCACAGGTGTATGGACTCCCATAAGTTTCAAAGCTAGAGTGGTCATTGGTGAGATTTTCCAACCCAGGTTATTGTTCTTTTGATTCATGGAAATAGCCTTACTCAAGGTGTCTGTGAACTCTCTGAAATTATATACAGTACCATATGCAGGTGTATGCATGCAATGTACATATGCCTAGTAGCACTTTTCTGGGGACAAATGTTCATCAGATTTTTTTTTTTTTTTTTTTTTTTGAGACAGAGTCTCACTCTGAACTCACGCTAAAGTGCAGCGGCATGATCTCTACTCACTGCAACTCCGTGTCCTGGGTTCAATCCATTCTCCTGCCTCAGCCTCCCAAATAGCTGGGATTACAGGTGCCCACCACTGCACCTGGCTAATTTTTGTATTTTTAGTAGAGACAGGGTTTCACAATGCTGGCCAGGCTAGTCTCGAACTCCTGACCTCAGGTGATCCACCCGCCTCTGCCTCCCAAAGTTGTGAGATTACAGATGTGGGCCACTGCACCCAAGGCCCACACAGCCCCAGAGACAGTGCTGTGAGTGCTGTCTTCAGTAAGCCTCTAGGGAATTGGGAACTATTAGAGAGAGAGGAATGGAGTCCCAGAGAGATTAGATATTTACCCAATAAATAATCATTGTATCTCTACAGGGATGGTTTGTTATTTACTCATTTATATTTGAGATGTATTTCACATACCATAGATTTACCTCTGCAAATGGGTGAATTCGGTAGTTTTTAATATATTCATAACGTTGCGCAGCCATCACCCATTTCCCATAAGCATGACTTATCGAGAGCCTTCGTGCCAAGCACCATCCTTAGTGCAGTGGATATAGCAGTGGGAACATGAGGGACAACATGTCTGCCCTCCAGAAACTCACCTTCCATTGGGATAGACAGCAAACAAGGAATCAAATAATTATACCCTATATGTTATAGGTTAAATTGTGGCCCTCTCAAAATTCAGATGTTGAAGTCTGAACCTCTAATGCTGCTTCGTATGATATTATTTAGAAATAGAGTCATTGTAGCTGTAATTACTTCAGATGAGATCGTACGGAGTAGGGTGGACCCCAATGCAGTGTGACAGTGTCCTTAGGAAAAGGGGAAATTTGGACACAGGGTGAAGGCCACGTGAAGACGAAGGCAGAGAAGGGGGTGATGCGCCAGGCGCCAAGGATCACCAAAGACTGCCAGCGAGCACAGAAGCCGGGGAAGGGCGGGAACAGGGCACCCCTCTCAGCCCTCGGAAGGAACCAGCCCTGCTGATGCCCTGATCTTGGATTTCTAGTCACTCAGTTTGTAGCACTTTTTGTTACAACAGCCCTAGCAAACTAATACACACCTCACTTCAGCTTGTGATCCTCCCACTATAATGGAAATTTCAATACCCCATATGGTGGATGGGAAAAGTGTCTAATTTTACTGTTAACACAAGGTGGTCAGGGAAGGTGTGATATTATTTTATTTACACACACACACACACACACACACACACACACACACATATGCAGGTTTCTATCCATGGTTCCTGGCTTATAACTTCCATAGTTCTTGTTACAGTCTATTATTATGTTATTATAATATTGGGGCATTTTAAGCCTCAGAAACAGGCCTCAGAAAACAAAATCTCCCTTCTCATCTTCCCCTGCCCTTTTTTTTTTTTTTTTTTTTTGAGACGAAGTCTCACTCTGTCACCCAGGCTAGAGTGCAGTGGCGTGATCTTGGCTCACTGCAATCTCCACCTCCCAGGTTCAAATGATTCCTGCCTTCCTTTTTCACATACTCCTTTTTCTCCTCAAGGCAGGACTTTAATCTTTCACTGCCTTTCTGCCTTGGAGCTAGCTATAAAGAAATTCTCTGACCTACCTTGTCTGATTGTAGTCATAAGACCTTCATTTCAGAAGGGGTTTCGCCCCACAGCGGAAAGGAATGTGGCACAGGGAGGCCAAGCAGAATCTAAACAGACAGGCTTTGCTGGGTTTCCCCCATCTGGTCTTTCAGTATGAGATCATACCATTTTTATCCAGTTACATTTCTACATTATTGTCCACCCTTCAATCACGCCCTTTATGGAAGTCTCCATAAAAGGCCCAAGAGGACAGGGTACAGGAGCTTCTGGACAGCTGAAGTCCTGGAGGCTGCAGGAAGGTGAACAAGAACTCATCCCCGTAAGTCAGGAGTGGGGCACATCCCAGCTTAGCAGGAACGGAAGCTCCTGCGCTCGGGACGTTCCAGGCCTCGTACTATGTGTCACTTCTTCCAGCTATTTATATCCTTTAAAATGTCCTTTATAATAAACTGGTAAACATAAGTGTTACTTGAGTTCTGTGAGCTACTCTCACAAACTAATCAACCCTAAAGGATAGGGCATGAGAACTCCAACTTGAAGTCAATCGGTCAGAAGTTCCACAGGTCCTGAAGCAACAGAACATTTCTATCCCAGGGGGCTAGCATCAGAATCGCACTGGACTGGGGGACACCCAGCTGGTGTCTGCTGCAGAATTGATTGCTTGCTTGCTGGTGGGAAGAAAATCCTCTACATTTCATCACCAAAGTCCTCTGTGTTCACTGTTATGATCTGAGAGCAGAGAAAAAACTGTTGATTGGTTTTTATTCCTCTGAGAATAAGCCTGACTCAGGAAAATGAGAAGGAGTCAGGTGTTTGAAAGTCATAAAAGAGCATTCCTGACACAGGACACAGTAAATGCAAATGCCCGAGGCAGGAATGAGATGAGAAGATTAGAAGAACAGCAGATGCTGAGTAAGGCTACACAGGAGTCTTGGGGGAGAGCGGCTCCCCATAAGAATGGAAAGGTAGGCGGGGCTAGACCTAGCATGGCCCAGGAGGTCATGGAAATGGGCTTGGATTTGCTTCTAACTGCAATGAAAAGCCACCGAAGGATTTCACACAGGAGACTGCCAGGATCAGATTTATTCCTGGAAAGGTGACTCTGGCTGTGGGATGGAGACTAGGTTGTAAGAGAACAGCTGTGACTTTATGGGAAGAGGCCACTGCAGAAGTCCAGGAGGGAGATGCTGGCAGCTCGAACTCCAGCGGAGGCTTGGAGCTGGACAGTGGCAGACCACCCCAAAAGGCGTTCTGAAAATAGATTCGACAGGATTTGCAGATGAGGGTGACGGAAAGGAGAAATTAGGGGATGGAGGTATCACTTTCCAAAATGGAAGAACTAAAAACAAACTAATCCCAGCACTCTGGGAGGCCAAGGTGGGAGGATCACTGAAGCTCAGGAGCTCAAGATCAGCCTGGGCAACATAGAGAGACCTCATTGCTAGGAAGCGTGGATGGAAGGAAGGAACAGAGGGAGAGAGAAAGGGAGAAAGAGAGAGAAAGAAAGAAAGAAGAAGAGAAAGAAAGAGAAAAGAAAGAGAGAGAGAAAGGAAGGAAAGAGAGAGAAAGAAAGAAAGAGAGAGAAAGAAAGAAAAGAGAGAAAGGAAGGAAGGAGAGAGAAAGAATGAAAAAGAAAGAGAGAGAAAAGAAAGAAAAAGAGAAAAGAAAGAAAGAAACGAAGGAAGAAAAAGGAAGGAAGGAGAGAGAAAGAAAGAAAAGAAAAGAAGAGAAAGAAAAGAGAGAAAGGAAGCAAGGAAGGAAGGAGAGAGAGAAAAGAAAAGAAAGAAAAGAAAGAGAGAGAAAGAAAAGAAAAGAGAGAGAGAAAGAAAGAAAGAGAAAGGAAGGAAGAAAGGAAGGAAGGAAGGAAAGAGACTAAAAGAAAAGAGAGAGAAAGAAATAAAGAAAAGAGAAAAGAAAGAAAGAAAGAGAGAAACAAAAGGAAGAAAAGGAAGGAAGGAGAGAGAAAGAAAGAAAAGAGAGAGAGAAAGAAAGAAAAGAAAAGAAAGAAAGAAAGAAAAGAGAGAGAGAAAGAAAGAAAGAGAGAAAGAAAGAAAGAAAAGAAGAGAGAGAAAAGGAAGAAAGAGAAAGGAAGGAAGGAAGGAGAGAGAGAGAGAGAGGGCAGTGATGACAATGCAGCACAACAACACAGGAGCGAATTTCAGGGAGAAACTAAGTCCTGTACAGTTTGAAGGACTCTCACGGATGCTAAGTTATATTTGTTAATTGACCGAACTGTTTTTAAATACACAACTACCTATCTGGAAGTGAATGATTTTGCGGCAAGAACATTTCTAGATTTCAGAACATGTCCTGAGATAATAGGAGACACACTGGAGTGTCACGAAAACAGGGCCCTCTCACTCTAGGGCCCCTCCTCTAAGGGGAGAGTGACACCCATACATTGAAGGCGCCTCTAGAAATTGCTATCCTTTCGCACCTCAGTTCATCTCCTCACTCCTGCCTCCCCCTATCCTTCCCACCCCCTCGCCAGTCTCTGGATTGAATTCGTTCAGTGCTGGGCAGCACATTGGGAGTAGGGGGTCCAGCACTGCGTTGGCTTCCTAGGGCTGATGTAACAAATGATCACCAGCTAAGTGCCTTAAAACAACAGAAACTTGGCCGGGCATGGAGGCTCATGCCTATAATCCCAGCACTTTGGGAGGCTGAGGTAGGCAAATCATGAGGTCAGGAGTTCGAGACCAGACTGGCCAACATAGTGAAACCCCGTCTCTACTAAAAATACAAAAAAATTAGCCGGGCGTGGTGGCAGGCACCTGTAATCCCAGCTACTTGGGAGGCTGAGGCAGGAGAATCGCTTGAACCCAGGAGGCAGAGGTTGCAGTGAGCTGAGATCACACCACTGTATTCCAGCCCAGGCAACAGTGCAAAACTCCATCTTAAAACAAACAAACAAACAAACAAACAAACAAAACCAGAAATGTATTCTGTCAAAGTTCTGGAGGCCAGAAGTCTAAAACAAGGTGTCATCAGGGCCGCCCTCGTCCCTATCTCCCACAGCCCCCGGGGAAGTCCAGTTCCTGCCTCTTAGCTTCTAGCGGCTCCACGTGCTTTTGGGCTCATGGCTGCATGGCTTTAATCTCTGCGGCCGTCATCACATGGCCTTCTGCTCTGCCTTTCTCTTATAAGGACACTTGTCACTGGACTTAAGGCTTACCTGGATAATCTAAGATGAACTCATCAGGATATCTTTAAGTTAATTACTCTTGGAAAGACTCTTTTTGCAAATAAGGTCACATTCTCAGGTACTAGACGAGCATATCATTTGGGGAGGGGGGCACCATTCCACCCACTACGAGTAATGAATGAGAGATTTGCTCCTTCTTCTCATGGGATAGTAACTGAGACCCAACGGGTGCATGTGAACGAGCAGAGTGAAGGACAGAGGGAGAGCCTTCAGAGATGCTGGCAGATTTGAAGACCTTGAAGAGAGAGCTCGGAGCATCCAAGGATGGGCACCAAGTTAGAAATGGAGCGAGGTGTAGCCCAAGGGGGTGGGGCTGGGCCAGCCACTGACAGCCTCCGAAGCCCTGGGAAGATGTTTAAACTTGGAGACAGTGGGGAGCTTCTAGAGAGTTTTAAACAGGGGAGGATTGAGGCCAAATACGATGGCTCATGCCTGTAATCCCAGCACTTTGGGAGGCTGAGGCAAAGGCCTGGGTGAATCATTTGAACCTGGCAGTTTGTGACCAACCTGGGCAACATGGCAAAACCCTGTCTCTACAAAAAAATACAAAAATGAGCTGGGTGTGGTGGTGCACACCTACAGTCCCAGCTACTTGGGAGGCTGAGGTGAGAGAATTGCCTGAAGCGGGGAGGTTGAGGCTGCAGTGAGCCATGATTGCGCCACTGCACTCCAGCCTGGGCGGTAGAGTGAGACTCTGTCTCAGTCAGTAAATCAAGGAGGATCATGACCAGACGTGCCTTTGAAAAAAATTAGACATGTGCTTTGTGGAGCATGGATGTGAAAGGGGAAAACGGAGGGTAGACAGGTCGGGTAAGGCGCTCCTTGGGATTCTAGGCAAAACATGGATGTGGTCTGGACTAGACAGCTGGCAGACGTAGAGTGGAATGGGTAAGTCAGAACCACCAAATGTTACTGAACCTTGTCTCTCTCAACCAGAGATTTAATTACTCACATTGACAAAGGCAGTATGTAAGACCACGCCTTAATGTGGCCTGGTAGAGGGCCACATTAAGCGTCTCTTTCAAAAGGGACTCAACCTTGATCCATTACTCTGACAGGCTTCAAGATGATTTTTTAGGAGGATAAACAAAAGCTTATACTTATGGGCGCTGAACTCACCCTAAAAATGCCCCTTCCTTTTCCGTTGAGCTGTGTGCTCTTGTGGCCTTGAAGAGCAGCACCAGTGTAATTTGGAGGTTTTAATAGCCTCTGCTTGGAATATGTGGATGTGTGGTTGTTACACGTATTTTCATTCTGGTATTTTTATGGTCTGAGCTATTTTCGCCAGGAGGATGCAAGCAGACCCCGAAAGTCTAATTATTGTCTCTAGAATCTGAATGCCCAGAACTTAGAAGGTCATGAGAAGCAGCTACCCCAGGATTCAGAACCGTGAAGCGGCCTCCTGATTTGAAGGTGGAACATTCTCTCTTGGCAGTGCTGTTTGCATTCAATATAAAACCCAAAGAGGGTGGAAATGCTGCCCGGTTGGGAAAAAACAACAAAAATGCAAACCAAGTATTTGGAATTTTTACCAATTCCTTCCACTATGACAAAAAATTCCTACATTTCCTCAAAAAATCCAACCTGCTCTGTAGCTGGGGCTGTCTTCAAAGTCAGATCTGGGTTTGGACTGTTCCTGAGAAACAGGTCTTTAGGTCTCTGTAGCTCCTACAGGGCCTCACAAGTGCTAGAGACATAGATGTGCTCAGTAAATACTCATGGATAAGAAGCTCTGTGCTTGGCCGGGCGTGGTGGCTCACACCTGTAATCCCAGCACTTTGGGAGACCAAGGAGGGAGGATCACTTGAGGTCAGGAGTTCGAGACCAGCCTGACCAACATGGAGAAATCCTGTCTCTGCTAAAAATACAAAATTACCCGGGCATGGTGGTGGGTACTTGTAATCCCAGCTACTTGGGAGGCTGAGGCAGGAGAATCGCTTGAATCTGGGAGGTGGAGGTTGCAGTGAGCCAAGATCGCACCACTGCAATCCAATGGGCAACAAGAGCGAAACTACATTTAAAAAAAAAAAAAAAAAAAAAACAGAAGAAGCTCTGTGCTCAAAGGTTTTGGAAAGGGAGAGGAAAAGAAAATAGAACAGGGCCTTTCCACCTTATTAAAGTCCCGCTTGACATTATTTCTCATTGTGTGACCTTGAGCAAGCCCAGGGCCTCAGTTTTGTCTCTGTTCAAGTGAGGATCGGGGTTAGGAGACCCTACGCAAAGGCAATCAGGGTGCCAGTATGCACCCAGCTGTCGCTGGTGGGTACGTGCAAACACAGACTCTCTGCTGTTGATGGGGAAATAACCAGAGACAGATTTTCAGTGATGTAACCAAGAGAACCGAGCAGATGACTGTAAAGACAGAAGTGAAAGTCCATTCCAGAACCGTGGCCACCGGAGGAAACTCCCCCGGGAGGCACCCTCATGGGCGCGGAGGACCAAAATGCATGGTCCTGCTCACATCCCATCCCCCTCTACCACCAGAACGGCACTCCATCCCCAAAGCACTGAAGTGTGAACACTCCTACCAGGATGTACTCATGGGTTCAGATGGGGCCATGACTCTGAAGCCTGGCATTCTACTGGTTCCTAGTTGGTCCTCTGGCCACACTGTTGTTGTTACTGCTGTGGCTGTCGCTGTTGCTGTCTGTGTCAGGCGTGCAAATCCCCAAGGGCTGGGCCTTTCTTTTTTCCTGAGGTACTCCCTCAGCCTCGCCACTGTGGTCCCCAGCATCCACTGTGGTCCCCAGCGTGGTCTCTGCACACAGCAGGCATTCAATAACCACTCGCTGATCAACCCTCATCGTGGCAGGAAAATAAGCCATGGTTGGGTGCTCAGAGCCTGGAATAGCATGCATGGGGGGTGGGGCAGGGGAGGCACAGAGCCACGTGAAGCCAGAGCCCTAACAAGAAACAGGCCTCAGCGCTGATGAGAAATTGATTACCCTGCCTCTCAGCACCAGCCCTTCTCCCCAGCGCTCCTCCAAGAGCTCAGACAAAGACCTAGGGTGGAGGCCCCAGCCTGAGCCTCTTCAGGGCTATCGAACGTCTAGCCCCCAGTGTGGAAGCTAATAAGTATATTTATAGCCCACCTTGCCCCAAGAAGGATTTCAAGCATTTTTCAAAAAAGAAGCAATACCGTAAGAGGAAGTAAATTTAGAAGAAAAAAAATGAGCCAAAGGGAAATAAGGGCAGGATTATCTAATGGTGGAAATTCAAGTTTGGGGTCAGGTGAAGGGAGAACCAGTTCTGGACCCCTCGTTATGCCACTAGAGGAAGACCTGCCCATTCAGCCTACCAGCAAGGGGTCTTATTGGAGGTGGAGTGATTACCTGGAGACAAAGATGTTTGTTGTTTTCTTAACCTCCAGCATGGTGGTTGTGACAGGATCAGGGCGGAACACTTGGAGAACATGGATCAGGACAGAAACACTTTGCGAGTCAAGGAAAACACGTTGGTGCTGTCTCTTGTCACTGAGGAATGAGATGGTTAAGCCTCCGGGCACTAGGATGGAGGGACAAGAGTTCAAGTTCCAGTTCTGCAGCTGACTAGCTGCTTCTAACCTTCATCATTTAACTTCTCTAAGCTTCAGCTATATAGGAGCTGAGTCGAGCCTCTGAAGTCCCTACGAATAAAAAGTGAACATGGACTGTTCGTATAGCAAGTGCTACCCTAAGCATTTCTATGTCTGAACCCCTTTCACACTGTTAAAAACCCCTGGAGGCAGGCGCGCGCTGATATCATCCATATTTTGCAGACAAAGAAACAGGTTAAAATGACTAACTCCAGGTCACATTAGCTGGTATATGGCAGAGCCAGGGTTTCAAGCGAGGGACTCTGCTTTAGAGTTTGTGCTCTGAGCCACTACTTTACACCGTTTACATGCTCGGTAAATGATAGCTACCACTATAACAGGCAGGCCTAGTTAATATGCAGATGAGTTGTAGTAATATTTAATCAACTACCTGGAGCATAGAAATTTACATCATACCTGCAAATATGTATGTGTGCGTTTTCAACTTGGATAGATTCTGTCTGATTGCACCTCAAAAAGCTGTTGCAATAGTCATTCTCTCTAGCAATGTCTGAGACCTAGGTTTCAAATGCAACAAAATGTATCTTATACTGCAACATAATTTTTTTTAAAAATTTACCACGTATCTATTGAGCTCCTACAATGGGCCAGGCATCCTTGTAGGCACTTGGGATATATTAGTGAGCAAAAGAGACAAAACTCCAGGCCTTGACAGTTGATATTGGTGGGTTTAGTTTACTTTGTTGCAATACGAGTCTTGAACCCTGGTCACAGCATCACTTGCCTCTCCCTGGGTCCCATTCATAAATAATTTAGAACTGAAGGATTCAGACCGAACAATCATTCCCTGAGCTCTGAAGGACCAAATGCCCATTAGGTCATCAGAGCCTTCAAGCTCCTCTGATAGGGATATTGCTAGTATAGTCATCCCTATCTCCAGAGATGAGGTACCGAAGGCTCAAAGAGTTAAGGTGTTTGTTCCAGATGTCTCCCCCGACAGAGCCGGGAGCTGTGCTCCCCTGGCCTGAAGTCCAGGATTTATTTCACTGCACTACAGTGTTGAGATCACTATGAGGAAACTCATCTGGGGCCCAAACACATATTTTGGCCCTTGATCCTACAGCATCTACTGATTGTATCATCCATTTGGAACTCAGAATATGTTTGCCCTGATTCTTATTTTTCTGTGTATACATATTCATTAATTTGTAAATAGGACAAATATTATTAAAATACTAATATGCACAATCTTCCTCTTCGTCTTAAATGGATCTTGAAGGGGAAAAATTCTAGCTTGCTGGGTCCATTTCTAGACTATTGTTTGTTCAGAGGAATACTGTTAAGGGACCAACAGAGATAATGAAAGAGTCCAGAAAGGCCAGAATGATCTTTAGAATATGATCTTCAGAATAAAGGCCAGCACAGGTATAGAATGAGAGAAAGAGCGAGACCCTTGGGCTAGATGTCTGGACAGAATTTTAAGACTTGAAAATTGAGAGTAGGAGAGAAAGAGAGCATTTTAAAAGAAAGAATACTTACAAAGAGTAGAATACTAAAAAGAGCACCCAGTTGGTTCTCAATAAGTGTTTGCTGATTGAGTAGTTGAGTATGTTCAGTAGATCGGTGGGATGCCCATAGTTAACAATAATCCATTGTACATTTCTAAATAGCTAGTGAGGAGAATTTAAATGTTCCTCTCATAAAGATAAATACTTGAGGCCAGGCGCGGTGGCTCATACCAGTGCAGTGCTGTGTCCCTCACTCTCAATGTGCTACCTAGCACTCAACCAATTCAATCCAGAGACTGGCAAGAGGGTGAGAGGGTTTGGGGAGGCAAGAGTGAGGAGATGAACTGAGAGGTGCAAGAAGATAGCAGTTTTTAGAGGCGCCTCCACTTTATGGGTGTCATTCTCCCCTTAGAGGGGCCCCAGAGTGACAGTGTGTGATCTGCAACCCTGTTTTCACGACACTTCAGTGTGTCTCCTATTATCTCAGGACATGTTGGGAAATGTCCTTGCAGCAAAATTGTTCACTTCTAGATAGGTAGAAGCGTATTTAAAAGCACATTTCAGGCCGGGCACGGTGGCTCACTCCTGTAATCCCAGCACTTTGGGAGACCGAGGCAGGTAGATCACTTGAGGTCAGGAGTTCGAGACCAGCCTGGCCAACATGGTGAAACCCCATCTCTACTAAAAATACAAAAAATTAGCTGGACGTGGTAGCAGGCGCCTGTAATCCCAGCCTCTCAGGAGGCTGAGGCAGAAGAATGGCTTGAACCTGGGAGGCAGTGATCCGAGATCGTGCCACTACACTCCAGCCTGGGCAACGGAGCGAGACTCGGTCTCAAAAAAAAAAAAAAAAGATAAATATTTAAGGTGATGAGTTTTCCAATTATCCTTATTTGATTTTACACATTATATAAATATATCAAATTATCATGTGTACCCTGAAAATATATATACCTATTATGTACCCTGAAAATATGCCTATTATGTAGCAGCAAAAGGAAAGAAAGGAAAAGAACAGATGAACAAGTGAATGAATAAATGAATGAATGAATGTAAAGCTGCCGTCTGTATGGAGGCTACTGAAGGGGCAGCGATAAGGAAGAGCATCTGGGTAAGAGGTTTTACAGTACATACAACATATAATCTTTGATGTTTCCTCAAGAGATTGAGTAAGAATCATACTTTAGGCTGATCGCAGTGGCTCACACCTGTAATCCCAGCACTTTGGGAGGTCGAGGCAGGCAGATCACGAGATCAAGAGATCGAGACCATCCTGGCCAATGTGGTGAAACCCCATCTCTACTAAAAATACAAAAATTAGCTGTGTGTGGTAGTGCATGCCTGTAGTCCCAGCTACTCGGGAAACTGAGGCAGGAGAATCACTTGAACCCGGGAGGCAAAGGTTGTAGTGAGCCTGGGCAACAAGAGCAAGGCTCTGTCTCAAAAAAAAAAAAAAAGAAAAGAAAAGAAAGAAATATATACTTGAATTAATGTTTGATGGTAGATGTGCTGCTTTGCAGAACACTCTTTGAGACTGGAATAAGGCTCACTGGCTTTATGTGGGTTGTACATTGAGGGACACTCATGTAATAGGCACACTCCCTGACACTGAGGAGTATCACAGACCCATGAACAGATAGCAATGTCCATCCCACTTTGTCAAGGAGTATACCTGAGAAATGAATCATGCGTATGGGTGCTCAGAGATGGACATGACCAACTTTGCCTGTCAATCTGCACAAAGGAGGTTATGTCTGACAGTGGTCTTGTAAAGTAAAAAGTAGACGTTTTCCAGTAAATAGGGAAAAGACGTTCCAAAAGAAGAGGAGCAGAGATGTCCTAATACAGCAAGGCAGAAGCAGAGAGGAGTGACGATTCAGAGAGGCTGGAGTGAGCTAAGAGAGGAGCCAGTGCTGGGCTGGCTGACCAAGGGCTTTGTGTTCCCAGCTGAGGATTTAGGTTGGCCCTGTAGTAGGCAAAGCCAGTAGAAATCTTCAAAGAGGTGAGTGACAGAAGCACAGTCTTTCTTTCTTTTTTTTTTTTTAAGATGGAGTCTCACTCTGTCACCAGGCTGGAGTGCAGAGGCACGATCTCGGCTCACCGCAACCTCCAACTCCTGGGTTCAAGCGATTCTCCTGACTCAGCCTCCTGAGTAGCTGGGACTATAGGCTCACACCACCAAAGCCCAGCTAATTTTTGTGTTTTTAGTAGAGATGGGGTTTCACTATGTTGGCCTGTATGGTCTCCATCTCTTGACCTAGTGATACGCCCACCTCGGAACTGCCGAAGTCCTGGGATTACAGGCATGAGCCACCACGCCTGGCCAAAAGCATAGTCTTTCTTAAAGAAATAGCTGGAGGGGCAGTTACAGGATAGATGGAGGCCGGGAGAGAGTACAGGGTGAGAAACTTTGATTTTCCGCAGGATTTAGTCCAGTGCTTTGCACAAAAAGGATCATCACGTTATCATAATAAGATGATTGCCCAAGTTGGAGTCCATGCTCTACAATTTATGAAACTCTATGACCTTGGAAATTACTTAATTTCTCTGGGCTTTGGTTTTCTAAATGGGAATAATTGTGAGACTTAACTAAGATACTAGAGAGAGCTTAGAAAAGTGCCTGCCACTCTCAATAAATGTTAATGATTAATATTATTAGTATTGATATTGGTTAATTGTCTTGAACTGATCTCCATTTTTTTCTGACTCAGAGCATGTATCTTGGACACCAGTCACCATCATCCCATCCCCTTTCCCCTCCACTTCCATTTACACCTGTGCATTCTGTTCTGTAAGAACAGAAAATTCTTTTTTTGGGATGGAGTCTCGCTCTGTCACCCAGGCTGGAGTGGAGTGGCACAATCTCGGCTCACTGTAACCTCTGCCTCTCAGGTTGAAGTGATCCTCCTGCCTCAGCCTCCTAAGTAGCTGGGACTACAGTTATGCGCCACCACACCCAGCTAATTATTTTTTGTATTTTTAGTAGAGACAGGGTTTCACCATGTTGGCCAGGCTGGTCTTGAACTCCTGACCTCAAGAGATCTGCCCACCTCCGCCTCCCAAAGTGCTGGAATTATGGGCGTGAGCCACTGCGCCTGGCCCAGAACAGAACATTCTTGATGGCAGAATCCAAGTGACATGTGCTTCTACTGAACCACGATGTTAGCATGTAGTAGTTGCTTAATGTTTGCTAAATGCATGCCAGTCAGGGCAGCAAAAACAACTCTCAGTAAATTGACAGTGAAACAATTTTCCAGAAGCAGTCACAAGATGTTGGCATTAGAAGCCCAGCTGTAGCTCCAACTGGAAGTTCAACCTCAAAGGAATTGCTGTCCCATCTGATCTAGCTCTGCTCACCCAGCCCCAAAGAGAGCTCTAAAACAGAGACAAAACAAAGATTAATAAGAAAACATGTGGTGTACAAGAAAGTGTGAAAAGAACCAGGGAGGCATAGAGCAAAGTCAAGGCAGCTGATGGCAATGGACTCGTTGGGCTTCATATATTAAGAAAAGATTTTCCTGATATAAAATGTATCATATAAAAGAAAACTTTAATACCCATCTGGAACCAGAATGTTAACAGAACTTGAGTTGGAGGTAGCTCATATAAAGGAAAACAGAATTTAAGAGAACTCATTGCTTTGTGGTAGGAAAGCAGGGTGGGCTGTAATGATTAAGTCTTTATTTGGTAGATAAATATAGGTTAACCTGTTTGTTAAAAAATCAAGTGCAATGAAAAGACATGAAAAAAGCTTAATTGCTTATAGTTAAGTAAAATAAGCTAGTCTGAAAAGGCTACATGCTGTGTGATTCCAACTACATGACCTTCTAGAAAAGGCAAAACTATGGAGACGGTAAAAACATCAGTGTCTGCCAGGGAAGAGGAAAGGGAGAAACAGGCAGAGCACAGAGGATTTTCAGGTGGTGCATTTATTCTGTATGATACTGTAATGGTGGCTATGTGACATTATGCATTTGTCAAAACCCATAGAACATACAACACAAAGAGCGAACCCTGATGTAAACTATGGACTTTAGCTACTAATAATGCCTCAATATGGGTTCATTACTTATAACAAATGTAACCCAACAATGCAAAATGTTAATAATAGGGGAAATTTGTGGGGTGGAGGGAATATATGGGAACTGTAGTTTCTGCTTAGTTTTTCTGGAAAACTAATGTCATTGTAAAAAAAAAAAGATCTATTAATTTTAAAAATTCAAGGGCAAACACTAATAAAATAGAAGCAGGATATTTTCCACTGCCATTCTACTAAGTGGGGGAGAAAAAAAAGAAGAAGAAATAGCTGGGCATGGTGGCTCATGCCTGTGATCCCAGCAGTTTTGGAGGCCAAGGTGGGTGGATCACCTGAGGTCAGGAGTTTGAGACCAGCCTGGTCAACATGGTAAAACCCCGTCTCTACTAAAAATTCAAAAAAATTAGCCGAGCGTGTTGGTGGGCACCTGTAATCTCAGCTACTCAGGAGGCTGAGGCAGGAGAATTGCTTGAACCCAGGAGGTGGAGGTTGCAGTGAGCCAAGATTGCGCCTTACATTCCAGCCTAGGTGACAGAGCGAGACTCTGTCTTTAAAAAAAAAAAAGGAATAAAAATTTCTGGCTGGTTTACACCTGTAATCCCAATACTTTGGGAGGCCAAGGAGAGACCAGTTGAAGCCAGGAGTCCAAGACAAGCCTAGGTAACATAGCAAGATCCAATCTCTATTAAAAAAAAAAACAGAAAAGAAAAAATTTAATTAGCCAGGTGTGGTGGTTCCCACCTATAGTCCCAGACAACTTGGGAAGGTAAGGTCAGAAGATCGCTTAAGCCCAGGATTTCAAGGCTGCATTGAGCTACGATTGTACCACTGCACTCGAGCCTGCATGATAGAATGAGGCCCTTGTCTCAAGGAAAAAAAAAAAATCTGGATTCATGCAGTGAAAATTGGGGGTGGGGAAGGAATTAGAGAAGCTAACAGTCAATTTCTGCGGTTCTAAAATGGGGAAATTAAGGTTCATCTGGCTTTGTGATGTTCATCTACTCAAGTTGGGTTACACAGAATGTAATCTGATCTTTTCTAAGACCCAATAGGCATGTAACTCCCAAAATTGCCTTAAAAATGTGTTAACTTGCTTCTGTGTGTGGTTAACTCATTTATCTAGAATGTCAGAGGCACAGAGTGGTCTGGTTAATTTTATATTCTGTTTAAGTGAGGGTTGCCATGGATACCATACATAGCCATTCAATTTCCTCAGAATTAGAATGCGTGCAATAAAACTGGTTTAATGAGAAAACTAGGCTGAACGTCACTTAAATATATTTGATGATGAGTCTTTGGTAATGGGGAAAGCACTCCAAGATCCAGCAGAGCCCCAGTGTGTCATTCCAAATGTCACTTCTCCTTGTTCAGAACTGCAAAGACACGAGGCCGGGAGAAGTGGAAGAATCTTTACAGACCACAAAAGAAAGCCCTGTAGGCGGCTCTTTTGTATGACTCCCAAGATATTCACCTGTGCATTGATCATTTGTCTGTGCCTCGAGAAAGTGGAGTAGAGAATGTTTGCACAGCAACATTAGAAGAATGTGAAACGTTTCACTGGAGTCATCTGGGGGTTGGATCCTGCATGATTGGCAACCGTGTAATTTGATTTGAATCCTTTCCTGTGTCCTTTGCCATTGCAAAGACTTAGCTAATTTCTTAACTAACAGAGAGTTCAGAACCTCAGACCTTTGAGCAGGGTGGTTAAGTGGACTCTGGAGTGAGTAAAACCTGCTGATCAGATCCCAGCTCTGTCTCATCCTGGCTATGGCAAGCTGGCTAGCTGCCCAACGTCTATGTATAATAGATGGAAAATAATCACGGCTACTTCATAGGATAGTTGTGAGAAGCCAGTAAGACAATGTAAATAAAGAACTTGGCACACCGAAGTGACAATAAATATTAGCAATTATTATGATCCTTATTAGCATTCCACTAGTCCAGGGAAAAGGGCCCAAGATGAGATTCTATGTGAGGATCTAAGTGAGGTTAAATTAGTATCCTCCCCACCCTGAGAGGAACTGAGTTTTGCACAGTCTGAAGGCATACGTGTACTCTTTTTCATTTGGAGATGCTGCTGCTTTAGAACACTGAGGCAGTAGGCCCAGGGTACATGACCATATGTCCACCTCCTTTGGAGAACTCCCTCCCAGGATTTGCTGCTTGTGATGTGGAAATTCACCAGCGAAGAGCAGACTTTACATGAGTCGCGGAGCCTCCGAGTGCCACTGACACATTTCAGATGTCAGCACGTTCGCTCCATGTCTCCCTGCCAGCCTAGTCCTTCTCCGGTTGAATTTTTCACTCCTCATTCCCAAGTTCCTATGACTGCTCCTTACCATCTCTGGTTTCTGTGCTTCCTGAACTGCTCCCTGTCTCCAGGCTTCATGGGCAGTTCCTGCCTCTGTGCCCATCTAATCATGATACCCAAGCCATTGGTCTGGGGCCCCTCAGGGACAGCTCAGGACCTCCCTGCTGCTGCAAGTCGCTGGGAATACATGGCCTCAGTCCTGCGCCCCACCCTTCCCTTAGTCATTTCACAGTTCTTCTGGAAGGGAGGTCTGGACATTGTCTCGCAGGTACCCTCCTGAAAGCGAATCTGCCACAGGGGTTTATTTGTTCGAGCTTATTTGCTTTTCAGAGGCAATCTGGTTGTAATTTCAGCAGCAGACTCGATTTGGCTACTTTATCCGTCGCTCCTCATTTTGCCATTTTCCCCCAGTTACTGTTTTGCAGACTGTCTTTTTCTGTTTGGGTTATTCCTTTCAAAATATAAATGCAAGCATGCTATTACATGCATATACACACTCACACTCACACCCGCACATAGACACACAAGGCACATAGAAGACTCATCCAGTCTTGATGTTGCTGCCGCAATTATTGGTCATTAATATGGTAGCGATGTTTTATTCTGACAGCCATGATTTATATACCACTTTCAGTTTCCCTTCCAATTCAGATTCTGTTCTACATTTTGCAAGGTTCTTAATCCAAGCCTATGTTTCCTGATTTGTGTCTTGTTTTCAAGTTCCTATAAAAGCTTTCTCTTTTGAAAAATGAGAGAAGAAAAACAATACCAATCAACAAAATCCTAGGTAAAACTGAAATGAAATTGGACACAATGAGAGGAATTCTCTCATAGGGAATAATCTGGAGCTAGCTAGCGGAGGAAGTCATGAGTAATGGGTCTCTTCTCTCTTGCTGAATCTCTATAAATCTATTGGCTGGCTGGATGGAGAACAGCCATTCCCTTTTCATTCATACAGAACTTGGACCTGCAGAGCTTGGTACAGAAACTCTCTGTTACCTTTATGTTTTGAATACGACATCTGAATGGCTCCTTGTTTCAGGCCTGACTTTTTTTTCCCCACCTCCATTTACTCAGCTCTACAAGGGGAATCAGCACTTAATAAAACAACTATTGGCTGATGGTGCAAGTCACAGGAGCTTTAGAGCTCTTCTAGGCTTTGTTTTTCTAAAAAGTACCCATGACTATAGCCAAGCAAATCATTATATAGCCATGGGCTCCCTCAGGAGAAATTAAAACAAGTTAGGCAGCAGGATAGAGAATCAGGCAGGAAGCCTAAAGGAAATTTAATAAACTCATGCCTCTCTTCTTTTTCCTTTTGGGTAGATTTTCCTACATGTGGTGGAAAGTTCTACAGCTGTTTGTGATGGGCCAATCACCTTCTCGGTTGAGTTGAGAAGCCGTGAAAAAATGAAGATAGCTAAGGGGAATGGGAAGATCCCTATGGAATGAATCAGTGTGTCTGACCTATGGGGCTGAACCCTGGCACATTTCAGAAATGGGCAAAGATTTCCAGAGCTGGCCTCTGTTTTAGCATTTTCTTCCTTCTGTTGGTGGCCCCACAGCACCCTGTGGTCTGTGCCGCTCTGGACTTGGCTATTTCATGAAGGGCATGCCATCCCCCACTGACCCCTCCCATCCAGAAGTACCTGTCCCTTTAACTTTTCCATTCTTTCTCCATGCATAGAAACGTTCCCCCTCACTGAGAGGCAGAATAAAGTCCTAGTGAAATGCACAGGCTTCGGTGAAACTAGATCTGGGTTTACATCCCATCATGGCCACTTACTGGCTGTGCGTCATCTAGGCTTCAGTTTCTCTCATCTACAGAGAGTGGATTGATAATAGTGCCAATGCTCTATGGGTACTATTATAAGACAATAATAGTAGGATGGAAAAAAATCAACAAGATAAAGTAGGATAATAAATGGAAAGTACAGAGCCAGGTTTAGAACTCAGATAGTCTGACTGCAGAGGCCACATGTTTGACGACTGTGCCATACCGCCTCCTATAAAATGGATTAAAAATTCAGTCATTGGCCAAGCGCAGTGGCTCACACCTGTAATCCTAGCATTTTGGGAGGCTGAGGCGGGAGAATGGCTTGAGTCCAGGAGTTGGAGACCAGCCTGGGAAACATGGAAAACTCCACCTCTACAAAACAAATACAAAAATTAGCTGGGCATGGTAGCACGCACCTATAATCCCAGCTACTTGGGAGGCTGAGGTGGGAGGATTAAGGAGCCCAGGAGGTAAGGCTGTGAGCCAAGATTGCACCACTGCACTCCAGCCTGGGCAACATAGTGAGACCCGAGCTTAAAAAAAAAAAAAGTTGTTATGACACAGGTTCATAGCAGCACTACTTTAATAGCCAAAAATTGGAAACACCCAGGTTGAGTGATTTTCCTACATGACTAGGTACCATAATTGAGGCAAACTTAGGTTTTACCTTACACACTTACAAACATGAGCCAGTAATAATATTGATAACATCAACTCTTATGCAGTAGATCCTGGACCATGCTAGGCATTTTCCAAGTGCTTTACATAGATTAACTGCTTTCATCTTCACAAAAACGCTTGGAGTTAGGTCTTATGTTAACCCCCCATTTTATAGATGAGGACACAGGCACAAGGAGGTCAGTAACATGTTTATGGACAAGCCAATGAGCGACAGGGCCAGAGTTTGACCTTAAACGACTAACTCCAGTGAGTCCCATTCTAACCAGCAGCCTGTACTACCAACACGTGGTTGCTGTGTTATATAGATTTCTTTGTTTCATTAAGCGCTGTTTATTTCTGATGCCACCAATGGCATATTTTTATTTCCTTACAGATCAGTTCATTTCTCTTCTATTTTTTTTTTTCAAATAACCATTAGCTTTCCACACTTTTGTCCTAGCACCAAAATGGCCCACAAAATATATTTATAGCAAAATATAAATGACAAGCATAGATTTAGGATTCTGATTCCTGATCATGAAGTATGATGAAATACAGCCACTGATATATTTTGACACTTTGAGTAAAGTACTCCAATTGACTGTCATTTTTATCACCTCACCCAGAGATAATGGCAGGAATAAACCCCTCCCCCAGGCTCTCTGACAACATCAAACGAGGAAACGCATAAGCAGCCTCTATAAACATCAGCAGAATTGATGGATCCTCAACATAAAAATGTGGAGGTAGAAGAAACAGCCATTTCTACGATGTGACCTGTTTACTAAGTCGTTTATTGACTGAAGGAGCAATTTTAATACTTTAACTCTGTCTTATGCCCAGAGCCACAAAATCATAGGAGAAAGGCTAGAGCCTCGAGGAGCTGACAGGTTGATTACTTTAAATGGAGTTAAACAATTGATTTAGCCAAGCGATTAGCTTGAACTGCTATCTGCATTTAAGGGAGCAGTTTTTTGACTGAGATGACTAGTCAGTTCAACCCACCTGTAAATCTGGAATATATGATCCAAAAGGAGATGTACCTAACCCATTTTTTAAAACATTTTACTTTTTTAATTACCTTTTTTTTTTTTTTGAGATGGAGTTTCGCTCTTGTTGCCCAGGTTGAAGTGCAATGGCACCATCTCAGCTCACTGCAACCTCTGCCTCCTGAATTAAAGCGATTCTCCTGATGCAGCCTACAGAGTAGCTGGGATTACAGGCACCCACCACCACACCTGGCTACTTTTTGTATTTTTAGTAGAGACAGGGTTTCACCATGTTGGCCAGGCTGGTCTGGAATGCCTGACCTCAAGTGATCTGCCTGTCTCGGCCTCCCAAAGTGCTGGGATTACAGGTGTGAGTCACTGTGCCTGGTCTATTTTTTTGTATTTTTAGTAAAGACGGGGTTTCACCATGTTGGCCAGGCTGGTCTCGAACTCCTGACCTCAGATGATCCACTTGCCTCAGCCTCCCAAAGTGCTAGAATTACAAGCATGAGCCTCTGCACCAGGACTTAACTGCTTTAAAAAAAAAAATTATTTTATTTTATTTTATTTTTTTGGAGACAGAGTCTCACTCTGTCACCCAGGCTGCGGTTCAGGGGTGCGATCACAGCTCACTGCAACCTCCGCCTCCCGGGTTCAAGCCATTCTCCTGCCTCAGCCTCCCACGTAGCTGGGACTACAGGCGTGCACCACGCCTGGCTACTTTTTTTGCATTTTTAATATAGATAGGGTTTCACCATGCTGGTCAGGCTAGTCTCAAACTCCTGACCCCAAATGATCTGCCTGCCTTGGCCTCCCAAAGTGCTGGGATTACAGGCGAGAACCACCACGGCCAGCCAATTCCTTTATTTTAAAATAAAGACATTTTAATATCTTTTTTTTTCCAACTTTTATTTTTAAGCTCAGGGGCACATGTGCAGGATGTGAGGTTTGTTACATAGGTAAACATGTGTCACAGTGGTTTGCTGCACAGATCATCCCATCACCTGGGTATTAAGCCCAGCATTCATTAGCTGTTTTTCCTGATACTGGTTCTCCTCCCAACCCTCAATTTTTTACTTTCTGTACAGACAGACTGGTCTTGAATTCCTGGCCTTAGGCAATCCACCTCAGCATCCCAAAGTCCTAGGGTTACAGAGGTGAGACACTACACCCAGCCAATTATGTTTAAAATTTTTGTTTTGTCAGTTCCAATTTCTCTCCCATCTGAATGCACTTAGGAGTCTCAGAAGAGCAATTAGTAACAGAATGTTCTTAAGTGTAAGAAAGAATGTATCTCTTCTCTGTAACAATAATCATCATCATCATTTACTGAGCACTTACTATGTGCTTTATCTCCATTATTAGAGAAAGATTTCAGAGTAGTGGTCAAGTATGTGGTCTCTGCAGCTAGTTCCACAGCTGTGTGGCTGGAAGCAAATGGCTTGGATTTCTTTGTGCTTAGTTCCCTCATTTGTAAATCGTGATGCCTCTGTCATAAGACTGTTATTGCAATTAAATATATCCCTATCTGTAAAGGGTTAAAGAGAGTGCCTGCAACCTGCTATGATTTGGCTATTGTTATTTATGTTCCTAAACACCATCTAAATTTTGTATTATTTTTTCTATGTTGCAGTTAAAAGAAATCAAGTTCAAAAAGATAAATAATTAGACCAAGGTCTCACATGCAAAGAAAGCAACTGCTTTTCCTTCTCCAGATGTTTAAGTAGCGTTGTATACACTGTAGAAAGAATAAAGACAATCTCTTTTTTCTATATCTGACATCCTGAAATGATTAAGATTTGGGATAGTTGGTACTTGTTGCACTTCTGTTTCCCCAGAGGATAAATAAATCATGAATACATTTGATAAGATAATATATGGAGCTATAAATTAAAATACTGGGGAAAAGCCGGGAATGATTATCTCCACATTATCCTAATATCCATTGTTAGAGGCGTTTATACACCCTACAGGTGTCCACATACAAGTTCTTCTGTTTCACATTTTCTGTGTCTTATTACCTACCTTCTGACTTAGTAACAGGTTTCCTTGCAAAAAGCTTTCCTTCTCCATTGAGAGCTGAATTCAATTATCCTTCAGAAAATTATACACCCTTCAGTTTCGTTAAGATGTAGCCTTGTCTCCACTTCGTATGTGTCATGTTAGTTTCTTACTCAGCTGCTGACACTAACTTCTCATTTTGGTTTTCTGTTCAATGTCCCCCAGTGTCATTAGTATTGGGATCCTTAGTACTTTCACAATTGTTATAACTGCTTTTCATTTTCAATCTGTCTCTTCAAAATAAAATTAGAGCAAATAAAATAGATTCGGGCTATACACCCTTATGCAAAGCACTGAAATCAAACAAGATCAAGATCTCACTGATATCAAAACTGAGAATCCTGTCAAAAGGAAATTGGAAAGCAGATCTGTGAAGTGTCTCTTTTTGCAAAAATCAAAGAGGAACAAGTGATTAGCCATGAATGGTTCTGTTCTTATGAATTGAAGACATCTTAATATGTAGGTGGCATAGAATATCATTAAGAATAACAGGATGTCTCTAGCTTAGGCAGGAAACCATTTTCAAAAAATGTCAGAGCTCATTGTACGAAAAAATTCATAACTGAAAAGTAGTAATGGGGGATTCTAGTTTGGGGTTTGGAGGTCAATAAACATAGCTTAGAGACTATAGAGGCTTCCTGTTTTGAATTTAGGAGAAGCCACGACTTTTGCAAATATTTTTAGACGTAATGTTTATGGAAGCCAAAGAATATTAACCCAGAATGTTGGATAGTACAGCTAGATGTTGGTTTGTACATTCTAAGTAATTTAGAATATTGGACAGAGTACTGAACTACTGTAGTTTTTCCTTCATTTCTTGCCTAAAAAGGGCAATAGTGAGAAAATGACTTTAACCAAAATATTCAACAAGCATTTATTAAGTCTGTGGTACAAATAACATTCTGCAGAAAGCACTCCTATTAGTTAGACCCAAAGGAAGCTGAAGATGAAATACACACGCCTGACAATTTAGTAGGGGATGGAGAATAATAAACATGTCAGCATGAAAGAACCAGAGAATGAATCCGGAGTAATACACAAATTTGTGGCATACTCTTCCCCCAGATAACCACAAGGCTCATTCTCCAGCCTCCTTGAAGTCTTTGCTCAAATGTCACCTTTTCACTGAGAACTTCCCTGACCACTCTCTATATAAATTGTACCACTCCAGTCCATAGACCCTGTCTCTGTCCTGCATTCCCGTTTCACTTTTCCTCATCACCTTTTAGTTTATTACATAATTTTGTTTTCAACTATTTTTTTTTCTGAGATGGAGTCTCACTCTGTCTCCCAGGCTGGAGTGCAGTGGCAAGATCTGGGCTCACTGCAACCTCTGCCTCCTGGGTTCAAGTGATCCTACTGCCTCGGCCTCCCAGGTAGCTGGGATTGCAGGCACAAGCCAACACGCCTGGCTAATTTTTGTATTTTTAGTACAGACAGGGTTTCACCATGTTGCCCAGGCTGGTTTCGGACTCCTGACCTCAAGTGATCTGCCTGCCTCGGCCTTCCAAAGTGCTGGGATTACAGGTGTGAGCCACCACGCCCGGCCCGTTTTTCAGCTATCTTATAGCCCCACCCTACCCCACTGCTGAATGAAGCCTTCGTAACAATAGGAAGTGGGCATTTTGCTCATTAGAAAATCCTTAGCAGGTAGTAGAGTACCTGGCACATAGTAGGTGTTCAAAAACAAAAACTTGCTTAATCAAGTGTCTAATAGTATATGTTAGACTACATATTAGTGCCGAAAAATTCAAAATAAGTAACCTTTGGCAATGTTAATGAGGAAAAGTTTCTTGGAAGAAGTGATGTGTGTGCTTTTCAAGCCAAAACAAATTGATTTGATCAAACATAGTGATTACAACATAGGTTTTGGGTTCTAGACCAAACTCTGCCTCTGTTTAGCTATGTGACCTGAATAAGATGTGTAACTTTGTTTTTTTGTGGATCTCTGATGGTATTTATACCTGGGGCCAAGAACTTACACGTTTACATGGATTAACATTTAAAAACAAAAACAAAAACAAAAACACTTCCAACAGAATTACAATGGTTTTTTTTCTTAGCTTCTCCTGGCCAAAATGGAAAACAGCAGATATTCTTGACGATACTTTGCACATGATCATCTTTGTTGATGCAATTTAGGAATGGCCAGCCTTAGGCAAATCAGTGAAGGAAAGTTCCCCTCCCAGTTGCAGTTACTGGGCCCCATTTCTGCCTTCTCCAGGCTCTCGTGATGCCCTCCAGCTGTTCCAGAACTCCCTGGGGCACCCAGCCAGGCCTGCCTGCTCCCGATGTAACCCATACTCAGAAATTATGTCTTCCTGTCCTTTGCTCTCCAAGCAAAAAGCCTGCCTCTTCAATCTCCTGCCAGTTAGGACTGGATCCTGATGAGCTAATTCCCTTTAGGGTGAGAATGACAGATTGTTGGCTGGGCTAACCTTCTGTTTTCCTCACCACCAAAGTGAAGCCCAATGCTAAAGAAGGAATTGGAAGGGAAGGGAACTTCCAAATATCCAGTGCCTAGAATCTGCCTGAACTTTCAATATATTAAATCATTTTATCCACAGCCAGGTAGATGATATTACTCTCTAAGGAGCTGAAGTTCATGAGAGGTAAAATATGGACAGACTCCAAAACGTTCTGTATTATCACATCAGCACACTGAATAAATGAGCCCAGAAATAGAATTGTGGATATTATTGCAGACTTCTGGGGCACTATTTTGGGAATTGAGGAAAGCAGCTCTTTGTGGCATCCCATCTCAGCCACATAAACTCTGGCTGTGACCTTGAGTGAGTAGGCCCTGTGACCTTCAATAAGTAATTTAACCTCTCTTACAGCTTCAATGTCCTCATCTAAAAAATGGGGAATAATAATAGTATCTGTATTCATTATTTCCTGCTTGTAACAAGTCGCTTTACAACTCAGCGGCTTAAAACAACAATAGTCATCTTTATAGTTCAGGAATTCAGGAGTACCTCAGGTTGGGGAGTTTTCACTCAAGGTCTCATGAAGTTGTAGTCAGATGTCAGCTGGGGTCTACATTTATCTGAAAGTCTGACTGGGGCTGGCAGATCCACTTCCAAGGTGGCGCACTCACATTGGCTGACAAGTCAGTTCCTCCCCCACATGAGCTCTTCACAGTGCTGCTTGAGTGTCTTGGCAAAATGGCAGCTGGCCTCATCCAGAGCAAGCAATTCAAGAAACCAAGATGGAAGCTCAATGACTTTATTCCTACCCCTGGAAATCTCACAGCACCACCTCTGTGATAATGTATGAGTCACACATGACAGTCCCTAACACAGTGTGGATGGGACCACCCAAGGGCCTGTTGGGAGATTTCTGCAACAGTATCTACTATTATCAGAAGATTAAATGAAACAATCCATGTTAAGCCCAGTACGTAGTAAACACTGACCAACTGGCAGTTATTACTACAACGGTCCTAAAGTGCTGAATGCCCGCCTTTACTAAGGCTGGCGCTAATTCTGATCTCTGCTCTGAGTTTGATCTTATTGGATTTTTTTTTTTTTTTGAGATGGAGTCTGGCTCTCTTGCCCAAGCTGGAGTGCAGTGGCACCATCTCAGCTCACTGCAAACTCCACTTCTTGGGTTCAAGTGATTCTCCTGCCTCAGCCTCCCGAGTAGCTAGGATTACAGGCACCCACCACCGTGACCAGCTAATTTTTACAGAGTTTCACCATGTTGGCCAGGCTGGTCTCAAACCCCTGACCTCAGATGATCCGCCCTCCTCGGCCTCCCAAAGTTGGGATTATAGGCGTGAGCCACCATGCCTGGCTGATTTTATTGGATTTTAACCAGAGACTCCCTTGTGAAATGCTTGAGCCCGCATTAGAACCCAGCAGGAAGAGCCAGAAAGCCATAGAGCTCAGGCAAAACAGCCGCAACAACAAACACCAATTCAATTAACTCATGAAGCAAATGACATCTGGGTGCGGGCTCCTGAGTACCAACAGCAGCTGGTTGGCCCTGGCAGACTTATAGCCCTGGGAAGCACCTGGAGAATCTTGTCACTACCTTAGGACTCCTGAATAGCAACAGCAACAACGATGGCTCTATCTGTATCCTTATCTATGTGTGCCATCACTTAAGTAGTACAGAGCAATGATTTTTGAATTTGTGTCCTGGGAAACACTACAAAAAAGTGTTAATGGGGGGTCTCAGAAAAAAAAGGCTTTATGGTCGAATAAATTTGAAAAGGCTATTACATCCTTTTTTGAAGCCTTACAGAGCATATTTTGCATGGTGTTAAAAACTCTAGGAAGTCCTATGATTAAATAATAAAAAAAATTAGAAGGAAAATGTTTTAGTTGGATGTGGCTCCGTCATCTTGCAAACTTGTCAGCGCACAACGCACTATTTTCGCTCCACTGCAGGTATAAGCCTTCTGTCTGGAAGATGCTTGTGGTAAGCGAAGAAACAGGGTTTTAGGGAGCTGAATCCATCATTGCCTACTTACTAGAGCCATGACCATGAAAAAAATCACTCCAGTTTTTTGATCCTCTGTCTCCCTATCCGTACAATTTGGACAGTACACATTTCATTGGGCTGTTGAGATAATTGAATAATAAAGATACCTAGCCTGGTGTTGGGATCCCAATAAGAGTTTGGACTTGCAGCTTGAAGCTTTGAGTTCCAATCCTAGCTCTATCATTAAGGAGCTACTTGGATTTGTTTTGTTTTGTTTTGTTTTGAGATGAGGTTCTGCTATTTTGACCAAGTTGGTCTTGCACTCCTGGCTTCAAGTGATCCTCCCATCTCAGCCTCCCAAAGTGCTGGAATTACAGTTGTGAGCCATCATGTCTGGCCATTAAGGAGCTATTTGACCCTGACCAAGAATTTTGTGTGTGTTTCTTTGCATGTTTTGAGACGGGGTCTCACTCTGTCACCCAGGCTGGAGTGCAGTGATGCAATCATTGATCACTATGGCCTCCACCTCCCAGGCTCAAGCAATCCTCCCACCTCAGCCTCCTGAGTAGCTGGGACCACAGGTGTGCACCACCATGCCTGGCTAATTTTTTTATTTTTTGGAGCGATAGGGTTCTGTTATGTTGCCCAGGCTGGTCTCAAACTTCTGGGCTCAAGTGATCTGCTTACCTCAGCCTCCCAAAGTGCTGGGATTACAGGCATGAGCCACCATGCCTGGCTTGATCAAGGTCTTAAATTCTTTGAGCCTCAGCTTTCTTGTCTGTAAAACAAAGAGAATCATTGTGTTAGTATATCTTACAGCTTCAACGCAGGGATAGAACAGAATGAAGTGTGGAAAGTATAGCACATGCTTGGCACACGACACCAGCTCTAGAGTTGTAGGGTATCGTCATTATTGTTGTGGCCAAGGGTCACGAAGCTGGTAAGTGACAAAGTCAATAAAGGAATCCCAGCCCGACTCAGTATGCATGCACCTTCCCCTCTGCTGTGGCATAGAAACAATCAACAGAAATGAGATGTGGTCGTTTTGAGAGTGGCTTGGGGAAGAGGTTTGGGCCAGCAGTTGGCGACAAGCGGGTGGTAATAATTCCGGAAAGTTTCCCAGAAGTGGTGGGGTCGCTGGAGGATATTTAAAGACAAGGAGGCAGGTGGCTGGGCAGATGGGGGTGGCAGGGCTTACATAGTCAGGACAGCCAGGACAACAGCTTGGAAGAGTGAGTGGCGGCGGCTGTAAGACGCCAGCTTTGTTGGAACAAGGCAGCAGGTGAGAGCCACAGAGATCAACGCTCCAGGCACCCAGGGAGAGCAGAGGCAGAAGAAAACACTTGGCAGGAATAGGGTGGCCCCATTTGCCTTTTTCAATCAATCAGACAACAATTGAGGGACTGCCCGTGAAGCAAAGCCCTGTTCCCCCGACCACCGCCAAAGCAACGACTGCCCAGATAACAGCCTAAATTCCAAGACCTGCTCCTCCCTCCGCAAGCCAGCCGGCCCATGATCAGCCATATAGAAATTTATTTTTATTACTGAGCTCCTATTTCTGCTTTTGCCATCACCGCAGATCAGTTCGGGTTTTGTATCCCAGCCAAGTGCTTTTCATATTTTCCAGATCACTCAAAAGTCTGTATCCGCTGCCTGGAGCAGGTTTAAGGAACAATCTGAGATTTCTTTCTGAATAAGCAGTTATTTGTACTTTGTTTTGCTTTTCTTGGTTACTGAAGAGAAACAGTGACATAAAGAAAGCACTGGTAACACTTTGCATTGAGCAGCACAAATGTCAATGGTAGTGACTTTGCAAATAAATAGTTACATTGTCAGGCGCACAAGAGTCTCATTGAGGAAATCTGTGCTGTGACTGCTAACAAGGTTAACACTTTAAGCACCATGTAATCAAGGAAAGGCTTGTAAACTTTGCTCCAAGTGACCTCTGTCTATACTAAAAGCAAATGCCAACCAAGGATCCCAGGATATATTTTCAGAGCAGTCGCAGTGTAGTTAATGCATCCTTTATATTGTAATGGAGGGAGGGAAAGTAAGAGAGAAGAGAGAAGAGAAGAAAAGAGGAGAGGAGAGGAAAGGAGAGGAGAGGAGAGGAGAGGAAAGGAGAGGAGAGGAGAGGAGAGGAAAGGAGAGGAGAGGAGAGGAGAGGGGAGGGGAGGAGAGGGGAGGGGAGGAGAAGGGAGGGGAGGAGAAGGGAGGGGAGGAGAAGGGAGGGGAGGAGAGGGGAGGGGAGGGGAGGCTGAAGTGCAGAGAGGAGAGGGGGAGGAGAGGGGGAGGGGAGGGAGAGGCTGGAGTGCAGAGAGGAGAGAGGAGGAGAGGGGAGGGGAGGGGTGGGAAGGCTGGAGTGCAGAGAGGAGAGGGGAGAGGAGGGGAGGGAAGGCTGGAGTGCAGAGAGGAGAGGGGAGGGGAGGTGAGGGGAGGGAAGGCTGGAGTGCAGAGAGGAGAGGAGAGGGGAGGGGAGGGAAGGCTGGAGTGCAGAGAGGAGAAGGGAGGGGAGGGGAGGTGAGGGGAGGGGAGGCTGTAGTGCAGAGAGGAGAGGGAAGGGGAGGGGGAGGGGGAGGTCAGGCTGGAGTACAGAGAAGAGACAAGACCAGGCTAGAGTGAAACTTTGTTTATGGGGAAATGGGAAAAGTCCCCTTGTTTCAGTGATTACAGTGAATTCAGTTACACTGTTTCATTCTCTATTTCCACACAGCTCTACTCAAAGCCAAAAGATTTTTTTTTAATGAATTGTAAAATGTAGTTTTCCACTTTGCAAAATTTTTCTTGTAAAGGATGCTTTATAAAGAAAATAAGATCCTGTTAGCAGAAATTTAAGTGACTAAATACTTAGGACTCCCACCACCCCTTCCTCTGAGCCTTGGCAGAGCAAAGTTCTGTGTGAGCAAAGCTTCCCTGTCATTCCCCGTTTAAGGTTGCCAGATTTCACAAATAATACAGGATGCCCAATTAACATTGAATTTCAGATAAATCACAAATAATATTTTTAGTATAACTATTCCCCAGCATCACACAAGGCCTACTAAAAAATCATTTGCTGTTTATCTGAAACGCAGATTTAACTGGATGTTCTGTTTTTCACCTAAGAACTCTATTTCTGTTAGTTCCTCTTCTATCTTACCTTGGATTTTACTTTTTGTCTTTCACTGGGATGCCCCATCTAGGTCATTCACTCCTCCTTTCAAATACTTTATTCTCTAAACTACACCCTCCTCTCCAATAACATTTACACAGTTCGAATTAATCTGGGGCAGACATTTAGAAGAAATTCATCTGAACATATAATTATTAAACACCTACAAAGTGCCAGATGTAGGATTAGAGGTGAGAGAATAGGAACCAAGCTGTACCCATGCTCAAGCAGGGAAGGACACATTTAAGAAGAAGATGAGGTAGAGCATGTTTTAGTGGGCTCTTGTCTGTAGAAGGAAGTCCTTGGTGACTTCAGAAGACAAAATGCAAAATGATCATTTAGATTCAGATTCATCTGCTGGACCCATACTGCTTTCCACGTTTAATGCTGGACCTTGCACGATTTTTGTTTTTTGTTTTGTTTTGAGATGGAGTTTTGCTCTTGTTGCCAGGCTAGAGTGCAGTGGCAACAAAATCTCGGCTCACTGCAACCTCCACCTCCCAGGTTCAGGCGATTCACTTGCCTCAGCCTCCCAAGTAACGGAGATTACAGGCACCCGCCACCACACCTGGCTAATTTTTGTGTTTTTAGTAGAGACGGGGTTTCGCCATGTTGGCCAGGCTGGTCTCGAACTCCTGACCTTGTGATCTGCCCGCCTTGGCCTCACAAAGTTCTGGGATTACAGGTGTGAGCCCCCGCGCCCAGCCCTGTCATGTTTATCCTGCTGATTTCCTTCTTGAAATTTTCACACAGAGGATAGGAAATGGTTTTGGACTCCCAGGCTGCCTTCATTTTGTACAACATCCTGTGAACCCAATAGTTGATGAGAAAGAGGGAGAAAGGTCTTCAAGTTGAGAAAGGATTCCTGGGGTTTTCCTTTATTATGGGCCCTCACCTCCTGGACAAGGTGGGTGCATAAAGGAAATCAAGGCATTGCTAATCCATACTTCATTATTGGCAACAACATATCACACATATACAACTCAGGCGTTGCAGAGTTGAAGCCTGAGCAACATGCCAAAACCCCATTTCTACAGAAAAATTAGCTGGACGTGGTGGCATGTGTCTGTGGTCCCAGCTACCAGGGAGGCTGAGGTGGGAGGATCACTTGAGCCTGGGAATTTGAGGCTGCAGCAAGCCAAAATTGCACCACTGCACTCCAGCCTGGGCAACAGGGCAAGGCCCTGTCTCAAGAAGAAAAGAAAAAAAAAAACTTAGGCACTTGCCACCACACAGATGAAAGTTAACCAGCTCTATTTCACTATAGAATCCGCCCAGTTAGTGCTGGTGAGATCTTTGTGTGAAAAAACAGCTGACATTGGAGACTTAAGCAGAAGAAAAATAATTTTAATGAACTGACTTGGAATCGAGCATGAAGGAAATTCTAGGCAAAGTCACAGAGGTTGAGGAACAGTTTAACATGATCTATACTTAAGGAAAGACAATTCAGATCCAGAACTTCTGACCTTCTGTCTTCTTTTTACTTTTTTTTCTTCTTTTTTGAGAAAGAGTCTCACTCTGTCACCCAGGCTGGAATGCAGAGGTGTGATCCCGGCTCACTGTAACCTCTGCCTTCCGGGTTCAAGCAATTCTCCTGCCTCAGCCTCCCAAGTAGCTGAGCTTACAGGCATGCACTATCATACCCATCTATTTTTTTGTATTTTAGTAGAGAAGGGTTTCACCATGTTGCCCAGGCTGGTCTCGAACTCCTGGCCTGAAGCGATCTGCCCACCTAGGCCTCCCAAAGTGCTAGGATTACAGGTGTGAGCCACCGAGCCCAGCCCTAACCTTCTGTCTTAATAGTATGATCATTACACTATTCTTGAAGGTGAAATTAAAAAAAACAAATTGTACTCTACTTCCAAAGAGAATTTGAAGCAGTACTTAATATATTTCACTGATTCATGCTACCAGTAGCTCTTGAAGTGCTCAATACAAGACCCATAATCTAACCAGAGAGAACACAAAGTTGGATTCTCTGTGGGATTTGTTCATATATGTATTCAGCAAATACCCATTGAGATCCTCCTTTCTTGTCCAGCCCTTTTCTCATGTCTTTAGGGTACAGCAGTGAACCAAATCATTAAGGTCCTTACAGGCTGCCCTCATGGCCTTAGAGTTCAGTGCAGAGGTTCTCAGAGTGTGGCCCACAGATCCCCAGGATCCACTAAGACCCTTTGAGGTAAGAAGGTCATAACTATCCCCATACTAATACCAAGAGGCTATTTGGCCTTTGGCTGCAGTGACATTTGCCCCTGTTAGCACAAAAGTAATGGTGGATAAAGGTGCTGGCACCTTAGCACAAAGTAATACAATGCATTAGTAATCATGGAATTTTTCATCATCAGACCTACTCACGATTAAAAAAAAGAAAAGGCCAAGTTCATTGAAGAGTCTCCTTGATTGAAGTGGTAAAAATTATTAATTTTCTTAAACCTCCATACTCGTACTTAAGTACGTGTCTTTTAAATATTCTGTGTGATTAAATGGAAAGAACACATAAAGCACGTGTGCCGCATGCTGAAATACGAAGGTTCCCTTGGGGAAAAGTACTTTTGCAATTGTTAGAATTGTGAGCTAATCTGGCTACTTTTTAAAAGAGCACTCTATCAACTGACAAACTATTGTTATTCAGACATGGGTATCTGGCAGACATTTTCTTACAAAATGGATGAAGTGAGTCTGTCACTAACAAAACGACTGAATGTATCTGTTGCCAATGACAGGATTTGAGCTTTCACAAGAAAAGTCGCGTTGTGGATTGTTTGTATTCACTATGGTGAGTTTGACACTTTCTAGCATTTCTAGACTTTCCAGTGAGAATGACCGTGATGTTAACGAATAAAATTTTTGTGTATTGATTGAATTGAAGTAGACCAACATTTGGACGATCTGCATGATTTAATATAAACCAGTATTTTCCAAATGACAAAGCATGATACTATAAAATCATGCGTGGGTAAAAGACTCATTCAAAGTGCAAGGTGGACGAATTAATTTTAATTTAGCAGAATATGAAACTTCATCGTTATGGCTTCAGATTCCACATAAAGATGATCTTCATCTTTAAGAAACTGCAACTTGTCAGATTTTAGTGTAATGTCGAGAAAGAATATCCACATTTATCTTAAAAGCTATTAATATACTCCTCCCTTGGCCAGGCACAGTGGCTCACTCCTTTAATCTCAGGCCAATGTGGTTGGATTGCTTGAATCCAGAAGTTCAAGACCAGCCTGGGTGACATGGCGAAACCCCGTCTCTACAAAAAAATACAAACATTAGCCGGACACGGACACGCTTACTTGTAGTTCCAGCTACTGAGGAGGCTGAAAGTGGGAGGATCACTTGAGCCTGGGAGGAGGAGGTTGCAGAGAGACCACTGCACTCCGGGCCTGGGCAACACAGTGAGACCCTGTCTCAAAAAAAACAAAAGAAGAAGAAATTTTAAAATGTGTGTGTTTATATATATATATATATTTAAAATGCTAAATGTAAATAGCTTCTTATTGTTATTTTAAATGAATTAATTTTAAAGTTACAATTACTTTACAAACCAATATTTTTAATTTTATCAATTTTAATTTCTTTTTTTTTTTTAAATGGAGTCTTGCTCTGATGCCCAGGCTGGAGTGCAGTGGTGTGATCTCAGCTCACTGCAACCTTCGCCTCCTGGGTTCAAGCAATTCTCCTGCCTCAGCCCCCTGAGTAGCTGAGATTACAGGCATGTGCCACCACATCTGGCTAATTTTGTATTTTTAGTAGAGGTGAGGTTTCAACATGTTGACCAGGCTGATCTTGAACTCTTGGCTTCAAGTGATCCACCTGCCTCAGCTTCCCAAAGTGCTGGGATTACAGGAGTAAATTTTAATTTCTAATAAGAATATTTTAAAATAAATATTTTAAATGCTGATTGTTATTTAATATTAATATTTTATTTTTTGGCTAGGCACAGTGGCTCACACCTGTAATCCCAGCACTTTGGGAAGCCGAGGCAGGTAGATCACCTGGGTCAGGAGTTCAAGACTGGCCTGACCAATATGGTGAAACTCCGTCTCTACTAAAAATATAAAAATTAGCCTGGCATGGTGGCACATGCCTATAATCCCAGCTACCCAGGAGGCTGAGGCAGGAGAATCGCTTGAACCTGGGAGGCAGAGGTTGCAGTGAGCCAAGATTGTGCCACTGCACTCTAGCCTGGGCAACAAGAGCAAAACTCCATCTCAAAAAATATATATTTACTTTATTAATATTAAATAATACTTAAATTTACATACCATAAGAATGACCTTCTTGAAGTATACAATTCAGTGGTTTTTTTAGTATATCCTCAAGGTTGTACAACAATCACCTCTAGTTGCAGAACATTTTTATTACTTCAGGAAAGAAACACTATCCATTAGCAATCATTCCTCATTCTTCCTTCTCTCCAGTCCCTGCCAATCACTAATGTACTTTTATGTATGGGTTGTCTTTTCACTTTTGTGACAGTCTCCTCTGAAGCACAAAAGTATAATTTTGATGAAATTCAATTTATTTTTTCTTTTGATGCTTGTGATTTTAGCTTTATATTTAAGAAATCATTGCCTAATCCACAGTCACGAAGAGTTGTTCCCAAGTTTTCTTCTATGAGTTTTATAGCTTTAGCTCTTATAGTTAGGCCTATAATTTTCTCTTTATTCTTGTGTGAAGTAGGGGTCAACTTCATCCTTGTATATGTGAATATCTAGTTATTCCAGCATCATTTGTTGAAAAGACTATTCTTTCCTCCTTGAATTGTCTTGGTACCCTCATTGAAAATTGATCAACTGTACATGTCTAGATTTATTTCTGGACTATAAATTCAATTATTTTGATCTATAAGTCTGTGTTAATGCCTATACCACACAATCTTGATTACTGTAGCTTTGTAATAAGTTTTGAAATGGGAAGGTATAAGTCTCCAAACTTGTTCTTCTTTAAAAGGTTGTTAGAGCTATTCTGAGCCCCTTCCATTCCCATGTGAATTTTAGGATCTGCTTTTCAATATCAAAAGCTGCTATTTTGATAGGGATTGTTTTGAGTCTGTGGATCAATTTGGGAACTATGGTCATCTTAATTGTAGTAAGTCTTCCAATCCATGAACATGGGATGTCTTTCCATTTACTTAGGTCTTCTTTAATTTATTTCAATGATGTTTCATAGTTTCCAGTGTCGAAGACCTGCACTATTTTTGTTAAATTAATTCCTAAGTATTTTATTCTTTTTGATGCTATCATAAATAGAATTGTCTTTTAAATTTTCATTTTTAGATTGTTCATCACAAGAAATTTGATTTTGGTATATTGATCCCTATAACATTTAAGAATATAAGAGTCCTGAAACCAAAAATTTGAAAGTCACTGTCCTAAGAAGATATAATTCATATTCCATTTTTCAGTGGCAATTATATTAATTTTACTTTTCTGAGAACTGTATTAGTTTGGCTCTTTGGGAAAATGCCACTGACATTGACCAAGGGATTATAAACATAACCTGTCAGATTGTAAGCTCAGATAAACCCATGAAAGTGGGGGAGAAGCAAGCCTCCCCACCAGCAAATATGCTATTCTTCACTACTGTAACTGTCAGGTTCTCCCTCTGGGCTTAAAACTCTCTAAAAGCAGTAATGAAGTCTTTTGCACAGTTCTCTCTCTAAAGCCTAGTTTAGTGCCTGCTTTAAGTCTGCTGCCTGAGTCCCTGACTAAATGGAGGGAAAAAATGGAACAGTTCAGGGCAGCTGAGATCAATGAGCTCTTATCTTGCTTCGGGGGCCTCTCACCACTATTGTACTCAGGTGTGGCTTATTTACAATCATCCCATTCATAAAAGAGTAGTTTCTAGAACTATAGAAGTATTATCTATTATCTATGGAACATAATATGTGTTTTTTTTTTTTTTTTTTTTGAGGCAGGATCTCACTCTCATCCAGGCAGTGATGCAATTATGGCTCAGGGCAGCCTCAATCTCTCAGGCTCAAGCAATTAATATGCTATTTTTATTGCAGTCACTTTATAGTACTTTTCTGTGGTGCAGCAAATTATCCTTTATTATTCTTGTTCAACATTTTCTTGACACTTTTGAAAGTTTATTTATTTATTTTTTTCATTACTGGATTCTTGGTGAATTTTGACTGGATATGATAACATTTTTAAATTAACTTATGAAGAATTTTATTTTTATGATATTTTTCCAATCTATGATTTGGGTATGTTTCTCCATTTATTCAGGATATGCTTTATTTTTTTCAATAAAATTGTATTGCTTTCTTCATATAGTTTCCAAGATTTTCTTGTTAAATGTTTTCATAATACTATTTTTATTATTATTTTGAGACGGAGTTTCGCTCTTGTTGCCCAGCCTGGAGTGCAATGGCATGGTCTTGGCTCACTGCAACCTGTGCCTCCCAAGTTCAAGTGATTCTCCTGTCTCAGCTTCCCAAGTAGCTGGGATTACAGGCATGCACCACCAAGTCCAGCTAATTTTGTATTTTTAGTAGAGACGGGGTTTCTCCCTGTTGGTCATGCTGGTCGCAAACTCCTGATCACAGGTGATCCTCCCGCCTTGGCCTACCAAAGTGCTGGTATTATAGACATGAGCCACTGCGCCCAGCTCTCATAATACTATTTTTAAAGAATTTAGTTTGTAATTTCTACATATAATTCACTATTACTAATATAAAGACAAGTTATCGATATTTTAAAATATTTATTTTATAGAAACAGTAGACACTGGAAATTCCAAGGAGTGGGGAGGAAGGAGAGCAAGAGTTGGAAAACTACCTACCGGGTACTATGATCACTATTTGGGTGATGGGTTCAATAGAAGCCCAATCCTCAGCATCACACAATATATTCATGTAACAGACCTGTACATGTACCCTGTGAATCTAAAATTTTAAAATAAATAAATAAAGACCAGGCTCGGTGGCTCATGCCTGTACTCCCAGCAATTTGGGAGGCCAAGGCAGGGGGAATCATGAGGTCAGGAGTTTAAGACCAGCCTGGCCAACAAAGTGAAACCTCCATCTCTACTAAAAACACAAAAATTAGTCCAATGTGGTGACATGCGCCTGTAGTCCCAGCTACTTGGGAGGCTGAGGCCCAAGAATCACTTGAACCTGGGAGGTGGAGGTTGCAGTGAGCCAAGACCATGCCATTGTACTCCAGCCTGGGTGACAGAGACATTCCATCTCAAAAATAAATAGATAAAATATACCTAGTCACTCTGCCAATTCTCTATTGGTTTTATATTTTTAATTGAGTCATTTGGAATTTCTAGGCATACAATCATATTATATGGAAATAAAAATAACTCCTTTTAAAATATTTGAAGTTCTCATTTGCTTTTCTTATCTTATTGCATATTAGAACCTCCCAAACAATGCTGAATAATAGTGGTGATATTTGTTTACCTGATGTTGAAGTCAAGAGTATTTGCTCTTGAACATATTTTAGGCAGTACAAATTTTAATACAAAGAAAGGAAAATAAACTATATCCCTTTAGGATACAGTAATTATAGTTAGGATATATAACAGGAAATAATTCCCTAAAAGCAGAATAAGTCTGAATCTCCATGGGCTAGAAATAGGGACTTGAGGAATTTTTAATTCCTTAAATTTTTAAAGAAAGTGATGGGAGAGAGGAGCCAGTAAAAATCTGATATATCCAAGATGGCAGATTAAGAGTTCAAAGATTAGAAACAGCTGAGGAGAACAAGAGACTAGAGATCAGCACGCAGGATTTTCTTGGGCAAAAGCCAAAAACGCCAGCTGGGAGGTAATCACTATGTCAAAACAGTTTTATGCAGAAGCCAAAGAGGGAATATGAAGCTCTGATAGGAAAGAATCTTAAAGGTTAACAGAAAGTCCTGATAAGCAGCTCCTAGAGACAGTTTCAAGCTTTCAAAATACGAATTGTCATCTTCCTACAGGTGTACTAGTCTTTTGCATAGCACAGTGCCTTGTGTACAGTTGGTGTACAATAACTATTTGTTGAATAAATAGAAAAGAAGAAAGAGAAGTAATAGCATCTCGAAAGCAATAGGGGCAAAGTCTAATACCGAAACAGATGACTTTTTTAAAAGTCTTTTAAGTAAGCATTTTATTGAATTATAACATGCATACAGCAAAGTATATAAATAAATTATGAAGCACACAGCTCCATAAATTATTACCTTATATACTGTGATCTCATTGTCCGTGTTCCTTCAAAATGTATACGTTAGAACCTAATCTCCAATATTTTAGTATTAAGAAATGGGATCAGCCGAGCATGGTGGCTTATACCTGTAATCCCAGTACTTTGGGAGGCTGAGGCGGACGGGTCACTTGAGGTCAGGAGTTCGAGACAAGCCTGGCCGAAATTGTGAAAACCCATCACTACTAAAAATACAAAATTAGCCAGATGTGGTGATGTGCACCTGTAATCCCAGCGACTCAGGAGGCTGAGGCAGGAGAATCATTTGAACCCGGGAGGCCGAGGTTGGCGGTGAACTGAGATCGTGCCATTGCGCTCCAGCCTGGGCGATACAGCAAGACTCCGTCTCAAAAAAAAAAAAATAAAATAAAATAAAACAAAAAATTAGTCGGGAGTGGCAGCACATGCCTGTAATCCCAGCTACTCAGGAGACTGGGGCATGAGAATTGCTTGAACTCAGGAGGTGGAATTTGCAGTGAGCTGAGATTGCACCACTGCACTCCAGTCGCCACTATATCCTCACCAAACCTCAGTGTTGTCTTTTACATTTTAGCCATTCTAGTGGATGCATAATGGCATATCACATTGTAATTTTAAGTTTCATTTCCCTGATGACTAATGCAATCAAGTAAATGTTTAATTTTGGTAATAAAATTAAATCATGCCCACTGTATAATATCTGGCAGTGCAGAATTATGAAAAGTAAAGCCCCTTTTATTGGTTTCCTAGGACTGCCACAACAAAATACCACAAATTGAGTAGTTCAACAACAGAAAATTGTCATCTCACAGTTCTGGAGGCTGAAAGACCAAAATCAAACTGTCAGCAGGACCGTATTTCCTCTAAAACTTGTGGGATTCTTTGCCTCTGCCTCTCTCCTGGTGGTTTGCTGGTAACCTCTGGTGCTCCTTGGCTTATAAATGTGCCACTTCATCCCTTGTCTTCACATGGCATTCTCCCTGCGTTTCTGTCTTCACCTGGTCATTTTCTTAAACAGATACAAGTTCTATTGAATTAAGGAGCCACGCTACTCCAGTATGACCTCATCTTAACTAGCTACACCTGCACAACCCTCTTTCCAAATACGGTCACATTCTAAGGTTCTGGGGGTTAAACATTCAAGATATCCTTTTGAAGGGACATAATTCAACCCACAACACCCAATTTTGGCCGAGCACAGTGGCTCACGCTTGTAATCCCAAAACCTTGGGAGGCCAAGGCCAGCAGATCACTTGAGGTCAGGAATTCGAGACCAGCCTGGCCAACATAATGAAACCCCCGTCTCTACTAAAAAAAAAAAAAAAAAAAATTAGCCAGGCCTGGTGGCGCACACCTGTAGTCCCAGCTACTCAGGAGGCTGAGGCATGAGAATTGCTTGAACCCAGGAGGCAAAGGTTGCAGTGAGCCGAGCTAGCAAAATCACCCGAGCCTGGGTGACAGAGTGAAACTGTATCTAAACAAACAAAGAAAAAACTACCCAATTTAATATGTATACTACAGGAAATTTTCCATATATCTAACATCAAATTTACCATTTTATTAGGTAGGTTGGTGCAAGAATAATTGTGGTTTTTGCTATTTAAAAGTAATAGCAGCTAGGCACGGCGGCTCACGCCTGTAATCCCAACACTTTCGGAGGCCGAGGTGGGCAGATCACCTGAGATCAGGAGTTCAAGGCCAGCCTGGCCAACATGGTGAAAACTCATCTCTACTAAAAACAAATAAATAAATACAAAAATTAGCTGGGTGTGGTGGTGTGGGCCTGTGGTCCCAGCTACCCGGGAGGCTGAGGCCCAAGAATCGCTTGAACCAAGGAGGCGGAGGTTGCAGTGAGCCAAGATCTCACCATTGCACTCCAGCCTGGGTGACAGAGTGAAACTCCCTCTCAAAAAAAAAAAAAACAGTAATGGCAAAACCCGCGATTACTTTTGCTGCACCAACTTAATAACTTTTTGAGTGTACAATTCAGTGGCATTAATAAGTACATTCACAATGTTGTGCAACCATCACTACTATTTCCAGAACTTTTTCATCATCCTAAATAGAAACTCTGCACCCATTAAGCAATAACTCCTCCTTCTCCCCTATCCCCAAACTTCTAGTAATCTCTCTTCTACTTTCTGCCCCTATGAGTTTGCTTTGTCTCAATCCATCGTAAAAGTAGAATCACACAACATTTGCCCTTTTGTACCTGGCTTATTTCACTTAGCCTAATGTTTTTAAGGGTCATACAGGTTGTAGCATATATCAGACTCCATTGATTTTTTTTTTTTTTTTTTTGAGACAGAGTATCACTCACTCTGTCACCCAGGCTAGAGTGCAGTGACATGATCTCGCCTCACTGCAACCTCTTCCTCCTCCTGAGTTCAAGCTATTCTCCTGCCTCAGCCTCCTGAGAAGCTGGGATTACAGGTGTGTGCCACAACGGCCAGCTAATATTTGTACTTTTAGTAGACACAGAGTCTCGTCATGTTGGCCGGGCTGGTCTTGAACTCCTGATCTCAGGTGAGCCACCCACCTTGGCCTCCCAAAGTGCTGGGATTACAGGTGTAAGCCACCGCGCCCAGCCTTCCATTCCTTTTTAAATAATATTTCCTGGTATGTATATACTACATTTTGTTTACCCATTCATCTGTTGATAGACACTTAGGTTGTTTCTACCTTTGGGTTATTGCGAATAATAACTATGAACATCGGTGTGCAAGTATCTGTTGGTGTCCCTGTTTTCAATTCTGATGTGTTTCTTTGGTCACTTAACACTGTGAACATCTTTTCAAGTCAGTACAAATAGAGCTACCTCATTCTTTCAGCCCATTGCTTTGTATTCCATAGTGTGATGTGAGGATGATATTCTATGGAAGGAAACTTTATCTTTCCTGAGTCTGAGACTGTATAATGCAAATGCAAGTTTTCTTAAAGTGGAGTTTGAGGACACCTAGGGCAGATGTAGTGTTGTGGACTTACGAGCTTCCTTTACAATGTGAAATTGTGTGCTTTCATTTCTGAGATATCTAAAATATAACTAAGGATTCTCTGGATCATCTAAATGACCAGCTTCTGACCAAGTATTGCCAACCGATGTTGGTGTCCTGAGTCAAAGGCTAACGCAAAAGGCTAGTGGCAAACCTAATAAATTTGCCAGAATTTCATGCTAGATGACATCATAGGCACCATGGAATGAAGAGTTTTAAGTAGATAAAAGTGGTAGCAAAACTGGACCAACACAATAGCAAAAAAACAAAGAGATTCTAGGCAGGGCGCAGTGGCTCACACTTGTAATCCCAACACCTTGGGAGGCCGAGGCAGGTGGATCAGTTGAGGCCAGGAGTTCAAGACCAGCCTTGCCAACATGGTGAAACCCTGTCTCTACTAAAATTACAAAAATTAGCCAGTGCGGTGGCTCACGCCTGTAATCCCAGCACTTTGAGAGGCCAAGGTGGGTGGCTCACCTGAGGTCAGGAGTTAAAGACCAGCCTGACCAAAATGGAGAAACCACGTCTCTCCTAAAAATACAAGATTAGCCGGGCCGGGTGGCGCATGTCTGTAATCTCAGCTGCTGGGGAGGCTGAGGCAGGAGAATCGCTTGAACCAGGGAGGCAGAGATTGCAGTGAGCCGAGATGGCACCATTGCACTCCATCCTGGGCAACAAGAGTGAAACTCTGTCTCAAAAAATATATATATTTAAAAAGTAAATAAAGAAAATAAAATCACGAAAATTAGCCTGCCATGGTGTTGTGGTTTTGTGCTCTGTCGTCCCAGCTACCTCGGGAGGCTGAAGCATGAGAATGCTTGAACCTGGGAGGCAGAGGTTGCAATGAGAGCGGAGATCATGCCACTGCACTCCAGCCTGGGCAACAGAGTGAGACTCTGTCTCAAAAAAAAAAAAAAGACTCCACAATGGAAAAGTTAGTAACGTTCTCACAATGGGACTATCGACTGACTTTCAGAAAGAAAGACGATAATGACGTGAACCACAAAATTTTAATATGTTCTAATAGCTTTGTTTGAATACCATTTTTAAACTTGTTTTGGGTTCTATCATTGCATATGTAAAAACTGTAACAATAAGTTTTAACTAGTTTTTTTTTTTTTTTTTTAATTTAAGGGACAAGGGCAATTTTGTTGCGTGGATGGATATGGTATGTTGATGTGAAGTCTGGGCTTTTAGTGTATCCATCTCCTGAATGATGTACATTGTACCCATTAAGTAATTTCTCATCATTCACCGCCCTCCCACCAATAACTAGCTCTATGTGACTTTTTAAAATCATATTCTAGTTTACGTTTTATGTGACTTTTTAAAGTTGCATTCTTTGGGTGCAGTGGGTCATGCATGTAGTCCCAGCACTTTGGGGGCCGAGGTGGGCAGATTACTGGAACCCAGGAGTTCAAGACCAGCTTGGGCAACATGGCAAAACCCTGTCTCTACAAAAATTTGCCAGGTGGGGTGGTGCACACCTGTAGTCACAGCTAGCTATTCGGGAGGCTGAGGCAGGAGAATCGCTCAAGTCTCAGAGGTCAAGGCTGCAGAGAGCCACGATTATACCAGTGCATTCCAGCCCAAGAGGGAGACTGCTGACTCAGAGAGAGAGAGAGAAGAAAAGCCACATTCTTTGAAAATTGATTTAAATCAATAATAAATCTTTATTTAAGAGTTTCATACATTGGTCAAGTCTGGAAAACATTAAGCTAGCAGGTAATTCAACACAGAATTTCCAGACCAGGGTCATCATTATGGGAAAATGTCAGCACAAACAGCCAAATAAGACTTTTGCTGGAGAACATCAGCTTTTGGATTCGAGTTGAATGCATTTATAAATGTTTCTCTACTCCAATGTCAGAGAACAAATGATTCATAAAAATGGGCATATTAGAAAGCCTGGGCCTAGGAACTAGGCTGGGTTTGCTTCCTGACCTGGCTCTGCTATGTAAGAACTCCAGCTGCTTTTCCACTAGGGATTTATAGTAACACCAAACTTACGTGTTTGCTATAAGGATTATATCTGACATATTTAAAGCATCTGGGGTATCTTACAAGTATTCAGTGACAGCCACTGATACTACAGGGACATTTGAGCTGCAGGTTTTTGGCATGTTCCATGAGTTTTATGTCATGCTTAATCCTTTTCCACATTTGGAAAAATATTCTAAACTGGGTAACCCCGGCATTACTCATATAATCAAAGTAGTGTGTGCTAACGCAAAAATACAAACAAAACAAAATTAAAACTCTTCAAGTTTAACGAACTGTGTTTTATCAGATATCTTCATCTGCTATTTCAACCTTTGATGCTGAAAATATTTCTAAAACCTTTCAGCTCATTTTAGAGAGCATATTTTGTTGATTTTCCTCCCCCATTCCTGGTCATGATAAAAATCACTGAAATGTCAATATCTATGTAGATGTAAATATATACACTGTATGTGAAACAGAGCTACATCTACATTGACTCAGATCATAAATTGGAAACTTGTTTTTGTATTTTATGAAAATCCTGCTATCTGCTTGTTTTTTTGTGATCTATTATTTTTATACTAAAGTTGGGGTATAACGAGGGTGGAGATTTCACTCTCTCCGTTTACAAATAGTAAACATGTTAAGCAGTTCCAAGTCCTAAAACAAATTGGTGCAAAGTGATGCTAATCATGTTTAAAGGTTTTGGGATTTTTTTATTTGTACATTTTTTTCTTTCCCCTTATTAATAATAAGAACATTGAGCAACAAGGTTGGAAATATGCCCAGTTGTATCTTCTCTGAGCGTCAGTCTGTCCACTTCTCCCTCTACTGCCACCATCCTGCGCCTAAACAAAGGCAACAGCAGGCTGGGCGCAGTGTCTCATGCCTGTCATCCCAGCACTTTGGGAGGCCAAGGTGGGTGGATCACCTGAGGTCAGGAGTTCAAAACCAGCCTAGCCAACATGGCGAAACCCTGTCTCTACTAAAAATACAAAAATTAGCCAGGTGCGGTGGTAGGTGCCCATAATCCCAGCTACTCTAGAGGCTGAGGCAGACGGTTTGAACCCAGGAGGCAGAGTTTGCAGTGAGCTGAGACTGTGCCATTGCACTCTAGCCTGGGCAACAGAGTAAGATTCCATCTCAAAATAAAAAAAAAACTAAGAAACAAAGACAATAGCATCCTAGCTGGTCTCCTGCTTCCACTCTAGCACTTTCCAATCTTTCAATCAAATCATGTCGCTGCCCGCTGAAAACTCTCCAATGGCTTCCATTGCATATAAAATCAAATTCAGTCCTTGACTGTGGAATATACAACCCTACCTAATCGAGCCCAGAGCTCCTTCTCCTACCTCCTTGTTCACTGTGCTGCAGCTTCGCAGGCCTGCTTTCTTCCAATACTCCAAATGCATTCCCCCGAAACTTTAGGGTCTCAGGGCTTGCCATGTTCTCTGCCTAGAAGGTTCTGTTCTACAATTTTTGTATGGTTGCTTCTTTTCATGGCCCTTGGCTAACTCCTCAGAGAAGACTTCCTCCCACACATGCCATCACCCTGTGTCCAACATCCTGTTTGTTTTCTTTAAAGCACTCAATGCTTTGATTTTATCTTTGCAACATATTTGGTAACTAGTTCCTGCTACGAAAATGCTATATATGCTATGTGAATGTTATACATGCTAGACATATATTTATTTTTGGGACAGAGTCACACCCTGTCACCCAGGCTGGAGCGCAGCGGTGCAATCTTGGCTCACTGCAACCTCCACCTCCCCGGTTCAGCAATTCTCATTCCTCAGCCTCCAGAGAAGCTGAGGCTACAGGTGAGCGACACCATGCTCAGCTATCTTTTTTTTTTTTTTTTTTTTGGTATTTTTGTAGAGACAAGGTTTCAGGGTGGTCTCGAGACCAGGCTGCTCTCGAACTCCTGACAAGTGATCTGCCCGCCTCGGCCTCCCAAAGTGCTAGGATTACAGGCATGAGCCACTGCACCTGGCCAACATGTTTAACATGCTACCTAGCATGATTCAAAATGTTATTAATTCTATACATGCTATATAAACACTTATGTCACATATATACCTATCTCGCCCTAGAATGTAATGCATAATATGACCCCTGCACATAGATGTTTTCCAGTAATGTTGCTTGAAGAAATGAATAAATTATCCAGCTTCAGAAATCACCTATGCTCTATTCCTGGCTTGAATATTGAGAAATGGAGAAGCCTCTAGCAAGTACTGAACCCCTTCAGACCTCAGTATTCCTTATGAATAACCACTAAGCTGGACTAGATGATCTTTAAGGCTCTTTCTTGTTTTATATTTCCATGGTTCATACTTAAGTATTATTTTTCCCTTCCTTTTCATTTCCTCTCCCCCTCTCCCTTTCTCACTTAGCAGCTCTCTCCTGGATTCATGAATAGTTTTAAACCATTTGGAGATATTTTATGCATAAACATAGAACTCTCAAAGATATATGTTCTCTAGACACTAAAATGTCATCACAACGACATGTTATAGTGTTTATTTTCCCTTGCCTAGCCAACCCCGTCAAAACCACACCCTCCACTGCCAAGCCACAGCCCCACCCTGCCTTTGGAAATAGAAATGGAATAGGAGAATCTCTGGCTTCTGGGGGAAAAAAAGAAAGCCTGCCCAGATTTTTAACTAGGATGATGTCTCTGGAGAAGTCAGGGTACAACAGAGAGGACTGATGAAAACTTTATTATAAAGTTCCTTTATATAATGAAGCCCATGAAGACAATAGGAGATAGTGATATCAAATTGTAGATACTATCAGAGACAATTTTTAAATTACTATTTCTAGTCCATACCTAACTAAAGTGCCTACCCTTGTAAATGTTTAACTTTTAGCCGTTTAATGTATAATATTCCAGAAATATTCATTAAAAATAATATAATGATGATTAGATAGCAATGTTACACTTGAAGTTACATCATTCCTTATTTCAGAACCTGTGAACAAATGGCCTTAGGAAATAAAAAAGGAAATTTCTTCCATGGCTAGAAGAATTGAAATCAGTATCAGTTATAAGGACAAATTTTAATTTGCTTTTAATTGCATACTTACAAATCAAGTTTTAAAAATTTAAAACCACATGAAGACTTATAATCACAGTATTTGTGAGCTGGAAGAACACTGAGGCCTTCTTTTAACAATGAAGCGAAACTCAGAAAGATCCAATGACCAGGCAAGGGTCAAATTCGTGCTGGAGCTTAGAACTAAACCTCTGGTCTCCTGGTTGACAGTTCCATGCTTTTCTCATCACTCTACGCGTTTATGAGACCCTGTAATTACCTGCAGCTTTCAATCATATGTGTTAACCCAGCCATGCGGTAGACTGGAGTATAAAATGATCAGTCCATTAACTGAGACGTTGCTTCAGGAATCACAGTATTCATTGTTATGTGGTTGTTATAGTAATTGCTAATATTTGTTGAGTTTAGGTGTCAGTTACTATACTATATGTGTTACTTGCATCAGCCTAGTTAATACCCACACTAGTCCAATGGGGTAGGTAATAATGACAATCCTGATTGCTATCACACTTTATTTTATTACAGGCACTCGTTCAAGCCTATTACGTCTAGCAAGTTATTGAATCCTCAGAACTATCCTATAAAGTACTATTACTCCCATTTACTGGCGAAGAAACTGTCCTAAAGAGGTGGAGTCATGCCTTTAAACCAATACATATGCTGCCCCTCTATGCTACACCACCTCCTCATTAGTCTCTTCTTTTCCATCACCAAACTGTTAAAAGAAATATGCGTCTGACTTAGTTATCTTCTCCCTGCCTCCCCTGACTTCTCAATACTAGTTGGCACAGAGATACTTAAAGACAGAGGAACCATAAAGAAGAGAAGGCTGGGCCCGGGGCCAACTGTAACCCAAATAACCCGGACAACGAAGATTTGATTATGATACCAGCAATGGTTGAACTTCACCAGGTTATGGCTATGATCCATGAAAGTGTGTGTTTCTGCACATGGTGGCTCGGTATGAAAACATAATCTGTAAATTACTACGCGAGTTAGATTATTTCTGCAGAAAGAAGCAGACAGGCTCACATGATGTCAGATATTGGGGGAATGTGTTGTAAGAATACCAGGGGAAGTGAGAAAGCACAGAAAATGGTTTCAGTGGCTGCACAGCCAAGCCTCATAGAGCATCATTCATTTGGCTTCAGATGGCAGTAGAAGCCACACTCATTCCACAGCAGTCCATGGTTATGATCTGGCATCTCTGCTTATTTCCTGTCTCTCAGCTTGCTCACTACCTATTGACTTTTTTCTATTCTCCTCACCTACCTCTCTCTCCTGCCGCTGCTCTGGGTCTCTCTTCTTCACCTCTGTATGTTTTCCATCTATGTATCTTCTGTAGAGCTCACAATCAAAACTCCATGAGAAAAATAAGATCTGCTTGGGTGTGTGAGGAGCTGTCCTGGTGCGTCTAGTACATCGTGCACCCATTAGGCAGAGCTCTCATCAGTCCATCTCAAAGTTTATAGATGGCTGCCTTTTCACTCCCCATTCGCCTGGGGGAAGCAGGGGAACACCTGTGGGTTCACTAGCTGTGGCCAAAGTGGTAGGATTATACACAAGGGGGCTTCAGAAAGTTCATAGAGAAGTGCAATTAAAAGATAAAAACAAAATTAAAACTTTACCTCTCAACATAAGCTCCATCAAATTCAAGACACTTTTGTAAGTGATAATACTAGCCATTTAGTCCACTCCTAAAGAACGGAGGTTTGGGAATTTAACCATATCAATGCAGTCTTTTTTACATTATTAACTGAAAAAAGGTCTGTGCCCCTCTAAACATTTTTTTAAGATTAGAAAACAAAAAGAAGTCAGAAGGATTCAAAGCAGGACTTTAAGGTGGCTGCCTAGTGATTTCCCCCTCAAAACTCATGCAAAATTGCTTTCATTTGATGAGAGGAATGTGTAGAAACATTGTCATGTTGGAAGACTCACTGATAAAGCTTTCCAGGGCATTTTTTCATTAAAGCTTTGGCTAACTTTCTCAAAACATTCTCATAATAAGCAGTTGTTATCATTCCTTGGCCCTCCAAAAAGTCAACAAGAAAAATGACTTGAGTATCCCAAAAAACTGTCACCATGACCTTTGCTCTTGACTGGTCCACTTTTGCTTTGACTAGACCACTTCTGCCCCTTGGTAGCCATTGCTTTGATTGTGCTTTGTCTTCAGGATTGTACTGGGAAAGCCATGTTTCAACTCCTACAGCAATTCTTCCAAGAAATGCTGCAGGATCTCAATCCCACTTTTTAATATTTCCACTGAAATCTCTGCTACTGTCTATAGTCAATCCAGGTGCACCAATTGTGGCACTCGGAGAGTAGACAGTATGCTCAACCTTAATTTTGTAGTCAGAACTGTGTAAGTGGAACCAGTTTAGAGGTGTATGATGTTGGCTATTGTCTCTGCTGTTAACTGTTGGTCCTCTTCAGTTAGGGCATGGACAAGATGAAGATTTTCCTTGAAAATTTATGTGGCGGATCTGCCACTGCAGATTTCTTAATTCCTTCTTGAAAAGAGTTATTCATTCGTAAACTGCTGATTTACTTGGGGCATCATCCCCACAAACTTTTCATAAAGCATCTGTGATTTCACCATTCTTCTACTGTAAGTTTGATCTTTATTCTTGCTTCAATCTTAGCAGAATTCAAGTCATGATGGAGGGGGCTCTTTTCAGACTAATACATTATCCTTCTTACTGCCTCAGACTAGATCTTGTTCAGACATGCTATAGCAAGTTAGCACAAGTTTATTTTGGAGCAAAACCAATTTGAAATCCATGCATAGTTTTTTCATAATATACATTTTCACAGTATGCATTTTTTAAAAGACTCTTGTGGAACAAAGCATGGACCTATATGTTTGGAAGACAACTGTGAGTTTGGTAGGTACTCTGTGTGGCTTGTCTAATACAAATACACATCTTGTTTCATGTACTAATGGCCCTAATCAGTACAAAAGTTCATGCTGAGATAAAATAAATTAATCTTAAGGGTAGAAACCAAAAAATAAAGGGTAACTACTAACTATTCTCTCATTATAGACTTGGGCTAGAGTTCCATTTAGTTGTGTTATACTTAAAATTAGGCATTATAAAGTTAATGCTCTTGATCTTCAGTTCTCCTCTTTGCTGAATCTATAGTCAAAAATTGTAGTTGACTGAGAATAGAGAAAAAAATCAGCTGTTACTTGTCGATTCTATTGTAACCCAGGGGCTCTGATAAATCTGACCTTTCAAAATGGCCGAACAATGAAAGTTTTTGAAGTTGCTTTGTTGATGGTGATGACTTATAAGGGAATGGAAACAATAATACTTTGCAGTTGCAGATTATTTTGTATGTTTGAAGTATGTGTCATTGAAATGCCACTCTCTTACTCCTTTGTAATTCCCCTGGAGCTGCTGTCTCTGCCTCACCAGAAAACGCAAATCAGCATTTTCTCAAGTCCCAACTCAAGGCTCCTCTCCTCTTCCATGAAGGTTTCCCTGGTTCCCTGAATCTACCCTGATCCCTCCTTCCTCTGAGCTCACCATCACTCATTGCCTATGCTGTTCACTTGTGTGTGATACCACTAGCTGTAATTACTTTTAAGAAACCATACATTTTTACTTGTTTATGGTGAATTACTTGACAGCAAAGAAAATGACCAATGTTGTATTCCCTAGAAGATATAAGACAGTATCTTACATATAAAAGGTATGAAGAAACTGAGGGAGACAGATAGGAAGAGGCATTATCATGCCCACCTCATAGATGAGGAAATTAAAACACACCAATTGGGAATGGAAGAAAATATTGCACTGATTCGTGATGGCCGAAACTGGAGGAAATAGAACAAGATGCAACAGCAAAGAAAAACTACTTAAAGGTAGAAATAAAATGAGATTGCCAAAGAGAAAAATGAGCAGGAAAAGAAAGAATGAGAAGGATTAGGAAGAAAGAGACTCCTCAGCTGAAGGGCTGAGATGAATGAATGAATGAATGGATTCTTTTTCTTTAAGGTGGAGGTTAAAAAAAAAAGGCAGAGAAGCATTCTTACAATCTCCTTAAGAAAATACATTATGTCAACTAAAAAAGCTAATTTGGGCTTTAGGAAGTAGAAAAGAAATGAGGAAGGCTGTATCCCTTGGTCAAAGGTAAGAGAACTGAGAAAAGTAAATACAGGATAAAGGGGAAGAAGAGAGGGAAGTGGTCAGGCTCTCTTTGGGTTATTAAAATTATTCCAAATGAAATCAGTTTTTGACAACGTTGCAAAAGTGAAGGGAAGAAAAAGAAAACCACAATAAAAGGAACTTAGAGTCCAGATGATGCTTTCTTGCTACAGTGGAATATTTTATGATACTTTTGAAGTTACCTCTGCTTTCTGCTTTATTCTAACAGTGATGTAAGACAGTGAGTTCTCTATCAGGACTAGTTACGTGATATCGCAATGCTTTGAGTCAGAAATTATGTCCAGTTTAGATAATTTTGGCCAAAACTTCAAAAGCATGCATTTAAATTATTTGCCATCATGTAAGAAGTTTTCAGTCATTTACACCAGAACTTTTTTTTTTTTTTTTTTTTTTGACAGAGTCTCTCTCTGTCGCCCAGGCTGAAGTGCAATGGCATGATCTCAGCTCACCGGAACCTCCACTTCCCAGATTCAAGTGATTCTCCTGCTTTAGCTTCCCAAGTAGCTGGGGCTATAGGCATACACCACCATGCCCAGCTAATTTTTCTTTTTTTTTTTTTTTTGTATTTTTAGTAGAGACGGGATTTCACCATATTGGCCAGGCCAGTCTCAAACTCCTGACCTCAAGTGATCCTCCTGCCTCGGCCTCCCAAAGTACTGGGATTACAGGCATGAGCCACCATGCCTGGCCTATATCAGAACTTTTAAATGATTGTCTAATCTAGCAATGTCTTATGATTATTCTAGTTTTATTTTTTTATTTTAAATTTTTCATTTGTTTTTCTTTTTGAGACAAGATCTTGCTCTGTCTTCCAGCCTAGAGTGCAGTAGCACAGTCAATGCTCACTGCAGCCTTGGCCTTCTGGGCTCAAGCAGTCCTCCCACCTCAGCCTCCTAAGTAGATGGGACTACAGGAGCAACCACCACACCCCACTATTTTTAAATTTTTTATAGAGACGGGGTTTCACCATGTTGCCCAGGCTGGTCTTGAACCACTGGACTCAAATGATTCACCTGCCATAGCCTCCCAAAATGCTGGGATTACAGGCATGAGCCACGATGTCCAGCCGAAAATTGTTTTAAGAAATGAAGTCCTCACTCATAGGCGGGTGTTGAACAATGGAACACATGGACACAGGGAGGGGAGTATCACACACTGGGGTCTGTCGGGGAAAAGGGGAGGGATAGTGGGGGGGTGGGGAGTTGGGGAGGGATAGCATGGGGAGAAATGCCAGATATAGGTGATGGGGGAGGAAGGCAGCAAATCACACTGCCATGTGTGTACCTATGCAACAATCTTCCATGTTCTTCACATGTACCCCCAAACCTAAAATGCAATAAAAAAAAAAAAGAAATGAAGTCTCAGTATGTTGCCCAGGCTAGACTAGAACTCCTAGGCTCAAACAATCCTCCCAGCCTCCTGATTAGCTTGGGCTATAGGCGCAACCATCACACACGGTTTTTATCCTGTTTTTAACTCCAGAATCTCTCCTATTATGCAAGATTATCACAGCAAAATTAATTCTGTTATTTAAATCAAACACTCAAAATAGAGGTGTGACATCTTTCCTTGGCTTCAAGGATAACTTTCTTGTCCAGTTTTCCTGTTACCTCCCTGACTACTACCCCCCACATCTTCTTTGAAGATACTCTCTTCCTAGATTCTTCCCTTGTGTTGAGATTCCTGGAGAGTCCATCCTTGAATGCCTGCTTTTTTGACATTTCACAACCTCCTTGGATTATTTGCTCTATTTCCTTTGTTTTAACTATTGTTCAGAGTCTAATGACTCCCGATACTATATCTACCACCTAGTTCCTCTCTACTGAGCTTTTCAACCATAATTCCAACAGCTGGGACATGCCTTGTGTGGTCCTCAGACACCATAAACCTCACACGTCCAAAATTGCTCTTATCATTTGTTTTCCCAAACTTGCTTGTCTTCCAGCATGCTCTTCGTTCAGCCCTGTAATCCATCTGGCTTCCCAGAGCAGAATCCTGAATGTTATCATTCATTTCTCTTTCAGCTACATGTCCAGTCATCTGGCTCCACAGAGCCTACCTGTTGAATATTTCTTGAACTGTCTTTGTCTATCGATCCCAGTTAACTCCCACTCCAGAATTCCACAATGAAGCCTTCCCAATTTTCCTGCCCCAGATTATGTCAAGTTCCCCAGCTTTGCACTTTCATTGTACCCTATGGCTCTCTTTTATAATACATATTGGTTTTAGTGAGCTAAGCTGATGTAACAAATAAACCCAAATATGAAACTGCTCATCTATTCAGTGTTACTGTTTGTTCACATGACACTCCTGGGGTAGTGTTCAGGTCGTCAGAGCCACTTTCATCCACACACTTAGAGAGCCAGTCTCCTCCCAGTTTATTAATCTACCACCCCGCTCCCTCATGCATCACTTCCACTTAGAGGTCATTGGCTAGGCTTTAGTCACATGACTCTCCCACTGCAAAGGAGGCTGGGAAATGTAGTGCAGCTGCCTACCTGGGCAAAGAAGCAAACAACAGATTTTGGGGAAAACCAGTCCCTGCCACAAGAGCACCTTGTTAAAATTGTCATTTTCCATTTATTTGTACAATTACATGATTGTCTGTTTCCTCTACCAAATTTTAAGCTCTACGAGGACAGACGGTTTTTTTTTTTTTTGAGACGGAATCTTGCTCTGTCGCCCAGGCCAGAGTGAAATGGTACAATCTCAGCTCACTGCAACCTCCACTTCCGGGGCTCAAGCGATTCTCCTGCCTCAGTCTCCTGAGTAGCTGGGACTACAGGCACGCGCCACACCCGGCTAATTTTTGTATTTTTAGTAGAGATGGGGTTCTCAAACTCCTGACCTTGTGATCCTCCCGCCTTGGCCTCCCAAAGTGCTGGGATTACAGGTATGAGCCACTGCGCTTGGCCCTTTTTTTTTTTTTTTTTCTTTTGAGATGGAGTCTCCCTCTGTCGCCCAGGCTGGAGTGCAGTGGCATGATCTTGACTCACTGCAACCTCCGCCTCCTGGGTTCAAGCGATTCTCCTGCCTAAGCCCACTAAGCAGTTGGGATTATGGACATGTACCACTACACCTGGCTAATCTTTGTATTTTTTTAGTAGAGACGGGGTTTCACCATGTTGGCCAGGCTGCTCTCGAACTCCCGACCTCAAGTGATCTGCCCACCTCGGCCTCCCAAAGTTCTGGGATTAAGGTGTGAGCCACCATGCCTGGCTGACAGATGCATTTTTATTCTCGACCTGTTCCCAATAAGTTTCAACAAATATGTGTTTAATTGATCATGAATACTTATTAATTCAAATCAATGAATTCTTATTAATTCAGATCTTATTAATTATTATTAATACTTATTAATCCATCAATGAATTAATTCAGCATATGGAGTCTGGAGCACTGTAGCAGCCTTCTGACTAACCTCCCTATCTCTCCTCCCTGCCTCCTGCATAGTGTAACCATAGTGATCTTCTTAAACTGTCCATTGGATCCTGCCATTTTCTTTAAAATGGAGTTTCTTTCACACTCTTCAGCGGTCCTTCGTTGCCCTCCACATTTTTTATCTTGCCACGTAATTCCCTCCTGTTCATCTTTCCAGCCTTACTTCTCACCATATAAGCACATTTACTCACACGCACACTTGCTGTCTTCCTCCCTTCCCCATCTAGCCTCACTGAAACACTGACACTCGCCCCAAAAGCACCCTGCCCTTGCCCTGGCTAACTGCTCATTGCCTGGAGTCTCAGCTTAGTTGTCGCTTTCTTGGAAATACGCCTTGGCCCCTCAAGATGATGTTGGTGCCCCTGCACTGTGCTCCCATAACCCTCTGCCTACTGTAGCAGGCAGTTTATGATTTGCCTTAAGTTATTGTACAGGCAAAGAAAATTTCCGTCTCCTAAACAAACTGACAATAAACAAACTAACAGGAGAAAAGGCAGACAAATTTATTAATGAGCACATCACACAAGAGTCCTGCAAATATGAGACTCAAAGAAAGGACAGATGGCTGGAGTACTTATATATTTTTCATAGGAAAGAGAAAAATGGGGGGTGTAGGCAATTTTGAGGGGGTAATAAATTATTTTTCAGGTGAATTGAATGAGCCCAAAGAGCAGATAATAATTTGTCAATACTTTTCTTTGGAAACTGAAGGGGAAAAGTTGCCAGAAGGTGAGGGGTGGAACTACACTGTGATTAAAGGTTGTCTTACCATGCATATAAAGTCTCCTAGATGATTTTTCAGAGCTGTCCTCAAAAGAACAGATGAGGCAAGGCCCAGGGGCTCATGCTTGTAATCCCAGTACTTTGGGAGACTGAGGCAGGTGGATCACCTGAGGTCAGGGGTTCGAGACCAGCCTGGCCAACATGGTGAAACCCTGTCTCTAGTAAAAATACAAAAATTAGCCAGGAGTGGTGGTGTGCACCTGTAATCCCAGCTACTTTGGAGACTGAGGCATGAGAATTGCTTGAACCCGGGAGGCAGAGATTGCAGTGAGCTGAGATTGTGTTACTGCACTCCAGCCTGGGCAATAGACAAGAGTGCATCTGGGAAAAAAAAAGGAATAGATGAAAAGTCTATTTGGGCATGGTGATGACTTCTATTCCCTTTCCTCTCTGGTGGTTAATCGTTCCTGATTATTTGATGAGATTCCTAAGGAGAGGGTCTTAACACAATTGAATTTCTTTTGGAAGTTTTCAGTCAGGTAAGGGAACTTCTAGAGAGAGCGCTTCTCTGTGCTGGATGGGAGGAAAACAAAAGAAAGAAAGTTAAAAAGTTCTTGGTTCTGAGACAGTTTCTAAAGCCTTCCAATTTCCCTTAAATTTCATACTTTGGGGTATCATTCTCTATGCCCCAACACTGCCAGGTTCTTTTTCCCTGGAAGACTGTCTTGCCACATCCTATTCCCTGTGGTCCTCTAAACATTGATTAGCACATAGTCTACATTCTGGAAAAGTGGCTTGATGGGTGTGTGGGGGAGAAAAATATCTTTTCCTCACCCAAAGAGAAAAGCACACAGGTTCACTTAATTTATGTTTTACATGACACGGACGTCTTCATAAGGAAATGAAGACCTGAAGAAATGGTTAAACTTGTGTATTTATTAATACATGCTATGGTTGATAAATAAGTCTATAGTCATGGAGAAATAGGATTGGACAAAGGGTATAATCCAGTGGTAATAAACTAGGGGAAACTTAGCAAAGTCTACTTGTTCAGATTCTGCTCTGTGGCCTTTTGTCTTAAAAGATAAGGATGTTCTTTTCCACTGGGTATAGGGAGGGCACCTCTTACCTGGAGATGTTATGACCTGCTTCAGGAGAAAGAAAAATATTCCTCCTAGGTTTTTATGACCTGCTTTAGAAAAGAAAGGTAGGCAGGAGTGGGGGTGGGAGAGAGTGATCTTCCTGCTGTTTTCTCAAATGTCAAGGTGCCATATTTGGGGGTAGCATGTCCTGAGCCCCATCAGGTGGGTGGATGGATAGATAAATGACATTTAAGAGAGAGAGAGAGTTGGGTTTAAGAGCAGATATTACTGGTGGCAGCTTCTAAGAAAACCTCAGTGCTAGAAATGCCACAATTCCCAGGCAAAATTGTGTTAAAGTTATTAGTGTTAGTTATCAAAAAGGTTTTCCAAATTTATTGCCATCATCTGAGTTTCTTTTCATCTTACTGCAACAGTTCTTTAGGGGTTCTTCTTTTCTATAACATTAACTTCTAAAACAAAAATAGCCTAAAAGCTTGCACTTTCTAAAGATGCAGACAGTTGATAAATTGCCTCCTCTTGATTTCAAGGTAGAGAGGAAGATGGGGTTACACAGAACCCTAATATTGGCTTTGCCTCTTCTTCCTGGGGCTCAGTGGAGTTTGATGGATCTCAAAATCCAAGCTGTAAAATATGAGAGGACTTGATTTTCTCCAAGTCATATTTCCTTGTGTGTGCTCCAGAGTCTTGGAGTCTGGACGGGGTGAGGCTTGGAGACGGGACAAGGCTTGACCAGAGTCCAGCCTCCCAGGGTAAATGCAATTCAGCAGCCAGAATAACAGACTCCCAATTTAGGAATTTGCCATGGACACTGCCCAGGGATCATTCCTGGGTTCCTCTGAGTATATTCGACTAACTGAAAGAGAGAAGCAACTTGCAGTCATATATAAGGATCAGGATTCTCTCATCACTGGAGCAAAAACAATAGATTTTTAAGTGCATCTTATTGCTGGAGGCAAAGAAATGAATTTAATGAGGCATTCACCTGGCAGGAAACTTCACAATTTAGCTATCTGTCTATCTATAAATATATACACATTAAAAATTTTTTTAATTAATTTTTTTTTTGAGGTGGAATCTCTCTCTGTCACCCAGGCTGGAGTGCAGTGGCACAGTCTTGGCTCACTGCAACCTCCACCTCCCGGGTTCAAGCGATTCTCCTGCCTCAGCCTCCTGAGTAGCTGGGACTATAGGCATGCACCACCACACCTGGCTAATTTTTGTAGTTTCAGTAGAGATGAGGTTTCACCATGTTGGCCAGGCTGATCTCGAACTCCTGACCTCAGGTGATCGGCCCACCTCTGCTTCCCAAAGTGTTGGGATTACAGGCGTGAGCCACCGAACCCGGCCCACAGTTTCAATATAAGAGTAACAGCTACTTGCAGAAGTCATTAAAAAAAGATCTTCCAACTTAATTTACCTGCCCAGTTACATCTAATATTCCTTTAAAAATAAAAATAAATTTTTTTAAGTATATGCTTTTAAGCCAATAATTCTGTTTCAAGAATTTTAGCAAATCTAAGTTTCCTAACAGGTAGACTCTGTAAGTTGTGTTGCTTTCTATACGAAGGGAAAAAGAAAATGGACAGCCCATGTTACAATTTAGCTTAAATTTCCCCTCTCTGCTTTATTTTCAACCCAGTTAGAAAATCATGCACTTTGTTTGCCTCATTCCTTTATTAAAAAAAAAAAAATTACTTTGGACTCTGGTCAAAGTAGTCACTATTGGAAATTGAGCTGTTTTTGCTTCATTTCTGTGGCCTAAGTCCTTGTCTCCAATGCCAGGATGCCCTTAGGGAAGATACAGAGGAAATGACGTAATTCTCTTTGGTCTCTTCTCAGGCTTTGGGCTTTTCTTCGGGCCCAACCCTTAATGAACCTGCTGTCTAATTAGCCAGCAAGGAGTACGGTGAAATGCAATGTGCGTCTTCCACTTCCCTTTTCTCTTCAATAAAAAAGCACGCACATTAGTTGCTCCTTCCGCCAACTCAGGTGATTTCGCCAGAATGTGTGCTTAAATCTTCTCAGCGTCATTGTCAAATAGCTGGAAGCAAACCTTTTTTTTCCCCCCTTTTTCACAACTTGGAAACTAAAAAATGGAAAGTGCCTTGTCCAAGGTCAAGCTGGGCTGAAGAGGGAGGGGCTGCAGCAGAGGCGGGAGGAAAGGGCTCCGGTGAATATTCATCCCTCTAGTCCACTTTGCTGTCATCGTTCACCAGGCGATGCCCTGTCTATGAAATTGGGCAAAACAAAAATCTAAGTTTAGAAAATCTGTTAGAACAAATGTCCTGTGTTAACTTGATAAATGTATGTTTACTCTCTGGACATTTGGGATACTATATGATTTCGTAATGAACACTTTGAATTTAATTTTGCTCTTTTTCTCTGATATTCAGCTTCTTGGGCTGCTCTCCTGATACCCTGGCAACTGGCAAACGCATGTGCTTTAGTTTGGTGGGGTTTGGAACTGAGATTGGTCACTGAGCCCTACTTCAGCTACCCGGAAAACACTTTCTCCAATTCCCTTCCCTCTGAGCCCACCACTCACTCAGGCAGCTGCTGCCCAGGCTCTCGCCTTGGCTATTATTTTATTTTATTTTATTTGAGACAGGATCTCACTCTGTCATCCAGGCTGGAGTACAGTGGTGGGATCTTGGTTCACTGCAACCTCCGCCTCCTGGGTTCAAGAGATTCTCCTGTCTCAGCATCCCGAGTAGCTGGGACTACAGGCATGTGCCACCATGTCCAGCTAATTTTTGTATTTTTAGTAGAGACGGGGTTTCACCATATTGGCCAGGCTGGTCTCAATCTCCTGACCTGAAATACTGATCAGCCAGCCTCGGTCTCCCAAAGCGCTGGGATTACAGGTGTGAGCCACCTCGCTAGGCCACACCTTGGTTTTTTTAATGCTGAAATGATCTGTTTTATCTACCTGTCTCCCCAACCAGACTTCACCTGCTCAAGGACAGGGGCTGTGTCTCAATTCATTCTTACAGCCTCAGCCCTTTAAGCTACAGTGGAAGCTCATTAAATGGCTTCTTGAACTAAACTAAGGAAAAGGGGGAAGCAGTGAGCGGGTATAGGCAGGATAATTTGAGGGAAGGAAGTGAAGGGGGAGGGAGAGGGGTAGAATGACTGAGAAAAGAGTTAAAACTGGCAAACCAAATTACTTTGAGGCAAAACTAGCATTTATTTTTAGAAAGGACCCAGGCCTCAGTAAAAAGCAACACACTTAGGAAAGAGTTGATGAAACGTTGTGGAAGAATCTGGCTTACAGGGTAAACTGGTATTCCTCACCATGAGAAATCGCTGATATGGGGCCTGGCCTGGTGGCTCAGGCCTGTCATCCCAGCAGTTTGGGAGGCTGAGGCAGGCAGATCACTTGAGGTAAGGAGTTTAATACCAACCTGGCCAACACGGCGAAATCCCATCTTTAGGTGCCTCTAATTCAGCTACTTGAGAGGTTGAGGCAAAAGAATCGCTTGAACCAGGGAGGCAGAGGTTGCAGTGAGCCAAGATCGCACCATTGCACTACAGACTTTGTGGAAAGGAAAGGAAGAGAAATGGGGGGGGGGGGGGGGGGGGGGGAGAGGAAGGGAGGGGAGAAAGGAAGGAAGGAAGGAGGGAGGGAAGGAAGGAAGGAAGAAGGGAGGGAAGGAAGGAAGGAAGGAAAGAAGGAAGAAAGGAAAAGGAAGGAGAAATTGCTGGTATATTGGTTAAAATACCAACTCCTATCCCCACCCTGAACAACTAACTCAGAATCTTTGGGGTTGGGAACCTCCGATAGTTTTTAATAAGTATCGCAGACACCTGAGTTTGAAAACTACCCATGTGGTCCTTCCTGGGTTCACCTCATCCCCCCTGATCTACCCAGGTCCAGTTAGTCTGGAGGGTTTTTTGGAAGAGGAAGGAAAACTTTCCCTCTACCCCCTGAAGGTTTGATAATTGAGTCCATGATATAAACTGACAGTAGACAGATTAACAAGAGACCAGATATACAAATAAATGTATTACATGCACGGGGTCATCACGTGAGAGAACACGAATATAATCCCCCCCTCCCCCCACCGCCCTTATCCACAGTTTTGTTTTCCTCTGTCTCAGTTACTCACCGTCCACTGTGGTTCGAAAATAGGTGAGTACAGTACAATATGATATTTTGAGAGCGAGAAAAAAATATTCACACAACTTCTATACAATATGTTATTCTAAGTGTTCTCTTTTATTACTAATTATTGTAAAATCTCTTACTGTGCCTAATTTATTTTTAAAATGTGTTTTAGAGATGGGATGTCACTATGTTTCCCAGGCTGGTCTTAAACTCCCAGGCTCAAGCTCTCCTCCTGGCCCAGCCTCCCAAGTAGCTGGAATTACAGATGCATGCCACCTTGCCCAGCCTAAATTTTTTTTTTTTTTTTTTTTTTTTTGAGATGGAGTTTCGCTCTTGTTGCCCAGGCTGGAGTGCAGTGGCATGATCTTAGCTCACTGCAACCTCCACCTCCTGGGTTAAGAGATTTCCCTGCCTCAGCCTCCTGAGTAGCTGGGACTAAAGGTATGCACCATCACGCCCAGATAATTTTTTGTATTTTAGTAGAGACGGGATTTCACCATGTTGGCCAGGATGGTCTCGATTTCCTGACTTTGTGATCCGCCCTCCTCGGCCTCCCAAAGTGCTGGGGTTACCAGTTTAATTTATAAATTACACTTTATCATAGGTATGCATGCATAGGAAACATGCATGCATACCTATGATAAAGTGTAATTTATAAATTGTATAAGGTTTGGTGTCATCTTTGATTTCAGGCATCCACTGGAGGGCTTGGGATTTATCCCTCATGGATAAGGGGGAACTACTGCACCCCAAAACCTGGTGGATCTAGAATCTTACATACTCTCTTCATAGAAGAAAGGGGAGGGGAGATGTAGGCAAGTCAGGAGAGAGTAATTGATTTGGGGGAAAGATGAACGGGACCTCAGAAGAATAGGTGACAGCCTGTGACAAAGTCTGTCTGGACATGGTGTCGAACTCCAATTTCCTCTCCTGTGATCCGAGTTAATCTTCTCTGCTTGATGAAATTCCCCAGAAGGGGATTCATGACAATTGAGTTCTTTTTGGAGGATCCATCTTTAGGCAGACAAGAGAGTTCTTAGAAAGCCTCTGCCTGCATATGCTATGTCCCAGGGGTCCTCAGTTCAAAGTAATCAGCATACCAAAGTGTCATTTTGGGATGATATTGCCTGAATTCCTTTATCTTCATCTAAGATCTGGCCTTCTATGTGAAAGCCAGATTTATCAACTTGGAAATATCCATGAGTCTTCAACATACAACTTATGATGCCCTTTCATTCATTCTGCAGAGTGTCACTGCCACACACACACATGCATGCACATGTGTGAGCAACCACATGCAGAGACACGTGCATGCATGACCATGTGCAGAATGGGTACAGGTACCTGGGCACATGTGTGCATACCTGCTTGTACTAGCTTCCAGATTTCTGTAGGGCCAGTGCCTTAAGTCACTTGCCTTGTCTCTTAAAAATGCCTCTTGACAGCCAGGCACGGTGGCTCATGCCTGTAATCCCAGCACTTTTGGAGGCCGAGGCAGGCAGATCAAGAGGTGAGGAGTTCAAGACCAGCCTGACCAACATGGTGAAACCCCGTCTCTACTAAAAATACAAAAATTAGCAGGGCATGGTGGTGTGTGCCTGTAATCCCAGTTACTCAGGAGGCTGAGGTGAGAGAATCGCTTGAACCCGGGAGGCAGAGGTTGCAGTGAGCCAAGATCGTACCACTGCATTCTAGCCTGGGTGACAGAGCGAGACTCCGTCTCAAAAAAAAAAAAAAAAAAAAGCCTCCTGTCTAGGGTAGCTCTAACCAGGACTGGGTCGGTAATATTAGGTACAAGAATTAACAGGGAAAAAAGCTTTAAGGGCAAACTTGCTTTGGATAAAATTCCAAAGGTTTAAATTTCACGCCTTTGACAGAAGTCAAACATCTAGATAAAACCAAGATATTTGTAGGAAAGAAAAAGGTCTTCTAGATAAACCTGAGATATTTGCAAGAAAGAAAAAATGAAGTGATTAATTTTATTTTCTAATACTCACTACAGGCCGGGCATTTTGGCTCACACCTGTAAGCCCAACATTTGGGAGGTCAAGGCAAGAGGATCACTTTAGGCCAGGAGTTCAAGACTAGCCTGGGCAACATAGTGAGACACCATCTGTACCAGAAAAAAGTTTCTTTTAATTAGTCAGGCGTGGTAGCACATGCCTGTAGTCTCAGCTACTTGGGAGGCTGAAATGGGAGAATCACTTGAGACCAGCAGTTCAAGGCTGCGATGATCTGTGATCATGCCACTTCACTCTAGCCTGGGTGACAGAGCGAGACCCTGTCCATCTCTACAAGAAAGAAAGAAATAAAACAAAACTACAGATTTGGTTGCAGATGAACTTGCATTTTGTCTTCATTTTTTCCAAAGTGATTCCTTCTTCCGGGTTCTTGAACACCTGCTTAAAAACAGAGCTTACGCTTCTGCATCCTTGGGATGTGCCAACCATATTTGAAACCATGAGTTAGGTCCAGTGCCAGGGAGGAAGGGGTGGTGGGATGGAGGAAAGCCTTATTGGATCTGCATAATGTGCTCATTGTTTAAAACCATACATTGCGCAGAAAGCTGTGGTTAGGTTTGTGGTGTGAAACGGGGAACTCAGTGCAACTCTCCAGCCAGAGTTTCCATGCCTAAGGTGAATGTTTACATTACAGAGGCTGGAATCTCTGTTAATACCTTAGGGGTTTTTTTTTTTCATAGAGACTGTATTAAGTTTGGGATTTTCTTTCCCCTCCAAGTTTTTCAAAATAACCCACCATAAAAAGGAAGTTTCAACCAACAGAATTGACTTGAAATAAACATCGGCCTGCGTGTCCTAGATTTACTCATTTACAGGACTACCTTTGCTCTTTCTCTCCCACTTCCCTTCCTCTTGCTGCCTCCATCTCTTTTTAAGTTCCTAGTCAGTTAAGGCACATTTCCTGATTGGGCAAACACCAGCCCCCACCCACCTCCTTTTTCTTGGGTAAAACTTCCTGAGTTGACATTAAAGAGAACTGTTACCTCACCCGAGAGCTTTAGGAGGAAAATGGCATTTAGGTTTTATTACATAAAGCCCCACGGTAGTTACCACTTTATAAAATTCAAGTGACTTTTTTCCAAGCTCCTAGTTTTCCAAAGTTGTCTGCCTGGCGACCTCCCAGAGGGTGAGATGCCTCCGAGCGAGCGTGGAGCAGGCCTCCCGGCCTTGGCAGGCAGCTCGGAGGAAGAACTTTCCAGCTCTGGCTGGCTGGAAGGAAACTGGCAGCAGAGAGAGGTATCGATGTCCGAGGGCATTCTGGAATCTAAGAGAAGGAGGCCACAGATTCCAATGGCCCAGGGAAGAGGCACTCTGTAGCCCACTTGCAGCTAGGGGAACCAATCTTTCTGCAGAAAAACCTAGCGGTGGGGCCACTGCCTCTACACTCAACTGCCTCCCTCCCCCTCCTCCACTTTCAGGGAGAAGTGGGGAAGTGGGAGGCCTGTTGCCATCAGTGGTAACCACAGCCATTCCCAGTGCCCCTCTCCGCCACCCTTTCAGTGCTTGGTATGCCAACGGATCTTCCCTCTTCTTCTTCGAAGCTGAACGCAGCCAAGACTCGGTCATCTCCATTTGCATCTTCCTGGGAATCCGATTAGGCCCAGATTTACCTCCCCCTGGAGGTGTCCACATCCTCTCTGGTGTTGAGGGAAAAAAGTTTGTTCTTCTTCCACCTGCTGCCCATGGGTCTTTGCTCAGATGTCACCTTTCCAGAGAAGCCTCTCCCAACCACAAGTTTGGCCCCAACCTCAGATATGCCATCTTCTACTCTGCTTTATTGTTTACTGTTTAGACACTTGTCACCTCCTGACATACTTTGTACATGTTACATTTTACTTCTTTATTTGACTTTCTGCCTATCTTCTGCCATCTGCCCCATGCTCAAAACCACACCCTGCATCCCTAGCACCCAGAGCAGTGTCAGATACATAGTAGGCGCTCGATAAGTATTTGTTAAGTAATGAATGAATTTGAGACTTTCTGAAAGTCTAAGGAAGACAGGAGAAGGTATGATTTTTGATTAAGAAAAATGTTTCCGGGCGAGGCGGCTCACGCCTATAATCCCAGCACTTTGGGAGGCTGAGGCGGGCAGATAATGAGGTCAGGAGTTCTAAACCATCCTGGCCAACGTGGTGAAACCCCATCTCTACTAAAAATACAAAAAAATTAGCGGGGTGTGGTGGCGGGCACCTGTAATTCCCAGCTACTTGAGAGACTGAGGCAGGATAATCACTTGAACCCAGGAAGCAGAGGTTGCAGTGAGCTGAGACCATGCCACTGCACTCCAGCCTGGGAAACAGTGAGACTCCATCTTAAAAAAAAAAAAAAAGAAAAGAAAGAAAGAAAGGAAAAATGTTTCTGGCCAGGCGCAGTGGCTCACCATTGTAATCCCAGAACTCCAAAAGGCTGAGGCAGGAGGATTGCATGATCCCAGGAGTTTGAGAACAGCATGGGCAATGTGGCAAAACCCCGTCTCTACATAAAATTTTTAAAAAATTAGTCTGGCACAGTGGCATGTGCCTATGTTCTCAGTTACTCAGGAGGCAGAGATAGGAGGATCCCTTGAGTCCAGAAGTTTGAGGTGGCAGTGAGCTGTGGTCATGCCACTGCATTCCAGCCTGGGTGACAGAGCGAGACCCTGTCTCTCAAAAAAAAAAAAAAAAAAATAGAAGAAGGCGGAAGGCGGGGTATGGTGGCTCACACCTGTAATCTCAGCACTTTGGGAAGCTGAGGCGGTGGATCACATGAGGCCAGCAGTTCAAGACCAACCTGTCAACATGGCAAAACCTCATCTATTGAAAATATAAAAATTAGGCCGAGTGCAGTGGCTCACGCCCATAATCCCAGTACTTTGGGAGGCCGAGGCGAGTGGATCACGAAGTCAAGATATTGAGACCATCCTGGTCAACACAGTGAAACCCCATCTCTACTGAAAATACAAAAATTAGCTGGGTGTGGTGGCATGCACCTGTAGTACCGGCTACTCAGGAGGCTGAGGCAGGAGAATTGCTTGAACCCAGGAGGCGGAGGTTGCGGTGAGCAGAGATGGCACCACTGCACTCCAGCCTGGGCAACAAGAGTGAAATTCCATCTTAAAAAAGAAAAAATTAACCGGGCGTGGTGGTGCACATTTGTGATCCTAGCTACTCGGGAGGCTAAAGCAGGAGAATTGCTTGAACCTAGAAGGCGTGGCTGCAGTGAGCTGAGATCATGCCACTGCACAATCCCAGCCTGGGTGACAGACTGAGACACTTGTCTAAAAAAAAAAAAAAAAAGAAAAGAAAGAAAGAAAGGAAAGAAAGAAAGGAAGGAAGGAAGAAAGAAAGGAAGGAAGGAAAGAAAAATGTTTTTAAAGTACCAGGGCTAGAGGAGGGGATTAGAAGGCATAAAAGAAGATAGCATGCATGGGATAGGGAGATGGCCACGTTGTCATCTAATATTTGTAATAGACTAGTGAGACATCATCGTCCATATTTCATAAATGAAGCAACTGAGGCACAGAGCATTTGCATAACTTACCCAACGTCACACAGAGAGAAAATGGCAGACAGCATCAAGGTGTGGAACTATGCTCTTTCCACCTTGCTGCTGTCCCCTGACTTCTGTTTAGACCAAATCCTGGTAATCTGACATCCTCAGCAGAATCAGTTAAAATGCATAAGCCCTGAATTCAGATCCCAGCTCTGCCACTTGCTGTCAAGGTGACTCTAGGCAAGGTTCTGGCGCCTATGGGTACCTGTTTTCCTAGGAAGATAATGAAAAGGGGTGACCTAGCATGGTATGTTTCTACTTGCTCCTTCAAAAGGTCCAGTGGGGCAGCAAGGTAACAGGTATTACTGCACCGGAAACAGAAATTAAAACCCAGGCAGCCTATGTGACTCACTCATTTACTTCACCATGATATTCACAGGTGGCTAAGCAACATGTCAAATAAGTCGTCCGGAGAAAAACCATCCAAGAAAGAGATGTCTTGACATATCACAATTGTCACCTTCTCTCCAAATCATAGTTTTATGGCTGAAAAAGATACTGAGTGAAATGCTAACTTTAAAGCTGTTGTAGGTCGGGCGTGGTGGCTCACACCTGTAAATCCCAGCACTTTGGGAGGCCGAGGTGGGCAGATTGCTTGAGGTCAGGAGTTGGAGACCAGCCTGGTCAACATGGTGAAACCCATCTCTACTAAAAATACAAAAATTAGCCTGGCATGGTGGTGCATGCCTGTAGTCCCAGCTATTTGGGAGGTTGAGGGAGGGGAATCGCTTGAACCCAGGCGGTGGAGGTTGCAGTGGGCTAAGATTGTGCCACGCACTCCAGCTTGGGAGACAGAGCCAGATTCCATCTCAAAAAATAAATAAATAAAATAAATAAATACATAAAGCTGCTGTAAATTTTAGGTGTCTACTTTTACAGTCTCTGATTTTCTAAATACTTCCCTTATGGTAACTAAAACAAAGCTTTAGAAATCGTGGATGTTAGATGAGATTGGGGTTTCTGCTTGGGCAAGGCTTGGTGGATGAGGTTGCACGGTACGTGTCCCAGTAAAATCACTTCCTTGAAACAACACGATGCAGAGAAATCTGTTGAAATGCAATCTATGGAAAATCTAAAGTGGCCTTGGGCCCCGGGCTTATTCTTGCATTTCTGTCAACACAGTGGAATTCTGTCCCTGTTGATTACTTTTCTGTTTCCATGGGTTTGCTGATTAAATGCTGTATGTGTAACATTTAGAATCATTAAAGGAGAAAGAAAAAAAATACCCGTCTTTGCTTCACCATGACATTAGAGCTACAGTAGTGACTCTGATTGTTTGATGTTTAACTGAGCACATGCTATGTTAAGAAAGCAACCTTAAATAAGCAAACTCAAATTGTTAGGGTTAGCATCCCTGTATCTTTGAAGAAATTCTTCTGTTTCCTTCGTAGCAAGGGCAGAGTCAAAAACTGCCTTTCTTCTTCAATAAATTAAATTTATTTATTTTGGCTAGATGATATTCTCTTTGCTGGCACAGCATAAACTAGCCACAGAGTTTTCTATAAGTAAAAAAGCTTGCTGGGTGAAGGAGAATCACTCTTGCTTATAATCCCAGTGCTTTTGGAGGCTGAGGTGGGAGGATTGCTTGAGACCAGGAGTTGGAGACCAGCCTGGGCAACATAGTGAGACCCCACTTCTAAAGAAAATTTTTAAAATTAGCCAGGCATGGTGGTGTGCAGACTTGAGAGGCTGAAGCAGGAAGATGCTTGAGCCCACAAGTTCGAGGCTTCAGTGAGCTGTGATCATGCCACTGCATTTCAGCCTGGGCGACAGAGCAAGACCCTGTCTGGAAAAAAAAAAAAAAAGGCAAAAGTCAAAAAAGCTGAACTTGAGAAAATTTTGTTCTGATCCCTCTCTGTAATGCTAGCACTCATGAAAATTTCAGCATTTGTGGAATTCCTTAGTTTATGATTTAGGAATCTCCGCCTGGCTTCCCACCTCCACCAGACACAAGCCTCTTTCCTCTCTTGGGACCAGGGCTAGGCTGCAAGCCTGAGGGCTGCAGAGCTGGGTTCTTCAATGCATGGCTTTGAATTATCCTTGGGAGTTGCTTAGGGAAAGTGCCAGTCTGGCCAGCTACAGGTACCCAAGAAAGCCCTGATTTGTGAGTGCATGGTGTGTAGGGCACACAATCTCCAAGGAGTGGCAGGGGCCTGTTAATTTCCTTTGCAGGATTTAAAACTAAGATGGCAGTGATGGAGAAACAGATGGCAGGTGTTAGTCAGAGGGAGAGACTTAGTATGCTCACATGGGCTCGAATTTTTTCATGAGAGAAATGCTCTCCTGACCCTCTCTAGCCCCAAAAGTCCAGAGGAAGAATTTTGCAAGCATGATTAGTGGTTTTAAATGTATTACTCTCCCCCTATAGGTTTCCATCAGGCTTTTAGAAATACAATTCAGTGTCCATCTAATCTTTACTAGTTATTTTCTCATGTGTTAATGCTCTTTTTCCAAGTTGCTGCTTATTCCTCACGTATATGTGTGTGTTTGTGTGTGTGTCTTGCTTTCCAGGCTAGCTTCTTTGCTGAATACGTATTGAGCATCTATTATGTGCCGAGGACGGTATGCAGTAGTATGAATGCAAATTCCGTGGCATTGACATTCTAATGAGGAACTCTTCACTGATTCTGCCCTCTAACCTTCTCTGTGCTACCTTTGCTTCCCAGTTACTTTATCACATATGCCACCTATTCATCTTCAATTTTTCATCTAAAGATAGAGTACTACATAGCATTTTCAAAAAAGTAAAGTCTGTCATGCAAATATAAAGTGAACATGTGCCAAAGATTTTAATGTATTAATTTATGAGGGATCCAGAAAAAATGTTAAAACCAATTCAAAGGACAGTTTGAAGAACAGATATATATGTAGGCAAACTGGCATGGTGCAATAAATTTACTAATAGGTACAAAATTGGCTGGCATCTGATAGAAAAAAAAACGTAGTGTTTTGGGTCATCTACTGGGTAGAAATCAATTGCATTACTATTAGATAAAATTGATGTGCATATTCAAAACAAGAGTCATTTGAATGACTGTGGACAGTACACTTTGCATTGTTATCAGTTTTCCACAACTTAACTTCTACACCTACAGGATTATGAAACAGACAATCCAAGATAATCAAAAGTTTCTATTCCTGTAGAAGCAGATATTTCCCAGACGATCTGCTAAGCAACACTCAGAGACTCTACTCAAGTAACACTCAAGAATCTCTTTTGCCCCTTTCCAAGTCTTGATAATTTTCCTGACAGGGGCTTTACAAGGAGAAAGTTAAGCTCAACTCTTGTTCTAGCAGATTTGAAGTAACAATGATTAGTCTATTTTTAAAAGAGGCTTTGTGGGAGCTCCACTTACATGACATCTGGCAGACATCAGGAAGTTTGGCTATGGGATGGATGTATAAGGTTCTAAGGAGGTCACAGTGCTTGGCGGCTAAGGGTGCTGCCGTGGGAGCAGGGTGGTTGTGCTCCTGTATGACCTTAGCTTTCTCTGCACAATTTCCTCCATTCTAAAGTGGAGAAAATAACAGTAGCTATTTCATAGGATCATGTTGAGAATTAAATGAGATAATACACATGAAGCATCCAGCACAGTGCCTGGCCCACAGTATGTGCTCAATAAATGTTAACTATTTGAAGAAAATGTCTGTCAAATGTGGTAATTTCTAATGAATATCAATAAATTCAACCCAACTGAGCAGAAGAGAGGATAATGATCTGAGCCTAGCTACTTATAGAAGAGGGCAAGTTTTGCTGCACGGGCTGCTGTTTGATATTTTCAATGTTTACATCAATTCCCGTGGTGGCTTAGATTTGCTTTTAATGTAGGATGATTCTAAGACCAGCCCAGGAAAGGGATGATGAATTTCAGTAAAACTTCCTAAGAACATGGCAGGTTTTTGCATGTCATAATTTGAACTCATTTTCAGGTGGGGGAGGTGAAAGGGTTTTTGTCAGTGAAGGTGAAATTGTCTGTTTTTTTTTTTAGACAGGGTCTTGCTCTGTCACCCAGGCTGGACTGCAGCATCTCAAACAAGGCTCACTGCAGCCTCAACTTCATGGGCTCAACCAATCCTCCCATCTCAGCCTCCCAAGTAGCTGGGACCACAGGTGCATGCCACAATGCCTGGCTAATTTTTGTATTTTTTGCAGAGACAGGTTTGCCACATTGCCTAGGCAGCTCTCCAACTCCTGATCTTAAGAAATCACCCACCTTGGCCTCCCAAAGTGCTGGGATTACAGGCATGAGCCACTGTGCCCAGCCAAAATTGTCTTTTAAGAGAGAGCCCCAGCTGGGCATGGTGACTCAAGCTTGTAATGCGTGCGTGTTGGGAGGCTGAGGTGGGTGGATCACTTGAGGTCCGGAGTTCGAGACCAGTCTGGCCAACCTGGTGAAAACCTTTCTTGACTAAAAATACAAAAAATTAGTTGGGTGTGGTAGCAGGCGCCTTTAATTCCAGCTACTCGGGAGGCTGAGGCAGGAGAATCGTTTGAACCCAGGAGGCAGAGGTTGCAGTGAGCTGAGATCACTCCACCGCACGCCAACCTGGGTGACAGAGCAACATTCCATCTCCGAGAGAGAGAGAGAGAGTCCCATTCTGTCCCTGGACAATGGTGCTTGTTCCAGCTGGTTAATTTTCTGTGCCTCAGATAACTTAAGGAGACCATACTTTTTAAACTGTTCTATTAAAATGCTTTAGGAGCTTTGTAAACATTTCATGCAAATTTCATTTTTAACTATTTACAAATTTATTATTAAAAGCAAATGGCTTGGAATAATGGGAAAGTTCTGGAAATGGACAACAGTGATGGTTGCACATTATAAATGCACTTAATGCCCTTGAATTGTACACTGAAAAATGGTTAAAACGGCAAATTTTATGTTATAAATATTTTACTACAATATAAAAAAATTTAAAGCAAATGCACGCAGATGCATTATGTACTACATTTTAATAAATTGGAGACTTCCCATGTGTTATCCAGTTTATGAAGCTTTCTGGATAAAACATTTTTTTTCATTTTTGTTTACTTGAAGAATATTTTGAAGTTGAAAGATAACTCTTTAAAAACTGTTATCATTTGCAACAATATTTCTATCCAAATAAGAATTTTCTTATATATTGAGCAACCAAAACTAAATACAAAAACCAACTAGATGATGAGGCTCTAACTGTTTTCCATTGGGTCCTATTTGGAAACGTTTGTGTTAAACAAAAGCAGCATATTTGAATGACATGATAATAAGGAGTTGTCTTAATCTTACCATATTAAAAACAATTTATACTAAAAAATCTCATTTTACTTATTTTTTATCTATTTTTGTTAGACATAGTGAACTCCAAGTTTCTCATCAAAGAGTCAGGATGTCAATATGTTCAGTTCTTTGTCCTCCATTTTAAAGTTTAACTTCCTTGTAGTTTCAGTAAACAACCTTTTCCACCAGTTCTAATCAGTAGTTCACATATGTTCCCCCGGTCCCCTGCTCCATCCTGACTCATCCTGGTCACCTGCTTTGACCTAGGTCACCCCTGGCTACCTGCTCTGACCTATCCTGTAACCATCCCTCCTGCCAAACTATTCACTCTGCCACTCCGGCTCGTACCACTGCTCTCTTTTAAATAGCCAATTGGAATTAGCCTAGACGGTGCCGTCTAACCCTAGCCAATAGGGGAACACACAGCAGTAGGGTCGCCCTCCATCAGGAATAAGAACCCCTTCCTCTCCCTTGTCCAGGTGTGCGCTCACCATTGTTCCATCTGCGAGCCACACCCTCTTATAGAAGTAAACTGCCTTGCTAAGGAAATTTGTATTTGAGTGCTACTTCTTTTGCGGCACCAAAAATTTACATATAACAATTTTATGAAGAAAAGAGGTTTAATTGACTCACAGTTCCATAGGCTGAATGGGTAGTATCTAAAAATCTTATTTAAATTTGTGTTTTAGGATACTGTTTGAGAGTCCCTCTGCTTTTTTTTAAAAGTTTGAAACCACTCCCAGATATGACCTTTAAAATTCTCTCTGACTTATTATTGTAATTATAAAATGTTTGGTGTTTGAAAAGATTTATATTCTATACAGTCACTTTTAGTAGCCAATGAAAAAAATAATAAGCAAAGCAAGCTGTGTATTAATCTTCAGAGTAGGCACAGCAAAAGGTGGAATTGTCAGCAAGCCTTTCCCCATCTTCAATGAGCTACACATAAATAATCACAGCCATTGGAGTTCTCATTCCTTGAAGATGTCTGTACAGAAGAGTTATGCTAATTTAATAGTTCATAGTCTTAGTCTTACAAACTTATTTCTTAAAACTCTTTTGTTCTAATATAACCCTCCTATCCTATTTGAATTATAAAGCTCTCCCAAATAAAGTACTTCATTCTTTTCAAATTATCTAGACCAGGGGGCAACCACCCTTGACAGATTTTCATGCAAACTTTATGTGTATTTGTGTATGTATGTGTTTATCTAGGAAAAGGGTCATAGTTTTATCATATTCTCAAGGGATTCTACAAAATGTAAATAATTGCCTTTATCTTTAATCCTCTTTTTTTTTTGCTAATGTAAACCTTGCCTATGAATCATCTAAAAAGGAATTTTGCTATGGATAGTAGGATCATGTCACCAAGCAAAATAAATACTTGGGGGGGAAAAATGTCTACTTCTAGTGCATTTATTTTTTCCTGGGATAAAGTGCCAACACCATGTCAAAATCCCCCACATTATTATGAGACTACTCTTGAACCTTAATTTCCAGTTTAGTATTAAATATGGCAATATAAAAATTAATAAACAAAATTACCTGATAAAAATAAATTCACATACCCACACAACAGTTGAATGATACATTTCATATTCAAATAAAGATCTAAGAAATTTAAGGTATGACAAATCAAATGAGATTCATGTATTTCTTTTTTTCTTTTTCTTTCTTTCACTCTTCTTGCCCAGGCTGAAGTGCAATGGCACGATCTGGGCTCACTGCAACCTCGGCCTCCCAGGTTTAAGCAATTCTCCTGCCTCAGCCTCCCAAGTAGCTGAGATTACAGGCGCACACCACCACTCCCAGCTAATTTTTGTATTTTTAGTAAAGATGGGGTTCCACCATGTTAGCCAGGCTGGTCTTGAATTCATGACCTCAAGTGATCCACCCACCTCAGCCTCCCCAAGTTCTGGGATTAAAGGCATGAGCCAACACACACAGCCCAGTCCAGAAAAATATTGTCCCTTTGTTTTTTAAGTGTAGATTCTTATTTTTAAATTAAATATATAGGATTTTCTGGGCCAGGCACGGTGGCTCACCCCTGGAATCCCAGCACTTTGGGAGGCCAAGGCGAACAGATCACCTGAGGTCAGGAGTTGAAGACCAGCGTGACCAAGATGGCCAAACCCCGTCTCTGCTGAAACTACAAAAATTAGCCGGGAGTGGTGAGCGCCTGTAATCCCAGCCACTCCAGAGGCTGAAGCAGAAGAATCGCCTGAACCCGGGAGGTGGAGGTTGCAGTGAGCTGAGATCACACCACTGCACTCCAGCCTGAGCTACAGAGGGAGATTCTATCTCAAAAAATATATAATAATAAACATAAAACAAAATAAATAAAGATATAGGATATTCTAAAGCAAAAGGGGCCTGAAGCTACTGATTTTCTCTTCTTTCCTGCTGAATACATTTAACTAAACTTTTTAATACAATGATTTTTATGGTTTGGGAAGGTGTCCAGAAGATTTAAGTTAGAGGCAAATGCTATTGGGTAGGTCACCTAACCCCCCGAGTTTCCATTTTCTTACAATATTTAAAATACAGGATTCAATATGGTTATTGAAAGCACCTCTCAAGCTGCAAAGTTCTTGTTAGTATTATTTTTTTTTTTTTTTGGTTATGTGTTATCTTGCCTGCCTACAAAATCCAAAAGTGAAAAATAAGTTGTGAAGAGAATGAAGGCTAGAAAATACAGGACTGCTGACTTCACACCCTGTTTCATCTGAACATGCTCTAATGTATTTCCTTAACAGCTTCGTTGTTGCATTTTTAAAGGTTATCTTCCACTTACCAAGTCTTTCCCATCACTGAGATTCTTCAGCCCCCAACTTCATACTTAGTGAACACAATTTTGGTTTTGCAATTATTATTGGTAAGAAACTGTCATTACCAAGTTGAGAGTGTCTGCAAAGCATCTTTTCTGGTCCATATAAATTCTTTTATTTTTATTTTATTTTATTTTTTTGGGAAGGAGTCTCACTCTGTCACCCAGGCTGGAGTGCAATGGCGCGATCTTGGCTCATCACAACCTCCACCTCCTGGGTTCAAGTGATTCTCCTGAGTTGCTGGGATCACAGGCATGCGCCACCATGCCCAGCTAATTTTTGTATTTTTAGTGGAGACGGGGCTTCACCATGTTGGCCCGGCTGGTCTCCAACTCCTGACCTCAAGTTTGCCCACCTCAGCCTCCGAAAGTGCTGGGATTACAGGTGTGAGCCACTGCGCCCCGGCTGAACTCTTTAAAACAACCAGTCTATTGTGTATCCTCTATCCCCAGAACAAGTTAAACTCAACTTTTTATTCAAACATATATCTCAGTGCCCAGACTCTGGAAAGGCATTTCTGTATAGCAGCCCCAGTCCCAGATAAATATTCTACATTCCCACCTCCAACCCCCTCACTACCATGGTGGTACCTGGGCCCTGGCGTTCTGGAACTAGTAGCATCTGCCACTTCCTTTTAGTTACCTATTACGGCATAACAAGTTACCCCAAAACACAGCAGCTTCAACAGTAAACATTTATTATCTCTGCCCCCACTTCATTCCCGCCATCTCTAACATAAGAAAAACTGTATCTACATCTGGTGCTGGTAAAACCCCTACTGTCATTTCAAAGAGTCTCCTCCAAGATCTCTCTGCCTCAAAATTTTAACAAATGAATGTAACAGCCTGGCTCTTTTTACAGTTTGAAAAATATCGAATGTGAGAGAAGGGGAGACAAAACATTGGTATCAATAGTGTCTATGTACAGTGGCGGCTCACAAGTCATGACTGCCATCAACGCTACACCTCACACCAAAACCCCTATGCAAAAATGACATTACCTGCTTAATGATACAGATACATCCAAAAAAAAAAAAAGTGGCATGTTATCAAATGCATTCCAGACAAGTTCCCTGAAGCATCTTCCAACCAGAATGCTATCCCTTTAATTCAATCTTACGCAGAAATTCTCAAGCCATCCCTGTCTGAATATAAATTACTATGTGTTTACCCAAAGCCTAGCAGCAATTTGTTGAATATTTGAGTAAAATTACCCACTTAGAGAGTATTTAAGAGTTTAATCTAGACCAGCCTGGGCAACATAGCAAGACCCCATCAATACAAAAAATTATTTTAAAAAATTAGCTGGGCTTGGCAGCATATGCCTATAGTCCTAGCTACTCAGGAATTCAAGGCTACAGTGGACTATGATCGTGTCACTGCACTCTAGTCTGGCCGACAGAGTGAGACACTGTCTCTAAAAAAAAATTTTCTTAAAGCTTAGGCTAAAAATCTTTAAAACATTTTTTCATCCTAGCATATTAGTTTGGAAGACTGGCTTTAAATGTCATGTGGGACGGTAGTTAGAGAACGTGTACTGTGGGCTGGGCATCATGGCTTACGTCTGTAATTCCAACATTTTGGGTGGCCAAGGTATAAGGATTGCTTGACCCCAGGAGTTTGAGAGCAGCCAGGGCAACGCAGTGTGACCTGGTCTCCATAAAAATAAAAAATTAGCCAGATGCATGGTGGTGAGCACCTGTGGTCCCAGCTACTTGGGAGGCTGAAGCGGAAGGATCTGAGCCAAGGAAGTCAAGGTTCCAGTGAGCTGTGGTCACACCACTGTACTCCAGCCTGGGTGAAAAACCAACCCAGTCTCATAGAAATTTATTTGGCCAAGAGCCAAATAGATTTTGAATCTCACATGTTATCTCTCTGTCCTTCAATATCCTATAAGTGATTGTTCTGACTGCACATAGAACATCTCATCTATTCTTACCAGATTGGGAGAACTTTGGGACCAGAATTTAGGCTTAAGCTTTTTATTTTTATTTTATTATTATTATTATTTTTTTTTGAGATGGAGTCTCACTTTGTCGCTCAGGCTGGAGTGCATTGGTGTGATCTCGGCTCACTGCAAACTCCACCTCCTGGGTTCGAGAGATTCTCTAGCCTCAGCCTCCTGAGTAGCTGGGATTACAGGTGCACGTCACCACACCCAGCTAATTTTTGTATTTTTAGTAGAGATGAGGTTTCGCCATGTTAGTCAGGCTGGTCTCAAACAACTGACCTCGTGATCTGCCCGCCTCAGCCCCGCAAAGTGTTGGGATTACAGGTGTGAGCCACCATGCCCCGTGGCTTAAACTTTTTTGATTCCATACAGCATCCTACAAACAGCAGGTGTTCATGTCAATACACATTAATTGTGTGCAATTTCTTTAACTGAGGGGCACCCTTTCTTTTGTGAAATGATGTTGTTGTAAAGTAAAAGCTTTTTTTTTTTTTGAGACCAAGTCTCCCTCTGTCCCCCAGTCTGAAGTGCAGTAGCCACTATCTCTGCTCACTGAAGCCTCTACCTCCCAGGTTCAAGCAATTCTCCTGCCTCAGCCTCCCAAGTAGCTGGGATCACAGGCATGCACCATCACGCCTGGCTAATTTTTGTAATTTTAGTACAGACAGGATTTCTTCATGTTGACCAGGCTGGTCTCGAACTCTTGACCTCAGGTGATCAGCCTGCCTCAGCCTCCCAAAGTGCTGGGATTACAGGCATGAGCCACCGCGACTGGCCTAACCTAAAAGCTTTAGGCTGGCACATTTTCAGGTGAAAAAGACAAAGGAAAGAGGTAGCATGATATGGTAAAAATAAAATGAGTATTGATTTTAAACTATGCCATTGTTCTGAGATTTGTGCTCAAAAATAAAGGAGTACTTTAGGTCATTGGGGAAAAAAAGAAAAGTTTGGGCACAGTGGTTTGTGCCTGTAATCCCAGCACTTTGGTAGGCCAAGGTAAGAGGATCACTTGAGGCCAGGAGTTTGAGACCAGACGGGCAGCATAGCAAGACCCCTTCTCTAGCAAAAAAGTAAAAGATAAAATAAAAATTATCCAGGCATGGTGGCATGCTCCTGTATTCTCAGTTACTCAGAAGGCTCAGGTGGGAGGCTCGCTTGAGCCAGGGAGGTGAAGACTACAGTAAGTTATGATCTTACTGCTGCACTCCAGCTTGGATGACAAAGTGAGACCCTTCCTCAAAAAGAGATAAAAAGAAAGAAGAAAGAAAGAAAGGAAGGCAGAAAAGAGAGAAAGAAAAGAAAAAAAGAAAGAAAGAAGAAAGAAAGAAAGGAAGGAAGGAAAGGAGGAAAGAAGGAAGGCAGGAAGGAAGGGAGAGAAGGAGAAAGAGGAATTCAGGCCAGGTGCAGTGGCTCACGCCTGTAATCCCAGCACTTTGGGAAGCCGAGATGGGTGGATCACGAGGTCAGGAGTTCAAGACCAGCCTCGCCAAGATGGTGAAACCCCATTTCTTAAAAAAAAAAAAAAGAAAAAAAAAAGAGGAATTCAAATAGAAGAAAGACCAGGGAAGGGTCTAGGCCTAATTTTGTCATTTATTTAAATGTCTTTGAGCATCTCATTGAACTCTCTCTGCATCTCTGTATTTGCATCTGCAAAATGAGGAAATTGCACATGACTCTGGGGTGATTTTCCACTCAATGATTTTAAGATATTTGAGTACCTGAATATCCTTCAATAACAACATATGGGAAGAGTAAAGTCTGCTGTTAGTCCTCAGTAGTGCTCTCTAAAAGGATGGGTAGATAACTGGACATTTTATAATTATGTATCACTGAATAACAAATCACCCCCCAAATTTAGGAGCTTAAGGCAAGAATAAACATTTATTCTCTTACAGAGTTTCTGAGGGTCAGAAATCCAGGAGTGGCTTAGCTGGGAGGTTCTGGCTTGGGATCTCTAAGGGGTTTGTAGTCAAGAAGTTGGCTGGACATAGAGTCTTCTGAAAACTTGACGGGGGCTGAAGAATCTGTTTCCAAGATGGCGCTCTCATGGGCTATGGCGCTCTCATGGGCTATGGCGCTCTCGTGGCCAATGGCAGAGGCTTCAGATGCTTATCACAGGGACTTCCTTGTAGAGCTGTTTGCGTGGTCCTATGGTATGGCAGTTGGCTTCTCCTGCCATGAGTGATCTAACAGCAAGAGCAAGGAGGAAGCCACAATGCATGTAATGAGTTATTCTCATGGGTTGCACATTGTCACTGCTGCCACATTCAATTCGCTAGAAATCAGTTACTGACTACAGACCACACTCTAGGAGAGCGGTCTTCACTTCCTGAAGGTAGGGATATCAAAGAACTTGCAAATTTATTTGTGAATTTATTTCAGAAGCTTCCACAAATGTGTATTCCTTAAACTAGAGTGGCTCAGCCATGCAAGACAGTTAGGGAAGTTACAACCACCAACATTTCTAGAGTGACTCACTGTTTAGAAAGTATTTCCCCATGTTTTCTCATTGGATTGTCACAACCACCCGGTGGATCAACAGCACTAATATCCCCCACTTAAAAATGAGGAAATGGAAGCAAGGTCACTTTTGTACTGACTATTCCTTACTTCCTACCAACTGTTTTTACCTATTTTATTAAAATTTTTAATGCTTAACTTACATACTTCCAAAATTACTTGAAGCAGTTTACACATAAAATGTTTAAGAAGAAAGAAGAGGAGCAAGCCTGGGCCTGGTGGCTCATGCCTGTAATCCCACCATTTTGGGAGGCTGAGGCAGGAGGATCACTTAAGGTCAGGAGTTTGAGACCAGCCTGAGCAACATAGTGAAACCCCAACTCTACTACAAAAATTAGCTGGGCATAGTGGCAGGTGCCTGTGATCCCAGCTACTCGGGAGGCTGAGGTAGGAGAATCGCTTGAACACAGGAGTGGTGTGCAGGTCATACCACTGCACTCCGGCCTGGGCGACAGCATGAGACTCTGTCTCAAGAAAAGAAAAAAAAAAAAGGAAAGAAAGAAAAAGGAGTAAATACTTCCAGGCACCAGAAATGATCATGTTAAAACACTTGGCAATAAATTTGGCTCATATCTCTCTGGCAGCAAAGGTGAAAAGAGAAACGTGATAGGCTGCAGGGATTTCACTTTCTGACAAGAGTGAGCATGCATGCTATCATTGCCTGAAACTAAATTCAAGAAGGACTTTATCACATGGAACCATGTAGAGTTAATACCACTTGACATTGTGGTCAATATCTTCAATCACGAGCTCGCAAAAGATGTACTCATATTAACCCTGAATGCAAACTGGGGTTTTTGAGGAATTGAGGAATTGAGGGTTGATCTGCCTGGTGGACTGTCTCTAAAGTATCAGAGTTGTGAGAGTACTTGAATGGCCTGCTAAATCTTGTTAATTTGCCTTGGCATCTTGTAACAGGTATCTATAATATAAACATTCTATATTGTCAATTAATTAAGGACTTTGCTAAAGAGAGCAAGGAATACTAATATAAAGTTTATTTTGTTTTACTTTATTTCATTTTATTTTATTTTATATTGAGACGGAGTCTTGCTCTGTTGCCACTGCTGGAGTGCAGTGGTCTCGGCTCACTGCAACCTCTGCCTCCCGAGTTCAAGCAATTCCCCTGCCTCAGCCTCCTGAGTAACTGGAACTCGAGGCGCATGGCCCCAAGCTTGGTTAATTTTTTTTGCATTTTAGTAGAAATGGAGTTTCACCATGTTGGCCAGGATGGTCTCAATCTCCTGACCTCGTGATCTGCCCGCCTCAGCCACCCAAAGTGCTGGGATTACAGGCATGAGCCATCACACCAGGCTGCTAATATAAAGCTAAAGAAAAATATAAAATAAGTAAGTTAGACTGGGCATAGTGGCTCATGTCTGAAATCCCAGCACTTTGGGACGCCAAGGTTGAAAGAGTTGCTTGAGGCCAGGAGTTCAAGACTAGCCTGGGCAACATAGCAAGACCCCACTTCCCATCTCCACATGTAACTTAAAAAACTTAGCTGGGCATCGTGGTACATACCTGCAGTCCTAGCTACTCAGAAGGCTGTGGCAGGAGGCTCACTTGAGCGCAGGAGTTTGAGGCTGCACTGAGCTATGATTGAACCACTCCTCCCTAGCCTGGGCAACAGAACAAGACCCTGTCTCAAAAAAATGAAAGTAGCCGGGCGCAGTGACTCAGGCCTGTAATCCCAGCACTTTGGGAGGCCAAGGTGGGTGGATCACGAGGTCAAGAGATCGAGACCATCCTGGCCAACATGGTGAAACCCTGTCTCTACTAAAAATACAAAAAATAGTCAGGCATGTTGGCACGTGCCTGTGGTCCCAGCTACTCGGGAGGCTGAGGTGGAAGAATCGCTTGAACCCAGGAGGCGGAGGTTGCAGTGAGCCGAGATTGCACCACTGCACTCCAGCCTGGCGACAGAGCAAGACTCCGTCTCAAAAAAAATAAATAAATAAAAGAGAAAAAAATAAAAGTAAAAAAAGTTAGACCATATGAGCTCGAATATCCCTTTTTGGACCAATATGCTGTGACTTTGTGGCTTTAAGGATGAGATGCCAATATACATTCTTGTCCCAGTAGAGAGCCAGCCCAGTTTGGCCTGGGTGTGAGAAGCAAAGCTATCAAAAGCTTTGGCCAATTTTTTTCCCCCAAAAGGAATTTCAAATATATCCAAGCATCTATGTTAGTGACTGTTTGAAACCAAAGCTTTATACCGTATGACATAGGATCCTGGAATAGATAGCTTTAGCCTAAAGGAAAAAAAATGTAAAGGCAGGTGCAAGCAGCTGTCCAGTTCCGCCATAAAGGAAATCAAGTTTAACTTCAGTGATGATGTGCCTTCTTTCAAGCGCTTGAGTTTTGTTAGGTTCTCTCCAGTTAGCTGAAAATTACACCTTAAATATTCCTCCAAAAGTAGATGACTTAGAGCACTTTTATTTAATATTATAGTACATATAAAGGTTTCTGTTAATGGGTCTCCTCCTTTCAGAATAGAACCGTAAATGAAATATATAAGGATTAATAACCTTTATTTCTTTCTTAAACCAGCTGGTCTTCCTCTAAGAAAGTAGATATGCTAAGGTAAATAATCCTTCGTTTTAAAAAATAGAAAACATTCTCCTTGAACACTGTTTATTGGCCGTGAACAACTAGGTATTCACTTAGAAGGCTTTGCTTTCTGTTTATTACCCATATTTCCATAATACCTGCTTCAGAAGTGTTGCAGAGAGACAAAATTAATGTGCATGAAAAAAAGCAGAGAAAATTGGTGTTGATCTTTGTGGAACAATCCAGAGTCCAGAAAAAGAGGCAAGTAGCGGGAGAAGCCATTTGTTGGAATGACTAGTATATTAAGATTCCCTTCTGGGTTACGGGTTAACATCAGCACCACTGAGGTCTATTCACAACAGGATATTGCTCAGTATAACCTTTTTGCATCAAACAGAAATACAAATCTTAATTTTCATGGCGTATAGAAAACTTCAAAAGTTGGGGAACAACTAAAGGATGTTATCATAAAGTTGTCATTTAGAGTCCAAGAACAGTCTTTTTTTTTTTTTTTTTTTAAGAGACGGTATTTCTCCATGTTGGTCAGGCTGGTCTCCAACTCCTGACCTCAGCTGATCCTCCCACCTCGGCCTCCCAAAGTGCTGAGATTACAGGCGTGAGCCATTACGCCTGGCCCAAGAACAGTCTTAACCATTGTACAAGCTTCAGCGCAAGGGCAGAAAATCAAGACATTACATTGTCATGTGGGAAATCTATTCTGGGGGAGTTGTAGAATAAGTAATCACTGAATAAATATTCACCAATAAGAAAAGTTGGGGAAGGTCCTTCTAAGCAAAAAAAAAAAAAAGAGCCACAAGACAAGCAGGTATTTCTGCATTCAGGAATGAATAGTATTTGCTTTTTTTTCTCTTTGAGATGGAGTCTCGCTTTATTGCCCAGGCTGGAGTGCAGTGGCACAATCCTGGCTCACTATAACCTTTGCCTCCTGGATTCAAGTGATTCTCGTGCCTCAGCCTCCCAAGTAGCTGCAATCACAGGCGTGCGCCAACATGCCTGGCTAATTTTTATAATTTTAGTAGAGACAGCGTTTCACCATGTTGGCCAGGCTGGTCTCAAACTCCTGACCTCCGTTGATCCGCCTGCCTCAGCCTCCCAAAGTGCTGGGATTATAGGTGTGAGCCATAGCGCCCAGTCCTTTGGTTTGTTTTTTTAAGGTTTTACATATATATTTATTTTTCCCAGTTTTATTGAGGTATAATTGACAAAACCGTACAAGTTTAACGTGTACAATGTGATGATTTGATATATGTATATATTGTGAAATGATAACAAAATCAAGTTAGTTAACACATCCCAAACCTCATACAGTTACTTTTTTTTCTTTTTTCTTTTTTTTTTTGAGACAGGGTCTCGCTTTGTCACCATGGCTGGAGTGCAGTGGCATGATCTCAGCTCACTGCAACCTCTGCCCCCTGCGTTCAATCTATTCTCCTGCCTCAGTCTCCCAAGTAGCTGGGATTACAGGCTCCCCCCCAAACCCAGCTGATTTTTGTGTTTTTAATAAATACAGGGTTTCACCATGTTGGCCAGGCAGGTCTCGAACTCCTGATCTCAGGTGATCCCCCTCACCTCAGCCTCCCAAAGTGCTGAGATTATAGGCGTAAACCACGGTGCCCAGCCAGGAAGTTTTAAATTTGGGAGTAAGATGATCTGATTTACATTTTTAAGAGATTACTCCAGATGTCGTGTAGAGAGTGGATTGTAGAGGATGGGAATGGAGTAGAGGTGGGGAGAAGGGGATAACACAGGTACCTAGAGAAAGGTGACGGTGCCCTGGGCTAGGGCGTAGAGAGGGGATGGTCAAAATTATTAGATGTAGGCTGGGTGTAATGGCTCATGCCTGTAATCTCAGCACTTTGGGAGGCCGAAGTTGGTGAATCACTTGAGGCCAGTAGTTCAAAACCAGCCTGGCCAACATGGTGAAAACCTGTCTCTCCCAAAAATACAAAAAAATCAGACGGCATGGTGGTGCATGCCTATAATCCCAGCTACTTGGGAGGCTGAGGCACAAGAATCACTCGAACCTGAGAGGTGAAGTTTGCAGTGAGCTGAGATCGTGCCATTGCACTCCAGCCTGGCTGACATCACAAGACTTCATCTAAAAAAACAAATTATTAGATGTGGGCATAGTTTAACGATAGGACTAACAAGACTTCCCACTGTGTTGGATAAGGTTGATGACAGAAAAAGAATCAAGGATAAACCATGAACCCCTGGGGGGGTATTGCTCTGTTCACCAGGCTTTGCCCTTCCTAGGAATGATCCCTTCTGGACATTTCCTCTGGATTAACTGGTTTGGGGCCTTGGGACAAGGAGCTGTGAATAACTGAAAACAGGCCGAGCATGGTGGCTCACGCCTGTAATCCCAGCACTTTGGGAGGCCGAGACAGGTGGATCACGAGGTCAGAAGTTTGAGACCAGCCTGACCAACATGGTGAAACTCCGTCTCTACTTAAAAAATACAAAAATTAGCTGGGCATGGTGGCACATGCCTGTAATCCCAGCTACTCAGGAAGGTGAGACAGGATAATCGATTGAACTCGGGAGGCAGAGTGTGCGTGGGTGTGTGTGGGTGTGGGGAGTGAGGGTGTGTGTGGGGTCTGTGGGTGGCTGTGCATGGGTGGGTGTGTGTCTTCCACACATGCACATAGGTGTGAGGGAGAGAGCTGCTTCTCTCCTTCCGTTTGTGGCATGAACTGTCTCGCTGTTGGTAGTACTAGTGGTAGTTGTAGTAGTAGCAGTAGTTAGACATATTAGTGCCCAACTCTGCTTCTCAAAAAAGTAGTAGTCTGCTTTTCAGAAAGCAGAGAGCTGGGCACTAATGTGATGGAGTGTAGGACCAAAACCCTGATGAGATGTGAATGGAAGGGAGATACTAATGGCAGTAGAAGAGAGGAAAGAATGTGGAGAGATTTCAAAGGCACACTCTACCCAACTACACCCAATTCCCGGAAATGGTCCTGTGAAGGGAGCAGGTTTTCTGCAGGTCACCTCCTTCCCCCATAGCCCTGTGGCATCATGACATCAAGCTCAAGGCTGATTTGGAACTTGGATGAGGGGGCGTTAATCGTGGATTTTCAGCCACTCAGTGTGGGCTGGTCCAATCAACGATCATATGACTCAAGGATGTTTAGGGATTTCCCGCCTCTACAATCTGAGCCCCTCTGCTGAATCCACTCTCAGATTTTGATGCTGTAGTTAACCCCTGGGGTGAAATTAGAGGAAGGGTATAATTGTATAACTACAGTAAATCATTTCACTCCTGCAACGCTCATTTGATATCAGTAATTGAGAAAACAGATTCATCCCATTTAGAACTGCTATAGAGCACCTGAATTAATGAGCCCAAATGAGTCTATAAATGTGGATGAGGAGAAAGCACTTCCTCTACCTCCACTGAATGTCTTTCCTTTGGGTCTGTCTTAAGTGGTGTTTAGAGGGACTATTTGATTCCTTGAATTGGCAATTTCTGTAATTACCAGTAGTGGCTGAACTTTCTGATGTCATTTCTTCTGCAGAACAGAAAAGTTCCTAATATTTGGCACAGCAATCTCCCACTATAATTACAGGAACACAAGGCTGTTAGTCACATCCCTACCTACCCCACCTCTAACAATACTCTATTTTTCTTTTTTTAGCATTAGGTCGCTGGGAGAAGACTTCAGCTTAAAACTCTGCTGTTGAATGTAGCTGCTGAGCATAAAGCTACATTCAACAGAAGGATGTAGCTTTATGGACTATGGATGGTGTCCTTGAGTTAGGGCAATATTAATCAGGTTCAATGTCAATCAAATGGATTAGCAAAGAAGGACAATACTTAGGGCATTTATTTACTGATTTATTCACCACTCTATTTCATACAAGTTTTAAGGAGGTTGGCATATATGAACTATTAAATATCTTATTCTTTACTTTGATGAATAACAAATAGTTTCATTTTAATCAGTTCCATTCATGTTTATATTCTATTTTTGCCCAAGTAGAATATTTTCCTTTGTACCTAATATATGCTACGTATTTGTAGTTGGTTACCTACCACACCCTCTCTGAAGATCAAGGTCAACAAGAAAAGAGCTTAATCCAGAGCTTAATTCATTATTCATTCTGTTAACAAGCAACATCCATTTAAAATAGCCTCATGCTTTCAAGGTCCTGTTATTATTCAGGCAAAGACTCAAAATGATCACTTTCTTGGCATTCATAGAAGCCCAAATGTTAAGATGTGTTCTGTGGGCAACTCTCTGCTTATTTTCTTTCCTAGACAAGTGGTTAACCCGTGTTGCATATCCTGTGTTTATGGAATTCCAGAAAGGTTGTGTCATGTAAATCACTTGTGGACTGTGGCTCATGTCTGAAATTCCACTACTTTAGGAGGCCAAGGCAGGAGGATTGCTTAAGTCCAGCGATTTCAGATCAGCTTAGGCAACACAGCAAGACCCCATCTCTATGAAAAATTTTAGAAATTAGCCAGGTGTGGTGGCACACACCTGTAGTCCCAGCCACTTGTGAGGCTGAAGTGGGAGGATGACTTGAACTTGGGAGGTCAAGGTTGCAGTGAGCTGTGCGCACACCACAGCACTCAGCATTCTAGCCTGGGTGACAGAGTGAGACCCTGTTAAAAGATAAACAAACAAATAAATAAATAAATAAACTCTCCATCTCCTGGGTTCAAGCAACTCTTCTGCCTCAGCCTCCCAAGTAGCTGGGATTACAGGCATCCATCACCAGGCCCCGCTAATTTTTTTTTGTATCTTTAGTAGAGATGGGGCTTCACCATGTTGGCCAGGCTGGTCTTGAACTTCTGACCTCAGGTGATCCACCCGTCTCGGCCTCCCAAAGTCCTAGGATTACAGGCGTGAGCCACCACATCCAGCACCAAGGGAGCTTTTTAATGTTGCCTTAAATTTTTTAAAAAATGCTATTATACTGTTCATCTCCATGCACTTTTCTGTTTCGAGAGGGAGGTACTATTTTAAAATTCAGAGTTTTGTCTCTGATTTTAAAATGATAATTAGCACAATCACTGATGAAACTGTTTTTTCTGATTTCCATGAAACAGATTAATGTTTTAATTCACTTGAACCAGCAACTGAATGCCCTTAGGCCATTTCGAAAGCATTCACTAATCCTTGAAAATAGCATGCTTTCCCTCATATTTTTTAAACACTAATCCTTGGGGGGAAAAAATACCTTTTCTCATTTTCTATTCAATATTTGCTATTGTTGTAATCTAAGTAGGACCTCTTTGAAAAAATGAAAAATTAAGTTTAACTCACAATTGAGTCTCACATCCTGTGGTCTTGTAATTTTAAAATTTCATTCAAAACACACATTATAAACAAAGTCTCCCAAATGACCATCTGGAGAGGAATGTGGCAAAAATCCAGAAACTATTGTAATATTTGGAACTAGCATAGCACAAATAATCAGTGTGTTTTTTGAAGAGGAGATTATGGGTTGCAGTTTTACAAACTCCTTGGGGGGATTTGCACGAGATGGGCAAAGTTAAATGAGTTGTGTACCTTCCAGAGAACCTAAACTCTTTACAGTAAGTGAAGAGGAAGAAGTATTAAAAGGATCTTTTTAAAACCTAGTATTTGTTCATTATAACCATAATTGGAGAAAACATTCTGGCTTACAAATTCCTATAAACTCAAGTTCAAAGCAGTGTGCTTGACAAGCCTGTTCTTTAGCACATTAGTTTGGTATTATTAACAGTGGAGACTGATTCAGAGCAGGGCAGGGATGTGGAAGGGACAAAGGCCAGCGCCAAAACATATGTCATCCAGCCAGGAGAATCCAAATTTTAGAGGCAGGAACATCAGAGAAATTACCAATATACAAAGTCATATTCTGAAAATGTGCTTTTAAAAAGAAGTAAACCTGTGAAATCAATTTAAGAATTAAGACTAACCCTTGAAAGCACATTTAAAATCAAGGCTCCAGAGAGAAAAGGTAGGTCAGAGAGAGCTGAATTTGTACCTCAAAAAATGCAGGCTTTCCTGGGGAAGCAACTTGCTTCTCTCCCATTCCAAAAGAATGAAAGAAAAGAACTCCAAAAAAGGAATGAAGCAAGGGCATCTTTTCTATCTCAAAAAAATAAAGGAGTTGGGGTCAGGGCAGAGCCAACTAAGAAGATGGAAACCAGTCACATTTTAAAGTGATTCTTACCTTCTTAGGAAAATTTAATATGATAATATCCTATGTGTTTCTCGTTTTATCCCTCAGTTAATTTTTTTATCCCTCAGTTACTTTTAATGGTTTAGAAATTCATCAGCTTTTCTAAAGCTGTTTAGAAGAACATCCTTATCTAGAGGATTTGCCCCAAATTTCATGCTTATTTTTAATATCAGTATTAACACATCATGTAGATCTGTAGACATGGATGGTAGCTAATATTTTTCTGCCCGTTAGTAATTGAATGTGAGTAGATTTCACCACCTCTGTCATGTTTCAGTTTCAGTTTTCATACACCATTCTGAGAAATTTGTGTGAACAAATATAGCATTTTAGGCTGTTTTGCTTTTAATCATCCTAAAAATGCATCATTTGACTGGGAGGAACAAAGGAAAAAGATTTTCTGCATATAAATTGTATTAAGTTTATAATACATAAACATGAATTGCTTTATCCTGGCAAATAACAAGCAGATTTTAGAAAAGATAGTTAAGACTGCTCTAATTTATTTATTTATTTATTTATTTATTTATTTATTTATTTAGAGACGGAGTTTTGCTCTTGTTGCCCAGGCCCGAGTGCAATGGTGTGATCTTGGCTCACTGCCACCTGCCTCAGCCTACCAAGTAGTTGGGATTACAGGCACCCATCACCACACCCAACTAATTTTTCATATTTTTAATAGAGACAGGGTTTCACCCTGTTGGCCAGGCTGGTCTCGAACTCCTGACCTCAGGGGTGATCCACCCACCTCAGCCTCCTGAAGCGCTGGGATTGCAGGCGTGAGTAATTTAGCAATCATAGCCATTACAAATAGATAATTATCTCTGAATATTAGCTCTGATAAGATATAACCTATTAGGCAACATGAAGTGGGGATTTTTAACAATGCCGAAATATTTATGCCAAACCTCTTCAACATACGCGCTCTCTGTACAGTTGTGTTTTTAACACAAACTTCTTATTGAAGAAGCAAGGTTTTTGGAGGGGTGCAAATAGCATGAAATTGTAGGTTAACAGATATAAATTAAAAGATTCTTGACTTGGAAGCAGAAAGACGGCATCACATCTAACTTGCCCACTTCTGACCAGAGTGTCCTTGACCAAATCACTTGAATTTTGGGAGCCTCATTTCTTCCTGCTTTAAAATAGGGATAAAAAAATCCAGCTTGCAGAGCTGGAGGTGTGTGTGTGGGCAGGAATGGGGGTGGCTGGCATTGATGATAACTGTTAATAGTTGGCAGGAGGCTTTGCCCTTTTATAACTGGCACTCAGAAGTTGAATGCTCATCACTATTCTTTTCCCATCTAGACTTTAACCAAAGGAAGGAAGAAATATCCAAGTCTATACTCCTGAAGACCTTCGTATCTACATAGTGCTAGAGTCTAAAGAGTGAATTTTAAATTGTAAATGTTGTTGTTCTCTACTTGTATTGTTTGAAACCTTCCTTCATGAAATGCAGACTTAAAGCACTCTGGGCAGCTTAAGAAGGTGGAATTTACAACTAAGCAAAAGGAATTTACTATTCAGAGGGCAGTTGACCTGAATAGAAGTCTGCCTCCTTCCCTCTTTAGCACTGATCCCCCCCTGTTTAATTTTCTGGCATAGCCTTTATCATTATTTAAAATGTTGGACTTATATGGTTGCTCTTTTGTTATGTGTGTCTTGCTACTCGAATACTTGAATGCAAGTCCCCTGAGGGCCTTGACCTGTCTCTCCAGTGCCAAGTAACAGCCTCTGGCTCACAGTGGGTGTTCCGGAAATACTTCCTTTTGAATCAGTGGATGACAGATGAGATTCAATAAGATGAAAGTGGGATAGGATAAATAAAGCTGTTAGAGCTTGAATCATATACGTATTAAATATTTGATAAAGTAGAGGCTTTAAAGAAACAACTGATTACCTGATGGCAAATTTAGAAGATTACACTGACACACTCTTTGTCTGACCTGTGGTTCTAGACTGAGCTCTTCACAGTTAACTTCTTCTCCCCCACCCCTCCCCTCCCCTCCCCTCCCCTCCCCTCCCCTCCCCTCCCCCTCCCCTCCCCTCCTCTCTCTCTTTCTTTTCTTTTCTTTTCTTTTTTTTTTTTTTTGAGACGGAGTCTCACTGTCGTCCAGGCTGGAGTTCGGTAGCACTCCAGTGCAATGGCGCGATCTCGGCTCACCGCAACCTCCACTTCCCAGGTTCAAGTGATTCTCCTGCCTCAGCCTCCGGAGTAGCTGGGATTACAGGCCTGAGCCACCACACCCGGCTAATTTTTGTATTTTTGGTAGAGACGGGGTTTCTCCATGTTGGTCAGGCTAGTCTCAAATTCCTGACCTTGTGATCCGCCCACCTTGGACTCCCAAAGTGCTGGGATTACAGGCATGAGCCACCGCACCGGCCCACAGTTAACTTCTTAAAAAAATTACAGGCCGGGCGTTGTGACTCACGCTTGTAATCCCAGCATTTTGGGAGGTTGAGGAGGGCAGATCACCTGAAGTCAGAAGTTCAAGACCAGCCTGACCAACATGGTGAAATCCCATCTTTACTAAAAATAAAAAATCAGCCCAGCGTGGTGGCGCATGCCTTAATCCCAGCTACTCGGAGGCTGAGGCAGGAGAATCACTTGAACCCGGGAAGCGGAGGTTACGGTGAGCCGAGATCGTGCCATTGCACTCCAGCCTGGGCAACGAGAATAAAACTCTGAAAAAAAAAAAAAAAGGAAGGAAGGATTAAAAAAAAAGCTACAGATGAACACCCTAAAACATCCAAACAGGGAGGGGACTGCTGATCCAATGACTACTTCCTGCCAGGCATTTTGCAATGTATGTTACATGTGTTAATTATTATTAAACAAATGGATGAGGTGAGTATTTTTATCCTCCTTTTGCAAATGATCCCGGAAGTTAAGGAATATACCCAAGGATTCCCAGTTGGTATGAACTAAGATAGATCTTAGCCATTCTCCTGCATCACGTGGCCTCTGTTTAAATTCCTTTAATAACTGTTCTGGGTCCAGATAAAAAACACAGATATCCTTCTATGAGATCCTTTTTTTCAGATTCTATTTTGTGCTGGGACTAACAACTTTGATTGCTGTAAAAGAAGGTTGTTCAGACTATCCTGGAAAGATACTTGAGAAAATGGTAATAGGATTTTCTTTTGAAAGGGCAACCAGGTCACTGGGAGATCCTAGCTAGAGAGAGTCTTACTTCTCTGTGCATTTTGGGTTGCCAGATAAAATATAGCATGTCCACTTAAATTTTTTTATAGTTTCAGATGACTAAAAAATTAATTTTTAGTATAAATATGTCTCAAATACTGTATGGGACAAATGTCTACTAAAAACAGTCAGACCCCTGTCTCTATTTTTAAAAATACGACATAAAAAACAAGCATGTAATTGAATAAAATTAAATTTCTGCTGTCTCTCCTGTCTTTGCTTAACAGCTTCATTAAGGCACACTTCCCATGCCGTATAATTCATTCACTTAAAGTGCACATTCAGTAGTGTATAGTATATTCACAGAGTTGTGCAGCTGCCACCAAAATCAACTTTAGAACATTTTTTATCACTCCAAATGAAGTCCTACATCCTTTCACAGTTATCCCCACATACACATTGCCCCGCCCTAGACAGCCATTAATCTGCTTTCTGTCTCTATAGATTTGCCTTTTCTGGACATTCAGAATCACACAATACAAGATCTTTCATGATTCACTTCTTTCATTTAGCATGTTTTCAAGGTACATGTATGTTGTGGTGTGTTTCATACTTTATGTCTTTTTATTACCTAGTAGTATTCTATTTTCTAGATATTTTTATTTTTTCATCAGCTGATGGACATTTGCATTGCTTACACTTTGGGGCTTCTATGAATAATGGTGCCATGAACATTCATGTTTTTGTATGGACATGTTTTCGGTTCTTTTAAGTTTACACCTAAGAGTAGAATTGTTGGATCATATAGTAACTTTATCATTGCCCTTTTGAGGAACTGTTAGGTTGCTTTTTAAAATGATTACATCATTTTACATTCTCACCATCAATGTATGAGGGTTTCAATTTTCCACACCCTTGTCAACACTTGCCATTATCTGTCTTTTTGCTTATTACCACGCTAGTGTTATATTTGAGGCGAGATTAAGGGACCAACACCAAGACAAAAGTATGCCATGCCAAATAGCAGGGTTTATTAAGCCGGCGACCACGGAGGACTCGTGTCTCTCCAACCCGTGGCCCGTATGGAGGGTGTTAAGACCTTTTATACCGTAAAAATCACTTTGGGAGTGAAGGTGAGGGGCGGGGGGTGAGGGTGAGGGGCTTCAGACATTCCGAGGGTTAGTGGCACCTTCAGGGCGGAGATGAGGGTAAGGGGCGGGGGTGGGGGTGAGGGGTTTCGGACATTCCGAGAGCCAGGGAACTAAGTGATTCACAAAAAGGTTAAGATTAGCATTTGTTTACACATTGTCTGGGTAGGGTGGCAATCACAGTCCTTAATTACTTACTCATATTTGGGCTATAGAGAGCAGTTTCAACAGAAAGCCGAGGTATGGTTGAGGTATGCAGGTTTATGGGGCTTTTTACCATGTCACACTAGCAGGTGTGAAATGGTATCTCATTGTGGTTTTTGATTTGCTTTTTCCGTGATGGCTAATGATGCTGAATATTTTTTCATGTGTTTAATGGTCATGTACACATCTTTGGAGAAATGTATTTTCAGATCTTTTGCCCATTTTTTAATTAAATTATCTGTTTTTTATTATTCAGTTTTAATAATTCTTTGTATCTTCTGGATACTAGATCCTTTCCAGATCTATTTGATTTACAAATATTTTCTCCCATTCTGTAGGTTGTCTTTTTTTACTTCTTGATAGTGTCCTTTGAAGCACAAAAGTTTTAAATTTTGATGAAGTTCAATTTATCTATTTTTTCATTTGTTACTTGGGCTTTTTGTGTCATAGCTAAGAAATCATTGCTAATCCAAGGTTATGAAGATTTACCCCTATACTTTCTTCTATGGTTTTGGTTTTTAGATTTACATCTACAATCTAAGGTAATGTTTTAATTTGCTGTGAATTACTGGCCCAACTTCATTCTTTTCCATGTAGATATCCAGTTGTCCCAGCACCATTTGTTGCGAAGACTGTTCCTTTTCCCACTGAATTCTTTTGACACTTGTCAAAAATCAAATGACCTAAATGTGAAGGCTTATTTCTGGACTCTTAGTTCTATTCATTTGATCTGTAAGTCTATTCTTACCCAGCACCACACAGTTTTGTTTACTGTAGCTCTGTAGTAAATTTGAAATGCGAAACTGTCAATCCTCCAACTTTGTCTTTCTTTTTCAAGATTGTTTGGCTATTCTGGGTTCCATAAAATTGTGACTCTCCTTGCCAATTTCTACAAAGTGGCCAATAGGGATTTTGATAGTGATTGCACTGAATCTGTGGAATAATTTGGTGAGTCTTGCCATTTTAATAATAATACCTTTTGATCCATAAACATGGGATGCTTTTCCATTAATTTAGATCCTTTAAAATTTCTTTCAACAGTGTTTTGTAGATTTCAGAGCATAAAGCTTGCACTTCTTTTTAAAAATTTATTCCCAAGTACTTTATTTATTTAATTTGATACTCTGGATGTTTGATACTCACACTATTGGAAATGGGATTGTTTTCTTAATTTCATTTTTAGATGGTTCACTGAAAATATATAGAAGACAATTTTTTTATATTAATCTTGTATTCTCCAACTTTGCTGAATATGTATTAGTGGTACAGGTAATAATTTTTAGTGGAGTTCTTACAGTTTTCTTTTGTTTTTTCTTTTTTTTTTTTTTGAGAAGGAGTTTTGCTCTTATCACCTAGGCTGGAGTGCAATGGCGTGATCTCAGCTCACTGCAACCTCTGCCTCCTGGGTTCAAGTGATTCTCCTGCCTCAGCCTTCCAAGTAGCTGGGAGTATAGGCGTGCACTACTACACTTGGCTAATTTTTTGTGTGCGTATTTTTAGTAGAGATGGGGTTTCACCGTTTTGGCCAGGCTGGTCTTGAACTCCTGACCTCAGGCAATCTGCCCACCTCAGCCTCCCAAAGTGCTGGGATTACAAGTGTGAGTCACTGCGCCCAGGCGAGTTCTTAGAATTTTCTGTGTACAAGATTACGTCAATATACAAGATCATGTCATCTGATGTTGTATATTGACATGATCTTGTACATAGACACTTTTACTTCTTTCTTTCCAATCTGATGTCTTTTACTTCATTTTCTTGCCTAATTATCCTGGCTAAAACCTTCAATATCATGTTGAATAGAATTGGTGAGAGTGGAAATCCTTGTTTTATTCTTGTGATGTTGGTGGTGCGTTTCCTATGGATGGCTTTTATCAGGTTGAGAAAGTTCCCTTCCATTCCTAGTTTGTTGAGTGTTTGCCAGTATTTTATCGAGGATTTTGTGTCTATATTATAAGAGGCATTGGTCTGTAGTTTTCTTATCATTTCTTTGGAGAATTATTTTTTAAAATAATAAATGTGTTGGAAAATTCAAATGGGTTAAAATTCAGTAGCCCCTGTCTTGGTCACCCATTCTCAGCCACTCACTGTTACTTGTTTGTAGGATTTTTTAAAAATTAAATATATTAACTATTTAAAATATATTTTAAAATAAATTTTTTTTGCATTCCTTATCATTTATACTTTTGTAAACCATTTTTATAACCTTAAATAGTTTATTAAAATTATAATTCGATACTCTGGATACTTCACATAAAATATTCTCTTTCAATTTATAATAAAAAGAATTAAAAAAAATTTTTTTTGTAGAGTCTTGCTCTGTTGCCGAAGCTGGAGTGCAGTGGCACAATCTCGGCTCACTGCAGCCTCCGCCTTCCGAGTTCAAGTGATTCTCCTGCCTCAGCCTCCCAAGTAGCTGGGACTACAGGCGTGTGCCACCACACCTGGCTAACTTTTAGCGTTTTTAGTAGAGATGGGTTTTCACTGTGTTAGCCAGGATGGTCCCAATCTCCTGACCTCGTTATCCACCCACCTCAGCCTCCCAAAGTGCTGGGATTACAGGCGTGAGCCACTGCACCAGGCTATAAAAAATTTAAAATTTTATAGCCAAAAAAATAAAGAACTCACTGACAATCACCAATCCCACTCCAGGAGAATGACTTGTGTAAGTCATACTCTCTGAGGCACATCTGTAAAAACAGGAATAAAATTACTGACCGTCAGCATTGTCCTGAGGACTGACTGAGATGATTGATGTCTGTGAGGGGGCTTGAGACTCAGTCATATTTACTGTCACTTTGGAAATAATATATAATAGCATCCCTTTAACTAGAAAGCTGTTACATGTTGACGGGCATACAACCTTTTGAAAACCCTCTATACTAAATATTTCTCTATGCAATCTGTTTTTCAGAAGTCACTTTTCAGTTCTTAAATTCTTTTTTTTTTTTTTTTTTTTTGCCCAAATTCTGTTTCATTGCTTATTTTGGAAAGTTGGAAAGCATCATGCAAATACAGATATAGCTGTGCTGGTTAAAAATAAAAATAGTGTTTGCTGGTAAAGGAAAATATGATGCTACGTAGGTAAAACTGCTTGATGAAAATCAGATTTGCATCTCGTAAGAACATTTCTGGAGAACTTTAGGCTTGAGAAAAGTAGGAGCCAAATACTTCTCCCGGATGATAGTTTATAACTCTCACTGAAGTCAAAAGTTATTCTGAGGGTAAAATTTAGGCCACGTGTTTGGAAAGCTGGCAGAAAAAAAAAGCATGCACAATTTCTAAATTTTTCCAAAGTACTGAGATGAAAAATGATTTGTAGTTAAGATCTTGAGAAATGTTTTTATCCATTAGTGGAATATTAATAACACTTTAATATAATTCATTATATTAACCATCCTTCTACAGGATGCTAATCATGACAGAATTTAGTTATCAAAATAATAATTTAAGTAGCAAAAGCACAGGATAATATAAATTGTATTATCTAACATGGAATCTTAAAGATTCCTTTAAATAGAGTTTCTCTAATGCATTTTACAAATGAAATACATCATTATTAGATTGAGAAGAAACTTCAGACAGACCTATTGTATCAAATGAAGTATGTACTCAATATTTATTAATTGCATGATTAGAAATTACCTTAGAGATTTTTTTCTTGCAGTAATTTCACAAGTTTCTTCTGTTAAATTTCCACGTTTCGATAATGACAATAAAAATTTTAAAAATTAATTAAAAACAAAAAATTGATCTAATTACAGCAACAACTATTGAGACAATGTAGAATTTTGCTTTTGATGTTCAAAGGGATTATCAGTTAGTCAGCTATCTTTCACAAAGCTAGGTACTTAACAAGATGTGAATTGTTTGCTATGTTACTATTCATCAGTGCTTGAATAAGCAGGTTCCAAAGTGGATCTTCTTAGTCCTTAGTGTGGTTTGGACAAGGGTGTTAGCCACAAAGGTTATATCTATAAGTTGATGCTTATCGTTACACTATCTATGATACCAAGCAATACAGATGCAAAGAATGAAACCTTTCCAATAGGCTTTCTTTGAAAAAGCGATAAAGGCCATCTGTGTTCAAGGTTAATAGTAACACAGGCCAGAGAAGAAAATAAAGGGATCTTTCTTCTGTACTATTGATTTCCTATATAACCACAGTCAAATTCTTAAAAACAATTGTACCAACCAAAATTAAATACCATGATTTTACTTAGGATTTTTCCAATTTACTTACCCCACATAATTATCTAATTTTTTTTTTGAGACAGAGTCTTGTGCTTGCTGTCACCCAGGCTGGAGTGCAGTGGCGTGATCATGGCTCACTTGCAGCCTTGGCCTGCTGGACTTAGCCTCTCAAGTAGCTGGGCGCATGCCACCAGTCCCAGCTAATTTTGTATTTTTTGTAGAGACGGGGTTTTCCTGTGTTGCCCAGGCTGGTCTCAAACTCCTGGGCACAAGTGATCCTCCTGCCTTGGCCTCCCAAAGAGCTGGGATTACAGGCATGAGCCACCATGCCCTGTGATTATCTAATCTGATTCATGCAATGAACCTCTAAGGCAGGCATTATCAGTCCAATAGATAAGAAAACTGAACATGGGTATGGGTAAAATAATTTCCTAAGAAATGTACTGAGTGCCTACTATGTACCTAGATATTTTTATGTAATACCTCAATTAATTATAAAGCAACCCTATGCAATAGGTTTTATATTCCCCCTTTTGCAGGTGAGAAAAAATAAACTTGCCCAAAGTTTGGAATTTGGTTAGCGGTGGAAGTCCTAGCGGTGAAGCTATTCAATGTTCTTTCATTCATACCCCAGCTGCTTTTTAAAAACTATGGATGTTTAACATTGGCTTAACACCGAACCCAAAACCACTGCAATATATGATGCATGAAAAAGGGGGGAAAGTTTAGGAAATCAAAATTTAAGTATATTCCCTTATAAATAGATAACTAGAATTTTATTATTCATATGGCGTTGTCATTTCTTGTGTGGGTAGTGTTAACTGGCTTTAACTTGTTCATGATATAAAAAGAACAAAATCTATCAATCACACATGGAAACATTTTCCTCCAACTACATTAGCTACAAAAACTTCTGACAAATTATTAGATTTGTACATATTCTTTTCACCAAATGTGCATTTGATTCCATTCATGTTCCTCATCGCTAGAGTAAATGGCCCATTCATTTTCTTGCTTTACGTTCTTGAACTGCTGCACATGTTAGCAAGCTAAGCAAAACTTAACCCAGGCCTGCAAAAAACTGAAATTGCCAGGGCCAAAGAATCCTGTGAAAAATTTAACACAATTGGACAGAAAATGATGACTGTTTATTTTTGTTTCTCAAGTTCTCCTAAAGCTGTGATTCATTTTCAGTGTTTTCTTTATTTCTTTTAATCCTGGAGTTGGAGCTTATTTTCTATATAAAATTGCAGAGTCTGATGGAATCCTTCTTGGCACTCTTTCAATCTCTGGTACATTTTATTAACCTTGATTAACACATGGTAGAAAATGACAGGGATAATGTTATAAATATAAGAGAAGCATGAAGATGAACAAAAAAACATCAGTTAAGCATTTGTAGAGTGAGCGGCTTCTAGTTTCTAACATGAGTTAATGGTAAGGCCATCTTAGGCACAGAGCCCCTGCAAAATCTGATAACAAGAAACCCTGCGTTGTAACCTCAGAGGCTCCCAAGGGCTACGGGAGTTTTCCAAACTTTTGACATGTGATCCTCTTGGAAATTAAATGACAATAATAATGATATTGTCATTTCTGAGTGGGATATGAGAAAAAAATGAATTAATACCAATTGAGATAAAATCATCAGTATATTTGGCTGTTTTAACTTTTTTTTTTTGAAACAGTCTCATTCTGTTGCCCAGGCTGGAGTGTAGTGGTGCGATCTGGGTTCACTGAAACCTCTGCCTCCTGGGCTCAAGCGATTCCCCAGCCTCAAGCAATTCCCCGGCCTCAGCCTCCCAAGTAGCTGGGAATACAGGCGCCTGCCACCGCACCCAGCTGATTTTTGTATTTTTAGTAGAGGCAGGGTTTGACCATGTTGGCTAGGCTGGTCTTGAACTCCGGACCTCACATGATCCGTCCACCTCGGCCTCCCAAAGTGCTGGGATTACAGGCGTGAGCCACTGTGCCCAACTGACACTGTTTTTTGAAGTAAGGCCATTGTGACATGCTTTGCAACACTTGATGAGATGAATGTAAGTTATGGGCTTGCTGAATAAAAATAACAACTAATGCTACTATAGTGATTGTGTTACAGCATTGTTCTATGTACTTTAAACAGTAATACTTTGAATTCTGACGATCCTATGAATTAGAAGCTATTATCTCTACTTTCCAGGTGAAGAAACTGAGGCACTGATGAATTAAACAACTTGCCTAAGATCACACAGCTAGCAATGTTGAAGGGAAATCACTGTGGGGGCCAGGCATGGTGGCTCATGGCTGTAATCCTAGCAACTTTGGGATGCGGAGGTGGGAGGATCACTTGAGCTCAGGAGTTGAAAACCAGCCTGGCCAACATGGTGAAACCCCATTTCTACTAAAAATACAAAAAAATTAGCCGGGCATGGTGGTGGGCACCTATAATCCCAGCTACTTGGGAGGCTGAGGCAGGAGAATTGCTTGAACCCGGGAGGCAGAGGTTGCAGTGAGCTGAGATAGCGCCACTGCACTCCAGCCTGGGCAACAGAGCGAGACTGTCTCAAAAAAAAAAAAAAAAAAAAAAGCAAGGAAAAAAAAAGGAATGTGTCACTGTGTTTAAACCACCACAGCAAACTGTAATGTCCCTCTCACAAGCCACTAGCTGCTTCGCATGCCTTTGGATACCCATTTAGGGGCTTCCAAACTCATCCCTTTCACTATTTAAATATTTCATTTATTGATTTTTTAAAAAGAAACTATGTGCCATTACCCATTTTAGTGAGAAAGTCCCAGAGAAAGGTTATACTCAAGTTCTATTACAAAGAATGATTCTTGCTGGGTATAGTGACTCACACCTGTAATCCCAGCATTTTGGGAGGCCAAGATGGGAGGATCTCTTGAGCCCAGGAGTTCACAGCTACAATGACATTTGACTGCACCACTGCACTCCAGCCTAAGCAACAGAGCAAGACCCTGTCTTAAAAGAAAAATTCTTAAAGCTCAGTTCAAGAACAATTTGCATCAGAATCTCTGAGCAGCCTGCTGTAAATACCTGCTATAAATGCTTCAGTCCAGGTTTACTCATTTAGCATCTTAGGGAGTGGGACTCAGGTCCTTAATTGATTCTGATGCCCACTAAGTTCTGAGGACCACAGCTCTACCAGGCCCTTCTGATGACCCTGCTTAGAATGCCTTTCCCTCTTCTGTGTGCATCAACCACCCACCTGGAGTTCCCCTGAAGAGCAGATGCTCTTCACACCTCAGAGGGCTGAACAGGCTGTTTCCTGTGCTTGTCATTCTTCCCCTCTTCTTGTCTTCTGAACTCCCACTGCAATCAGTCAGCTCAGAAGTCATCTCCGCAAAGACTGGGCCCATGAGGCAAAAGTTAGGTCTTCCTTCATTGTATCCCCAAGCTGTTAAACTCTTGTTTCTCTTTCCTAGCATAGAATTGCACTGCAACTGGTCTGTGTATTCTCTTAGACAGGGAGTCCTTGGAGGTTGGGTTCTTTGTGTTGTGTATTTTTGTAAAATATCAAGATGATACCTGACCTGCAGTGGTAGGTACTCTAATCATGCTGTTTGAACCATGAGCCAGTTCTGCTGTTTTAATTCTACCAAGATGATAGGTCACATACATAACTTTTTTCTGTGTGTGTATGACAGGTGACAGGGTCTCTCTCTGTCGCCCAGGCTGGAGTGCAGTGGCGCATTCACAGCTCACTGCAGCCTCAACCTCAGGGGCTCAAGCGATTGTCCCATCTCAGCCTCCTGAGTAGCTGGGACTACAGACATATGCCACCATGCCCGGCTAACTTTTGTATTTTTTATTGAGACAGTCTCCCTATATTGTCTAGGCTGGTCTTGAATCTCTGGGCTCAAGTGATCTGCCTGTCTCAGCCTCCCAAATTTCTGGGATTACAAGTGTAAGCCACTAAGCTGGAATCATAACTTCCATTAGAAAATAATTCTACTAAAGTAGAAGAAAGGAAACAATTTTTGTCTTCTTGCACATTTATTCCATTTCTTTCTTTTCCTTTCTTTCTGTGTTTTACATATATGTATTTGCAAGAAATATATGTGCATGGTACAATATTCAAAGGATCCAAGAGAGTAGACTACAAGGAAAGCCACTCCTTCATCTACAACATCCAACTGTAGTCCCTTATAAGAAGGCAATTACCATTAGTTTCTTTTTTTTTGTTTTTTGAGACAGAGTCTCACTTGTCACCCAGGCTGGAGTGCAGTGGCACAATCTTGGCTCATGGCAACCTCCGCCTCCCAGGTTCAAGCAATTCTTCTGCCTCAACCTCCGAGTAGCTGGGACTACAGGCACGCGCCACCACGCCCGGCTAATTTTTGTATTTTTAGTAGAGACAGGGTTTTGCCATATTGGCCAGGCTGGTCTCGAACTCCTGACATCGTTATCCACCTGCCTCAGCCTCCCAAAGTGCTAGGATTACAGGTGTGAGCTACTGCGCCCGACCTGTCATTGTTAGTTTCTAGTGTCCTTCCAGAAACATTTTAGACACATATAAGAAAATAAGTGTATATATATATATATATACACACACACACACACATATATGTATCACTGTTTTGCAGTTTTTTAAACTCTGTGATCTGTCTGGATAAGTATATAAAAAGCAGCCTCTGCTTATTAATAAATACACTCTTTCATTCTATGAATATGTAATTTTATTTTATTTAAAAAAAAAAGACATCTCCTGATGTTTGTTACCAGTTTGTTTGTTTGTTTGTTTTTTTGAGATGGAATCTCACTCTGTCCCCAGGCTGGAGTGCAGTGGCACAATCCCCACTCACTGCAATCCCCGCCTTCTGGGTTCAAGAGATTCTCCTACCCTCAGCCTCCCAAGTAGCTGGGACTACAGGCGTGCACCATCATGCCCGGCTAATTTTTGTATTTTTAGTAGAGACAGGGTTTCACCATGTTGGCCAGGCTGGTCTTGATCTCCTGACCCTGTGATCTGCCCACCCCCGGCCTCCCAAAGTGCTGGTATTACAGGCGTGAGCCACTGCGCCTGGCAACCAGTATTTTTTTCACCATCAGTGATGCTGCAAAATATAGGTAATTTTACATGTGTGAGCATATTCATAGGATAAACTTCTAGAAGTGGAATTGTAGGATAAATAGGTAGTGACAAATTCTGCCAAATGGTTTCTGATCTGCTGTGGATCTGTGTCTTCACCCAAATCTTAGGTCGAATAGTAACCCCCAGTGTTGGAGGTGGGGCCTGGTGAGAGGTGACTGGATCATGGGGGTGGATTTTCTTTTTGGTGCTGTTCTCCTGATAATGAGTGAGTTCTCGTGAGATCTGGTCATTTAAAAGTGTGTGGCACCTCCCCTACCGCCTTTGGTCCTGCTCCTTCCATGTAAGTCGCTTGCTCTGCTCCTGCTTTGCTGTCTGCCACCAATAAAAGCTTCCTGAAGCCTCCCCAGAAGCAGATGTGCCATGCTTCCTGCACAGCCTGCGGAACTGTGAGCCAATTAAACCTCTTTTCTTTATAAATTACCCAGTCTTAGGTATCTCTTTATAGCAGTGCAAGAACAGACTAATATACTTTCCATAAATATTATATCCATTTTCACTCCCACTAGCAACTCATCCTGCTAGTGGTGTTTTTGTTGTTTTTTCTTTGAGGTTCTAAAATGGACAGTAAAGGAAACTCTTAAAATTAAGTGCAGCCTCATCTACTGGTCTAACCCAGAAGACTTTTTTTTCTTTTTGTAAAAAACCAAGATAGGTGGTTGCTCTATAGGTCTTTTTCTCCTCCCTAGGCAGGCTGATACTGGGATACTCATTACTAGTCTAGCCCCAATATTATTTTGAACCCAGGAAGGCTTAGTGAGTCTTCAGAATCAATTTTACTCTGCCCTAAAGTGGAAGACACCCCATTCATTCTACAAATACAATGCAGCAGGCATTGTTCTAGCAGCTAAAGCTTGAGTAATGAACAAAATAGACAAAAGTCCTTGCCCTCATTAAGATTACATTACAATGGAAGGAGGCAGATAGTTAACGCAACACACAAGTATGATATATGTAATGTTAGTTAATGATAGGCGGCATGGACAAAGTCAAGCAGGAAGCGGGGTAAGGGGTATGGGAGTCCCTTGGGAAGGGTGTGAGGGAAGTCCTCCCTGAGGAGGTGACATCAGGCAGAGAAGAAAGGAGTGAGGGAATGAGCTATACGTTGTCTGACGGAAGAGCATTCCTGGTAGTGGAAAAAGCAAAGGCTTGGAGTTGAGAGTGTGCGTGGTGCGTCCCAGGAACAGTAAGAAAGGCAGCCAGTGGAGAAGCCATGGAGTAACGGGAAGAGGAGGAGGTGAGGGCAGAGAGGTCAGGGGGTTTGGCAGTAGGCCACACTGTTTAGGTTCTCATAGTGAAATAGTAAAGTTGTGGGGGGAGTTCTAGAGGGCTACTGAGAATGCTCTATTAGCACTGATTTAGGGAAGGCAAAAACGGAAGAAGGGAGGACCAGTCAGGGAACTTTCTTCAACCAAGTGGGAAATAAAATGGGTTAGACTAGGCTGGTAGTCAAAGAAGTGTGACAGTATTTGGACTGTGAGTATATTCTGAAGGTGGAGCCAGCATGATTTTCTGTCCAATTGTATCTTGGGTGAGTGAGAAAAGGAGGCAAAGACTCCAAGGTTCTTGACATAAGTGGAAGAATGGAGTTGTCCTTTCCTCAGATGGGGGGAGGGCTGCAGATGGAGCATGTTTTAGGGCAAGAAGGGGGAGCTCTTATTAGACTTGTAGTTACCATGGCTTCCTAAGGTCTCTGGGCTCTCAGTAGGCCGTGATTCCAAATAGATCAGTGGTCTGGACTAGGCCATGACTGAAATACCTTCTTGGGATGACAGCTCCAAGGAATATGTGCCCCAAGGGCTTTGTCTTCCTCCCGAGATATCCTATGCCAAACCAGACTTGCAGAGATATTGCACTAAATGCTTTTAAATCTGTTTTTCTTGTTTCTCTGTGAATATATAATCAAAAGAATGGCAAACACACACACACATCCCTAAAACCTTGAAAACAACTTAAAAACTTGGATTTCTTCCTATTAGAGAACTCACTGTTCTCCAAATATCAAAATTCAATTCAACTCTACATTTGCGGGGCTGTGATGTCAGCAGGAAGACACCAGTTTCTAGATAATGCCAGGCTAAGGCTGGTATAGAAACCACATCAGGGCCAATCTGAAACGTGGCTGGTTGAAGAATGTAATCAGGAACTCATTGGATGAATTATCCAAAAGGAAGGGACGCATTTAAAACAGTAGTCACTACAGCACCTGCCGCAGCAATTTGTAAAATGGGATATTTTAACAAAAATATGGAAAGGTGAAGGAAAGCAAAAAAATCCGTATTAGTGAGAGGAAAAAAGAGACGAGAAACTGATTTGTAGGATTACTTCAAAAGGCAAAGAGACTGAGAAGAAATTTTAAAAAATCGTGTCCTTAAACGGGAGCAAGAATCTATACAAGGCAGCAATGTGAGCGCATAGCTATTTTTTTTTCTACCCAGCTCACAGGGCCAGCGGGTAGATTAGAAAGAAACCAACCAATTGCTAAAGGAGAGTAGCTAAGGGAATCAGAACTTGTTTCAAAGTAAGCGAAGTGGTGGCCAGACTAGGTGACTCAAGGCATGACTCAAACCCGACTCTGGGGGCTGTCTGTCAGCTCCCGGAGGCTGGGGGCCCGGCGTCTAGCACGTTTTAGGAAAGTACCAGGCTTGTGGAGGGCGACAGGAAACCTCCTCGGGAGATCGGCCTGGGGCTCCTCCTGCCCTAGACCCTGACCTCTCACTCTCCGCACCGGGAGCGACTTCCAACCTCCTGGCTTCCCCTTCGAGGCTCCCCACCCCTCGTCTTCCACCTAGCGTCACAGGGCGTGTGCGTGTGTGTGCGAGCCGTCCGATCTCCTCCCTCGCTGCCCTCCGCCCCGTGCTCCCAGCCACGCGCCCTCCCGCCCCACCTCCGCGGCGAACCGCTCCCTTCCCACCCCGCCCGCGCCCGCGCCCGCCGCCCTCCTCCCGCCTCCCGCCTCCCGGGCACGCGCGGGCACGAACGGCGCTCGGAGGTCTAGACAAACACCTGTCCTGCTTGGGCTCCGCGAGATTTGGGGCGAAAGCCTAGGCAACAGTGGGCGCGTTCTCGCGAGGTTTAGGAAATTTCCCACGGCCGTGTTGTGTCTGAGCCGAGTAGTGGAAGGCGGTGGGAAGGAGGTGTAGCGTGAGACTGGACTGCCTGCATTGGCGCACGCGCAGTACCGCTCGCGCGGCCGCGCCAATCCTGCAGCGCCTTCAGCAGGTTTCGGGAGGCGAATTCCAGTTCTCCGGGTTTTGGGGCTCCCTGCGGGAGGCAGTGCTGGATCTGGGAATCTCTAGGAAAGGAAAGGGGAAAGATGGGGGGGCTGCAGGTAGGAGGAGGAGGCGGGGTTCGGGCCCTACATCTTGCTGTTAAGTGCCCGGCCGGGCCAGGTTCGCCCGGGGGCTTCCGGGATCAGGCGGCCAGAAGCGCGATTCGAGCAGCCGGCAGCGTCCTCCGCTGTGCCAGCCCCTCGGGAGGCCCAGCTCCCTGTGCAGTAGTGGCCCCCCCCACACAACTGGGCTCACACACCGTGGCGGCTGCGTTGGGGTTTAGGGAGGCCAGGCAGCACGCGAGCGGCGGGAGCTTTGATCGGGGTCTCTGGCTCGACTCAGAGGTGGGAGAATGTGGCTCTCAATTCTAAGGCAGTTTTCCCATCTGGAAAGAACTACTCCGCGCTCTGGCGTGTGTCTACGAGGTGGCCATTAGGGGTGTCTTTGCTAGAAGCCTTGGCCTGACCTCATTTCACACCCAAGGAGAACGCGAAGGCGAGAGCGCTCAACTGCATAAGTTTTCCGTTTGTGGAGCTCTGGAAGGGCCTCCTCATTAGCATGTGGGTGTAATAAAGAAGACACTTCCCCGACGTGTCACTTGCCCGAACCCCAGGCACCTCTGACGCTCCGGCACCTAACGCAGAGATTAGCATAAAGGAGGCGCCCAGGGAACGCTTGAATGAATGAAAAGAGCTGGGAACACAGAGTGAGCGGGAAGCTGTTGGAAAACACCCATTTGAGGAGGTGTTTCATCTAGGCCTGTGAAACGCGGCCGATTTTCCCAGGACCCCTCCTCCCTTCCCCCTAGGCCCCGCCTCCTGACCCCTCCATTCCCTGTCCCCGTAGTAATCCCCTCCGGTTTTCCTCAGTCTCCACGTACGTCCCTCAAGGCGCGTCCCAAAACCCGGATAACCGGAGCGCTCCCCATGGACCAAACGGAGGGCTCGCCCGCGGAGGAGCCGCCTGCGCATGCTCCATCGCTTGGGTAGGTTTCCAGGGAAGGCAGCGAGCAGGATCCCCTACTCTGCGGGCGGCGCGAGGCATCTGGCTTTCGCGGCGGCTGCGAGGGGAAAGGGAGCGCGGGGGCTGGGTGGAATCGAGGAGTGAGGAAAAAGGGAAGGGGCGGGGGAGAGGGACCAGGGAAGGCGTCGGGGGAATCTCGCGAGGGTTGGAGTTTTGGCGAGAGTTTGTGGAAGATGGCGCCTGTTGTGACAGGGTAAGTCTGAGGGAATCGGAGCGCTGGGAACCGGGAAAGTTGCGGGCGTCTGGCAGCCCGCGGCGGGCGGCGGGTTGGGGGCCGGGGCGCGCTTGGCGTCCAGGGGCCCGCGGGGGCGGCGTCGCGTGCGCCGAGCGCGGCGGCGGCGGCGTGTGGCCGTGCGCTGCAGCTCTGCGCTGCTGTGGCTCGGGCTCCGGCGCGTGAGGGCGGGCGGCGGCGGCGGCGAGGCCGGCGGGTGCGGGCGTGAGTGCGGCCCGGCGCGCGGGGCCCGCGGGCGCCGTGCCTGCTCCGCGCCTCCCGCGGGTCCTGCCTGGGGGCCCCGTGCATCTTTGTTCCTCGCGGCCGTCGTCGTCGTCTCGCCCCCTCTGGTGTCCCCGGCCTCGGGCGCTTTGTCTTTCCCCCGCTGCCCCCCGCGACTCTCTACCCCCGGCCCTTTGTTTCGCCGCCTTGGGCGCTTTGTCCGACCCGTGGCGCCCCGCATCCCATCTTCATCTCCTCCCCCTCCGCTGTCCTTCCTCCCATGCCCCTTTGTTGTGCTCCACTCTTTTCGGTAGCCCAGTGACCTACCACAGCCCGGGCACCAGATTCCTGCCTTAATGGTTCTTCCATTGTCTTTCTCCTGTGGGTCCCCTCTCACCTTTCTCTGTGGTTCTGGATCACCCCCTGGGGCTTTGTCTCCCCCGTGCACGGGCTTATTCTCTCCGCATCCCCTTCCCCTCCCGTCATCGGTTGATTTATCCGCTACCTACGGTGTACGTCTGCTGAACTGTCTCAGCCCCGGGGACTCCATCTGCTGCTTCTAAGTGCACACAGACTCAACGGTTTGTTGTTTTGTGGGTCTGAAGGATGCATGGGATACTTAGTTTCCTCCTTCGTACCCCTTTCTCTCGGGATTTCTTGTACCCCCCGATCCCTCCGCCCCCACCGCCACCCCTTTTCTCTCGGGATTAAAGCGTCTCCAATTTTCATCGCTGTCTCTTTAGTGCTGTGGGTTGTTTTGCTTGGAAGCAGTAGCCCTGGAAAAAGATCTGGTCTCTTGGTGGTTCTTGCGCCCCCCGGCCTCCGCCCCCCCTCCTGGTTTCTGATGGCCTAGGCCAAGGGTAGCTGTCTGTCGGAGCTTTGCATCTAGGTTACTTGAGGATGATTGGAGGGTATTGTAGGACGGTTAGAAGGAGGCTCAAGATGTATATATATATTTCTGTTAGTATTTGAGAATAGTTTCAGATATCCACAATGGATATTCATTTGACGTGTGAGTAGGAGTTGAGTGAATTTCCATGTTTAAAACTTGTGAGTGTTGGGGCGGAGAATTTCAGCATTTTCTAGAATCTAGATTTAGAGTTTAGTGATTCCTGCTTCATAAGGAATGAAGAGGCATCCCGCTTGGGAATTTTATATAAATGTTTTACTTTTTCTTAATCATTAGATAGTTTACAGTTATGTGCTTTTTGCTTTGTAGCTGCGTGACAACCCTTCTCACCCACTATTGGGGTTGAAATAAGGACTGCACCGAAGAGTGCAATTTCTGGTTGATGAATACTGCTTCTAGGATCTTTGTGGAAGATATTAATCAAATGCAGTAAAAAATAAACATAGTATATATATGTAATAGCCTCAAGTGAGATTATTTTAAAGACACTTCCTAGTGTTAAAGGGCCATTGAAGTGTTTCGAGTTCTTATTGTTTTGGTAATGCTGAAAGCTTGGGGTTCTGTGAATGGGGGTGGGGGTGTGGTGTGATGTATTTTAATGACTTGAGTTATTCCGGTGCTAGGAATAAGAGGTATTACATTTACCAGGATTGCTATATTGAATGTATTCTTCAAGAGTTTGTTTTTTTCCTACTGGTTGATCTCTACTTTTAGAAGGAAGGTATGTTACCCATAAAATCATCTGGAGTGTCATTTCATTTACAAACTGAAGTACTACAATAGTAAAGTGTTGTTGATAGAGGACACACAACATCTAGAGTATTGGAAAATTGGAAAATATTTTTTTGTTTTTCTGGCTGTGATTAGAATTAGTAGTTTGAATTTTAATTAATGGAAAACCATGGTGTCATGATTGATATATAAGCTTTTTTTGTGTGAAAATTTGCAGTCTGGGTCCCATGATTGGGTTTTACCGATAATCTTATGTTTCCCTTACTTGTTCTCAGTACAAAATCATTCTTTTAAAAGTAAAATCTTGAGCTCACTGGTTCCGACTGGGAGCAAAGTGTAAATACTGTGTATAATAGGAGGTATTTTGCTCTGACTTGTACCTGTGTTTTTGTTTCTAAATCATGTAAGACTTTTACTTTGTGGTGGAATAAAACTGCTTTTAATTGAATTATAACAGCAGCATATTTCGAAATCTGGATGAGATGTGGCTGGAGAACTTTCATTCTGAGTATTAACTGTTAAAGCTTTAAATTTATTATCCATGCATATTACTGATGGATCTGTGAGTATATTTTCAGAAAACAAGAGACTTGTAGTATTTTCAAATCTGTACTAATATACGCTTGTAGGCATTCTATTTTAAGCAGTTAGGTTTGTTAAAGAGTTACCATTGCCCTATACCAACAGATTTCTAGCCATGTTTTTTTAAGTGGGTAAGATCAAAATTGGTTTGGTTGAAAGGCCGTTTTTGCCAGATGTAATTCATTAAATAACCTTTGGCACCCTTGATGGGTAAGGCATTAGGAAAAAATTGTTGTGTTTGAAAATTCTTACAAATCTCATTCTTCTGTTCATTTTTAGAAATAAGACCCAGGACTTGGCTTTGAAGCATTATTTTGCATTTCGCTTCCCCTAATACTAAATTTCATGTTATTTCAACTAGGGGCAGTATTTTCTCATGGATTGACTAAAAGTTGTTATTTTTGGCATCTGGCTTTGTGATTATTTCCAAGTTACTCTACTTCCCTGGGCCAGTTTCCTAACTATGTAGTAAAATGGGAATTATAATAACTTGCCACATCTGCACAGGATTGCTGTGCCTAAGATTCCGCAGAGAGCATCCTTGGATGAAAACTGGTGAAGGTCTAGGAATTGTTTCTGAAATAAGCTAATGGGAAGTAGTTCATATTTTATAGGAAGTCAAATAGGAGGTTTTTAAGTTCTTGGCAAGACACAGTGTAGTGATAGTGGAATTTTTAAAATCCCAAGTATGTATTATAGTATGGGTAATAAAACAGATACCTTTATTTCCCCCCCATAAATTTATAGGGAGAGAGACAAGTAAAACAAATTACAGGGTGATGTGTTTGTGTGTGTGTGTGTGTGTGTGTGTGTGTGTGTGTGTGGTATATGAGATTGAAGTTCTGTCAAACTCAAATGTAATAATAAAATTATTGGATGCCTTTCCTCTTTTGTTTTCTGCATGTAGCAATATTTTATTTATTATTCTGTTTTGTTTTGTGAGACAGGGTCTCACTGTGTTGCCAGGCTGGAGTTCAGTGGCACAGTTTTAGCTCACTGCAAACTCCACATCCTGGGTTCAAGCGATCCTCCTGCCTCAGCCTCCTGAGTAGCTGGTATTACAAGCTTGCATCACCAAGCCCAGCTAATTTTTTGTATTTTTAGTAGAGACGGGGGTTTCACCATGTTGACCAGGCTGATCTCGAACTCCTGACCTCAAGGGATCCGCCCACCTTGACCTCCTAAAGTGCTGGGATTACAGGGCTGAGCCACTGTACCTGGCCTGCATGTAGCAATATTTAACAAATAGTAGCACAACATGCTTTCACTAGACTCTAAGCCAAGTCTGTTAATAGCAGTGACTAATTTTAAATATGCCTTATATTTTCTAATGCTTTGTCATTTGCTCTTAAAAATAATTTCTAATAACCATGACTACAATTTCAGACTCGATTGTTGGCCTTAAAAAAGTGTTCTACGTTTGAGGGACACTCTGTAGATACTTATTGATTGAATGAAACCTGTTGCTTCTCTGTTCTTGGTAGATGATATCATATCCCATTTGATTCCCAAAGCCAGGATTCCTGATTCCTTTCTCACCAACCTTTACATTTAATTTCTGAGGACTGATCATTTTTCCTCCTAAAAATACCTTGAATCTCTTTCCCCTATCCTCACTGCTACAGTTCATGCTGTCATTTCTCACCTGGTTTACTGCGACATACTCACAGCCTCTTTCTGCTTCTAGAGTCACCTCCTTTATCCAGCTTCCACATGTAGCAGAGCAGTCTTTCTGAAGAGCAAATCTGATCACTGCTTAATCTAAAAACCTTTCAATGGCTCCCCCTAGCAGCCTTTGTTAAGAGAGGCAACGGAGTGGAGGGTTATGAGCTCACTCTTAGTGTTTAATCTGAACTGGGTTCCAATTCTGTCTCCGGCACTTAAAACCCTTTCCACTTAAAACCCCTGTAGCATTGACAAGTTAATCTCTTCATCAATTGCAAAATAATTATTCCTAACTCAGAAAGTTGTGAAGATTAAATGAGATAATGTATGAAAGCATTTAGCAGAATTCCTGGCACATAGCAGTTACTCAAAAGTTGTTAGCTATTGTGGCACATAGGATCTTCCATAACTATTTCATTTGCCTCTTCTGCAGCTGAGTTGTTTGCCATTTTCTCTCCATAATCAGTGCTCCAGTCATATTTAAGAATTTTGACGTCCCTGCATGAACCCAGAGGTTTAACGCCTTCTAGTGTGTGAAAAGTAATGGTAGGTTATTTCTCAAAATTAAGGAACTATTCTAAACAAATCTACCAAGCTACACTTGGTGCCTGGCTGTATAAATACTGTGTATTTAATATAGTACTAAATACTGTATGTAATTCTCTTGGAAGCATGATATGAAGTTGTAATTATCTCACCCAAATACTGTTACTTAGTGGCAGGTTAATTTATATACTCTTATACTTAGAAGATTGTCTATCACATGGTAGAGACTCAGCAAAAATATTTTTTTAACACAGGACTCACTGCTTTGAAACCTTGATACAATGTAATTCGTGTGGCACCATTATATATATGTGTGTGTGTGTTTGTGTGTATGTATATAGTGTATGTGTGTATAATTCATATATATGTATAATTTATATATATTTGACTTTGGTTCTGTAAGGAGTAATTGCTGAAGTACCCAGAGGAATTGATATTTTCAGCCACAGGAAGTCTCATAGCCCCCGAGAACATTATAGTAAGGCTCTTAGGCAAGTATTTAAAATTATTATTATTAGAAAATACTACATTATATTTGTACAAAACTGACAAGTTTAAATTTCACTTTTGTTTTTCATATGATTGGTTCTCAGTGTTTATCAAAAGATTCCATTATTTTTCATTGTTTTCAGTATCTAGATGGATAGGGATGTATGTTAGATTAGACCTTAGAACACTGTAGTCTGCTTTTTGGGGACTCCATGCCATAAAAGCAAATAATAAGTTTATAATCTATGGGGGAGACTCAGGTCTCGTGGGCATATTACTTATAGATAATTTCTTTAAGCTTCAGGTTCTACCTCTATAAAATAGGGGTTGATAATTATATTTTATCTGTCAGGTACATTGTGACTGTCAAGTAAGATAAATTTTGTGAAATTAGAAGGTCAAGTGAAACAGTGTATGTATAAGTGACTTGTAAACAGTAAAGCATTCTATACAAATATTTTATTATAAGAATCAGTTTCCTCTGGTAACCTTTCATGAGCAGGGCTCAAGATGGACCTTTTTATACTGCAAGCTGTGGTTTTGTGGGTCATGTTTTAGGAAGGCAGCAGTGTATTTAGTGCAGAGGACCGCAACCCTTGAAATATGTGCTTTGGCATTTTAAGCAGACATATTTGTTAGATTACTGCTTGACCGCGGATGTTATCATTGAGTCACCCCCAGCTTTTTGGGGTCTACTTCTTACTGCTCTCTTCTTTGCTTGGGCAGCTGTAACAGTGTAGGAATGTTGAATGCCCAGCTGCTACTATCTCTCAGACACTTACCCTGCCCACAGTTCTGGATACCTCTTAGGCCTCGCACAACTTCATGGTGTTGCTTACGCCTCATTAGACCTGCTGCTTAAGGGAATGAAATAATATCCTAGTCGTCTAAAAAGGGTAATGTATTTCCCAAACATGTCACACTTACTGTAGGAGGGTGGGGAAGGCGTCACAGGCACTGTAAGTGGTAGTAATTACCTATCTGTATAAATATTTGTGTAATTTTGTTATGTTGAGACAATGCATAGTGACAAGCGTGAGAGCTTTTCAGTCATATTGGTGAAGTTCATGGCAATTTTGGGAATATTTATACTATTTTAAGTTTACAAAAAATAAAACATAGAAAACACAGATTTTTAGGCATTCTGAGTTGCAAAAGCATTGCAATGAAAGCTGCATCTGTTTGATGTGAAGCGGAATACCCTAGAAAATCAAGTTGACTCTGGAGTTTTTTCTGTATTCAGTAGTCGTAACCTAAGAGCTAATGATTGATTATCTGTGCATTGTTAATTAGATGATAGAGTTGTAAGTGACTAAGAATAGTTTCTCATAAAAAGTTTATATAACAAGAGAAAAAATGTTTACGTTGGGCTCAATAGCTCACGCCTGTAATCCCAGCACTTTGGGAGGCCAAGGTGGGAGGATCACGTAAGCCTGGGATTTTGAGGCCACAACAAACTTCACTCCACCCTGTGTATGACAGAGCAAGACCTTGTCTCAAAAAAAAAGTTTTTCACTCTATAAAACTTTTGTATAAGTATGATAAAGATTGTGTCATAGAAGTACAGTATTGCTTTATGAAATATAAATATTGTAAATTTTTTTTAATAATGGTCTAAAAAGGGTAATGTATTTCCCAAACATGTCACACTTACTGTAGGAGGTTGGGGAAGGCGTCACAGGCACTGTAAGTGGTAGTAATTACCTATCTGTATAAATATTTGTGTAATTTTGTTGTGTTGAGACAATGCATAGTGATAAGCTTATTATGGACATAGCCTAATTTCCTCCAGCACATACTAGCTTTAGACTGGCTTGCATAAATAGAAAAAAGGCATTTGTTCCCTTTTGGGAAACTGCAGACTGGCTAAGATTGTGCCTAATTTTGCCAGCATACTTTTTCACATCTTTTTTTTTTTAATTTGAGTGATAAAATTTTTCATGCAAAAAATTACCTAGTGCTGTAAAAAGCTCCTAATCCGTACACCATTTGGAGTAAGCAGAAACATTGGGGTCCTAAGACATGTAGGAAGAGTGTTAAGGAAAATATTAATAGTATAACCATGCTTTAATGGTTCTCCTTCTAGTATTGTTTTAATAACAATATATTTATTAAATAGTTGAACACTTATTAGGTATAAGACACTGTTATGTGCTGGTCCTATAAAGATGGCTAAGAAATGGTTTGGTGAAGCTCATGACTTAGTAGAGAGTACACAGGTAATTATTGTGTAAGAGAGATTATGATAAGTGCTGTAACAGATACTTAATGTTGGTGGGAACAAAGATGTGAATGATTATCTCCATTTGGAGGGGGAGTTCATAGAAAAGGTGAGAGTTGATAGGGAGTGATGGGAAATTAAACTGGAAAAGTGATTGGGAGCCTCTTGGAAGACCTTGGGTGCTAAGCTGATTATTTGTTTTGTTTGTTTGTTGTTGTTGTTTTTTAGAGATGGTGTCACTCTGTTTCCCAGGCTGGAATACAGTGGCACTGTCATAGTTCATTGCAACCTTGACCTCCTGGATTCAAGGGATCCTCCTGCCTCAGCCTCCCCAGTAGTAGGTTTTGGTGTGTACCACCAAACCTAGGTGTGTGCCAGCAACCCCAGCTAATGTAAAACTTTTTTTGTAGAGGCAGTCTTGCTATGTTTTGCAGGCTGGTCCGGAACTCCTGGGCTCAAATGATCCATCCTCCTGCCTTGGTCTCCCAATGTGGTGTGATTACAGATGGCCTAAGGTGATTATTTGAATATTAATCAGGGATTCAGAGGATAGGGGTAAGGTATTGAAGTTTTTAAGATGAGGTAAGGCTGGATGTAAACATTGTACAATAGATTGGAATTGGTGGATACCATAAGAGAAATATAATCAAAATCTGATTTTGGTGGTGGGCCTAGGAATGAATAGGCCAAGCAACTCTTTCTGAGGCAGGGTGATACAGGGAGCTTTAGAATAATTGCAAGTCACTAAAATAAGTTTGTGGCTATGAGCATGTCACTTAAGCTAGGTCTTTTCCTTTGCCTAAAAAATGGAAGACAGTAATATTTCATGGTATTGATGTGAGGATTAATAAAAGATAGAAAATGCCTAGCTTAGTTCTGGTAATAGTAGGTGCTCAATAAATAGGTTCTCCTTATCCCTTTTGTGAGGTGTAGAATTTAAAGGACAAGATGGGAGTGCGGTACACACCCACCAGAAGGGAAGGTAGGAAAAAACCTGAAATTAAAACCTGGATGATAAAATAATCACAAAAGGAAAAGTTCTGAGTAAGGTGAACAGATTTAAGAGAACCTACTTAAGAAAGTGTTGTGCTTATTGTAGGTCTTTAATAAATGCTGAATACTTATTTTTGCATACTTCTGTTACACTTAACATTGTTCTGCAGTTACATAAATTTATCTGTAATTGACTATCTAATCTGTCAGTGAGCTTCATAAGAAAAGGAGCAATTATTTTACTTACCTTACTTGCACAATTGTGGAGCACCTATCATCTGCCGGAATGTTATTTGCTGGGTGAATATGGCTTGAACAGATTAGGTAATATATAACACTTGCCACTAGGTGGCTCTTAGCCTAAGTGATAAGGCTGACATTCCGCATAGATAGATTTTTCTACCTAGAACCCACATAGAAACTGATCCCGTTTTTTGCCTTTTCTGTACCTATGTTTTTTGAAGTGGAATATGAAACATATATCTTATAGAAAACTCATTAGACTGTTGAAAATTAGAGAAGTGTAATGCCATTAGAATATGTCCTGTAGAAAGAAGCCGAACGGAAGTACAATGAAATTCACAAGTGAACAAAGCACATTCCCCATCTCTGAGTGTGTTTAAGGTGAAGCATGATAGTTTGATTTTAGACAGTGTTTTTTGTTGTTAAGACTGTCGATTGCTTTAAAGGAAGATATTGTGAGGATATCTTAGAGGATTTGATGAAAGATGATGAAGTGTGGTATGTACTGATGCTGAGCTATGCTTCTCTGTGCTCTTATTTATATTGTACTCTTCCTGTTGAGGAGTAACATACCATCGAATGGTAACTTACATAGCATAGAATGGTAACTACATCCTGTGTGACACATGTGAGATATATTATTAAATCCATTAGATTCAGGATTTTCAGAAATTTCAGGAAGTTTTAGAGCCGGAGAAGACCTTACTAATGATATATTCTAAAAGTACCCACTCATTTAAACATATGCACAGACAGGTTCGATAATGGCTGAGACACATTCAGGGACTGAGCTAGTTCCTGGTTTGTTTTAGGGGGAGTGGAAGGCTTATGTTAGTCTTTTTTTTTTTTGAAACAGGATTTGCTGTCACCTAGGCTAGAATGCAGTGATGTGATCATGGCTCACAGCAGCCTCAACCTCCAGGGCTCGAGGTCTTCCCACTTCAGCTTCCTGAGTAGTTGTGACTAGGTGCACGCCACCATGCCTAGCTAATTTTTTGTAGAGACCAGGTTTCGCCATGTTGCTCAGACTAATCTTGAGCTTCTGGGCTCAAGTGATCTGCTGGCCTCAGGCTTCCAAAGTGCTGGGATTACAAGTGTGAACCACTGTGCCCAACTTTATGTTGTTGTTGTTGTTTTTCCATTCCTTTCTATTTATTCCACTCAGCTGCCTTTTAACAGTACATTGCGTTTTTGAAAAGTACCTCTTTTTTCATATGTGCAGACTTAGACCAAGACTGCAGATCCCTCAGCTCCTAAGCTTTGATGGGTAGAGTGCTGCGGCCAGTGTTGCTTCATAAAAGGTCTGCTCTGAACCTGCCTGCTCTTTCCTCTTTTGCTGTGTTCCTGTTTTTGGTGTTACTTATGGTCTTTATCTTGTATTTCTAACTGACCAGGTGGCCTCTCTAGGAACATAGTTGTTCTCAATGCGCATCTCGTTATCCATTCCTCTTCGGTTGCTCCTACTCAAGAACTGGCTGGGTGCAGTTACCCCTGGCTCACTCCAGTCTCTACCTCTTACCTCTCTAGCTTCTTGGTTAAGCCACCTGCAATACATTGCAGCTGGCTGTTTCCCACAGCCTCTGGCAGGGAGGATGGAAGGACAGAGGTGAACGAAAAGAAAGAAGGCTGTCATACAGGGAAGAGAGGCTACAACTTGGAATTTTATACTGAAAGGTAGTCTGGTTTATGAACATGATGATGACGTGTGTAGTGAATTTTTTCTAGTGTATATGCCAAGACAATATTATTCTATTGACTGTGGAATTCATTGAGTCTGTTGTATCTGTCATTCATGCTTATCCATATGTCAAGGAAATGAATTAATTTCAGCATTCCAAAGATAGTGGTGATAGTATATGGTAATTTACTTACAGCTTACAATAATGAAGGCCATTATTTGATTAAATGAATATTACTGAATTAATGGGAGTTGCCATGTCACTATTGTAATTTTTTTTTTAAAGACCTGGATAGCTGTAGCTTTCAAAGGTTATTTCATAATTATGGGTAAGTAAGCCATTCTTTGTCCTGGCCTTCCTCCCTTGTATTCAATGTAATGTGTATACTTTGCACACGGGATTTACTGACATGTCATTTACTTAAACTTATACAGTTTCTTAGGTAACCTAACTCCTGTAAATTGTCAGTTGCTTAAATAATTAAATAAAAATAAATTCACTCTCCACCTAAGCTATCATATACATTTTTGTTTAAATTCTAATGTAATTTAAAAGGCATTTATTTAATTTTTAGCTTGTTTTCATAGTTACTTCAGGGAAATGACCATCTTGATACGGAAATTTTTCTTAGGAATTGATTTCACATCTTTATAAAATAATCATCTAGATTATTTTTCTTATCAGAAAAGTAATGTTTGTTGTAAGAAATTCAGAAGTTACTTATTTTTTGAGACAGGGTTTTGCTCTGCTACCCAGGTTGGAGTGCAATGGCGCCATCATAGCCCACTGAAGCCTGAAACTCCTGGGCTCAGTCTTTCCATGTCAGCCTCCCAAATAGCTAGGGCTACAGACACTTGCCACCACTTTTGGCTAATTTTTATATTTTTTGTAGAGACAGAGTCTCTCACTATGAAGCCCAGGCTGATTTCAAACTCCTGGTCTCAAGTGATCCTACCACTTTGGCCTCCCAAAGCACTGGGATTACCGGCATGAGCTACCATGCCTGGTCTCAAAAGCTACTTAAGTATTTTGTGCTAGGTGAGCCGCTGTTGTCTTATATCAGGAAATAATCACTGTTAACAATTAGCAGTACCTTTCACCCTTAAACAACACAGATTTGAACTGAGTGGGTCCACTTGTATGTGGATTTTTTTCTCCAAATTTGGATGGAAAATACAGTATTCATGGGATGTAAGAGTGGTATATATAGAGAGCTGACTGCTGGTCTTGAGTATTTGTGGATTTTGATATATGGGAGGATCCTGCAACCAATCCCCTGGAGATACCAAGGAACAGCTATATATTCTTTAATTTAAAGAAATGGAAACACGGACATTCTATTTTATATTAAAAATTTAAATAGTTTCGCAAACATAATATTAAAGGGCCAGGATGCTGACATTTTGTTGAATATCTACTCAGTCCTCAACTACATTGTGAGGGAAGTGGTATCTCCATCTATTAGATTACTTTAAATTGATTTCTAGGAAATAAACTTATTTTTAAAGTTACACTTGATTAAGACTAGTCTTTAGACTCAAAGTTTCTCTACTTATATCTTTAGGTAAAATTTTCTATTTCATTAAAAAAATTTTTTTTTAATTAAAAAACTTTTTTTTTTGAGATGGAGTCTCACTGTGTTACCCAGCCAGACTTTGAAATTTTGGACTCAAGCAGTCTTCTTGTCTCAGCTTCCTGAGTACCTGAGACTACAGGCATGTGTCACTGTGCCTGGCTTGATTTTAATGTTACTTATTTCTTGGGATAGGATCTTATTCTGCCTCCCAGGCTGGAATGCAGTGGCAAAATCACGGCTCACTGCAGCCTCAACCTCCCAGGCTCACGTGATCCTCCTGCCTCAGCCTGCCTGGTACTACAGGCTTGCACCTTTTCTGCCCTTTTTTTTTTTTTTTTTTTTTGATGGAGTCTTGCTCTGTTGCCCAGGCTGGAGTACAGTGATGCTATCCTGGCTCACTGCAACGTTTGCTTCCCAGGTTCAAGCAATTCTTCTGCCTCAGCCTCCTGAGTACCTGGGATTATAGGTGCCTGCCACAACGCCCAGCTAATTTTTGTATTTTTAGTAGAGATGGAGTTTCACTATGTTGGCCAGGCTGGTCGAATTCCTAACTTCAAGTGGTCCGCCCACCTCTGTCTCCCAAAGTGCTGTGCCTGCATTTCCTGTTTTTTTCTAATATTCCTTTTTTTCTACAGACCAATTTTTAGGTTTTAAATTTTGTATGCACCCTGTGTGGCCTTGAGCAAGTTAATTGCATTGCAACTTAAGTTTCCCCTTTTGTACAAAGGAGAGCATACATCAGAATTCTTCTGAGGATGAAATGTGTGTATGCAAAGGGGCAGCAAGACTAGGCCTGGTCTAACACCAAAAGCATTGGCAACAAAAGCCAAAATAGACAAGTGGGACCTAAGCAAACTCCACAGCTTCTGCACAGCAAAAGAAACAGTCATTAGAGTGAATCGGCAACCAACAGAATGGGAACAAAATTTTTGCAGTCTACCCATCAGACAAAGGGCTGATATCCAGAATCTACAAAGAACTAAAACAGATTTACAAGAAAAAAACAAACAAGCGCATTCAAAAGTGGACAAAGGATATGAACAGACACTTTACAAAAGAAGACATACATGAGGCCAACAAACATATGAAAAAATGCTCATCATCACTGGTCATTAGAGAAATGCAAATCAAAACTACATTGAGATACCATCTCACGCCAGTTAGAATGGTGATCATTAAAAAATCTGGAGACAACAGATGCTAGAGAGGATGTGGAGAAATAGGAACACTTTCACACTGTTGGTGGGAGTGTAAATTAGTTCAACCATTGTGGAAGACAGTGTGACAATTCCTCAAGGACCTAGAAATAGAAATTCCATTTGACCCAGCAATCCCATTACTGGGTATATATCTAAAGGATTATAAATCGTTCTACTATAAGGACACATGCACACGAATGTTCATTGCAGCACAGTTTACAATAGCAAAGACCTGGAACCAACCCAAATGCCCATCGATGATAGACTGGACAGGGAAATGTGGCACATATACACCATGGAATATTATGCAGCCATCAAAAACGATGAGTTCGTGTCCTTTGTAGGGGCATGGATGAACCTGGAAACCATCATTCTCAGAAAACTGACACAAGAACAGAAAATCAAACACTGCATGTTCTCACTCATAGGTGGGTGTTGAACAGTGAGAACACGTGGACACAGGGAGGGGAGTATCACACACTGGGGTCTGTCGGGGGAGGAAATAGGGGAGGGACAGTAGGGGTGGGGAGTTGGGGGAGAGAGCATGGGGTGAAATGCCAGATACAGGTGATAAGGAGGAAGGCAGCAAATCCCACTGCCATGTGTGTACCTATGCAACAATCTTGCATGTTCTTCACATGTACCCCAAAACCTAAAATGCAATAAAAAAAAAAGACTAGGCCTGGTGTATAAGAATTGCTTAATGTCCATTTCCTTTTCTTTTTTTTTTTTTTTGAGATGGAGTTTGCTCTTGTTGTCCAGTCTGGAGTGATGGTGTGATCTCGGCTTACCGCAACCTCTGCCTCCCGGGTTCGAGCATTTCTCCTGCCTCAGCCTCCCTAGTAGCTGGGATTACAGGCATGCGCTACCAGGCCTGGCTAATTTTGTATTTTTAGTAGGGACGGGGTTCTTCCATGTTGGTCAGGCTGGTCTTGAACTCCCGACCTCAGGTGATCCGCCTGCTTCGGCCTCCCAAAGTGCTGGGATTACAGGCCTTGAGGCACCGTGCCCGGCCCCATTTCCTTTCTTACCTCTCACTTCAAGCTACTGCCATATCTTGTATTCATCACTTGACTTGGTCTTGTTTTTACTTCCCTTATGCTTACATATTAAAATCTGATTTTCACCCAGGCCATCAGTAAATAACCTCTTTTCACCAGATCCCCAAACCTCATTTCAGTCATGAGCCTTTTTCATTTTTCCGCATCATATGTTTTGTTATGTTTTGTCTTTATTCTTGACTAACAAGCTACTGTCTTCACTACTTGATTATTCCTTCTTTTCTTTGCTACTTACTCTCCTTTCAGTCTTAAGTATTGTGATTTGCAGTTTTTGTCTTTCTCTTGCTATATTTATTCTTCGACTTTATGTCTGTGTCATTAGTGCGGATGTTTAGATCCTTATTTTAAAAATTCCTACTGGTTGTTCTGCAGGCTCATTAAACTTGGTTTTTCCAAAACAACTTGTTCTTTTTACCACCAATATCTGTGATACCATCTTGTAAAATAGACTTGATATCCGTTGAGTGCTGTTGTCCATCTGCTGCCACAGGTAAACATTAACTTTAGTAACTTCCTTATTTCCTCCCCCCTATCAGTTGTTCTTTTTGCTTTTCTTTCTTTTTTTTGGAGACAGAGTTTTGCTCTTGTTGTCCAGACTGAGGTGCAGTGGCATCATATCGTCTCACTGCAACCTCCGCCTCCCGGGTTCAAGAGATTCTCCTGCCTCAGCCTCCTGAGTAGCTGAGATTACAGTATGTGCCACCACGCCCGGCTAATTTTGTACTTTTAGTAGAGACAGTGTTTCTCCCTGTTGGTCAGGCTGGTCTTGAACTCCTGACCTCAGGTGATCCGCCTACCTCAGCCTCTCAAAGTACTGGGATTACAGGCGTGAGCCATTGCGCCCAGCCAGTTTTTCTTATTTTATTGGTGTTCAAATCTTTCCCTTCTGCATTCTTTCTTTTCTCTTTTCTTTTCTTGTCTTTTCTTTATTTTTTCTCTCTCTCCCCCTCCCCTTTCTCCCCTCTCTGTCTCCTCCCTCCTACCTCTCTCTCTCTCTCTCTCTCTGTCTCTCTTTCTCTCTATCCGCTGCATCTGTTATTTGTTTGTTTCTTTTTTTTTTTTTTTTTTTTTTTGAGATGTAGTTTTGCTCTTGTTGCCCAGACTGGAGTGCAGTGGCGTGATCTTGGCTCTCTGCAATCTCCTGGTTCAAGTGATTCTCCTGCCTCAGCCTCCCGAGTAGCTAGGATTGCAGGCACCTGCCACCACACCCAGCTAATTTTTTGTATTTTTAGTAGAGACATGGTTTCACCATGTTGGCCAGGATGGTTATGAACTCCTGACCTCGGGTGATCTGCATGTTGGCCTCCCAAAGTGCTGGGATTACAGGCGTGTGCCACCATGCTCGACTGCATCCATTATTTCCTATCAGATATTCTGGGTTCTATTCTCTTTGCTCACTGCTGTTGCCTTACTCTCCAGGTTGCTTCATCTCATAGACTATTGTGACAGCCATGTCAACTTCCCCAGTCCCCATTTGCTTACTTTTTTAGCCTGGATGTTGGTGTTTGTCCTGCTTGTGAGTATTTGGGGGTTTATAGGGGAGACCTGGTCACCTAATTTTGTTGTAAAGGTGCCCATGGATTTTGATTTTGCTATCTTAGTTTAAGGCTGTTTTATGTGGGAGAGATTGGAAAGCTGTGCTGCTACCAATGTTACCTTAAAATCCTGTCTAAATGTCATCAGACAAATACAAATTAATTGTAAGGTAAATCGATGCAAAGTGAATAAGACAGTTCACTAGATCCCAGTCCCCAGAAATATGCATGCATGTTTACAGTGGTATAAATTTCCTTCCAAACTCTAAATTAGTTCTTTCCTTGGCATGCTCATGTCTGTTTCTTGCATTGAGAAAGGAAGAGTCATACTTACTATAGCTATGAAATACTATTTAGAGATCTAGGCACTGTGGTTTATAATCCCAGCTATTCCGGAGGCTGAGGTGGAAGGATTGCTGGATGGCAGATTTGAAGGCTAAGGTGGAAGGATAGCTGGAGGGCAGGAGTTAGAGACCAGCCTAGGCAACATACAAAGACCCCATCTCTTAAAAAAAAAAAAAAAAGCCAGGTGTGGTGTGTGTCTGTAATCCTATCTACTTGGGAGGCTGAGGCCAGAGGATCACTTAAGCCCAGGAGTTTGAGTCTGCAGTGAGCTGATTATACCACTGCACTCCAGCCTGGGTGGCAGAGCAAGACCTTGTTTCTTTTAAAAAGGAAAAAGATTCTTTAGAAATTCAAGTAAGCTTTTGGTGTTTTTGCGTACATTAAAGGATATGGGTAGGTTTTGCTTTTTAAAATGCTGTACATATAGTTTTTTTTCTCCTGATAACAAAAGTAACAAAATATAAAAAGGAAAGAAATCATAAGTCTATTAAAACACGTTAGCATTTAAAGGTATGTTTATCCTTTCAAACTTAAAAATAAGTTTTCCTACCTCCCAAAGTAATTATAAATATATTGTAAAAAAATGCCTAAATGATAGTATAGTGCTTCCTTGCTTCTGCCACAGATGGTCTCTGTTTAGCATTGTTTGTTTGTTTGTTTGTTTTTTGAGATGGAGTCTCACTCTATTGCCCAGGCACTCCAGCAAGAGTCCATCTCAAAAAACAAATCTCTGCTCGCTGCAATCTCTGCCTCCTGGGTTCAGGTGATTCTCCCACCTCAGCCTCCCATGTAGCTGGGATTACAGGTACCTACCAGCACATCCAGCTAATTTTTGTCCCTTTTTTTTTTTTTTTTTTTTTGGTAGAGACAGGTTTTGCCATGTTTGGCCAGAGTAGTCATAAATTCCTGATCTCAGGTGATCTGTCCACCTCAGCCTCCCTAAGTGCTGGAATTACAGATGTGAGCCACTGTGCCCCGCCTGTTTAGCATTTGATGTGTAGCATTTTGTAGATGGCTGTTGAATGCATGCAAATGCATATGTAATCTTTTTTTTATCTTGTTCTTCTATCTGTCCTTCCTTCTGTTGGTCCTTTCCTCTATATAAATTGAATTATACCAATGAAACAGCATATTGTTCTTCATCTTGCTTGGGTCATTAAACAGTATCTGTTTCGTAGTTCTGGCTGTCAGTAGATGTGGCTCCCCATGCTTATTGCCTGCTTTGAGGATGTTTCCAACTTTTTGTTTTTTTACATTGCTGCCACAAACATATCTGTGCATGTGTAAAGGTAACTAATATCGTGATACCTTTTTTTTTTTTTTTTTGAGATGGAGCTTTGCTCTTGTTGCACAGGCTGGGGTGCAATGGCGTGATCTCAGCTCACCACAACCTCCACCTCCTGGGTTCAAGCAATTCTCCTGCCTCAGCCTCCCAAGTAGCTGGGATTACAGGCATGCACCACCATGCCCAGCTAATTTTGTATGTTTAGTAGAGACAGTGTTTTCCATGTTGGTCAGGCTGGTCTCGAACTCCTGAACTCAGGTGATCTACCTCTCAGCCTCCCAAAGTAGTGCTGGGATTACAGGCGTGAGCCACTGCGCCTGGCCTTTTTTTTTTTTTTTTTTTTGAGGTGGAGTTTTACTCTTGTTGCCCAGGCTGGAGTGCAATGATTTGATCTTGGCTCACCGCAGCATCTGCCTCCTGGGTTCAAGTGATTCTCCTGCCTCAGCCTCCTGACCAGCTGGGATTACAGACATGCGCTACCATGCCTGGCTAATTTTGTATTTTTAGTAGAGACTGGGATTCTCAATGTTGGTCAGGCCGGTCTCAAATTCCCAACCTCAGGTGATTCGCTCGCCTCGGCCTCCCAAAGTGCTGGGATTACAGGTGTGAGCCACTGCACCCAGCTATATCTCGATATCTTTAAGTGGAATCATTGGTTTTTCCATGAGGTTATTGGCCATTTGTATTTTCCTTGTGAAATATTATGTATAAATCTTTACCTTTTTTTTTTTTTTAAAGGACAGACTCTCACTCTGTCATCCAGGCCGGAGTGCAGTGGTATAGCCATATCTCACTGTGGCCTCGACCTCATGGGCTCAGGCAATCCTCCTGCCTCAGCCTCCCGAGTAGCTGGGACCACGAGCACATGCCACCCATACTTGGCTAATTTTTAAGTTTTTGGTAGAGACAGCAACTCACCACCTTGCCTAGGCTATCTATTCATTTTGTTTATTGAATTACGTATTTTCTCATTTTGTATAAGAACTTTTATTTTCCACATGTTACTTTTGTCAGTTCTATGTTTTTTTCCCCCTCATTTTTCATTTGTCATTCATATTTATTTTTTGTCATACAGGAGTTAAAATTTTTAGGTAGTCAAATTTGTAGTTTTTCCTTTGGCTTTTTTTTTTTTTTTTTTTAATCTTCTGCACCCTAACATTATGGAAACATTCTTATATGTATTTTTCTTTGTGTGTTCTTTTATATTTTAAAAATCGATGTATCTCTTTAACCCTTCTTGGAGTTTGGCTTTTTTGTTTTGGTGTGTGTTACATGATGTAGGCTCTAACTTTATTTTTTAATGAATAACCCAGGTGTTCAGCATTTGTACTAATGTATATACTCATCTTTTCTGTCTTCCCCGCCCCGTCCGTTTGATACAGAGCAGTAGTTCTCAAAATAAGGTCTCTGGACCAGCAGCAATGGAATCATCTGGGAACTTGCTAGAAATGCAAATTCTTGGGGTTCCACAGCACACCTTGTGTGTCAGAAACTCTGGAGATGGGGGTTCAACCATCTGTGCTTCAGCAAGCCCTCCAGGTGATTCTGATGCCTGCTGAAGTTTGCAAACCACTGTGAGAACTCTGCTTTGGGCAGCCTAGTTTTGTTCTAGATTCCATCCCTTCTTGGCTACTCTGACATTGGACTAGCCAGCTAGCCTTTCTTCTCTCTTGTCTCAATTTTTACCTTTCTACTGAAACATTCTTGACAATATACAAATGTGCTGGTATTTTTCCTTTGGGCCCCACAATCCCTTCTAGTTCCCTGTTTCTCTGTGTCCTTTTACAACAGACCTCTGCAGAGGTCTTTCTGTCTTCAGTTACTCTCCCATTCCGTTTAGGTTTTTGTCTCAATCACTTCAGCAAAACTTACCAGTTCCCTCTATGCAGCTAAATGTAGTGGTCAGTGTGTTTCGTTTTTTTTTTTTTCTTCTTCTCTTATTTTATTTTATTTTTTTTATTGCATTTTAGGTTTGGGGGTACATGTGAAGAACATGGAAGATTGTTGCATAGGTACACAAATGGCAGTGTGATTTGCTGCCTTCCTCCCCATCACCTATATCCGGCATTTCTCCCCATGCTATCCCTCCCCAACTCCCTACCCCCCACTATCCCTCCCCTTTTCCCCCGACAGACCCCAGTGTGTTTCGTTTTGTTTTTTTGACACACAGTCTCACTCTGTCACCCAGGCTGGAGTGTGGTGGTGCAATCTTGGCTCACTGCAACCTCCACCTCCCCGGTTCAAGTGATTCTTCTGTCTCAGCCTCCTGAGTAGCTCAGATTACAGGCACATGCCACCATGCCCAACTAATTTTTGTATTTGTAGTAGAGACAGGGTTTCACCATGTTGACAGGCTGGTCTTGAACTCCTGACCTCAGGCAGTCTGCTTGCCTTGACCTCCCAAAGTGCTGGGATTACAGGTATGAGCCACTGTGCCTGGTCAGTGGTCAGTTTTTTTTTTTGTTTTGTTTTTTTTTACCACGTTATCTGACTTGACTTACTTGATTTACAGCATTTGACATCTTGGATTACTCCCTTCTTGTAGAAACATTTTCTTTATTTGACTTCCAGGATACTACACTCCTGTTTTTCTTCCTACCTCACTGGCACCTCTTCCTCATTCTCCTTTCTAGTGTTTTCTCTTTTCACCACATTTAAACTTTGGAGTGTCCACAGTGTAGCCTCTGGATCTTAGCATTACATTGCCACCAACACAGAGCTTAATGATTATGGCTTTAACCACTATTAATATGCTGATGATTCCCAAATTTTTATTCCCAGCCTTGACCTCTTTCTAAACTCCAGGCTTTACATCCGTCTGTCTCAAAAGACATTTCCCCTTGTGTGTCTAAAAAACATTTCAAACTAGCACATCTAAAATGATTTTTTTTCCTTTATGACACTACTTTTTCCAGGGTTTCCCATCCCAGTTAGGAAATCCATCATTCCAGTTCTAGCTAAAACCATGACATAATTTCTTACTCCTCTCTCATATGCTCCTTTTTTTTTTTTTAACTTTACTTTTTTTTTTTTCTCTCTTTTTTGAGATGGAGTCTCACTCTGTTGCCAGGCAGGAGTGCAATGGCACGATCTCCGCTCATTGCAGACTCTGCTTCCCAGGTTCAAGCAATTCTCCTGCCTCAGGCTCCTCAGTAGCTGGGATTACAGGCTTGTGCTATCATGCCCAGCTAATTTTCTATGTTTTTAGAAGAGACAGGGTTTCTCCATGTTGGCCAGGATGGTCTTGATTTCCTGACCTTGTGGTGTGCCCGCCTTGGCCTCCCGAAGTGCTGGGATTACAGGCATGAGCCACCGCTCTGGCCCCCATATGCTGCGTTTCTTACCATCAACATCATCTCACTTGAATTGTTGCAGGATCCTCTTAACTTTTCTTTAGCTCTGCTCTTGTTCTTAGTGAAGTTGCTGAGGGATCCTTCTCAAGATTCTGCAGTAGCTACCCATCTCAAAATAAAAACCAACTTCCTCCTTATCTAGGACCTTGTACACTTTGGACTGCCGTTTTATCCTTGACTTCAGCTCTTACTGTTCTTCCTCTTACTACTCTGCTCCATCCGGGCAGGTGCTGTTCCTTTTGTTTGGAATGCTGTTCTCCCACATACCCACAGGAATTTCTTCCTCCCTCCAGATCTTTCTCAGATATCACCTCTGTGAGGCTTTCCTTGAGTGTCTTTACCTGCTTTTCATTCCACATTTTGTGCTCTTTCCCTGTTTTATTTTTCTCAGTTGCATACATCACCTTTTAACATAATATTAATTACTTTAAAAATTTTGTCTTTACTACTACTTGGTAAGTAATGTGTATTCAATATGTATTTGTTGAACGATTATTCTTTTTTTTTTTTTTTTTTGAGATGGAGTCTTGCTCTGTCGCCCAGGCTAGAGCCCAATGGTGTGATCTTTGCTCACTGCAACCTCCGCAACACGGGTTCAAGTGATTCTCCTGCCTCAGCCTACCAGGTAGCCGGGATTACAGGCATCTGCTGTCATGCCCGGCTAAGTTTTGTATTTTTGTAGAGACAGGGTTTCACCATGTTGGCCAGGCTGGTCTTGAACTCCTGACCTCAAGTGATCTACCCGCCTTGGCCTCCCAAAGTGCTGGGATTACAGGCGTGAGCCACTGCACCTGGACTGTTACAAAGTCTTTATGGGCCTCTGCTATTAATTCAGATTGTGTGTGTGTGTTTTGAGACAGGATCTTACTCTGTCTCAATCTCAGGTCACTGCAGCCTCAACCTCCCGAGTAGCTGGAACTACAGCTGCGCGCCACCATGCCTGGCTAATTTTTTGTATTTTTTTTTTTTTTTAAGAGGCAGGGTTTTGCCATGTTGCCCAGGCTATTCTCAAACTCCTTGGTTTCAAGCCATCCGTGTGCCTTGGCCTCCCAAAGTGCAAGAATTGCAGGTGTGAGCCACCGTGCCAGCCTACAGTGTGTTTTAAATATGATCTGTTACTTGAATGTGGTGTTTAGTAGCCAGGAGGTCTCCAGTTGCATTTAGACCTTGCCATAGTTTGGTGAGGGAGGTGGTATTATCTTATTTTACAGAAACGTAGTCAAGTTTACTTGCTAGTTGGTAGGAGAGTTGGAATTGAAGCCCGTATCTCCAGATTTCAATTCCATTGCAGTTTTGTAGTCTGAACATCTGCTAACGATAGTGTAATTTAGTATGTGGTGATCCTACTGGCATTTCCCCTCCTCCTTCCTTTCTCCCATGCATAGTTAACTTAGTCATCTGACAACACATGATTGAGTGTGCTCACTAACCAGATGAGCCCCTCTTAGTTCAGGCAGATTATAGATCTGAGGCAGGAGAGTAAAGTTGAACAGGGAGTAGGTTTATGTAGAATTTTTTGTCTCCGCATTTCACTATGCAATTTTGGAAAAAGGGATTGTGCAAAAAACACAGGCTGCTGGTTGTGAAACACATTCTGCTCACCACTAATTAATTTGGGTAGTGTCTCTGCTTCACTTTTCTTCAGTGTGAATGATACCTCTGACATGCTAGGGAGCTTAGGAAAATGATTCTAGCATTATGTAAATGACAGGTATTACTATTAACAGTGACTCAAGATTCTCATTTTTTTTTTTTTTTGGTATTCTACGTGCCATTCATTCTTTCTATTATACTGGAGTACTTTCAATTTTGTTTTATGTAAAACGGTTGTATAAATGTCATTTTAAAGTCTCTGCTGTCAAATTTTGTTGTTTTTCTAAGACAGCAACTGTGGATGTGGCTTAAAAACTGATGAGTATCTACAATGATGAGCCTTTATGGAGCAATGAAAGGCTGCTTACAAATTGTAGCCACAGTCGGAATGAATTCTGTGTTTGTTATTGTGAATCCCTAAGGGTGACTGTTTTTTCAGCAGGGTGAGTTAGGATGGTACAAACTGAGAGTTACTATTCTGGTAATCTTTACTTCTTATGACTTTGAAGGAATTTGGAATATTTTTGCTTGAGTGTTGTAATGATTCTCTAAACATATTATTTGGGTATGTGGGAAGGTAAATTGTAAGATAGGTTATAGACATGGTTTCTGTCATCAAATATTTTTGCTCACAGTAACTACTATGTATAATAGCACTTGTAGATGATGCTTTACCTCTAGTTACTTACTGTCTAAAGATATAAATGTTGGGTTATTTGAAGCTACACATTTCCAGCTTATACATACGAATAGTTTTAGGCATGAGGTATGTGTACCCACTTTTATTTCAGAAAAATATGGTTTGTTTATTTATTGTTTGTTTGTTTGAGACAGACTCCCATGCTGTTGCCCTGACTGGAGTGCAGTGGCACGATCTCAGCTCACTGCAACCTCCACCTCCTGGGTTCAAGCAATTCTTGCGCCTCAGCCTCCTGAGTAGCTGGGATTACATGTGTGTGCCACCATGCCTGGCTAAATTTTTTGTACTTCTTTTCTTTTCTTTTTTTTCTTTCTTTCGACGGAGTTTTGCTCTTGTTGCCCAGGCTGGAGTGCAGTGGCATGGTCTCGGCTCACTGCAACCTCTGCCTTCCAGGTTCAAGCGATTTGCCTGCCTCAGTCTCCCAACTAGCTGGGATTACAAGCACCTGCCACCACACCCGGCTAAGTTTTGTATTTTTAGTAGAGATGAGATTTCACTATGTTGGCCAGGCTGGTCTCGAACTCCTGACCTCAAGTGATCTACCTGCCTCAGCCTCACAAAATTCTGGGATTACAGATGTGAGCCACTGCACCCAGCCTATACTTCTTTTTGATAGAGACGACATTTTGCCGTGTTGGCCACACTGGTCTTGAACTCCTGGCCTCAAGTGATCCGCCCACCTCAGCCTCCCAAAGTGCTGGGATTACAGGTGTGAACCACTACGCCTGGCGAAGAATATGGTTTTAATATGTTATTGAGACATATAGCTAACTATAATTATTAAAAGTAGTTTTACTCTGAAAGACATCACCTGGAGCTGACCTACAAATAATAAGGCAGATGTGGTATTTTTTTAATCAAAATATACCTAGAAGATAAATTTCTTAAAAGAATCTTAGGAATTGTATATTTCTTTTAAAGCAGAAGAGGTAAAAGGAAGGGTAGAATAGCAACAATGGAAACAAATGAGGGTCCCTGCTCCCCACCTTACCCCAAAGCCCCACTGTATATGTGGGGTTATAGTCAGTATTTCTGGTGTTAGAGTATATATTTGCAAATTTCTGAATTATATATATGTATAAATCTCATTGTAATAGATTCATATTCTGTTTAAAGGCAATGTTTAACATGTTTCCTGATCATAAAATGTTGATATTGAAGTTCAAAAAATACAGGTTGAATGTGCTGCTTAAAATTAGCTGCTGCTTTATTTTTAAACATTTAAAAAATTTTGTTAAATTTAGTCTCATTCTTCCTAGTATTTAAAAGAGTTTAAACTTTGACAGTAACAGCTGTTCTTTTGTGTGGGACATGTTTTCAGGAGGATTTTTATGCACATGAAAAACAGCCATTTTTGTGAATTGTAGTTATTATTCATAGTCACTTTAAAAAAGATATTAAAGCTTTCCAGTGAGTTACTTCTGATTCATAACCAAATTTTAGCAGAGCAGATGTAGACTACCAGTGGAATAATTAGCCAAAAAATATTAGGGGGCTAGAGGTTCCTTTGTGTAACATTTAACTTTAATTTCTTGGACAGCTTATATGAATAATTAAACTGTTGAGGCAGTTAAAATTTCTTTTCTTCTCTTGGGATTTCCCAATTGTCATAGATAGCTGTAGTCACTAGGGAAGTAGGAATATTATTTTCTGCAAACAGATGGCTTTCCTATTATTGGTCCCAAAAAGTGCCTACTGAGGTTCATGTTTATGTTGGATAATTTCCTAATCACACCAACTCAGTATACTTTTGAAAGATCACACCTGGTAACAGAATATGATGTAGATATTAATATGACTTAGTGAACTTGAAAGCTTCCAAAATTGTAAGTGTGTATAGTTCCCACATCCCTGGGGAGAGTAGTCTGTTCCAATGAGAGGAATCGCCTGGTAGCCAGTGCTTTCCTTTTCTTATCACGAGTCCCCTTTTCGTATCTTTCTGCCTCAGTTGCAGTCTCAGGGATTCCCTAGTTGCTACTTCTCCTTTTAAACTCTCATTAACTCTGTCATCTACGTGCTATTTTCATTTCTGCTTTGTCAGATGACTACCCCATCCAGTACTTTGAGGCATTGGTAGGTTTTGTTAGAATTGAGGGTAGGATTCCATTGTGTATGGGGAAGACTTTCAGAGAATACAGTGATGCTGGGGCTTAAAATGACGAAATCACACCTTTTCTAAGCTCTATAATAAAGTGTTTTTGGAGATTTCACTTGTTACTGATAGGGTTACTTTCTCTTTTTAAAAGGTCTGTTTTCCTTCTCCCATTGGAAATTAAAACACACACACACACAAAATTGGGAATCTACCTGTATATTTATGCTAGTGAAATTTCAAAAATAGTCAATTATTAGTGAAGCGGGTCTGTTGTCTGGGGTAAATACTTGGGGTTCATCATCTCACACCAGGAAAATTTAGGACATGGACACACATGAGGAGTTTAGGAGTGGAGGTTTAATAGGCAAAAGAAAGAGAAAGGAAAACAGCCTTCTCTCTAGTGAGAGAGAGGGGACTTCCCAAGAGGAGAAGACCAGCTGGCTGCGGATGCACTGGATTTTACAGGTTTGAGGCGGGGATGTCTGATTCACATAGGGCTCACAGATTGGTTCAATCAGATATGACGCTTACAGTGGGGAAGGCTGGCTGCCCCACCCTAATTTTATTATGCAAGTAAACTCCCCCCTTGGCAGGTGCATCTTGTCTGCTCCTTACTGTACACATGGCTGACAAAGAGAAGGGAAGAGAGAGCCGCCATCTTGAACATGATTGGCACAACTGCTGGCATTTATGACTGTAGTTCAATTTTACAGGCTGCTCTTTGTTAGAAAGGAAAATGATTTGGGATTGCTTTTCGTTAGAAGGAAAACCTTACGGAGGACTTCTGTACCCTATCTTCCTAAGTAATTTCTTCTTAACTCCTGTATCATTAGGATTCTAAAAACAGGCTATATTTTCAATATAAATATAACCTAGTTTCCACACAGTTTATTGCTTAAGTCAAAAGAAATACTCAGTCTGTTTTGGAAGTTATTTCTTAATGACTTCTAAAAGGAACAAAGTGACATTTTGAGATACGTGAAGACAAGTTGCCTTGCAGATAGGTTGGGGCTTTATTTCTTTAATATAACTAGTTGGGACAAGTCGTAAGAGTGAACAGAGTCATTGTAGCTATTAAAAATTTGTCAAGAAGGAAAAAATTCTGGTGCTTTACACATGTTGCCAGGGGAACAGTGGCACCATTTGTTGAGATGAGGTGGCCCTGAGGTAAAAGGCACAGTAGAGGAGTTGAGTTTGGGGAGAAGATTTCAGATATGAACCATGTCGACTTTGAGGTTCTTGTGAGAAAGCTAGATGAAGATATCCAGTGGTCAGTTATATATGCAATTCTGGGAGCTCAAGAGAGAGGTCACGGTTGGAAATGTATACTTGAAGACCAGTGGTTGCTAATTAGAACCTTGGGAGTAGGCAAGATCTTTTGGACAGAGTGAGGCAGTGACAGACTTGGCAAGCACCAAAATGTAAGGAATGGGTAGAGGTATAGAAGCAATTAAAAGAAAACTGTCAGCAAAGAAGATAGAACAAAAGCCTCAATAGTGGAGTGTTACAGCAATGAAGACGAAGTTCTTCTAGAAGGAGGTACACTGGTTGGTCAGTGGTGTTAAATGCTGGAATGACAGTGAGGTAAGTCTAAATGTTCATTGGATTTAGGATTTCAGAGACCATGGCAAAAACAGTTTCAGTGAACTGGTGAGATCTTACTGTGGTTGAGGGGTTGGAGGTAAGGAAGTATGCAACTCCTTTAAGAGCAGTGGCTTTGAACATGGAGGGTGGGAGTGGAGCCCGAGGTGTAAAGGTAGAGCTTTGAAGATGGACTAGGCTTGACATGTTTAGATGCTGTTTGGAAGGAACACACGAAGAGGAAAGAAGATGAAACTTGTTAACTCCTATTGCTGCCTTTTCTGTAACTTTGTGCTGCTTCTCATATATTAATGGAAAGCCTGAATTAAAAGGGGGTTACTAAAAGTGGCATACATTCAGTAATTCTGTGACCAAGAGGACATTTACCAATTTGATTCTCTTTAGAGTCTTTCTACGTCTGCTGTGTTTTTTTTTTTTTGTTTTGTTTTTTAAGATGGAGTTTGGCTCTTGTTGCCTAGGCTGGAGTACAGTGGTGCTCTCTCGGTTCACTGTAAACTCTGCCTTCTGGGTTCAAGTGATTCTCTTGCCTCAGCCTCCCAAGTAGCTGGGATTATAGGCACACACCATGACGCCTGGTTAATTTTGTATTTTTGGTAGAGATGGGGTTTCACCATGTTGACCAGGCTGGTCTTGAACTCCTGACCTCAGATGATCCACCTGCCTCAGTCTCCCAAGGTGCTGGGATTACAGGCCAGAGCCACTGCACCCAGCCTGCTGTTTCATTTTAATCAGGAAAAATATTCTGTGTTTGTCTTCTGGAGGGGTGATGTTTGTGCTTTGATTCTTTGATATTTTTGCTCAGTCCTTCTTAGTACTAAATGAGGTGATGGACGTGGTCCATTACTTTGAAGCCAAAGAAATGTACTTGTTTTTGGAGTCTTTATCTATATACTGTAAGAGCTATGTGGGACATACATCAGTTTTTTTTTTTTTTTTAATTTCTTTTAACTAAACTATTGCCTCTAGATTTTTGATTGCTTGCTCTTATCAGTAAGTAGAAAGTTAGCATGTACACCAGTATATGTGATTATCGTATTGTACTGTACCAGTATACTGAAACGTGTGCATAAATTTGAAATGTTAAAAAATACTGTAATAAAGATGAGGTAAAAAAGAGTTTTTCACCTCAACAACAAAAAGTTTGTTTGGTTGTTTTTTGATTTTTTTTGTTTTTTGTTTTTGAGACAAGATCTCACTTTTATCACCCAGACTGGAGAGCAGTGGCATGATCATAGCTTACTGCAGCCTTAAATTCCTGAGTTCAAACCATCCTTCTTTCTGCCTTAGTCTCCCAAGTAGATAGGAGTTACAGGCATGTGACATCATGGCCTGTGAATTTTTAAATGTTTTTGTAGACACAGAGTCTCACTGTGTTGCCCAGGCTGGTCTTAAACTCCTGGCTTCTAGTTGTCCTCCTACCAAGGCTGCCAACGTGTTGAGGTTACAGGTATGAGCTACCATGCCTGGTCTGTAAACAAAGTTTTAAAGATGTTTTTAATAGTTAATGGTAGGAACCCATTTTATTATTTATCATCACAAGTTTTTCTTTCTTTTTTTTTTTGTGCCAGGCTCTGGAGTGCAGTGATGCAATCACAGCTCACTGTACCCTTGACCTCAGGGGCTCAAGCCATCCTCCCACCTCAGCCTCCTGAGTATGAGTAGCTGGCACTACAGGCTCGAGCCACTATACCTGGCTAATGTTAAAAAATTTTTTGTGGAGACAGTGTCTGGCTGTGTTGCCCAGGCTGGCCTCAAACTCCTGGATGCAAGTGATCCTCCCACCTTAGCCTCCCAAAGTGCTGGGATTACAAGCATGAGCCACTGTGCCTGGCTAATCTTCACATGTAGTTTTTAGTGAGAACAATGTGTTTGAATATTGGTAAAATATATATAATATACCTCGTTACTTTTAAACATTTTGGTTAATATTTTGTGAATAGAGTCATTCAAAGGACTGGGTCCAAGTTCATTTTATTTTGATATAAGTAAGTGATTTTCTTAGCTGAAAAGCCATTGTTTAAATGTCATGTTTAAGTGTTTTGATTTACAGTCTTGTGCACTAGGTAGCATACTGCAGGCAGCTACTTGTCTTCACAGGAAAAGTAATTGATTTGGGGAATGTTTTATATAAAGAAAATGAGTAACTCATCAAGTTTCACAACGCTTTTACTTTTAAGTGCTTTGCCATGAGATAAGCAGCAGACCTCCATGTGGTATAAGAGATTTTCATGGTTACTTTCTGTCTCATGATGATGTATTGTTTTATAATACTAACCATATCTGTTACATCAGCAGTACTTTGTGCCATTCTGTCTTTAATTTCTTGTCTTGCTAATGTAAGATGGAATGAATGAATGTCTTGTGTGATGGAATTTCAGTACTTTCTACAGAAATGTGTTTTATTTTGGTTAAAGCAGCCACTTGTGTAGCAGATAATGCTCTCACTGGTTTTTCATAAAATGCTTTTATTAAAGAAGTCAAGAAGCTCCCTCCATGAAGACAGAGACCTTATCTTTTTGTTCAGTGCTCTAGCTCTGAACCTACAAGAGTGCCTGCCATGTAAGACATAATAAATTTTAACTGTGGAGTGAATTTGTAGTTAAGAATATGTTTTCCTGTAGATATTTTCTTATAGATTTTTATATTTCATTAAGAAGCAAGCAAAGACTGTCAACTAAGATATATTAGAAAAATGATCTGTACTACCAGCTTTATGGCAAATTTCTCACACTATGTAATTTTTCTAATATGAGTTTTCCCCCTCTGTCTATGATCTTCAGCAGATTTTTGTGTGCTTATTTATACAGTAATTTGCTGACAGAGAGATACATTTTGGTTTATGTCCATATGATCTCCCAAGTCATATTTCAGTTTTTCTGCCATCGCAAGAACAAGTCTTTCCTCATGGTATTTCGCTACTTATCTTGCACTAGTATAGAAAAGAAACCTTAAAAAAGACATCTGAACGTACATAGTTAAATTTAGTGAAGTTTCCTAAGGTACTGAATTGAAAATTATGACTTTAAATCTTGCTTAGGAGAAAAAAACCTACAACCTATAGACATATAATAGGTGACCAGTTGAGTAAAGGACATTAAGAAGGTGAGGATGGACAGCATGTAAGGTAGCTAACGTTCTAGTAAGAAGAAACAGCAAACGTGAAGACCTGCAGGCAGAGTATGCCTGGATTAGATGTGGCATGTGCAGTAAAGACAGGATTCAAAGATGACTTCTAGTTTTTGACTTGAGCAATGGTAATTATGGGGTTGCCATCATTTAATATGGGAAACAGGTTTTAGGTATGAGGTTGTGAAATGAGGCTACATATAAATGAATGATTTGCTTTTATGGCTTCTGGATTTTGCATTGTGACAGGTTTAAAAAATCTCAGGTTAGTCAATTCTTGGTAAGAAACATGGTTTTAACCCATTTATACCAGAGGTTGCAAATTTTTTTGTGTGTGAAAAATCAGACCTTCGTGGTAACCTTGAGCAGTAGGATAAATAACTCCCACAAGCTTAGCGTTCCAATAATGGAATACTAGGTATAAATGGGTTAAATAACTGTTTTACTCTATTGATGATACTTAAGGAAGAGGAACTAATTTATTTGCTCAGGCTGAACATAATTATAAAGGAAGAGAACTTTCCTGGAGTAAACAGAAGTTTTTTTTTTATACATTAGGTTTGGGTTACCGGAAAAAAATTACTTGAGAGTATTTTGCTCTGCCTTTTAATATGCCAACTCCCTGCCCCATCCTGAGGATTTCAGAAGTACATGTGGAAACATTGTGTACATCAGTATGTGATCTCTGACACTTGAGGAACATAAATACCTAGAATATTGAAATAGTAAAAGGGAATTAGGGAGTCCTGAAGTTAAATATTAATCCTAATAGGAAGAAGACACAGAAGTTTTTGATTACATACTTATGTCTCCAGGCATCATGAGAGAATTTTTCTGAGAATGCTTTGTTTATTTTTTGGCGGAGGTGGGTGGGTCTCGCCTTGTCACCCAGGCTAGAATGCAGTAGCGTGATCTCGTCTCACAGTAACCTATGCCTCGCAGGGCTCAAGCAATTCTCCCACCTCGGCTTCCCGAGTAGTTGGGGCTACAGGTGTGTGCCACCACACCTGGTGAATTTTTGTATATTTTTATAGAGAGAGGGTCTCACCATGTTGCCCAGGCTGGTCTTGAACTTGTGAACTCAAGTCATCCGCCTGCTTGGCCTCCAAAAATGTTGGTATTGCAGGCCTGAGCCACCATGCCTGGCCTTGAGAATGCTTTTTATGTTATGGTATGGTACCATACGGGACAAATGGTATCTGTCAAAATAGCTGCTACATGTTACTTGTTTTCTCTACAAACGATGTGTATCTTCCTGTATGAGCTTTCTGTTTTGACAGTACATTTATGTATTTGGAAATATGTGCATGCCAGATAGGACCCACTGCTAGTTGATACAGATTATGCAGTAGGGTCACTCTCCATGGCTATTAACTTTTAGATCTTCTACTAAGAAACTGCGTATGCTAAGAGCTGCTTTGTGGGGGGGAGGTGTGTGGTTGTGGTGGGGAGTTCCCTTTCATACCTACCTTAGGATCACAGTGAATTGACATTGATCTTTGTCTATTTAAATTGTTTTCAATTCAGAGTAGCATTAATGTATACTTCTGCGTCTTTGTCCCAATGGTAGCAGTTTTAGCTTATGTTCATTATTTTTTCTATATAAGGGGGAGTTTACCTTACTGTCTTTGTCTATTTGGGTTGCTATAACAAAATACCATAAATTAGGTAGCTTATGAACAATAGAATTTATTTCTCACAGTCCAATACTAAGGTGCCAGAAGATTAATGTCTGGTGAAGGTCCTAGCTGTAGTTCACAGATGGTATCTTCTAGCTATGTCTACACATGGTAGAATAGGGGGCGAAGGATCTCTATCAAGCCTCTTTGATAAGGACACTAATCCCATTCATGAGAGGTATGCCCTTATGACCTAATCACCTCCCAAAGGTCTTCCCTCCTGATATTGTGACGTTAGGGATTAGAATTTCAACATATCTCTTTTGGGGGGGGACACAAACATTCAGACCATAGCACTTACATCATTAAAAAACTCAAGACTAGGCCTGGTGGCTCACACCTGTAATCTCCCAGCACTTTGGGAGGCTGAGGCAGATGAATCACCTGAGTTAAGAAGTTTGAGACCAGCCTGGCCAACATGGCAAAATCCTGTGTCTACTAAAAAAAAAATACAAAAATTAGCAGAGTGTAGTGGCTCATGCCTGTAATCACAGCAACCTATGAGGCTGAGAAGGGAGAATCACTTGAACCTGGGAGGCAGAGGTTGCAGTGAGCCCAGATTGCACCATTGCATTTCAGCCTGGGTGACAGATTGAGACACTGACTCAAACAACAACAACAAAAACCTCAAACAAAACCAAACAAAGGCTGTCCATGGCATTCTGGTAGGACCATGGGTACTGAAGGTTCGTAGGGCATGTTTTGTCTAATGCATACAGAAGTACGGTGTCATATAAGACTTGGAAGGACATTGCTTCTTAGAGACTATTTTCATTAAAATTAAAATCTAATCCGGCATGTAGCCTTCATCATTAATCTATTGTTTTAATATAGGTTTGTTTTTGTTTTTGTTTTCTAGCTTCTTATGTACTGGTAGCTTTGTGAAATAGTGGAAAGTATAGCAATGAAAAACCCAGTGGAAAGAAAAGCATAGCAAAACCCAGTGGAAAGTATAGCAGTTCCTGAAGCTACTACATTAGCTACTTGCAACAAAGAAAGGCACTTGTATATTTTCAGCCTTTTTTCTTAAAATATTCATCTGCTGCTAAGGATTTTTTCTTTAATCATGAAAAGTTTATTTCCAGTTGCTTCAAAACATTAATATGCTAGGAAAAATTGTCTATGAAATAACATGATTTTCATTTATGTCAACCTCATTCCCCTATTACTAGCTGCTTATGAAGCAGATCACAGTGAAGAAACACACATATCAGAAGAGACCTTTTGTTTTGATTTGATTCGTTAAATGCATACAGTGGTAGGTATTTGATTTTGGAATCAGAGAGACCAGGCTTTGAATTCTGGTTCTGCCACTTAAATATCTCTTTGTGAAAGTTACTTGATTTCTTTAACCTCAGTTTCTGTGTCTATAAAATGGAATTATTTATTATGCCTATCTCATAGGTTTGGTAGTAAATAAGTGAGATATTTAAAATATTAGACAACCTTTTTATACTTCAAATATACTATTAAATCTTATTTGCTGTTATTATAATTCACAGTATTCTTTAGATCATGGTATAACATATATGGCCCCCAAGGACTGTTTACAGCAAGCAAGCTTAATGTTTTCACGTTATTTTTATATCGTTATTTAAATACAAAATATTTACTAGAAGGCAGCAGGATTTTTGTTTAACATCAAATGTAGATCACAAGGAAAACATACAAAATGTGGTAAATTAGAAATTTGTATTTTTATTTATTGGCAAAAAGATTTTTTTTTTTTGGAGACAGAGTCTTGCTTTGTCACTCAGGCTGGAGTACAGTGGTGCGACCCAGGCTTATTGCAACCTCCGCCTCCCGGGTTCAAGCGATTCTCCTGCCTCAGCCTTCCAAGTAGCTGGCTTGTGCCCCCATGCCCAGCTAATTTTTGTATTTTTAGTGGAGACGGGGTTTCTCCATGTTGGCCAGGCTGGTCACGAACTGCTGACCTCAAGTCATCTGCCCGTCTTGGCCTCCCAAAATGGTGTAGTTACAGGCATAAGCCACCGTGCTCAGCCGGCAAAGAGATTTTACATGGGAAATTGATCAAATAATTACAATATACAGAAATGTAATTGTATTTAGATTCTTGTGATGTAAAGGAGATATAAACAGGCTTTTTTCCTTTAGGTACAAATAGAGATAGACTGTTTTCTATTTAAATGCCATTAAAAGTTTTTATACTTTCCTACTTTGCCTGTGACATGTATTGGTTTTTCAGGTTTATATTCTCTCTTCCAGCTCAAAGCTCTCATTTAATGAAATAATTTGAAATAGAACTTCATTTAAAACTTACTATTTTTCTTATTTCATTTAATATTGCCTCCTGCCATCTTTTTTTGGTCTTGTTCTGTTGTACAGGGTTAGAGTGCAGTGATGCAATCATGGGTCACTGCAGCTTCAACCTCCTGGGCTCCAGCAGTCTTCTCACCTTAGCCACTTTCCACGCCCCCCCCGCCCTCCACCACCAGCCCCAACTCCCCCAGTAGCTGGGACTATAGGTGTGTGCCATGTGGCCTGGCCCCCTCTCTATATATATACTTTTTCTTGCCTAGGCTGTCTGCTGACATCTTTATTCTGAAGTTAAATACATCCTATCTGTGAACTTGTCAAACATCATGCACTGAACTATTTTAAACAAATTATACTTGAGAGACATTTCTTAAAAACCTGTTGTCAGAAGACTAGGTGTAGTAGCTCACACCTGTAATCTCACAAGGCCAAGACAGGATTGCATGTGTTCAGGAATTCGACACCATCTTGGGCAATATAGCAAGACTTCATCTCTACAAAAAAGGGGGTGGGGGTGGGCGTACACGCCTGTAGTCCCAGCTACACAAGAGGATCCCTTGAGCCCCAGGAGTTCAAGGCTGCAATGGGCTATGTTCTGTGCTACTGCACTCCAGACTGGGCAACAGAGCAAGAGCCCATCTCTTAAAAAAAAAAACCACCAAAACCCTAACCACTCCCCCCCAACAAAAATGCCCCGTTATAGATAAGAACTTTGAACACCTTAAGTTATATAAAGGGTAAGTGAAGACAGTGGCTCTTGGGAGTTTGTGCCTTATTGGGGAATCCAGGTACACTTGAGGAAACTCTAAGGAAGAGCACCATAGCTCATATAACAGGCATGTCCCAAGGAGCATTGAGGTACACAAGAAGAGGGAATGGTTAATTCAGGCTGGGGGATTCCAGTGAAAGCTTCAGGAAGCATTTCTTTTTCCACTTCTCAGTTTTAAACTTTTTAACTATGTTACAGGAAGATGAATTCTGGAAATTTGGGGGCAGGAGATTTTGTTAAAGAATACCTGAGTACGGACTGTCCTCTGACCCTCCTGCCAGGTCAGGATGTGGTTCTTGTAAGAGATGAATTTGTTAAAAAACCAGGAGTGCCCAATGTTGGTAAACGTTGCTTTAACTGGAAGAAAACAGAACATCAGTAGAAAGGTAGGCCTGAGTAGAGGCCCAGTAAGAATGTGGCTATTTTCTCACCTCTGCCAGAGCTGGACCTGCAGAGTATGTTACTGGCAGCTCTGAGTACTTTTAGCTAGGGAGCTTGTGGCCAAGGTAAGTCTGTGCCAAGACAGGCTGCACATGCACTTGGGCTCTGTCTAGCTATTGCCATTTAGCTAAGTTCTCTATCAGTGGCTAAGCAGAGTAGGAGCTAGATCAGGCCACATAGATTTGGAGTGAGAAAGTAAGGTAGTGAGTCTGTGTGGCTTCTTCCTGTATGTAACCCATTTGAAATATTGCACAAATTTCCTTTCCTTCCCCAGAGATAACTACTGTTAAAAATTTGAGTATATTCTCCCAGACAACTTTTTTATGTACTTAAATATACATAAAAGTATATAAATACAGTTTGGGTTTTCTTTAGGGCAGATGGGCTCATATCATTGTATATTATGTGTTATATTTACTTTTAAAATTTATAATTCTTCTTTAGTTCTTTTCTTATCAGCATGTATTTCGGGTTGCCCCATCATGATTTTGTGTAGTATTCCATATGCATAATATAGTTGTAACAATATATTTAGTCAGTTCCCATTTGGTGCCCAACTAGATGTTTTTCTCTTTAGAAACAACACTGTAGTGAATATCTTTGTGTCCTGTATGTTTGAGTATTTTTGTAGGACAGATACTTAGAAGTGAAATTGCTGGTTGCAAGGATATGTGCATTTTTATTTTCGTTAGATACTGCCAAATCGTTCTTATGCTTCTATTAACATATAGCAGTGTCTGAGAATTGAATAGATATCAATAGGAGTTGGGAGGAAGAGGATTCCACATAGAGAAGTGTGCCTTCAAGCATGGAGGTAGGAAAGCCTAGTGGAGACAGTGAGGAAAGACGGAGTAAAGAGTCTGGCATAGCGTTTGGGAAGCAGAATGGTTTTGTGAAAGTGAGCCCAGAAAGGTAGGTTAGATCAGACAAAAAGATATTTTTTAATGTTTTGCTTAGAACTTCAAATTTGAAGAAACAATGGAGCTCTTTGTAAAGGTTTTGAAACAGGAGCTTTATTTCAAGAAAAATAGCTAGTGGTAATTGTGAAGACTTGGCTTTTGAGAATAGGTGATTGGCTATAGGGCTATTACAGTGATTCTGCAAGGAAGAACTTAAGGAAGACCGAGGCATTAGAAATGAAAGAACAGCATCAGACTCAAGTAGCGTCAAGTAGTCTTACAAAAATCAGTTTGTAAGACTTGGCTTAGGATGGGAAGGAAAATGGTTGAATGTTACAGCTGTCTGGGTGGATGAGTAGTGCCACTTAATGAAGATAGAAATAGGTTCAATTCGTAAAACAAGGGAAATATTTAGAAAATTTATCAAAATATAAGAAAGTTCCTATCCACTATGTATCTCATCAGGTGTGTTCAGTTTATTGTGGCCAAATATACATAAATAAAATTTACCATTTTAACGCTTTTAAACCGCACAGTTTAGTGGTAGTAAGTACATTCACGCTGCTGTGCAACCATCACTACCATTTATCTCCACAGCTGTTTTCATCTCCCAAACTGAAACTCCAAACCCATTAAATAATAACTCCCCCATTGCCCCCAGGTCCTTGGTAACCACCATTCTTTTTGTCTCTGTGAATTTGACTATTCTAAGTACTTCATGTAAGTGAAATCACGTGGTATTTGTCTTTTTGCGACTGGCTCACTTTACTTACCATAATATCTTCAAGGTTCATCCATGAAGCATTGTCAGAATTTTGTTTCTTTTTAAAACAGAATAGTATTCCATTGTATGCATATACCACATTTTAAAATCCATTCATTGGTAGGTAGACATTTGGGTTACTTATGCTCAGGTGTTTTCTGTATGTTTTTGAGGAGATTCTTGTATATATATATTTTTATGATCAGAGAGTGAATTGCCTAGTTACTGAAGAGTGAATATAATAAAATTGGGTTTGATAAAACTCTGCCAACCACTGCACTCTTATATAGATCCATTGTTACAAAATAGTGTTGGTTGCCAAAAGGATGATTACAGAAGACTGTACATTGTACGGTGCAAATTAATCAAGACCATTGGAAAAATAGCATAAAATATGTATCCTACTAGTGGTAAGTATCATAATGGTCAAAGGTATAGTATAAAGTTGATAGAAGACTTGGGGTTCTTAATGTACGGTGATTGGATTATTGTAAGAAAGTGTAATAGGTACAAAATTACATATACTTTGAAAAACAGTGATGGTGTAATATATGTTCTAGTCTTCGAGTTCCCACACAGGTGACTTTACTAACATTTCTTTCTATATTTTTAAAACAGTCCCCTCATTTCAGGTGCAACGGGTCATGCCTGTAATCCCAGCACTTTGGGAGGCCAGGGCAGGAGGATAGCTTGAGGCCAGGAGTTTGAAACCAGCCTGGCAGCATAGTGAGACCCCCATCTCTGCAAAAAAAAAAAAAAAAGAAAAATGTTAGCTGGGCATGTGGTGCATGCCTATAGTTCCAGCTACTTAGGAGACTGAGGCATGGGGATTACTTGAACCCAGGAGGTTGAGGCTACAGTGAGCCATAATTGTGTCACCACACTACAGTCTGGATAACAGAGCGAGATCTTGTCTCTTTAAAAAAAAAAAAAGCCCATTTATTTATTCAGGTTTGAGGCAATGGGTTCACTGCTGCCTGCTTTCCCAGTTCACTGTGTTATCACTGTGTTCCAGATTACTGTTCTAAATGCTTTACATGTATTAAGTATTTTCCCCTTTCATTATTTCATTTTTATCCCAATTTTTCTTTTCTTTTCTTTGTTTGTTTTTGTTTTGAGATGCAGTTTTGCTTTTGTTGCCCAGGCTGGAGTGTAATGGCTCTATTGGCTCACTGCAACCTCCGCCTCCCGGGTTCAAGCGACTCTCCTGCCTCAGTCTCCCAAGTAGCTGGGATTACAAGCATGCGCCACCATGCCCAGCTAATTTTGTATTTTTTAGTAGAGACGGGGCTTCTCCATGTTGGTCAGGCTGGTCTCGAACTCCTGACCTTAGGTGATCTGCCTGCCTCAGCCTCCCAAAGTGCCGGAATTACAGGTGTGAGCCACTGCACCCGGCCTTTTATCCTAAGGAACGGGAAGGGGCCAGAGGGTTGGACTAATGTGCTAAAGTCATCAGTTTGAAAATATGGTTGTGGCTACAGGCAGAGATTTCATTGGACCAGGTCCCTTGTTTCTGTTCTTCATTAGTTTCTTCCCTACTTTGGTAGAGTTCTTTCCTATATGTAATTCTGTCACCATTATAAGCTTTCTGAAGAGTGACCTACATTTTGTAGTCTACATTCCCCACAATCTACAGTAAATCTAAATCTTAAAAATATGTAATTTTTCTGACAGTGGATTGAAAGATTTTAATCAGTTACATCTACCCTTTCAACTAGGAAATAATTTCACTTTCTCCTTAGCACATACTTTTTAGCCCTAGCTGGGAAACTTTTTCATCTTCCATTCTTTACACAAGCTGTTCCACAGGCCTAGAGTGTAACAGAACCTTTCTCATCGTCTTTCTTAGGAAGCTCTTTTTATTGCTTGCCTATGTTAAAATTTGCCTTATCAGTCATCCTAAAGTAATTTAAATTGCTTTATGACAGAAAATGTATATATTTATTCATCAGTTATCAGTTACTTTTACTTTCTTTGTGTAGCGTTAGTGTTCTTCTTGTAGCTACATGATGCCACACTTGTGGCAAAAACAGTGTGAATTCTTAGTAGATTTCAAATGTGATACATACACTTCTTACTATATCATTTCTAAAAGTGAATTTTTTTTATGTTTTTATGTAAGAAAGGTGGGGTAGGGTGTGGAAGACAGGAACAGATACCTGCCACGTTAATCACAGAATGGCAGTAAAACTTGATGGTAGCCATCTCTCTATTCATTTTTATGAATGCTATTATAGAAATAAGCTTTAGAAACTGGGAGCTGTTTTCAGTTTAATGATGTCCATGGAATTAACATGATTCAGTAATATCAACATCAGGAGGAGCGTTGTTTGAAGGATCCTCTGCCTAATCTATTATCAGTTTCCTTTTAGATAGGTGTATAGGTGATTTCTGGCCCTCATCCAAACAGAATAGAATAGTGGTCATTGAAAAGTGAACCTAGCACCTAGTAAGTCTTCAGACCAATCTTTTAAGTAATTTTTTTCCTTGAGAAGAAAATTAAAGAAACAATTGGGGCAAAGAGATTTGTGGGGTTTTACTAGAAAGATAAAGCAAGGACTGTCACTCTGACTTGTATTCCTCATTCATATGAGGGTTCACATTAAAAATGACAGTGTTACACAGTGGTAGCAGCTGATTTTTGTTTTTCTTAGTCATGGCAGCAGTTAACACAGTGCACTAATGGTTTAACATACCAATACTTAAGGCCTTATTTTTTGTTTTTGTTTTTAAGTCATTGAAATTATGAGACTATCATTCAAATGGAAGCATTATAGTTCCTCGGAACCATTATGATCTCAAAACGAAAGGAGAATGATACAGATACACTGGCTGAGGTGTTTTGAGGTGCATCGAGTGTTCCAAGCTGTGACTTACCTTAACATGTTCTTGAAGTACCATGGCGTGGATTAAAAGGTATGCTTTAGAAATCTCCCAGTGACTCCAGGGTCATGGATAGAATGAACACTCATGATTCTGTATTTGGTTATTGCATATTTAAGATATATAAATATTTTGATTTTAGATGTGGTTATGGATTTATGGTAGTATTTTTTGTTACAAAAACCCATGGATTTTCTTTTTCCTTTTTGAGATACAGTTATGGAAAATACTGTGGTAAATGTTTTCCCTAGGTTTTAATAGTAATGAGCTGTAATTTCATTCACCAAATAGTTTAGGGATTATTCATGTGTTAGTCTGTAATTATCTTTTACATCACAGACTAGTTCTCTGCAATTCTGTCATTTTATGGTAGTCTGAACAGGAAATAGTTGGATGAAGTCTTCAGTTGGGGTACTAATTTGACCAAACAAAACAATTTTTACTTGGACCTTTTAGTACAGTTTTGTCTTTTACAAAGAATTTTCACATAAAGGAAAACGAATAATTTATGTATTTACTTTTTTTTTTTTTTTAATTGAGATGGAGTCTCACTCTGTTGCCCAGGCTGGAGTGCAGTGGCACAATCTCAGCTCACTGCAACCTCCGCCTCCCAAGTTCAAGCAGTTTTCCTGTCTCAGCCTCCCAAGTAGCTGGGACTACAGGCACCCGCCACCATGCCTGGCTAATTCTTGTGTTTTAAGTAGAGACAGTGTTTCACCATATTGGTTAGGCTGGTCTCAAGCTCCTTACCTCAGGTGATCCGCCCACCTTAGCCTCCCAAAGTGCTGGGATTACAGGTGTGAGCTACTGTGCCCGGCCCGAAAATGAGTAATTGAAAAAATTAATATTGTGATTATTATTTGTTTACCAATGTATTTATGCAGTTAATCATTCATGTGTTTGTGATATATAGCCTTGCTGTTACTTGTGGTTACTACTAGAGTAATTCTAGTCTTCATAATACCCACTTAACCATCAAAAACCTTTGACGTTTTTATTTTTGTAAAATTTTGAGGGATGTATAAAAACAGTTTCTTAATTATATGAAATGTTGGAAACCTAACTTTTGTACTGTGTGATTGGTATTAATTGCGCTTTTTAAAGAGTGGTAGAAGTGAACAACCCAGAAAGAATGCTGAATTCATTGCTGTTACATTAGGTTCAGAACTCTCTTTTAGGTAATAAAAGAAACAATATTGGGAAGCCAGAGGTTTAAATCTATCATGGGTAGATAAATTTAATAGAATACACTGGTATAGTCCATGATTTTTATCAGTTAGGCTACCTCATGTTAAATCTTTTTGGTGTATGTTAGCAGTTAAATTCTTAATGGAAATTAGTTGTTAAGATGAAACTGCTTTATATTAAGCTCTTAATTCATGATGACAGTGATCTAATCAAGTTCCAAGGTAGAATCATCTGCTTATTAGCCAAGGCAATCAATCAGTTCAATCAGGAATTTTATGTCTGATGGCACAGAATAGTATCCACTCTCAAAAGATGTTCTTGGACATAATGGTTTCAGGATGGTGTTCAATGTGTTGTTTACAAAATATGTTTCTTTATAATACTTGATATCTTACATTAACATTTTCTTTTGGGGTAGCACTTGAGAATCCATTTGTTTTGTTGTAACTCCACAGAGGTTTTTGATGTGCAGCTAGAGTTGGGAAGTCCTATTCTCTTTGCAAGACTTTTTTTTTCCCCCCTGAAATGGAGTCTTACTCTGTTGCCCAGGCTGGAGTGCAGTGGTGTGATCTCATCTCACTGCAAACTCTACCTCCTGGGTTCAAGCAATTCTTCTGCCTCTGCCTCCCCCAGTAGCTGGGATTACAGGCACAAGCCACCATGCCCAGCTAATTTTTTGTATTTTTAATAGATACGGGGTTTCACCATATTGGCCGGGCTGGTTTTGAACTCCTGACCTCATGATCTGCCCACCTCGGCCTCCCGAAGTGCTGGGATTATATGCCTGAGCCACGGTGCCCGGCCTGTAAGTCTTAATAACTTTGTGGTTAAGAGCTTACTTAAATCCTGGGGTTACCCCCACCTGCATTTCAATTCTAATGCTACCCTTGTTATTGTAACAGGTTCTAAGAATGACTTGAAAAAACTCATAAATTTTTTTAAAAAAGCAAATTGTTATATAATTGTATAATATGATTTATATATAGATAATTGTACATATACACCCAGTGCAGGTTTGGACATGTGGGAGGCCAGTGTCAGATTCAGTATTGATGATTATTAAATGCAGATCAGAACTTTTTTTTGTAGAGGGTGTGCTATTACATTTTTCTTATCCTGACTGAGTCTTGTACTCTTCTATGCTATTCGTAGAGCAAAATAAGGCATCACTATTTGACATATGTTATCAATTCTTTGGGCTTTTTCACATCAGTGAAAGAAGGTGGCCACTGCGGTCTGCTGCTTTATCCATGATCATCTTACCCTGCTGGGTTGATTTGTGTGTTCTCTAAAGCTGTGTTTTTCAAGTTGCAGGTTTCAGCACATTCATGAGTGGGTCAAGAAATAAATTCAGTGGGTTATGACCAGCATTAAAGCATGTATTATATAGAAAATATCAGTGCATTGAATATAGAAAAGGATGTATTTCTTAAAACTTCTGTTTTAATTTTATGAAAAGATCGAAATAAAACATATGCACATTTATGTGGCTGTTGTTTAGTTCCACTAGTGTATGTTTCCCTTAGTCACAGAGGTCCCTTGGAAGTGGTATTAGTTTTATATTATTTTGCCTTCTGAGAAGAAGTGACTAGCATTTAAATTTCAGTGTGGCTTCTAATGATATGCCATATCCTCTACATTCCTTTCAGGGGTCCTTCTACCATCTTTTATTTTTTGAAGTAAAGGTTATTAGGAGAGAATATCTAAGGAATAGAAGAGAGTAGGAGAACATAGCAGCAGTGGCTTTTGGGTGACATTTTCCAAGGCTGTTTTATTAAGTAGAGTGATGTAGTATCTGCCCCTTGGCATGCATTGTGATGGTTATCAACTCATAGATCAGTGGTTTTCAAATTGCCAGTAGTAGCACACTCTGGGATCAATTTAGTAAGTTGCTGCCTCCCGTAAACCCCATACCCCGCAAATGAAACAGAAAAGAACAAAATAGGAAATGTTATGAATGTATCACACAATTCTAAAATTTATGTTTCAGGGGCTTGTATAGGTACGGGATTGCAGAGACCTAATTTCTAGTGGTTGTCAACTGGAAAACTATGAAACTCAGTCTAATAAATCCATATTGCCAAGCTGACCTGAGCCACAAAAGCCTTCAGCTATCTAAGACAAATATTACCAGATTAGTAGTTTTTTAAAAATCTTTGGTGGTAAAGAACAGTTAGTTTGCTGTGAAACCTTGGTTTTGTTTTTTGTTGCTGTATTGTTTTGTGATGTGTATGTATTTGTTTGCCCTCATCCTCATATATATATATATATATATATATATATATATATATATATGTTTTGAGATATATATATATCTATAGATAGATATATTTTTTGAGATGGAGTGTTGCTTTGTCACCCAGGCTGGAGTGCAGTGTTGCTATCTTGGCTCACTGCAACCTCCGCTTCCCAGGTTCAAGTGATTCTTCTGCCTCGGCCTACCGTAGCCGGGACTATAGGCACATGCCACTATGCCCGGCTAATTTTTTGTATTTTTGGTAGAGATGGGGTTTCATCGTATTAGCCAGGATGGTCTCGATCTCCTGACCGCGTGATCTGCCTGCCTTGGCCTTCCAAAGTGCTGGGATTACAGGCGTGAGCCAGCACACCCAGCATGCCCTGGTTAATATTTAAAAGTTCGTAAGTAAGAAATTTACAGTACATCCTAGTTGTGGAAGGACTTGCCCTTGCTTTGCATTGATGGAAGAGACCCATGCAGTTAAAAAAAAATACAAATAGGCGGGGCATGGTGGCTCACGCCTGTAGTCCCAGCACTTTGGGAGGCCTTGGCAGGCAGATCACAAGGTCATAAGTTTTGAGACCAGCCTGGCCAAGATGGTGAAACCCCATCTCTACTAAAAATATAAAAATTAGCTGGGCGTGGTGGCGGGCGCCCATAGTCCTACCTACTCGGGAGGCTGAGGCAGGAGAATTGCTTGAACCTGGGAGATGGAGGTTGCAGTGAGCCAAGATTGTGCCATTACATTTCAGCCTAGGCAACAGAGTGAGATTCCATTTCAAAAATAAAAATAAAGTACAAAAAAAAAAAAAGGTGCATGCTAAAACCTCTCAGTTCAGCCTGAGCACAGTGGCTCACACCTGTAATCCCAACACTTTGGGAGGCCTAGGTGGGTGGATCACCTGGGATCAGGAGTTCAACACCAGCCTGGCCAACATGGTGAAACCCCATCTCTATTAGAAATCCAAAAGTTAACCAGATGTGGTTAATCCCAACTACTCAGGAGACTGAGGCAGGAGAATCACTGGAATCCAGGACATGGAGTTTGCAGTGAGCCAAGATCATGCCACTACACTCCATCCTGGGCAACTGAGTAAGAGTCTTGTCTCAAAAAAATAAAAAATACGAATAAAACCTCTCAGTTTATTTTTTATTCTTTATATGTTAGGACTTGTTTGTATAATAGATGCTTCTTTAATTCAGAAGGTAAATATAAAATTAAAGGTTGCAAAAAATTAAGCATAAGTTAGATACATTACAAATATTGAAGGTAGTTAAATGTTCAAATGTTAAAGCTTCTGTTTTTGTGAAGATTTCGATAACATTTAAAATTTTATTTTTCTTGGATTAGTTCCTGTGCCTAACCACAGTGTCCTTGTAACAACAGATGTTTGCTTTGTAGATTTATTGAGGATGATCACAGAGTTTCTGGTGAATATTTTAAATTAAATAAGGCTTTGAAGTAGGACGGTATCAGCATATGTATATTTTAAGATTGTCTAAAATATAGTTTCTTTCACCTCAGAAAAACAGTAAGAGGATGATGACTTGTGGTAAATTGTTTCATAGCAGTGGAATTTGTACTTTAGTTTTCTACACTTGGGAGTTGAAAAATGGAAGAATTCTTTGCCAAAGAGGAGGACAAAAGATAATACGCATAATTCATCTTTTTCTGCAAGTTCTTGGAAATTGAGTCAAAGTACATAGTTCAGTTCTGTGAATTGGGCATGATATGCTCTTTAGAAATCATGTTTTGAAATTAAAGAAGATAAATAACCACTCCCAATCAGTGTGTTAACTACCCTGATGATGGTTGCTTGTCTTTGTACAGATGTGTGTAGGCATATGTCTTTAGTGGTGGAGGCAGTAAAAGAAAACATATGGATTCAGAGTATGGAAGAGTTGAATTCTTTTTTTTTCTATTGCTTTGTTTCACCAGATTCTCCCTATTCCACATTAACCCCTTGTCTTCTCCCAGATTATCCGATTCTTCCTACTCTTTTCCATAGCATTGTTTGGCGTTTTGGCATTATAAAAGGATTGCTTCTTTTTTTCCTTAAGTCACATTTACTCACTTAAGTGTCACTGCTTTCCACCTCATGCTGGTTATTCTGTTGGAAGCACAAGGTTTCATGTTGTCTCTCTGTGGAATTTGTTTCTTGAAAGCCGTGTCTCTTTTCTTTGGTTGTCATCATGTATGATAGTGGCTTGTATTCTTTTTCTTTGGTAAATTTCTCTTCCTGGAGTGTACTTTAGAAGGAAACTAAGCTGCATTTTAGTTTAGTTGGCCCCAAATGGACATCCGTAACCAGAGATGGCACCCAAGGGCGATGAAGGGATATCAAATACCTTTAGAGGCCGGGTGCGGTGTCTCACGCCTGTAATCCCAGCACTTTGGTAGGCCGAGGTGGGTGGATCATGAGGTCAAGAGATCGAGACCATCCCGGCCAACATGGTGAAACCCCGTCTCTACTACAAATGCAAAAATTAGCTGGGTGTGGTGACATTCGCCTGTAGTCCTAGCTACTCGGGAGGCTGAGGCGGAGGGATCACTTGAACCCGGGAGGCGGAGGTTGCAGTGAGCTGAGACTGCACCACTGCACTCCAGCCTGGCGACAGAGCAAGACTACGTCTCAAAAAAAAAAAAAAAAGCCTGTAGAAGTGTTGGTGGCAGCAGCTAGGCAGCTAGGTTAATCAAATGTGCATGAAATTTAACTTTAAATAAACTCCTTTATTTTGAATTTTCTGTGGAAAAATTAATGTGAGGAAATTCTAGCCCTGGGGCAGGGACAGGCCAGAGACAACACACATGTGCTATATAAAACGGGGGTGACTGGGTGCAGGCAAAACCCACTGAAAGTATTCATATTTGAAATAAACAGTCACTCTCTCTGTAGGGAGCCAATTTTCAATCCTTGGTCTACTTTCCATGTTCTTTCCCCCACCCCCATTAACAGATTTTGCTTATTTTCTTGACTCCAATATCTTCATACCCTGGGACAGTGAATAGTCATAAAAGGTATTCAGCAAATATTAGTTAAATGAATGAACTTCTGATAATACTAGGTTTTTCAGACATGCATCTATTCTGTCATGGCAGAACAGGTAATACTCTTATTTACCAACCTTTTAATTTACAAATGGAGAGAATAACTAGATATATAAAAAGGTAGTTTTATTTTGAAATGATTTCAATTTCTAGAAAGTTGTCATCATTGAACTCTTGTGAGTTGGGGATTGGTAAATCTGAAGGCCAAGAAAATCTGAGTGTGTATACTAACGTTGAATCAATATTGCACTTACCACATGTCCCTCACCAGGTGATTTACCTAGTCTTCACAACAGCTCTCCAGATTGCTAACAATTAACATTCCTATTTTACAGAAACTGACGCTTTAGAATAACTATAAAAGTATTGGGGGTTTTTTGGGTTTGTTTTTGTTAGAAAAACCTGGATTTTGGGGAAGCAAAAGATGGAAAGAGTTTATGTAATAATTCACCAGATTTTTCTCACAGTGGTAGATATCCAAATGTGAGATCATTTATAAGGAAAGACTGATTGTGATCTATGCTCATATTCCACAGAAGAAAAGCTCTGTACATTTCCATATTTGAGACTGACCAGATTTGGTTTGTTAGGAGGTAGACAGTTGCCCTTTTATGGCAACTAGATACTCTTATTGCTCTTTCATTTCTCTTCAACTTGGTGGCTCTGACACTCCCTCACACAATCTTTTCTCTTTCTCTTTTTTTTTTCACTGCTCTTTTGTACTCCAGTGTTCTCTGCTTTCCTCCCTCTCCTCTTTTCCAGCCTCCCAGCCCCTTTCTCTCTCTTCTCCTCCCATCCCTCATTTACATGCAGCCTGAACAAACAAAAGAGTTTGCTGTGCATTCTGCCTGTAAAAGAATAATATGTGAACATTGGTTTTGAGTCAGTGAACTGGGTAGGTTAAGTGAGAAGTGATCTGGCCTGCTAGGATGAAGTCAGGAGGATGCTGTGAAAATAACGTAAATCTCAGATCTTAGGAGTTGTCCAAAAAAGAGAAAACTGATCCGGAACAAGTAGTATTTCTCAGAATAAAGGAGCTTGTTGAATATAATGACTGGACCAGTGGTTTTAATTTTGGAGAAATACTGTAACCAAACCAAAACATTGCTGTATAGTAGGAAAAAATTAACAGAATGACTCCCCTTCAACTTGATTTTGTTCCAAAGTTCAAGTTTTTACTTAGAATTAAGGATTTCTTTTCAATCTGAAACTCATATCCCGAGCTGCTAATATTTTAAAAGTACAAGTAGCCAATTTGTTAACTAATAACATTATGTTTAATAATATTGTTACTATTGTCTTAAACACAATGGCTTATTAGATTATTGTTATTACAGTGAAGAATTGTCTGGGTGTAATTGCTGGAGAGCTGAACTTGGTATATCACATTTTCCCATCAATTAGTTTTAGACTCAACAAAACTACGTGAGGGAATGTATAAGGTGTATTGAGAGACTCCCGTTTAGATCTTGATAGCACTTCTTTATAGAATCTGTCAGAAATGTGAATTATCACTTTTTTGAAGTGGCAACATGCTTCAAAAATAATTGAAGCTTGTGGAGCAAGTAATAACAGTAATCTGTAGTGTTGTATCTTTGTAGGGCATTCTCCATGAGAAAAATAGTTCTATCAGTTTTAGCTACCTGAATTTGGTAAAGTAGTTCCCTTTTCTCTGCATTGTAAAATTTGAAAAGTTAATGTCACTTAGTTTTTTTCTCCATTGCGGAAATTAACTTAGACATTACAGATCAGTTTTTTAAATCATCATTTAATTGTGCTTTACTCATTGTTAAATTGTAATTGATCTAAATAATATAGTTTAATGCTAAGATTCCATAATCTTTTTGTTTTTGTTGCATTTGTTTTAACAGATGACTTGCTATTATAGTTTATTCCTGTAGTGAGCACCAACTGCTTACAGATTTGTATTTGAGAACTCAGTATTAATATTGTACACACTTGAGTCAACTTGAACATGAATAGTACAAGCTTATAACTTTGGCCATATGTCTCTAATGGGCATGTGTGTTATTAGGAAAAAAATATTGGCCAGCATTAAAAGTTATAGCCTAAAATAGTGTGTATTTCCAGTTTATTGTGGAAGCAAGTTGGCATTTTCTTTTCTTTTTTTCTCAGCAAATACAGTGGTATGACATTTTCTTCATTGCTGGTTATAATCCTTTAGGAGTCTGAATTTGACTGATCCCTAGAGCTGTTAACACAAATTTCCCTGGTTTATTTCACCTTATGGTATTGCTTCATATTCTCAAATTGGAATATTATAATATTTCATCCTTGGGATTCAACAGTTTTGGTTTGCTGAGTGATAGATTACAGGTTAAGAAGTGATTTCTTTGAAACATTAAATAATGATAGGTGGTTTGTTTACTGGGAAAAGAGAATAAATGTTTTCAGTGGATTGAGATAAAGTCATTATTTTGGAAAGCAAAGAATGTAAGTAGTTTATAGAGCAGAATATGGTTTCCTAATTTGTTTTATATGTGGGCATCATTATCTTTAACCTTTATTGATCATTGTGGAATCAGAAGTGAGGGAAAGCCTCACCTTGTGGCTTTCTGACTTTCATTTTTCCCTTTTAAATTAGAAATAATGCTGACCTCTCAGGATTTTTAATGAGACTTAATGAGAATATACATAAGGAGATGTGTTCTGTCTATTGCTGTCTCTTTTACTGTGCTATATGAAGCCAGTTGAGGAAGCTACAAGTATAAGTGGCAATGAGAGCTTCATCTGATCTACAGATTTAGAGAATGGAGAGAGAGAAGATAATTTGGAAATAAAATTGATGGAATTTGTATTGCTTGTGGTGAATTGCTTGTGGTGGAAGGCAAGATGAGGGAGGAGGTCAGCAGTACTGGTGCTGTAGACAGTAGAGACTGCACATGACTTTAGGAAACATGCCTGTGCATAAGTTGGTGAGAGAAGGAATATTTAGAATTAAGTAGCTACAGTGGAGCTCATCTTTAAAGAAAAACTAATCTCCTCTTTCCTAATTAAGCAATTTGACATAGGGCTGTTGACTAGACAGTTAACTAGTAAATTAACTCTGTAACACAACACCTTTGCAGCTTGTACAGTTTAAGTTCATACATAGCATAGCAAAGTACCAAGTAAATACATAACATGAATGAAAACTCTGAAAATTGTGTGCACTTACTAGGGGCCTTGTTCTTGTTTTCTGCATTGCCATCCCGACTCTTACTCCCAAGGCTTTCCCTCATATACTATTGTTTCCATAAGTTACTGATGATGCATACTTTAGTCAGTGCTTGGTGATCTGGCCAGTCTCAGTTCCAAACCTTCCCTTTGCCTGTGCTGAGCAGAGGCAAATATTGTCAGATGTTTGTAGAAGCATTAATCAGCCTGTAGTATCACCCAAGGCAAAGCAGCTTGCAGTTAGATCTTGCACCATCAAGCCCTATGCTCCTGTGCTGTTTATTTCCGTTTCAGAGCCCGATGGCCTCCTGTGAGCCTTGAGTGAGCAGATACTAGCTGGTGGGTCTGCTCTTTTGGTCCTAGCAGTGCATGAAGGCAACATGACAGCTTAATGGCTCAGATACACTTTGGCAGAAAGCCATTCTTTAAGCTTTGAATTGTGGTTAAGACCGCTTCTTCAGAGTGGTTTTCATTTTTACCACAAGTGTAGGTTTGATCCTTATAATATGATATGTGATAACAGAAAGCTAAGTTACAATTCAAAAGAAGAAATGTATTGTTTTGTATTAACACTCAAGCAAAAACGGCATTTCCTTTTTCATGAATGGTGTTATAGAAAGTGTTTTGGAAATCTCTTCTCCCCGATTCTGAACATAGGAATTTTGATTCCTGTCATTTTATTTTAGTTTATTGGGTATGTTTAAACTTGTGTATAGAATATCTACAGTGTCCTATTTTATATGTATTTAAAAATGGGAATTACTATCTTTAATTTTTCCTTAGGGGGCAGGCTTCTCTGAAATAGCTTAACTCCTTGTGAACCTGACTTACAGTCTTTCCTTTGTGCGTTAGACCTTATTTCATGGGGCTCCGTAAATGCTCTGGTCTGTGTTACTGAAGAGGAAAGATGCACTGCTGGATTCAAGTATGTGAAAATACCAAACTGTGTGTCAGAGGCTTAGCTGCTTAAGAAATTGGCCAAAAATGGTTTGATGGAGGCGAGGCTGGTACTGTGACTGCGTAATTTCTACCAACATAAAAAAGAACCCAAAACCTCTTAGTTAAATGAAAGTATATGTAGATCTTCATGCTCTTTTTCAATTTAGAAAAAAAAGTTCTTTGCAGAATTCTGATTGATAGTGTAAGCCATACATTCAGAAGACTCTCACAGTCCCTATTGCTGTTGTAACATAGTCTTCTTATGCCAGAAAAATGCAAGAGAAATTTGTTTGAGAATCGGATTATGATATACATATATGTGTGCACACACACAAGTGTATATATGTATATATGTATGTAGTAGTCTAGGTGTGGCTCCCGTAATGGATGTCTTTAGATTTCCTGAATTTTGTGTTTACAGCTTTATTTTTTATTTTTTTTTTGAGATGGAGCCTTGTTCTGTTGCCCAGGCTGGAGTACAGTGGCACGATCTCAGTTCACTGCAACCTCTGCCTCCTGTGTTCAAACAATTTTCCTGCCTCAGCCTCCTGAGTAGCTGGGATTACAGGCGCCTGCCATCACGCCCAGCTAATTTTTATATTTTTAGTAGAGACAGAGTTTCACCATGTTGGCCAGGCTGGTCTAGAACTCCTGACCTCAGGTGATCCTCGCCTCGGCCTTCCAAAGTGCTGGGTTTACAGGCATGAGCCATGGCACTCGACCATATTTACAGCTTTAGAAAACATTTTCTTACTTCTAGTAATCAAAGAAAAATTTACTCTTTACCCTTATAAAATTTAGTCAGTAGCTGAAGGATTGGGAACGTAATGAAAGTTTCCTTTCAGATTTTTTGTTGTCCCCCTCACTCACACCAAATCAGTGCTATATCATTGAAAGTTTTAGGTCAGTTGTGCACTTTACAATTCTGTCATAAAAATTCATATCCTGTCACCCTCTTTTTTTTTTTTTTTTTTTTTTTGAGATGGAGTCTCGCTGTGTCACCAGGCTGGGGTGCAGTGGCACAATCTCGGCTCACTGCAACCTCCACCTCTTGGGTTCAAGTGTTCTCCTGCCTCAGCCTCCCGAGTAGCTGGGACTACAGGTGCGTGCCACCATGCCCAGCTAATTTTTGTATTTTTAGTAGAGATGGGATTTCACCATTTTGGCCAGGAGGGTCTCAATCTCTTGACCTTGTGATCCACCTGCCTCAGCCTCCCAAAGTGTTGGGATTACAGGTGTGAGCCACCGTGCCTGGCCTCCGTCACCCGTTTTACAATGTGGTGTCCATAATTGAAATGCAATTAATTCTTGTCCTAATGCAGAGTACATAGAAAATCATGAACATTGTAATATAGTTAACATTTTGAACAGAATCTACCAGTATATGAACTTGTTCAAGGTAGTTTCTGAGCTGGTTTCCTCATCTGTATGATGAGGATAATAATACCTACCTGGTAAGATTGATCTGGGAGCTGGGCATGGTGACTCATGCATGTAATCCCAGCACATTGGGAGGCTGAGGCAGGAGGATCACTGGAGCTCAGGAGTTTGAGACCAGCCTGGGCAACATGGTAAAACCCTGTTTCTACAAGAAATACAAAAATTAGCTGGGCATGGTGGCTTGCACCTGTGGTCCCAGCTACTGGGGGAGTAGTAGGATCACTTTAGCCCATGGAGATTGCAGTGAGCCAAGATCATGTCACTGCACTCCCGCCTGGGCAGTGTCTCAAAAAATAAAGATTAATATGGGTATGATGTGAGATATGCATACAAAGTATGTAACATAATGCCTGCCCTCCAGTAGCGGCTATTGTAATGCACTTCAAGTTTCTTATTTGCTACTATCAGTTCCAAGTGTCTAGTGTGGTACCTAACACCTAATGGGTACTTATATGTGTGTTGAATGGTGAAAGGGAAAAGGAACCAAAATCTAGTAGAGCAATTAATTATTACCATTCTCCCACCTTCCTCTTCATCTCAGTTTTAGGTGAAATAGGCAAAAGAAATCCATTACTTAACGATTTGAAGTGAGGGTGAGAAATAAGAGGGAAAGTGCAAGGAAGAAAACTGTGTGACATCTTGTGTGTACAAGCCAGTTTTCCATAATCACATTGTGGATTTTCCGTGGAATATGTTCAGTCCCCAGCAGTATTTGTTAGGACACACACAAAGCACTTACAAAGCCTGTTATGTAGCAAGTTGGGGGAAAGGGATGCTTGCAAACGTGCTGTCTGGCTGCCCTTGCTAGGGAAGTGTGGATTCTAGAGCAGACCTCACTATGCTTCTCTCTCCTTTGTATCCTTACCCTGATGGTAATAGGAACCATTTATATTCATACATATGCTCCTCAGGTTCCTTTTTATTTTTATTTTTTATTGCTAGTTTTGGCACCTACTTGTCTGTTTTTTCTGTTACTGGGCAGCTGCTGCCACTCGACCTGGCACTAACATAGGACCCCTCAAAGCTGAGCTTAGTTATCCCTCTGTAAGCCATAGTTTAAGGAAAAACTAAATATATATGTTTTTGTGGTAAAATATACATAATGTAAAATTAACCATTTTAACAAAGTTTACAGTCCAGTGGCATTAGGTACATTGACGTTGTTGTGATTGTAGTTAACCATCACCACTATCCATCTCCAGAATGCTTCATCCTCCCAAACTGAACCTGTGTACTCGTTTAACAATAACTCTCCATTCCCTCTTCTTCCCCAGGTCCCTGGTAGGCACCAATTTTTCTCTCTCCATGAATTTGACTACTCTAGGTACCTCATATAAGTGGAATCCTATAATGTTTATCCTTTTGTGTTCTGGCTTATTTTGCTTAGCATGTCTTCAAGGCTTATTCATGTTGTAACATGTATCAGAATTTCCTTTTTAGGCTCAATAATATACCATCATATGTATGTATGTACCACGTTTTTGTTATCCATTTGTTCACTCTCAGTGTACATTTGAGTTGTTTCCACTCTTTGGCTACTGTGAATAGTGGTACTATGAATATTAGTGTACAACTGTCTTTTAATCCCAGCTTTCATTTTTTCTGAGTATAAGCTCAGAAGTGGAACTAATGGATCGTATGGTAATTCTGTGTTTAATATTTTGAGGAACCATACTGTTTTCCATAGCAGCTGTACCATTTTACATTCTCACTAGCTGTGCACAAAAGGTTCCAGTTTTCTCCATATCCTTGCCAACCCTTGTTCCTTTATTGTTATTGTTGTTTCGTTTTGTTTTGTTTAAATCAGAGCCGTCCTAATGGGAATGAAGTGGTATCTCATTATGATTTTGATTTACGTTTCCCTAATCAGTGAGGTTGAGCATCTTCTCATGTGCTTATTGGCCACTTGTATATCTTCCTTTGAGAAATGTCTATTCCTTTGCTCATTTATACATCAAGTTTCTTTGTTGTTGAGTTGTAGTTCTTTATAAAATAGATATTTGATTATATGTATTTTGAAGGCAATATAAATATATACTTGTTTTGAAGGGACCATTTCAGTTTCACAGTATTTATTAGATTAAATATCATTCAGTAATCCAGCCTTGAAAGAGTAGTTGTGGACTTACTCAGTGATGGACACTATTACAGGTGCTTTACATATATGAACCTTTTTGATTGGAAGTATATCTATCTGTGTTTTCCGTTGAAGAAACTGAGGCATTGAGAATTTGAGTAAATTTCTTGCTCCAGGTCACACCACTAGTTTGCAATAAAGCCAGGATTTTAATTTAAGCAACCTAGTTCCTGAGTCCATGCACTTAGCCTGTGTGAGAAACTTTGTTCGTGCTCTCATCAAGTGACACTTTTCAGATCTTGAACACACTTTCCCTCTCTCAGAGGTTTATCTTACTTTTCTCCGTTGGGTAAGGGGATAGAGAGAAGGCCAAACTAGAAGGCAGACAGAATCATCAGGAAACTGTGACTGAAATTCATAAAGGCATGTGTGTAATTTTAAAGGCAGTTCGTAAGATGAAGTGAGGTGTCTGAAGGAGTTTTTGGTAACAACTGAATAAACACTGGGAACGTCTTTAAAGTTTCATTGTATTTCTCTCTGTGGAACACCCTTAGGTTTGATGTGATTCTTTGTTTGAGTCAAGCATATATTTCCTAAAGTGGTTTTCCTGGTGAAATTTGCTTAATGAGACTTTTTTTCCCATGAATTCTTTACTTATCTGCCTTTTTCTGTTTTTATTTTAAGCCACTTGTGTTCTAGAGTTGGTGCTTGAGTGGCCATCAGTTGATGTCTAGAGATGCAATTTTATCTTGCAATTTACCTAAGCCAAACTTAATTGATAAAACAAAACACAACCTTTTTGTCAAATTATATTATGCATTTTAAAGTAAAATGCAGTATTTGCTGCTGCCCATTATCATTAATAATCAAGTGTAGGGTGTGTGTGTTTTATGTATACACTAGGGAAGGGGAGATGAGAAATGGAGATCTCATTTTCTCTTTCAGAATTGATGTTACTGAGTGACTTTTTGTGTGAATATATAGGCATAACTGGGAGGTACTGTGTTAACTGGCAGTTTATTCCTCGTTGTACACATGGATGTTTTTGTTACTACAAATGTTGCTTTGTTGGACATCTTTGTATGCATGTTTTGGCACAGTAGCAGATTATCTACCTGTATAATAAATTTCCAGAATTGAAATGGTTAGTTCAAAAGAATGCACATCTTGAATTATAATAGACATTGGAAAAATGTTAAAATGGTGCACAAATTTAAACTCCCAACAGTGTGTGCAAGTTGTTTTCTCTCCACTTGCACACTGACACTGGGTATTATCAAACTTCAAATCTGCAGAAAGAAATTCTTCAATAATTATCTTAATAACATAAAAATTAGACCAGGAAGCTGGCCAGAGTCTCTTAACATGTCACCTCCCATGAATGTTTTTTGATGGGCATGTCACTACTAGGTTCTGTAGCAAGCAGAGGTAGGCCAGCATCTTGATTAAGAAATGCGTGCGTCTCTATGTATTTCAACTTGCAGAAAAGTTGCACAGATATTAAAAGGAAGTTCACCCAGATACCTCAGTGTTAACATTTTACCACATTTGCTTTATCCTTGTGTATATCTGTACGTACACATGTGCATAACCATACCCACACACATGCAAACTGTTTTCCCCTCTTAAACCATATGAAGGTAAATAGACATCATACCCTGTTGTTTTTAAGTACCACAGTGTGTGGTTCTAAAAGTAAGGATGTCTCTTCCATAACCAGTGTATAGTTATCAAAATCTGGACATTTCAGTTGCTAAAATCCTATTACGTAATATTTTATACAGATTTTGTCAGTTGTTTATGTAATAATGTCTTTTATAGCAAAAGTAAATTCTGGACTTTAAGTCTCTTTCAGTTGCAGTCCTTAGTCTCCTTTAATCTGGGCCAGTTCCTCAGTTTTTTGTTTCATTTTGTCAGCTGTTCCACAGTTTGGCTTTGTTCCTCAATTTGGCTTTATTCCTTATGTTTAGATTCTGGTTCTGCATTTTTGGCAGTAATAGAGTCTCAGAGAAGTGATGTTGTGTCCTCCTCCTTCTTCTTTTTTTTTTTTTTTTTTATAAGACCAAGTCTTGCTCTGTTGCCTAGGCTGGAGTGCAGTGGCGCGATCTCAGCTCACTGCAACCTCTGCTTCCCGGGTTCAGCCAATTCTCCTGCCTCAGCCTCCTGAGTAGCTGGAATTACACGTACCTGCCACCACGCTAATTTTTGTATTTTTAGTTGAGACGGGGTTTCACCTTGTTGGACAGGCTGGTCTCGGAACTCCTGACCTCGTGATCCGCCCGCCTCAGCCTCCCAGAGTGCTGGGATTACAAGATGTTCATTATATAGATGAACATCTTTGAAGATACATCATTGTTCATTTGTCCTAGTGGCATTTTAGATCCATAAGGAGATAGATTTGTGTGTCTTATTCATTGATGTATACCAGCTACCTATAATTGTCCCCCTACTCAAGGTGCTCAATATGTATTTGGTGAATGAACAAATCTGGACACAAGGAGCAATAGTAGTCTTACTAATGAGCCTGTTAAGTATTTTTTGTGTGTTTAATTAAATTACTAAGCAGCTTCCCAGTATCATTTAATTTTTCATAATATCTGTTATCACAGAATATAGTAATAATGTATATCACCTATTTGTTTTCTTCTTTTGGTTCATATTTGCCTTGGGGCGTGGATCAGGTGGCCAAATTTTTCTCCAATCAAATGCTGCTGCATGGTTCAGAAATCCCAGTACTTTTGAGCTGCATAAAATTTATATACTATTTACAGTACATTGGTGTAAAGTTTGGTTTATGAGTTTGGATTGTTGATGCTTTTTAAAAACTCCTCTCCAGCATATACCTCACCGTGTTTCTTGTCTTAATTAATTTTGATCCCATTATTTTATCTCATTTTCCGTGTTAAATGAAAGATTTGTGAAATAGAGAAAAAATAAATTATTTCTAGTTTCACAACCTAAGGGCAAGTAGGGTGTCCCTACGAGTTTGTTTTTTAAGTCAGCTATGTTTTTCAAATCAAAGTTTTAGTAGTGTTACTAGACAGCATTCTAGATACATTTTTGCTTTTTTTTTTTTTTGTACCAGTGTAATTACTATATTTTTCTGTATTCAAAAAAGTTTTTTCTTGTTTTTTTTTTTTTTTTCTTTTTTTTGTGATTTTTGAGTTGGGTTTTTTATGTGAAGCATCTGTTAGTCAGAAAAGGTGTTAAGATAGTGTAGTTTTGATAACTTTTATCACATTTGTCCTCAGTACACTTGTGATCATATTCACCAATCTGTTAAGGACGTATATAGAAGCAAATGTATCTGGTTTAGGAGAAAACAATACCTCCTCTGTGAGCAAAACAAAAATGTATATATATTAATGTGTATGCAGGTTTTTTACTTACTTAAAAATTCTAATGGACTAGAGGATATGTGGGAACCTCAATACTATTTACAGGTCAGAAGCACTATGTTTAATGATAGATGACAGCTTAAAAAAGAACCTCATACTTCCAGGTGTATGAAATCAGATTTACCTACAGTAGCTAGCATTTTCCCTAGCTTTTCTTACTTTGAATATAAAACCATTGTTTTCTTAGAAGAAGAAAGCTAGTGGAATTGAAGTAAAATGAATTTGCTAGTTGTAAATTTTACTTATGACATATATATGGTGGAGAATGTAAATTTTCTTGAGCCATAGTATTATATGAGCATTACTGGGTGGTGATGGTAAGCAAATGTTTTCTTCGTTCTCACTATCAGTCTGAGGGAAAAGTATAACATAGAGCAAGAAGGAAAGAGCATGGTACAAATCAACTATATTCTGGCTCATTTTTGCTTTGTTTTTTTAGTTGTTGTTAAAGCCCAGAATCATAACGTTTTTCCCTTAAATGTATGCCAGGATTGATTATTACATTTAATATAAACTAGATTTTATATAGTATGTAGAAAATTTGAGAAACCTACTTATGCAAATGAGATATTGACAATCTATACTTAGCAAAAGGATAAATTGGGTAGTAGCAGTGATTCTTTGTTACAAACAGGAATTAACTCATTATTTCATGCAATTAAAAGGGCCCTTAGATGCATAGGAATTGATTTTTTTCCCATTGTTAAGTACGCCATATACTTATTATCAAAAATGGTTTACATAATAATTGTCTAAACATGGTTGGTCCAACTTATTTTTGGTTTGATTCTCAACACAGATCATGTCAGTAGACATCTTACCTTTAAAGATAAAAACGTGTACCTCCTTTCCCGGTGTCCCCATTGCAAGATATCGAGGACAATATAATCAAGCATTGATTTATAATTTATTAAATTATAATCAATCTGTGAGTAATTTATAGCTGACTGCTGTCGTTTTGCTGAGAAGTGATTATTTTGGTTGCATAAAATAAATATTACATTATGAATTTTGTTAAATTAGTAGTGGAAGTGGATTTTGGTAAGTGCAGGATGCGTGTAGTACCTTAGTATAACGACAGGTTTTAGTGTGTAGTCCTATGGAGATTTATTAAATAATTAGAATTTAGTTTGATTGTGAACTTCAGAATTATGCATTGTCTTTTTGTTTGTTTGTTTTATTTTGTTTTGTTTGAGATAGGGTCTCAATCCTGTTGCCCAAGCTAGAGTGCCGTGGCTCAGTCACACCTCACCGCAGCCTCCATTCCCCAGGCTCAGGTGATTCCCTCACTTCAGCTTCCAAGTAGCTGGGACTGCAGACTCCAGCTGCTACACCTGGCTATTTTTTGTATTTTTAGAAGAGACAGGGTTTTGCTCTGTTATCCAGGCTGGTCTTGAACTCCGGGACTCAAGCTATTGACCTGACCCGGACTCCCAAAGTGTTGGGATTACAGGTCTGAGCTATCATGCCCAGCCAGAATTCTGCATTGTCAACCTGCCTAATTAATTCCTTTTGAGTTTTTTCAGAAAACTTATTTTCTTATTCTTTTCCTACTCCTATGTATATAGTAACCATTAGTTTTAATGAGATAAACAGGAATGTGGTTGCATATGCATTAAAAAGATTAAAAAGGATTACGTGCCAGTAGTAGAAATGTTTTATTATATACAGAAGAAGCAATTTGATCTTAGTAACATTTATGAGATTTCTAGACTTAGGATGGCAGCTATCATTTTGTATGAAATGAATTGAGGGGAATCACCTGAGCCTGGGAATGGAGGCTGCAGTGAGCTGTGATTGAGCCACTACACTCCAGCCTGGGCAACAGGATTGAGACGCTCTCTCAAATAAAACAAAATAAAACAAAAAACAAATATATTGAGCCCTTTTGCACATACTTTCTGTGGGGCAGGAGTGTTGTTGCACAGGCATGTTCTGTAATTGTCGACTTGATCTAATGGGTATTTCAAAAAAAAGGACTTAGATATTTTAATTAATATTTACTTGTTAATCTAATATTGACAGAATTTCAGAGCATCAAGGAGCAAAATTTACGGTTGAATTTTGAGTGCGATGAATCTCTTACTAGTCATGTAATAAATCTGTGTTAGATCCTGTGTTACATACATCCCAAAGGGTACTTGCTGGTTACAGATTTAGTATTTGTAGCTGGTACGATGGGTCACAGCATCATTCAGATACTGTATCTCATTTGTTAACTGTGTGTCTCTAAAATTTTTTTTACCATTTTAAGCTCTTAGGTAGAATTTGGTCATACCTCACTTTGCCTCTGTTTATAAAGTATAATACTGCATATTCAGATATGTCTAAGTATCTATATCTAAAGAAGTATTTTAAAGAGTAGCTTACATTTTTGGCTTTTGTAAACTATTCTATATATAACCTATTAATGCAGTTTTATTGTAATCATATGTTACTTTGGTACATTTAATCAGTGTAAAAATTTTTTTTGTAGAAAAAGATTTAGGAGCAGAATTTTTGCATTTAATTCCATAGCTAATCAGTGTTTTTTGAAATCTGTATTCTTCAGCCACCTTGCTGGTTTTACCAGTAAAACATTGTATTTTGTTTCTTTCTTTTTGTTTTTGAGACAGGGTCTTGCTCTGTCACCCAGGCTAGAGTGCAGTAGTGTGATCTTGGCTCACTGCAGCCTCAACTTCTTGAACTCAAGTGATCCTCCCACCTCAGCCTCCTGAGTACCTGGGATTAGGGGCTCACGCCACCATGCCGGACTAATTTTTGTGCTTTTTCTAGAGACAGGGTTTTGCCATGTCTCAAATTCCTGAACTCAAACAATCCACCCACCTTGGCCTCCCAAAGTGCCGGGATTACAGGTGTGATCCACCATTCCTTGCCTTGTTTCCTGATTTTAGAAATTGAATATTATGTATGACAAAATTAAATAGAACTAATCATAAGTAATTCTTCTTTCAAAAACTTGGGTTATTTGCCCATTTCTTTTGTGCTATTTCTTTTTTTCCCCCTTGATGGAGTTTTGCCCTTGTTGCCCAGGCTGGAGTACAATGGTGCGATCTCGCTCACTGCAACCTCCGGCTCCCAGGTTCAAGTGATTCTTGCGATTCTCCTACCTCAGCCTCCTAAGTAGCTGGAATTACAGGCATGTACCACCATGCCTGGCTAATTTTGTATTTTTAGTAGAGACGGGGTTTCTCCATGTTGATCAGGCTGGTATTGAACTCCTGACCTCAAGTGATCCACCGGCCTCGGCCTCCTAAAGTGCTGGGATTACAGGCGTGAGCCACCGCACCCAGCCTTTTGTGCTGTTTCAATTAAAGCCATTTTTCAGTATTGCAGGTTTAATGAAAATACTAAAATATTCCAATCACAGATACTTATTGCTTATGAATTATCAATTCATAAACTGTGTCTTAGGACATTTAACTACTCAACAAAATGAACTAAGTGGGTTCCTGTGACTTTTATCTTCAAAGTTAATAATCTTGTGAAACATTACAAATACAGTAGAGAAATCTTTAAGTAAATAAGACTTCGTACCCTATAACTGTGTTTATGAAAAAGTCACGTAACTGTTTATAACTGCAATCTTGCTTCAAAATGAAAAACAACTTCTGTTTGTCTTGTTCAAGTGCTGTGCCTTCACTGTCTCTTTTAGAAGTGTATACTTCCTATTTCAGAGGAAATAACAGGTTATCACATAGAAACCACAGTTTCTTCTTCATATACTTATTTATCTCTATTAAAATCATATTTAGTTCCTTTAATTATTTTGGCTTAACTACTTGTAACTAAAAATGATAGTAATTACTAGCTATTATTAAGTACTTACTGTATTTCAGGCGCTACTCTTATTTTCTTCCCTCTCTCCCTCCCTTCTTTCTTTTCTTTCATTTTCTCTTTCCTTTCTTTTCTTTCTTTCTTGACAGAGTCTCACTCTGTCGCTCAGGCTGGAGTGCAGTAGCACGATCTTGGCTCACTGCAACCTCCGCCTCCTGGGTTCAAGCAATTCTCCTGCCTCAGCCTCCCAAGTAGCTGGGATTACAGGCCCATGCCACCACATCTGGCTAATTTTTGTATTTTTTAATAGGACGGGGTTTCACCATGTTGGCCAGGCTGGTCTTGAAATCCTGAAATCAGGTGATCCACCCTCCTCAGCCTCCCGAAGTGCTGGGATTACAGGCATGAGCCACTGTGCCTGACCTTTTGTGTTTTCTATATATTGATTAATATATTTAATTCCCTCAACAGCTCTTTGAGGTAAGCACAGTCACTGTGTCCTTTTTACATATGAGGAAACTGAGATCTAGGCAGTCAAGTAACTTCAGGGTTACACAGCAAATAAATACCAAATCATGGATTTGAACCCAGCCAATCTTACTCTGGAGCCTTTCTCTTAACTGCCATGTTGTACTCCAGTTCCAACCTGAGTTGTGCTTTCTTGCCTTTGCTCCTGCTTTTCTCTTTTGTCTACTCCCAACCAGCTGAAATGCTTCTATGCTAGGCCATTTTAAAGGCTGTAGACTATAGGCAAATTAAATAGTTAAAATCTAGGAAGTCTAATCTCTGCCTAATACTTACTTTGTGACATTGGGCTTGTTACTTTTTGCATCTTTAAAATGAGGCCTATTTATACCCAATAGAATTTTCTTCTTGTTTTTAGACAGAGTCTTGCTGTGCCATCCAGGATGGAGTGCAGTGGCGCAGTCATGGCTCATTGTAGCCTTGAACTCTTGGGCTCAGTCTGTTTGCTACCTCAGCCTCCCAAGTAGCTGCAACTACAGGCATGCACCACCACACCTGTCTAATAGAATTTTTTTTTTTTTTTTTTTTTTTTGAGACTGGGTCTCGCTTTTGCCCAGACTGGAGTGCAGTGGCCTGATCTTGGCTCACTGCAATCTCTACCTGTCAGGCTCAAGGGATTCTCCTGTCTCAGCCTACTGAGTAGCTGGGATTACAGGTGCACGCCACTACCGCCCGGCTAATTTTTGTATTTCTAGTAGAGACGGGGTTTCACCATGTTGGTCAGGCTGGTCTTGAACTCCTGACCTTAAATAATCCACCTGCTTCAGCCTCCCAAAGTGTTGGAATTACAGGTGTGAGCCTCTGCGCCCGACCAATAGAATTATTTTATAATGATTACATAGGTTGTATAACAGATGTAGCATTGTACCTGACACATGATAAACTTTGTGAGGGTCTTTGGTTAGTTGTTTTATTGGTAAGTCATCCATAAAAGATACCCTCCCCATGTAATCAGTGTGCTACTTGTTCAGAGTGGGTCCATAAGGCTTACTTAGGGTATGTTGTTTGTGTTTAAGAACCATTTTTAAATGTGTATTTTGTAATTTTGGGATACAGATGCTTACCAGAGGATTTCTGTCTTCATTGTGTTTCAGTGACATTGAAGTGTAAGTCATAATGGAGATTTTATGATGCCTGAAAAGCTTACTGTAGAGTGTATCATACGGCTTACTTAATTTATTTTCTTTATTTTTTTTTCCCAGGAAATTTGGTGAGCGGCCTCCACCTAAACGACTTACTAGGTGAGCATTATATTAGTCAGCTTTTTACACACACATTTTATGAAAGTATGGATCCTGTTGTTTTAGAAATTATATTATGTACTCTTGAAGTCATTCAAATATTACTATCTAGAGTATAAACTTATTCTCATCTTCCCTTTCCCTCCTTTCTCCTCCCTTCCCCACCAAAAACATGAATAAAAGCATATAATTGAAAAGGGAAAATGAAACCTGAGAATTAGTCTTGAGTCTCATGTAGTGAATACAACATGGATGGCAGGGTAGATGGAGATAGCTTCTGTGTCTCGCTATGGTTAGCCCATCACAATTTGTTGATTTCAGGTGAAATTTGAAAGTAAATACTTTTAGGAAAGAATTTTAAGGAAAACAAAATTTTTACCCATTTTAAGAAAACACAAGTTTTATCAATTCTTGAGTATAAAAGTTGTACAGTATACATTTTAATTATGAATGTTAAAAATATTAGTCTTAAATGATTTTAAAAATTTCCAGCAGCCAGAGTTGTAAAATAAAGAGACCTAGTTCTATAGCCATGTCCTGTAGTCAGTACAAACCTCGCATCATTAGCAGTTTATTTTTGGTGTCTTTGAAGCAAATTGTATGTATATATGTATATGCCTGTCCTTTTCCTTTATAAACTTCACTGAGATCACACTTTATCATTGTTCTACACCTTTTAACGCCACTTAACAGTACATCTTCTACCTTGATATTTCCCTTTGATGGCTCCATGGTTTTTCATTGTTTTCATACAATTTTTTGATTTAATATTTCACATTGATGACCATTTAGGTTATTTCCAAATTATCGCTATTATTTTAAAAAGCTGTTACACTTAAAGAATGATGGCGACCTGTAGAAGGATACAAAGGACAGTTTGAAGGGGAAATCTGTGACACTTTGATCAAGATAAATAATGATAGTAATGGATTAAAACCCATGTAATAAAACAACAGCTTAGAAGTCTATACTGAGATAATTAATCTCAGGATAAATATTATTTATTTGTATAAATAAAAATTATTTGTAATCAATAAATAGGGTAAAGAGGATAGCTTTTCCTTACAGAAGCACGTTGCCTAATAAATGTAAAAGGAATGTAAGGTTTTGACAACCTCAGTAGACAAAAATCATTAGTGGATGCTTCCACGACTGGATTAATGTTTGATGATAAACACAATATTTACAGTCTCAAAGTATATCCTCACAAAATATGTATTTAATGATAATAGAGAAAAGTAATAACATGACAGTGGAGAACCCTGTCAGACATCATCTTAATTATGTAAATTATTATCACCAGTAATGGACAAATAGATACCATGTGCATCGCAAGAAAAACACATGATCACTTTTGTGGTATTCTTGCCAAAAATGCATAAGCTAAATCTAACAATAAGGAAACGTCAGACAGAAATAAATTGAGGGACATTCTAGAAAATAAATTGTTTATATATGCTTCCTAAATTTTAAGGTTATAAAATACAGAAGATTGAGAAACTCCTCTAGATTAAAGGAGACCAAAGACACAGAGCTATAGTTATCATGAACCAGGAAAAAAATTTTTTCTTTTGCTGTAAAGCTGGAGTTGCCAAATGTTTTCTGTAATGGATCAGATAATAAGCATGTTAAGTTTAGAGGGCCTCACTAAGTGTGTTAGGACTTCTGGACTCTGTCCTTGTGTCCCCAAATCAGCCATAGAAAGTTTCTAAAAGAATCGCATATCTGTGTTCCAGTACAACTTTATTTACAAAAACTGGTGGCCCTCCTGATTTGGCCTGAGGACAGTGGTAGTCTCTCAGAATACCTACTCCACCCACAAGGGGTCCCCCATACAGGATTTCTGGGGACAGCTGGCAAAATTTGAATAAAATCTGTAGATTAGGTATTAATATTGAATCAGTGATAATTGTATGAAAGAATGTACTTGTTAAGAAATAAATGCTGAAATATTGTGGGTAAAGTAGTACTATATCCGCAGTGTGCTCTTAAATGATTTAAACAACATAATATGCAAATAAGGTGTAAAATGTTAGCCTTATGGAGGTCTGAGTGAAAGGAGACTAGGAATTCTTTGTACTACTTGTACTGCTTTTACAGAATTTCTGTAATCTCAGTATTATTTTGAAATTTAAAGTATTTTTTTGAAAAAGCGTTACATAAATATTCTAGGTTCAGTGAACTGGGAAAATATAGCTTGTCTCACAGGGCATGTAAATATATTTTTAATTACTTGTTTATATATATATTATATATATAAAATCTGTTGAGTAAATTCTGGTAAGTGGAATTGCTATATTCATATGTGTAAGCATTTTGAAATTTAAAATCTAACATTTTTATTTCATTACCAGCAGCAGTTAGAGTGACTGCTAATGATATATTTTGATGAGTAAGTTAGTTAATGTAAAATAACATTCTCTAAAATTAACAATCAGTACAGTAATAAACTTCATGAGGAAATTTGCCTTTCTTTCCCTAAATATATGCAGTAACTCCCATTTACTTTATCATTATTTTCCATTGTTTGCCTTTAAACAGTTTCCCCTCTTTGGAAAACTTTAGTAGCTTTTAAGACTTTTGCCTCTCTCCAAGGTAGAGTAACATGGGGTAGAATTACTCTCTGGCTTGGAACAAAACCTGTGCAAAATATGTAAAACAACAGTTTTCCAGATATTAGAACCAGACATGGAAGGATAAGTGATTCCTGAGGAACTGGGAGTCCACAGAGGGCAAGACAGTAGGGGCTGCAAGAGTGGAGAGAAATGAACTGTACAAAGAGTTCCAGAGATCTGCAGAGGTTTCCTTTCAGTCTTCAGCTGAATATTGATCAGCATGCTTGTGTAAGGAAACTACTCCGTGGTGGGGACTAGGGGGAAACCAACCGAAAAAATTTAGGGGGAACAATTTCTAAAGTTCACTTAGGGCTATGAATTATGCCTGTTAACAGTAGCCAGAGTGGAAAATCTCATAATTTATAGGGCATTCACTAGAGTGCTTAGAAGGGTTTTGTTTTAGTAGTAATATAAAAATTGGGTCCAGACTAAAGATGCTCTGTTTTCACCTGGCAAACTTAAAGAAGGATTGAAAGGATCAAACTTAACTGTGTACCAGAACAAAGCTCAAGACCATAGGAATAGAAAAATATCCAGCACTCAGAAGGGCAAAATCGAAATATGCCGGTCTTACAAAGGAACAAGAAAATACCCATAACACGAAAAAAATCAGTGAATCAAAACCAACCCACAAATGACATGGGTGATAGAATTATTAGATAAGAACATTAAAATAGTAATTTTTTTGTTTCTTGTAGAGACAGGGTCTCACTATGTTGCCCAGGCTCGTCTTGAACTCTTAGCTTCAGACAGTCCTTCTGCCTTGGTCTCCCAAAGCGCTGGGATTATGGGTGTGATCCATGGTGCCCAGCCTAAAACAGTTATTATATTTGTGTTCTATATGCCCAAGATGCCAAGATCAAGAGCTGGGAAAATTTTTCTTTAAAGACTCAGATGGTATATAATTTAGGCTTTGTTGCCCATACAATCTCAATCATACTACTCATCTCTGTTGTAGTACAAAAGCAGCAGTAGACAATGTGTAAACAATTAAGAGTGTCTGTACAATGAAGTATAGCTTTATTTGTAAAATAGTTGGTAGATAGGATTTGGCCTGCAGGCTATAATTAGTAGATACCTGAGCTAGAGGAAAGTTTAATAGAGACATAGAAGATGACACACACACACACACACACACACACACACACACACTCACTCACTCTCTCTCTCTGTCTCTCTCTCTCACTCATTCAAATCTCTAAAGATGAAAACTACAACATTTAAGGTGGAAAAATGTACTTAAGATTAATTTCAGAATGAACAAAGAGTAGGTTAATAAACATAAAGATACAGCAACAGATGAAGCACGAAAGAAAAAGTCTGAAAAAAAGTGGTGAGCATTAGTGAGCCATGGTTTATTGTCAAGTGGCCTAATATATATGTGGTTAGTCATTGAAAGGAGAGTATGATTAAAACAATGTATGAAGAAATAATGGCAAAAATGTTCTAACTGGGAAATTAGTGAAAATTGTAAAACCACAGATTTAAGCTAGGTGCTGTGGTTCATGCCTGTAATCCCAGCACTTTGGGAGGCTGAGGTGGACAGATTGCTTGAGCTCAGGAGTTCAGGATCAGCATGGGCAACATGATGAAACCCTGTCTCTATCAAAAAGTTTTTTTAAAAAGTTAGCTAGGCGTTGTAGCACATGCCTGTAGTCTCAGCTACTTGGGAGACTGAGGTGGGAGGATCACTTGAACCCAGGAGGCAGAGGTTGCAGTGGGCCGAGATCACACCACTGCACTCCAGCTGGGTGACAGAGTAAAAAAAAAAAAAAAAAAAAAAAAATCAGTTAATCCTGAGTACAAAAACTACCCCAGAAGCACTCTAATCAAATTGATTAAAGTCAGTGATAAAGAAAAAAACAAACAACAGAAAACAAAAGACAAATTATGCACAGAGGAACAAAGAGAGGAAGACAGCTGGTTTTTCATCTGAAACCTTGTTATGGATAAGACAGAGCAATGCTTTGAAGTACTCAAGGGAGACCTATACTTGTCAACCTAGAATTCTACACCCAGTAGATATAGACCTTTTTAGGCGTATTAAAAATTGAAAGTATTTATTGCAAATAGGCCTTAGCTACAGTGTTAAAGAAATTCTCCAAGCAGAAGGACAATCATACTAGATAGAAAATCCGATTCTGTACGAATTACTAGTATCAAGAACAAGAAGGGTGACATCACTACAGAATCACAGATATTTGAAGGATAATAAGCAAATATAATTAACTTTTTGCCAGTAATACTCAACTTTTGAAGAAATGCACAAATTTCTTGAAATTAACAAACTACCAAAGCTTACTCAAGAAACAGGTAACCTAAATAGTCCTATATCTTAGGAAATTGAACTTATAAACCTCCTGACAAAGAAAACTGTAGGCCCAGATGGCTTCACTGTTGAATTCTATATATTTAAGAAAAAAAATTATCTTAGTTCTATACATACTCTTTCAGAAAATTGGAGAGCAGGACATACTTCTCAGTTCATTCTGTGAGCATAGCATTACCCTGTTGTGAAAAGCAGGCAAGAAAATGAAATTACAGACCAATATCCCTTGTGAACATAGATATAAAAAGTCTTAACAAATTTTCAGATGGAATCCAACAGTATATTAATGGGATGATATGTCATGACCTAGTGAGCTTTCTCTCGGGAATGGAAAACAGTTCATGTAATTCAGTGTATTAATAGAACAAAAGAGGAAAATCATGGTTATCTTAGGGGATTTAGAAAAAGCTTTTGACATCCATTCTTAATAGAAATTCTCAGCAAACTTGGAGTAAAAGAGAATTTCCTCATTGTAGGGTGCCTATGAAAAACAGCATTTTACAACGTGCTGATGATGAAACACTGAATGCTTTTCCTCTACTAAACACTGAATGTTTCCTCAGGAACAATACAGGATGTCTGCTTTCACTGCTTCCATTTAACATTGTATTTGAGGTTCTAACTGGTACAATAAGGCCAGAAAAAGAAATGAAAGACACCTAGATGGGAAAGAAAGAAGTGAAACTGTCTTTATTTGCAGATATCATGATCATCTATATAGAAAATACTGCAGTATCTTGCTACTAGAACTAATGAATGAATTTAGCAGGGTAGTAGGATACATGATTAACATACGCAACTAAATTGTATTTCTATGTACCAATGAGCAATGGGAAATTGAAATTGGAAAGCAATACAGTTTATACACTAGTATAAAAATATATGTAATTCCTCAAAAATATGACAGAAGGTGCAAAATCTCTACACGGAAGACTACCAAACACTACTGGGAGAACTTGAAGTTCTAATTAAATGTTCTTTAGGTAGTAGACTTAATATTGTTGACATGGGCTGGGTGTGATGGCTCACACCTGTAATCCCAACACATTGAAAGGCGGAGGTGTGAGGATCACTTAAGGCCGGGAGTTTGAAACCAGCTTGGGCAACAAAGGAGACCTTATCTCTACAAATAATAAAAAAAATTAGCTGGGCATGGTGGCACAGGCCTGTGGTCCAAGCTTCATTGGGAGGCTGAGGCAGGAGGACTGCCTGAGCCCAGGAGGTTCAGGCTGCAGTGATCCATGTTTGCGCCACTGCATTCCAACCTAGATGGTAGAGCAAGACCCTGTCTCAAACAAATATATATAGTTAAAATGTCGGTTCTTCTCAAATTGATTCTGTGGATTCAACACAATCGAGTCAAAATCTCAGGAGGCTTTTTTTGTAATAGTTGACAAGCTGTTTCTAAAATTTATATAGAAATGCAAACAATCTTGAAAAAGAGCAAAAAGAACTTATACTGCCTGGTTTCAAAACTTATTATAAAGCTATGGTAATTTAAAGTATTGTATTGGCATAAAGATAGCTAAGTAGACCATTGTGTTAGTGGCCAGAAATAGTTATTCAGATATGGTCAGTTGCTTTCCAGTCAAGGTGCAAAGGCAATTTAGCTAGATTTTTAAAATGATAGTCTTTCTAATAGTTGATTGTGGAACAGTTGGATATCCATTGCTCCTTTAACCCCCTCCCACACACACAAAGTAACTACAGTCTGTACACAGTACCATATTTAAAAAATAGCTCAATGTAGACCTAAATATAAAACTTTAAAGTATACAGCTTTTAGAAGAAAACATAGGAGAAAATATTGTTTATTAGGCAAACATTTCTTAGATACTAAAAACACAATCTGTGGAAGAAATTAATAAATTTTACTTCATCAAAATAAAGAATAAATATTAAAAGACTCTGGAAAGTAAATAATAAGGAAATAATCAATTTTTAGAGGGCGGAAATGATCTGAATAGATACTAATCCAAAGAATGTGTGAATATGACAAATACCCATTAAGGAAGGGCAAATTAAGACTACAGTGAGTGTGTTAGTCCCATTGGTTTGCTGTAACAGTGTACCATTAACTGGGTAGCTTATAAACCACAAATTTATTTCTTATAGTTCTGGAGGCTGGGAAGTCTAAGATCAAGACACCAGTGTGTTTCATGTCTGTTGGGAGATGCTTCCTGGTTGATAGATGGCCGTCTTTTATGTGTGCTCACGTGGTAGGAGGGACAAGGGCACTGATCCTATTCTCGGAGGCTCCATCCTCATGACCTCATTACCTCCCAGATGCCCCATCTCCTACTACCATGGCATTCCTGATTAGGTTTCAGCATAAGAATTTTGGAGGATAGGAATTTCTAGCAGTTAGATACTATTAATATTATATAGCTGTTGAAATGTCTGAAATTTAAAGGCATCATCATGTGGAACAGCTAGTACTTTTATACATTGGCAGTGAGTATATAAAGTGGTACAATAATTTTGGAAAATAATTTAACACTTTCTTAAAATGTTAAACCTCTACCATATGGCCCAGTCATTCCATTCCTACATATTTAACCAAGGAAAATGAAAACATCTGAATACAAAGGCCTGAACACAAATGTTCATATTAGCTTTATTATAATAGTCACACAGACATAACCCCAATATCCAGCAACAGGTGAGTGGATCAACAAATTGTAGTGAGTTCTACAACGAATTTCTATTAAGCAGTAAAAAAGAATGAGCTTGATACATGCAACAACATAGATGGATCTTAAAATAATTATACTCAATTTTCTAAATGTATTTTTCTAAATGTATCATAAGATAAAAGAATATATACTGCATGAGTCTACTTACCTAAAATTACAGAAAATGAAAACTGATCTGTAGTGACAAAAAGTAGATCCATGGTTTCCTGGGGCAAGGGAGACAGGAAAGAAAGATTACAAAGAGGCAGAAAGGAAACTCAGAATTGTGAATATCTTTATTTTGATTTTGGTGATGGTGTATGTACATATGCCAAAACTTGTCACACTGCACACTTTAAAATAAATGTATATTATTGGATTTCAACTAAATCCCAATAAAGCTGTTAAAAACTTAGAAGATTTTACACTTTAAAAATATCTAAAAAGGATTAGTATATCTTCTTGGGAAAATTCAGGTACTTTTTTTGTTTGTTTGTTTTTCTGTTTTTTTTTTTTTTTTTTTTTTTTGAGACAGAGTCTTGCTCTGTTGCCCAGGCTACAGTACAGGTACCTGCCACCATGCCTGACTAATTTTTAATTTTTAGTAGAGATGTATTTTCACCATGTTGGTCAGGCTGGTCTCAAACTCCTGACCTCAAGTGATTCGCCTGCCTTGGCGTCCCAAAGTGCTGGGATTACAGGTGTGAGCCACCATGCCTGGCTTCAGGTAAGTTTTATTTCTTTTTAAATCTCTGAAAGAGAGCAGACTACAGATTTATATTGTTTATTATTGAAGCTAAAATAAGGCAAATTTAGCAAAAAGTTTGTATAACAGCAAATGGAAATGTGAAATCAATGACCAAATCTGTGATAGAAGTTTATTTTATGAAGCACAAACTTGGAAATCAGAAATTTCCCTTCTGATAGATAATATGTTACAAGTTTAAGTGCCATCTGGCCTTTTTTTTTTTTTTTTTGAAAGAGAGAGAGACAAAATCTGGCTTTATCGCCCAGGCTTGAGTGCAGTGGTATAATCTTGGCTCACTGCACCCTCTGCATCCTGGGTTCAAGCCAGCATCCCACCTCAGCCTCCTGAGGAGCCAGGACTACAGGTGCACACAACCATGCCCGTCTAATTTTTATATTCTTTGTAGAGACAAGGTTTCCCTATGTTGCCCAGGCTAGTGTTGAACGAAGCTCCAGTGATCCCTCTGCCTCGGCCTCCCAAAGTCTGGGATTACAGATGAGAGCTACCGCACCCGGCCTTGAGAATACTTTTTAAAATAGTTTTCTCTCCATTTTTCCTTTAAAGAATATTCAAGTTAAGAAAATTTCAGTGTCTTTTATTTTATTTGATGAAAAATATTTTCAACATTTTCTCTCTCCATTGAGGTGTAGAGAGTTTAAAATTGGGCAGATTTTATTCCTTAAAAAAAATCTTTGAAACCTATTACACACTATTCTTACTCCCATTTTCCCAATTAAGCAATATTGAAAAAGCATCCTGTTCCAAGGTCATCTTTTAGATAGTGTTCTAAACATAGTTCTGCTGACACAGAGTTTAAACTTTTGATTAAGGCTAGTTAATATTATATACTATTCAGTGTTACTATGGATTCACTTTTTTAAAAAAAGTTACATTCTTTTAGGATATATATGATAGGAATTGAGTGTTGACTTTTAAGGGCATCTCAATCTCTTGAAGTACTCTCTTTAATGTGGCCCACAGGTATAACTTGACTGCCAGTTTAAAAACAACAACAACAACAAAAAACCCAAATAGAATAATTAGATGTTATACTAATGCATAGAACAATAATTCTTGTATTGTTAAAGCTTTTAGAGCCTCAAATCATTTTGTCATTTACAGCCCGAAAATCTTAGTTGCAGTGCGGTTAAGCATTGGTCTTCAGGAGTGCTTAGTGTGTTGTGTTGAGGTGCCTGTTCCTTAGATACGGGTAGGCCTCAACTCTGAAGTGCTTTTTTTAAAAAGAGATATTACTCAGCTTAATACTCTGTTGTACTATGTGACTCTGTTCTGTTGTTAATAACCAAAAGGTTAGACTGGAATCCTGAAGACTTCTAAAGAAGGTAATCTTAACCTTCTTCTCTCCTACAACACTCCAGACTAGTAGCCATTAACTCATGCTTTTGCTTGAATTTGTTTAATGTCATGAGGTTTTCTTCATAAACATTTACCATTTCTTCAAGGTTTGTTGTAATTGTTCTAACTATTTTGTAGTGTTCTCTCACTCAGAATACCTTTCTCTGTCACTTGGCCTAATACTTTTTGCAAAGCCCATCTTCTGTTGGTCTCCCTGCTGTAGCTCTCTGTTCTTACATATACCTGCATTGTCGCCATGGTCTTACATGGAAACAATTAGTTTCTGAAATTCTATTGGGCTTGCTTTGGAGGTTGCCTCAGAGTAAGGTGAAGGTTAAGAACTAAGCTTCAGGCCAGGCATGGTGGCTCAGACCTATATTCCCAGCATTTTGGGAGGCCAAGGCAGAAGGATTGCTTGAGCCCAGGAGTTTGAGACTAGCCTGGGCAGCAGAGGGAAAATTACAAAATATTAAAGAATTAGCTGGATGTGGTGGTGCACACCTGTGGTCCCAGCTACTTGGAAGGCTAAGGTAGGGTGATCCCTCTAGCCAGGGAAATTGAGGCTGCAGTGAGCCGTGATTATGCCACTGTACTCCAGTTTGGGTTACAAAGTGAGAACCTGCTTCAAGAAGACAAAAAAAAAAATTTGCTTTATATCTATTGTCCAAGTTGACATGGATACTATGGTTTGGATATTTGGACTCTCTAAATAGCATGTTGAAATTTAGTCCCAAATGTTTAAGGTGGGGTATAATGGGAAGTGTGAGTCTGGTACCTTCCCTTTCTTCCTTCCTTTGTTGCCGTGTGATCTCTGCATGCTAGACCCCCATTAGCCAGGAGTGGAAGCAGCTCGAGCCTTTCACCAGATGCCCAGTCTTCCAGTGCGCAGAACTGTGAGCCCAGTAAACCTCTTTCTAAAATAAATTACCCATAGCAATTGTGTTGCTATTATTTTATAGCAACACAAATGGACTAAGATGATTATATATTCATATTTGTATACTAACTTAGGGATCGCATTGTCTTTGAGAAAACTCCTGTTTTTTTTTCTTTTTGTATCTCTTCTCTTCCCTATTCATAGCATGTAATTTTTAGAAGCATTTTACCAGTGCCTAATGAGAAACTCTTAAAACAATGTACTTTCTTTGTCTACTCTGGATTATGGTTAAAGTTTGTTTTCTGTGCCTATTACTCTTTATGATTCATCTCCTCATTTTGAGACGGGAGAGCCATCCATTCTTAATTGTTAACTTTGTCATATTAATATGTTTTGGCCCTTTTCTGGTAGACAGAGGTTTCTTTGCATGACGGGGTGCAATATTCATGTTTCAACCTAGTCATGTATTATTTTATTTCATCATAAGACCCCTATGAGTAACAAACATCATGTAAAGTAGATAAATGTAAAATTAATTTAAATTGATACTTAAATTAAACCCTAAAGTTGATCTGCTACATGAGTAGTAATATATGACCTTTGCTGTATGTAGTTGTTAGTTAACTTATCAGTCCATATGTGGGTAAATAATTTATATTAAAAAGTGGTTGCAAATGAGATTCAACTTTACTTAGACCAATCACATGTTTGTAGGGTATCTTGAGGGAATAAGAGAATGGAGTAGAGTAGGAAGGGACTCTGTGGTCTGATCCCTGGGATTCGAAGAGTCAAGTTTGCATCAACCAGGATTAGAAATAGAACCAAGGGTGGTGAACGTGCTGTTGATTGTCATCACCTTGTGCTGTTTTATGTTCTCAAATTCCTCTAGTTCCATATTTTTCTCAACATAAGATGTAAAGCCTTAAGTAGCAAAATGGCTTATTTGTACAATAACCTTTTAGGCTTATTGTACAAATGTGATGTATTACAGATGTGTTGATGACCCATTGCTCTCAGTGTCACAGCCTATGCCTGTTTGGGAGTAGGGAGCGGGGAGGGGAAAACCGACAGTTGGTCAGAATTTGAAAGGATGTGTCTCATAGCTATGTGACAGGATTCAAAGCAATTTACTTATTTATCTGCAAAAAACTTTGTGGAATTTTGAGACATTTTTACTTTTATCATAAAAGAGAGGATTGAAGTGAGATTTGCAGGTGTTGCCCTCAGAACAGGACCTGTACTGTTTGGCTTTGGTCACTGGTACATGTAGACTCATAGTATAGCAGCCTCAATGTTTTGTTGTATTACAAGGGCACCAGGACTTTGTTGACTATTGATGGTATCCCTAGATTGTCATCTTAAAAACTGGCCCTCAGGCAAACAGTAGTTCTCAGAAAGCTTCCTTGGGGGAAAACAAGGAGATCTTAATCTGGCCTAAAGGCTTGGAAAATGAAGCCTACAAATATCCTCCTCTTGAAGATTTGTTTAAGGCTCAGAGTAGTCCTGTCATTAATTGGTTTCACTTTTTCTGATTTCATTGAAGCATCTTTGATTGAGACAGGCTCCTTTGTAAACCATAACTATTGTGGAGTTCACTTTGAGAAAAAGTGTCTGAGACAGTGTGAAAGGCGAGACTGCCAGAATCTGACAAAAATAGGGCAGTTCTTTCAGGTTTTGTAGGGGTGCATATAAATCCGGATGCCTTTTGGCAGCAGCCCGAAGTAGACGTGAGAAGTCGAGCTGAGCTTTCTGAACTGTCAGTTGTCTGTAAGTCCAGTTTTGAGGAAGAGTTTTATTTTAAAAAAAAAAAACTTGATTGAATGTCAGCCATGTAATATACTGAATTGATTTAATAATTAGAATGTCTGTTTTACAACTTTTCTTTAAAAACTTTTACTTTTAAAAATTGTCTGCAGGGATCAGCAAGCATTTTCTGTAGCATCAAATAGTATATATTTTAGGCTTTGAGGGCCACATACTGTCTCTGTTGGATATTATTAGTCTCTGTTCTATAACTCTTTAAAAATGTAAAAGGCATGCTTAGCTCCTAGGGAGTACAAAAACAGGCTGCTTCGTGATTTGATGACCGTGGCCTGTAGTGTTTCTCAGTTTGGTCTTCAGCTCTCTAAAATGTTTTACATGTGTGATATTGTGTGTGTGTGATTACTTTGAAAATTCTTGATACAACAAAAGTAAATTACTAAAAGAGTTCATTTTGGAACTTTTATTATTTGAATTTTACAAGTGACAGTAATCCAATTTGAGAAATGCAGAGAGTGAGCCTGAAGGTAAGGATGACTGGACCTCCCGTCTTTGTGGTGGTTTTCTCCCATTCCCTCTCCCCCACACTCACGCCACTCACCCCTTCGACCAATCACAGAGGTGTGTAGGAGTGCTTGGAGAAAGTAAGGAAGTCTGTTTTCAGAAGAATGGCAGTTAGCACCATAAGGACACCGCAGACTCTCACTGCTATAATTTATGTCCTAGAGGGGAAATGTGGTATGTAGTGTTTTCCATATCTTGGACCTCAGAACTCCGTTTTAAGGGATCTTGCCTCCAGGAATTTACTTTGAGAAACGCTAACCTATAGATTAAATGTACACTTTACTATCATGGCATTTAAGGCTTGAGCCGATCTTACCCCACTCTGTTTCCAATCTTGTCTTTCAGAATTCTGTGTGTTATACTTTAGCTACTTAGCAGGTTTATACATACTAGTTTTTGGTTTTGTTTTGTTTTGTTTTTTGTAGTGCATCTTTACATTTTCTTCTTGGCTTTTTTTGTTTTAACAAACTTAGTAATTAAAAACTTCCCTTAGGCCGGGTACCCTGGCTCACGCCTGTAACCCTAGCACTTTGGGAGGCGTAGGCGGGCAGATCATGAAGTCAGGAAATAGAGACATGCTGGCCAACACGGTGAAACCTCGTCTCTACTAAAGATACAAAAAATTAGCTGGATGTGGTGGTGGGCGCCTGTAATCCCAGCTACTCCTGAGGCTGAGGCAGGAGAATCGCTTGAACCTGGGAAGTGGAGGTTGCAGTGAACCGAGATTGCACCATTACACTCCAGCCTGGGCGACAGAGTGAGATTCCGTCTCAAAAAAAAAAAAAAACAACTTTCCTTTATATCCAAAATTTTAAAAATCCTGTAAAGAGACAGACTTTTCTGCCTTATCCTTAGTTATTCCTTAGTTATTCCCTTTTCCTTAGCAGCCAAGAAGCATGACTTATGTTCATCGCACTTCCTTCCCTCACTTTCATTTTGCAGCTGACTGTAGTGGTGTTGCCTCACCACCAGCTCACTGAGAAGATTCTAATTAAGCTGTTTCATTTATGAACTAATTGTCAAATTTATGAAGACTTTCTAATCTTTATCTTCCTTGTTTGTTCTGTAATACTTAATACCATTGCTTATGTTCCCTTAACTGAAGTTCTCTTTTACCTTTACGCTGGGACCAGGTTCTTCTCTTTATTTGCAGACTCCCGTCGCCTCCAATGGCATAACTGGTAAAAGTGGATCCATTGGAAACAGCAGCACATGAGCTTATCTTACCATTCATGGATGTTTCACTTCAGCATTCTCTTTGTGGGGTTTTTTTTGGCATGTAAAAAAAGTTTGAATTTCATAAAGCAAACCACAGTCAAAAAATTGGCACAGGTATTCACAAATTAAACACGTTGAACTAGAATGGCATTTGCCGTAATTTCATGTTAGTAAAATTATTTTTGATAAAAATAAAATCTTTTCAATCATTGGAGCGTCAGTGTTTTGAGTAAGCAGACTCTTTCAGAAGTAGTTGTTCCGTGGTGTTCTTCAAATAGTTTTTTTTTTTTTTTGAGACGGAAGTGTCGCTGTCACCCAGCAGAGCACAGTGGCGCGATCTCGGCCCTCTGCAACCTTCACCTCCCGGGTTCAAGTGATTCTCCTGCCTCAGCCTACCTGAGGAGCTGGGAATACAGGACGTGCCACCATGGCCTTCGAATTTTGTATTTTTTGTAGAGATGAGGTTTCGCTCTGTTGGCCAGGCTGGTCTCAAACTCCTGACTGCAAGTGATTCGCCCACCTCAGCCTCCCAAAGTGCTGGGATTACAGGTGTGAACCAGTGCTCCTGGACTCTTCAAATAGTTTTTAATTGGTTTTCATGTAGAATGAAAATTTTATATAAGGAATCATTAAATGAAATTAGTAAACAACAGACTTCAAAATTTACAACGTGTTTTAAAGTAACTATTCAAAAAATTGAATTTTAACTTTCTCATTAATGTTTTTTAACAGTTCAATAATAAAACATAGTAATTCTATTGGCAAGGATTCTTCAGCACCTGTAATATGTTTTTTCCAATAATAAAATTTTCACTATTTTTTCATTTTGAAAAAAAAAACCTGGATGATTGTGATATCTTACCACTGGAATTTTTGGGGTTTATCCCAATAGTTTTTAACTCATGTGACCACCATCCCACTCCACCCTCTTTCCTGACATTTGGCACCATCTAGAGACACTTTTGCTTGTCACAGTTCAAGGAAGGGTGCTACTGGCACCTGCAGGGTAAAAGCTAGTGATGCTGCTGTAGTCCTACAGTGCACAGCGCAGTCTTCCACAGCAGAAAATGATTTTCCCAGGATGTCAGCAGAGCTGAGATAGAAATCCTATTCACTGACACAGCCTTACTCTATTTGGATGAAAAGCATATGGGCTATTATTTGATGGACTTTACTATTTATTGTATTTCTTTAGAGTATACCGCCTTGTTTTATGGCTCCTTAACGTGCAGAAAGTCAGTGATCAAGCTTTAATTGACAGAGAACATAATTTTTAATGTTTAATATTCTGTTTAATAAAGCGAAGTTTGTTTTTATTGTTGAAAGAATCTATTTGGCAAATTACTCTTACAGGACAACTATTATTCATGATTACCTTGAGGCTCTAGTTACTTTATAGGAATATGTATTCTAAATGTGAAGGAAAACCAGAGCTGTCACCCTGTATTCATCATAAGCACCTTGAGATCTTAGACCTGTGAACAGTTACATCCAGTATTAGAAACCAGCAGAATGCCCAGTGCCAGGAATATAGTAGGCTTTCAATAAATCTTCATTGGGAAGACAGATAAGTGTGCAGTTTACCTAGTGTACTTGCAAAATTTGTGCTTTGCACATTGGGTAAGATGCCTGATCATTCATTCATTCCTAGGTCATTTTTAAGTTTGCTCTCAAAGACTCAGTGGAAGTCCCATTTTCTCTCCCCCTGCCATCTATGTAATTATTAACTATTGAAGATTGAAGTCTTCTTTCTAAGGAAATAATAGTAATAGCTAGAGGTTACTCTGACACTTGCTTTCCAACGGTTTGTGAGACTAACTTACTTTAAAGTGTGTGTGTATGTTTTCCCCCCCACAATATGAGGTATTACTGTCTTTATTTTACAGGCTTAGTGACTGACAAACCCTTACTAACAGACCCTGATCTATTTCACACCAAAGCTGTACTCATAACCGTTAACAGTATAATTTTGTCCTCACAAGCTAGACTACCTAGATTTGAATCCTCGCTCTTCAGTATCATCTTAAAAAAGTTACTTCTACCCAGTTTCTAAAATGTACGTAATAGTATGTTACCCTCAAGGTTGTTGGTTATGTTAATAATTGCTTAGAAGAGTACTGGCAGAGTGATTGCTCAATTTTAGCTCGTTTAATGATTATAATTAAAATCTTCTTTGTAGAAAGGATTTGTGACTGCCTCGGATATTATCAAATACCAAGTTTGTGTCCTGTTTTACCTGAGTTGTCATGAAAGGGATAGAAATGTAAAATAGGGTCTTGTTCTTAAAGACTTTGTAGTCTATTTGGGAAGACAAGAAAAATAAACATGAAACCTGACAATCACAATGAAGTTACTGCTAGATGATGTAATAGAGACCACAAATGCAAATAGAATTTAGTATCGGGAAATACACTTAACAGCTTAAAATTACAAATGTATAACAGCTCTTCAAGTTTTGTGCTGGGAAATTTTGTGCCAGTTTTGTTAGGATATTGGCCTTCTCTTGGTTTTACTTTTGTTTTCTTTTTCTGATTTTTGTTGAGATGGAGTTTCACTTTTGTTGTCCAGCCTGGAGTGCAGTGGCATGATCTCGGCTCACTGCAACCACCGTCTCCCAGGTTCAAGCAATTCTCCTGTCTCAGCCTCCTGAGTAGCTGGGATTACAGGCATGCGCCACCATGCCCAGCTAATTTGGTATTTTTAGCAGAGATGGGGTTTCTTCACGTTGGTCAGGCTGGTCTCAAACTTCTGACCTCAGGTGATCCACCCACCTCAGCCTCCCAAAGTGCTGGGATTACAGGTGTGAGTCACTGTGCCCAGGCTGCTTCTGTTTATTTATTCACCCTGAACTTTATGTTCAGTCACCTGACTTTACAACACCTCACATCCCTCATCATTGTCACGCTCTCCAGGCTGCATCTCTAGTACCCAGCAGTTTTGAGAGCCTGCTCTCCCTGTTCCCTCCCTTGGAATGGTAGTGGGAATTGGCACCATTATTTTTGGATTCCAACATTAGCTGGTCCTTTGATACCAATCTTCAGTCATTTTATTTGTCCATAGTTAGCTTCCTTTTCCATACCTTGGAAGGTATTTCCAGTATTTACTGCTGTTTTCTTATCCATTAGACATCATGATGGCCTCTCATTTTATGAATAAAATAGAGGCTTTCAGACTTAACTCCTGCTTATGTCCTTCCCCCAGCTGGCATCTATTAGACTTCTTGCTGGAATTAAAGTGACCTTGACTTCTGCAACATCTCACCTTTGATGTGTGAGAGCCTATTTATAAGTTTGTCTTGTCTCTCTGCTTTTGAATCCTTTCTCTAGAAATAATAAATAACTAAACAACTAAAAAGTAAAATTAATTACATATTATTTATTTATTTTATTTATTTGTTTTTTTTTGAAATGTAATCTCGCTCTGTCACCAGGCTGGAGTGCAGTGGCATGATCTTAGCTCACTGCAGCCTCTGCCTCCCGGGTTCAAGCAATTCTCCTGCCTCAGTCTGCTAAGTAGCTGGGACTACAGGCATGAGCTGCCACGCCCAGCTAATTTTTGTATTTTTAATAGAGAGGCAGTTTTGCTATGTTGGCGAGGATGATCTTGATCTCCTGACCTCGTGATCTGCCTGTTCTGGCTTCCCAAAGTGCTGGGATTACAGGTGTAAGCCACCATGCCTGGCCTAATTCCGTATTTTTTTAAAAACCTTAATAAGATCTCTCATTGCCTTTAGTTTGGATTGAAAATTCAGTTTCTACAGTATTGATTTTCTGTAATGGGGTTGAGAGAAAATTGATGGGTGATCCTCTCCCAATTCACAAAAGGATGGATTTTTTTTTTTTTTTTTCATTTTGAGTTCTTCTCTGGATCTTTAAAAATTTTACTACATGCTACGACTTTTTTATACTTAAAGGTTTAATCATAATGAATAACCTATGTAACAATACTTCTCCTAAAAGTACTTCCAAGTATTTTCCAGGATTTTTTTTTTTAAGTTTTATTTTAGGTTCAGGGTTACATGTGAAGTTTTGTTACGCAGGTAAACTCATGTCGTGGGGATTTGTTGATTATTTCATCACCCAGGTATTAAGCCCAGTACCCAATAGTTATTTTTTCTGCTCCTCTCTCTCTGCCCACCCTCCACCCTCAAGTAGACTCCAGTGTCTGTCGTTTTCTCTTTATGTTCATAAGTTCTCATCATTTAGTTCCCACTTGTGAGAACATGTGGTATTTGGTTTTCTGTTCCTGCATTAGTTTGCTAAGGAAGATAGCCTCCAGCTTCATTCATGTTCCCACAAAAGACATAATCTCGTTCTTTTTTATGGCTGCATAATATCCCATGGTGTATGTGTACCACACTTTCTGTCATTGATGGGCATTTATGTTGATTCTGTGTCTTTGTTATTGCAAATAGTGCTGCAGTGAACATTTGTGTGCATGTGTCTTTATGGTAGAATGATTTATATTCCTCTGGGTATATAATGGTATTGCTGGGTCGAATGATGGTTCTGTTTTTAGCTCTTTGAGGAATCGCCATACTGCTTTCCACAACAGTTGAACTAATTTACACTACCACCAACAGTGTATAAATATTTCCTTTTCTCCTCAACCTCTCCAGCATCTGCTATTTTTTGACTTTTTAATAATAGCCATTCTGACTGGTGTGAGATGGTGTCTCATTGTGATTTTGATTTGTGTTTCACTAGTGATCAGTGATATTGAGCTTTTTTCATATGCTTGTTGGCCACATGTATGTCTTCTTTTGAAAAAAGTGTTCATATCCTTTGCCTAATTTTTATTGTTTTTTTTTATGAATTTGTTTAAGTTCCTTATAGATGCCGGATATTAAACCTTTATCAGATGCACAGTTTGCACATATTTTCTCCCATTCTCTAGGTTGTCTGTTTTCTTTGTTGATAGTTTCTTTTGCTATGCAGAAATGTATTACCACTTTTATCATCACCTATTATGGGATAATATTTGAAATAGCTTGAACTTTTATACTTGGTATTTAAGTATACAAATGTCAATTTTTAAAGCCTTTCATAGTTTGACTCTATCATTGTCAACCTTATTCACTGCCATGGCTCACCTTATAATCTCACAAAGTTTGTTTCAATTCCTGACTGCCGCTATTCACTGTAAGACCTTGGGCATGACAGTCAGAATGGTGTTAGCAGTACTTACCTTTTCAGATTATGAGGATTAAATAAAATAATGAAGTTAAAGTGCTTTGTTCAGGGCCTGGCACATAGTAAACACTCAAGAAACATTAGCTGCTCTTGTGTTATTGTTGTGGCTGCCTTGCTCCTTAGCCTGAATGTGCAAGTTATTCATGCCTTTGTTCACACTGTTTTCAGGCCCTGGAACACCTTATGCTTTCCTCCTGCCAATTCTTGTGCCTACTTCTCTCTCGGAATTAGGGCTTCTAAAAAACGTTTCCAAGCATGTAGTCCTTTACCATCCACCCCCTGTCTTTACGTAGGCATTCCCTCATTGGTGCTTTTTGTACATATCTCTACTTGGATTATTGCATTTCATTACGATTTGGACTTTGAGTTCCTTTTCAGTGGTAGGGACTAGTTCTCAGTCTATTTATATCCTGGTGTTACTGTCCTGCCCTGCAGCCAACAGGTTTTTTCAGTTGGTAAATATAAATGCTGTCATCTAGGTTATCTCATTAATCCCCTCAGCTACTCTATGAAAGGGAGAGTGTTACTATCTTCAGTTTCCAGTTAAGGAATCAGGCTGGTTGAGGTTAAATGATTTGCCCCACGCTACTTAGTGTGTAAGTGCTGTAAATCTAGAAGTCCTGACATTTAATCATTTATTACTATTGTATAGATATCATCTTATACCTGATATTTGTGTTTATAATATCAAGTTGAATAACATTTAAGTTTGGGATGTGTAAGACAGCCTAAGGAATTGGGATTCTGCTGATTCAGAATCGTTATAGTTTTATCTGTGTAGAGATTGCTTTCTTTTTAACTATAAAAATTGCTTATTTAATATTGCTTAGCAAAACAATTGGGTATATAAATGCGTTTAAGATACTGAACTTTGTTAGAGCATTTGCTCAATAAATATGTAGAGTTGTTTATACTTAAAAGAATTAACATTGTATTTTTTTCAAAATTCTGATTTTTACTGATTTCAATTAGCCTTTATTAAATTTTATTTATTTAATAGTATCTTTGAGATAATTATGTATTTGTATGTGAATGATAGGCCTTTCTTGGTCCTTATAGGATTGTCATTTTAGAATCATTTGGATGGCCTAATGGCTTTGTGTTCAGTGAAAAACATTGCTTCGGATAGCTGGGGTAGGAAACATTATTAAACTACAAAATTACTGCATTTTATTAACTTTATAATATTTTAAAGTCACATTAGCAGTGTATATGTTGATTCTAGTTATTCTGGAAGATGTAATTGTGGTTTGAGTTATATCATAAATTTCAAAGAATGTGAGACAGTTTCTTACTTTTAAAGAACAAGGAATAGAATTGAAAATGAGCAGTATTTATTGTCTTATCATATAATCTTCAGATTTAATTTATGGATTTACTTTGCTTTATTTTTGTTTTTAAGGTTTGCTTATTTTAAAAAATATTCATAAGCATTCTCATTACAGAGCATAGTAATGAAGAAAGATTTCATTAAGAATTTCACCTCTGTAACAGTAATATTTATATTTGATTTTAGGGAAGCTATGCGAAATTATTTAAAAGAGCGAGGGGATCAAACAGTACTTATTCTTCATGCAAAAGTTGCACAGAAGTCATATGGAAATGAAAAAAGGTAAGATTATTGTTTTTCTGATAGTTAATTGTAGTTACCACATGAATTTGCCACTTATGTATTAATATCCATGTCAGAGGTTGGCTTCTATTACTGGGTTCATTTGCTAGTACGAAATAAAAAATAGGGGATTTGTCTCTGGAAGGAGAGAAACAGTGAATTGTGGTATACTTAAGACAGAAGGAGAATTTAATAAAGGTCATCTGGTTAAATCCCTGATCTTACAAAATGAAATAATTCACACATTTTTGGGGGGGCTAGCATAATATTCCCCAACTACTTGTGTCATACGCGTATTCACAAAGAAGCTTTTCTTTTGGTGCAAAATGTAGTTTTTTAAACAAATGTGACCCCAAAAGTACTGTTTTGAAAAGGAACAGGCCAAACATGCTCTTGAGCCTAAAACTCTCTTGAGCTTAGGTTAATTGAGCTATGGAGTGATTATAAAGAAAACTCCTGGCCCTCTCTCTGATCCTATACCTGTCTGGGTTGCTGTTAAGAAAAAGCAGCAAAACTGGGTTCATACTCTCATATTGCCTGAATGTGGACTCAACAGAAATTACCTGTAAAGTAAATTAACCAAAATTAAATTACAAGGTGATTTTTAAAAATTATTTCTCACAGTATTCTATAAATTTCAGCGTTTTTTGTGTGTAATTAGGGACTTTCACACCAAGTTGTTTCTTCCCTTGGTACCTGTAATTTTCTTGTGAATAGTTTCTTGAGTCTCTCTTTTCAAACAGCATTATTTGGTTAAACATTTTATGGAAAAAGCCTGCTTACAGAGAAGAATCAAAGGTTTTTTTAAATTGGGCTAAAAGATACCCACCTGAAGAGAAAGAATGAAAACTTAAGGTTTGGGGTTGAGGAAACCTCAGCTTATGCTTAAGAGAAGGGAAATGTAATATGTATGTGGTTAAATTAACTTATATGCTAAAAGAGAATTAGGAAGTTCCTTGAAGCTGAAAGCTGACTAGATCTGAGCTGAGAAGAAGGTAAATCTTTTTTTTTTTTTTTTTTTTTTTGAGATGGGGTCTCACTGTGTTGCTCCAGCTGGAATGCAGTGGTATGATTTCCGCTCACTGGGCTCAGGTGATCCTCCCACCTCAGCCACCTGAGTAGCTGGGGCTATAGGCACCACTATGCCCGGCTAATTTTTGTATTTTTTATACTGGAGTTTCACTGTGCTGCCCAGGCTGATCTCAAACTCCTGGGCTCAAGTAATCCGCCTGCCTGCCTCTGCCTCCCAAAGGATTAGAGGCATGAGCCACTGTGCTTGGCCAAGAAGGTAATGCTATTTAATTGGTAGTTTTATCCTCAAAGATGAATAAGCGAAAACAGTATTTATTATTCATACTGCCAGGTGTTGTTATTCAGGCTTACTAAATTTCTGATTATTTTATCTTACTTTACTAATAAAAGTAAACACTGATTTAGGGTTAAATATGGGAAGAAGTTGTTATCTGTAGTTTGGGACATGCATACCAAATCAAATTAGTGGTCCTTTTTTTTTCCCCCATGAAATTTATACTAGAAATTCAATATATTTTTCCATTAATGAAATTTTGTGTTTATAGCAAGTTTTCTGCTTTTTAAGCAAAACAGAAAAGGTCAACACCCATCATTATGGAAGAAGAATCTAAAAGGCCAGCTGTGCACCTCATAGTGAATCTTAGGTAGAAACAGTTTCATGTCGGCTCCAATCATGAGCCAGACATTGTTCTAAAAGTGCTTTATAAATATTTTAAAGTTACAATCCTTAGAACAATTTTGTAAAGTAGTCATGTTATGAACCAAATTCTGTGGGCAAAGAATCTAAGATCAGAGACTTTAAATGTGTCCAGGTTGACATTAGTTAGGAATCTGTGGAGCTAGGATTGGAACTCCTGAGGGCCTCATTTCAAATATTTACCCTTTTTGCTACCCTAATTGCCATAGCATTCCATTTGCCTGTGAGTGTTGGTTATCTAGAGCAGGGCTTGAGGAGGAAAAGATCCTTTAACAACATAAACTTTGTAAACTTAACTTTGCCTAGGACTATCCCTTTTACCATTACCTAGCTGAGACTGGGCTACCTCTAACTGAATTATGAATAGATGTATGTTTATCATATAGCTTCAAACTTGGGCAAGCTGCTTTTCTTTCTCTGGATTTTTGAAGATGAATTTTGGTACAATTGAATTCACTTATTCTTTATTTATGATTGGCTATCGTGTGCCAGGTTTTATGCAAAAGGATCTTTACCAGGAGTTTTAAAAGTCACTGTGTCATTTAATAACTGAGGCCCAGTAGAGATAACAAAAGGGGGAAGAGCTATTTAGAAAATTATATTAAAGTCTAGATAAGGTTTCTGTTCATAAATACAGCTGGCCGTAGTTTACCCACGCCTGTAATCCCAGCACTTTGGGAGGCCAAGACTGGTGGATCACTTGAAGTCAGGAGTTGGAGACCAGCCTGGCCAACATGGTGAAACCCCATCTCTACTAAAAATTCAAAACAGTTGGATGTGGTGGCAGGTGCCTGTAATTCCAGCTACTCAGTATGCTGTGGCAGGAGAATCGCTTGAACCCGGGAAGCAGAGGTTGCAGTGAGCCGAGATCACACCACTGTACTCCAGCCTGAGCAACAGAGCGAGACTCTGTCTCAAAGAAAAAAAAAAAGATGCATATGGAGCTGGTAGTGATTTTTATAAAGTTAAAATGGGAAAATTTAGCCTTATCTTTTATTGTAGTAGCTTTTATTTTTTTAATTTTTTTTGAGATGGAGTCTTGCCTGCGATCTCGGCTCACTGCAGCCTCCGCCTTCCAGGTTCAAATGATTTTCCTGCCTCAGCCTCTTGAGTAGCTGGGATAACAGGTGCCTGCCACCACACCCAGCTAATTTTTATATTTTTAGTAGAGATGGGCTCTCACCATGTTGCCAGGCTGTTCTTGAACTCCTGACCTTGTGATCTGCCTCTCAAAGTGCTGGGATTACAGGTGTGAGCCACCGCACCCATCCTATTTTCAGTTTCTCTGTATTGTTTGGGCATGGCCTAGCTGATCTAAAACCCCAGTCAAAAGAAAGCTTGAAGAATCTAAGCTTTAAAATTGTCTAAAAAATGAATGAAAATGATGAAAAGGCCAGAGTAACTACTTTCCTATATTTTTACTGATTTGTTGTGTTAAAAATTTCAAAGTAGACATCTATTACTTTATAATAAAGGGGAAACCCATTAAATGTACTTGATTGTTTAAAAAAAACAACAACCAGGTGTTAGTAGTAAGGGACTGCTAATGCTAGTGTGCCCCTCTAGATGTCTGGCAAACTGCTGGAATCAGAGAAGAGTTCTGGGCTCTTACTTGTTGGTGGAGTGCCACAGTAGGAAGAGGAAGATCTTCCTTCTTTCTTGGTGATCCTGGTTCAGCCCCTTTTGAAGAGATGCAAAGGCATAAGGCATGAGGTTACCTGGGGGCATGATCACAGTCCTCTTGGCTGTGCCTTTTTGGCATCAAAATAACTCCAGTGAGTAATGCTTAAAAATACTTGGTTAGGAAGTTTTATCCCCAAGTTTTAAATTATTTTTAATATTAAGTATGGTAACTAATAACTAATATTTATTTGCAAGGCACATCTAGTTACTCCATTTATATTAGTGATTAATTTCTCATTAAGGTCTTCTCAAGTTAAAAAATACACTTTTTAAAAGATTATTTTATCTAGAGGAAATGTTAATATGTCATTTGACATTAACATTCAGCTTTCTTGAAGGAAGTAATTAAGCAGTAGCAGCAATGATTTGAAACAATTAACAGTAAAGCCATTTAGACTGATTCTGAAGTCATATTGAGATTTGTGTTAATTGGCATAATTGTGGTACGCAAAAAGTTCCTAAATATGGTCCTTGTGAACTGAATAATCATCACAGGTTAGTAGTCATTCTACAAAGGTAGCGAGATAATGCAAATGTCATGAGTTTGGATTCTGTTTAACCTAACTTACTTTATATATCAGGATGGACAAAAAGCCTTCTTTGAATTTTTAAGGAAGTTTTCAGACATCAGCTCAAGATTTGAGAGAAGAGTTGTTGAAACAGTCTCTGAAAATAAAGACAACTATGAAAGGAATAAAATCTTAAATGTGTGCATGTCGCCACCAAGTGGCCAAGAAAGTATTGTTTGTCATAGGTGATAGAGCTGCTGGGAAAGATGAGAAAATAAAGGCAATGTGTTTCATAGGATATCTTTTTATAGCAGCAGTTAAACTCTGTAAGCTAACCACTTACTGGTCACACTTTTCACTGAGTGTCTAATACATATTGATCAGCTGCCCAAATTTTTTAAAAAAATGTTGGTTTCATACACCTGGCCTAAAATACACCACGTAAGATATATTTTAGGCCAGGTGCAGTGGTCCCATCCCTGTAATCCCAACACTTTGAGAGGCCAAGACAGGAGGATCTCTTGAGACCAGGAGTTCACTACCAGCCTGGGCAACATAGTGAAACTCTGACTCTGTCTTTAAAATTGAATAAATAAATAAATAAATAAATAAAGATGTATTTACGTTTTCTCTGTTAATTTGGTGGCCTTCTATTTCTACCCCATTCCCTGTAGTTTCTTTCGCCTGTGTTCTTGCCCTTTTTTTTTGTATCTGTGCTGACTTTTATTCAGTCACTGTATTGTTACTGAGGTCTGGGTAACAACTTGATTCATTTGCTGTATTTTAGGGGATGATGATATTGGGATGTTTAAGATGTGATTCCATCAGCAGTACAGAAATAATTTCAGTGTTTAGATTGTATTGGATTTGCTACTTCCATCATGGCTTTTTGAAATAATTGTGTGTTGACTTTTTTTTTAAAGACTCAGAGCCTATTGAAAAGTCTTCATTTTTCTTCTATTTATTACATAGTTGGAAAGCACTTTCGAGATAGAACCTTTTGGTCAGTGTTTTGAGTAAAGAATTTTTTATCAACCTGATTTTTACCATTTCATGCATTTTGTCACAGTACTTTTGAGAAAACCAGCACTACTCATTCTTTTATCAATTTAGCTCTCTATATTTTTCTGATGTGAAATTAAAAAGTACCGTTTATGATAGCTCATTGAGATTTGACTACTATATTTGGTATACAGGTTGTGCATTCCCCAGTCCAAAAATCCAAAATGCTCCAAGATCTGAGAACCCTGAGTGCCAACATGACCCTGCAAGAGTCTCACTCTGTCATCCAGGCTGGAGTACAATGACGTGATCTTGGCTTGCTGCAACCCCCTCCTCCTGGGTTCAAATGATTCTCGTGCCTCAGCCTCCTAACTGGGACTACAGGCATGTGCCACCATGCTTGGCTAATTTTAGTATTTTTAGTAGAGACAACATTTTGCCACGTTGGCCAGGCTGGTCTGGAACTCCTGGCCTCAAGTGATCTGCCCACCTTGGCCTCCCAAAGTGCTGGGATTACAGGCATGAGTCACTGTGCCCAGCCTGAAGCATTTTAGATTTAGGATGTTCAACCCTCAGTATAAATGCAAACAATCCAAGATCTGGAAAAAAAAAATTCGAAACACTACTGGTCCCAAGCATTTTAGATAAGGAATCCACGACCTATACTAAAGCACAGCTCTTTGAGTTTTGTAGCTGATACATCAGTTTACTAAGGAGTCTTAACATCAGTGTTCAATAAAATCTAACAGGAGATTTGTTTCCAAAACTGATGCCTTCTCAACCTCCTGAGAGTGTGGCAGCCTAGGTATTTGACTCTGTGCCATAGTAAGCATTGGGTGACTCCCAGCATTAGAAGCCAGAAAGCTCCCCTTTGTAGAATTGAACTGAACCCACTCCAAAACTAGCCCAGCTAATCCAGGCTTCCCTCCAAACTTAGAGTGACCTGGAGCTGAGCCCTTTACCTTGGCTGTGACCTTTATATCCTTGGCCTCAGTGTAACTATACAAGGATGAAAACTGCTCTTTACTATTGGATTAGATAAATACGAGAGGACTACAGAGGCTTCCCTCCTCACTCCATTAAATCCCTAGGTCCTCCTTGGTCCACTTGTCCATTATCTCTGGCTTTGCTGTCTGTTATTCCCCCTCCTGCTCTCTACTCCAGCCACTCGGGTCTGTTGGTTGTTTCCCCACTGTTGGTCAGTCCTTTCTACCTCAGAGCCTTTGCACTGGCCCTTTCCTCTGTGGTAATGCTCTTGCCCCAGATGGCCATATGTATGACTCAAAGTCATCATCTTAAGGAAGCTTTTCCTGGCCATCTTCGGTTGTCCCCATTTCAGGTACCCCTTGCCTCCTTTATTTTTTCTCTCCATACATATGCATGTTATTTTACTCATTTATCTGTTTTTGTTACCTCTCTCCTATTAGAGTGTAAGCTCCACAAGGACAGGAATTTTGTTTAATTTTTTTTTTTTTTTTGGTTATTTTTACTAGTGTATCCCTAGTATCTGTGACATACTCAGGATGTAATAAATAACTTGGAGAATTAATTAATATTAAGTAAACCCAGCTTACTTCTTGTAAATCATATGTAAATTGCCTCTAAAGTAGTCTGTTTAGGGTTGAGCAAAAGATAGGTGCCATTGTATATTCAGAGTCAGTTCAGTAGATAATATTGTAGAAACTGAGGAGGAAGCAAACAAGAAGTAGATATTCCCACCTTCAGGAAGACCTGAGAGCCAGATCCAGCCTGCTGGTGTCCGTGTACATGTGCATATATGCACATAAAGTTTCTTTCTTTTAGTCTGCATATTGTTGGCCTACAGAGTGTTAATAAGTATAAATCAGTTGCCAAGTTTTAAAAAAAAGATATTTCATATAACATTTGATTTCAGGAATCTATTGAACAATTATGGGATCAACACTAGGCCTGCATACCCATAGTTCAGCCACGTGAATGTGAGCGGGTATATACACACTAGTAGCTGATTATCATTGCATATAAGCTCCAGGTTTTCTTATACTAGCATTAAGAAAATTAAGCAATTTTCTGTACTAATATAATAACAGTACAAAAAGTGAAAGTGACTATGGGTGTGTTTCAAGAAGAAGGGAAAGAACCAACTTCTTTGGTTCTAAACTAAAGATATTCCTAAGTAAACTAAAGGATATTCCTAATTATTGTTATTGTTACTGTTTTGAAACAGAGTCTCACTCTCATCCAGGCTGGAGTGCAGGTACACTGTCACAGCTCACTGCAGCCTTGACCTCCCAGGCTCAGATGGTCCTCCCACCTCAGCCACCCTAGTAGTTGGGACTATAGGTGCCTGCCACCATGCCCACTAATTTTTGCATTGTTTTGTAGACATGAGGTTTTGCCATGTTGCCCAGGCTGGTCTCAAATCCTGGGCTCAAGCAATTCACCTGCCTCTGCCTCCCAGGGTGCTAGGAGTATAGGCATATCTGCGCCCAGCCTGGATATTCCTGTTCATTGTATACCCCGTTCACCCATTTATATTACTTATGTGGCTAATGTAGTTAATTTGAGTTTTCAGGCCCCCAGAGAGATATGACACCGATGTTTTAAAGTATGTCTGAATCAGCATTATAATTGAGAAAATGTGAATTTACACCCTATATAAGGACTGGATTGATGGTCTAAACTATGTAAATATGAGCCTGGAGCTAGGCTTTGCAATAGATAATATTTGTACTTGCTAAAGAAAAGATTATAAGAAAGTCAAAAGAAATTGAGGGTGGTTTTTGACAACTAGCAAACAAACTTGTGGTTGTCTATGGGTTTAAAGAATATAGTGTTTTGTTCTTTTAGCATGAAACATTTCTCAGATATCTACAGTGCACCAGGTGTTCAGGTGTATATAAAATTCCAAGATATATAAAACACAGCAGTGCTCATAATTAGAATATCCATTTACTTTTGAGTCTTTTACTTAGTTTTGTTAATATTTTGGATGTTTCTACTTGGGACGATGCTCTAATACAATTTTCCGGGTTAATTACCACATAAAGTTAAATGCAGTATCCATAGCAATAATGTCACTCATTAATGATTGTGTCATTTTGAATAAGCCTTAATTAGTAATTACAGATTTTATGGTGGTTTATCATGTTTTGTAATGTGTTAGAGTACACTGGATTTGCTGAATTCCAGTAGTTTAGAGCTGTGAGCCCTGTGAAAATACAAAGATAAGTTCTGTTCTCTAAAAAGTAACTGTACGCATAATTCCAGTATTTTACCTGAACAGATATAGTCATTGTGGAAGTCTTGATTTCTGTGCCGAGAGCATGATTATTTGCATTACCAAACGCTTCACCAAAATTTTTCATTGGGAAATAGGTGCATTTCAATCTGATTTTGTATTCATAATGTTAAGAAAAGGTAGTGCTTTCTTGAATCTGATTTGTGCTTTTTGGTTTTTTCCTCATTATTCTTCAGGTTTTTTTGCCCTCCTCCTTGTGTATATCTTATGGGCAGTGGATGGAAGAAAAAAAAGAACAAATGGAACGTGATGGTTGTTCTGAACAAGAGTTCTCAACCGTGTGCATTTATTGGGATAGGAAATAGTGACCAAGAAATGCAGCAGCTAAACTTGGAAGGAAAGGTAAATCAAGACTGCTAGTTCATCAGAAAGGGGCACCATAGGATCAGAATGTAGTTTTCATATTCATTTTTGTGGTGGTGATTTCTTTCTTTAATAGCTGTTGGTAACAGTTTATTGAATATATAAACTAGGACCAAAAAATATGCCTCTCAGATAACTTTGGTCTAGTCATTCCTGAAGCTTATGCTGCTGACATCAGAAGGTGGCATGCAGAAAGCTTCCTCAGCTTGCAAGGAATTTTAGCAGACTGTAAATCCGATTTCTGTTGGAAGCCAGTAATAAATTTAGGAGGCTGGATGCTCATCTTCTGTTTGACAGAGGTTTGATACTCAAATATCAACAAAAATACATTGTACAGTAATGTTTTACTCTGCTGTCTTAATCTTAGTTTTATACTAGATATAGTGATATATATATATATGCTGAGAAGCATTTGTCTGGGTTATAAATATCATAAACGTTTACTCGACATCAGAGTGATACGCTAGACAAGAACAGCCACAGCTGGCTTTACTCAAATTTTAATGTGTGGCGCAGGTTCTTTAATTTCTAGGGAAAACAATTTATCAACTAGTTTTACTAATTTTATGAATTTAGAAAGCAGTCAGTCAATCAATACCTTTTTTTTTTCCCTTCCCCAAGGCGGAGTTTTACTCCATTACCCAGGCTGGAATGCAGTAGTGCAATCTTGGCTGATGGCAACCTCTACCTCCCAAGTAGCTGGGACCATAGGTGTGCATCACCATGTCTGGCTAATTTTTTTGGTAGCAATGGGGTTTTGCCATGTTACCTAGGTTGGTCTTGAACTCCTGAGCTCAAGCAATCCACCCACCTCAGCCTTCCAAAGTGCTTGGATTACGGGCATGTGCCACCATGTCCAGCCAATCTGTACCTTTAGTATTGAAAGTTTTTTTATTCACTTAGAATTTAGCTGTGATTTTATTTTTCCTTGCTGCCTATAATTTGGAAAATGGTTAGTCTGATCTCAATGACTATGTAAATGTCTTCTAAAATAGTGCATAAACAGCTATTTCATTATTTGATAAATCTTTGTTGAATATTGTAGTGTTTGCTGTGTTGTAGTTGGCACTAGGGATATTGGTTGGAGGTAGTGTTGATGGAGGTGAGCTAGGGGATTTGTATTCTCAAATTCAATTTTAGTCATTTTACAGATAGTACTACAGGTCTTAATATCAGCCTCCTTCAAAGTTAGCTATTTGAATGTCATTTATGTCTTTATAGTTTTTGTCAGTAAGATCTGTTGACTATATTTTAAATTAGATTTGGGATAATACTTATTACAATAAAGGTGGTTTCATCTTAAACCAGTAAACTATTTCTAAATTATGACCCCTGAGCTAAAGTAACGAATATATTTAAGTGGTGGGTTGATCTAATAGATCTTAGTCTTGTCTCATCTGTTTTCTTGTTACCTAGGAAGTCTCAGAGTTATATGTCTCCAGGCTTCACGTGTAGACATTCAGTACTATGAATGAGTGGATCAGATAGGTAATGAGAAGCTAGGGATTCTCGCTACCTGTGTATATAACTGTTTAATCCTACTTCATTGCTCATTTTAACCAGTTCCCAGCTTCCAGTAATTTTAAGTGAAGTAATATCAAACCAACCAACCAATAGTATCACTGCTTGCCTTTCGCAGCATTGTGGCTTAGTAGTGTTACGTTAAAATTTTGTACTTTAGGGGCTCCCTCAACATGGAGATCTTACGGCTGTTTTTGATTATAATTTTCTTTAACTTCCACCAGGATACCCTTTCCCCAAGGCCTAGAAACTGGCAGAAGAGGAATAGAATACCTGAAAGCTTGAGCATTTAACTAGTATTTAAAATACCTAGTAATAGGATAGTACAGTATCTATAAGCCAAAAGTATATGTTAATTTTAAGGAAAAATGCTATTAGGGAAGTTGATGTAAAGTAAGACTGGTGAGAGTCAGTAGAAGGCATCCCAGGCAGAAAAAATATATATATAATCATGTGTGTAGAGCATAAAGGTATAATAACATGATTTTGACCAAGGTAGGCAAAGATGTCCTGAGCAGTGGATGCTGAGCTTCGGTAAGAGGCACTTTGCTCTTGTATGCCTGGCTTAACCTCCATTCACTGAAGGAAGTACTATTTTCTTTCAATAGTCTATTCAGTAAGTGGTACAATTAGTTATTGAGAAATACGGGATATTCATTTTGCATTTTTTGATATTTATACTTAAATATAAAAATATACTTTTAAATATTTACTACTACAAAATTCTAGTATATCTAGCCCTTTAAATTTATGGTCATGACATTTGGCTATATGTAGGTAATATGTTGGATCTCAGATTTTGTTTAATCTTTTTAATTTGTTAAAAATGTTTTTAAAATTTACATTTTATATAGTCGCAGCTAGGTAAGTTGTGCAACAAGGATTACTTAACACACTTGTGTTTTTCTTATTATTAAACATATACTCTTGCTAACATTTTGTTTCTATAATTCAAACATTTCTGCAGTATCACTTTGCAGCATTAGAGTTGGTATTTCTTCTTCCTCTCAGGGCAACGTCTTTATTGCCTAAAGATCTTGTTTTCAAAGAGTGTTTCTAGAGAGATAATTATATGCCATTTTCTTCTAGAATTCCATTAGCTAATTTAGCCTTTTAGAAAGCAAGGCAAATGTAATTTTAGTTTTATTTGCTTATTTTCTTTGAGTCAGTGACTTTTTACTTCTTAATGGAATTTGAGTAGTTTGTGGTCAGTGGCCTTAGAATTTTTAAAAAGTAATAGTTTCCATGAAGTTATCTTGGTTCTGATTTTTGTGGATTCAAACTACTCATTGTAACTAGGGATATATTTCCTTTCTTTCCAAGGAGATATATGTATGTTTGTTTTTTTCTAAACAAAATGCAGTTATTTGTGTGTTGGTCTTATTATCCAGCCTTTTCTTTTTTTCCTTTCTTGTTTGCCAATATGTACTATTTATGCTAGATTTCAGTATTTTCTCTTTCCTGATATGGAGCTTACCTTTTAATTTTAACACTAAAAATAAAGCAATCAACATTTTTAAGCTTTCTCATTAGAATATGATTCCCTTCATTTAGATACACATTTCATTTTTGCTTCCCGTGACTGTGTGCTTTAGTACATTGATACTCATTTTCATAGACTTCATCTTATGGTCCAGAACAATTTCATTGTTTAGGCTTAATTTGATCTTCAGTGTTGTCATTTTTAAGAGTGTGGCAGACCCATGGGTGTAGCAGCTCACACATGCTGTCTCTGAATGTGTTGGAGATCTTGGGTGCAAGGAGTAATGTGACTGCAAAGTACTGTTATTTTTTGTTTCTTTATTCATTTCGAGACAGGATGTCACTCTGTCACCCAGGCTGGAGTGCAGTGGTGGGATCACAGCCCATTACAACCTCTGCCTCCTGGGCTCAATCAGCCCTCCCACCTCAGCCTCCTGAGTAGCTGGGACTACAGCCATGCACCACCATGCCTGGATAATTTTTGTGTTTTTCATAGAGATGGGGTTTTACCATGTTGTCCAGGCTGGTTTCGAACTCCTGGACTCCAGCAGTCTGCCCACCTCAGCCTCCTAGAGTGCTAGGATTACAGGCATGAGCCACCACCCCAGCCTGTTTTTATTTTTCTTATTACCATGATTAGCTTTATCTTATTTTTGCCTTCTATGGAGCAGAACCTCTCAAAGCGTTTACCAAACTTTTGATTTTTAAAAACGTAATTGAATGTATAATGTTCAAGATGGCACCTAAATTTTCTCATATAGCTTCGCTAGGAGAAATACAGTAAACTATTGCAGTAATTTTGTCTGCTGCCAAGGCTGTCTGTGAGTAAAATTTTAAAGATAAAAACCTAGAAGGCATTAAGTGTTTCCTGAGTAGCATTTGCTCTGCTTTTTAAAAGGAAGATACAGCAGAGATAGTTGAAGAAACTTGTTTAGCTTAATTTTAAAGTGGAATGTTGATCTTTTAAAAAATATAATTCAGATATTTTAGATACTTACACTATGTTTCAGCATCATTTATCCTAACTGGAAAAGGATAGTAATTTAGACCCCTCCCTAATACACAGGGATCAAGAGAATAGGAAAGATTTTAGAATTGTCTCATATAATATAAGCAGTAGGATTTTGAAGTGTCTTTGCTGTTTGTAAAGTGCCACAACTCTTTAATACCATCTTTTCAGTTATCAAAATTTGAATTCTGGTAAGCTGACGTAATGCCTTGAACATTTTCTCTATTACCTTTAAATTCACTTTTTTTGGTGATACAATATGAATGGTCCTTTTGGGCAAAGTTAATCATTTTAAAAATAGTTCTTTAAAGTATACTTATGTGATCTCTTTCTGGTTTAAGATTTTCTATAGTCATCCACTTTGTTTTCCTCAAACTTATAAGTGATTGTTTTCCTCAAATTTAGAAGGGATTACTTAGCTTCGGCTATATAAAGAAAAGCATTCTATGCACTATTTTGAGAAGAACTGCTAAAATCTTTTACATAATTCTGTTGAATTCTGATAGCTATATATATATTGCAGAAAGATAGTCATTGTTTTTTTTAACTGTAAAAAATTCTGCTTTTAAAAATTACTACTGTAACATTGAGTGATAATTCCATGGCACAGTTGTAGAGCTATATAAAACAAGAAAGGACTATTTTTTAAAATGGTTTGTTAAAGAGGATACAATAGATGACAATGTTTGTGTTTTATAGACTTTATAAGGAAGGTTTTGTACTTTTCAGAAATCAATTTCAGTAATTTTTACAGTTAATAATTTTTGTAGTTGGCTTTATCAGGTATCCATTGGAATTGTGTTACTTATTTTCACTTAAACCATGGCCATTCTGAATTGTAGGTACTACATAAACAAACAAGTTTTTGCTGCTATTAAAACATTACTTTTTTTTCCCACAGAACTATTGCACAGCCAAAACATTGTACATATCTGATTCAGACAAGCGAAAGCACTTCATGTTGTCTGTAAAGATGTTCTATGGCAACAGTGATGACATTGGTGTGTTCCTCAGCAAGCGGATAAAAGTCATCTCCAAACCTTCCAAAAAGAAGCAGTCGTTGAAAAATGCTGACTGTATGTATGCTTGAGTTTTCTTATTTGTCTCCAACTCCCACCATTAATAATTAATAAATAATTAATGAGACTTTTTTAAATTAAAAATTGCCTTTTCAATAGCCAATTTATTCATTCTTTTTTGTTGTTGTTCTTCCTTTTCAGGATTTTTTTTTAATTGTACTTTGGGATCTGGGGCACATGTGTACATCCTGCATCCTGCAGGATAGTTGCATAGGAACATACATGCCATGGTGGTTTGCTGTCTCCACTCCCCCCATCACCTACATCAGACATTTCTCCTGGTGTTATCCCTCCCCGCCCCCTGCTGTCCCTCCCTTCTACCCACCCCCCCCCCGCCACCTACCCCAGTGAGTGTTGTCCCCTTTCCTGTGCCCAAGTGTTCCTATTGTTCGTCACCCGCCTATGAGTGAAAACACGCGGTATTTGGTTTTCTGTTCTTGTGTCAGTTTGCTGAGAATGATGGTTTCTAGATTCATCCATGTCTCTATAAAGGAAATGAACTCATCGTTTGTTATGGCAAGTATTCCATAGTGTATATGTGCCACATTTTCTTTGTCCAGTCTCTCATTGATGGACATTTGGGTTGGTTCCAAGTCTTGCCTATTGCAAACAGCGCCACAACAAACATACATGTGCATGTGTCTTTATAATAGAACGATTTATAATCCTTTGGGTATATACCCAGTAATGGGGTTGCTGGGTCAAATGGAATTTCTGTCTCTAGATCCTTGAGGAATTGCCACACTGTCTTCAATAGTGGTTGAGCTAATTTACACTCCCACCAACAGTGTAAAAGTGTTCCTTTTTCTCCAATTAATTCTTTACTAATATTTTTATGGCTCTCTTTATTCTCTTTTTTTTTTTAAATTGTAAATCAACAGTATGTGGTCTAATGAAGCAGTTCTTAACAAGAGTTTGTTCCTCAGTGCTCCCAGGGACATTTTGGGGAAATGGGAAGTTTTCTCTTTCTGTTGTTACAGTGATTGCAGGGGGTGATACTGGCTTTGGGTGTCTTGAGCCTGTGATGCTGACTTAAAATGTCCTGCAATGTTCAAGATAGTTCCCATTCCACAAAGAATTGACCTACCCACAATGTCAAAAAGCACCCCTTTAAAAAACACTATTAGTTAAATGGGCTTTAGCAGGCCTTCCTGAGAATCTAACAAAATTTGTAATGTGGTTGCTCTGGCAGAGACTGCTGTCTCATCAGCCTATTTTTAGACTACCAAAGAAGTATACTGTCTGTTTGAATTATAAATTTAACCTTCACGCCCATTTTTCTTTTTTTAACTTTTTATTATGGAGACTTTTTTTTTTTTTTTTTTTTGACATGGACTCTCACTCTGTCACCCAGGCTGGAGTGCAGTGGCGAGATCTTGGCTCACTGCAAACTCCATCTCCCGGGTTCAACCAATCCTCCCTGCCTTAGCCTCCCAAGTAGCTGAGATTACAGGTGCCCATCATCACGCCCAGCTGATGTTTGTATTTTTCAGTAGAGACACCCCATCTCTACTTCACCATGTTCGCCAGGCTGGTCTTGAACTCCTGACTTCAAGTGATCCACCCTCCTCCGTCTCCCAAAGTGCTGGGATTACAGGTGTGAGCCACTGCGCCTGGCTGAGACTTTCAAATGTATATAAAGGGGAGAAACCAGTCACCTAGCCTCAACAGGTTTTATCAATTCTGTTTCATTATCTCCATCACCACCAACACCTCTTTGTCTTCTAATGGCTAGAGTATTTTAATGTAAATCTCATCCTGTCCTTTCCACCAGAATTTCTGCAATAGTGACTAATACATGCCTTTTCTTTTGAAACATCGTTATACCTAACAGAGTTGACAGCAGCTCTTTAATGCCATCTAACATGCTATTCCATGTACAGATTTTTCAGATTGGCCCACAATGTTTTTATAGTTTTTTTTTTGCTTTGTTTTGTTTTACAGCGGTTTGTTCAAACGTGGATTCAGACAAGGTCCATGCATTTTAGTCTGTAATAGTTTCTTCTCACTCTCTCTCACCTTTGTTTTCCTTCTATGTCATTTATTTGTTGAAGAAACTGGATCATTTTTCCTGTTGTGGAATTTCCATATTCTGGGTTTGGCTGATTACATGTTTCTCTCTCTCTCTTATTTTCCATGAACTGGTGATTAGACATAAAGACTTTCAGAACTAGTTGGTAAAATACACATTCATTTCCATTGGAACAAAAGTCACAATATCTGATGATCCAATTTTTTTGTCGTGTTAAGATTGATTATAGTATTTCAGCTGTTGTTAGTCTAATCCATCCATAAAGTTCCTCAGCAAACTTTAACCTAATGGTTTTAGTAGCCATTGATGATGCTTAAACCCCTTTTATTAAATGCTGTAAAATGATAATATTCTAATTTTTTAAATTCATAACTTCTGCATTTGTTAGCTGGAGTTTTTTCTACAAAGAGGAACTTTGCCATGTCAGCTCTCTGTTTCAATTGTAGTATGTAATGAATAGGCAGGATTAGCTGCTTGATTGTTAACTCATTTGCAGAATAATGATAATATTCCTTGAATGTGACCAGTGGGATTTTAGGGTATTTGTTTTGCTTGCTTTCTTTTCATTTTGTCTTATTATGAGCTCACGGGTGTTTTATATTGGTTATATTTTAGTCCACTCAGTTCACTAATATCACTTAGTTTTTATTATGAAAAATTTTCAAACACACTCAAGTAGACAGAGTTATATCATAAAATGAAACTTAATGTTCATTCTCTAACTTCAACGGTGATCTTAAATTCAGCCAATCTTATCTTCATCTATACCCATACTCCAGCCCCACTTTCTTCTGCCCCTATTTTAGTTTGATGCATATCTAATCAGTGTTCAAATTTAAAATGGTCTAAAATGTCATTTAAAAAATCTGATTGCTTGAATCAAAATTCAGATCTACCACATAGTACAGTTTATATTGTGACACATCCTTGAGTATTCTTTATGGACATCCCCCAACTCTTGCAATTTATTCAAGTAAGTTGAGACATTTGGCCACTAGAGATTTTCACATACTGGATTTTGCCAGTTTCATTTATTTGGTATTAACCTATTTTCTGTAAATTGGTAGAGTCAAAAAGAAATAGAGTGGGGGTGCTATTTGGAAAGACAGATTTCATTCAGTACTGTTGCAATAGGGGAAAGGAGACTTAGTGTAGAACCAAGTTTCATTTCAAAATACAAATACAATTGGGGATGTATAGCCAAGGAGCAGAGTTAGAGGGTCAATGGATGGAAACATACTAAAAGGAGACATCACAGGTAGGGGGTTTCTTGCTGACCTGACTTAGGATTTCTGCTAAAGTGATCATAGATTCAGAGTAGGGGATAATTTAGGAGGATTCTGCTACAACTGCGCTAAACAGACTGATGACAGGGCTCAAAGACGAATACTAGTTGAATGCTCAGGCAGCCTGCTTAAAAGTTTGGTCAAGGAGAGAATCTTTTGTCCAGAATCTTGATCAGATTTAAGTTTGTTGTCCTTTGGTTTTTGTTTTCTTGCTGAAAAGCAAAGCCTACTTTATTGGTGGTGGTGTGCTCCTGCATTTCAAATTACACAGTTTTATTAACTGCTTTAACTTTGTGGTTGTACTGAATATTAGTTTCTTGATGGCTGAGAACATATTTCACATTCAGAATATTTTTCTGCTTACATAGATTTATTTTCAAGAAATTTCATACAGTACTTTAAGGTATTTAGAAGAAAGCAGGATTTTCTAAAATCACAATATGCAGAGACATTTGTCATCAACTTTGATAAACATCCTTCTAGTCCCTTTTCTATGCATATATTCTGTGGAATTGTATGCAAACACATATTAAAAATATATACATTTGCCTAATGGAATCACAGTGTACAGAGTATTGTATAGTCTGCTTTTCCATTCAGTAATATTCCAGGAAAATATTTTCTTATCAGTATATTTAGATATACATCATTTAAATAGGTCATTTAAATTTCTACTAACATTTATTATTTTAAAAAGTTTTTCTTTAATAATCAGAACCACATTAAACATTCTGTGTAGCTTTCCCTTTAAAACTATTTTTATGGATGTTTGATATCATCAGCTGGACATTATTAATAACAGTTACTTTGATTTCATTTTTGGTATTATCTATACTGTCTTGGAAGGTGAAAATATTTGTCAAACTGTTAAATGATAATAAAGAATAATTATAAGCTGCCAAGCAGAATTTCCTTCTTGTGCTCCTTCCCTACCTTCTGCTCCAATCACATAAATAAGAGGTGTTTTTTTTCTTTGCAGTATGCATTGCCTCAGGAACAAAGGTGGCTCTGTTTAATCGACTACGATCCCAGACAGTTAGTACCAGATACTTGCATGTAGAAGGAGGTAATTTTCATGCCAGTTCACAGCAGTGGGGAGCATTTTACATTCATCTCTGTGAGTATAAAAATGTGCATTTAATGTTTTTAGTGTGAAATTGTTAAATTCTTTTGATAATGAGATACATGGATAGATTAAGTTTTGTCATTTGCCTCATCATAAAATAAATTTAAAAAGATGACAGTTTGATTTCTTTTTCCACCCACTGTAGTGGATGATGATGAATCAGAAGGAGAAGAATTCACAGTCCGAGATGGCTATATTCACTATGGACAAACAGTCAAACTTGTGTGCTCAGTCACTGGCATGGCACTCCCAAGATTGGTATGGCTCTTCTTTTGCTTTAGTGATAACGTGAAGTAAAAATTAATTCTTTATACAGGAAAGTCACAACATTCAAATGTAAAAACATACCTCAATTTTATGCCTTTGAATTTAAAAAAATATGTTAGTAATCACTGCTGTTCATAATTGACAGTTATACCCTACCTTATTTTGGAAATGCTTTAAGGTAATTAGCCAGTTTTTAAAAGTACATTCTTAATGATTTTTTTAAAAATGATTTCTAGTAAATTTCGGTGGCAATTTCCTTTTTGGCTGTTTATCTGAAGCTGTTCAGTAGAGGGCACTATAAATTCCATTTCTTTTCTTTACTAATGCAGCGATATACTGTATTCATTTTTTGTGGTACCTGCCATATCCCAATGCAGGACCAAGTTTTCAAAAGAAGAAATTCTTATTCCTTTTAAAATATAAGCATAATTTTTGTTAGCTTACTCTCTCACAAGAAGATAGATTTATTAAAACTTAAATAAAATTGGTATTTCTAACTTTGGGAGAGGGGCATAGGATTTAGGGCTTTTGTTCAATAGAAGACATTAAAACTCAGCCAGGCATGGTGGCTCACACCTGCAATCCCAGCACTTTGACAGGTGAAGGCAGCAGAAGGAGAGGTGACTAGCCCTGGTTATCACTTGAGCTCAGGAGTTTGAGATTAGCCCTGGCAACATAGTCAGACTCTGTCTTTATCATAAAAAAGAAAAAAAAATTAGGCCTGGTGGTGCACACCTGTAGTATCAAGCGGAAGTGGGAGGATAACTTGAGTTCAGAAGGTCAAGGCTGCAGTGAGCGGTGATTGTGCCACTGCACTTTAGCCTGTGCAACAGAGTGAGATCCTATCTCAACAACCACAGCAAAGGAGACATTGAAACTGTAAAAATGATTTTTGTTAGTAAAATGAAAAGTCCTCTGTAGCGCCACCCCCTTCCCAATTTTCCTTCTCCTTTTCTGAAACAAAGAAATTTATTTATATTAAAAGATGAAGGGGATTTATGATTAAGTTTGATTCAAGGTCAGATGGAGGAGGCTGGGCGAGTAGAACATTTAGTATTAATGTTTCTAAACATGCCTTCTATTTATTTTTTTGGTGAAATATTCCACAGGCTTATATTTTCTGGAGCTATTTCAGCAGAGGCTGGGTTGATCTACAGTTTTCTAAGCCAGTGATTCATTTCTTTGTTATTGTTTTTTGTTTTTATTTTTTCCTCTGTCATGATTGTTCATGATTGTACAAGGTGATTTTATTTCCCATTTCAATGCAATAGGTTAGAAGACATGAAGTACAGTAACAGTAATCGGTAAAGCTTTGCAGCTGAGACAAATTATAACAAAAACAGTAATGTTAGGGAATGAAGGGCATGAAAAACAGAGCAGAAGACAGAAGCAAGCAAAAAATCTGAATCAGCATTTATTCATTTTTTTCTCTTCTCATTCATTTCCTCTGTTCCAAGATGATGTTTGTTTGCTTTGGTGTTAAATGCTTATATTGCAGAAACACAATTTTGGAGGATGATTCTTCCGATCACCAATAGTTTACAATACAAACAACTTAGAAGACAGCCCCAGATTTTAAAACAGTGTTTTCGTTTACAGTTGTTTGTAAAGTACATGTAGTCTGCCTTGCTTGAAAGTCATCAACTGAGGTTTTTACACTCAAAACTATATGGCTTTATATTAAAATGTTGCAATAAAAAATTAACTTATTAGAAAAAGTTGCAGTACCATTATTAAGATGCTGATAAATAAATCTTTCTAGGGGTTTCATGACTGAGGAATTCTGTGTTGCTTCCTCAAAATCATATCCAGATTTTAGATGTCTGCATTACTTCCTACCTCCTTTGACCTCCACTTACATGCCGTTTTCAACAGAGAGCATCCTGTAGTTTTCATAGGCTCTTCAAAAGAATAATCCTACCTTATTATCTGAAAGTTGCATTTAATGCTTCCTAGCATATCAACCTCATTTGAGAGTTTTGCTTGGAAAACAGTATCCCTCCAAGACCACCTTTTAATGGGATAAATGTCTCAGTAAAGTATTCTGTTTTTAGGGTGCTCTCAAAACAGCCATAATCCACGCAGATCTAGCCAGTTACTGAGAAACCTCAATTGACCATTTATCCCTTGTACTGATCACAGCTGTCAGATACTTGAGGAGTTGGGGGTTATTTAAGATCTGTTGTGTCACTGGTTTCACTCTACTTCTAAGGCTTTGTCAGTGTTCTTCAGTGTAAGATATGAAAGTACATCACTGCTTTGGTGAACAACCCAGTAAAACAAACTTCACCAACATTTACTGAGCTTTCAGTAGGTATAGTATTTAAGAATATGAATAAGACACGTTTCTTGTCCTTTAGGGCTGTATCCACTTAACCTCAGAGGTATGGTAAATATTGTACAAACAGACTATAATAAACCAGCTTAGAGAAAGAGAGAGCTGGTTGGAGTAACCCCTGATGTTTTCTGGACGCATAGTCCACCACATACATAGCTTAAATTAGAGCTGGTACTACTTGTTTTCTAAAATTTTTTTCCTCCTTTTCTTAATTAGAAATCATCAAAGCAAGCTCTCGGTATAGTCTTTGGACAGCTTTGGTTTCTTTATTGAGAAGAGCTAGGTCATTCAGCAATATCTATATCCAAAGAACTATCATCATGAATGAAAAACCAGTTGTGGCCCATGTTCAAGGAGCCTGCAGTCCTCTGCTCGACCAACTGAGCTATCGAAGGACACATGGCCCATGTTGTCAATGTGCTTCTTACTAGCTAGTGAAGAAACAGTAGGGCACACCAGCAACGGTTCTGTAGAAAAATTGTTATTCTCCTGTGGTGGAGACTTGTAAATGAGTGCTGTAGACTTAGAGGAAGGAAGCTTTACACTTACATCATTGAGAAAATCAATTATTTCCCCAAAATCCTAACCTTATTGAATTTAAACATAGCTTTAAAACTTTAGCATTGTTTTGAAACTTTTTTATTTTTTTAAGACAGAATCTCTCTCAGTCGCCTAGGCTAGAGTGCAGTGGCATGATCTCAGCTCACAGCAACTTCTGCCTCCTGGGTTCAAGCGATTCTCCTGCCTCAGCCTCCTGAATAGTTGTGACTACAGGCGTGTGCCACCATGCCTGGCTAATTTTTGTATTTTTAGTAGAGATGGGGTTTTGCCATGTTGGCCAGGCTTGTCTCAAACTCCCTGACCTCAGGCAATCTGCCCGCCTCAGTCTCTCAAAGTGCTGGGATTACAGGCATGAGCCACCACGCCCAGCCTGATTTGAAACATTTTGCTTGAGTTTAATTAGTCTCACCAACTGTCTTAGAAAATATAATTGCTAAAAGTGTAATGCCTGTTTTTTAAACTCAAAAATTGGTGGTGTTAGTAGGATGACAATTCTAATAAACTACAAAGCTAAAAATGTGTAATTATAAAAACTGTTAACTTTAAAGATTGGGGCTTTATACAATTGTGGATTAGTGGAAGCAAAATGATCTTTTAGTATAAGCGAAGTGTGACTCAAGCAATAAAAGCCATACATTGCATAATAATCGCACTATTGTAAGCATCATTACATATTCTGATTCATTTAATCTTCTCAGAGGTTGCTATGAAAAATTGTGGAGCAAAGCATTACATTTGTGCATGTGTACATGCAAGCTGCAATAGTCCTGAGCACCTTCTGTGTGCCAGGCACTATCTAGATGCTAGAGGTACAATGACATGCAAAGTCGAGTGCCTCTCCTCCCGGAGTTTACATTTTTGTAGCGTGATAAGCCAAATACCCATGTAAGGGATTTATGTAGCGATGAGAAGACCAAACAAGATAATAAAGGGATAGAGAATTGGAGGAGCACTCAGAGAGGTCAGGGAAGTCTTTTTGAAGTTACAGTATTAATTAATTAATGAGATGGAGTGTCACTCTGTCGCCCAGGCTGGAGTGCAGTGGCGCCATCTGGAGGGACCAGAATGAAGTCAAAGAACCACTAACTGAGTGAGGAGCATTTCAGGCAAACAGAACTGAAGGCAGGGGATGTGTGAGGACTAGTAAAGAAACCAGTGGAGCTGGAGCGGAAGGAGGAGAGGGCAAGTGGCAGGAACTGAAGCTGTAAGGTTAGCCGCAGGCAAGATTTTGTAGGATCCCTCTCTCTATCTAGGGTAAGGACTTCATGTTATCTCTGTTTGTTAGAAGGCCACTGGAGGGTTTTAAACAGGGCATGATGGCCCGTTTTTGTTTAGAGGCATACATCTGGCTGCTGTGTGGAGAAGAGAGCATGGCGATGTGGCTGTGGAAGCAGAGACAGGTGTTTGGATTGTTGTTACAGTGGAGGCAAGAGCTGATGCTATCTTAGACCAGGATCATAGTAGTAAGGTGGCGAGAGGTGACAGATTTGTTTGAAAGTGGACCTGACAGAATTTGCTGACAGATTGGATGGCTGGGTATGAGAGAAAGCAAGGTTATCAAGGATGACTCAAGATTTTTGGATTGAGTGAATGCTGGTGCTATTTATTAACCTAGATGAGTTGGCCTGAAAGGATCAAGTTTAGGAGGAAATCCAAAATTCTGTTTTTGACATGGTAAGCTTGAGATGCCTGTTAGACATCAGAAGTGGAAATGTTGAATAGGTAGTTAAGTGTACATGCAGATTGAATGCAGGAGAGAAGGTAAGTCTGGAGATAATAAATTTGGGAATTGTCAACCTCTAAATGTTTTAAACAGTATAGATTATGAAGAGAGAAGAAAAGGGCTGAGGACTTGGCTCTGGGCATTCTAAAGGTCAGTTGGATCAGGTGTAGCCCTGAAAGCAAAATGTATCGAGAGCTTCTGAGAAAACGAAGTAAAATGAAGACAGCAAAGTGCCATGAGACGCATCTGTCCGGAAATCCTTGGTGGCTTTTACAAGCAGTTGTAGTGGAGTCTTTGAGATAAAAGGCTGGAGAGATTGCAGGAGATTGGACAGTGAGGAAGAGGCATTTGCAGAGAAGCAGGTAGTGAGAGGGAGGAACAGGGGCATGTAGTCAGGGTTTTCTTTACTTTAGATTTTGAGATGAGAGATAGTATGTTTGTATGTTACTGGAAGTGATCAGTAGAAAAGGAAACAGAGTAAAAGTTTATTGTGTCAAATCTTGCTCTTCGTCATCATCATCTACTTAGCCATTACCTTCTAGGTGTCATGTGTCATGTAGGGTTTGATAGTATTATCTTTCAGATATTCATGTGCTTTGTGGACTAGTTGGATTATAAGATTTTAGAGTGTAATGGAAAGAGATCAGTTGGACAGGCAGCCAGCCCTGGGATCAGGACATATTCTGGTCCTTTAGCTACTAAACTGGTAATTTTGAGCAATTTATCTCACCTCCCTAAGCCCATTTTGTAATCTATAACATGAGTTTAACTTTGTTTTGTTTTTAAATACATAAGTGTTGGATAGTGAACATAAGATGTTTGCACTGACAGTAGCCTTCTAGAAATTTTTCCCTTGATGTTGGAATTTTGTCATTATATGCATATTATTGGAAAAGATCATCAGAACTTGCTATTCACGATATGGTTCATAGGCCAGCGGCATTAACATTACCTAGGATTTTGTTAGAAATGCAGAATGTCAGGCCCCACAAGAGTCCTGCTGGATCAGAACCTGTATTTTTCACAAGAACCCCAGGTCATTTGTGTGCACATTAATGTTTGAAAAGCACTGATCTAGAAAACAACTGCCTGCCAGCCTGATGTTTTTATTTTAGATGTTCATGGAAGAGGGTAACAATTTCTACATTCTGACATGCTTGCAATCTAAAGCTGTTTTTTATTCCTAGCCTTTTTGTTTGTGAATGTTTTTATATATGTAGGCATAGGACAAATAACTGTGATATATTATAATATATAACTTCTGTGTACTTTTGACATTGTACACAAGGGAAATCCTTTTCATGTGTGGATGACCTCTGTTATTTCTTAATCGTTAAACATAGATAATTAGGAAAGTTGATAAGCAGACCGCATTATTGGATGCAGATGATCCTGTGTCACAACTCCATAAATGTGCATTTTACCTTAAGGATACAGAAAGAATGTACTTGTGCCTTTCTCAAGAAAGAATAATTCAATTTCAGGTATGTTTTTTAATTACTGGTAAGATCTAAAATGTACAAACTGTGAGGTTAACAGCTTGGAAAAATATGAAATTTTCATTTGCTGTTAATTATGTATGCAGATATTTATCTCAGGTATGAGCGTCCTTAATACACAGTCCTCAGACATGTGAGCAATTCTTTCTCAAGGAAGAACTCAAAATTATGAACATGTTCTCAGAAAAACAGTTACATGTAGTTCCAGGGTTCTTAGTTGAGGAACAAAGAGCCCCTCAGGATGTCCAAAAATAGATTTTCAGTGTTCATTGAATCCTCTGAAATTGTGTGCAAACATTGTATAGACGAAGCATTTTTCTGGGAGAAGGCTCAAAATCTCATCAAGATTTACATCGTGGTTTCCCAAGATAGTAATGAGGACATGCTTTAAAACCTAATGTTTTACATTTACTCGGTTTTCATGAAGTTATGATGTGGGCAGATGATTTAATAAGATAGTTACAGTTTCATATGAAACTCCTTTGTAAACTCCTATTCTAGAGAGATGGCCACACACACACTGATGGGCATGCTGAGTCCCTGGTCCAGGTGTGTTAAGGTAGGGGTAGGGGCTTTGCCTTCCCATCTTGAGTTCCTCCTGTGGAAAGCGCATATGCTTCTAGCTGTTTCCTAAGCATGAGGACTCCCATTCTCTTCTTAGGAGTCCCTGAAGAGTCTTAAACATCCATGTACATCACAGATATTAATCTGCTATTAATGAAATTGTACCTGTACTGGTTGTTCTGAAAAGTATTATTATATGTCACTGAAATAGTTTGTATTATAACAAAAACTGTTGTCTGTGGGGTTTCTGTATTAATATTCTGTTTGTGTTTACGTAGGGATTGGCAAAGCACCATGCTCTAGAAAGTTTCTAAGTTTTTACTGAATTCTCTTCTTATGAACTCTTGTCTGAGGGTTACTTTGGTAGAATTTTCTTATACTATTAATACAAAGTGTATAAAACTTAGTGTCTAAACTTCTTTCTTCATTAGGCCACTCCATGCCCAAAAGAACCAAATAAAGAGATGATAAATGATGGCGCTTCCTGGACAATCATTAGCACAGATAAGGCAGAGTATACATTTTACGAGGGAATGGGCCCTGTCCTTGCCCCAGTCACGCCTGTGCCTGTTGTAGAGAGCCTTCAGGTGAGACCACCTAATCCAAGTTGGCCTTTAGTTCTTTGCAGTTACTCTTAGCTATGACTTGGCATCATTTTATTTCATGGGAGTTTTGATTTTTCCCCCAGTTGTGTGATTTGGGGATTTTAACATACACCATTTGTTGATTAAAAAAAAAAAATTAGGAGGAGCGTACTTGCCAGAAAATTTAAATTGAAATAAACTTGTATGTTAAATTGAAATGTTTTTAGCTAGCTTTGTAATAAAAATCATTTTAATTGCCCTTTTTTTAAAAAAAGCAAATGAAAGTTGAATGAGAATCTAATTTGTGTATTTTAATGAAAAGTGAAAAGTTTTCTCAGTGTTGTGATTTTCTGTGAATTGCAGTTGAATGGCGGTGGGGACGTAGCAATGCTTGAACTTACAGGACAGAATTTCACTCCAAATTTACGAGTGTGGTTTGGGGATGTAGAAGCTGAAACTATGTACAGGTACTTGATAAAACTTTTTACATCATCCAGAGGTTGTGAGGGGTGTGGGTACAGGAGATTCTTTCCTGGCATTGATTGCAATGTATTAAACAACCTTGTCTTAAGTCTCATTTTAAAAATGTAGTTTGCTTTTTAAAGTGCTTTTAAGTGATTTATATTTCTTCCTCAGGTGTGGGGAAAGTATGCTCTGTGTCGTCCCAGACATTTCCCGCATTCCGAGAAGGTTGGAGATGGGTCAGGCAACCAGTCCAGGTTCCAGTAACTTTGGTCCGAAATGATGGAATCATTTATTCCACCAGCCTTACCTTTACCTACACACCAGAACCAGGGCCACGGCCACACTGCAGCGCAGCAGGAGCAATCCTTCGAGCCAATTCAAGCCAGGTGCCCCCTAATGAATCAAACACAAACAGCGAGGGGAAGTTACACAAACGCCAGCACAAATTCAACCAGTGTCACATCATCCACAGCAACAGTGGTATCCTAACTACCGTCTTTCTGCTAGGACTTAAACTGACTTGAGTGTGGCAAACAGTTGACAAAAAGGAGAAAAAATGAACAATCTTTTGTGGTTTCTTGGGAAAACTTTTCATACCAAGTGATACTATTCAAAACCCCATTATCTGTCTACAAGTGCTGATTTGAAATGCAGAAGCCACAGTAAAACAAAACAAAGCAAAACATCAAAATGTACAAGTATCGGAAATCAGGTTTTCAGCAGTTTTGTTGGTTGGTTTTTGTTTGGTTTTGTTTAAATGGGCAAGAAGGAAATAATGTGGCTGGAATACAAGTTGAACAAACTAGAAGACACAAATCTAACATAGTTTTTATGGACCAAGGAACTTGTATATTGTATAAGCTTTAGTAAAAGGTACATTTTCACCATACCTTTTTTTATATCACGGTATTATAGTACACCTTGTTACCAAATAGGTTGTTCTCTTTCCCCGCCCACCTTTGAGCTTTTGCTCTAAAATACATTCAGGTTCCTAGCCTGACCATGCTTGTTTAATCTAATTATCATACTCTTCCAGGTGTTTTTTTTTTTGGTCTAAGGCTGGAACTTTTTCTTTTTCTTTTTTTTTTTTTTTTAGCTGAAGTCTTAGGACTCTTCGTGAGTCAAAATTGTTTGGATTTCAGCAAGTCAAATCTTGTAAAGGCCTACATATTTTTTTAAGATTATATGAAGTCTGTGCAAAAGCTTTAAAAAAATGCCTCTGCCTTGCCTGCAATACATGCAATGTATGTTAACTTAGTCTCTCTTCTCAGACACTGTTGGTAGTTATTTCTGTGTTTTCCTTTTAAAAAAAAAAAAAGGATTTATAGTGGTTGTCCAAGAGGTTCTAACATTCACATGCAATTTGTTGTGGCCATTTAGCCATTAATGAGTTAATGGCGTAGAACATGTTGATATTTGAAGTATTCTTTCCCCTTTTCCCATAACGTAAATACATATGTGTATTCCAAGATTTGTTCAGGTTTCCCCCCTCCTAATCTTGTACATAACTTGTATTATGTGTAAGTTAAACATTTTATTTTGAACTTGGAATGTTCCCAGTGATTTCATTCAGCAGGGTATTTTCTGCCTTGTTGGCAAGTGACAAAAAATATGAGAAGTATTTGCTACCAGTTGGTAGATGGTGCCCTTATGGTAGAATGAGGAAAATGTCAGCAAAAGCATGTTTTATTATCTTTACTTTTTGGGGGGGTTTGGAGGGGTAGCCTAGGCCAGAACATCATTGTAATCTTAAAACATAAGATGCTTTTATTAGATGATCAACTAAAATAGCTGGAAGACAGTACTTTAGAAACAAATAGTTGTAAGATTATAAAATGCAAATGTAACTTATGTTTTCATTTTTTTCTCTGCCTTTTGTGTTTGTTTTCTCTTTTCTAATACTGAGCATCTCCACAAATGTCTCCTAACTCAGAAAATGTTTCTTTACCTTTCAGCTGAGATTTAGTTGCATTCAGGGTTGTATGTTGGCCTTGCATGCTGAACTTGCCAGTTTTACCTCGCTTTCATTCCTGAACATTGGTTATACTTTTGTTTGGTGTCTTTGAAATTGCAGCAGACTCATTGGGCTATATTTAGTACAGGAACCACGTGTGTAATGTTTATGACACAGTCTAGTAATACAATCATCCTTCTTAGAGTAAAAACTACCTCTAGATTGTGGTAAGCTTTTACTGTCCCATAAAACAGGAGCCACAGTACCTTATGAATGCAAAACTGTAACTTCCTTCAGCGTTTCTGTACAGAACATTGTCTTTCTGGTGTCTTGGGCTGTTTTGAAAAAGTTTCCATTAATAGACTTTTTAGAAATTATTAGTAGTAGCATTTTTTTCCCAGCTTTGCTGTCTTCATCACTCACTCTTTGCTCAGACTATGCCACTGTAAATACTCTTCCTAACATCTTTAAATCGCCTTTTCCTCGGTTTTCAAGAGGAAAGTCATTTGTAAAGCACGTTAGGTGGTTAAATCAGTTATTGCGGTTTTCTCTTACTGCAAGCCTTTTTAATCACCCCCCCAGGCTGCATTTTATTCTATATAGCCTTTTTTCTTCAGATCTGCTCCAGTCACTCACTTCTCTCTTATAAGCTAATCCTGCCTCACACCTTAAATCTGTTTCAGTGATCAAGGGCAGAACTCATTGTGGCCTTATCTTTCTTTGTTGTAACTGTTCACCGTCTCTTAACGTACAGACGTACAGACCGCTTATTTCTGAGTAGTAGTTATTCCTCTCTGTGGAGTCATGGCAGGAGTCATTACGCAGTGCTTTTGTTCAGAGCATGGATGTGTTCCTAGTGCTGCTTTTCTTTAACGGCCACAAGTTTCCTCCACTTCCTCGGTTTGGTATTTAGTTAAGGAATCATATTAAATTAACCAATAACAAAAGAGATAATTTTGAAGAACAGACTATTCCTTACCCAGCTTTGTAGCTCAAGAATAATTTTTCAAGTTCATGACTTTATTAAAATGAACTTGTGCTTTTTTAACAAACGTTTGTCTTATTTTGTTTCTTTCAATAAGATAATTGAAATATTAGATTGTAAACCCCTTTCTCTTTTTTTTTGAAAAGTCCAAGAATGTACTTACACAGGCATTTTTTCCCACTTATTTTTGGCCATTCTCATACCACAGACTAAAAGAGTGAAATGATTTGTCTATTGTAGCTTATTGTTCATCAGTAGTTCTTTTGTCAGCTGCTTAAAATGTTTTTTTCATGGCTTTGTGACTCATTTGCAGTATATAATTTATAGGAACCTTGTCCTCTGGTTATAGTAGACTGTGTCCCTCCTCCAGTGATGGCATTATTAGACATGCTAGTCATTTGCCCTCAGAAAGACTCTCTTCTTAGAATGGTGAGTGCTTCAGTTATAGTATGTTTGAATTTTTAATAATTCTGTTTTAGAAATGTATCTTAATGCTCTCATGACTCTATGCAATTTCTAAACATTCACGTAGAAGCTGAGTCTCTGATCTAGTATGTTTTTATTCGTACCATTTAATTTATCACATAGATTGAGAAGGCAAGTTAAAGGCTGTAAAAATGCCCTTTATATTTTGAGTGATTTCAGAGTTGAACACTAGTATACTATCTAATTTGCTGCTCACTTTCTTTAAACTGTGGCATTTAAAGGCATCCTTATACGTGAGTTAATCGTGAAATGTTTGTCACTCTTACTGCACAGACTTATCTGCAATCGTAACTGGTTAGTTTTTTTGTTTTGTTGTTTTTAATGAAACTGGTACCATCTGTGCTTTCACACAAAACTTCTAATGCCATTTTTGAGAACTAACCTAACTAGTCATGCTAACCAGAAGATCTACTGGGAAGGAGGTTCCTTTTGAAACAAAATGCTGTTAGTAACCAAGTTACTTTGATTTCAAAAGCAGCTGTGTTTCTGAGTACTGAACAAATGTGTGTAATTTCTGTGCCAGACTTATGACTTTGTTTTCAAGCACTGTAATGTGGGATGGATGGTTAGAAACAATAATATATTAGGGTTTCTGTTTAACCCTTTCAGGACTGAACTGTATCTCCTTTTGTTAATTTTTCCCTGTGTTGTGATAAATGTTTGCCAGCATTCAGTACTGTGTTGGTCCAGATGTAGGTTTATATGCTCATTTTTAGCTTATTTCTTGTACCTTGCAGCATGCTCTACGCATTCAGTCCTTAAGGGGTTTATTTTACAAACTGTGCGCCTGTAAGGTTTATTAGCAATAAGATAGAAAATTGAGCAAGTTTATACCATAATTTTGTAGAAAAAAAGAATCTGCTCAGTTCCATATTTCATCCATGAAAAACCTGCAATACGAGCAGTTCCAAGGAATAAATAAAAAGGAAATGTAAACCATTGTAAAAGTCTGTCAAATGTGCCTGATGCATGTATTATCGTCTTTGATATCAGAACACTTCATAAAGATAAAATTAAATTCTGTGTTATAGTTGGTGTATTTACAGCCTTACCTTACCATGTATATCACATCAAAGTGATAGTTCTGCTAATTTAATTTCCTTGTCAGTGTTTTTAACTATGTAGTGCTTTAAAGAGATTTTTTTCCCGCCATGTAAATGGTGACATGGGCTTTGTCACTCAAGGGGCATGTCTCTCGAGTTCAGAATCATTTAAAGCTGATTTCTACAAAATGGGAGAATATTACTTAGCAATAACTTGCTTTTCCAACATGAGGTTGTCATTTCGTCTGGTATGGGAAGGAGCACATAATAGTTTATCTTTTAGTTGGTGGGGGGGTGGGTCCTAGAAGTGGGAATAGTATTCTTTAATATGAAACACAATTAAATGGGGAAGTTACATAAGTTTTTTTTTTTTTTTGAGACGGAGTCTTGCTCGGTCACCCCTGAGTTGGAGTGCAGTGGCACAATCCTGGCTCACTGTAACCCCTGCCTTCTGAGTTCAAGTGATTCTTCTGCCTCAGCTCCCCCGAGTAGCTGGGATTACATGCACCCGCCACTGCGCCTGGCTAATTTTTGTATTTTTAGTAGAGACAGCGTTTCACCATGTTGGCTAGGCTAGTCTTGAACTCCCGACTGCCTGGATGATGATCCGCCCACCTCTGCCTCCCAACATACTGGGATTACAGGCGTGAGCCACCGCGCCTGGCCCATAATTTTTAAATCATAGCAAGTTCAGTTGTTATTGACCCCGCCAAAGAAAGAATCTAAGTTATGAGGATTTTGCAAAAGACATCTTGCTATGAATACTCATTGTTAGGTTAGAAATAAACATTTAGTTGGGGTTTGAATTGTGAGGCCTCCAGAGGTTGAGACTGACAGTGAGTCACTTGATTTAGAATTTAGAATAATCTTGTATTCCTTGCTGTAAGTACTACATGGTCACATTAAACTTAAAAAAAAAAATTATGTATTTGTTGGGGTCATTGAACCCCTAGATGGCCATCAGTTATGATAATATGCAAGCTAGTTTAGTTTCCAAATCTAGTGAGTGAGCACAGAATGAAGTTTCCTCCTCTAAAACAACAACAAACTACAGAGATACACTAAAAGGGAAACCCTAACAAAGTTTGGTACTAGAAAACATTTAGGAAGACAAATGAAGCTGTTGTACATAGAGTACAAAGGAGACCATTTAATCAAAGAGGTAGAGCTGTAAGCCTCAAGCCCTGTCGGGACCTACGAGACTGGATGTTTATACCTGTGGTTCTTTGTGTTGAGAGTGAGGCTGTCCATATGCCTGGCACGTAGGTATTCAACAGTTAGGTGAAGCTGTAATGTTCACCTGTGTAGAACTCCGGACTAATCTTGGTTTATAGAAGAGCAGGTAAATACTCCAATACAGAACAATGAAAAGGTTGTAACTAGTTTCTTTTAAGAAACATACAAAATGCAAATAGGTTATTTTATAACTATTGAAATTTACATGATGTTTTGCTTTGAGGGAGGCACTTCAAATTCTGATGTTCTATGGAAATTTAAAAAGGTAAGTATGAGATGTAGGTATATCTACCATTTCTAGCTGTTCATCTCCTTCCAGTCTACTGTCCTGTCATTCAGTACAGGTGAGCATATAGGTCAGTCAGTTTCCTGCTTCTTTACCTGTTTGATAATTTCTACTGGTGCTGGGCAGAGTTGGGGTGCTCATGTTTACTTAAATTTCAAACTATCTAGAAACACTCCCACCTTCATCATATAAAGGAGTAAGGAGTGTGACTAGGTTATTCCTGCAGTGGCCTGGAGCTGGCTTTGGCAGCTTTTCTCTTCTAGAACTTTTTCCTCCCTGCAAGGCTGCCCTCCCCTTTATTCTTCCTCATCACACAACTCAAAAATCAAGGGTTCTGGTTTTCTCCTATTTGTTAAACCTTCATGACTGAGTTCTTATTGTGATGGTCAGATGTTTATATTTCGATGATACAAGGAAAAGTCTGGGGAACAAATATGACCTATTTGCTAACATTCTTAGTCCCCCTGGCCACTCGAATATGCACTAGATTACAGAAAGCTGGGGAGAGTGATTGTGGACACCTTAAAGCAAGCTTGTCCAACCCGCAACCCAGGACTGCTTTGAATGTGGCCCAACACAAATTTGTCAATTTTCTTAAAACATGAGATTTTTTTTGCAATTTTTTTTTAAGCTGTCATTAGTGTTAGTGCATTTTATGTGTGGCCCAAGACAATTCTTCCAGTGTGGTCCAGGGAAGCCAAAAGATTGGACACCCCTGCCTTAAAACATTTTTTCATCTTGAAGGTAGTGGATCTTCGTCTATAAATAGAGCTAATAGTCATTTCTGACTTCAGATTAAACCTCATGTTTCTGGCCCTCACATTCGCTTTAGGAAGACTCAGAGGAGCAGAGTATGAAATCGTGGCAGAGATTTGTGCTCTAATCGTAAACACCATCCTGCCATTGATTATCGTCCTGGTGGCTGATTCTGCAGCTCTTCTTTGCTGATCTGTTTCATTTAGTGGGGGAATATGATGCATAGTTAGGAGAGGACACCAAAAGCTCCTAGCTATGTTTTTGTCCTGCCCGTCCAGCGCTGGTTTAGCTTCAACGTCCAAGTATCTGCTTTGGCAGTCCTCAGGTTTAAGGATCTTTTTATTTTGGTTCTTGTAGGAGCAACGATAGTCAGTGCTCAGGCCTGATTTTTGCGTGATCTTTCAAGAAAACAGTGTTGGTTGTTTTGAATGTAATACTTCAGAGGTTTAAAAATGTAGACCTTCACTGTGATAGCCATCACTGGACGCTTCAAAACATTTTCCATCTGAGTTTTGTCCTGCAGGTTGGGAATCTTTTATTATAGGAGTAGCCTATCGAGGGGACGAGAATGTATTCCCTCTTCTCTATCTTTAAATACCTGATCAGGATTCCATTTTGCAGGTGAGAATAATGGGTCCTGCGAGCCTGGGTCACTGGCCTTTCCCTGTACATTTTGAAGAGTCAGTTAAAAGGAACCTCTAGAGGCTCTTTAGTTTCTCTGGTGAGAGGCCTGGAGGTTGCTAGAATAGAAGAGGTGACAGCCAGCCATTCTAGAGGACTACAAGCAATAAGTTCAATAATAAACTCTCTTCTGTGTGCTAAGAGAAATATATCTTACATGAAATATTTCTTATTCCTCAAATTCCTATGAGCTGATACACTGGGAAGCTTTTGGAAAGGATGCCCAGGTCATGAGGCGCAAAGCCCCGCCCATCTCTAGCTTGCCAGTTTTCTCTAGAAAGGTCCCTTCCATGGGCAGGCTTCACTGCTTTTCTCCCCGCTGTGACTCATAGACTCAGGGTTGCTGAGAGACTTCTGGCGGGCTCCGCTGGCCACTGGGCAGAGAACAAACTTGGGAGATCCCATCGGCCTTGTTTTGCTATGTGAACGGAGGATCAAAGTGAACTGGTTTGCAACGAGAATGAAGCGGACGCTCCGTAAGAAGTGGGAGCATTCCCAGCGCCAGTCCTTCTGAGACTCCACTGTCTTCCTTGTGGAGGAACCCTCCATTGACATTTGCTAACATTCTTGGCCTCTGCCTTTTTGTTGCTGTTTTTGACACAGTCTCACTTTGTCACCCAAGCCGGGGTGCAGTGGCACAATTGCGGCTCCCTGCAACCTCTGCCCCACAGGTTCAAGTGATTCTCTTGCCTCAGCATCCTATCTGGGATTACAGCTGTGTGCCACCACCCCTGGCTAATTTTTGTATTTTTTTTTAGTAGAGACGGGATTTTGCCATGTTGGCCAGGCTGGTCTTGAACTCCTGACCTCAAGTGATCCACCCGCCTTGGCCTTCTAAAGTGCCAGGACTACAGGCGTGAGCCACTGCACCCAGCCTTTTTGGTTTTTTGAGACAGGGTCTTGCTTTGTTGCCCAGGCTAGAGTGCAGTGGCACAGACATGGCTCACTGCAGGCTCGACCTCCTGGGCTCAAGCAATCCTCCTACCTCGGCTACCTGAATAGCTGGAACTACAGGCATGCCCTAGCATAGCTGACTAATTGTTTTGTATCTTTTGTAGAGATAGGGTTTCTCCGTGTTACCCAGGTTGGTCTTGAACTCCTAGGTTCAAGCAGTCTGTCCGCCTCAGTCTCCCAAAGTGCTGGGATTACAGGCGTGAGCCACCGCTCCTGGCCATTAGCCTCTGCCTTTGACAAGATATTAATAACTGTTTGCTGAATTAGTTAATTTAGCTCCTCCACAGCCAGACACTGTGGATGTGGCAATAAATAAAGGCCTGCTACCTGGAGCTTTTCTTCTAGTGGAGAGAGGCAAAAAACAATATGGATGCATGTTTACCTATCAAAGGGCTAAGAGATAGATGGAATCTGACCATCCAAGGACCTTAGCAGCGTCCAGGGTGAGAATTGTGTCCTTAAGGTACTGAGTATGCGACGTGCAGCATAAAACTCTGCTGCCTCTCATGTCGCTGTTCATTGCAGTGGAGGTGCTCTGCACACATCACAGTAAGATGAAGTTGGTTAAGTAACTTAAGCCTGGCCCAGCTGATTTTCTCTGGGTCTGATTCAGCCACCTTGGGGTAACCAACCCCTGAGTATACCATTCATCAGGGTAGAATGACCCCTGCAAACTGTGCGGATCGAGAGAGGAGTAAGAGACAAGGAAAGCCCACCAGACATTGACACAGCCGACTGTGGGTCTGGGATTGCTATATGCCAAGAAGGTGCTACTTACAGGGTCTCCGAGGAGTTTCCTGATAGAAAACCCCACCTCAGAGTAGAGTCAGACAAGCCAGAGGCAGGGATGGAGAACCCAAGCTGACGAAAGGCAAGGGAACTCGCAGGTGGGCTGAGGAAGCAGCCTCTCTGTCATTGTTGGTTTGGTTCAGGAATGACCTCTGTCTGCCACGGAATGCAACTAGATGAGTAACAGGAAGTCTGAAGGGGGAGGCGGGTGGAAGGAGGAGCAAGCTGGGGGTTGGGAGAGGAAATCAAGTTTGTGCTACGCTCATTTAGAGATGCCTGTTAGACTTCAAGTTAAAACGACAAGTAGGCAGTTGGATCTCTGTCTGGAGCTCAGGGCGACGTCTGTGCTGGACAGGGACATTTGGGAGTCAGTCACTTGGACATGATATTTAAAGCCATCATCCTGATGAGATCACCAGGGGAGGGGTGTGGGGAGAAGAGATGAACCCAGGGAAGGGTGTGAGATACCAAGTCTGACCCTCGGGTCTTCAGTGTGACTCACGAGATTCCGCATTTTCCAGCAAGCTCCCAGGTGACACTGATGCTGCTGGTCAAAAGACCACCCCCTTTGTGTGGCAGGGCTTCATGTGTCCCCAGACAGAAGTGAGAGTGATTGACAAAAAGTGAAAGAGTGGCTTTGCTCCACAAAAGTAAATATTTTTAGTGATTGTTACTGTTTTCCAAATGACTGTTAACTAATAGTCATTTTAGAATTTGCCGCCTTGTGTCTTTAGACACAGTTACAATTTCTCCTTATACTTTGAGAAGGCCCATATACCAAATTACAAACGAGCTAGTCGGATAATGTGATAATGTGGCTCGTCTAAAAGCCAAAATGTTCCCATCCAGCTGTAGTCACGATACAGAGGCCTGCATTACCTAACTGTGCATATAAACCCCAGAGCCTTTTGACATCCAAGGCGAAATTGCTGTATGCAGAAGTTAAAGGACTGTTGGATAACTCCAAGTTTTAAAAACCTTTGGTTTTGGGGAAAAGAAACACCTCAGTTTTAATTAGCTGGGAGTAGTGGCACATTCCTGTAATCCCAGCTACTTGGGAGGCTGAGGCACAAGGATTGTTTGAACCCAGGAGGCGGACGTTGCAGTGAGCCAAGATCACACCACCGCACTCCAGCCTATGTGACAGAGTGAGACTCAAAAACAAAAGAGACAAAGGCTAAATTACACAAAAACTTATTCAGAGGCATCTGTGCTGAGACTCACAAGACAATCCTCAGAGCTGTGCACGGGCCTCCTCACTCCATACTGGCCAGGCATATCTAGAGATACCTTCCTGTGGCCTGGCTCTGCAAAGGCCATACTTTCTTTTCCACAGTGTGATTTGAGATCTAAATGACACCAGCAAAAACACAAGTGCCTTCTAAGGAGAGGATTGTAGATGCAAGGTGAGCAGAGAGCAGCAAAGTAAAGGGAGAAATCCCAGAAATGTGGAGGGCCCAAGACGGGCTGTCAGAAGAGAAATGAGATGTGCACTCCTCTCACTAATAAGCGCTGGAACACACACACACACGTGTGTGCAGGTGTGCATCCCCACCACCACCACACCACAGACCTCCTGCTCTGAATATCTTTTAACAAAACCAAGAGGTCTCTTTTTGGAAATGTGATGTTTAGCATTTTCTGTCACGTGATTTGAACATCAGCCAAGCGTGTGCAAAGAGCAGAGCTTCGGGCACAGTTACTGGAGTTTGACTCATCGTGGACAAGTGGAGAGGAAGACAACTTTGTAGGCGCCAGAGCCCAGGCAAACCTGAGGCTTTGCTTTTATTTTTTGTTCGTTTATTTGTTTTAACATTTGTAATATATGTAGAGGTATTTTCAAAGATTGAAAGTAGCATGTTAGGGCATATGAAATACTTTGTTGTCTGAGATGTAAAAAAAATTGCAAACTCACATTTTGTTAACTACGTGCAGATCACTTCATTGTAGTGTGGCTTGAAATATTGCACATCCTAGGCTTTTACTCACTGGACACAGCTCATCACCCTCTCATGTTTGAAGTTCTTCTCATGTGGCTTCCTGGACACCAAGCTTTCAGGCAGCTCTTTCTCAGTCCCCCTTGCTGGTTCCTTCTCACCTCCCCAGCCTCTGCACCTTGCTCAGCTCCACAACAAAGTCCCATCCCCTGAATTCTGTTAACACAAAATGATGACATGTGATTATCTTCTCTGAAAGTATTACGAATCCTGCCCACTTTCCATATTGATAGAAATTATCTAAAATGAATTGGGGAAACGGATCATCTGTGCTTCCAGTTCCTGGGAAGTTTTACCCACTTCCTTTAACCTAATAACAAAATCACCAAAGCAGTGGTGCTTCCCACCTATGCTCCTCCTGTGGTGACCTCTCCCCATCTCACATTGAAACACCAGCTATATGGAAATGATTCGAAACTTCATATTTCCTGCCCCAGACTTCTTACTTGAACTCCAGAAATGTAAATACAACTGTGTATTTGACATCTGAAGGCTACAGGCATTCCAAATTTCTATCTAAAACGAACTCATGATTTCCTTCCCCTTGCCTCACCCTAATCCACCGTACCCAGCCAGCCTTCCCCTTTGGGTAAATAATGCCTCATTCTTCCAATTGCTCAGGGAAGGACTATGAAGGCAGCCTTGATTTGGTTCTCTCTCTCACATGCCACATCCAGTCATTGAGTCCTTCAAAACATATTCAGACTCCGGCCACTTCTCATCACTTCCGCCACTACCACTGTGGGCCAAGTCACCATGGTCTCTCACATTGATTATTACAGTAGCTTTCTAAGAATTTTCAGGGAATTGGTTTGAGTAGACCCTAAGATGGGAGAACTGGTCCATGAGAAACCCATCTGGGCTTGCTAACTGGCACTGGTCCAAAACTGCCTCTGCAGCTTCCTCTCTTCCCATCTTGGGGTCTATTCAGACCAGTTTTCTGATAATATGTCCCTCTGCTGCTTAAAGCCCTTCATAGACTTTCTGTCTTGCTCACCAAGACCATCCTCATGCCTCCTACCTTTGCTTTCCTACTCTCAGCCTTCCTCTTTTGCACCCCTTGCTGGGTTCACTGTACTCCCAACACACTGACTTTCTTGAACTCATTAAACATGCTCTCACCTCAGGGCCTTTGCATTTGCTGTACCTTATATCTGGAACACGTCCTTCTGTCCTTCCTAAAGGTTATTTACATAGACATACAAAATTATATTTCCACTCCCATCAGTTTCCTTACCCTTGACCTGCTTCGTTTTTCTTCGCAGCACTCAACATCACCTGACATTTTGTGTAATTACTTGGCCACTTGTTCATTTCTGCCTCCTCCTACCGGCATGAAAGCTCCTTGAGACTGGGGGACTTCGTTTTGTTCTTTGCTGTGTCCCCAGACCCTAGCACAGTACCTAGCACATGTTAGGTGCTCAATATTTGCCAAATGGGTGACTGTGTCTGGGATGTTGTGGCCAATCTACCTTGACAATCTAGATCCCTGCTTTAATTCAGAAATTTGATAAAGAACAACATACCCTGGAACACGGCAGTGACAGAAGTGTCTAGAAGTGATAGCAGCTACCTAAGACCAGAGATCCAACGCAGAGACAAGAATAGAAACATTGGGACTGAAGAGATTCTTGGGATTGTAAAAATCCCAGGAATATAGGATTGTAAAAAATCTGTCAGTTACTGCCACGATAGATGAAGATTTTGCTTGCCTACATCTTGTTGCTATTCCTCTCCTCCTTTCCTCTAAATACACTTGTAGATATAGCTTTCACTTAAATTATTGGTGAGTGCTTACATTATTGTGCTTATGTTCTACAGTTCATTCGTGAGAGTATACAATGACATGTATAGTATACTGTATTTCTTTTTTGTACAACTGTATGTTTTTCTTGGAATTAATTAGTTCATCATCTTCCCCTACTCAGTTTTCTATGCACTTAATCTCTTTTTATTTTTAAATGCTCCATTAGATTCATTAATTCTAAGTTTCCAGTATCTGCCAGGCACTGTTACTGGCACTGGAGATCAGCACTGAACAAATGACAAAATCTCTGCCCTCATGGAGCTTATACTTGATTAAATTCCTATCAGTTATTTTCCAAATACTTGGACATATCAAATAATCATTAAAATAATTTTTTATCTTAAAAATCTTCCTTGATTGCTGTTTGTTCTGTGGGTTTTTTTCTTTCATATCTGTTCCCTTACAGTGTACTTATTTGGATCTATTTGTTTTTTTACTCTCTAGAAGATTTTGGGATTACAAAATCCCTAGTTTCTAAAATTTTACACTGATACATATGTACTGTTGTACCTTTTTTTTCCTCCACACACAGGTGCTGAACATTCCACTGGGCTCTTTCAAAATGGATACCTGGGAACTTCAGTGGAGTTTTCTAGTGTTATGTCTTTGAAACTTTCTTCCTTTCCATTGTCTCTGTCTTTTCTTTTAGAATTTCTACCAGTCAGATGACCCTATCACTCTGGATTCTTTAATTGTCTTATCTTTTATCATCTATTTTCCATCTCTTTACTCTTTTTTTCCCGTATTCAGAGAGTTTTTCTTCAATTTTTCTTTTAGTCCCCCCCTTTTTCATTTTGGCTCCCATTTTTCATTTTTCAAAAAGTATGAAGGGGTTGGGGAAGAATTGGTCCATGAGAAACCCATCTGGGCTTGCTAGCTGGCACTGGACAGAGACTGAGAGATGGGGGCCCTATTTTTGGGTGTTGACTGTCATAAACTAAGTTTGTTTGGAAGCCTTGAGTTTTCTAAGGCAGGCACTTTAAGGGAGGATATGGTCATCCTAGGGATGTGTTCTTAAGCTCTTAAAAACTGTGTTAGTGTTTGTGCAAATCCTTACAGGCCAAGGTTGAGATCTAGTGGAGAAAGGGGTGAGAGGAGCCTGGCTAGAATTTGGTCAAGGAGAGAATGCTTGTCACCTTTACTTAATCCCTGTTGGCAACTTTATGTTCATGCCCTCCTCTCCCCACCCTTCTCTGAACTTCTTAACTACATTTTAAATAAATGCAAACTTGAGATTCATTGTAGAGGGCATCATCAAAGCATGTAGTCATCATACTATCTAAAGTCAATGTGAAGGAAAGAATTCTAAGAGCAGTGAGACAAAAGTATCACATAACCTATAAAGGAGAACCTATCAGATTACTAGCAGACATCTCAGCAGAAACCTTACGTGCCAGAAGGGCTTGAGGTTCTATCTTTATCCTCTTAAACAGAATAATCATCAGCCAAGAATTTTGTCTCCAGCAAAACTACATTTCACACATGAAGGTGAAATAGTCTTTTTCAGACAAGCAAATGCTGAGGAAATTTGTCACTACCAGACCAGCCGTACAAGAAATGTTAAATAGAGTTCTAAATCTTGAAACAAAAGGTTGATTTGCACCAGAATAGAACCTCTTGAAAGCATGAAACTCACAAGGCCTATAAAACAACAACATAATGAAGAAAACAAAGTAGATAACAATCAACATAATGCCTGGAATGACATGTCACATCTCAGTATTAACATTGAATGTAAATGGCCTAAATGCTCCACTTAAAAAATACAAAAAAAAAAAAAAAATCACAAATCAAATTCTGCTGTATTCAAGAGACTGACCTGAGGTATATTGTAGACTCAAGGTAAAGAGGTGAAAAAAGATATTCCTGGAAAATGGAAACTAAAGATGAGCAAGAGTAACTATTTTTATATCTACCTAATATCTGACTTAAAGTCAAAAATGACAAAGGAGGTAATTATATAATGATAAAAAAGTCAACCCAACAAGAATATATTACAATCTCAAATATATATGCACCTAACTCTGGAGCTCCCAGATTTATAAAACAATTACTGCTAGACCTAAGAAAGGATATAGACAGCAACACAATAATAGTGAGGGACTTCAGCTTTCCACTGACAGCATTAGACAGATCATTGAGACAGAAAGTCAACAAAGAAACACCGAACCTAAACTACACTCTAAAACAATGGACCAAACAGATATTTACAGAACATTCTACCCAAGAACTGCAGAATTCTTGCATTTTATTCATTCTTATTTACATTCTTCTCATTGGCAAATGGAACATTCTCTAAGGTAGACCATATGATATGTCACAAAACAAGTCTCAATAAATTTTAAATAGAAATCATATCAAGTGTCTTCTCAGACCACAGTGGAATAAAATTAGAAATCAACCCCAAAAGGAATCCTCAAAACTATGAAAATACACGTGAATTAAACAATTACTCAGGAATGGTTTCTGGGTTAACAATGAAATCAAGATGGAAATTTAAAAATTAAAAATAAATCATAATAGTGACACAAATTATCAAAACCTCTGGAATAAACCAAAAGCAGTGCTGAGAGGAAAGTTTATGGCACTAACTGCCTACATCAAAAAGTCTGAAAGATACAAATCGACAACCTAATGCCGCACCTCAAGGACCCAAAGAAATATGAACAAACCAAACCCAAAGCTAGCAGAAGAAAAGGAATAACAAATATCAGAGCAGAACTACATGAAATCAAAACAACAACAAAAAAAATACAGAAGATCAATAAAACTAAAAGTTGGTTCTTTTAAAAGAGCAAAATCAATAGACCATTCGCTAGATTAACCAAGAAAAAAGAGAAGATTCAAATACGATTTGTATTAAATGTAAATACAAATACAACTAACACCACAGAAATACAAAAGGTGATTCAAGACTACTATGCACCTCTGTGCGCACAAACTAAAAACATCTAGAGGAAATGGAGAAATTCCTAGAAACATAAAACCCACCTAGATTTAATCCGGAAGTAACAGAAATATTGAACAGACCAATAACAAGCAGTGAGATTGAGTCAGTAATTTAAAAATTGCCAACAACAATTAAAAAGCCCAGGACCAGATGGATTCACCACCGAATTCTACCACACAGTCAAAGAAGAACGGGTGCCAGCCCTCCTGAAACTTCCAAAAGCTTGAGAGAGAGAGAATCCTCCCTAACTCGTTCTATGAAGGCAGTATCACCCTGATACCAAAACAAGGAAAGGACATAACAAAGAAAACTACAGACCTATGTCCCTGATTAACATAAATGCAAAAAAATCCTTTAAAAAAAAGATACCAGAAAACTGAAACTAGCAGCACATCAAAAAGATAATACACCATGATCAAGTGAATTTCATCCCAGGAATGCAGGAATGATTTAAAATATGTTAATAAATGTGTTACATCACATAAACAGAATTAAAAACAAAACCCAATAGGTGTGGGAAAAGCATTTGGTAAAATCCAGCATCCCTTTATGATTAAAAATGCTCAACAAACTAGGCACAGAAGGAACATACCTCAAAATAATTAAAGCCACGTATGACAAACCCACAGCCAATATCATACTGAATGGGGAAAAATTAAAAGTATTCCCCCTAAGAAATGGAACAAGACAGGGATGCTCCCTTTTCAGCATATCTATTCAAAATAATACTGGAAGTTCTAGCCAGAGCAATCAGTCAAGATAAAAAAAATAAAGGGCATCCAAATTGAAAAAGGAGAAGTTAAATTATCTCTGTTTTCTTTTCTTTTTTTCTTTTTTTTTTTGAGACAAAGTTTTGCTCTGTCATCTAGGCTGGAGTGCAGTGGTGGGATCTGGCTCACTGCAACCTCCACCTCCCAGGTTCAAGAGATTCTGCAGCCTCAGCCTCCAAAGTAGCTGGGATTACAGGTGCCTGCCACCATGCCTGGCTAATTTTTGTATTTTTAGTAGAGATGGGGTTTTGCTATGCTGGCCAGGCTGGTCTCCAACTCCTGACCTTAAGTGATCCATCCACCTCGGCCTCCCAAAATGCTGGGATTATAGGCATGAGCCACTACGCCCAGCTTGATATGGTCATGTACCTAAAGACCACAAGACTCTTCCAAAAGATTCCTAGATTTAATAAATGAATTCAGTGAAGCCTCAGGTTATAAGATCAATGTGCACAAATTAGTAGCACTGCTATACACCAACGATGATCAAGCCGAGAATCAAATGGAGAAGTCAATCCCTTTTACAGCAGCTGAAAAACAAAACCAAAAAACACCCTAGGAATGTAGTTAACCAAGAAGGTGAGCTATCTACAAGGAGCACTACAAAATACTGCTGAAAAAGAAATCATAGATGACACAAACAAATGGAAACACATCCCATGCTTATGGATAGGAAGAATTAATATCATGAAAATGACCATACTGTCCAAAGCAATTTACAGATTCAATGCAATTTCTGTCAAAATACCAACATCATTTTTCACAGAATTAGAAAAAACAATCCTAAAATTCATCTGGAACCAAAAAAGGGCCCAAGTAGCCAAAGCAATCCTAAGCAGAAAAAGGACAAATCTGGAGGCACCGCGTTATCTGACTTAATTATACTGTAGGCTATAGTTACCAAAACAGCATGGTATTAGTATAAAAGTAACTACACAGACCAATGGAATGGAATAGAGAACCCAGAAGTAAGGCCAAATACTTAAAACCAACTGATCTTCCAAAACATAAAAAACTAGGAAAAGGACACCCTATTCAATAAACGGTGCTGGGAAAACTGGATCCTTATCTGTCACCATATACAAAAATCAACTCAAGATGGATCAAAAACTTAAATCTAAGACCCAAATCCATAAAAATTCTGAAAGAAAACCTGGGACCCTAAAAGCAAATGCAACAAAGACAAAAATAAATAAATGGGACTTAATTAAACTAAAAAGCTTCTGCATAGCAAAATAAATGCTCATCAGGGTAAACAACCCATAGAATGGGAGAAGACTGTCACAAGCTATCCATCTGACAAAGAACTAACACCCAGAGTCTTCAAGGAACTCAAATGAACAAGAAAAAAAACCTCATCAAAAAGTGGGCAAATGACGTGAGTAGACATTTCTCCGAAGAAGATAATACAGATGGCCAATGAACGTGAAAAAATATTCAACATTAAAATCAGGGAAATGCATATTAAAACTACAGTGAGATACCACCTTACCCCATCCAGAATGGCCATTATTAGAAAACAAAACAAAAACCATAGATGTTGATGTGCATGTGGTGAAAAGGGAACACTTACCCACTGCTGGTGAGAATGTGTATTAGTACAGCTGCTATGGAAAGCCATATGGAGATTTCTTTAAAAACTGAAAGGTAGATCTACCATTTGATCCAGCAATCCCACTACTGGATGTCTACCCAAAGGAAAAGAAGTCATTATATCCAAAAAACACCTGCACACCTATGTTTATCATAGCACAATTCACAGTCGCAAAGATAAGGAACCACTCTAAGTGCCCATTGCCCAGTGAATGGATAATGTGGTATATATACACCATGGACTACTACTCAGCCATAAAAAAGAATAAAATATGTCTTTTGCAGCAACTTGGATGGAGATCGAGGTCATTATTCTAGTAACTCAGGAATGGAAAGCCAAATACTGTACGTTCTGACTTATAAGTGAGAGCTAAGCTATGGGTACGCAGACAGAATGGGATAACGGACATTGGAAGCACAGAAGCAGGGAGGCTAGGAAGAGGTTGAGGGCTAAAAAAACTACATATTGGGTACAATATATACTACTCAAGTGATGAATGCACTAATCTCAGACTTCACCATTATACAATTCATCCATGTAACCAAAAACCACTTGTACCCCAAAAGCTATTGAAATAAAAAAAATAAATAATAAACAGACCAACCCAAACCAGAAGTCAAAGATTTGGGATGAGATATTTGCAAGAAAAATCATGGAGAATGTAAATTAGTGGGCACATTCTCAAAGAAAAGGCCTTAGCTGTACATCAAAGATCAAACAATTACTATTTCCTGTTTTTATGAATAGTTCCCTTAGCTGATTTTTTTTTTTTTTTTTTTCACTCACTGACCCAAGATCCTGATTAAGGTGTGAAGGACAAAAGACAGGGATTCCTCCTGGAGTAAATGTATCATTCTTGTCCTGTAAACTAGGCGCTGAGTCAGAGGCTCTACATATATCATCTTATTTAATCCTCCCAACAGCTCTGAGAAGCAGGTATTATTATTTCCATTTTACAGGTAAGAAAATGATGCCTTAAGTGACTCACCTTAGATTCCACAGCTCAAAAGCAACAGAACTGGGATATAAACCGAAATTTGTCTGATTCCAGAAACCTGTGTTGCGCCCCTTCCACCTCACAGGTTTTCGTTGTTACAGGGGGAGCTACAAGTTGAATGAGGCTGGAGCTTCTCCCAGGGCCTCTGAGCTGGTCCGCAACCCCGCTGCTGATCAAACCCAGCCTCGCCAAGTTGAGCTGCTCTCCATGTTTGTTTTAGTTTTGCTCTTGTTTTACCAAGGGAAACCCAGACCCCCAAGGAGACAGGGGACAGTTGAGAAAACAGTTCTCGGAACAGGCCCAGATCTGTACCAGGCTCTGGGCTTGAATGTGACTGCAGAAATGTCAGGAGCTGCTTCCGGAATGGCTAATTGAGTCCAGGGAGGTAACGCTTTCTCTGTGCGGATGAACACGTGACCAGCTCCAGTGCCTCCCCCGTGGCCCGCAGCGGTGATGGTTGTCAGGATTCTTGTGTGTCAAGAGGGAACATTCTCAGCAAATTAACACAGGAACAGAAAACCAAACACGGCCTGTTCTCGTAAGTGAAAGTCAAATAATGAGAACACATGGACACAGGGAAGAGGAACATCACTCACCGAGCCTGTGGGGGGGGGTGGGGGGCAAGGGGAGGGAGAAGCGTTAGGACAAATACCTAATGCATGCAGGGCTTAAAACCTAGATGATTGGTTGATAGGTGCAGTAAACCACCATGGTGCATGTATATCAATGGAACAAACCTGCATGTTCTGTACATGTATCCCAGAACTTAAAATAAAAACAGGATTCAGAGGCTGCATCTGTGGCTAGCTGAGGGGCATTGTGAGCAGCAGTGCCTGCTCAGACACCAGGTGTTTCCATCCTTGGCCTCAGGGTGATGGTTCACTTGATCCTACAACAGAATCACCTGAGGGTTAAAACTTAGATTACCCTCTCCCAGAGTTTCTCATTCAGGATGTCTGGATTAGAGCCGAAGAAACTGTTTAAGAAGTTTTCAGGTGATGCCGAGGTGAATTCAGAGACCCCACTTTGAGAACCAGCAGCCTACGGGTGTTAGCCTGTAACTACTTTCCCTTTGCCACTTTTTATCAATCGTGATTTGTGTCTTCCTGCCCTCACCCGGCAACTCCCCAGCCCAAACACCAAAAGAAAAAAAAAATAGAACATGCGACCCAGAATACAGCTAGGCAGCTCAGAGGACAGGCGGAAACAGCTTTTTCATTTGTTTTCTTTTTCCCAAGTCAGACCGGCATTTCAGGCCCTGACCCCCCTGACCTTAGGAAGGTCAGCTACTCTCTGGCCTCTGTGTCTTCTGTAAAGTGGAAGATTGTGCGAGATGGGCTCAAAGGTGACTTCTGGCTGGAAGTTTCTATGATCTATGACTACCATCAAAAGCTTCACTGCTGCTACCAGAAAACAATCATCATCACTACTTGCTAAACATTGAGGTGTCAGGAAGTGCGCTAAACCCTTTACCTGCCTGATTGCATTTCTGAAACTTACAGCAACTCCGGAGCACAGGAATTCTTATTCCCATTTCATAGATGAGGAAACTGAGGCACAGAGAAGCTAACTCAGGTGACTAAGGCACATTGTCAATGATGTGAGAGCTGGGGTGTTGTAGGGGCAGCTGTTGCATGATTTGTAAAAGAAACAGGAACCCAAGAGGCACAAATCTTTGGACTTTACCAGATTCAAGCTTTCTCACTCCTAGCTCTGTGGTCTTGGACAGCTCACTTAGTTTTATTTCTCTAACCCTCAGTTTCCTCCTGTAAAATGGGGCTATGTTATCTGCCTCGTGGAGGTTTGCTGATAAACATTACAAAACTGAATATGAGAAGTGACTGGCATGAAGCTGACCCTCAGCCAATTCTAGGTTTGATCTGGGCAATGTGGAAACTCAGCTGTGTTTTGGGGTGGAAGGCAGACCTACACATGGGAAGGAAGCCGGCGGAATTTTCACCACACCGAGAATTTTCTCTTGGTAGAAGGGGCTTCACCCATGTCTGAGCAGCCGTCTGTATTCTCTAGTAAGAAGGGTGAATGCTTCTGTTCTCAGCCTCCCAGAACCCAAGTTTGTCATCATGAATTAAGCTGCATAAAATTCAGACAGCTAGCTCCTGGGGTAGCCAAGAATATCAAAGTTGAGCTGGGAGGCAGTTAGGATGTATCTCTGCCTCTTCTGTAGAAACAGATGCTCTGCTCAATGGAGATTGTGCTGGGAATTTGAATCCCTGCAAAACACCCAGGCATTTCAAGCCATAGATGGCTAGAGAGGGGGATTTTTAGTGGTGGGAATGAATCCTGGGGGAAAATGATAAAGTGGAGCCTTCCATGATACACAGCACAGTCAGGCTGTTACTGCTGGTGTTGCAGCCAGAAAGTCAAGGACATAGAATTTAAAGAACCCTGAGTCAATAATGGAACTGGAATAGAGGATGCATCGGGGCATATTGCTCCCCTGCCTCACCCCCCCCTCCCCCGCCCACCCCACCTGCCCAGTAGAAGGCAGCCATCCCTGGCGAACAGGTGTGGTCATCAGCAAGCCGTGTTTCTAAATAAGCTCACTGACTCCTTCCTCCCCCTGGATGTGCCCTAATTAGCGTGAGACAAGTCAGACTTTGAGGGTCACACAGGTGTGCAGGATCTCACAGACGCGGAACCAGCTAGAAGAGAAGGGTGCCTGCACTGGGTTTTTCTCACACAAAGCAAGGACAAGCAGAAGCAAATAATGAAAAATAAATACATAAAAAGGTACAAAAACAAATGTTGACATTAAACAAGACTCCTTTGAACCAACAGGAGGGACATGGGTAGCCCAACACAAGGCAGGCTCAAGTTCCCTGTCTCAGCAGGGGAGTACGCTGACATCAGCGGTATTGATTGTTCATTTATTTTTGAGATAATCAAGTTACAGGCTGATTATAAAATTGCATCTCGGCGGTGTGCCTTTATTTTTTTTTAATCTCCTATCAGTCTGTCTGGGTCAGCCTGGCTGTGGTCACAGCGGGGCCGCCAGAGGCCCACACAGCGGCATGATGCCCCTGTACCTGTTGCTTCCCGAGGCCACCAAGGACTCATGAGTCAGGGCTTGTGACAAAGAGAACCTGCCACATCTGAACCTGAACCCTGGTGCACAAGGAAGCAGGTCCAGGAAATGAGATTCAGTCTCCGTTCCCTTCTCCAGCCCCTCCTTGGAGAAGCCCATTTATGTAAACGGACGGTGCTGGACTGTGGATGTGCAGAGGGTGTGGGGCCAGGAGCAGGGGTGTGGGGGCAGGAGCCGGGGTGTGGGGGCAGGAGCTGGGGCAGCAGGGCAGGCAACTGGACCTGAACATGCCTGAAGCCAGGATAGGGAAGCCGTGTGCTAAGAGCTGGGGGAACCAAAGCCCCAGGGCAAGGCCACTTGGGATGGACAGAGAGAGGTGGGCCACTTCCTTGTTTTTTTTTTTTTTTTTGAGACAGAGTCTCGCTGTTGTCCAGCCTGGAGTGCAGTGATGCAATCTCGGCTCACTGCAACCCTCTCTCCCGGGTTCAAGCAATACTTATGCCTCAGCCTCCCAAGTAGCTGGGATTACAGGCTTGCACCACCACACCCGGCTAATTCACTTCCATTTTTTGCAGCACTTTCCTTGTATGTTACAGAGTGAAGGAATGCATCCTAATCCCACCACCAAGAGAAATGGAAACATGAGTTCCTGCAAAGACCAGTGGATGTTTAGAACAACTGTATTTATAATGTCCCCAAACTGTATAACCCAGATGTCCATCAACTGGCAAAAGAATAAACAAACTGTGGCTTATCTGTGTATGGTGGAGGGAGTGGTGGCTCTCCCCCGAAGTTCTATCTGCATGCTAATTCCTGGAAGCTGTAAATGTGACCTTTTTTGGAAAAGGGGTCTTTGCAGATATAATTAAGGCTCTTGAGATGAGATCATCCTAGATTGTCTGAGTAGGCCCCAAATCCAATGACAAGTGTCCTTGTAAGAGGCCCACAAGGGAAGAAGAGGAGAAGACCACGTGATGACAGACGCAGAGACCGGAGTGGTGCAGCCACAAGCCAAGGGCCTCCTGGAGCCACCAGAAGCTGGAAGAGACAGGAAACTGAAATCCTCCCCTCGGACCTCTGGGTCCTGGACTTCTTCCTACAGCTGACCCCTGGACTTCCACCTTCTGGCCTCCAGAACTGTGAGAGAATAAATTTCTGTTGTTTAAGCCACCAAATTTGTGGTAATGCATCTACAATATAGTGCAGCTTAAGAATTAGAAGAATAAACTACTAAGATATGCAACAGTCACACTGATCTCAAGTACACTGTGCTAAGTGAAAGAAGCCACATGCAAAGGCCGTGAACTCTGTGTTTCCACCATATGACCCAGGAAAGGCAAAGCTTGAAGGACAGACATCAGAGCAGTGGTTTTCAGGAACGGGGAGAAGAGAGGATTGAGTATAAAGGGGCTCCAGGGGACCTTTTGCAGTGATGGAAATATTCTATATCTTGATTATTTATGGCCATGGTTATATAACTATGTGTTTGTCAAATGCATAGAATTATGCACCCGTAACAATTTAATTGTACTTAAATGATACCTCAACAAATTTTTTTTTTTGAGACAGAGTCTCGCTTTGGCCTCCCAAAGTGCTGGGATTACAGGCGTGAGCCACCGCACCTGGCCAGTTTCTTCATCTTTAATATGAAGACCATAGCAGTACTTCTTAGGATCTTGGTGAAGATGCATTGAGATCATGTATGAAGAAGCACTTTTCTCTGGTTCCTTGAACAGGCCAAGGGGTCCCTGTCCCTGAGCCTTTGTGCCCACTTTTCCTTTTGCTTGATTTGCTCTTCCCGGGTTCTCTACATGGTGTACTTCCTCACCTCATTCAAGTGTCGGCTCAAATGTCACCTCTCAAAGACGACCAGCCTAAGAATTCTCTCTCCTCCAGCCCCCTAGCTCATTCACTCTTCTCTCACTCCCTGCTTCATTCTCTGCTTAGCGCTTGCAGTTCCTGCATTTGTGCCCATGTTTACTGTCTTTCTCACCCACCAGAAGGCGAGACCCAAGAGAAAGGAAACATCTGTCTCCACTGCTGTATTCCCAGAGCCAAGTGTCTGTAAAGGCCCCATATATATTTACTGGATGAATTTATAGAATAAATGAGTTCTGTGGGAACTTCCCAGCAGGTCACTTGGGTTAAGGGATTGGAGGGTTTGTGTTCCATACCGGTGAGAAGTTGTCCAAAGGGCAACCATTAAACACACATACACACACACACACACAGCATATGCACAAACATGCACACACACACCTGTTCTTAGGGACGAATATTAATTCTCAGAAAGTTTAAATCTGCTTTCAAGGGAAGAGGACATTTCCTGGACTACAACACAGTCAGCCTGCCCACCCCCGGCAGAGTGAGCTTTTAGTGATTCTGTGAGGCAGTGGCCACTTTGATCAATCTAAAAAACCACCTGCAGTGGCCACTGTGATCAGTCTTAAAAAGTCACCTGCCAGGCCTTGAGTGTAAACACATCAGGGCCCATTCCAGAACTGGCAGCTTCTTGATGACCGCTCCTGATCCACACGGGGTCTTGCAACAATCTTTGACATTGAAGCTATCTGTTTGCTTATGTGTCTGTGTGGTTTTCTCTGCTGCAGTTGCTGGGTATTTTCCTTCTGCTGCCCTCAGAGGAAAGTTGGACCAGACTTTTCTTTAAATATGCAGCATGGGTAGTGGGCAGTGTGAAGGGAGCTGTTGTTCTTCTCTGCACGTTCCCCTCCATGTCAGTTGCAGATATTTAAGAAGCATAGCAAGCACACGTACACACACACACACACAACACACACACACACACATTTTTTGGTGGGGAGTGGGGAAGGGGGACTTGGCATATGCTCCTGAGTGGGCAGCCCCACCTGCCAGGCTTTTCTGAATCTCTGCTTTCCGGGCCTGAGCATCTTCAGGAGACCGTCTCCATCTTTCAACCTCAATTTGCTTCTTCCCAGACTCACAGTCTGCAAAGAAGTAACATCAAACCTAGCAGAAACAGCACATCTATCAAAGGCGGCTGTCACATAATTTATTGTTTAGAAATTTTATTAAGCTCTAATTTATAATCTAAGCCTTTTTTTGCAAGAATGCTCTGGGAGACATATATTTTAACATATATATATATATATATATATATAACATATAAATTCTAACCTTTTAAAACACTATTAATGCAAAAACAGTAGTTTCTGTTCCTTCTTTTGGAAATGGAATACTACTGTCAAGTTTGTTTTGTTTTGTTTTGGTTTTTTTGACACAGAGTCTCGCTCTGTTGCCCAGGCTGGAGTGCAGTGGTGCGATCTCGGCTCACTGCAACCTCTGCCTCCTGGGTTCAAGCGATTCTCCTGCCTCAGCCTCCTGAGTAGCTGGGATTACAGGCCCGTTACACCACTCCTGGCTAATTTTTGAGTTTTTAATAGGGACAGAGTTTCGCCATGTTGGCCGTGTTGGTCTCGAACTCCTGACCTCAGGTGATCCGCCTGCCTCAGCCTCCCCAGATGCTGGGATTACAGAGATGAGCCACCGTTCCCGGCCTCAAATCTTTATAGTAGATGATGTTTCCACAATTTCTGCAAATGTTTTTTCCGTTTCACACAGGTAGTAAAAATTTAAACATATGCCAGTAAGGATAATTTTAAGTGTTGGCCAGTAGATGGCAGTAAGTTTGAACTTTGCCTCGGAAATGGATTTTCTGTAGTTTGATGTAACAGAGCGCACAAGTCAGCCTGAGCATAGTATAGGCTTAAAGGCAAAATGGCTTTCGACAAAAACACGAACTGAAACATGGCTGCCAATTGTGATCGTGATAGCATCTTTGTAAAGTCCGCTTGCACCTCTATATTTTATGGATTTGTTAAGAAATCTGTATTGAAGGCCCACTTTGTGCCAGGAGGGGCGGTCGTGGCACGCAGGATTGTTGCCATTGTGAAAGTTACATTTTAGTACAATCGCTTCATTTACCATTCCCATACAAATGGTCTCTAAATGACCCTTTGAAGCAGGTGTATTGAGGTGCAAAGCAAAGGTGTTAAGGTTTTAAACAACTTTCTCTTTTGACTCTTCTAACAATCCCGTATGGGTACAGTCATCAAGAATGAAAAGCAGTGAACCCGAGGCGGAGGTTTGGTGAGCTGACATCGCGCCATTGCACTCCAGCCTGGGCAGCAAGAGCGAAACTCCATCTCCAAAGAAAAAAGAAAAAGAATGAAAAGCAGACCCTGTGGCTCACCAAAATGACTTCTGCATGAACTAAGAAAAGAAAGTTTAGTTTCCACAAGGCTGGATCATCTCTTAGATATGAAAAAACAAACTTTTATGATTCCTTGAGCTCAGAGTTGATGAATCGTCACAGACAGGTCTGGGTAATGTTTCAGAGGCTTGGAAGAATGTGTCCTCTTATTCTTCCGTCTCTAGGGGTTATGTGGTGGATAATTCCGAAAGGAGGACGTCATCCACAATCAGAATCCTGTTCCACTGTGTTTTTCAGGTACAGCAGGTGGTCCAGGAGGATTGCCAAGGACAGAAGTCACCTCTCCCAGGGTGCGGTGACACCGGTGGTGGAGCCAGCCAGGCTCAGGTTCCCCTTGTGTGTGATGCTACTGGAACCTCCCAGCCCCAGCTGATTACTCCAGGGTGGACATCTGACAGGGTGGCTGTCAGTTCACCAGAAGCCCAGCTCAGAGTGGCAGGTGTCTGCAGCACAGCAGATGGATTGGCAGCAAAGTATGGAGGCACAGGCACCAAGCCCCAGGGAGGGAGAGGACTGGGGTTCAAGTGTTCAGGATAGTAAAAAGGACACGAGACCCTCGACTGCAGCAGGCTCAACCTATTCCAACTTTCTCCTTGATAAGATCCCCTGGAGGAGGCTGGGCGCGGGGGCTCACGCCTGTAATCCAAGCACTTTGGGAGGCTGAGGCAGGTGGATCATGAGGTCAGGAGATCGAGATCAGCTTGGTCAACATGGTGAAACCCCCTCTCTACTAAAAATGCAAAATTAGCTGGGCGTGGTGATGCATGCCTATAGTCCCCGCTACTTGGGAGGCTGAGCCAGGAGAATGACTTGAACCCTGGAGGCAGAGGTTGCAGTAAGCTGAGATCACACAATTGCACTTCAGCCTGGGTGAAAGAGGGAGATTCCATCAGAAAGAAAGAAAGAAGAGAGAGAGAGAGAAAGAAAGAAGAAAGAAAAAGAAAAAGGAAGGAAGGAAGAAAGGAAAGAAGGAAGGAAGAAAGAAAGGGAAGGAAGGAAGGAAGGAAAGAAGGAAGGACCGACCCTGTGGGAGGTGGCAATGCTGACTACATATCCATATACATATACCCATACATATACATATACATACACATATAACCAGGCCTTTACCCCAGAAGTTCTGCTTTGGTGGTCTGGGGTGGAGCCTGAGTTTCTTTATTTCTTTTTATTTTTTTTGAGACAGGATCTCGCTCTGTCACCCAGGCTGGAGAGCAGTGGTGCAATCTTGGCTCACTGCAACCTCCACCTCCCAGATTCAAGCAATTTTCCTGCCTCAGTCTCCCAAATAGCGGGGATTACAAGCACAGGCCACCATACCCAGCTAATTTTTCTATTTTTAGTAGCAATGGGGTTTTGCCATGTTGCCCAGGCCGGTCTTGAACTCCTGGCCTCATGTGATCTGCCTGCCTCGGCCTCCTGACGTGCTGGGATTATAGGTGTGAGCCACTGCGCCGGGCCTCACTCAACTCCCACATGATGCTGATGGTGGGGCTGGTCCTTGGACCACACAGTGTAATACGGGCTTCGAGCCCCTTTCAGCTCTTGATTATAGAACAAATTCTTGTCAGTGACATGATTCTGGTTTTCTATGTAGCAGGGAAAAAAGAAAGTTGTGTGCTAACATTTCTGTAGGAACCATCCTGTGACTGCCTTGCTATTGACTGTTTACAAAAGCTATCTCATTTAATCCTCTCCACACCCTACCTTGTGATTACCTTATTATCCCCATAATAGATACAATCAAAGGAGGATCAGAGAGCTTACATAACTTGCCTGAGTTGAACAGTAAACAGGTGAAGGAGGTGAAGGATTTGGGATTCAAACCAACATCAGACTGGTCCAATGCTCTTTAATTAATTCCTTATCTAATTACTTACTTTATACAGAATTATTTATCTATAATCACATATCTGTAATCACAACAGTTCGGGAGGCCAAGGTAGGAAGATTGCTTGAGGCCAGGGGTTCAAGCATCAACCTGGCCAACATAGCAAGACCCCATCTCTATAAAAAAAATCTATGAACTAAATGCTGTACTAGGCATGGGGGACATAAGGTAAGCAAAATAGATGAGGCTTTGGCCCTTGTGGATCTACCAGCTTATCAGGAAAAGTGGGCATTTAAATAAGAAATGACACCACAGAGCGAAAACGGACCTGAAACCTTCCACTTCTCATTGTGTCCAATGCTGCTGTCTGGTCTTTCCTCCCTCACCTCTTGCCTAAAGGACTGCAATGATTTTCTCGCTGTTTTGTGTAGAATACTCTTCCCCAGATCCTTATGAGGCTGACCCATTTCTGTACTCCAACCTCACGTGCTCCGTGAGGCGGTATGTGGGGCAGCAGGTGACCGCGTGACCCGTGGTGCTGATACCTGGGCCTGCCGTCCAGCTCTTCTGCTTTTCAGCTGTGTGAAGCAGGGCGAGTTGCTTCACTACCCTGGGTATCACTTTTCTCATCTGTAAAAGGGGAGGTAACAGCTTCTACTCCATAGGGTTGCTGTGAGGATTAAATGAGTTAATATACGTGAAGTTCTTAGAATGGTGTGTGTCAAAGCATAAGCAGCATAAACACTTCTGCCTCTGTTATTCCTTACCCACCCTGCCTACCTGTGACACACTCTCTTCCATTCAGGTGTACCACATCACGCTGTTATATTTTCTTTATAGTCCTTGTGATCAAACCATCTGTATGTTTATTTGTGTGCTGTCTGTCTCTCCACCTCTAGAATCTAAACCAGGAGACCTGGGCATTGTCTTATACCCCATGCATTTCTGGTTCCTGGAGCTGGGCCTGGTACACAGTAGATTCCCAAGAACTATTTACTAAAGGAATGAATGAATAGACATGAGAAGTTGCAGTGCTATGGGACATACCACATATAGATGTGTTTTCCGGCTCAGGCCAGGCTGTCAGGGAATGGCTTCCTGATACAGTGCATGATATTGACTCCATTATACAGTGTACCCCAACCCAAAAAAGCCACAGGAATATCTGCCATTAGGAACAGATGATGGAAACAAATGGATGGACTCTGTCGGCCTCTGCTGACTTCTTCCCTGAAAAGTTTGAGCCTTCCTGGAAAATCTTTAGAGGCTTTATGCATGGAAGTCAAGACTTGAAGAACCTCTAGTTATTGAATGTTAAAGCCAACAGTCTGTCTTGGATCATGTTGGTGTGTGTCATACCTTTGGCATTATATTTAAACATGGGTCTTTATATTTAATAAACAGAAGAGCCTGAGAGATTTCCTGGAGCCTTCTGCTCACATTAATCATCTTCTTGAACACATACTGCCATTTGGACTGGAGATCTGGCCAAACTTTGAGGGAGGGGTGAAGAGGAATAGAAGTCCTCATACGCCCAGCTAGAATTGCCAACGGGCTTCAACTTCCCCTGAGCAAATTATAGAATGAAACAGATGCACGGCTTTTGCCAAGCCCTTCTTGCAGGATTTTGAGCCTTCCTGAAAAATTAGCTCTATGCTGGGGTCTGCCTCACTCTAGGCTGCTAGGAGTATGAAACCAGGAGACCCAAAGAAAACGTCCTCAGCCTGTAAAGGTTGTTCTCATGAGACTGCTGACTTCTCAAACCCTAATAGCTAAGTCTTTCTTTTTGCAAAGAGACAAGTGACTTGAAAAGCACATACGTTTGGGAGGAGAAAGTCTGTAATTGAAATTCAGTCTAAGAAGTGAAGCTTGACCCCAGACTTTTAGGTTGAAAAGTTTTGGTGGGGAGAAGGCAGAGGAGAAAGATTGGGAGACATATACAGAGAGGTGGAAGGAAATAAAGAAAGGACAGTGTATCAGTCAGCTACCACTAGAGTAACACTGTGTAACAAAAACATCCAAAACTCAGTGACATATATAGAGCATTTATTTCTCCCTCACGTGGCCATTGGTCAACTCCGGTTCAGCTGATCTGTTCCAGGCTTGTCTCCAAGCTGCAGGTAAGATCTTTATCTGGCCCCGTATCTCTCTTGGCCTTCCTGGACCAGCTTCATACTGAATGAATGGAATGGAAACACTCATGTCTTCTCAGTCGTAGGCTCAAAACTTGCCCACTGTCACTTCAAACCCCCATTCTTTTGACCAAAGCAAGTCACACAGTCAGTCCCAATATTGCCAGGGACAGGGAAGTATATGCCTCCCATGGAGGTGCTAGTGGTGATGTTTGCTGGGCAATAATGTAGTTTTCCACAGGCAGCCTGCATATCAAAGGCCACTTTTACCAGCCTCACAATGTATCTTGCATTGATTGCATTTGTCTCTTTTAGTTTCCTGGGGTCCTCACAGAATTAGCACATTGAAACTTAACTAAGGTCGAGGGCGCGTCAATGCATTATAATTTTATTCTGCAAGAACTCTTCTCTCCTAAATGCTCCTCTGTTTCCACCACTCACTCTGAACCCTAGAACATCAGGCCCCGCTTACTCTACTTCCTTGGGCTAAAACTGATTAGATTCCCTTTCCCTCTCTGGACCTTTATATTTTTGGTTTGAATACTGGGGGCCAACCCCCACCCCCATAAAAAACCTAACTGTTGCTTGGTATACTGGAATTTTTCAAAAATCCCCTTAAACAAACAAGGGTTCAGGGACCTGGGAGCTAGAGTTTCAGATTCGCCTTAATGAGATTTTCCTTTCCCTGCAGGAAATTCAATAGAAAGGTTATTTTCATAGTTAATAAGTGCATTTTGTTACTGCCAGGCTAAAAATCAGAAATTGATAGATCAAAACTGACAACAGCAAAACCTAAACACATTTTCCTGTTTGCCCTGCAGCACACATGCGCAGTGCCGCTCACCTTTGGCTTTGATCTTGCAATTTGCAGGCAGCTGGGTTCACAAGCAGCCACTTAGGTAAACAGGAGGAATGGGAACCGTAAAGGGCTGTGAGGCTCCCTTTCTGCTTCCCCGGAAGGTGCTGGCTCCTGATTACAGTGGGCAAGAGCAGTCCTTACCCCTAGTGAACCAGCAGGACCCAGCTCATGTTGTGCAAATTCACTCAGTGGGAGAGCCTGGGCCGACATGGATACCTGCCCTGCACATTATTGTTGAGAAGCGGGAACAGGCTTCCCATCTTCTCCAACAGCAGATCCAGCCTGGTGCCCCTTGGGGACTGGGTGAGAAAGGAAGGGAGGGCCCCATGTGTTTGCAAGTAGAGTATTTAGGGTAATGAAGGAGTCTCCGAGTGAGGAATTAGTAACACTGAGAGTCCACTTTTATAGGGAAGGAAACCTGGCAGTCCACTTTCCAAGTAGGAGAGGAAGGTTTAGGGGAAATGATGTAACTGTCTTATGGGATCTATCTCTCTCTGGCTTTTGTTCAAGTGACGTCTGGGGGCTGGTCCGTGACACTGGGGCTCACCCTGGGGAAACGCTGTGCTGAGGACCATGGAGAAGACCGAAGGGCACTGAACCTACTCCTCCAGCTTTGAACTTAAGCGGAGAGACAGGAAGAGCAGGCAAGGAAGGTTTACAAACACGCATCAAGCAGGGCACAGCTGCAAAGCCGTGCACTGCAAAACTACAAAACTCTCCGCAAAAGTCAAGAGATGTTTATTCAGCATCTCCGCTGTACCGCGTTCCTCTTAATGGGCTTGCCAGAAGCAAAACTGACAATTCCAACCGTGCCTTGTCTCATTGGCTCGGAATTTTAGTTAGCTAACTTTTTGTTTGTGTTTTGTTTTGTTTTTGTTTTGAGATAGAGTCTCCCGCTGTCGCCCAGGCTGGAGTGCAGTGGAGCGATCTCGGTTCACTGCAACCTCCGCCCCCGGGTTGAAGTGATTCTCCTGCCTCAGCCTCCCGAGTAGCTGGGATTACAGGTGTGAGCCACCACGCCCCTAATTTTTGTATTTTTAGTAGAGACGCTGGAGTCACTGAGCCCAGCACATTAGCTAACATTTTTGAGAACCTTTGATATGTAAGTCGTTTTTGAAAAGATGACGTCATTCATTCTCTGCAATTCCCTTTGAAATAGACACTGCTCTCCTCCCCCCCACTTCATAGACAATCAAATGGAGACTCAGAGAGGTTATTAACTTGTCCAAGGGCTCACAGCCAGCAAGGGTGAGCGTCTGGGAGTAAACCTGGGAGTCTGGCTCTGGAGTCCTGTCTTTAAGTGCTGCATCATGCTACCTGTCCCCTTGTCACTGCGGGAACGCTCTCTAGATTAGTGAGGATAGGGCCTCAGCTTGTGGTGGGGTCTCCCCCAGCCACCCAGCCATTACTATGCAGGTCTTGGCGGTTTGGCGATGGGCCTCTTGAGTCCAGCCTGAGAGGGAGAGGCAGAGGCTGGTGCTGGGAATGTGGGTTACATCATACATCTTGTGTCCCCCCCAAATCCATGTCACCTCTCTCCCCCAGCAATGCCAGCATTCCTCTTCTGTCCCATAATGTTTAGGGAATAGGAAGGCTGGTATGCCTTCCCTGCCCCTGGACCACTTCGGTCCAGGGTCAGTCCCAGCCTGTGACTCAGAGGCCTCTCCAGTGGCTCACAGGCAGGGGGCAGTAGTGAGATCCAAGGTCCCGTAAATCCTCCTCTTGGGAAACGGAGTCAAACCTGCTGAAGAGGCTGGGTGCGGCTGCTCACGCCTGTAATCCCAGCACTTTGGGAGGCTGAGGAGGGTGGATGACCTGAGGTCAGGAGTTCCAGGCTAGCCTGGCCAACATGGTGCAACCCTGTCTCTACTAAATATACAGAAATTAGCCGGGCATGGTGGTGCACGCCTGTAATCCCAGCTACTTGGGAGGCTGAGGCAGGAGAATTGCTTGAATCTGGGAGGCAGAGCCTGCAGTGAACAGAGATTGCAGACACTGCACTCTGTCTCAAAAAACAAACAAACAAACAAAAAAACAAAAAACAAACAAACAACCTGCTGAGGAGCAGGAAGTTCCAGAACAGGAATTCTGAAGGTGCACCCGTGAGCCACCCGCATCCATGTCAGCTGGAAGCTTGCTAATCATGCCTATTCCTCAGCCCCACACCAGGCCCTAGGGATGAGGCCCAGCAATCTGAATTTCTGTTAAGCCCTTCTCATGCTCTCCGTGCACATTCATGTTTGAGAACGCTGGTTTTCTTTTGTAACTTTTACCAGGGAGTCCTTGCAATGTTGCTTTGGTCTGGGGAAGTAGTGCTATTTGGTCCCATTCACTCAGGCTCCCCACGTGCCCACTCCACAGTAAATTGTTGCCTGGCTGGCAGTGCTTCTTGCACTTCAAAGAATTTGCTGGAAGAGTCCAGACCCAGGCACCTGCTCAGTTCCTTACAGGGGAGTCAGGTCCCTGCAAGGGGACATCATTTGGTGAGCTCCCCCTCCTGAGCCTTGCTCACTTGTCCCTCTTCTGGGGGTGGGGACAATGAATACGTGTGTTCCAAAGGTGTAAATTCCTGCTCTGCCCTCACCAGGGATGTGACTCTGGACAGGCTTCTCAATCTCTTAAAATCTCAACTGTAAGATGAGGTTAACAACACTCACCAAAGTCAGAACCTGGATTTGCTGGCACTGCCCTTGTAGACATCTAGGAGCCAGGGACCCTGGTCAAACCATTTTTTCCTCACAGCAGCATTGGCAGGTGGAAAATGTCACAGGAGAGAAACAATATTGGAAGATAGAATAATGCACCCTCCTGCCAAAGATGACCACATCCGAATCCCCAGAACCTGTGACTGCTGCCATTCTCCAGGCAGGCCAATGTCATCAATCACAAGGGTCCTTATGGAGGGGAGGCGGGAGTCAGAGTCAGAGAGGGAGATGGGTAGATGGACGCGCAGAGAGAGAGAAAAGAAAAGAAGAAGAGGAAGGAAGGAAAAAAGAAAGAGGGAGGAGAAGAAGAAGGAGGAAGGGGAGGAAGAAGAGGGAGAAGAAGAAGGAATGGGAGAGAGAGACTGAGGAGAAAGAAGAAGAAAAGGAGGAAGAAGAAAACAAAGACGAAGAAGAGGAGGAGGAAGAGGGGGAGGGGGGTGGGAGGAAGAGGGGAAGGGGAGGAGGAGGGGGAAGGGGAGGGGAAGGGTTGGGAAGGAAGGGAGAAGAATGGGAGACAGAGAAAGATTTGAAGATGCTGTGCTGATGTGGCCTTGAAGATGAAAGAAGAGGTAACAAGTCAAGGATCCTGCGGGAAGCCTCAGGAAACTGAAAAAGGTAAAATGTGGATACTCCTCTAGAATTCCTAGAGGAAATGCAGTCCTACTGACATCCTGAGGTTAGCTCACTGGGACCATTTCAGATTCTGAACTATAAGATCATGAATCTGTTTGAAGCCACCAAGTTTGTGGTCATTTGCTACCGCAGCCCTAAGAAAAACACCACAGCTGGGATTCTTGGACTTGACTCCAAACGAGGGCCTCTGGGAAGGAGACAGAGACCCACTGCCCAGAGGCACTCCTTTCCTTCCTTCCAGATGGGCGCAGTGCCTGTTATGTGAGCATCCTGGTCATGTCCTCTGCATGTGCAGCTGTAGCATGGTCTGCATTCATCTCTCGGTCTTTCTTCCCTGCTGCCCTACGCCTACCCCATTGACAGCTCATGGTTAGAGTTGCCAAAGTACACAAATAAAACTACAACATTGCCCAAGATGCGCTTATACTAAGACATTGTTCACTGTTTATCTAAAATTCAAATTGAAATGGTGTTTTGTATTTTATCTGGCAACCTTACACCTGGAAGGTGCCCAAGAAAACACCTGCAGAATTGGGTCTTGGGATCTGCTTGCTCCACCCCTGGAGAATTTTTCAGCTGGGTTAAAAGTCCCTTAGCTATGTGTGTTCTCTCTTGCCCAGCTCGTTGATTTGCCTGACTGGCTGTGTTCTTGTGGCAGATGTTCCTCTGTGCTTAAGGAACATCACCGAAATTAGAGAACAGGTGAGAAAGACAGAAGCAATTGAGGGAGAAGCGATCAAAGAACAGATGTGAGCACTTGGCTTAAGTTTTCAGTGGTTCCGGCTGGTGCCATGTGAGGGGCATTTTTAAGGTTCCATCTTCTCTGACCATCTTGGGCTGGTTCTGGGCCTTTGGAATGAGAGGACTTTTGAATTCTGCACCCTTCAGGGAGCAAAGGAGTATTGTGGGTGGCTTAAACAGCAGATATGTATTGTCTCACGGTTCTGGAGGCTAGAAGTCCAAGATCAAGGTGTCAGCAGGGTTGGTTTCTGGTAAGGGCTCTCTCCTTGGCTTGCAGTTGGCCGCCTTCTTGCTGCCTAGTCACATGATTGTCTCTCTGTGCATGGGTGTGCATGAGGCCGTCATGACACCTTCATGTATGATGCCCTGTGCTAGACTTTGGGGATGCTCATTATTGGAGCACAAGGCAACAAACACTGATGAGTAAGCCCAAAAACGTCACGCAGCGGTCTTCCATTTCATTGGCTAGAGCCAGCGGTGTGCTAGAGTTGGCTCGTATTGACTTGCAAAAGCCAGTTGTTAAATTTTCAGAAAACTTGGTTGATACTCAAAATGCATCCCATATTAGGACATTCTTGCATTTCTATAAAGAAATATCTGGCATGGGTAATTTATAAGGAAAAGAGTTTTAATTGGTTCACGGTTCTGCAGGCCGTGCAGGAAAAGCAAGAGCAAGAGAGAGAGAGATGCGGGGAGGTAGGTGCCTCACACTTTTAAATGACCGGATCTTGTGAGATTTTACCCACTATCATGAGGACAGCACCAAGGGGATGGTGTTAAACCACTGAGAAATCTGCTCCCGTGATCTAATCACCTCCCACCAGGCCCCACTTCCAGCACTGAGGATTACATTTCAAGGTGAGGTTTGGGCCAGGACAAATATCCAAAGTAGATCAGCATCACTTTTTAGTTATTTTACTACATAGAGCTATTATCTGTGCTCTTGTTATTTATATTTCTTGCATCTGCGTGGTGAAAATACTATAAAATGATGTGCTACGGCACATCTTTCCCGGCTCCCTGTTCAATGAGGTCATGCTGGGGACTTGAAATGGTCTGTGATAGTATTTATACAGTAAAAATCAGCAAACTTGTGATAAATTAGAATTTTTTTTCTTTTTCAATTGGAGGGCATGTTGTTAAACATTCCTGGCCAGACTGGGACCCAAACCTACCTCTAAACCAATACTAGCAAAAGGGAATGCGATTATCATGTCTAGCTCAGATGTATCGTGATTTATCTTCTGGAAGCGGGCTCTTTGTCTGTGAACATAATGCCATTGTCTCAGTCTGTTTTGTACTGCTGTAACAGTATACCCGAGACTAGGCAATTTATAATAAACAACAATGTATTGGCTCACAATTTTGGAGACTGGGAAGTCTAATACCGAGGGACCCGTATCTGGTAAGGGCCTTCTTGCTGAGTCATAACCTGGCGGAAGGGCAAAGAGAGGGTGAGAGAGAGCGCAAGCAAGAGGGGGGCCAAACTTGTCCTTGTAGAAGGAGCCTACTCCTGAAATAATGGCGTTAATCCATTTGTGAGGGCAGTGTTCCCACGACCCAAGCACTCCCAATAGGCCCTACCTCCCAACACTGTAGCACTGAGGATTACGTTTTCAACACATGCTTTTTGGGGGACACATTCAAACCATAGTAATCATCAATACCTGTACTGTACCATTATGGAGTTCATGAGCAAGCAGTAAGGGGTAGGGTGGGGCGACTGAGCTGTTGTTAGATAACAAGAAATATACAGACAGTGTTATGAGAGCTCAGGAAAAAAAGAAATCTTTTCTGATAGAGAATTTTGGAGGTTTTATGGGGAAGTTAACAGGTGAGCAGAATTATAAGAATGATAAGATTTTATCAGGAAAAGCTAAAGAAAGGAGAGTGCCCCAAACTGAGGGAGGTATGCCTGCCGAGGAAGTGCTTGGGAAGAGCAAACCATTCTGTTCTGAAAGGGAGAGGAAATTGACTGATGGGGGAAGAAAGATTGACTCTTGCTTGCTGGGGACCTGGATGCCAGGCTAAGGAAATTGAGCCACTAAGCACTGGGGAGCTATTGGGCAGGTAAAAAAATGATCCAAGCTTTATACTGGTAAGGCTAGTCTGATACCAGACAGTGGGGTCAAGTGGAGGAGAGAGAGAATTGGGAGCGGGGGTAGGCCAGTTGGCCAACCACTGTGACATTTTTGGGTTACGAGTAACAAAGTTAATTCTGATTTAGCGTGTTCTCAATACAAATAAAAAAAGACCAGCTGGACCAGGTTAATAACTGAAATTAGTGTCTCAGACATCACTTAAAATGGCTATCACTCATTAAGCACCTACTGTTTGTCAGACACTCTTCACATGTAATTAGTTTATTGAAAGTTGTGAAGCAATCAAGAAACACCTTTATTTTTCTTCTACCTCTGTCTTCAATCCCTGCCTGTTAGATAATCTGCCCTGGCCATGATATCTCTGCCCGGCCAAGAACTTTTCCCACATCTTTCCTGCCTATTTCATCTCTTCATTAAGACAACTTCCTCTTCAGGTATTTAGTACAATACAAATACAAATCATGTCACATTCAGTTTGAAGTTTCCTTCTTTTCCTCTAAATCAGAAAAGACAAGGCATCTGCAGCGAGAAGAACCTGGTAGTCTTTTTTTTTCTTATCTCTCTTTCTCCCTTTTTTGTTCCATCTCTTCCTCTTAAGAATGGAAGGAGAGGTCAGTGGTAAAGGGGCAAAAGTGGTGTCGTTTGGAATTCTTCAATGGTCAAAGGACCTTTGGCCAACGCTGAGCCTTTCTCTTTTGGAGCAACTTTGTGGTTTTCCAGAGACCACTCTCCTTCGCATACACATTGTGCGAGGACCTCCAATACTGCATCATGTTCTGATGCTCAGATGCATTCTCTGGTCAGCTCCCGCTGTGGCGGAATAGCCCACGTGACTTCCTTCTGCCCCAGGTGACCAGGCCTGGCTACTTCCTGATGTCTCCTGGGTCCATGGAGCCACCCCTCTTTTCCTCCCTTCTGTGAACTCAATGCTTGTGTCGCCTCCCAAATTCTTATGTTGAAACTTTAACGCCCAATGTTATGGCATCTGGAGGCCTTTAGAAGGTAATTCAGTCTTGAGGGTGGAGTCCCCATGAATGGGATCAGTGGCCTTATAAGAAGAGACACTAGAGATGATTCTTCTCTCCACTAAGTGAAGTCACAGCAAGAAGGCATCCTTTTGCAAGCCAGGAAGAGGGCCTCACCAGGGACTGAATTGGCTGGCAGCTTGATCTTGGATGTCCCCGTCTTCAGAACTGTGAGGAATAAATTTCTAGTGTTTAAGCCATCCAATCTACATTTTTGTTATAGAAATCCTAAGTGATCAAGACACTTTCTATCTTTGGAAACCTGGCTCCAGTCAGGCCCTTCTTAGCACTTCACAACACTAGACACCAGGGATAAACTCTGAATCCAGGGGACACAAGTTCCCTTGGAACAATGTTCTTAAATTGAGGTCCCATGAGAGGAAGGATCAGTTTTCTCTTGTGACAAAACACCACCCTCTGCAAATGTTTCTAGTTGCAAGGTTTGAAAGCTATGGTTTCATGGTGAGAGAAAAGGAAAATGGTGCCGAGTTCCCTGCCCATTCAGTTGACAACCCTTGTCAAAGAAATGTGCTCTCTTTCTCTCCTTTATATTTGTAGGGGCAGGAGAAAGGTTCATGAAGGGATAGGTGATAAAGGACAAATTTCATGATCTCTAGCAAATCACAGTCCCACTCTTTGGAATGTTGGACAACTTCTCATTCTCTGTCTATAGCCACAACCTGAGCCTAGAGCTCCTTCAGTATCTCTTTTAAATTTAATATCATTAAAACTTGTAACATTATTTAATATCATTTAATTCTCACAAAAACCCTAAAAGGAATGTTTATACGCTGTTGGTGGGAATGTAAACAATTCAGCTACTGTGGAAAGCAGTTTGAAGATTTCCCAAAGAACATAAAACAGAACTACCATTCCACCCAGCAATCCCATTACTGGGTATATATCCAAAAGAAAACAATTTGTTCTACCAAAAGTACATGCACTCACACGTTCATTGCAGCATGGAATCAACCTAGGCGCCCATCGATGGTGGACTGGATGAAGCAAATGTGGCACATATACATCATGGAATATTACGTAGTCATAAAAAGAATGAAATCATATCCTTTGCAGCAACATAGATGCAGCTGGAGGCCATTATCCTAAGCAAATTAGTGCAAGAACAGAACACCAAGTAATATATGTTATCACTTATAAGTGGGAGCTCAACATTGTGCACTCATGGGTATAAAGATGGCAGCACTAGTTACTGGAGATTACTGGAAGGGATATGGAGAGAAGGGGGATGAAGTTTGAAAAACTGACTGTTGGGTACTGTGCTCAGTACATGGGTGATGGAATCACTCATACCCCAAACCTCAGCAACATGCAATATACCCAGGTAACAAACCTGCCCATGTACCCCCTGAATCTAAAATAAAAGTTGGAAATAAAAATTTTAAAACCCTGTAGGGTGAGTACTACAGATGAAGGATCTAAGACTTCGGGGCTGAGTCATTTGCCCACTATTCCGTAAGTAGCCAGGCCTAGGAAATGAATTCATGTTTCTGACTCTAAAGACTAGGTTCTTCGGCCCTTTCTGATACCATCTTTCAAAAGATGAGCTAGATTTTTGAACCTATGAACCTGGGAGGCTGGAGTACCATGAACGGTTAGAGAGAATCAGGAAGAGAAGTGATATGGGATATGACAATTAGCTCCATTTTAGATGTGGCGAGTTTGAAGTTGTGGGGGACATTGGACATCCTAGTGATGGATAACAGTAACTTGCACATTTCATTAGGGAAGGGCAGATTTGATTAAAAGGTGACAGGTGAAGGGGAAAACCAGGAAGTTTTCCATTGCAGGCTGATGGGTCAGTTGGACTATATTTGTCTCCTTTCTGATGATTCTGAGAAAACAGATCTACTTTAATAATGCAGGTAATTTGCTGAAAGTTCATTTATTGTTACTATCACTTGGCTTCCATGAAATGGCAAAGTGTGTTATCTTCCTTCTAAAGACAAACACGGGGGCCAGGGTGCGGTGGCTCACGCCTGTGATCCCAGTGCTTTGGGAGGCCAAGGCAGGAGGATCGCTTGAGACCAGGAGTTTGAAATGGGCCTCAGCAACATTGCGAGACCCCGTCTCTACAAACAATCTAAAAACTAGTGGGGCATGGTAGTGTGCACTTGTAGTGCTCCTGAGGAGGCTAAGGTGGGAGGATTGCTTGAACCCAGGAGTTCAAGGTTATAGTGAGCCAAGATCATACCACTACACTTCAGCCTGGGTGACAGAGTGATATCCCGTGTCTAAAAAAGAATGAATAAATAAAATAACAAATGTAGCGATGGAAGCATCCAGGACACAAATGCAAAATTCAGCTTTCAAATCCTCCACATTCAGAGAGCTCAGAGAGAAGCCCAAATGTCCACACTGGGAGGAAGAAGAGAGAACAAGTCCAGGGATTTCTCTTCCTTAGGGCACATGGCCTCAGAACTATGAAGCCTTCTAGGAAGCAAAATAGGCAGCTATTTGTTACTTAGCTGGTGGATGCCAGCTAATCCCACAGCGGTCTGGTGGAATGAGGATGGCGCTCACCACTGCCTCTGTCACTCACTAGCTGTCTGACCTTGGACAGATTACCACCCTTTACAGCCTCAATCCCTCCACCTGTGAAATGTGGAAAATGATGCCTCACACATGTTGTCTGGAGAATTAAATAAGAGAGCACATGTAACTGACATTCATTCCTCCTTCCTGCCAGTGTTCATTGTCACCTGCTGTCACTAGTGACTTTCACAGTGCTCATATAGGGCAGGCTTTAATAGATGTTGGTGTTCTTCTCAATCCTAGGCCACATTTGGTTTTGGAGTAGATTTTTATGCCTACATCTTAACTGGAATGAAGCTAGCGTTCCAGAGATGAGCCTCTCACCAGTTGCTCTGGGAAGCTGTGACCTAGAAGCCTGGAAACTCCTCTCGAGGCCCCTCCTTTTTATTCTTGTTCTGGAAGCCTTGGTTCTGTGCTTGGGTGTCAAGGAGCTTCTCTGATTGCAAAGTCAATGGGAAGCTAATGAAATTAAGAGAGGGTGTGGAATAATAAAAGAGTAGCACATTCTTTTTTGTTTTTTAGATGAGGTCTCGCTGTGTCATCCAGGCTGGAGTGCAGTGGCATGATCTTTGCTCACTGCTGCCTCAAACTCTTAGGTTCAAGTAATCTTCCCACCTAAGTTTCTCAAGTAGCTGGGACTACAGGTGCATGCCAGCATGCCTGGCTAATTTTTGTATTTTTTCATAGAGACAGGGTCTTGTTATGTTGCTCAGGCTGGTCTCGAACTCTTGGCCTCAAGTGATCCTCCCGCCTCAGCCTCTCAAAGTGCTGAGTTTACAGGCATGAGTCACTGCACCCAACATAGGGTAGCACATTCTGACCCACTGAGTCACACAGTATCAGAGCCACAACCCCTCATCCCTCATTATGTGCAAGAGGAAATTGATACCCAGGGAGGGGCCTCACTTGCTTGGATGCACACTGTAAGTTAGTGACAGCTGCTGACATTAGGATATAGATTTCAGAATTTCCAGTCCAGAGTATATCCTCTTCACTCATAGAGGAAGCTTTTATGTTCAGTGAACTCAAAAGCAAAATTTACCAGACATCACATACAGCGAGGACGGCTGGAAACACGATGAAATTGCCAATCAACCGTCTCCTTTATCATACACTATTGCACCCTCTGCGCAAAAGGCTTCTTGGTTGGGAAGGCACACCCTCCCCAAAGACACCAGGAAAGAACTGGCATCAAGGAACAATGCCATTCAAGTGGATTCATTCATTCACTCATCTACTCATTCCCCGAAATGTTTATTGAGCACATGTTACGTTCTGTGAACAATGCTAAGTGCTGAATAATGTGTGCTTGTCTCACTTCTCTTCCTAGGCAAGAAGGAGGATCTGAAATTCCTCACCCGAACTGGGTTTCCAAGACCTGAGGTTTGGCTTGAAGTTATTGTGGGGCCTGGGCTGTGGGAGCAGGTTTAGAAAACCAGGAGGCTGTTTGGGGGGGGGAGAGCAGGAAGCCAAAGAAGTCAGAAACATCCAGTTCAGGGAGGCAGAGGGAGGGAAGGGCCGTGCTTGGAGCTGAGAGTCAGCCACAGGGGGGGTCAGCAGATGTAGCATGGGTTCGGGTGGCCCAGAAAGTCTCCCAGAGGTCCCCAGAGAGGCCCTGAAGGAGAGCAGATGGATGGGAGGGGGAGGGCCAAGGGTTTCGATGACATTTATCACTGCTAATGAATGAACTAGATACTTTTGTATGGATTAGACACCTAGTGATGATTCTTGACTGTTCTCTCTAAAGGGAATGAGGGCAGGAGGCACTAAGCTGAGGGATATCATAGACCACAGGCTCCCAACCCTCTTCTATCGGTGTCTTCACATCATTCACAGGGGCAACACCCTCCCATTGGTGACACTTTTTGAGACAGGAATAATACAGGGTGGTCTCAGGAGAACAGAAAATTCCAGGCAGCAGTTTCACATGACTAGCAAAAGGGCACTGTTAAAATAGCCATAGAGGCTATGGGCTGGTAAGATCCCAGAGTGTGGACCAAGCTGGCTAAGACCGACTGCATCCAGCACGGCGCTGGATCTGACTAGATTTTACTTAGAATCTCTGTATTAGCTCATTAACATACTAAACACACACTCACCAGTGCCATGACAGTGCCGAGACCAGCTATATTTGGTGTAAAAATGGGTGGCATGACAGTTTTGAGAGATCGCCTCCTTTTTTCCAGGAATCTTCATGAATATTCCACCCCTTGGTTAAAGCAACCCATAAAGTTCCCTAGGAATGGTGGCTCATGCTAGCACTTTGGGAGGCTGAGGAGGGCAGATCACCTCAGGTCAGGAATTCGAGACCAGCCTGGCCAACATGGTGAAACCCCATCTCAACTAAAAATACAAAAATTAACTGAGTGTGGTGGTGTGCACCTGTAGTTCCAGCTACTTGAGAGGCTGAGGCAGGAAAATCGCTTGAACCCAGGAGGTGGATGTTGCAGTGAGCTGAGATAGTGCCACGGCACTGCAGCCTGGGCTACAGGAGTAAAACTCCATCTAAAAAAAAAAAAAAGAAAAGAAAAAGAAACCCATAGAGTAGAGGTAACAACCCCAAACTCCATTGCGTGTCTCTCTCTTGGGTATACCCACACCCCCTTTTCTTTTTTTCCATGTACATGAGCTGTAGTGAAGGCATAACAGCTGTCAGTGCCCCTTTTCTTGAGTATGTACTTTTCCTTTTGCAATAAATGTCCATACTTTCACTATTTTCTGACTCATCCTTGAAGTCCTCCTCATGATGGTGTCAAGAGCCTGAACACAAGCTAGGGTCCAGGTCCCACTGGCATTTGGGGACCTCCTCCAGCCCACCGGCATCACTTTGATTAACATTCACCCTCTCCCCCACACACACATCAAGGAGGGGAGAAAAGCGGAGGGAGCGATGGCAGCAAATGCTCACAACCAGAATCTTGGGTGGGGATGCATCAGAGTTGCAAAGTCTTCTAGAGATTCTGCTACCATGCCCCTCCACCTCCCCAAGAATGTGCCTTTGCTTGTTGAGAATCACAGCTGTGGACAGAAGAGGGCACCAGAAGCACAGGGGCACAGCAGAAGTCAGTAACAGCGTTTATTGAACACAGAGTGCGGAGTTCTGGGCAAAACACTGGGAGGAAATACAGTGGAGGTTCAGCAGCCGTTGTTGGCCTCATGAAAATTACATTTTATTTGAACTGTGGGGACACCAGTTAAGCATACACAGACATGTGTGTGACCGAGCCACAGAAATACATATATATATATATATATATGCTTCTTCACTACTACACGCTTATGACGTGAGATTCCCACAGGAGCTGGGGTACAAGAAGCCAATGAGACACACAGCTTAATTGAAGAGCAAAGACACAAGTCTCCATTCCAGGATTCAAGCTCTAGCGGGCTACTCTGGGGATGAGTGGGAGCTACCAGAAGACACTAGAAATACCAGAGGATGATGATGAATGTGTTTTCTTAGCTCTATTAGCCACTGTATTTCAAACTCAAATTAGCATTCTACTTTAGCATAATATGAAGGCAGTTAAATAGAGTTCCAGAATAGAATAGTTACTAATAGAATAGAAAGTACTGAATAGAATTATGTTAATGTTTTTAAAAAGAGTAAAATCAGACCTTTTCAAAGGACAGACACAGATTCTAAAAGTTAATACTTTTAAAATTCTTTTGAAAACAAGCTTCCATATGTGAGAGACTTTCCAATAAATTAGGGGAACAGAGGCATTTTACTGCTGTCTATCTGGAAAATTGTTTATATTTTATGTGCTTTTAACATTTTTAAATTTTTTATGTGCTTTAAAAATATTTTAAGGTAGGGTTGCTAGATAAAATACAGGATGTATTTTAGCACATCAGACGTGGTCATCCTAAAAACTATTCGTTGCTAATCTGAAATTAGAATGTAGCAGCTATTTTTAGATGAACACGACTTTGGAACTTCCAGAGCTTCCCAATAACGGAGGGCCTAATTTATCTTCATTTGTGTGCTAACAGTGTCAGAATGGAAGACTTACTCCTCTAGCAGGAAAGTGGTAGCTAATGTAGGACTTACTCAAATATCAGAGACATTTTTATTTCTTACATCCTTTATCATTGCCATTTTAGCAGTGCGCATTCGAGTCGGCTGAATTTTTACCTTGAAACCTTTGACTGAGGTGGCTAGTGACAGATGGTAAAATTAGGTTGCAGTCGGAGGAACAGTCTGGCTTGAAAGGTCTCCTGTACTAGTCACAAACTCAAGAATTTCTTCTGTTAGCACATGACAATCCCCCCCTCCAAAGTCCAGGCAGCAGTTTCGCATGACTAGTAAAATGAAACTGTTGAAATAGCCATAGAGGCCTTGGGCTGATAAGGCCCAGAAAACCAGGGTGTGGACCAAGCTGGCTAAGACCCACTGCATCCTGACCTAGATCCTCCAAAATGTGACGTTCACGTCTTGTTCCATTACACATCCGTGATGCTATTCATCATCATTTCTTGTCACTCTTTCCTTTCCCCCTTTCCACTGAATTTTTTGGATAACTGAAATCCTCGTGTGCTACACAGAGCATTAGGTCTGGATCAATGGTTGGCCATGACCCCATGGAAACAAGAAAAAGCAAAGCTCACTTCTCAGATACCTAGAGGCATGAAACTGTGAACAGTGGGTTTCTTTTGGTTTCTTTCCTGCTTGCTTCCCATACTAGCAGGCAAACGTGCTTCTGTAAAATATGTTCATGTTAATTTGTGTAAGCAGACAGGACAATGTTGCTCTAAAAAAATTAAGAAGAAGTGTTGGTAGACTGAATTGATACATACTGTTCTAGAAATGCACTTCCTGGTATATGAATGTACAGCTTATATCTTATTTGAGATTTCTAAGTCAGAGGAGAGATATTTCAACATTAATTCTGCTAAGCAATGACGTTCACATGAAACTTTAACTGTCATGAAGGAATGTAAAAGTATAATACTAGCTTGCCAATTGGCTGTATCTAATAACTATTCTTTTTTTAAAGAACACCAAAGAGTATACTTATACGTAAAGAACATATTTTGTGTTTGGTTTACATGTATACATACAATTAACTAGTTATTAGCAAGTGTATAGATTGCATTTAAAGGCATAGGCAGCTTTGACATTCAAAAGCTATTTGTTAACTGAGTCCAAGTATGCCAGTTTTAATTCTGGGCCTGACTATACGTGTTTCTACGTTTGGTCGGGTACATATAACTTACAATGCTCCTTTGTTCCTGGAGATCTTTTCTGGGAAAAAGGAAGTGTAGATGAATGTGAGAAATTGAGTTGAGGCAAAGAAGCCGTGAGGTTTAATATCACCATACAAAGGAGAAATTAAGTAATATATATCATTAAAATAGAAAAAATATTCCCATGTACCTTCTGACACTTAACATTTCTTATAGTAAGATAGCATTCCATCCAGCTATTTGCCTTGTACTCTTTTCTCTGTAGAAATGCTAAATTCAAGGCCGGGCGTGGTGGCTCATGCCTATAATCCCAGCACTTTGAGAGGCCGAGGTGGGAGGATCACTTGAGCCCAGGAGTTTGAGTCCAATCCGGGCAACATGGTGAAACCCCAACTCTACAAAAAAAAAAAAAAAAAATACAAAAGTTAGCCAGGCATGCTAGCACATGCCTGTAGTCCCAGCTACTCTGGAGGCAGCGGTGGGAGGATCACCTGAGCCCAGGAGGCAGAGTTTGCAATAAGCTGAGGTGATCCCACTGCACTTTAGCCTGGGTGGCAGAGCCAACCCAGCCTCAAAAGAAAAAGAAAAAAAGAAATATTAAGTTCAAAATTCCATCTTTCAGACATTTCTTATGCTATTCTGACGTCAACTAGCTTATGACTCTGAATGTTTTTGGCCAACCTCAACATGAAGAAATCAGGCTGCTGTCTTACCCAGGAAAAAATGGCCAGAGACAGTTTGCTTCCTGTTCTCTTTGTGGTTACAATGAGATGGGCGGCTACAGCGGATACAGGAAAGAGTGACGGGCTCCCTGCAGGCAGAGCAACCTCCATCATTCTGAATGAGTGGAAAAAGCAGAGCATGGAAATGTGTCACAGGAGGAGTGAGAGCCCACCTTGGATGTTCTAGAAGGTTTTGAAGCTCAGCAGGCCCTCATCTCCGTTTTGAACATGTGCTTGGCAACTCCATGTGCAGTCTGAGCTGTGCTGGGCTCCTCTCCCCTGGCTGCCGAGGTTTCTCTGATGGTGAGGGTTACTGAACATTTCTTGCTTTGAACTGCCTGGAAACCAAGTCACAGCCCCACTGGAGCAGTGCTCTGGAATCCAGATGAAGGATGAAAAACAAACCTTGAAGAGTTCCTGCTGGAGATGGAGGCTTCCTTCTCCATCACCTCTGCTTCCTTCTCTTCCTGATCTCTTCTTCTGTTCTTCCTCCTCCGCATCCTCCCTCCTTCCTTCTGCGGTGGAGGGTCCGGGACAGCTCACTGGGGTGGCGCCGAGGCACTCATATGGCTGTAGGAGAACTTGGACAGAGAGGCCCCTGTGGTCCTGCCTTCCTCCTCCTCCCCCACCTCTCCCCTTGCCCCTGGGGGACCAGGATTGGGGCAGCAGGGGAAGGTGGCCATGAAGCCGAGGCGGAAGCGTTTGTTCATGAAGCAGTAGATGATGGGGTTGACGCAGGAAGAGGTGTAGGACAGGAGGAGGATGAAGGAAATGGGGGTCCCTGAGAGGCGGCGCTCCGCAGAGGCGGTGTCGTAGGCCCGCCAGGCGTTGGCGCTGAAGATGGGCATCCAGCACAGGAAGAAGAGGACCACGATGACGATGAGCATGCGGATCACCCGCTTCTTGGCCATCAGGCTGGCCGCGGAGCTGCTGCTCCGGATGCGGCTGGCCCTGCTGCTGCCGGTGGACAGCTGCCGGAGCTCCAGCTTCCTCGAAGGCCTGGACTTCTGCAGGTAACACCCATCGCTGTCTTCATATCTGGCGCTGCTGCTGGTGCTGGATTTCCTTTCTGGGTGGGCAAGAGACACCACTCATTGTTGGGGATGGGTCATGCCAGGTAGACGGCATGGAGCCCCCACTTCCCTCCATCAAGAAGGCCAAACCAAACCAGAACTGAAAGACGGCAGACAATCTGGCTTTACACTTATGTGGGTAAGCACTGATCTATACAAGTTCTTCCTTTCAATAAAAAGCTACTTAAAATGAATAGAATGTATCATGAAAATATATTAGGCATGTAGGTTACCAGAAAAAATTTGTTTATTTATTTTTATTATTATTTTTTTAATGCACACATTAGTAAGTGTCTGAATACGTATGAACCTGAAAGGAGGCAAACTTCTTAACTTCAAAGACATTGTCCACTTACATTAATGAGGGAGGGGGGCAAAGAGACGGGGGTCTCGCTATGTTGCCCAGGCTAGAGTGCAGTGGCTATTCACAGGCGCGATCCCACTACTGATCAGCACGGGAGTTTTGACCTGCTCCGTTTCCAACCTGGGCCGGTTCACCCCTCCTTAGGCAACCTGGTGGTATCCCGCTCCTGGGAGGTCACCATATTGATGCCAAACTTGGTGTGGACACCTGATTGGCATAGCGCACTATAGCCCAGAACTCCTGGGCTCAAGCGATCCTCCCACCTCAGCCTCCTGAGTAGCTGGGACTACAGGCACGCGCCACCGCGCCCAGCCAGAAAAAATTTATTAAAGAATGACTATTCAGCCAGTCACGGTGGCTCACGCCTATAATCCCAGCACTTTGGGAGGCTGAGGTGGGTGGATCACCTGAGGTCGGGAATTCAAGACAAGCCTGGCCAACCTGGTAAAATCCCAGCTCTACTAAAAATACAAAAATTAGCCAGGTGTGGTGGCAGGTGCCTGTCATCCCAGCTACTCAGGAGGCTGAGAAGGAGAATGGCTTGAACCCGGGAGACGGAGGTTGCAGTGAGCCGACATCGTGCTGCTGCACTCCAGCCTGAGCGACTGAGCGAGACTCTGTCTCTCAAAAAGTCAAAAATAAAAAAATAAGAATACTTTAAAAATGTTCCAATAAACTCTATGTACACTCTGGGTATATCTATTTAAATGATAGAAAACAAGCTTTTGTGCTCGTTGGCATAAACCCACAGCTACAAGATAGTTACCTTTAGCAGATTTCTTCTGGCTAGCCTCAAATTTTATTCCCTGGTAGAGTTCCAAAGAGATTAATCCATATGCCACCATCATCACAATTCCAGGAATAAGAAAGAGGATGAGTAACAGGAACGTGTGCCTAATGAAATCAAAAGAAATCCAATAACCAGCAACTCTAGGCCTTCAAACTCAAATGGGAAGAAACGAATAGGGTTTATGTTTATTTTTACTGGCCCGAGCAAACACATTAATTACTAGTATTTAATATCCTTGGCAACTCCACGTCTGGCGAGTCAGAGTCAGTCATTATAAGTTGTTTACTTCTTTTCTGTTTTTAGATGAAGTCTCTGATGAAGGACTAGTTTAATTGGCAAAGTTTGTTGTAATACTGTGCTTGAAACAAGCCTATGTATTACAAGAACGTAAGCTTTAAAAAATGATGGGAGTATGTGAATAGCATTTCAATAAAGCTGTTTTAAAAAACCTTAAAAACGAGAGCTTACATTCATTGAGGATTTTTATGTGCTACATACTGGGCATTTGACATGTATCATTACACTTAACTCTCATAATAACTATTGAGGTAGGTGCTATTGTCTTAATACCTATAGCAGAGAGGAGGAAACTGAGACTTAAAGAGGTTAAATATTTGTCCAAAGTCACACAGCTGGTAGCAGAGGTAGAATGTGAACCCCCAAAATATGATTCCAGAACCTAGAAGCTATGCTTTTAAGCATCACAGTATGCCATTTGCTAAACAACGGAATAATCAAATACTTAGGCAGGGATGATGGAAATTACTGTCTGTGTCTTACAAAACATACCGTTCGGGCTGTTTGTGACCCATAAGCAGCTCAGACATTTACATGGGAGTCCATTCTCCATGACCCCGTGAAGCTGGCATAGCGGCATAGTCATTCTTGTGCCTGGCGGGGTAGAGCTATGCTTTCTCTAAACATCCTTGATTCCTGAGGAATTGCAGCCTCCTCCTTTATGAGTCTGGGCCCTAAATCACTTCTGCAGTCTGGCATGTGTGAGGTTACACGATTAGGCCATAAAATTGTCAGAGGCTCATGGTGGCTGGGCCATTTCTCATTTCAATTTGACATGTTTTGATAAGATTCCTTTTCAAGCCTTGGAACTATCCCTCTCATTTGCAGTGCAATTCCTTTGTGTGGGTGCTACTTGGTTGAAATGAAAGAAGGAAAGCAAAGAAAGCAGAGATGATCTCAGTTTGGGGCTATTACTGAATGTCTAGTTCCCTGCTTCTAAAACATCCTTGGAATTGGTAAATATAATACCCTGCAATTTGTGTAGCCTTTTTTATAATGACATTTTTATGCACATATTCTCCTTTGTATCTTACAGCTGCCCAATGAGATAGATGTTTAAAATATCCATATTTTTAACTCCTTATAGATAAGCAACCTGACGTTCAGAGAGGTTACGTGAACTTGACCAAGGCCCCCAGTTAGTAGGCAGAGGACCCAGCGTTAGAATCTTGCCTTTTCATTTTTGGTAAAATGCTCTGGGTAAGTACCAGAGCTGCAGCTCTAAGAAAAATCACGTGGGATTTGAGATTCACTCCCTGCTCTGTCTCAATTCTTTAGACATAGAAAATCATGGCCAGGTGCAGTGGCTCATGCCTGTAATCTCAGCACTTTGGGAGACCAAGGTGGGAGGATCACTTGAGTCTTAGAATTCAAGACCAGCCTAGGCAATAGAGTGAGACCCAGCCTCTATTTTAAAGTAAACGTTTTATTAAGAAAAGCGTAGCTCTACAATTCATCAAGCCTAACCCTCCACTCCGCATTGAGAAGCATACTGCACAATGATTAAACATAGAGGCTCTACCCCTTCCTTAGGTTTGTGAATTGGGAAGCTTAACCTTTTCAAGCCTCAGTTTCCTCAACTGCAAAACGGGCACAGTACTAATAATACGTACCCTAGAGTGTTTTCAGAGGACCGACTGACTAAATATAAGCATGGCATTTAAAACAGAGCTTGCTAAGTGTTTGCTATCGCGATTGTCCTAGAACAAGGCTAGAATGACCTTCTCAAAAAGTCTCCAGAAACTGATCCCCCAACCACTCTGGGCAACGCATCTCAGATTTTCCATAATATTGCAAAACTATGTCAAGTTGTATTTTTAAAAATAAACACAATGCAACCTTACCAGGACTGCTGCATAACATCATTTGGCAGTAGAAAGCGGCACATATTCGCAGTCTGGTTGTTGTTTTTGGTAAAAGGCACCAAGTTGCTGTAAATGGGGTACGGAATCATGATGGTAAAGGAAAGGCACCAGGTAGCAGCAATCACCTTCAATGCATGGGATTTCGTTTGCCAGACCCGGGACTGCAAGGGTTTGCAAATCGCACCATATCTCTCTAGAGATATGGCTACCAGATTAAAGGTAGATACACTCACAGAGGTGCCTGGGAAAGGAACAAAGAAGCCGGTTATGTTGGCTCTGAAATCCAAAGTTTATTTGCACATTAGCTTCAACATATCTGATCTGCACAGGTTTGATATAAAAGGAAAACACTTGGAAGGTAAAGAAATATTGTGTATGCATATTTTTAAAAGATGATTTATTCTCAGCTGTGTTCCAGAAAGAGTTTAAGGCAGTTAAAGAAATAGATTTGTAAATAGATCCCATTGCCAATTTTTAATAAGTTTATTGAGATTTGATTCCACCTAACTCCTGCTTGGGCTCAAGGTGCTCATTAATTAATAACCAAGGGGATGAAATTCATTCTTATTCCCCACAGAAGAGGTTTTTCTAAAATCTGAAAAGAAGCTCTAATGTCAAGTATGGTCTGCACAGTGAACTTGACCTTAAAAACCTGAGATTCTCAAGGGCTCGGTGACTCTGAAAGGTCACTATGATCTGAGCCGGAGGCATGAACGCTTTTTCTAAAAATTTTGAGTACATACTGTTTTTAACAGTGAAACAATCTGTATTTCAAAATGTAGCTTGTTGAAAAACATAAGGAGTAAAAAAGACAAGGGAAAATGCCCGGTACTGTAACTAAAGGTTTCTCTGGGTGGGAACCAAAGTCTCCCATCTCATTGTTTTTGCTTTTCTGTATGTTGCAGACTGAGTAAGCATCACCATTACAGTGAGAAAGATATCAAATACACCTCATTTAAAATCATGTGCTTTTTGGCTGTGTGCAGTGGTTCATGCCTATAATCCCAACACTTTGGGAGTGCGAGGCAGGCAGATCACTTGAGGTCAGGAGTTTGAGACCAGCCTGGTCAACATGGTAAAACCCCATCTCTACTAAAAATACAAAAATTAGCCTGGCGTGGTTGCATGTGCCTGTAATCCCGGCTACTGGGGAGGCTGAGGCAGAAGAATCGCTGGAGCCTGGGAGGCCAAGGTGGCAGTGAGCCAAGATCGCACCACTGCACTCCAGCCTGGGCAACAGAGCAACACTCCATCTCAAAAATAAAAGAAAGGAAAATACATAAAATCATGTACTTCCTGGTATTAGATGGACTATGGAAAAAAATAAAACTTAAAATAAAAATAAATAAAATCATGTGCTTCAGCACTGTCCAAAAGCTTAACTTCCACTATTTTTGTATTTGTATATGCATACTTAAGATGTTCTATTATTCCCTTAAAATTCCCTGTAGAGTCCTTCCACTATAAATTCTGTCAATTCTGTGATTGACATGATTTCTTAAATGAAATGAAACCATGATTTCTTATGAAAACATGAAACCATGTTTCTTATCAAAACATGAAACCATGATTTCTTAAACCTCAGAATTCATAAACTTTGGGAGCAGAGGTCCTTAAACTGAGGTCCCTAGATTCTCGTTATGCTTATAGATATAAACTAATTCTCTGAAGCTATATACAAAAATGTCATTTTTCCAGGGGAGCCTAGCTCTAGCTTTCCTTAGTCTTAAAGGAGTCTATGACCCCAAACCACTAACTAAACACTCATCTGGGGATAAGATTTGCTGTGTTTTACTGGATTTTACCTTAAAGAGTTGATGACATTTAGAGTTGAGAGTATAGCCCCAAACTCTCTAAGAGTCATTTCTTCGTAATGGGTCCTCAATTCCTCAGTAACTATAAACTCACTGGCAGGCAGGCATTCTTTTTCTTTTTGCTACAAATTAGGAGCTAATGAATGTTAATTGTGAGTATTGAGAAGTTTGCAAAATTAAGAGAAGGATCTAAATGACTGGAACTAGAAATCCAACGAAATCATTGTGGTATTGCAAATACTTTCAGAATGATGTTCTTTTTCTTTGGCAAATAATTTTTTTATGGAGTTGAAATTTACATAACATAAAATTAAACATTTCAAACCTAACAGTTCTGTGGCACTCACAATGTTTTGCCACCATGCAAACACTCATTTTAAATCTCCGTTCACATTCTCTGGTTAAGACTCCCAAATAGTATTACCGTAAGAAATATATAGATGGGCCTCGGACGTCTACAGTGCTAGTTGTTATTATTGCTTCATTTAACAATGATCATTTACAATGATCTTTTCCTTTGTAAGCTTTTTTTTTTTTTTTTTTTTTTTTTTTTTTTCAGAGGACTTGGACATGGATTGATACATTCTTGGTTTTTGGTGGCACGAGCTTCAGTAATTCATCATCACTTTGTCAGGGCAGAATCCCACTTCCTCAACTGAGAAAAGTGAAGACTTCTAAATCTTTAGCTTTCCAGTCATTGAAGGCTGCCCTAGCCCAACTCAGTTCTGCATATTTTGCAAGCCTTGGGTCAGAACAAAAGTAATTCCCTTCTTATTTCCCACCTCTTCCCATCTCCCAACTAGTTCTCAGAAAGGGCAAGGGACAAGGCAATTTGGCATCAAGAGGGGACCAAGAAATGTGTTTTGTTCCGCTTCAGGAGAACCACAACAGTTGGCAAACTGAGGCAGCATGCTCACCACTATGTAGCTATTAATCTGGGTTCAAATTGCAGCTCTGTTGCTCACCACCTGTGTGGTTTTAGGCACATTATGAATCTCTTGTGCCTCTGTTTCCTCCCTAGTGAGACAAGGAAGAATCATTGCATTTACCTCATAGAGTGGTTGGGAGATAAAGTTAAGATCATGGGGAGTAAAACCACTTAGTATCACATCAGGTGCATAAAAGCACTAAAAACATTAACTGTTATGATTTTCATTATCATCATTTTGACTGGCATAGGCAAGTAGCTACATATCTTAGCCAGTCAGAGTCAGCTTAGTGACTCCACAGCCCCCAGGAACAAATTCAACTCCTCATCTACAGGCAGAGACCTCTCTCTCTTCCTCTCTGCCAGATAACGTCCCAGCTTTTCGGGGAATGGGCTGGGAAGTGAATTCTGAGAAGAGAATCTGGAACTGTGATAGAGCTGGTTTTCAAATAGCCCCCGTTCCCAAGAAAACAAGAGAAACAATGACAAAGAACCCTCCTCCATAATCCTCACCCTCCGTGGAAGCCAGGACTCAAGTTGGGTAGAGATCAGGACACAGTCAACAGCTTCCAGAAAGGGACGGAGCAGCCTTAAAGTCACTTTTGATTTCAAACAGAAGCAGACAAGTCCCTCTTCCCCTTCAACAGAAGCAAGCAAAAGACTGCCTCTGTGTGTTTCCTATCAATTTATTTCACTCTTAGAAACTGACCTCTGACATGGATGATGGGGGACTGACTTGTGGGGAACGAGTAAGGATGACTGACTGTCAAGCCAGCCCCAATGTCTTTGCACACAGCTGTGCACAGCCTGATGTTTTGCGTTCCAGTCCCCAGCAGGACTCCTCTGCTGTGACTGTCGGAGGTTTGGGAAGGTCTGGGGCTGAGTGGGGTCTGGGGCAAACTCCAGAAAGAGTCACCAGCCATAACTTACCCATGAAGTAGGTGGTGGTCTTGCAAACGGCGCTCCCGAAGATGAAATCCTTCAGCAGGTTGGGGATGAGGTTGAAGGGCATGCAGAAGAGGCAGAGCATGAGGTCGCTGACAGCCAGGGGAGAGGAGGAAGATGTTGGTGACTGTCCGCATCCGCTTGTTCCGAATCAGCACGGTGATGACCAGCGTGTTTCCCAGCACGCTGAGCAGGAATATCAAGGAGTACAAGAGAATCTGCACGGCCGGCTGCCACTCTGCAGAGAGTAACAGGAGCAAGACGGAGGGATGAGAGCGGAATGCTAAAACCGAAGCGAAGGGCGATTTCCTGCCTATTTCCCCCCCCCACCGGGGGGTACATCACTGGACCCACGATTCCTGTCCTGACAACATTTTGCAGAAAGAAACTGAGGAAAGCAGAGACTGAATTATTTTGTTTTTAGAAGGTTGGTTTGTTAAGGGATCACTCAGGCAATCACTTTTTCTTAAGAACAAAGCTCCTCAAGTGAACAGTGATCACTTTCTTTCCTAGCTGCTAAGCATTATTTTGCTTTAATCACTTCACGCTGGGATTCCCCCCAAGAAAAGGCAACAGCTGCTTGGTGACAGCGCCTTTTCTGCTCTCTTGTAAGTTCAGGCTTTGACGCTTGTACCCCCTCTTGCTTCACTCAGCTCTTCCTCCCGGCTTTTGTCCCCCCAAGTCCTATTCATGAATGCCTAACTCTCCCATGGGGGACAATAGAATATTTGACTCTATTCTGCTTTTTAATCTCTTCTGCAAACTTCTGAACATATGACTTTATCCAGCCTTGCCTCACAATGACTTTGTTATATATGGTTTTTATCAGCCTTGCCTTTGCTGATTTCTCCCGCAACTCAATAGTTTCCTGAATTAAAATAACAGCCTCCGACACTTACCTTTGGAAGGACGAGGCTGATCCAAACAGAAAAGTGTCTCATTTTCGAGCCCGAGTTCGCAGGGAGGAGAGATGTTGCTTCCATTCACAAGAAGGCTGTCAACCACATCCATCCTTGCCTGCTGCTTTCCACCAAGTGCTAGAGAGCTGGTGAATTGCTCACTCCCGGCTCATTCCTCTAATGACCGGAGCGTCTCCCAAATGCAACCTGGCGTGGAGGAGCAGGAGGGAGGGATTGCCAGGTGTGGGCTTTTTCAGCCATTCCTAAAGACAACTTGAGTTCACCATGCTTACTCCAGCTGGGCAAGCATTTGCCCTCCTGTTGTGGAAAAGGCAGTGTAAGCCAAGCCTGCTCCACCTTCACCCCCACACCCCCACCCCGCCCTTTCCTGGGCCAGTCTTAGGGCCCTGAGCACAGACAGCCTGGCTACAAGTTAACCCTTCTCAGAGTGTGGCTGCTTTATACACACATGTGTACACATGCACAAACACACACACATACACACACGCTTCCCCAGTACTCCTCTATACCTGTTACCATCCCAGACGTATGCGGAAGAACCAGCTGTGTGAGACAGGAACAATTAACACGTAACAGATCCGATAATGCAGACCATCAGGCCTAAAGGACAGGAGGGACTGTGTTCTACCTCCTTATAGAAAAGCAATTAGTGCCTTTTTAGCTTTGGAACCATGCCCAGTGGTGTGTGTGTGGCCAGAACTGCTGGGGTGGTGGTTGTTACTAAACACGCTGTTATTTCTGTGGTCTCTGCCCTTGTTACCTAGGATTGAGGCACTTTTGAACATAGGTACCTGCGTCCTTATTACAAAAAATGTTAATAAGATTTCCTCTTCATTCATGAATTCATTCGTTCAGCACGTCTTCATTGAGACTCAATCATTGCCAGGCACTTTTCTAGCATGTCAGCAAATAATGAGCAAAATCATTTCGGGTAGTAAGTACTACGAAGGAAGTAAAGTAGGGGGATGGGATGTATACAAACGGATTGGGGGTGCTGATTTTATTTGGGGGGGACAGGGTCTTGCTCTGTCACCCAGGTTGCAGTGCAGTGGTGTGATCATGGCTCGCTGCAGCCTTGATCTCCCTGGCTCAAGCAATCCTCCTACCTTAGCCTCCTCAGTAGCTAGGACCACAGGCACATACCACTAAGCCCAGCTGGTTTTTTTAGTTTTAGAAGAGAGGAGGTCTCGCTATGTTGCCCAGGCTGGTCTCAAGCTCCAGAGCTCAAGCAATCCTCCTGCCTTGCCCTCCCAGTGTTGGGGTTACAGGCATGAGCTACTGTGCCTGGCCTGGGGCTGCTAATTTAGAAGGAGTGGTCAGGAGAGGCTTCTCAAGGAGGGGAACTGTGATCTGAAACCTGAACCACAAGAAAGATGAAGTCAAGATCCAGGGACAGCTTTTCGCAGGCAAAAGGAGGAGTATTTTTAGCAGAGGTAACATCAAGTGCAAAGGTCCTGAGGTGGGAATGAGTGTGGCTCCATTGAGGTACAAATAGATAGAAGCAGGAGTGAGTGAGGGGCAAACAGCAGGACGTGAGATCAGGAGAGGGGGGACCAGCTCAGGGATCTGGCTGTTCCATGAGGCTCTGTGGTGCTGGAAAGACCCTCGACCCCCTTTGCACAGATCATCTCCTCAGGTCAGACCCTTTGGAAAGCAGATGACAGGAACCTGCGTTTCTGATGCGCTGCTCGGCTGCACTGAGACTTGGTCCCTTTTGTAGATACCCGTGGGGCTCCTTGTACACTGACAATGCTTCCGCTGGCAGAGCTGCATGCTACATCTTGCTGAGTCTCTGGCAGACACAGAGGAAGTAACTGGCATTTTTACTGTCAATGTGGGGCTGGAATGACAGTGGTGCCTCTTTTCTTTGAAACCATGAAGACCACATGGTTGGGGGCACCTAGTCACAGAAACCAGAAGGGGAAGGGACATTGAAGAAGCTGTGGATGTCATTAGGAGGACAGGCTTTGGCATCAGACAGACTTGGGATCAAATCCTGGCTTCACTGGTTATTTGCTAGGAAATATTATGCAAGTTAGTTTCTTTCTTCTTTTTCTTTCTTTCTTTCTTCTTTCTTTTCCTTCCGTCCTTCCTCTCTTTCTTCTTTCTTTTTTCTTTTCTTTCTTATCTTTTTCTTTCCTTCCTTCCTTCTTTCTTTCCTTCTTTTCTTGCTCTGTTGACCAGGCTGGAGTGCACTGGCATGATCTAGGCTCACTGCAAACTCCACCTCCCAATTGTAAGCAATTGTTGTGTCTTAGCCTCCTGAGTAACTGGAATTACAGGCATGCACCACCATGACTAACTAATTTTTGTATTTTTAGTAGAGATAGGTTTCACCAAGTTCCTAACCTCAAATGATCCACTGGTCTCAAATTCCTGACCTCAAGTGATCCGCTCGCCTCGGCCTCCCAAAGTGCTGGAATTACAGGTGTGAGCCACTGTGCCCAGCTTGGGCAAGTTTCTTAACCTAAGACATGTTTCCATCTATCAAATGGGGATCAAAATGATTTAATAGGTATCTGTTATGAAGATTGAATGATTGACTCAAGATACTGTCTGACATACAAAAGATGTTCAATAAATCATAGGCAGCAGTATTCATAGCCTTCATACAATAACGGCTATTTTCCTTTTACAAATGAGAAAGCTGAGGCTCCCAGTGGCCACATGCTCTGCTGGTAAGAACCAGTGGTGGATTTCCCCTCCAGGACCCTGCAGACCCCATCTTCACACCACTTCCCATGGCGCGGAGCTTTGCATCCTTATTCTAGCATCATGTAGCCTGTTTGGAGCCAGGGCTCTCGTCTCTGCTCCTCCTTCCTGCCGTGAGTCCTTTGGCTGAATCTTCCCTGTCTACAGATGATGGACCCTGCTCATTGGGCATGGACCCAGAGCAGCTGCATTCTGATGTGAGAAGGGATGAGCATCCAGGGTTTCAGCTGCTGCTTCAACTGCTCCAGCTGGGCAGACATCACCAGCTGTTCAGGGTGCCTCCTGCTGAGGCTGGTCAGGCCCATCAGCAGCTGCTTCAAAGCCTGTGGGGACAGTGGCTCTGTAGGTCCAGGAACCAGAATAGCAGAGGGTTGGACACTGACTTGCCCTAAACCAAAATGGAGCCCAATTTGAGGCAAGTTCCTCCTTTCCCTTCCCTTCCCTTTCCCTTCTTCCTATTCTGTTTTCCCCTGCTCATTGGCTGGCAGGAAGTGGGAGTGGGAGATGTGGTAGATGAGTTCACAGTTTGGGGGATGGCAGCATATTTGAGTGCTATTTTGAACAAACTTTACTGCACAACTGAATTATCTGGGTTAGAGGTTTAAAAATGGTGATTTTGGCCAGCTGTGGTGGCTCACACTTGTAATCCCAGCACTTTGAGGGGGCTAAGGCAGGCCGATCACGAGGTCAGGAGCTCGAGACCAGCCTGGACAACATAATGAAATCCTGTCTCTACTAAAAATACAAAAAATTAGTCAGGCATGGTAATGGGCACCTGTAATCCCAGCTACTCAGGAAGCTGAGGCAGGGGAATTGCTTGAACTCATGAGGCAGAGGTTGCAGTGAGCCAAGATTGCGCCATTGCACTCCAGCCCAGGTGACAGTATGAGACTGTGTATAAAAAAAAAAAAAAAAAAAAAAAAAAAAAAAAAAAAAAGGTTATTTCCAGACTTTCCTCCTGGAGATTCTGATCCCTCAGCCCTGAGCCTGGAAATCTGCATTTTTATCCAACATCCCTGGGGATTTGGAGATCACTTGTGAGAAAGCTCCCTGGGAACCATTAAGAGGGTGAGGGGACATATCACAAGGCAGAAATTGAAGCCTGATCTTCACCCCTGGCTGGCTGGGAAGCATGAACAAAGAAATTACTTAACCTTTCTGAATCTCAGCTTGCTCATCTGTAAAAAGAGATAAAATAATTCTACTATAAACAAAACAATAGATGGAGAGAACTCAGAACCATGCCTGGAACATAGTGCTGGATACTAATTGTTATTATTAATGGATAAGATTCATTCTAGGGATGCTCTATTTATCCCATGATCATGGCCAGATTAAGGGTTTGCATTAATATCTTCAATACCCTAGCCCAATATCTGTGCTTGGTAAATATGAATAAATAAACAGCAAGAATTAGAGGAGCCAATATTTCATTGCTTATCACACCCATTGATAACTCTGTTACATTGATTCCTTTTCTTGCCATCTCTGGATTTTCACTTTGAATTTGTAAGCCCATGTGATATGGTTTGGCTGTGTCCCCACCCAAATCTCAACTGGAATTGTAGCTCCCGTAATTCCCACGTGTGGTGGAAGGGACTGGATGGGAGGTAAATGAATCATGGGAGTAGGTCTTTCCCTTGCTGTTCTTGTGATAGCGAATAAGTCTCACGAGAGTTGATGATTTTATAAAGGGGACCTCCCCCTCCAGGTGCTCTGCCTTGCCTGCCGCCATGTAAGATGTGACTTTGCTCCTCATTCACCTTCCACCACGATTGTGTGGCCTCCCCAGCCATGTGGAACCGTGAGTCTATTAAGCCTCTTTCCTTTATAAATTACCCAGTCTTGGGTATGTCTTTATTAGCAGCATGAAAGCAGACGAATACACCATATTACCCAAGAGTCCGACTAAAGAAAAAAAGAGAATTGCAATGAAAGATTCCAATACGCTTTCAAGGGAAAAGCTGTTGCATTTCAGGAGTGTCAGCCCTTGTTTCACTCCTCAACATACATCATGGTGAGTGCTTCGTAAGTGCCAGGTGCTGTGTTTGGTGCTTGGGATTTTGTGAGCCAAGTGGATGAAATTTCTGTCCTCATGAAATCGCTGTCCACTGTGGGACACAGAAGATGAGTAGCCTGGGCAAAGTGGAAATGCCTTCTCACCTTGGAGACCTACCCTGTGATTAGGCACAGTTCCAGGTGAATTGATACAAATGGACTAAAGTGAATTGGAATGGCATAAATGCCTCCCCCTCTCTCTGAGACACACACAGACACACAGGGCATAAGCCCAAGTACCTCCTGCAGTCCGCAAAACCCTTTAAGTATTGTAGACTCTCTTCTCTGTCAAACCCTGCCCTGGAAGGAAAAGACATGAGCAGTCTCCATGGGTTCCTGAATAATAACGTTTTTAACTGTTCTCCAGACTATTCTCCATTTTAAGAAACAATTGTTCTAAAATGCCTAAAGCATTTATATGTACTTTCCTCCTCATTATGACATTAATCACATGCTCATTGAAAATTTTTTAACAATAGAGAAAAATAGGTATAAATATATCACAAATACATTTTGGGGCCCTACATAATTCCTTCTCAATGTGGTGCCACTTTCAGAGAAACTCAGAAGAGGTAGTGAGCAGGCAATTTCATGTTATGGGAGATTCCATTCACAGGGCAGCCTGACATTTCTTAAAATTCTCCCACCTCTCTGCAGTTTCTCCATATAGTTTGATGCTCAGATTGTGCTTCCCTGAATTCCTCATTCTCACTCCATTACCAAACTCACTCAGAGTGCCGCGTGGTAGGGTTTTTCTATTTTCCTTCCTCTAGCCTTCTCAGCCCTCTGGAACTGGCTGACTGGGACCTCCCTTCCTCCTCATTGCGTACTGGCCATGCTGGGTTGCTCTGGGAAGAGTTAATGCACTGAGGCTCTCGTGTACCCCTGGTCCCCATAGAAGGCAGCTTGCAACCAGCCTCTCAAGTTCTTCATCATCCCCCGGCTACCTCCTTCAAAAAAGCATCGCGGACCTTTGCTGATGAATAGATCCCTCTCCTTGAACAGAGGAAAGCCAGTACCGTGTCTACTTGAAGATGTCACTTAGTAAACTGTAGCTGGGCTTTGGGCAAGCAGCTTTGCCTCTCTGAGTCTTCATTTCCTCACTGGAAAATGGATTCACAGTGATAACACACACCTCAGAGGCTGCTGGGACCTTACTTGTCACAATGCGTGTAAGAGCGCTTCACATGCCGTAGGGGCTCAGTAAATGATAATAATAAACAAAAAATATATTGATTGAAACATTAAAACCAACCCTGATAGAACTGTCTCAGGATAGCCTTTGTAAGGATTTGGTGGTTATCCGTTCAGCCTTTTCCTCTAAATACATTCTTAAAAAAAGAGAGATTTGGAATAACACTCTGTATACCATAATTATTCTACTCATCACTCTTTTGAAAATGTAACTTTAAGATAAATTTTTCTCTTAAAATGAGAAATATGTTTTTGGCAGCATAATGGAAAAATGTATTTAAAAAAATTTTAGATAGGCAAGAAAGTAAAAATATCTATAACCCCATCATCCGGAGAATTTTAAAAATGTTTTAGATACATGCTATTTTGTATATTTCTTTTGCATATGTCTTTTCTTCATTTAACATTGTCCCATAATTCCATGGGGTTTTTTTGTTTGTTTGTTTTTAGGTTTTTTTTTTTTTGAGATGGGGTCTTGCTTTGTCACCCAGCCTAGAGTGGAGTGGTGCAATCTTGGCTCGCTGCAGCCTTGATCACCTGGGCTCAAGTGATCCTCCAACCTCAGCTTCCCCAGTAGCTGGGACTATAGGCACACCCCACCATGCCTGAGTACTTTTTGTGTTTTTAGTGGAGACGAGATTCCTCCATGTTGCTTAGGCTAGTCTCAAACTCCTAACTCAAGGAATCCTCCCGCCTTGGCCTCCCAAAGTGCCGGGAGTACAGGCGTGAGGCACTGTGCCTGGCCTTTTTTCCTGTTTAGTTGTACAAATATATGAGATATGTGTGCAATTTTGTTGCAAGCATAGATTGCATAGTGGCCAAGTCAGGGCTCTCAGGGGATCTATCACCTGAATAACTCACATCGGACCCGTGAATCGATTTCCCATCACATGAGCATGCTTTAGTACTTTTCTACAGTTACTTTTAGTGATGTCTATTATTCCATTAATAATACGTACTCAAATTTGCTAAAGTATTTCCATAAAATTGGATATTTAGATTTTATTTTTAGCTTTTTGTCTTCATAAGTGAACATATGCACGCACATGTTGGTGACATTTGATGTACATTGGTAACTTCAGGGCTGCCATCAGCAGGCCTACAGCATTCACATTGAATGCCATGCAAATGTAACCTTGTAAAGTTACATTTATGTCCACAGAAGCTGCATGATCTCCTGGAGCTGGTCACCGACGGGCCTGGGCAATTGCTTTCCAAAAGGTCGTACTATTTTATAAGGTTCTTATTTCATAGTACTGGTTTAGTATACTTTATTTCTATTTCTTTTTTTTTTTGAGACAGAGTCTCACTCTGTCTCCCAAGCTGGAGTGCTGGAGTGCAGCGGTGCGATCTTGGCTCACTGCAACCTCTGCCTCCCAAGTTCAAGTGATTCTCCTGCTTTGGCCTCCAGAGTAGCTGGGACTACAGGCACCCACCACCATACCTGGCTAGTTTTTGCATTTTAAGTAGAGACGGGATTTCAGCATGTTGGCCAGTCTGGTCTCAAACTCCTGACCTCAAGTGATCCATCTGCCTCGGCCTCCCAAAATGGTGGGATTACAGGCATGAGCCACAATGTCTGGCCCACTTTATTTCATTTTTTAGAGTTGAGGGCTCCCTCTGTTGTCCAGGCTGGAAGGCAGTGGTGCGATCATAGCTCACTGTAGCCTTAAACTTCTGGTCTCAAGTTCTCCTCCTGGCTGAGCCTCCTGAGTAGCTAGAATTACAGGTGTGCACCATGACACCTGGCTACTTTTTAAAAAATATTTTTGGAGACAGGGTCTTGCTAGGTTGCCCAGGCTGGTCTCAAACTCCTGGCCTCAAGTGATCCTCCTGCCTGAGCCTCCCCAATAGCTGGGATTACAGGTATGAGCCACTGTGCCCAGTTAGTTTATTATACACTTGTCAGCACTGGAAATTGTAACACTGATATCCAAATTTAACATTTTCATTTTGCTAATAATTGAAAAAGGTACCTCATGATTGCTTTAATTTGCACAGGTCTTTTTTTTTTCTTCCTGAGATGGAGTCCTGCTCTGTCACCCAGTCTGGACTGAAGTGGCATGATCTTGGCTCACTGCAACCTCCACCTCCTGGCTTCAAATAATTCTCCTGCCTCAGCCTCCTGAGTAGCTGGGATCACAGGCACCCACCACCACACCCGGCTAATTTTTGTACTTTTAGTAGAGACAGGGTTTCGCCATGTTGGCCAGACCGGTCTTGAACTCTAGACCTCAAGTGATCCGTCCTCCTCGGCCTCCCAAAGTTCTGGAATTACAAGCATGAGCCACTGTGCCTGGCCAATTTGCAGGTCTTTTATGATCAAAGATGCTCACTCTTTCCCCCCTTTATTTACTAGCTGTATTTCTTCTTTACCAAAACCTAAGATAAGCCAGAGCATCTTTTAGGAATTCTGTGCTTTGCCCATTTCTTTATACCATGAACAAATATTTATTGAACATTTGCTCTGTAGCGGGGGACTGGGGCAGGTGCTGTTCACGATGGCAAGCAAAACAAATTCCCTCCCTTTACCAAGTTCTCATCCTATGAGGGACAGACAATAAACAAGTAAGTGAATAGAGTTTTAGTGAGTGAAAAGGGCTGTGAAGGGAAACAAAGTGGGTTTGGGGATGGAGAGTGGTGGGTGATCAAGAGACCTTCTGAGGAGGCAACATGAATTGAGGGAGTCTCAGGCCAGTCTGGGAGAAGACCATTCCAGACAGGGCATTTATTGTGGTCTTCATGTTTTTCTCATCACCTGATAGGAGCTCTAAAGAGCTGAGAATGATGTTTAACTTGCAATTCACTGTCATAAACTGCAGTGTGTGTGTGGCAGAGGCTCCTTCTCTTCTCTTTTTTACATGGTAACAGGGTATCCCATTTTTAATTGGGTACACAACTGCCTAGCATTAGTAATATTTTCCTGCTTCCTTTGCAGCTAGATAGGGCCGTGTGACTAAGTTCTGGCCACTGAGAAGTAGGCAAAAATGAACATGCAGCTTCTGGAAAGCATCTTTACAAAGAGGGAGCATGTCCTTTTCTTTCCTTTTCATCTTTCCTCTGGCTAGAATGAAGATGTGACCACTGGACCTGGAGATGGTATCTTGTACCATGAGGTGGGTGCCTGTGTTGAATGTAGCAAAACAAGACACTTGAGCCTGGATTCTGGCAATCTTTTATACATACATACATACAAACAAACAAATACACACACACACACACACACACACACACACATATAAATATATAAAACATATTTATTTATTTTGTTTTTGAGGCAGGGTCTCACTTTGTCACCCTGGCTGGATGAAGTGCAGTGGCGTGATCTTGGCTCAATCCAACCTCTGTCTCCTGGGTTCAAGTGATTCTCGTGCCTCAGTGCCCTGAGTAGCTGGGATTACAGGTGCACCTCAGCATGCCAGGCTCATTTTGTTATATTTTTAGTAGAGATGGTGTTTCACCATGTTGGCCAGGGTAGTCTTTGAAATCCTGACCTCAAATGATCTGCCCATCTCGGCCTCCAAAAGTGCTGACATTACAGGCATGAACTGCTGCACCCGGCCCTGATGATCTTAGAACTGGCATATTAGCTAGACCTGAACTGCTTACCTTTAAACTTCATTTATGTAAGAAAAGAAAATTGATTTTACTTTAAAAAGTCAATGTTGTCATGGATTTTCTGCCACTCTCAGCCTAATTTGAACAGAAACACTGTAAATGAGAGTCTGGATATTTTAGTTTCTAGTCTTTTTTCTCACACTACTCCACAGCTATTAATATACATGAGGATATATCATAGTAGCTTTCACATCAACACTGGTGATATTTCCAACACTGGTTGGAACATTGGTGATATCTCCCCAGCTCCTGGTGTGTCTGTCTGATTTCTTAGCACCTCATCAGAGTCTACTATTCCTATTTAAATTTATTTTTATTTTTGTAGAGATGAGATCTCACCATGTTGCCCAGGCTGGTCTCAGACTCCAGACCTCAAGTGATCCTTTAATCACCTCGGCCTCCCAAAATGCTGGGTACAGGTAATCGTCACTGCACCTGGCCTAGAGTCTACTATTTTCTTTCTCTTTTTTTTTTTTTTTTGAGATGTCATCTTACTCTGTCACCCAGGCTGGACTACAGTGGTGCCATCTCAGCTCACTACAGCCTCCGCCTCCCGGGTGCAAGCGATTCTCCTGGCCCAGCCTCCTGAGTAGCTGGGGCTAGGTGGGGTTTTGTCATGTTGGCCAGGCTGGTTTCAAACCCCTGACCTCAAGTGATTCACCCTCTTTGGTCTCCCCAAGTGCTGGGATTACAGGCGTGAGTCACTGCACCCAGCCCAGAGTCTACTATTCTTTCGGACCCCACTTCAACCCACCTCCCAGCAGCCTTCTCCAGTTCACGGCCCTCATCGCTCTGTCTCTTCTCTCGGCCACCACAGCCCTTACCATAGATCCCACCCATTGGAAATTAATCAAGTGGTCTTGTCCTTTCATGGGTTGAAGATACATTTCTGCCTCATTTTTCCAGTTTTGTCCATCTCTGCAGCTGTTGCCCTAGTGCACGTGACCTTCACCTCCCGCTTTCCCTATGATTCCTCCAGTCCCTCCTCCATGCAGTAGCCTGTGTGATGGTTTAAAAATAGAAGCCAGAATGTCATTCCCTACTTGACTCTGCAAACCTTTCTAGTGATTTCCTCAGGGACCTAGATGGCCCCTGCCTCCCTCTGTGGCCTCATCTTCCACTCTTCCCCACCCCTTCTCCTTTCTGTGTGTGCCACAGACTTGCTTCTCCCCCGTGACATAATCTTAGCACACTCCATCTTGCCTGGAGTCACCACACATGTTGTCTGTCTGTCTGGACTGTCCAACCCTCATTAATCCCCAGCCATCAATGCCACTTTCTCAGGGAAATCTGCCTTTGGACCCAGAATAAAACAAGTTTCCACATTGGCTGCCCCGACAGCTCCCTGGTCTTTTCTTTTGCAGTCTTTACTGTGGTTTGTAATATTGATTTGTGTATTTGCGTACTAGTCAGGGTTCTCTAGAGGGACAGAACTAATGGAATATCTATATGGGAGTTTATTAAGTATTAACTCACAGGATCACAAGGTCCCACAATAGGCCGTCTGCAGGCTGAGGAGCAAGGATGGCCAGTGCAAGTTCCAAAACTGAAGAACTTGGAGTCCGATGTTAGAGGGCAGGAAGCATCCAGCACGGGAGAAAGATGCAGACTGAAAGGCTAGGCGAGTCTCTCTTCACATTTTTCTGCCTTCTTATATTCTAGCCACGCTGGCAGCTGATGAGATTGTCCCCACCCAGATTAAGGGTGAGTCTGCCTTTTCTAGCCCACTGACTCAAATGTTAATCTCATTTGGCGATACCTCACAGACACACCCAGGATCAATACTTTGTATCCTTCAATCCAATCAAGTTGACACTGAGTATTCACCATCACGTTTGTGTGATTGTTGGATCACCACCTGTCTGCCACTAGATGGAAACTCCATGAAGACAGGAGCTGTGCTTTGCATGTCATTACAGTGACTCCTCAATGCAAGTGTCGGTCAGTATTCTCCCTAAACCTCTAGAAAGTAGATATTTTTATAATTCCCTCTTGCACATGAGGAAATGAGTCTCAAAGAGATTATAATAGCAGAATCAACCCTCAGACCCAAGTAGGCTTGATGCCAACTTCAATAGCACAAAGTATCACCGTAACAATTCCCAGAGTCGATTGGGAATGGAGGCCAAAAACTGGCTCCCACTCCAGTCTGGTCTTTCCAGTACAATCATGGCGGAGGCTTGTGAGTCTTTAAGATTCAAGGACATGAATCTTTGAAAAAAATTTCTTAACGTACGGTAGACCCTGGGGGAGGTATTAGGAGATTCTCTTAACTTGGGAGTCAACACAAAGCCGAAATAGAATTAGCTCAGAATTGTCTCACCCTTTCTTAGGCTCTCCAGGACCACTCAGAGAAGGAAGCCAAGAGGCAACTGCTACGAGGTGAACACATGGGACCCCAGTGTGCTACTTTATTGGGCCATCTTCACCGATCTGAAGTCAGCTGGGCTCCACCACTGACTGTCATCCCTCTGCATTTCCAGTTCCTCATCTATAAAGTGCAGATCATAATATTAACCTCACAGGGTGGCATTAGGAACCTGTGGGATGGTGCATGTGAGTGAAAGTTCTGTCTGTGTTCTAGAGAGATGAGGGAAAAAGAGCACTGTTTTTTGAGCACAAATACTCCATCAGATGTTCTCTTCTGCTGTCCTATTTCTCACACAACAGTGTGCTGCCCCACCAGGAAGCATCCTCCAGTTATTTGTGGGAGTCCTCAAGGCAGACCTCATGTGCACCTACAAGTCACCTTCTTAGCTGTTGCTATCTCCTGCTGCCCATGGCTTTATCCCCTGCCCTGGATCCCACTGTGGAAAAGTTCTACCTTGAATCATTGGAATCTTCTTATGAGAATGCCACGGAACATGGAAAGGATACTCCCTCTGTATCTTCCGTGTATTCTCACGAAAGGACGCTGTCCTGCAGTGGCTCATCCTCAGGCACCAGTGTGCAGCAGTGGGGACTGAGCACCCAAGAGCCCCACTTGGGTTAGACCCTAGAAAGTCTCCTGTGAAAACAGTCCCATCAACTCCAGCCCTCAAATCTAAGCTAAGGCCACCGTGGCCCTCCATCTCTCCACTACCCTGCTGCACTACCCCATCCAAATTCCTTTATCCCCTGGAAGTTAAGAGACAAAAGCCCCCTGGAATATCAGAGGATGCAAAGAGATGGATGAGTCTTCCTGGATTGGTGGGAGGTCTATGTCCCAGCTCAGCCAGCCCAATGCCCTACTATACCATCGTTATCATGTTCCCATCATGCCAGGAGGAGGCTGCTGGGAACCATTTGGTCACTAAAACCCTGAGGATCACATTCCTCAGAGGCGTGGGAACAAGCTTTGTGGCTTTTACGGGAACCTTTTAGAGCTGTGCCCAGTGGCATCTGATCCACCCACACGTCCACTTGCTATTTTGGGATTGTAACAGCTACCGAATCCATTAACTGGTTTAAAAGTGAAAGCAATTGGAAACACAAGTGCCTTGAAATGTTTAAACACCGTAATGCTTATCTGGCTTGATTACTGGGAAGGGAGAACCAGAATGGAACACTTGATTTCCACCCTTTCATGACCCACTCAATTAAAGGAGCAATGTCAGAAAACAATCATTTCTACTCCTGTCAATAATAAAAGCTTGGATTTGAAAGTAACTTATATTAGACAGGCCCTTACAGATCACAGAGTGGTTAGAACCTCAAGCACACAACCTCAGAGCCTACTATGCAGTGCTGTCATCACACCTGCTGGGTCGGGTGTCACCACGATGGACCCTGAGCTCCTTGAGAGCTGTGCCCTGTCAACCACATTTGCTGTAATTGTATCTCCAGTTATTTCTACAATAGTTAGTGCATTGCAAGCATTCGCTAAATGTTTGCGGGGTAAAAGAATGAGCAGATGGGAGGATTGACGGCATTTAATGTCATTTTATCATTTTTATATATGGAAGAAAATTTAAGAGTCTGAAATTGTCGGATTTTCAAACTGGTTAGAATTATCCCGCTATCTTACTTGTGATATAACCATTTCAGGAACTCAAGTCTCTTGAATGACATGTTCTTTCCAAGCTATTAAAAACAGCAGCAAAAACAAAAGGAATATTAATAGCTGATCTTTATTGACTTCTATTTTGAGTGCTTCATACACGTCGATGCATTTAGTCCTCACACCTACCACATGAGGTATGGACTATTATGATCCTCATTTTCCAGAGAGGCTGAGTAGCTTTCCTAAGGCCACAACAGAACAGGGACATTTGCCACCAAAATTGTCCTTGGCCTTTATTGGGTCTTGGATCCTGTTATAGACTTGAACATTTATGTTGTCCAATACTCATATGTTAAATCCCAACCCCTAAGGTAATGGTATTCGGCGGTGGGGCCTTTGGAGGTGATTAGGTCATGAGGCTGGAGTGCTCATGAATGTGGTTAGTTCCCTTATAAAAGCGACCCCAGAGAGCTTTCTTACAGCTTCTGCTACATGAGGACACAGCAAGATGGCGGTCATCTATGAACCAGGAAGCAGCCCTCACCAGACCCGAGTCTGCCAGCACCTTGGTTTGGACTTCCTGGTGTCCAGAACTGTGAAAAATAAGTGTTTGTTGTGTATAAGTCATCTAGTCTGTGGTATTTTGTTATAGCAACCCAAATTCACTAAGACAGATTCCCTTTGGAATCCAATATTGTGAATCTTAACCTAAGAAAAGATATTCATGCCCCAACATACATTCAATGTGGGGCACAATTTTAGAAGTTCATGAACTTGCTGAAACCAAACATAAACCATAGGTTAAGCATCAATGTGACAACATACTTAGGCTCTGAAGTCAGACACAGCTAGTTTCTTTTCTCTTTTTAAAAAGTATTGTCCAAGCCTAGTGGCTCACGCCTGTAATCCCAGCACTTTGGGAGGCTGAGGGGGGTGCAGATCACCTAAGGTCAGGAGTTCAAAACAAGCCTGATCAACATGACGAAACCCTGTGTCTACTAAAAATACAAAAATTAGCCCAGTGGGGTGGCAGGCGCCTGCCAGCTGCTCAGGAGGCTGAGGCAGGAGAATCACTTGAACTCGGGAGGTGGAGGTTGCAGTGAGCCAAGATCGAACCACTGCACTCCAACTTGGGTGACAGAGTGAGACTCTGTCTCAATTTTTTAAAAAAGTATTCATTATTAGTTATAAGTAATAGAGGACTACATCTTCTCTAGTGAAAATTCAAACATTAGAAGTGAAGTCTAAATTTCCTTTGACCAATTATTTCCAGATTCCTTCCTAGAAGTAACCATTGTTACCACTTCATTTTATATCCTTTTTCTATACATTAAATACCTAACTTTGTATCCACAGAAATTACTTGCTATGGTTGCATGTTAATGAGTTTACACAAATGATATTGCATTACATCTTTTTCCCCCTGCAACTTTCATTTTTTTCACTTAAGAATCATTTAGAGGTTTTCAGCCTGTATAGATCCATATCCTTTTACTACCGTGTAGCATTCCGTAACATAGATGCACCACACTATTATCATTTTCTCACTAAATGACTTTACGCTGTTTTTATCAAGTTGGTGCAAAAGCAACTGTGGGTTATGCCATTACTTTTAATGAAAGTAATGGTGAAAACCACAATTGTTTTTGCTTTTTGACCTCACAAGCAAAGTCACAGTGAACACTTTTGTACACCTTCTCCAGTACATCACCAGGTGTTTCTCCAGAAGAAACACCAAAACACTGGAATTGCTGGGACGTTGAATATGTGCATTTAAAAAAATGTAAACGCACCAAATTTTTGTTAAGAATGGTGGTGCCGACTTGTATTTTCTCTAACAATGCATAAAACTCAACAATCTGTGCATGTTAAACCATTACTTTTTATCAATCTTTGCAACTTTTCTCCAAGCCGATGGGTAAAAAGTGATATCTCATTGCTTTAATTTGTATTCTTGGGTTACTAGTAAGCTGGAGCATCTTTTTGTGTTTTATTGATCATTTGGATTTTTTATTTGGTGAATTACTTGCTCATTTTTTTTGCTCATTTTTCTGAGCATTTTCTTTTCATTACTGATTTGTAAGTGCACCATTATATTCTGACCAAACATTTATTAGCTATGCTACAAATATTTTCTCTCTGTCTCCTGTCCTTGTGAGTTACACACCTAGACTGGAATTCTGGCACCAACATTGACATTCTAGATGACTTGCATAAATACCACTCCGAGCTTTAGAGCCCTTTTTTGTAATACGGAAGTAGTAACAGTATCTACCTTTAGAGTTGTTAGGATTAAATGAGGTAATGATTATAAAATGTTCGGCCCAGTGCCTGACATAAAATAAGTGTGCTTAAAGGTAATTATTACTCTTCATTGCTAATTTTTAGAATATTTTTCCATGTATAAGCCAAAATAATTTCTACCTGTTGGCTATAGATCTGTTTTCTACAGGGCAACAAAAGTGAAAGTCCAAGAGATCTTTTAGGATAAATAGCAGAAAAAGGTCACATCTGATTTTAGTTTATAATTTCTACAATAGGCCTGCTTTATTTTCACTTGCAGCCAATTTTATAGAAATAAAATTATTAGCACAGCAGGAGAAAGCCTGAACAGAAGTAAAATTCTGTTTCGTTCAAAAAACTTTTAAAGCAAATTTATAGAAATGTTTTTCATAACGGTTTCGAGCCTGGGCAGATGCAGAGACAGCCTGTCTTCTTCCCCCTGTAACGTTGCCTACAAACTCATTGTTCTTAAAAACACCCATTTGTTTTGAGAGACCAAACAGCTTCTGATTCGAAATGATCACAGCCTGTGTAACTGACCACACTCTCTAGGTCACAGACCTTCTTCATGAACCTGATTCCCCCAACAAGCCTTCAGAATAGGGTGCAGGCAAGAAAAACTATTTCTCCAAACTTTCAAGTGAGGAAACAGAGGCTCTGAGGGCAAAGACATTCTTGACCTTCCCCACCTGAATGGGGTCTCCTTGTAGAAGCCTCCATCCCACCATGTATAAACCTCCGTGAAACCATGCTCAAGTCCTGTGTATATGTCCTGGTCTCTTCTATTACATGAATTCCTTGTGAGCAGAAACTTTATGTTTTGTCTGTGCACTCTTAACGCCTGCCTAGTATGAAGGCATGGAGAGATGAATGGATGGATGGAGGGGAGTGAATGGATGGATAAATCGATGGAAGAGGGATGGAGGACACATGGATGGATGGGAGAAGGTTGGAGGGAGGGATGATGGATGGAAGAGGAGTGGATGGATGGATTGGGTGGATGGATGGATGAGTGGATGGATGGGTAAACTTAGTCAAAACCTTATCTGGTAAGAAATGGTATACCAGTCTCCATAAACCATATCAAGCACTTCTTTCAATGTAGTCAAAATTGTAAAATAATGTTTCAAATAATCATACAGGAAAATAGACTTTGGGAAGTGTGTTCGTAGAGTTCTATGAATTTTAACACACACGTAGATTCATGTAATCACCTCTACAATCAAGATACAGAACAGTTCCATCACCACAAAAACTTCCTAATATTACCCTTTAGAGTCACACCCTTCCTTGCCCCAGCTCCTGCGACCATCTGTCTATTCTCCACCAATATCTTTTATTTATTTATTTAATTTTTGGAGACAGATCACCCAGGCTGGAGTGGGTCACCCAGCTACAATCACAGCTCACCGCAGCCTCAAACCTCTGGGCTCAAGTGATCCTCCTCCTCAGCATCCCAAGTAGCTGAGACTACAGGCTCACCACCACACTCAGCTAATTTTTGTTTTTTACTTTATTTTTGTAGAGATGGGTCTTGCTATGTTTGGGCCTGGGTTAGTCTCAAACCTCTGGGCTCAAGTGATCCTCCTGCCTCAGCCTCCCGAAGCACTGGGATTACAAGCATGAGCCTCTGTGGCCAGCCTTCATCACTATCTCTTTGTCTTTTAAGAATGTCTTATATGGAACCAAACAGTATGTGATCTTTTGAGAACGGCTTCTTTCACTCAACATAATGCATTTGAGATCCAGCCATATTGTCGTATGTGTCAATAGTTTGTTCTTTTTTACTGCTGAGCTGTATTCCTTTGGGTGATGTACCATGGTGCCTTTTACCCATTCACCTATAGAAGACAATTTGGGTTGTTTCCATTTGTGAGTGAGTATGAACAGAGCTTCTATGAACAATCTTGTACAGGTTTTTGTAAGAACCTAAGTCTTAATTTCTCTCAGATATTCCAAGAAGTAGAATTTCTGGGTCTTATGATAAGTGTATGCTTAACTTTTTAAGAAGCTGCTGAACTGTTTTTCAGCAAAGCCAGTATGAAGCATGCTAACCTTTATACTATGTACCCTATTTTAAAAAACCCTCTTCTCTTTTTCTTCTCTTGATATAGGATCCCTTTCCCAAGCTTCCCTTCATCTAACTCCCCCCTCCCTGCACCTTTCAGAGTCCCAAGTATTTCCCTAACCTCCAGGGCCGAGGAGACAGCTATCAATCACGGTATGTGTCGGGGGCACTACAAGGTACACTCCCTCCAGGTCTTTCCCTCCTGGCTTCAGAATGCCCTGTCTTCCACAGCACCAGATTCGGTCTTTCAGCCTTATTAAAAAACAGATGGTAGGGACTGAGAACATATTGGGCTTTTACATAGTCTACTTAGAATAAACCACATTCAAGGCCATCTGAGTAGCAACTTGGGTATAGGAAGTGAGAACAACCGGTAGGGACTTGGGCTTCCGGCGGGAGCTCAGGGACAGAGGCCTCTGAAAGAGACAGACAGAGGGCACCTAAGCCCGTTTGTCTATGTCCTGGCACCGCTTTGCGCACGTACACTCCGACTCTTAGTAATGGGTCAGGGCGATGCGCTCTCCTTCCTTCTTTCCTCATACACTGTTATCAATTATCTTCTCATTTCACCATAATGAACACAGTACCACTGGCTCCTCACTCCCAACCTGTCATGCTGTTGCATGTGCAGAGAACCAGGCTAGACACTTTTCCTGCCACACTAACTTTGGAAGAGGCACACTGCCTCTTAGAATAATCTATGTGTAATATTTCAAGCCTCATGCTCTTCCTCGAACTCCTATCTGTGATCTGAAACACAGTTCTGTCAATGAAATGTGACGATGCCAGACCTTGTAGCCACAATTTGTGATGTTATTTGAGTTGCTTCATTCTTGACAAACTTCATAAACACAAGGGATAAGAGAAGAGGCTCTTTTTGTCTTTCTCTCTGTGGAATCTTGACACAATGCAGATCCATGTTCTTCTAACAGGCCTTTGGCCAGCTGGGCAGTGGTGTGATCCATCAGCAAAGCCCACTCGAGTCTTCAGTCTGGTAAAGCTGGGAGGGACTTGTGGCCTGGAGCCTCTGGCGCTTGCCTGCTGGAGGTGGCACTTCAGGGAAAACCACCTCATTGATGCCCTCTTGTCTCTCCTCCCCTCTGGCTGGACCATTCCTCCCTGACTGGCCTGCTGAAATTTCTCATTTCAGGAAGCAAATTGCTTCCAGGCTTACAGCTCAGAGAGTCCATGTCACAGTCTCTCCTGCCTTACCTGGGCAGTAAGCACACAGGAGGCCCCCTTTCTCCCAGAGATGGGCCTCAGTATCTTTCCCCTGGGGCTTGTAGATTAGAGAGAGCAGTGAAGAAGGAGGACTGGGGCTGGGATGAGTGTATTTCCGAGGTTGTTGAGTCTGACGGGGCTACCATGCGAACATTCTATTGTGGGAGGGTGAGAGGGAATGGAGGCCATAAGAATTTACAGTATGCTCTTAATCCACAGCCGTTCTGAATGACCTCTATGAACCAAGGGGCCAGGGAAATGGCTCATGCCTCTCTCTGGGGTGGTTCCTACTTCAGTGATACTGACTGTCTGCTGGTCTTACCAATCAGCGTAGAATCTGGAGGATGACCCTAGCCAGAAAATAGCAAAAGCATGCGCACAGGTTTTCAGACCAACTGAAAAATGTTACACTTTCCTTTAGCTTAGGAGCTTGGGGAAAGGGGAAGGGGTGTTCTCTTCTTTAATTTCCAAATTGTTTAGAGTATGCATGGGCTGCTTTTATCTTACACAGACTAGCTCTCATTCATCTATTAAACATGGTCCACATGCCACGACTGTGCTGAGCGGGGGGATGGAATTCGAAGACAAGGTTCTTGAAAGCTAGGAAGCACCACCTCCCTTTTAAATGAGAAAACAAAACAGAAGAAATCACTGACACAGATTGTTCTTTGTTGCTTATAAATAATGGAGAACATCTTTTATTTTTTTTTGAGACAGGGTCTTTCTCCGATGCCCAGGCTGGAGTGCAGTGGTATGATTATACCTCACTGCAGACTCCACTTCCTAGCTCAAGTGAACCTCCCACATCAGCGTCCTAAGTAGCTGGGACTGCAGGTGTGAGCCACTGCATCCAGCTAATTTTTTTTTTGTTGTTTGTTTTGTAGAGACAGTGTCTCATTATGATGTCCAGGCTGGTCTCGAACTCCTGGCCTTAAGTGATTCTCCTGCCTCAGGCTGTCAGTGTTGGGATTATAGGTGTGAGCCACCGTGCCTGGCCACATGGAGAACATTTTATGGGGCATTGAATATTCTGAGCATATCCTCAGTATTGCTGGCACCACAGGAGATGTGGGCAGCTGCTCCCTGGAATATTTACCTTGTTATCCTCTTTGCCCTCCTCCAGCTCTTGTCTTATTGGCAATTTCCCTCATTTGAAGGAACTGGCTCTTCAGACTATCCCAGCCTGCTCTTGCTTCTGGCTAGACTGAGAGAAACTTGATTTGTGATTAATATTTTCCACATTGTTTCTGCTCTTGGGACGGTTTTCTTCTGCTTTATTAAAATTAGTTATGCTAATACGGAACAATTTTTGTAATTGTTGATATATGGAAAAGTGGCTTGTAATTCATTCTTTCTAGGATTCAGGCCTGAGTCCCTAAAGGCTAGGTCAGAGGTCAGATTGTGAAAGTGACTATGGAACCCCATGCGGGGGCTCAAACTTTCCCCAGTGTGAATCCAGCTGTTTGGATTATTCTTGGGAATAAGGTCGTGGTCTGATTCTCCCCACCACCCTTCTAGATGCATCTGAATCCTAAACACCCATTGACGTCCCAACAAACACACTTGCATACACAGGGTGTGCATGGCTTTGTTAAAACAGCATGGGTTTTTTGGTCAGCCAGACCTGGAATTGAAAGTGACTTCATCATGTGCTAGTGTGTGACCTTGGCCAAGTCATTTGACCTTTGGAGGCTTAGGTCCCTTATCTTCATGTGACAGAGAAAGAAAAAAAGATATGAGATTATGAATATTTGCAGTTTTCCAAACACACACACACACACACACACACATACATCTACAATAGAACACACTTGCAATGCCTGCTTGATTGTTTATTGGAGTTTGGGTGGGTTCCATAGGGTGAGAGAGGTGAGGAGGAGAATTAAATAAACCAAGAGAGGCTGAATCACACTATTTAAGAAAAATACAGAGGGAGGGTGATGAGGCAGAAAGGAGCAAGTGGGAGCCCCCTTTCCTTGAAAATACAAGGACATGGGATCATGAAGCTGGGCCTTAGAAGATGTGGCATTTTTGGTCTTTCAAGAAGCAGATGCCAAGATGGAATCAGAAGAACAAAGATTTACTGGGGGAAGTATCTGTAGGATAAAAGGAAGAGGGAACAGGAGGAGCAGGAGGGAGTTTGATATCTGTGAAGAAAGAATGAGAAGGAAGGAGGGCTGAACAGGAGGAGCTTCAGGCCACAGTGCAGCTCTGAGGAAGTCCCTAGACTGCTGGGGCACCCAGATCAAAGGCTTCCCATTATAGCAGCCCTTGTGGGCAGGAATGGCTGGCCTCTGGTAGCCATATCACACTGTCATTGACTGGGAGCAGTAAGAGAGGAAGATTTTTGACTTCCTCAGGGGAAAAAAGACTTGGGAGTGGAGAGGGGGGAGAGCGACAAGAACTTTAGGTGGCTGAGAAAATCTGGTGACGTGAAGAGGGAGGAGAGATGAGTTGGGCAGCTCCTTGATAAGTGGAGTCTTGAGTCATGGAACGGGGGTCTGGGTGGGTTCTGCGAGGTAGTTCCTTCTTTGCGATCATCTACTCAACCTTCTCATCCTGCTCCCTCCCCAGTACAACCTTCCATAAAGATTGATGTTGTGTTAAGTGCCATGGGGTCTAATTTGTGCTGTTGCTTCTTTTTTTTTTTTTTTAATTATATTTTCTTTTATTTTTCATTTACATATGATTTTACCTATTTATAGAGTACAGAATGATATTTCGATACATGCAAATGATGCTTAATGATCAGGTCAGAGCAATTAGAAGACCCATTGCCTCAAACATTTATTATTCCTTTGTTTTGGGAGCACTCAAAATCCTCTTTTAGCTTTTTGGACGTATATAATAAATTATTGCTAACTCTAATCATGCTGCAGTGCTACAGACCACTAGTACTTATTCCTCCTAGCCAGCTGGAATTTTCTGTCCCTTAACCAACTTCTCCCCATTCTCCCCTCCACCTTACCCTTTCCAGTCTCTAATAATCATAACTATACTCTCTACTGCTAGGGACCCATTCTTTTAGTTCCCACATGTGAGTGAGAATATGCAGTATTTATCTTTTTGTGCCTGACTTTTTTTGCTTAACATAATGTCTTCTAGTTTCATTCATGTTGCCATGAATGATAGGATTTCTTTTTCATGGCTGAATAGTATTCCTTTGTTTATATATACACCACATTTTCTTTATCTAATCATCTGTTGATAGACATTTAGGTTGATTCCATTTCTTGGTTATCGTGAATAGTGCTGCCATAAATATGCGCTCCATATGGCTTCTATATGCTGATTTCCTTTCATTTGGGTAAATATCCAGTAGTGGGATTGCTAGATTGTATGGTAGTTCTATTTTTAGGGATTTCAGAAACCTCCATGCTATCTTCCATAGAGGTTATCCCAGTGTACATTCCCACAAACAGCATATAAGAGTTTCCCTTTCTCTGCATCTCACTGGCTTTTTTTTTTTTCCTTGTCTTTTTGATAATAACTCCCTTCAGATTGGGATGAGGCGATACCTGATTGTGGTTTTGATTCGCATTTCCCTGATGATTAGGGATATCGAGCATTTTTTCATATCGTGATTTGTGCTTCTTTTAAGGTATCTTTGTTTTGTTTGGGTTATGTGTAAAATGGCTATAGCAGCTACCTTCCAGTATTACACTTGATCTTAGCCAAAGGGCCAAGAAGTGATACCTTTCAGTATTGTAATGATTAACTGAAGCAATGCAAGTAGAATTTCTTGACACACAACAGGCTGAATGGCTAATATGTGTCTGTCACTATTCTATGTGGTAAAAACGAAGGAATAACTAGGAAAAGCACGGTCCTGGTCCTTATGGGTCTTAATAAAGAGTAATATTTCTTATCTTCCTTTTCGTAAACTCAGGAAGCTTTTCAGTTTAGAAAATCATGCAATAGACAAGCCAGTTTTAGTCTCATTGCAATTCTGATTTTAGAGGGGCAGTTCCTCCTGTTGAAATGATATCGATTAGTTGTAGTAATAATGATCTTGGCTAATATTTTTGGTGCATTTTTAGAGTGTCAAGTGTTAATTCATTTAATTCTCATACCATACCTACAAAGTGAATATATGCATTATCCCCATTGTATAGATGAGGAAAATGAAGCCCTGAGATGGTTTTAGAGCACCTGCCAAGGTCTTGGTGGAGGCGGGATTTAAACCAGAAGTTGGCCTTCCATGCTGGTACAAATGGAAGCTCCCTTCTACCACCGGAGTAAAAAAGGCTGATTTCCTCCAGAGAAATAAGTATTACCTAATGGCCCTGTCCACGCAGCCCTTAACAAGGTAAATGTTGGACAAATGTTTGCTTTTCATAAAACAAACCTTAATGCCTTTATCGTTCCAAATGTACGTAGAGCTGACCCAAGGCCATCTGGGGAGCCAGGGAACAGAGGCAGGCCTCGTAAGCCTTTGTTTACACTTGGAGAAGAGAGTTCACCATTTTTCTTGCCTACAGAGTAACACTAACGTCTGCCTTTAGAGGTCATTTTGGGTTCCTGCTGCTGTTTGCTGCTATTGCTGTTTCCAATCTATGGCTGTCAACACTGAGTGCTCCCCTCATCGGCATCGCACTGAAACTTCTCTGATTCCCGGTTCCAGATAGACATGTCCTATGCTGACGTCAGGAATAATTACTCAGCAAATTGTCATCCTACCCCCTCATCCATATCCCCACACATGCACAGCCTCCCCCACTGTCAACATTCCCCTACCAAAGTGGTACATTTGTTATCATTGACGAGCCACTTCACACATCATTATCACCCAAGTCCATAGTTCACCTTAGGGTTGACTCTTGGTCTTGTATATTCTATGGGTTTGGACAAATTTGAAATGACACGTTTCCACCACTGTTTTCACTGCCATGCAAACTCTCTGTGCTCCATCTTTTCTTCCCTCACTCCCTCTGTTACCCCTGGCAACCACTGATCTTTTTACTGCCTCAATAGTTTTGCCTTTTTATCCCTTCAGTTTTTTGTTTGTTTGTTTTGAGACAGAATCTCACTCTGTCACCCAGACTAGAGTGCAATGGCATGATCTTGGCTCACTGCAACCTCCACCTCCCAGGTTCAAGCAATTCTCCTCCTTCAGCCTCCTGAGTAGCAGGGATTACAGGCACCTGCTGCCACGTCCGGCTAATTTTTGCATTTTAGTAGAGACAGGGTTTCACTATGTTGGCCATGCTGGTCTTGAACTCCTGACCTCGTGATCCACCCGCCTCAGCCTCCCAAAGTGCTGGGATTACAGGCATGAGCCACCGCGTCTGGCCATCCCTTCAGTTTTAAAGATATGGTCCAGGTTAATTTATTTCCACTGCCGTATTCATTTCTTTTGGAATGACATAGCTTTTTCTGTATTCATTTCCCTGTCTTTCTATTTTTTTCAGTATTTGGATTTTGCTTCCTAGCATTCAAGGTCAATAGAGATACTAATATCTTCTATTTGAGTAGTGCCTTCTGAATTACATGGTCTCATTTACATTACTATAATCCTCTCAGTAATTCCATGAGATAGGCATTTCACCCCCATTACACAGATGAGAAAATTGAGAATCAGGTATTTTTGGCGATTTGTCCAATGTGATTGCAGTAGACACTTACCATTCACCCAGCATCATTCCACCTGTTGCTGGCTCCATCTCAATATTTATTAGCATCCATTTCTCTACTCTTGAGATGTGTGGTCCTTGTGAAGTGGTGCTGACCACTGGGTGCAGAAGTGGATATTAGAGTAATACACCACCAGGTGAAAATCATGCAGTGACCATGTCCTGTCACAGCCAGTCACAGGTCATCTTGACATTGACCTGGAGAAGGCTTTTTACTGGACGTGCAGCTGAGGGAGGGGCCACAGGAGAAGAGTGAAGTGAACATGAAGTTGATGCAGAAGAATGCAGAGCTTATGAAAAGTTAGCATCTCAGAATCTGGATCCAGCAGGGAGTTTCAGTAGAGAAAGCCAAGACACTCCCTTTCTGGCTTTCACCAGCTGAACTGAGTTTCTACCGCTGAGCCCTAATGCCCCACATTCTCAAAAGCAGCAGAGAGGATGTGGCCCAGTTCACCAGGCTCCAGGACTTGGGTGTTTGACTGCTCAGAGCCACCTTCAAGAGGCCAGCAACCCCACCTGTCTGAATGTGGTAAGAAAGACAGGGGCAAAAGAGTAGGCATGGCACAGTGTGCACGGCTCAGGTGATAGGAACAGTAAAACCTCAGAAATCACCACTGAAGAACTTCCTCATGTGAGCAAACCCCACCTATTTCCCTTAAACCTATTGAAATAAGAAGAAAAGAAAAGAAAAGAAAGACTAAGGGGATCTCTCCTTACCATATCACCCCCTTTCCTCCCCGAAGACCCTCATGTTTCTCTGAGCTCTTGCAGTTTTACTTAAGGATCTCTCTGATTTCTTTCCAGTCACAAAAACAGAGGGAAAAATGTCCAGCCTGTGAGAACCAAGGTCACCCCCCACTTTTTTTTCATTTTCAGTAGAATGGTGACCTTTTCTCATTTTTTGAGGGTTTCTTTTATTCTTCCAAAGAACTGAAAAATAATAGTTAATGGCTTTCCAGTAATATCTCCCATTCCCTGAGTACCTTAGAATAAATGCCATCAAGCCTGGTTGATCAGAGTATGTTCAGCTTTTAAATGCTCACAGCCAGCCTCTCTATTTGGAGAGACAGAGATTAAAGAAAAAACAGTAAAAGCTACTGACCTTAGAGATGGTATTCTCTGTCTATTTCTTTTGCTTTTTGTTTTGTATTTTTCCTCTATGCTTTTGCTATCATAAAATTAATACATACTGCCTGCAAATATTTTGAAAATGAAGAACATAAAATTAAAAACAGAATCCTACCTTCCATTAGCCCACACTTCTTGGCCCAATTCTCCAGAAATAATCACGGTTAACAAATTACAGTGGAATCTTTCTAGATAATTTTGAAAACATTTCAAACATACTATTTGAAAAAAATAAAACAGTATATATGTATAAAGAAAATATTTCCTCTGCCCATACTCGATTTTCACTATCTTAGGGTAGTCATTGGGACTATTTTTATACTGTTCTGCAATAGTCTGTTTTTACCTAAAAGCATGTAATGAACACTTTTCAGGTCAACATGTATAGCTCTGCCTCATTCTTTCCAAAGGTTGCATAATAGTTTTATAGTCAGTTATACCATTATTTATGTATCCATTCTCCAGTGATGGTTACTTAAACCATGCTTATTTTCTATGTTTATAAACAATGGAGCAATAAATATCCTCATACACTGGCATTAGTATTTCTGAAGGTTCAATATCCAAAAGTGGGATTTCTGGGTCATAGGTTACAAATATACAATTTTATTGATATTGTCAAATAATGCTCAAAAAGCCTGTATCAGTTTATACTACTGTCAGAGTGTAGAAAACGGCCTGTTTCAGCTGGGTGCGGCGGCTCACGCCTGTAATCCCAGCACTTTGGGAGGCAGAGGCTGGTGGATCACTTGAGGTCAGGAGTTCGAGACCAGCCTGGCCAACATGGTGAAACTCGGTGTCTACTAAAAATACAAAAACTTTGCCGGGCGTGGTGGCAGACACCTGTAATCCCAGCTACTTGGGAGGCTGAGGCAGGAGAATTGCCTGAACCCAGGAGGCGGAGGTTGCACTGAGTAGAGATCACACCACTGTACTCCAGCCTGCGCAACGAGAGGGAAACTTCGTCTCAAAAGAAAAAGAAAAGAAAAGTGCCCCTTTCTTAACGTGTTTGCCAACACTGGAGGTAGTCCATTTTTAAAAGATTTTTACCAGACAACAGGTGGAAAGAAAATCTTGTTGCTATTTTAAATCTTTTCTTTTCACTTTTTTGTTATTTATCAGCCAGAAATATTTTTTTTTCTGTGAATTGTCTTAACATAGCATTTGATCATATTTCTATCAGGTTGTTTGAAGTTTTCTTATTGACTTTATAGAAATTCTTTATATTGTTACATATGCTGTGGTAACTCATTTAACTCTAATTTACCAAATAGAAGATTTCCCTCCACATTTATGTAGTTGGGTTTGTTAGTTTTTCCTTATAAAAAGATCTTCTTGATTTCACTTTATGATTAGGATAATCTTCTCCAGTCAATAATTGACTTTTCTCCAATATATTTTAAATACTTTTTAGTTTACTTTTCTTTTTTGGCAGGGGGTGGGGGGACAGAGTCTCCCTCTGTCGCCCAGGCTGGAGTGCAGTGGTGTGATCTCAGCTCACTGCAACCTCTACCTCTCAGGTTCAAGCAATTCTCCCAGCTCAGCCTCCTGAGTAGCTGGGATTACAGGAGCCTGCCACCACGCCCGGGTAATTTTTTGTATTTTTAGTAGAGGTGGGGTTTCACCATGTTGGCCAGGCTGGTCTTGAACTCTTGACCTCAAATGATCCACCCACCCTGGCCTCCCAAAGTGCTGGGATTATAGGCGTGAGTCACCATGCCAGGCTACTTTTTTATATATATGATGTAAAGTAGGAACTAAATTTTAATTTTCTAACTGGTAGCTAATTACTCCCAAGAAAATGTATTACCAAGTTCATCCTTTTTTTTCTAAGCTGAAATACCATCTTTATCATATTTCCTAAACCTGTCTTTATTCCATTTCTGGATTCCCTGTTCTGTTCCAACAATGATATATTTGTGCATCCAAACCAGCACTGTAATATATGTTTGCTCTACATTACACATTGTAGGCACCACACAGTTGAAAGCACAAGCTCTGGAATCAGACTGCCTGCGTAAAAATCCCAGCCACACCACTTATTAGCTGTGTGATTTGGGGCAAGTCATTAAATCTTTCTTGAGCTTATTTCCCTCATCTGGAAAATGAGAACAATAATGGTATCAGTCTTATAATGCTGTTGTGATGGTTCAATGAAATAAGACATGCTGAGCATTTGATAGAATGCCTGGCTCATTCTAACTGGTGCTTTCTTAGGTAACTTCAAGTCTGAGCCCTTACCATGCATCACGTACTCTGCTTGTGGGTAAGTGTATTTTTTATTTTTTAATTTTTGTTTGTTTGTTTGTTTTGGTTTTGAGACGGAGTTTTGCTTGTTGCCCAGGCTGGAGTGCAATGGTGCAATCTTGGCTCACTGCAACCTCTGCCTCTTAGGTTCAAATGATTCTCCTGCCTCAGCCTCCCGAGTAGCTGGGATTACAGGCGGGCACCACCATGCCCAGCTAATTTTGTATTTTTAGTAGAGACAGAGTTTCTCCATGTTGGTCAGGCCAGTATTGAACTCCTGACCTCAGGTGATCCACCGGCCTTGGCCTCCCAAAGTGCTGGGATTACAGGAGTGAGCCACCATGCCTGGCCAAGTTTGTTTTTTCAATCTCCCTTTCAAAAAAAAAAAGATAAATAAGATTCAGAAATATTAACTAACTTGCCTGATGTGTGATGGGGTGGAACCATGCTTCTAAACTCTATTTGACTCATTATAAGACATGTGCTCTTTTCATTATATTATTCTCTCCTTAAATAACAAGCACTAGGTAATAATGGTAATTGGTGACTCAGCTTCTTACATTTTCTAACCGTCACGTTCTTACTACCCGGAAACCATTGCTTCTGATGCTCTCTTGACTCCCTGGCTTCCATGCTGAGGAAGGATGCCTGTTTCAAAGTTGGTTCTCAAAGGGGACTTCCCATGCACTAAGAATTTGGGAAAAAACAAACCCTAACACATAGTGATATATTTTCTATTCTGGTGATTTTCATAGCTGTGTCATCTGAACAGAATATATTGTGTAGGCTGTTGGTCAGAGCTTAAAATTATTTTCATTCCACTGAATTTTATAAATTAGATTCCTGGTAATAGGTTTGGTCAGCGTGACCTTGGTTTGCCCTCCGCTCCGAATTCCCAGCTCACCCTACATCGGCCACTCTCTACTCTTCGGCAATTTGTTAGGCATCCTCCTCACTTGGTTCCAGTGTTTCTGGAGTGGTTCCTTCCCAGATAAGGATTCTTTGTGTTAAAACTCACTAAGTAGGTGTTCAGCAGTCTGATTTCCTCTTCCTAAACACATGTGAAGATGGTATGCCTTAGCCTGCCTGTGGACAGACCACGGTCTTGTGATGAGTTTTGGCCAGTGGAATGTGGTCAGAAGTAATATCCGCCACTTCCAGGACTGACGATAAAGTATATCACATATGATGATTAATTTTATGTGTCAACTTGGCTGTGCCATGGCACCCATAAAGGTGGCTAAATATTATAATGGATGTTTCCAGGAGGGTGTTTTTGGATGAGATTAACCCCAAAATCAGGGGACTTTGAGTAAAGCAGATAGATTACCCTCTGTAATGTGGGTGGCCCTCATCCATCCTAAGGCCTGGTTGAAACAAAAGACTGGCCTCTCGCAAGCAAGAATTGGCACCAGCAAACAGCCCCTAGACTTGTATTGCGGCATTGGCTCCTCCCTGGACTCCAGTCTGCTGGCCCATCCTGCAGATTTTGGACTTGCCAGTCTCTGTAATCACATGACCCAGCTCCTTAAAGTAAATCTCTTTCTCTCTTTCTACACACACATCCTATTGGTTCTGTCTCTCTGGAGAACCCTAATGCACGTTTTGCTGTTTTGGTCTCCAGCTACATGGCTAGAAGCAAAGATCTCCAAAGGTGATGGAGTCACATGATGGAAGGAGCTTGGAGCCTGAGTCACTGCTGAAAGCACCCTGCCAAATAGTGTCATCTAACTGGTATCTGAGTTTGCATGTGCTAGAAATAAACTTTTTGTTGTTGGTAAGTCACTGAGATATGACTTACTAGAGTTACTTGTCTTAACTGCATCATCATTGTCTGAAAAATCCACTGATGGAGTGACATAGAGACCAGAGAGGCTAACGCAGCAAATATGGCAGGGTTTAGTTCCAAGTGGGGAACCATAGTGAAAATCAAGGAGGTAATGCAGAAGGGACCTGAGAATGAAAGAAGCACAGAGAGGGCTTCTGGACCAGAAGCTGGCCTGGTGAGTCAGAGCTTTCCCAGGCACAACAGATACCTGTCTCGCCAAATTCTAGACTCCAGCTGCTGGTGGATGTGAGCTGACCGTCTGGTCGCATCAACTCAGAGGCTGCATGTGAGTGAGAGACTTGACTTGGACCTGATCCAGTTGATTCAGGAATAATTCTCATGGAAGTGGGAGAACAGTTGCAGGTAGCTAGCGCAGCAAACTCTCTCCTCTGCCCAAAGTCTCTTGCTCCTTTGGTTACGTTCATACTTCTCCAAGTATCTCTGTCCCTCTGTTGGTCTTGCAGACCGCCCCACGTCTCACTCTTGCCTTATTCCTCTGTGATGAGCTGGATTTCTTGCTCACCTGATTTTACTCTCTGGTCTGACCCATAGCTTGTTTTGTCTCCCCCGGCATCCAGATGAGAATGGAGGGATGAGGCACTGACTTCAGCCAGGCTCTAGGCTTAGATCTGTCCTTGATAATTGTAATGGATTGAATAGTGTTCCTCCAAAATGTATGTCCATTCTGAACCTCAGACTGTGACTTTATTTAGAAATAGAGTCTTTACAGATGTAATTTAGAATCTTGAGACAAGATCATCCTGGATTTAGGGTACAGCCTACGTCCAGTGACTGATGTCCTCAGAGACATAGAGGCGAGAGGGAAGGCAATGTGAAGGTGCGACAGAGACTGGCGTGATACGCCTGGAAGCCAAGGAATGCCAAGGATTGCCAGCCACCACCAGAAGCTAAGGAGAGAGGCATGGAATAGATTCTCTTCAGAACCTTCAGAAGAAACCAATCCTGCCAACACCTTGATTTCAGATTCCTAGCCTCTAGAACTGCGATAGAATAAATTTCCATTGCTTCAAGCCACCCAGGTGTGGTCATTTGTTATGGCAGCATCTAGGACACTAATGCACCCCTCGAGACCCTGATATGGCTCTTGTTTCATATCCAGAGGCTGCTACCCAAGGCTGCACAACCAGTGAGTGGTAGAACTGGGATTTGAACCTTGTTCTTACGATGCACAGATTAAGACTCTTTTTCCTACATCTTGAGCTTGAGGCTTGTAAGAGTGAGTTTCCATGGGAACACCTGGTTAAAGAAGAGAATGAGGCAGCCGGGAGCAAGGAACCCCTTGCTGGAAATCAACCTGGACCATTAGCCACTTCATCATAGGATTACTGGTTAAATATACTTGTTTCTTAATTTCGTCCTTCCTACAAAGAAGAAAAGAGAGAGAGAGAGCTGTCTACACCACCGATTCTATACAGTGAAATAGAAAAACTCTATTCATCACCTAAATTTTTATTTGCTAGCCTCAAATTGCTAAATAATAGAATTCTCTGACTATATCAAGATGTTTGCTTGGCACAGGTATGGAGAGGATTAGACATCTCCCACAGTTGGCTTTGCTTAAAGAGAAAAATTAGAGTGATGACTCAGAATGTAAAAATCATATTACTTTAAATGATACAAATAGCAGTCAAGGCAAGAACACAATTATCTGTGGATGGAATCAGAAAGCAGAGATTTGCTGTGGTAGCTCAGAACAAGGTTTATAGTCGTCTGCCCTCCTTCCTTTTCAGACAATTTAACTGAATGTTGATCAATCAAACACAATCAAGAGTACAGATACTGACCCCTTTGTATTTAAGAGAGTAAGATGGCATTTCAAGTTAGTTGTAGGAAAAAGAGATTATTATTTCTCAACGAGCCATGTAGGGGCAATTGATTAGTTATTTGGAAAAAGTAAGTTCTTATCTCATGGCGTGCTTGAATCAGTCAGTATTCTTAGTTGCAGATAACAGAAACCTCCCTAGCTAGTGTAAGTGGAAAAGAAAATGATTACATTATTAAAGGATAAGGTAGCCCTGAAACTCTCTAAGAAGGCCAGGAATTGGGCCTGAGACCGTGCAGACAAGAACCAAGCCCAAATTACAGAACAGGCCAGCTGTAGCGGAAACACTGAAGCTTCCCTTCTAGGTAGCAGCCTCCAGACCTCACTCTTGTAGCAAGGCAAAGGGTGGTGCCACAAACTACTGCTACGATTGTGTCTGATATCTGGAGGCCTGTGCTACCACCCTCCACAGAATGGATTTCCGGAGGCCCTTGCTTCTGCTTATCACTGGTTTCTAAATTAAAATTTCATATGGAACTATCTGAATGGTGGAGCCTGGGTCACAGGCCTGTGCCCTCTGTGCAAAGGCAGCTGGAACATCCAGTTTCTGGCCTCTGCTGTGGAGTAAGTACAAACGATAAGGTGAGGACACCCCCAAAACACACACACACACAGACACACATACACATATACACACACAGACACACACACACACAGACACACACACACATACACACATACACACACACAGACACACACACACACAGACAGACACACACACACACACACACATACACACACAGACACACACACACACACACACACACAACACACACACAGACACACACACACATACACACACACATACACACACAGACACACACACACACACACACACACACACACATACACACACACAGACACACACACAGACACACACACAGACACACACACACACAACACACGCCACACACACACACACACATACACGAAGGATGTATAAGAGTTGTTAGCCCGCCAAAAACGTAATAAATGTTTATCACAATACTTTAAAATAAATTCTAGCCATTGAGGAGTTAAAGAATTAGCTGTACAAAAGGAAACCCTAAATGTCTGGAAGAAAATGTGGGTGAATATTGAATGAATCCTGGGATGAGGAAGGACTTTCTGAGCATAAAAGCAATAGAAGAAATCACAGAGGAACCAATCAATAGATTTGACTACTTGAAAGGCCAATCCTCCTTCCGTCAAGCAAACCATGCACAATGTGACTGGTCACCCTCTGGTGTCATTTGCCCCCTTTAAAGTCTGCACCATACAAAGCCAAAGTCAATGGGATAAAATCTACTTGGAAGGTCATCTGAGATCACAAATTTCAGTCAAAAATGAAAAGATTTCAGTCCTCTCAAAACTGCCTAAAACTCAGCTCTGTTCTACTCCAGAAGATTATTTATATTTCAAAGGAAGAAGCTTTTGTTTTTCCCAGTCTCTTAAGAATTGCCCTTACATATTTGGAAAGTTTAATTATTTTTATTGTCCAAATTACTTTCTGTCTTTTAGAGGAACTTAAGTTAATCCATGTCTAGACTTATGAGATTCTTTTAATTAGAAAGAGAAATGATTTGGGTCACAAAGTAGATTTCCCCCTCCAGCTCCCTCAGCTCTGTTTACAAGGTTATTGTGAATGTTTTATTGCTAAAGTGGGTGCAGATGCAGGGCGGTTAAAAAGAATCCTCTGTTCCTTTTCATTACAACTACTGGAGGATGTTTGGATTTGCTTCTGTGGCTAGCTATGGTCTGACAATTGCTCTTCACCGGCAACACAAAATATATTGCTTTTTGATTTCCTGTCAGATTTTAAACGTATCATTCTGCTAATAATAAGCTGAATCTGCAAAGAAAATGAAGAAAAGAAGAGGAGCAAATCAGGGTCTTGGCACAGAGATGAGCTGATGGGTGTGATGCTGGGGGCATTGAGTCAGTGAGTGGCGCAGACTCAGGGGTGCATACCCCGCTCTGGTTCACTCCAGGGTGAGTGAAAGGATGAGAAATAGGCAGGCCGTGGATGGGGGAGCAGATAAAGAAGTGCTGTCTGGTGCTGGGTGTGATGGCTCATGCCTGTAATCCCAGCACTTTGGGAGGCCAAGGCAGGTGGATCACGAGGTTAGGAGTTCAAGATCAGCCTGACCAATATGATGAAATGCTATCTCTACTAAAAATACAAAAATTAGCCAGGTGTGGTGGCACGGGCCTGTAGTCCCAGCAACTCGGGAGGTTGAGGCAGGAGAATCACTTCCATCTAGAAAGTGGAGGTTGCAGTGAACCAAGATCATTCCACTGCATTCCAGCCTGGGTGACAGTGTGAGACTCCGTCTCAAAAAACAAAAAAAGTGCTGTCCGAAAAACATGACCTTAATTTTTTTGGGGTTTGTGATTTAAAATTTAGCCAAAGAGGGCACTTGTATGCAGATATGAAAATTAAGGTCTATTTTTAATTTGTACTTTCCATCTTTTGCCATCACTGTAAACCTTCTGATGTTCATGTTTCAACCCAAAACATAGAAAAAGTCAGGAAAAATCTCATTATTGCTTTTATATGTCAAGTACTTTGAATGGGAAACAGAAAAATAATTCTGTTATTTATAATCCTTTTTCTTTCTTTCTTTCTTTCTTTTTTTTTTTTTTTTTTTTAAAGAAATGGGATCTTGCTTTTGCCTAGGCTGGTCTCAAACTCCTGGGTTCAAGCAATCCTCCTGCCTCAGCCTCCTGGGTAGCTAGGATTACAGGCATGAGCCCCTTTTCAAGATGGTGGGTGTAGTGGATTGAAGATAGTGCAAATTCTTTTCCCCTCTTCCTCTTAAATTTAAGCTGGCCTCTTGCTTTGACTAATACAAAGTGTTGGGAATTTTTTTTACTGTAGAACTCTCAAGCTTGGGCCTTAAGAGAGTAGCAACTTCTGTTTTCTTTTCTTTCTCTCTCTTTCTTTTTCTTTCTTTCTTTCTTCTTTCTTCCTTCCTTCCTCCCTCCCTCCCTCCCTTTCTCCCTCCTTCCTTCTTTCTCTTTTTTTTTTTTTAGATGAAGTCTTGCTCTACTTCTTGGAATGCTCCCTCATGGAACCCAGTTGCCATGCTATGAAAAGCCCAACCAAGTGGAGAGGCCACATGGAGATCTGAGTTGCTCCAGTTCAGCTTTCAGCAGCCAGCCATGCAAGTCAACCATCTTGGACATTCCAACCTCCTGATGACTGTAATACCAGTGGACCACATGTGCAACCGAGGAACCACCAGGCTGAGCCCAGCCCACCCAAAGAACTGTGGGAAAGACAACAAATGCTTCTTGTTATGTGAAGCCCGTATATTTTGTGTGTGTGTGTGTGTGTGTGTGTGTGTGTGTGTGTGTGTGTTTTAATGCAGCAATAGTAACCAAAATGGTGGGCCCTGATAAAATATCTGGAGGAACCTTTGTTTGCGAAGTGGTGTGTTAGATATGCAAATGTGAGTGTAGAATTCAGAGCGGGCTTAGAGCCAAAACAATATGGTTTGATGGAGTTGCTTGGGATGCAAGATCTTGGAGGGAGGAGGAGTCTAAAAGCTGAGGGTGTGTAGAGCTGGGGGAAAGTTAAGGGAGAGAAAGAAAAAGAAATAGATTTAGTTTAAACTGCCTACTCATTCCAACCCCTTCTGTAGCAGATTAGCAGAGAAGGGGAGTTGTGGAAAGAAACACTAAGTCATTGCTATGGTAGGGGTTAGGCAAAGTTCCTCCTCCTCTCCTCTACACAATCCTCAGTATAGTCTATACTACTTACAAATGCTTCTATGCAAGTGTATTCTTTGGTGAAAACTAAAAAGTGATGCCTAAGAAGTGACTAAAACATGGGTTAGTGGAAGGCAAGTGGACACAGTGGCTACACATGGTTCCACGGGGGCCAGAGGACAAGAAGGCAAAGCACAGGGCAAGGCATCGATGTCGTGTTTCATCCTGCCAGCAATCCTCGGAGACAGGCACTGCTATGCTCATTCGGCAGATGAGCAAACTGAGGCTTAGACATGTAAAATGCTGTTTCCAGAGTAAGACAGCTTGGAGGTGGCAGCACTAAGACTCACACCCAGGTCCCTCTAATGCCAGTGCTTGAATTCTTTCCACCTTGCCTTGTTCCCTGTGCCTCTTCTCATCCTTTCTGTTCAGATAATCAATCTTCAAGACTTAAACAAGGGTTTCATATACCTTTTATACCTGGGTTTCTCAAGCCTTTCATTCTCTTTAAATGCGATGCCCGAATAATATTTAGATGCTGTTTGAGAACCTGCTTACCTAATGATCGTGTGCTGCACTCTGGAGCCAGACCATCTCGGTGCAAAGCTCTGCCTCACCACTTGTTAGCTTTGTGAGACTGAGCAAGGTCCTTGTTCCTTAAACCTTCGATGCCTCTGTTTTCTTCATCTGTTAAATGGGAATAAGGCGTTTTACCTCTTTGGTTTGTTGATAGGTTTCAATGAGTCAATGCCTAAAGTTCTTAGGTCAGTACCTAGCATACACTAAATGCTACAGAAGTATTCACTCTGTGGTTAGGTTCCCTGCATTGTTTCAGTCCCTGCCTGAAGACAGAAAACTTTTTTCTCAATTATCCCATTATCCCACAGTATGGTGCTGGTATTCTCGGTTTGGACTGGAAATGAGAGGCAGGGTCCTCTCTCCCTACAATGGTCAAGTTGCCTCCAACAAGTGGAGAGAGAATTCTGTCCCAGGTCTGCAACTGTGCACCAGTGCAGAAATATACTTAAAACTTTCCTTTTTCCCATTTGGATGTAAAGAAATACACTCCTCCCTAATTTAAGGAGACAAATACACATCAGAAGAACAAATAAGCAGGCTTGCTAAACAAGAACTCTCAGCTAGAGATTTGTGGCTGACACTAATTTTCCTTCATTAAAGAAAAAGAGGCAGTGACTTTGGCTGGCATATCTTGCTCACCTATTTCTGTGAGAAAAAACCAGTATTAGATTCTCGTGCCAAAGGTAGATGCAATTTGAGGATTTGTCTCAAGAATTCCCCCATAAGAGGAAATGTACAGATAAAAAGTTCCAGAAAACGATTCATCAAAATATTAACAGTTGTCATCTCTGAGTGATGGGTTGACAGGCAAGCTTAACTTTTTTCTTTACACTTTTCCACATTTTAAAAATAAAAGACATGAACATGTGTTGTTCTTACTGTCAATAGAAATAAGATAGCCATATTAAAGAAAAAAGTAATGTAATTGACTCAATATTAACTTGGAATTCATGGACTCCTCTAGAAATCTCAACTCTGGTAATGATCTTTGCTATACCAACAGCTCAACCAAAGAGAGACAGTCCATTCACTCATTGGAAGGCTATTTTGATGTTTCTTCCTTTTTCTTTGAGGAAAATAACACCAATTTTGTTGGTCTTTTATCCTAAAGCATGTTTTTCAACCCTTTCATCATATTAACATTGCCTACTGGCAACCCCACCATTTATGAAAAAAAATTACTTCTCACTGACCTCCATCAACGCAGGCTGACCACACCTTACAATAGATATTTTGACAGTCTGAAATAAAAGCTTGTCAGATCAGTTGTATCTGAGAAAGGTCAGCATAAGGCATAATGACCAAATAGGGCCCTGGAGACCGGCAGCGATGCCTCCATCTTTCTCTACACCTTCAGGTGTGGCTGCAACTCTTACCCACAGGCAGGCTTTAACTTCTATATCACCAGACCTGGGGCTGGAAGCCAATGTTCCTAAGCAAATTGTTCTGCCTTGATAATAATAATATTGTTATATTGTCATTATTGCTATTTTTTTTTTTTTTAGATGGAGTCTCACTCTGTCGCCCAGGCTGGAGTACAGTGGCGATGTCTCAGCTCACTGCAACCTCTGCCTCCCTGGTTCGAGCAATTCTCCTGCCTCAGCCTCCCGAGTAGTTGGGACTATAGACATGTGCCACCACGTCTGGCTAATTTTTGTATTTTTAGTAGATACATGGTTTCACCATGTTGGCCAGGATGGTCTTGATCTCTTGACCTCGTGACCCACCTGCCTCAGCCTCCCAAAGTGCTGGGATTATGGGCATGAACCACCTCACCTGGCCCTATTATTGCTATTATTACAGTTAATTCTCATTATTCACCATAGTTGTGTTCTATAAAATTCCCATGAACACTGAATTAGCAAATCCTAAATCGCTATTTTTAGGAGAACTACAAGGTTAAGTTCCTGCAGGCCTCTGGTCACAACAATTTCATCAATTGATCAATATATAACCTTGTTTTATGTGTGTTTGTGTTTAAAGATGCCTTATGTAATACATATTGTTGATTCATTAGCATTCAACTCACAGTCAACAGCAGCGGAACTCACTCCTGAATGAAACTTAACTAACACGTGTGTTTTCTCCGAAATACCTATCACAGCCTTCTTGTGCTGAGGAAGATTTCAGCACTATGCATGGGGGAACACTTTAAACAGCAAAATTAGCAACAAAAAGCAAGCACACAAATGTGGAATAATGTGGCGTTAAAAAAGATCATGAAAAGGACTATTGTCTACCGTATTGAGACGGGAGAGTTCCCTCGACTCTGCTGAGGGACTTGCAACAGGTGTGTGGCTCGTTTAATCGGCCCTTTGTTGGGGGCGGAGCGCACAGGTGAGTGGGCGCAGGAACCAGGGTGAGCACTTTTTGGCTCTGGCCCCACGGCAGCGTTTAGGGGTGTGTTACAATTAATGCTCTTTTAGCTTTGCTGTCCATAGACAGCTTAAATGTTAAACAGCTCAGTGAAGAGTCAGTGTGACAGCCTTTTGGGTTCCTGCACCCCGGGGCATCCCGAATTCTTGTCCGCAGTCCAGGAAGAAACAGGTCACATGAACAGTTTCAATGATGATGAATGAGGAGGATTTTATTAAGCGGTAGAAGTGGCTCTCAGCAGAAGGGGGAGCAGGGTAGGGGATGGTGCGGGAAGAAGGTGATCTTTCCCTAAGCCCGGCCATCTCCAGCTGGGCTCCTCTCCAAAGCTGGGCCATCTGAAGTTAAGCCTCATCAATCCACAGTCATCTTTGCTTCTTCTCCTCTCAATGTTGAGCCGCTTGTGTCTCTGCCAGCTGATGTCTGGGGTTTATATGGTCACAGGATGGTCTGGAGTTTATATGGGCACAGTCTACGGTTTATATGGGCACAGGATGGGAGAGTGGAGCAGGACAAAAAAGTAACATTTGGGCAGGAAAACTGGGATAACTGTTCTCCTTTAGAGCCGTGGTTCCGGGCTTGCAGGTGGGGCGTTGCTGGGAAACGACCCTCTTCTACCCAGTATTTCCCTGCCTCCTGTTCATATCAGTATGAGAGCTGAACCTAGAAGGCAGAGCGTTGCTTGCTCCACCTCAGCTGTGATCGTGCGCGTGGAGTGACATCAATATTTTGCAATTCTGCACATGCCCACAGATGACTTCAAGAGCACTGTATTATTTTGGGGTTACAAATAAATTTTAGGGAGTAGATAAATTCACAAATAAGAAATCTGCAGATAATAAAGATCCACTGCATGTGATTTGTGCTAAGATTTATTTCACACTTTCCACAGGGTAAGCACTCTGTCAAGTATTTCATGCACGTTTGCTCCTTAAACCTTTACAAAACCCCATTAAGAAAGTGCTATTGTCAACAGGGACAGAGGGCAGGGAGATTCTGGGGAGATGAGGGGTGGGTCCCTGGCGAGGGTCCTACTCTCAAACCTGGAACCAGACCCCAAAGTGAGAACCTACATTCCTGTTTCCCTGCTCAAATGTTGCCTTTTGCAAAACCACCCATGGCCCGCCCCACCACATCCTGTGCTCATAAAAACCCCAGGCTCAGCCAGCAGAGACAGGAGGAGAGAAGAGAAGCAGCAGGACATGGGAGACTGCAGCTCAACTCCGGAGAGGCGGAGCTTAACTTCAGAGGGATGGCTTGACAGTGTAGCTTCAGTGAGGAGTCTGGCAGGAGATGGCCAGACTCGGGGGAAAGATTATCCTCCTACTCCATCCCCTTTCAGCTCTCCCTCCTACTAAGAGCCACTTTCATTGACAATAAAATCCCCCACATTTAGCATCATCAATTTGTTAATGTGACCTCATTTCTCCTGGATATCAGATGAGAACTTTGGTGTGGGTGCAAAAGGATATCACTGAGCTGTTAACACTTAAGCTGTTTGTGGACAGCAAAGCTAAAAGAGTGCTGACTTTAACACTCTTTCTGGGGCTTCAGGGGATTGCATGCACCCCACTAGACACTGCCATGGTGCCACACAGAGCTTTGCTCCTGCCAGCACCCAAAAGCACTTGCCCCAGCTGCTGTGCCCACTCACCTGCGCTCCTCCTCCTGTGAAAGGTGGAACACAGTGGGACTGAGTGAGTAGAATCCACCCCTACCAGCACTGAAGCAGCCAGCTAGTTCTAGTGCCTGTGCACCCCACTTCCTGTCCGCAAAGGAGTCAGGGGAACTTTCCCGCTTCGTCATCACCGTTTTATCTATGAGGATACTGAGTCTTAAGTAAGCTAAATGACATTACCAAGTTGTACAGCCAACACGTGGCCAAGCAGGATCCATACCCAGCTGTGGCTGACTCTGAGGCCCATGGGCTTATCACTGTGAGCCATAGTCTAGCATGGTGGTGGTGGGGATTGGGGTGAGAAGAGGGCTGCCGAAGATCAGTAAATGGGCAACTGCAGGCTATGACCCTCATGCTGAGTGACGGTGGATATGGTGCAAAGTGCATAAGACTTGGAAACAGAGCACTTGGCTTCATATCTTGATTGTATCATCTTGTAAATGTAGCTTTGAGTAAACCACCTCTGTTTTCATCAGTGTCTTCTTGTGGTCAGCAACAGAAAGGCAACTCAAACATCCTTAAGCAACTCCATTATCCTCCTTAAGGGAGGAGGATAATTAAGAGATAATGGCTGGTTCATATAATCTGGTGACAGGATCAACATCTAATACTCTGGAAAGGCAAGGCACTCCAGGAAATTTGTGATTCAGCCATTAGCCTTGGACGTTTTGGGTTCTTTTTTCTAGAGAATCACCATTAATGTGACTCAGCTCCAATCACTCTTACTTGGTGTTCTTGGTTCAAAACTTTAAATAGTGTGAAGGAACTGGCGGTTGGAGACCACCTCCAGGGACGTTGGTCAGTTTTTAGGGAAGGAATACATGTTGTTTATTATAAACTGCCTGGGTTTCTTTTTCCTCACTAGCAATAGCAGCTAAAGAAAGCTCCTTGCACTGGCCCTGTAAGGTTGCTAGGAAGATGGAATGAGATTGTGAAAGTGGAAGCAGCCAGCCCCAGGGTAGAAGAGGCTCCTCTTCACGAGTCAGCTCCAGGAGACCGGTAGCAGCTGCCTGAGGATTCTGGAGCTGAGACCTGTTACTAAGCTTAGTCCTTGGCTGGCCTGGGAGGCGGGGGGTGGATGGCTGAGGGTCTGCTCACATAATTTACGTATGTCATTTCTTGTTCCACCACAGTGCTCCCAAGGCTTCTTCCTCGCTCTTGCTGTTTCCCTCCACTGATTGAGGAAACTGGCCTCTCTCCACCCCAGAGAAGCATGCCTTAGATGTGTAAATTGGGAACAATTAACTGTGCAGTGCTCAACTCAGCTCCTCCCACTCCCTCTGCTTCTCCACACCTTCATTTTATTGGCTTTCTCCCTTAAGTGGGGAGGCAGGTGGTGGTCCCAGGACATGTAGGGCTGAGGAGGTTTCTCTAATTCTGTGGTTCAGAATTAGGGAAATCCACTTACGTGCAGATATGTCGTTGGTCTTTTTTTTTTTTTTTTTGGAGACAGAGTTTCACACTGTCCCCCGGGCGTGATCACAGCTCACTTCAGCCTCAACTTCTCGGGCTCAGGTGATTCTCCCACCTCAGCCTCCTGAGTAGCTGGAACTACAGGCGTGCACCACCATTCCTGGCTAATTTTTAAATTTTTTGGTAGAGACAGGGGTGGTCTTGCCATGCTGCCTAGGCTGGTCTTAAACTCCTGGGCTCAGGCGATCTGCCCCACTGGGCCTCCCAAAGTGCTGGGAGTATGGGCATGAGCCACCAATGCTTATCCCTTGCTTGTGTTTATCAGCGATAATGGCGATACTTGGGCTCAATCTGCCTGCCTCCTTTGTCTCATTTATTATTTTATTTTATTTTTTGAGAAGGAGTCTCGGTTGTCACCCAGGCTGGAGGGCAGTGGTACTGTCTCAGCTCACTGCAACCTCCAGTTCCTGGGTTCAAGTGATTCTCCTGCCTCAGCTGGGATTACAGGCACCCGGCACAATGCCCAGCTAATTTTTATATTTTTAGTAGAGACTGGGTTTCACAATGTGGTCACGTTGACCTTAAACTTCTGCCCTCAAGTGATCTGCCCGCCTCCACCTCCCAAAGTGTTAGGATTACAGGCATGAGCCACCGCACCTGGCCCTTTTGTCTGATTTCTCAATTTGTTCAAAACTTCAGTACTCTGACACAGGACAGGAGCTGATTAAAGCCACTGGAATCTGAAACAGCTAAAATTTCCATCCCTGACTCCTGAAATTATCTGAGCTGCCCATTTTTCAAACTCATCCAGTTTCCCAGCAAAAGGACATGCTTTGTATGGAAAACAGTGTGAAAGAAACCACTCAGTAGGTTCCGGGCACCCTTCAGGCTTGGCTTATGATTTTTGTTGTATTAACTGCAAATGCCAGAGTTTGGCTTAGCACATCAGGGCCACCCATTTCACTGTCCTCTCGTATGCAGACTTGACAGGGCTCCCTGGGTATGTCAGGGCAAAGTATTATCCAAACAATGATAAGGAAGACGATCGCCTGTGGCAAGGTGGGTATATTTTCTTTGTTTTATTTCAGAATGTATTATCAGTCTACCCAGGGTACTTTATATTCATAAACGATCTTCCCAGAAAGCCGTAGACAACGTTTACAGTTTGGTAATGTTTATACAGGACTGAGTTTGGGAGTGACTGAAATGAAGTAAAATCTAAACCTCATTTTTGTTCCTGGCTCTTAGTTCACCTTAAATAAGCAATATGCTGCCTACACAGTCAGAGCATCCAACACAGAACATGAAAGGGAAAGATTGGGTTAGATTTCTAGCAAATTCATCCCCTTGTTCAAGCTACTCTTTAAAGTCATTTGTTAATTGCAAACATAAATTTAAAACTGTTACTTTATTTATTCATTTTCAGTTTGGAAACAGGTGGGACATCTCTGTTCCAGAACAGAAATGAAAACAGATCTTTCTCGTTGAACATTTTTTAACTGTCTGTACACAGTGCTATGCCAGGTGCTTTTGTAAATAATGTTCCATTGAACTGCCGCAATAACTCTGTGAATTGCATAGCCTTACTTCATTTCACTGATAAAGAAACTGAGGCTTAAACTTGTTATGTAACCTGCCCATAGCTGTCCAGTTAGGAATGAGAGAACTGGAAGGAGAATCAAAGTTTCCAAGACCTGGAGTAAAATAAGATTTTTTTTTTTTTTTTTTTTTTTGAGAAGGAGTCTCACTCTGTCACCAAGGCTGGAGTGTAGTGGTGAAATCTTGGCTAACTGCCAACCTCTGCCTCTTGGGTTCGAACAATTCTCCTGCCTCAGCCTCCCAAGTAGCTGAGATTACAGGCGTCTGCCACCACACCTGGCTAATTTTTGTATTTTTAGTGGAGACGGGGTGTTTCACCATGTTGGCCAGTCTGGTCTCAAAATGCTGACCTGAAGTGAACCACCCGCCTCTACCTTCCAAAGTGCTAGGATTACAGGCAGGAACCAATGTGCCCAGCCTAAAATAAGACTTTTTTTTTTTTTTAACACCTTCAAAATAATGACATACTGTACTACATTTTTTAAAAATACAAAAAAATTTGCAAAACACCTTAAGTAAAGCAATGTGTCCAGAATCTCCACATTTCAGTGTGAGGTGCTAGACCACCTATGCCAAACTCACAAAAGATAGTTCAAAAACACCTGTATGTGACATCACAGTGAATGATCTTGCAGGGTAGAGGTTGAATATCTTTAGAGAGAGTCGCATATGCTGTGCATCTGTCTTCCTTCCATGATGATGGGGGAGGAGAGGGTTGCCTTCCCACCTCAAGCCAAATGTGAGAGCTTGGCATGTATCCTGTGGAGTAAAGGAAGCACAGGGATTTATATTTATTTCACTTCTGAAAAATTCTGCAGGCAGGTGGCTGGGTGAAGTCACCAGATGTGGTTAAAGTAGAAAGGCCCATACTGGCAGCAAACTGTACCTCACTGATGGGAGCAGAGATGCCTCCTGGGAGACCAATTAGAAGAATTCAGCTTGGGGTCAGCCTGAACGCCACTTAACTCTCTGGAAGGGTAATGGGACCCCAACAGAAGGAGGATGATCAGACGCCCACTGGCTTTGGAGGAATTATAAGTAGCCAGACAGAGGGGAAAATTCTCCCCCATTAAGGAAGCTGCAATCACAAGGCACATATTTGGGGAATCTCTGAAAGCACCTTCCAAGCGAAAGAATAGGCTTTGGGAATCTCCATACGGTGGAGACAATGCTATGCATTCCAACTTCCAGACACAAAAATCACATTTCCCAGCTGCCCTTGCAGTTCGGTTGGACTACGTAACTGAGTGACAGTCAATGGAGGGTGGGCAGAAGTGACAGGACAGACACCTTCCCACCTGGCCTGGCCTTAAAGTAGGTCATCCCACAGGATCCTCCGTGCCTTTTCTCTTTCCCCATGAACAGCAGAGCAGGAAGAGGCCCTAGAAAATGAAGACGCCACAGGCTGGGGTTTTGAATGAGTGTAGCAGAGGCCCGCGTCCTCTTTTCCCACTCAAACGCTGATGCATGTTGTCTGTGACAGGGTGAGAATAAACTTTAACCGTGAAGTCACGCTAATTTGGGGTTATTGTTACTACATTAGTGTGAATCTCATTAATACACTCTGACACCTACCATTGTCAGATTCCATCTGTGACAAACAGCTAAGGCCTTTGCTGCTCCTAGATCTCCCCACCACAGCCACCCTAGCCCTCCAATCGTGGAGAAGTCAGAGGTAGACTCTGTGTGGGGCCTGGAGGAGAGGAACTAGCAAAGAAAAGAAGCAGCAGTCAGCCATGCCTCCCCCCTCCAAGGCAGATTTCCAATGAGACAGGGGAAGGAGAGAGCTTAATTAGAATAAGAATATAGCAATTTAAATATTACTCTGAGCTAGATATTTGAGCTAGTACGATAAGATCAATCTTGTAAGTAAAATTACCAAAGGCCTTTTTATTATCTTAAATGTCTGGAGGAAAAGTTATGAGAGTAGCTTACAGTTTTTTCCAGGGCAGAAAAGTGCTGGCTGCACAATGAGAGGAAAAAGAGCATTGTTTTTAGGGCACTCTATAGAATCAAGCTCATTTAACAGCAAGGTTAACATGTTTAGATTGTTTCCAGTTTTGTATTATAAACAATGCTTCAATGAATAATCTTGCATATACATATTTTTATTTTTACAGGCATGTTGAGTATAACGGTATACATTCCTGAAATTGGAACTGCTGGTTCAAATGATATGTCATGTGTGAAATTTTGATTAATATCACCACATTGCCCTCCATTGAGGTTGCCCTTCAGTTTAGCACCCCGTGGTCTATGCCCACAGGCTTTGGAGGAATTATAAATAGCCAGCCAGAGGGGGAATTCTCCACATTAAAGAAGCTGCAAACACAAGGCCTAAAACAATAGAAAGTGATTCTTTCACAGTTCTGGAGGCCAGAAGTCCAAAACTCAGGTGTCAGCAGGGCTGCACTCACACTGGATGCCCTAGGAGGGATCTTTCTTTGCCCCTTCCAGCTCCTGGCAGCCATCGTCATTCCTGGGCTTCCTGGGATTGTGACTGCGTCACTCCAATCTCTGTCTCTGTCTTCAGATGGCCGTGCCCTCTCCTGTGTAACCTGCCTCTGCCGCACTCTATCAAGGACACTGGTCATGGGACTGAGGGCCCACTGCAGCCTCAAACTCCGGGGTTCAAGGGATCCTTCCACCTCAGCCACCATGCTCAGCTAATCTTTACAGTTTTTATAAAGACAGAATCTCACTATGCTGCCCAGGCTGGTCTCAAACCCCTGGTTTCAAGCCATCCTTCTGCCTCAGCCTCCTGAAGTGCTGAGATTACATGCTTGGCCTCAAGATTTTTATAAGGCAACATTCACATGTTCTGGGGATTAAGACATGGGCGTATCTTTATGGGAACCCACCATTCAACCCACTGTAAGCTTATTACAACTTTTAAAGATCTTTTCCAATCTTAAAGATCAAAAGATAGAATCTCTAGATACAGAGTCCGGGTGTGGTGGCTCATGCCTGTAATCCCAACACTTTGGGAGGCCAAGGTGGACGGATCACTTGAGGTCAGGAGTTCGAGAATCTCTGGATACAGGTGACCCTTGAACAATGGGTTTAAACTGCATGAGTCCTCTTATACTCAAATTCTTTTCTGCCTCTGCCACCGCTGAGACAGCAAGAAAAAGCTATCCTCTTCCTCCCCCTCCCCAGCCTCCTCAACATGAATACTATGAGGATGAAGACCTCCATGATGATCCATTCCCATTGAATAAAAAGTAAATATATTTTCTCTTCCTTATGATTTTCTCCATAACATTTTCTTTCCTCTAGCTTACTTTATTGTAACAAAGCAGTATATAATACATATACAAAATATGAGTTAATTGACTGTTTATGTTATCACCAAGACTTCGGATCTGCAGTAGGCTATTAGTAATTAACTTCGGGGGGGAGTTGAAAGTTATATGAGGATTTTCTACTGTGCAGGGTGGCAGCATCCCTAATGCCTATGTGGTGCAAGGGTCAATTCTAGTTTTATACTCCCTTCTTCAGAGGCTCTTGTCTCTTCAGTTCTGTGACATCACTGCCTTGGGTTTTCTCTCCTGGCTGCTCCTTCTCCATCACATTTGCTGGTTTCTCCTTCTTCACGCTCATCCCCAGGGTTTTCTTTTCAGACCTCTTATCTCCTCTGTTCTCATGCTTTGCCTCCATCTGATCTCAACCAGGTTTTAAATACCACATCAAGGTGCCCACACTCCTGCCTTCTCTCTCCTCTTCCAACTTTTCTCCTGCACTTCACACTCTATATCCAAATTCAACATTCCTGCTTGGATGCAGTGCCCTGCTGAGCCATATTGGAGCCTGAGACAAAAGAAGGCATGTGAGCTCCTATATTCCCTTATCCAAATATCCTCAAGTATTTGAAACCAAGTGGAAAAGGCAATAAACCTCTACATTAAAAAAATAAAGTAAAGGCTATCTGTAAAGCCTTGTATTGCCTAACTTGCCGGCATGCCACTGTCAATTTTCACAAGAGAGTGAGGAGATCTCATGACCTCACAGCCCAGGAAGCTCAGGCTGATGAAAATGACTGTTTTCGCTATGCAAGAATAGAGGGTCATAAAACAAACCAACCAGTCATTTTTATTTTAAATGTTCATAGTTTGTGCAACATCAATTTTTTGGCATTAACTTTGATTTTTAAAAACATTACATTCAAGACAACAGTTGCTGGAGAGGATGTGGAGAAACAGGAACGCTTTCACATTGCTGGTGGGAGTGTACATTAGTTCAACCATTGTGGAAGACAGTGTGGCATTCCTCAAGGATCTAGAACTAAAAATACCATTTGACCCAGCAATTCCATTACTGGGTATATACCCAAAGGATTGTATATCACTCTATTATAAAGACACATGCACACGTATGTTTACTGCAGCACTGTTCACAATAGCAAAAACTTGGAACCAACCCAAATGCCCATCAATTATAGACTGGATAAAGAAAATGTGGCACATATACACTATGGAATACTATGCAGCCATAAAAAAGGATGAGTTCATGTCTTTTGCAGGGACATGGATGAAACTGGAAACCATCATTCTCAGCAAACTGACACAAGAACAGAAAACCAAACACCACATGTTCTCACTCACAAGTAGGTGTTGAACAATGAGAACATATGGGCACAGGGAGAGGAACATCACACACCAGGGCCTGTCAGGGGGTAGGATAGCAGGCGGTGGGGGGATAGGGGAACTATAGCATTAGGAGAAATACCTAATGTAGATGACAGGGCGATGGATGCAGCAAACCACCACCATGACACACGTATACCTATATAACAAACCTGCACGATCTGCACATGTACCCCAGAACTTAAAGCATATTAATTAAAAGTAAATAAACATACATAGGAAGATGGAGATCAAGCTTGCTTGGTTCAGTTCAATAGTGAGTTATTGATTATCTACTCTGTGCTGTACACTATAGGTATATACAATGTTGAATAGTATATGGGATTTATTTTAAAAGTTAAATTATCATATCAACTATCAATTCAACTATCAATTCAATTAATTGATTTGAAATTTAAAAAACATTACATTCAAATATTACTTAGGTTGATTACTGAGTTTTGGGTGGCCTCTTGTATTTTGTGTCCAAGGTGAGTACCTCACTGGTTTTACCCCAATCCTGGCCCTCCTTGATGTGTGGAAAACAAACTCTTGATTTTCCACCCTACCCTAACCCCAGCCTTGAGCTTGTTCCTGTTTGTCTCTGTAACTGTTAACTCATTTTTTTTAGTTGCTCAGAGGCTAAAACGATTTGAATTATTCTTGATCCCTTGCTTTCTCCAGGTTCCATATCTAATCTATCAGTAGATCTTGTCAGTTCTTCCTTCAAAATTACCCACAGTCCGTCATTCCCTCTACCTGTGTCACTTTCCACATCATCTAAGCCTCCGTTGCCTCTCAAAAGTATCACTGCAAAAGCCTCCTAAATGGTCTTTCTGCCATTACTTTCTAGTGGCTTCTCATCTCTCTCAAAACAGGATCCAAAGCCATTCAATGTCCTACCAGGTCCTAGGCACCCAGCCACCCCGCCATCTCTCTGGCTTTGTTTCCTACTCCTTCCACCCCACTACTCCCCCATGATGTAGCCACGCTGGACTCCTAACTGTTTTGCAAACATGTCAAGCCTCTCCTGCCTCAGAGCTTAGCCCTTGCTGCTCCCCTCTTCCTAAGAAGTGTTCTTACAGATACCTTGCATGGCCAGATAGCTCACTCCATTCAGATCTCTGCTCAAATATCACTTCATGGAAAGGTCTTCTCAACTATTAGTTACAAAATAATGCAATCCCCTTATTCCCACTCTTACTCTGTCACCTGGCTTTATTTTCTTCATAATGACCAATGGCCACCTCAGGTGATACTTACATTCAAAGGCTTATTATATTTTTGTCTATTACTTCCCACTAGATGGTAGACTCTATGAAGGCAGGGAGTTTCTGTTTTCAGTCATATATCCCCTGTGTTTAAGATAGATCTGGCTTAAAGTAGTATCTTGGAGCTAATATACTCAAAATTGCCTCCCACCCTAAAAAGCGATTAGGTATATTATCTTTATTTTTTATTTTTTAAATTTTAGACAGGGTCTCACTCTGTTGCCCAAGCTAGGGTGCAGTGGTGCCATTATAGCTCACTACAACCTCAAATTCCTGGGCTCAAGGGTAGCTAGGACTACAGGTGCATGACACTATGTCCAGCTAATTTGTTAAATTATTACTATTTTTTTGTAGAGATGGACTCTCACTATATTGCCCTGGCTGCTCTCAAACTCCTGGCCTCAAGCAATCCTCCCACCTCGAGCTCCCAAGATGCTAGGAGTATAGACGTGAGCCACTGTGTCCAGCTCATATTATCCTTGAATTTGGTTTCCTTGATTGAGCTCCTTTCCTGTTTTTGATGTAATACTCCAGGTTCTCATTTGGGTGATTTTTTTTTCCTTGCTGTAAGTCCTGTTCGAGGGTATGTATCCCCAGTGTCTCTCTATAAGCAAGATCAGGTCTTCCTGGATCTCTCAGTCTCTATCACCATCTCTATTTATCTCTATTTCCATCTCTCTCTTCCTTAGCACTGCTTCAGACAATTAATAAAAATCTGAAAATGATTTTCCTCATTAAATCAAGAAGATGAGCTACAGGTAGATTGACAGCTGGCTGAAAGTTGCCCTGGAGGATCCTGCTGATTCGTACCCTATGATATAGAGGTCGAATTGATTTAATTCTTATTATGTGGATGAAAACATTTTCAAACTTGTTTATATTGCTTGTTGATTACTTCACCGAGCCTTGTCGTTAACACATTGGGGAAAATATATGTAATTCAAAGTCACCTTCACCAAAGAGAAAATGATCCATCTAAAGTAAAAACAAACCTCAAAAGGAATAAATGAAATAATTTGGGGGGGGGGCGGGGGGATGTAAATGGCCACGTCTCGGGCTGTGAAAGGCTTCCCTGTGCCCAGGACAGAGGGAGATCTGACATCCATGCTAGCATGCAACCCATGCTGGACCCAGTACCATAGAAAGAGGGAAGCTGGCATTCATTTGCCACTACTACTTAACAGACACTATGGAATCCTGTGAGAAGGTGATATTATCATCCCCATTTAACTGACAAGCAAATTGAGATTCACAGAAGCTGGTTAATTGCCCAGGCCACACAGGCTACAGGAGGCTGAGTGTACTCCTCAGTACTCCCCTGGTCCATCTCCGTGCTGTCTAGCACACCCAGCCAGCACTGAACATACCCATAGGGGAATCACAAGCAAAGAGACGATGCTCTTCTTATCTTAAATTACAGCCTCGGGTCCTAGTTCATTCTGTTTCAGAGAGGATTTGATTCAACCCGTGAAGGGGCCAAGGAAAATGGTGAAAGGGTTGAAAATATGTGAAGAAAGCAGAAAAACCGATCTATTCATGGTAAAGGAGGGGAAGGGTTGCAGCAATGTGTTTACTCAACTTCCTGCTCTAACCTATTATCTTAGTCCATTCAGGCTGCTAAAAGAAAAATACTACAAACTGGGTAACTTAGAAACAATAGAAATTTTTTTCTCACAGTTCTGAAGGTCTGGAAGTCCAAGATCAAGTGTATTCCAAGGGGGAGGGATGGGTCCCAGCTCCTAATACCCTTACATTGGGAATTAGGTCTCAATTTATGAATATTTTGGGGCAGCACAAAAATTTAGTCTATACCAAATATGTTTCCTGAACTTTCCTGTTCTAAAATAATTTGTTACTCTATAACAAAGAAAAAGGTATGGTGATTGGCTGCCTGATTCAAAATTATAAGCAGTTGTATTAGGTAACATTCCCCAAAGAGACAGAACCTATTTTATATATATACACATGTATATACTGTATACCACATAATGATGTTTTGCTCAGTGACGGACTGCATATACAACAGCAGTTCCCTAGCTGCTCTATACAGGTGTATCATTCTTTAAGTCTTTTTTTTTTTTTTTTTGAGACAGAGTCTTGCTCGGTCGCCAGGCGCCAGACTGGAGTGCAGTGGCGTGATCTCAGCTCACTACAACCCCCGCCTCCCGGATTCAAGCAATTCTCCTGCCTCAGCCTCCAGAGTAGCTGGGACTACAGGTGCACACCACCATGCCCAGCTAATTTTTGAATTTTTTAGTAGAGATGGGGTTTCACCATGTTAGCCAGGATGGTCTCGATCTCTTGACCTCATGATACACCCACCTCTTTATATCATATTTTTATTTCACCTTTTTAATATTGAACTATATAGATACACAAATAGCACTGTGGTTGCAATTGCCTACGGTACAGTATTTAGTACTGTTGTGTTCGGTACAGTAACATGTTGTACAGGTTTGTAGCCTAGAAGCAGTAGGCCATAACGTATAGCCTAGGAGTATAGGAGGCTATCCCATCCAGGTTTGTGTACGTACGCTCTGTGATGTTTGCAAAACAACAGAATCGCCTAATGACACATTTGTTAGGCTGTATCTCCATCGTTAAGCAACGTATGACTTCATATATATGAGAGATTTACTAGAGTAATTGACTCTCAGGGTCACAGAGGCTGAGACATCCCATGATAGGCCATCTGCAAGACAAAGAATGAGGAAAGCTGGGAGTGTGGCTCATTCCAAGTCTGAAAGCCTCAGAACCAGGGAAACTGATGGTGTAAATCTCAGTCCAAAGCCAAAGGCCTGAGAACCCCAGGAAGCCACTGGTGCAAATACCAAAGTCCAGTCCAAACATCAGAGAACCTGTAGTTCTCATGTGTATCAGCTCCAAAAGAGAGGAGACAATTCGCTTCTCTTCTGCCTTTTTGTTCTATCTGGCCTATCGGCCAATTGGATGATGCTCCCCTTCCAGTGGGTGAAGGCAGATCTTCTACACCCAGTCCACTGATTCAAATGCCAGTCTCTTCCAAAATCACCCCCACAGACACACCCAGAATTCATGCTTTACCAGCTATTTGTGTATTCCTTAATCCAGTCAAGTTGACACCTAAAATTAATCATCACAATGGGCACACAGTTGAACAAAAAAGCTCTTGTCAGGTTTATTTTTCTAAAGTTTCATGCATTTTAAAATGTATATTCCACTTGCACACTTACAAAAGTGAGAGGACAAACATCATTTAAATACTAGTTCTCCATAGCAGATAAATGATAAGATGAAATTATGATGGAATAGTAGATTACTGAATCCTGTATGTAATTTTGTCACTGTTCTTGCAATACTGTTTTATAACTACTTCTTGGGTGCTCCCCCCTACTGAGTGTGCCAAACAGAAGTACCTACTTCTTTTTCATCTCAATAGCTCCAGTGCCATATTCTTTGTTAATCTGGCTTATAATAAGTCATGGACACTCATTTGGCTATTAATTAAAGACAAGTTAGACCACTCAAAAGTCTGCGACTTGGAACCAACCCAAATGCCCATCAATGATAGACTGGATAAAGAAAATGTGGCACATATACACTGTGGAATACCATGCAGCCATAAAAAAGAATGAGTTCTTGTGCTTTGTAGGGACATGGATGAAGCTGGAAACCATCACCCTCAGGAAACTAACACAGCAACAGAAAACCAAACACTGCATGTTCTCACTCATAAGGGGGAGTTGAACAATGAGAACACATGGACACAGGGAGGGGAACATCACATATCGGGGCCTGTCAGGGGGTGGGGGTAAGTGGAGGGAGAGCATTAGGACAAATACCTAGTGTATGTGGGGCTGAAACTAGATGATGGGTTGATAGGTGCAGCAAATCACCATGGCACACGTATACCTATGGAACAAACCTGCATATTCAGCACATGTATCCCAGAACTTAAAGAAAAAAGTCTGTTTATGAACAGGAGTTGAGCCAAGTTCATCAGGATTCTGTCAGTTGAAACAGGTAGAATCTCAACTCACCTCAAATTGTCTGAAATGGAGAGAACTGTGAATCCTATAACTGGGGTAGCTCACAACATTAAAGCAAGTCTTGTAGGAATCATGGGAACTCCAGGGGCACCTGGATTGGAACTGGACCCCAGTGCTTCAGGACTCTACCTCATCTTTATGACATATTTTCTGATCTCTCTTTGTTATTCTCTCTTATTAAAGATGAGATTTCTCGGCTGGGCGCGGTGGGTCACACCTGTAATCCCAGCACTTTGGGATGCTGAGGCGGGTGGATCACCTGAGGTCAGGAGTTCGAGACCAGCCTGACCAACATGGTGAAACCCCGACTCTACTAAACGTACAAAAATTGGCTGGGCATCGTGGTGGGTGCCTGTAATCTCAGCTACTTGGGAGGCTGAGGCAGGAGAATTACTGGAACCTGGGAGGCAGAGATTGCAGTGAGCCAAGATTGCGCCATTGCACTCCAGCTCTGGCGACAACAGCGAGACCCTGTCTCAAAAAAGAAAAAAAAAGGTGAGATTTCTCCATGTGGCAGAGAAGGGGGTGGGCCACCAGCTGCTTCAGTTTTATATATTTTTTTATCTTCTTGTTCCTTCAACTCCAAATGTAGAAATTCCAGAGAAAAGCTATGCTGGGCCCTGCCTGACCACTTTCCTATCCTGGAAACATTCTCCATGGCCCAGGGCATAGGAGACAATGGTCTTCCACAGGGAAATGGCTGAAGGATTGGGGTGAGGGGTGTCATTCATTTGGAGGGGAGAGGATCTGTTCCTCTATCTAGAGGAGATGTGCTGGATGGGCAAGAACAACAGATAGTCACTTCAGAGGTGTTTTGCTATTTGGAAAATCTTGTATCAATAGATCCTTGCCAAGCTTCTGAAGCTTGACGTTGAAGTTTGGGTACAACAAAAGTTCTAGACCCAATGTCTCTCTTCAAGGAGTTCACCAACCAACTGGGGAGACCCAAAGCCATTCCACCTGCCAATTTCACCTACTCATCCTCTAGATCCCAGTTTAAATGCCAGAGCTTCCTTTTATCTCGCAAAATAAACACATCCTTTATTATATGCTCTTACAGATATCTGTTCCCCACCCTCTTTTCTTAAGGCAACCTGTGTTTATAACAATTGCCTTTTATGAAGAAGTTTGTCCCTTCCCACTAGAATATAAGCCCTTTGAGGCCAAGACCATATTGATATGAACTCTCCACTGTATCCTCAGCACTGAACACAAATCTTAGAATAAAGGGTGGATGAAATTGCTAAAGATCTCACCATGAATTTCTTATTTGAGGAAGTATGGAGAAGAGAGAAAGTTGAGAGCCAATTGCTGAGCCTGGGGGAGGGCCAAAATGAAATTGAGCAAGAGAATAGAGATGAGGAGGGAGATTTGATTTATTGGGCATCATTCTGGCCAAGTTAGATAAAATTTCAGTGAAATAAAGAGATGGAAGTGTTTGCTGCAGTGAATCAGGAAAGTATAAAAATTTGAAAAATCCTATCTCCCTAGGTTTGTTCTAGAAAGAGAATTGAGATTCAACCCACTACCATGATCCTAGACCCATATAGGGACTGGTCTCTCTATGGGTTAGGAAAATCTCCCCACATAGAGAAAAATTAGGCCTTGGCCTTGAGCCCAGCCTACAGATTTGATCTGGGGGTCTTTGAAGCCTTTAAGGAAAATGAATAATATCAAAGCTTCTGCTTGTTATTTGTTTTGTTAAAGGTCATAAATTGGGATTCCCTTTTGGTGGGTGAAAGAAATGTTTATCCCCCTTTTTAAAAGCACTCAGTGGGCCTGTGGCTATGACCTATTGAGCCATCAAGAAAGGGGGAGAATGAAAACACCGCTTTTGGGTGAAGTGGCAGCACGTTGCATTGTTTTACTTCAATCAGTAGCGTGACAAGGAAAAAAAAAGAAAAAAGAAATGATTAGGTCTTTTGCTATGTAAAAGAATACAATCTCACACTAGAATGGAAAAGCTGAAACAACCAGCAAGGAAGCTGGAACTGCTTTACTCCGCTGCACATTAAACTACATGGACAGCTTTTCAAACATAAGCCATACTCTGGCCCCAACTCAGAACGTGCGAATCAGGCTCTCCACAGGTGCAGCTCAATCACTGGGATTTTGTAAAAGCTCCCCCAGGTGACTCTAATGTGTAGTCAAGATTGAGAGCTATTGAACTAATCTGTTTTATATGTGGTAAAATCAACGTCTTCCTTGCGGCGGCAGAGATTGTCTGAGACTTTGGAAGCTGAGCTTCCTTTGCATGGGGCTAATTATGAGGCATTGGAACTTGGGAGAATGTGAGAGAGGAATCTTTAATCTGATGGAGGAGTGGGCTGTCTGCAACATGGTGGCTAGCCTAGGGCTCAGGCGGCAGACAGCCAATATCGAATTCCTCCTCCTGTCCCACTTCCATGCTTGACCACTATGAAAGGACGCAGCCGGTGAACCTTAGGGTTGAACAGGTTTGTTATATAGGTAAATTGCATGTCATGGGGGTTTGGTGTACAGATTATTTCACCACCCAGGTAACAAGCACAGTACCCAATAGGTAGTGTTTTTCTGTTTCATTTTGTTTTTTAAATGAAATTTAATTTTAAGGTCCAGGATACATAGCACAATGCACAGATTTGTTACATAGGTAAATGTGTGCCACAGTGGTTTGCTGCACCTATTAACCCATCACCTAGGTATTAAGCCCCACATGCATTAGTTATTTATCCTGATGCTCTCCCTCCCCCCACCACGCTGACAGGCCCCAGTGTTTGTTATCTCCTCCCTGTGTCCATGTGTTCTCATTGTTCAGCTCCCAATTATAAGTGAGAATATATGGTGTTTGGTTTTCTGTTCTTGCATTAGTTTGCTGAGGATAATGGCTTTCAGCTCCATCCATGTCCCTGCAAAGGACATGATTTCATTCCCTTTTATGGTCACATAGTATTCCATGGTGTATATGTACCATGTTTTCTTTATCTAGTCTATCACTGATGGGTATTTGGGTTGATTTCATGTCTTTGCTATTGTGAATAGTGCTGTAATGAACATACACGCACACGTATCTTTATACCAGAATGATTTATATTTTTTTGGATGTATATCCAGTAATGGGATTGCTGGGTCAAATGTTATTTCTTTTGCTGTGCAGAAAACTGTTTAGTTTAATTAGATTCCTTTTGTCAATTTTTGCTTTTGTTGCAATTGCTTTTGGTGTTTTAGTCATAAAACTTTTGCCTATGCCTGTGTCCTCAATGGTATTGCCTAGATTTTCTTCTAGGGCTTTTATAGTTTTGGGTTTTGCATTTAAGTCTTTAATCCATCTCGAGTTAATTTTTGTATAAAGTGTAAGGAAGATGTCCAGTTTCAATTTTCTGCATATGGCTAGCCAGTTTTCTCAGCACCATTTATCAAATAGGGAATGCTTTTCCCATTACTTGTTTTTGTCAGATTTGTAGAAGATCAGATGGTTGTGGATGTGGTATCTTATTTCTGAGATTTCTGTTCTGTTCCATTGGTCTATGTGTCTGTTTTTATACCGGTACCATGTTCTTTTGGTTACTATAGCCTTGGAGTATAAAGTCTGGTGCTATGATGCCTCCAGTTTTGTTCTTTTTGCTTAGGATTGTCTTGGCTATATGGGCTCTTTTTTGGTTCCATACGAATTTAAAAATTTTTTTCTAATTCTGTGAAGACTGTCAGTGGTAGTTTAATGGGAATAGCATTGAATCTATAAATTACTTTGGGCAGTATGGCCATTTTCATGATATCGATTCTTCTTATTCATGAGCATGGAATGTTTTTTTCCATTTGTTTGTGTCCTCTCTAATTTCCTTGAGCAGTGTTTGCAGTTCTCCTTGAAGAGGTCTTTGACTTCCTTTGTTAGCTGTGTTCCTAGGTATTTTATTCTCTTTGTGGCAATTGTGAATGGGAGTTCACTCATGATTTGGCTCTCTGTTTGTCTATTATTGGTGTATAGGAATGCTTGTGATTTTTGCACGTTGATTTTGTGTCCTGAGACTTTGCTGAAGCTGCTTATCAGCTTAAGGAGATTTTGGGCTGAGATGATGGGGTCTTTTAGATATAGGATTATGTTGTTTGCAAACAGAGACAGTTTGACTTCCTCTCTTCCTATTTGAATACCCTTTATTTCTTTTTCTTGCCTGCCTACCCCTGACCAAAACTTCCAATACTATGTTGAATGGAAGTGGTGAGAGAAGACATCCTTGACTTGTACCAGTTTTCAAGGGGAATGCTTACAGATTTTGCCCATTCAGTATGATATTGACTGTGGGTTTGTCATAAATGGCTCTTATTATTTTGAGGTATGTTTCATCAATATCAAGTTTATTGAGAATTTTTAACATGAAGGAATGTTGAATTTTATCAAAAGCCTTTTCTGTGTCTATTGAGGTAATCATGTGGCTTTTGTCTTTAGTTCTGTTATGTAATTAATTTGCATATGTTGAACTAGCCTTGCATCCCAGGGATGAAGCTATCTTGATCTTGGCGGACAAGGTTTTGATATGTTACTGGATTCAGATTGCCAGTATTTTATTGATGATTTTTGCATCCATGTTCATCAGGGACATTGACCTGAAGTTTTCCTTTTTTTTGCTATGTCTCTGCCAGGTTTTGGCATCAGGATGATGCTGACCTCATAAATGAGTTAGGGAGAAGTCCCTCCTTTTCAATTATTTGAAACAGTTTTAAAATAATAGCTCCAGCTCCTGTTTGTACCTCTGGTAGACTTCAGCTGCAAATCCATTTGGTCCTATGCTTTTTTTGGTTGGTAGGCTATTTATTACTGCGTCAATTTCAGAATTTGTTATTGGTTTATTCAGATATTCAACTTTTCCTGTGTCAGTCTTGGGAGAGTGTATGTGTCCAATAATGTATCCATTTCTTCTAGATTTTCTAGTTTACGTGCATAGAGGTGTTTATAGAATTCTCTGATGGTTGTATTTCTGTGGGGTCAGTGGTGATATCCCCTTTACATTTTTTATTGTGTTTATTTGATTCTTCTCTCTCTTCTTCTTTGTTAGTCTAGCTAGCAGTCTATCTATTGTATTAATTTTTTCAAAAAGCCACCGTCTGGATTCATTTCTATATCCTTCCATTCCACTCTAATCTTGGTTATTTCTTGTCTTCTGCTAGCTTTGGGGGTTTGTTCGCTCCTGATTCTCTAGTTCTTTTAGTTGTTATGTTAGGGTGTCAATTTGAGATCTTTCTAACTTTTTGATGTGGGCATTTAGTACTATAAATATCCCTGTTAACACTGCTTTAGCTGCATCCCAGAGATTCTGGAATGTTGTCTCTTTGTTCTCAGTGGTTCCAAATAACTTCTTGACTTCTGCTTTAATTTCATTCCCAATAGGTAGTTTTTCGATCCTCCTCCTCCTCTCTACCTCCACCATCAAGAAGGCCTCAGTGTTCATTGTTCTCTTCTTTGTGTCCATATGTACTCAGTGTTTAGCTCCTGCTTATAAGTGATAACACACAATACTTGTTTTTCTGTTCCTCTTTAGGATAATGGCATCCAGCTCATCATGTTGCTGCAAAGGACAGGGTCTCATTCTTTTTTATGGCTCCATAGTATTCCATGGTGTATATGTACCACATTTTCTTTTCCCATTCTACCATTGTTGGGCATTTAGGTTGATTCCATGTCTTCACTATTTTGAACAGTGCTGCAATGAACATATGTGTACATGTGTCTTTATGGTAGAATGATTTATATTCTTTGGGTATATACCTAATGATGGGACTGCTGCATTGAATAGTAATTCTACTTTGAATTCATTGAGAAATTACCAAACTGCTTTCACAATGTCTGAACTTACATCCCCACCAACAGTGAGTATATGCGCGTTCCCTTTTTTCTGCAACCTCACCAGCATTTGCTATTTTTTTTCACTTTTTAATAATAGCTATTCTGACTTGTGTGAAATGGTGTCCTGTGGTTTTGATTTGCATTTCTCTAATAATTAGTGATGTATTGCCTGAATGTATATCTTTTGAAAAGTGTCTAGTTCCATATGAACTTTTAAATAGTTTTCTCTAATTTTGTGAAAAATATCATTGGTAGTTTGATAGGAATAGCATTGAATCTATAAATTGTGATGGGCAGTATGGCCATTTAAACAATATTGATTCTTCCTATCTATAAGCATGGGATGTTTTTCCATTTGTGTGTGTCATCTCTGATTTCTTTGGAAAGTGTTTTGTAATTCTCATTGCAGAGATCTTTTACCTTTCTGGTTAGCTGTATTGCTAGGTATTTTATTCTTTTTGTGGCTATTATGAATAGGATTGCATTCTTGACTTGCCTCTGAGCTTGGATGTTGTTAATGTATAGGAATGGTACTAATATTTGTACATTTATTTTGTATTCTGAAACTTTGCTGAAATTGTTTACCAGATCAAAGAGTTTTTGAGCAGAGACTATGGGGTTTTGTAGGTATAGAATCATATCATCTGCAAATAGGGATAGTTTGACTTCCTCTCTTATTTGTATGCCTTTTATTTTTTATCTTGCCTAATTGCTCGGACCCCCTGTGGAGGGAGTGGTGGGCGAGGGTCTTTGTCTTGTTCTGGTTTTCCAGGGGAATGCGTCCAGCTTTTGCCCATTCAGTATGATGTTGGCTGTGGGTTTATCATAGATGGCTCTTATTATTTTGAGGTATGTCTTGCAATGCCTAGTTAGCTGAGAGTTTTTAGCATAAAGAGATGTTAAATTTTATTGAAAGCCCTTTCTGCATCTGTTGAGATAATCATGTGGTTTTTGTTTTTAGTCTGTTTCTGTGATGAATCACATTTTTTGATTTGCATATGTTGAACCAACCTTGCATCCCAGGGATAAAGCCTACTTGATCATGATGGATTACCTTTTTGACATGCTGCTGGATTTGGTTGACTAGTATTGTGTTGAGGATTTTTGCATCTATGTTCATCAAGGATATTGACCTGAAGCTTTATTTTTGGTTGTGTCTCTGCCAGGTTTTGGTATCAGGATAATGCTGGCATCATGGAATGAGTTAGGGAGGATTACCTCTTCCTTATGACTAATATGTTTAATTTTTTTTGCCCCATGTGACAATTTCTTACAATAAACTTGTGTTATCAGAGTCATGGGGAATGAGGAAAGGGGCTGTGTCTATACTTGGAAAGAGTTTCAAGATGGCAACAGGGACTCAAAGAAACAGTCTTGCATGATTGTCTTGAGAGAAGTAACTACAATCACTCATCTGGGAATTTTCAGCTATATTTGGTAAGAAACTGGATTTCCCTCAGTAATGCAGAATGGGACTAAGGGATTTTTTTCGAATATACTTCTAAAAATAACTTAAAGGGGCAATACATTTGTCTGGGGACAAGGAGGACCAACCAAAGACTTTTGGATTTGGCCTTAAGATCTGTGGCAACATCCAAACTATGAGTTTCAGAGGCCTGATGTCATATTGTAGGGTCATAAGGACAGGGTCTGAGCTTGCCTATGTATATTTAAATGCTGGTGAGGACAAAAAGCAGTGGAGTGCAGCTATTCAGGTAAAACAGGCATTACTGTTTTGATGATCACTTGGTCAAGAAATTTGGCGACAGCTACAGGATTGAGCAAGGATCCCCCTTGTGTGTGTGATTTCAAGATAGGATGGAGGTGTATATGCTTGAATAGCAACAAAGAAGACACCAAGGGAAACTAAAGATGTTGAAGAGGAAGGGCATAGGTGTGAGCCCATGGATATAAGAATAATAGGCATCTTTTTAGATGAGTGGTCTTGAAACATTTCTGATTGTGCCATTCCTATCAGTAATATCTTTTTGAGGGTTTATTCTAGATACAAGTATGTTCAGTTATTTATAAATTACTTGCATGTGCTATTATTTCATGCATTATGAACTTGTGCAGGAATATGGATATTCTTAAAGGATGATATAAAAATAAAATATTTTAAAATAGCTTATGATATTTACAAAACTTTGGACTCAAAATATTATTTATAGTTATCATTTTATATTAGTAATAGTAATAATTATAGTCAGTGTCAGCAAAGTGACAGTATATGCGTCACTATTTTTGAAAATCTTGATTTAATGTTTTTTTATTATGACAAATAAAAAGTCTGGTTCTAATTTCAGCTTATTTTGATACTTGATTTTATGTCTGTCACATCTGAAAAAGATACCTCACAAAGCCACATGGATCCAACTAGAAGGAGTATATAATTTGCTTTGCTTGCCAAATCACAATTCTCATTTTTCACTCACACCCATCAATTATGCAAGAGTTGTTACTGAATTTCAGGTAGGAAATTTCCATCTTCCCTGATGTCAAGTATTTGTTTTTACAAACTAGGTCTAAGTTTATATCTACATTTTTAACAAATGAGTTTGAAACCTACTTAAATTTTTTGTTTAGAAAAAAATTTCTTCTTTATTGAGTGATAATTTACACAGTAAAAATACCGATCTTAAGCTCAGTCGAGAATTTTTAAGCAGTAGAAAATTCAGTTCCGAATTTTTCAAGTGTGTAGATTTGGCTGTTTTTACAGGTGAGAAATAGAAATTGTTTGGAGCAGTCATGAAATAATTGTAGAAAAATTCCAAAACCGATTTGAAAATAATTCCCCCATAATATAAATATTAGGTTGGTGCTTTTTGCCATTACTTTAAATTTATATTTCTAAATATGTATTTCTAAAAACAGTAACTTTTAAGCTCATTGTTAAAATCATATTTACCTTGAAAAAATCAGTTAAATGTATTTACTTATCTTTTTTTTAATAGATATACTTTAAGTTCTGGGATACATGGGCAGAATGTGCAGGTTTGTTAAATAGCTATACACGTGCCATGATGGTTTGCTGCACCCATCAACCTATCATCTACATTAGGTATTTGTCCTAATGCTATCCCTCCTCTAGCCCTCAACCCCCTAACAGCCCCTGGTGTGTGATGTTCCCCTCCCTGTGTCCATATGTTCTCATTGTTCAACTCCCACTTATGAGTGGGAACATGTGGTGTTTGGTTTTCTGTTCCTGTGTTAGTTTGATGTGAATGATGGCTTCCAGCTTCATTCATGTCCCTGCCAAGGACATGAACTCATCCTATTTTATAGCTGCATAGTATTCCATGGTGTATATGTGCTACATTTTCTTTATTCAGTCTGTCATTGATGGGCACTTGAGTTGGTTACAAGTCTTTGCTATTGTGAATAATGCTGCAGTAAACATATGAGTGCATGTGTCTTTATAGTAGAATGATTTATAATCCTTTGGGTGTATACCTAGTAATGGGATTGCTGGGTCAAATGGTATTTCTATTTCTAGATCCTTGAGGAATTGCCACAATCTTGCACAATGGTTGAACCAATTTACACTCCCACCAACAGTGTAAAAGCATTCCTATTTCTCCACATTCTCTCCAACATCTCTTGTTTCTTGATTTTTTTAATGAGCCCCATTCTAACTGGTGTGAGATGGTATCTCATCGTGGTTTTGATTTGCACTTCTCTAATGACCAGTGGTGATGAGCTTTTTTTCATACGTTTGTTGGCTGCATAAATGTCTTCTTTTGAGAAGTGTCTGTTCATATGCTTCACTCACTTTTTGATTGGATTATTTATTCTTTTCTTGTAAATTTGTTTAAGTTCATTGTAGATTCTGGGTATTAGCTCTTTGTTAGACGGATAGATTCCAAAGATTTTCTCCCATTCTGTAGGTTGCCTATTCACTCTGATGATAATTTCTTTTGCTGTGAAGGAGCTCTTTAGTTCAGTTAGATGCCATTTGTCAGTTTTGGCTTTTGTTGCCATTGCTTTTGATGTTTTTATCAGGAAGTCTTTGCCCATGCCTATGTCCTGAATGATATTGCCTAGGTTTTCTTCTAGGGTTTTTATGGTTTTAGGTCTCACATTTAAGCATTTAATCCATCTTGAGTTAATTTTCATATAAGGTGTAAGGAAGGGGTCTAGTTTCAGTTTTTTTGCATGTGGCTAGCCAGTTTTCCCAACACCATTTGTTAAATTGGGAATCCTCTTCCCATTACTTGTTTTTGCCAGATTTGTCAAAGATCAGATGGTTGTAGATGTGTGGCGTTATTTCTGAGGCCTCTGTTCTGTTCCATTGGTCTCTATATCTGTTTAGGTACCAGTAACATGCTGTTTTGGTTACTGTAGCCTCGTAGTATAGTTTGAAGTCAGGTAGCAGCAGGACATAAGGTATTAGATATCAGAGACTAAGTATTGCATCAGGTATCAGAGACTAGGATTGCAACCCCTGCTTTTTTTTTTTTCTTTTCATTTGCTTGGTAAATATTCCTCCATCCCTTTATTTTGAGCTCATGTGTGTCTTTGCACATGAGATAGGTCTCCTGAACACAGCACACTGATGGGTCTTGACTCTTTATTCAATTTGCCAGTCTGTGACTTTTAATTGGGGCCTTTAGCCCATTTACATCTAAGATTAATATTGTTATGTGTGAATCTGATCCTGTCATTATGATGCTAGCTGGTTATTTTGCCTGTTATTTGATGCAGTTTCTTCATAGTGTTAACGGTCTTTACCATTTGATATGTTTTTGCAGTGGCTGGTACCTTTTTTTCCTTTTCATATTTAGTACTTCCTTCAGGAGCTCTTGTAAGGCAGGCCTGGTGGTGAAAACATCTCTCAGCATTTGCTTGTCTGTAAAGGATTTTATTTCTCCTTCACTTACGAAGCTTAGTTTGGCTGGATGTGAATTCTGGGTTAAAAATTCTTTTCTTTAAGGATGTTGAATATTGGCTCCCACTCTCTTCTGGCTTGTAGAGTTTCTGCAGAGGGATCCACTGTTAGTCTGATGAGCTTCCCTTTGTGGGTAACTCGACCTTTCTCTCTGGCTGTCCTTAACATTTTTTCCTTCATTTCAACCTTGGTGAATCTGACAATTATGTGTCTTGGGGTTGCTCTTCTCAAGGAATATCTTTGTGTTGTTCTCCGTATTTCCTGAATTTGAATTTTGGTTTGTCTTGCCAGGCTGAGGAAGTTCTCCTGGATAATATCCTGCAGAGTGTTTTCCAACTTGATTTCATTCTCCCCATCACTTTCAGTACACCAATCAAATGTAGGTTTGGTCTTTTCACATAGTCCCATATTTTTGGAGGCTTTTGTTCATTCCATTTCATTCTTTTTTCTCTAATTTTGTCTTCATGTTTTATTTCATTAAGTTGATTTTCATTCTCTGATATCCTTTCTTCTACTTGATCGATTCGGCCATTGATACTTATGTATGCTTCACGAAGTTCTCATGCTGTGCTTTTCAGCTCCATCAGGTCATTTATGTTCTTCTCTAAACTAGTTATTCTAGTTAGCAATTCCTTTAACCTTTTTTCAAAGTTCTTAGCTTTCTTGCATTGGGTTAGAACATGCTCCTTTAGCTTGGAGGAGTTTGTTATTACCCACTCCTGAAGCCTACTTCTGTCAATTTGTCAAACTCATTCTCCATCCAGTTTTGTTCCCTTGCTGCTGAGGAGTTGTGATCCTTTGGAGGAGGAGAGACATTCTGGTTTTTGGAATTTTCAGCCTTTTTGGGCTGGTTTTTCCTCATCTTCATGAATTTATCTACCTTTGATCTTTGATGTTGGTGACCTTCAGATGGGGTTTCTGTGTGGACGTCCTTTTTGTTGATGTTGATGCTATTCCTTTCTGTTTGTTAATTTTCCTTCTAACAGTCAGGTCCCTCTGCTGCAGGTCTGCTGGAGTTTGCTGGAGGTCCACTCCAGACCCTGTTTGGATGGGTATCACCAGAGAAGGCTACAGATCAGCAAAGATTGCTGCCTGTTCCTTCCTCTGGAAGCTTTGTCCCAGAGGGACACCTGCCAGATGCCAGCCAGAGCTCTCCTGTATGAGGTGTTTGTCGACCCCTGCTGGAGGTGTCTCTCAGTCAAGAGGCACAGGGTTCAGGGACCCACTTGAGGAGGCAGTCTGTTCCTTAGCAGAGCTCAAGCACTGTGCTGGGAGATCCACTGCTCTCTTTAGAGCCGGCAGGCAGGAACGTTTAAGTCTGCTGAAGCTGTGTTCACAGCCATCCCTTCCCCTGGTGCTCTATCCCAAGGAGATGGGAGTTTTATCTATAAGCCCCTGGCTGGGGCTGCTGCCTTTCCTTCAGAGATGCCCTGCCCAGAGAGGAGGAATCTAGAGAGGAATCTGGCTACAGGGGCTTTGCCAAGCTGTAGTGGGCTCTGCCAGTTTGAACTTCCCCCCTGGATTTGTTTACATTGTGAGGGGAAAACCACCTACTCAATCGTCAGTAATGGACGCCCCTCACCCCACCAGGCTCGAGTGTCCCAGGTTGACTTCAGACTGCTGTGCTGGCAGCAAGAATTTCAAGCTAGTGGATCTTAGCTTACTGGACTCCATGGGGGAGGGATCCACTGAGCTAGACCACTTTGCTCCCTGGCTTTAGCCCCCTTTCCAGGGGAGTGAATGGTTCTGTCTCACTAGTGTTCCAGGTGCCACTGGGGTATGAAAAATACTTCTGCAGCTAGCTCGGTGTCTGCCAAAATGGCCGCCCAGTTTTGTGCTTAAAACCTAGGGCCCAGGTGGTGTAGGTACCCAAGGGAATCTCCTGGTTTACTGATTGGAAAGACTGTGGGAAAAGTGCAGTATCTGGGCCAGAATTCACCATTCCTCATGGCACAGTCCCTCAAGGCTTCCCTTGGCTAGGGGAGGGAGTTCCCTGACCTCTTGTGCTTCCTGGGTGAGGCAACACCCCACCCTGCTTCAGCTCACCCTCCGTGGGCTACACCCACTGTCTAACCAGTCCCATGAGATGAGCCAGGTACCTCAGTTGGAAATGAAAAAATCACCCACCCTCTGCATTGATCTCACTGGGAGCTGCAGACTGGAGCTGTTCCTTTTTGGCCATCTTGCCAGCTACCCTACTTATCTTAAAAATAACCAGCGAGGTTGCATTCCAGTAGCATTTACTTGTCATCACAGAAAAGGTTAGCAAATTTCTAGTATTTATGTTTTTCATAAAGGAAAAATGAACAAGATATTTATGTTTGGCATTGATTTTACCTTGAGATAACCACATTGTACATGGGGTGCTGTGTTAGCCTATTGTTGCTGCAATGATCACAAACAGGATGTCAGTGGCCTCTGGCAGAAGCATGATCTCTTGCTCACAGGTCTGGAGCAACTCTGCTTCCATCTGTGGGTGATCGGGATTGATTCCAGGTGGCAGACCTGCTGCATGCATCTTATTCCAGAGATCAGGCTAATGGGTACCAGTTCCCAGGGAATATTCTTCTCATGACAATTGCAGAAGTGAGCAGAGTCAAGCCAAATTAGCAAGCATATTTCAAGCCTCTGCTCATGCAGCAACCTCTAATATCCCATTGGCCAACATGAGTCCCACAGTAAGCCCAAAGTCAAAGGGTGGTAAGAACATTCCACCCACCATGAGTCTATGTGAAGGGTATGGAATTTTTTAGCAGAAAAATAAAGAACTGAGACCAATAATTTAGTTCACCACAGGTTCCCAAATATGCTGTGGTCACACCTCATCTCACTAAACCATACTTACACAAATTCCATTAAAGAAATTTATCTTTGTAACCTTTCCTCAAATGTGTTCATTTATTCCCATCAAAGATCTTGCCCTATCAGGAGTTACACTAACACAGTGTATTAGTACATTTTCAGGCTGCTGATAAAGACATACCCAAGACTGGATAATTTATAAAGAAAAAGAGGTTCAATGGACTCACAGTTCCGCATGGCTGAGGAGGTCTTGCAACCCTGGCGAAAGGCAAAAGACACATCTTACGTGGTGGCGGACAAGAGAGAATCAGAGTCTAGTGAAAGGGGAAGCCATCCCCATAATTCAATTATCTCCCACAGATCCCTCTCACAACACATGGGAATTATGGGAGCCACAGTTCAACATGAGAGTTGGGTGGGGACACAGCCAAACCCCCATGTCACACAGGTAACACAGGTGTTAGTGTGGCTTTTTTCCCCTTGTTAAATGGAAGTCATTTTCTACCGAATTAACTATTGAATTCTTGTACCAGACACCTTTCCTTAGAGGTTCACACACACAAACGTAGTCCTTCCTATGTTCATTACTAAACAGAATGCTGCAAACTGTCCAGTGAAGCACACTGGCAACATCTGCGCTTTCCCCCAACAGAATTATAAACCTCCCAAACCACTTAGTTTGTGCCAATTCTAATTTGGTCCATTTTATAGCAGTGGGTTTTTTGGTACATCTTCCAACAATATTTTATGACAGATGAATATGTATTTGTTTGTAACAGTATTATTTTTCAGTGCATTGTTTCAGCAGTTTTCACCATCATGGGAAAAATGAGTGTTTCCTCCAGTGCTGTGTGGCTTGCTTGGTTTCAGTTTTAAGACATCTCATACGGCCATTCTAAATATTTATCATTCAATTTTGTGAAATATTCTAGAGTACTAGGTTGATATCACATGATTTAAAATACTGCTGAAAAGTGGTAGGGGTCATTCATGTTTTACCTTGTTGGCTTTTTATTGTGGCACAACACATATAAAATTGATCATTTTAACCATTTTTAAGTATACAGGTCAGCAATATTACATACATTTATATTGTTGTGCAAACATCACCACAGGCATCCATCTCCAGAACTCTTTTCACCTTGTAAAAATCAAACTCTGTGTCTACCCATTCTTCCTTCACCTATTCTCTGGCAATTGCCTTTTTGTTTTCTGTCCCTATGATTATGACTACCATAAGTAACTCATATAAGTGGAACCATAGAGTATTTTTCTTTTTGTGAATGGCTTCTTTTGCTTAGCATAATATCCTCAAGTTTCACTCATGTTTAGCATATCTCAGAATTTCCTTCCCTTTTAAGGTTAAATATTATTTTACAGTATGTATGCACCGTATTTTGTGTACGCATTCATCTGAAGTGTCAATGAACACTTAAGCTGCATCCATGTTTTAGCTACTGTGAATGATACTGTCAGGAACATGGGTTTACAAATATTTCTTTGATACTCTGCTTTCAATTATTTTGGGTATGTATGCATAAGTTGAATTGATGAATCATATGGTAATTCTATTTTAATCTTTTGAGAGGCAATCATACTGTTTTTTACAACAGCTGTACCGTTTTGCATTTCCACCAATAACACACTGGGCTTCCAATTTCTGCACATTCTCGCCAACACTAAGTGAGTGAGTGTGTGTGTGTGTGTGTGTGTGTGTGTGTGTGTGTGGCTTTTTTTGGATCGTAGGTGTCCTAATGGGTGTGATGGAGTAGTGTCTCTTTGTAGTTTTGATTTACATTCCTCTAATTATTGGTCATGTCAAGAATCTTTTTATGTGCTTATTGGTCATTCGTATGTCTTCTTTGGAGAAATGTTTATTCAAGTCCTTTGTGCATTTTTGAATTGTGTTTTTAAATTTTTTGTTGTTGAGTTTTAGGAGCTCTCTGTATATTCTGGTTATTAATGCCTTAGCAGATATATGATTTGCAAATATTTTCTCCCATTCTGTGAGTTGCCTTCCTACCTGGTAATGTCTTTTGACATGTAACATTTTTAAACTTTGATGAAGTTCAATTTTCTGGGTTTTTTTTAAATTGCTTATGCCCTTGGTACCTTACCCAAGAAATAATTTCCAAATCCAATTTCATGAAGTCCTATGCTTTCTTCTAAGAGTTTTATAGTTTTAGGTATTACATTTAGTCTTCAATTCATTTTTATTTAATTTTTGTATACGTGTTGAGTCCAACTTCACTTTTTGCAAGTGGATTTCCAGATATCTCAGCAAGGACAAGAATGGCCTTGCCACACTTGTCCGAAAACTATTTGATCATGTACAGGAGGGTTTATTTCTGGGCTATCTCTTCCATTGGTCTATATGTCTGTCTTTATGCCGGTGTCACATAGTTTGTTTATTATAGCTTTGTAGTAAGTTTTGAAACCAGGAACTGTGAGTCCTCCAGCATTGCTCTTCCTTTTCAAGATTGTTTTAGCTATTTGTGGTCTTTGGAGATTCCATATGAACTTTAGGATGAATTTTTCTATTTCTTTGAAAGACAGTATTGAAATTCTCATAGGGAGTGCATTGTACTGGTAGATCACTTGGATAGTACTGACATCCTAAAAAATTAAGTCTTCCAATCTGTGAACATATCTTTTCATTTATTTATGGCTTTTCTAATTTCTTTCAGCAATGTTTTGTAGTTTTCATTGTACAAAACTTTTACCTTCTTGGTTAAGTCAATTCCCAAGTATTTTATTTTTTTCATGCTATTATAAATGGAATAGTTTTCATAATTTCTTTTTTGGATTGTTCATTTGTTAGTGTATATAAATGCAACTAATTCTGTGTGTTGTCTTTGGATTCAGGTATGTTGGTGGTTTTGTTTATTCCAACAATTTTTTGTGGAATCTTTAAAGTTTTCCACATATAAGATTATATCATCTGTGAATGAAGATAATTTAAATTCTTCCTTTCCAATTTGAATGCTTTTATTTTTTTTTGAAATAAGTTTTCCTTCCTGTTAAATGCAATAGAGAAAATAAACCAAATCAAGTATTTTGTTTAATACAATAGATACATTTGGGGGAAATTTTTTAAAAATTAGAAAGGAGACAGTACAAATGAATATATTAAGATGAAACAGGGAAGATAAACTAAGATAAAGCAGATATCAAAATAATAAAAAAATCATATGAATGTTATACAAATAAATTTGAACATTTATACAAAATGAACAATTTCCAAGGAAAATATAATTTTGCATAACTGAGTCAGAAAGAAATAGAAAACCAAAGGGACTTATAATCATTAAAGACACTGAATCTATAATTATATAAAACTCTATTCTACCACCCCTAAAAAAGAAGGAAGAGGAGAAAATGGAGAAGGGGAAAGTGAAGAACTACCACCCGTTCAAAACGATTTTAATAGCGAGTTCTACCAAATATTGGAACAGACAAATCCAGTCTTAAACAAATGATTCCAGACAATTCAGACCACCCAGATTGTTCTCAAAGATGATTTAACTTTCTTCTCTGAGGAAGAATAATTCTGTTTCTTCTTAATTTCTTGAATTTGCTTTGGTACTTTCACTTTCTTTTCATTCAACATTCAAAGGGAGGAGAACGGGCTGAAAAAACATTATTCCTTTATCTAATGAAAGAATGGCCAATATGAAATCAGACACACACACACACACACACACACACACACACACACACACCCTCCATCTTAAAGGGAGTATCAATATGGATGTTTTTTATTTCTTTTTCTTGCCTAATTGCTCTGGCTAGAACTTTCAGTACTGTATTTAATAGAAGTGATGACTTCAAATGTCCCTGTCTTAGGCCTGATCTTAGAGGAAAAGTTTTTGGTCTTTCACTTTTGAGTATTATATTCACTGTACATTTTTCATATATGACTTTTATTATGTTGAGGTAATTTTCTTCTATTTCTAGTTCGTTGAAGGTTTTTGTCATGAAAGAATGTTGAATTTTGTCAAATGCTTTTTCTGCATCAATTGAGATGATCATTTGGGTTTTTCCACCTTAATTTTAGTAGTATAGTATATTACATTTATCAATTTTCATCTGTTGAGCAATCTTCTCATTCCACTTGGATGTGGTATACATTTCTTTTAATATGTTGCTGGGTTCCATTTTCAGGTATTCTGCTGAGAATTTTTGCATCAATGTTCATAAGAAATATTGGCCTGTAGTTTTCTTTTCTTGTAGTGTCATTGTCTGACTTTGGTATGACATTTCTTTGTGTTCCCATTTCTTTAATTTTATGGAAAAGTTTGAGAAGAATTGGTGTTAACTATTGTTTAAATGTTTAAAAGAACTCACTAGTAAAGCCATCAGGTCCTGGGCTTTCTTTGTTGAAAGATTTTTAAATTACTGATTTAACCTCCTTACTCGTTATAGATCTGTTCAGATTTCTATTTCTTTATGATTTGGTCTTGGTAGGTTTGTGTTTCTAGGAATTTGTCCATATCATCTAGGTTATTCAATTTGTTATAGTTGTTCATATAATCCTTTTTATTTCTGTAGAATTAGTAGTAAAGTTCCCAGTTTCATTTTTGATTTTAGTAATTTGAGTCTCTCTTTTTTCTCTGGTCAATCTAGCTAAAGCTTTGTCAATTTTGTTGATCTATTCAAACAACCAATCTTTGGTTTTATTGATTTTCTCTATTGTTTTTCTATTTTCTATTTCATTTATCTCTGCTTAACTCTTACTTCCTTCCTTCTAGGTTTGGGTTTAATTTTTTTTCTAGCTCCATAAATGGTAAAGTTAGGCTGTTGATTTGAGTTCTGATTTTTAATATAAGTGTTTATAGCCATACATTTCCTCCTGAGCACTACTTTCTCTGTGTCCCACAGTTTTGGTATGCCATAATTTTGTTTTCATTCATCTCTAAGTACTTAAAATTTTCCCTTGTGATTTCCTCTTGAATCCATAGGTTGTTTGAGTGTGTTGGCCAGGGCAGTGGTTCATACCTATAATTCCAGCCCTTTGGGAGGCTGAGGTGGGAGGGTTGCCTGAGGCCAGGAGTTTGAGACCAACCTGGGAAACATAGCAAGACCCCATCTCTACCAAAAAAGAAAAGTAATAACCAGGCATGGTGGTGGGCACTTGTGGTCCTAACTACTCAGGAGGCTGAGGTGGGAGGACTTCTTGAGCCCAGGAGTTCAAGGCTGCAGTGAGTTATGATTAAGCCACTGCACTGTACTCTAGCTGGGTGACAGAGTGAGATCTTAACTCAAAAAAAGTATGTTTAATTTTAAATAATCTAAATTTTCCAATTTTCCTTCTGTTACTAATTTTTAATTTCATTCACTTATAGCTGGAGAACATACTTTTTAAATACCTATCATTTAAAAGCTATTAAAACTTAATTTCCTAATGTATAGTGTATCCTGAAAAATGTCTTATATGCACTTGTGAAGAATGTGTATTCTGTGGTTGTTGGTTAGTGTTCTGTATATGTCTGTTAGATCTAGTTGGTTAATTATGTGTTCAGTTCTCTATTTCTTTACCTATCTTCTGTCTAGCTGTTCTGTCCATTATTCACAGTAAGCTATTAACATCTTCAGCTATTAGTATAAAAATGTGTATTTCTCCCTTCAAATCTGTTCATTTTTGCTTCATATATTTTGATAATTTGCTATTAGGTATTTAAATGTTTATAGTTGCTTGATGTTCTTACTATATTGAACCTTTTACCAACATATCATACTCTTCTTTGCCTCTTATAATTTTTTTGATATGAAGTCTATATTGTCTTACATGAGTACAGTCACACATACCACCTTTTGGTTACTTTTTACATGAAATATCTTTTTCCATCCTTTCATTTTCAATCTATGTGTTTCTTTGTATCTAAAGTGGTCTCCTGTAGACAGCATATATTTGGATCTTTTAAAAATCCATTTAGCCAGTCTATCTCTTGATTGGAGAATTTAATCCATTCACATTTGACATAGTTACTGATAAGAAGGGACTCTTATTTCTGTTATTTTCCTGTTTGTTTTATATGTGCCTTAAAACTTTTCTTTGTCCCTCATTTTTTGCGATACTATATTTTTTGTGTTTGGTTGTATTTTTTTTTTGTAGTGAAGTGTTTTAATTCTCTTCTCATTTCATTTTTTTGTACATTCTATATTTTCTTTTGTCATTACTTTGGGGGTTATATTTAACATCTGCAAGTTATAATGCTCTAATCTGAATGTATACCATCTTAACTTTAGTAACATACAAATACTCTGCTCCTTTACAACTCTATTCCCATCTCTTTTAGTTATTGATGTCATGACGCTATCTTTTTACATTGTGTGCTCTAAAACATAAATTAATATTTTTTTACTCCATTGGCTACCTCCTAAATTATGTAGAAAACAATATGTGGAATTACAAACGAAAGTTACAATAATACTTCCTTACGTAATTGCACATGTATTTACCTTTCTTGAGATCTTTATTTCTTTATACTGATTCAAGTTACCGTCCAGTGTCCTTTCACTTCACCCTGTAGGATTGCTGCTGCTGAGTTAAGAGCTGAAACTGACTGCAATTTACTGTTCTAACCTTCACCTAGAAATTGCAAGCCCTCAACAGACTCCAGAGTTCTAAAATAGTTATATCACACAGTTTCTGCCAGTGTAATTGTTGTGCAGGTGGGGAAGATAGATTCCGGGTGGTTCCTATTTTGCTGTCTCCCCATAATCCTTCTTGCCTGCTTAGCCTCTAAAGGTCTTGCAAATTGTGATCCTTCTAGACTATCAATAACTAACATCTCAACCACAAGGTACATTTACAATAAGGATTATCATGTATGAAAGTGGATATAAACATATTTCAGATAGACATTAATATTTTTGAGAAATTTTGGCCATCTTCTAGTCATGTATATTTTTTACAACATTCTTTTACAAATTGACATGTGACTGATAAAGGGCTTGTACTAGGGTCCACAAAATAACAGATTTGCCATTCTGTGTGTGTGCCCTTACATTATTAACATCATAGAGTTGGTCTATGATTTCTCTGTGCATCTTTTTGTTGTTGTTGTTCCATTTGGGAAGGTAATTTCCCAAATGGAAAGTTAATTGAAAGTTGAGCACACATCTGTAAATCTGTTTCCCCCTGGGTGAAGCCTATGTGCCTCAAGCTGCTGGAAGTGAACTACTTGTGGCTACCACTGTCAGCTCCTCATGGGATTCTTCTACCAGTACACCTCCCAAGCTGAGTGTGCAACATGGCCAGAGAATAGATGACTGCCTCTAGTAAAGAACAATTGTCTCCATCCAAATCTCATCTTGAATTATAGCTCCCATAATTCCCATGTGTCATGGGAGGGACCTGGTGAGAGGTAACTGAATCATGGGGGTGGATTTTTCCTGTGCTGTTCTCATGATAGTGAATAAGTCTCATGAGATCCGATGGTTTTATAAATGGGAGTTCCCCTACATATACTCTCTTTTGCCTGCTGCCATGTAAGATGTAACTTTGCTTCTCATTTACCTTCTGCCATGATTATGCAGTCTCCCCCAGCCATGTGGAAAACTGGGAGTCCATTAAACCTCTTTCCTTTATAAATCACCCAGTCTTGGGTATGTCTTTATTAGCAGGGTGAGAACATACTAATACAATAATGAAGCCTAATTTCATTTTAGTAAGATAAATGCATACAAATAGAACTTCTAATCCTGATCCCACAGTCCTGTTTTGGCAACTGCTAATTCAGGTCAGCAGTTATATAGTGATAAAAAAGTTTTTTAATAAAATAGTTTAATTATGTGTTCAAGATTAGGTTCGAGGCAGGGCAGGTGGCTCATGCTTATAGTCCCAGCAGTTTGGGAGGCCCAGGTGGGAGAATCACTTGAGCCCAGAAATTTGAAACCAGCCTGGGCAACTTAGTAAGACTCTGTATCTATAAAAACATTAAGAATTATCTAGGCATGATGGCACATGCCTATAGTCCTGGCTACTTGGGAAGCTAAAGTGGGAGGACCACTTGAGCCCAGGAGGTTGAGGCTGCAGTGAACTGTGATCTCACCACTGCACTCCAGCCTAGGTGACAGAGTGAGACCCTGTGTAAAAAAATAAAATTAAATTAAAGATTAGGTTCTACTAGCAGGGACTAAAGGCTACTCCAAAAGGCCAGCTTCCTACACCAAGAAGCCTTCACTTCTTTCTTGGCTCTCTGCCCCCATGGTAGATTTTCTTCTTGGGCTGGCATCTTTCAGTAAGGTGAGATGTTTTCAGAACAATTCTCATGGTTCAAAACTGCCTTTTCCTTTCTGTCTTAAGTTTATGTTGTCATTGTGACCTAAACTATATGTAATCTTTATAGTCCCATTAAAAAACTTCTGGAAGTTTTTACGTGTGGCTAAAACTTGTATCTTTGAAAAATGGGCTCTTACTTTTCTTTGCTGATTATGCCAGAACTATCCCCATTGGACTACTATCAACTCTGGCAGTGTTGAGAGAGCCATTTAAAATTAAAGCCATTTTTTCCTTCCTGAGCTTAATAGATACCTATTTATGCAAAGATAGAGAAAGGATCTTTGCATTTCCCGGAAATGGGGAAGATCATGAGACTGTAAATATGGTTCCAGGCAGAACTGTGACTAATAGAATTTTGTTCCATTCAGGAAATAAGAAAACAACATGAAGAAGGTAAAGAGCAAATTATGAATAGATTTCTGTCCAATAAAGTGTCCAGAGAATTAGACAAGGAACGCTAAGCCCCGTAAAAAGAATGAAGAATAATTTAACCTGTTGAAGTCACTGGGAAATAGACCAGGTTTGTCTCTAAGCATCCAGTCTTTCCCTGTTATTAGCAATGATCTCTAACGCTTTTACAGCCCTTTGAAATTTACATAGAGCTTTTCTTGGTGCCATCCTCCTTCTCACATTCTTCCCTGGCTCCCGGGGGCTTTCGTGAGATCTGATCTCAGAAATGCATTTGCTTAACTCATTCCTAATAAGCAGCTTCAAATCCTTTTTGGAAGAATACAGGGTCAAATAAAAAAAATCATTCAAACAAAGGAAAGAATGGCTGATAATGTTCAGTGTATGACCTTTCCAGAGCCATTTGTATTTTATCAGAAGACAAGTTAAACAGATGAATCTCTAATTCTAAAAGTAAGGCTGCAGGAGAGATTTTCTGGAGGGAAGGGAAAACATAGCACTTAGAAGTGTCTTATTTTATATCCCTGAAATAATTTCATATTTAGGAAGCCATTTTGCTTCTTGGTGAGGTATTTCTCTTTCCAGATCTGCGTAGCTGGTAGCATACACTCCTTAGATTGGTTGAATTTAATTTTGAGTCCAGATTTCCACACCATCCAAAAATATAAAATCTCAGAATTTTAGAGATTTAGGGAATCTTAGTGTTATTATGGTGAAACCCCTTATTTCACAGGTAAGAAAATTGAGAACAAGAAATTCTAAATCATTCTGATTAGTCAGAGCCACAAGATCCAAATGCTTTAATAAGGAAACTGAAAATGGGAGGACTAAATGTTTAGTTAACCAAGAAAGTCTCTTGCGATATGCTGTTATTTAGAGCTACAGGCCGAGCATAGCACGCTTTTGTTGTTGCTCCGTCAAGGTAACAGAATTAAGTCTGAGTAGAAGGAGATGTTACTATTCCAGTGCCTATCAATTTGTTATTTTCATCTGTATAATCATTACCTTCTGTCCCTAGGTTAATCATTATTACTTGCATTAATCTTTTTTTTTTTTTTTTTTTTTCTGAGATGGAGTCTTACTCTGTCGCCCAGGCTGGAGTGCAGTGGTGTGATCTTGGCTCACTGCGACCTCCGCCACCCAGGTTCAAGCAATTCTCCTGCCTCAGCCTCTTGAGTACCTGGGATTACAGGCACCCACCACCATGCCTGGCTAATTTTTGTATTCTTAGTCAAGATGGGGTTTCACCATGTTGGCAAGGCTGGTCTCTAACTCTTGACCGTGTGATTCACCTGCCTTGGCCTCCCAAAGTGCTGGGATTACAGGCGTGAGCCACCTTGCCTGGCCCTGCATTAATCTTTTATATTGTAATTATATTTATGACACTTAATAGATAGCAGAAAACTAGAAATGTCAACTGATGCTTTTTAAAAATGGGTTCTTCCATCACATTAGCAAATATCTCCTTTCTTACAATATGGTATTGTTGAGCTGCTGGACTTCTTGTTAGCTTTACACCATCATAGATTTTATTTTATTTTATTTTACTGAGATAGGGTCTTGCTCTGTCACCCAGGCTGGAATACAGTGGCACAATTATGGCTCACTGCAGCTTTGACCTGCTGGACTCAAGTGATCCTCCCACCTCAGCCTCCGGAGTGGCTGGGTCTACAGCTGTGCTACTATGCTCAGCTTATTTTTTTTTTTTTGGCATTGTTTGCAGAGATGTAGTTTTGCCATGGTGCCCAGGCTGGTCTCAAAGTCCTGGGCTCCAGTGACCCTCCCAAAGTGCTGGGATTATAGGCATGAGCCATTGCGCCCAGCCCGTCACAGATTTTTGATGGAAGATCTTGAAAGATCATCTTGTCTAGCCGCATCATATTTTCAAATGAGACACAAACCCAAAGGGTTATACCCCTGATTTGGAGCAGAGCTGACATGAGAGTCCAATCCCCTTAACCCAAGTCCAGGTCTCTGTCTGCCATATCACAAGACACCATTCTATCAGCTCAGAAGCCTTTGGTGGCTCCGGAAAGACATTTATTCCAGATACTTCAAACCTAGGGAATATTGACTAGCATGATTCCTTCAGAGTAAATTTCATTCTGGAAGAGGACAGGAGACTTAGCAGTTCTTTCCCCCAATCTTCATGAGATCATGGGAAATGATCTTAGATGATGTGTTAGTCTCTAAAAGTCTGATTTTTTCATTCAGCTCCCTTTTGTTTTGCTTGGCCTCACAAGGCAGGAAAACACTTAGCTGAATGATAAAGCTATTAAAATCTTAACAGTCCATTTGTTTTATGTTTTCCTCAGTATTTTCATTTTGTGTTTAAAATTCAGAAGCTCATTTTAAGGAGCAAAGGTTACGTGCAAGATTAAAATCAAAGAATTCCTGGGAATACAGACTGAGAAGCCAAGGTCCTAGTCCTTGGAGTAACTATTCTTTCTGAGAAAAGCTGATGACTTATGCTGACTGTAGAAGTTTGTAATCTGCCATGAAAATTGAGCACTTAAAATTCTAAGATTTATCTACCCTGAATTATCTGGAGGAAAACTGAATAAAAACAAAACCAAAACCCAAAAAACCAAACCAGTCAATCGTCTGGGTATTTTAGCCACATAATGACAAACATGTATCTATTTGTAAATATCATATGACTGCCTGAATTTTTTGTAATCCAGATTTCTAGTCATGGACCCAGTCAAATCTCTATTACCATCAAAGAACAATTTGTTACTACACAGACTATAACTGAAAATTTAAGCCACAGATTTTGATGATAAAATAGCTTAATAAATAAACACAGGTTAGTTGGATATGAAATAGCACAACTCATGTAATAAAAAATTAGTTGAAGGGAAAATATCATGTGAAAGAAAGGGCTGAAGCAACATAGCTGCAACTTTTAATCAGAAGCCAGCATTTTTAAAATTTCAGTATAACGGCAGAGTCTCTAAAACACTAAGCTGTGAGCTCTACTGATTACTATTAGGAAGGAATATCCGCACATCACTTTTAGTTTTAAGGATTCATACACATCTGTCTGGGAGGTTTGCAAAGAAATCCGTGGTGCCCAGAAAACAGGGGGGAGAAAGACCTGCTAAAGCAGGAGATTGTACCAAATGAGAAAGGTCTGTTTTTGTCCATATGTCTTTATCAACCTTCAGAAGCTTTACTGCTCGTAGCTACTTAAACTTTAATCACTAGCACCTTGGGCTTTGTTTCCTTTGTTTTTTATTTGTTCACACAAGCAGTAAATACCTTTATGTGTGCATTATTTGGATGCTGGAAATAATTGAATGTAGCTTGGCCCAGCCTTGTTAAATGTCACCATCTCAGAGACAATCCCTGACCACTCAGCCCATATATTGAACACCTTTACCCCATCATCATGTTTCGTTTTCTTCAAAACAACCATGGTTATCTCAGCTGGTCACCTTAAAAAAAATCCAGTTACGTGTTTACAGTTCATTTCTTCCATGAGGTATAAGCATAATAAGATTAGGTTTGTTGGCCATCTGGTTTGCTGCTGAATCCCCAGTGTTTAGGACAGAGCATGGCACACGAAAGACACCCAATAAATATGTGTTAAGTGAATATTTGAGCATCTAAAGCACATGGCCTTAATTAGATCTCTGTCTTCTAGAACGAACACTAAGTTCAAAGTTGCCACCTATGGTCACATGGAAAGAAAGTCCTACAAGCATAAGACGAATAGAGAAATTGGAAAAAAGAATAACCAAAAAACAAGACTGAATAAAATAAGCAGAGCCAGTGCATGAAAGTATGTAAAAAGTAAAACTAGCATTAAATGGTTTTTAAATATTCAAAGGACAGAAAAAGATTAAAAAATAGAAATAAATTTGAGGGAAAAAAAGTCAGCTACTGGTACAAAGGTTTGAACTGCAGGATTGGCAGGCTTCCTGCAAAGATCTTTAAGAGTTAGAATCCTGGGTAAGTCAGAAGGACAAAGGAGAAGATTTTCTGGCACAATAAATAAGAGTCATTGGAAACAGATGACCCTGATTCAAATCCAGGTTCTCCCATTTTCTTCCATGTGAGCCACAGTAAGTCACTTAGTTTCCTCAGCTGTTGGTTTACTCAATGCAAGCTGCTATAACAAAATACCTTAGACTGGGTAATTTATAAGTAACAGAAATTTATTACTTATGGTTCTGGAGGCTGTGAAGTCCAAGATCAAGACGTCAGCAGATTTGGTTTCTGGTGACAGTCCACTTTCTGATTTATAGATGACACCTTCCAGCTGCATTCTCGCATGGTATAAAGAACAATGTCTGTCTGGGGCCTCTTTTATAAGAATATGAATCTCATTCTTGAAAGCAGAGCCCTCATGACCTAATCATCTCCCAAAGGCCCATCTCTTCATACCTGCTTCTTTAGGGTTAGATTTCAATATCTGAATTTTAACAAGACACAAACAATCAGACCACAGTAGCTGTAAAGTCTAGATGATTCTGAGATAAGGCCTAAAGGAGATATACATATATTTCTCAATGAATGTTCAATCCTGTTACCTCTTATTACATATTTTTCAATTAATAAACAAGGTGCTAGTGAGAAAAGCTATCTTGCCTTCCTTCCATAAGCTAGGTTACTCTTGAAGTCAAAGGAGTGAAAGTTTGTGTAGAATTTCAGCAACCACCTACAGGTACATCTCGTAACATCTCTTTTCACTATTAAACACTTGAGCTTGTATTAGAACCATATATCTAGAATGGAAAAGAAGAATTAATAATGGTGAAGAATTCTACTTATAAGCTCTGTACGGAAAAATATAACTCACCACGAAACGTTCACCTACATCTAGCGCTGTTTTCACCATAATGTCTGTGTACTTCAGTTGTGCCATTTAGCACCTGCAACTGTATCCGTGTGTTTATAATCTTTTCTCCTAAAGCAAATTCTTTCAGGGCAGAAGTTTGTCTTACTCCTTGTTATGGACTGAATTATGTCCTCCAAAGATTCATATATTGAAGCCCCAATACCCAATATGACTGTTTGGAAACAGGGCCTCTAAAGAAGTAATTAAAGTTAAATGAGTTAATAAGAGTGGGACCCTAATCCAATAGGAATGGTGTCCTCATAAGAAGAGACACTTGGAGTGTGCGTGCCCACAGGAGAAAGATCATGTGAGGATACATTAAGAAGGCAGCTGTCTGTAGGCAAGGAGAGAGGACTGAGGAGAAACCAAACCCAATAGCATCACAATCTTATACTTCTAGCCTCCAGAACTATGAGAAATAATTTCTGTTGCTGAAACCACCCAGGCTGTGGTGCTTTGTTATGACAGCCCTTGCAGACTAATACAATCCTCTATGGTGAGTATGGTAGACTGACACTCAGAATCCCCTTCCAACCTCCTTCCAGTGCATGGTTCTGTCCTGCCGGAGAGGTTTCAATGTTCCCTTTCAGATATCTGCTCCCCCACGTTTACTGCATGGCTATTCACAACAGCCGGGAAATGGAATCAACCTAATTGTCAATAGATGAATGAATAAAAAAATTTGGTATATACACGCAAGGGAATATTCTTCAGCTATAAAAAGGAATGAAATCCTGTCACTTGTGGCAACATGGAAGTACCTGGAGGACATAATGTTAAGGGAAATAAGCCAGGCACAGAAAGACAAATACCACATAATTTCATGCATATGTAGAATTTAAAACAAGTTGATCTCACAGAATTGGAGAGTAGAATGGTGGTTATCAGAGGCCAAGGAGGTGCGGGGATCAAGAGGATGGTAAAAGGTTAGTCAACAGGTACAAAGTTACAGTTACATAGGAGGAAAGAGTTCTGGATTCCTACTGCATAGTAAGGTGAATATAGCAAATAACAATGCATTGTATATTTCCTTTTTTAAAAATTATTTCCATAGGTTTTTGGGGAACAGGTGGTATTTGGTTACATAAGTAAGTTCTTTCATGGTGATTTGTGAGATTTGGGGGCACTCATCTCCCAAGCAGTATACACTGAACCCAATTTGTAGTCTTTTATCCCTTACCCTCTTTCACACCCTTTCTCCCTGAGTCACCAAAGTCCACTGTGTCATTCTTATGTCTTTGCATCCTCACAGCTTAGCTCCCCACTTATGAGTTAGAACATACGATGCTTGGTTTTCCATTCCTGAGTTACTTCAATTAGTAGTCTCCAATCCCAGCCAGGTTGCTGCAAATATAATGTACATACATACATATATATATATATATATTTGTGTGTGTGTGTGTGTAATATATATGTGTATATATATACAAATATAGTGCATATATACAAATATATACAAATATAGTGTATATATATACACATATATATTACACACACACACACACACGCACATATGTATATATACACACACACTACAGTTTCTTTATCCACTTGTTGATTGATGGGCATTTGCATTGTATATTTCAAAACAGCTAAAACAGAGGATCTTGAAAGTTATCACCACAAACTTTGAGGTGATGAACATGCTAGCTCCCTGGATTGTATCATTATGCAATGCATACATGTATCGAAACATCACACTGTACCCCATAAACATGTATAATTATTATACGTAAATAATAAATATTAAAAGTTTATAAAATTTAAAAAATTACCTTCCGGTCTCCAAACGTAAAGTAATTCTCCCAATTAGATGACGTCACCTAAGATTTGGAAGGTGGAAGCGAGGCAGGGGCCATCTTCAGCTGCTGCAGGTGTTGCTGGAACAAGCACAGTTGTGGAGGTGCTGGGTTTTCTGCAGCAGCATGGCAGTATCCAGTTCCTAGTTCAGAGGGTATTGAGCGAGTTGCGGTGGTTGAGGTAGCCTCTTGATCAGTAGGTGGCAGCTGAGGCAGCATATCCTCAAACTCAACAGTTCCTGACTGCTGTCTTCTGATTCCTGCTCCCCTGATCATGGTGGAGATAGCAGCTGCCTTGGTGGGCCACCTTGGCAGTGTGATTCTGAGAGTTATTTTTGGAAAGCAAGTCTAGAACTAGCTCCCAAGATCTTCCAACTATCTTGTGTTTAGTGGTCTGGATCAAATTTCTTTCTGTTTAGGAAAGCTAGGGTGGTGTTTGTTTTTTGTAACTGAGCCCTAACTGATACATTCTTCTTTGTGTTCTTGGCATTAAACACAATGCCTGGAATATTTAAAAGATGAACAAGTACTTATTGTTGCTGTTTAAACCAGAAGTTCTCAATCTTTGATGTACATCAGTATCACCTAGATAATGACACTGTATCCACTTAGAAATCTAATGGAGTCCAAAGTCTCAAGCTCATTGAAATAGCCTAGGCCCCTAGTCTTCATATTTTTATCAAGTTCTCTAGATGATTGTAATACTCGCCAAAGTTTGAGAAGCATTGGTTTAAACATTCACCCAGGCCTACCAAAAACCAGGCGTGCTTCTAAGCACTTGACACACAGTGTTTCATTTAATTCTGATAATAACCTTATAAGGCAGGAATTATTATTATCCACATCTTATATATATGAGAAAGCTGAGGTGTAAAGAGCCCTAGAAAAATACCCAAGATCATACAACTGGTAACATCTTGAGTATCTGTCTTAGTCTGTTTTGCATTGCTCTAAAAGAATAGCTGAGGCTGGGTAATTAAAAAAAAAAAAGTTAGGCAGGGTGCAGTGTCTCACACCTGTAATTCCACATTTTGGGAGGCCGAGGCAGGTGGATCACCTGAAGTCAGGAGTTCACGATCAACTTGGCCAACATGGTGAAACCCTGTCTCTACAAAAATACCAAAATCGGGCCAGCATGATGGCGGGTGCCGGTAATCCCAGCTACTCAGGAGGCTGAGACAGGAGAATCCCTTGAACCTGGGAGGCAGTAAGCCAAGATCGTGCCATTGCACTCCAGCCTGGGTGACAGAGTCAGACTCCATCTTAAAAAATAAGAAAAAAAAAGTGTTATTTGACTCACAATTCTGATGGCTAGAAAGTCCAAGATTGGGCATTTGCATTTGGTGAAGACCTGAAGGGGAGCAGGTATGTGCAGAGATCACATGGTAACAGAGGAAGCAACAACTAGCTTTCATGAGAGCCAATAAAGACAGAACTCCTCACCCCCGAGGGTGGGTATTAATCTCTTCATGAGGCATCTGCCCCAAGACCCAGACATCTCCCCCACTGGGCTCCAGCTCCAACACTGGGGGATCAAATTTCAACATGAGTTTTGGAGGGGACAAGCATCTAGACCATGGCAGTATCTAACCTGTGTCTACCTGACCATAAGCTCCAAGCTCATGATCACTACTCTCTTCCACTCGAATAATCTCCACTCTTTGCAGAGCCTCAAAATGAATCCCATTTACATTTAAATCAGATTCCTTCAAATAATTTTTTTAAACATAACAATATCCCAATCTCTCTGACAAGGTCATTTAGTTACTAAAGAAAAAAGTTGGACTCACAACTATCCTTCCAAGGAAACAATAGTCTCTTTGGTAAATGCAAAGGTACCTCAAAGTCTGATAAGACTTATTTAAATCAAGAAATAGCTTGAAGAAATAATTGCTCTCTGATACAAAACTAACAATTCTCTGAATTTTATTATTATCTTTGAAGTGAGAAATAGCAAAACTGACCCTTAGGTCTATCCATTTATTAGATAAAATATTATATTTTTTCAAAAAGAATAGTATTATCAAGCTGCAAAGTTTCATATTCTTTTTTTCTTATTAATCATGTTTCTGACATTTTTAAGATTGCATCTCTAAGATTTAATAAAATCTTATTATTTTTCTAATATCTAGAAATTAATAATGTAGAAGAAGATATTAGAAGTCCAGAGGAAGATTTTACAGAGATGTGCAGAATGCACAATGAATAAAAGGAAATATTCTCCTCTTTTATACTTTATAAGCTTTTCAGTCCATAGAAGTTATCAAATTTAAATATTGTCATTGTTAGAAAGGAGTAGTCCTGAAAACTTCTGGAATTGTCAATGTGGTCACCATGTTGGGCTTGTTGGAGAAAAGGGGAAACCTGAACATTTCTGAGGCAAAAATGACTCTGATTTGTCCCAGAGAAGAAATGTGAGCAAGTTTCATTCAAATCCCAGCTGTTATTCTGGACTTTATTGTGACTTTGGCAAGTTATCTACCTTTCAAGTGTTTGTTTTCTAGTCTGTAAAAATCAGAGAGAATAACCACTACCTTGTGAGGTGTTACAAGAGTTAAATGAGATACATTAGGTTCTTTCTTTGGATCTGTGCAGGGAGCAACAAAAAAAAAATAGGGAAAGAAAGAGACAGTGACAAGTCACACACTAAGATAGTGGAAAATCACAGGACAAACTGTCAGAAAATTTGGCTTTGAACTTGCAACTCTGCCTCCATCTTGTGTGACTTGAAGCAATTCTTTTAATTTTCTATTCAAAAGGACACATTTCACTCTTGTCAAAAGAAAGTGAAATTTTTGACTTCCCAAGTTTGTCCTAATTTTGATGGTTCTTGTTTCAGGAACATAAAAATAATTCTTAAAATTTATAAAAAATGTTACATCTTTACTCACCCTGAATACCAAAAAAATGTACTTTTTAAGCCTCCACCTTTCCTGTCCTTTTTCTTTATTTGTATTGTCAAGTGAAGTTGTTCCAGCGAATGATTCAGTTGAGTTGGAAACATTTATTTATCTGATATAATGTGTCAGTGGTGATCTTCTAAAGTGTTTCTAGTATGCTTTGACAGTAAGTAATGTCATTTAAAAATGCTCTGGCAATAATACTAGCGGTAAATCACAGCTGCCCCTCCCCTTCCCCCCAGGGGCTGCAGTGTGATTTTGCCACCTTTCTTTTTCCTTAACAAAAGTGCTATTTGACATATATTTTATGTGTAGTTCCATGAACTCAACTTCATTTTGTTTGGGGAATCTGGAAAGAATCTCATGCCTTGTTTGAGGATCTATACAACAAACCACTGGATTGGAATTCCTGCAGGGAGCACCCTGGAAGGAAAGGAAGAAGTCAGTCTCTAAGAGTGGAGTCCAATTCAGCAGAGAAGTCACAGACAGAACAACACAGCAGGGCAGTGAGCCATAGAGCTCCATCAAACCGAAAATCAAAATGGAATTACAGAGAGAGTCCAGATGTCAGGGAGATGAAGGGAGGGGGCCAAAGTAAAATGAGACTCTGGGATGAAGGTATGACCAGGACAAGGGCCAGGTATGACCAGGTAAAGGGCTATGTCATGAATCTGCTGTATCTGTTAGGATGGTTAATATTTTGTGTCCACTTGGCCAGGCTATGGTGCCCGGCTGTTTGGTCAAACAGTAATCTAGGTGTTGCTATAAAGGTATTTTTGTAGATGTGAGAAACATTTACAGTCAGTTGACTTTAAGTAGAACAAATGACCCTCCATAATGTGGGTGGGCCTCATCTAATCCATTGAGGGCCTTAATAGCAAAAACTGAGGTTTTCTAGAGAAGAAGGAATTCTTCCTCAAAGCTAGAAAATAGAAATTCTGTCTGACTTTTCAGCCTGCTGGTCTGTCCTATGGATTTCAGATTCATGCTTAAAGCTGCAAGACCCAGCCAAATAGTCCCCTCCTGGAGAAAATTGGAAATGGGTTTTCTTTTCCTTCAACCAGCACAACTTCTGTACTTGTTATCTTCCAGGCAACATATTAGGTACTAGACAGGTTGGGTTCCCCCTGAAGCAGATGCTAAAATAAGAATTTCAGTACAAAGAGTATATTAGGTGTAATTCTAGGAAACACTGGTAAGGGAGTGGGGAAGTGAGACAGGGAAGGTAAGGAAGATGCAACAGGGCAAGTTAGCAAGAGGGGTATGGCTGGGGCCACTGAATTCAGTGTCACTAGGACTTGCGAGAGCATGTTGTCCATGGGAGCCTACAGCTGTGTGCCTGGAGTGTGCTGAAAACCAAGGCTAAAAATGGTGCATTAATTTCTGGATGTTGCATTATTAAAACATTGTTATATTATAAACGCAGACATATTTTGGATTACATACATAGTCTCATAAATTTTTTAGATAAAGCATGAGAACTCAAGGACATTTTGAGCTAAGAACCACTGTCTTTGTCTGCTCTTTGTCTTTTTTCTTCTATCTTCTCCTTTGTATTAAACACTTAATTGAGAGTCCTGTTTAAAAGGATTCTCCTTGCTAAGAAATCCACTTTGTTCCAGGGTCCATGGTGTTGTTCTGTCCACTACATGGAGTTTGCTTCAGGCTTCAGTCTTGGTAACAGGCTCTTGGTCCCTGCCCCAGACCCCTTTCTTATTCACAGCATCTACAGTGGGCCTGCCAGTTATGCACTAGGGCTCCTTGCTGTGCTACACATTGGCTCTGCTCCCAGATTACTGGGCCTCTGACATTTCCAGGCCTATAACTTGATCCTAATTCCCCATCTGTGCCCATATAGACAACTTGCTAACTTCCCTAATGAATAGAGACAGACCCAACTGCAATCTTCAGTTTGATCTCAAGGACCAATATTGCAGCCATCCTATTCTCATTACATATGCTTATCTTGTACATATTGATAGGCCCTCAAGAAAACTAGAAGAACAAAAAAGATCAAAAAAGATGGCAGAAGGCATGTAAGTTCCCGGGAGGCAATGGAGGAAAGCCCAAAGTAAGAAGAACCGTATAAAAGGAAACATTCTGCAGTAGAAATATGTATGTATATATACATGAGAGAGAGAGAGAGAACATGTGCAATTATGTATGTGTTAGGTGTAGTTTGAGGAGGTAGGAGAACAGAGTTGTGATCAAAGAATTGAGGAGAAAATAGGCCATGTGACTCCTGCTGTCTGTTAGCCGAAACCCAGAGGAAGTGCCTGGAGAAACTGGAACATCACTTTTTATCAGTAAACCTCTTTTGCCCCAAGTTGTACAGATTGTATTAGAGAATAGACTATGCCCAACGTTCACTTCTTTTGTACAACTCCACAGAGGGAATCAACTCAAATTCCAGCAGAGTGGCTTACAGATATAGGGAGGCCTTAGTTGAAAGCAATTTATGAGCAAGCTGCTTTCTTCACAAGTCAACAATTTTTCTCCTTTTTACAATGACATTTGCAAATGTTCTACTCCTGTCATATAATCTGCTACTCATAGGCCTTATTTGCAGTGGGTTAACCTTATTTGTTTTTAGTTTCTTTTAAATTTATTTTACTTTTGGTGCATACTATATATCAGGCATTTCTCCCCATGTTATCCCCTCCCCACCCCCCATTGTCTCTCCCCTACCCCTGCCAACTGTCCCCTGTGTGTGATGCTCCTCTCCCTGAGTCCACGTGTTCTCATTGTTCAACACCCACCTATGAGTGAGAACATATGGTGCTTGGCTTTCTGTTCTTGGGTCAGTTTGCTGAGAATGATGGTTTCTAGATTCATCCAAGTCCCTACAAAGGACACGAACTCATCGTTTTTATGGCTGCGTAGTATTCCATGGTGTATATATACTACATTTTCTTTGTCCAGTCTATCATTGATGGGCATTTGGGTTGGTTCCAGGTCTTTGCTATTGTACACAGGGCTGCAATGAACATACGTGTGCATGTGTCTTTATAGCAGAGTGATTTATAGTTCTTTGGGTATATACCCAATAGTGGGATTGCTGGGTCAAATGGAATTTCTATTTCTAGATCCTTGAGAAATCGCTACCCTGTCTTCCACAATTGTTGAACTAATTTACACTCCCACCAACTGTGTAAGAGTGTTCCTATTTCTCCACATCCTCTCCAGCATCTGTTGTCTCCAGATTTTTTAATGATCACCATTCTAACTGGCGTGAGATGATATCTCAGTGTGGTTTTGATTTGCATTTCTCTAATGACCAGTGATGATGAGCATTTTTTCATGTTTGTTGGCCTCATATATGTCTTCTTTTGAAAAGTGTCTGTTCATATCCTTCACCCACTTTTGAATGGGGTTGTTTGCTTTTTCTTGTATATCTGTTTTAGTTCTTTGTAGATTCTGGATATTAGGCCTTTGTCAGATGGGTAGACTGCAAAAATTTTTTCCCATTCTATTGGTTGCTCATTCACTCTAACGATGGTTTCTTTTGCTGTACAGAAGCTCTGGAGTTTAGTTAGATCTCATTTGTCTATCCTGGCTTTTATTGCCATTGCTTTTGGTGTTTTAGTCATGAAGTCCTTGTCTATGCCTATGTCCTGGATGGTTTTGCCTACGTTTTCTTCTAGTGTTTTTATGGTGTTAGGTTTTATGTTTAAATATTTGATCCATCTGGAGTTAATTTTAGTGTAAGGTGACAGGTAGGGGTCCAGTTTCTGCTTTCTGCACATTGCTAGACAGTTTTCCCAACACCATTTATTAAACATGGAGTCCTTTCCCCATTCCTTGTTTTTGCTGGGTTTGTCAAAGATCAGATGGTTGTAGATGTGTGGTGTTTTTTCTGGGGTCTCTGTTCTGTTCCATTGGTCTATGTCTCTGTTTTGGTACCAGTACCATGCTGTTTTGATTACTGTAGCCTTGTAGTATAGTTTGAAGTCTGGCAGTGTGATGCCTCCAGCTTTGTTCTTTTTGCTTAGGATTGTCTTGGCTATGCGGGGTCTTTTGTGATTCCATATGAAGTTTAAAGTGGTTTTTTCCAGTTCTGTGAAGAAGGTCATTGGTAGCTTGATGAGGATAGCATTGAATCTATAGATTACTTTAGGCAGTATGGCCATTTTCACAATATTGATTCTTCCTAACCATGAGCATAGAATGTTTCTCCATCTTTTGTGTCCTCTCTTATTTCATTGAGCAGTAGTTTGTAGTTCTCCTTGAAGAGGCCCTTTACATCCTTTGTTAGTTGTATTTCTATGTATTTTTTTCTCTTTGTATCAGTTGTGACTGGGAGTTTGCTCTTGATTTGGCTCTCTGTTTGTCTGTTATTGGTATATAGGATTACTTGTGATTTTTGCACATTGATTTTGTATCCTGAGACTTTGCTGAAGTTGCTTATCAGTTTGAGCAGATTTTGGGCTGAGACAATGGAGTCTTCTAGATATACAATCATGTCAACTGCAAATAGAGACAGTTTGACTCCCTGCTTTCCTAATCAAATATCCTTTATTTCTTTTTCTTGCCTGATTGCTCTGGCTAGGACTTCCAATACTACGTTGAATAGGAGTGGTGAGAGAGGGCATCCTTGTCTAGTGCCTGATTTCAAAGGGAATTCTTCCAGCTTTTGCCCGTTCAGTATTATATTGGCTGTAGGTTTGTCATATATAGCTTTTATCATTTTATGATACGTTCCATCAATACCTAGTTTATTGAGAGTTTTTAGCATGAAGGGCTGTTGAATTTTATTGAAGGCCTTCTCTGCATGTATTGAGATAATCATGTGGTTTTTGTCTTTGGTTCCGTTTATGTGATGGATTACATTTATGGATTTGCATATGTTGAACCAGACTTGCATCCCTGGGATGAAGCCTACTTGCTGGTGATGGATAAGCTTCTTGATGTGCTGTTGCAATCTGTTTGCCAGCATTTTATTGAAGATTTTTGCGTTGATGTTCATCATGGATATTGGCCTGAAGTTTTCTTTTTAGTTGAGTCTCTGCCTGGTTTTGGTATCAGGAGGATGTTGGTCTCATAAAATGAGTTAGGGAGGATTCCTTCCTTTTCTATTGTTTGATACAGTTTCAGAAGGAATGGAACCAGCTACTCTTTGTACGTCTGGTAGAATTCGGCTGTGAACCCGTCTGGACCTGGACTTTTTTTGGTTGGTAGGCTGTTGATTGCTGCCTCTACTTCAGCCCTTGTTATTGGTCTATTCAGGGTTTCAGCTTCCTCCTGGTTTAGTTTTGGTAGAGTACAAGTGTCTAGGAATTTGTCCATTTCTTCCTGGTTTACTGGTTTATGTGAGTAGAGCTGTTTCTAGTAATCTCTGATGGTAGTTTGTATTTCTGTGGGATCAGTGGTGATATCCCCCATTATCATTTTTTATTGCATCTATTTGATTCTTCTCCCTTTTCTTTTTTATTAATCTGGCTAGCGATCTGTCTATTTTGTTCATCTTTTCAAAAAACCAGCTCCTGGATTTATTGATTTTTTGAAGGGTTTTTTGTGTCTCTATCTCCTTCAGTTCTGCTCTGATCTTAGTTGTCTCTTGTCTTCTGCTAGCTTTTGAGTTTTTTTGATCTTGCTCCTCTAGTTCTTTCAATTTTGTTGATAGGGTGTCGATTTTAGATCTTTCCTCTCTTCTTTAGTGGGCATTTATTGCTATAAATTTCCCTCTCAATACTGTTTTAAAGGTGTCCCAGAGATTCTGGTAAGTTGTGTCTTCATTCTGGTTGGTTTCAAAGAACATCTTTATTTCTCCCTTTATTTCATTGTTTATCCAGTCAACATTCAGAAGCAAGTTGTTTAGTTTCCAAGTGGTTGTGCGGGTTTGAGTGTGTGTTTTAGTTTAAAATGTCACCATGATACTAAACAAACGCCACCTAGGTAAGTACTATAATTTAGATACTTGGTCTAACTACACGCAAACGTCTCTGTGTGAATGGCAAGTAATCTGGATATTGTCTAACCCTTAAGTAGTTTATTTGTGGTCCAAATATCATTCACAAGGTTCACATCCCAGCACCACTCGCACGTGGAAGTCATTTTGGACAACATGGCAAAAGCAACCAGACATTCTTCTACTCCATCTCTCTCCTAGGATTGAGGATAAACACCAGATCAACTCTTGCCAGACTCTCTTGTAGCTAGGGGTGATCATGTGACAAAGCGTCAGGCAGTAAGATGCACGGGGAAGGCTTCTTGGAAAAATATTCTTAAACAGAAATGTATACACAATCACTGAGAACTTTAAAAATTTTTCCCTCTTCTTTCCTGCCTTTCTTTCTTTCTTTTTTTTTAATTTTACTGTAAGTTCCAGGATACCTGTGCAGAATGTGCAGGTTTGTTTCATAGGTATACATGTGCCGTGGTGGTCTGCTGCACCTATCAACTCATTATCTAGGTTTTAAGCCCCCGCATGCATTAGGTATTCGTCCTAATGCTCTCCCTCCCCTTTCCCCCTACCCCCCGACAGGCCCCGGTGTGTGTTGTTCCCCTCCCTGTGTCCCTGTGTTCTCATTGTTCAACTCCCACTTATGAGTAGAACATGCAGTGTTTGGTTTTCTGTTCCTGTGTTAGTTTGCTGAGAATGATGGTTTCCAGCTTCATCTTCTTTCCTGCCTTTCAAGACGGTGGTAGGACAAGATATTTGGAACTGCAGCAGCCATCTCTAAGACTGTGGCAATAAGCCACGGAGGGGAAAGCCAATACGCTAGGGTGGTAGAATGGAAAAGATGGAAAGAGCTTAGAAACTTGACATTTTTGAGACACTGAACCAACCTTGGGACTTTCCTCCGGACTTGTTGGTAATAATAAAGATCTTATTATTTAAACCACAGTTAGGTTTTCTCCTGTAAGTTTTATGTTTTGCATAGAGTCCACATAGTCCCTAAGGTTACTCATGAGGCCAGTAGCCCAGTCTTCCCCATTCACATACAATTGTCTGGGACCACAGGCATGAAAAATGGGGAAGTGGAGGAGGATAGCACAGGCTGATATGCAGCCTGGACTCAGAAACGAGGTATGACTGCCATTGTAAAGAGAGGTGGCAAGCAGAAGCAGAAGGGGCTTTTTTTTCCCTATGAAGGTCTTTGTGAATCTTGGAGTTTAAGCACCTTCGGTGCCAGCACATGGGGCAGTGACAGGTAATTGACATCAATACAAGCTCATTTGTTCCCAAAGACAGTGAGGCCTGTGGCATGTGTGATACACACAACACACATCATGATTTTTATTTATTCTAAGTGAATTCCTGACAATGTACAGTTGAATTTATTCTGCAGACATCACATGCTACAAGCAGTCTCTTTGTAAAAGAACAGTGGAAAGTATTTTTCACTGTAGATGGTACAGTTTATACAAGCCACCCTCATGTGAATAAAGTAAGGATATGTTTCAGCATACCCTTGAAGGGTGCCTCAGTGTTGAGTTAGGCTGGCAGGTTGTTTTTGATGCATTTCCCAACCTTGCCATGTGATGCCACTAGTCAGTGGTTTTCAAGTGTATCCTCTGCCCCTCCCCCAGTGAAATCTGACACAGCATTATATGTAAAATAGATCAAACCAAGCAGGTCTGAGAAAGGCAGGGTTGGGCCCAGAGCCCTACACACATTGGCCCAGAAGCATCTCTGTCCTAAATTTGAGAGAATTTTGAGGAGACTTCCCTCTGCATCTCTCTTACTTTTGTCTCTGTTTATATAGTTTTAACCGCTCAGATAAAATTGCAGCCCCTCTTGCTATCCATCTGTTAGTCACTCTGAAATGTCAGAAATGGAGGGTTTTCCCATTCTCTACCCACCTTGGGTACAGTAAGAATTTTCTTTTTTTTAAATAATTCTTTTTAAAAAATTATTTATTATACGTTAAGTTCTGGGATACATGTGCGGAACATGCAGGTTTGTTACATGCCATGGTGGTTTGCTGCACCCATCAACCCATCATCTAGGTTTTAAGCCCCGTGTGCATTAAGTATTTGTCTTAATGCTATCCCTCTCCTTGCCCCTACACACCCCGACAGACCCTGGTGTGTGACGCTCCCCTCCCTGTATCCATGTGTTCTCATTGTTCAACTCCCACTTATGAGTGAGAACATGTGGTGTTTGGTTTTCTGTTCTTGTGTTAGTTTGCTGAGAATGATGGTTTCCAGCTTTATCCATGTCCCTGCAAAGGACATGAACTCATTCTTTTTTTATGACTGCATAGTATTCCGTGGTGTATATGTGCCATCAAATTTTCAAGGCCAACTTACACCTTGTGGGATGGAGATGGTAATCTGTACCTTCAGTTCTTATGAGACAATAACTTTGAAGTCATAAAATTTCCAGACACACAGGTGGGAGACTGAAGTAGTCTATTTACCATTATGGCTCTTCATATAGCAGCCACATCGTTCCTTTGGGACTGAAATTCCTTGAAAGAAAGGACCATTTCCTACTCATCTTTGTATTCCTTGCCATTTCTTGCCTAGAGCAGGTGTTCGGAAAAGTTTTGCTAAATTGAATTGGAAATAGAGAGCAGAGGGCATTGTATAATTAAATTACACTCCAGCACATCTGCTTCTATATATGTAAAAAACAATTTAAAAAATATTAGGATTAAGGATTTTTTTTTTGTTTTTGCTTGGACATGCTTTCAGAATCAAATCCAAACTTTGTAATTGTTGCTTTAAGCTTATAATTGTTCTCCTCTTTAACAAAATTATTTTAAGTCTCCATCTGTGCAAGGAATTGTTCTGGGCACTTTCCCATATGTTGCTATGTTTATTTAGTTAATTTCCATTCCCTTATCAATAGTACTGGGCATTTTTATTTATTATCACTATTTCAATATTTAATTTATTAATGTTTATGAATATTCTAATACTTGGTATATTTGTTCCTCATACTATTCCCTTAGTTGGATATTTTACATTCTTGATACGGAGAAGAAAATGAAACTCTGATGGGGAAAAAGACTCATACATTTCTCAGATCTAGGAAGAAGCCAGAATATTTTCTGACTCCAAGCATTATGCCTTTTCTTCTGCTCTACGGCTTTATCTCTCCCTTCAATGCTCTACTACTGTTTTCAGCTGAAGCATCTTTATCTCTTTGGCAACTCATTACTCCATCTCTTTCAATCTCAAAGGAACTGTTATGGTAGCGCTCTCTCTCCTTTGTCTGTCTGTCTCTCTCCCTTTGCTCAAAGTAAGGTTTGTGGCGGGGATTCATGGATGGGTGGAGTGTTGAGATGGAAGGGTTGACGATATCTACTTATCTGCAGCTTTGAGAAATTCTGAGTTGTCAGAGAATGTTTTGTAGAGAAACTGCATTTTATAGTCTGTCATTAATTGCCTTTAAGTGCTTTGTTTCTTTCCTGCCTGCCTCTTTCTGAACTTGGTTTGATAAACAAAGTTTACCAAGGGAGTTATTTAGAATTTGTACTTATCATCCCAGTATTCTGGATGGTGGTGTTATAAATGTCAGAGTGTTGTGCATAGAGGCCGGGGCCGGGCCCTTTGAATTCGTATTATTTCCTGCTTTAGTCCTTTGCTATTCAGAATGTAGCCTTTGGACCATCGGCAGGCATCACAATCTCTTGGGACTTGTCAGAAATGCAGTTTACCAGTTCTTACCAGAGACCTATTGAATTAGAACCTGCATTTGATTGAATGAGATCTCTTTTGTTTCTAGTTAATCTAGAGTATCTTTTGCAGCAATCTTGGTCTATTTTATTGAAATCCTACTTTTGCTTTGCTTAAAATATGCCTACACCTGTAATCCCAGCACTTTAGGAGGCTGAGGTGTGCGGATCACTTGAGGTCAGTGGTGGTTCGAGACCAGCCTGGCCAACATGGCGAAATCCCGTCTCTACTAAAAATACAAGAATAATTAGCCGGGCCTGGTGGCCCACGCCTGTAGTCCCAGCTACTCGGAAGGTTGAAGCCGGATAATCGCTTGAACCTGGGAGGCAGAGGTTGCAGTGAGCCGAGATCAGGCCACTGCACTCCAGCCTGGGCAACAGAGCAGGACTCTGTCTCAAACAAACAAACAAAATATGCTTATATACATTTGAACTTAATTTTGATTACTTTTGCGAGGTTATTCTAATGTGTGTATTATTCACTAGGCCTTTTTGGGGGGTAGTGGAGGTGCTGTTGGCCTTTGGGGATGTCTTTCAATAATTTAAATCAGTTACTTTTATTTCTGCTAAAAATCTTTTTTGTATTTCCTTGAAGGCAAGAACCATATTTTATTAAACCTTTGTGCCGACACGGTCCCTTTTATGTAAATGTTCAATAAGTTGAAAGCTGAATGAATTATGAATAAATGCTTGAACGAATGAATACGTGGAAGAGGATGAATCTAGACGGTAAATTCTTTGAAGACTGGAACAATGTCTTATTCATCCTTAAATTGCTCACGCTTTGCAGAAAACCTATCAATAATGTCTCTTGGTTAACTTGTAGCTGTTAGATGAGACGAGATTGTCTACTTATTCCTGGTATAAGACTCTAGAGAAACGAGAGAAAATTAAGTAAAATGGTGTGCTATGGTACAGTGCTAGGCACCTTCACGATTTTTCCTTAAGATAATCATCACAACACCCTGCAAATTGGGTGTTACTTTACAGAGGCGGAAACTGTAGCACGTTCACGCAGCTAGTGACAGAGCCTAATAATTCTTGGGTGTAATTCGCATATCATTGCGTGCCACAGTTCTGTTTCTACAGAAATTGAGAGGGGGAAGAGAATGATCCTTTATATAGTAAAACGCACAATTCTCCGTGTCCCCCTTGTGTATCAGAGGCGCTGTGGCTCTGAAGGAATGAGCTTCTGTTCTCGCCTTTCAACCACAGACAAGGCAGGAACAATGGTATGAAAAGCGTTCTCCCCGCCCCGGTCTTTTTCTGCTGGCGGAACGCAGACGCTGGGGCCTTCAGGCGCTGAGGGGACCCGAGAGGGACGGACACACAGCTCGGCAGTTGCCTGGTAACGCCCGCTGGAGGAGTCTCAGGGTAATAAGGTCCCGGAGAAGTGTCACTGGCCCTGAGCGGGACCCGGTAGCCCTTCGCTCCTCGCCGGCGGCCTGTCCCCGCGGCTTGGCGGGCAAGGGCAGGGGAAATGTTGCAGGAGGAGTCGGACCTCTCGCTCATTATTGCCCAGATAGTCCAAAAGCTCAAGGGCTCCAATTTGTACTCTCAGCTGGAACGGCAGGCCTGGGTAAGTGAGGCCGAGTGGGAAGGGATGGAGACGGGCGGGGCCGCGGCGACGTCTCTTCTTCACCCTCCTTATCCAAGCCAGAGCTCGCCAGTGACCTTCCAGCTCCGCTCTGGTGCTCAAAAAACAAACAAACAAAAAACAAACAAACAAAAAACAAAACTAAACAAACAAAAAAACCCCACTTCCCTGTCCAGTGCAAGCTCTGCTGCCTCAGCCCCAGGCGTGGGTAACAGATTTTTAAAGAAGGGTGGGGCGCATCACACCATTTTTCAGACCAGAAAACGCTTAGTTTACTGACTCATTTATCTGTTCTTGTAGTGATTTACAGGGTCTAATTTTTTTAAGCTGCTGGACTCACTGAAGGTGGCTTGGACCACGCCTTCCCTCACTTTTTCCGTCCTGTGGGTGGACTTGGGCCCCCAGGTACCTTTCTGCTTTCTGGTCAGTGTATCACTTTCTTGCACTTTACCCTCCCTGCAGTGATTCCTGGTCTATCCGTCCACCACCTGGCATTTGTTGGGTATTTTATAACATGCTAGGCACTGAGGATGCACAGATTGATCGAGATCTTGCCTTTTTGTGACTGTCATATAAATGAAATCATACAGTATGTACATTTTGTGCCTGCTTTCTCACATTTAACATTGCTTTTGAGATTCATCCATTTCATTGGTATTTCAGTAGTTCTGTTCCTTTTTTATTGCTGAGTAATATTTCAGTGTTTGAATGTACTACGGTTTGTTTATCCATCATTGTGTGAAGGGCATTTGGGTTGCTTTCTAGTTTTAGAGATTGTAAGTAAAGCTTATATATATATTCTGATATAGGATTTTGCTTGAATATTTGTTTTCTTTTTTTCTTGGATAAATACCTAGGGTTGGAATTGCTGAGTTGTTTGGTAAGTGTAATGTTGAATTCTATGAGAAACTGTCACACTTTTCCAAAGTGGCTGTATCATTTTCCATTCTCACAAACAATTCTGAGAATTCCAGTAGTTTTTGCGTCCTTGATGACACTTGATGTTGCCAGTCTTTTATTTATTTTTATTAATTAATTATACTTCTGGAGTAGAAGTGTAATAGTATCTTATTGTAGCTTTTATTGAGTTTCCCTAATGACTAATGATATTTTCTCATGTGCTTATGTCTTCTTTGGTGAAGTAGTCTGTTCAGATCTCTGCCCATTAAAAAAAAATTGTGTTGTTTGTCTTATTGTTGAGTTGTAAGGATTCTTTCTATATAAGTCTTTATCAGATATGTGTCTTGTAAATATTTTCTCCCAGTCTACGGATTATCTTTTTTTTTTTTGAGCCGCAGTCTCCTTCTGTCACTGAGGCCGGAGTGCAGTGGTGCGATCTCTGCTCACTGCAACCTCTGCCTCCTCGGTTCAAGTGATCCTCCCATCTCAGCCTCCTGAGTAGCTAGGATTACAGGCGTCCACCACCATGCCCAGCTAATTTTTTGTATTTTCAGCAGAGCTGGGGTTTCACCATGTTGGCCAGGCTGGTCTCGAACTCCTGACCTCAGGTGATATGCCTGCCTAGGCCTCCCAGAGTGCTGGGATTACAGACATGAGCCACTGTGCCTGGCCCAGTCTGTGGATTATCTTTTCATGTTCTTAACTGGGTCTTTGAAAGAGAAAAATGCTGAATTTTGATGATATAACTTTTTATCAGTTGTTTTATGATTTGTGCTTTTTGTGCCCTACCTAAAAATCTTTGCCTAACTCAAGGTCCTAAAGTTTCTAGTAGGTGTGTTTGTTCTAGATGTTTTATAGTTTTAGCTTCTAGATTTAGGTCTGTGATCCATTTTGAGTTAATTATTGTATATGGTTCAAGGTAAGCCTTTTTTTTTTTTTTTTTTTTTTTTTGCATATGGATATCCAGTATTTCCCAATCACACACACACACACACACACACACACACACACACACACACAATTTCTGGCTCTCTATTTGTTCCATCGATCTATTTGTTTATCATACAATACCACACTGTCTTGCTTTTTGTAACTTTATGTTCCTTTTTTTCCCAAAATTATTTTGGCTATTCTAGGTCCTTTGCTTTGCTATATAAATTTTAGAGTCCACTCATAAAAAAATTGTTGAAAATTGGACTGGGATTATGTTGAACTGTAGATCAATTTGGGAAGAATTGACATTTTGACAATATTAAATTTTTCTGGCCCATGGGCATAGTTTTTGTTTTCATTTATTTATATTGTTTTTATTTTCTCTTGTCAGTGTTTTGTAGTTCCCCGCACACAAATCTTGCACGCTCTTTGTTAAGATTTCCTCTTAAGTATTTGATGGTTTTTGATGCTATTATAAAGGGTGAATTAATTTTGAATTGTTTATTATTAACATACAGAAATGCAATTGATAGTGATCTATTTACCATGTTTCCTGACAGCTTGCTAAACTTACATAGTGTTTATAGTATCTTTTCTGTAGATTACTTAAGATTTTCCAGGTATATGAATCACATGCAATTAAAGATAGTTTTACTTCTTCCTTTCCAATCTGTATGCCTTTTATTTATTTTTCTTGACTTATTGTACTGGATAATGCCTCCAGTGCAATGTTTTGCAGATGCTTTTTTTTTCAGGTTGAGGAGGTTCTATTCTATCCCTAGTTTTCTGAGAGTTTTATCATGAATCGATGTTGAACTTTGTTAAATACTTTTCTTATATCTATAGATATGCTCTTATGATTTTTCCTGCTCATGTTGATACAATGAGTAATACTGATTGGGTTTGAATGTTGCACCAATTTTGTATTCCTGAGATAAATTCTACTTGGTAATGATGCATTATCCTTTTCATATATTTGTTGATTCTATTTGCTAACATTTTGCGAAGATTTTGTGACTGTATTTATGAAAGATACTGCTTTGTGGCCGGGCATGTTGGTTCATGCCTGTAATCCCAGCACTTTGGGAGGCCAAGGTGGGCAGATTGCTTGAGTTCATGAGTTCAAGACCAGCCTGGGAAAATGGCAAAACCCTATCTCTTATAAAAAATACAAAAATTGGCCTCTGTGGTGGTATACACTTGTAGTCCCAGCTATTTGGGAGGTTGAGGTGGGAGGATGGCTCGAACCTGGGAGGCGGAGCTTGCAGTAAGCAGAGATCACACCACTGCACTCCAGCCTGAGTGATAGAGCCAGACCCTGTCTGAAAAAAAAAAAGAAATTTATTTGTAGTTTTTTTTTTCTTGTAACACTTTGTCTGCTTTTGATATCAGGTAATGCGGATCTTATGAAATGAGATGGGAAGTATTCCCTATTTTCTGGATGAATTTATATAGAATTAATATTATTTTCTCCTTATATATCTGGTAGAGTCCTAGCAAAGTCACTGGGGCCTAGAGTTTTCTTTATAGACACATTTTTAATTAAAAAATTAAAAATATATGCAGGCCATTCAGATTATCTATTTCTTTTTCTGTAAGCTTTCATAGTTTTTATGTTTTAAGAAGTTGCCACACTTAATCTACTTTAATGAATTTACTTGTATAAAATTGTTTATATTATTCTCTTATATTTCTTTTAGTGTCTGTAGGATTTGTAGTGATAGTCCCTCTTTCATTCCCTATATTGTAATATGTGTTCTATCTGTTTCCCCTAATTAATCTGCCTAGAGATTGATCAATTATATTAATATTTTCAAAGAAGTAGCTCTTGGTTTCATTGTTTTTGTTTTCAATCTCTCTGATTTTTCCATTTATTATTTTTTTTCTGCTTACTTTGGATTTAATTTGCATTTTTTAGCCATTTAGGTGAAATTTAGATTTTTGATTTGAGACCCTTTATTCTCTTCTAATAAAATGCTTTAAATTTCTATGTACTGCTTTATCTGTGTCTATAAGTTAGGTTATATTCTATTGACATTTTCACCCAATTCAAAATTTTAAAAAATTCTCTTGTGATTTTATGGGTTCTAATAACCCATAGGTTATTTATAAATGCATTGTTTATCAGTATCTTTCTTTGATGGATTTCTGGTTTAATTCTCTTATGATCAAGAATAAAATATGTATGATTTTAGCTTTTTAAAATTTATTTACTTTTATGATCCAGAATATATTTTATCTTGTATGTTTTATATGTACTTGAAAAGCATGCTTATTCTGCTATTTCTGTTCCATAATTGTCAATTAGGTAAGGTAGACAATTTTGTTTCAGATTTCTATATCCTTATTGAGTGTGGGGGGCTTCAGTCAGTATAGACAAGGATCAAGCTAGGTTTGGGTTTTTTATTTTTTATTTTTATTTTATTTATTTTTCTTTAAAATAATTTATTTATTTTACTTTAGGTGCATACTATATCTGGCATTTCTCCCCATGTTATCCCTCCCCCACCCTCCCCTCCCTCCCCCACCTCCCATTGTCTCTCCCCTATACCCCTCAACTGTCCCCTGTGTGTGATGCTCCTCTCCCTGAGTCCCATGTGTTCTCATTGTTCAACACCCACCTACGAGTGAGAACATACGGTGCTTGGCTTTCTGTTCCTGGGTGAGTTCGCCGAGAACGATGGTTTCCAGATTCATCCAAGTCCCTACAAAGGACACAAACTCATCATTTTTTATGGCTGCATAGTATTCCGTGGTGTATATGTACCACATTTTCTTTGTCCAGTCTATCATTGATGGGCATTTGGGTTGGTTCCAGGTCCTTGCTATTGTACATAGGGCTGCAATGAACATACATGTGCATGTGTCTTTATAGTAGAACAATTTATAGTTCTTTGGGTATATACCCAATAGTGGGATTGCTGGGTCAAATGGAATTTCTATTTCTGGATCCTTGAGAGATCGAGACCCTGTCTTCCACAATGGTTGAACTAATTTACACTCTTCCCCAACTGTGTAAGAGTGTTCCTATTTCTCCACATCCTCTCCAGCATCTGTTGTCTCCAGATTTTTTAATGATCGCTATTCTAACTGGCGTGAGATGATATCTCAGTGTGGTTTTGATTTGCATTTCTCTAATGACCAGTGATGATGAGCATTTTTTCATATGTTTGTTGGCCTTGTATATGTCCTCTTTTGAAAAGCGTCTGTTCATATCCTTTGCCCACTTTTGAATGGGGTTGTTTGTTTTTTTTTTTTTGTATATCTGTTTTAGTTCTTTGTAGATTCTGGATATTAGGCCTTTGTCTGATGGGTAGATTACAAAAATTTTTTTGCTAGTCTGTGTCTTTTGTTAGGGATATTTAGGCCATTTACATTCAATGTTAATATTGTTATGTGTGAATTTGATCTTGCCACTTTGTTACTGGCTGGTTTTCTTTCTCATTAGTTGACTCATTTTCTTCATTGCATTTTTGGTCTTTGCCAACTGGTTTGCTTTTGCAGTGACTGGTACTTGTTCCTTTCCATGCTTAGTGTTTCTTTCAGGAGCTCTTGTAGGGCAGGTCTGGTGGTGACAAAATCTCTCAATAATTGCTTGTCTGTAAAGGCTTTTATTTCTCCTTCACTTATGAAGCTTAGTTTGGCTGGATATGAGATTCTGAGTTGAAAGTTCTTTTCTTTAAGGATGTTGAATATTGCCCCCACTCTCTTCTGGCTTGTAGAGTTTCTGCCAAGAGATCTGCTGTGAGTCTGATTGGCTTCCCCTCTGTGGGTGACCTGACCTTTCTCTCTGGCTGCCCTTAGCATTTTTTTCCTTCCTTTTCGACCCTGGTGAATCTGACGATTATGTGCCTTGGGGTTGCTCTTCTTGAGGAATATCTTTGTGGAGTCTCTGTATTTCTTGAATTTGAAATTTGGACTGCCTTGCTAGGCTTGGGAAGTTCTCCTGGATAATATCCTGGAGTGTGTTTTCCAGCTTGGATTCATTCTCCCCGTCATATTCAGGTACACCGATCAAGCGTAGATTAGGTTTTTTCACATAATCCCATATTTCTTGGAGGCTTTGTTTGTTTCTTTTCACTCTTTTTTCTCTTGTCTTGCCTTCTCTTTTTTACTTCATTGAGTTGACCTTCAAACTCTGATATCCTTTCTTCTGCTTGATCGATTCGGCTATTAAAACTTGTGTTTGCTTCACGTAGTTCTTGTGCTGTGTTCTTCAACTCCATCAAGTTGTTTATATTCTTCTCTAAGCTGATTATTCTAGTTAGCATTTCGTCTATCCTTTTTTCAAGGTTTTTGGTTTCTTTGCATTGAGTTAGAACGTGTTCCTTTAATTCTGAGAAGTTTGTTATTATCCAGCTTCTGAATCCTGTTTCCGTCAATTCTTCACACTCTTTCTCGGTCAAGTTGTGATCCTGTGTTGTTGAGGAGTTGTGATCCCTTGAAGGAGAAGAGGTGTTTTGGTCTTTGGTGGTTTCACCGTTTTTGTGCTCGTTTTTTCCCATCTTCGTGGATTTACCTGGCTGTGGTGTCAGAGAGCTGCTTGATGAGGTCGCTTGTCTGCCTGCGGGGGTGCTACTGGGTTTCTAGGGACTCCTTCAAGTTACTAGGGAAGCTTCCTGTGTCTTTTTTGTTTATGCTGGGAAATTAGGCCCGCCTCTTCCGCTGACCTGCTGTCACTGCTGGGTTGTCGAGAACCCCTTCCCGTTGCTACGTAGGCTTCCTGTGTTTTTTGTTAAACCATGTAGCCCAGTCCCACCCCTCTAGTGGTGGGTTGTGCCCTTCCTCCACTGGGCTGGATCATTCAGCGTTCCTCTCTGACTGTGGCACTGGCTACGCAACCCACTAGAGTCAGAGCTTCAGCCCTCTGGGGTTTGTAGGGGAGGTTAGGGACCCTCCCAGCCTCAGCCAGCAGCCTCCCCCTTTCAGCTTTCTCTCTCTCCGGTAATGGGGTAGGGGCTGCCCAGCTGCTCCCGCTTACAGCTCCCTCTCTCTCTGGGTGAGGGGGAGGTGGTGATAGCTCAGTCCACAGACTCTTATTCAACTCCACACTTGTAATTCCTGGCACTTGACTGGCAAAGATCCCCTGTTCCGTGTATTGCTGAGGCTTTGGGGGAAGCGCTGTATCTGGACCGGAGCGCCAGAGGTGGAGCCTCTGACTCACTGGTCAGATGCACTTTCTGGGTGAAGCAGTACCCCCTCCCCACATCGGTCTGCCCTGAGTGGGCTTTGCTCACCCTCGGACCAGACCCGTTGAAATGTACCTGGTACCTCGGTTGGAGCTAGGAGATCTCTGGGTTTCTGCGTCTCTTCGCTGGGTGTTGCATGCTGGAGTTGTGTCTAATCTGCCATCTTGGATCCTCCCCCCCCGGGTTTTTTACTTACTTATTTATTTTTTAAATTGTACTTTAGGTTCTGGAGTACATGTATAGATCATGCAGGATTGTTGCATAGGCACATACTTGGCAAGGTGGTTTGCTGCCTCCATCCCCCATCCCCTATACCTGTCATTTCTCCCCATATTACCCCTTCCCCACCCTCCCCATCCCCCCACTGTCCCTCCCCTAGCCCCCCCAGCAAACCCTAGTGTGTGATGCTTCCCTCTCTGTGTCGATGTGTTCTCATTATTCAACACCTGTCTGTGAGTGAGAACATGAGGTGTTTGATTTTCTGTTCTTGTGTCAGTTTGATGAGAATGATGGTTTCCAGATTCATCCATGTTCTTACAAAGGACACGAGCTCATCATTTTTTATGGCTGCGTAGTATTCCATGGTGTATATGTACCACATTTTCTTTATCCAGTCTATCATTGATGGGCATTTGGGTTGGTTGCAGGTCTTTGTTATTGTAAACAGTGTCACGATGAACATACGTGTGCACATGTCTTTATAATAGAATGATTTATAGTCCTTTGGGTATATACCCAGTAATGAGATTGCTAGGTCAAATGTAATTTCTATTTCTAGATCCTTGAGGAATTGCCACACTGTCTTCCATAATAGTTGAACTAGTTACACTCCCACCAACAATGTGAAAGTGTTCCTATTTCTCCACATCCTCTCCAGCATCTGCTGTCTCCAGATTTTTTAATGATTGCCATTCTTACTGGCGTGAGATGGTATCTCAACGTGATTTAGATTTGCATTTCTCTAATGACCAGTGATGATGAGCATTTTTTCATATGTTTGTTGGCCTCATATACGTCCTCTTTTGAAAAGTGTCTGTTCATATCCTTTGTCCACTTTTGAATGGGGTTGTTTGTTTTTTTCTTGTATATCTGTTTTAGTTCTTTGTAGATTCTGGATATTAGCCCTTTGTCAGATGGGTAGATTGCAAAAATTTTTCCCATTCTGTTGGTTGCGGTTTGCTCTAAAGATTGTTTCTTTTGCTGTGCAGAAACTCTTAAGTTTAATTAGATCCCATTTGTCTATTTTGGCTTTTGTTGCCATTGCTTTTGGTGTTTTAGTCATGAAGTCCTTGCCTATGCCTATGTCCTGAATGGTATTGCCTAGGTTTTCTTCTAGGGTTTTTATGGTGTCAGGTCTTATGTTTAAATCTTTAATCCATCTGGAGTTAATTTTAGTGTAAGGTGTGAGGAAGAGGTCCAGTTTCAGCTTTCTGCACATGGCTAGGCAATTTTCCCAACAACATTTATTAAACATGGGATCCTTTCCTCATTGCTTGTTTTTGTGAGGTTTGTCAAAGATCAGATAGTTGTAGATGTGTGATGTTGCTTTGGAGGCCTGTATTCTGTTCCATTGGTCTATGTCTCTGTTTTGGTACCAGTACCATACTGTTTGATTACTGTTGCCTTGTAGTATAGTTTGAAGTCTGGCAGTGTGATGCCTCCAGCTTTGTTCTTTTTGCTTAGGATTGCCTTGGCTATGCAGGTTCTCTTTTGGTTCCCTATGAAGTTTAAAGTGTTTTTTCCAGTTCTGTGAAGAAGGTCATTGGTATTTTGATGGGGATAGTGTTGAATCTATAAATTAATTTGGGCAGTATGGCCATTTTCTTGATACTGATTCTTCCTAACCATGAGCATGGAATGTTTCTCCATCTGTTTGTGTCCTCTCTTATTTACTTGAGCAGTGGTTTGTAGTTCTCCTTGACGAGGTCCTTTACATCCTTTGTTAGTTGTATTCCTAGGTATTTTATTCTCTTTGTATCAGTTGTGAATGGGAGTTTGCTCTTGATTTGGCTCTCTGCCTGTCTGTTATTGGTGTATAGGAATGCTTGTGGTTTCTGCATATTGATTTTGTATCCTGAGACTTTGCTGAAGTCGCTTACCTGGCTTAAGGAGATTTTGGGCCGAGACAATGGGGTCTTCTAAATATACAATCATGTCGTCTGCAAATGGAGACAATTTGACTTCCTCTTTTCCTAATTGAATACCCTTTACTTCTTTTTCTTGCCTGATTGCTCTGGCTAGAATTTCCAATATTATATTGAATAGGAGTGGTAAGAGAGAGCATCCTTGTCTAGTCAGGATTTCAAAGGGAATGCTTCCAGTTTTTGCCCATTTAGTATGATATTGGCTGTGGGTTTGTCGTAAATAGCTTTTATTATTTTGAGATACGTCCCATCGATACCTAGTTTATTGAGAGTTTTTTAGCATAAAGCACTGTTGAACTTTGCCGAAGGCCTTCTCTGCATCTATTGAGATAATCATGTGGTTTTTGTCTTTCATTCTATTTATGTGATGGATTACGTTTATAGACTTGGGTATGCTGAACCAGCCTTGCATCCCTGGGATGAAGCCTACTTGGTTGTGATGGATAAGCTTTTTGATGTGCTGTTGCAATTGGTTTTATTATTGCTGTGATTACCTTCACTATACCACAGGCTTCAAATTCCTTTAAAACCAGTGGTTGTTGGGAGGCCAGGTCAGGTGGATCACCTAAGGTCAGGAGTTCAAGACCAGCTTGGCCAACATGGTGAAACCCCGTTTCTACTAAAAATGTAAAAATTACCTGGGTGTGGTGGTGCATGCCTGTAATCCCAGATACCCGGAAGCTGTGGCAGGATAATTGCTTGAACCCAGGAAGCAGAGGTTGCAGTAAGCCAAGATCACGCCACTGCACTCGAGCCTGGGGGACAGAGTGAGACTCCATCTCAGAAACAACAACAACAACAAAACCCAGCGGTAGACTGCTGTTACTTTGTGCCTGGCATAGATCTTAGGGTACTACAGAGTTTTTCTCATTGTTTCTACTACATCCTTGACTTTCTTCAGTCTTTCTTTGCCTGTTCCTCATGGGAGATCTCACTCTGTGCTCTTGTCCCCAGCAGAAGTCTGTTGTTTGTTATTCAATCCTGAGCTCACGGTAGGTGCAGGAGTCATCTATTCTTCTGACTCTGTCCATGTGCTTTATCACTGGTGTGGCGCTTTCCCAGCTTTGGCATGTACCATTTCCTTATCCCTTTGGCAGCCCAGCTCTGCCTGTATCTGTGGCAAGTATTGTGTGAAAGACCCATACCTGCCCTTGCCCTAGTGCTAGTTTACCTCTGCTTTGTATTGTTGTAGGATTCCGGGCCCAAGATAATTTTCTTATTTTCCCATGAGGTTGAGGGTTTTTGTATCCCACCCCTAGAAGCAATGAATTACTGCCTCGTCTTCAGAATGGGAGGGTTTCTGAACCTTCCCCCAGTGTTTTAGTCCTTTGCTTCAGATGAGAGGAGAGTTTGGCCAAGGTAGCACAGTTTTATGCTTGTCCTGCAGTGGCAGCCTATCTTTTTTTGCACACTTGTGCCACAAAAGAGTGCTCCTTGTAGCTTTCTGCTCTCATCTTTTTTTTTTTTTCTTTTTAATTGCGTTTTAGGTTTGGGGGTACATGTGAAGAACATGGAAGATTGTTGCATAGGTACACACATGGCAGTGTGATTTGCTGTCTTCCTCCCCCATCACCTATATCTGGCATTTCTCCCCATGCTATCCCTCCCCAACTCCCCCACCCCCCCACTATCCCTCCCCTTTTTCCCCCCCGACAGACCCCAGTGTGTGATACTCCCCCTCCCTGTGTCCATGTGTTTGCATTGTTCAACACCCGCCTATGAGTGAGAACATGCGGTGTTTGATTTTCTGTTCTTGTGTCAGTTTGCTGAGAATGATGGTTTCCAGGTTCATCCATGTCCCTACAAAGGACACGAACTCATCGTTTTTGATGGCTGCATAATATTCCATGGTGTATATGTGCCACATTTTCCCTGTCCAGTCTATCATCGATGGGCATTTGGGTTGGTTCCAGGTCTTTGCTATTGCAACACAACACATCTACAACCACCTGATCTTTGACAAACCTGACAAAAACAAACAATGTGGAAGCGAGTCCCTGTTTAATAAATGGTGTTGGGAAAACTGGCTAGTCATGTGCAGAAAGCAGAAGCTGGACCCCTTCCTGACACCTTACACTAAAATTAACTCCAGATGGATTAAAGACTTAAACATAAGACCTAACACCATAAAAACCCTAGAAGAAAATCTAGGCAAAACCATTCAGGACATAGGTGTAGGCAAGGACTTCATGACCAAAACACCAAAAGCAGTGGCAACAAAAGCCAAAATAGACAAATGGGACCTAATCAAACTCCATAGCTTCTGCACAGCAAAAGAAACAGTCATTAGAGTGAATCGGCAACCAACAGAATGGGAAAAAATTTTTACAGTCTACCCATCTGACAAAGGGCTGATAACCAGAATCTACAAAGAACTGAAACACATTTACAAGAAAAAAACAAACAAGCCCATTCAAAAGTGGGCGAAGGATATGAACAGACACTTTACAAAAGAAGACATACATGAAGCCAACAAACATATGAAAAAATGCTCATCATCACTGGTCATTAGAGAAATGCAAATCAAAACTACATTGAGATACCATCTCACGCCAGTTAGAATGGCGATCATTAGAAAATCTGGAGACAACAGATGCTGGAGAGGATGTGGAGAAATAGGAACGCTTTTACACTGTTGGTGGAAGTGTAAATTAGTTCAACCATTGTGGAAGACGGTGTGGCGATTCCTCAAGGACCTAGAAATAGAAATTCCATTTGATCCAGCAATCCCATTACTGGGTATATATCCAAAAGACTATAAATTGTTCTACTATAAGGACACATGCACACGAATGTTCTGCTCTCATCTTTTGTATGGGCACCTGGCATAGACACATGGAAAAGAATATGCAGATGAGTGTGAATACCCCGTTGTGTTTTGAGTTCCCAGCTTTTCCAAACTGACATGGTAGCCCACATCTTGTCTATAATAGCTAACATTTTAGTTCATTTCTTCTTACGCTCTTGTATGGTAGTTTCCTTTTCCTCCTGTGCTCTGCCAAAGGTGAAGTAGTTTGGAATCCCATTTGTGCTTGAAGGAGCTTGTTATTCCTTGGAATTTAATTCACTTGGTTGTCTCATAGCTTCAGTTTTCTGATGGGTTCAAAATGTATGATTTTTGAATATTGTACTGTTTTTCTTATTATTAGGCTGGGGGTGACATTCTTTTGTAGTGGCTTTCTGCAGTGGAGCTAACAGAATTCCAATAATTAGTGTATAAAGATTGCTATAATGTCATGAGAACAATTGGTATGTAATTTTCCTTTCTTGTAACCATCTTTGTCAACTTTTATATCAAGGTTATGCTGGCCTCATAAAATGAGTAGGAAAATGTTGCCTCCCTTTTAAAATTTCTACTTGCCACAAGAATGTTATGAGATTTATTATTTTTTACATGTTTGGAAGAATTCTTCAATGAGACCTATGTCTGGAGTTTTCTATTTGAGAATATTTTTTTTAACTAATAGACTTTAGATATACAGAAAAATTGAGCAGAAAGTACAGTTTCCATTTATCCCTCTCCTTTGCACAGTTTCATCTATTATTAATGTCTTGCATTAGTGTGGAACATTTATTTTGGTTGAGCTAATATTGATACATTATTATTAACTAAAGTTCATAGTTTACATTAGAGTTCACTCTTTGTCGTGCAGGTCTATGTTTGTGTGTGTGTGTGTGTGTGTGTATGTGAGAGAGAGAGACAGTGTCTTGCTATGTTGATTTCACTAGGCTGGTCTCAAACTCCTGGGTTCAAGGGATCCTTCTGACTCAGTCTCCTAAGTAGCTGGAATTCCAGGTGTTCACCACTGTATGTGACTACTATGGGTTTTGACAAATACATAATGTCCTGTATTCATGTATTCACAATTCCAGTATCATAGAGAATAGTTTCACTGCCCTAAAAATCCCCTGTGCCTTACCTGTTCATTCCTCCCTTCCCCCTGAGACTCCGGCAACCACTTTTTACTGTCTCTGTAGTTTTGCCTTTAAGAATGTCATATAGTTGGAATTATATGGCATATTGTTATTTCACTGTCTTCTTTCACTTAGCAATATTCATTTGATGTTCCTCTCTGTCTTTTTATGGCTTGATAGCTGATTTTTTTTCTGTTTAGTAATATTTTATTGTACGGATGTACCACAGTTTGTTTATGCATTCACCTATTGATAGACATCTTGGTTACATCTAAGTTTTAGCAGTTATAAATAAAACTGCTATAAACCTTCATGTGTAGGTTTTTGTCTAGACATAAATTTTCAATTATGTTTGGTAAATACCAAAGAGCACAACTTATAGATTGTGTGGTAAGACAGTGGTTAACCATCGGAAACTGACAACCTATCTTCCAATGAGGCTGTGCCATTTTGCATTCCCACCAGCAGTAAATGAGAGTGCCTGTTGCTCCCCATCCTCCCCAGCATTTGTTGCTATCACTGTTTTGGATTTTAGCCATCCTAATGTGTGTTGTGATATCTTATTATTTGAATTTGCATTTCCCTAATGATATATGATATTAAGTATCCTTTTATGTTTATTTGCCATCTGTGTGTCTTCTTTGGTAAGGTGTCTATTCAGATCTTTTGCCCATTTTTTAATTGGGTTGTTTTCTTATCATTGAATTTTAAGAATTTATTGTACATTTGGGTACAATTGTTTTGCAAATATTTTCCTCCAATCTTTGGCTAGTCTTTTTATTTTCTTCATTATCTTTCTAAGAGCAGAAGTTTTTAATTTTAATGAAGTCCAATTTATCAGTTTTTTTTTATTTTATGTATTGTGGATTTCGTATTTTGTCTAGAAATTAATAGCTAAAGTTCATTTAGATTTTCTCCTATGTTATCTTCTAGAAGTCTTATATTTCTGTGTGTTACATTTAGGTCTATGCTTCATTTGAAGTTAATTTTTGTGAAAGGTCTCAGGTCTGTTTCTAGATTCCTTTTCTCATCCCCCACCCCCACCCCCACCACCTATCCTGTCTTTCTCTTCCTCCCCCATCCTTTGCATGTGGATCTTCCAGTACCATTTCCTGAAAAGATTGTCTTTCTTTCTTGAATTGCCTTTACTCCTTTGTCAAAAATGAGTTGGTGATGTTTATGCAGATCTATTTCTAGGTTTCTTTTCTGTTCTGTTGACCTATTTGTTTATTCTTTCACCAATACCACACTGGCACGATTGCATAGCTTTATAAGTCCTGAGGTTGGTGGTGTGAATTCCCCCAACTTTGTTTTCCTTCAGTATTGTGTTAGCAAGATTTTTAATACAGATGTATTTATTTATTTATTTTTATTTTTATTTTTTTTTTGAGACAGAGTCTCACTTTGTTGCCCAGGCCGGAGTGCAGTGGCATGATCTAGGCTCACTGCAACCTTCCTCTTCCAGTTTCAAGCTATTCTCATGCCTCAGCCTCCGGAGTAGCTGGGATTACAGGCACGTGCCACCACCCCTGGCTAATTTTTGTATTTTTAATAGATACGAGGTTTTGCCATTTGGCCAGGCTGATGTCAAACTCCTGCTCTCATGTGATCCATCCTCCTCAGCCTTCCAAAGTGCTGGGATTACAGGCATGAACCACTGGGCCTGGCCTATACAGATTTCATTTTAATAGATATAGAAGTATTTGGATTTTCTATGCCTTCTATTGTCTGTTCTGATAGGTTACATTTTTCAAGGAATTTGTTTTTATCTAAATTGTATAAATTATTGGCCTAAAGTTGTTATAATAAACCTCTGTTTATTTTTAATGTCTGAAAAAATCTGTTACCATTTCTGATAATGGTAACGTGTGTGTGTGTGTGTGTGTGTGTGTGTGTGTGTTGAACAATTTTGCTAGGGGCTTATTAATTTTATTAGTCTCACCAATGAATTTTTGGGGTTTACTAATTTTCTCTTAATTTCAGATCAGTTATTATTAATTTCCTCCTACTTTTTTGAGACTGATTTGCTGTCGTTTTTCTAGTTTCTTAAAATGGAAGCTTGTACTGTAGATTTGAAGTCTTTCCTCTTTTATAAAATATGCATGCAAGGTTATAATTTTTCTTCTGAGCATTGTTTTGACTGCATTCCACAGTCCTAATGAGTCATATTTTCATTATCCTTTTGTTTAAAATATTTTCTAATATCTTCTAAAATTTTTTTAATATTTGACTCAAGGGCTATTTTGAAGTATATTGCTTAATTTCCAAGCAATTAAGATACTTTAAAAAATATTTTTGTTATTGATTTCTAGGCTGAAGCTTGCTTTGCTGATTTGCTTAATTTGCTAAGGCTTGCATTATAGCCCAGAATATAGTCAGTTTTGCTGAAATGTTCCATGTGATCTCATAAAGAATGTTTATATTGCTATTGTTGGGTTAGATTACCTATATATGTCACTGAGGCCTAGTTGGAAATTATGCTGTTCAGCTCTTCTATAATCTTACTGATTTTTTTTGTTTGTTCCATCAGCTATTAAAATAAATATGTTAAAATCTCCTACAATGATTATGTATTCATCTGTTTCTCCTTTTAATTCTTTCAAATTTGTGCTTACGGGTTTTTAGTAGTTATATACGGATTGATCTTATGATATTTTCCTATTGGTTTAACCTCTTAATCGTTACGAGTATCTTTCTTGATCCCTAGTGAGGCTCTTGCCTTAAACTCTGTTTTGTATGGTGTTATTATAGCTGCATCAGGTTTCTTTTGCTTGCATGGTATGGCTTTTTCTATCTTTTTATTTTCATCTTTTTTGTGACTGTATTTAAGGTATATCTTGTAAAAACATCATATAGTTGTCTTAAAAATCCAGACTGACAGCTATAGTATTTTTTTTTTTTTTTCAGTAGAGATAGGGTTTCACCATGTTGGCCCCACCGTCTGGTCCTGACCTCAGGTGATCCTCCTGCCTTAGCCTCCCAAAGTGCTGGGATTGCAGGCATGAGCCACTGCACCTGGCCTTTGTATTTTTTAAAATAGTCTTTTAATTGTATTATTTAGTCTATTTACATTTAATGAATTTACTCAACTATATAGTTTTATAACTCACATCTTAATATTTCTTATTTGATCTACTTCATATTCTGTTTTCTCTCTCTTTTGCCTTCTTTTGGATTATGCAAATTCTTTATTATATTTTCCTCTTCATTAACTTGTTTTACTGTTCTTTAGGTAGCTACACTAGAGTTATAGCATTTATTCCTGATTATAGTTTTATATAAATTATTACTTTTACTATTTTCCTGTAATATAATGCTAGAACTTGTAACAGTTTACTCACCCCTTTCTTTGTTACTTTGCTAGGCATTTTAAATCTGTGTATATTTTACATTTCATAAGACATTACTATTTATTGTATTGCAGCATTAATATTTAGTCAATAGTATTCGTTATTAACCACATCTTCATCCTTTTTGTCCTCATGAAGAGATGATAGTATTACAAATAAATATATACAAGTCCATATATAATCCCTTGTGCAAAATCTAAGGACCAGATATTAAGGAATTCATGTTATTTTTTAAATTATAGAAAGATAATGCATGTATATTTTGTATGTTATTTAATATCCCTGTCAGGATGTGGCAGCACCTTGTCATTGTATACGTTAATATTTCTGCAACAAAATGCGTGAATTTTTACACTAAATGTGGTAAATGACTAAATATTCTATTGTCAATTTTGCACCACATGAGTTCAGGTCAGGACAGATTTTGCCACCAATTCAGTTGGAAAAAACTTGGTTTGCAAAGCTTTTCAGGTTTCAGGATTTCAAATAATGGATTATGGATCTGTACATGTAACATCAGGAGGTTAATACTTGAAGTAATAGAAAATTGGGCAAGTGAATAGAAAGAAGGATAAAGCAGGAGTCAGGAGATGATTACACAAGAAACTCAAAAAGGTGTTTGGCTGGTTCTTAAGATAAATAAACAAAGATCTATATTTTATATAGGTGTATTTGTAAAATCAATATAGATGTATTAGAGAGATCTACAATATTATAGATTCATACTTTAAAATAATATAATTATACATCTTTAAAAATAATGTAATCTTGGACTTGTAAGAGAATCTGTGATACCAACTTTGCCTTAGTTTATATCCATTAGCACTGACATTTAATAGAAATAACTCTTTAAAGGCAACTTTACAATCAGCTTTAATAATATACTTTTAAACAACTGGTGGTTTGTTACAGGCGTTTTAAAATTTAATCAAGAGGGGCATTTTCCTGCCACCAGCATCTTCTGTACTGCCTTCATTTTATCTGTTTGGGTATATCCAGAAAGTGCTAGAGCAGTGTTGTCCAATTTAGTTGGAAATATAAAAATCACACAGAATATTTCAAAGCCAAATATAAGTGATTTTTAGGTTCCCCACCCCTTACCATTAGCTCTTCTCTTAAACATTGACGATATTTTAATATATCCCTTTATATATTGAAGTTTTTTAATTTTAAGAGTGTAAAATTTTGTGTTCTCTACAAAAGGGCTATGTTTTTTATTTTCTGAGTTACTTTAGGAAGTCAACCTGCATCTTAAAATTGAATTTGCTTGCCGGGCACAGTGGCTCATACCTGTAATTTTAGCACTTTGGGAGGCTGAGGCATGTGGATTGTCTGAGCTTAGGAGTTCGAGACCAACCTGGGCAACACGTGAAACCCATCTCTACTAAAATACAAAAGAAATTAACCAGGTGTGACGGCATGCACCCATAGTCCCAGCTACTTGGGAGGCTGAGGCAGGAGAATTGCTTGAACCTAGGAGGAGGAGGTTGCAGTGAGCCGAGATCGTGCCACTGCACTTATCCTGGGAGACAGAGTGAGACTCTGTCTCTACAAAAAAAAAAAAAAAAATTGAATTTGCTTACTCATCTTCTAGACACTGGGATGATTAGCACCAGATCAGCCATGTTATTTTATGTTATCATACATTATTTGTATTTAAAATGGATGTTGTGTAATACCCCAAATGTTATTTTCATTCCATTAAATATTTAAAATGTTTTGTTGCTCAGCTTGTCATTATAAATAATAGAATTGCAAAAGGAAGGAATGTGAAAGAAGATAGGCTTTGAAGAGAGAAGGAATAATGCAACTAATAGGTTGTTGTCATAAGTCAAGAACCTGATTACCTTTGGTATGAACCAGGGAGTGCTGTCATCCTTACCCATAAATATTTTGGCTGTTGTTTGTCCTTTATTCCTGAAAAGTTAAAACAGTGAAGAAATGAGTAATAGTGTACAGGATTTTAAAATAAGAAAGTTCTTGTCTCCATAGAAAATACATATGTAAGGGATAAGAGAAATACTAAAATGCAGGTTTGCTTTGTGTAAGTACATCTCTTCATGTTTTATTTCAGGTTTTTTCTAAAACTGAGTTGTTTATAGAAGGTCATGTAGAGTTGAATTAGGTAAGACCAAGTTGAAATAAGAGGCCCAGAACTTAAAGTATAATAAAAAAATAAAATAAAAATAAAAAAAGTACAGGAAAATAAAAAAAAATAAAAAAAGAAAAGAAAATTGGTTACTAAATGTGAACTGAACACTTTCAGGCATAAAGTATATCATGAAAGGAGGCTAAGAATAAAGATGAGGATGAAGAGGGGACAAGACAGCCAGTGCTGGAAGAGAAGGGGATGAGATGATCAGCTTGGGGATGTCAGCAAAATAAAACCAGTGAGCAATCCATTTTTAGGTGAGAGAAACCAGAGCAGGGCTGGAATTATACAGCACAGATTGAGTATAAGGCAGAGTTAGCTTTTGCAGAGCCAAACTTTCCATTTGAAAGTAGAACTTATTCCTGGCTAGTGTGTGTCTGCTGTGACTACTAGGATTATAGAAACAGGTCTGATCTACAGTTTTAGAAAGATCCAAAAGTGTTAGGAAGAAATAAAGATACCTAGTAATTCAACATATTTTAATTGAGTCTCTCTTCTGTGGTGGGGTTGGGCTCTGGAGAGAAATTAGAAAAGTACAAAACAATTAAGCTCATGACAAGGTTATTCTGGGGATTGATGTGAGAAAGGACATTATATCCTTTTAAAATATCACTTCTGTTTTAGCTTTTTGTTTATATATACTTATATATTTGTATAAATATATGTATTTATATATTATATATTTATGTATATTGTTTTTGTTTATATATTTATATATTAATATATTTATATTGTGTGTGTGTGTGTATATATATATATATATATATATATTTTTTTAGACGTATATAAACAGTAACTCCCCTTCTTCCCCACTCCTGCCAACCTGTGGTAACCACTGTTCCAAGGTCTGTCTCTATGAATTTAGCTACTCTAGGTACTTCATACAAATGGAATAATATAGTAACTGTCTTTTTAAAATTGTATTTTACTTAGCTTGATGTCTTCAAAGTTCATCCATGTTGCAGTATGTGTTGAAATTTTCTTCCTTTTTAAGGGCTGAATAATATTCCATTGTATTTATTGAACACTTCCTATGTGCCAGTTGCTGGGTATATGGAAGAAGAATGAAAATGAATAAGGTATAAATATCATAAGAGGAAATGGCTGGGGATTGGAGAAGTCTTGGATACTACTCAAGGTGACAAGATGGGAGTGAGTTCTCAATGTAAGAACAGTAAGAAGACTAAACAGAGGGTCTCTATTATAGGGTATTTCTAGAGGAATAAGCTTATTTAGGTTGAGTGGGACTAGAGTTTTAGAGGGATGTAAACACTTAAATGAGTTTGCCTTGATTCTGTAAGCAGTGAATAGGTCACTGAAATATTTTGAGGAGGGTGAAGGCGTGGAGTTGGTTTTTAGGAACATTAATCCGACACAGATGAGCAGGTTAGATAGGAATCAGAGACAGTGCTTTAGTTTCACCCTCTACTTTTTTGGCTTCTTACATTCTATTGGATCTTTTGCTATTCCATAAACTAACATTGCACAAGACCATTTTCATGGCTTTGCTCAGTCTGTTCACTCAGCCTATATTGCTTTGCTCCCCCTTTTCCAGTTTCTTTAATTAGAATTGTTTCTTTTTCTATAGGAGGTACCTCTGTTGTGACATCTTTTCTTTCTTATAATGGCTTTTTGGTGTGTTTTAAAATTGGCTATCTTCCTTACTGGACAATAAGAACAAGTCCCAGAGAACAAGGATAATGTCTTATTCTTCTTGTGTTTCTCATGGGGTTTTGTAGATTGTAGGTTGGTCTAAGAAATATTTTGTCCATAAAAGAAGGGACAAATACATTAATTAGTACTTACCATGTGATAGCTCCTGTGCTAGCTCTTGGGATACAGAGCTGAAAGACAGTTTTTCTCAGGAAGCTTATAGTCTAATGCAGTAGTTCTCAAAGTGTGGTCTATAGGCCTCTGGTGGTCTCTAATATCCTTTCAGGTCAAAGCTTTTATAATAATACTAAGACTTCTTTTGGGGGCTTTATTTATTGTGCAGACATTTATACTGATGGCACAAAAGCAACAGTGATGTGTTAGAACTGCTGGTGGCTTAGAACATATCAAGAAACTGAAACCAAACTCTATTGTATTATTTTCCACCACACACTGACAGTGAAAAAAAAAAGAATCATTTTTACTTGATTGTCTTTGAGCAAAGAGTAAATAATTACTAATGTTATTACATCCCATCCCTTGAATACACATCTTTTTAATATTCTGTTAGACGAATGGAAAGTACACATAAGGCACTTCTGCTGCATACAGAAATAAGATGGTTATATAGAAGAAAAGCACGTATGTGATTATTGGAATTACGAGCTCAAATGCTTTTTTGTTTTTTTAAATGAAATACTTGGAAGAGTGACTGGCAAAAAATTATTGTTATTCATAATTGGGTCGTTGGGATGTATTTTCTCAAAAATGAGCCAAGTGAGCCTGTCATTTCAAAGAAAGCCATTTTGTGTTGCCAATGATAAAATTTAAGCTTTAAATAAAAATTAGATTTGGAAAAGTTGTCTCTGCCAGTGTGAACTTGATGACATCCCAGTACTTAAAGACTTCTCTGATGATATTGATAGTGATATTAATGAACATTACTTCTTGTTTTGACTCTATAGCTTAGTTTACCAATATATTTGAAAAGACCAGTGTATAATGTAACAAAATTATGTGTGATAGGTAAAAAATTAAGTCAAAGTGTAAGGCTGATAAATGCATTTCTATGTTATAAAATATGGAAAGTTTATTGATTATCAGATTTTACATCAAAACTAATCTTTAGGAAACTACTGCTTGTCAAATTTTGGTATACTATCAAAGGAGAATATCCCCATTTATCTGAACAAGAATATTAAAATACTCTCTTCCTTTTCCAGTTACATACATGTGTAAGGGTGGATATTTTTCGTGGACAACAATCAAAACAACACAGTACCACAGACTGAAAACTATGGCAGATTCAAGAATCTGTCTTCTTTTAAGACAGACATCCAAAGAGGTTGGCAAAAATGTAGAACAGTGCCTCTTTTCTCACTGTTTTGTTTTTGAAAATATAATTACTTTAAATAAAAATAAGTTAGTACACAATGAGTTAATTACTGTTATATTAAAATGAATTGAACAAATTTTTTATTGTGGTAGAATATACATAACATAAAAATGACCATTTTAATCATTAAGTATACAGCTCATTGTCATTAAGCACACACACATTGTTATGCAGCCATCCTCACCATCCATCTCCAAAACTGTTTCATCATTCCAAGCTGAAACTCTGTACCCATAAATTAACTCTGTATTCTCCCCCTCCCCAACCTGTAGTAACCACCATTCTATGGTCTGTCTCTATGATTTTAACCACTCTAGGTACCTCATATAAGTGGAATCATACAGTATCTTTTTATGACAGATTTATTTTACTTAGCTTGATATTATTAAAGTTCATCCATGTTGTAACGTGTCAGAATTTTCTTTCTTTTTGAGGGCTGAATAATATTCTGTTGTGCTAATATATATGTACATATGATTTTTGTTTATCCATTTATCTATAGACATTGGGATTGTTTCCACCTTTGGCTATTGTTAATAATGCTGCTATGAACATTGGTGTACAAGTATCTGTTTGAGTATCTGTTTCCATTTCTTTGGTAATGTACTCAAAAGTGAAATAATTACTGAATGATATGAACTTTATGTTTAATATTTTGAAGAACTGTCATTCTAATAAACAACTATTTTAAATTGTTTTTGTTTTAATTTCCAGTGCAAATATCAGTAGATGTCATCCACATAAACAAAAGCATTCTTGGGTTCTCAGTAATTTTTTTGAGATGCAATCTCACTATGTTGCCCAAGTTGGCCTCAAAGACCTGGGTTCAAGTGACCCTCCAGCCTTAGCCTCCCCAGTAGCTGGGATCACAGGTGCATGCCACTATACCTGGCTCCTCATCAATAATTTTTAAGTGAGGGTCCTGAGACTGAAAAGTTTGAATATCAGTGGTCTCATGGAATAAGTGAAATAGGCCAGTTAAGAAACTACAACAGTGGAGAACAAGTTGGACTGGACCTTGCTCAGAGAGGAATGGCCAGAGTGGTAAGAAGACTCTGTTAACATGAAGAGAACTTGAAGAACCCAGGAATATATTGTGGCTTTAAAAGGAGAAGCCTTCGGGGAAGACACAATAGCTATCTTCAAATCTGGAGCTCTCTCACAGAAGGGACGTTAAGCTTATTTCTGTGACCCCAGGGTGGAGTGGTGGAGGGGAGGGAAGTAGTGGTGGTAAATCTTAAGGAGAATTAATCTCATAATAAATAATAATTTTCCAGTAGAATAATTCAAAGATGGAATTGATTTAAGTAGGGATGAAGACAGTTTCTAAGTTAGAGAGTAGAGTTTTAAAGTTAGAGTTTCGAAGCCAGAAAATCATTTGGAGAGGATAATCAAGCATTAAATCGTTAGTCAACACAGAGAAATTCTGTAGTCACTTCTAATGCTACAATTCCATGGGGCACAAAATGATGAAGTTCAGGATTAGCATGATAGCATAGTGAAAAGTGGAGAGGATGAGGTCTCTTTAGAAGGAAGTAAAGGATCCTTGGAACATGTTTTGTAGACCTTTCTATGCCCTCCTTTGTACTTAATGGAGATTTAGCCTCAGCTAGCTTCTTTGGCCCAGCTGCTACTTTAGCTGCTTTGCTTCTTCAGTTCCCTTTTATTCACCAAGATTAGAAATTTAAGATTGCTAGTGGCCAGTACTTTGGATTAAGACTATTCTAGTAGAAATAGAAAGAAACTGGATTTGTGTGTGGGGGGTCAGGAGAAATTTGGTCATGTGTTTCTAGGAGTATAGAAGGGTGGAGGGTGTCAGAATCAGCATAACTAAATGGATGAAGGATGTATGCAGGACCATGACTACACATATACTGTACCCTCTCTCACTAGATTATGTTTTTGAGGACATTCTTCACCAGCTCTTACAGTGAGTAAGAAGCATTTTGTTTAAAGAAGACTTAACTTTTGTCATAGATATTTGAAAAGCCTCTACTTCCAGCCTCCTTCACCCACCTCCTTGACGATTTTTTACAAATATTTAGTCCATTACCATCTGGGTCATCTTATATTTTATAGCATAGCAACTTTAATTTATATTGAACTTCGCAGCCTAAAAATAACTGAAATTTTTTCTATTTGAGACTCATATTAACTCAGTTAAGGTATTATTTTCCCTATTAAAGAAGAAAACTACCATATAGAGAGGTTAAGTGACTTGAACAAGCTAGTAAATTACGCTGACAGGTGATTCCAGATCTTTTGATGCCAAATCCCACTGTAATATAGTCCCAAATGGTTTTCAAACTATGTTTTATTGTATTTAAGGATTCTGAAAAGTTCTATTCACTTAAAAATATTTAATTCAAAAATTACGCTAAGAAACGATATTCTTCCAGATATCAAATGCTTAGCACATAATTCACTACTGAACTTCCAGAATAACTTGTTTCTGGGTGATCCCAAAATAGAAGCTGTTTCTGTTATCTTTTGTGATGTGTTCGGGACACTTCTTACAAATGCATGCTTGATGGTAAAGATGTAATTCTACACCGGTCCTTGAAAATATCTGGGCTTGCACATGTGTGCTCATGGTATGTTGTTCAAGTACTGAATGTTAATGCAGTGGGTATGCTGTGTTTGGGATCGGTGGGCCAGGCAAAGCGCAAGTGCATCTGTTTAACACAGGCCCCTAGTGATGGTATACGGCTCAGATACAAGACAAGTGAGCTTGTCATACCACATCATGTAGTAGTAAGAGCATGTTATGCATAATTTTAGCAGTATTGGAAGCTCTTTGTCTGATTTTTGTATTTGTAATAAATTTTAGTATTTATCTCAAAATAACAATTTCCAATTATGCTTCTTTCAATTTCCTACATCAGTTTAATTTGGGAGTGTACTGAGATTGCCAGGAAGTCTATTAAAAATGTGAACACATCTCTTTGATCAGGATTTTTCTCTATACTGAGCCACCAAAGCAAAATACAGAAATTGGATATTGAGGCTATATCAGAATAAAGCTGTACCTTTGTAATGTTAATCATAACATTAGCAAATGAGGAAAGGCTCATCATTCTTATTGTTTGGTAATATCATTTTCAATGTGTTTTATGTAGGATTCCTAACAGGGTTTGGATTTCATTTGCAAAATAGGTTCTGTTACTAAATCATGTTTGAGAACCACTATGCCTTATCATATTATCACTCTCCTGCTTTTGATCCTCAAATACCTGAAGATTTTTATAATTAGCTTAAGTGCAAAGTATATCTAGAAGGTCTAGCAACCTTAAAATACTGAAAATGTTTAGAAAAAATAACCATTTAAAAAAATTCTTTAAATTGTCCTCTGAATCATTTTCAAATGCAGGCTTAGTATAAGACAGCTTATTTACTTTTGATTTAGTGTGTTTGAATAATTAGCAGAGTTTGCGCAGCTTTTAAAAATCTTTTCTAGGAGTAACAAATTGGAAAACAGTCTCTTCAGTTAAACATATTTTTTTTTTCAAGTTCCTTGTTTTGTAGGGGGAGGAAATTGAGTATAAAATAGAATGTGGTTTGGTCAAAATAATTTTGTTAAGCAATAATTAATGCCAGGGTGATACTTGGGATGCAAAAAAAGAGACCCAATCCTTGCCTTTGAATTTATAGTCTAGTCAGAAAGATAAATAGGTGAGCTGAAAATTACGTTGTAATCTGATAATTGCTGAAACAGAGGAACATAATGTTCTATCCTTGCTGTCCGGCCTAGGGAAAGGAGGTGATATTTGAAGGAGGTCTTGGAAGCTAGCAAGTGTTTGCCAAGGTAGTGAGAGAGCACTTCCATCTGAGGAAATATGAACAGCCCTTAAAGGACTGACAGGTGGGAAATCAGTGAACATAGTTTACGGTGACTAGGGTATGTGTGAGGAGGAGGTGTGAGAAGAGGATGTTGTTAACTTAGTGGAGCAACAGCAGATGAATTTATAGAGATAAGTTGGGTCTACATTGTGAAGGACCAAGTATGCCCTGTTAAGACTTAATATTTTAGAAAGAAATACTGGAAGATAGATTGGAAAAGGGAGAAATTAGTTTATTCATTCAATAAACATTTATTGAGCACCTACTGTGTGAAAACAACTATTCTAGGCACTTGGGGTACAAAGAGTAAAAAAAAAGGCAGAAATGTCTGCCCTAGTGGAGCCTACCACTTCCAATGTAATGAGATAGATGATATACCAATAAACATAGTAAATAAATTAACCGTAAGTATAATAGAAGGTGATAAGTGCTAAGAAAGAAAGCGTAAGGGAGTTTTGAGAATGCCAGGTGGAAGTGGTCACAATTTAAGTAAGGTGGCAAGATGCCCAATTTAGAGGTTGTTGCAGTAATTCAAATGAGAAAGAAGACTTGTCTTAGACTAAATGTGGAGCTTTAAAATGGAGAGAAAGTATAGATTGGGAGGACATTTTTTTTCCTTTTTGTTTGAACCTTTTATCCCATAAGTATATAAATTTATATTTATATTATGGATACAAATCTATAACGTATTGTTATAAGTGAAGGACTTTGTAATGACCACCCTATAAGTGAAACTTTGCCAGCCTCACTGGAAATGTCTCCATTTGCCCCATCTCCATGACAAACCCCTCCCTTTTTGATAACATGATGTTTATGGTAATCACTTTTCTGCATTTCTTTTTTTTTTAATTAACTGTTCTGTTAGAAATTTTATTGTTATTTCTTTTAGTTTCAGGGGTACATGTACAGGTTTATTATACAGGTAAATTGTTTGTCACGGGGGTTTGGTGTACAGATTATTTCGTAACCCAGATAATAGGCATAATACACAATGGGTAGTTTCATTCCTCATCCTCCTCATAACCTCCACCTGCAAGTGGACTCTGGTATCTATTGTTCCATTCTTTGTGTCCATGTGTATTCAATATTCAGTTTCCACTTATAATTGGGAACATGTGGGTTTTGTTTTTCTGTTCCTGCTTTTAGTTCACTTAGGATAATGGTCTTCAGCTCCATCCATGTCGCTAGACATGATCTCGTTGGTTTTATGGCTGTGTAGTATTCCATGGTGTATATGTACCACATTTTCTTTATCCAATCTACTGTTGATAGGCATTTAGGCTGATTCCATTTCTTTGCTATTTTGAATAGTGCTGCAATGAACATACGCATTCATGCATCTTTACGGTAGAATGATTTATATTCCTTTGGTTATATACCAGTAATTGGGATTTCTGGGTCAAATGGTAGTTTTGTTTAAAGTTCTTTGAGAAATCTCCAAACTGCTTTCTATAATAGCTGAACTAATTTACATTCCCACCAGCAGTGTATAAATGTTCCCTTTTCTCCACAGCCTCACCGGCATGTTAGTTTGTTGACTTTTACATTGTAGCCATTCTGACTGGTGTGAAATGATATCTCATTGTGGTTTTGATTTGCATTTCTTTAATGATTAGTGACATTGAGAATGTTTTCATATTTTCTGCATTTCTTGATAATTTTATTAGCCAAATATATATCTCTAGACACTATAGCTTAGTCCTGCATATTTTTTAAAATGTCTTTGTCTTTTTTTTAACCTAAGGTTTTCTCTCCTTCCTTTCTTTTTCCTTACAATTTATCAGCTGAAGAACTAGGCTATTTGACCTTAGAATTTCCCATAGCCTGGAGATTTTTCTTATTGCAGATTCATGGTACAGCTCAACATGTTCCTCTGTCCTTTGTATGTCTCATAAGTTGACAGCTGAATCCAGAGGCTTCATCAGACTCAGGTGTTACCTTTTGTCCTGACAATAGGCAGTAGAGTGTTCTTTCATTGAAAACCACATAATGTCTGATTATCTCTTTGCAGTGTTAGTAGCTGTGTTTGCTCAATGCCTGGAATTAGTAGTTCATTGGGGATTCCAAAGTTGTGATATTCTAATGACATCATATCTGTTTTAGTTATTAGCTAGGATACTTTTGCAAAGAGGCAGTTTCTCTTATTTACTGTGTGAATATCCTGTGGGATAGTGCCAATAAAAAAGGCAGGATAAATACCTTTTTAAAAATTTACCAGTGTTTAAGATAAAGAGTTAGTTTTCTATCATTCTCCTTTTTTATTACTCTATCAACATTTCCAGACTTTGGAAAAGGAGGCTTGATTGGTCAGTTTTAAGAATTTATAGGTACTAGACTGCTCCAGTCTCTTCAGATATCACCTGCTGTATTTGGATTACGCAAAACCCCTCCCTGTTTTAACTTCTGTTCTAAAGTTGACTCATCATGTGTTCAAGTGTTTATTTGTTGACTACTTTGGGGTTCTTTTGTTTTCACAGACATCAGATAGGCAATTGCTTTCTTCTGCTTCTTCCTGTACAGGTCTTGTGGCAGTTGGTTTATCCTCAGCTGCTTGTATTTCCGAGGGATGGCTTATCATCTAGTTTTGTTGTAAATATTTTCCAAGAGATTTTGGCTTTGCTATCGAGTTGCTTTGTCTGTTTTTATGTGGAAATCAGGACGGTTTTAAAAAAATCTCACTGCCACCAGTGCCATCTTTCCAGAAAGGGATTGAATCTGGAAAAGTTAGCATGGAATTGAGAATTACTTTGAAGTTTCTAATTTGGAAGATCTGGTAAATTGTAATTTTACTGATGACGATTTTAAAAATGTAAGAGAAGGAACAAGATAGTGAGTGGAGGGTAAGACCAATTTTTGATTTCTTAGGTTTGAAATACTCTATTGGAAATATCCTAATAGAAATTGCTTCTGAAGAAATAATGCTGCTAGAATTTGAGAAAGCTAGGTGATAGAACATTAATACCTTGAGAGTAATCACAGCCATTATAAGTAAGAAAAATAATATTTTGGTAAAAATTGCGTTGTGAAAAACCAGTAGAATAGAAAACATGTACTTGAAGACAAGACACTTAATAATGTACATTTATGAATTAGTAGTTTTATGTATTTTCTACAAATATACACAATGCATTTACACTGAGAAGCAACCCAAAGAGGAAGACACCCTGCAAAGATCCATTTACATGACACTATGTAAAAATTCATTTACAACTGGTTTTTTCATTATTAGGTACAGGTGCCATAATATCAAGGAATGAATTTATAAAATCTGAGTATTTTTCTTACTTGAGACCCTAGATACAGATGATAAGGACTCATAATCTGCAAATTTTTATACTTTTAGTGGACTTTAGTATACTATCATAGATCCTTTAAGACTTAGTGAGAAAGTCTTCTTTTTTATAAGCTCTTCTAGATAGTTCTAAGCTCTGTCTTCAAAGAGGATTTTTCAAATAGTATACACTTTTGGACACTACTTTTTAAACATTTCATTTGTTCCAAATATCAACCCAGGTGATTTACTTTTGATGTCTTTCCTTTCTTCTTTATTTCTTTATTTTTTTTTAATTAGGCCAGTCTTCAGAGACCTGAAATTAAACTTGAATCATTGAAAGAAGATATTAAGGAATTCTTTAAAATATCAGGTTTGTAATTTTTTCCTAATAACTTAAGGCAAAATAAGAAAATGTTTTATTTATTCCTAATTCTTTAAGCCCTCAAGCTTGTACAACCATCTTACTTTGTTGTCATTGTTCTGTTTTGTTTTGTTTTAGGCTTTTAGAATCTTCCATGGTTTTGGGCTTCTTTCTTTAGTGATAAGCAAAAGAGAGTTGAGGAAAGGGCTTGACTGGGCCAATCAGAAACAGAAACTAAGAACCCATGACTGTATTCTGTCCCTTGGATACCCCTGCAAGGCCAAATAAATACTTTTTTATCCCCAGCCTTCCAATTACTCATTTAAAACTGTGAAAACTATGGCCAAATAGGTTTCTATTTAGGGAGAATTTGAACTATTAGACAGTTTAACAAAATGGGGCAAAAAATTCAAGAACTCTGTGAGAATGACTCCTTTGAATGAATCGGTTTTAAATACTGTTTACCTTACTGGTAACATCCTGAAAGGTAAATACATCCTGAAGATATTAAAATATCTCCTTAGTTAGGTAATTTTTCTTTTTACTTTTCAGTTGTGACTTTTTTTCCTTTTATGCTTTCACAGAAAATAAAAAGAAAATTCTAACTTTTCATAGAGCAAGAGGAGAGAGAGGTCCCCTAGTCTAACATCTGCGTACGGGAACTGAGATGTTAAATCGTTGACTCAGATAGCAGCTGAGCTAACTGGTCTGACTATTGGTAACTCACAATAATCTGCTTCTGTCATCCAGGACTTTGCTGACCAGTTAACTATAACTAGGCATCTTCATCAGGTGCCTGTTTTTTGCTGTTTCATTGGCACATTCCTTACAACCTTAGTAGTACAACATCCAAAGATTTCAGCATTCATTGGCCACTTTGATAGTGAAAAGGAAATGTTCCTCCCAACTCGATAGAATGGTGCAATAATGATATTATTTTTAAATATCATGTTGATGATTTTGCTACTTAAAGTTAGCTAAGGAATATGGTAAGTTTATAGGAAATAATCCTTAATAATACTTTACATAGAGATTGGCAGTTGACAAAGTTCTTTCACAAATAAATATGATGCCAAAGTTTTATTGAGATAAATTTAATTACGATGTATGTTTATTTAAGAAACTAATATGTTCATATATTTTATTCTTTTTTAAAAAAACAGGTTGGGAGAAGAAACTTCAGAATGCTGTTTATAGTGAACTGAGTGTGTGAGTTTTCCCACCTATTTTGTAATAGTGTTTTGTTTAGCTATATTTACTTCATGAGTAATAAAATCAGTATTGCTATGTATACTTGTTGTATTATTATTTTTCATTAGTATTTTTACAACATTTCAAGTAAGTTAATACAATTAAAAATTACTACCATCTTGCCTGGCTAACATCCAGGCAAATTGGTGATTAGGTTGAAAGTAGTCTGGAAGCACCTAGGAACCTGCTAGACAGATGTAGGCAAGGAATAATGGTTACCTAAAATAGTTTACTGTCAGTGAGTAGAACATCTAAGTATGTAGGGGGACTTGGGGACAAGAAAAAATAGATTCAAGTGTGCTGCACAAGTTTCTGTGCATTTTTCCTATCTGACAACTCTTATCTCTGCATATTACTAAATGTAAGCTCCATGAGGGCAGATATTTTAGCCAGTTTTGTTCACTTCTGTATCTGTTTCTCTTGTACATTGAGTAGGTGTTCATGAAATATTTCTAAAAAATAAATATCTAACCTGATTTTGGTCTTAATATGAATGACTTTTGAGTTGTCTCTTCTTGTTACCTGTAGTTTGGATACATTCCTTTGATCATTAAATAACTATTAAGATCATCAGTAAATTCTCTCTAAATTTCAATCCTAAATTTCTAAGTTTTGTTAAATTTAGACATAATTACCATTAAAAATGGAAGCAAATGATATATTGGACAATGTGACATAGTTTCTAAACTATCTTGCATATAAGACAAGAAATATCATTTGTGAATGGGAAGGGTACATGAAAGGTAGATTTTAGTGGAAAAATAATTTGCCAGAAATAATCAATTTGTGAAACTGTCTTATAGATTAGGTGGGATAGGTTGCCTTTCTCTATTCCAGCAATGTTTCTTGTGGACAGCTGAGCCTTTTACATGTAGGCTTCAGGACAGGTGCAAGTGGTTTAAATATTATTAACGCTTTACATGCTTTTGTCCCACTTTGGACCAGGAATTTCTTGAGAATTCAGTCTGTGTTCTTGATTATTGGAACATGACTGCTTTGCTGTAGGTACAAATCTGTTGACTAATTTCAAGAGGAGGTATATATTATTGTGAAATGGACTGGACTCTCCAAATAAACATTGAACCGTTGTGTCTTCCTACTGCCTTTTCTATCTGTGATTTCATCCCACTCAACACTTCAGTCATTATGTGTCAGTGATCCAGGCTTTTCTGATCCTTAAACATTCCAGACACTCTCTCCTCAGAATTCTTGCGCTTGCTGCCCCTCTGTTTGGAACATCTTCCCCTAGATCTTTGCATGCTTTGCTCCTTCTTCACACTCATGTCTTGGTTTAAATATCAAATCCCCTAAGAGGCCTTCACTGCCCTCCAAATTTATTGTCTCATTACCCTGCTCTCATTTTCTCAGGGCACTTATTATAATCTGATATTACTTTATTTGTATGTTTTTGTAATTATTGGCTTTCTTCATTAGGTCCATGAGAAAAGGGATTTAGTTATGTCACTCACCACCTTATACTTAGTACCTAGAATGGCACAAGTATTTGTTGACTAAATCAATCTATTTTCTTAATAAAAACAATACATTTTGAATATAAAATGAAATGTTACTTGGAAAACAAAGAATATTTTGTTTCATTTATAACATGGACTACAGAGGTAAGTAGTATCTTACTAAACAGTAATGTGTGATATTTAGCTGCCTCTTTTTGCTCCTAGGTTTCCTTTACCTAGTCATCCTGCTGCACCTCCTGAACATCTTAAAGAACCTTTGGTATACATGAGGAAAGCACAGGTTGGTTATTGTTCCATTTCAGTTTATTTTTTCATACCAAGTTATGTAATGCAGAGCAAAAGATCATTATTGATGTCAGGAGTATGTATTATTCATTATGAAAGACTGGGTAAGAACACTAAATTGATGTTAATGGTATTTGTATATTCTCTCAATTTATTTTCAGTAACCAAGGATCATACTTATTTAACTATGGCAACCCTGGAAAAAAATGGGGTAGAAGGGAAAAAAATCATCTACCATAGTTGTCTGAAATTTAAAATATGATACAAGTGTAATGTGGCAATCTATTCTTCATGGCCTGTGAAATTAAAGAAATGAAATGTGAATGAACTGACACCCTCTTTCCTTAAAATTTTGATTTTTGAAGCCAGAGTTATTGATAGTGTATTTAAAATATATTTGTTCTCACAGCAGGCTGTCACCTATTAATTCTGTTATAAAACTCTGATAAACCTGCTATCAAAATGGGTCGGCAAACAACTAAGAATAACTTTAAAATAACAAAATAACATAATTTAAACATAAAAACTATGAATAGTTATTAAAATGGAAGCCCAAGAGGTTTAAGCACATGCCTCTAGCTCTTTTAACTGTTCTTCATCTCAGCACAGCCTCATTTACCTCCCCCTCAGCCCAGTTCTGTTCATAAGCCTTCCTCACAGTGCTGGTTGAGTAGGACTCTGTGACTGCCACTGCCAAGGCATTTAATGAGCATCACAGTCAGTTGACCTTCATTCTTCAGCATAGCCTCAGAGATGGATTTTTTTTTTTGAGACAGTCTTGTTTTGTCTCCAGGCACCAGGCTGGAGTTCAGTGGCACAATCTTGGCTCACCGCAACCTCCGTCTCCTGGGTTCAAGCAATTCTCCTGCCTCAGCCTCCCGAGTAGCTGGGACTACAGGCATGCACCACCACGTTCAGCTAATTTTTGTATTTTAGTAGAGATAGGGTTTCACCATGTTGGCCAGGATGGTCTCGATCTCTTGACCTCGTGATCCGCCCGTGTTGGCCTCCCAAAGAGATGGATTTTAAAGCCTTTTTTGGTATGAAATATTTCAAAGGTACCTTAAGGAACTCCCACGAACCCCTAACTCAGCTTCCACAATTATCATCATGGTTCTTCTGCTCTTGAAAATTTTCTGCAGAGTCATCACATTTCACAACAGTGGAAATTAGGCAGATTTTTATTTTTCAACTTTTATTTTCATTTTAAAAATCATTAAAATTAGATGGTGAAAAGAAGCAATATGAATAAAAACCATGGAAATATTTTGAGGAAATATATATTTCTGTCTCTAGGTGGTCTCTTTTAGGGCTGGAAATCAGTTAATATTTATCAATTTGTCATAAAACATAATAGTTAAATGATACATATGTGAAAGAATTGTGGGGTTTTTGTTATAAAGATTTAAACTCAAGAAAATAAAACTAACAAGTCTGGGCCTAAATATTTTTTAGTGAAATTGAAAATTTCTAAACAGTATAGAGAAAGTATCAGTTTTAGCATACTAGGTGTAAGAAACAAAACACAAAGATTTTTTTTTTTAATCATGACTGAAAATAAGAGATAGAGAGCTAAATAATAAGTCCATTCTTAGAGCTTACTGCTAGTTGCTGAGAGTATATGTGAATGATAAGTACATGTATGGTACTCCTCTCTTTTCTTTCTGGAGTTACCCACTTATATCAGGGATCTGCAAACTCACAGCCCCCAGGCCAAATCCAACCTGCCACCTATTTTTACAGGGCTCTCAAACTAGGAATTTTATTTTTACTTTTTACATTTTTACTGGTTTAAAAATCAAAATAAGTATATTCTTCATTCTTTGTAGATTTTGGATATTAGCCCTTTGTCAGCTGGGTAGATTGCAAAAATTTTTTCCCATTCTGTTGGTTGCCGGTTCGCTCTAATGATCATTTCTTTTGCTGTGTAGAAACTCTTAAGTTTAATTAGATCCCATTTGTCTATTTTGGCTTTTGTTGCTGTTGCTTTTGGTGTTTTAATCACGAAGTCCTTGCCTGTGCCTATGTCCTAAATGGTATTGCCTAGGTTTTCTTCTAGGGTTTTTATGGTGTTAGGTCTTATATTTAAATCTTTAATCCATCTGGAGTTAATTTTAGTGTAAGGTGTGAGGAAGGGGTCCAGTTTCAGCTTTCTGCACATGGCTAGCCAGTTTTCCCAACACCATTTATTAAACAGGGAATCTTTTCCCCATTGCTTGTTTTTGTCAGGTTTGTCGAAGATCAGATGGTTGTAGATGTGTGGTGTTGCCTCCGAGGCCTCCGTTCTGTTCCATTGGCCTATATCTATGTTTTGGTATCAGTACCATGCTGTTTTGATTACTGTAGCCTTGTAGCATGATGCCTCCAGCTTTGTTCTTTTTGCTTAGGATTGTCTTGGATATGCAGGCTCTCTTTGGTTCCATATGAAGTTTAAATTATCTTTTTTCCAGTTCTGTGAAGAAGGTCAATGGTAGCTTGATGGGGATAGCATTGAATCTATAAATTAATTTGGGCAGTATGGCCATTTCATATTGATTCTTCCTAACCATGAGCATGGAATGTTTTTCCATCTGTTTGTGTCCTTTCTTATTTCCTTGAGCAGTGGTTTGTTCTTCTTGAAGAGGTCCTTCACATGCTTTGTTAGTTGTATTCCTAGGTATTTTATTCTCTTTGTAGCAATTGTGAATGGGAGTTTGCTCTTGATTTGGCTCTCTGTTTGTCTGTTATTGGTGTACAGAAATGCTTGTGATTTCTGCACATTGATTTTGTATCCTGAGACTTTGCTGAAGTTGCTTATTTGGCTTAAGGAGATCTTGGGCTAAACGATGGGGCTAAATATGCAATCATGTCGTCTGCAAATAGAGACAATTTGACTTCTTCTTTTCCTGATTGAATGCCCTTTATTTCTTTTTCTTGCTTGATTTCTCTGGCTAGAACTTCCAATACTATATTGAATAGGAATAGTGAGAGAGGGCATCCTCGTCGAGTGCCAGTTTTCAAGGGGAATGCTTCCAGTTTTTGCCTGTTCAGTATGATGTTGGCTGTGGGTTTGTTGTAAATAGCTTTTATTATTTTGAGATACTTTCCATTGATACCCAGTTATTGAGGGTTTTTAGCATAAAGGGATGTAGAATTTTGTTGAAGGCCTTCTCTGCATCTATTGAGATGATCATGTGGTTTTTGTCTTTGGTTCTGTTTATATGATGGATTACATTTATAGATTTGTGTATGTTGAATCAGCCTTGCATCCCCAGATGAAGCCTGCTTGATCGTGATGGATAAGCTTTTTGATGTGCTGTTGCATTTGGTTTGCCAGTATTTTATTGAAGATTTTTGCATCGATGTTCATCATGGATATTGGCCTGAAGTTTTCTTTTTCAGTTGTGTCTCTGCCAGGTTTTGGTATCAGGATGATGTTGGTCTCATAAAATGAGTTAGGAAGGATTCCCTCTTTTGTATTGCTTGGAATAGTTTCAGAAGGAATGGTACCAGTTCCTCTTTGTATGTCTGGTAGAATTCGGCTGTGAACCTGTCTGGGCTTGGACTTTTTCTGGTTGGTAGGCTATTAATTGCTGCAACTTCAGACCTTGTTATTGGTCTATTCAGGGATTCAATTTCTTCCTGGTTTAGTCTTGGGAGGGTGTAAATGTCCAGGATTTTGTCCATTTTTTCCCGATTTACTAATTTATGTGCATAGAGTTGTTTGTAGTAATCTCTGATGGTAGTTTCTATTTCTGTGGAATCGATGGTGATATCCCTTTTATCATTTTTTATTGCATCTATTTGATTCTTCTTCTTTTCTTTTTTATTAGTCTGGCTAGTGGTCTATTTTGTTGATCTTTTCAAAAAACCACCTCCCGGATTTATTGATTTTTTTGAAGGGTTTTTTGTGTCTCTATCTCCTTCAGTTCTGCTCTGATCTTAGTTATTTCTTGTCTTCTGCTAGCTTTTGAATTTTTTTGATCTTACTCCTCTAATTCTTTCAATTTTGAAGATGGGGTGTCGATCTTAGATCTTTCCTTGCTTCTCATGTAGGCATTTATTGCTATAAATTTCCCACTAGACACTGCTTTAAATGTGTCCCAGAGATTCTGGTACATTGTGTCTTTATTCTCATTGGTTTCAAAGAAGATCTTTATTTCTGCCTTCATTTCATTGTTTATCCATTCGTCATTCAGGAGCAAGTTGATCAGTTTCCATGTAGTTGTGCAGTTTTGAGTTAATTTCTTAATCCTGAGTTGTAATTTGATTGCACTGTGGTCTGAGAGAGTGTTTATTATGATTTTCTGTTCTTTTGCATTTGTTGATGAGTGATTTACTTCCAATTAGGTAGTCAATTTTAGATTAAGTGCAATGCAGTGCTGAGAAGAATGTATATTCTATGGATTTGGGGTGGAGAGTTCTATAGATATCTATTAGGTCCACTTGGTCCAGATCTGCAAGTCCTGGATATCCTTGTTGATTTTCTGTCACGTTGATCTGTCTAATATTGACAGTAGAGTGTTAAAGTCTCCCACTATTATTGTGTGGGAATCTAAGTCTCTTTGTAGGTCTTTAAGAACTTGCTTTATGTATCTGGGCGCTCCTGTTTTGGGTGTATATACATTTAGGATAGTTAGCTCTTCTTGTTGCATTGATCCCTTTACCATTATGTAATGCCCTTTGTCTTTTTTGATCTTTGTTTGTTTAAAGTTCGTTTTATCAGAGATTAGGATTGCAACCCCTGCTTTTTTTGCTCTCCATTTGCTTGGTAGATCTTCTTCCATCCCTTTATTTTGAGTGTATGTGTGTCTTTGCACGTGAGATGGATCTCGTGAATACAGCACATGGATGGATCTTGACTTTATCCATTTTGCCAGTCTGTGTCTTTTGATTGAGGCATTTAGCCCATTTACATTTAAGGTTAATATTTTAATGTGTGAATTTGATCCTGCCATTTTGTTACTGGCTGGTTGTTTTGCCCATTATTTGACTCAGCTTCTTCATTGTGTCATTGGTCTTTACCATTTGGTACGTTTTTGCAGTCTCTGGTACTGGTTGTTTCTTTCCATGTTTAGTGCTTCTTCAGGAGCTCTTGTAAGGCAGGCCTGGTGGTGACAAAATCTCTCAGCAATTGCTTGTCCGTAAAGGATTTTGTTTCTCCTTCACTTATGAAGCTTAGTTTGGCTGGATATGAGATTCTGGGTTGAAAGTTTTTTTCTTTAAGGATGTTGATATTGATTGGCCCCCACTTTCTTCTGGCTTGTAGGGTTTCTGCTGAGAGATCCATTGTGAGTCTGATGGGCTTCCCTTTGAGGGTAACTCGACCTTTCTCTCTGACTGCCCTTAGCATTTTTTCCTGCATTTCAACCCTGGTGAATCTGACGATTATGTGCCTTGGGGTGTCTCTTCTTGAGGAATATTCTTGTGGTGTTCTTTGTATTTCCTGTATTTGAATGTTGGGTTGCCTTGCTAGGCTTGGGAAGTTCTCCTGGATAATATCCTGAAGCCTGAAGAGTGTTTTCCAGCTTGGATTCATTCTTTCCATCACATTCAGGTACACCTATCAAATGTAGATTAGGTCTTTTCACATAATCCCATATTTCTTGGAGGTTTTGTTCATTTCTTTTCACTCTTTTTTCTCTAATCTTGTCTTCTTGTTTTATTTCATTGAATTGCTCTTCAATCTCTGATACCCTTTCTTCTGCTTGATCGATTTAGCTATTGAGACTTGTATATTCTGTGTGTTCTTGTGCTATGTTTTTCATCTCCATCAAGTTGTTTATTTTCTTCTCTAATCTGGTTATTCTAGCTAGCATTTTGTCTAACCTTCAAGGTTTTTAGTTTCTTTGCATTGGGTTAAAACACATTCCTTTAGCTCGGAGAAGTTTGTTATTACCCACTGTCTGAAGCCTGCCTCTGTCAGTTCGTCAAACTCATTCTCTGTCCTGTTTTGTTCCCTTGCTGGTTAGGAGTTGTGATCCCTTGGAGGAGGAGAGGTGTTCTGGCTTTTCCCGATTTCATCCTTTTTGCACTGGTTTCTTCCCATCTTTGTGGATGTATCTACCTCTGATCTTTGGATTTGGTGATTTCAGATGGGGTCTCTGGAGTGGATGTCCTTTCTGTTGATGTTGAAGCTATTTCTTTTTGTTTTTTAGTTTTTCTTCTAACAGTCAGTCCCCTCTGCTGTAGGACTGCTTGAAGTCCATTCCAGACCCTGTTTGCCTGGGAATCACCTGTGGGGGCTGCAGCACAGCAAGTATTGCTGGCTGATCTTTCCTCTGGTAGCTTATTCCCAGAAGGGTACCTGAGAGTTGTCAGCCAGCGCTTTCCTGTATGTGGTGCCTTTTTGGTTATGCAGTGGTCAGGGAGTTGCTTGAGGAGGCAGTCTGTCCCTTGTCTGCCTGCAGGGGCAATGCTGGGCTGCCACAGACTCAGTCTAGCTGCTGTGTAAGCTTCCTCTGGCTTTTGTTTACACAGGTAAGATCAGCTGTGGCAGATGCCCTTGCCCCCACCAAGCTCAATCATCCCGGGTTGAGCTTGAACTGATGTGCTGGCTGTGAAACTCTCAAGTGAGAAGGCTTCAGTTTGCTGGTCTTTGTGGGGGTGGACGCACCAAGCCGTATCAGCTGTCTCCCTGCTTTCAGCTCCCCCTCTTTCTGGGGAGCTAGGAGTTCTGTCCCACAGGTGCTCTGGGCGCTAGTCCAAAACATCCGCTTAGATCTGTGCTAATAACCTGCAGTGCCGGCCAGGGATGCCGCTCAGATCTGTGCTAGTAACTTGCGCTTTTCAGCCTGGCGGGGATGTCCTTGTCTGTGGGTTGCAAAGGTGATGGGAGAAGCGCAGTATCCTCAACCAGAGTACCAGAGGGAAAGAGTCCCAGATCTTCCATACAGTTGTACTTCCTCAGTGAGGCAGTGCCCAGCCCTGCCTTGGTTTGCCCTTGTTGGGCTACACCCATTTCCAACCAGACCCATTGAAATAAACCTGGTACCTTGGTTGAAAATGCGGAGATCGCTTGCCTTCTGCGTCGCTCTCACTGGGAACTGCGCTCTGGAGCTGTTCCTATTTAGCCATGTTAGCGGAAATCCTGGACTTGACTTTTTAGAGGAGTTTTGAGACATTAACACAGAAAGTTCTCATAGATCTCATACCCCAGTTTCCCTTATTATTAACATCTTAACATTAGTAATGTAAATTTGTTACAATTAATGAGCCAATATTAGTTGACACATTATTATGAACTAAAGTCCGTACTTTATTCAGACTTCCTGAGTCATAATCCAATGTCCTTTTTCTGACCCAGGATCCCATCCAGGACATCACATTACACTTGGTTGTCATGTCTCCTTAGGCACCTCTTGGCTATGACAGTTTCTTAGACTTTCCTTGTTTTTGATGACTTTGACAGTTTTGAGAAATACTGTTCAGGTATTTTGTAGAATATCCGTCTCTTGGAATTTATCTGATGTTTTCTTATGATTAGACTGGGATTGTGGGTTTTTTGGAGGAAGATCACAGATGTAAAGTGCCATTTACATTTATCACATCATATCAGGGTACATACTATCAGCATGATTTATCACTGTTGATGTTGGCATTGATCATCTGAGGTAGTATCTGTGAGGCTTCTCCACTGTAATGGTACTCTTTTTCTGTCTTTCCATACTGTACTCTTAGGAAGAAGTTACTACATATAGCCCACATGTAAGGAGTGGAGAATTATGTTCCTCCTTCTTGAGGGAGGGGGTAGCTACATAAATTATTTGGAATTCTTCTGCATGAAAGTTTTCTCTTCTTCCCCATTTATTTATGTATTCAATTCTTTATTTATATCAGTATGGACTCATGGATATTCATTTTATACTTTGAGTTTTAATATTTTTTAATTTTGTTGCTGACAATTTGTTTTGACATGTTAAAGTTTTGGAGAAGTTCTATAGGAAAGAAACCTGTTTAATTTGATTTAATCCAGTGTTGTTCAAGCTTAAGTGATTATGAAACCCTATTTCTTTGTGAAGTACCTTGGGAACTACTTTGCTATGCCCTTCAGTGAAAGCCGTATTTAAAGATATACAGTGTGATAAATATAAGTGCATGAGTTTTCTTGTGAAACAATACTAGTAAGCATATAGATCCCTAATTATATCCTAGGCACCATTCTAGTGCTGTACATGTACTCACTCATTTAATATTCATGATTACTCTATGAGGTGAGTTACGAATGTGGTCTTAGGTCTTGCTTTCCAAAAGAGGAAGTGGTAGAGCTAAGATTTAAACCTGGACAGTCTGGCTCCAGAATTTACACTACCTGATAATATTCAGTCTGTTTATCTAGCTCAGAAATGCTCAGTCAAACTCAAGATGTACTATATGGTTGAATTTATTCTGTTCTATATCAATCCAGTAACCTTAGCAAAAATGATAATTTTGTTAATTTTGCGTTACTTCAATTCTCACCCCCTTCCTCATGGTCTTTTTGCCTTCTGTACTGTCACTCCATTTCCTAAAATTTCCAATACCTTGAGGTTAGACCTCAAATTCTTTATTAAGGCTTACGAAGCTAGAAATGATCTTGAGCTCTTTAATTTCAGTCTCATCTCTTCCCCTTCTCACACTGTTCTTCCCCATCCTACCATGCACATATTCTCTCTGATCACTCTTGACCTCCTCCACTTGTTGCAGAAGGAGAACTTTTGCTTATGCTACTGCTTCTACTTGAAACTGCCTCATCTCATCCCATATATTTCTGATTAGCTTCTGCACATAATTTAGGTTATCAAGTGAGATAATAGATTGTTTAGGAAGGCTCTCTAACTCCCAGATCTCAGATACTCAGGTACTTTTCATGTCTCTTCCATCTTTCACATGGAGGGCTCCTATACTTCTCTACTATAATACTTGGGTTGTTTGTATTATCACTTAGAGTCTTTGGTCTCTGTGAAGTAGGACGTGTGTCTTTCTTTTCACCACTGTATCTCTGACATCTGGCACGGTCCCAGCCCATGGTAGATACTCAGTAGATTATTTTTTTTAAATCATGAATGAATAGCATAAACAAAAAATGGAGAATAAACATTCCTAGAAAATATTCAGACCGTTTTACCTAGTAATTCCACTTCTAGAACCTTGTATAAAGGAAAGAATCAGAAACACAGAAACTTACATTCGTGACAATAGTAAAAAATTCGCAAGAATCTAAGTGAATAACAATAGAGCTTGCTTAAATATGACATGGTGTTTCCAAAAAACAATGTTATATAGGCATCAAAAATGTCATTTATGAAGAATTATAATGAATAGGAAAAGGCATACATTATAATTGGAGAAAGCAAAATATAAAACAATATAATTTCAGTTTAATCAAAAATACATGTGTTTACCTGTCTCAATTACATGCATGAAAAGAAATGAAAGAAAATAAAATATTAATAGTGGTGTTTTTGTTTGATATGGTATTTTTATAATCAGAGAAGAATTACTAAAATATTTTTCTATTGGGTAGCTGGGTTATAATTATTTTAGTTTCAATTTTTTGTCAGGGTGAAGAAAATAGTTTTTTGATTTTATAATTTCGTAAGGTTTTTTACATGCTATTTTTTAATATATGATTTTAAAAGACATTTTATTCCCTTCATTGTTATTAAAAAGTAGCAATGCTATAACACTAATTTCAAAAAATTTAGTATAATTGTGAATCTTTTATAAATTTTTTGCTTCTCATACTTAGAAATTATTTATGAAATTCCTGAAATCCTTTGAGTTAATACCCTAGATTCCAATTATTAGAGAAATTTACTTGAAGCCAACAATAATTTCATTTAGAGAGGATATAGGTTTGGGTAAAAGGTAAATGTTTTCCTATCTGAATATTTTAAATGTAAAAGACCATTCACTTTCCTTTTAAATAACATTAAAGCTTTGAATTTATTTTGTAAGTCTTTTGTGTAGAAACCTTCTATTTATTTATTTTTGGGTGCTAAACGTACATTGAAATTATTTAACAGCACAGGCATGATCATGCTTTGTGTGTGTGTGTGTGTGTGTGTGTGTGTGTGTGTGTGTGTGTGTGTCTATGGCATTTCTTCTAAGACTTAGGGCCTAATTTTCCACCTCCATGAATAGGACCTGAGAAAAACTGTGTCTACAAAACTGGAGCTAGAGTGGACCTCAAGTTTATCCAGTCCAAACTCTGGCAAGTGTTCACTTCTCCTCTCCTTTGCTCCAGGACTTCTGGAAACAAGGAGTTCACACTTTCACTGAGCTAAGTTATATTTGATATAAATATTTCTGCTTGTTGGAAAGTGTCTTTTTCCTATTAAATGGTCATCTGCTCTTACTACATTTATATATTGGTCCTCATTTTGTGCTTGGTACATAGACAACATTCAGTATATTAATATATTAGTGATTCAGCCAATGGACAAAGAAATGAATGGATACCACTTAATTAAGATTAACATTCTTGACTGGGTGCAATGGCTCACGCCTGTAATCCCCACACTTCGGGAGGCATAGGTAGGTGGATTATGATGTCAAGAGATCGATACCATCCTGGTCAACATGGTGAAATCCCATCTCTACTAAAAATACAAGAAATAGCTGGGCATGGTGGCACGTGTCTGTAGTCCCAGCTACTGGGGAGGCTGAGGCAGGAGAATTGCTTGAACCTGGGAGGCAGAGGTTGCAGTGACCCAAGATCGCACCACTGCACTCCAGCCTTGTGACAGAGCAAGACTCCATCTCAAAAAAAAAAAAAAAAAAAAATAGAGTTATTTAAAGGGTAAGTTAACAAATATTCAACATCTTGTCTAGGTGTCATTCCAAAAGTTATCTTTCTATTTTGAATGGCCTTCGTGCTTGAATTTTTAGTAGGTTTTTTGCTGTTTTAAAATTGTGTATTGCAGTCTTGAAAATTTGTCTAGTACACTGACCCTTAAACAATGTGGGGGTTTAGGGGTGCTGACTCTTCATGCAGTCAGAAATTCACATACAACTTTTGACTCAGCCAGAACTTAACTACTAATAGCCTACTGTTGACCAGAAACCTCACTGATAACATGAAGTGTATTGACACATATTTTATATGTTATATATATTATATACAGTATTCTTACAATAAAAAATGCTAGGGAAAAGAAAATGTTATAAAGAAAATTATAAGGAAGAAAAAATGTATTTGTTATGAGTTAAGTAGGAGTGGATCATCATAAAGGCTTCATCCTAATCATCTGCACGTAGGGTAGGCTGAGGAGGAGTCAGAGGAGGGGTTGGTCTTGCTGTCTTGCCTGGCAGAGGCAAAAGAGGTAGAGGAAGGTGGAAGGGATCCAGGAGAGACAGGCACATTTGGTGTAATTTTACAGAAATACATTGTAACTCCCATCTGACATTTTTACTTTTTCATTTTTCTAAAAATATTTCTATATGGTACCAGCCCTCTTTCACTGTTTGCTTTAGTTTCAACAGTCCATTTTGCAAAATGGACCCTTCTATGACATGGGCACTGAGGTCAAAAGCAGTCTTGAATAATCATAACTCTTCTGCCAGATTGTCTGTTGTCAATTTGGTTTTTGGCACCGCTTCTTTTATGTGTTCTTCCTCATCATCTGACACTGGTCTGGAAGCGCTCATCTCCATCAAGTTGTTTTTAATTAATTCTTCTGGTGTGGTGTCTATTAGCTGTTGTATTTCTCTAAAATCCGTATCTTGCAACCCTTCACTCCCAACCTTTTTTTGTCGTATCTACAATCTCTTTCATTATTTTTTTTTATTGATTCTCTTGTAAATCCTGTGAAGTCTGTACAACATCTGGAAACAGTTTTCTCCAGCAGGAATTTACTGCTTTGGGCTTGATGACTTTCATAGCTTTTTCCATAACAACAATGGCGTCTTCAATGGTCTAAGTCCTCCAAACTTTCATGATGCTCTCTGTGTTGAGTTTCTCTTCCATAGCACTGGCAAATCTTTTCCATAGGGTGCTGTATATAATGGCACCCTATGGAAAGGTCTCTGTGACCCAGACCTAGAGGCTGAATTAGAGACATTATGTTTGAGGGTAATTAGACCAATTTGATGTCTTCTGTGTTGAACTAATGGTGTTCTGCATGGCGAAGGGCATTATCCAATATCAAAAGAGCTTTAAAAGGCAGTCCTTTACTGACAAGGTACTGCCTGTCATCAGGGACAAAGCATAGATGGAACCAATCCAGAAAAAGGGTTCTTGTTGTCCAGGCCTTCTTGTAAAACCAGAAGCCTGGCAATTGGTGTTTATCTTTGCCCTTCAAGGCTCAGGGTTAACAGCTTTACAGATAAGGGCAGTCCTGGTCCTAAACCCAATTGCATTTACACAAAATGGTAGAATTAACCTATTTTTTCTTGCCTTAGATCCTGGTACTTGCTTCTCTTGCTTACTAATAAAAGTATGATGTGGCATTTTTCTCCCCCAGAATAAGACACTTCCTTCTGCATTGAAAACCTGTTCAGCCAGATATCCTTTTTTCTTCAATGATTTTAATGGCATCTGGGAACTCATCTTCTGCCTCTTCATTAGCGGAAGCTGCTTCTCTTGTTATCTTGATATTTTTAAGCCAATCTGCTTTAGAAAATTATCAAACCATCCTTGGCTGGCATTGAATTCTCCAGCTTTAGATCCTTTATCTTTCTTTTGCTTTAAATTGTCATATATTGACTTCACTTTTTCTCAAATCATATTTGGAGTCTATAGGAATGCCTTTTAGTAACCCTGCACCCACATAAAAGCTGTATTTTCAATACTAGATAAAAGAGTAATTTTCAAAAAATGCAAGGTTTTCACCCTGGTGGTGTAGCTATAGCAGTGACCTCATGAATTTCCTTTTCTTTTCTTTTTTTTTTTTTTTACAATGGTCCGTATGCTGGATTCATTTCTCTTGATGGACAACTGCAGCTGCAGACCTCCATCTTCCATACATATCAAACAATTCAACACTTTTTTGCAATGTCATGACTTTTCTTCTTGGGAGCACTTCTAGCATCACTAGTGGCTTTTTGTATGGGTCCCATGGTATTATTCAGGGACAATATTGTGCTCAACACAATAAAAGATGTGAGAACTGTGAGAGATCACTTTTACTGCAATACATAATTTACAGGCCTGTGAAACTGCTCACATGGAGATGATTAACATCACCCAGTGTTTCAAGCAGATATAGCATTTAAGTTCACTGCAATAGCAAGAGGTGATGGCTACAAAATACTTACAGTAATATAGTATGTGCTACAGTTAATTTTATGCAGTTGTGATTTAATACTGCATCTTTATGTTTGTTTATATTTCTCTCAACTTCAAATGGTGCCATGTAAAGTCTGAAAGTATATATATGTTTTCAATAAATTTTAGCTTTTTGTGATAATTTTGTATATATTTTATGGTAGGAAATGATAAAAATAGACTACTGGTATCTACATATATTTTATACATCCAGGACAAACCCAGCTTTTTCTTAAATTTTTTGATATGTCTAGGCCATGTGGTTTGTCTGTGAGGTTTTTGGAAATTCTTGCAGATCTCCAGAAATTTTTTCAATATATTTATTGGAAAAAATTTAAATATAAATAAACCCACACAGTACAAGACTGTGTTGTTCAAGGGTCAACTCTGTATATTATGAGCTACACATCAATATCTGTTGTATTTAATAACTTTAATTTTGTTTTATATCTGAGAATTAAGGCCTTTTTATCAATTCTAGAGTTGTTTTCATGAGTTATTGAAAATAAGAACATTTGTAACCATAATTTAATCGTTAGCAGTTTGGTTCCTTATGTAATAGGATAAATAAAAATTCAGGAATTGGATTTTTAATATGTATGCAAATTTTATCTTATTGTGATCATTTAATTAGAAGTATTTTTTAATAAGCTTTTCTTACCTGTTTCCTCCACCATTTAGGGTGGAGGTAACAGGTAAGAGAAGGCTTGTTAGAGTAGATGATATTTAATCTGACACCAGAAAGATGAATGAGATTTATCTAAATAAGGCAGGTGTAAAGATTTTGAATGTGGAAGGTAGGTTGTATCATTATAATTAATGTTTGCTCATTAACAATGTACCCAAATAAGAAGTACCCAAATAAGCCTTGGCTCTAAGAGAATTCTTTATATTTAAAGAGAGAATTAAAATAAGCCAATAAATAGAGTTAATTTTGGGACTGTTTCATGTAATTTATTGAGTATGCTTTTATTCTTGAAAATCTGTTTCTATAAATGTAGTAAACTGAGCTTTATACATTTCACATATTTATCCTTCAGATGATTTTTTTTTCTATTCATTCACTACTTGAGCCATTGCATTAAAATTTTTTAAAATACTTGCAACATTGCTTAGAGTAGAAATCTGTTTAATTATTGAGCATCTATTATGTGCTAGACACATTGTGATTTGTACCATGATAGGTGAAGAACAGGGCGCTATGAGAGCCCGTAAGCAAAGTCACGTAATGCTATCTTGGGTGGGGGACTAGGTGAGAAAAGTCCTAATGGAGGAATGGATGTTTAAGCTGCTACCTAAAAGGTGAATACGATTTATTTAGACAAGAATAAGAATGTTGGAGGCAGGAGTTGAGCTTGGAGAGCATATTTCAGATAAAGAGTAATATATTTGAATGTGTATGTTGAAGAAGCTATGAATAATGACAGCTGTAGTAAAAACCATCACTTATTGAATGATAATTATTATATTGTGTCACTGTTTGAGGCAGTTTACATGTATTAATATCTTTAATCTTTGTTACAACCATATAAGGGAACTGTTATTATTATTTCACTTTCATTAACTGATTATTACTGTTCTTTATGAGTAATATATAGTTCTCTCCTTGTTTCCTCATTAGGTCTGAATTTGGGGACTTTGGTATTATTTTGTTTTGGTTTCAGTGAGCCAGAAGTGGCCTGTAGGCACATTTAGTAAAAAGACAAAAACATTATTATGGCATTTTAGCTTGTCATTGAAAATAATAGTATATTAAAATATGGTATTTATGGATAATGAAACCTCTATTAAAACTTAATTTCCATTTTATAAGAAATAGAAGGGATAATGAAGAAGGTAATCAATGCTATGAAAAATAGTGAGACATATCCAGATTGTGACTCACTCTAAAAGAAAAGTGGCCTGGACTTTTTAAAAAGTCAGTATCATAAAAAAGAAAAGGGTAGAGAGATTCTAGATTTAAACTGCACTGAAAGAGATATAACAACCAATGAAATGTAATGCATGAATTTTGAATGGATCTCAGATTAAAAAAAAAACTATAGAAGATATTTTGAAGACAACTGGAAAATTTAAGTATGACATTATGAAATATTAATTTTCTTAGGTATGATAATGATATTGTGATATGTAGGAAAAGGTTCTTAGTCTAAAATATGCATGCTGAAGTATTTAGGGGTAAAATGTCATTTTTGGAAAAATTGCAATGTAATAATTTCTGTAAATGTTTGTCTTTTATTAGGTCATTAATAGGATTCCTAAGTATTAAACATTTATAAAATGCTTAAATTTAACTTATCTTTTTATCTGATATTTTCCATATGATGTTTTATTACCGTATGACTTGTCGACATTTTAAAAAATCTATCCTCATTCCCATCTTCAGCTAAAATGTCAGTTATTTGAGGATTGAGGCTTTCTGTTATTCACTGCTTCATTCATAGCACAAAGGATAGTATCTGGTGTATAGTAGGCCACAGTCAGTATTTGTTGAGTGAACTGATAAATAAGGACAGTCAATCTCAACCAGCCTTACCATTTCTATGTAATTCATAATATCTTTAATATTTTTTATTAGTTTTAGTATTGTTACTAGAAAAGATAATTGATTTTTACGTTTTAGGGAAGTTGGGAAAAAAGAATTTTGAAGAGTTTAAATAGCATGTGCACTGAACTGAGTATCCCACTGGCACGAAAGGTACTTTTAAACATTTTTCTATTTAAGTATTTCATTGTGAATCAAATACTAGAAAGTATCATGAAATTATATTACTGTTAGGCACATTTATTTATTTATTTTTACTAGTATATCAACTTATTTTGAAACAAAAATCTGTAAAAGGCCAATTATGTGAGTATATTCCATATAGATTTCTATTTTTTTGTGTGCTATAATAATTATTGTAACAAACCTGTATCTTTAAAAATAAATAGAAATATGAATCTATAGTATAGATGAGTTAGACATTTGGCTGTAAAGATTAGAAATATGCTTTAAAGATTTTAATTACCTTTAATTTACTTACTTTTTGGCTGATTAGCACAGTAGCCATATTCCTTGAATCACAGACAGAGTTCAGGTATACTGTGATCTTGTAATAGGCAATATGGTGCCATCTTTCAGTATTAACATAGAAAATGAAAAGGATAATTTGTCATCTCTCTGTAGAACTGGAATTCTATGTAGATCTTATACTGAACATATATCTGTTACTCTGGGCATTGAGGAGAAAGAGAGGAGAAAGAAAAGAAAAACACTTGAGGGATGTTCTGTATTCTTGGTAGCTGCTCCTAAGTAGGAGAGAGCCAGTTTCACATCATTCTCCCTACCTGCTATTTATTCCCTGTTGTTGGACAGGATGTAGTAGATACACTTTGGATAATATCCAAGGAAAAATTACCAAAGGCAGCAGAAGGATGGTGTTTAAAAAAGGATACATTTACATTAAAAACTGTCTAAATATGTAGTGTATAATATACTGCCTTTCATATAGAAAGATGATGCTACTGACTCTTAGTCACATTCTCTTGGCCAGCACCCCTTGTGATGCTTTTCTGAGACTGCTGGATGGGAGTACGAGATGTAGTATGTGGCTGAGGCGGTTTTTCATTGTGAAATTTACTGGCCAGTTTACAGATCACTTACCTTCTTTTATTGGACTCATTAGCACCATGTTCTAACTAAGCCATTGAGACTAGGTATGATCTAATAGTTAAATGATAATTTAAGTGCAGTTACCCCCCAAATTCAAAATGTTTAATGAAATTATTTATCCTGTTGCTGTAGTTTATTTAAATTTTTAAATAAGTTATTTATTTTTGTTTTTAGTTGTATTGCTAGATTTCAAAAAAATGAAACCAGTTTTAAAATTACCTTTTCCAGAGGCCAGTTGGAGAACAGAAAGAACTTCTTAATAAATGGAATGAAATGGGAACTGATGAACCAGGTATGTGAACAATTTTTTTCAAAATGTAGTAGTGGAAGAAGAATTGCCTTCTTAACTGTGGATCCAAAATAACGCAATTAACAATTCTTTTGGAAAGATGGCAGTTTTCCTTCTCATTAATTTTCTATCATCTGAAAAACCAGAGTTAGGCTGGCCTACACAAACTCCCTAACACCATATGCAACTAATAAATATAGACATCAGGAGCAGCTTTTTGTTTGTTTGTTTGTTTGTTTGTTTTTTAGAGACAGGGTCTTGCTCTGTTACCAATGCAGTAGCATGATCACTGCTCACTTTAACCTCAAATTCCTGGACTCAGAGGGTCCTTTCACCTCAACTACTTGAGTAGCTAAGACTACAGGCATGCACCAACATGCCTGGCTAATTTTTCTATTTTTTGTAGAGATGGGGTTTTGCTATGTTGCTGTGGCTGTCTCTGTTGAACTCCTGACCTCAAGTAATACTCCCACCACAGCCTCCCAAAGTGCTGGGATTGCAGGTGTGAGCCACTGCACCTGGCCTCATTTATCCTTTTTTAAAGCAGCATTTAAAAACATTTTTATAAAATAATAAATTATCCAGTGGATTTTTGAGATTCTTGTCTTTTAATTAAGGTGAATATTGTGCAAGCTTAATTACATTGAGTTGTTAAAAATAGGGTAAATAAGATGTTCTTCGAAACCAACGAGAACGAAGACACAACATACCAGAATCTCTGGGACACATTTAAAGCAGTCTCTAGAGGAAAACACATAGCAATAAATGTCCACATGAGAAGCAAGGAGAGATCTAAAATTGACACCCTGTCGTCAAAATGGAAAGAACTAGAGGAGCAAGATCAAAAAAACTCAAAAGCTAGCAGAAGACAAGAAATAAGTAAGATCAGAGCAGAACTGAAGGAGATAGAGACACAAAAAACCCTTCAAAAAATCAATAAATCCAGGAGCTGGTTTTTCAAAAGATCAACAAAATAGACCACTAGCCAGACTAATAAAAAAGAAAAGAGAGAATAATCAAATAGATGCAATAAAAAACGATAAAGGGGATATCACCACAGATTCTGCAGAAATTCAAACCATCATCAGAGATTATTACAAACAACTGTATGCACATAAACTAGTAAACCTGGAAGAAATGGATAAATTTCTGGACACTTGCATCCTCCCAAGCCTAAACCAGGAAGAAGTTGAAACCCCTGAATAGACCAATAACAAGGTCTGAAGTTGAGGCAGCAATTAAGAGCCTACCACCCAAAAAAAGCCCAGGCTTAGATGGGTTCACAGCCGAATTCTACCAGACATACAAAAAGGAGCTGGTGCCATTCCTTCTGAAACTATTCCAAACAATCCAAAGAGAGGAAATCCTTCCCAAATCATTTTATGAGACCAACATCATCCTGATACCAAAACCCGGCAGAGACTCAGCAAGAAAAGAAAACTTCAGGCCAATATCCTTGATGAACATAGATGCAAAAATCTTCAATAAAATACTGGCAAACCGATTGCAACAGCACATCAAAAAGCTTATTAACCATGATCAAGTAGGATTCATCCTGGGGATGCAAGGCTGGTTCAAGATACACAAGTCTATAAACATAATTCACCACATAAACAGAACCAAAGACAAAAACCACATGATTATCTCAACTGATGCAGAGAAGACCTTTGACAAAGTTCAACAGCTCTTTATGCTAAAAACTCTCAATAAACTAGGTATTGATGGAATGTACCTCAAAACAATAAAAGCTTTTTATGACAAACCAACAGCCAATATCATACTGAATGGGCAAAAACTGGAAGCATTCCCTTTGAAATCTGGCACTAGACAAGATTGCCCTCTCTCACCACTCCTATTCAATATAGTACTGGAAGTTCTAGCCAGAGCAATCAGGCAAGAAAAAGAAATAAAAGGTAGTCAGATAGGAAAGGAGGAAGTCAAATTGTCTCTGTTTGCAGACGACATGATTGTATATCTAGAAGACCCCATCGTCTCAGCCCAAAATCTCCTGAAACTGATAAGCAACTTCAGCAAAGTCTCAGGATACAAAATCAATGTGCAAAAATCACAAGTATTCCTATATAACAATAACAGACTTAAAGAGAGCCAAATCAAGGACGTACTGCCATTCACAATTGCTACAAAGAGAATAAAATACCTAGGAATATAACTAACAAGGAACATAAAGGACCTCTTCAAGGAGAACTACAAACCACTGCTCAACGAAATAAGAGAGGACACAAACAGATGGAGAAACATTCCATGTTCATGGCTAGGAAAATCAATATCGAGAAAATGGCCATACTGCCCAAAGTAATTTACAGATTCAATGCTATCCCCATCAAGCTACCAATGACCTTCTTCACAGAACTGGAGAAAACCACCTTAAACTTCATATGGAACAAAAGAGAGCCCGTATAGCCAAGTCAATTCTAAGCAAAAAGAACAAAGTAGGAGGCATCACACTTCCAGACTTCAAACTATACTACAAGGCTACAGTAATCAAAACAGCATGGTACTGGTACCAAAACAGAGATATAGACCAATGGAACAGAACAGAGGCCTTGGAGGCAACACAACACATCTACAACCCTCCGATCTTTGACAAACCTGACAAAAACAAGCAATGGGGGAAAGGATTCCCTGTTTAATAAATGGTGTTGGGAAAACTGGCTAGCCATGTGCAGAAAGCAGAAACTGGACTCCTTCCTGACACCTTACACTAAAATTAACTCCAGATGGATTAAAGACTTAAACATAAGACCTAACACCATAAAAACCCTAGAAGAAAATCTAGGCAAAACCATTCAGGACATAGGTGTAGGCAAGGACTTCATGACCAAAACACCAAAAGCATTGGCAACAAAAGCCAAAATACAAATGGGACCTAATCAAACTCCACAGCTTCTGTATGGCAGAAGAAACAGTCATTAGAGTGAATCGGCAACCAACAGAATAGGAAAAAATTTTTGCAGTCTACCCATCTGACAAAGGGCCGATATCCAGAATCTACAAAGAACTAAAACAGATTTACAAGAAAAAACAAGCCCATTCAAAAGTGGGTGAAGGATATGAACAGACACTTTACAAAAGAAGACATACATGAGACCAACAAACATACGAAAAAATGCTCATTATCACTGGTCATTAGAGAAATGCAAATCAAAACTACATTGAGATACCATCTCATGCCAGTTAGAATGGCGATTATTAAAAAATCAGGAGACAACAGATACTGGAGAGGATGTGAAGAAATAGGAACACTTTTACACTGTTGGTGGGAGTGTAAATTAGTTCAACCATTGTGGAAGACAGTGTGGCGATTCCTCAAGGACCTAGAAATAGAAATTCCATTTGACCCAGCAATCCCATTACTGGGTACATATTCAAAGGATTATAAATCATTCTACTATAAGGACAAATGCACATGAATGTTCATTGCAGCACAGTTTACAATAGCAAAGACCTGGAACCAACCCAAATGCTCATCGATGATAGACTGGATAGGGAAAATGTGGCACATATACACCATGGAATATTATGCAGCCATCAAAAACGATGGGTTCGTGTCCTTTGTAGGGACATGGATGAACCTGGAAACCATCATTCTCAGCAAACTGACGCAAGAACAGAAAATCAAACACCGCATGTTCTCACTCATAGGCGGGTGTTGAACAATGAGAACACATGGACACAGGGAGGGGAGCATCACACACTGGGGTCTGCTGGGGGGAAATGGGGAGGGACAGCAGGGGGTGGGGAGGTGGGATTAAATAGCATGGGGAGAAATGCCAGATATAGGTGATGGGGAGGAAGGCAGCAAATCACACCGCCATGTGTGTACCTATGCAACAATTTTGCATGTTCTTCACATGTACCCCAAAACCTAAAATGCAATTTAAAAAAGAACAGGAAAAAAAAATAGGGTAAATAGTGAAAAATACATATGAAGACTTTAAAATGTTTTAAAGAATTCATTTTTGTTCATTTTAATATTTAAAATCGAGTCAATTTTATAAACATACAATGAGTAACAACTATATTTCATTTACCATGATAGATGCCTGTAATTGTATAGACAGATGTGTACATAACCCCCTTTTCCTCCTCCTTCACCACTGCTGAAAATACATATAGGGGGCTAGGTAAGAGATAAGTGCCTAACAGAGGAAGCAATGAGTTATTTGAATTCAAAAGAGGGGGAATAGTTTAATACAACTAGAGGAATTCCTAAGAATGCATTGTTTGTATTTTAAGTACCTTGAGAATTCTCATATAGAACCTTTATGTTACATTGACATTGTTTGGTCAATTCAGTTATAAATAATTACAATTTGTGAATAGGATGCTCTTAATTTCTTCCAGAATACGTTGTCTAGGACATGAAGGGCAGAGGTTGTCTTTTCATTTTAGTGTTCTCTGTACTTAACACAGTGTATGACAAATAATACTCAGGAAATGTTTGAATTAATCTATCTGCATGATAACATATGAAAGAATGATGAACATTTATTTAATAAGACTTCATATATTATTAACTGAAATTTTGTTTTAATCTATCTTCTAGATTTAAGCCTTTTCAGACCTGTTTATGCACCTAAGGATTTTCTTGAGGTAGGTTTTATTGGATAAATATACATATGTTAGTGAACGAATAATGTGAATAAATGATGATGTAAAAATATATTCAGGCAGAGGGATTAGCATGTAAAAAGCCCCAGAGTCACTGAAGCAGTGGAATGACATGATCAGATCTGTGTTTGAAAACTACCCTTGGAAAATATGGAAAGATCAGCACTGGGTAAATCAGTTAGGAAAATTTTGATTAAAAAATAGTGACTGTACGTCATGTAGCCTGCTCCCTGGGACATATGAGTACTCAGTAAATCTTTTTCTTTTTTATTCCCTTCCCTGTTCTAGTAGTCCAGAACACGTGATGAGTGTCTGAACTAAGAGAACAACATTGGAAATGGAAAGAATGTGACAGATTTGATGGAGATTTTAAGGATGATTTGGGAACTGATCAGATATGGGGTCTATGAGAAAAAAAAAGTTAATGATCACCTTCAAGTGTCTAGGTTGTGTAATTGGGCAGAAGTTACTTGACATGAGGATACAGGAGGAGGAACAGGGCTGTTAGTGAAGGTGATAAGCTTAGTTAAGTTTCAGAGGCATACCAAATATTCAAGTTGAACCCTTCAGTAGACACTTGGAACTCATTATTTTAATTCACTCATCTTTGATTTCACTCTTTCACGTGGACTTTACATATTATCCTATTAGCTTTACCTTTGAAATATTCCAGAATACATCCAGTTTTTGTCACCACCACTTCTACATCCTGGCTTCTCAACTGGTCTTCCTCCTTCTACCTTTGCCCACCTAGAATCTGTTCTTAGCACAGCTTCCAGAGGAAGGCCTTTAAATGCAATTCAGAATAAGCCACTCTTCTGCTATCCAGTGGCTTCCCATCTCATTTTACTTATTGAATAAAAGCCAAAGTCATGGCAGTGACCTAAAATACCCCATTTGGTTTGATATCCTATTAGCTGTCTGAGTTCATCTCCCGTTACTGTTCCTGCTGATTGGTCTTAGCCTCCTTGCTTACCCCTGGCTTCCTTCCAGCTGAGGGTCTTTGCTCTTTGTTTTATCTGCTTGCAAAGATTTTTCCCTAAATGTCTACCTGTATGTTCACTCACTACTCATGTCTTTGCTTACATATCACTTTCTTAGTAAAGTTTTCACTGGCTTTCCTGCTCGGAACTCTTTATACCCTTTTCCAGCTTTGTTTTTCTCCACAGCATCTATCATGACGTATATAACATATTGTTGATTTATTTTGCTTATTGCCTGCCTTTTTCTATTACAAATGAAGCTCCATAGGGGCAAGAGCTTTTCATTCTGTTTTGTTCCCTGCTTCAGCAGTTACACAGGGTCAAATAATCGACAACACTCACAAGACTTCTCAGGGTCCACCCACATGTGCCTCTTTTTCAGCAGGAGAAAGAATGAACCTGCAAACACAAAGTGATCCACACTTCCAACAGAGCTCTCAGGGCCTTTCTCAGTTACACAAGATACATTTAGATTTTTGGTTATAAACCATCAAGATACATGCAAGATATCTTGGTCTAGGGAGCCAAGACACAGGGTTTTTGAGGGATCGTTTCTACCCCAACTTGTTGTATCAAATGCAAACCGCCAGTCTACATTTTCAATAAACAATGTAAATAAACAGATGTGGAATGCCTCCTGGTTAGTTTTGGTCATAAATAGCATATTACAACTGATTAGTTAGTTCATTTCACTGCATCTTGGCCAAGGGTCACTACCAGATTTCTAGTCTCATTGTTCAATTTCTACTTATGAGTAAGAACATGCAGTGTTTGGTTTTCTGTTCCTGTGTTAGTTTGCTGAAAATGATGGTTTCCAGCTTCATCCATGTCCCTGCAAAGGACATGAACTCATCCTTTTTGATGTCTGCATAGTATTTCATGGTGTATATGTGCCATTTTATTTGTCCAGTCTGTCATTGGTGGGCATATGGGTTGGTTCCAAGTCTTTGCTATTGTGAATAATGCTGCAATAAATATATGTGTGCATGCATCTTTATAGTAGAATGGTTTACAATCCTTTGGATATATACCCAGTAATGGGATTGCCGGGTCAAATGGTATTTCTGGTCCTAGATTCTTGAGGAGTCACCACACTGTCTTCCACAGTGGTTGAACTAATTTACACTCCCACCAACAGTGTAAAAGGGTTCCTATTTCTCCACATCCTCTCCAGCATCTGTTATTTCCTCACTTTTTAATGATTGTCATTCTAACTGGCATGAGATGGTACCTCATTGTGGTTTTGATTTGCATTCCTCTAATGACCAGTGATGCTGAGCTTTTTTACATACGTTTTTTGGCCCCATAGTTGTCTTCTTTTGAGAAGTGTCTGTTCATATCTTTCACCCACTTTTTGATTTTTTTTCTTGTAAATTAGTTTAAGTTCCTTGTAGATTCTGGATATTAGCCCTTTGTCAGATGGCTAGATTGCAAAACTTCTCTCCCATTCTGTAGGTTGCCTGGTCACTCTGATGATAGTTTCTTTTGTTGTGCAGAAGCTCTTTAGTTTAATTAGATCCCATTTGTCTATTTTGACTTTTGTTGCTATTGCTTTTGGCATTTTAGTCATGAAGTCTTTGCCCATGCCTATGTCCTGAATGGTATTGCCTAGGTTTTGTTCTAGGGTTTTTATGGTTTTAGGTCTTATGTTTAAGTCTTTAATCCATCTTGAGTTAATTTTTTAATAAGGCATAAGGAAGGGGTCCAGTTTCAGTTTTCTGCATATGCCTAGCCAGTTTTCCCAACATCATTTATTAAATAGGGGGATCCTTTCCCCATGGCTTGTTTTTGTCAGGTTTGTCAAAGTTCAGATGGTTGTAGATGTGTGGCATTATTTCTGAGGCTCTTTTCTGTTCCTGTTTTGGTACCAGGACCATGCTGTTTTGGTTAGTGTAGGCTTGTAGTATAAAGTCAGGTAGTGTGATGCCTCCAGCTTTGTTCTTTTTACTTAAGATTGTCTTGGTTATACAGGTTCTTTTTTGGTTCCATTTGAAATTTAAAGTAGTTTTTTCTAAATCTGTAAAGAAAGTTAATGGTAGCTTGATGGGGATAGCATTGAATTCATAAATTACTTTGGGCAATATGGCCATTTTCACAATATTGATTCTTCCTATCCATGAGCTTGGAATGTTTTTCCATTTGTTTGTGTCCTCTCTTATTTCCTTGAGCAGTGATTTGTAGTTCTTCTTCACATGTAGAAATCCTTCACATCTCTTGTAAGTTGTATTTCTAGGTATTTTATTTTCTTTTTTGCAATTGTGAATGGGAGTTCACTCATGATTTGGCTCTCTGTTTTTCTATTATTGGTGTATAGGAATGCTTGTGATTTTTGCACATTGATTTTGTATCCTGAAACTTTGCTGAAGTTCCTTTTCAGCCTAAGTAGATTTTGGGCTGAGATGATAGGGTTTTCTAAATATATTATCATGTCATCTGCAAACAGAGACAATTTAACTTCCTCTCTTCGTATTCTAATACCCTTTATTTCTTTCTCTTGCCTGATTGCCCTGGCCAGAACTTTCAACACTATGTTGAATAGGGGTGGTGAGTGTATATTCTATTGATTTGGAGTGGAGAGTTCTGTAGATGTCTATTAGATCCACTTGGTTCAGAGCTGAGTTCAAGTCCTGAACATTCTTGTTGATTTTCTGTCTCGTTGATCTATCTAATACTGACAGTGGGGTGTTAAAGTCTCCCATTATTATTGTGTGGGAGTCTTAAGTCTCTTTGTAGGTCTCTAACAACTGGATTTATGAATCTGGGTGCTCCTGTTTTGGGTGCATATATATTTAGGATAGTTAGCTCTTCTTGTTGCATTGATCCCTTTACCATTATGTAATGCCCTTCTTTGTCTTTTTTGATCTTTGTTGATCTAAAGTCTGTTTTATCAGAGGCTAGGATTGCAACCCCCTCCTTTTTTTTTTGCTTTCCATTTGCTTGGTAAGTATTCCTCCATCCTTTTATTTTGAGCCTGTGTGTGTCTTTGCACATGAGAGGTCTCTTGAATACAGTACAGCAGAGTCTTGACTCTTTAGCCAATTTGCCACTCTGTGTCTTTTAATTGGGGCTTATACCATTTACATTTAAGGTTAATATTGTTATGTGTGAATTTGATCCTGTCATCATGATGCTAGCTGGTTATTTTGCCCTTTAGTTGATGCAGTTTCTTCATAGCGTTGGTGGTCTTTACAATTTGATATGTTTTTGCAGTGGCTGGTACCTGTTTTTCCTTTTCATATTTAGTGCTTCCTTCAGGAGCTCTTGTAAGGCAGGCCTGGTGGTGACAAAATTTCTCAGCATTTGCGTGTCCGTAAAGGATTTTGTTTCTCCTTCACTTATGAAGCTTAGTTTGGCTGGATGTGAGATTCTGGGTTGAAAGTTTTTTTTCTTTAAGGATGTTGAATATTGGCCCCCACTCTCTTCTGGCTTGTAGTGTTTCTGCAGAGAGATCTGCTGTGAGTCTTGATGGGCTTCCCTTTGTGGGTAACGCAAGCTTTCTCTCTGGCTGCCCTTAACATTTTTTTCCTTCATTTCAACCTTGGTGTGTAGGGCTGAAGGCCCCACAGGGTTTTGGGGTGTGCCTTATGCTGTGCTGAGGCACAGGATCCGAGAAATAAAGAGACAGGACACAGAAGTACAAGGAAAATGCAGTTGTGCTTAGAGGGCCACACCACCCATGAGCGGAGTCAGGTGAGGCCCCGAATGTCCAGAAGCGTGAGTATTTATTGTGTATAGGTTAGGGGGCAGGGCAGTGAGTGAAGTCATCTTTAAGGATGGTGAGAGGGTCGTGAGCAATAAAACATGGGGTCCACCCCTATTAGGTCACCTAGGCTAGGAGATGGACAGTGCGCAGCAAGGGGCCCATTCCCATGAAGGCAAGGGCCGTGTGCAGTAAGGGGTCCTCCCTCATTAGATCACCGAGGTTTGAAGGTGGGCCGTGCGCAGTGAAGAGGGTGCAGTGTGCAATACTTCTATCTATGGGCAAACTACTAAGAAGATTTATAGGAGGATGCTTTAAGTCACATAGCAGTGACAGAGCTGTCAAGGTTACCGCCACCTTCTGGCAGCTTCCAATGAGTTCTATGGGAAGATGCTTTTTGAGCAGCATAGTAGCAAGAGCTGATAAAATTCACAGTCACCAAGGTGGATTGCCGGTCTGAGGGCAGCCTTCCACAAGAACTGGAGCAAGGTCCTACAACTCCTTTATTAGGAGGAATGGCTTTTGCGCCAAGCCTGCCATACAGCGGCTATCTTTATGATACTGAATGCTGCTGCCTGGGCCATGAATTCTTGTCCTGGTGTAACTGTTTTTCCCTTAAATTATGCTCTGCACTGTGTTTGCTCTAGGCTTTCCTCTGATTATAAGCTGCTTAGTCCTTAATTCATGCTCTGTACTGTGTCCACTCTAGGCATTCCTCCAATTATAAACTAAGATACAATTATATATATATGTAGGGAAATATTCTTTAAGCACTCATACTATCAACTATTATATAATTATACATAGAGAATTATATAAAGGAATTCTTCAAGCCCTAATTCTATAAACTAATATATGATTGTATAAAGGATTATATAAAAGGAGATTGCTGAGTAGTAACACTATAAAGTAAGATATTTCAAGCCCTAACTATGCCAGGGTTCTGCTCAAGCGCTATGCTGGGCAATCCTGCTTCTGTTTAGAGCTGGCAGGCAGGAACGTGTAAGTCTGCTGAAGCTCCGCCCACAGCCACCCCTTCTTTCAGGTGCTCTGTCCCAGGGAGATGAGCATTTGATCTATAAGGCCCTGACTGGGGCTGCTGCCTTTCCTTCAGAGATGCCCTGCCCAGAGAGGAGGAATCTAGAGAGGCAGTCTGGCTACAGGGGCTTTGCCAAGCTATAGTGGGCTCTGCCCAGTTCGAACTTCCCCATGGATTTGTTTACACTGTGAGGGGGAAAACCACCTACTCAAACCTCTGTAATGGCGGACGCCCCTCCCTATACCAAGCTTGAGCATCCCAGGTTGACTTCTGACTGCTGTGCTTGCAGCAAGAATTTCAGCTGGTGGATTTTAGCTTACTGGGCTCTGTGGGTGTGGGATCTGCTGAGCTAGACCACTTGGCTCCCTGACTTCAGCCCCTTTGCTAGGGGAGTGAGTGGTTCTGTCATCGCTGGCGTTCCAGGCACCACTGGGGCATGAAAAAACAGCTAGCTCAGTGTCTGCCCAAATGGCTGCCCAGTTTTGTGCTTGAAAACCAGGGGCCTGGTGGCATAGGCACCTGAGGAAATCTCCTGGTCTGCGGGTTGTGAAGACCATAGGAAAAGCGTAGTATCTGGGCCAGAATGCACCATTCCTCACAGCACAGTCCCTCAAGGCTTCCCTTGGCTAGGGGGAGGTACTTCCCCCCACGTTTTGTGCTTCCCGGTTATGGCGACGCTCCACCCTGCTTCGGCTAGCCTCCGTGGGCTGGACCCACTGTCCACCCAGTCCCAATGAGATGTGCTGGGTACCTCAGTTGGAAATGCACAAATCACTTGCCTTCTGCATTGATCTCGCCGGGAGCTGCAAACCAGAGCCGTTCCTATTCAGCCATTTTGCCAGCCATCCCCTTAATTACAGTTTCTACATTTCTAATATTTTTATTTTTCTGTTACTCATGTATTCTGTTTCTTCTCCTTTTTCTATCTTTTACATTTTACAGTTTCTCTTGAAGTATGATTCCTCATTTATGTAATTAGGCTAAAATTGAGCTGTTGGGTAATTAGGCGAAAATTGTAGATTCTTTGCTATTTTTTTATTTTTTAAAGCAAATACCATTGATATTTTTAGTTTCAATATAGTGTTTGCAATTTTAGGAAACTTTTGGCATTATAACACGTGTTTTATCAGCTGTTAGCTATCAGTTCATCAGTGTCTTCCTCAAATATGACGGCGTTTCTGTCGTCATGATCTCCTCCACTGGATTCTTAATGGCTTTTTTTCTCAAGAGTTTCACTTAAAAATATTTTATAAAATTATTCTTTCCAGAAAAATGCATGTTGTTAGAAAAATAAGAAAGCATACATAAGAATTTTGAAATAAAATAACCCACAATTATATTGCACAGCAATAACTACTATCATTATGACACTTTAAAAATAATAATATTTTATGAACATTTTTTTACTTCATTGCCCATATTAATTGAGGCATATTGTACTGTATTTTATTATATGAATTCATTATACTTTATTTAAATAATTCCTTATAATAGGTTAAATTGTTAAATAATTCCTTATAATAGGTTAAATTGTTAAATTGTTAAATTCATATTTTGCCAATGTAAACAGTACTTCACTAACATTATTTCTGTATGATCGTAGCAAACATATTTATTTTACTAGAATCATATTCTATATTTATACTAATAGAAGTAAGATTCTTACATTAAATTGTATGTCAGTATCTAAGCTGGCTTTTTTCTGTTTTTTGTTTTGTTTTGTTTTGTTTTTTGAGATGGAGACTTGTTCTGTTGTCTAGGCTGGAGTGCAGTGGTGTGTTCTCGGCTCACTGCAACTCCACCTCCCGGGTTGAAGCAATTCTCTTGCCTCAGCCTCCCAACTACCTGGGACTATAGGCACATACTGCCATGCCCAGCTGATTTTTTGTATTTTAGTAGAAACAGGGTTTCACAGTGTTACCCAGGCCAGTCGCAAACTCCTGAGCTCAGGCAATCCACCGGCCTCAGCCTCCCAAAGTGCTAGGATTATAGGTGTAAGCCACCATGCCTGGCCGCTTATTTTTGAAAATTATATAAATGACCTTTTTTTTTTTAACTCTGCTTTTCAAATTTTTTCTTTCCTTGTGAGTTTGGTTTAGAGATGCCCTGCAATCTTACTTCATCATCTTTCTACAAATCTTGTCAATTTCTGTTTTTAAATGTGTTAGAATTGATTCTAAATTTTTTCCTGATAAATATTACAATCAAGCAAGTTTTTTTTCCTATCTCCTTCTCTGGTAAAGTGTTATAATTGAGCAATTTTTATTTTTTCTAACCAAAAAGATTTTATTTTTTTTAAATATATTTTTTATTATACTTTAAATTCTGGGATCCGTGTGCAGATCTTGCAGTATTGTTACATAGGTATACACATGCTCTAACTTTGTAGAGTTTTATATTGTACATTATTCATTGGAATATTAAAACTATCCCAATTAAAGTATATTTATGGCATTATATTTTAACATTTCAATATAATTTATAGCATTTTGGAATGTAATTAAAGTATATGCATCACCCCAAATAGTAATTAATTTTGTGGTGATACACCAAGAATATCCCTGCTAATTTTATAAGTGTAAATATCCTATAAAGAAACTAACCAATTTTGTTGGATTTGTTTTTAAAGGTATTAATTAATCTTCGCAACCCAAATTATGAAAATGGTGATTCTCTTAGTTTCAGGACTCATTTGGGTTTAATTCAAGTTCCACTGAAAGTAAAAGACATCCCTGAATTGGTAAGTATAGAAATTTAAAAATAAATTAACATCATTTAGCAGATAACCATTAGAAAAAATGTTTTAATACATCATGTATCTAAAGCAATAGGGTAATCTACTCATTAAACAAATTAATAAAGTGACATTTATTCTTTTATTACAAATAGGTATATAGACAGAGCAGGTTGCTTTACTAATAGGACTAAAAATGAGCTCACATTGACCTATAAATGCTTTCGCTTATTCCATATTTTAATGAACAGCATAGATTTATGAGACAGCTTGTTGGGATTCAGATGCCTGATTGAGACAAATTGTGAGTTTTATAAAACTATTTTTAAGAAAGTACATTTTATTTAATTTGACCAGCTTTTATGGAGCTTGTAACAAGGTGAGGCACTTAGGGAGTTGGAGAACATAAATTAATTAGCGACTGGCTTTGCTCTGCAGACCGTAATATTTTTGTGAGGAAGCTCATTTTAAAATGAAAGGTGGGGGAGATTTCCTGATGGTGGAGTTAAGAAATTATCACTCCTTCTTTTTGAAGTTACCCTAAAACAATAAAGAGCATATAAATATTGTCTTTGGTGAAACTAGGAAGCCACTTATAACTCTGGGCTTTAATGTATTAAGATAGAGACCTGATAATAAATGACAGGGGAGAAGAAAATCAAGCCTAAATGTCTCTAGAAGATAGAAAGTATGGATGACAAGTGTGCCAATAATCAGTTTATTATCTCTCAGCTCCAAATCCTCCTTTTTGCTCTTTTTTATTATGCTGGAGCTGGACCCTATAAACATTTCCCTTTTGCCAGCAGGCCTGATGTTAGACTTTGTCAACAGAAGGTTCTAGAGGGACACTGCAAGGCCATAGCAGGAGGAAGCGGCTTCCATTTCTAGTTCTCGTGTGTGGGAACCAGCAGACTGGAATGCAGGAGGCTCAATAACACTCACCTCAGCAGTTCTCAATAGTCCAGCTCTAACCTGCTCCTTGACGAGTTTTCCCTATCCCTGGTCTGCCTTCGTGTGGCAACTACCCTGCTTCTCTACATAGGTGTGAATCTCAGCCTTCAGGGCCAAGGGACCCTTTTTCTAAGTTCTTAGTTTCTTCTTTGTTTACTTTCCTTTAGCCTAGAAGTCATAGTTGCTGTCTGCATTTGCTTTTTCTATTTTTCCCTGTTCACATTTCTGGTGTGACTTCTATTTCCTGACTAGACACTGACTGATGCAAGAAGCAAGATGATTTTCTCCACAGAACCTTAGAAATGCTCAAGAATTGGAGATAACCACATGTCACAGAAAACCATGGTGAGCCATAGGGCTGAAAATGGAGATTGTGTGGAAGTCTGGATCAGAAGTTAGTCCCCCAGATTCCCATCACCATGCATACTCAGATGACTCCTCCTCCCCCCACAGAAGACCAGAGAGGTATTCACTAGAGATCCAGATTCAGAAAGGCTATACACTCAGGAGACCTCAGACATAGAGCAGGACAGGTATGAGCTACTGAAAACAGGGGGTTAACTGAAAGTCTGCTGGATGGTGAGACTAATACTCTCATTCTTACCACCACGACTCTACCTTCCCCACCCTCCACCTTCTTCCTTACCCTCAACCAATTCTAGAATGCTAGAAAGAAGACTAACAGGGATTCAGAGAACCCTTACAAAAAAGAGGTTGGCTGGCTATAAAATTGTCTCACAGTGAAACCTACTGTTTTCTATGCCTAATCCTTGCAGACAGAGCTTCCAATCAGTTTTTAATTTTCATTCCTAATTAGGAATGACCAGCCTAGGAACCCCAGACTTTTGAACTTTTCCAGTATGAGAGGCAGAGACCAAACTAAAGCAAACCCAAATAACAACAACAACAACAAAACCCAAATAGCCAAATTAGGGAATGACCACTAAATAGGCATTTCAGGTTCCAATTTACATTCACATTCACAGGATAGAATAGACAATGATCTGGCACCAGTTCACTTAAACTTGTGAATGAAACAGAAGAGAAAACATAGCATGACAGTATAGTAGCATGCCATTAGCAGGTAGATCATCACTGAGGTCCTTACAACCATCCAAATGCTACTTCAACGCTCACAAGGAAGGTATCCAACTGGAAATTACAAGTCACATAGGCACAACATAGGGAAGTCTTGTACACAATAGGAGTCATTTCTTGTAATATACATGAGCATAGCTTCTAAGTCCTCTCAAGAGACACCACACAGGTGGCTAAGGCCTGTGTTTTCCAGTCAGTTTTTATACTCCACTCACAGTTTTCCATTTCAGATGTCATTTACCAGTCAAGAATCATATGTTTTCAATAAATAACATTGCTTAGTAATTCAGTGGGGGAAATTTCTCTTAGAATTTTTGTGTGTGTGTGTGATTCAGTACATTTTTAGGGCAACAATGATGGGAGAAGGTAAACCCAATGTCATCTTCAAATGGACATTTATTCCCAAAAGAAGACTTTAAAGAAACCATTAATATTCTCAGAAATATAAGATACTACTCATGGAACAAGAACAGAATTTCATTAATGCAAGAAAACACTTGAGAATGAAAAAGAGGTTTTTGGATTAAGAATATAGTATGCCAAAAAATGCATATCAATAGATGAGTTGAAAACGAAGCTGAGGAAATGTTTATCAGAAGATGAAGTAAAAAGCCAAAGAAATGGAAAATAGGAGGGGAAAAGGTTTTTTAAATTACAAGATAAATCTACAAAGATTAACATCTGACCAGGAGTTCCAGAAAAGGGAAACAGAGGGAATATAATTAAGTTTATAAGAATTTAAGAAAGATGTGGATCTCCAGTGAAAAGGCTTGCCAAGTACTCAGTGCCGTGAATGAAAGCAGATCCACATAAGGCACTTGAAAATGAGAAAACTGAAAATTTTTGTAAAAGAAAAGCAGAGTATGTTGGTGTCAGGAATCAGAGTGGCATCTTACTTTCAGCAGCAACACTGGAAGCCAGAAGATTTTGAAGTCATGTCTTTAAAAACCTGAGTGATTTCAAACCTGGAATTCTATATGTAACCAACAATCGTGAACGTGGAGTAAACATTTTCTGCTGTACTGGTGTAAAATACTCTTATTTAGGGAGCTCGTGGTAGAAGTGCTTCAAACAAGGTCATAAACAAAAAGCAACACATGGGACCCAGAAAGCAGAATCCCAACTGAAGAGAAGGAGAATTTCCAGAAATGATGGTGAAGAGAAGTTGCAGGACAAAGGCTATACAACTGGACTGAAATACAACAATCCCAGATCAGAGCAGGAGGTTGGAAGTTTCCAGGAGGGATGCCCGCAGGAAAAACACCAAAAGTACAGATGATCTCACAGGCATGATCACATGTGAAATTATATTAAGGAGGGTCTTTTCAGAGTTGTTGTGGGTTTAAGAAAAGAAAGTAAATGGTTAGATAAAATTGTATGTGAAAAAACAGTTTAATTATGAACAGTGTGGAAAAAAGTATAAGAATGGAAACATTGATAAATACCACATGCCTCACCAGTGAAATATTTACATAGTCACAATAATGCAAACTCTTAATATAAATTTAAGAATTAATAGATAATTATAATAGGATGATGGAAGTAAGGATGTGCATGAGCTAAAATCCTTATTTACTATGTAAAATCAATAGATGATATCTGAAACTGGTGAATTAAAAATAGCAAATGTATATTCATTACATGGAAATAAGGTGATAAATACCTGGAAAAAAAAACCTGAAAGTGATTATCCCTGAGTAGAGGACCAATTATGATTGTGCATGCGTGTGTGTGTGTGTAGTGGGGAGGAGTGTATAAGACAGGGAAGTGCTATTTTGTTCTTGAAGGTCTTTTAGCTGATTTCATTTCTTAAACTATTTGCTGCATGTAGAGGCAATTTCATAGGAAGATTAGGTGGTGACACTCTGAAGCCAGCCAACTTGAAGGAGTTTGCTAGGTAAAAAAAGCAGGGAAAGGATAATTTAGGAAAAGGTTCAGCTTATGTGTGAATAAGACTACTGTGTATTCTGTCTGTCCGAAGAGACCCTAAACTGGATGCACATGCATTCTTAGCTATTGGAGAACCAAAAGCCTGTGGCTAATTTTCAAGAAATTGTGGCTATATGACTAAGAGGTATGGTTAGTCCTTTTATTCCTCAGTCATCACGGATAGTTGTTCCTGCCTTACATATATCATGTAGCTTGGTGATATATCGATTCTGACTCCACGATGCGTGGTTTATCTGTGACCCCGGTTCTGCTTGTACGAGTATTGAACTTGGTGAAGCTCAGTGAGTCCTGTGATCCTATAATGGATAGCCCTTAAACCTAATTACAATGTTATGTAGACTCATACATATTTAAAGAGAAATTCCTTATCACAGATTTATTAACTCTAAAGTGTAGTTGTGACAAATTCCTATTTACTAATTTGGTTATGTGGTGGCAGCTGGTTGATAATAGAGCTAAGTAGTAATATTTATTGAACCCCTTTGCTATGTCAGGCCCTATACCAAGTATTGAGGCAGAGTGCAAATGTGTATAAGAGACAGTCTTTGTCTTCCAAGAGCTGCAGGCTAGTGGTGAAGTGGGCAGTAAAAATACAGTTTCAATATGATGTGATTGTGTGCTTGGATAGAGGTTGATAAAGGATATGTATGCATAGAAAGTTGCTTATTTCAGCCTGGAATATCAAAGGAGGCTTTTTTGAAGATGTGGTACCTGGGGTGAGTTTTGAAGGATATCTGAGATTAGGTCCGTGTCTGCTGACGTTGAGATAAAAATAGTCCAGAGCAATGAGGTAGGAAATGGATGTTCAGAGTTCTGTTTATGCTTTTTAACATGTCCTAGCATAAGCAAAACTCTCCATTTTAATTACAGAAACTAATATTAAAGCATTTATTGGGTCTAAGTCCTTTTTATAGTATGAAGATTAAGGTTATTTTTAAAACATGAAATACGAATGATTTCAATTACAGAAGAAGGCGTTAAAATAAATGGAAAACAATGGTTGGAAATGGAATAATAACAAATTTTTACCTCTTCAGTCATTAAAAATTGGTAACATAAGATGTAGTACTTTTTTAAGTGTAGACAAAGTTTAGTTAAAAATTGAAATATAATAGTAGTTATTTAAAATCAATACAAAAATGAAATGTGTATGTGTGTATGTTAGGCTGAATAACTGGTCTTGTAAAGGACATTAATAAATCACCAACTTAAATAATAATAGATAATTGGTAAGGATTAAAACTAATTCCATTTTTTAAAGGACAAGGAAGTATGGTTTTAACAATTAGAATAGTAACAAAATGCTGAGGCAAATATTAATAGAAATATTTAATTACTTAGGGCATAAAATGTGAATAATGTAAGATTTTTATATATTTAAAAATACCAGACAAACATTATTATTTCCTTAGACATTACTAGATAAGTAGAGGAAGTCTGGAGAATAAATCTGATTTATTGTTATTTTAGCAGAGCACTTGATGGTCCAATTGTACTTAAAAATTAATTTAAGTTGTTTTGGATATTTACAGTGTTTAGTTGATTAAGATCTGAGTGAAGGACAGTATCATAGAAAGCACAAATACAGGATCATAGTGGTAATTTTAGACAATGATTTTCGAAGATAAAATTGGTAAGTGATACGCATACTGAGTGTTTGTATGTGTGTGTGTATGTTTCAGGAAAGGTTTGATGTTAGTTTTTTACTCAAAGGATAATTATCATTCCTTACCTTACTGAGTAGTCTGTTACCTAAAAAGGCAAAATCACGAACTATTTTGGAAAACAGTTCTTTTAAACAGTGGCAGCACTCATTGGTCAAAAGGCAAGAAGTAAAATTTTCTTAGTTAGGAAAACTAGGAGAAAGAAAAATATTGCTAATGGCTCTCTATTTGGATAAATATTATATGTTTGTGTCGTTCCCATTATATATTAATATTTCCTAAATGCTTATATCTTTTCTATTCATGATTATTTAATATGTAAATAATAAATATATAGTAATAACTGGTTATTCTTCTCCTTATTTTTGGACTAATGCATTATTATTTAGATGTTTAATATGTCCTTTTCTTTTTTAGGTATTTGAATAAAGCAAAGCCTTATTTTACATTGTGATTTGTATTTAAGCTGATGTTTAGGCAAAGATGATCTTTTAACAATGTGCAGCAAAGTCTGAGATCTATGTTAATTCTACATATGTTATTTTTCAGAAAGAATGCTTTGTGGAACTTGGCTTAAGTACAGGACAACTGGGTATAGATGATTCTACACAAGTGCCTCCTGGTTAGTATTTTTCCAATGGCATAAAATTAATGATAAATGAGAGTGAGCTTAAGGTTTATATTGCTATTTCCAATTAATCTGGCAATTTTTTGATATCTGAAAACTAAGCGTACTTTTGCCTCTCCTTGGCTGTTATTTATTGAATAGAATCAGTCCTGTATGTTGTAATTATTAGAGTTCAACTGAATTTTGTCTTTTTATTTGAAAGTCTTTAAAATGATTTTGAAAAGTCGTTAGACATATGTTATTTTGTTGTCAGAATCTTTACTGGCAACGTCTTATCCTGGCCATCAGTATCTATTTTTATTTTTGTATCACCAAGTTAAGTGATCACTGACATTATTTTTGTATCATCAACTTAAGTGAACACCTTGAGTCAACTTAGGCATTAAAAATAGTGTCTTTTAAACCTTAATAATCCAAGCAGTTTTCCTACCTTTTCCCTTTTTGTGCATAAATTCAATTATTAAATAACTAGATTGGTATTTAGCTATAATAGAAAGGAAGTAAAAATTTATTTAAAGTTTGGGAGCCCTGTATTGTAGTGGACATAATACTATATAGGGGTTAGGAGACTATTCTAGTCTTTTCTCTGCCACTGGCTAGCTGTGTAACTTGCACAAATCACTATACATCTTTGGATTTGTTTCTTCCTCTATAAAATAAACAAGTTGGCTATTATTACTATTATAATAGCAATATTGCATAATTATTACTAGTATTACTATATAATCAGAAATAACCATTGAGCACATACTATATATTGCATCTATATTGTCTTATTTTAACCTCTCAGCAACTCCATTTCCATTTTTTAAATATTTTATTAATGTATAATGCATATAGAAAAGCACATATATAATTAAGAGGACAACTTGAATTTTTACAAACTGAATACACTATTAAAATATCCAGAACACTAAACAGAACTCCTCCTTCCACCCTCTTTCAATCTTCAATCCCGTTTCAAAGATAACTGATTTCCAGCAGCATAGATTAGTTTTTCAAATTCTTGAACTTAGTATGAATAGATGCATACAACGTGTCTCTGTGATGTTTGACTTCTTTTGTTCAAATTATATTTGTGACCTTCGACCATATTGTTGTATGTATTTGTAGATCATTTGCTTTCCAGTGTTCCACTGGATGCATATACCACATATTTGTTTATCTATTCTATGGTTGATAAATATTTGGGAAGTTTCAAGTTTGAGGATGGTACAAATAAGGCTACTATGATCATTGTAGTATGTGTTTTTTAGTGAACGTATCTATATTCTGCTGTTAGGTGTATACCTGAGAGTGCATTTTTTAGGTCCTAGAAATCATTCATTCATTCATATTCATATGTGTATATGTTCATCTTTAGTAAATAACTGCCAGTGAGTTTTAAAAAGTGATAGTACCAGTTTACACTTCCACCAACAATGTATGAGAGTCATAGTTTTGATGTATGTCCTTACCAATGCTTGGTGTATTTCACCTTTGTTTTAGTCAGTCTAGCAGTGTATGGTGGTATTGTATTATGGTTTTAATTTTAATTTTCTTATATAATGTGTTATAGGATTACTATCTCCATTTTAAAGTTGAAGATGTGGAGATGTTAAGTAACTTGCTCAAGGTCACAAAACTAGTAACTGGTAGAGCCAGGATTCAAAACTAAGCAATTTGTCTCCAGAGTCTGTTACACTGCCTCCTGCCATCTTTGACAGCCTTTTCTTATTTTATAAGAAGATGTAAAATATCTTATAAAATAAAATACCTTACACTTTTATTCACGGCAATGATAGTCATATAAGAAGAGGAAAGGAAGTAGTAACACAACCTTGAATTATATTTTTATTTTTCACTTTCGAAGTAATCTTTAAGAATTATTTAAAATTATTCTAAATATCATAGTATCTATGCTTTAGAAGACTTAGTACACTGTATTTTAAACTTACAGTGTGGATTTCCCTTCTTTGATTCACTCATAATAAAACAAATGTGTTTCAGACCCTACTGAGGGCCAGGGACTGGTGGATACAGAGATATACATAGAATACATAGACATAAGATATAATCTCTGCTTTTGGGGAAAAAATGATGGTAAGTGACAGATAAGATACAGTGTGGTATTTGCTGTTATTACATTTAAAGGGTGGTTGGAGCATATGGAAGAACAACTAAGTCTACTTGAAGGAGGTCGACGATATCTTAGTTGATGTGGTTATTGTTCTCTCTCTACTTTTCAAAGCAGGGCTGCTAAAAATTGGATCAAATTAGTGTTTATCCAGTGAAATTGTTTTTAGTGGTATAGGACTTGGATTTTTGCCTGACTTGTGAATTGCTAGGCAACAGTGTTACTTGAAAGAAATGTAGTGTCATATATAACTATTTTTGCCTAAAATTCGTTATTATTTTATTTTTTACTCTGTGTCTTTTGCTTTGATTAAATTTGAAATGTAATGCTAATGTTTGAAAATGTTGCTCATACTTGTGTTTGGCTAGAGGCAAGTTTTATATTCAGAATTAAGTTTAAGTGTGACTTAAAGGAATTGGTTTCTTACTCATCTTTAAAACCTCTGTTATCTATGTTTTACATTACTGTTATTCAATTATTATTATGTTTGAAATACATTTCTTACGAACTTATGAGCTTTTATATAAAAGTCAGGAGAAAAAGTCTTTACAATGATACTATAGAATCCTTATTTACAATAATAAAAAAAGTCATAGCCATTATTTTTACAAACTCTCATGAACATGCATTGCATTTATTTTAAATAAACACACACACATTTACTTTGAAATCCATTTATAAGACAGATGTTAACAGAGTGAGCAAGGTCAGCATTCCTTCTTGAGCCTTTATGATAAAGGAGGTCATATGTCTGATATTGTCTGAGTATACATAATAGTGAATCTTATTAGATGAGGGTTCTGCTAAATAGACATTTTCTTTCTAAAAAAAACATCATAATCAGTTGGTGCAGTATTTCCTGAAGTGTTATACTACAGAGCACTCATAAGACGCCCTGTGAAAAGAGAATCTTGTCAAATAAGGTTTGAGAAGGGTTGTATTGTATACCTTCTTAAAATATACGGTGTCTGTTGTTATCTTAAAGACTATGAGAAGTCTTAAGTAAATTATTTTAGCTTAGCATCTTCCAAGAGCATTTTAACACATTTTTTTCCAAGCAAGATCTATTAATATAGATGCATCTATTAACATAACGGTCCTGAGGGCACTCTGAAAAACACAGAATTGGAGTAAAAGTTGGAGATTCTGGTTCTGACCTTTTGAGGCTTCTTATTTTTAGGACAGAAAATAGCATTTAGAAAGCAAAATTAGTTAAATTCTTTAAAGAAGTCTTTTTGGTTATTGTTATTTCTTACTACTTTGGGTAATAAAGCACTGTTATCATCTAGTAATATCTGCTTTTATTAGAAAATGAGAATTGGCTAGCAACTTATTTTTACTTGATTATTCAACTGTTCTTTAGTCATTGAAAATTATGAATATAAAACATTTCTTGGCATATTTTGAGAAGAAAATCTTGAACTGTATAAACTACATTGATTGAAATGAACATAAAGGATTATAATTTGAATCTTAAGAGAAATTTTAACTAAGGATTAAGTTACACTTAATTTTAACTTAATCCTTAGTCAAGGAGGATGGAAAAAAATCAGGTTGTTAGGGGCCACTTTTGTGATGGATGTGCCTATCAAGATAACTGAGAAGAACTAGTTATGGAGTTCTATATGAAGACTATCTCCAGTGTGTGTAATATACTGTTTGTTATTTTCTGAAAGTTTACTGAACTAAGCCCCACTATAATATGCTGCCATATTACATCTGCCATCTTATGCTATTACAGTGTTCACTGAAGCATTGTCTCTTTGGTCACTAAGCCTCAGAAATCATAGCTGATTAAAATGAAACTGTATTGTTACTATATATATATAGAGAGACTATGTATCTATATATATATATATATATATTTATACATGTAATCATTATGTATATAAATGATTTATGTTAGGGATCCCAGACACTTTCCTTAGTAATTGTATAACCTGCTCAACTAATTACTTCCTAGTTACTTCAGAGGTATTAGGAATACAATAAAAGAATAAGGCACTCTGGCTGAAATACTCTAGTGAAAAAACAGCTTTATGGATTTTTTTAAAAAACTAAAAAATCATGGATGCACAGATCAGTGAATTTTTACAAAATGAACACACTTGTGTAACCTCCAGCTAGACCTAGAAACAGAATATTACCAGCATCTCAGAAGCCTCCCTAGGCACACATCCAGATTCTGTCACTCTCATGGGTAAAAACTATTCTGACTTCTGACATCATAGATTAGTTTTGCTTATTTTTGTACTTTATAGAAATGGAATCATATAGTATATACTCTTCTGTGTTTGGCTTTTCTTGCTTTTCTTTGTAATATCCATGGTTTTGTAGAGAATTGTAATTCATTCAGTCTCATCGCTGTATTATAGTCTATTGTATGAGTATACCACTATTTAGTATCCTGCCGATGGTAATTTGAATTCTTTATATTTTCAGGTATTATCAATGGTGGTGCTGTGAATATTCTAGTACATGTCTCTTAGTGCACATGTGTATGCATTAGGGTTTATAACTGAGAGTGAATTTCTAATTGTCATGGGATATGCACATATATTCAGTGTTAGTAGATATTGCTGGACAGTTTTCCAAGGTGTACCAAGTTCTATTCCCACTAGCTTTGTATGAGAAGTTCATTTGCTCCACATCTTGTACATTTAGAGTTGTCAGTCTTTTTCATTTTAGCTATTGTGGAGGTTGTGTATTTTATAGTGGTTTTAATTGCATTTCCCTGAAAACTACTGTGGTTGAGCAACTTTTCATGTTTATTGGTCCTTCAGGTCACTTCTTTTGTGAAGAGCCTCTGTTTAAGTCTTTTGCCTGTTTGTGTCTGAGAGTCATCTATCTTTGTCTACCAGGAGTTCTTTAAATATTCTGATAGGAGTCTTTTGCCAGATATATGTACAGCACATAAATTCTTCTCCTCTATTACTTACATGTTCATCTCTTAACAGTGTTTTTTGATGAACAGAAGTTTTTTTTTTTAATGTAATATGGTCTAGTTCATGTTCTTTTTCCATTATGATTTGTACTTTAAAAAATCTCCCCATAGAATCTTTAAAATGGCATTTGTATAGTGAGATTTTACTTATGTAGTAGTAAGGCTTTTATGAGACAGCCAATGGTAGATAGGAGTGGAAGTAGGATTTTTGTAAATTAAGCTGTCAGTAAGTTTTGTTTTTCCTTTAGAAAAAAAATTAAGGATAAGTGAACAGGAACATTTTTGTGTTATGAGGAGATATTTTAACAAAGGGAAAGTTCATTCATCATTTGTTTTGCTTTGATTAAATGCTCATTTTAATTTTAAACAAAAAATTGTTTAAACAATTTAGAAAAAAATGTTTTTACATATATGATATTCTTGGTAGTTTTCCATAGAGCCATCTGGCTTTAAAAATCATTGAACATATCAATACCAGAAAAATGTACTTAATCTTGTTCTAAATGTGGTATACTCGTGTCTAATAATTTTATTTTCTTTTAACATTTTTAGAACTTTTTGAAAACGAGCATGTACGTATTGGACAAAAAGGTAAGCTTTTAATTATAAATGTTATTATTTCTGAAAAATGAGAGAGTCCTAGGTAAATGTCTGCCTCAAATAACCTCCAAGAGAAATTTAATCTCTGAAAAGCAAAAGACCCAAAGAGGAGTAGTATTTAACCATACAGATTATATAATGAGAATCTTTATAAGTAGGGAAAATGTATCATTTTGGCTTTATCAATAAATGTCAGAGAAAGAAGTACATAGCTGGTTCACTAAAGAGGAAATACAGACACATATTCCTCAGGGATGTTAACTTAATCCATTCGGCTGTAGAATTTCATTTCAAAATCAGAGGCAGGTTCTGTCATTGATGCACCCACACACCTCTCATTAGAGTTAATAGGAATATGCTCCCGCATCAGGAGAAAATATAACTGTAATGGTTCCCAGTGACCATTCACAGTGGTATGACTTAATAACCAAAGTGGATCTTTGTGTTCTGGGGAATACAATTTTTCTCTATCTTTTGAAGTTTCTTTTCCTTGTTTTTATAAATTCTATTTTGTCTTTGAAATACGAAGGATAGATTGGTCTTTGTGTCAGAATGAACCTAGTATGACAGTGACATTGTCATGTACCAAATTCCCTAGTTCAATTTTTAAAAATCATATTTATTTAGAAGACTTTATTTGTATGATTTGACACTTTTATTAAAAGCAATTGCAAATTAAAGAATATGTATATGTTTCATCTCTTTGATTTCATGATTCCTTTGTTTCTTCTGCTCATGTTATTTTCATTTAATATAAGATTTTTTTCCATTTCTTTTTAAGAAGAAAATATAAGAAAACACTGCTGATTAGATTAACATTAGCAGTTGTTTTGATGCATCTTTTTTTTGGTTTTGCTTCATTTTGGTTGTTTTGGACCTTTATTTCCAGACTGAGTAGGTGACATTTCCATTAAAGAAAATAAAAATGAAAATGAAAGCAAAAGATAACATATTGATTGTGTGAACTTAGCTACTTAAGAATAATTTGGGCCTTTTTACAAGGTTATGAGATCTTTGTTTCTATGTCTTTAAAAATCCCTGTTTTCTGTTGATTTTGGCAAATAACTAAGAAGTCATTTAATAGAATAGATAGCCAACGTTCTTATATATTGTAATTCTTAGCCATGAAACTTGATATACCATACTGTTTCCAAATAGTAGAACATTTATAGTGTAGTAGAATATGCATAAGAAATTTGGAGTTTCTGTAGCTATGAATTTACTTGATCATAGAATCTAAAAATTACACACACACACACACACACACAACAAGACACGGACATACACATACACAATGCTAGTTTCAGATCTATGAAGCTACAGTTAAAGCAAAGTGATCTCAAAGTCCTTACATTTAGTCCCTCCCTACCCCAGACTGGGTAGGAGGTGGAAGAGCTTAAGGCTTGCAACTGGGCGGACTGCAAATAGGGCTGTATCGAAATCCAGAGAGTAAATTTTAAAAGGTCAAGATATGGTGTAATTATGTTAGATAGAAAGACTGAATGTCAGCTTCCCAAAAGATTTATAATTGAAGATTTCAGTGATGTTTCTTATTGTGAGTTTTCTAAGGAGATTTTCATATACTTTTGACAGTTCTAGCAGAGCAAGATAGTGCTGCTGCTCAACAGTACATCAGACAAGGGAGTCCCACGGCATTGAGAGCTGAATTGTGGGCTCTCATTTTGAATATTTCCAGTGAACCTGAGGTAAGAAAAAAAAAAAAGATGGATCAGATTTTAGCTTTGGGCTATTTATTTTTCAAAGACCAGTTATTTAAAATAGAAAAAACTTGTTTCTTAATCTATTAACCCCTTTTTTAACTTTTCAAAATCACTGTAGTTTTAGATTCTAAAATTTAACATATAATTTAAACATATAATTGTCTGCTTAATATTGAAGTTTTTGTTATTAATAATTAGTGAAATGATGTGACCTTACATATACAACAAAACAATGAGTAAAATTTTGAGAAGCGGAGACTGACAATTTAGATCAGTGAAGATGTGGGTAGAATAAGGATGTTAGACTAGGGAGAAATAAAGTAAGGCAACTCAGGTTAAGTAAATGAATTCTTTGTCTCTACAGGAACCTTTGAAATATGCACTATTTTTGTGGTTCTAAAAATTGACAGATTAAATGGGAATCTTATTTTTCTATATGTAAGAATATTTTATTTTAGGAAATACAACTATGAAAAGAGATCACCAACAGATAGGTAATAGATTCAGTAAAGCAAAATTATGTAAGACATTGATTCTTGAAATATTCTTAGTGAGGATTTTTTGTTTGATTTTTGCTTAAACCCATTAATCATAGAAGTCATGCATTTAAAAGACTTTAATGAATAGTTTTCTATTCATTTTCTAGTAGTTTTCTAGCCTGGTGGTTAAAAACATGGGTTTTGCAATTATACGGATATGGTGTCAACTTCTAGCTCCCACAGCTTACTAGAAATATATCATTGAGCAAATACTTAAATTTCTTCAAACCTGAGTTAACCCGCACTTAGATATAGATAATAATATTTATATCACATAATCATTGTCAGAATTAAATGAAATAATGTACATGTACTTTTAACCAGTATCTGGAACATAAATGATCACCATTAATAAAAGTAATCATAAGAGTTACATATTACATATAATTGTTATAATTATAATTAATAATGATGTTTTTAAAGAAAATCAAATATTGTTAATATTGTTATAAAAACTATACCTATACCCATTGCAAACTATGTATATGTGCATGTGTGTATACTGTGTTTTAAATCTCCCTTTGGACAGCTCTGTCAAAAATCGCTTGCTTCCTTTTTGAAACAATAAAGCTTGTAATTTATTTCAGAGCAGTTTTAGACAAATGATAATGTTAGCCTTTTATAGTGATACTTTAAAGAAAATAGTTTATAAAATAAACTTGAGTAGATATTGGACCTTTTTTTGTGAGTATATCAATTCTTGTAGAAGAAGATATAACTTTTGTCCTGATCTAACTTTGTAGATGTGCTGCCAACTTAATTGTATAGAAATTGTATTAACAAATTCTGTCTCTTTGCAGAGGAATCACTGCCATTTCAAAATCAAATTTAGAGTATTTCCAGAAGTATCATCCTAATAACCCCAGATAATAATAAAATAATAATCTCAGATAATGATTATTTTTTACAGTGTTCAAAGGTGGTTTTTACAACTTGTGGATGTTTTCTTGTAAAAAGAAGAAAAAAGTTTTTAAGGTGATTTTTAACCCTGAATTTTGGAGCTAATAGCCATCTGAATTTTCTAATTGCAAAGTGACAAGTCTATTCAAGATCTGTAAATAGAAATTAATATCTTCAGAAAAGCAATCTAATTTTTTGATTAAAGCATCTTTTATCACTTACAGTTAATTTCAGCTATAAGTGTGACCCTAATAAACTATAGCAGTTCCAAAGTAATTTTTGCAGGTGATACATTAGAGAGACAGAGAGAAGGAAGAAGAATACTATTTCTTATTAAGAATACCTTATTAGAATTTTTTGTTGAATCATTTTTCAATCACATGAAATAAGCTGCACATATAATTGTAGTCATAGTTGAGGTGTTAGACATAAATGGAAGATTTTACATTTCACATACATAAAGCTATTATTCTTTAAAATGTATTTCAATACCAAGACTTTGGATATAATACCTGCGGTTCTTAGTAGTTAATTCTATTCATACTTTAAGTAGAATACTTTCATTTTTTAAAGAAAATATTTGATAGGTTTAAAAGGATTGCTTTTATATATTTCCTTTTCTACACATTTCTAGGTATGTGTCAAAATATCCATATCTAGTAAACATTGTTCATATTTTTAAATGTTTTAATTTCAGTTTGCTAATTTAAGACAGAAAATGTTCCTCTACTTTTGTTCTAGGTACTTGCTCACTGATAAAATAGCCAAGACTAATATTAACATTTAAGATTTTCTTTAGTGATTTCTTAGCAAGGTTCTTACAAACTTACCTTGGCTAAAAATGTTACCTGACCTGCCTAGATTTTTGTGGTCAGCTCACTTAGTCTTCACAGTACCTGTTTCTGACCTCCACTCTCTTCATTCCTTCACTTCAGTCTTAGCAAAGTACTTTACCTCCTGATACCTGAGAAACAGAATTCATCATTAGAAATTCATTCAAATTTCTCCTGCCAAACTTGTAGACTTAATTGCATCAGGACCTGCTCTTGTCCTCATCTACTTTTATTTAAATGGAAGAAATGTCAGGCTGGACATAGTGGCTCATGCTTGTAATCCCAGAATTTTGGAAAGTCGAGGCAGGTAGATCACCTGATGTTGGGAGTTTGAGACCAGCCTGGCCAACATGGAGAAACCCTGACTCTACTAAAAATACAAAAAATTAGCCAGGCATGGTGCTGTGTGCCTGTAATCCCAGCTACCTGGGAGGCTGAGGCATGAGAATCACATGAACCCAGGAGGTGGAGGTTGCAGTGAGCTGAGATTGTGCCACTGCACTCCAGCCTGGGCAACAGAGCAAGACTGTCTCAAAAAAAACAAAAAAAAAAGTAAAAGAAAAGAAAAAAAATAGAAATGTCTACCTCTTATACTTGTTGGCAGTGTTTAACCTCATTGACTACTCCTTTATTGAAACATTCCTTGGCTTTTGTGACACAGAGCTCTTTCTGGCGTTCTTCATTTTGTGGAGGGTCTTTTTTGTCTTATCAGTTAGGGTTCTTGAGGGTCTGTCTCTTCTTCATACATTTCTTAGCAAATCTTACACACTCCCAAAGCCTCAGTTCCCAATTACCTCAAATCTCTGTACCTTCTTCTCAGATCTCTCTTTTCTAAACTTCAAATGCAGCTGCCTAGTGGACCTAAATTCCTTTTTTAGTACCACCGTCCCTCAAGGTACCATGGCCAGAAACCTGGTGTCATCCCTAACTCCTGAATATCATGTTATATTACTCAATAATACCTTCTTGATTTAACTTCTAAACAGGTTTTAAGTCCAACTGCCTCTCTATATTCACATTACTACGACTCTCATTTCAAAATACCATCATTTCTTGCCTAAATTAAAAAAATAAAAAACAAACTTTCTACCGTATCTTTCTGACTTCAGCCTTGTTCCCTATAAATCCTTTGTTCCCCTGCTTTGTAAAAAACTGAAATCTGGTGGTATGGTTTGGCTGTGTCCCCAACCAACTCTTACCTTGAATTATACTTCTCATAATTCCCACATGTTGTGGGAGGGACTAGGTGGAAATAATTTAATCATGGTAACAGTTTCTCCCATCCTGTTCTCATGATAGCGAATGAGTTCTCATGAAATCTGATGGTTTGGTTTTATAAGGGGCTTCCCCCTTTGCTGGGCATTCATTCTCTCCCCTGCCTCTTTGTGAAGAGGTGCCTTCTGCCATGATTGTAAGTTTCCTGAGGTCTCCCCAGCCATGTGGAAATGTGAGTCAATTAAACCTCTTTCCTTTATAAATTACCCAGTCTTGGGTATTTCTTCATAACAGCATGCGAATGGACTCATGGTAAATTGGTATCACAGAGACTGGGTTGCTGCTATAGGTACCTTAAAATGTGGAAGTGACTTTGGAACTGGGTTACAGGCAGAGGCTGGAATAGTTTGGAGGGCTCAGAAGAAAACAGGAAAATGTGAGAAAGTTTGGAACTTCTAGAGACTTGTTGAATGGCATTGACCAAAATGTTGATAGTGATGTAGACAATGGAGACCAGGCTGAGGTGGTCTCAGATGGAGATGAGAAACTTATTGGGAACTGGAATAAAGCTGACTCTTGTTATGCCTTAGCAAAGAGACTGGCAGCATTTGTCCCTGCCCTAGAGATCTGTGTAACTTATGTCAGTTGAGAAAAATGACAAGACAAGTCTCAATCATTTTAGGAGGTTTAGTTGCCAAAGTTAAGGATGTGCACCCTGGAAATAGGTCTATGCCTTCTCCAAACATGATTTTGAGGGCTCCAAATTTAAAGGGGAAAGAGTGAGATGTTGAGAAGTATACAATTTTCATGAAAGAGGGAGACAGGGGAAAATAGTTATTCATGCCTTTGCCTGGCCCAGTGAATCTGCATTTTTTTTTTAACCTAAGATGACATAGACAAATGGGGCAAGGAAAAATGTGAGGAGTCCTCGTTTTTACATAAGATAACATAGAAAAAATTGGGCAGGGAAACAATCAGATATGCATTTGTCTGGTGGGCGGTGGGTCGGGGGGTGGTGGTGGTGACTGCAGCTGTAAAAACAAGCCATCAGTTTACACTGCCATGGTGAAGTTTTAACAGAAACACCTTAGAGTAAAGATCTTGGAGCTCACTAAGAATTTTCTTATGGGCAAAATATAGGGGAGGTGTGTAGCTTTTCATCTTATAGTCCTCTTTTTTAGGAAACAAAACGGGAGGTAATTTTGCCTGACCCAGTTCCCAGCTTGACTTTTCCCTTTACCTTGTGATTGGGGGACCCCAAGATTTATTTTCCTTTTGCACTTTGCACTTGGGAGAGATGATTTAGGGTATTTGGTGGAAGAAATTTATAAGCACCAAGGCATGCAAGACACACCATAAAAGTTTGGAAAATTTGCAGCCTGATGATGTGGTAGAAAAGAAAAACTCATTTTCTGGGTAGAAATTCAAGCTGACTGCAGAAATTTGCATAAGTAGTGAGGAGCCAAATGCTAATTTCCAAGACAATGGGGAAAATGCCTCCAAGGCATGTCAGAGACCTTTGCAGCAGCCCCTTCTATCACAAGCTCGAAAGGTTAGGAGGGAAAAATGGTTTCCTGAGCCAGACCCAGGGCCCTCCTAATCTTTGCAGCTTCAAGACATGGTGCCCTTTGTCCCAGCTGCTTCAGCTCCAGCTGTAACTAAAAGGGACCAAGGTACAGCTCAGGCCATTGCTTCAGAGGGTCCAAGCTCCAAGCCTTGGCAGCTTCCATGTGGTGATGGTCCAGCAAGTAAGCAGAAGTCAAGAATTGAGGTTTGGGAACCTCCGCCTAGATTTCAAAAGATGTATGAAAACACCTGGATATCCAGGCAGAAGACTGCTGCAGGGGTGGAGCCCTCATGGAGAAGCTCTGCTAGGGCAATACCGAAGTGAAATGTGGGTTGGAGCCCCTATACAGAGTCCCCACTGAGGCACTGCCTGCTGGAGCTGTGAGAAGAGAGCTACCATCCTCCAGACCCTGGAATGGTAGATTCATTAACAGCTTGCACTCTGAGCCTGGAAAAGCTGCAGACACTCAATGCCAGCCTGTGAAAGCAGCTGTCGGGGAGGCTGTACACTGCAAAGCCACAGGGGCAGAGCTGCCCAAGGCCATGGGAGTCCGCCTCTTGCATCAGCATTGTTAATACTGGAATGAGTTGAGACTTTGGAGGACTGTTGGCAAGATATGATTGTGTTTTGAATTGTTAGGATATGAGATTTGGGAGGGGCAAGAGGGAATGATATGGTTTGGCTGTGTCCCCATCCAAATCTCATCTTGAATTGTAGTTCCCATAATCCCCCACATGTCATGGATGGGACCAGGTGGACATAATTGAATCATGGGTGTGGTTTCCTCTGTCTTGTTCTCTTGTTCTCATGATAATGAGTTAGTTCTCATGAGATCTGATAGTTTTAGAAGGGGCTTCCTCCTTTGCTGGGCACTCATTCTCTCCTCTGTGAAGAGATGCCTTCCACCGTGATTGTAAATTTCCTCAGGCTTCCCCAGCCATGCAGAACCTTGAATCAATTAAACCTCTTTCCTTTATAAATTACTCAGTCTTGGGTATTTCATCATAGCAGCACAGGAATGGACTAATACATCTGGTACCTCAGCTCTTCTGCTTAAAGACTTTTTAAGATCCTGTATTTTAAACATCTTAAGACACTTTTTCTTTTCCCTGTGTTTGTACATGTTCCATCTCCTTAAAAAAATTCTTTTTGTCTGTCTTTTCCTTTCTTTCTACTCACTCCTTCCCATAACATTATGTGTTCTCAGGTCTTTTCTATCTTAGGAACAAAAGTAAATCTTAAACCTCATGCCTTTCCTAGCTATCTCCCTATCCCTTTCCTTCCTTTCACAGCTAAACCTGTGAAACAAAATTCTGTGCTAGACTTAATTTCATTAATCACTTGATTGTATTAATATGAGTTAAGTAATACTGAGTTAATTGCTTGATCTCATTAATTACTCAGTCCGTTGTAGTCTGACATACACCCACACCCACTACATGACTACAGCTACCTTAATTAAAGTCACCAAGGAATAGTGGACATATTGTAGTTCTTATATCTACAGTATTAATACTAGTGCCTACTTGATCTTTGAAATATTCTTGGTCTTTACTTTAGTATAACCTGTTTTCTTAGCTCTTCTTTCTCGTTTTCCTTCATTTAGTCTCCATTTGGGTTTCTCTGCTGAACCTTAAGTGCTTGTATTTCTCAGAATTCCATTTTGATCTTATTCTATTCATTTTCCCTGAACTGTCTCATCTACAAGTCACCTATTCCCTAATGGCTTTAACCCTGTTTTCAATCCAAGCTTTTGTTTAAGCTTAAAACTTATATTTCTAGTTGCCTAGAGCAGCAATCCTCAACGTTTTTAGCACCAGGGATCAATTTCATGAAAAACAATTTTTCTGTGCATAGGGGGTGTGGGTGAGAATGATTTCGGGATGAAATTGTTCCACCTCATATCAGGCATTAGTTAGATTCTTACAAGGTGCACACAACATAGATCCCTCTCATGTACAGTTCATAATAGGGTTCACACTCCTGTGAGACTCTAATGCCAGCTAATCTGACAGGCAGTAATGCTTGCTGGTCCACCGCTCACCTCCTGGTCCAGTTCCTATAAGGCCACGGACTGGACCGGTACCAGTCTGCATGCTAGGGATTGGGGGACCCTGGCCTAGAAAACTCTATTATATGTTTCATATATATCAGACTCAAAAATATATCATATGTCTAAAACAAAATTATATCAGATGTCTAAAAAAAGCATAATCTGTACCTCAATATGTTTGTGGTTCTACAAGACATGCTGAATAGTCTCTGCACTATGTTGTTCTCTCCTTGAAATACCTTCTCTGCCTTTTGGCTACTCATCTTAGAATTAGCTATAAACTGTTAGGAATATTCTGTAGGTTCTTTCATTTCCCAAGAGTATATTTGTTCTTCTTAAGTTAAAGACAGTGTAAATCTGTGTAAAATACCAAATACATACTGAAATTAAAATATTCTCTGATGCTAAAAATTGGCCTACTTTGTTTTTCAAAGGTTGCTTTTTATAATCATGATTTATTCCTCTTACATATATATATATATATATACACATTACCAGAGCCTATACCAAATAGTCTTTTAAAATATCCTGTTTATATTGGTAATCATTAACTTTTAGAAATCCTTAAATATTTGATGGTATAAATTAAAATATTAACATAAAATTTGTCTCATCGATTGTAAGCATATGGTGTAATTCTGACTTTCCTACCAATGTTTTTCTCTCATATTGTATGGGTAAATTACACTAAAAACTATTGAAACCAAATAGCATAGACTGAGGACCATAGAAACTATTTCAGTCACCAACTATTACAGTTAACTTGATCAGATCTCATTTTTAAAATGTGAAAATTTAGAAAAGAAACTAGATTTTTTTTTTTAAATTTGGGCTCTGGGGTACATGTGCATGTCCTGCATCCTGCAGGATTCTTGCATAGGTACATACATGCCATGGTGATTTGCTGTCTCTATCTCCCCCTCACCCCCGTTACCTATGTCAGGCATTTCTCCTGGTGTTATCCCCTCCCCATCCTCCCCCACCTCCCCTGCTGTTCCTCCTGTCCCCTCCCCCTCCACCCCCCTGCCTAGTCCTGTGAGTGTTGTCCTTCCCTGTGCCCAAGTGTTCTCATTGTTCATCACCTGCCTATGAGTGAAAACATGCAGTGTTTGGTTTTCTGTTCTTGTGTCAGTTTGCTGAGAATGGTGGGTTCTAGGTTCATCCGTGTCTCTACAAAGGACATGAACTCATCATTTTTTATGGCTGCATAGTATTCCATGGTGTATATGTGCCACATTTTTGTTTGTCCAGTCTGTCATCGATGGGCATTTGGGTTGGTTCCAGGTCTTTGCTATTGTAAACAGTGCTGCAGTGAACATACCTGTGCACGTGTCTTTATGATAGAACAATTTATAATCCTTTGGGTATATACCCAGTAATGGGATTGCTGGGTCAAATGGAATTTCTATTTTTAGGTCCTTTAAGAATCGCCACACTGTCTTCCATAATGGTTGAACTAATTTACACTCCCACCAACAGTGTAAAAGTGTTCCTTTTTCTCCACATCCTCTCCAGCATCTGTTATCTCCAGATTTTTTAATGATCGCCATTCTAACTGGCATGAGATGGTATCTCAATGTGGTTTTGATTTGCATTTCTCTAATGACCAGTGATAATGAGCATTTTTTCATATGTTTGTTGGCCTCATAGATGTCTTCTTTTGAAAAGTGTCTGTTCATATCCTTCACCCACTTTTGAATGGGTTTGTTTTTTCTTGTAAATCTGCTTTAGTTCTTGTTTTGAGATACATTCCATTGATACCTAGTTTATTGAGAGTTTTTTGCATAAAGCACTATTGAATTTTGTCGAAGGCCTTCTCTGCATCTATTGAGATAATCATGTGGCTCTTGTCTTTGGTTCTGTTTATGTGGTAAATTACGTTTATAGATTTGTGTATGTTGAACCAGCCTTGCATCCCTGGGATGAAGACTACTCGATTGGGGTGGATAAGCTTTTTGATGTGCTGTTGGATTCAGTTTGCCAGCATTTTATGGAAGATTTTTACATCAGTGTTCATCATGGATATTGGCCTGTAGTTTTCTTTTTTAGTTGTGTCTCTGCCAGATTTTGGTATCAGGATGATGTTGGTCTCATAGAAAGAGTTAGGAAGGATTCCCCTCTTTTTGTATCATTTGGAATAGTTTCAACAAGAATGGTACAAGCTCCTCTTTGTATTTCTGGTAGAATTCAGCTGTGAACCCGTCTGGACCTGGACTTTTTTTGGTCAGTAGGCTATTAATTGCTGCCTCGACTTCAGCCCTTGTTATTGGTCTATTCAGGGTTTCAGCTTCTTCTTGGCTTAATCTTGGGAGTGTGAAAGTGTCCAGGAATTTATCCTTTTCTTCCAGATTTACTGGTTTATGTGCATAGTTGTTTGTAGTAATCTCTGATGGTAGTTTCTATTTCCAAGGAATCGGTGGTGATACCCTCTTTATCATTTTTTATTGCATCTATTCAATTCTTCTCTCTTTTCTTTTTTATTAGTCTAGCCAGTGGTCTGTCTATTTTGCTGATCTTTTCAAAAAACCACCTCCTGGATTTATTGATTTTTTGAAGGGTTTTTGTGTCTCTATCTCCTTCAGTTCTGCTCTGATCTTAGTTATTTGTTGTCTTCTGCTAGCTTTTGAGTATTTTGATCTTACTCCTCTAGCTCTTTCAATTTTAATGATAGGGTGTCGATTTTAGATTTTTCCTTGTTTCTCATATGGGCATTTATTGCTATAAATTTCCCTCTAGACACTGCTTTAAATGTGTCCCATAGGATCTGGTACGTTGTGTCTTCATTCTCATTGGTTTCAAAGAACATTTTTATTTCTGCCTTCATGTCATTGTTTATCCATTCATCATTCAGGAGCAAGTTGTTCAGTTTCCTTGTGATTGTGGGGTTTTGAGTGCTTTTCTTAATCCTGAGTTCTAATTTGATTGTGCTGTGGCATGAGAGATTGTTATGATTTCCGTTCTTTTGCATTTGCTGAGGAGTGATTTAATTCCAATTATGTGGTCAATTGTGGAGTAAGTGCAATGTGGTACTGAAAAGAATGTGTATTCCATGGATTTGGGGTGGAGTGTCCTGTAAATGTCTATTAGGTCCACTTGTTCCAAATCTGCATTCAAGTCCTGGATATCTTTGTTGATTTTCTGTCTCGTTGATCTGTCCAATATTGTCAGTGGAGTGTTAAAGTCTCCCACTATTATTGTGCAGGAGTCTAAGTCTCGTTGTAGGTCTTTAAAAACTTGCTTTATGTATCTAGGTGCTCCTGTATTGGGTGCATATATATTTAGGATCGTTAGCTCTTCTTGTTACATTGATCCTTTTACCATTATGTAATGCTTTTCTTTGCCTCTTTTGATCTTTGTTGGTTTAAAGTCCGTTTTATCAGAGACTAGGATTGCTACCCCCTGTTTTTTTTTTGCTCTCCATTTGCTTGGTAAATCTTCTTTCATCCCTTTATTTTGAGTCTATGTGAATCTTTGCATTTGAGATCGGTCTCCTGAATATAGCACACCGATGGGTCTTGACTTTTTATCCAGTTTGCCAGTCTGTGTCTTTTGATTGGGGCGTTTAGGCCATTTACATTCAACGTTAATATTGTTATGTTTGAATATGATCCTGCCATTTTGTTACTGGCTGGTTGTTTTGCCCATTAGTTGGTGTGACTTCTTCATTGCATTGTTGTTCTTTACCATTTGGTACATTTTTGCAGTGGCTGGTACTGGTTGTTCCTTTCCCCATTTAGTTCTTCCTTCAGTAGCTCTCGTAAGGCAGGTCTTGTAGCAACAAAATCTCTCAGCAATTGCTTGTCCGTAAAGGATTTTATTTCTCCTTCACTTCTGAAGCTTAGTTTGGCCGGATATGAAATTCTGGGTGGAAAGTTCTTATTCTTTAAGGATGTCGAATATTGGCCCCCACTCCCTTCTAGCTTGCAGGGTTTCTGCTGAGAGATCTGCTGTGAGTCTGATGGTCTTTCCTTTGTGGATGACTCAACCTTTCTGTCTGGCTGCCCTTAGGAGTTTTTGGGGTTGCTCTTCTTGAGGAATATCTTTGTGGTGTTGTCTGTATTTCCTGGATTTGAATGTTGGCCTGCCTTGTTAGGTTAGGAAAGTTCTCTTGGATAATATCTTGAAGAGTGTTTGCCAACTTGGATTCACTCTCCCCGTCACATTCAGGTATGCTGATCAAGCATAGATTAGGTTTTTTCACATAATCCCATAGTTCTTGGAGGCTTTGTTCATTTATTTTTTTTTTGACTCTTTTTTCTCTAAGCTTGTCTTCTCATTTTATATCATTGATTTGATCTTCTGTCTCTGAAATCCTTTCTTCTGCTTGATTGATTCGGCTGTTGAAACTTGTGTATGCCTCGTGAAGTTCTTGTTCTGTGTTTTTCAGCTCCATCAAATAGTTTGTGTTCTTCTCTAAGCTGGTTATTCTAGCTAGCATTTCGTCTAACCTTTTTTCAAGGTTCTTAGTTTCTTTGCATTGGGTTAGAACATTTTCTTTTAGCTCAGAGAAGTTTGTTATTACCCACCTTCTGAAGTCTGCTTCTGTCAATTTGTCAGATTCATTCTCTGTCTTTTTTTGTTCCCTTGATGGTGAGGAGTTGTGATCCCTGGGAGAAGAGGTGTTCTGGTCTTTGATGGTTTCTTCCCTTTTGCTCTGTTTTTTTCCCATCTTCGTAGATTTATCTCCCTTTAATATTTGAAGTTGGTGATTTCAGGAGGAGTCTCTGAGTGGATGTTTTTTTTCTGTTGAGGTTGGAACTCTATCTTTTTTGGCCTGTAGAGGGCGTTGCTGGGCTCTCTAGTATTCAGTCAGGTTGCTGGGTGGGTGGTTCTTCCCTGGAGTTTATTTGCCTTTGAGATTGGCCCTGCCTTCCCAATGGCGTCTCTCCTTCCCCAGCTGGATCTTCCTGGTTGGGGTCAAGCTGGTGTATTTGCTGCCAAGCTCTCTAGTGAGGGCTTTAGTTTGAGTTCTGTGGAGGTAGGGCCTGCCAGGCCTTATGATCTATTTCCCTGCTTTCAACTCTGCCTCCCTTTGTGGGATGGTCTGTCCCACTGGCATTAGTCCAAACTCCTGCCCAGGTCTCTGCGACAACTTGCCGCGCCTGGTGGTAGCCGCTGCTCACATTTGCATCGACTACCCACAGTGCCCCACCATCTGGCAGGGCTCTTGTGGACCATGGGTTGCAGAAGGAGTGAGATAAGCACAGAATCCGAATCAAAGCAATGAGGCGGTTCAGTCCCCCAACACTCTGAGCCCGCTGCATGTTTCAGGTGGGGACACGCCTCCCCCGTCTTGATTCCCTCCCCGGGTGGCTCTGGCCCTGCAGCTCCTTCCCTGGGCCTATTTTCAGAGCCCTATTAGTCCCACAGAAACAAACCCGGCACCTTGTCTGGAATCGTGAAGTCCTGCTGGGAGCTGCATTCCAGTGCTGACTTCTCTCGGCCATCTTGGTGCCCCCAGAAACTAGATATTTTCAAAGTCTCTTCTGGGTCTCAGATTTCTATGTTTTTTCCCTCTAGAATTGATAATAGGTTTTTATCTAAGCACTGTTATCTGTCTAAAGTCATAGCTGTTAATTTATTCATAGCATTTAGATAGTGTCTAATCTTTCAGGAAACCATCTTTAGTTATGCAGATGGGTGAATGGGGGATCCTTGTATGAGTACAAATTATTGACTGCATACTTTCCTGCTATTCAGGCAGCAACCAGCTCTCTAACTGGTTCAGATGCTTTTAGATCTTTAAGCACTATAATTAGTTGGGTGGGAAAATAATGTGTTTTATTTAATTTAATTTACTACTTGCATCCATTTGTGAGAAAACTCATAATTTAAAATTCACATAAAATTTTTGTTATGAAAAATAAAGGGACCATGACGTATATGATTTTGTCCATGTGTCAATATAATATACCGCACAATGGTTGTTAAAGAGCAGTTGAGCTCTTAATTCTAAGAACTCTGTCCAAGCTTATGCCTAAGTCACCAGATAACAAAGGCCTTGATTTAGTCTAAAGCTCTTTGAGGTTATGTAACTTGTTTATCTGGATTACTGCTATACCTCTGTCTTCTAGCCTGGAATATTAAACATCCAATAAATTTTTAAATAAAATATACTAAAAGTTTTTACAAGAAAAAAACAAACCCATTCAAAAGTGGGCAAAGGATATGAACAGACACTTTTCAAAATAGGACCTATATGAAGCCAACAAACATACGAAAAAATGCTCATCATCACTGGTCATTAGAGAAATGCAAATCAAAACCACATTGAGATACCGTCTCATGCCAGTTAGAATGGTGATCATTAAAAAATCTGGAGTCAACAGATGCTGGAGAGGATGTGGAGAAATAGGAACACTTTTACACTGTTGGTGGGAGTGTATAATTAGTTCAACCATTGTGAAAGACAGTGTGGCGATTCCTCAAGGACCTAAAAATAGAAATTCCATTTGACCCAGCAATCCCATTACTGGGTATATACCCCAAAGGATTATAAATCATTCTGTTATAAGGACATATGCACACGTATGTTCATTGCGGCACTATTTACAATAGCAAAGACCTGGAACCAACCCAAACGCCCATCAATGATAGACTGGAAAGGGAAAATGTGGCACATATACACCATGGAATACTACGCAGCCATAAAAATCGATGAGTTCGTGTCCTTTGTAGAGACATGGATGAACCTGGAAACCATCATTCTCAGCAAACTGACACAAGAACAGAAAATCAAACATCGTATGTTCTCATGCATAGGCGGGTGTTGAACAATGAGAACACATGGACACGGAGGAGAGCATCACACACTGAGGTCTGTTCGGCGGGACTAGGGGAGGGACAGCGTGGGATAGGGTGTTGGGGAGCGATAACATGGGAGAAATGCCAGATATAGGTGATGGGGATGGAGTCAGCAAACCACATTCCCATGTATGTACATATGCAACAATCCTGCATGTTCTGCATGTATACCCCAGAACCTAAAGTGCAATAAAATATATATATATAAATGAAATTTTTAAAATACATATATATACACTAAAAGTTTAATATTATTAAGCTATAAGATATGTTATTCAAGGGAATAATTTAAGGAAAAATATAAAAAATAATTATGTATATAGTATCTTTATTAGATGCAAATATCAATAAGTTTTTAAATTTTACTTTATATTTTAATAGACATTAAAAGGGATATATGGGGGGGGAAAACCAATATATTTTAAGTAGTTATAATTATGTCAGTAGTTGTCAAATGACATCAATAAAACTCAGCAGCCATATGTAATCAGATCTTTAAAGGAACTGCTAAAAAGTAATATGACTATTTCCCCAAACCAGTAAGTTTAAACAGAAATGTTGAAGCTCTTTTTATTAGAATTGGGAGTAAGGCAGTGATTGTTCACCAATATTATTTGTCATAGTTTTTGAGGTTCTAACTAAAGATGTGGAAATGAGTTGGTTTATGTTTGGGGAAATAAGAGATACAGTCATCATCTTTGCAGATGATTATGACTGTATTACCCAGAAAACCCAATAGATTTTTTAAAAATTATAGAGGGATATAAAATAAATATACAAAAATTAATAGTTTTTTCTATTATCAATAGTGAATTAGAAATGTAATACTGAAAAAAATACCTCATTTGCAATAGCAGAAACATTAAAATACCTATAAGATAAATTTAGCAGGATAGGATCCATATGAAGAAAATTATAATACTTTATAAAGCGCAATAATGTTTAACACTTACAAAGCATTTACCCTGTACCAGGTACTATTCTGAGCATATTATGTATATTAATTCATTTATTCCTCACATCAGCCTACAGAAAAGTTGCTGTTATTTTCATCATATTACTGAGGCTCAGAAAAGCTTGTTAATTCACCTAGGGTCACACTTCTGAGATCTGAATCATAGTCTTGGGTGGTGAGCCTTAATATCATTCATAAAAACAGGAAACTCTTAATATTATAAAATTTGTCAATTTTTCCAAAACAAATTTATTAGAGAATTATTTTTTATTTTTAACTGGATGAAATTATCTTAAGTTCTTATGGAGATTAAATGTTTAAGAATAGCCCAATAAATTAGGAAAAATAATGAATGGTGAGTCCATGAATAGATCCAGGTCCAGCATTTTATTTCAATTGAAAATGCATGCTTTATTTAATAAATGGTGCTGATAATTGACCATCCTTCTGAAAGAAAATAGACCTTTTGATAACTAGGTACAAGAATAAATTCCAGGTGGATTGTAAATATTAAAAAAATTTTAGTTGATAATTTTAGAAATAAAATTAGGAAAATACTTTTATAAAAATGTGGTGGGGGAGCCTTGCCTAAAGCAAGTAAGAAAACCCAAAGCTGCAGAATACTTTTTAAAAATTGTCAATATATGCTGGCGAGGATGTGGAGAAAAGGGAACCCTCCTTCACTGTTGGTGGGAATGTAAATTAGTAGAGCCACTGTGGAGAAAAATTTGGAGGTTCTTCAAAATACTAAAAATAGAGCTACCATATGATCCAGCAATCCCACTCCTACATGTATACCTAAAAGAAAGGAAAGAAGTGTATTGAAGAGATAGCTGCACTCTCATGTTTATTGCAGCACTATTCACAATAGCCAAGATTTGAAAGTAACCCAAATGTTCATTGCATTCCTCTATCAAAATATCTCATGTAACTCCTAAGTATATAAATATCTACTATATACCCACAAAAATTAAAAATAAAAATAAATTATCAATGTATGTATACCATAAGCCAAAATCAAGCAACACATTATTTTGAAGAAAAACTACGTGCAATACAATGACATATAATCTTCCTTATAAACAATGAATCTAACAAATTATTAAGAGAAAGATAATCTAACAGAAAAATAGGTATATGTTACGAAGGGCAAATCATTGACATGGAAATTCAAATGGCCAGTAAATATATGAAAGTTTCTTCAGCTATATTATGAGGGGAAAGTGCAAATTAATACAACAATGAGGTATTTCTCATGCATGAAAATGTTTAAAAGAGGTGAGTATATAGATAAATGTGCTCTCATGTTGCTGGTGGGAATTTGAATTGATTTTTTTTTTTTAGATTAGTCAGGCAATTTGTACCCCAGTTTAAGATACATACAGTCTTCAGCCTATAATCCTGCCTTTGCCAATTTATGCTGTAGATATAAAAGCATGGTTCATAGGGATATTTATTGCAATATTATTTGTAGGGAGAAACAACCTGAGTATCCATCTATAGGGATTTGATTAAACAAATTGTAACACATCTATACCACAACTTTAAAAATGTTAAAATGTATGTAGCTATTAAAAAGAATGAGTTAAATGTGTATTGTTTAACAAAAAAGAAAACCATGGTATAGCTTTGGGTTAGAGAATCTGGATAAAGAGTATAGTATGATTCCATTTCATATTGAAAAACAACACAAACTCCCAACTATGATTGCATAGTCATGTAAGCATGGAGGTGGGTATAAGCAAGAAAGAATACAAATTACAAATAACACCACAAATATAATACCAAATACAAATAATATTGGCCGGGCACGGTGGCTCACACCTGTAATCCCAGCACTTTGGGAGGCCGAGGTGGGTGGATGGCGAGGTCAAGAGATCGAGACCATCCTGGCCAACATGGTGAAACCCTGTCTCTACTAAAAATACAAAAATTAGCCGGGCGTTTGGCACGCGCCTGCAGTCCCAGCTACTTGGGAGGCTGAGGCGGAAGAATCGCTTGCACCCAGGAGGCAGAGGTTGCAGTGAGCCAAGACTGCGCCACTGCACTCCAGCCTGGCGACAGAGCAAGACTCCGTCTCAAAAAACAAAACAAAACAAAACAAAAAACCAATAAATATTAGTTATTTTGGGAAGGTTGAATGGAAGGAAAAAAGATGCCTAACTTTTTCTTTATTTTACTTTAGATTGTTTCACTTATTTTAATAAGTCATATATTAGTTTGTAATTTTAAAGTTATTTTTTAAAAAGAGGCAAACCCATAAACATAGCTTTTGCATTCCTTTACTCCAACTGGCAGGAATAGATATGTGAATTAGGTGCAGTTTCTACCATTTAGGAGCCTTCATTCTAGCCAGAGAGATGGATTCAGTAGATGCAATAGAAGATAAATAAAAGAGTAAAATAATTTTACTTTAGTTAAAAAATGAAAACATCAATGAGAACCAACTAAGGCTTTGTAATTAAAATCTAAATGACTAAAAATAGCCAGTAAATGCCCAGATCGTTATTAGGGAAGGATCACTTTGACTCAAGCCAAAGAATTATTATTAAACATTTTTCATGATTAAGAAATCATATTTCAGGAAACATAGAGTCAGATTTTATCCTAGCAAGGCAGCTACATGCAATAAATATTCCTCGTCCCAGACGACCCTATCCCACAACTCTTCTTTGAGGTCAGGCAGAGTCATACAGATCCATGTATGCTAAATTGCCTTTGGGTTTGAGAGGAGGCTAGGGCTAAAGTGCCTGAGAGGTGAAAGAAGAGATTTGGAGGAATACAGGGGTCAGCTAAAGCAACGAGATAATATTTCCATCTCTCGTTAGCATGATTATTACCTAGTTGATCTCTACCTTCATCCTTAATGCCCCAACCAGCTGTGAACCTGATGCTTAACTTGATTACTGTCTCTAGTCCCTCCCCCTCTTCGTTTCCTCGCTTACTCTCTCTACTTTCCATTTTCCTCTCTTCTACTTCTTATTCTCTATTAAATTAAACATTAGCCTAATCTCATCATTGTGCAGTTAACCAGATTTTATAATATTATAGGGCCATATTCTTGTTTTAAATTATTTATTTATTTTAGAGTCTGGGTCTCATTCTGTCACCCAGGCTGGAGAGCAGCGGCTCAATCACAGCTCACCGTAACCTTGAACCCTTGAGCTCAAGCATATGGGACCATATTCTAATATTAAAAGCTGACTTTTCTTTTATATGCGATATGATTGCTTTCTAGCTTTATGGCCTTGAATAGCAAGTTACTTTTCTATCTTGGCTTCGGTTTCTCAAGCATGAATTGGAATAATAATCACTGACCTATTTCATCTTGTTGGTTTGGGATTAAATGAATTAACTCATGTAACGTGGGTAACATAGTGCCTGGCACCTATAAGTACTTAATAAATACTGTATTTGCTATTAAAGTTAAATTATAGTTAATTTAGCAAATATTGACTTAATACTCACCAGTTGTCAGATGTTATCCTAAGTGATGGGAATAGGTGTATTTATTGAACATTTACTATTAGTCATGCATGAGGGTTATAGTAGTGAATAGAGTTCTTGCCCTTCTTAGTGTTTAGAAAATTATTGATTATTATTTGAGTTTGAGGTTGACTTTATAAATGTGATTGAGCTTTGATTTTTTCTTTTACTTTTAAATTTAGGATGTCTTGTATTATGAGCAGCTTAAGACCAATGTGATACAACATGACCTTTTGGTGGACAGTCTAATTTATAAAGTAAGTAAAAGTGAGCTTAGCTTTTTCCTTTTCATTAATATCATTAAAAATTGAGATTCTTCAATATGCAGAGCCTGCACTATGTATAATGATATGCATTAACCTTGAAAAATAATTTTAAGTGATTAGATGTATACATGTAAAGTTGGTGTTCAAAATTTGCAGCTTGCATTCTTTGTTATCTTCTTCCCTTTAAGAGAATAAGCACTTCTTATCTCTGTAAATTCAAGGTTTCTACATAAACAAAAAAGAAACTGATAAGAAAATCAGAATATAATATTTTTATCTTATTATTCTTTAGGGCCTACTTTTTAATTCTCTTTATATTGAAGTCATTTTAATTTTTTTTTCTTTTTCGAAGCTAAGAGGACCAAAAATTACATTTTAATTTTTAATTTCTTTTAGTTTCTAGACATGTGGCTAAGTATATCTCAAGTTTTAAGGTAGAGATACATTGAGTTTTTGCCTCCAAGCATCTGATAATCAGGTTGAGAGCTGAGTTGATGCTTTTGTCACTGAGCCAAACAGCATCCATTTTCCAGTACACAATAGGAAGCCAAACACCAAAGCACTGGGTTTTTATAGCTAGAAAGGTTTGATCAGACTGGATCCTGCCATGGGGTGATGCTAGGGCTTGATCTGGTTGAATCCTGGATACTGCCATATGGTGTCCACTTCTTAATTCAGACCCCAGTCCTTAGTCCTATCACACAGGTTCCACCTGTGGTCACCTGCTTGGTTCATCTGGGCATGCTCAGGTTACATGACCTTCATCTTGGGGGGTCCATGGCAACTGAAAAACAGCTCATAACTGTGTTACATAAAAGTTTAACCAGATTGGTCTGGTGTAGCTAACACTCTAAGTGTAATATAGGATACGAATAATTCTGAGTTAATATTAGGCAGCTTAAAAGTCTTGGATTTTAAATTTAGATTTGAAATATAATGGAGAAAGGCATATTATTACAGGTCTCAGAAATGGGGAAAAGAGATTACACATTGAGGACCTGAAAATTTGTCTGAGTAGAACATGGCCAGGGGTAATTATAACTATTAGTAACAAATGAATGCTTACTATGCCATATAGTATTCCAAACCCTTTACATGGATTATTATTTAATGCATTCAACTTCCTAAGAGTAGCAGATGCTAACATTTAGGCTATGATAATAAATGCATTTTTTTCCTGGGGAAAAACTTGCATTCTGCAAAACCATTCATTAAAAATAACACAGCTTATAGGCAAAACAGGGTTGGGGTAGACCCACTCAAACTTTTGCAACTTTATAATCAGAGTACTAACAAAAGCAAACGTTAGTGGCTTGGGAGAAGAATCGGACAGCTCAGGCAGGCTGGTCTGGTAGGAGCTATTAAAAATACACAAAAAAAAATAAAACAGAAATGCTAAAATAATGCAAGTGGAAGTGGCGCTCTGGGCCACTGGGGCTACTGTTAAGGTGAGCATAAGAAGAACAATGGAGAAATGTACCTGGCTGGGAATGTGCCTCTCTGGAGAGGGACCCCCAGTGCCAATGTCCGTTTTTAATGTTCTTAAGATGCAGCTAGCTATACAGCCTCATGCCTGTGCAGCAGCGGCGGAGCTGAAGACATTTTTCTTTCCTGCTGATGATTATAATTCTCCTCCATCTGCTCTGGCTCCTCTTGCTTAAGAAAAATTGCATCTGAACCAACACAACTTCCATGTTAAACTAACATCATTCCCTTACCAGCAACATAGAGACACGTGTGTTTTAACAAAACAGAAAGTAGTTATTTTGCCATTTTACAAATGAGGGAATTGAGATAAAGAAAGAAGTTTGTTTAAATTCACATATTAAGTAGTGAAGCCAAGATTTAGACCTAGCCAATCTGACTTCAGAACTGTATTCTTAACCACCAAGCTTTACAGTAAGTGGAAAATGAAAGTTTAGAGGATACAGTCCTTTCATGGAAAGTCCTGAATCTCACAGAGGTTTTTCACTAGATTTGGATCAAAGGTACTACTGTTGACTTGGAGGTCAAATTATTATGCTCAGTGGATTATTTTATCGAAAATGTAAGAGGTCTTTTGGCCTGTAAAACCGCTAACCTTCTAATCAAATGAGAGGAATCTCACATGTGAAAAAGCTCGAAAAAGTAAGGAGTGCTAGCATGAGAGTTCTCTTTGTCACCAAAATGAATTTTAGTTTGACTCAGTAAAGAAAATCTGTTATAAGAAGAAAGTGATTTATGCCTGCGAAATTGAATAAAAGTTTTGATGGCATCAATCCTGTGCACAACATGAATGTGTTTAGGAAGATATCTGTCTCTGGTTATTTTTGACTTGAGTTAGTTGGGCTCTGCCAATCACTCCAAACATTATTAAAGTCAGCTATTAAGAGAATGATCATTAAAAAAAATAGTTTTGTTACAGCTCCCCATAGCAAAGACTTATTTTAAATTTAACTGAAAACAAGGTAGAGTTCTTTTAAAGGTTAAAGGAATGAGTGGAACAAGGCAATGTTAGAAAATCCATAGTCAAATAGCTCAAACAGTCTACAAAATTCAACCAGGCTGTTGAGCAAAGTAGCACTCAAGGGAGGATGGAAAGAGTCTTAGATGTTCTGAGTCGATGATGTTCTGAGTACAGAATGTCATTGAACCCTCCCTAGGCTAATTTATTAAATGGTTCTTTGTGTGTGTGTGTGTGTGTGTGTGTGTGTGTGTGTGTGTGTGTGTGTGTTTAACAAACTTGCCTTGTATCCATACTTTCTATAGTTTTCAACCATTTACTTACTATAATCTGATAATTTATACTAGTGTTTTTCAACCTTTCTTCATTATCATGCTCCTGAAGAGAAAGATTAATTAATTTCTCTCTAATAAGAAAAAGTAAATAACAAAAAATAAGATTTGGGTGGGTAGGGATGAGCTCTAGATGGCTACATACCATTGTAATATGTAAAATTTGTTGACCTCCAAGAACCAGTTTTCATGCCCACAGAGGCAGTAATATCACTTCTGTTGAGAATGCATAATCTCTACCTTTGTCCAGGTTGTCTTCTGACATAAAAGGCTGTACTGTTTCTCCTTAATCTGTGTCACTATGGTTTTTTCAGACATAGCACACATTTGCTACCCCCAGAATCATCTATCGCTCTTTCTATCCTCCCCTGATTGCTACTTTGCTCAACAGCCTGGTTGAATTTTGTAGACTGATCTATTCGACCGTGGATTTTTGTAACATTTCTTTGTAATTTTCCCATGTTTTCACTATCTTACCAGTGAGATTGTAGACTTCTTGACAATAAACATTTTCTTCTTTTCTTGGTCTTGTTTTTTGTTTGTTCATTGAAGTTTTGATTTTCATATCCTTCATCCTAAGCAATCAATCAGTACTTGTTGAATTGATTATATATTGAGTCTAAAAGTATGGTGTAGTGTAGGTCTGGAGTTTTTAGATACATGTAAGGTTTGGGTTCTATATTTACTTATAAATAGATGAACACTATTGTAAGTAAAGGGGCTTTTGGTGAGTTTTTAAAATAGTTTTCTGGTTATCTACTCTGTATCTGATACTGTGCTAGGCATTGCCCATCCTTTCTGAAGTAGGTGGTGGTATCCCCCATTTACAGATATGGGGATCTAGGCTCAGAGTTACTGACTAAAGTCATACAGCTAACAGTAGGGAACTGGATTTCAAATCTTAGTTAAATCTGTTGGGATTTCATGTTCTTTACACTGAAGCACACAAGCAGCAGGTTCCAACTCTGGTTACAGTATTCAGAGATAATCCTGGGGGAAACACACATTTTGGTTTAGTTTTCTAGACTTTTGTTCATTTGTTTGCTTGTTATTGGAGAGGGGTACCTATAAACTGATGAATCATATCACAGGAAAATGTAATTAATTTCTGTTAATAATTTTATCATTTTTATTTTTATTCACTCTTCAAATGTGTATTGGGTATTTAGGTCCTAGGCACTGTGGTAGTGCTACATATATAAAAAACATTTAAGACATTGGAGCTCCAAGGGCCTAAAGTCTCATAGTGAGGTTCATGGGAATCATTAAGGTAGACTCAAGTCAGAAAGTGAGAATAGGAATATATTTAAAGAAGGAAACTAATACACTATTCAGGGGAAGTCAATGAACTAGCTCTTAAACTCATAATACAGAAAATCAATGTTCCTGCTCTCTCTGTAACAAGTGGTGACTTGCAAGTGAATAATCACAAAGGTATGGAAGATATTTGGTCTTTGCGGGAATGGCAAGAATGTGGACTTTAACAGTGAGATTGCAACAGTAATTTGGGGCCAGATTGTTACAATTGCTTTTGGATGTTATGATTGCATCAGCTTTTCTTTTCTAGCTTTAAGCCATCTAAATATTAGATTAAAGGAGATAAAATTGAAAGAATAAAGAATTAATAAAGGGATCTTAAAAAGTATGAGGAATTTGAGGTCAAATAACATGTCACATATATTAGTCAAGTAATTATATAGCAATGCTAAAATCTAATTGAGAAGTTTATAATCACAAAGTAATAAATTTATTACAGTAATGCTTCTAAATACTGTATGTGCGCTTTAGTACTACAGACAGATTCATTTGGGTTCTTTTCAGTACTGTCTACTTTTAATTATAGGATGTGAAGTTGACAGCAAGCAATGATGATTATTATTTTGTATTTGAAGATTATTTATATCAGGTAAGTTTAAAAATTAAAGTATATAGTGTTCTTGTTTTAGGTTCTCTAAATCATGATACTTTAGGAGATATCTCTGTTGTTGACTAAATCCTTTTGTAATCCATGGCATACTTGTCAGATGAAATGTTGTAAGTTTGGGAAAAGGTTACCTATTGTTTTTACTGTGGGATTAGATAGGAGAATAAGAGTTCCCAATGTGTTCCTTTTTGTCATATATGGAACAACAAGAAGGTATTGGCAGGTGAGTTTTCTATCTTTGTTATTGGCACAGATGCTTAAATCAGATGTCAAATTCATATTTAAGCCATTCCAAGATGTTTGGAGAAAGCATTTTGCATGATACTTTTAAAATTAAAGATATTGAATAAATAATATTTCAAAATCAATTTGGATTGTCATGATTATCCTTTGATCATTTCGTTTGCTGATATTGTGGATGCTTGGATTCTTACTTTTTCCACATCTAGAATAAAACCATTTATCATAAATAGAAAATATGTAATTTATATAGAATTGCCTACATGATGTTCTTTTTTAAAAAGATTACACATACATATTAATAATTTGATTTTGAATGAATGTCAATACAAATGTCATAGAGGAAATACCTGGATTCTACACAGCAATTTCTGCTTGATTAAATGTAAATTGGTCCCTGCTGTTTGTATGAGCAGGTTTTTGTTTGATGGTGTTGGTATATATGTTTAAGAGAGAAGATTAAGTTAAATAAGAATCTCTCAAGAAGATTTATCATACGTTCCAAGAGCTAAAGTATAAAGACTTTATAAGACTTATTTATAAAGTTAAAAATCTAAATAACCCAGAAACAATTTTAACAGATTCCTGTGATTTCAAGTACGTAATTAAAATTTTTAATTTTTTTAAATAGTGGACTTAAAATTTCATTTTAATATAAAGTTAGTTATTAATTAAAAGTTGGAGAATACAAAAGTCTTCTAAAAGTTTGCTTATGTAGCTAATATGTAGTCCTGTACCTAATTCTTAGTACTCTGTACATTTTTTAATATACAGGCATATCTCACTTTATTGTGCTTTCCTTTATTGTGCTTCACAGATGTTGTTATTTTTACAAATTGAAGGTTTGTGGCAACTCTGCATTGAGCAAGTCTATCAGCACAGTTTTTTTCATCAGCATGCACTTGCTTCATATTTCTGTGTCACATTTTGGTAATTCTTACAATATTTCAAACTTTATTATTATATCTGTTTTAGTAATCTGTGCTTAGTGATCTTTGATGTTACTACTGTAATTATTTTGGAATGCCACAAACTGTCTCTTAAGATGGCAAACTTAATTGATAAATATAAGTGCTGTGATTGTTCTACCAACTGGCTCTTACTCATTTGTCTCCCTTTCCTCCAGCCTTTCTATACCCTGAGACACAACAATATTGAAATTAGGCTAATAATAACCCTACGGTGGCCTTGAAATGTTCAACTGAAAGAAAGTTACATGTCTCTGACTTTAAATCAAAAGCTAGAAATGATTATGCTTAGTGAGGACGGCATGCCCACAGCCAAGATAAGCCAAAAGCTAGGCCTCTTGCACCAAACAGCCAAGTTGTAAATGCAAAGGAAAAGTTTTTGAAGGAAATTAAAAGTGTTACTCTCATGAACACACGAGTGATAAAAAAGGTAAGCAGCTTTGTTGCTGGTATGGAGAAAATTTTAGTAGTTTGAATAGAAGATCAAACTAGCCATGACATTCCTCTAAACCAAAGCCTAATCCAGAGCAAGGCCCTAACTCTCCTCAATTTTATCAAGGCTGAGAGAGGAGAGGAAACTGGAGAAGAATAATTGAAAGCTAGCAAAGTTTGGTTCATGCAGTTGAAGGAAAAATGCCATCTCCATAACTTAAAAGTGCAAGGTGAAGCAGCAAGTGCTGATGTAGCAGCTATAGAAAATTATCCTGATTCAGCAAAGATCGTTGATAAAGGTGGCTACACTAAACAACAGATTTTTCAATGAAGATCAAGCAGCCTTCCATTGGAAGGAAATGCCGTCTAGAACTTTCATAGCTAGAGAGGAAAAGTCAATGCTTGGCTTCAAAGTTTCAATGGATATGCTGACTCTTTTGTTAAGGTCTAATGCAGCTGACACCTTTTGGTTGAAACCAGTGCTTGTTCACCATTTCAAAAATCCTTGAGCCCTTAGAAATACGCTGAATCTACTCTGCCTGTGCTCTATAAATGGAAGAAGAAAGCCTAGGTGACAGCACATCTGTTAACAGCATGGTCTATTGAATATTGCAAACATATTGTTGAAGCCTACTATTCAGAAAAAGACATTCCTTTTAAAATATTACTGCTCATTGACAATGCATGTAGTCAACCAAAAGCTCTGATGCAGATGTACAAGGAGATAAATGTTGTTTTCATGCCTGCCAACATAACATCCATTTGCAGTGCATGGATAAGGGAGTCATTTTGACTTTCAAGTCTTATTTAAGATACACATTTTGTAAAGTTATATAGCTGACATAGATAGTGATTCCTCTAATGGATCTGGGAAAAGTAAATTGAAAGCTTCTGAAAAGGATTCACCAATCTAAATGCCATTAAGGACATTTATGATTCATGAGAGGAGGTCAAAGTATCAACATGTAAAGGAGTTTGGAAGAAGTTGATTCCAACCTTCATGGATAACTTTGTGGGGTTCAAGACTTCAGTGGAGGAAATAACAGTTACTGTGGTGGAAAAAACAAGATAAATGGAATTGGTAGTAGAGCCTGAATATGTCACTGAATTGCTTCCATCTCATCATAAAAATTGAATGAAGAGTTGCTTCTTAAGGATGAACAAATAAAGTAATTTCTTGAGATGGACTCTACTCTTGGTGAAGCTACTATACACATTGTTGAAATGACAACAAAGTGTTTAGACTATTACATAAACTTAGTAAAGTAACAGCAGAGTTCAAGAGAATATACTCCAATTTTGAAAGTTCTACTATGAGTAAAGTGCCAACAAACAGAGAAATCTTTCATGAAAGGAAGAGTCTATCAATGCAGCAAACTTTATTGTTGTCTTATTTTAAGAAACTGCCACAGCTGTCCCAGTGTTCAGCAGCCACCACCCTAGATCCGTCAGCAGCCATACACATGAAGGCAAGACCCTCTACCAAAACAAGATTACAGCTTGCTGAAGACTCAGATGGTCATTAGCATTTTTTAGCAATAAAGTATTTTTAAATTATGGCATGTACATTTTTTTGGACATATGCTGTTATACTTAATGGACTATAGTTTAGTGTAAACATAACTTTTATACATACTAAGAAACCAGAAAATTTGTTGATTTGCTTTATTATGATATTCACTTTATTATGGTGGTCTGGAACTGAACCTGCAATATCTCCAAGGTATGCATATATAAATAAAGTTATTTATACAATAATACTAGTTTGCTAATAACCTCTGTACTTCAGAAATACAGAGTGGAAATTATCAGTACCTAAATGGTCGTCTGAGAGAAGTTCCGCAGAACTATCCTCAGCAGAAAAATCATAACTAGTGAAAACTATTTTTTTAAAAAAAACTATTCAAAGTCTCTGGAAATTATCCTAAGGTTAGCTAACAAGTCAGCGAACAAGAAAACATTTATTTGAGAAAAGCTGCTAAATCTCGGTAAAAATAATTTGTGGCCCTTGAGTTATGACCTGCTTTTTGCCCCCCCTCACCCCCAGATTAGCATGACAGAAGCTTCAATTCAGCCCTGTGTGGCCAGGAAGATGGGGCTCCATTTCCCTCCAGCTTCTAGTCAAGGGCTCCAGTTTCTCCATAGGAGGGGCAGATGGCTAGTATTTTTTAACTCCCTCAGCTTCATGTTGCAGATGCTAAATTCTAAAGAGTACCACCAAGAAGTTGTTGGATTCCTTCCCATAGGGCAGAGATCTGGCCAAAAAGTTCTGACTCCACTCAGCAGGCCAAAAAACTAGGGCCTCAACTGCTTTCACCTCATTTTGTTTATAGAAAGGAGAGAGGTTCCACATGGGAGAGGCAAGCTGAGAAGACCAGAGGCTACCACCCTCACCCACTGTCTTTCTCATAAAGGAGAAATGTCACTCCAAGAGAAGTAGGCCACTGTCCCCAACCTGGTGCTGGAGCAATGACTCAGAGAATTTGCCCAGCATGGGAAGCAACCTTAGCAACAGGAACTCTGAAGCTCTCCTCAAAGAACTAACTTTCTATGGAGTATGGGAAAGTTCCAACCTAATGGGGCTCTGAACAATGAAGATTTTAATGGTAAACATTTAAGAAATAAGAGTAACAAGCTAAAAGTATAGCAGCTGGTTTGCCAGAGAAAGCCAGAGCTAGAGATAGCTAGGAGTCGTCCTGATGGGATAGGAACAAACCTCAAAGACTGGCCTCAAGATGACCTCACAAAGGAGTCTACATTTAATTGAATCAGACTGTGGTACAATTTATGCATGAGAACATTGTTGAAAACAGTAGAATAATCAGCTGGCAATTAGAGAAACCTAATATCTGGCTGTGATATCAAGAAAGACAGAAAGCTTAACAAAGAAATCAGGTGAAGAGAAAAAGAGTCCTGCTAAGTCAGCCAGGCATGGTGGCATGCACCTGTAGTCCCAGCTACTCAGGAGGCTGAGGCAGGAGAATCTCTTGAACCTGGGAGGTGGAGGTTGTAGTGAGTGAAGATCACACCACTGCACTCTGGCCTGGGTGACAGAGCAAGACTCTGTCTCAAAAAAAATAAAATAAAATAAAAAAGAATTCTGCTAAAACCAGTGTCATCAGTGTCATTGAAGGATAATTGTATGTATGCTTACTCAAGGCTGGTTACTCTGAGGTACATCAGAAGCTTCATACTGTGGGAGAAACAGACTTAAATGAAATATTTCAACCAAGTCACTAAACAAATAAGCAAATAACAACCACAAGCTCCACTACCTGAAAGATGACCTAGATGTTGTACTTAACCAACAAAAACTTCCAAGCAGCCATTATAAGTATATTCAGAGAACTAAAGGAAGCCATGCTTGAAGAAGTAAAGTAAGGCCAGATGCAGTGGCTCACACCTGTAATCTTAGCATTTTGGGAAGCTGAGGCAGGAGAATCGCTTGAACCCAAGAATTTGGGACCAGCCTAGGCAACATGGCAAAACCCTGTCTCTACAAAATGAAAAAAGATTAGCTGGGTGTAGTGGCATGGGTCTGTTGCCCCAGCTACTCAGGAGGCTGAGATGGGAGGATCACTTTTGCCTGGGGAGATCAAAGCTGCAGTGAGCTGTGATTATGCCACTACACTCCAGCCTAGGTGTACAGATGAGATGTCTAAACAAAAAAAGAAAGAAAGAAAGAAAGAAAAAAGGTAAAGTGTGATGACAATGTCTCCTCAAATACAGAAGGTCAATAAAGAGATAGAAATTATATTTTTAAAGTAATGGAAATTCTGGAGTTGAAAAGTACAATAATTGAAATGAAAATTTTATTGGAAGCACTCAAAAGTATTGAAAAAGCAGAGAAGAATCAGTGAACTTGGAAGACATCAATACAAATTATGTCATTTGAAGAACAAAGAAGATAACAAACTGAGCCTCAGAGAATTTAATAACAACGATAACAGAAAATAACAAAGATAACAGAGCCTCAGAGAAGTTTAGGACAACATTATGCTCACCAAGAAATTTATAGGAGTATCAGAAGGAGAGGAGAGAGACAAAGAACAGAAGTATTTGAAGAAAGAATGACTGAAAGTGTCTCAAATTTGATGGAAAACATTAATCTACACATCTAAGAAACTCAACAAACTCCAAGTAGGATAACCACAAATATCCATACCCAGACATATCATAGTCAAATTGTCAAAAGCCAAAGGCCATGAAAGAATCTCAAAAGTGCTGAAATAAATATTGAATGGCATTTTTTTTCTTTTATTTAACTCATGTTTCAGAAGTTCTGTCCTCAAATACCTTTGTGACCTCAGGCAGTTCACCAGACCTCCATGGGCCTTCATATTCCATCATTAAGCTGAGAGTTTAGACTAAACTGTCTTTATGTAGAGATCATAGATATACAAAAAGTTCTGTGATTTGCCATAAAAGAAATGATTCGATTTTTCCATAAAAGTATTGATTCCAGATTGTTTATTCTTTTTAAATGTGGATTTTAAAATTCTTTTATCTTAAGGGTTATTAGTTACTGGGATTTAATCTGTTGAGAGTTTTATAATTTGTTATACAGGAAAATTCTATTGGTTTTGCCCTAAAGAAAGTTTTATTGGCTTTAATCTATGGGTCTTTTATTACATTTCTTTACTACTACTGAAAAGTAAATTTACCTTCGTATTTATCTCTCTTGCTGAATGCTGGCCACCCCCACCTTTAATCCAAGTTGCGCAGTTTATAAAGTCAGAGTGGTCTTTTAAAACCAACAATCAATTCATGTCACTTGTTTGATTAAAACCAAAAGACCCAAATCCTTCACAGGAGTCTACATGACCCTGCATTACCTGGCCCACCTCTCCAGATGGATTGTTCTCTTCTCTGCCTGACACTCTGGCATTCCATATTTCAACCACCCTGATCTTTAACTTCTTAAGTTCATATATTCCTTTCTACCTCAGGGCCATAAGACCTTTTATAAGCAAGACTGTTACCTTCCCCTCTTTACCTAGTAAACTCCTATTTTTATTTCGGTACTAAATTTTGGACTTAACAGACAAAAACTTCAAAGCAACCATCATGAATATATTCAGAGGACAAAAGGAAATCATGCTTAAAGAAATAATCTTTTACTCAGATACGTCTTCCCTGACCAACCCCTCACTCATCTGCACAAACACACACAAGGTCATGGCTATCTAATATGTGCTTTTAAAGTACTATGTAATACGATCCATTCTTTTTGTTTATAATACTTATCATAGTTTATTTGATTATTTTATAATTGTCTCTCCCATGTAAATTCTTAAGTGTTTTGGTCCTTATTGTTAATTCCAGTGCCTTGTATACTGTAGATACTGAGTAAAAATTTTCCTTAACATAATGTACTTGTTTTCATTGATGGGGTTATCTTTTTCATTATTGAGAAGGAAGCTTTCTTTTTTTTTCTAAAAGCTTAATATTAGTAATTATAGGCTAATTGATATTTTACCATCATTTATGGGGCTCTGGATTTCCTTAGTTAGAGTTTAGTGCTAGTTGTAATGAATCCTTTCTTATGAGCTGACTCATAAGCAGATTAGTTAATGTCACACAAAGATATAAACAAAACCACATAAACTAAATATCTACCACTTGGCAAAAATTTAACTAACTCGCTAGAGGTTTTTGGTCCTCCCTATGCCATTTTGATCCAGAACATGAAACTTGTGATACCAAACATATGAACACATAAATTATAATATCAGCCAAAGACCAATAATGGCATGACTCATAGTAATCTATGACTATTCTACTTCAGTGTGTGGGTAGAGAGAGTGTACATTTGACAAGTTTGTCCCATTTGGTCACCAGAGATAAGAGGATTGCCATTTTTAAGTTATAACTACAAAGCCTCTTTGTTGGGGTAAAAGGGGCTTGACAGGTAACAAATCTGCCTCATTTGGTAAACAGAGTCAGTGAGGGTATCTGCTTTAAATGAGAGCAGTAACAAATTCTCCAAATAATGCCAGAACTGACCCTTAAGGGTACATTCATTTTTTATCTTTTCCACATGTAAGTAATTTATAAGTGAGAAAACTTCTAGGAAAACGTGTAAGTGACTGAATCAGACAAACAGTGGATGCATATTTTGAGAAAAAGCAAAATGAGGATCAGTAAATGTTTATTGATCCACCTCTGATGAAACCTGTGTTGGTGGAAACATCTGAGAGTGTTGATGAATGACAATGACTCTGATAGAAAAAAAATACTAATTCTTATACTATGTGTAGATGATACCACCTTTGATGGGCTTACATTCTAGTTAATGGGGCAGGAGATGAACATACAACATATTCTGAAATTGTTTTACAGTGTTCAGTATTTAAAGTGTTAAAGTATCACAAACATTAAGTACTATAGTATAGGAGTAGGCTTTAACCTTTGTTTTCCATTTTTATTAATATTTTAGTCCAAATTGTATTTGTTTTAGATTTTACATAATTATTTCAATAGATGCCAAAAATTTATTTGAGACTGTATTTGATAATTTTTAAAAAATGTTTAATTGTAGTAAAACAAATCACAACATAAAACTGACCATCTTAACCATTTCTAAGGATACGATTTAGCAGTGTTAAGCATATTCACATTGTTGTGCAACGTAATATTCATTTTTATACTAACTTTTTATACACTAGAAATCAAGTATTAATATATTTCTCAACACAATAGTATTTATCTGAAACCAACATTTGCAATCTTAATGTAAGTTAATGTTACTTATTAGTGAAATACTAGAGATGGTTCCACCAAAGGAAGGAAAGAACATATCATTTTGGAATTTCTAAACAATGAAATAAGATAAGAAAAATAAAGTAATAGATAACAGAAAGGACACAACATTATTGTTAACTAATACAACATTATTGCTAACTATAGATATTTAAAAATTCAAGGGATTTGACTGAAAGCCAGTAGAACTAATAAGATGATTCATTTAACTGCCTCTTTACCAAATAAAATATTTAAATCCTTTACTCTTTTAAATATGAATAATAATCATTTAGACTATGTAATGGAAAATAGAGTTAGGCAACATAAGGGATTGAGCTTACACACACCCCTTTTAGACTATAAACATATAGAAATGCTGGAAAAAGATAACAAGGGATATACATATACAGCCAAATAGCCATCACGTTTTTCAATGCATATACTCTAACTAGGCAATTCTATTTCTATGTATTTGTTCTACAGAGACACTCATATGTGTAAAATGACACAGTAAAAGGCTAATTGTTTTGGTATTGTCAGAAACACCATAAAGTTGAAAATGAATGTTCATATATTGGGGAGTAACTCATTAAATAAATCGTGGAATACATATTCAGTGAAACATGATACAGCCCTTTAAAAAAGAATGCAGTGGGTCAAGCACAGTGGCTCATGCCTGTAACCTCAGGACTTTGGGAGCCTCAGGCAGGATTGCTTGAGCTCAAGAGTTCAAGACCAGCCTGGGCAACATAAAGAGACCCTATCTCTACCAAAAAAATTAAAAATTAAAAAAGGAATGAGGCAGATCTGTATACACTAATATGAAAAGATCTTTTAATGGATTAAGTTTGTTTTAAAAAGCAAATACCAAACATTGTATATGGTGCTCCTACCACTTGAGCTGAAACTACCCTTGTCAATGACCAACTCTCCATCCTCCTTTTAACTAATCTCTCAGTAGCACTTGATTCAGTTGTGCTGTTTCTTCACTTGGGTTTCAAGACACCACATTCTTTTTAATTTTCCTCTTATTTTACTAGTCAACAGTGGCAAATTCAGCATTTTGGGGATCTAAAGCTTGTACAGTTTCGAGGGCCTTCTTTTTTTTGTGAATCCAATTTTGTATTTCTTTTTTTAATGTGTATACTTTAAGTTTTGGGGTACATGTGCAGATCATGCAGGTTTATTACATAGGTATACACGTGGTATACACCATGGTGGTTTGCTGCAGCCATCCTCCTGTTATCTACATTAGGTATTTCTCCTAATGTTATCCTTCCCCAATCCCCTACCCCCTATGATCCCTCCCCTAGGCCCTCCCCCACCCCCCCAACAGGCCTCAGAATGTGATGTTCCCCTCCCTGTGTCCATGTGTTCTCAGTGTTCAACACCCACTTATGAGTGAGAACATGTAGTGTTTGGTTTTCTGTGCTTGTGTCAGTTTGATAAGAATGATGGTTTCCAGCTTCATCCGTGTCCTTGCAAAGAACATGAACTCATCCTGTTTTATGGCTGCATAGTATTTCATGGTGTATATGTGCCACATTTTCTTTATCCTGTCTATCGTTGATGGGCATTTGGGTTGGTTCCAAGTCTTTGCTATTGTAAACAGTACCACAGTAAACATATGTGTGCATGTGTCTTTATAATAGAATGATTTATAATCCTTTGGGTATATACCCAGTAATGGAATTGCTGGGTCAAATGGTATTTCTATTTCTAGATCCTTGAGGAGTCGTCCACTGTCTTCCACAATGGTTGCACTAATTTACACTCCCACCCACAGTGTAAAAGCATTCCTATTTCTCCACATTCTCTCCAGCATCTTTTGTCTCCAGATTTTTTAATGATCACCATTCTAACTGGTGTGAGATGTTATCTCAATGTGGTTTTGATTTGCATTTCTCTAATGACCAGTGTTGATGAGCATTTTTTCATATGTTCATTGGCCTCATAAATGTCTTCTTTTGAAAAGTGTTTGTTCATATTCTTTGCCCACTTTTTGATGGGGTTGTTTGTTTGTTTTTTCTTGTAAATTTGTTTAAGTTTTTTATAGATTAAGAAAGAAAATATATTACAAATGCAAAACCAGATAAGAACATGTATTTTTGTTTAGAATGAGGAATAATTTGTAACAAATTATTAGAACTATAGAAATTCAGGTCTTTTTCTTCTGAGATCTTATTAAGCAGTTTACCAGAGATGCATACAAAGAAATGCTTTCTGATTGCAAGCTGACTTAACTTTCCTTGCCTAGGACACTCTGCGTCTCCCAGCAACTTCCAACACTCGTAGAGCATCATGGTAAATCCACCTCTGTTGGTTACTCTCTCCTCAGTTGTATAGGCTGGTTCCTTCTCTCTCTCTCTCTTTTTTTTTTTTTTCTCCAATATCCTAGAATGCCTCAGGTCTCAGTTCTTGGTCCTCTTTTCTTTAGTTACACTCACTCACTTGATGATTTCACCAAGCTCACCTACTTTGTGGCTTTCAGTATCATCTATATGTTGATAACTCCCAAATTTATATCTTCAGTTTAAGCCTTTCTTCTGTACTCCATACTAGTATCTCCAATCACCTATTCAATTTTTTCCATTTAGATGTCTTGCAGACATCTCAAACTTAGCATGTTGAAAAATGAACTCATGATCTCACTCCCAAAAATGTTCTACCTACCGCTTTCCCTGTCTCAGTTAAAGATATTCCACCTGCTGAGATCAAACATCCTTCTGCTTTCAACCTCCACATGTTGACTCTCCTTGACTCCTGTCTTTCTCTCAAATATCACATCAATCTATCCATAACTCCTTTTGCCCTGCCTTCACAATGTATTTAGAATCTGACCACTTTTTCCTACTTTCACTGTGTTGTATGATGCGTTCTCAGGGAATTCAATTTAGATGGAGATGAGCATACCAAAGGTTTATTGGGGAGTGCTCTTGGAATCAACACATGTAGAAGTGCAGTGAATTAAGGATTGAGCATAAGGAAAAGTCTAGCTGCAATCCAGTTTAAATGAAACCCTCAGCCAGTGCTGCAGAGCGTTCTGAAGACAGGATAAACTGTCCGACCCATCCTGAGCTGGGGAGAAGTTCAGACCTTTTTCCCTTGCATCATCTTCATTAGATGTAGGCCATTTCAGGAAAAGGATGTAACCTTGATATGTGAGCAAAATAGCTCATTTCAGCAGAGATAGTCAATGAAAAGAGCTGGCTGCTGAGGACTATTTGCTACAGCTCTACCAGCTGCTATAATACGTCCTTCATTCCTAGAGGAGGATCTCTGGGTTGTGTGTCGTACATCTGGCATACACTGCTGCCATCTTAGTGCAAACCACTCTCAGTAGTCTCCTCATAAGTCTCCTGGAATGCTCTTGCACATATATCCACATGCTAAGTTTCTCAACTCCATTCAAGTCTTTGATTAGATAACGCCTTTTCAAGGAAGCCTACCCTGAACAGAGTCTTTAAAATGACAGCTGCTCTTTCTCTGTTCCCCTTTATCTTGTTTCCATAGCACTTGCAACCTAATATAGAATATAATGTAATTATTTATTACATTTGCTATTTGTTACACATACAGTCTGCTCCATCATAATTAAACTCCATAAAAGAGATACTTTGTTTGTTCCTTTCTTTTTATGTATTCTAAACACAAGGAACTTAGAATAGTGCTTGGTGCATAGTAGGGGCAGAAGAAGAGAATTAGTGAACTGATTAAAAACTAATCTGAGGAAGTCATCCAGAATAAACAGGAGGGATAAAAGTAAATAAAAGGCATGACAGGTTGAATTCATGTAGGTAAATCTTACAGCTCATAGGAGTTAGGCAGAAGTAAATAGAGAAACTGTGGGAGAGGCACCATTCAATTAAAAATGCCCAAAGCATTTGACCAGACAGGTGGTCCAGTTTTCGGAATTTAAATAACTAAAGTTATACATATTTAGCCATAAGCAAATTCACTGTAGTGTTGTTTGTAGTTGGGGAAAAGTGGAAATAATTAAATGTTAACAATACAGGTTAAATAAATTATTGTTCTTTCATACAGTGGAATTTTCTGCAACATAAAAATGTGTAGGAAATATTTATTTTATAATAGTGGAAGAAAACTATGTATAATCCTGTTTGGTTTGAAAAAAATTATATGTATGAGTATGTTAAAAAGCAGTCTGAAAGGATATACATCAAATTATTAAGACTGATGGGATTATGGCTGTTTCCCCCTTTTTTGATTATCTGTATTTCTTTATTTTAAAAATTAATTTTAATTTTTTAAAAATAGAGATGGGGTTTCACCATGTTGCCTAAGCTGGTCTTGAACTCCTGGGCTTCAGTGATCCTCCTGCCTTGGCCTCCCGAAGTGCTGGAATTATAGACATGAGCTACTGTGCCCAGCCAATAATCTGTATTCCTAAATTTATCATAAACATGTACCACTTATGCAGTCATTTAAAATATAATAAAAACAAAGCAGTGGCAGTGGTCGGTACGCATTCCACCATTGAACCTGACTGATGCCCAATCTCCATTACCTATCCTTTTACCAAAGCTGGGTCTCCTTTCTTGTGTCTTGGACACAAAAGGGTTTTTCCTCTCCCTTCATTCCTGCTGCTAGTTCAGCCCTGACTCTATGCCCCTGTTCTGCCTTTCCAGTCATCTTGAATTCTTATCTTGGTAATTTTTTTAGAATCCTAGGTCTTCTAATACCAAGACCCAGATTTCCTATTACTAATGGCCTTATAGGGTCTTGGGCTCCTGCTCCCAAATTCCATTCTGGTGTCCTCAATCTAGTACCTCCTAATGGACATCCTTAATCCTGACTTTATACCCTGCCTATTTTCGTCTCCACATAGAGTTGACAGACTCTACCCTACTGGTCAGGACAACTAGATTCTACCCTTTATTAGGCAACCACTTGTTCTATTGCTGCTGCCATCCCTTCTCAGTACCACAAGTTGCCTTCCCCCACCACCCTGACATGACCAACTGCCTGATGCATCCCAGCATGAGTCAAGTTCATTTCCTACATTTCCCAAATTATTCCCTGCCACAGTACTTACTCAGGGTCTTTCCCATACATTTTTCATCTGTTAAATTTCCCCCAGGTGTTTCTCTTGTCCAGATAGAAAACTCAAGAGAAGAATCAACTGTTAGTTAGCAACTTGCATTTTCTGAGGTAGCAAACAGTGAGAAGTCTTTGGAAGAACTTAGCATCCCACTGTAATGCTTACCAAAGGTGTACCGATAGAGGACACTCTTACTACCTCAAGGCACGGTACTTGAACTTGAAGGATGCCTGCTGAGTAGGAAATAATGAATTACCTGGTTTTATAATAGTGCTTAATTGCTATTTTTTTCCAATGTTATATTCAGGTATTACTTTGTTTTTCCCGGGATACATCTGTGTTGAGTCACTTTGCATACAACAGTGCCTCGCCACCAAAATCATATATAAGAGGTAAAATTTTAATCATTTTAAGAAAGTATTATTTAAGACTTATGTAATCATGCCAAGAATGTTTGTTTTATTTTCTGGAGATATTGATGTTGCCAAACTATTATAAATTACTTAAGATTTCTCTCAGATGAGTGTAATCATCCTTTCATAGCTGAAATCAATGCCCAAGTAATTTATCACAAATCATGGGAAAGTGGTTCCCAGAAGCAGCATTTCAAGTTACTTTCTCTGCCTTCCCCTTGTGTGCTCTCCCCTTTATTGCTGTTTTTGTGCCATATCTGTTGACGTTTCTTTCTCTTTCTAACCATGAGTTTATAACACAGATTTCCTTTTTCTACTTTTTTTTTTAAACCATCTATATTTCTTCTCTCAAAATGCTCCACCACACTTAAAACTTTGATATAATTTATATGATTTTAGCTCTCTAATTTCTAGTTTAGTGCTTTTTCTCCCTTTTATCACCAGCTGCTTATAAAATATCAATATCCTGCCATCATCTGAAGATTAACTTCAGCTGAATGCCCTTCCCAACTTTTTTTTATTATTATTAAATGGTGAACACCCAACACTGAAAGTTCAGACTTCATTGTGTATGGTCATTCTGCCATTTCCATGAAAAAAGAAACTGTTTCTCCTGTATCTCTTATGTCTGAACTATCTGCCTGATTGCTCTAGCTTCTACCCTAGGAGAGGCCACATAACCTTGTGCTGGAGTTGGGCTGCCCCTAACTTAAGGTTTTCTTAGTTCCATTGCTTCTAAATTAAATTTATGGAAACTTTTTGTTTGCTTCTGTAAGTCATCTGTTGAAAAACTGATTGTAAACTTAATTACCTACTGAGCTCACCTCTAAACTCAGCCAGGATTTTAAGGCCTTTGACCAGTTGATACTGTCTTAACCTAACTTTGCTTCCCTGATTATTCTACAATACCCCATGTTCATTCTAGCCTCCCTATAGTCCCTGCATATGAAAGGCTTCCCACTCTTCCACCTTAAAAATCACAGGTCCTTGAAGAACTAGCCTGTACCTCACCATGTCCACCAACCCATCATCCATTTCTCTCTCCTCTGAACTTCTAAACACTTAAAGGCTGTGTTAGAAAAATTAGCAAATATAGCCTAATGTTTCATGGTTTATTCTGGACTACAACCACATGGTTGAGGGAACATACATATATATATTCTGTTTACCTCTCAGCACCTAGCCCAGTAATCAATTTTATCTACTTACCTACCTACCTATTTTTCATTATTCCATTCTCTTCTTGCTCACAAGATCAATCCTTGTTGTCATCACCCTAACCTGAACTGTTCACACTTCTTATTCTTCATTTAATATCTGCCACCACCTCTAACAAGAATAAAAAGAGCATTTTTAACTAGAAATAATTACTCTAAAGCCCAGTACCAAAATGCACTTTTCAGTAAACTCAAAAGTGTTAGAAAAACTGTCAAGATAAAAGCTATTTAAAGATATTCAGTGGAGGGTGGAAAAAAACTGAGAACTTTAAGAGTTTTGAAGGAAAGATACTTTTTAAAGCTCTTAAATATTTGATTATTGTGAATATACTTTACTTTTCTGGGACAATTCTGATTTCAGATATTCAGCCCCATTCTCAAATCATGTGAACTGTTTTGGTATTTAGAAAATTATGACCACCATACAGCTAGTCATTTAATTTTTAACTTTCAGCACATTCCATAAAAATGTAAACACAGTATTACAAAGCTTAAGACTTGCTTTAATAAATATATGACTTATTTATAATTAGCAAAACAACTTTATGCATAATAAATACATACTTCTTAAGTGCTTAAGGAACTTGAAAGCATTTGTGCTTTCGGTTGTTTTGTATCACTTCTGTTGTACTTAGGTTCATGTTAACTTTAATTGTTGAAAGCGTTTGCTAAATGTCAAAAGATTGGCTGGTAAATTTTAGTTAATTCTGTATCCTGAAATGACATATCAGCTTATAGTAGTTTTAAAAATTCCATTGTTTGTACATTCACAAAATAAATTGATTTTTAAAGATTTATTTACTTAACCATATTGAAATTCTCTGTGGTTTTCTCTTACAGGAAAACTAGGACTGGAAGAATACGCTGTCTTTTACCCACCAAATGGTAAGAGTAATGCTATTGCTTCCTCTAGTGGGAAGTGGGAAAATTACAACTTTTACAATAGAAATGTGACTTTCTTGTTCTCTCTCCAATGGATAATCATTTATTATCTAAAATAAACCTTCCATAGAATGTATAATTTAATGAAATCTTCCACATTTGTGGTAAGTTTGTGCTAAATTATGCATACTCTCTCTGATTTTCCCTGGGACCAATAGCAAATTTGTGAAAAAGCTGAGTATGCTTAGATCTAAGTCCAAGGCACTTAGTTTTCCTGTGAAGAACACTAACTAGTCCAAGGAGGACCTTCCTTTTAGGTTTATTGGGGCTGGGCTTTACTCAGTTGAGTGGATTTCTTGTATTACACCTTACTGTTCTCATAATTTGACCAGTGTGGTATTTCTCAAATAAAAAGATTATTAAAAGGTATCACTGAAATAATGCGTTTTGATGTTATAAAGTGATCAAATGTATAATGATCTTATTAGACATTAAATATTCTTTTGAGATTACTAGGCAGGTTTAAAGATATGCTTCTTGGAAAAGCAATATATAGCAGTCTTCATGATAATAATAAGTTGTATCCCAAAGAAGTTCTTTTACTCCAGCAGAGTTAAGAACATAGGTTTTGTAATCCAGCTGACCTGGGTTCAGATTCCAGTCCTGCCAGCTTACCCAGTGTCCTTGGGTAAGTTACATGACCTCTCCGAACTTCAGATTCATCGTACCATGTAGATAATAAATTAAATGAGATATGGTATATAAAACCACACAGTGCCTGACATGTAGTGAGTGCTCATAAAATGTAGCTGTTATGAGTGTGTTTAACTTTGCTGACTGCTACATCTGAAACTCATACATGGCTTTGGCCTTCATGGCACTGTTCTCTCCCTGTGTCTCTGAATATGGAGTCTAAGTTTCTTTCATGGGCCATCTACCTCTCTCTCTCTTTACTGTCTCACTCTTGTTCTGCTCTTCTTCTCTTTCTCACTTTTACCTAGGAGGTGCCATTTGCTTTTATGATTCTATCTATTGTTAATTACTCTAAAGTATCTCCAGTTCTGACCTCTCTCATAATTACCTCAAGCTTAGTATGTCCCAGCCTGAACTCACTATTTTATCTTCCTATGCCCACCCCCAAAAGAAAAAAAATGAAACTAAATTAAAAAACAAAATCCAAAACCCACCTATTTCTCTTTCAGTTAATTGAATTATCATCTTTCTAGTAACTCAAGGTCATCCTAGATTTCTCTCCACCTTGTCCCCACCTCATCTAATTAAGTCACCAGAGCCTTCTAATTTTATCTTCCAAATACATTTGGGACCCTCTCTTCCACACCATCACTACTGCCTTGTCTCCTTTCAGTTCTTACTATCTCTAGCTTGTTAACTGCAACAACCACCTAACTGGTCCCTCCTCCCACAGTCTTTTTAATTTTGCTGTCTTTTGCACTGCTTACTAAGTTTTACCTCTAAAGTGAAAATCCGCAAATTGCTACTTTTCTCAAAGTGTTCTTAATGGTTTCCCATCTCTTAAACAGTAATATTCAAGCTTCTCGGCATGACATATGAGGACCCCTTGAGTCTGATCCCTATACGGTCTACCTCCTAGCTTCATTTCTCACCATTTCCCATCTCATTTTGGAATCACAGCAATGTCAAACTATGTATCATTTATACCCACAGCTACATACTCTCATGAAAGCACTGTGCTGCTTCCTGTCTTACCACTTCTCATATTCCCATGCTTAGAATAGCCCATCTAACCTTTCTTCACCTGGCTGTCATCAAGCTCAGTTCAGGCATGATCCTCTTTCAGGAAGCTTTCCCTGAATCCCCAGGTTAGGCTAAGGACCCTTCCTGTAGACTCCCTTAGTACCTGGTCTAAAATCTTCGGTATCCCTAGCTATGTTATCTTGATATTGTGTGTTTATACTTTATCTCCTCCTCTTAATTGCAAGCTTCTTGTAGTTCAGAACTGTATCATTCATTTTTGTTCCTTCAGTATCTAGCATGTAATAGGACTGTAATGAATATTTATTTGAACTCAATTAGAGGTTTGTTAATTTTAACTTTGTGTATTACCATTGTTATATCTATTACCCCAGAAACTTACTTTTATAGTAACTTTTTATATTTATCTAAGAAGCAAGAAATGAGAACAAATAAAATAGCCTAAAGAGATGAATAGCCCAAATAGATGTCCGTGGACTCAAGTTCCTTCTCTCCATCCATAAAAGGGTTTTTTCAACTTAGTTTAGAATATATTAGCTTTTACTTAGCACATATGTCTAACAAATTGATTAACTCTTTTTTATGCCCCCTGCAAAAATAGAAGCATGGAAAGAGGCTGATATAGATATGAAAAATGTCCAACAAGAGTGAGAAGTAAAAAGGGGACTTCACAAAGGAAAATTCAAGAGCTGTAAAACAGCATATTAGACCACTCCGGCAAATCAGTCTGGGACCATTTTATGTAAAAGCCAATAATGTTGTGTCCTTTAAGAAGGTATCACTAGGTTGCAACATATTATAATTTAACATCTTTATGATGAGCTCAAGACACCAAAAAAAAAATCTTACTGTAGTGATTATTGTAACAGTACTTGTAGCAGCAGCAGCAAACATTTTCCAAGCAGTAGTATATCCCAGGCAGTGTGTTAAGTATGTGACATGTATTAATTCATTTAGTCCTTACAAGAACCTATGAGGAAGGTACTAATATTATCCCTATTTACAGATAAAGAAACTGAGGCATAGAATGTTAACCTGCCCAACAGGTGAGTGACAAAGCCAGGCTTTGAATCCAAGCTGTCTGGCTTCAGAAGCAACATTCTTATCAGGATGCCCTACTGCCACAGAAGATGTTGCTGAGCTCATTATAGTGTATTTGGGAAGAAAGAAAAGTAGTTAATATAATGAAAAAGTAAAGGATGTATATAATAGGTTCTAGAAAGATTTTCATCCAGAATGAAAACTGTTTAATCTTTAATGAGATAAGCCCACCGCTGTTCATAAATTTCATTCTACAGAATCATTTCTTCTCTCAGGTTGTTTTAGAACTTGCCAGAATCAAGGAGGATTCTTTTCTCTGGGCAATGATTCAGAAGTTGCTGAACAAGAAGAGACAAAGACCAGTCAATCTACTGTCCCTCTTTTTTTTTTTTTTTTTAACTCAAGGCAATACTTAGCAGCATTTTTATATTACCCATCCTGTTTTGAACTTCTGCCAAAGATAGTATTACTTTGAAATTTTAAGGACACCTCTATCACTACTACCACCAAAACTGGCCCGGCTTTCTTGGTCTCAGGGACTACACGTAGAGGTTAGCCTGCAGCTCTCCGACACACTCTCAGTCCCTGACCAGGCCAGTGATTATGGGTGGTGGAGGGGGAGGGTGCAGAGGTTTGCTCACCACTATCCCCAACATGCCTGTGATTATTTTCCCTGGGATGAAAATGGCAGGCGATGGTGGCATCAGACATTTTGCTTTTTCACTTCATTTGAAGCATCACCAGTGGACAGATTTCCTCTAGTAGATTCACTAAATAGCTAATGAGCAAAATTTCTGAACTGAGGGAGACTTCTCACAAGAATTTTATAAGCTTTTTATATTTTTTGTTGTTATTCAACACATATAAATTATCTTTTTTCATTTAAGTATTTATTTAGCCTAGCTCACTGTCGTAGGAGGGTGATCCACAGTAAATGATACAAATAAAGTACCTGCTGCCAAGGAGCTTACATTCTGGTAAGGGGAACATAAAATCAATCAGTCATCAATCAATCAACAAAGGATGAATGGGTAATTTCAGAGAGCGATGAAATAAACAACAAAAGGGAGCAGAAATTGTAGAAAGTTGGGATGGGCATAGCCATTTTAAATTAAGTAGTCAGGAAAGGTGCCTCTGAGGAGGTGGAATATGAACAGAGACAGTCTATATGGAGTAAACTATGCAAATAAATAGGAGAATGTTCCAGAAGAGAGTACACAGCATGTCTGAAGGCAGGAATAAGCTTGATGATCTGAAGCTCACCAAGATGGCCACTGTGACTGGAAATTGTGAGCAAAGCAGAGACTGATACAAGGTGAGGTACAAAAGGTAGATGGAGCTAGGTCAGTTAGGGAGATAGTAGATTTAAAGTCTTGTCTAGTAAGTCCAATGTCTGGGCTTCCTCAGGGAGTTTTCATTAACTTTTTTTTCCTGTGAATAGGTTATACTTCCTTATTTCTTCATACACTAGTAATTTTTTTTATTTTTGAAAATGGAATATTTTGAATATTAGACTGTGGTATCACTGGAAATGAGAGTCTCCCTGTCCTCCTCCCCCAAGAATTCATTGTTGTTGCTTGTTGTGGGTTCTAGGTGTTTGTTTAGTGACTTTTCTAAATTATTTTTGTAAAGATTGTATTTTTCATCCTGTATGCTCACTGAAGTCTTTATTTTACTATAGTAACAGTCAGCTGGACAGAGATTTTATCAAACATCAAGAACCAAAAATTAAAAACACTCTCCCAGTCTTTGCAGATTGGCTGGGTATTGGTGCACTCCTTCAAGGCTTAGCCAGGACTCATAAGTAGCTGGAACTACAGGCACACACCATCATGTGTGGCTGATTCTTTTTGTATTTTTTGTATAGACAGCATTTTACCATGTTGCCAGACTGGTCTCGAATACCTGGGCTCGAGCAATCTGCCCACCTCAGCCTCCTAAATTTCTGGGATTACAAGCGTGAACCACCACGCCCAGCCCTGATTAATATTTCTAAACAATCATCCTTTCTACTGTGCAGAATAAAAATGTCACTAGAATGTAAGCTCCAAGAGAAGAAGGACCTTAATAGTTTTGGTGACCAACATATCTGGCACATAGAAGCATGCATGGTATAAAGTCTGTGCTCAGTAAACATTATTGAATAAATGAGGGAATGAATAAGAGAATGAACATAGAATACAAAGGAATAAGAATAGAAGCAAGGAAACCAGATTTGTAGGAAAAATACATATGTATCTGACTTAATTACAAATGATAAACAACCATCATAAATTTGTTAATACCATTTGTTTCCTACATGACAGAAGAAAACAATTGCCAGTGAATATTGGGTAGGGGAGCTTCAGGACTCTAGAGCAGTAATTCTCAACCAGGGGCAATTCTCCCAACACACACACACACACACACACACACACACACACACCCTAGTCTGAAGACATTTTTGGTTGTCAGCCAGGGGAGAGGGATGCTGATAAACATCCTATAGTACACTGGACAGCCCCTTTCAACAAAGATTAGATGAGGCTCTTAGAAGAAAAATAATCAAACTATATCATCTTAAATTTTGCAAGTGTCTAATCAATAAATAGCAATGTAGTTTATCATCCATATTAAATAAATTTAAAATATCTCATGTCCTAAAATTCATTTGAGATATAACTTTAGACATAAATGGAAAACCTCATTAAAATTTTAAAGTACGATTTTCAGATTGATATTTCAATATGGTTATGTTCCAATGTTTTGTGGAATTTTAACTACTAACATAAAGTAACAAAACCATAACGTGACATTCTAATTCAGAAAGATAATGGAAATAACTAGAAAACAATTTAATCATTGTGCTAATCTCTATTCTTACTGACCTGTCGGCTACATGTGGAATGAGAATAAACAGAGGAAATAATTATTTCAACAAATGAATTAAATAAAGTGTACTAAGTAATAATGTGCTTTCAACTGGGGTGAAGTTGAAGTGAATCAGATGTGCAAGTTATGGTTCAACAATAAATGCTATGTATTAATAGAGACAATGAGGAAATGAAGAGAAAATATTTAATAAGTGGAAAGCATGTTAACATTTGGGGTATTTTCTGAGTCATATTTACTATTTATATCTCATCTAGTTCAAGATTTATTTTAGTTGACAATGTTTGCCATTCTGAGCGTTGTCAAAGGCCCGTAAATCATCACTATATAAAGTTATTCACATTGAGTGGAAAAGGCAGTTAACATTTTAGACTTTCATCAGATGCATGAGGAAAGGCTAGAATCTGAAAATAATTACTCATAGCAGACTCGTAGAAGAACTCGGAGCCCAGATACCAGATGTGCCCAAAGCATCCTGATGCCTGTTGGAAACATGCTCTTGGGTGGTAGCCAGGTGAATGAAACTTGACCCTTAAAAGGCTGAAGTGATGAGAGACAAAGGAAAGGATTTTGAAAAACTAGCCAAGAACATGACAACCTCTAAGATCAAAGAAATGTTCTGAGTGGTATGTACCCTACAGTGTTAACGGATTCTTCACTGCTTCTTATTCCTCCGGATTTTGTTTGCCAGAATCTGACTTGTCCTTCAGCAAAGCAGACTGTGTAGCCTTTTTTTGGATCCTTAAGCCTGGGCTAATCTTGGCTAAGCTGAAGTGTACCTTTATCTAATACTGACAAAAAAAGATTTTCTTAGGTTTAAGCCTATACATAAATGTGGCACTTTCCCTTCTGAGAGCATAAAATAGCTATGGGTTGTTGCACATCTGCTGTGTACTAAACACTACACTGGTACACTTTAAATAAATTAACTCCATTGTGCTTTGTCACGCAACCCAATGAAGTTGATCTTGTTTATCTCTATTTGTAGAAATGAAAAACATGGTTTCAGCAAGGGTTTGTAACTTGGCCAGAGTCACACAGGATTCAAATTCATGTCTATATGACTTCATTGGTCATTTATTCTTTCAACACTGAGTTATCAAGAGCCTTCTGTCCTATATTTTAATTTAACATTTTAATATTTTATTTGTAAGCCTTGGTTATATTTATAAATGCTCAAATTTCCATCGATAACAACATTTACTGAGGATCTTACTTGTAGAAGACACTGTGCTGGATGCTGAAGATAATACACAGTATGAAATATACTTCTTTCTTCAATAGCTTGTGGCCTAGCTCCTTAAAGAGCAGCTATAGATTTCAGGAGTTGGGGAATGTAGTAAAAGTCGTGAAACATGAATCATCTTAATACTTGCATCCCTTTTTGCTGCTTAGTAGTTCACTAATTCATTTATTGTAAGCTTCCTTATTGAAAGTGCCTTGTCCTGACTAGGGTATTCTTACACTTACCAGATCCTTAATAAATACTTTTATAAAATGAAAATAATAATAAGGTCTTCATTTCTGACTACCTTAACCACTTGTTGAAATATTTCTGTAGTGCAGTGGCTTAAAAGAGGAAGGCAAAAGTGTTTTTTAATTAAGACTGTAAGGTTTTTATATATTAGCAATCTGCTTTGAGATTTAGTATTTAGAAACATATAATATGTACTTACACTTTTATAAGGCATCAAAATATGCCTCTATTTATTAACTTACTTTTTGGAGTTTTTCTTTCACATATCAACATGTTTATTGTAGCAAAGACAAACTTTGTAATTATTTGCTAAAAGTTTATAATTAGGGAAATAACATGAAACTGCAGACGGGGGAGGAAGGTAAAAAAAAGATGGGTGCTCACGAGAAGAAAAAGAGACTCAGCCAAAGAATGTAGAGAAAGACTTGAAGAAAAAAGGTGTTTGTTGAGCTCTCCTTCTAGATGTTCCCTGGAACTAAAGCTGGTGGCTATAGTGTCATTTGGAATATTGACCTTCTAATCTGGTTTTTATTTTTTTAGTTTCTAGAATGCAAAGGACCTTTAAGTTGTTAAAGAATCTTACTATTATAAAATCTTTATAGGCACTTTTTTCTTCAAGTCTCACAAATTTTTCTGCATTTACTCTAGTCTTAATTGTTAACATCTAATTTTAGAGTTAGATGATACATCAGAGGCAATCTTAGTCCCTGTGTGTGTCAGGCAGGTTACAGAAGCTCAGGAGGTTTGATGAGGTTTCTAAGGTTACCCATCTGGTTTGTGTTAAGCCCATAATGGAACTTTGTTCTCCTAACTAGAGACCAATACTTCTCTTGCTGCTCCTGTACTCATCATTTACTCATCTCTTCATTCTGCAAATATATATATATCATCAACTATGTACATGGCATTGTGAGTTGTATATGCAGATGAATAAAATATACTTCCTATTCTCTGGAACAATCTGTTAAATGGTTAATTATAACACAAAACAGTGAAATCATAGTGTTGGAAATATGAACAACGTGCCATGAGAATGCAGAAGAATGATCATTTAATTATGATTAAGAGATCAGGAAATGTTTGTCTGAGGTTATAGCTGCCCTTTGTAAGGTTTTGATGGCTGGGTAGGATACAGAATTATCAAGTTCAGAGCTATCAAACTGTAATGATACTGGTGATGATAAATAATCGTGTGTGACTATACCACAGGGTGTATGGAGTTAGGATAGTATGCCAAAAGGGAGGCAGATGTAGCTCAGGTTGCAGGACATAATCATGAATGTTTAAGGCCAGATCAAAGGTCTTAAATTTTACTGTGTATATACTTAGCCTATACTACAAGGCTAGAGTGTGAACTCTAAAAATACAGGGACAATGTAATATTCATTCTAATATCTCCAGAGGCTACAGAGTAGGTTTTTAAATATTGGTTAATTAGATGAATAGGAGCTCAGCAAATATTTAGTAGATGGAGAAATAGAGGGAAATCCTCAATGGATGTAGAGATTTTTTTCATGGTCTCATTAGTATTTTTGAAAGATAACTTGGGCTCTCCAATTTTAAAAATTGGTTAGAGAACTGAGAGTTTGGAGGAAGGCATGCCAATTAGGAGGCTCTTGCAGAACCATAGGTAAGAGTTTATTAGGGATGGGATTCAGATCGTAGCAGTAGGGAAGGAAATAGAAGGTTAAAAAATGATAGAGGTAGACTCCCTGCAGATGCATATATTTGTTCTCCAAGCATTTAGTGAGTACCTGTTATATTCTGGGCACTGTGCTTGGTCTCTGGAGATAGAGATATGTAAATAAAAAATAGTTTCTATGCTCAAAGGATTTTTTCTACTGGGAGAGAAAAAAACAAAAAGTGATTAAAAGACAGTAAGATAGGAGAAGGAATACAATTGTTAAGTACTGACTTTTTATCAAATATTGTGCTAATCATATTGCGTATCTCATAATATTTAATCCTCACCACCTCATTGGTGTTGTTCTTACTTTATTGATGAAGGTAAGTTTATCTTTAACCTTTTCAGGGTCCAGAGCAGGAGTACAAATAGAGGCCCACCTACCATAAATCAAAGTATTTATAAGTTATAAATTAGACTCATAAAGTGATTAAAGTCTACTCTACTTGCCTTGACACATATACTTTTATAACAATCTGGAAGGCCAGGTCTGAATCCAGAGTTCTCAGACTCTTCACCCATCCCTAGCATGTGGTATCCCCTGCCCCCCGCTTCTCATCTATGGCTCCACTTCACACCTTGGACAGGCTTCATTGAGAGAAGCCTGCAGGTCCAATCTCTGTTCACAGCTTCCACAAATAGCCAGCCTTTGGCCACCTCTCTGTCCTAAGGTACACACCTGTATCAGGAGGTGTATACCTTCTTTTCTCTTATCTTCCCCACCAAAGAGAACATGCAGGTCCTGGAAGTTGTCTTAGGAGCCTTTGGGCTCAGAATTTCAGAGTCTTGGGTACCTGGGATATGGTCTGGAGGGAGAAACATGGGCTCTGGGTAAGGGGTACAGCCAGAGGAGGGGCACAGTAGGGCCCTCAGCTCAAGCCCTTCTGCCTTAGTCTAAAAGCAGCTTTGGATGAGGAAGCAGGTTAAGTAACATACCTAAGTGTGCACAGGTAGAAAGTGGTAGAGTCAGAACTGCACAGCGAGAAACAATAGTACCTCAATCAGGCCAAATCAGATGAAACAAGAGGACTGATTAATGAATTGCTTGGGGGTGATGGATCAAGGCTACAGGGAGATCCTTCTAGGAAGATTATTGTTTAAAATCTTGAAGGAGTAGGGCAGGGCCAAGGCCAGATGTAGAGGACAACATTGCCTACAGCCCTTGTCCTGCACCCCAGAGGCTGAAGGGGTGGCAATCAGTTTGGCAGAATTAGAGCTGTGCTTATGGGGTACACAGGAGGAATGAAGATTGAAAAGTTAAGTGGTCATTAGCCAAAAGGGACAGGAGAGGTACATAATCACATTTAGGTGTAAGGGCTAAGGGAGAACAAGAGAGCAAAGATGACTCAAAGGTTTATTCCCTGAATGGCTAGGGAGATGGTGAGTTATTTACAGAAATAGAGACCAGAAGGAGCCTGGAGGGATACTGGGCTTTTAAAGTTCGTATTATGAGTTAATAATGAGAATGCTGGTAGAGCAAGAGAAAAAACAAGTGTGCAGAGTCTTGGAGCTATATTGAAGGAGTATGCAGAAGAGAGAACTGCCAGAAACAAAACAAAACAAAACAAGCACTCACAAAAAACTGGGCAGCAAAAGTTTCTGTGGGACAAGAATCCTGATCTCCACAGTGTCATCAATGTCGGTAGACTCAAGCTTGACTGTGAGGTCATTAAGTATGACATACAAAGAAGGGAAACCCCTGGATTTAGCAATCAGAAGTTAACTCCATAGGGATGGAAAACCATTTGCAAGCATTTGAGGATACATAATAAGGGAGTAAAGGAAGTGAATATAGATAGTTTTCAAAAAAAAAAAAAAAAAAAGCCTGGCTTTCAGAAAAGGAGTGAGATTAGAGATTTGTTTGACAGAAAAGTAGGGCCCAGGAAAAAAGCTGACTTCTTCTCCTTCTTCTTCCTTCTTCTTTCCTTATTATTTTTTCTTCTTCTTTCTTATTTCTTCTTATTATTATGTGTAAGGATATTTGTAATATCCTTGGCTGAAAGGATGCGGTGAAATAAGGACTAAAGATATGATTACTTTGATAAGACACACCCACCCCTTGCCTCTACTCTGCTTTGTTAGTGGAGTAAAGAGCAGATGCCACCACTATCCAGCTGAAGACCAGCTGTCCTGAGTAAAGGTAACCCTGTTTATGACAATCATCACATGAAGCTAGGGCTTCCAGGTCACCCTTCTCGGTGAGCCTCACCTCTACAACGTCAGGGCTCCTCTGCCCTCACCTGGCCTTGTCCTCCTTCCCTCCATTATTTTTCTTCATAGCACTTATAACTATCTGACATGTATTCACTTATTGTTATTATGGTTGTTTTGTCCCTAATAAAATTGCAGCTACAGTTCTTAGAACAGTCCCTGGCACAAAGCAGGGACACAGCACATGTGTGTGGAATGATGCATGTGCAGCAAGGAGGAAGGCATGGTGAATGGGGCAGGAGTCCAAAGCAAGGTTGGGCAGACTTTACCTGTAGCCAGCCAGATGGTAAATGTTTCAAGTTTTGCTGGCCACAAACAGTCCGTGTCCCATATTATTCTTTGTTGTTTTTGTAAATAATCCTTTAAAAAATGTAAAAGTCATTCTTAGCTCACAGGCCACACATAAACAAGCTGCAAACCTGACCGCTGCTTGTCAGTCACTGTGAAAGTCAAGGAAACAAGATTTAGAGCACAGGTGAAGATGTTGGGTGAAAAAGAAAAAGGATATATCCTCCTCTGGACTGTAAGTGAGAAAACAGATGAAATATGAAGAACAGACAAAGGAAGGAGTTCATGTCAGTGGCATTGACCTCCTACTGAGGAAAAAGTGAAGTCTATATAATTAGGTGTTAAACACTTGAAAAGTGAGGAAATTTTGAAAGGATGGGGTGGCTAATTATATAGAGTTGAATAGGAAAGTTGATAAGCAACATAAGATTCAGCAAAAGTTGGAGAACATGAATCTGTGTGCTAGAAGACTAGGGAAAACGTCGATCCTGAGAATTTTAACTTGTGAGCTTAAAGCAATGCTGCACCAAATTCTCAAGATGGTTGGCCTGGCATACCAGTTCAGAATAATTTGGCTTTTCTCTTTTTTTTTTTTGAGATAGAGTCTCACTCTGTCGCCAGGCTGGAGTGCAGTGGCTCGATCTCGGCTCACTGCAACCTACACCTCCTGGGTTCAAGCAGCTAGTGCCTTCGCCTAAGTAGCTGGGATTACAGGCACGTGCTACCACACCCAGCTAATTGTTGTATTTTTAGTAGAGATGGGGTTTCACCATGCTGGCCAAGATGGTCTTGATCTCCTTACCTCCTGATCTGCCCGCCTTGACCTCCCAAAGTCCTGGGATTACAGGCGTGAGCCACCTTGCCCGGCCTTCTTACACTATTGTTGATAAAATTGCTTCTAGAAACAACAAAGAATTATGAACTAATTTGTAAATTATAACATCAACAATTAACATTTGTTTATTAATAAATAATAGCCTAAGCTATTTAAATAAATAGTGTAGGCCCCAAGCTATTCATTTATTAATGGTTAAGCTACATGTTATATGTGACTTCTAGCATTATCTCTGATTTACAGATGAGGAAACTAAAGCTTAGAGAAGTTAAGAAACTTATGCAAAGGCACAACACATGCACACACACACACACACACACACACACACACACACACACACAAAGTGATAGAACTGGATGAACCCAAGTCTGTCTGACATCCAATCCATGCTCTTATCACAGTAGGGTGCTGGTTAATGCATTGCTATCACTATGAAAGGAGTGTCTACTGATAATTCTAGTCTTCACCCTGTCATGTTCAGCATTTTTATATTGCTTTTGATGAGAACACAGTGTACTTATTAAATTTTTCAGTATTGTAGAACCAGGAGAAAGAGAATGCATTAGCTAACAGAATAAGAATTTAGGATTATTATCTCCAACTGGAGTGGTTCACCAAAGAAGAAGTGTAATAAAGATAAAAACATAACCCTTTACTGAGGTCCAGAAACAACTGTCCAAGTATACTGTCTTAGCTGTTGGGTCTGTAGGGAGGAAAATGATTATAGGTTTTAGTCACCTCACTTTAAGGACTGCAGTGAACTATAACTTGTTCAGAAGAAAATAAAATAGGGAAGCTGTTCAAGACCACGTCATTGAAGGAAAAATTAAAGAAACTCATAAAGTCTTGGAGCAAGAAATCATGATGGTGATGGGGCAGGAGAGAGAGCAATGTCTTCAAATATTTCTGAACATTTTCACATAGAAGATAAATTAGATTTGTTCTGTGTGACCTTTGTGGTCAGAACTAAGAATAATAAGTAGAAATTTCAGGGAGCCAGAGTTTGTCTTACTGTGAGAAAATAGCTCCTTCCAAATTAAACCCATTCAAAACTGTAATGAGTTGCTTTGGGAATTAATGCTTCTGCTATTGCTGGACATGTTTTAAACTGAGATTGAACTCTCATTCATTAGAACTCACTCTATAAGACCTCTAAAGCCCTGGCCAGCACAACATTTTTGCCTCTGCACATGTCAGATGAATAAAGCATTTCTATATTATTTTTTCAAAAAAGTAACTTAGCAGCTTTCTTCTGTACCGTGTTTGCAACCTGATTTAGTAGTGTTAGCTATATGATGGTATATATTACAAAACTTCTGTTTTGAACTAAGCTGTACAAATTCTAATTTTTCACTTGGAATGTGACAAGATGTTCAGCACACCAAGTTAGGCTTTGAGTATTTCTTTGAAAAGGATGTGTACTTTACTTGTGTATAATTATTGCCAAAGATTATACTGAATTTGTATCATATTTCTGCCAATATTTCTTCTAAAGCCATATCCCATGATTAATTTTCATTTAGTTTACTTAACACTCATCGTGTTTTCTGTAAAGCAAATGTTTTCAAGAAGTGCCTTGAAAAGCTCCCTTATCTTTTAGCATATTCAATTCTAATATACACAGTGAAGTTTTTTCAGGAGGGACATAATCTTTTGACTTTCTGAGACCATTATAATTAGTTCTTAAACTTAATTCTGTGATCTGTCTTGTTATGTTTTTGTCCTGTTTTTTTTTTGTGTACACACACACACACACACACACACACACACACACACACACACACATATTCAAAGCTTTGATTTCTCAACATTATCAATAGAATGTTAACTGGATATGTGTTTCAAAGCCTCTAGTTTGCTTTTCTGAAGTTATTAAAATATCTTTTTATTGTTTACCATCACTAAGTCTTTCTGACATTTATGAACAAAGTTGAAGCAAAAACTAGAAAACCTTTATATTTTCAGTTTTAATCCTTTAAAGCTTACCTAATAATCAGTAGGCCTACTACTTATTGAAAAGAAATACTTTTTTTTTTTTTTTAGGTGTTATCCCTTTTCATGGATTTTCAATGTATGGTAAGTTGGGCTTTAAAAACATCATGATGTACACCATAAAAACATACAATGTTATCTGTCAATTAAAAAAATAATGACTGACAAATATAATTGTTTTATTGTAGTAAGACAATAAAGGAAAAAGTAAAGTGAAATGCATGCTAACTTCCCATAGGGGCTTAATTTTTAACAATTAATGTTTTTATTACACATTAGAAAATTAAAAAGAATACCACTTTATTTCTAATCACCAACAAGTTATTATGAACATTTTAAAATGTTGAGTTTAGTAGGCCAGGAGTGGTGGCTTATGCTTGTAATCCCAGCATTTTGGGAAGCTGAGATGAGAAGATCATTTGAGGCCAGGAGTTCAAGACCAGCCTGGTCAACATAGCGAGACCCTCTCTAAAAAATAAAATAAAATGTTGAGTTTAGTATTTTTATGTGTCCAATTTTAAAATATTAAAAATAAAACCGTAATTGGTTAGGTGATGATTGCTTGACAAATTAGAATTAGAACATACTGTGAAAATGGTCCTATTGTTTACCATTTTTTAGTCCAATGGAAACTAGAGATACACATTAATATTCAGTTCTAATAGGTATACAATCAGATTGTTTAAATTCCTAAAGTAATTCTCATCAGAGTTTTTAAAAAATAATAGGTGAGGAAGAATCCTAAGGAAGGGACAACACTGAGTTTACGCTCATGATTTCTCCAGGCTACTGATATGCACAACAATTACATCAGAGCATTCAGTCACCTGAGGTGCACGTGGTAGATGCATGTGCAGGCTTGAGAGCTCTTAGTGCGTCCCAGGCCTCATGTGTCATTAAGTGAGGAATGCAAGAAGCTTATGAAGATTAGCAAAAGGACGAACTCTCTACATCTTAATGCCACTTAATTTTAAAATTTTTAAGTATTACATATAAACTTGTTCAAAATTGTTGTCCCCTTTATTTCTACACTCTACCTTAATGGTAGAAATACATTAATGTTTTGCCTTTGTGCCAAGAATCTGCAATAAACACTTTTCTTTATTAAAAAACACCACAGTGTTCAACATCAGATGGTCATGTTGAATGACATGATATAAAACTATCATTCAATGAAAAAAATTCAAAGTACCTAGGGACTTTATACTATATTTGGTGTTAGTCACAGGCTTGAATTATAGGGTACTCAGCTTTATTCTTTTGGGCAAGCACAATTTCATAATATAATACATAATGTTACAGTAATCTTACAGCATATTTCTCTTATAAATGTGAGGAATTTAAAATAGAAAACCAAAAAAGATTAATAATACAAATTTTTACATCTAATAATAAAAATGTTCACCTTTTTATCTTTCTACTTTAATAGTTCCAACTGCAAGAATTTTTCAAGTAAATCGTTTTTAGAAGTTGTACTTTAATGATTTGGAGGATACTTGATGTCATGAAAGTTTAAATCTTCTAGAAAGATCTTCTGGTGTTTAAAATATATCGTTGACTCAGCCTCTACCTATTCACATTTATAGTCATTTAAATAGGCTACAGTTTATACACCCAAGGGGAAAGCATTTGCTAACAATGATGCAAAATGTTTGATATAGAATTTATTTATACTATTTTAGGAAATTATTTTAAGCATCCACAAAAACTTTACCAGCAACCACTTATTTAGAACCAGTATACAAGAATAATCACAAATCATCCCTAAGGAACTCTAGTTAGTACATTGCCACTTCAGTTTTAGTTACTATGTCTTTTTTAAATTATAATACTTGTCTCTTTTAAACACTGATACAGATCTTTAATGATAGGCTGTCATTAAAAAGGAAACCAAAATGATAGTAATTTATTTAAAAATTTGCTCAGAACTATTCTCTAATTTAAAATACCTTCTGTTCTTCTATTTATGCAGAATACTGAAGTTTTATTGTAGGTGTATAGTATATTGCGGTTTTATAAATAAATTCCTATAGTATAGTCTTTGATTGGTTGAAAAGATAATTAGCTAAATTTATTTTTATGGAAGAACCAAATAAGGAAAGATGCTTAAAATTAAAAATTAAGTCATGTAGAACCTTTTTTACATATAATCTATAGTGGACTAAAGCTTTTCCATTTCATAACTATAAAAGGGATTTCAATGTAAACAATTGTGGTATCTTGAATAAAAACTAATTGTAAATTTCTTTTATAGTGTATATATTTGTAGAAAAGTGCTTATTTTAAAATTCTCTTTTCATTTCTTCACTGGAAATTTTCATTAGGAATACTGAATCCATAACATCTTCAGATTCAGATTATAGGTTTTCACATAAAAACTAAAAATTAGAGGAAAAAAATGCATCATTTTTTAAAAGTAAATAAATTCCAAACCTTCATCTTAGATTTATAATAATGACATATATTTGTAACACACTGTTTTTTCTTAGGTTATTATTGCAATTAGAGCATGAGTTACTATTTGTAAATATATGTAATATCCTAATTTGGGCTATTTTTATAAGTAGCAATTTATTTAATAATAAAATAAATTTTAAAAAATTAGTTTTGAAATAGACATGCCTGTCTTTATAAAATTTTATATATACTACATATTGTATGTACATTTTTCTCTGTATATACAAGTGGTTACTTTTATATATATTTAGATATTTACCCCCAAAAGTGATTTCTCTTTTGCTCTTCAGAAAAAATAAGATTTCTCACTTACATTGCTAATTTTTAATGACTTATTCAACAGTAGTACTGTGCATTGCCCTTTATCCCAGAAAATTTAACTTTTGTCTTTGAAAGCATTTGAAATATTTTATTATTTTTCCTTTTTACTTTGTCAAAAAGAAGAGAACTAAACTGGCCGACTCATTTCCTTGCTTACTTAGTGCTTACTGCCCTCACAGCATGACCAACAGATTATAGAGCCCCAGAAATTCTTACTTGCACAATGTACATTATTTGAAATTACCTTGTAAGGCATTTTTTATTAAAATTAATATTTAGGTAACACAGTTGTATGTATCTGCATTATGAATTTGTCTCTGTGCTACCTAAAACACTTGAGGCTTGAAAAGATGGAAAGCATGACCACCTTTGTCAGTGTAGAATAATCACATGCTCAGGTAGGTCTCCAATCCAAGATTAGGACTTTCTGACATTCAACTGTGGGATGTCTGGTTGAGTTGACCCAACTGTGCTTAATTGCTACAAACTGGGTGCAATCAATTCAACATTCATTAGAGAAATAAATTCTCTCTGCCTAAGGATGATTTTCAGTTGATTAATATATGTGGGGATATAGCAATAAAGACCAGTGTACAGCTATTACTCAAAATCTTTATTTTCAAATTGAATTAATTGAAGACCATGCATGATTCTAAAAGTCATAAATCATTTATCTTACTTACCTGACTTCCAAAATTGAAAATTTTGAAATGTAGCCTGAATCCTTTGTGAGCAAAAGTAAAAATGAGCTACCTGATTGAACATTTTCTTAATACTTAAATTTAAAAAAGGAGAGACTTGACTTACGTAGTTTTTATAAGTTACTTGGAATTTTTCATATTTCTATATAATTCCATAATGTCATTCTTAGCCATCTGTTAAATTGGGATTATAATAGTTTGTAATATACTACTTTCTTTCTAATATTTAGTGGCTATTTGAACTTTACATGTGCATATGTTCTCCTCTCAAAATAAAAAAAAAGAAGTACGATTTTAAACTTGTCTATGAGTGTGTATGATTACTATAAAATAGTGATTTATTATGTCATATTTTACAAATTTATCTCAAAATTTTAATAGTTCTGCAGTATTATAAATTAATTTTTTTATTTCAGTTGCACCACTTTGTTTTCTGTACCATGAACCTTCCAAATTGTATCAAATATTCCGTGAGATGTATGTGCGTTTTTTCTTCAGACTTCATTCCATCTCTTCTCATCCTTCTGTAAGTTTATAAGAAAAATTGGATCAAATTAGGTTGGACCATAATCTGTTCTTTCTTTCTGTTAAGAAAAAGTCTTCTCAAATTCTAAAGCAACAAATTTTAATTTGTGATGTCAAGCAATGTGTTTCTATTGGAAAAATGACAGAGAAGATGAAATTGATATTTAAATATTTTGGTAATAATTTAAAAGGAAAAAGACTCTTGTCAACTACATTTAAATGATTTTTTTTACATATTAAAAGAAAAAACTTAGAATGTCTATATTATTATTCTTAACAAAGATGGCTACCTTCTTTTCTGATTTCTTATCTATGAAATAAAGTAAATAATGTATTATCTCTAGTGCTGTAGAAAAGTTTACAAAGTACTCAGTGTAGTCAGTGCTTGGCTCCTAGCAGGTGTTCAGTGAATAAATGACTATTGTTATAATTATCGTCATTATTCTTCTTTGTTAATGAAAATCAAACATTGATTTGTCACTTGTTTGTCAATTTCATATTTGGCTAATTAAACTACATATTTTCTTTGTATTCAATAAAATGCTGCTTTGGCCTACAATATAAGAATCAAGGAAAAGAATATTTAGAAGTTGAACATTTTAATCTGTTTTATTTTGGCTGTTCTTTTATCATATCTTTTTTTTCCCTTCCCATAAACCTAAGAACAGTATTTATTTTATTTCAGTTATGCCTTTTCCCCCCACTTTGGACCTACTGTGGGTAACTTGACTGCTTCTTCAGATGAAACATTCAATTGGAATATATGTCAGGGCTACTAAATTTCCCCAAAGAAGCAACTGTATTATTGCTACTAAATTAAATAGCTGTTTGTTATCCCCCCATCTAAGCCTATGTATTCCTATTTCACCTTCCTCCATCTCTAGTGTTGCTCTCATACATTGCTAGTGAAAGTTGGCAAATCACAGAATTCCAGGATGTCACCGATAAACAAGTGAAGCAACACCAGTTATCTTGGTTTTCTTATCTATAAGAGAATTTTATTTTATTCTTATCTTACCTTAATATTTAATCTGGAATAATCAGAAATATGACCAATAATTAAGATTAATAATTCTTTTCTAATACTCATTTTAAATATTATAATTTTACTCTCATATTCTATGCCATTTTATGCTTTAGAGCTTAGAAAAAACTGGCTGCATAGTACACACCCATAGTGTTCTCCCTGTGCAGAGAACTGAAGCCTGACACTGGGCAACTCTGGGTATTTGTTCTCTGTCTCCATGTTGGTAGCCCTGAGGTATCCTTTTAAGATAATTGACTGGGCCAGCCCTGCCTCTATCCTTTTTTTTTTTTTAATTCAGTGCAATAAAAACTTACAGGCAGTCACCTCCTTTTTTGGCTTGCAGCCAGACTGAACTATTTGGAACCATGACAGTCTTTTTTTCTTTAGAAACTCAAAAAGAGGATTAAAACTTCCTTGCAAAGATCAACTCTGAGGAATGCTAAGCTGCAAGAAAGACTTTATTCAGAGTTGTCAAATAATAAATGTACTTGAAAAATCATCTGCTTAAATTGGTTAAGTTTTGTACTTTACAAATAATGCCCTTTTAAAAACAGTAGATTTTACTTTAAAAAAAAAAAGTATATACTAAGTAATCAAACATTCTTGTTCAATAACTTCCTGATGCAAATTTCAAGCAACTAGCTGCTAATCTTTTCTTGGGGGTAGATTTCAAAGAAAGAGTGAGAAAAGCAGCAAATATTTTCCCTAGTAAGTGAGGCTGGAGGGGAAGGGACATATGGAGGGAGAGTGAAGGTGGCTATATAGCACTAGGGAAATAACTGGAAACTGGAATGCATTCAGAAAAAAAACTAATTTTGCTGGGGCTAAGTAATAATATGTGGCTTGCAAAGTAGCAAGTTTTCTGTAAGGTGATATTTTCCTTGGACTCTCCAAATATTACATATTGGGTTATGTGGGGAGCATATTGTGTGAAAAGGGAGTCTCCTTAGCATAACTTTTTGTGTGAGTATACATAAAGAGGGATAAAGTTGGCTGTGTGAGGGAGCTCATACCTGTAATCCCAGCACTTTGGGAGACTGAGGCGGGCAGACTGCCTGAGGTCAGGAGTTCGAGACCAACCTTGCCAACGTGGTGAAACCCCATCTCTACTGAAAATACGAAAATTAGCCAGGCGTGGTGGCAGGTTCCTGTAATCCCAGCTACTTGGGAGGCTGAAGCAGGAGAATCACTTGAACCGGGGAGGCGGAGGTTGCAGTGAGCTGAGATGGTGCCATTGCACTCCAGCCTGGGTGACAAGAGCAAGACTTAGTCTCAGAAAAAAAAAAAAAAAAAAAAAAGAGGGATAAATTTATCTTTAAACACAATGTTAGAACTCCACTAATACATTTTCTGTTTTTGACTCTTAAACAATACAAAGAATATTGATGTTGATATCTTTCTCATTTTCTATTTGAATAATTTGTTGGCATAGTTAATTTTTAAATATTAAAATCTCTCTTTCTCTTATGATTCATTATTGTATCCAGGGTATTGTGTCACTCTGTCTGCTGTTTGAAACTCTTCTTCAAACTTATCTTCCCCAACTCTTTTATCACCTACGAGAAATTGGGGCTCAACCGTGAGTACTTTTCTCTCCTAACTGAAGAATAAATAGTTTCACAGAAGCTCTTTTTGCCTCATTGTAGAGCACTTGCAAAGAGGTAGTAATTTTTCAGAGAAATTTAGCTAACAATTTCTGTAATTAAACTATAATTATCAAGTAGTAAATTATAATAACATTGTGCCAAAAATTCTTGAAAGAATTACCAAAATCCTAATAAAGCCTTACTAGGATTTTTGTATCTGGTACAAGAATCACCGAAATGAACTAATTTCTATTCATATTTGCTTCAGTTAGCCAAACTGAAGCAAACATTTGTGGAAACAAATACTACCTGAGAAATGTGATCATACTAAACTTAAGTCAGTACAGACCAAATTTATCAGAGAATAACCTATGAAAACTATATAAGTTAAAATTGCGAAATCAGGTACCTACCAATGGTTGTACACTGTGATTTCTCCTTCCTAAAATTGGAATTTTGTTCATTGGTCTCAGTATAAGTGAGTATGTATAGTAACTCTGGACTTCAATATTATTTATTCTATCTCTCTCTTTTAAAATAACAATGTCTAAAGCAAGAGAAAGTTCCCAATGATTTATCAGTGCTTTCTTTTTGTCTTCTCTGTGCAGCTATTTTCCTCTATTAAGGAGGGCATATTTGAAAAAAGTACTAACTCCTTGAGACCACAAAAGAAGTTAATGGGAAATAGAATAGTGTAGTTACTTGTCTTCTCCACTCTTGAATCCATAGCAGATAGATAGCTGAGTGGGTGGAAATTTAATCCAGATTCAAATTCCATTTCTGTTAAGCTTTGTAATCTTGGTGAAGTTTTTTAATTTATCAAAGCCTCAATTTCTTTATCTTAAGATGATTCAATTTATTTGTCTTAAAAATCAAGAAACTTCATACCTTGCAGAGTTGTTTCAAGATTGCATGATTATAAAGATGGAGATACCGATCAAGATGGAGAGAGAGATAGATAGATATATAATCTCCTTTTTATAAAGTACCATTGAATTTCAGACATCTTGGAGATGGCCTTTATAAAATAATACGTCATATCATCCATTGATAATAGTGAACGGATACTCTTTCCTTTGTAGCCATTAAAAAAATTCTATTCATGATTAAGATTATAAAACAAGAATGTGACAGAAATATTTTATATTGAGCATAAGACTTTTGTTCTTAAACTTGTAGTAAATTGACTTCTTTTTTGCTATTGTGAAAAGAACATTGGAGTATAACTAGGCTTTTCTTTACTAGGATGAAGACATTTAGTTCATTACTAGAAACTAAAATGGTATTTTTCTAACCTATTTATATATTCTCATTAAAAGAAACAAATTTACTTCAATGACATTATAAACATTAAAATTCCTATGTGGGAAAAGTATAAAAATTTTAATTTCAAAGTAGAAATCAATTTTTTAAAAACTAAAGCTTTTGGAAGTTTTTTAATTTTGAATTTAATTTCTTTACTAAACATAGGACTACTTGGGTTATCTATTCCTTTTTGAATGAGCTTCAACTTTTGAATGAGCAATAACTTTTACTAGGTTATCATATTTATACATACAAAGTTATTCATAATATTCTCTATGCTTAGCCTTTTAAATATTTATAGGGTTAGTAGTGACATCATCTTTGTCATTCCTGAGATTAGTAATTGTATTGTCTCCCACTTTTTCTTGATTTTTCTGGCTACAGGTTTATCAATTTTATTCATCTTTGAAAGAATCAGTTTTTTGTTCCAATGATTCTTTTCTCTGTTGTTTTTCTGCTTCCATTTTATTTATTTCTACTCTTATATTTATTATTTTCTTCTTTTTGCTTGCATTAGATTTATTTTGCTCTTGTCTTTCTACTTTTTTAAGGTAGAAGTTATTGATTTGGGACCTTTCTTCTTTTCTAATATAAGCATTAATGTTACAGATCTCCCTCAAATTACCTTTTTACCTCCACCCAACAAACTTTGATACGTTATTTTTTCTTTTTCATTTAATTAGAAATGTTTCATAATTTCAACTGTAGATTCTTCTTTGAATATGAGTTATATAAAAGTATGTTGTTTAATTTCTAACTATTTGGAAAGGTATCTTTCTGGCATTTATTTCTATTTTAATTCTGTTGCAGTTAGACAGCATGCTTCACATGATTTCAGTTGTTTCAAATATGCTGAAGTTTGTTTTTGGATCCAGAACATGTCTGTTTTGGTGAATGTTCCATGTGCACCTGAAAAAATTTGTATTTTGCAAGTATTCAGGCAGAATGTTATATAAATGTCAAGGAAATCAAGTTTGTTAATAATGATGTTCAAACCTTATATATACTTACTTTCTGTCTAATTTTTCTGTTGACTATTGAAAGAGGAATATGAAAGGCTCTAATTATAATTGTGGATTTTGTCAATGTCTTCTTTTATTTCTGTATTTTTTTTTTCTTCATGTATTCTGATGCTTTTTTTTTAGGAGAATTGGTCACTTTATTATTATGTAATGTCCTTTATTCCTAGTAATAAATCTACTATGTCTGATATTAATATAGCCATTCCAGCTTTCTTTTGATTATAATTTGTTTTGTATATTCTTTTCTCTTATTACTTAACATATTGATTATCAATATCTTTTTTAAGTGGGTTTCTTGTTAAAAGTGTATTATTGGATTGAAATCAACTATCTTGCTAAATTTTTTTAGTTATTCCATGTTCTCCTTATTCCTTTTTTCTCATTCTCTGCCTACTTTTGAATTGAACATTTTTTATTCCATTTTATCTCCACTATTAAATTTTTATACTTTTTAAAGTATGTTTTTGATAGATGCCATGGGGTTTACAATATACTTCTTTTTTTTTTTTTTAGACGAAGTCTTGCTCTGTTGCCCAGGCTGGAGTGCAGTGGAGCAATCTCAGCTCACTGCAACCTCCAGCTCCCTGATAAAGCAATTCCCCTGCCTCAGCCTCCTGAGTAGCTGGGATTACAGGTGCATGCCACCATGCCTGGCTAATTTTTTTGTATTTTTCGTAGGGATGGGATTTCACCATGTTGGCCATATTGGTCTTAAACTCCTGACCTCAGGCAATCCGCCCACCCTCCCAAAGTGCTGGGATTATAGGTGTGAGCCACTGTACCCGGCCAATATAATTCTTTAATTAATCACATTCTCCCTTCAAATAAACTTTAGGCCTAGATGACTTTACTGGCAAATTCTACCAAGCACTTCAGGAAGAAGTGATATCAATCCTTATTTTTCTCTGGCTACAATCAAGATTTTTGTTTTCAGTTCTCACCACTTTGATTATGATATATCTAGGCATGGATTTCTTTGGATTTATCCTGTTTGGAGTTTGCTAAGCTTGAATTTATAATTTTATGTCTTTTGCCAAATTTGGGAAGTTTTACACATTATTCCTTTAAATATTTTTTTCTGCACCGTTGTCATTCTTCTTTTCTTCTGGGATTCCAATGACACAAATGTTAAAAGTTTTTATATAAAAGACAAAAGAAGATAAAGAAAAATAAGTTTCCTGTTGTCTCATAGGTCCTTGCAGCTCTATTCTTTTTTTTTTTTTTTTTTTTTTTTCTTTCCATAGAGACAGGTTCTTGCTTTGTTGCTCAGGCTGGTCTCAAACTCCTAGCTTCAAGTATCCCTCCTGCCTCAGCCTCCCAGAGTAATGGGATTACAGCCACCACCACACACAGCCCTTCACTTTTTCTTCATTCTTTTTCCATATGTTGTAGATTGGATATTTTCTACTGATCTGTACTCAAATTTTCTGGCTTTTTCCTCCATCATTTTTATTTTGCCATTGGATCCCATCTAGTGAGATGTTTTTGTGTGGTCTTTTGGTTATTGTATTTTTCAGTTCTACAATTTTCATCTGGTTTTTCTTCATACAAAACATATAGAACTGTACACTAGTAAGGGTAATTTCTACTATAAAGTAGTTTCCCTTTATCTGTGGGAGATACATTCCAAGACCCCCAGTGGATGCCTGAAACTGTGGATAGTACTGAACCCTATATATATACACCATGATGTTTTTCCCTATATATACATACCTATGATAAAGTTCAATTTATAATTAGGCACAGCAAGAGATTTACAATAACTAATAATAAAATAGAACAATTGTAAAAATACGTAAGCATCACTACTTTTACTCTTTGGGGCCATTATTAGGTAAAAAAAAAAAAAAAGAAAGAAAAGGGTTACTTGAACACAGGTGCTGTGATACCAGGACCTGATAACCAATGTGGCTTCTAAGTGACTAACAGGTGGGTAGCATATACAGCATGGATATACTGGACAAAGGGATGATTCACGTCTGAAGTGGGACCGTGCGAGCTTTCTCCAGGCTACTCAGAACCACACACAATTTAAAATATATGAATTATTTCTGGAATTTTTCATTTAATATTTTTGAATGTGGGTGACCACAGTTGGCTATGGATAACTGAAATCACAAAAAGTGAAACCATAGATAAGGGGGGGGGAATACTATACATAAATTATAGCACAATCAACTTTATTTCTAAAAAGCTATGCTGTGTTATTTCTTTATTGGTGGGTGGGGATGTGTGGCACTATTCCTCAAATACAACGCTAGGAGAATTTGAGTAAAATGGAGCTAGTTGAAGTTAATAATTTTAACATTAAATTCAAATGTATTTTGTAAGTTATTAAAATATCCAGTGGCCCAAAGTTTCTTTTGTATCTATAAAAAGATATTCTAAAACCACCCAGAAAGTTTAATTAGTCAATACTAGTGCCTACATTTACTTTGTTATAGTAGAACAATACTTATCCAGGGTTGAGGAATTTCTGAAACTTGAGGATCCTTTTTAGTCTTAAGATAATTAATACAATGACATCAACCAAGGCAACCTCTGGGTCCTTTTCTCTCTTTAAGAGACTAGCACAGATATTTATTGGCAAAATATGATAATTCCTGCAAACAGTTTGTCTAGCACCTCTCAGGGACAGTCAAGTGATTTTAGATGCTAATAGATAATACAGAAATGTGAGGGACTAGTTGATCTCTTAAGGCACCAGAGCCAAAGAGTTCATTTCCTGATCTCAGAGATAAATTGTTATTGTAACATAACCTACTTGCAAATAGTGAGATCTCACACATCTTAGAATTTTTTTAGAAAAGTGGAATTTAATTGAATTTTCTGGTTGATCTTTCAGAGTTCTATAACCTCCTAACTAAAATGAAGGGTTCGAAATCAGAAATCTATTTCTAATGTCTCATATGTTTAGAATTATTTTTTTCCTTCATACACATACTTATTATTTTATTTTTTTCATCCCACATAGACATTTGACTGAAATGTAGAAAAAAATTTATTGAATTGAGAAAATATGAACTTATTGAACAATCTTTCAAGTATTTTGAATAAAAATTCAAATTATTATGGATTGCCTGGAATTGTTAAGACTATCAGAAGGTCAGCTCATTGATAGCTAATTAGTATACACTCTGAAAAACAGAATGTAGAATTGGGTTTTATAAAGGCTGACCCGTATAATAAAGGAGGACCCAGCATGTATAATTCTTCCTCTTAATACTTTAAGACCACTAATTTGAGGACTTACAGTTTCTCACCACTGTACTTTTGCAGCTTTCAAGAAAGTACTTGAGTTTTAAATGCCTGGGTGATTTCTAAGACTCTTGAAGGAGTTACCTTAACAATAGAATTGGTTGGGTTTTTCTGATATTGTATTTTCATAAGAAAAATTTCAGTGGTAAATTTTTATTTTTCCTTGCTTATAGACTTCGCATATCATTTAAGTGGATGGTTCGAGCTTTCTCTGGATACTTAGCTACAGATCAACTCTTGCTTTTATGGGATAGAATCCTAGGATACAACTCTCTGGAAATTCTTGCTGGTAAGAGTAAATGCTTGTCTTTAAAACACATGCTGTTTCTATAATAAGGCCCCTTTTCTTCCTAACATTCGCCATCTGTAACTGGAATTTATTTGTCATTTCTAATTCATGAACAATTAATAGATATATCTGGATTTGAAGATAAGTACCAACAAAAACTGCAGTCTTGATACTTTTATGTAACTGCACACCACCCTACTTCTAGTCTTTCTTCCCAGCTCCCAGAAAAGTTTATTTTCCCTTCCCTTACCCTCTCCCCTTTCAGTCCAGCCAGATCTCCCAGCACCTATGTGGTCTGTGCAGCGGAGTGTAGATATACTTCCCTCTACTCTGGACTCCCTTGGCTACCTTAGCATTCTGCTGTATGCCCCATCTCAACGCCTAAGATCCAAACTGAGGCTAAGCCTCCCTACATGGCTGAAACCTCAGCTCTTCTGTGTCTGTTTACAAATGAATTTGAAACCTTTTTTGCTAACACTCTCTGACTTCTGCCCTCGTGGCTGAGTTTCCCCTTTTAGATAGTCTCAGACCAAAAACTATCTCATCTTTTTTTCAGGAAGCCACAAGTTTATCTTTTATTAATAATTAAGCATTTCTTATAACAGATACATGCCCAAGGCAATTTTATGATTATAAATAGGGCATATATTTCTTTTTAATTATATTATTTTGCTTCCCATGTGTACAGTAGACCCAATTATTTTATAATTGAGATTGTCAGGAAATTCAAATAATAATTACAATGTTTTCACAATAGATAGGGATCAGAAGAGTTGCAGGATATTTCCATACCTTAAATTGATAGCATTATAAAATCACCTGTCTGGGCTGCTGTGGAAATAAAGCTTAGTTGAAGAAGAATATGATAAGAAGATTCTCTAGGTAACGTATTGACATATTCAAGGTTTTTTTTCTTTCCTTCTTTCTTTTTTTTTTTTTTTTTTTTTTTTTTTTGAGACAGTCTCATTTTGTCACCCAAGCTGGGGTGCAGTGGCATGATCTTGGCTCACTGCAACCTCCATCTCCTGGGTTCAAGTGGTTCTCCCGCCTCAGCCTCCCAAATAGCTGAGATTACAGGCACCTGCCACCATGCCCAGCTAATTTTTGTATTTTTTACAAAAGACAGGGTTTTACTATGGTGGCCAGGTTGGTCTGAAACTCCTGACCTCAAGTGATCTGCCCGCCTCAGCCTCCCAGAGTGCTGGGATTACAGGTGTGAGCCTCCATGCCCAGCCTTAACATATTCTTGAATGCTGAAAGGTCTATAGTTACTGGGTAGCATAGGTCCCTAATAGCAATTACCCTCGTATAATCAGAGATACTACTGATTAATGTTTTTAACAACTCCTAGTATCCTTGTTTCTCAATATTTTTTAGAAACCTATAAAAATATGAGTTAGGAAGTAATGGTCTGCCCCTCATTTCTTTTGGCTGAATGGCAGTAACATATATAATCAAGCAAGAGAAGGAATCCTCAAGGGCATTGGGTATAGCTTTTTCTAAACATTGCTCACAAGCCGTTCTTACCCTCTGTTGGAACACTTCAGTATTGGGTAACCCCTGCCTTACCTGGTGGCCCATTTCATTTCTGGATAATATGGCTTGTTAAAATGTACTCCTGTTAAACCAAGGTAATTATCATGTTTCTCTACCCTCACATTTTCGCCTCTCCCCAAAGTCTTCTGTTTTCTAAGCTAAGTAGCCTTGTTTTCTACTGTCATTCCTCAAGTGAGAGGATTGGAGACTTTTCACCAAATGTCTCTCCTCTGAGTATGCCAGAAAATTTGAAGAGTACTGTATATAGTATTTGGTATCATTTTAAAAAGACACTAAAGCATGTTAAAATGGAAGGCTCAGTGTAAGAAAATACTTTCTAATAATTAGAACCTTTGAAAATTAGAATGGGTTCTTTAACTGTTACATGAAGGGTCAAGAGGTTTCATACCTTGAAAGAAATGTTGAATTAGAAAACCTTCAAGCCTTCTTTCAATTTGAATTCTCTCATTCTGTGCCTTATCACCCTTTAGCAAACTGAAGGAAAAGAGAAATAAATGTATGTTGAATACTGTATTTGCTCTAAGCCAGGCACTCTTCTGATAAAGAGCTCAATACTTAATAAAAAGGTTACTGAGGAATAGGTAGAAATGTAATCTGTATTATTGCACCCACCCATTTTCCTTGAGTGCTTTAAGAAAATCTACAGGGAAGAATTCTGGAACATCTAGAAATGGAACTAGATTGAAGGAAGCTCCCTTACTATGGAATTCAGATAAAGAGTCATGGGATAATTTCATGTAAATGTATACAAATTATTTTGATTATTTCGTACACTTTTGGTATGAGTATTTTGGGACCACCATTTTCTATTCAAGTGGGTTATTATGTAGTCTTGAGGAATATTTTCATAAATATCACTGGCTTTAATTGTGAATTAATTAGAGCCTTTTAAAGAAAAAGTTTAAGGCAAAGTTATCTTAAATGTTCTTGATAGTTGCTTAGAATTAAAGTAATAAGACCAAAAGAAAATATCAGAGTCTCTATATTTTATATGAAGCATAATTTCAGTTGAAAATATCCCAAAGTGCAGACCTTTCCTCCTTGGCAAACAAATCTGTTCTGTGGAAGGGCTGGGCAAACCAAACATGAAGCAGATGGAGAGGAACTTCTGTGATGTGACACCAAGATAAATAAAGGTTATGAGCACACAAGCATTTTGGATGCTGAGGTCAATTAGTGAACTGCTCCTTTTTCCCCTTCTTATCTACCTTTGGAAAAACGGTTTCCCACTATGTAAAACTCTTTCCTGCTAGAGCAGAAAATTTGGCCAGCCTGTCAAGCTTTCAGCAATTCCGTTAACTTACACACAAAAAATGAAGTAGTAATCATATCCCTTAACTGCTAAAATGCCTGCACTATACAAAATATGGTTCCGGATATTAGGAAGCTGTACTAAGTTGTTGGTCTACAGAAATAGTTTTCTTTGATATTCTTGTAAACATGAAACTCAGTGACTTCGAAGTATTCATGTTTTCTCCATTTCAGTTAAGGAGTACATCCTTTGTCACAGATCTCTTCTATCTACTGTTACATATTCAGTAACTCCAGCTGACTTGGCTTTTTAAATTTTACCATTACCATCTTTTTTTCTCCAGAATTTTTCTGAGTTCTCGTGCTTTCTTACCAGACTGTCCAAAATCTCTTGTCCCCTAGAAAAGCGCCTGTACTTCCCAGTCACCCGTTGCACTCTGCCTCTCTCTGGGGAAATTAAGAAGCCTGGCTCCTGACTTCATTCCTCAGGCACGGTGGCTGTAGCAGCATCCTTCATGCCATCTCTGGAAAGCTGTTCTGATAGACAGCAGAGCCGATGATTCTTAGGAAAGCACACAGATTTTCACGTCAGAGATGAGTGGTTGTTGCTTACCTTCAGTTTCGATAGTGTCTTCACATGGTGGTTAGATGCAAAACTCCAGAGCCAAGGTTGAGTATTGGCTTTACTATTTTCTACCTGTGTGCCTCTGAATGTGTCACCACCACTCACTGTGCCTCACTCTCTATATTAGTAAAATAGGCTACTAATAGTATTTAACTCACAGAATTGGTATGACAATTACTTACTCTCATTGTAAAAATAAATTTAAAAATACGTATGTGTTTGCATTAGGTATGCCGTACAACTAGGAAGCTGTCTTCCAAATAATTTTGAATGTTTCTTTTTCTTTTCTTTCTTTCTTTCTTTTTTTTTTCTTTTTTTTTTTTTTTTTTTTTTTTGAGACAAGATCTCACTCTGTTACCCAGGCTAGAATGCATGGCACAATCAGAGCTCACTGCAGCCTAGAACTCCTGGGCTCAAGCAATCCTCTGCCTCAGCCTCCCAAGTAGCTGGGACTACAGGCATGCACCACCATCCCTGGCTTATTTTTTAATTTTTTGTAAACATGAGGGTCTTGCTTTGTTGTTCAGTCTGGTCTTCAATTCCTGAGGTCACACGATCCTCCTGTCTCAGCCTCCCAAAGCACTGGAATTGCAGGCATGAGTCACTGTGCCCAGTATTTTGAATATTTCTTACCACTAATTTCCCAGACTTCAATGATTTGTTGAGTAGAGAATGCACTACCATCACTGGTGATGGAGAGAAAAAGGAGATAAGTCAAGAGTTAGCTCCAGGCAGTACCATCTCCTTATCAGAGTTGCCTGCCTCTTAAATGAGTCCTGTTGTTTATGACTCACGCCCTCACATGGAGTTTCACAGTAAGTTATATAAGTTTTGTGTGTTAGCATTACTCTTTTTTCATATGCATATGTTTAATGGAAACAATAACCCAAATGTTGTTTTTAATTTTTTTTAAGACACAGGTTCTTGACATATTGCCATGGCTGTCAAACTCCTAAGCTCAAGACACTTCTTCTGCCTCCGCTTGGGACTACAGGTGTGCATCACCATGCCTGGCCTCCAATGCTGTTTTCTACTTAATGTATATTATTGACCTTTAAGTTGTCCTGTAATGTTTGGATTTTTTTTGGTAGCCAACATTGAATTAAATATTAGGATCAGCCCCACAGCAGCCCTCCCTACAGATATATCCATTTGTGACACTCTAAGAAAAGTCAGTGCTACTGTGTATAAAAATATAACAAAAAATTATAAAAATATTTTTTAAGGAAAGGCTTTAAAACCATGTTTCTATTAGGACACCTCCTTGGTACTTATGAAACATAATCTATTTAAAACTTCAGCCTCTATGTAACTTTTCAGAAGCCTCTCTACTACATTAGTAAGAAATACCTGCACCAAGATAAACCTTAATTGGTAAGACCAGGCATAGTGGGTCACCCCTGTAATCCCAGCACTTTGGGTGGGTGAGGCAGGAGGATCACCTGAGCCCAGTAATTCAAGACCAGCTTAGGCAACATAGTAAGACCCCATCTCTACAAAAAAAAAAAAAAAAAAAAATTAACTGAGCTGGTGGCATGCACCTGTAATCCTAGCTACTTGGGAGGCTTAGGCGGGAGGATCGCTTGTGATTAGAAGTTTGAGGCTTCAGTGAGCTATGATCATGTCTCTGCACTCCAGCCTGGGAGACAGAGCAAGACCTTGTCTCTTAAAAAAAAAAAAAGACTCATGAGATTATCATTCCATTTTAAAATGGTTTAAGTTGCAGGTTTGAAAGAAATAACTTACAAAATGGCTTTTTTAAAACCACTGATTTTTCCTTTTTTTTAAGACCACTGTGGTATTCAGTTTGTCTAGCCATCAAGCACTGGTCTCTAGAGCAGACAATTCCCGTTCATCACCAGACCTTAACTCAGAATGCGGGGGTATCGTTGGTTGTGTAAAGCACTAGTTCTGAGCTTCTTTGCAGTGGGTTTTGGGCCGAGCATAGCGGTAACCGTGCCGGGCTGAGTAGGCCAGCAGTTGAAATAGTGTGCATTCCTTTCCAGTGCTGGCAGCTGCCGTGTTTGCTTTCCGAGCAGTGAACCTGATGGAGGTGACATCACTGGCTGCAGCTGAAGTAAGGATAAGTTTCACTCAGATGGGATGGAAATAGTTTCTGAGAGATTGCCAGGCTGTCATTTTAGTGTCTGATGCGTAGGACACGCATTACTTGTAGCCAAATTTTTTAACTCGGGTGAAACCTGTAAGTTCTGAGCTAATAATACTTAAGGATTCAGATTTCTTTAATTACTTGAGAAAAGTCTTCTTACGAAGGAGTAATAAACAAGATTATTGTAGGAAACCAGTATAACCATGTGGGAAACCAGATACCTGGTAATTTTAATAGAAATGATCGGAGTTTATGTTGCATTTTTAATGGTTCACGTCCATGCATTATTTTCACAGAAGAAAAACTACTTGAGAGAGTTAAAGAGCATATATTTGGATGATATAGTGAAGATACATGAGCATTTTTGGTTGTTTTAAATTGTGAGTTAATTATTTAAAGCTGATTTCTTTTCAGTGGTATAATTTATACCTAAAATATAGTTCAGTTAAATAGTGCTTACTGTATTATTCTGTTATCTTTTATAAAAATATAACTTTTTCCTTAAAATAGCTACCTGCATTTTTGTTTAAAGGGAAGAGGATGTTTATCCATCTTGCAACTGAATAAACATTAGTTCCATCTCAAAATGATTTCCTGCAGTCAGTTACTCCGTACACTAGAATAACAGGACTAGGATTCATAATGTACACTTATTTATAGAAGCAAGTTGAAATGTTAAACCTTTTATAAACTCATGCTACCTTGGATATTTGAAGAAGACTGAGGCTAACATCCAGGTTATTTTCTACAGCACGTTTTAGCATTTTGCACATGTACTAACATTACGATATTCAGAAAGAGAAGGAAGGTTATAGCTTTAGTACTAAGATTTAGGACAAATCCGAAGAGCTTAGTGTGAAAATTACGTTGTAAAGATGTTTATCGTATTTCATAGACTTTGCTAATAATAATTCTTTTTATTTTTGTTTCAGGCAGTTCTTGCTGACCTTTCCACTTTAAAAGTTATGCCTCTTCTTCAAATTTTTCTGTTTGCTACTGTCACCTGATCTTCTTCACAGTCACTGACAACACATCTAGCTTTTCATTAGAAACAAATCATGAACTATGCAAACTCTGCATAAAACCAAAATGAAACTTTGCATATAAGCCAATAAAGATCATGTTCCCTCTTCAGTTAAACCTAAGTAGTTTCTCACTTTTTGAAACAATAACTCTGCACCAAATATTGCATCGCATGCTGCTGATTTTCAAGAGAGAAGCAATAAACACAACTTCTGCTAAATTGAGCATTATATATATATATATAATATAATATATATATATAATCCTGACTTGTAAATGGCATGTAATAATATATGCAATAAGAACGAAAGATACTGTAATAAACTTCAAGAGGTAATGTAGCTTCTTGGATAATTCTTTTATGCCAGTTTAAAAATTTATCTCTAGATATGGTATTGTTTTGTCTCATAAATCGCTCTTCACTCAGAGCCGGGGTGGGGTAGGGTGTGAGAACACTTGAAAAATATATTGCTTTTAAGTAGGAATTCAAAAGTTGCTTAAATAATGTTTTAAGCAACTTTTTACACCCCAGGGATTTTTTTACATTTCTCTCTATTTTATTTCTCTCTTTAAACATCTCTACTGGGGAAGGTCAAATACAGTTGTCTCCATCTGACACTATTTTATGCTTGACTCTCTGAAAGTCAGAAAATTATGGTGATCCCTTTTCACTTCTCAACCTTGCTTCTCTTGCTTAGAAGACTTGACATTGCTGAGGCCTGTTGCCAGCTTCTGTTGCTCTGTAACTGGATAAGGAAGACACCCAAGAGAATGAAGAGACAAAACCACATTCACTTTTACTGAAGCTTGGTTTAGCAAGGTTTACTTCTAGGGCAGAACAGCTGAGAGAGATTAAAAGTAGAAAGTAGGCATTCATTCTAGAACTGCAGACATTATGCAAGGCAGCAGCCTTATTTTGGGCTTTATTGTAAATGAAGGGTCTTATTTTATATTACTTCCTAAAGATCTACCATTTCTGTAATATGGAATATTACAGTATATCGGGGAAAAAGTCCAAAAACTATTGTTCTTTGATTTTAGTTTCAAATTTAAGATGCTGATCACTTCACTAAAACTCTAAATCTAGATTGATACTCTTATTGATTACCTAGAATTTTATTAAGTTTTACCCAAATGTATTTTATGAGTCTTTTATTTTGGCAGTATATATTAGGAAACACACTTGTTGATTTACTAAGGGCTGAATAACAATTTAATCTGTGATTGATTCTTAGTAAACCCCATTTTATTGCTTTTGAAGGTGATGCAGTTATAATCCTATGCTTTGCCATTCTTTGTTTGCACACACCCATGACTATTATCTACTCCCAGAAAATGGCTAAGTATTAGGAAGAGAGTGAGTTTTAAATGATCTGGTTCAAATGCAAACAAATATGCCCATCTTTGGCTTTTTTCTTCAGGAGAATATTCATTAGCTTTTTTAAAACAGGCAATACAATAGTCTAGTACACTACACTGGAGAATTTTGGGCCTCAGATGGGGGGATTTTGGTCCTCCTGTAAATCCCAAGATAATTTAATGTCTCTTATCTGTAATTGGGGTTGAGGGACTGGTGACAAATGGTAGGAAATTATTGTTTCTGCTCCGTTGACCTTACAGGTAGGTAAGAACCTGTAGGACCAAATGAGAAAATATTATATTTGAAAGTAACTTTTTAAACTGCAAAGCATCAAGCAAATGAAAGATATTGTTGGTACTTAGTTTGTAAATGATGTTTTAAGGTCAAGTGGTAGGAGATGATATAGGAAGAATACATAACTTCATTAGCATTTCTACCATTTAACCTGATAATTTAAGACTGTGTCTATAAAATGAATGGACCATGCCATAGCAGATCCTTTCATTTGAACCAGGTGGCTCTAGGCCGTAAATCTGAATCTGAATCCCAAAGCTAGACCTGGTTGACAGCCACCCACTTTGCTGCTTCCCCAGACCCCTCTCTGCCAAGCACTGCTCTTGGCTACTTGTTAAAACACTACACTGATGGTCATCAGGCTGCCTTGCCCACTTTTTTTTTTTTATCCAGTTTGGCTCTGTCACCCAGGCTGGAGTACAATGATGCAGTCTCGGCTTACTGCAACCTCCACCTCCTGGGTTCAAGCGATTCTGCTGCCTCAGCCTCCCAAGTAGCAGGGACTGTAGGCATGCACCATCACACCCAGCTAATTTTTTTTATTTTTAGTAGAGATGGGTTTTCACCATATCGGCCAGCCTGGTCTCAAACTCCTGACCTCAGGTGTTCTGCTCGCCTCAGCCTCCCAAAGTGATGGGTTTACAGGTATGACCCAACACGCTGGACCTGTCCACTCCATCTTTAAACACACCTCCTTAGGCTCCCTCTTTTGGCTTCCTTCCTCTGGCATCCTCCTGTGCCATCTCCTACCAACCCCTGACACCCCCTTCACATCTGCTCTGACAGTGATCACAAGGATTGGAGCAAACAGTGATACACTGGCATTGATGTAGCCTAATAGGCAAATTGTATTTGGTTCTCCAGGATGTCAGTTCACCCACTAATGTGATATGTTATGACTTTATAGTACAGAAGAGTTTACTGAATAATCTTTTTGTTGAGAATGCTTTGGTAATGCATTGTTCTAGCTGATTGAAATTTCCAGCTTGTCTTAACTTCACAGCGTCCCACACTCAGCATGTGCTCTCTCCTCCACTTTGCAGGGAAAAATAGAGACCACTAAACTCGTATTGTCTCAGCCTTCTGCTTCAGAATTTAGCTTTGTCTCTCCCCCACTGATTTATCTCCTTCCTTCTTGCCTTAAGAAGTGTTTAGTCAAGTCCTATAGTTCTCTGAATGGAAATTTGATTGTCCACTTCTATGCTTGAAAACTCAGCTTCTCATGCTTAAAGGATAAAGGCTAGGCTCTGTATCATAACTGGAAAAATTCTTCACCGCTTGGTCTTTTCATTCCTATGTTCCCACAGTGATCCATTATCCTATACTTCAGCGTCACCAGAGTCCATGCTGATTCTCAGCCAGATGTGGCTTTTCATTTTGTCTCCGCCAAAATCTTCTCCATTTCTCAAGGCTTCCCTCAAAAATTTTTCTCTGTTGTGAAGATACCATGGAGCCTATCAATTAATTATGCTCTTCTCTTTGTTCTCATAAGACTGTTCACCCACTCATATAATGCTTATAGTATTAAGTAATAGCTTTTTGCATATGGTTCTGATTTAGTCACTTTATTCTCAAGGCAGTTTTCATTGACTTGTCCTGAATGTGGAAGATGCAAGCAGAAATTTGTCTGTATGCGCTTGTATCCCTTGACCTACTCAGAAATTGTTGGGATCTGTTTTCTGTAAAACATAATTTCTCCTTTGTATCTAGTCTTCCATCTTCCACAAATGCTCTGATTTTTCTTAGAGATCTACCCCTTTCCCATGTGCATCAGATGAGGCTGACTCGCATCCCCAAGACCTCTGGGACCTAGCCAAGTAGTCACCATGTACTGTTCCTCTGGCCATGGGGATTGCTTCAGTACCAGTGCGAAATCTGAGACCAATGAGAGCTAGTGAAACTTGATTAGGAAGCTTTGGTTTAATCTTTCAGGGAAGCTGGATATGAAAAAGAAAGGATGTAGGGTCTGTAGCTGCTGCAATCTAGGAATAGAGAGAAGGAAAAGCTGCTCTCTGGCCTTGTTGATCCCCAGATTGTGCTGCACCAATCTACCTCTGGACAATTTTTTTACAAGACACAAAGGATTTTCTTTGCAACAGAAAGTATCCTAACTGATGGCAGTTATTTTCCTTTTAGGTGATGCACAATAATAGAAGTATCATTATTTGGTATAGAACCCCTGTCTACACACTGCTCAAACTAGAGTAGTATATTTTAACCTCTTCTAGTCAAGACACAACCATGATCTTACAGGCATAAATTGCATATTTCAGACCAACTGAACTACTCAAAGTACCTAATACAAGGTACATATTTTGCCTTTGGCCCCTTGCCCATACAGCTTCCTCTGCTTAGAATGCCTTCTCTTCCCTCTTTACCTAACTCTTACTTGTACATCAAAACCCATCTCAGGTGTTGCATCATCAGGGAAGACTGCTCTAATGAATCCTCAACCCCGACATATACATAAGATGTATTATAATCAATTTAGCTTGTCTTTCACTGCCGCTAGACTGTGACTCCTTGAGTACAAAATTAGATTCTTTTTCAGCCATATATCTCTAGAACCTAGCATTGTGTTTGCCCCATAATAGGCATTAGTAAATGTGTATTGAATGAACAAATGAAGTCACCTATTCTAATTCACTCATTTTACTGATAAAGGAATTTGCCTATCCAGTGTCACACAGCTATTTTACCCACCAAGTTGACTTGCGGAGTTGCCTTTGGAAATCCAAAAGGAAAGAATATTTTCAGAGGAAAAAATGTAAATGCTTAAGTCACTCCTTTTATTTTCATTTAAGTTACCTTTATTAAGGTATAATTTATGTACAATAAAATTACATGTATATTTTATGTAAAATAAAATGCATTTTAAGTGTACAGTTCTAGAAGGCTTAACAAATGTATATATCCATGTCACCACCACTGCATCAAGTATAAAAAATCAACTTAGGTAAACTCCTCAGGTATTTACCCCAGATAAATGAAGATATATGTCCCCATGAAGGCTTGTGCACAAAAGTTTATAGCAGCTGTAACCATAATACACCCCAAACTGAAAACAACAGGAATGCACATTAACAACGGTAAATAAACAAATTGTGAAATACTCATACAATGTAATCCTAGGCAGTAATAAAAAGGAATGAACTACTGATCACACAATATGGATTTCCATCACCCAGAATAGTTCCTTTTTTTGCCCCTTCCCATCCAATCCTCCATACATGCATTCACTCCACCACTAATCTGCTTCTGTTCCCAAAGATTAGATTCATTTTTCTAGTTTCATGTAAAATCGAATCATTTTTTGTGTCTGGCTTCTTTTGTTCGACATATTTTGAGATTCATCCATATTGTGTGATCACCAGTTCATTCCTTTTTATTACTGCCTAGGATTACATTGTATGAGTATTTCACAATTTGTTTATTTACCATTGTTAATGTGCATTCCTGTTGTTTTCAGTTCAGGTGTATTGTGGTTACAGCTGCTATAAACATTTGTGCACAAGCCTTCATGGAGACATATATCTTCATTTACCTGGGGTAAATACCTTAGGAGTATTGATTTCTGGGTTATGTGCAACACGTGTTTAACTTTGAAGGAAGCCTCCAAACCCTTCGGAAGTGGTTCTACTGTTTTATATTGCCACCAACAGTATATGAGTCCCGGTGTTTCCCAATCTGTACTACCAACACTTGGTGTTGTCATAGTAGTCATTCTAATAAATTGTTTTCCTTTGTATTTTCCAAATGATTTTGAGCATATTTTCCATTTGCCATTTATACATATTCTTTTGTAAAGTATCTGTTCAAATATTTTGTCCATTTTAAATCAATTATCTTACTAAGTTATAGGCTGGGCATGGTGGCTCATGCCTATAATCCCAGCACTTTGGGAGGCTGAGGCAGGCAGATGGCTTGAGCCCAAGAGTTCAAAACCAGCTTGGGCAACATGGTAAAATCATGTCCCTACAAAAAATACAAAACTTTAGCCAGGTATGTGGCGCACACCTGTAGTTGCAGCTACTGGGGATGGGGGGGTGGGATGCTGAAGTGGGAGGATCGTTTAAGCCTGGAGGTTAAGGCTGCATTGAGCTGTGATCCTGCTGCTGCATTCCAGCCTGGATGACCGAAAGACCTTGTCTTAAAACAAAGTTGTAAGGAGTTTTTTTTCTGGATGCAGTATATGCTTTGCAAAATTTTCTCCCAGCCTAAAGGATAGTTGATTTTCTTAACTATGTGGTCTTTTAAAGAGAAAAAATTTTAATTTTATTGAGGTCCATTTTATCTATTTTTTTCTTTTCTGGTTTATATTTTTTGCTTCCTCTCCAAGAAATCTTGGCTTAAGTCCAAGTTGCAAAGATTTTTTTCCCTTTGTTTTCTTCTAGAAAGTTTAAAGATTAACTCAGACATTTAGGTTTATTATCCCTTTTTTTCCAAGTTAATTTTTGTATATTATGCAAGTTAAGGGTTGAGGTTTTGTTTTTGCACATGTATATAAATCGTTTGCTGAAGAAACTGTCTTTTCCCTTTTACATCAGCACCTTTGTATAAACTAACTGATCATATATACATGCTGGTTTCTAGACCCTCTATTCTGTTCCGTGAATTTTTGCCTGCCCTGTTTGCAATATTACACTGCCTTGATTTTTGTAGTTTTATAGTAAATCTTGAAATCAGGTAGTATAAGTCCTCTTAACTTTATTCACGTATGTCAAAATTATTGGGCTAGTCTAGCTTCTTTGAATTTCTAAAGAACTTTTTAATCTGTATCAAAAGAAAAGTCTCCTCTGATTTTTACTGAGATAGTATTTGCTCTATAGATCAGTTTGGAAATAATTGATATCTTCAACATATGTTGAGTCCTCCAGTCCATAAACGTGGTATATCTCTCCATTCATTTAGATCTGCTTTAATTTTACTCAGTAATATTTTATAGTTTTTAGTGTACAGTTCTTGCACATATTTTGTTAAAATTTTCCCTCATTCTTTCACATTTTTTATGCCACTGTATTTAAATAATGGTATTTTCTTATTTCCAATCATTTGTTATTAAGATGTAAAATACAATTGATATTTTATATCGACCTTGTATCCTGAGACCTTGCTAAGCTTACTACTTCTACTATCCTTTTTTGTAGCTTCCCTGGGATTTTCCACATATAGAGTCTGTCATCCATAAATAAAGAAAATTTCGTTTCTTTCAAATCTGTATGCTTTTTTTCTTTCCTTATTCACTGACTAGAACTTGCAATTGAATACAGAAGTGTCGTAGCTTACCTAATTTTAAATGAAATGTACTTATTTCTTGAATAAGTGTCACAAATATTTTTAAATATTTATGAACAATAGTCTGGCCAATTTAGGTTTAAAACAGTAGGGGAGGCTGGGCACGGTGGCTCCCGCCTATAACCTCTGCACTTTGGGAGGCCGAGGTGGGTAGATCACTTGAGGTCAGGAGCTCAAGACCAATCTCTGTTTCTACTAAACCCTGTCTCTACTAAAAATACAAAAAAAAAAAAGAAAGAAAGAAAGAAAGAAAGAAAAATTAGATAGGTATGGTGGCACATGCCTGTAATCAATCCCAGCTACTTGGGAGACTGAGGCAGGAGAATCACTTGAACCCAAAAGATGAGAGTTGCAGTGAGCCGAGGATGTGCCACTGCACTTCAGCCTGGGTGACACAGTGAGACTCTGTCTCAAAAAAATATACATACATACATACATACATACATATATACATACACAAAAACAGTAGGGGAAAGTGAGACAGATACAGAAGGAGGTGGGGGAGAAATACTGACATACAGAGTAGATAGATTAAGTTTTATGTTGCTGATCATTCACATGGCTTCTTAAAATTATCCTTTTAACTTAAACAGTTGGCTTCAGGTATTATCAATGCCTTTGTCATATTAATTAGAAAATGTTTTTTAAATTACTTCTTCAACTATTATTTATACTTAAAACATTTTTCTTAGCTATGTGGTGTACATATACTTACTCAACAAACATTGAATACTTACTCTGGGCAAGGTATTGTGCTGGACCTTCAGTGTATATGTGTATTCATGTGATTGCTTTTCAAATATGGTAAGAGACATTACCTTCTATGACAATAGAATCTTAGCACCTCTTTCTTAAAGTAATGGTGCCATCCTTCCTATGATAGGAAAAATAATGGTTCTTCAAAGATATTCATGTTCTAATTCCTGAAAACTCTGAATATGTTACATTACAGGCAAAAAGGACTTGCTGATGTTATTAACAATTTTGAGATGGGGAGATTATTATGGATTATTAGGTGGACCCAAGGTAATGACAAGTGTTCTTATAATTAAAAGTGAAACAGAGAAACAGGAGGGTATGAGTCACAGAGGGATATGAAGTGTCACACAGCTGTCTTTAAAAATGGAGGAAGGGGACATGAACCAAGGAATACAGGCAGCCTCTAGAAGCTGGAAGGAAATGGAGTCTCCCTGTGACCCTCCAGAAGGAATGCATCCCTACTGACACCTTGATTGTAGGACTTTTGACCTCCAGAACTGTAAGATAAAAATGTTGTATAATTTAAACTCCCTTGTGGGTGATAGTTTGTGACAGCAATAAGAGGCAATTAATCCATCTCCTCTCAGCTAAATTGAGTTTACTGTGTTAACTGTAACAAAATAACAAGTTCACATTGTTTTAATAACCTTTTTTATAAAATAGGTGGTTCTACCTGTCTAATTTCTCTTGTGTGGATTTGATAATGATCTAATGTAAACCAAAATAAAATTATAAGATCTCCCAACCATCTAAACAGACTTCCTTCTCAGCCAGGGCTCTTAACCTGAAAGACTGGTTCAGGCCATGAAGGGAAGTGGGATCGGACTTGCCTTATTATACATCTCCAGCATTAACACCAATATTGACTTTAAGTCCATTGAGAAACATTTTAGAGCCTATTCTCTCTGAAGCCCACTAGCTAAAAAGTTTCATCCGCATGATAAAACTTTGGTCTCCACAAATCCAAACATTCCTTTCTATTGATCCCAAGTCTTTAGACAAACTCAACCAATTGTCAACCAGGAAATGTTTAAATTTACCTATAGCCTAGAAAATGTTTAAATTTACCTATAGCCTGGAAGCCTCCCCCAACCCCCACCTTGAGTTGTCCCACCTTTCTGGACCAAACCAATGCCTTCCTTAAATGTACTTGATTGATGTCTCATGCCTCCCTAAAATGCATCCCAACCACCTTGGGCACATGTCATCAGGACTTCCTGAGGCTGTGTCATGGGCACACGTCCTCAACCTTGACAAAATAAACTTTATAAATTAACTGAAACCTGTCCCAGATTTCCTGGATCTACACAAGTAAGATAAAATATATAAAAGTATTTTGAATACTAACTTCTACTGTTCTGGTGCTGACAGGGAAAAGACCACAGAAAGTTGGGGAAGTGTGATGGAGGAAGAGGGGGTGTTAGGGGAAGTACATCACCAAGTCCTAATGTTTCCTTCCATGTGGAAGGATCTCACTGGTGTAATTGACCTTGTATCCTGAGACTTTGCTGAACTTACTACTTCTACTGTCCTTTTTTGCAGCTTCCCTGGGTGATGTAAAGTATGTTATCTATAAATAGAAAAGTATGCTACTTTCAAATATGTATGACTGTTGTTTCTCTTTCATTTCTTATTTGCTGACTAGAACTTGCAATTAAATATAAAAGTGTTACAGCTCACCTAATTTTAAATGAAATGATGAAATGTACTTCTTTTTTGAATAAGTTTAACAAGTATTTTAAGATCTTTATCAATGTAATATTTTGGCTGATAGCTGGTCCTCACTCCCTCCTCCCCTGGAGAAGGATGAATTGTATTACATTACTGTCAGGATATGAGAGTGGGCTTTTAAAGCCAACCTCCTTCTCTCATCTTTTTCTTGGAATCCAGCTGCCCGCAGTGAACTGCTCTGCACTGCTCCTCTAGTCCCTGACCTTTACAAAGTGTAGATCCCATGGTATGGAATTGGGGGTGGGGAGGGGCTGTAGTTGTTCAGGAGCCTGTGACTAACTCAGTTTTTAAAAGTCCTTGCTGTTAAACTAAGTCACATTCCTTGGGATTAACTTTATCAGTAAGAAAGATGATATATCATCTTCTTTCATCAGCCTAGATTTTAATTTTCTCTCTCAAGTACCGCTGAACTCAGGCAGGAAGAAGAGTGCTGTTTATTGGACTCCAAATCTCATTTAACAGGACAGACTTGAGGTTTGCAAGGAAGAACCTATAATGATGCGTCATGGAATGTAAACTAGAAAAGAAGAGAAATAAAAGGTAAGGGGGGTTGTGATGGATCGGGATAAAGAGAAGGGATGGATTAAAGGTTACAATGAAGGGTAATTTTGAAGGCAAATGACCTGGAAGGTTAATATTGGTAGTCAGAATGTGATACTTGCATTTGAAATTTTGGAGATGGTGCCATTTTCTTGATGCAAAAATCTAAGGCATATGGATAGCTGAAATAGGGTAGAAGAAAATATCATTGAAAATATGAGGAAGTCAAAGAGTCCATGGTGTTAGATGAATCATTAGCATACATGCTGAAGTTACAAAGGAAAACAGGAGTAGGGTAAGGAAAAGAAGAAACTGAGTTGCAAGCTCACTTCCCTGAGAATGAGGAGGAAAGACCCAGAGACTACTAGTAGGTGACAGCAGCATGGAGGGGGAAGAGTAGTGTAACCAGATGGCATGAGCCTCAAAGGAGCTGAAGGGGTTTGCAAGAGGGAAGGAGGAATAACGCTCTAAAATTGGCATTGAGGAATAAGGTTGGTGCTGAAGCACTTTGGAGGAGGAGATAAAAAAAGTTTTGAAAAGGCTTCAGAGAAACCATGGCCCAAGATATAGCCTGCTTGTAGTTAAGTGAGACTGTGAATAGATCTCCAGAAAGAGACTGAAAAACCCAGGATTTTATTGATCTCATACTGGGGGTTGGGAATTCCAAAGAGGTAGTGAGGAATGGTTTATTAAGGAGAGGAATTTAGGGATGAGGGAGGTGGGGGCAAATTAGGTCAGATTAAGGGAAAAAGTTTTTAGGTAATTGATGCCTGCAGAGTAAGTTCTGATAAGGAGTAGAATAAACGGGGATGTGTAGATGAGCCATCCCCTCAGAGGTGACTGAGCAATAAACTCTACTGCTGTGGTCTAGATCATTTATCTCTGGAGAGGGGTACCTACTGGCTCAGGAAGCCTGCTATGGTCTAATTAGAGTCAGTTGCTTCTTAGACAGCAGGAGTTATGGTAGTCTCTGCTCTATCACTACACTAGTTTAGTGACTCATCTATTTTTTTCTCATCTAGTGAATTTGGTTCTCCTCTCTTCCTCTTCTGAATTCTGCCTATTTGTTGTTTCTACTTACTCCTGGCATGGGGAGGGATTATTTTAATTACTCAGATAAAATAATTCCTCCTTTTTAAGTGGAATCACTGCAAAGTTTTCTTGAAATATAAAGCAACAAATTATTTTTGATATACAACTTAATTTGCACCCATAACACATTCATGATACTCCACCAAAGATTTGGGTGACGGACTGATCCATGGGAGGGGTAGGTGGGGAGAGTGCACTGGAAAGACAGAGGAGAGATGGAGAGAGAGTGTCGTACTATTTTTTTATGTTGATGGACTCCCTCCCCTAGTGTAGGAGAAAAGTAGATGAATGAGTATTTCATGTGTGAGAGCCTAATGAAAATAGAAAGAACTGAATACATGTCTGGAAAGAAAGATTTGGGTCTGAGGATGGCAAATAGAACTTCACCCTGAGAGTGGTCCCCAACTCTGTCAGAGGTCTGAATAATGCCAGGCTGGTGGCCTGTAGGGGATTAGTCAAGGTCATTGGAAAAATTACAGAAAAACACAAGCCTTCTTGGAAGGCCAAAAGGTTTTGCAAAAGCCTCGGGAGAGTTATGGCTGAAGGCAGCCTAATCCTTTTACCTGGAGCTAATGGCAAAGAGCAGAAAACAAGGGAATGTAGAGGAGTTTATCTAAATAGCTTGTTTACCTATTTCCCCAAAACCAACCTTTGATCATCCATGGGCATGACTGCTCTCTACTCAGGGGATCAGCAAGGTTAATTACTCACAAATGGTGTTTACTCAGGACCTTTGTCATTAAACCTGTACTTATTAAATATGAGGGTCACCGACTTTGGGGACCACAGCACTCCCCTCAGGGTCAGTAAGCTGCAAGCCCTCTAGCCCTGCAACCAGGCAAAAAACCTGTGTTTGCCTACATCTTCATCCATCATTTGGCCCAAGTCTGCCAGCCAGACTTGACAGTGGCCAAATACAGAAATGTTGTAATGAAGCACTGCATGGGCAATAGAAACTATACGCTCCTCAACAGAAGGCCAACCTAGTGTTTGCCCTAAGACAATGTCTGTGGCCTTAACCAGAGAACAGGAACAACACTTTGCTTCACCCTCCAGACTTCTCTTACCAATATAAATACTCAACCACTATGTGAGGACACCTCCCAGATTCTCAGGCCTTTCTCCACTCCTAAGTAACCAGCAGACACCTATTCCATGTGAGGGAGGTAGTTGAAAGGGAAGGGGAGAGTTTCTATATCCATGCTTTGTAGAGAACTATGCCTATTAGTAACACCTGGACTGAAGACAAAAGGAATAGTCACTATTGTTGCAAACAAATATTTTCATATTTTTTGTTTAGCTTCTACCAGGCATGGACTTGAATTCCAGCTCCACTATTTGCTAGCCATGTGACCTTGGTAATATTACCTAACCTGTAAGCTTTGATTTCTTCATCTATAAAATGTAAATCAGTACCAAATGGGGTTGGTTACTCTAAAGATTAAATGAGATAATGCATATAGAATATTTATACTAAACACTTCACTAAGAAAGAGAATCCATTCTTATCATCAAGGGACATACAATTAATAGGTATGTATTCAAGTAATGCACAAAATTGTAGGCTCAGAACAGTAAGACCCATCAGAAGTGCTCTGCCATTTTTAGGGTTTCATGATCAATAAATCTGGGAGGTTAGGCATGGAGACTCACATCTGTAATCCCAACACTTTGAGAGGCTGAGGCAGGAGGGTTGCTTGAGCCCAGAAGTTCAAGGCTGTAATGAGCCATGACCATGCCACTGCACTCCAGCCTGGGTGACAGAGTGAGACTCTATCTCAATCGATCAATAAAAAATAAATAAATGTTTTATACTGTATTTTCCTCATGTAGATTTATACTGCACATTAGTCCATTATAGACTCTGAGAATTCCTGCAATAAATAACCTGAATAACTATTTAACCCACAGTTTCTCAACATCACATATACACAAACTATTAATATCTTACGGATAGTCTTCCTCAAAACACCATTTGAATAGATTTCCATTTCTGTCTGAGATGGACTGAATGTTTCTACCTCACTCCCAAAAGTCATATGTTAAAGCCCTAACCTCCAAAGTGATGGTGTAGAAAGCAGGACCTTTGAGAGGTAATCAAGTCATGAAGGTAGAGCCGCCATGATGGAATTTGTGTCCTTATAAGAACAGAAAGAGACTAAAGCTCTCTACCCTCTCTCTTCTTACACACACAGAAAAGGTCATGTGAGCCCGTATCAAGATAGCAGCACTATAAAGCAAGACTAAAGGTCTCAGAATAAATTTTACCTTGCCAGCACATTCATCTTGGGCTTTCCAGCCTCTAGAACTGTGAAAAATAAATTTCTGTAGTTCAAGCCGTCTTGCTGCTAAATTTTGTTGTAGCAGCCTGAGCTGATTAAGACAATGGAATAACCAAAATCAAATTTGCCCATTTACCCTTTATCTGAAACAACTCAAAATCTAGACTAGAAACTAATAGTTCTCAAGATATAGGACATCAAGCACTAAGGACAATGAGCCTTGCAGTTGCCCTAACTTGCTGCCTGTGGAGTTTCCATGATGCAACATAGGAAGGAAGAACCAGTAGGAACCTGGTATTCTTGCTGAGTTGAAGAGATGGAATTGGGAGTTCCAGGAGGCCAAGATAAGAGTTCACAAGACAGAGTGCCAGAGAGGAGAGAGATGCGCAGAGGGAACTCTCAAGATCTGCAAAAGATCCCCTCAGCTTTTCAGCTGGGAGCTTTTCTCAGAACATGCATGTGAGGAACCTATCCAAGGCTGAAAAATAATTACTCAGAAGGATTAGAGGGAGTCATCTCTTGAGCTCACACAGGCCAGGAAGAGTAGCTGTTCCTACCAGCATTCATGGGTAGAATACTCAAAAGGGTTTTGCCTCGGGAGGGAATATTAATTCTAAATTAGATGCTGTTCTGGTCCTACCTAGCAAAGCTTAAAAGGATTAAACGTCTGCCAAGTAACTTAACTCTGTCTCAGCACAACTCAAGACTATAAGAATACAAATATATCCAGCACTCAACGTAAAATATATAATATTTGGCATTTGATAAAAAATTACCAGACATGCAAAGAAGCAGGAAAATTAGACTCATGACAGGAACAAAATTAATTAATCAAAAGGGACTGCAAATGATACAGCTGATAGAATGTATAAACAAGAACATTACATTTTATAACTTTGTCCTATTTATTAAAGAAGCCAAAGGAAAAATAGGCCATGTTAAGTAGAGACATAGAAGATATTAAAAAGCTTCTGTATAAAAAATAGTGTCTAAGATGAAAAGGAGCTGCTTATTTTAACATCACATTAGACATTTTAGAAGAAAAGATTAGTGAATCATGAAGATATTGCAATAGAAACTATCCAAAATGAAATACAGAAAGATAAAAACTAAAAATAAAATAATAAAAAGATAGTCGATCAGATGTATGTCACCTTTAAACCACATAATATACTTGTAATTGAAACTTCCAAAGGAAGCAGGGGAGGATATCTCAAAAAATAATGGCAAAAATGTTCTAAATTTGATGAAAAATAAAACTCTCATGTCCATGAAGATCAAGCCCCAAGCACAAGAAACATGAAGAAAGTTACAAGGAGACACATGATAATAAATTTGGCTAAAACTAGTTATAAAGAGAAAATCTTAAAAGCAGCCCAAGAAGTTCTACTCCGTAGGGAGGAAGAAGGTTAAGGATGACAACATATTACAAGCTAGAAAACAGTAGAGCAATGTCTTTAAAGCAATGAAGGAAAAATATTGTCAATCTAGAATTCTTTACCCAGTGAAAATATCTTTCAAAGATGAATGTGAAATAAAGATTATTTTTACACATAACAGTAGCTGAAAGAAATTGCCAGCAGACATGCCTCAAAAGAAATGATAAACAAAGTCCTTCAAGCAGAAGAAAAATGGCCCTAAAAGGAAAGTTGCATTTACATAAAAGAATGAAGAGCACTAGAAATAATTACCATGTGGGTAAACATAAAGCCTTTTTTCTTATTATTTAAATCTATTTTAAAAATAATATAAAGCAAAAATAATAAATCATGAAGTTTACATAGAAGTACAAGTACCATGTATGACAATAGTGCAACAAGTCGGATTAGAAATGTAAATATATAGTTTAAGGGTTTTTGTTTTATTTTGTTTTGTTTTTCTTGAGACAAGGTCTTGCTCTGGCACCCCAGCCTGGAGTGCAGTGATGCGATCTCAGCTCACTGCAGCTTCAACCTCCTGAGCTCAAACAATCTTCCCATCTCAGCGTCCCACGGAGTAGCTGAGACTACAGGTGCCTGCCACCATGCCTGGCTAATTTTTTGTATTTTTTTGTAGAGACAGTGTTTTGCCATGTTGCCCAGGCTGATCTCGAACTTCTGAGCTCAAGCAATCCACCCTCCTCAGCCTCCAGAAGTGCTGAGATTACAAGCATGAGACACCAAGTCCAGCCATAAGGTTCTTATTCTATATATGTATGGTATGATATCACTTGAAGGTAGACTGTGATAAGTTAAAGAGGTTTATTTTTTAAATCTTCAAACAACCATTAAAATAAAACAACAAAGAGTTACAACTAATAAAGGACATAAAATTGAATTATAAAAATAAGTTTTCAAAAGATGGTATAAAAGGAATAAAAAGGAAAGAAAAAATAGATGGAGAAAGAAAAATAACAACATGGTAGATTAAAACTCAACCATATCAATAATCACATTGAATTAAAAATCTAAATGCAAAAATTTCAAATAAAAGGCAGACATTGGCTGGGCACGGTGGCTCATGAATGTAATCCCAACACTTCGGCAGGCCACGGTGGGTGGATCACAAGGTCAGGAGTTCAAGACCAGCCTGGCCAATATGGTGAAACCCTATCTCTACTAAAAATATAAAAATTGCCTGGTGTGGTGGTGGGTACCTCTAGTCCCAGCTACTCGGGAGGCTGAGGTAGGAGAATCGCTTGAACCTGGGAGGCGGAGGTTGGAGTGAGCTGAGATCATACTACCGCACTTCAGTCTAGGTGACAGAGCAAGACTCCTTCTGAAAAAAAAAAAAAAAAGGCAGAGATTGTCAGATTGGTTTAAAATAGATGAGACCTAACTATATACTCCCTTCAAGAAACCCCTTTTAATATAAAGGCACAATTAAGATAAAAGTAAAAGCGTGAAAAAGATCATGCTACCACTCATCCAAAGTAAGCTGGAGAGATTTCAAAGCAGCAAGCGTTATCATGTTAAAGGCGAATTCATCAAGAAGGCATAGTCCTAAACATTTATGCACATAACAGAGTTTCTAAATATGTGGAGCAAAACTGGTAGAAGTGCAAGGAAAAACAGACAAATCTACAGTTAGTCAGATTTCAATACCCTTTTATCAATTGTTGGTGGAATAAGTAGGATAATCTATAGTTCTTATTTCTTCTAGATTTTTCTTATTCCACCAATAATTGATAAAATTGATCTTTTCTCACCCTTTTACTTTTAACCTAATTGTGCTTTTATATTAAAAGGGATTTCTTGAAAGGAGTATATAGTTAGGTCTCATCTTTTTTAATCCAGTCTGACAATCTCTACCTTTTAATTGAAATTTGTGCATTTAGATTTTTATTTAATGTTATTGATATGATTAACTTTTAATCTACCATGTTGTTACTTTTCTATTTTCTCCATCTGTTTTTTTCTTTCCTTTTTATTCCTTTTATAAGTAGAAAAATCTATAGTTCTTATTTCTTCTGGATTTTTCTACTTATTCCACCAATAACTGATAAAAGGGGTGTTGAAATCTGACTAATTCTAGATACAGAAGAACAACACTATTAACCAACTACATCTAATTACATTTATAGAACACCCCATCCAACAACAGCAAAATACACATTAATTTCAAGTGCAGACAGAACTTCTATAAGTATAGAACATATTTTGTGTCACAAAACAAGTCTCAACCAATTAACAAGGATTCAAGCCATATAAAGTATGTGCTCTGATTACAATGAGTAATACTAGAAATTGATAACAAAGATATCTGGAAAAATCTTGAACTATTGAGGATACTGACAGATTGCTAAATAAGGTCAAGGAATAAGTCAAAAGGGAAACTCGAAAGTATTTTGAACTGAAGGAAAATGGGAATGAAACATCAAAATTTTTGAAATTCAGCCAAAGCAGTATTTCCTAGGAAATTTGTACTATAAATGCCTATATTATTATAGAAAAGGGGAAAGATCTCACATCAATGATCTTAGTTTCCATTAAAAAACTAGAAGACATACAAATGGTCAACAGACATATGAAAAGACACTCAACATCACTAATCATCAGAGAAATGCAAATTAAAACCACAATAAAATGTCACCTTCTACCTGTCAAGTGTCTGTTATAAAAAAAAAAAAAAAAAAGACTAGTGTTGGCAACGATGTGGAGAAATTAGAACCCTTATACACTGTTGTTGGGAATGTAAAATGGTGCAGCTGCTTGGGAAACAGTATGGAGGTTCTTCAAAAAGTTAAAATAGAACTACCGATCGATCCAGCTATCTCACTTCTGGATATTTATCCAAAAGAATTGAAATCAGGATCTCAAGGAGATTTGAACATTCATGTTCACTGCAACATTATTCCTAATAGCCAAGATATGGAAACAATCTAAATGGGTGAAGAGAAGAAAGGTGGTATATGCATACAGTGGAATATTACTCAGCCTTAGAAAAGAAGAAAATCCTGCCATCTACAACATGAGTAAACCTTGAAGACATTACACTATGTGAAATAAGCCAGTCACAGAAGGACAAATCCTGCATGATTCCACTCAGGTATCTAAAATAGGCAAATTCAGAAGCAGAGTGGCAGTTGCCAGGGAATGGGGGAGGGTGAAATGAAGAGTTGTTTTTCAATTAGTATAAAGTTTCAGTTATACAAAATAAATAAGTTCAAGAGCTCTGCCACACAACATTGTGCTATAATCAACAATACTGTATTATGCACTTAAAATTTTGTTCAAAGGGTATGTCTCATGTTAAGTGTTCTTATCACATTTTTTAAACTAGAAAAAAGTGAGAAAATTAAACCCAAAAATAAGTAGAATAAAGGAAATAATAAAGATCAGAGCAGAAATCAATGAAATAGAAAACAAAAACAGTAGTGTCAATAAAACAAAAATCTGGTTCTTCAATGCAGTCAATACAATTAGTAAACCTCTATCCAGACTAATAAGGGAGGAAAAAAAGAAAGACAAATATTACCAATATCAAAAATGAGAGAGAGAATATAACTGCAGGAAATACTATGGACAACTTAATGCCTATGAATTTAACATAAGGTAGTTTTAGCCCTCCAACTTTTTTGAGTTGTTTTGGCTTTTGTGGATTCTCTGCATCTCTTTATTATGGAGTCTGGCTCCTGGCCAAAGTCTACATGTGATTTTTCAGGTCCTACCATAGGCAATTACAAAAGCTTTACCTGGCAGGTCTCAAGGGAGAACACTGACCACCCCAACATCAGACTTGGTGCACAGCCACAGCATTGCAGTCTCTGAAGGGACTTGCAGTCACAGACTCAGGCCCATCTGACTAACCATGCTCTTACAAGTGTCTGCATTCCCCCACCTAATTATGTATCAGGGCTACATGTGCAGGATGTGAGGTTTGTTACATAGGTAAGTGTCTGTCATGGTGGTTTGCTGCATAGATCATCCCATCACCTAAGTTTTAAGCCCAGCATTCGTTAGCTATTCTTCCTGATGCTCTCCCTCCCCCATATCCCACTCCTGATAAGCCCCAGTGTGTGTTACTCTCCACTATGTGTCCATGTTTTTTCATTGTTCAACTCCCACTTATAAGTGAGAACATGCGGTGTTTGGTTTTCTATTCCTTCATCAGTTTGCTGAGAAGAATGGCTTCTAACTCCATCCATGTCCCTTCAAAGGACATGATCTCATTCCTTTTTATGGCTGCATAGTATTCCATGGCATATATGTGCCACATTTTCTTTATCCAGTCTATCATTGATGGACATTTAGGTTCATTCCATGTCTTTCCTATTGTAAATAGTGCTGCAATGAACATACGTATGAGTGTATCTTTATTATAGAAAGTTATATAGTCCTTTGGGTATATAACCAGTAATTGATTCCTAGGTCAAATGGCATCTCTGCCTCTAGGTCTTTCAGGAATCACCACACTGTCTTCCACAATAGTTGAACTAATTTACACTGCCATCAACAGTGTAAAAGCTTTCCTATTTCTCCACAACCTTACCAGCATCTGTTGTTTTTTAACTTTTTAATAGTTACCATTCTAACTGGCATGAGATGGGATCTCATTGTGGTTTTGATTTGCATTTCTTTAATTATCAGTGATGTTGAGCTTTATTTTATATGTTTGTTGGCCACATGTATGTCTTCTTTTGAGGAGTATCTGTTCAGGTCCTTTGCTAACTTTTTGATGGAGTTGTTTGTTTTCTTGTAAATTTGTTTAAGTTTCTTGTAGATTCTGAATACTAGACCTATGTCAGACGGATAGATTGCAAAAATTTTCTCCCATTCTGTAGAATGTCTGTTTACACTGATGATTGTTTATTTTGCCATGCAGAAAGTCTTTAGTTTAATTAGATCCTAGTTGTCCATTTTTGCTTTTGTTGCAATTGCTTTTGACATTTTCGTCATGAAATCTTTTCCCATGCCTATGTCCTAAATGGTATTGCCTAGATTTTCTTCTAGGGTTTTCATAGTTTTGGGTTTTACATTTAAGACTTTAATCCATCTTGAGTTAATTTTTATATAAGCTGTATAAGAAGGAGTCCAGTTTCAATTTTCTGCATATGGCTAGTCAGTTTTCCCAGTACCATTTATTAAATAGGGAATTCTTTCCCCATTGCTCATTTTTGTCAGGTTTGTCAAAGATCAGATGGTTTTAGGTATATGGTCTTATTTCTGAGTTCTCTATTCTGTTTCATTGGTCTATGTGTCTGTTCTTGTACCAGTACTATGCAGTTTTGGTTACCGTAGTCTTGTGATATAGTTTGAAGTTGGGTAGCATGATGCCTGGAGGCCTCTTTATTAGGAGCCTTCCATAGAGGCTTTCTGCAAAGGCCTTCCTCAGGTGCCTTTGCCAAGATCTCCTTATCTAGGTGGGCAGAGGAACACTTCATGCTTTTCTCCACACTAACCCAGTACTCAGTACTTTTTCTCTCCTACCCCTTTCCTTTTCTCACCTCCTGGTCCCCCAGATCCATAATACTTAAGGAGCCTTTTGGGGGACAGGGCTCCTTTGGCATTGAGACAGTTCCCCACAACAGCACTGATCCACCTGATCCTCAACCAGAGGTGTTTTACAGGGAAAATAAATGAAAGGGAAGTGGCACTATCTCCAGTTTAGCCCTCTTGCTTATACTATCATAGTACAGCAAGAGAGTAATGTCTTGGCTCTTACTTTCATTTTAGTTTTTTGCCTTAATTATTTATCTGACACCTGGCAGCTCAGCACTCTCTTAGCTCAGCTTTTGACAGATGATTATAGAAGCAGTTTGACAATATCTACAAGAAAGTCTAAACAGTTTAACAATACCTAATCTTCCGATCCATGAACATGGTGTATCTCTCTATTTAGGTCTTTTTCCATTTCACTTAGCAATGTTGTCATGGTATATCTCTGCAGTTGTTGTCTGTGTATTGGTCTTGAACATCCCTTGTCAGAGTTTTCCCTAGGTTTCATATTTTTGATGCTATTATAAGTGCTGTTATTTAATTTCAATTTTGGATTGTTACTAACATATAGAAATGCAATTGATTTTTTATATTGATCTTATAACCAGAAACCTTGATAAACTTACTTATTAGTTCTAGTAGCTTTTTTGTAATTATCTAATATTTTCTACATATCATAATATTGTCTGTTAATAAAGACAGTTTTACTGCTTCTTTTCCAATATCAATGCCTTTTTTTTCTTCTCTTTTTGCATTGCTAAAAGTTCCAAGAAAACATTGAGTAGATGTTGTAAGAGTGACATCCCTCACAAGTTCTTAATCTAAGAATGAAAACACTCATTCTTTCTCCATTACATCTGAGCAGCAGGCTGTTCAACCTTGTGTAAGGGTAAGGAATTTCCTTTCTATTCCAAGTTTGCTGAGGTTTTTTTTTTTTTTTTTAGGAACTGATGTTGAATTTTGTAAAAATGACTTTTCTGTATCCATCGAGATAACCATATAAGTTTTCTCTTTTAGTATGTTATTATTGTGAACTGGTAGATTGCATTTGAATAATTTAGGACAGTACTGCCATGGTTTGAATGCTTGTACCCTCCAAAACTCATGTTGAAATTTAATTGCCAGACCAGGTGTAGTGTCCTATGCCTATAATCCCAGCACCTTGGGAGGCTAGGGCAGGAGATACACTTGAGCCTGGGAGTTTGAGACCAGCTGGGCAACATAGTAAGACCCTGTCTCTACAAAAATTTTTAAATTTTTTAATTATCAGTGATGTTGATATTTAGGGCCTATGGTCCTAGCTACTCAGGAGGCAAAGGTGGGAAGATCACTTGAGTCCAGGAATTGGAGGCTGCAGTGAGCTGTGATTGTGTTACCACACTCCAGCCTGGGCAACAGAGTGAGTCTCCGTCTCAAAAGAAAGAAATAAAGAAATTTAATTGCCAATATAATGGTATGGGAGATGGGAACTTTAAGAGGTGATTAGGCTGTGAGGGCTCCAGCTTCATGTGCAGGTTTACTGCCTTACTAAAGGGCTTTTGGGGTGAGCACTCTTTGCCCTTCCACCATCAGTTGACACAGCAAAAAGCTCCTCTCCAAATGCCAGCACCTTGATATTGGATTTCCCATCCTCCAGAACTATAAATTTCTGTTCTTTATAAATTACCCAGTATCAGGTATTCTGTTATAGCAGAACAACATGGACTAAGACAAGTACATACAGGAAAGCCAGGATTTGCTTGATCCTGACAAATAAATGGAAAGTCCTTTATTTGTCAGTTTTCAAGGCAATGAGTTGATTTCTTATTATACTTCAAAGGTGGTCAGTTTTTTAAAAATATCATTGTGAACTCATCATGTATTTAAACATGATATTTTATGGGTTTCATTACAGTGCAGTTTTTATCCTTATTGAGGTTCGAGTTTCTCAATCTTCAGTCAGTGACAGCCACTTCAAGGAGTAAAGTTTTTTTGATATAACTCTAGTCATCACTGAAAGCTTACTTGCCATCTGGTATAACAAGATGTTCCAAGTTTATCTTATACACTTTCTACCCAAAACCTGAAATTAGTCAATTCTTGAAGAAGTCATGGTGTCTTTTAGTAGTAAACAATATTTTAAGGCTACAATCTGATTGTTAGGGCTATTCATTGCTAGCAGGTTGGTCATTGTTACTCTAAGTAATTTCAGGTGCTCTAAGTAATTTCAAAATCAAGTACAGACTTTGTGTTTTCACTTAAGTGCTTATATGCGTGTGTGTGTGTGTGTGTGTATGTGTATAAATTTTTCTCCATACTATAATCATATTTTTCAAGAATACAAGAGGTGATGGGATAAAGTATCTATAATAATTTATTTGCTTTATCCAACAATTCACATATAATATTCTTAAGATAACAAAACTCACACCAACAGAAGAGTTTGTAAATGTCTGTGTCATATGTTCTTCTCATTTTTGCACTGTCTACATTGTCAAAGCATATAGCCAGAGCAGACTCTATCCTAGTCCATTTAACTCTTTAGTCTTAGTTCTACAAGTAATTATATTGAATACCCACCATCAGTACTTATGTCAATGTCATCCTAGTATTCTTGGTTGTCTGAAGCTTGTTTTCTATTTAGATACCTAAAGAAAGGCTCAGCTCATGGGAGAACAATAATCTCTTAAGTCTATATGTTGATAACAGCTTGTATGTTCTCTTTTTCTTAAAAGTAAGTTTAGTTACATGTAAAATCCTTGGCTCACATTTTCTTTCCTTGTGTATCTTAAATATGTTGTTCTGTTTTTCTTTGGCTTAAAATTAGATGGTCATCTAATTTTCTTTCCCTTATAAATCACTTGCTGTTTTGCCTAGATTTTCTAAGAATATTTTTTCTTTAAGCCAAGTAATAACTAAAATATATCTTTCTGTTTGTTGTTTTGTGTTCATATTTTAAGGTTTATTGTGTGCTCTTTCAATATATAATTTCAAATCTTTTTTTTTAATTTCAAGAACACTTTACTGAATTATAGTTTGTAGAACTCTAGTTATAGAATTTATTTTATTTCCTTGTTTTGGTGTTATCCTACAGGAGATGCTGTAATAGGCCACTTTGTAACTTTACATATCTCTATTAAGCATTCTTACCCCTCCTTTTTTCCTTTTTGAGATGAAGTTTTGTTCTTGTCGCCCAAGCTGGAGTGCAACGATGTGATCTCGGCTCACTGCAACCTCCACCTCCTGGGTTCAGGCAATTCACCTGCCTCAGACTTCTGAGTAGCTGAGATTACAGGTGCCTGCCACCATACCTGGCTAATTTTTGTGTTTTTAGTAGAGATGGGGTTTCATCATAATGGTCAGGCTGGTCTTGAACTCCTGACCTAAGGTGATCCACCTGCCTCGGCCTTCCAAAGTGGCATTTGGCTTTTTTTTTTTTTTTTTTTTTTTTTGACAGTCTCTCTCTGTCCCTCAGGCTGGAGTGCAGTGGCACAGTCTCAGCTCCCTGTAACCTCTGCCTCCTGGGTTCAGGTGATTCTTGTATCTCAGCCTCCCAAGTAGCTGGGATTGCTGAGATTACAGGTGTGTACCACCACAACTGGCTATTTTTTGTATTTTTTAATAGAGACAGGGTTTTGCCATGTTGGCCAGGCTGGTTTCTAACTCCTGGCCTCAAGTGATCCACCCAGCCTCGGCCTCCTATGTGCTGGGATTACAGCCTGAGCCACTGCTCTTGGCATCTTACCCCTATTTTTAAATTGAGGACACTGATAATCAGAAAGATTTTGTGTCTGGGCATGGTGGCTCATGCCTATAATCTGAGCATTTGAGGATCACTGGAGCCCAGAAGTTCGAGACTAGCTTGGGAAACATAATGAGACCCTGTCTCTACAAAAAATTAACAGGGCATGGTTGTACGTTCCTGTGGTCCAAGCTACTAAGTAGGCTGAGGTGGGGGGGATTGCTTGAACCCACAAGATTGAGGCTGCAGTTGCACCACTGCACTCCAGCCTGGGCAAGAGAGCAAGGCCCTATAAGAGAAAGAAAGAAAGAAAGAGAGAGAGAGAGATGGGGTGAGGGGTGCAGGGAAAGAAAGAAGGAGAGGAGAGGGGAGGGGAGAGGAGGGGGAGGGAAAAAGGAAAGGAAAGATTATATAATTTGTTCAAGATTCCATGGGTGGTAGGGGGAGAACCAGAACCAAGTTCTGCTCAGCTGTGAATCCTGAGGTCTTTTTTCCATATCCTGCTGCCTGGGTCCTTTTTTCTGTGTTTATTTCACTGCCTTTCCTTCAGATGGTCACTATCATATGACTTACAGTCTTGCTTCTCAAAATTAAGCCCTTAGACCAGCATCATTGGCATTACCAGAAACCCCATTAGACTGAAGAATCTTAGTTACTCCAATCCTGCTGAATGAGATTCCGAATTTTTGTAAGATCTCCAGGTTATTTCAATCTCCTTTACAATTTAAGAAACACTGGTCTAGAGAAAGATCTAAGTGTATTTTAGGCTGTGGTTCTCAAACTTTATGGCATACTGATATCTCTTGGAATCATTTTTAAGTCCTGATACCCAGGCCACAACCCCTATCAATTAAATCAAATCAGAATCTCTGGGGATGGAGTCTAGCATATGTTAAAACTCACCAAGTGATCCAAAGTCTAGCCACGTTTGAGAGCTAGGTCTTAAAACAATACTGTTAGTCTCCGTGTTCCTAAGAATAATGGGAGCTTCTCATATTCACATGCTGATTCAGTAGATCTAGTGTGGGGCCTGAGATTCTGCATTTCTCCCAAGTTCTCAAATGGTAGTTTCTGCTGCTCCAAAGAGATTCTGGAGTAAAATGAAACTACCAAGAGCCTCCTTCAACAATATCAACAAATACAAATAGTATCTAATCAAGGAAAGCTTCTCTAAGGCACAGTCTTGGCCTTCTAACCCCATCTGAGAGCAAAAAAGGAGCTCTGGGAGAAGGGGTGGAGGTGCTTACAAGGCTCTCTGGGTTACTTCACATCTGGTGCGGGCAGACCCACCTAGGTGTGCCAGACAGCTAGGATCAGGCTCCTGCTTGCAGCCCCAAGGCAAGAGTTCTCACAAACACACACTTTTTCTCATCGCCTGTGCCTTCGCCATCTGTCTACCTTTTTTCCCCATCCTTCTCTTTCTTTTCCTGGGTTACTGTTTCCAGGCTTCCCAGCAGTACCTGGAGCACTTGCTTGGTCTGCTAGGTGCTTACTCGGGTTTTGGACTAAGTCAAAACTGCAAAATCTCAGGTCATAACACAGAGGAAATTAAGCCGGTGGAACAAGAAGGGCCCTGGGGGATGAGTACCTAATAGATACGGCATGATGAGAACTTGATGCATTTTCATCACAGCTCCATTCATGACATGCAAGATGTGGTCTGATGACTGCAGCTTGGCAGGACTTAACATGCACTGTTCTCAGCTTATAATTTACATATTTTTCCCTTGGCAAAACCCAAGCAACTGTCATCAGCAGGTTGTGTGGGACTTGCCGAGTGCGGTGGCAGGTCCACGCTGGGTTCGGCTGTAGCCCAGAGTTTTGACTCGTCCCCTGGCCTGTGGCAGAGTGGGAAATCTTGCTGGTGTAGCTAGGTAAGGGCTTCCCTGTGGATGTGCCAGGGCTAAGGAATCCCCAACAGCCTTAGCTGGCCATTTCTGAGATGGTGAAACACTTACTCAGAATTCTACTGGGCCAAAAGTTAACCTCTACAGAAAAGCAAACTAATTCACTGTCTCTAGGTTTGATAAGAAAGAACAGAAAGGGAAGGGAAAAACCGAGACTTTAGAAGATTCAACATGAAGGCAGCCAACTAGAGGATTCTTAAAATCTCAGTTTCTAAATTGGGATTGTCCTACATTTATTTGGGGCTTATTCAATGACATTTTCCTAAGCACTACTTAACAAGGCATCTTACCATATGCCAGATAAAACTGGTTGTCAGAACACAACCTTTTACCCTCTGGAATAACACTTTTCCCCCAGATTCTTAAGACTCTCTTAATTTCCTGCCAGTTTCCAGCCATTTAAGGAAAACCACTCTGGGACCTGAAAGAGGTAAAGTGGCTCAGAGATCGAGCAGGTTTCTCCTGCCTGCTAACAGCGTCAGTCGATAATTAGTCCTCATTGTTTCCCAAAGGACAGCCAAGGAAAAGCTTCATTTCCCAGATGAGGTGGCTCAAAAAGCTGCCCAAGACTACTGCCCCAGCTAGCAAGTGGCCAGGGACCAACAGTGCAATCTGCTCAGCCCTCGGGACAGGCCTCTGGTCTCCCACGACTGGTCTAAGTAGACTTCAGTTCCTCTTTTACTTTTCCCAGCCTTGTAACATCTCCCTTGAGAGTACTATTTCTATGTAGGCTTTTGAGGGCTGAAACGAATGAAGAAATTTCCTGGCCCTTAAGTGAGTCATCGGCCTAGTAAAACTTCACTGAAGGGGGAGCTTCCTAGCCAATAGAGGACAAGGGAGGCAGCCTGGCACCTCTAGGGGGGAACTTCCTGGCGTGTGAACATCTGCATCTATGAGACTGGAAGGCCCAGTGGCTACACAGGCCCTCTGGCAGCCTTAGGCATCAAATAACTTAGATAAATACCTAGGGCCTCTAGGATCCAGGTCTTCAACTACCTGCCTTGGAAAGCCCCCGAGTTGAGGTTCCTGCTCTCACTCACTGGTTTACAGTGTGGTCCCTGGGAAGCAGCATCAGCATCACCTGAGGACCTGTTAGAAATAATTCTCAGATACCATCCCAGACCTACTGAGTCAGAATTTCTGGTGCTGGGATACAGAACTCTGTGTTTCAGCAGCTCTCTAGGTGATTCTGGTGCAAGTGCAAGTTTGATGACCATTGCTCTTGTCAAATCATTATTTGTTGAACCCCTTTAAATCAAGTGGAATTGGGGTTCTCTAGAGGTAAGGAGGCTGGATAACAAAGTGAGCCTTTCAAGTCAGGTGGCCTGGTTCTCTGCAACTTCTTAGCGATGTGTCCTTGGATGTCAGTTTTCTCACCTCTAAGATGGGGGGAAATAAAACCTCTTCTACTGGGAGGTCATGTGTGTCTGGCCTATATAGTGTCTGTCTTTTTGCCACCCCAATGTATCTAAAAGGAAATTTACAGAACAGGACCTACTGTTCCTAGGGTAAAAATCTGCAAGGCAAGGAATGGCCACACGCAGGATGCTGACGTTAATACCTTTGTAATTAGGATTTTAAATAGTTCTAGGTTTAAATGAGTTTGCTTCAGCCTTTAAGTCCTGAGGATAATGGTATTTTTAGCAGAAATATGTTTTCCCATGCTGACTTACATCCAAATAGCTTCAAAGATTAGATTACAACTTGACTCAAAAGTGAAAAGTCACTTGTACTTAAGTTTCCTTTGTTTTCTTTTTAAGAGAGAGAGGAAGACTAGGTCATGTAAGGTTGATTGGTTTTTGTATTTGTAATTCAGGATTAGGTAAATTTTTAAAAACTAATGAAAATGATTTGAGCATTTTAATTCTTTTCTCCTAAGGCAGAACATTTTTTACTCGCTTCCAAATTACATTGTTTTTCTTATAAAAATATGCTTTTATAGCAGAAATTTTAGAAAATACAGAGAAACATGAAGAGGAAAGCAAGCACCCATATCCTACTGCCCAGATAATTGCTGTGAATGATTTAGTCTATTTCTCTGTGGCTTTTTTCCTGCTCACATTATAATGATTGATATGAAGGCATATTTAAGATGTTTTAATGGGATCACACTCTTTATCACCCTGCAGAGGCAGGATGGAATCCCCCCCGATAGATGTCAAAAGTGATGATGCCACACATACATATCAAGAGGGTATAGAAAGGTTTGTTATGTAATGAGGCTTTCTAGAAAGCGCAGAGTAGGATCCTAAGGAAGTCCAAAGTGGCTTGAGAAACAGGGAGAGGAGACTAGCTTGGGGTTTTTACTGCAGTTAGAGTGTGGGGCTGAGTGGAGGGCTCCTGCACACAGACTGCACATTTCATGGGCTGAACTTCTCATTGGCGCACTGGGGCTCTTATCAGCTTGTCCAGATGTGGAAGCAAAAGGAAAGGGCAGGCGTGGGGCTTGAAAGTTGTCAGCAGCCAAACGCCAAAACTGGAATTAGACTCTTAATTACATGTAGTTTTGCATCTTTGTCTTAAATTTAGCATTGTACATTCTGTGCTTAAGAGACAAAGCTTAAATGAAAGCTTTACTGTCAAACTAGATTGCTTTTGACATTGGCATTTTGTGGCTATGCCAGTGTTCCTTGTAACCATTTATTTATTCATATTCTAGAAGAAAAGGCTGTATGGATTAAAAACAACATTGACTTTTTTTTTTTAAATAAAACAAACAAAAGAGTGTGGAATAAGAAAATATAGCATGCTATATATCCCAAAAACAATGTATTGAAAAATTTTCCTTGGGGGGAAAAAAAAACCCACCTTGCTCAGGAAAGAGAATACAGATCGTTTTCTCTTTGTAAGTATATTTGAATTTTTTGTGATCACACATGACTCTTAATTTACTGCAAAATATGACTGCAGAATGTGTGAGTCATGTATCTAATCTGCTTTTAAATATTGATCCTAAAGAACGTAGGTACTTATAATCCTATACAATCCACAGTTGGAGTCCACACCTTGTGACAACAAAAGACGACTCAAATCAGCTTCAAGCACGGATCATAACTAACCACGGGGCTATTTTTTCCATCTGTAATAAAGAATGTTCCAGCATCTTTAACGACTGAAGATAATCCTCTGTCGTCATCTCAAGCATCTAGGTTATAAAAATATATACACTGCTTTGAAGAAAGGTTCTGGTCTACTGGTGTCAAGTGAAGGTCAGATTATGGAAAACTGGCATTGTTACAACAAGAAACGAAGCCTGCTCATGTTTTCTCTTGGTATTTTCAATAAAGTATCTTGTAGTTTCCAACTTGAAGATTTAACTAAAGGTATGAGGAGCGATTAATTCTAATGCTCATCACTGACAGTGACTTGCCATATGTAAGAGAAACACCTATTGAAATGCATGAGGGAAAATGTTTGGTTTCAGATTGAAGGTCTCCTCAAAACGTTTTGAGCATTCAAACATTTTGAGCAGAATAATCAGAACAATTTGGAATGTCTTATTGCAAGATATAAAGCACATTTTTTAAAAAAAGCTATTTGGTAGAAATATTAGCCAATCCTATTTTTCCACTTTTATGCGAAACAACTTGTCATCTCTGAGAAATAAAGGGGGTATGCTTTTTGAACTGAAGTATAAAGATGGCAATAGAGTGTCAAAATAATAGCTAGATGGGGGAGATATAAGACAGGAGGATGGGGAGGGGATGAACCAACTGAGAATAAATACTCTTCATGGTTTTGAACTGGGAGAAATGAGTGCTGCTTATACTTCCCCTACAACGCGTGGCAACCATGCGTCTTAGCCCACCACGCATCTTAGGGGATATATGAGCAGCACCCAAGTATGTTCTCCATATTCAAAACACTGGGAATGTTTTGAGGTGCCTCTGGTGGTTGCCATCTCCAGAACTCCCCCTTCAAGTTTCCTTCTTGGTCTCCAGGGAACCAGGTCAGAGTTGAATTTATACTCCATCCTCCTGGGAGCCCTGTATGCTAATCTTGTTGAGATTTTTGGCCACTCAGTGGCTGTGGCTTCAAATTGCCTCTCCAGTTTTTCACCCACAATAAAAAATTCTTCATTGTTCCCAGGCTTACAAAACAACCTGAATGAACTTGTTCCCTTTAAGGTAGGGGTAGAGAAACTGTGCAGGCTGAGACAAAGGCTGTGGTGACTGACAGCATTAGAGCAAGGGTTACCCAGAATCCCAGGAGATTCCACTGGCCTCTTCCAAGTGGGTCTCCTAGAAAAGAATCTTGGAGACTGGATCTTTATTGCCATCTCTCTCTTCCATAAATCCAGTATTAAGAAGGCAGTGAGACATTAAAGATTGTTGCGTCAGCCTCTTATCTCTCAGGCCCGTAGTCATCTTGTGACTGCCCAAGGCACTTGGCAGGAGCCCTGGAGCCCAACCTCAGATCTTAGGCTATGGCTAGCCTCATCATCACCTTTCTTCTTCAGGCTGCCAGTGTATGCTGGGCTGGTGAAACACTGAGCAATCCACCCAATTGCCCATCAGAAACCTTTGTTACAGACATTCCCAAATCTTCTCACAGTTTCTTCTCACTGTTGACATACCAAAGAGACGTTTCCAAGACTATCTACCTCTGCTTTCCTCCGCCTACTAAGCTCCCAAGGCCTCCAGTGACAACATGTTTGAGTATCCTGATATCTCTTGGAGAGCAGGTTCATGTTCTAATACTAAGCACTTTCTGAATTTATGAGAAGAGAAGTAGTTCTCTGCCTTGGGGGAGCATTGGCTAATAATTTTTAGATAATTAAAAACTGCCATGATGTACATTCATACTAAATCTTAGCTTATATGACCCTCCAATTTCAAAGAGTGAGTGTTGACAATGAAAATAATGGTAACAAAATGACATGCCATGCTAGACACTGGCTCTAGGTCCTCCCTGGTTCTCCCAACACCCACAGAAAGAAACCACGTCACACGTGTTAAAACTGAGGCTAGGAGTAGTGAGGGACAGGCCCCATATCACATAGCCATTTGAAATGTTAGAAGCCATTTGAAATCTAGGTCTTTTTATCTCCCCCACGCACTCTAGCAATTATTTTGACATGGCATTAGTAATTTTTATAATCCAGTTCAAAAGTTCCTCTGGGATGACAAGTTCAATGACGGGAAAAAACAATCCTAACATTTCTCCCAAATAGTTGCTGCTGCTTCTTTTTAAATATAACTTTTTAAAAATTAAATAAAGTAAGATAGACCTTGCCGAACTATGTAAGGGACTTCAGAGAACAAAACGGCACCGACGAACTGTAAGAACACAGCGTTGTCTTGGCAGGATGAAGTCCAACAATGCACACAGAAAAAACAACCCATGTCTGTTACATAGTTAGCAGTGTCACGTGTTAACTGTTACTACAATAACAGTGATGACCATGATGATGATGATGTTGACAGAGTTATTGCTCTCAAGAAGTTCTCGGTCTAATGGAGGAAGTATTCAGGTAAACAAAAGATCATAGTACAGTGTGGTAAAAATAATGCACAAAGTGTGGCCAGGACTAGAGAAAGGAGAACCCGGTCTAGACGGGCAGGTGTGTGGGGGGGGGACCACGGCATTGCATGCACCACAGACGTACACTGTGTGTGTGTAGAGATGACTGTAGATACAACTGCTTGCCTGTTCATCTCTGTGAACAGGAACAGATTCGGGTTCAGACAACTGCTGCTTTTATCATTCCTTTTCTTTGTGCCACATAGCACCAGGCTCTTTAGGAGCTTTCTACAAATACCATTTTGGATGTTGTTGAAGAGTATTTTGGATTTGTATTCCACTCACCAGAGATTTCCATTGTAATATACAGGAGCAGGCAGGCAGAAAGGAAAGAAAAAGAATAATGGTTTCTTAGGAAACTGAACACTATGTTTCCTGTGATTACAATCTCAAGGCTGAAGCTCCATGCTCACTACAGGATTTGCTTGACAGCAGTGTGTCCCTGTCACACAGTTTTGAAAGAGTTTGAAATTAGGGTTTCTTTGGGTTCCAGGAGGCACTGGCCCAGGACTTTGGCAAAAGACCCTTCAACTGCTGATGTTTCTTGAATGGCCTCATTTAAGCCTGGCCACCTGAAGATATTGCCTCTTGCTCCTGGGACATGGCTGCCCATAAAAGCAGATTGAGTGCTCAGTCATTAGCCAGTCGTCAGTGAGCATCCAATGTTGCCAAAGTGCTGGGCTAGGCTTTGTGAGGGACATCAGATCCTGGTTCTTAGAGCTTCCAGTGTAGTTGAAGAAGCAGTGCCTACACTAGAAAGGAGAAGTACTTCACTGGCCAACACTTGGGGGGGTGGTGCGGCAAACACTGAGCGCCACAGCACTTTGAAAGAGAACTAGAGCTATCTTGCCGCATGGAGGTTTTTGGGGGAGGGCAAGTAAATAGGTAGATGGCTAGTTGAAAGGATGGTAGCATGAACAAGTGGGTGGATAGGTGGGCGGGTGGATGGATGGATGGATGGATGGCAGGCAGATGGGTGACTACATGGCCGGATGATGAATGGGTGGGTGGGTGCATGAGTGCTGCTGCATTACACAGTATCTTTGAAGTCAATTAGATAAGAGTTGCTGTTCTGCCATTTACTAGCTACATGATTTCAGGAGATTTAATTAACCCCTTCAAACATCATCTCCTCACTTATAAAATAGCAGTGATAATACTTGCCTTGCAAGCTTGTTGAGAAAATTGAATGTGATAAGGCTTGTGAAGGACCTGGCATGTGGTAGACACACAATAAAGAGGAATTAAGTTTGTTTTTTGTTTTTGTTTTTGTTTTTTGAGACAAAATCTCACTATGTAGCCCAGGCTGGTGTGCAGAGGTGCAATCTCGGCTCACTGCAACCTCCGCATCCTGGGCTCAAGCGATTCTCATGCCTCAGCCTCCCAAGTAGCTAGGACTACAGGATTACAGTTGCACACCTCCACGCCCTGCTAAATTTTTGTATTTTAGTAGAGATAGAGTTTCACCATGTTACCCAGGGTGGTCTCAAACTCCTGAGCTCCGGCAGCTCTACCCACCTCAGCCTTCCAAAGTGCCGGGATTACAGACATGAACCACCGTGCCTGGCCAGAACTAGGTTTATTAATATGAATAATGGTCTAGAAAAGCTTCCAGGTGGACACGGGATTAGAACCAGGCCTGAAGAAAGGACTGGTGTGAGATGGATGGAAAGGAGGAAAGGGCGGTCTCTGACAGAAGAGCAGCCCTACGAGAGAGTGTGCCTGGAAGGGCTAGAGTTGCATCTGGTGACACTGAGGGGGCTACCAGAGCCGCAGTTTCGTGGGGCTGGAGAAGCAGATTGATGCCTGAGTTTAGGGGACTTGACATGTTTTCATGTCAAGTCGTGAGATCTGGCTTTTCCCTGGAGATTCGTGGGGATTACTGAAGGTTCAGAAGGAAGTAGGAACGTTCCCTCTGGACCCCCTTTCCTCTGAGCCTGACCTTGACAACATCCGGGCTTCCTTTGAACTTGGAAGCTCCTGGTTTCTTACAGTATTTATAGTTCCCCTTACCTTTTACAAGTAGCTGTGGACTTCCTGTGCCCAGGACAGCTGCAGGACTCTGGCAGCCAGCACTCTCCTCCCTCCCCCAGGGAGCAGCTGAAAGACTGCTGCCTACAGAAACTCTCAGCTAACAGTTAAGAAGCAAGTGATTTCTAAAGATTAGATGGTACAAAGGGAAGCAAGTCCCCTTAAACGTCCTTTGTCAAATAAATGCTACCTGTGAATCAGAAGAGCGATCTGCTATGACTCACCCGTTTCCAAGCCTCTGCAGAGAAGGCCAGCTGCCAGCGGATTTTGAGGGCACGGTTCCAGGTGACTGTGGGCTCCCAGGGGCCCTGGGTTCTGGGGAGGGACTGTGCTTTACCGCCAAGCAAATCACACAGGGAGGCTAACACAGGAACCAAGAGGTGCCTGGAAGGCTTCCTTCCGTAGGAGGCAGCAGAGTCAAGGGGAGCGATTCTGTATTGCTTCTGGAAAGCAAGAGCATTAGAGCTGAAAAGTGCCGAGAATCCACCTCTTCTTAATGGGAGGTTCCTGGATACATATTAGGAAGTTTGTAAACTGCAAAATTAGGCGGGTACATGCATTTTGTGCAAAGAGGACCCATAGTTTTAATCAGATACTTTTGGTTCTAAGACCCTCTGTCTATGTCTTGACATCTAAATGCCTCATTTTGCCCATAGAGCATGATTCAGTGATTTGTTCAAAGCCACACCACCAGTGGATAACAGAGAAGAGAGAGGAAACAAAGTCATCAGGGCCCTTTCTCCTGCCCCTGACCCCATGAGAGAACCTACAATAAGTGATCTGCTCTGACATTCTGAACATAGCCCCCTAGACAGAAATTAAATGTGTCAAGGACTACTTTGAAAACCTTATGCTACCAGCCCCATCCTTCCAATTAGCCTCCGCCTCCCCCTTGACCCTACCTACCTATCAATTTGCCTTCCTGTTAAGAGGACAACATGCTCTAGAGACAAATATCTGCAGTTGGAGGATCCCTGAAGCTGCTTCTCAAATTCTCAAGCACTTAGGGTGGGGAGTCACTGAGCTACTGGCCCTCTTGGCGGCACATTTCAGGGGAAACAGCAGATTGAGAGTAAGCAAGTAAACGGGAGCACGCTGGGGGTGCTGAAAGTTATTGTTGCCTTTTTTTCCCTTTTTTCATTTATGTAGGTGAGTAGTCATCACCTCAAATTGACCTTAGTGTATCTTCAACATAGTTGTAATGTAAGGAGCCCATAGTCTGAAGACTAACAGCTTGGGTTTGAATCTTGGCTCCATCATTTATTGCTAATTTAACTGAGCAAGTTTCTTAACCTTCTATACCTTGGTGTTCCCATCTGTAAAGTAGAATTGAGTACCTGACCTTCAGCAGAGATTGATAAGAGCCAGTTAAAACCAATTCCTGGCCATGCAGCCAGACTGCTCTTTCTAGCCCAGCCTCCCTTACAGTTAGACTTGCTGTGTCATTAAATTCTCTAGCCAATAGAATGGGGGTCGTGGGGGGGAATGATGTGTCACCTCCAGACCTGGCCCATAAAAATTTTCTGGGTGGGGCAAAAGACATCAACAGACATTTTTCAAAAGAAGACAAACAAATGGCCCAGAAGCATTTGAAAATACTCAGCATCACTAATCATCAGAGAAATGCAAGTGAAAACCACAGTGAGATATCCTCTTACACCAGCCAGGAGGGCTGTTATTAAAAAGTCAAATATAACAAATGTTAGTGAGGATGCAGAGAAACGGGAATGCTTATACACTGTTGATGAGAATGTAAACTAATATAACCTCTATGGAAAATAGTATGGAGCTGTCTCAAGGAATGAAATATAGATCTATCATTTGATCCAGTAATCTCACTACTGGGTGTCTACCCAAGGCAAATAAATCATTATGCCACAAAGATTTGTTTATCACAGAACTATGCACCATAGCAAAGTCATGGGTCAAAGTGTTCATCAATGGATGGTTGGACAAAGAAAATGTGGAGTATACATACCATGGAATACTATGCAGCCATAAAAAATAATGAAATCATGTCTTTTGCAGAAACATGGGTGGAATTAGAGGCTATTATCATAAGTGAAATAACTCAGAATCAAAAAGTCAAATACTACATGTTCTCATTTATAAGAGGGAGCTGAATAACGTGTACACATAGACATACAGAATGAAATAGTAGACACTGTAGACTTGAAGGGTGAGACGGTTGAAGGAGGGTGAGAGATGAGAAATTGCTTAATGGGTACAATGTAAACTATTCAGGTAATGGCTACACTAAATACTCAGACTCCACTAGGCAATATATCCATGTAACAAAACTGCATCTGTACCCCCTAAGTTTATAATAAAACTTTCTGGGTGATCCTCCATACTCTCTCTTATCCCATCTGCTGGCTGAGGGTACTTCAGAGGACTCTGAGGCCCTGGGAGATGCTGGTGCCACCAGATAAGAGGAGCCTGCGTCTCTCAATCACCATGTAAAAATAAATTTTCTTGTGTTAAGATACTGAGAATCTAGGGTGAGTTTTTACAGCAGTCAACCTGCATCGTAGGTTGTTATAAGAGTTAAATGAAGTCACATATGTGACTGGCAGTAGAACAGTGTCTGGAGCATACCTAATGAACTATTACCATGATGGACAGTTGGATGCATAGATGGATATTGAGAGACAGAATTATGTTTAAGGGTTGCAAAGGCAGTTGGCAAAAAGTATTTTGTTTCTTAATCACCAAGATTATATTAGATTTTACTGTATAGCTGTAAAGTTTGCATTTTGGAGACAAGAGACAGCATTACAGAAAACTATGTTGAGCCATTTATTAGTACTTTCCTATGTTTCTTGAAGAAAAACAAAAGACTATCACTTTCCTCAAACAGTTATAGTCTATATGACACAGATGATTAAAACATTTTTTTCAGTCAAATGGAGTTTTATGCAAAAATATTTTCACTTTTCTATTCAAATAATTACTAAACTCATTTGCTTATATGGGAAATGATAGGTTGACACTGGCGTTTCTTTATGGTACCTGAGTCGGCCTGTGGGGTAGAGCCTGTCCAGATGCGGTGCCTCTCTGGCAGTGCTTTCTGCCCCATTCACAAACTCCAAGGTCATCGTTAGCTCTCTGCTTGACAACTACAGTGACCTCCTACTGGTCAACCTGCCCCCTGGTTGTCTCTCCACCCTCTCTGTGCACTCCCAGATCCATTCTCCACACTCTCCTAGAACAACCGCTCTAAAACTCTTTGTCACCAATCTCTCCCCTGCTCCAAACCCTACATGGTCCTTGGCTGCCTCCCACAGAGATGCTCAGACTTTCCTAGAGAAGAGCCATCACGGTGGAGGAGAATAAACACCACCATTCATCCTGAAATCATTGATTCAATTCATTCAAACATTTTTTTGAGCACGTGCTATGAGCCAGGGGATACAATGATGAACAAAACAGGCGAAAAGGTCCCTCAGAGTTTACCTGTGAATGAGCAAGGAGAGTCCAGGCATACAGAGTTTGGCTTTTCCCCTCAGGTGGAAGTCACTGGAAGGTTCCAAACAGAGGTATGGCATGACCTGACTTATGGATTGGAAGGATCACTCTGGCTGGTAGCTGGAGAACAGCCTGAAGTGACAAAGGCAGAAGCCAGGAGACCAGTTGGGAGCCCAACACAGTAATCTTGGCAAGAGATGATGGATGACGACAGCTTGGGCCAGGGTGGCACAGGTGAAAATTCTGGATATAATTGGAACATAAAGCCAAGACAATTTTCTGACTGACTGTAGGGCATGTGAGTAAAAGAAGAATCAGTAATGACTCATGGCTTGAAGCCTAACAATGTATAAGATAGAGTTGCCATTTAATGAACTGGGACAGGAGCAGTTTGACTGAGGAAAGGTGAGTTTCCTTTTTGAGTGTATTAAGTCTGAGATGCATATTAGACATCCAAGTGGGGATGTGGGGATGTCAAGCATGCAGTTGCATCAGGGGAAAGGTCTAGGTTGGGGCTATCAATTTGGAGGTTGTCAGCAAATAGATGATATTTAAAGCTGAGATCACAGATCAGAGCATGTGGATGGACAGAACAGACATCAAAGAGGACCCTCATACTAAGTGGTCTAGGAATTCAGAAGAACCAGCAAAGGCGGCTGAAAAGGGTGACCACTGTGAGATACAACCTAGCAGAATGTAGGGTACTGGAGGCCAATGAGGAGAGTATTCCAGAAGAGGTTTACAAACACTGTCAGTTTCCGCTGCTGTCAAATGAGCTGAGGGCAGATAACTGACCATTAGATTTAGCAACATGGAAGCTACTAGGGACCTTGGAGTGAAATCGGGGCAAAAGACTGATGCGGTGGGTTCAAGAAAGAATAGGATGAGAAGAAATGGTGATGGCAAATTTACACACCACCTTTTGAGTGAGTTTTGCTATAAAGGAATCTGATAAAACAGGCCCAGCAGGAGGGGAATATGGGGTCAGGAAAAGGCCTTCCTTAAGGTGGGAAAATTATATCTTAATTGTATATCACCAGAAAATCTGGGATGTGTTGGCTGAAGCAGCCTGCATAAGCATACAATTTCTTTCAAGTATTAAAGAGTCACGTGAATTTTTCCATTTATTCTGAAGAATACCTGTTTTAATTTATAAGTACTCTATTCTCTCCAAGTCCTTGAGTATAACAGATCCCCCAGAAGAAACATACTGTATTTGTCGTATTTCCCTGCAATACTGTAAAGGCTATGCATACACTAGTCTGAGAAGCTGGGTTTCAGCCAGGCCTTCCAGGCCTCTGCTCCTGAACACAGCTCCTTCCTGTCTTCCTCCTCCCTCTACTCTGGACAGACTGGTCTCTTTGCAGTTTTCCTGTTTTTCAAGGAAAATGGGCCTATTAAGGAGGTGGTTCTGTAACCAAAATATTAAGCAATTCTGCCTTTCTCCCAAGTCAAAAGTTTTTAATTAAAAGTTACTTTCCAGCTTTTAATTAAAAGTTACTTTCCCCTCCCTCTGATATTCTTAAAGAAATACCAACATCTAACAGACAACCAGAAGACTTGGAGAACCAAGTAATGTGGAAGTTGCAGTGCTGAAGGGACAGGGGATGGGTGCTTCCAAGAAGGAAGAAATCAGGAACCGTGAGGGATGCAGCTGGGAAAGACAGAGAGGTGAGACCTGAAGTCTCTGGGGTCGCTAGTCCTTCTCTGCCAAGAGAACTGCTTCTCATGGAAAATGGAAGCCGGTGGTCTGTGTCAGTCAAAATTCATCCTGTGGTGTGTGATAGAAGCTCAATTCAAACTCACTAAACAAAAGTGGAAGTTTATTTGCCCACATAACTAGAATGTTCAAAGGGAGTGAATCAGCTCCAGACATGACAACCATGGTACAACTGACGTCATTAAGAATCCATCTCTGGCCAGGCGCGGTGGCTCACGCCTGTAATCCCAGCACTTTGGGAGGCTGAGGCGAGTGGATCACTTGAGGTCAGGAGTTTGAGACCAGCCTGGACAACATGGGTACCCCGTCTCTACTAAAAGTACAAAAATTAGCCAGGCACAGTGGCAAGTACCTGTAATTCCAGCTACTTGGGAAGCTGAGGCAGGAAAAGTCACTTGAACCCGGAAGGCGGAAGTTGCAGTGAGTTGCACTCCAGCCTAAGTGACAGAGCAAGACTTGGAAAAGAGAGAAAGGAAAGAAAGAGAGAGAGAGAGAGAGGAAGGAAGGAAAGAAGGAAGGAAGGAAGGAGGGAAGGGAAGGAAGGAAGGAAGAGGAAAGAAGGAAGGAAGGAAACAAGGAAGGAAGAAGAAGGAAGGAAGGAAGGAAAGAAAAGAAAAGAAAGAGAATCCACCTCTTTCTCTCCCGTTCTGTGTTGACTTTATTCGTAGACTGGTTCTAATGGCAACAAAGACAGCCCCTGACAGTTCCACATCAACTTACTTCTTAGTACTTGAAAGCTTGGAAGAACAGAGGCAACATCTTTCCAATAGTTCTAGCAAACTCTGGGAAGAGATTTGATTGGTCGTCTTGGGTTGTGCCCATTGGCTGAACCCAGACAGTTATAGAACCCTGAATACAGTACAAGTCACAGGTCTGTGCTTCAAGTTTGGAGGTGGGATCACATAGACTGAGGATGGAGGAGAACATGTTCCCAAAAGGAAATTGATGTTCAATTGCCAAAAACAAGGAAGACGCATATTATAGAAGCAAAAGAAACATTGATGTCTCTTCTATTACTAATCCCAATTTACTTTTACAGAAAAAATTATTATTTTAGCCAAGAATTGCTGTTATTTATATTTTCAGGTTTATTTTGTTAATTCTTTCAAACTTGAAATTAAATTTTTTAAAAGTAAGAAAATAAGCCAAGAAAAATTATAAGGTGAAATTAATAAGATAAAATCTAACGTTACTGAAATATAAATCAATAAAATAATGAAAGAATAAATGAAAATAAACTATTTGAAAAGATAAATTGATTAAATGTGCTTCATCAAGGGTAAAAAAGGGTAAAAACATGTAAGTTTAAAAATAAAAAAGGAGGTACAACCATGTTACAGAAGAAATTAAAAGTCATAAATTGATACAAAGTGAAAACAAAAAAGTATGACCTTTTAAACAATATACAAAATATTAAAATTAATCAGAAAAGAATGGGCAAATTTAAAAAAATATTAATCACTATAGAGAATATGGAAAAGGTGACTTTAAAACTAACAACATTGAAACAGACGGTAATACCAGATGGTGTCATAGTCTAGTTTTAACTTTTACCAACAGATGGTTAAAAGGCTACTTAAATAATTCTAGGCCATAGGAAATTTTTTAAGTTCTGTAATTCAGTAGCAAAAGAAAAAAAAATTGACCAATTAATTAAATATAAATGCAAAAATAAAAAATCAGCCAATCAGTCAGAAAATTGTCTTGGCTTTACATTCCAAATGTATCCAGAATTTTCACTGTGCCACCCTGGCCCAAATTGCCGTCATCCACCATCTCTTGTCAAGATTACTGTGTTGGGCTCCCAACCAGTCTCCTGGCTTCTGCTTTTGCCATTTCAGGCTTCTCTCCACCTACCAGCCAGAGTGATCCTTCCAATCCATAAGTCAGATTATGCCACACTTCTGTTTGGAAACTACCAGTGATTTCCACCTCAGGGAAAAGCCAAACTCCATATATTGGTCTTCAAGGCCTCACATATTTGGACTCTCCTGGCTCATTCCAGGTCAGCCATGCTGGACTTCTTGCTGCCCTCACACATGCAGGCTTGCCCTTGCCCAGATTTCCTCTTCCTGGAATGCTTCTCCCAGCTCTGCACAGGCTATGCTCCCTCACCATCTCTTGGCTTAAATATCACTTTCCAGGGAGCCCTTTCCTGATCACCTTATTTAAAATGGCATCCCCCTACCCCAAGCTGTGGTAGATACTGTTACAATTCCCAGATTCATTTTTTTCTTATATTGCTCACTATTTAATGCACCATGATTTAACTTATCTATTCACTTATTCTCTGTCTGCCTTCACTCTAACTAACGTAAGCTCTGTGAGGGAACTTTTTGCCTGAATTGTTCACCTTTGTATCCTCTGGCTCATAGCAGCTGCTCAAAAAATGTTTGGATGAATTTAATCAATGATTACAGGATGATTGGTGCTGCTTATTTTCCTCCACCATGATAGCTCTTCTCTAGAAAAGTCTGAGCATCTGACGGAGTCCTGGGTATAGAGAGATAATTGTCATTTAAAACTCGATCCTCTCAAAATTCAGATATACATTTAATATGATTACTATTGGAATGCCAATCATGTTGGGAAGGTGAGAAATGAATAAAATTGTCTTGAAAGTTATGTGGAAAAGTAAATGCCTGAGGATAACAGAGAAAATAGGTAAATTTTTAATATAAAATTGTTATAAAAACATACAGTGAAAATGTTTCTTCTGTCTTTGTCCCACATCTGCCCAGTTCCATCTTACCCCTCACCATATGTACCCCTCTAGAATTTCTTTATACATATACAAGCAGATATGAGTACAAAACTATTTTTTCCATTGTTTTCTACACAAGGGGTAACGCTGTACACATTAAATCTTGCTTCTGCTTAATATGTCTCTAAGGTATTTGTAGTTCAAAAAGAGCTTTCTTGTCCTTTATTATACAGCAGACTCACGTCTCCACTGTATGAATATGACATAATTTGACTAGTCCCCTAGGACATTGTTTCTAATATTTTGTTTCAAAAAGCAATGTTGTAAAATATGTACTTTCTTCCTTAATGAAAATATAGCTGTAGAGTAAGTTTCTAAAAGTAGAACTGCTGGGAATATGCATTTGAAATCTGGCCAAATTGCCTGACAAGGGCTTATGCTGTTACCAGCAATGAATAAGAATGTGTTTGCCTAAAGCCTCATCAACACAGTGTGTCACTAAACTTCTGGATTACTGCTGATACGAGAGGTGAAAATGATATCTTAGCATAGTTTTCATTTGTACTTTTTTTCTTATCAGGAGTGACGTTCATTATCTTTTAAGAATAATGTGTATTTTTTCCAAAAGCTCTTCATGTTGTTTGCTCATATTTCTACTAAGTTGAAGGATAGCTGAAAGACTCAATGGGAAAAAAATAGAGAATCCTAGCCAGGCGTAGTGGTTCATGCCTGCAGGCATAATCCCAGCACTTTGGGAGGCTGAGGCAGGAGGATCGTCTGAGTCTAGGAGACCAAGGCTGCAGTGAGTGATGACTACACCACTGCACTCCAGCCTGGGCAACAGAGCAAGACTGTTTCAAAAATAATAAAAATAAAAGTAAAAATTTAAAAAGAAAATGGAGAATCCTGAATAGAGCTACAATATATTTATGTTTAGGACAAAAATGATTTTTCATGTCTAGAAAAGGCAAATTTACAGACACAGAAAGCATATCTGAGATTACCTAGCCTGGAATGTAAATAGGTAAACTTTTGGGGGGTGATAGAAATGTACTAAAATTGAATTGCAAAGATGATTGTAAAACTATCAACTTCTTACTAAAGTCACTTAACAAAAGATGAATTTTATGGTATATAAATTATACCTCAATAAAGCTAACTTTAAAAAATGATTTTAGGAAGTTATAGAGCAATTAGTCAAGAGAAAGAAATAAAACGCATCCAAATTGGAAAAGAGCAAGTGAAAGTATCTCTGTTCACTGATGACATGATCATATACCTAGAAAAATCCTAAAGGCTCCCCCGAAAGACTCCTAGACTTGATAAACAACTTCAGTAATGTTTCAGGACACAAAATCAACATACAGAAATCAGTAGCATTTCTATATATCATTAATATTCAAGCTGAGAACCAAATCAATAATTCAGTCCCCACAATGGCCAAAAAAGAATAAAATACCCAGGAATACATTTAACCAAAGAAGTAAAAGATCTCTACAAGGACAACTACAAAACACTGATGAAAGAAATTGTAGATGATATAAACAAGTGGAAAAACATCCCATGCTCATGGATTGGAAGAATTTATATCATTAAAATGACCATTCTGTCTAAGGCAATCTACAGATTCAGTGTGATCCCTATCAAATTACTAACATCATATTTAAAAGAATTAGAAAAAAAAATCCTAAAGTTCATATGGAACCAAAAAAGTGCCCGAATAGCCAGAGTAATCCTAAGCGAAAAGAACAAATTTGGAGACATCACACTGACTGACTTCAAATTATACTACAAAACTATAGCAACCAAAACAGCATGGTACGGCTACAAAATTAGACACGTGGGTCAATGAAATAGACTAGCGAACCCAGAAATAAAGCCACATATCTACATGTATCTGATCCTTAACAAAGTCAACAAAAATAAGCAACAGAGAAAGGACACCCTAGTCAATGAGTGGTGCTGGGGAAATAAGCCAGCCATATGCAGAAGAACGAACCTGGATCCCTATCTCTCACCATATAAGAAAATTAATTCAAGGTATATTAAAGACTTAAGAATAAGACCTGAAACTATAAAAATCCTAAAGCAAAACCTAGGGAAAACTCTTCTGGACACTGGCATAGGAAAAGAATTTATGCTGAAGACCTTAAAAGCAAATGCAACAAAAATAAAAATAGTCAAATGGGACTTAACTGAACTAAACTTCTTTTGCATAACGAAAGAAATAATCAACAGAGTAAACAGACAACCTACATAATGGGGAAAGTATTTGCAAATTATGCTTCTGACAAAGGATTAATATCCAGAATCTGTCTACAAGGAACTAAAACAACTCAACAAGAAAAAAATAAACAATCCCATTAAAAATGGCAATCTTAGCCATGTCTACATAAGCAGATATTTCTCAAAAGAAGAAATGCAAGCAGTCAACAAACACATGAAAAAATACTCATCACTAATTATCAGAGAAATGCAAACTAAAACCACAAAGAGATATCATCTGTAACCAGTCAGAATAGCTATTATTAAAAAGTCAAAAAGCAACAGATGTTGGTATGGATGTGGAGCAAAGGGAATGCTTATACATTAATGATGGGAATGTAAATTAGTTCATTTTCTATGGAAAATGGTATGGAGATTTCTCAAGAACTAAAACTAGAACTACCGTTCAACCTAGCAATCTCACCACTGTGTGTCTACACAAAGGAAAAGAAATCCCATTGTAGAAAAGATACCTGCATTCATGTTCATTGCAGCACTACTCACAGTAGCAAGGTCATGGAAGCAACGTAAGTATCCATCAACAGTTGACTGGATAAAGAAATATATGCCCCGGAACACTGTGTAGCCATAAAAAATGAAATCGTGTCTTTCGCAGCAACCTGGGTGGAGCTGAAGGCCATTATCCTAAGTGAACTTACTCAGAAACAGAAAACCAAATACTGCACATCCTCACTTATAAGTGGGGAGCTAAACAATGGATTCACATAAACACAAAGATGGAAATAATAGACACTGGGAACTTGAAAATGGGGGAGGGCAGAAGGGGGGATGAGGGTTGAGATAAAACTTATCTGGTAAAATGTTCACTATTTAGGTAATGGATACGCTAGAAGCCCAGTTCCCATTAGTATGCAATATACCAGGTCACAAACATGCACATGTAACCCCCGAATCTAAAAATGAAATAAAAATCAAGGTGAAAAATGATGTTTGTAATCCAATAAGGAAGAATTAGGTATTAAGTAAAGATGCTAGAATAATTATCCAGTCAGAAGAAAATTAAAATGGACCTTTTCAGCCTGGACAACATAAAAAGATACCCCATCTCTACAAAAAATAAAATAATATTAGCTGGGTGTGGTGATGTGTGCCTATAGTCCCAGCTACTCAAGAGGCTGAAGTGGAAGGATCATTTGAGCCTGGGAGGTTGAGGTTGCAGTGTTCGGGCCACTGTACTCCAGTCTGGATGAGGAAGCAAGACCTTGTCTCAAAGAGGAAAAAAAACATCTAAGGTGGGTGAGAGCTTTTCAATTAAGATCGGAAACTCAGAATCTATAAAAGGACAGATATCCATATTTGACCCGATAAATATGAAAAACTTTTGATTGGAAAAGATACCAGAAGCTAAGTCCTATGATCTGAATGTTAAGTGTCCCCCCCCCCCAAAATTCGTATGTTGAAACCTAATCCTCAAGGTGATAGTTTTAAGAGGTGGGGCCTTTGGGGGGTGATCAGGTCATAAGAGCTTTGTCCTCATGAATGGGATCAGTGACTTTATAAAAGAGGCTGAGGGAGTTTGTTTATCACTTCTGCCGTGTGAGGACACAGAGGGTGTCGTCTCTGAGGAATAGGCCCTCACCAAACACCAAACTGCTGGCACCTTAGTGTTGCACTTTCCAGCCTCTGGAATTGTGAGCAATAAATTCCTGTTGTTTATAAATTACCCATTCTAAAATCTGGTATAGGAGCCCAACCGGGCTAAGACACTAAGTCAACAGGTAAACACCAGCTTGGGGAGCAGGGGAAGACTGTCAACTCAGAGATCAGACAGAGGGTGAATAGCTATAACATACAGAGAACTCTTACAAAACAAACAAGATAGGGATAAGCACCGCGACAGAAAACTGAATCAAGGATACAAATAGGCAGTTCACAAAAAAATTCCATGTGACCAACGCATATGTGAAAAAAGGTTCAAATTCATGTGCAATCAGGCAGCTACCAAGTAAAGTTACAATGAGACGAGAATTTACTCCGATCAGGTGAAAAACTGAGAGATTGCTAACGAGAATGTGGGGACTTTAGTGCATTTGTGATTGGAAATACGGTATTATTATACTGTATTAAAAAGACTGCATCAGTACAGCCTTTTTTTTGGAAAGAAATCTGGCCACATTTGTTATGATTAAAATATATACATCTTTGATCCAGAAGTCACACTCCCAAAATCTATCCCCCTGGGAATAAAATCTTCAAAACCAAAAAGCTTAAATACACAGAAGTGTACTACCTTGTAAACAGAGGCAAAAACAAAACAAAAAACTGGAAACAAAGTGAGTATCATCTACCTGAGAATAGCCGAAGAAATTCTAATAGAACTGCACCAGAGTTATATGTGGCCATTTAAAAGTATAAATTGAACCTGAACCAGGTGAATTAACAGTGATTTCCATGGCCCGCCGTGGTGACTCACACTTGTAATCCCAGCACTTTGGGAGGCTGAGATGGGCAGATAACTTGAGGCCAGGACTTTGAGACCAGCCTGGGCAACATGGTGAAACCCTATTTCTACTAAAAATACAAAAAATTAGCTGAGTGTGGTGGCGGGTACCTGTAATCCCAGCTACTTGGGAGGCTGAAGCAGAAGAGTCACTTGAACCTGGGAGGCAGAGGTTGAAGTGAGCCGAGATTGCAGCACTGCACTCCAGCCTGGGCAACAGAGCAAGACCCTGTGTCAAAAACAAACAGAAAAAAAAAAAAAGCAAGAGTTACTACATTAGGTGCTAGAGGGATAAAGCAAGACACGGAAAAAATATATATATAATAAAATAATGGCATACACTTTATATATGTATCTGTATGGGTGTACATTGATGTTTATCGGTGATCATATTAACATGGAGAAAACATATTAGAATGATAATGTCTTAGCTCAAACTGCTATAACAAAATACCATCGACTGAGTGGCTTAAATAACAGATACTTATTTCCCACAGTTCTAAAGGCTGGAAGTCCAAGATGAAGGTGCCAGCAGATTTGGTTGTGGTGAGGCCTCTCTTCCTGGCTTACATGTAGCTACCTTCTCATTGTGTCCTCACACGGGGGAAGGCAGGAAGCATTTCATCTGATAAGGACACCTAATCCCATTTAGGAATGCTCTAGTCTCTTGAAAAATTTTCTCGTAAAGGCCCCACCTCTTAATACCATCACATTGGAGGTTAGGGCTTGGTCATATGAATTTTAGGGGAACACGTGCAGTCCATAACACTGTAGAACTAATTTCTCTACACAGATTTCCTGGGTGCTGAGGATGCATTGGGAGCACTACAGAATCACTGAAAGGGAAAAGGAAGAAAAAAGAAAATAAGCCAATACTTTTATGAAGAGATTTCAGTGCACCTGACAAATAGCTGTTTCATGGAAGATTTCTCCCTGTTTTCAAAATGGAGCAATGCAGGCTCGGAGAGGATTATTTCCTGAGCCAGGGGCCCATGACAAGGCAATTACTGAACCATAAATACCACCCAAGCCTCCTGACTTTCCCAGGGCTTGAATCGGAACTATTCCCAGATAAATATAACTAAATCATCAGCGTAAAATCGATGAGCACAAACATCTAAATGACAAAGGCTTGGCTTGGCAGACCGGGTGTTTGGAACTGGCCCTGTGACTAGAGTCACCCAGTGTCACTTTGCTGGGCAGAATGAAGGTGGCTGCCTCCCTGCCTTTCAGAGAGAAACAGAACAAATGACAGTGGCTGGAGCCACATGAATCAGCCCTGTGGCCCCGCCGCCAGTCTATCTCATGCCCATTTGTGGCAAACGGTGCATTTGGAGGGATTCACAGGGAGTAGGAGTGGGTGGACAGATGCAACAGATGAGAGAGGAAATCTGTTCCTGGGTGGCTCTTGGCAAGCTGGTGGGGTTTCTGGCAGAACCAGGAGGGGAGAGGACGACTGGGGAAAGGGGAGGGAAATGTCTCTTTTTTCTTCTGAGCAAGAATCTTTACTGCTGGCATGTCTTGGTAAACCGCAGCTAAATTCTAAGCAAAGGGAAGGGGATGAGGAGGCATGGAGGTAGGAAAGATGGAAACGAAATGGGATTCCGTAGGCAGGGAGACTCAGCAGTCTCACTTCTTCACACAGGCAATTTGTCTCTCAAGGATCCGGGGACCAGACTCCTTAAAGAAAAAGACCGGGCGCAGTGGCTCATGCCTGTAATCCCAGCACTTCTGGGAGGCTGTGGCGGGCGGATCACCTGAGGTCAGGAGTTTGAGACCAGCCTGGCCAACAAGGTGAAACCCGGTCTCTACTAAAAATACAAAAAAAAAAAAAAAAAAAAAAAAAAAAAAAAAAACTAGCCAGGCGTGGTGGCAGGCGCCTGTGGTCCCAGCTACTTGGGAGGCTGAGGCAGGAGAATTACTTGAACCCGGGAGGCAGAGGTTGAGGTGAGCCGAGATTGCACCATTGCACTCCAGCCTGGGTGACAAAAGTTAATCCCACCTCAAAAAAACAAAAACAAAAACAAACAAAAACCAAGCAGCTGCGTCTGTCTGTTATTTTAAAGCTTCCAGCTCATTGTGACCGTGGGCCTGAAGTTGGTCTGGGACAAGGCCCCTTGCGAGCCTTTCACCTGGAGGGAGCCAGGCAGACCTCGGCTAAATGAAAAGGTCACAGAGCCGGGAAGCGAAAGGGGCCCTCATGCCACGGGCCCAGACCCGACGGGGCAAAGCCCAGGAGCGCGGAGCGGAGCGCAGGCCCGGCAGGCAGGAGCAGCTGCGGAGGCGGTGGGCCGGGTTTGCGAGGACTCCCTCCATCTGCTCCAGGCCGCAGGTGTCAGTGACTTGAGCGCTGTGTGCGATAAATGGAGCTCTCCAATAAACGGGAAGCAGCAGACACAGTCCAGAAGGCAGGATTTATTTTTATTTAGAAAGGTTGAAGAGGGAAAATTTAAATTCGATTTAAATATTTACTCAAAGAGGAGATCGGCAGACAGCTGAGGTATGGGAACCTAGACTCAGGAGCCTGCGGAACAGGGCTTTTCTCAAGTCAGCCCCGGGCAATGACACCTCCAGGTGGAAAGGAAGCAGCGTGAAGATTCAGGAGAAGCCTGGAATCCGCTAAGAGTTTGAGATCACGTGGCCCAGCTCCTCCTCCCACAGATACTGGGACTTGCTATGAGACGTTGAGCAAATTATCCAGCTGCTCTGAGCCTCTGCGTGTTCAGCTGTAGCATGCTGGGGACATGGATCTAGCTCGTAGAATTCTTACGAGATTTTTAAAAATCCATAAAGAAAGTGCTTAGTAAAAGTAAGCTATTGCTACATCATTCTAAGCCTGTTGAAAGTACGGATTCCTGGACCCTCCTATATTAAGTCTCCGGCTGGGATGAGGCCCAGGAATCTGTATTTTGAAAATGCTCTCCAGGGATTTCTACTGGGCAGCCATCTTTGAGAACCCCAGCCCCTGCTATGGGTACCAGCAAGACTCTCAGCCTCAGCATCCTCATCCAGATTCAGTCCCGCAGCTTCAAGGACCACTGGGTGCTTAACAGACTTAGTCCTTCCTCTGCCCCACCCCATCATTCCCATCTTCCTCAGGGCATCCTCATCCTTCAGTCACTCAGGCCTAAGGTGAGTGCTTTCTTGTTCCCTTTCACCCTTCACATCCATCAGCAAGTCCTGCTAGGGATGACCCAGGCCCCATCTGGCCTACCCACCTCCACCCTTACCTGCGGCTGTCCATTTTCCGTTCCCAGCCAGAGACACTTGTGTAAAAAACAAATCAGGCCGGGCTCAGTGGCTTACACCTGTAATCTGAGCACTTTGGGAGTCCGAGGTGGGTGGACCACTTGAGACCAGGGGTTCGAGACCAGCCTGGCCAACATGGTGAAACCTCACCTCTGCTAAAAATACAAAAATCAAATAGCTGGGCATGGTGGCATGCACCTGTAATCCCAGCTACTCAGGAGGCCGAGGCAGGAAAATCGCTTGAACCTGGGAGGCAGATGTTGCAGTGAGACAAGATCGCGCCCCTGCACACTCCAGCCTGGGCGACAAAGGGAGACTTGGTCTCAAAAAAAAAAAAAAAAAAGAACAAATCAGCCCCTATGGCTCTTTGGCTTACAAGGTATGAGAGTTTTAAAAGTATCAGACCCAGCTTCCTCACCACAGCCTTCGAGGCCCTGCTTCTCTAACTTCACTGCACTCTGCTGCCTGGCAGTGGCTCCAGCCACCGGGGCCGTCCTCCATCTCCCTGCGCCTGCTGAGCTTGAGCCTGCCTTCCACGGCACTGGCTGTTGTATGGAACACTTGCCAACCCCGTCCACCCTCCAGCCTTCCTATGGTTGCGGCTTTCTCTTGATCCAAGTCTCTACTTGCGTTCCACTTCCTCAGAGGAGCCTGCCCTGACTGCCACAGGCAGAGACCAGGCCTGTGACCTGTGGCAGGTTACTCATCCTCTCTGGAACTCAGTGGCCTCATCTGGAAAATGGGGATAATGGCAGCACACACCTCTAGGGTTGCTATGAGGATTATAGGTTTAAATGTGCACTGAATAACACCTGGCACTTAGTAAAAGCTCAATAAATGTAAGGTACTAGCTCATGCTAATCTCATGGAATTATAGTGATTTACTGTGTGTCTGTCTCCTCCGCAGACTCTCAGGTTGTGGGATCTTACTCATCTTCATATCCAGGCCAGCTGGCAGGGTGCCTGGCATAAAGAAGTCACCTGTACTGGGTTGAATAGCGTCCTCCCACCAGCCCCTGCCAAATTCACGTCCACGCAGAACCTTAGAACGTGGCCTTATTTGGAAACAGTCTTTGCAGATGCATAGTTAAGGTGAGGTCATACTCCATTAGAGTAGGCCCTAAAACCAGTGACTGGTGTCCTTGTGAAAAGCCATGTGAAGATACAGAGACTGAGACATGGAGGGAAGAAATTCTTCTGATGGCAGAGGCAAGATTAGTAGCTGCAAGCCGAGGAATGCCAACGATTGCTGGTAAATGCCAATAGCTAGGAAGAGGCAAGGAAGGGTGGTTCCCTGAGCCTCAGAGGGAGGCTTGCCCTGCCAGTGCACAACCGTGAGGGAATAAATGTCTGAAGTTTTAAGCCACCCGGTTGTTACCGCAGTCCTAGGAAACTGATATAACATAAATCAAAGACACCCCCTTCCCCCGGCACTCTCTGACTTCCATGAAAAGGCAAGAGCTTTCCCTGCCCTTTCCACTATAGCACCACTAGGGAGCGTGTTAGGGGTGTTGGCAACCTGCGTTCACTCTAGGAGACACAGCGGGGACCCAGAGTCCCCCATCCTCAACTTAGAGGTGAGGAGACCAGTATCTGCCCTGCCTCCGCCATGGTCAGCCAGCAGAACCTGAGCTTCCAAAGCCACCACCTGCAACAAGACAACGTCCCCCTGTCCAAGGAGGGAGGAAGCCTTTCACAACAAAACTGTTGAAACCCATCCACTGGTTGGACAGTTCTGAGTGTCCCTCGTGGGCCAGGTGCTGGGCCGTAGCCCTTTCCCCCGCCCTCTCTAGGGAAACCTCACTTCCTCTCTCAAATGGTGCTTATTTATATAGCTCGAGCTGCTTCATTTTCCCAAGGGGGTCATTTGGCAAAGACAAAAATGGCTCTGAGAAACCACAGACCAAAATATGTTTCTGACGAGGACCGCCCACCCCCCAGCGTGCCACGTACTTGGCAAGTTCATTCTCTCCCATCTGCCTGTGACACGGTCAGTTTACCCAGGCACTAAAGCACCCAGCCCCTGCAGGTCTCTCTCTAGATCCTGGTTCCTTGGCCTTTTAAGATCACCCCGTCCATTCTCTAGGCCAGGCCATGGGTTGAAGACATACGTATTTACAGAACATATCAGGTTGATAAGACAATGCAGACATAAAAATCATGACAATCGATCTTACTGAGGTGCCTATGCTATGCGAGGCACCATTAACTTCATTCATTCCTTACAAGGGTAATGACTATTATGGGTAAGGACTAGTATGAGCTCTAATTTGGTGATGGGGTAACTGAGGCACGGGAGGTTGAATGAAGCGAGGTTACCCTGTGAAAAAGTGATAAGTGACAAGCCGGAGGCTGATGCCAGGCGGTCTGGCTCCAGAGCCCAGCTGCCGGCCACTGCTGACTGCAAAGCTGAAGGGCACATTTTTGCAAGAGACATCATCATGCCGTCACTGAGGACCCAAAAACTGATTCCTCTGAGTGCACTTATCCTGGTTTGTTGTGTTTCTAAAAATAACAAGCATGGATTTTCTTAGCTATAATCCATTAGCAACCTTTACTGAAGCAGAATAGGGAACGTGGAGTCAGATGATTTATCCATGTGCAAAGTGATGACGTACGCAAGTTGCCTGGCACATAGTAGGCATCCAACAATTTTAGTTCTGTGAGTCTTCCTCTGCCTAAGTAGATTTTACACGGAACTGCAGTTATAGAACTAAGATATTCCCACTTTAGGTCACCTCTAAGATTATACATTAAATCAGATCATTATTATATCAAGAAATTTGAAGCTCAGAGGGACCTCTAGAAATCATGGCATTCAGTAACTGACTCCAATCACCAACTAAAGATGTCACAGTATTACAAAGATGTCACAGTAAAGATGAATAATGTGCTCATTGCTGAGCTGCGATTGACTTCCTATTTCTTGGGAAGACAAGATGTAGCAGAGAACACAGAACTGTGAATCCAAAGATAAATTTGAACTCTTGGCTCCACAGAGGATGGATATTAGCACCTGCTCTGTCCAGCTGATCAGTTATTTTGTGGCAAAAGGAGTACAGGGTCAGTGAAAAGTGATTGTAAATGGTAAGGTGCTTACAAATATAAGGCATGTTGGGTAAAGCTGTGCTTTGCCATGAAGTGATGGGTTTTCTGGCGGTGTAGAAGCTGGTCTGAGTAGGGTAGGTGAAACCCTACACACACACACTGAGAAGGGTGTGCTGGGTCTTCTCTGTCTGCCCCTCCAGGTGTGCTGTCCACGTTTCTCCCTGCTCTGTGCCCTGCACATGCTTCTCTCGGAACAGACTATGTTGCTAGGGCTTCACTGGCCTCTGGTTTTCAGTTCCTATGGCTGGGGGACTGGACAAGAGAGGGGACCTTGCTTCTGCCTTCAGTTCCTGCCAAGCAAGCTGTGATGTGGCAGGGCTGCAGTTTTCTACCTAAGACCACATTCCCATTGGGCAACCTCTCTCCGTCAACTCCGGCTCTCACCCTATTCCACCAAGTAGGTTAACTGGGAGGCGATCCCAAGAAGGATTTCTGAGGGGAGTCAGGAATTGGATCAGGAAAAGGAAGGAGCAAATGTGGCCAATACAGGGTGCGCTGATGAGCAGGTGTATGGCTGAGCAGCTCAGCTGAGACCACTGGACGACAGTGGGAAGCCGGCCTCAGAGTTACCCCAACTGAGTGGTGAGGAAGCCAGGTTCCCTCCCCTGGGGCCTAGAAGGACTAGCTCCTGGTGCTTCCCCCTGCCCACACCTCTGTGAATCATCCCTTCATCAAACTCTCTTCCCTTACCTCCCTGAGTGTGCCATCTCTTCCCTGCCCTGACTGTCATAGCAAGAGCCAAGGAGCAACACCTCCCCCTTGTCTTTCCACGTTATTCCATCTGAATAACCAGATGTAGCAGACGCTGAGCCCCACTGCACCCTACCATTCAGTGTTCTTGTACATGGCCAGCAGCTTCTTCAGACTCCCAGGGCTCTCTGCCTGTGGGTTCCCTCCAGCTGGCAGCTCTTGCCCTCATAGAGGGCAGGCCACAGGGATGAGGAATAAATGCCCCTGAGAGCAGCCCTCAAACAATGGCTCCTCCACCATTCAGCGGGATGTCTCAGAAGCATGTCTTACAGTTTTCCAGCAATCTGAGCAGAGGTGCTCACAGCAGCAACCTACTGACCAATGCACCCTGTATCAGCTGCCTCTTTTTGCTGATCCATTTCCCCTTACTCCCCAGACAGCTCTTGGGATCATCTCCCGATGAACCTACTTGCACTTGACTCTTCGTCTCAGAATCTGCTTCTCTGGGAACTCAACCTAAGATACCAGGTAATTGTATCGTGACCTGTGACATAATTGAGTGCCTCATCGATCCAGGTCACTTACAAGGCATCATAGACTAAACTGTCTAATTCCTTAGCAAGGTTTGTAAGACCCTTCATGATCGGGCCTCTGCTCCCCCCTCCAGCTTGACCCTTCTCTGTCTGGTCCTTTCTTTGCCACACTCTTGCTTGACACCTTCATATAGCAGCCACACTCAGTTCATTGCAGTTCTTGGGACACATTCTGATACTCCAGATGCTTACCCCATGCCATGCTGTTCTCCCTGCCAGGAGCATTCTTCACCCACCATTCATTAGCCCACCTGCCACTTGTCCTTGAAGATTCAGCCTTCCCTGATCACCCGCTATGAGCACACACCAAGGCTGGGTCGCACTTCCATCTTCTACGCTATCAAGCCATTCTTTTCTGATGCTGCCTATTTTCTCCCACTAGACAGTAAGTTCCAGAATACAGGAATTCCATTTATTTTCAAATCCCAATCCTAGCACCATACTACATGGGAGAGGTTTTTAACTAATTTCTTGATGAATTAATTTTTTTCAAGTAAATAAGTAGTGTAAATTAGTTCCACCACTGTGGAAGACAGTGTGGTGATTCCTCAAGGATCTAGAACTAGAAATATCATTTGACCCAGCAATCCCATTACTGGGTATATACCCAAAGGATTACAAATCATTCTACTATAAAGACACATGCACATGTATGTTTATTACAGCACTATTCACAATAGCCAAGACTTGGAACCAACCAAAATGCCCATCCATGATAGACTGGATAAGGAAAATGTGGCACATATACACCATGGAATACTATGCAGCCATAAAAAAGAATGAGTTCATGTCCTTTGCAGGGACATGGATGAAGCTGAAAGCCATCATTCTCAGCAAACTAACACAAAAACAGAAAACAAAAAACCACATGTTCTCACTCATAAGTGGGAGTTGAACAATGAGAACACATGGACACAGGGTGGGGAACATCATACACTGGGGCCTGTCAGGGGTGGGTGGGAGGCAATGGAAGGGAGAGCATTAGGACAAATACCTAATGCATGTGGGGCTTAAAACCTAGAAGATGGTTTAACAGGTGCAGCAAACCATCATGGCGCATGTATATCTATGTAACAACCTGCACGTTCTGCACATGTATCCCAGAACTTAAAGTAAAAAAAAAAATCTATTGTAACATTTTTTTTTTAAAGTAAATGAACAAAACTTTTAATTTTGGACAGGAATAAGACAATTCCCCTAATACAAGGTGGAATATGATGAATATCAAGACGGAAGTCTCAACCACCTCTGTGGATGCCAGAGTGGAGAGTAGGCAGCAGCTACTGCCTCATGAAAGAAGTGAGCATTGACTTTGAAGGTCACGAAGGATGATATAAGTGAGCAGTGGAATTGGAGGTGATGAGGAGCAGGGAAGAGTAGTCCAGATGTAGTGTTACCAGAAATGGGTCCCGATCCAGACCCCTAGAGAGTGTTCTTGGATCTCATGCAAGACAGCATTTGAAGCAAATCCACAGAGTAAAGTAAGAGCAAGTTTAGTAAGAAAGTAAAGGAATAAAGAATGGCTACTACCCCCACAGGCAGCCATTAGCACTGCTTGGGCTGCCAGTTGCCCATTTTTATGGTTATTTCTTGATGCTGTGCTAAACAAGGAGTGAATTATTCAAGTCTTCCATTTTTAGACCATCTAAAGTAACTCCCCTGATGTCGCCAAGGCATTTGTAAACTGTCATGGCGCTGGTAGGAGTGTAGCAGCAAGGATGACCAGAGGTCACTTTCGTCGTCATCTTGGTTTTGGTGGGTTTTGGCCAGCTTCTTTACTGCAACCTGTGTTATCAGCGAGGTCTTTATGACCTAGATCTTGTGCCAACCTCCTGTCTCATCTTGTGATGTAGAATGCCTTAACCATCTGGAAATACAACCCAGTAGGTCTCAGCCTTATTTTACCCAGCTCCTATTCAAGATGGAGTTGCTCTGGTTCAAATGTCTCTCATGTTTCAGAGCCCTACGCACAAATGTCCTGAGGAAGGACATTTCTGAGTCAACCTGGGAAATGAGGAATGATCTGGGCCAGCAGGAACACAGGGACCTAGCAGAGCCTTGGGAGGCAGCGAGGAAGGTGTGAATGGGGGTGCTTCCTCTGACCACTCAGACTTGGTCCCAAGGCACATGACTTTGCTCATTGTTTAACAGGCAGACCCTCCCCCAGCACTGCCATCTTTCCTTCCTTCCTCAGCTTCCTCTGTTAGTGGGTGAGGCTTCCTGTTAAGTCGTTCTGAGAACTGCAGTTTTCAGAGCTTTGGAGACCAGGAATGCCTGCCAGCACAATTACTGTGAACGATCCCCCACGGACTTCCAAGGAACAATTTCCTCACGCTGCTCACCTGGGCATTCAGGAGGGCGCCAACCCTTCAGAAGGATGGAGCCCCAGAGATGTTCTCTTACTTTCAGGGACCTACCCTTTATTAACAGAGCAGTCAGTGCCACACAGGAAAATGAGTGTGCAACTCTGCTTTTAGTCACCAAAGCCACATTGTAACTACCAGTGTGCTTGCTGTTTAAAGGACTGCTGCTGTGAATCATTTCGAGGACAAATCCTCTCTTTGCAAAGTAAATTGCCATCCTCTTTTATCTTTTAATTAACAATATTTAAAGCTATATAAGGCAAATTCCGTTATTGTGAAATTCGGGAAAGGATATACATATATATAAAATATACATACATATATAAATATACATATATATACATGTATATTTATATATATACGCACATACATATAACTTGATAGTAAAAGAAAGACTATACAGAGACAACCAGCATTCATAATAATGACAATAAAATGTCGCAAAATCCTAGAATATCAGGCCAGGTGTGCTGGCTCACATCTGTAGTCTTAGCACTTTAGGAGGCCAAGGTGGGAGGATCCCTTGAATCCAGGAGTTGGAGACCAGCCTTGGCAACATGATGAGGCCTCACCTCTAGAAAAAATTTTTAAAAATTACCCAGGTGTGGTGGCTCATGTCTGTAGTTCAAACTACTGGGGAGGCTTAGGTGGGAGGATCATTTGAGCCCGGGAGGTTGAGGTTGCAGTGAACAGCCTCACTGCAGAGGCCTGAGATCACACAACTTCACTCCAGCCTGGGTGACAGAGAAAGACCCTGTCTTCAGAAAGAAAAAAGGAAACCTTGAATATCTTTTGAAAAATAGAAAACTGGTCAATAATCTCTTATCCCTCCTCCACAATTCCAAAATCCTAAAAACTCTGAAATCCAATTTTTAGAGGCAAGTTTAGCAGCAAAACTCATGTGATAGCAAACACTGACCTAGATTAATGAGAAGTGACTTATGGTTGTTATTTGTGTCACTTACAGTAAATAACTGCGAATGGATTTTATTACAAAGTGCTGCCCTAGGCCCTGCTGGGGTGTGCTACGTAAGATATAGTTTATATGCATGGTTTTCTTCCTAGAATACAAAATATTCTGAATTTTAGAACACATCTGGCCCACAGAGCTTCACATAAGGGACTATGGGCCGACTCTGTACAAATGATGTTCAATTAAATTTTTGTGTTGGGCATTTTTTAGGGTTTTCCAGTTTTGTGAAAGTCAAAGTGCCAGCTACTCCCTTTTCACAGCCCCACTCCTTCCCAGCCTCTCCTGGATTCTACTCCATTGCCCAGGGAGGCAGCCCATGCGGATGGCGTCATGCCCCAGGCTTCCCTGATGGCCACTGGGGGGCACTGGCTGGAGAACCGAAGGTCGGAGAGCAGCAAGTGGGGCGTTTCCTCCCCACTTCAGTGCCTGTCACTGGCACTGCCTGCCTCCCCTCCTCCTGTCAGCTCCTGCCACGCAGCCTGACTTCACACTCCCACACTCAGTGAGTAGAGACCACCATCAGCTCTTAGGGGTAGTAACTGCTCCCCCACTCTTGCAGGCCTCTGGGCACATAAAGATCATTTATTTGTTTTCTGTACCCAGCCCACACCTCATAAGCGGCCCCTCCATTTGAGCCTCTCCGTCTGAACCAGTGGCACACCCAACAACAGATAAATCGGTAGCCCACAGTCCCTGTAGTGCCCTGTAAAATGCACTGATCTTAAATCAAGAGGCTTGAATTGAGGATTGCTTAACATTGGACAAGTTACTTTACTTTTCTCTTTTCCAATCTGTAAGAAGGGGCTAATAATGCCTATTTCAGAGTGTGCAATGATTATTTTAAAAAATTGATATATGTGGAAATGTCTAGGAAACGCTTAAGAAATGCACAGAATTCAACAGCTCTTACGAAAGTAGAATATTTGTTATTCTGATTTCCCCCAACTCTTCTGGGTAAAGGGCGTTTGCTTTGTTTAAAGGTACATATACCAGTGCTGTGAGACCAGAAGGGTCTACAGATGCCTAGAAAAGGAAGGTCCTCTCTTTCCAGCTGTCCTTTGCTGCCTGTGCTTAATTTCATATCATCCGCCTCCTGTGAGTGCCTTGGGCAGAAGCACAGAGCGTTAGTCTTATACTAATCAATCTACTTTTCCTTTTCTATCCTCTGCCATTCTGGAATCATCTGGGGCTTCATCTTTATGTCCTTCCAAATATTTAGCATTTTGTCCAGTGTTCTCATAGCTTTATCTGCCTTAGAATTTCATGCAGCCAGGCATGGTGGCACATGCCTATAATCCCAACACTGTGGGAGCCTGAGACGGGCAGATCACTTGAGGCCAGGGGTTCAAGACCAGCCTGAGCAACATGGCAAGAGCCCTGTCTCTACAAAAAATGCAGAAAGTTATCTGGATGTGGTGACACGCGCCTGCTGTCCCAGCTATTCGGGAGGCTGAGGTGGGAGGATCACCTGAACCCAGGAAGTTGAGGCCTCAGTGAGCCATGATTGTACCACTGCACTCCAGCCTGGGTAACAGCGTGATACCCCATCTCAAAAATAAACAAACAAATAAATAAAGTCACATTCTTCCCTAGAACATAAAATGATAATTTTTAATAAAACTATATCACTCACTAAAATTCTCTCCAACTTCTCATTCCAACACTGTGTTAAACAGGAATCTTCTGTGGATGGCATTTGCCAATAAGAAATTGTGGCTTTGGCTTTAGAAAAATCCAGATCAACTTTCTGTGGCCAAAATTCACTAGGAATATATTTAACTCTCTCCTTTACTTTAATCACAGAGGCTTGGCCCAAAACGCTGATCTTTCCTGCAGCTGGTCGCTGTGGCACTACATGGGTGTTCCCCACGGAAGAGAACAATCAACAGGATTAAGTTACTCTGAGTTCTTAATTGATTTTCCAGAACTTCCTCTTCCTATCGCAAAACACAGCTTTCTCAGCAACGCATTCAACTGAGCCTAATCCTGCTCGAAACTTTAGTGAACAAGACACATTCTGGAAATAAACATGATTTCACATGTACATTTACAGCTGGTATCAGTACTGATACTCTCAACCTCCCCCAATAACCCTTACCAGACCCGGGGCCGAAACAGGTTCTGTGCTCATGTTACACACTCTGAGAATGGTTCAAATTCTCTTCCTCTCCAGAGTTTTGTTGTACAAAAATATGTCCTAGAAATAAAGAGGACATACTTATAGGACTTGTCAGTGCTGTGATGTGAAAAGATTATGGTCAGGCTAATTACAATAATTGTATTTAGTTACTGTGACTTGGTATCATTTTCTTTCCTGTTGGTAATGTATAGTTACACCTAAACAAAACAGAGTTCATCTGTTTTAAGGAAGAGATGGCACCTTTGCAGTGTGTGTGTTAACCTAAATGGGAATCCCTACATAGAACCAGGCTAGTTCAGGAACACTCCTGACTTTGTGTACCCCCGAGGGCCTGCAGAGCGAATGAATGCTCCCTGTGTGTGAGTTAAACAGAACTGAAGTTCCATTCAGAGGAGTTCTCTCCACAGGCCTTTTATCAAGATTCAGGAAACTTTTTTATAGGGCCCAGGGAGCAACCCTGCAAGGCTCTGTGATCACGTGACCTTGGCTGCCCCTCTCAACTGCCATTGCAGGGCAAAGCCCATCACAGACACGAGGTAAGTAGAAGATGGCCATGTCTGTGTTCCAACAAAACCTGACCTATAGAAACAGGTGTTGGGCTAGATTTTTCCCAGGAGCCTGTAGCTTGCCATCCCTCGCTTGACATTTTTTATAGAGCAATTGCTACATTATACTGCAATTATCTGTGATTTGCCTGTCTCTTTCATAAACCTACAAGATCCTCCACTATGAAATACTTTCAAAAAGAAGTCCAATCATTGGGTAATCCATTGTATAAACAACTGATTCTGGCAGACATTTTCAACGGATAAGAAAACAAGTGGGAGAGTTTAATGAAAAACAGGATATTTACATAACCCCCAAATGTCACCTCACAACATGTGTATAAATTCCAAAGAGGGAAAATAGTAAATTTACAGTGGAAAAACCTGGCAGAAATCCCCCTCAATCAAATGATCAAAGGTATTATACCTGATAATGTAATAAATCAACACCAGGTTCCTCTATGGTATTTCTGTTAAAAATAAATAACCTGGATTCAATCATGAGAAAACATCAAAAAAACCCAGGTTGAGGGACATTCTACATATTAGGTTGGTGCAAAAATAATTGCAGTTTTTACCATGACTTTCAATGACAAAAACTGCAATTACTTTTACAAGAACCTAATAAATGTCAATGTCATGAAAGACAAAGACTGAGGAACTGTTCCAGATTAAAGAATGGGGGAAAAAAAACACTGGATGTGGTGGCTCACGCCTGTAATCTCAGTACTTTGGGAGGCTGAGGTGAGAGGATCATTTGAGGCCAGGAGTTTGAGACCAGCCTGGGCAACATAGTGAGACCCTGCTTCTACAAAAAATGAAATAAAGTTAGCCAGGCATGGCAGCACACACCTGTAGTTCCAGCTACTAGAGAGGCTGAGGTGGGAGCCCAGGAGTTCAAGGCTGCAGTGAGCTATGATTGTGCCACTGCATTCCAGCCTAGGGGACAGAGTGAGACGAGATCCTAACTCAAAAAAAAAAAAAAAAAAAAAAAAATCATGGAAGAGAAACATGACAAGTGAATACAAAGCATGATCTGGGATTTTGCTTTTATAAAGATCATGACTGGGAAGATTGGCAAAATCTGAAAAAGGTCTTGAGTACGTTAAGTCTTGCGAGATCTGATGGTTTTATAAGCGGAAAGCCCTTTTGCTTGGTATTCATACTCTTCTCTTGTCTGCCGCCATGTAAGATGTGCCTTTTGCCTTCTGCCATGATTGTGAGGCCTCCTCAGCCACATGGAACTGTGAGTCCATTAAACTTCTTTATAAATTACCCAGTCTTGGGTATGCCTTTATCAGCAGTGTGAAAACAAACTAATGCAGGTCTATAGATTGAATATTATTTTGTATCAAAGTTAATTTCCAGATTTTGATAATTATGCAGTGGTTACGTCCTTGATTTTAGTACACACACACACTGAAGTATTTACAGGTACCTGGGCATCATAATTGCAACTAAGGTGACCAATTGACTTGGTTTGCCCAAGACTTCTGGGGGTCCTAGATTTAGAACTTTCAATGTTAAAATCAGGAAAGTCCCCGATAAACTGAGAAGAGTTGGTCATTGTAGGTACAACTGGCTCTAAAACAGTTCAGGACAAAAATGTGGTTTGTATGTGTAGATATAAAGTAAATGTGGTCAATGTTAACATTTGGGGAATATGAGTAAAGAACCTGTATTATTCTTGCAACTTTTATATGTCTGAAATTATGTCAAGACTAAAAATTGAGGCCAGGCATGATGGCTCACATCTGTAATCCCAGCACTTTGGGAGGCCAAGGCAGGTGGATTGCTTGAGCACAGGAGTTCGAGACCAGCCTGGGCAACATGGGGAGACCTCCCTTCCCCCCGCACCCTCAACCCCATCTCTACAAAAAATGCAGACAGTTAGCCAGGCATGGTGATGCATGCTTGTAGTTCCAGCTACTCAAGAGGCTAAGGAAGGAGAATCATTTGAGCCCAGGAAGACAGGTCTACAGTGACCACTGATTGTGCCACTGCGCTCCAGCCTGGACGGCAGGGCAAGGCCCTGTCTCAAAAATAAGTAAATAAATAAAAATAAAATTTGAAAGAAAAAAATTTCAACACAATCTGAAGATGTGTTCTTCAAAGCAGTTTTGAACTTGTTTTTTGTGTCGTGGCAGTACACACAGTGGCCCAGAGTCAGCACCGCACGAATCAGAGCCCCTAGGTTGTGGAGTGTTCTTCACATGGCAGCCACCTGGACTTCAAACCACGCCCCCCACAATATTCCCAGCTGGAGAACTGGAGCCTTGTCTTAGAATACCATATATGTATATGGTATTCTATATATGGTATTCCATATATATGGTATATATACCTGTAAATACACACACACACACACACACACACACTCACACACACACATATTTTCTGAAATGGAGTTTTCACTCTTGTTGCCCAGGCTGGAGTGCAGTGGCACAATCTCGTCTCACTGCAACCTCCACTTCCCAGGTTCAAGCTATTCTCCTGCCTCAGCCTCTCAAGTGGCTGGAATTACAGGCACACACCAGCATGCCTGACTAACTTTTTTGTATTTTTAGTACAGCTGGGGTTTCACCATGGTGGCCAGACTGTTCTTGAATTCCTGACCTGTGGTGATCCACCTGTCTAGGCCTCCCAAAGTGCCAGGATTACAGGTGTGTGCCACTGTGCCCAACCTAAAATACCATATTTTTAGAGCCTAAACAAAGTATGAGACCATTCAGAAAATGAGTGAAATTCAACTGTTATTGAATCCTTGATTGATTCTATATTGGGCACCATGTTGTGCACTTTTCCTCAGCTAAACCCTTTCAAACCCCACAACAACCCTGGGGAAGACTGCCTCGCTTCACAGATGCAGGAAAAAAGTTAGTCATAAAAAATGTCAAATAGGTCAGCCACGGTGGCTCACACCTGTAATCCCAGCACTTTGGGAGGCTGAATCGGGCAGATCACGAGGTCAGGAGTTCATGACCAGCCTGGCCAAGATGGTGGAACCCTGTCTCTACTAAAAATACAAAATTAGCCAGGCGTGGTGTTGCACACCTGTAATCCCAGCTACTTGGGAGGCTGAGGCAGGAGAAAGTGGAAGTTGCAGTGAGCTGAGATCACGCCATTGCACTAACAAGAACGAAACTCCGTCTCAAAAAAAAAAAAAAAAAAAAGTTAAATAGCTCCGCCAAGGGCACACAACTACCAAGTGGGCAAGATGGGCTCCAAAGCAAACATAACACTAACGCCTGTTAGCGGGGGCTAGTTAAGGACGTTTGTCGATCCCTTCTGGGGGAATATTGAGTAGCTGCGTAAAAGTATGAGCTGGTGCTACCGAGGCTGACAAGGGGGTATCAGTGACATGGCGTTGAGTGAAGACAGCCAGGCCACATTCAGTTTGTGTTGTAGGAATCCCTTTAGGCATGTGGGTATGTGTTTAATTTCTACAAGAGTGTATGTGTAAACTATATTCATACACACACAATTTGTGTTACTAGAAAGGTCGAAGACAAGAGGTCTCTCGGCTTTAGAGTGCATAAGAATCACCTGGCGACCCTGTTGAAACGCGCTAACAGCGCGTTGCTGTGCTCCTCCTAAACAAGGGACGTGGGCAGGAACCCAGAAGCACCTAGAATCCGGAAGGCCAAGATTCAAGTTATTTTCAGTGGTTTTGTCTTAGAGAGTGGGAATTTTTATTTTTAACTTGAAACAAATTTCATGTGATTGGAATATTTTTGAACAGGCATGTGCCGCTTTTATACGATTAAAATGTCTTTTTAACGCCTCCCCCCTCCCAGTCCTGTTAGCACAGACCACCGCTGCCCTGGAGTGCCCCCGGCAGCCGGAGCGGTGCTACGGCTGTTCTGGAAAAGTGCATCCTGACGTCAGGTGCAAAGTAAAGCCCAGGGCTTACCTTATTTGTGCAAACACTGTCTATGCTTCTGGAAACAATGGTTGTGGTATCTCCAAAGAACTGGATGCCAGGGAGACCGACACTCAACAGGCAAAGGCAGTAGTGACTTCCTGGGGCAGCGGCTGCAAGCAAAGACGAAAGAAATCCCCAGCGACTAACTGGTTCCTAAAACAAAAGAAGAGCTGACCTTCTCATTTTCCCTTTTGTGTTTATGAGCAGCTGGCTTTCACCTGGGGTGTCGGTTTCCTCTCCCAGGGCAGTGGCCCCTGAAGTTTGGGCACCAGTGGGTGTGAGCTATCAATGTGGTGAAGGTAGGATGTGCCTTGGTGGGAAGGACTGCAAGAAGCGTGCCGTTGCTCCGGGGCTCCTGGGGTCCTGCTCCAGCTCTGGGGTTGTTTTGCTTGTTTTCCCTCAACAGTGGCGGGAATGGTGGAGAGAGGAGGGAAGCATCCACATGGACAAAAGTAAGAATTGATGATCTACACAGCTCCAGCATCTTGTCCTTTCTCATCGTCTCTGCCACACACGCTGGTCCAAGCTGCCACTGACTCTCTCCTAGATGATGGCAATAGCCACGGTCATCAACACAGCAAAAGCTATGGCTTCCCTGCCTCCGCTCTTATCACCTTCAGTCTGTGCTCAACACTGTGGCCACAGTAATTTTGTTAACGGGAAATCTGATTATGTCACACCTCTTCCTCCAAGGGCTGCCCATCTCACTCAGAGTACATTCCAAACTCCTTACTGTGGCTCATGAGTCCCTGCACCGTCTGGCTCTCAGACACCTCTCTGACTTTAACAAATACTAGTCTCAGCCCTGGTCACCCCTCTCTACAACTGCCCTAGCCTCTTGCTATTCCTCAAACTACTCAAATATTTCATGACTCAGAGCCACTCAACGTTCCCTTCCCCTCAACCTGGAATGCTTGTCCCTTAGATAGCAACATGACTTTCTTACTCACCAACTTCAGTCCTTTTCTCAAATAACCCCTTCTCAGTGAGGCCTTCCCATTGCTACTCTGTCTATAATTGCAAACTCCCACGTTTTTCTCTCTCTGCTTTGCTTTTTAATTGACAATAATTACATATAATTGTGGGTTACAACGTAATGTTTTCATCTATGTACACATTGTAGAAAGATTCATTCAAGCTAATTGACATATCCATTATCTTAGTAACTTATTGTTTGGAGGATGAGAACATTAAAAATCTATTCTTTTAGCAATTATGAAATATGTAATACATTGTTATTCACTATGGTTACCATGCAGTACAACAGATCACTAAAACTTACTCTTCCAGCCTAACTGACACTTTGTACTCTTTGATCAATATCTTCTCTTCCCCCATCTCTTTCCTTCTCCACCTGCCCACCCCCTCTACCCCAGCCTGGGCCCTAGCTTTTGGTAACCATCTTTCTACTCTATTTTTATGAGATTGACTTTTTTAGAGTACATATGTAAGTGGAGATCATACGGTATTTGTCTTTCTGTGCCTAACTTATTTTAGCATAACGTCCTCCAGTTCCAGACCGTTGTTGTGAATGACAGTTTCCTTCTTTTTAAAGGCTGTATAGTATTCCATTGCCTGTAAATACCACATTTTTAAATACATTTATCCATTGATGGGCACTTAGGCTGTTGTGAATCATGCTGAAATGAACGTGGGAGTGCAGATATCTCTTTGACATACCAATGTCAATTCTTTTGGATATACACACAGAAATGGGATTGCTGGATCATATGGTAATTCTATATGCAGTTGTTTGAGGAACCTCCATACTACTTTCCAAAATGGTGGTAGTAATTTCCCTCTCTCCCTTTGCTTTTCGCCATAACACTTACTCCATAAGATATATTTAACTCATTTGGTGATCACCTTTGCCCCCATTTGACTATAAGCTCCATCAGTACAGGATTTATTTTCACAGCTGTCTTCTCAGTGCCTAGAACATCACCCGGAATACAGTAGGCACATAAATATCTGTTGACTGGCTACCAAATGAATGGTATTCCCTGGACTCAGCTTTCTATGGCCCCCTGGCCCCTGCACTGCATTTAGTGTAGGGATGCATGGGTCGCATATGATGCCTGGAAGAAAGGACTTTTGCAATCGAGCATGCACATAGCAGTTCCAGACTGTTTGAAAGCTTCTTGTGTCCTAGCCACGCTTTCTTTTGAAGATCTCACCCTACATCTTAGCAAAGCTATTTAAATGCTCCTACCTTCCCCATGAAACAGAATTTTGGCTGAAATTTTTTCAAAGGAGTATCATAGTTTTGTTTTTGGAGTCATTTGCCGAGGAACTACTAACTGAATTTTCAGTTGGCTCGGATTCTCTGCAGTCCTCATGCACACTTGAAGTAAAACCAAATCTACCCTTAAAATTGTTTTCAAATGTAAAGATATTTTTCTAAATAATCAATTCAACAGTTGATGAAATGTGTATAATTCTGTGTTTTGTGGGCATTCATTTAAACAGATATTTATTTTAACAGGTTATGTAGTACCCTTGTGTATTTTACAGGCAGTAATTATTTTCCTTTGGGATTTATCCATGTTTCTGGGCTCTTGAAATCTCACAGGACCTAGATCTTGGACCTGGAAAATTCAGCAGATAAAATAGACCTGCAAGAATGGGAGACTGGAAAAGAAGGCCCCTGGCACTTGCCTGCTAATGCGGGTCCTTGCCCAGTGGTTCATGGCTGGGCTGTCCTGTGACTGGGCCAGGGAGTCGGAAGTCACGGCAAGGCTCACCGTGGTCAAGCTGGAAGTCCCTGTCCCTTTTTGCTCATCACACACAGGCCAACAGGTACCCATTCTTTATGTGTGGCAGACCTCTGGTGGCCAGGAAGACTACTTTTCTCCATGGCCCTCCTCTCTCCACTTCCGCCTGCATGCTCTCCTGAGCCCTGGTGACAGAAATGTTTTCCTTGATATTTTATGACACTTTAGCAGAATTCTGTTGACTCATCTAAGACAAGGTGGGGAGTTGTTTTGTAGCAGTCGCCACATGGGGAACCAGATCACTTAGTCACATCATCTGCCAAGCCCCGCTGTCGCCTGTGCAGAGCATTTCCAATCACGGAAACTTGAAAGCTGTCCATCATTTGTGATGGCATTAGCGGAGGTGATTTCACCCCCATCTTAAGCTGTCAGTCGCTGGGGTTTTCTTGTTGCTCTCTCTGGCAGAGACACATTTATTTATCACACAAGAGCCTGGCTCTGAAGGGACTCGTGCAAACTTCCTTCTGGAGATGAAAAGAAAACATCTCCTTCCGGGCCTGTGCCATCTACTGAAAGGCTTTCCAAGCCAAATGCGTGTGACTGTCCTAGTGGACAGATGTCACCCAGAGCAGGCCTGAAGCAATTTGTTTGTTTTTCTTGTTAACCCAACACGACTTTGAACCCTCTTTATAAATAAGAGAGACAGGGGGCACAAAACTCTTTTTACTTCCTGCTTTCTTCTCAGTGTGCTGACATTTCCCAGCGCCATATGTTTCCCTAAATAATGTTTCATGGAAATATGTATTTTTTGAAAAATCCTGTTTTTGGGTTATTACAGCCTAAGAGAAAAGAAGGCTGCCCTGGATTATACAGGCCCCTTTATGTGATGCTGCTATTGCTTCTACCCCTTTTGGTAACAGCAGGCTCATTTAAATGCTTAACATTGAGATGAGGCTGAAGACCTGTAATAAATGTATACGTCTTCATTTAGGGACACACATTAGCAATAGTCAATCTGCAACTGCAGGGATGCACTAAGCCACAAGCAGGAAATAGTTTGAATAAATGTTTCCCGTTCTAAAATGAACGACTATCGAGCTTGAAACATGTCAGACTCTTTAGACATATGATAGATATTTGCTGATTACCTCTCCAGCAGGGGTTCAGTCCCATGCTTCCCCCACCCTGATTTTCCGTGGGATCACTCTACTCTTCCATTCTCAATGTGGTCTAGACCAGACTGACCATGCCCAGGAAGAGACTGTACTTGACCCAAGCTGCATTCATTATTTTCACGCTGTATTTGTTTGTTTTCATGCTGCTAATAAAGACATGCCCGAGACTGGGAAATTTACAAAGAAAAGGTTTAATGGACTTACAGTTCCACATGGCTGGGGGAGGCCTCACAATCATGGCAGGAGACAAGGAGGAACATGTCCCACCTTACATGGATTGCGGCAGGCAAACAGAGATAGCTCGTGCAGGAAAAGTCCCATTTTTAAAACCATCAGATCTCGTGAAACTTATTCACTGTCGCAAGAACGCCATGGGTAAGACCTGCCCCAAGGATTCAATTACCTCCCACAGGGTCCATCCCGCAACACGTGGGAATTCAAGATGACATTTGGGTGGGGACACAGCCAAAGCATATTTCAAGTCCATCAGTGTAGCTATTTCTCAGCCCACACTGATTGGTCAGGGATGGGTTTGTGATGTAATTTGGGTTAACGAGAGAGGTGACAATAATAGGGGTTGTGTGGAAGATACACAGAAGAGGTTCTCTGTCCCCAGACCATACCTATTGTAATGTGAAGATGTGGGATATGGAACTGTCAGAGCAATTTGCTACCACGGGGAGCGAGCCCAGAGTTGCAGGAGCCTTTGTGTGGAATCTGGAGAGGGATCTGTCACCCCCTGGAGAGATGATAAGAGCCATATCCTGTGTGGCTTTGACCCAATAGAAGCCAGCCTTACCTCTGGACTTTTTAGCTATGTATGCCAATAAATTGTCTTTGCTGCTTAAGCTTGCTCTGTGTTTTCTGTCACTTGCAACCACAAGAGTCCTAAGTGATTCAAGGTTGCTAACGCTTTGCTAACCAGACCTTGGACAGTATCTTAAGAAATTGAAACCTTGTGGTCAGTGTATTTTTGTTTCTTTGTTATGGTTTTTACCTCCCCAGGATTCCTCCCCCTCTTCCTTCTTTATACAGAACCCCACTGACTCTTAGTGAGCCACCCAGGCTGACCCTGCCTTCTGGCTCCTGAGGTGGGCACATGGCCCAGGCATAACCAACACAGCATTCCATTCACAGGGCTATTTGATTGGATCAGGGATGGGTGTGTGATCCCTAGATAGCCAGAATAAATAAGATGCAGGAATTTATTTTAACTCTTACTGAAAAGGCAATTGGCTGGATTTGCTGAGGGAGGATTTAAACATCTTTGTGGATATGTTTGCCACCACTTGGGGAGAGCATTCCTGAAAATGCAGCAAAAGAGAAGAAAGACAAGAGATAAAGAGATGATAAGAGAAGGACCAAGTTCTAGCAATGGTGTGTGAGGCCTGGATCCAGCCACGCCTGAAGCACGTGAAGCAGTCACTTCTTTCTTATTAAAACAACTGCAGCTGGATTTCTGTCATTTGCAGTTTCAAATCTTGACTAACACAGATATGAAATATCTTTTCACACTAATATAAGTATTTCTATCATAATATTCTTATTTTTCACTAGTATAAAACTAATGAATGCTCAAAGCAGAAAATCCAGAAAGCAAAAAAAATAAAGCAAATGTCACTTTTAGTCCTAGGACTCTTAAATTATGACCACCAGCTTCTGAGTGAATGTCCGCTGGGTCTTTTTCGTATGCATATTTATGAACTTCTGCAACATAGTGTCCACATTATATTACTGCACTACAATTTGGTAAATTAATTCCTTCTTTTAAACAGTGGGGTCATTTTCTTTTCTTTTCTTTCTTTTTTTTTTTTTTTTTGCTATTATTTACTTTTTAGTATTATGAACATCTGTGTTGATAAATCTTTGTACATATTCATGGACATTCCTTAGCATAAATTCACATGGCCATATGCATAGTCAGTTCAATAGCCTTTTTCCATTTTTTTATTATATATAACATTTAAGCAAACATGTTTATGCATTCCTTTGTATAGAATAAACTTTTAGAAGTAGAATTACTGGGTAGAGGGCATGCCTGTTGAAGGATATACACTGCCAAACTGCTCTGCAGAAGGTTATTTAAATTTATACTGAGGCAGCTCTTCCACACGCACACTGGATATTCCTGTTACCTCGATTACTAGATGAATGTTTTCTTTCTATGTTGGTTGGCTATTTATACTAATGTTTTCTTGATTTGCCTCTTCATAGGCAATGATTTAGGATTTTTTCTTTTTGTTTGTTTGTTTTTTGAGACAGAGTCTCCCTCTATTGCCCAGACTGGAGTGCAATGGCGCAACCTCAATTCACTGCAACCTCCGCCTCCCAGGTTCCAGCAATTCTCCTGCCTCAGCCTCCCAAGTAGTGGGGGCTACAGGCATGCACCACCATGCTAGGCTAGTTTTGTTGTAATTTTAGTAGAGACGGGGTTTCACCATATTGGAGGCTGGTCTTGAACTTCTGACCTCGTGATCCATCTGCTTTTGCCTCTCAAAGTGCTGGGATTACAGGCGTGAGCCTCTGCACCCAGCTGCAATGATTTAGGAGTTTTTAACTTTTCTTTCAGGAGTAACTAGGTATATGAGTGCATGCCTCATTAGTCAGTAATTTTTATTTTTCCAATGACATTTTCTTTTATTTTTGATGTTAAAAAAAAAAATCCAGGCCATAGTGAATGTATTTTGGTTAGAAACACTCATTGTTCATTGTTTTGAAGGTCTCTATTGGTGACCTGCCACGAGTTAGTTAAGTAGCATGACCTGAGAGGGATTATTGTGTGCTTATACCAGTTAAGTAAAAGGGGTTTGGAGCCAGACTTCTGGGTTCAAATCCCAGCCCTACCACTTAGCCATTGTATGATATCAGAAAAATTACTTTAAAATCCCTGAGGCTCATTTCTTAACTGCAAAACTGGGTAAATAGTACCTGTTTCACAGCATTGTTATATTATCAGGAGGATGAGTAAGGCTATTGAAACAGGGCCTGGTCCAAGTTAAGCCTGCAATAAACGTTAACTATTAATAATGGCATATAAAAATAGCTAAGCCAGGCTGGGAGCGGTGGCTCGTTCCTGTAATCCCAGCACTTTGGGAGACTGAGGCAGGCGGATCACCTGAGGTCAGGAGTTTGAGACCAGCCTGGCCAACATGGAGAAACCCCATCTCTACTAAAAAAAAAAAAAAAAAAATTAGCCAGGCATTGTGGCAGTCGCCTGTAATCCCAGCTACTTGGGAGGCTAAGGCAGGAGAATTCCTTGAACCTGGGAGTTGGAGGTTGCAGTGAGCCAAGATCACGCCATTGCACTCCAGCCATATTGAGCATTATGTCCATTTTATTAATGAAGAAACTATTCAAATGAAGTCTCAGAGAGGTTAAACAAGTTAGCCTAAGTCTCCTTGTTAATGTGTGGAAATGAAACTCAAGCCCTTACCTCTGGGAAGACATAGAAGACAGAATATTCACATTTTAAAAAATTCAGACCAGTTCAGTGGCTCACACCTCTAATTCCAGCACTTTGAGAGGCTGAGGCGGGCAGATCACTTGAGGTCAGGAGTTCAAGACCAGCCTGGGCAACATGGTGAAACCCCGTCTCTACTAAAAATACAAAAATTCTCCAGGCGTGGTGGTGCACATCTGTAATCTCAGCTACAAAGGAGGCTAAGACAGGCAAATTGCTTGAACCCGGGAGGCAGAGGTTGCAGTGAGCCGAGACTGTGCCATTGCACTCCAACCTGGGCGACAGAGAGATATCTTGTCTCAAAAAATAAAAGGCAAAAAAAAAAAAAATTCGAAGGTTATATTTTTGTAATAAAAGGACAATTTAATTCTCATGGCACATAGGACTTCACATTCTGCCTGCCCTTCATTTAACTCTAGTATCAGGCCTTCCTGCCCAGCTGTGGGATACATACTTAGTGATAGCAATAATCATGAATAGGAGGATATTTAAAATAGTTTAAAGTTGATTTCTATTTGTGCCCTTACTGTCTGCTCATAGTAGATGAACGTTATTTAGAGGGGAAAAAAATAAGTGGCATTATTATTATGTTTTAAAATATAAACAAAGAGATCATTCTTAATAAATAGTAGAGCTGTTACAAACATAAATGCTTCTCATCTCTCTCCAACATACCTTTCAAAATTCTCCCTTTGAAAATCATTGTTGCAGCTGATGTCCGCATGTATTTTGTTAGATTGAGTTTAGATCAATATTCAACAACCCTAACAATAAATAAAGTCCAGTAAAGTTTGGCCTAATGGCATTTCAAGGTCTATAACTCTGTTGGCGAGCAGAAGAAATTACTGTTTTAACTTCATGAGGGTTAGTGCCCCGATGTCACTTAGATGTTAATAATGGTTCCGGGTGTGGGTGGTGACGTAGATTCAGAGCATGGAGGAAAGTGAAGTGCTATTAACAATAAAAGATAAATAATAACTGTTATGAAACCGGAAAGAACCTCCCAGCTGTGCAGCTCAACCCCCTACTGAGATGTGAGGCGAGGCAAGTCTCTCCCCCTAAACTGGTTACGTACTTTTTTCCTCAGGAGGTTTCACTACTTCTTTTATAAACTGTTAATGTGCTTATTGAATCATATCATGGAGAAGGAAACTAATGATTAACTTTTAACCATGATAGCTTGGCCTTCCCATGATACTTCCGGAGAACTGATGTAGACTGCTGTCCCACAGCCTTTCGTCACTCCTTAACGCAAATTCAATCACAGTAAGTGGCAAATGCTTATAAAGATTGAAAACATTTTATTTTCATATTCACTTAAGTAAAGCAGCCAACTCTAAAGGGATTACTGTTTCAGAAATCTCTCTTCTTCGTCGCCAAATCTATCCTTTGGGTCAAAAACATCAGGCATTGACAGGCGCAGAGGCTCACGCCTGTAAGCCAAGCACTTTGGGAGGCCAAGGGAGGCGGATTGCTTGGGGCCAGGAGTTCAAGACCAGCCTGGTCAACATGGTGAAACCTCGGCTCTACTAAAAATAGAAAAATTAGTCGGGCATGGTGGCAAATGCTTGTAGTTCTAGCTACGCAGGAGGCTGAGACACAAGAATCGCTTGAACCCTGGAGGCAGAAGTTGTAGTGAGCCAAGATCACACCACTGCACTCCAGCCTGGATGAGAGAGTGACACTCTATCTCAGGACAAAACAAAACAAAATCAGGTTGGCACTCACCTACCCAACCCTAACTTCCAGCAAATGTTTTTGGGGGATGGAACCAATTTATTGTAGCTTTTTGTTTTTAGATGGGGTCTTGCTATGATGCCCAGGTTGGAATACAGTGGCTATTTACAGGTGCAATAATGGCACACTACAGCCTTGAACTCCTGGGCTCAAGCGATCCTCCTGCCTCAGCTTCCTGGGTAGGTGAGACTACAGGCATATGTGCCACTGTGCCCAGCTATTTTATTAGGCTTTGAGACTAACGGAGGCCACCTGACAAATCTGTATCTGAAGATACTTAAAATAAATAGCTTTGAAACGGTTCCTCTAAGATCTCGTTTGACGGCTGTGGGGTTAGAGGGTAGACAGAAACTGTCCAGTACTGCTAGTCAGAACTCCCCAGCTCTGGCCGTGGCTCTGGCTTTCTTTTTTTTTTTTTTTTTCCCCCCCCCCCCCCCCCCCCCCCCCCCCCCCCCCCCCCCCCCAATTTTTTTTTTTTTTATTCCGGCGGCCTTCCCCCCCCCCGGTCTCCTCTCCCCGCGGCCCCCGCCCCCCCCCCCCCCCCGCCCTTCCGCCCCCCCCCCTAGGCGGGTAGTCCCCAGGAGGCTTATGAAGTGCTCTGAGCCTTGATTTCCCCTTCTATTAAATGGGCTTCACAGAGGACCAACGGGCTGTGTGTGTGAACGCGAGGGATGCCCATTCTGATCACCACCCTTAGGCAGACTTAAAGTATGTCGATGAAGATCATGAATTTCAGCCTCTTAGGCTCCAGCTTCTACTACCGTAGATGGAGGCAACATGACCTGTGAACTAAACTCTAGCTTGGTCTAAAGAAGGCTCTTCTGGCAGCTTTGCTAGACCTCCTTTACTGAAGCAGAGATGAAAAGAAAGTACTGAGATAACTGTGGCTGTTTCATGGAATCTTGGAGCTGGTAGTTTTGTGTTGAACGGTTATCAAAGGGAGACCATTTTGCCATCTCCAGATCATCTTTGGACTAGCCTGTGCTTGAATGGTAAAATACTTGATGAAATGACATTTTAAAAACTTCTGTTACAACACATCGCTCCCCAAATCTATGCACATCCAAGTGTAGTGCAGAACAGTAAAGCTCGGGAGCACCCCCATCTTCAAATCCTGCTTTTGCCACTTATTAGCTGTGTGACCTTGAACAAATTACTTGACCACTCTGTGCTTCAGTTTCTTCACTGGTAAATAGGGATAACAAAAGTACCTACCTACTGAGACTTTAAGGAAACACCGTTAAATGAACACATACGAAGGACTTAGAGCAGTGCCTGGAATGTTTAAGTGCCATGTTCAACGTTAGCCCTTAGACCAGGGCTTGGTCACTGGTAGGCACTGAGAACATGTTCGTTTTTCCTGGACTGTTTTAGATGGTGGAGGCTGTGATGCAGGAGAACGGAAAGAACTCAGGAAGGGAGATTAGGACAAATCCATTTAGTTTATACCCCTTAGTCACTGTATTTACAACTTTTATCAAACCAATTATCTTTCTTAAGAGCTATGGACTTTGCTTGGGCATCCAGAGATGCCCAGAACTCAAGATTGGAAGGAAACATGCAGCTCAAATAACAAGTAATTAGAAGGAGCTCACTTTGAAAAATATTTGCTTTCAAATGGAGCTTTAAATGAGCTCATGGGAAGTTTGTTATAAAATGCTTGCCTGCACCAAATGCCTTAATGGGAAAAACCTTATCGCAGTTCAGTTGTTTAAATAATACACAGACCATGTCCCTCCCGAGTCTCTGTTCTCGCTGCGGGAGTCAAAGTTTCTTTGAATGTCCCAAGGGATTCCAAAGCAATCACAAAAACACATTTCAGATTTAGAAGGGAATTTAGAAATCATCTCATCCTAAGCCCTCTATAGCTGAAGGAACATGCCCAAAGGGTTAGAATGATTTGCCCGAGGTCACTTAGCAACTGGCTGAGCTCAAATCAACATCCACTTCTCTAACTCCAAGTTCAGTGCCTTTTCCGCTAACTCACCTTCGGTCTTGGGTGGGTGTCAGGGAGGAAAGGAAGCTGCTACATGAAGATGCGGAATTTTCCCATTTTTCCCCCTCTCTCACACAGAAAAAGGAATAAACTGATCACATACCTACAGAAACAATTATAATTGAGCGGAGAAAGGATCTAGGCTAAGCAATGAATCTGCATCACCAAGTGTTCAAAGTAAAAGCTTATTAGAGGCAGGTAAGATTTTGTTTGTTTGTTTTTTTACCTCATCTGGAGTAAAATCTGTTGCTACGTTGAGTCTTGGCAGCTTTCTGTGATAGATGTGGACAAAGAGCATGGCATTCCTGGAACGACTTTAGTAAGCAACGTAAACTGATATAGGTGTCAGCCCAGGATGCTGTGGTATGACAGGGCTCTCCGGTGGGGTGGTAGCTTATCTTCGGGCAATGGCAATGGCTTCTGCACCCCTTCCATACCTATAAAAGTACAGGAGCCAACAGGAACTGGATTTGAGAAATAGGGCCTTAGTGATTTGGCCAGTCCAGCGGGTTATGGTTTCCTGAACTACAATGACCATGGCCCATAGAAGTATAAGAAATTGAGCCTACCAGGGCTGTACTCAACCTCACATTTGAATTTGGAGGAAGATTACATAACTGTTTACTCGACTGGCACTCGCAAATCACCTCCTCTGTTTGCCTTTGAGTAAGTAATGTGTATATGCAAATGATAAACACCCTTGAATGACTAGGACTCTTGAGCACTGTGGGAGACTCCACTGGATGGTTCCCAGCTCCCATCTTTAACTTGGCTGGGTTATCTTTCTGTTCCTTTAGTTCCTCTAAATGTAGGTGACATCCCACCTCTGCAGACTAGATGTTCCTGCAAAACTGACTGTCATTGCACACTCCCAGTGGGGAGGCAGAACTGAAAGGGATCAAGCCCTTGTAATTAGATGTAGGGCGGGGCTGGGGGTGCTCACAGAACTCTCAGAGTTGTACCGTGCTTTCATATTTCTGGGACTTTTCTTTCCTCTGACCTCTGCAGTTATCTTCTGTTACTGGGTATCTCCTAACCACCAGATTGAAACTTCTGCAATTCAGAGGCTCTCAAAGTTTTTGTTTGTGCCTAAGATTACAAAGAACCAGGACCCAGACTGGCCTCTTCAGCCTGAAAACTCTTGAAGGCTTCAGGTACTATAAAATAAAGTGACTGAGATGTGATTGTATGAATGCTGGAACTGTCCTAACACTGCCTATGACTCGTCCTCAAGCTGCTTAGTGCCTGGAGTTCTGCCTATGGAGACTCATCCTTCAGTAAAGGAGTAATTTGCCCTGGACTGAGCAAGCTAGCCTCAGATCTCTATGAGCTCTTGAAACTATACACACAGTTTGAATGAGGTCTATATGCCCATTTTTAGCCCTGAGGAGAGGATACTTAGATCTTTGCAGGTACCCCAAAGGGTCTATAACTCACGAAAAGCTTAAGAGTGATTGCTTTTTCCAATAAATTGTTTTAGGTGATTTATTATTTAGGTTGCACATGGACATACACACAGACACAAATTTCATATATCACAAAGAGGGCCAACTGGAATCTTTGCTTAAGGTTTTCTCTAGGGAAAAAACTCAATAATCTTATTATTTTTCCCTATTTTAATTGAAAATAAAATATGTATATTTATGAGAAAGAGGATCACACTGCAGATGCTATCTCTTCATTTTCATCTTCAAAAATAAGGAGGCCTGGTGCAGGACGGATGGGGAATCTGAAACTGACTCTAGGAAATGTAATCTCTTAGAGCAGGGGTCATCAAACTTTTCTCCGAAGGGTTAGATGGTAACTATTTTCAGCTTTGCAGGACAGGCGATGTCTGCAGCAACTACACAACTCTGCTGTTATAGCTAAAAAAACAAAAGCAGCAGTAGACAATATGGAAACAGATGAACGTGATGGGTTTGAATAAAACTTCATTCAGGTGGGAAGCCAGATTTGACCCATGGCAGCAGTTTGCTAATCCCTTTCTTAAAGATTTAAAGATACTATTGATTGAAATTAGTAAGGCTCCCATATTGGCCAAGTTCATGATGCCTACCAACTTCAAGCTGCTTTGCAAAAACAAAATAACCTGATCCTATTATCCTGCTGGTTGTTGTGTTGAAATGAAAGTAATTTCAAGAAATATTTCTACATGCTGGGCAAGCTATGGGTGATGTTAAACACCTAACAGTAAAAATCAAGAACTCCACATGCCAAATTTTCCCAGGGGATGAGACAAAAATAAAACTGGATTCTTTAAACCATGATTTGTCTTTTCATGCAACTCAAGGAAATCAGATTTTTTGGCAAATGATGGTGGTAAAACAATCCTTTTGCCCTAAAGCCTCACTCCAGGTGGGAAATCCCTCCCTGATCCTTCACAGGTAGAATTCTGTTTTTCTCGAAACCCGATACCTTTTAGAATCATAGACTCTGGCATTGCACACACAAGCACGTTGGGCCTGCCAGGCTTCAGGCTGTGGCTTGTCCAACTGGGGGAGAAAAGAAATCATGGTGTTCCAGAAGTCTACAGCTCCTTCCTTTTCAAGGCAAAGAGGAGAAACACTGGTCCTCTTATTACTTTCTACATTTGGAATAATTAGGCATTCTATCTTCCTGTTTAATGTTTAGCTTTACACGCTGTCTGGTTAAAACATTTCATGTGTGTCCAGTAACATCTAGTGAGGTTTTAACAAATAACTTCAAAGGGAAAAAAGGAAGGAGCTAGACTGGACACCAAATAAATGAAAGGCTACCAAAAGGTTCATCAAAATCAAAACCACTCTTCTGGATTAAAACATACCCTCTCGCCTATAATACCAGCACTTTGGGAGGCCAAGGCAGGCGAATCACTTGAGGTCAGGTGATCAGAGACCAGCCTGGCCAACATGGCAGAAGCCCGTCTCTACTAAAAATACACAAATTAGTTGGGCATGGTGGCACGCACCTGTAAACCCAGCTAGGGAGGCTGAGACAAGAGAATTGTTTGAGCCCAGGAGGCAGAGGTTGCAGTGAGCTGAGATTGCACCGCTACACTCCAACCTGGATGAGAGAGCAAGACCCTGTCTCAAAACAACAAAAACAAAGCAAAACAAAAAACAAATACACCCCATCAAAATTAGTGAGTGCTGAGTCAACAAAAGGAAAACAATCAAAACGTAAGTATTCTCTGCCCGCTGCCATCAAGGAGCTGAAATCGTAGTACAGACAAACACAGAGACAAGCTAGGAAAGACTTGACAATGTCAGGTAACAGACCTATTTAGACTGACACAAGGAATCATACTTCACGAGTGCCAAGCTAGAAGGTGGCACAACAGAAAAATCAGGGATGCGATGCATACACAAGAATCAGCAGGAAGAAAGGGGCTCTTTTTTTGGAAGGCTGGGTCACCTTTATTGAGGCATAATTCAGGAGCAGTAAAATCACCCTTTTCAGGAGATTGTTCTATGAGTTTTCACAAATACATAGAGCCATGAAATCATATTTCCATCACCACAAACAATTTCCTTGCACTCTTTGGTAATCAACTTCTCTGGCCGCTCCCCAGCCCTTGGCAACCACTGTCCCTCTCGTTTTGTCTTTTCCAGAATGTCAAATAAGTTGAATCATTCAGTCAGTAGCAGTAAAGGTGAGATTTCAATCTCAAGCAAAGAGGAGCTTCTTAGAACTGAAATGTTTCTAAAGTGTCTTAAAGCAGATGGGGCTGCTGGTAAAGGAAGCTTGTGCTACAAAAACTGCCATGGAAAATGGAACTTGTGCAGGTTTGTTACTGCCACACTATATGTCACTAAACATTCTGTTGCCTGTTAGTGACCAGCTGGGGACTTCCCAAAGCCCCAGCCAGGAGGTGGGTTCACAGAGATTTATTGAGGACTGTCTTGTGCTAGGAATTAAACTAAGTAGGCTTTAGAGCTGTGGCTGTATTTTGGGCTGTCTGCTCAGCCTGCACTTTCATATAGAAATCTTCCCCACCCAGAGGTAGTGCTATGGTTTGGATCTGTGTCCCTGCCCAAATCTCATGTCAAATGGTAATCCCCGATGTTGGAGAAGGGGCCTGGTGGGAGGTGATTGGATCATGGGGGCAGCCCTACCTGATGTTCTCATGATAGTGGGTGAGTTCTTATGAGATCTCTTCCTTCTCTTCCTCCTGCTCCAGCCATGTAGGATGTGTCTGCTTCCCCTTTGCCTTCCACTCTAGTTATAAGTTTCCTGAGACCTCCCTTCCCAGCCATGCTTCCTGTACAGCCTGCAGAACCATGAGCCAATGAAACCTCTTTTCTTTATAAATCACCCAGTCTCAGGTAGTTCTTTATAGCAATGAGAGAACGGACTAATACATGTTGGTCTCACAGAGCCATGTGTGTGCTCTGTGATGATGCCTTGTGGTCATAGCTGGTTAGATGACAGGTGAACCTCTGACTTCATTCATTCAACAAATGTTCATTAACAAATGTTAATTGAGTGCCCATTATGTATCATGAGGTGATAGGGGGTGGATCAATGCCCAGACTCAACATGGGGGCATCACATTTTCTCTCCTGGAATTTTAAATTGGGAATAAAAGACAATCGTCAATCTGGGCTGGTGGTTAGCAGGGTGCATGCACCAATATCATGAAGGTCTGGTTTGAGCAAAGATGTGCAAAGAAGTGGAGATGGGAGACTCTGGGGTCCTGAAGAGAGACCAGAACTGCTCCTCAGCCCCAGTCCTTCCTGCCTTTCTGGCTACTCATTTTCATTCTTCTTCAGAGGATTCTCTGCTTACCCATTGAAGGATAATGTTTCTCAAGGTTTTTCCTCTTCTCTTCTCACTAAATATTTTGCCAGGGAGATCCCATCTACGTCCCTGTTTTCAATTCCATCTACACTTTGATGATGCTCACATTTAGATGATCAAGCAAATCTCGCTCCTAAGGTTCAGACTCAGCTATCATGCTTTCTACTCAGCGTCACCACCTAGATGTGCCGTATTCACCAAACTCCATGAGTGTAGAACTGAACTCATATTTGTGCCCTTACTCCCTGTGGTAGGCAGAATAATGACCTCCAAAGATGTCCACATCCTAATCTCGGAAATTTGTGAATATGGCAAAAGGGACTGACTTGGCAGATGTGTATAAGCTAAGGATCTTCATGGGAAGATAATCCTGGATTATGTGGGTGAATCCAATGTAATCACATGTGCCCTTATAAGAGGGAGGCAGGAGTGTCAGAGTCATAGAGAGAGATAAGAAGATGCAACTCTATTGGCTTTGAAGATGGAGGAAGGGGCCATGAGCCAAGGAATGCAGATGGCCTATAGAAGCTGGAGAAGGCAAGGAAATGGATTCTCCCCTAGAGCCTGCAAAAGGAATGTAGCCATGCTGACACTTTGATCTTACCCCAGTGAGACCCACATGGACAGATGGCATCCAGACCTATAAGATAATACATTTGTGTTGAGTCACTAAGTTTGTGATAATTTGTTACAGCAGCAATAAGAAACGTGTACACTCCCAAAACATCACCCTTCCATATTCTCCATCTCAGCAGTGTCACTTTTGTTCACGCAGTTAGTAGAGGAGAAGTGCAGGATGTATCCTTGACTCCCCGTTTCCCAGGTACACACATCAACTCTTCTTTCTAAACACCTCTTGAACCCACCACATCTTTCTAATGCCATAACCTTGTCTCAGCCACTATTCTTGATTTCTCTAACAGCTTCCTAAATAGTTGCCCTGCTTTCCTTTGCCCTATTCTCTGCCCTGAAGTCAACATGAACTTCTAAAATGAATACCTGATCATGTTACATTTCTACTATAAACCTTCAATGGCTTCCCATTGTCCTTAAAGTTCAAACTTTAATGTGGCTCACCAGGCTTGTGCTCCATGAGGCCTATTGCCTTCCTTAGCTATTATCTCTCCCCATTCCCCTCTTTCCCATTCTCCCCTTCAAAATGCACATGCTGCCTATACCACGTGCATTCTGGTTCTCGCATGTGAAGTGCTCTCTCTCTCTCTCTCTCTCTCTCTGTCTATCTATCACTTCTGGGCCTTTGGACATGATTTTGTTTCTATCAAAAGCATTTCTCCCTGGCCCTTGCTTCTTTGGCTTCAGACTTTGGCTTCCCCCTGGAAGCACCTCCTGACCCTTCCAGTTTGGTTTAAACATCATTCGTATGTTCCCTGACACTTTGACTTCCCCCTGTTTTAATGCTCATCAAGCTACATGTAATTGCTTATTTAATTGTATGTCTCCTCAACTAGAGTTTAAACTCCATGAAGTTCTAGAAGAATGGCAGCCAAGTCTGTCTTACTTATAGTTGTATTTTCAGCTCCTAGCACAGTGCCTGGCACAGAGGGGTTCCTCAACAAATGTATTTTCAATGAATTCAAAGAGACCTATGGACAAAATTCAGGAGAGGGAGAAGTCTCCCAGAGCTGGTGGTGTTGGAGAGGCAGGGAGTCAAGAAACACTTCAGGAAATATGTAGTGTCTGTACTGAGCCCTTGTGCAGCTTTTTACCTGCTGTTTTGCACCTCCAGCTGCCCTTCTATATTCTGCTCTGTAGAAGTAGGACCAGGTATCTGAAAACTACATTTTCTAGGCTCCCTTACCAGCTGGGTCCAGAGGAAAATTCAAAGGCAGCAGCAGAGAGAAGAGTCCTGCTCTAGTTTTGAGAGTGAAGACTGCTGGAGGTTGCTGGAGCAGCAGCAAGGCTTGCAGGGGAGGAGGAGAATTCCAGATTGTAGCAGCCAGGCAGAGGCAGTGCCAGCGCCTTTCCAGCAGTTCCAGTCATGTCCCTTTGTATATCCAGAACTGGCAAGCCCCACAGCAGCAGATGTAAATGTAGGGACTTCAGCCCAAGGGAGTTTAGCTATGGCTTCTTTTCTTGATCCCGTAACCCCTCTGTTTCTCCCATTGACTCTTCCAACCTTCCAGCACCTTGGAAACCAATTCCCAGTATCAAATTCCCTGTGTTGGAAACATCTAGAGTGGGAATCTATTCTCCAGCCTGGACCCAGACCAATATGCCCTGAAGACAGGATGGGGGAGAAGACAGAAAGGCATTCATCCCATTGGAGAGACAGCCCTGAGCAAATATTCTAGAAGTGGGAATGTTTGGAGGGGTTGTGGAGAGTAAAAATCAACCCATTTGCCAGAGGCATAGTGATTGAATAGGAGAGTGGCAAGTAAATAAGCCACAGAGGCATGAAAGGTCTATGTTATGGAGAAGCTCAAATACTGGATGGAAAATTTGTACTGGTTTTGGTAAGCAATGAAGGTTCACTGAGGCCTGAGTCAAGTGCTATAACGGGAGATGGGCATGAGAAGACCATTTTGCTTAGTGGTGAGTGTGATGAGTTAGAAGAAGAGAAAGATCCAGTAGACGGTAAGAAATGTAGTATTTAGAGGCATTTGGTTGGATGAGATGAATGAGAGAGGAAAAGCAAAGATGGCACCACAATTTTTCTCCTGTTTAACTGGAAGGTGGGGCCACTAGATGTCAGGAAGGTATTAGGAAGAAGGAATGTGGCTTGAAAGCTATGGAAGGCAGAGACTAACAGTTGGCACCTATATAGCACTTAGCGTTTTCATATACGTGATGTCATTTGATTTAGATTCCAACCTCTTAGCTCTTTCCACTACTCATGGATATTGATCTATAACTTGGCAAAGAAGCTGAGGCTACATAACATGATTTAGTAATCATCCGCATGGAGGAGAGAAGCAAAAACAAGACACCAGATGAGATCACTAAGGGCAAGAGCAGAGAAGCCAGACTTGCATGTGGGGTGGGGGGTGAGGCTGGGGAGGATGAAATGTTGGAGGTAAGAGAAATGCTGGTTAGAAAGGAGGACAGTAAATATTAATAGCAGGAGGATCAAGACAGTTGGTGCCACGTAAGCCCAGAGAGAAGGAGATTTTATAAAAAATTGGACTTTTATTTCCTAAATAAAAACTGTCACATTCTGCAAGGTGTTAAGGAGAATAAAGATTGAAGAGAAATCCACTGGGTTTGCAGATACCAGTTTCCATGATTAAGTGGGGACAGAATCTGTATTTCTTGTCGCTAAAGAGTGGTTAAATCACAAGAAATAAGGCAATAAGAACGGCTCATTTTCCCATTCTCTTGGCCCCTTTCCCATCCATTTCCTCTGTCTGCCACAAAGTCCTTCCCTCCTCATGCCCTCAGCTACTTACCCATGCAACTTTGGTCTCGAACTTCTGACCTCAGATGATCCACCCATCTCAGCCTCCCAAAGTGCTGGGATTATAGGCGTGAGCCACCGCGCCCGGCCCCATGAACTTCTGATACCACCTACATCTGAGTGTAGAATGGGCCGCTTGTTGGATGTACGTATACCAAGCTGGCTCACTGACTTGCAAGTTTGACTTTCAGGGAGACACCCTCTGTGTGACCAGTATCAGCTTACTGTAGAGGCTGAAAGTATTTATTAGTGTCAAAGGTTGGTACTTAAAGTTGTAGACACTAGCTCAAGGCTTTTTCTTAAAGACATCTAGCAGTTTATGAAGCAGAGGTTGGCTGACATCTATGACTTCATGAAAAACAGGAATAAAAGAACTACACAACTTTCTCCCTTTAAAAAAAAATAAACATAATTTGTCTTATGTACTTGACATCTATTCAAAGTCACAAAATCACACCGACACACACCTTTCTGTGTTGAAAGCTGCATATCTCATGAGCCCCTGGTGAAGTCTGCAGAACACATTCTAAACAGCTGGTGAGAGCAGGCTACAGCAGGAGGGAGCAGGCTTCCTGTACTTTGTCAGACTAGCGGAAGTCAAAGTTAAAATCTGATTATTTCTCAAGGATTCCAAAACCTGACCTAAATCACCTCACAGAATCTGTTAACAAATCAAAGAGCATTTCCAGTAGCACCAAGCGAGAAGCTGTATACCCTGATAATTCTGGTTAAGTTCCACTTTTGGGATAGGGAATACTTGACCCCAAGTTAGACCCTTCATAAAATGCAGACCCTGCTAAATCCCAACCTAATTATGTTCATAATAAAATATCAGCCTTTCTAATTACATTCTATAGGAACAGACAAGCCCGTGAAATATCCAAACAACAGTGCAGTAGGTGGAAACAGATGTCATCATTTATTTTAAGATTCGTTTATTCAACAATTGAATGGAGGAATGTTGCTTATTCTATACAACATCTTAGGATTTGAGTAGTTTACCTGCTATTTTGAAACATGCATAGGGCTGTCAAATAGTTTCCTGGGTTTTTAGAGTAGCTCCGAAACTGCAACTCTGCTTTCTTTCCATGATATAAACAATATGGGTTTTTTTCTAAAACTTGCCATAAAAACGATATCATCATAGGATGAAAATTTTTAAGCGGCTTTAAAAAATTAAAACCTGTGAATTAGTCTCAAGCAGCCTAATTTTATTTTGTCTAACCACCAATGCCAGCAGCAGCAATAAATACTTATGACTGATATCTCTGAGTATGACACTTAGAATAGGGCACAGTAAAAGCCCAGTTAATTTCCACTTCTGGTCTTGAATTCATTTTTTTCTAACGTGTAAAATTTCAAACAGAGCTCTTGCTTCATTTCATGTTGCTTTCCTTCTTTATTTAGTTAAAGAGGATGTGTGGGAAGGAGCATGAGGGAGGCATAGGGATAGCTGGGTGGGTTCAATCTCCATTTCCATCACCCCCCTTTATGTCAAAAAAAAAATGCTGAAAAAATTAGTCTCTACCCTTGCTGGCTCAACTTCATCACCTCCCATTCACTTCTCCGCCCACTGCCATCTGGCTTCCGTCCCAAAACTCCATTCAGATTGTTCTCATTAAGATCACCAATGCTTTCCTCTTTGCCAGATCCAATGACCTATTTTTAGGTCTCCTCCTGGTTGACCTTCTACGGCATTGCACACACAGTGCAGACCCGAGGCTCCAAACTCACATGCCCACGGGCTGGCTACGGTCTTTGTGGGTGAAGCTGGGTTTGGTATAGATGCACATGCAGACATAGGGTGAGTCACAGGAAGCCTGTCAAACGGTGGGCATGCGTACCTTCTAAGACAGCACCTGCTGCTCTCTCTGGTTGATTTTGGCCATGGAGGAATGTGAACACCGCACTGATAAATCTTTTGACTTCTTTTTTTTTTTTTTTGTAAAAAAGATAAGCTTGGTTTTTATGAGAATGTTTCTAATTTATTTTTCTTTTCTTTTCTTTTTTTTTTTTTTTTTTTGAGACTGAGTTTCACTCTGTCACCCAGGCTAGAGTGTGCAGTGGTGCGATCTCGGCTCACTGAAACCTCCACCTCCTGGGTTCAAGTGATTCCCCTGCCTCAGACTCCTGAATAGCTGGGATTACAGGCATCCGTCACCATGCTCGGCTAATTTTTGTATTTTTACTAGAGACAGGGTTTCACCAGGTTGGCCAGGCTGGTCTCAAACTCCTGACCTCAGGCTATCCGCCCACCTTGGCCTCCCACCTGCTCAACCTCTAATTTCTAACTATTGGCTCATTTTTTTTTAATGCTTGTAGGGAAAGTAGACATCACCATAGATTCCTGAGAAGAAGCCTGTATTATATTTGAATCTATGGTTCTCTTGGCCTCTGGGCCTGGTCTTCATGGGTTCTGCCTATTTGTTTCTGCTCATTTTTCTGCTGTTTCCCTGGCTCCCACACCTACCTCAATCATATTGAGGATCCCTGTGTTTCTTCTTAGTCCCCTTCTATTTTCTCCTTCTCGTGGGAAATGTCGTAGACCCAAGGCTAGCTTCCTGGGCTTGCAGTCAGTGCAGTTGCCCTGGGCCCCACATTCAGAAGGGCCCCATGCTCGTGGGTTAGTACTCTACAGCTGCTGTCTTGAAATTCTTACAACTTTATCTCTGAATTTGTGTTTTGTGAGTGAAGTGCGATGGGATAATGAGCATGTGCCAGGGACTTAGCATTTCAGCTCAAATGCTGTCCTTCTTTTCATTGTCCTCCTTCTCACTTCTCAGCCTGGGAAGAATTCTTGGTCACCTGTTCCTTCACCCTTCCACACCCCAGGTCCTGCTGCCTTCCTCCTCTAACCCTTCCCCCAAAGACTGCTGCCACCCTCCACCCTGGCAGGGAGCTGAGTGCAGGTGTGAGAAGGGTTGGGGTCCTTGCACCTGCATATCTGGTCGAGGCCTGACAACAGCGGCTGTCCTCAGCCTAGCCTGGCAGCTCCACAGCTCAAGTGTATGAGGCTGGGCGTGGTGGCTCATGCCTGTAATCCCAGCACTTTGGGAGGCTGAGGTAGGTGGATTGCCTGAGGTCAGGAGCTTGACGCTAGCCTGGTCAATATGGCAAAATCCTGTCTCTGCTAAAAATACAAATATTAGCTGGGCATGGTGGCAGATGCCTGTAGTCCTAGCAACTCAGGAGGCTGAGGCAGCAGAATTGCTTGAACCTGGGAGGTGGAGGTTGCAGTAAGCTGAGATTGTGCCACTGCACTCCAGTCTGGGCAACAGAATGAGACTTCATCTCAAGAAGACAAAAAACAAACAAAAAAAATAGAGTGCATGGCTTGGCAGAGGCCAGCCTCCTACCACCTCTGATCCAGGTCTCAAGTGCATTTTGAGGCAGAGGTTGCAACATCCTTGGGGTTGCCCACCTGCCATGGGTTGGGACAACTGACTCATGGAAAGTGGAGACGCCTGACTTGAATTCCCAGCCCCTCACTGAGGTGTGGTGCATGGGGTCTGGTGAGAGGGGGAACATGGTAGCTGTCAGGCTCAAGTGCATATGGACCTTCCAAGTCCCATGGGAGGACCCAGAGCATCCAGGAGAGTCTGAACTTACCCTAAGTGTATTTTTGGATCCTTTGGGTCAGTCTGTGCCTGGGAGAACCCCTTCTTTCTCCTTTTAGCTTCTCCTAGTATGCCTTGTCTTCCTTTCGTCTCCCCCAGCTTGAGGTACCATCGGGGTCAAGCCATAAAATATGAATGGTGTGATTTCGGTGATTCTGCACAGGATCTAAATGTTCTGATATTTACATCTAGAACTGGCATTGCACAATATAAAGACGAACAGTAAAATTCATGCCAGTAATTTAAAATCTTTATTGAGAGCAACATTAAATAGCAAATTAAAAAACCACCATGACATGTTGAGAGAGAGAGACCTTGGAAGAAAGGGAATACTTTATATTTTAGGACCTTAGTACCTTTAGTCATTTTAATGATACTTTTTTCTGCTCTTTGAACAAGGGCCCCCATATTTTTACTTTTTACTATGCCTCACAAATTGTATACCTGGTTGTGTCCAGGCCTGCTTTTGCTGATGGCTCCCCACTACATCTTCAGTCTGGACCCTGCACTTCCTCTCCAGACCTGTTCTCACCTGACATCGTCCCTCAAGTGTGCTTTTTCCTTTACATTTCCTAGTTTTCTTTTTCTTTATTTATTTTTTTCTTTTGAGCAGGGTCTCACTCTGTCACCCAGACTAGAGTGCAGTGGTACTATCATGGCTCACTGCAGCCTCCAACTACCAGTGCAGGTGATCCCTCACCTCTGCCTACTGGGTAGCTGGGACTATAGGCGTACACCACCACACCTGGCTCACTCCTTCCCTCCTTACCTTTCCTACCTCCCTCCTTTCTTCCTTTCTTTCATTTTTGTGTGTGTGTGTGTAGAGATGGGGTTTCACCATGTTGCCCAGGCTGGTCTTGAACTCCTGAGCTCAAACAATTTGCCTGCCTCAGCCTCCCGAAATGCTGAGATTACAGGCATAAGCCGCTGTGTCTGGCCTTTTCCCATGTTTTCTTAATTAAATATCATCTAGACACTTTTTTGTAACAGAGTAGTTGCTAAATTATTGAAGGAATGAATGAAATCATAGAAACATTTTTATTTTTCTCTATTCTTTCCATTTCCCATTTGCAACTGGTCACCAAGTTCAATCAGGTCTGCCAAATACTCCCTGCCCTTTCATATTTCCATGCCCAAAATTAACCTCTAGTCACCCAGATAAAGAGCCTCCCTTTGACCTATTCATGATCTATTCAGGGAGACAGACATATCAATGAGTAATTTACAAGTAAGCATAATAAGTATTGTATTCACAGGCTGTAGGATCATAGAAAAAAAGGACTAAGTCTTCCTGGGAAATTAGGAAAAGGCTCTTGGAGGAGGTAATATATGATCTGGGGTTTTAAGAATGAACAGGCTTTTCAGACGGCATGCATGATACATTTCTAGGGGTATCTAGGAGACTAGAGGCTATTTCTGAGCAGACTTGTCATGGAGAAGAAACGGGGAAGAAGAAGAAGCAGGAACAAAAATTCTTCCACTGCCAGAAACATAAAACATAATGGAAATTAATGAGTTGCAAAATAATTCCTGTATTAAAAATTTTTTGGAAAGTGTTCACATGACACTTTTTAAAGCTCCATGCTTATTTGGTTAAGGTCCATACATATCAATGCCACATCCAAGGAAGTCCATGTCTCCCCAGACCTTTCAGTCATGTAGTACATTTGATTAAGACTCTTCTATATTCACGTAACGCTTTTCCCAGTGTCTTACAGATAACCCATCCTTCATCTAGGTATCAGAGGTTGGGATCCAACATCTCAAATAGTCAGAGAAGAAGAGATGGTGCTGTAGCACCCAGTGAAGACATCTTGTACAATGTAGTATTGTCATCAGAGATATACTACAATTTTATCAACAGTAAATATAAAATCTGAGATAACGTTGTTAACCCAAACTAAATTTTAAACTTTATTAGTAGTGGAGCAAGAGTTCTTTCCAGTTAAAAACAGAATAATAGAATCTTGGTAAAGTCACGACAGGTACGATCTTCAGCTACCTTTGTGTCAAGCAGTTCTTTGCATTGCTATAACGGAATACCTGAGACCAGGTAATTTACAAAGAAAAGAGGTTTAATTGAATCATGATTCTGCAGGCTGTACAAGCATGGCACCAGCATCTGCTCAGCTTCTGGGGAGGCCTCAGGGAGCTTTAATTCATGACGGAAGGTGAAGCAGAAACAGGCCTGTCACATGGCAAGAGCTGGAGTATGGAAGTGCCACACACTCTCAAATAACCGTATTTCGTGTGAACTCACACGTCACCAAGGGGATGGCACCAAGCCTTTCATGAGGGACCTGACCCTATGATCCAAACGCCTCCTACCACGTCCACCTCCAACACTGGGAAAAACATTTCAACATGAGATTTGGAGGGGACATCCAAACTATATAACCTTAAAATAAAGCAGGTAACTCGTCAGCAATTCCTAAACTAAGTCATCATATCTTGATTCCACTATTTCAGGTCTAGGCCAAAACATCTGTAGTATCTGTTAGAAGTGCCAGTACTTAAGCTTCATTCCAGATCCATTAAATTAGAATCTTTAGAAGATGAGCTGAAAAACTGCATTTTAAATCAGCCCTCTACCCCCATCCTCGGTGACCTGTTACGTACTCCAGGTCTTAGGCAAACCCAACTTCCAACATAAATACAAGAATTTTAGATTATCAGATAAAATAGCTTTTCCTTTCTCTTGAATATTATCAGGAAAATGAGAAGTTCTAGCTAAGTGAATTTTCCAGAAGAATTTAATTTCATTAGTCCCAACACTTTTAAACTATTTAAAGCATTGTAATGAAAATCCTTCTAAACTGTGTTATATAATGCTCCATCTTCTCAAGCAAAATATATTGCACAAACTGGACATTTTTATTGGTGATTCAGGATCATTATTACAAATATCCATTATTGTAAGAAAAGTTGAAGAAGTTATTCAAGTCTGTAAAACTGTGATCCTATGCTAAATGGCTCCAGCCAGCTGTGTTTTATGGTGATATAGTTGTTTTTTTGTGTGTTTTGTTTAAATAATTTTCCTGTTTTTTCCTTTGCTGTCAGGTAACTTTTATTAATGGTACCACTATTTTTTTCTACTTTCCGCTTTTCTCTTTAATAACCTACGGGAAAGCATGAGGAACTCTTTATGGGTAAAGTTCTTGTGTGGGTGGAAGGATCCCTTGGGATGCTTTCAGGTGTTACAAACCACAGTTCAGATTGGCTGGAACAATGAGGGAATTCATTATTTCACATACCAAGAAGCTCTATTTTGTACAGTTGAAATTAAATTATATATACAAGTCTTATCTTGTTTTTTTTTCACTTATTACAACAGACCATTTTCCTATCATTAAACTCCTGTGTAAATATTCTCATGCATAGCATTTCAGCATATTAATGAAATCAACAAGTATCTGCTGAGTATCTTCTACATGTCAAGTACAGGCAGGCAGTGGAGATGAGATGGAGAGCAAGAACAGCCAAGGTCCCTGGTATCCTGGGGCTGCCAGGTTAGTGGGACTATGCCATCATTTATTTCACCATTATATTTTTTCTGAGAGATGTTTTGCAATGATAAATAACCTTCTGATAAACATCTTTACTTAAATTCTGGTCTATTTCCATAAGAGTAATTTCTAAAAGTGTAATTACTAGGTTATTGTAAACGTCTATGTTTTTCAAGACTTTCCTTATTGTGATAAAATATAAAATCAATAATATAATACTGACAACTTAAACTATTTTTAAATGTACAATTTAGTGGTATTAGATACATTCACAATGTTGTACAACTATCACTATTATCTATCTCCAGAACTTTTTCATCATCCCAGACTGAACTTCTGTTAAAAATAACTTCCCATTCCCTCCTTCCCCCAATCTTGGCAACCACTACTCTACTTTATTTCTCTAGAAATTTGACTATTCTAGGTACCTCATTGTATTAGTCTGTTCTCATGCTGCTAATAAACATATACCTGAGACTGGGTGATTTAAAGAAAAAGAGGTTTAATGGACTCACACAAGAAGGAGCAAAGGCACATTTTACATGGCAGCAGGCAAGAGGAGAATGAGGACCAAGCAAAAGGAATTTCTCCTTATAAAACTGTCAGATCTCCTGAGACTTATTCACTACCATGAGAACAGTGTGGGGGAAACCACCCCCCGCGATTTTCATTATCTTCCACCAAGTCTCTTCCACAACATGTGGGAATTATGGGAGCTACAATTTAAGATGAGATTTGGGTGGGGACACAGCCAAACTGCATAATTCCTGTAAGTGGAATCATACCATATTTATCCTTTTGTGTTGGCTTTTTTCACTTACCACAATGTTCTCAAGGGTCATACATGTTGTAGCGCGTATCAGAATTTTATTCCTTTTTAAGACTGAATAATATGCCATTGTGTATATGTCTAAATCTATACCACTTTTCATTTATCCATTCAACTGTTGATGGACATTTGAGTGGTTTCTACCTTTTGGCTATTGTAAGTATCTTATATTTTTTAATGGCTATGTAAAATGGATTGTACTCATTTAGGTTTACTGATAGTGTATAAGTAATTCTGTTTAAGTTAATATGCCATCATTATATTTTTAAGCCTTGTTAATAGGAGAAAAAAATCTTACTGTTTTAATTGGTACTTCATTAATTAGTCAAGTAGATCATTTTTCAACTGCTTATATTTATACTTTTGTGAAACGTTTGTTTATATTTTTCACCTTTTTAGGCATCAGAATCTTAAGTGTTTTCTTATGGTAAGAGTTTTCCCAAATATAAAAAATTCTCCCATTGTCAGATGTATTGCACATTTGCTTTATTTTAGCATTTTCATTTTGATCTTCTTTTTGATATGGAGGATGTTTTTCATTTTAATGGAGTCAAATTTATCAGTTTGTAAATGATATAATTTAAGCTTAGAAAATTCTTTCCCTTCAAGATTATATTTCTTCATCAAATTTTTGCATTCAACACTTTACCCATCTGGAGTTGGATATATGGTGTAAGATGATCTCCATGTATTTATTTATTTTCTTAAAAACTGAGCAATATCTATGGATACTTTTTAGTGCTAGTCTTAACCTTTCTGCTGCACTGGGCACTGCTAACCACTCTCACTGAGAGTATGTCTACCTTTTCATTGCTCGCTCTCTCCTGGATCTTCTTCTACACTCTTGTTACTGATTTTTCAGGCTCCTTCACTCTGACTTTCTCTGCCTGCAGCTAAAATAGATTTCAACCCTTTAATCTTCTCTTTGTACATTTTCTCTCACTCAGTAACCTGCCATTGATCACAATTCCAACTTCCACCCATACATCCATATGTGAATGACACCCCTGTTTTTTTGGCAGAAACTCCTACTTGGGTTTTGAATCTATGTGTTCAGCCATTGATTTATTCAATGCCCACCAAATATTAATTGAATGCCTATGCTACCAGCAAATCTTCTAGGCTCAGGGGATAAAATGCCTACTCTCATGGAACTCACATTCTCGTAGGTGAGACTCACAGTATTGTACGTATAAGCAATCTAAACTATTTTAAGTAGAGATAAGGGCTATGAAGAAGGCCAATGCAGGCATGGAAGTTAAGAAGCATCTGTGGGTAATGTGAGGGTTACAATTTTAAAGTGAGTTGTCAGACAAGGCTCCTCTGAGAAGGGACATCTGTGCAAAGAGCTGAAGGAGAAAGATGAGAAAGTAACTATTATGACTATCTGTTTAAAGACCATTCTAAGCAGAAGGAAAAGCAAATGCAAAGTCCCTGAGGCAAGGTTGTACCTAGTTTGTTCTAGGAGAACTGAAGATTCTGAATGGCTCCAGCAGACTGAATGAGAAGCGGAGCAATAGGAAATGAGATCAGAAAGGTAACAGGGGCCAGATCATGCAGGGGGCCTGTTGGTCATTATTGCTTTTACTCCAAGCTGTTTAACGGTTTTAAAGAGAGAGCTAACATGACCTTCTGCAGATGCATCAGAAATACACATTGGAGGGCACAGGCATAACAGGGAAACCAGTTACGAGAAAATCGCAATAACCCAGGTAAGAGTTGATGTTTGCTTGTACCAGAGTGGTACCTGTAAGGTGGTAAGAAAAGATCAGATGATTTTTCTATTTCATTGATAGAGTCAACAGGATTTGGTGAATGTGGAGAAGGATAGAGCAGTCATTGACTAAGACCGGGACTATCAGGAGAAGCAGGTTTTGGGGAAAATATCAGGAGCATGTGAATTTGAGATGCTAATTAGGCATCCAAGTGGAACTATCAGTATGAGTCTGGAATTTAGAAGATGGCTCTCACTTGGAGTAATGGATCGAGTAGTCATTAAGATACAGTGGTATGGTGATCAATTTTAACATTGCCGGGCCACAAGGTACCCAGATATTCGGTTAAACATCAGCATTGGAATTGGTAGACTGAGTAAAGCAGATTGCTCTCCCAAATACGGCTGGGCATCATCCAATCTGTCCAGGGCCTGAATAGAACAAAAAGATGAGGAAAAGGAGATTCACTCTCTCTCTGCATGACTGCTTGAGCAGAGACATCAGTTTTCTCCTGCCCTTAGACTAAGCCATACCACTGGCTCTCCTGGGTCTCCAGCTTGTCTACCACAGATCATGGGACTTTTTAGCTTCCATAATCATATGAGCTAACTTCTCAAACTGAATCTCTTTCTCTGTATTACATGTAAATGTTTACTGCACTTTTGCTCCTGCGTGTACTAAGGACATGTGCAACTAAACATAACCCAAATTCAATAGACTCTTCTCTTTTATTCTTCACTTATATGTGTAGAACCATCATTTTTATAGAACAGGAATGACACTGAGAGGAAAGAATAAACTGTTAAACTGTTACATAGGATTAAGTTTCTATAGGGTTATTAAAATTTCACAGCAAAGTTAGCTTTGAGTTCCCTGGTAGCCAAAGAATGAATGCCATTTATCAAATTCTCAGAAGATGTTTTGCTGTTGTTACTTCTTTCTTCTACTTTATAATAGTAAGCCACTAGCTCTTCCAAAGATCCTGTCCCATCCATTTCTTCCCCTGTTGGTACACATTAATGTAGCTTTCTTCCATCTGTCTAGCCACATTGCTTATTATACAGATAATAATAGAAAATAATAAGCTTTTAGGTACATCTTTTAGATCATATGGTGTACTGGGTGCTTTCCACGTGGTTCAGTATTTAAATACACAAACAGTGGCTGAGTGTGCTGGCTTCCACCTGTAATACCAGCACTTTGGGAGGCTGAGGTAGATAGATCGCTTGGGTTCCAGAGTTTGAGACCCTGTCTCTAAGAAAACTAGCTGGGCCATTGTGTCGCATGCCTATAGTCCTGGTTACTCAGGCGGCTGAGGGGGTGGGAGGACTGCTTGAACCCAGGAGGTCTAGGCTGCAGTGGGCTGAGATTGTGCCACTGCACTCCAGCCTGGATGACAGAGCAAGACTTTGTGTCAAAATAAACACACACACACACACACACACACACACACACACACACACACAGGCCTCATGATGCCAAGAAAGATCTATTATCCAATTTTTCACAAGATAATGTTGAACACAATATGGCTGTTCTTCAAAGACTGCATCTTTACTCTTCTGTAAGAAAGTTTTCGTCCAAGCGTGGTGGCTCACGTCTGTAATCCCAGCACTTTGGGAGGCCAAGGCGGGCGGATCACTTTAGGTCAGGAGTTCAAAACCAGCCTGGCCAACATGGTGAAAATTACTAAATTACAAAAAAATCTACTAAAATTACAAAAAAAAAAAAAAAATTAGCTGGATGTGGTGGTGGGTGCCTGTAATCTCAGCTACTTGGGAGACTGAGGCAGGAGAATTGGTTAAACCTGGGAGGTGGACGTTGCAGTGAGCCGAGATCACGCCACTGCACTCTAGCCTGGGTGGCAGAGCAAGGCTGTCTCGAAAGAAAGAAAGAAAGAAAAGAAAAGAAAAGAAAGAGTGAGAGAGGGGAGAGGGAGGGAGGGAGGAAGGAAGGAGGAAGGAAGGAAGGAAGGAAGGAAAAAGAAAGAAAGAAGGAAAGAAAAAGTTACTTTTCATTTTATATATTTAAAAAGGTTCAGATATTACTTGTGATTAGGATGTCTTTCCTTCTTCTTTTTCTGATTAACCTTTAATTTGATAATACATTCTTGACCTTCAAGCCATCTCAACTGTTATTTCCTTTAAGAATCTTCTTAGTGCCCCAGTTGGACTGTGGTTATGTAGCATTCTATTTTTACCCTGATTATCATGCTTTAACTGTAAATACTTGTTAATCTGTCTCCATCATTAGATGGAACATTTCTTGTGAGCAGGTGATCTGTCTCTTTAACCTCAGATGCCCAGCAAGTGACTGGCGTTAGTAGTCACTTGATACATATATGATGAAAGATTAATGCCCTTTGCAAATGAAAGAGCTTTCATTTCAAATCACCACACAGATAAATGAAGATAGTCTTATTGTTGTGTGAACCTCTAAATCCATATTATGCCAACTCCCAACTCTAAATCCTAAATCCATTTCTCAGGTTTTGGGGTCACCCAAACATAATTACATCTGCAACATTTGGTTAGCTCTAAGAGAAAGTAACATTTTTATTATTTTTATAGCCAGCTTATGTTAGTAGAAAGTTTTTGAGGGATTGTACTTAGATTACCATATTCTCTGCCACTCTGCAATTTGATAGCCTGCTATATGCCAGGTACAGGATCAGATACTATAAGTATCTCATTTAAGCCTCAAGACTGTCTTGAGATTTAGGTTTGTTGTTTTACTTAGGCATTTTGTGGGTTGTATTGTGTCCCTTCCCAAATTCATATGTTGAAGTCCCAATTCCCTGTACCTCAGAGTGTGACCGTATTTGGAGATAGTTTATTTACAGAGGTAATCAAGATAAAATGAGGTCATTAGGGTGGGCCCTAATTCAGTATAGCTGGTGTCTTTATATTAATAAAATGGGGGAAATTTGGGCCCAGTGTGGTGGCTCACACCTGTAATCCCAGCACTTTGGGAGGCCAAGGCAGGCATATCACTTGAGCCCAGGAGTTCCAGACCAGCCTCGGAAACATGGTAAAACCTCATCTCCACAAAAAGTAGAAAAATTAGCCAAGCATGGTGGCACATACCTGGAGTCCCAGCTACTTGGGAGCCTGAGGTGGGAGGATTGCCTGAACCAAGAGAGGGTAAGGCTACAGTGAGCCATGATTGTGCCACCGCCCTCCAGCTTGGGTGACAGAGTGAGACCCTGCCAAAAAAAAAAAGAAAAAAAAAAGAACCAGGGGGGAAATTTGAGGACAAACATGCATTGGGGTAAGATGATGTGAGGAAATGTAGGGAGAAGACGTTCATCTGCAAGTCCAGGAGAGTAGCCTGGACAGATCCCTTGCACACAGCCCTCAAATGAACCAATCCTGTTGACACCTGGATTTGGAGTTATAGCCACACAACTGTGAGACAATACATTTCTGTTGGTTAAGCCGCCCAGTCTGTGGTGCTTTTATGGCAGCGTGATGGTTAATTTTAGGTGTTGGCTTGATTAAACTAAGGGACACCTAGATAGCTGGTAAGGTATCACTTCTGGGCTTGTCTGTGAGGGTTTCTGGAGGAGACTGGTATGTGAGTTGGTGGACTGAGTGGGGAAGATCCATCCTCAGTGTGAGCAGGCACCATCCAATTACTTAGGGGCCTGGATGAAAAAAAATGGGAGGGAAAGGGGCAAATTCTCTTTCTCTTCTGGAGCTGGGATACCTTTCTTCTGTTGCCCTTGGATATCACAACTTTAGGTTTCCCAGCCTTTAGATTCCAGGACTGGCACTAGCAACCGCCGATCCCTCAGGTTCTCAGGGCTTCAGCCTCAGATTGAGTTACACCATTGGCTTCTCTGGTTCTGAGGCTTTCAGATGTGAACTGGGCCACACTACCAGCTTTCCTGGGTCTTCAGATTGCAGAGGGTCGGTCATGGGATTTCTCAGCCTCCATAGTGGCATGAGCAATTCCTCTAATAAATACCCTCTTACCCATCCATCTATCCATCCATCCTGTTGGTTCTGTCTCTGTGGATAACCGTAATACACAACCCTAGCAACTAATACAGACATGTAATTCCTTTCTTAATAGCAAAGAGAGTGAACAGATCCCAGGGTTGAATGATTCCAAAGACTTTTTATTGTGAAATGATCTCCTTAATACCTCAAACTTCAGGTGGAGGGTGCAAAGGATGTATGCTCAAGCTACTGAATTCCCCTTCATAAACTTACTTTTTGGCCATTATTTAAACCAAACCTTATCTGCTACTTAAATATTTATTTTGTACTACAGTATTTTTATGAGTAGTGATGTCTATAAATGTGTACCTTGCTGTGAGAAGTGCGAGGTTTTTTTTTTGAGACGGAGTCACCCAAGCTGGAGTTCAATGGTGCGATCTTAGCTCACTGCAACCTCTGCCTCCCAGGTTCAAACGATTCTCCTGCCTCAGCCTCCCAGGTAGCTGGGATTATAGGCGCACGCCACCACACTTGGCTATCGAGTTCTTTTATTTGCTTAGTGCATGCAGGATGAGACAGAAGGGATGTCTGGGGATAATGTAAACAATCTAATCGCTTTAAATGTCGTCTATATGCTGATGACTCCTAAATCTTAATCTCAAACTTGGGCTTTTCCTCTGAATTCCTGGCCTCTATGTCCAATTACTCACTGACATTTCCACCTGGATGCCTGTTAGGCATCTCAAAGTGAGCATATGCAAAACTAAGTTTCCACTGTCCTTCTGCCATCCCCTGCCACTTGCTCTTCTCACAGTCTTTCACATTGTGGTTGATGGCAACTCCGTTCTTCCAGTTGCTTAAGGCAAACATTTCGTTGTTATCCTTGACTTTCTCCTCTCACATGATGTGTTTGGTTGGTCCTGAAGTCCTGTTGAGGCTGGATGCAGTGGTTCATGCCTATAATCCCAGCACACTGGGAGGCCGAGGCGGGAGGATTATTTGAGCCCAGAAATTCGAGACCAGCCTAGGCAACATAGCGAGACTCCTGTCTCTACAAAAAATACAATTAGCTGGGTATGGTGGCACACACCTGTGGTCTCAGCTACTCAGGAGGCCAAGATGGGAGGATTGTCTGAGCTTGAGAGGTCAAGGCTGTAGTGAGCTGTGACTGTGCCACTACACTCCAGCCTGGGTGACAGAGTGATACCCTATCTCAAAAAAAATCAATCAATCAATCAAAATCCTGTTGATTCTACCTTCAGAATTTACCAAGAATTCCATCAATTTTAACCATCACGTCTGCCACAATTCTGGCCTAAACTGCCATCATCTCTGTCTGGACGGTGCAGCAGCCTCTGCAATGGTGTCCTACCATGAAGCAACCAGAGCGGCCCTGTAAACATATGTGTCAGAATCCATCATTCTACTCAAAACCGTTCAATGTTTCCAAACTCATTCAGAGGAAAAAGCTGTAAGACCCTTACATGTTCTGGCCCCTATCACTTTTCTTTCATTATCCGCTATTCTCACACTCAGATGCTATAGCCAGATCGATGTCACTGCTATTTCTGAACAAACCACATATCCCTTTTCCCCAAAAACTTTCTGTGGGCTGAAATCCTCTCCCCCCAGATATCTGTACAATTCTCTCATTTTGTTCAGGTCTTTACTCAAAAGTTACCTCCCTCCTTCTGGCTCTCTACCTGGTTAGCACTTATCACTATCTAATGTACAACATATTTTACTTTTTTTATCACCCATATTTTCAGCTTCTCAAATTAGAATATAAATATAAATATAAAGCAGGCATCTTCTTTTCTTTTTGTCATATAGTAGTGAGCCCAGTAAATCTGGCCAAATAGCACTACTTTGTCCCATTCAGAGAAACAACTTTTAACATCGGATCTTCTTTCCTTCGTATTTACAATAATGCTCTGGGAATGTGCTCCTTCATAATTGGAACACCCACATTTCCAGACTTTCTGTTTTCCTTCCTTTCCATTTCAGAAGGCTTGTCCTCAAACTCTCCTTTAATTATTATTCTTCCTCATTGCAAACATATTCAGAAACACCTTTGTGTAAATATAAACACATCAAGACAAATGCCTAATTTTACCAGTTCCTGGCAGCTATATTATGTAAAACATGGGATCATTTATAAACTCACTTGACATTAAATTTTGAGGCAAGAACATCTTGAAATAAACTATTTTCTTAAAATCATTTAACTGTTCCAGAGATTGTCGAACCAGCATTTAATGGTGACAGATATTTTTAAACAATTAACAAAGCATGAATAAATAAAAGAAATATATAGAAATATATTTTGGTGTTATTGGATGGCTGTGAGCTCCTTGGATTCTGGTCTAGAAATCATCTTACTCATTTTTGATCTTAGTATCTAATATAGTACCTTACCCTAAAATGTATTCAATATTTGATATATGAACACAAAGGGCTTCTCTTAGTTCACAATGCCTTGATTCTCCTATGTCTTCGCCTTTATCATTCAGTTGAAACCAGCTTATGTACCTCCCTGGATTTATTTGGTAATAGTTTTCTGTTGAATGCTACCATTAGTATCCAGGAACTTTTTACGCCGTAACAGCATCCTTACAGGTTGCAAAAGGGATATTTCCATCTTCCTTGGAGTGTGATTGGTTGAGCTCTGCGGCTGCCTTGGTGGTAGGGGCCAAGATGTGATGTTCCCCCCTGCTCCAGGTCTCTCATGCTGCTTTTGGGCACAATTGGTTAATGCCTTGAATCTCCAGCCTTCCCCCCCACCCCCAGGCTTCCCTTTTGTTACAGAGGTGGTAGATGCTCCTGTGAAGCTGCAGACCGCAGGTGGACCGTGGGGGAGTGCTCCTGGCACCTATTCACTTGCTGGCTCAGCTCATGCATGGATAATGCCACTGCTGTTCAGGGATTTGACTTCTCTGGCAGCTGCCTGGAGCGGCAGGTGGCATGACTGAAAAGTGCGAGGGAGTTCGCGTTGCCTGCAGAAACCTTTGACTGATGGGAGCCAAAAGCTCCATTTTTCTTCCTTGTTCTCGCACTGTTCCAAAACAGAGTGGTCTCCAAAGTCCTCTATGGAGACATCGTATGAGACTGAGCAGCCAGCTCAGTGGTGCATCTCCTTGATATTTTTCTGCCTCCTTCTATGAGTGGCTGACATCTCCCTTCCCCTTCATTTTTGCTTCACTTGGGTTGAAGGAATTGTTGAAGGAATTCCTACTCTCTCTCTCTCTCTTTTTTTTTTTTTTTTTTTTGTGTGATGGAGTTTCGCTCTTGTCGCCCAGGCTGGAGTGCAATGGTGCGATCTGGGCTTACTGCAACCGCAACCTCCACCTCCCAGGGTTCAAGTGATTCTCTTGCCTCAGCCTCCTAAGGCAGGAGGCTGGGATTATAGGCATGCGTCACCACGCCCGGCCAACTTTGTATTTTTTCAGTAGATACCGGTTTTCTCCATGTTGGTCAGGCTGATCTTGAAATCCCAACCTCAGGTGATCCACCTGCCTCAGCCTCCCAAAGTGCTGGGATTACAGGCAGGGGCCACCGCACCCAGCAGAATTCCTACTCTTTAAGGAATTGTTATATGGGCCTTTGCATGAGGTCCTCTTTTCTAGAGAACCTTTGTCTGTCCCTTTAGGCGTGTGGCCCTGTGAAGTTTTCTGTGCGTGTACCTTTGTTGTGTGTGGTCTTGTAGATTGTTCTTCTGTTCTTTTTTTTTCTACTTTCCTCTTTGCACAATTCAACTCAAAAGGAGCTCTTGTTTGTCATACCCTTAAGGGTTTAAATAATAATACCTAACTATGCCCGAGGCGTCTTTACAATTGTTTTTACTTTATAACAACCCTCTATCTGGGTATTACCATAAGGACCTGGTTTTACTGGAACAAAAGTACAGGAGTTCCTCACCTTATAAAGGGTTTAGGTTTCAAATGGCTGTAATTATGGTCATTTTTTATACATTCAAACTTAAGGAGTTTAAATTTCCATTCCCTGGATGGATTTTCCACAAAAGAAGAGGGAGGTGGGTAGCCCTTTGAGGTTTTTAAACCAGCCCACATCTTGGTGATTGATATATGTTGTGTGGCATCTTTTTCTAAAGTAGGTGTTTTGTATACTTTAAGATTGAAAGTAGGTAATTCCTTTTTAGACAATATCTTCAAGTACTGTAGGGAACCCCTTGGCAGCTTCCTGCCTCATAACTCACAGAGATTATGAATATTTTAAAAATTAATTAATTTTTAATTGACAAATATTAACTGTGTATATTTATGGGGTAAAATATTTTCAGCTATATGTACATTGTAGAAAGATTCAACTGAGCTAATATATCTATTGTTTCACTGACTTAATCTTTTTTTTGTAGTGAGAATGTTAAACATCTATCCTTTTAGCAATTTTGAATTAGACACTATTGTTAACTGTGGTTATCATGCAGTATAATAGATCACTAAAACATATTCCTAAAGTCTAACAGTAACCTTGCACCCTTTGGTCAACATCTTTCCTTTCCCCATCCCTCCCCTAATTCCCACTTACCAGCCTCTGGTAATCATCTTTATACTCTTTTTCTATGAGATGAACTTTTTTTTTAAATTTCACATATGTGGGGTCATACAGTATCTGTTGTTCTGTGCCTGGCTTATTTCACTTAGCATAATGCCCTCCAGTTCCACCCATGGTGCAGTGAATGACAGAATTTTGTTCTTTGTTAAGGCTCTATAGTATTCCACTGTGTGTATATACCCTATTTTCTTTATCCATTCATCTGTTGAAGGACATTTAGGTTGCTTCCATATCTTGGCTATTGTAAATAATGCTGAAATGAACATGGGAGTGAAGATGTCGTTGACATACTGATCTCAATTCCTTTGGAAATATACTCAGAAGTGGGATTGCTGGATCATATGATAATTCTATTTGTAGTTTTTTAGGAACCTCCATACTACTTTCCGAAGTGGGTATACTAATTTACATTTCCACTAACAGTATACCAGGGTTTCCTTTCCTTCACATCCTCGTCAACACTTATCATCCGTCTTTTGGTAATGTCATCATTTTCTCACCATTTTCAATTGTGATTGTCTTTACTTTAGCTCAATCACAATTCTAGTCCTCTTTTTATGGAAAGTGTCAACATTCCTATTGCTTCAACCCTTGTTAGCATGTGATCAACAATATTCACGTAATACCTCAAATTAAGCAGTATAGAGCAAACATATCCTATTTAATAATATAAATGACTCACCCCACACGCCCACTGACTATAGTGGGCTTTATCAGGCAAAGCTGACTTGCTTCTGTTGAGTGGCTTTTAAAAAACTGTTAGTAAGTTAAATCTAAAGTTTTTGACTTCCTACCCTGGATGAAGGACACTTAAAAAGACTTCCGTCCTCTGCTTCCAGAGAAAGCAGGTAAAATTTTCCACCTTCACTACACCACTTGAGGACTATCCCATGCTTTATTGGGTATAGGGAGCAAGGGTCTTGCTAATGAGTTACTTCCACTGTGTCACTTCTATTCCTAGTGCTTTAATTTATTAAACAATTTGAGGACCCCATTTTTATGCGAGGGCTTCACTGATCGAATCCTGGAGCCACCATATTGTCTATATCACTTTAGAGGTGTTTCTAAAGTTCTCAGCACCTCAAGTCCCTTGTTAGTATGTGTGGAGAGCCAGCGGGAAAACTCGGTACATAACAGGGTTTCCACCAAAGGCTGCTCTCCGAGGAGGCTTCACCAAGAAGAGCAAGCGAACTAGGCTGGACCACCCTGCTGGGTCACCCCGACATTCCAGGGCCACGCGGATAAGTCAAAGGCGGGAAGAAGACGCTCTGTGTGTGGGCGAGGCGCCGGAATTTCCCACTTCTTTCCTCCACCACGACTCCCGCCCCACGCCCACCGCACTCCCCACGGACAGCCCGTCGCGCCTGCCCACGCGGTGACGTCATCTCGCAACGTCCGGGCACCCCGCCCATAGAGTAGGAGCCGGAAGCCCGGCGGGTCTCGGCGCGCCACGTCCCGGAAACCCCGGAGCCGGAGAACTCGCGCACCTGGGGGAAGCCGGCAGGAGGCAGCGGGCATGCGCGGGGCTACGGTGGCGCAGGCGCCCTGACGCGCCCGCCGGTCAGGAACCGGTTCTCCTAGTCCGAGCTGGCGGCGCCTTGTGGGCTGTGCGGGCTGCGCGGGAGCATGGGGAGAAGAAGGAGATAGGGAGGGATCCCGAATCTTGGGAAGGGCAGGCTTGTCTCTGGGATGGGGAAGAGCCGGTGCACGAATCCTGCTGTGCGTCTGTGCCGGGCGCGCCCCAGTAGTTTGGGATGTATATATAAGAAGATTAACTCAGACAACTTGGGCAGACAAAGTGCGATGCGTTTACCCTAAGCCAAGAACACGCTTAGAATGCACGCCTAGAGCCAGTTCTCCCCAAGGGATGGCAACGTACCTGTGTGCCGGGCTTCGGACAAGGGCTTTCCCTTTCTTTTATTCTCCCACTGCCGCTAACAACCCTGTGGGGCGGGCATTTTTGGATCCCCAATTTAAAAGTGGGGGAAACTGAGGACAGATTAACCTGTCTACACGTAACACAGCTGAAAAGTGGTGGAGTTGCTGTTTCTTTCAGGTTTGCTGCCCATCAGGTGTTTGAAGTCATGATTTGGTGAAAATGGGACGGTGAAGACGTTCTGTAAAAAAAAAAAAAAGGCACATCATGAGGTTTGGACTTTGTAAGAGGTATGGGCTGGCTGTAGGAGTCGGGTAGGTGCCAAGGAAACGGGCCTCAGGGTAGATTTTGAGTGGGATTTGGCTAGAGGGAAGACGAGAAAGCTTTGGGGTAGTGAGAACAAGGGAAAGGAAAGGGCAAACAAAAAGCGTGGAGGTGGGACAGGAAACCTGGGGAGAAAGGTAAGCGGTTGCCTCATTTGGAGTCTTGTGTTTATGTTTGGCTTGCAAATAGAAGCATGTATAATTTTAGGGTTGGGCTTTTATTGGAAAGGAATGGATTTTCTCCTTTCTGTTCTTAGGTTTATGCTATGATGCACAGTGACATGTACCTCTGTTCAGCAAGGTGCATTCCAGCTATTCATGTAACAGCTGGAAACTTCTGTACCTGCGGCAAAGATGATCTGCGGTGGAGGGTTTATTCCTGGCCTCTGGCCTGCCTGACCATGGTCTCTTTAGTGCTTGCGGGTTCCCTAGTGCCTTTCTGGTTCCAGTAGTGAGAGGAATAAACACTTATAACTCAAAATCCAATACCCTCTCAGTGTCAATACCCTCCCTATCTTTAAAAGAAGAAAAAAAAATACCAAATCATCTCTGTTTAAAAGAAGCCTGGCCCCTGTGATTTGTTAATTTGTTCGTGGTTTTATACTGTTACTGCTATAACACAGTTTGCACTACACCATTTAGAAACTGATTACTACCTTGTATTAGCCTCTAATTGTTTAATGGGTGTAAATTTTATCTCTTTAAAAAGATTGTAAGATGCCTCTGTCAAGGACTGTGCTGTTTATCTCATAGCCCTGACTGCCGACTTAATTGCCTTTTTCAAGTGTCTCTCGTTCTTTGCTGAACCCTCACCACTCAGTACCCTGCCTGGCACATACTAGGCACTCAGTAAACATTTACTAAATGAAGTGATGCCTCCTGCAGAGCAGGAACAAGCCTGTTATTTATATTGTTCTGGTCCCCTAGCAAAATTATCTTCTCTGATGGGCCCTCAGCACTCTGGTGTGACTCCATCGCTGTGCCTTTTAGCAGGGGAAATATAATCTCCCTGTTGCCCTATAAAGAATTGCCACCTGGACACCATGCCCACAAGAAGTCTGCTGAGAAATAATTGTTGATAGATTGACTTAGCCTCAAAGGCATCCTTGATTCTTTTCTAAAGTGTGCATCTGCCCTTCCACAATAAATTTTATTTGTGGTTATCTTGGCCAGGCTGCCTAAGAAATACTTTAGGAGAATGTAATTTGAGTATCTTCTTGACTTGGGAAAGCAAGCAAACAAACTAATAAACAGAATCAAACCAACAACAAAACCCAATAGTTAAAGGACCTTTGTGTTTAAGAATGCTATCTGCAAATTTTAAACAATTTTGTGCCCCTGGGAGAGAGAATGCCTCCTTGTGTGTAAACTTCCAGGGCTTTTAATTTATATGAGATTACATTCAACGTTTCCTTTTACATTTGAAGGGAGGTAGCCTTGAAAAATATGCTGGCAACTAATTTGGATGAGAAAGCTTCCGGTTCTTTCTTTATCCAAAGCAATTAGACCAGGTCTGAGCAGGATTTACAACAGAGAGCAGATCTTGGGTGCACAAGAACTTTGCTTCATTCCAGATTGGCGAAAACAAGTCTACACCAATGTTCTGTCAGCTGGTTCAGGATACAGCAAAGACTTGATGGGATAGGATGGGGGTGGGAAGGTGATGAGTTCAGGTAAATGTCTGAACCTAGGAGAGTCAGAAGCTAGAGCAGATTCTCTTAATCGGCCCTTTCAGTGGCTGCTAAATCTGGCTCATCTCCCATGAATTAGCTGTGGGACACTGGGGACAAGTTACTTCACAGTTCTGGGCCTTCGTCTCCTCATTCGTAAAATGGGGACGATAAAGGATAATTTGGAGTTACAGCGTGTAAACGTATAAGGTGGTTACAGCGATGCCTGGTACACAGTCACACATAGCACGCGCTTTGTGAAATGTTTGGCAAGTAAATAAAGCGCTAGGCTAGGCTAACCGCGTCTACACAGCCAGCCGCTTGAAATCCCCACCTATATTGAAATTACTGGGACGCCGCTGTTTTCCGATTGCAAGATTTTCCTGACCCAAGCAATCACTTTTTCTGCCGTCCGCGGGGCTGTAACTGCCCCTCAGGATATGGGACGGCTGGACTCTTCTCCCCGCCTCTAGTAGCCCCCTACACCCTCTCGCGGTGGTGACGTGAATGAGGGAGGGGGGACACGTCCTCCTTCTTCCCCCGCTCCCTATCTTCGCGGCTCGCTGGCGCGTTAGCAACCACCCAGCGCTACTCCGGTCCGTCCGGGAACGCCTCCGGGGCGGGGCTGGGGTGCTGCGCAAGCGCAGTGCAGCAGCGCCGCGCCTGCGCCGTGGAGGGCCTGAGGGAGGCGGGGGATTGGTATGCGAGCGACTGTGCGAGGGGAGGGAGGCCTCCCGGCAGAGCGTGGTACTACGACCAGCGCGGGCCGGAGTGGGCGGGGGGATGCGCCGCGGCGGCGGCGGCGGCGGCGGCGGCGGCGGGCGGGCTAGGACTGGTGTTTGGCGGCGCCAGAGCAGCGGATCCCGGTCTCGCCGCGGCAGCAGCGCGGGTGTCGTGCACCGCCTGAAGACGCCGTACCTTTCTACCCCGACTTTTTAAAAAAAAATAACCGGAACCAATGAACGCAGCCGGGATCGGAGCCCCGGAGGCCGCCGGTGCCGACGGGACCAGGCTGGCGCCCAGCAGGAGCCGGCGTCTGAGGCAGCGGGGGTGGCCAGCGGAGTCGCCGGCGGCGGTGGCGGCGCCTCACGGAGCGGGCGAGGGGCCGGCGGCCGGAGCGCCGCTGCGCTTTCACCCGGCTCCTCTTCAGCGCCCTCATCCCGCCTCGACTCCCGGCCCAACCTGGGGCTGGCTGCGGCGGCGTCGCTGGGCTGCGTTGCTGGTGCTCTGGCTGCTGGTGGCCGGTACTGCGGACGGATGCGAGCTGGTGCCCCGGCACCTCCGCGGGCGGCGAGCGACTGGCTCTGCCGCAGCAGCCGCCTCCTCTCCCGCTGCGGCAGCCGGCGATAGTCCGGCGCTCATGACAGGTGAGGGGCCGGTGGGTGGCGGTAGGGCTTGGCTGGCCGCGACGGGACCCCCATCCCCGGCTGAAGCCAGCGTCTCCACCGGACGTCCGCTATTCCACGGCCCCGTCCAGGGCGCGATGCGGAGCCCTGGCTGCTGCTTTGTCGCGGTCCCCTGCGCTCCGGATGTCTTCCCTTTTCACCCCAACACCCCGCCCTCTCGGAGCCTCTCGACGGCACTGATTCCCCTCCCTTCAGTCGGGCTCTCTGATCTTACAAGCTGAGCAATGCGGTGGTTTCTCTTTCGTGCTGCAGAAGAGCCAGCAGGGTCTGCAGGGAACTGGGGTGATATTTTTTTTGTTTTTTGTTTTTTTTTTGAAGCTGCTAGAAAAAGTCAGCAGAAGCAACAGCAGCAGCAGCAGCATTGCGGTATTGAGTCTGTCTCTGGTGCTGCTTTTGCAAAGGCAGCTGGCAGCGAGTGTCACCGGTTCAAAGCCCCGCTGAGCACAGCGTCCCAAGGGAGGCTGCTAGAGAGGATTCTTTGACAGCCATAATACCTAGTGATGTTAGTGGTTCCGTGTTAGTATGCAGAAACGCCCAAGTTTACTGTGCAATTTTTGAGGGGTGGAAGGAGGCCGTTATAAATGATGGAAAGTGTTTGGTGGTGGGAGCATCACTAGGTGACAAAGGGTGCAGAAACCTCAGCAGGTAACAGAAATTATACCTAAAATTTGCAAAGTGCAGGATACTCGGGGCTTGCAGCTGGCAGCACAGTTCTGATGACTGCACCAGCACCTTTTTAATATGGAACGTTCTCGCAATTGAAAACTTGGAAACTTGTTTCGTAAGGTTAAGTGCAAAATTATATCTTTTTAAAAGCCTTCCGTTGTTATGTACAACTGATCGGGTTGTGGTTTAAGTAAAAGTAATGATGTAAGGACCCTGAAATGATTTCTTTGGGAAAAGTAATGGAGCTAAAATAGTGCTTTTTTTTTTTTTTAAGTGTTTCACTTATTTTTTAAAGTAGATCCGTAGATTTCCTACCATAATTGCAAGACTAAAAAGTTTCAAGTGGCACAAGAAGACCCATGATTAATTTAACCAAAGTAACTTCCAGACGTCCAGCGGGCATCTGGAAGTTACTAACAGCTTCTCTGAAAAGTGCTAAGGAACTGTGTTCTTTAAAGCCAAGCAGTATCTCTGTGTTCGATGATAGGGTATTTACTATTCTAGAGAGAAGGATGTTGGTAAACTTGAAAGGCTTTGGAGGATGTAGCCTGTAGAACATAATGATCAGCATGTTTAACTTTACCCTGAAGCATATCAAGCCCTATTAAATGGAAATTGATACATCAAACCTACCAACTGGTTAACTGGGATAGAGTGATTATAGAATAATCAGTATTAGGAGCATAGTATAGTTTGAGTGAGAAGATAGGTCAGACAGCTTTATGCTTGAATGGTATATATTCTCCAAATAAAAGTGTGGCAAATAACAGTATAGTGAAGAATAGTGATTATTAGGAAAGTTGCTAGATAAGACTATAATTTGAAGATTTAATGCCTCATGCAGGAAGGGAAGGAGCAGAAATATATAACCTTCTAGAAGGTATAAGAATGGTTCTAGGTTTCTCGAGCAGAAAAATTTGGTTAATAAATAATTGGCTAATGCTTTGTCAAAAATAATTGGTAAAAAGGGAAGCAATTCAGAAAATTTAGTATTTATTGACTGCTAAAAGTATATTTTATACTGTGTAGGTCGCATCAAGAAAATTGCTCTCGTGGAATTTTATTTTAATAAGCTATTTGTAATCCTTTTTAAGACTTAAATTTCTCTGTATTTTTTTAAGGCTTTGGGGGAAAAGGTGATTTTTATTGGAAAAAAATCCGATGTATCACACAAAATGAGTTTGTGCCATAGGGCTTTAAAATAAGTTTACTAGAAGAATACATTATTTCTAATGTTCTTTTCCTTTCCTTTTGTCAGAATATTGATTTTTAACAAGTTAAACATTTCCACTTAAAGTTTAAATCATAAAACTACACAATATATAAATTAAATTGTTATTTTAATAAGTTTATGTAAATACAGTCAATACCTCATATCTTGGTAAATGTAAATTGAAAATCTGTGAAGTTAGAAAATATTGAAAATTTCTTGGAACTATATGACATCTACAGGGCTCTTTCCCAGTCTTAAGATTGTATGAATCGTGCTTTCTTTTATGGTTCTATTTGTAAATGGTATGCAAAGCCTAGAACCTAATTTATTAGTGTTAGCGTACACTTCAGGAAGTAAAACCGTAGACTGAATTTACAAAATACTGTGGTGTGGTGTCAGATTCTAGGCTGTGTTAATGCATAGAGATGGAGTAGAGCATCAGTAATAAGAGAACTAAACTTCATGTGAATTTTGAAAATTGAAAATTTTTGAAAGCATTCTGAAAAGAATTTATCTCTTTGGCTCCTGATTAAAGTTGTCATTTAGCTGTGAGTATCCTTAATAGCTCTGCAAAATGACAGGCAAAATCACTTTTCTGTTTTCCTCTCGAGATTGGTATTTTTAATACTTTAGAAACTTCGTAAGAGTTTGCCTTTTACAAATAAAATCCATAAAAAATTATTTTTCACTGCAGTTTGCCTCTCAAGTGTTTTACTTTAGGGATTTAGTGTATTTTAAGAATAAATTGCCTTTAAATTATTTACCCTGTGTTTATTTGCTCAAATAAACTATTACTGCTGAAAATTATTTGAGCAAGCCAACTATTTTTATAGCGTGAGAAGCTGTGGCAGATCCAAATAAACAGATCCATTGTCATAATGAATACAGGTTTATGTTTTCTTTTCCTTTTTAAATGTTACCTTTTCAAAATTCGGTGTACAAATGTTTTTTGATGAGACAGAACCAATATTTGTAATATTATATAGTAAGGGTTTTAAATTATGTATGCAGTACTTATATATTTAGGGCACTTTGAAAGTGATTGGAATTTAAAGCAAGTTAGGGATAGGTGATAGAGCTTGCTGATTGTATTCTAATGCACTGCTTTAATAACTCAAAATGTTACTTTTTTTTCCTTCTTTGCCTAACAGATTTAGAGTTGGTGAATTGATCCTGGTAGGGAGTGATCGATCTCATCTAGATAGGGTCCCTGAGAAATAGCGTATAAAAGGGAAACAAACAAAATTTGCAGAATAATTGAAACATTAAATTTTTTTTTAGGGAATTAATTGGTTCAGAATTTTTAAAAACAAATTTTAACTGAAATGATTTGCCTCTATCCTTTTTAAAGAATGGACTAACATAGCATTCTTTGGTGCCTATATCAAGGTTTTATCTTAACTGTAATACCCTTTCACTGATTTGGCATGTTATTGGAAATATACATATATAAAAACATGTCTCAGAAGTATTAAAATCTCAGTTAAAATGTAATATATTCTTAGTTCAACATATAATACCATTAAGAATGGCCACTTTACCCAGTACTGTTACACACATCTGTGTTGTGGGGCTTTCATTAATTTAGATGAAATATCTCTAATTAGCATGATTGTCATTGGGAAAATGTTAAACTGAACTTTTAATGAAATCAGTTGTATTCCTTACATTTACCCAGTAAATGTTATTGCCTTATTTATTTTTATTAGTAGTTGGCTTGCCTGTGGGATATATATGTTGCTTTCAGTAATATTTTACAAATAATTTACACGTTAGTGTTTACATTGTGACAGTAGACTCAAAGTGGATTCAGATAGCATGAGAAACCTTTGTTCCTCTTGTGGTGTTTCTCTTTCTGAACTTCCTAAAGCCATTGTTGGCTGTATCCTCTTTTCTTTCCCTTTAGTATCATTACCAGTGCTTTTCTTCACCAGTCTTTGGCCATTGCTGTAGTTGTATTATTGTTCCTAACTACAGGATTAAAGAATCTGCTTGTATCTGTTTGATCTAGTCGATTCTGAACATTTAAGAATTAGTAGTCATCTAATTGGTCCGGAAACATTGCATCCTGTGGTACTCTTAAGAATACCATGGCAGAACTGACCTCTGTTGGGAATCTCATAGCACAGGAAGAATTCAGAGGACCAGTTGGAAAAGTGGGTCCAGATTTAGCTGACTTTTATGCAAAAGGAGGACACAAGAATGATTTAGCTTGCCAAAGCCTTGCTTTGTGGCTGGATACATGCTGGTATTTTCAGATTAACTTAGGCTTTTTTTGCGTAATGATATTAACGATTTTTGTTAGTGGCCTAATCATTGATGGTAATTGTGGTGTGAACACTTCCACAATGATCCTCAGAGATCTGTATTTATGTATTGTGATAGTTAATGTATATGCTGGCTAAGCTAATACTAAAACTAACTGCTTATAATATGGATAATAAGCCATTTTTTGACACTTACTAGAGTTTGGACCTTACCTTGTTAAGATCTACCTAGGAGTTTACTTCTGAACTGGTCAGGTTTTATTAACTAAATAATTATTAAGCACAAGCAGAATACCACAAAAGAGAAGTGGGAAAGAATTTAAAAAAGAGTAAGATGTAGGTCTGATGTTTTGGACTCAGACGAGGTAATAACAGGCACATTTATTAAACTATTTCTATGTGTTAGTATTGTGCTAAGTGCTTTTTATGTTATACATCCCTGTTTTTGATTCTGAGACTAGTCCTGTTAGATAACTACTGTTTTTTTTCCCCCTCAATTTTGATTTTAGATGCATGGGGTACATGTGCAGATTTTATTGCCTGGGTATATTGCATGATATTGAGGCTTTGGTTACAAATGATCCCGTTACCTAGGTACCTAGCATAGTACCCACTAGTTAGTTTTTCAACCCTTACCCCCTCCTCTTACCTCCTCCACAAGTAGTCCTCACTTCTTATTGTTGCCATCTTTATCTTCATACAGTAGATTAGGACATGCTGGATGGTTGTAAGTAACTTGTCCAAGCGCACATCTAGTAGGTAGCAGAGTTAGAGGTTTACCTGGGTTTCTCTGATTCCAAAGGTTGGATTCTTAGCTGGTATGTTGTATGCATTTTTATACAAACAATATGTGATGCACCACAATGGACCGCAAACTGTAGGAGAAAGGAAGAGGCTGTTAGAGAGTATTACCTGGAGGAGGGCAGGATTTGAGCTGGACCTTGATGTATAGGTAGGACTTCTTGTGGAGGTAAGTGAAAAGGCTTTCTGGGAGGAGGCATATGCAAGAACAGGGGGTAAATACTTTTCTTTAGAGTTAAGTATAAGGTGTGTGTAGAGTAGTGGAGAATGCAAGAAGGAAGAAGGTTGGGGCCAAATTATCAAGAGCTTTACAATTCCCTAGTGTATTTCGTATGTATCAAAATGTCAGTACATCTAAAACTGGGGGACTTAGCTGTATACTGGGAAGAATGGGAAACCCAGGACAAATATGATACATTTTCTTGGCATATCCATCTTATTAGATTATTTGGGAGATATAAAACTATTTAAAAGATTATCAATGTGGACATTTTAGGGAAAATGTACATTTATTTTAATTTTTAAGATTAAAAGGCATTTTGAACTTTCAGAGTGTTTTGTTAATAAACTCTTGAAGTTACAAATCTATATCCTGTCATTAGGAGGTGAGAGACATTGTGGTTTTTGAAGATGGGGGTGACATATCTTTTGTGTTTGAGAAAGCTAATTCTGAGTGGATGGCAATGAGGATATAACAGAGATGAGGATGCCAGTAGGAAACTCTATAAAAGGAGAGGTCTTGAGAGTTCAGATTACGGAGTGACTATGAAAATGTTTAGAGGAAATTTTATAAAATCGCCTTTATTCTTAGCTAAGAAAGGAATCTGGCTATTTATATGAAGTCTAAGAAATAAATATTACCTTTAGTTTTAAATATACAGAGTTTATAGAATGACTTAAATTAGGATAAGCCCTTGAAAAATTCCAGAAGAAACATGCTATTTGTGATAGAGAATCTTCTTTATTTAAAATGTACCCATTTATTAATATAAAGATTAGTTTAAAAAATATAATTGGGCTTATGTGATGATTCACAAAATTGTTAACAGAAAAACAGTTGCAAATATATTTGTCAATTGTTTGACAAATAAAACCAAAAAACTTTTGATATCCAAAGACAATATATTTGCCACAAAATGCTTATATAAAGCTTTTAGAATTCCATGTGTAAAAATAGTAAGTGTTACCAGATTGAACTAATGTTATAAGTCAGAGAGTTCAAGTCTCTCCCGACCCCTAGCTGTGAATAGCAATATTTCAGACTACTGGCATATAATTTGTTTCAGTATCAACTTTTAAATTTCATTCCATGTGACTTTCAAGCTTGATCTATAGATGATGATTTCTAATGCCAAATCTGAATGGTTTGTTCTTTTATTTATCCATCTAGATCTTTATTTTAGTATCCATTGGCTGTTCAGTCTTTCTAGACACTTTCTAATTCTACCTTTAGTAACTTTTCCTTGACTAGTTTCATTGTTGCTGATTTTAAGATTGGTTCCCTCCTAAGTCTGTTCTCAGCCTCCTGTTCCTCTAGTCTAGCTGAACATTTCCTCCTCGGAGAACTTCATTACTAGGAAAGTTCTACACTGGGGATAGGAACCCCAAGCCAATGATTGATTTGATTTTTGGCTTTATTTCATTTGGCCGTTGGTGTGATACAGCACAAGCATCATGGCTGCAGTACTGAGAGTAATTTCCTTTCTGCTAGCTTTTGTCTGTCTTATCCTTTAAAGTGAAACAATTTCAGGATTAAGGCTAGGAGCAGTTGAAGAATGTTTGATAATGTCTATTCAGTGTTTTCGTAAGATAATGGTAACTCCCCCTCCAGTACACACAGGCTAATGGAGCCACAGAGCCTGGCAAGCACAGTTTACTTGGACTAACATTCGTCTCAGAGCCCAAGTACCTGTATCTGTCTAAGTGTTTCTTTTTGCATCTGAATTTGTTTTCATTTGTGCTTATGGATCTTGGCCTCTGTGTAACTTACTCTTTTTTCTCAGTCATTTTTGCTTTCTCTTCCTCTTTGATCTTCCTAAACTTGACATTATGTGGAACTGAAACACCTCAAAAACTATTTTATTGAACTAAGTGCTGGGATTTTAATTTAAAAAAATACTTCAAGTGAATATCTTATTTATGTGATTGCAGAATACTAAACAACCTCATTGTAAACAACCTCATCAAAACCGTGTAGAGTAGTGAAAGTGATTTGTAGTTTCTTAAAATATTCTCAGTAAGTAAAAAAGGCTTTTTAAACCCATATTTGAAGTTGTTGTCTACTCCTCAGCACACTGCAAGTTGCACAGGTCCGTGTTTTCTATTACTGTCTTTCTTTTTTTTTCTTTTTATAAAAAAATCTGATGTTGAATAAATAATCTTAATCCGTCTTCTTTATTCCTATTGTCTAGCAATATATCTCTAACGTTTTAATTCATGGCGTGTGTGTAATTTTTGCTTTGTTTACCCACTGCTTTGGACTGTTGTCATGTTTAGCTCTTATTTCTGCTTTGCCACACATATTCAGACTGTGTTAAGCCTCGCTGTTTATTTCTTCTGGGTACCAAATTAAGAAAAAAAGCTAAACTGCAGTTGTAGATACACCTTGCTATTTTTGAATTTACTTTTGTAACTCTGTCCTCTGATGTTTATTCCATGTTTGTTTTGGGTCATACGTTGTGGCTCATGCCTGTAATCCCAGCACTTTTCAAAGCCAAGATGGACAGATCGCTTGAGCCCAGGAGTTCGAGACCAGCCTGGGAAACACGGTGAAACCCCATCTCCTCAAAACATAGTAATTAAATAAATTACCTGGCCGTGGTGATATACACCTGTATTCTTGGCTACTTGGGAGGCTCACATGGGAGAATTACCTGAGCTTGGCGAAGTTGAGGCTTCAGTGAGTCCTGATCAGGCCGCTGCACTCTAGCCTGGGGGCGGTGAAGTGAGACCCTGTCTTCAAAAAAAAAGTTTCTTTGGTTCTAGGTTTGTTATATGAGTCCTAAAAATAACTATGGAGGGTTAAAGTGAGAAAAGCCAGTCGTTCGTGAATATGTATGCATGTGCATAGAGTTTTAAACATTATTTAGTGACTCTTTTGTGCCAGCTATGGTGTGAGTAACTAGAGATATAAAGTTGAAATTGCCCACTTAAAAACATTTATTATTTGTATATTTTTAGAGATATAGGCTCACTCTGTTGCCCAGTCTGGAGTGCAGTGACATGTTCATAGCTCACTGCAGCCTCAAACTCCTGGGCTCAATCTATCTTCCCACCTCAGCCTCCCAGGCTATGAGCCACCACAGATGGCTAATTTAAAAAAAGTATTTTTAATGTAAACCTGAAAATTGCCTGAGAGTGGATTGTGTAATCTAAAAATATGTATAAATATTTTGTTTCTTAAAAGGTCCCTACTGTGTTAGCTTATCTAGCATCCTTGCTACATTTACTGAAAATGTCTGTTACAGATATCTGCACTGCTATGTTCTTTTCAGCATTTTTCACAATAGCCAAGATACCGAAACAACCTAAACATTCATCAATGAAGGCATAAAGAAAATACACATGCACCTGCACCATGAAATATTATTCAGCGTTAAAAAAGAAGAAAATCTTGCCATTTGCAGCAACATAGATGAATGTGGAGGACATTGTGCTCAGTGAAATAACACAGACATAGAAAGATAAATACTGCATGGAATCTGAAAATATCAAACTTACAGAAACAGAGTAGAATGGTGGTTACCAGGGCCTGGGGAAAGGGGTAAATGGAGAGGTGTTCTTCAAGGAGTACAAAGATTCAGTTATGCAACATAGATAAGTTCTGGAGAGCTAATGTACAACAATGTGATTATAGTTAATAGTATCATATACTGTACTTGAAATTTGTGAAGAGGGTAGACCTTAAGAGTTCTTAACACATCAAAAAAAAAAAAAAAGGTAAGGATGTGATGTAGTGGCTTAGGTGAATTAACTTCATTGTGGTGAATATTTTATAATGTATGCATATATCAAGTCATCAAATTGTATACCTTAAATATATCTACTTTTTGTCATTATGCCTCACTAAAGTTATAAAAAATATAAGAATATTTATTGGAAGTTTTTGTTATATATTTGCAGTATTAAAAAAAAGTCTCTCCCCCTTCTTTGGAACACAGTGTAATTATAAATAAGTAGAGTTAAAAAATTGTTAACTGATATATAATGTACATGTTTTCAGGTATCATTCCTTTTTGCTCACTCTTTTGTATGCTTTATTAAAAAACAAGCAAGCAAACAAAAACTTTCAGTGAGTCGTGTGTGCCAGACACCAGCTGGGTGTTTGGAATTTCAAGATCAGTAAGATATTCACCCTACCTTGCAGTCTACTAGAAGGCATACCCACTTAAAGGGTGATGATACCTTGTGATAAGGGTAAAAGGGCCCAAGGCTATGTACAGTATTTTACTGAATTACAAAGATGGGGTTACTAATTTTGATGTGGAGATGCAGGTCATTAATGAATACATTTTTTTTTAAAACTATCCAGAGTAGAAGTGTGTGCTGAGAATGTACGAGTTTATCCAATAGAGAAAGGCATGGTGGAAAGCCATAGGTGTGAAGTGAGGAAGCTGAGTAGGAGTGATGATTATTATAGGCATTGACATTTGAGAATGCTAAATGCGATTGTAAATTACCAAATACCCAGGATGACGGAGTCAGTGCTGGGCCTGTTTGCAGTGCAGCATCATCCATATTTGCATGTGGGATTTAAATTTTTGCCAGGCATTTTGCATGTTTCATCCAGTGTGATCCTTAGAGAATCCCTGTGAGGTTATCTCCATGAGTTAGGACGTATAACAGAAATTTAGGATTGCTCTCAAATAGTTCGTACATTAAAGGGAACCAGTGCCAAGGATCTTTATGTCAAAGCATAAGGTATATCTGGAGTTGAATCAGGAAATGAGGCTGGAGAAGTGGCAGACATAAGCATTGTGATTAATGTTACATTCTAGATCTTTATTGTCCAATGGCCTTAAGAGTTTCTGCTTCATTTATTTTTGGTAAACAACAAAATTTAGCTATTAAATATTCTGAAATCTTGGAATACAACTCTTAAAAAATATATCTGAGGCCCAGTAATTTGTACTAAGTATGCCTTTTTAAAATTAGACTTTGACTCGGTTTGTTCAGTGCTTTTTGATAAGTGCGTAATTTGTGCTTTATTTTCATAAATATAAGGATGAAGGAATGTAATTTTTAAGAAGCGTAGCATCTTTTATCTTGAACTTTTATCGGGGCCATAGGTCTGTTTCCACTTTTTTCTTGCTATATTCTTTTCAGCATTTTTCACAATAGTCATTTTTTTTTTTTTTTTTTTGGTAGAGACAGAGTCTGGCTGTGTTGCCCAGGGCTGGTCTCAAATTCCTGGGCTTAGGCAATCCTCCCACCTTGGTCCCACAAAGTGCTTAGATTATGAGTGTGAGCCACTATGCCTGGCCTGCTTCCACTTTGGTGTAGTGTGATGAAGAGCATAGCCTCTAGACTACAGCAGGATTTCCTGAGTTTGAATCTCTGTCTGATGGTGGTTTTATAATTTTGGGTAGATAATTTAGTCTGTTAGTACCTAAATTTCCTTATCTCTAAAATGGGGTGTGAAGAATAAATGAATTACCCTATGTATGCCTAGAATAGAGCCTGGCAAGGGTAAGTATTCAGGTATTATTGACTTAATGTTAGTCTTTTTATCTATAGATACAGAGGTAGAATAGTTGTAGAAATGTGCTTTGATTTATTGAGTGTTATTAATGTATTTTATGTTGCATTTTAAAAAGTATGAAGACATAGTTTGAAGCAGTAAGTTGATCAAGATAACCAGACCATGAAATGGTATGAGATTAGTTAAAACTGTAGAAATATGAAGCTAAGTATAGACAGTGACATTGAAAAGCTACATGATATTTAAAAAAAATTAGTTGTAACATTAGCCTGAGTCATTTTGAACCTTCCTTATTTTACACGATTTAAAGATTTAAAGCATTTTGCAGTTGAAATGTTAGACTTTAAAATCTTTTAATTTCAGAGTTTAAAGGTTTATTCTAAAAAATTTAGAACATACTGAAAAGTAAATCTAGAAAATACATCTGCTTCAACAGCTAATAATAACAAAGATAACATCAAAAGTTTGTTTTTTAATAGTCTTTTATAGATATGTATGCATATTGATATATTTAATAATAGGCTTAGAGAGTGGTTTCTTTAAAATGTGAAATTACTTAGTAAATATATGAATGCCAGGTATATTACAGGCATATGATAAGTATTGGGGAACACAAAAATGAATGAGATTGACGTTTTTGTTCCCATGGAGCTTGCATTTCAGTTGGGAAGACAGAAAATACAAATACTATTTTGAGTTGGGAGAAATGCTATTAAGGAATGAAAGAGACATAAAATAGAAAATAATGTCGGGGCACTTTTTAATTTAGGTAGGCTAGTTAGAGAAGACTTCTTAGAAGGGCACATTTAAGGTGGCATCTTCAAGGACAATAAGGAGCCAAGTCTGAAGAATTGGAGAATAGCATTCCAAACAAAGACTTTGAGGCAAGAAAGAATTAGAATTATTTGAAGAAGTGAAGAGAGTATCGTTTTGACCCAGCATCTTGAGGGGAGGGGGAGATGTTGGATGAGATCTGGCTATAGAAGAGGGAAGGTACAGAACTTCCATAGATCTTGTTTGGGTTTAATTCAGAGAGTAACAGGCCAGGCACAGTGGCTCATGCCTATAATCCCACCACTTTGGGAGGCCGAAGCAGGCACATCACCTGAGGTCAGGAGTTCAAGCCTATCCTTGTCAACATGGTGAAACCCTGTCTCTAAAAAAATAAAAAAATTAGCCAGGCATGATGGCAGGTATCTGTAATTCTAGGTATTCGGTACGCTGAGGCAGGAAACTCACTTGACCCCGCGAGGTCGAGATTGCAGTGAGCCGAGATCACACCATTGTACTCCACTCCAACCTGGGCAACAGAGTGAGACTCCATCTCAAAAAAAAAAAAAAATGTTGTTTACATTCTCATTGCTACCATATTAGTTTTGAATGAAGTCATTTGTGCTAGATGTGGCCGGAGCAGGAGTCTCTGGGCCCCTTGTTAGGTCCTTGCTAGCAGTGGCCCAGGGTTACTAATGACTCCTTCCTCCAAGAAGCTCATAGGGAAGCACAGACATCCTTGGGTATGAAGTCTTGGTGATCAGACAGGGCTTGTTTTCTGCAGGACACTTCCTCAGTCATGAATGAGAGAGATGGTCATGTCACCACTCTCTTCTGCCCAAATGGCTTCGTCTAGCTGTTGGGACAGCTTCTGGAGATGCTGAATTCCTGCCTCCATAGGCTGTAGGTCACTGTCAGTCTCGCTGGGAGAGGAGAGGGGCTCTTTCGAGAAGTAGGGGCCCTGGAAGGGGGCTCTGGAAGGCAGCCTCCCACTTTAACCGCCGTAGTGGGTGGGTATATGAACCCATCTGGGCAGAGAGGTGGTGATACTCCTTCTCCCAGGGGTCAGCGGCTGAGTGGGCGGGGGCGCCTCTAGATAACTGAGTGCTCTTCTGGCTCGGGCTGTAAGTTGGGGATCCACTGCCTTTTTGTGCCCCTCTCTTCCTCCTCCTGGCCTTCACCTGGGTTTCCACCAGCCACTTAATGTCACTTTGGCAGGCCTCCTGGATTCTCTGGGGCATGACACCCAAGGCACTCTTAGCTGAGCGAGCTGCAGCCTTGGAGGCTCTGCTGCCCTGGCTCTGGGGTTTGCAGGTATTTCCAGGAAGGGCCTCCCCTGAGATTGAGGTTGACAGCTGTCAGGGGCAGCCTCCTTTGGAACTGTCTGCACAGGGAACCCAGGGCTCCGGCAGAAGTCTCCTGGATGGCTGGCCACAGGCTGCAGCTCTTTGGTGTCCTCCAGTTGTTCCTGGTGCTAGAGAGATCTCCGGGCACACAGAATCCCCTATGCTCTGCCACTGAGAAGCCATCTGCCTGCCCAAGAGTCTTCTCTGACCACTAGACCCCAGCACCCCCAATGTCCACCCAACGCCAACCACTGGTAAGTACTTTTAGGAGGAACTGTGGTACATCTTTATTGGTGACTGGTAACTTCTAGTGGAAAAATGTTTTTCAGTTCTTCATTTACATAAACTGAGTAGTTATTATTATGTTACTCATTTTGCTTAAGTTTTGAACTCTCATCTTTTAATTGATAGTTTGATATCTTTTCAAGTTTAGGAAAATAAAAGAATGGGATTATTTAAAAGGTTACAATTTGCTTTGCAGTCTCACAGATTTTAAGAACATTAAACAAGTGCTGGTTAATATGAAATTGGAAGTAGTAAAATCAGCAAGTATTAGGCATAGACTGTGAGGTTACATTGTGCCACTTAGTTGTGGGGGATATTTATTCAACAAATGTTTGAATGTCTACTATGTGCTAGACAGCAGATACTTTTTAGGTGCTGGAGAAATAAGGAGAAAACTAAATTAATGAAGTTGCTGCTGTCTTGATTTTACTTTTAATGCTGTAGTTTATTGGGCAATTGTAGTTTTGTTACATGCAGTATGTGATCTTAGAATAAATTGGTGGCTTCTTCCTATTATGATTGCTATGCATTCTTGTATTCACTAGTTTCTAGATTCCTTTAATTGAAGCTGAATGGCACATTGGTTTTATTTATTGATCTTTTAACTCATTTATAATATCAGTTATACAGTCACAATGATAAATCTCTTTGAGTTTTATACAAAGCATATCCATATTCTTAATTTAGTATCAACTTTAACTTAGTGTAACAGACCTAGAATTAGAACTCAGATCTATTAACTCCTAGTTTTGTGTTATTTTTGCCGTATGCTATATAGTATTTTTTATGAGATCTGTTTTAAAATCTTATAGAAATATGCACATAGGCTGGTTCTCTGAATTTAACCGAACTTATATATGAATAATCTATGAGTTGTTTAAACATGTTTATAAAATTATCTGGTAGCTTTTATAGTGTACTAAAAATTTAGTTTTACATTTTGAAGTCTTTAAGCTTGTTTTTGGGCAGGTGGCTGGTAGTCATGATAAACCCTGAATAGATTAATATTCATCTTATAGTCTTATAGGATTATAGTCATCATAAGTCCTGAATATGGTAATAATTAGGATTATTTTTTCTTCATATTCTAGATTAGTAAAGGAGTAAGAAGCTGTTATGAGTCTCAGTCCTCTATAATGTAACAACATGAGATCAGACTCTGTAGGAATGAAAAGATAAGTCTTTGTATTTAGTTAGTCTTCAAGATTTCTAGGTAAATGGGAGCTGTTTTTAGTTAAATACAAATTCCCAAGCAAGACATGATATATTTGTAGACAATTCCTTTCTAATTATTATGGGGATGTTTCTGAAAAATCTTATCCTAGCAAAATTTCAAATTGGAAAACAGACCTTTGGGAAAAATAGACTTCAGAGTGAGAGTCTATAGCCCCACAAATGCCCTTGTTAATATTTATATTTGCTAAGAGAAAATACCATAGTAATAATTTGCATGTTTTGAATTAGTAATTCAGAAAAGTCAATTTCCATTTATCATCCTTTTATTATTAGGAAGAGTTCAGAATTTACTTTTGTAGCTTATGAGATGTTTGCACACCCATTTTCCCTTGTAGTAGGTAGTGTGTAAACAAAGGAGCATCCAGTCCATGAAAAGCTAGGTGTCTTGTTTTTGTTACTTGGAATTGTTGATTCACACGTCTTAGGGGTCCACACAATCTCAGACATGTTGATTGACTTGGATGAATCAAATGGAAAAGGTTTGAGGTAAACTTATTTAAGAAGTCTTTGAATGTTCCTTACTAGTATGGATGAAACCTCTCAAGGAGCAGGGTATTGGTAAAATTCGAATTCTTCCTCTAGGGCCTTTATATTAAGAGACATGAGGATGTTGGACAGTCTTTCCTGGCTCTGTTCCCACCACTTAGGTAGGTCTTTGGATCGTAGCATTTTCCCACTTTTCAGTCACAGAGGTACACTTTTAAGGCCAAGTGGGACTTTACCTAGGTTTCCTTTAACTCAGGGTTGCATTTTAAAAGTCTTAAAACTGGCTTCACCTTGCTTTACTGTTATCAATCTCTAGATCCCTTCTTTTTCCAGTTACTCTAACATAAATTCTCACAATAATGGAAATGAAAAACCGTAAATAAATTTGTGGGTAATAGAATTTTTACAAAGTGGAATTGTCATCCAGAGGATTTACTAAATTCATATACAATAATTGTTTTTGTAACTCATAACTGAATGCATTTATTTAATGTACTTGCTGAAAATTGACAGATTTTTGGCTAAAGTGATATAGTCAATATCTTCATTGGTTTAGTGGTTTTTGGCAGAAAACTATAATATGTGTTTAATTATTGGATTATACTTTACAGTTCAGGTTTTTTTCTGTCTTTTATCATCTTTTTTTTTTTCGGTTTTAGCCCATTTGAGTTTATTTTCATGTGCAGATGGTAGATAGAATGCTGTCTTTTTATACGTAATAGAAAATATTTTTACAGTGTCTGTTACATACGTACTTTCCAATACTTAGTAATTTCAAGTTATGTTTTTTGTATTAACCTTTTCTTTGACTTGCCTGATTTAAGGTAAGTATAACTTAACCAATTTTAAGAGGGCTTTCTGACCTTTTTGGATCTTGGTTGTCTTTTGTTAATTTTGGAAAACTGTGGCCATTATCTTTTCAGATAATTCTTTTGTCCTTTGCTTTCTGTATTCTCCCTTTGGGACACCAATTAAGTATATGTTAGACTATTTGCTAATGGTGTCCCCTTATGGTTTCTTTATTTTAAAAAATACCCCTCGCCCCTTTTTTCTGTTTTAGTTTGGTGACTTCTGTTAACCTAAGTTCATGACTAATCCTGTCAAAAGGATTCTTCATTTTTGATACATTCTTATTTTTAATTTTAGCATTGCCATTTGATTCTCTTATAGTTTTCGTATCCCTGCTAAAATTTCCTATCTGTTCATTATGTTGTTCAGATTCTTTAGCATATTAATCTTTTCCTTTAGATCTTTTAACATATTTATGATTCATAGTTATTTTAGCATCTCTGATTAGTTCCAACATCTGGGTAATCTCTATTTGGTTCTGTTGTTGCTTTATCTCTTGATGATGGTTTTTTTTTTTCCCCTTCTTTAAATGTGTCTTATAATTTTTGAATGATAGAAGAAGCTATGTCTAGAAATGGGTATACCTCCTCTGTCACACCGTTAGTATGGTACGTACACCTCCTCTGTCATACTGTTAGTATGGTAGGTTGAGTTAGTTTTGAGTTAGTTGGCCTGGGTATGGCTCTGTTGTTACTATCATCACCTTCAGTGTACTACAGACCTGAAATTTCTCTGGCGGCAGGTCACTGCTATTTTGTGCTTTGGCTGGACTTTGGTGTTCCTGCTTGCTATGGTTTGAATATTTGTCCTCTCCAAAACTCCTGCTGAAATATAATTGTCCTTGTAACAGTAGAGAAATGGGACCTTTAAGAGGTGCTTAGGCCATGAGGGCTCTGCTCTCATAGGTAGGATTAATGTAGTTATAAAAGGGCAAGTGTGGCTCCCTTTTGTCTTTTTCTCTTTGCCCTTCTGCCATGTGGTGACGCAGCAAGAAGACTGTTGCTTGATGCTGCTGTCTTCATCTTGGACTTCCCCAGCCTCCAGAACAGTGAGGAAATATTAATGGATTGCTGTTCTTTATAAATTACACTGTCTCAGATACTCTGTTATGGCTGTACAAAGAAACTAAGACACTGCTCTATTGGCAGCTATCAGCAACATCCTGTTCTGTAGTGGATTCCTTTTCATATGTGCTAGGTTTGTAATGGGGGTGGAGGAGTTCTTGGTTTTCATGGTCTACCCTCAGTCTTATGTAGGGCTCGTGAGCCTGAGTCTTGAGAATGGGACCTTTTCAGTCTTCTCTTCTGCCCCTGACCTTTTCCCCTCCCACGGCAGCCAAATTCTGCCTTGGGTCTGAGGTAGTTCTTGGGGCGGAGAGTTTTCTCTATGTCTTTCCCCTAGCAGTAGTGTACTTCTGCTTAGTTTTGGTGTGGCATCATGGGTCAGCAGGGTCTCTGTGTCCTTGAGGTGTAGTAGGCCTTTACTTCTATCTCTCCCCTAGGAGCAGTGGATCTTTGAGCCTTGGGGATGGGAGAGGTAAATATCTGCTTCTCGTAGTTTGTAATTGTCTTTCAGACTTATCCTGATTTTTGGTATCTCTCTTTTCCTTTCCTTCCAGGTTTTGGGTTCTGTTCTCTTATTTAAGCATTCACTGGTATTCCTCATCTATATTTGTTTATTTTCACACTGCTATAAAGATATTACCTGAGACTGGGCAATTTATAAACAAAGGGGTTTAATTGACTCACAGTTCTGCATTGCTTAGGAGGCCTCAGGAAATCTAAAATCATGGCAGAAGGTGAAGGGGAAGCAAGGCACATCTTATATGTTGGGAGGAGAAGGAGAGAGAGAGCAAGGAAGTGCCACACTTAAAACCATCAGCTCTCATGAGAACTTCCTCACTGTCATGAGAACGGCGTGGGGGAAACTGCCACTGTGGGCCAGTCACCTCCAATCAAGATCCTCCCTCCACACGTGGGGATTGCAGTGGGAGATCAGATTTGGTTGGGGACACAGAGCCAAACCATATCACCATCTAACTTTTGACTTCATTTTAATATTTCCTTGCTGCTTGGTCTCTCCTGTCCTGTGCTCTTTTTGTATTGTATTCAGATTGACTCATCAGCCTGTAAGTAGGCCAGTAAACTTTCAATTATTTTTGTGACTCAGAAACTTACCTATTATTCTAGATAATCCACTTGACTGTGTATTTACTCAACTATGTAATCTACGTGACAACGTAGATCTTACATTGTTGTATAATTTGTACCAAAAATCTCTAATGAGGATTTCATGGTTTCACTTACTTGATTTCACAAACTAACGTTTGTGAAACTGTTCATCTTTTTTTACCTGCCTGTGGTGAAGAGTGCATAGTTTTGTAGAAGGTTTATGGGATTGAGTCAGGTGACCTGGATATTACATTATTTCTTTTATCTGCTTGTCTGTTCATCTACAAAACATTTATTGAATACCTTTTTTATTCTGACTGGTGAGATATTATTACCATGACTTCTGATAGCTTTAATTTATTGAGTGAAGTCACTGTATTAAGTGTTTATCATAGGTTCACATTTTTTCTCCCCAACAACTCTATGAGAGCAGTGGGTATTATTTGTAGTAATCATTTCAGGAACTGAAGGACTATGTATCATGTATATAAGAGAAGAATAAAATTTGAGATATTTATCATTACCTCATAGATAGTAGAGAAAAGCAAACCTTCCACAAGCATTAGTAATGTTCCATCTCATGGATACTTCATAATATATGTAACTATTCCTTGTTATTAGAAACACACTTTAAGTTTTAGCTTTGTAAGTAATGATTTGGCCAGACTCCTAAGAGGTATACCTCATTGTTCTGGGCCTTCATCTCCTACATTCTCGACCTCCTGCCAGTAAATACTATGGGTTCTAGCCAGCACATTATATCTTGAGCTTCTCTGCTTTTTTTTCTGTTTCCATTGTCATCACTCTAGTCTAGGCTACTGTCCCCTCTTACTGGGATTCCTGCAGTACCTTCCTAACTTCTTGTTGTCATTCTTTACCTTCTGCAATCTAATCTCAGAAGCTTGTATACATAAGATAATTTTCTCCCCCATTTAGTGACTTCTCACATATTTATGATAGAATAGAAACCCTTTACGCTGGCCTGCAAATCCCTGCATGATCTGTCCCTTGTCTACCTTTGTGGCTTCATCTCTTTTTACCATTTCCGTCTACCCAGCTTCTTTTCTGCTGCTGGAGTATGTGAAACTCTTTCCCTGTTTCTGGGCCCTGGCACTTGAAGTTTCCCGTGTCTTGATTGTTTCTCCTCAGCTTTTTGCATGTCTGGATGTGGTATATTTTTGGTTTTGTATTTTTCTCAGGATTTTTTTGGTGACCTCCTATAGGAGCAGGCTGTCTTTGCTGTCCCTGATAAACATACACAGTATTTTGTTAATTTCCTTTATAATACTTATAACCAGAAATCACATTTTAATATGCTTGTTAACTTGTTATCTGTACTTATCCACAGAAATATAAACTGTAAAAGGATTGGGCCCTGGTACTCATGTAATATCTACATAGTACACAGTGTCTCATAGTTACTCCATAAAACTTTTTGGATGAATGCCTTGGTTCATATCTTTTGTGCATAAACCTTTTTATATATATAAACCTTCATATACACACACAGGCACATATATATGTGTATATATGTGTGTGTGTGTGTGTGTGTATACATATATACATATATATATAATTTTTTTTTTCCTGAGGATAGACAGCCAAATTAGAATTAAGCTAGAGGAAATATTTAATGCATTTTAAACCAGATACACTAACTTAAATATTTTAGAAATGATTTTTTTCCTAAAAATCTTAGGATTCTTAAAATGGGTACTATGTTATCTCAAATTTTATTCTTCTCTTATATACATAGGTTTTTTTTAATGAACTTGGAAAATATATACAGGTATAGACAAGAATAAAACAAATTGCACTCTTCAGAAAGAACCATTTTGGTATTGTTCTTTTTTATGGGTAGTATTATTTTATGTAGTTTTGCTATGTTCTGAATGTATATGTCTCCTCAAAATTTATATGTTGAAACCTAACCCTCAAGGTGATGGTATTAAGAGGTAGAGCCTTTGGGAAGTGATTAGGTCATGAGTACAAAACTTTTATGAATGGGATCAGTGCCCATATAAAAGAAGCCAGAGAGAATTTTAACCACTTTTGCCCTTCCCTTCTGTCATGTAAGGATATAGCAACAAGGTGCCATCTATAAAGCGAGAGAGCCCTCACCAGATGCTGAATCTGCTGGTTCCTTTATCTTGGACTTCCCAGTCTTCAGAACTGTGAGCAAAAACATTTCTATTCTTCATAAATTACCCAGTATAAGGTATTTTGTTAGCAGCCTGAATGGACTAAGTAAGACAAGTTGCAATTATTTTAGATGCAATTTTGCATCTTTTAAAAATCCAACATATACTGAGCTTTTTCTTAACTATTAAATGGAATGGAAGACATAAATTATTTACTCATTGTCAGGTAGATTTCCATTGTTGGGTAGATTGTTTTCAGTTTTTCTTTAAAAAATACTGTTACAAACATTTATTCACATAAATCTCTTCTGCACTTTGGATTTTAAGGACACCTTCCCAGACGCATACTATTAAGTCAAAAGATACGAATATTTTAAGGTTCAAAAAATGTGTATTTGTATGTATTTACTGACAGATTGCTTTCTGGAAGGACTGTGTTTTTGAGTGCTCATTAGTGTTTTTAATTGAAAAGGAATCTTTGCTATTTTCAGTGAAATGCCATGGTTTTTTTTTCTTTGATTATTAAAGAGTTTGCTTGGTTTCTTTTTTTCTGCGTTGTTAAATACACTATGCCTTGTAACTGGGGGTTGAGATTGTCTTGGCAAAAGATCTGTTAAGAAACTAATGAGAGGATGAAGGCTGATTCTTTTCTGATTTTCTTATGGTGATTTTTGTAAAAATGTGATATCACTAAAAGAGTTGAGCTTTCTGTTAATAATAAGTTAATTGTGGTTTCATTTTTTCCAGTTTTGTAAGGTACAGTTGATGTTATTTTTTCCCCTCAATTGTACTTCTGCACTTGATCTTAGCCAAAAGGCCAAGAAGCAATGCCCCCTTGTAATTCTGGTTTTATCTAGAAAACTAGTTTCCTAAATTTCTTGATTTTTTTTTTTTTTTTTTTGAGACAGGGTTTGGCTCTTGTCACCCAGGCTGGAGTGTCATGGTGCCATTGGCTCACTGCAACCTCTGCCTTCCAGGTTCAAGTGATCCTCCTTCCCCCCTCCCCCCTCCCCCCCTCTCCCCTCTCTCCTCCCTCCCTCCCTCCCTCCTCCCCCTTCTCTCCTCTCTCCCTTCTGGAAGGACTGTGTTTTTGAGTGCTCATTAGTGTTTTTAATTGAAAAGGAATCTTTACTATTTTCAGTGAAATGCCCTCCTCCCCCTCTCTCCTCTCTCCCTTCTCCCCCCTCCCCCCTCCCCTCCCCCCTCCCCTCCCCCCTCTCTTCCCCCCTCTCTCCCTCTCTCCCCTCCCCTTCTCTCCCCTCCCCTTCTCTCCCCCTCTCCCCTCTCCTCTCCCCTCCTCTCTTCCCCCTTCCCCCCTCCCTCCTCCCCCTCTCTGTCTCTCTTCCCCCCTCCCCCCTCCCCCTACTCTCCCCCCCTCCTCTCTCCTCTTCCCCCTTCCCCCCTCTCTCCTCCTCTCCCCCCCCCCCCATCCCCCTCCTCTCCCCCTCTCTCTGTCTCCCTTCCCCCCTCCTCTCTCCCCCCTCCCCCCTGCCCTCCCCCTCTCCCCCTCCCCCCTCCCTCTCCCCTCCCCCTCCCCCTCCCCCAGATGTCACCCAGGCTGGAGTGCAGTGGCATGATCTTGGCTCACTGTAACCTCTGCTGCCTGAGTTCAACTGATTCTCGTGCCTCAGCCTCCAAGTACCTGGGATTACAGGCATGTGCCACCACACCGGCTATTTTTTTTTTTTTTTTTTTTTTTTTTGTATTTTTAGTAGAGACAGGTTTTCACCATGTTGGCCAGGCTGATCTGGAACTCCTGATCTCAACTGATCTGCCCGCCTTGACCTCCCAAAGTGCTGGGATTACAGACATGAGCCACTTCACTGGCCTTATGTGTCTTTTCTACCATGAGGACTGATGATCAGAGAAGCCTACCCCTGAAGCATGAGAAAGAGGGGAGAGTTGGAAGGGAAACATAGTGTGAAATAAAGGAATGAGCTAGGCTTTATAAATAAACTTGCACGTACATAGTACATTATTTACTAACTTGGAATCTCTTTGCCTCAATGTCTCCTTGGGTTAAAAATAAAGAGATAATCACTGTCTTTCAAGGTCATGGTAAGGATTAAATTGCAAACATATGTATGCACTTATATACCTGTCTTATATTGTATATAATTTGGTGTTCAATGATTTAGGTATTTTTTTCCATAGGAAATAGAGGGATTGGCACAATGTCTTGAAATACTATATATAGAAACACAGGAATGAGGTATACTAGTATATGCTAGGACATTGCCTGAGGTGCCGAAAGTGTACAATAAGTTACATTATGGTCGGCAAAGCAGTTTAACAGATCCATTATTTGTAATGCAGCTACCATAAAAGTAGAATTGTGTAATTAAAATATGAAAAGACTCTTTGAAGGTTAATTTAAAAATCAGAATTTGCTGCCATATTTATTAATCGCTTTGAAGGAGACTTAATGCTGTATCAAATGTTCCTTTGTAATTGACAGAAACAAAGCACCATGTGCAGTATTAGAGTATGTAGCTGTGCTGAGTGAGCCATTTAAATCTGCAAGGTTGTGTATTTTGTTATGATGGTGATAGCTTATTTTCATATTATATAGCCATGAAATTGATCCTCAGCATTTATCTTACTCTTTGAAAAGTTACTGTGAACAATAATATTATCAGATTGTCACCTGGATTATGTCACAAATGAGTGAGCCTCTCAGCAAATCAAGGAAGTTACCTCAAATGGGACTGAAATAATGGGATGAGGTACCTGAGTTCCTTATATTTCTCTGGAAAAGAAGGTGCTCGCTCTAGAATTCACCCAAATGCAAGTTGGGTTTGAGAGTTACAGCCTGTCATCTTTAACAAACCAGTTCCTGCAAACAGTCCTGAGCCCCTTCTGTGTGGGAGACTGTATGTGCCTGGTCAAGAATGTGAAAAAAATGAAATAAAATGTGCTCTCTAGTAAAAGAGACTTAGGCCGTTTTAGTCAGGGTGAACAGCATACCTACTTAATAGGGTTGTTGTGAGCAATAAAGATCAGTATAGGAAAATGTTTAGTATGGTGTTTGCCACATAGTAACTCTTAGAAAGCATTAGATGTTACTATATTTTAAAATCCTGCACCTTTCCTTCTATGATGATGCTCTGTTCTAAATGGTTATTTAATTCTTAAACCTGTTTGTAATAAAGGTTTAGAAAAGAATCAGAATAGGGCTGGAGTGTGATTTATTGGTACTACTGCAACTACTTTAGGAAATTTAAATATAAAGAAAACTAACAGGAAATTGTCTCATTTTATAGACAGGGTAATGTACAAGCTATTTTAAGAAGGGACTATTTGCATTTCAGTGTTCATCTGTCACTTGGCTATGGTAGAAACACTCTGTTTATTTAGCATCATTGGGGGATTAAGTATCCCACCTGAGTGAACAGCCATTTATTGAGTACTTACATATATTGTGCGGCTGTTCTGAATGCTTTACATGAAATAACTCATTTAGTCCTCACAAGCTTATGGGGTACATCCCTATTTTATAGGTTATGTAACAGAGAACCAAAGAGGTTAAATAAGAGTTCATGGAACTGGCAAGTGGGTGAGACAGTTCTCACAACAAGATTCACATCCTTAACCGGTACTCTTGCCTTTGAGTAATTGAACCTTGACTCTTTTGAATTATAAAAGTTGCTTTATTTCAAACATTTTGGAGGCAAATTATATCTAAAATATGTTACTTATTTCCCTACTTTCTTAGTTAGAATGTAGTGGGTACAGTTAATAGCCACAATATTAGTGTTAGTGCACGTGCAAAAACACAGATGTTCTAAAGGACTGTTGATTTGTGTTGAGCTATTCATGTTCAACCTTATTTTTCATGGTTTTGAACTCCTGTAATAGTTTTACAAAAGCTTTTTACTTAAATACTGTATAACAGTACAGAAAAGGGCTCAGATCATCAGTATATAGCTCATTTCAACCGTTTTTAACAAAGTGAATACTCACATGTTATTAGCACCCAGATCAAGAAGTGTAACGTTGCCTTTACCCAGAAGTCCTTCATGCCCTCTTTAAATCACTATTTGTCTCTGCCCAAAGTTAACCACTGTCCTTACTTTAATACCATAGATTTGCTTCCCTGTTTTTGAATGTAAATAAATGGAGTCATCAGCATATGATTATATCAGCTTATTTATTTTTTGGTATCTGCTAAGACTGGAAAATGGGGGTATCAAGGCTTGAGTAGTAAGTATTGATGGTAAAGGATCCTCCTTTGAATAAAGCATATAGGATTTTAATGTATGATATCTGTGATATAGTTTTCATTTCTGAGTATTTTTTCAGGTTTATGTTTTGCCTGGGTGAAGTCAGAATGTAACTTTCAGATACACAAATTGTTTACTTTGATTATTGGGCTATGTAGTTTATAAGAGCAGTGAAACTTAAAATATAGCGTCCAGTGTTAGTTGCATTATGAGAATGAAGCTTAGTTTAGCACCTCAGGTTATATATAGGGTATACGTATATGTCTATTTATGTAAACATACAGTGTTGATTTATCCTAATTACTGAGACACTCCATTATGGCTTATTGAAAATTACATATAAACCTTACTTCAAATCTGATTTTTAGATACTAGATTTTTAAGAAGCTGATCACCATGGGCCAGTTCCTCTTATTTGGCAAACAAGGAAGTTGTGGCTGTGAGTTCATACTTTGAGGTTAAGTGGAACAGAGAACTGTGACAGGCAGAGCACTTACTTTCCTTTCATATTCTCTGTAAAACCAAATCAGTGAGAAGGATGCAAGGAGAACTAGGACAATATATGAACTTTTTCTTCTTAAAGCTTTTACTGTTTAGGAGCATATTCATATAACTGAGAAGATTGTTTGAAATTTTAGCTTAAGGCTATTACATTAATTCAGTGTATACTCACTGAACACTTACAGGCATTGTTTTAGGTATTGGAGCAATGAAGAAAACAATGAGCTTGTATTTCAGTGAGGATAAGACAGTTAAGTAGACAAATATCAGGAGATGATAATGCAATGAAGGAAAATAAAAATAGGTGAGAAGGGAGAGAATGTCAGGGAAAAGTGTATGTGTATTTGCTATTATTATTTAAGGTGGTCAGGAAATCTTCATAGTTGACATTTGGGAAGAAGGCAGGGAGGGACAGAGTGATGAGATACCCTTCAGAAGGAGAGAATGACATGTGCATGGGCCCTGATGTATAGCATTGTTGGGTTTTTGGAGAAACTTCCAGGAGACCATAGGGCTGATGTGGAGTAAGCAATGGATAGAGGAATAGAATAAAATAGAGAGGTTTTCTAGGCTAGAATGTACGGAGTCATGTGGATGTCATCTACAACATGTAAGGACATTGTCATTGTATGCCATTTACTCTGAGATGGGGAGCTACTGCAGGGTTTTTGAGAAGAGGTGTGACATGATTTGATTTATGTTTTGAAGGGATCACTTCAGCTGTTTCATTGAGATAACACTCTAGAAGGTCTAGTCTTAGAGCAGGGAGACCAATTAGTAGGCTTTTATTGCAGGGGAGAGAAAGTGCTAGAGCTCCCTCATTAGCTATGGAGGTGGAAATAGGTGGTATGGGTGGAGCTATATGTGGATACTGAATACAGTGAAAGCCTTTCTGTTCAGTTGTCCTGAAAATCAAGTTCATTGTCATATGAACTTTATTGTCAAGTAAAGACATAAAAGCTTATGCCTTTACATTATATAATTTAAAGAGCTAAGACACTGGAACAAACGTCTTGTAGTGTTCAAATGCTGAATGTTGTAAGCTAGCATAAGCACCAAACGAAATAGTGAAAGCTTTTTTTTTTTTTTTTGCCTCTTGCCTTATTCCTGATCCCTTTAAAACTTAGGATTTATTTGAGTGTTTTTTTCTTAACTGTTTTGGTTGATACTGCTTTCATTTTCTACTTGGGTTGAGATGTATCTTGCTAATCTAAGATCAGGTCATACTGTTATAGAATTACAGACTTTGATTGAATTCGAAGAAGTGGTAGACAAAGCCTAATGCTCAAACTTTCTGCTAATTACAGGAACTTCTCTGATGTAACCTTTATAGATTGTCATTCATTAGCTCCTCAAATACTTTGGGTGGCTGGGAACTTACTGCTTCTGAACAGACTTTTCCATTTTTATCACGTTAAATTGGAATCTTTCAGTACTTTCTTTGGGTTCTAGATGTATCCTTTGAAGCAAAGAGTGGCTATTTTTTCTCTTAATGTTTTAAAAGACCCTGTATTAGTTAGAGTTGTTTACAGAAATATAACCAGAAGAATGAATGTATATGTTCATTATTAAAATTAAGAATACAATTTTATATAGTGCATTATATTACTAATTATTTAATTGCACTTAAAATACTCAAAGATGTAACTTAAAATCATTGTTTTATACATGTATCTACATATCTACATAGATAGATAAAACATGGAGATTTATTTCAGGGAACTGGCTGAGGTGATCGAAGAGATCCAAATCCAAAATCCATAGGACAGGCTGGCAGATTGGAAACTCTTGGGCAGGCGATGATGCTGCAGTCTTGAGGCAGAATATTTCTTTCTCAGAAAAGGCCTTCCTACTGATTGGATCAGGTCTGCCCACATTTCCAAGAATAATTTCCCTTGCTCAAAGTCAACTGATTGTAGATGTTAACTGTTTACAAAATGCCATCACTGTAACACCCAGATTAGTGTTTGATTGAATAACTGGATCCTATAGTTTAGACAAGTTGACATGTAAAAACTGTCGGCCAGGTGTGTTGGCTCACGCCTGTAATCCCAGCACTTTGGGAGACTGAGGCGGGTAGATCACAAGTCAGGAGATCAAGACCATCCTGGCCAACATGGTGAAACCCCATCTCTACTAAAAATACAACAAAAAAAAAAAAAAATAGCTGGGTGTGGTGGTGCGCACTTGTAGTTCCAACTACTTGGGAGGCTAAGGTAGGAGAATTTGGGAGGCAGAGGTTGCAGTGAGCTGAGATTGCTCTGCTGCACTCCATCCTGGCAACAGAGTGAGACTCCGTCTCAGAAAACAAAACAACAACAACAAAACTGTCATAGCCCATCCTTGTCAACTTGGTGCTATACACATCTTAAATGATACTTAATCTCCAAATAAAAGCAATAACAAAGTCATACTTCTGCCTAACATAATATGGATATCCTTCAAACAACTGAAAACATGCCAACCCTTTGCCCAGAAGAGGATCCAGAGTCCCTGGGTAATGTTCATTCTCCCTGAGAAGCTATAACTGAAGTATCATGATGTAAAGTTAGCTATTATTAATATATCTTATGTCAGATGATAAAGGGATTAAAGAGGCAAGAAAACAAAGATTTGCTTAATATTTAAATACATTCATTACAAAATAAGGAAGACATAACAATTACTGTTTTCTGTGGCTGGTCACATGGTTGTAACTGGTTTTTTTTTATGATTACCTTCTTCCACTATCCATTTCTTTTTTCCCCTTCCCTTAGCAAGTACCTTAGCCGTTTGTGGTTCTTTGCCTGTTGGGGTGATCAAAAACTTTATTCCCGAAGCATCTGGTCATACAGTAGTCCTTAAATTGGGTTGTTGTAGTTTTCCATTGACTTTAATCACAGAGCATGGTAGTAATTGTAAGATCTCTTGTATTCCAGACTTAGTCTTTCATACCTCCATTGTATGGTAGCAGTCGAATTTCTTCCTGGTCAGCACAGTAACCTCCTTCTTTGCCTGGTCAGCACAGTAACCTCCTTCTTTGCCTGTTCATTCTGAGGCATGAGAAGTTCAAAGTGGCCAGGTGGCAGTCTTAATGTCAGTACACTGGAATCACTCTGTCTCCCAGTGGAAACATTCGTCTTTTTGGAACTAAGATCTCTAGACCAGCAGAGCATAAGGTTGTAGGAATAGGCAACAAAAATTTTGCTAGTGAAACAATAGGGATAATAGTGAGTGACACTACTCTTATTTCTGCCTCTTGATTCTGGGATCCATGAATCCTGGCTGTGGGAGAAATAGTATCATATATTGGATGCTGATTTAGAGCATACACAGCCTCATGGAAAACATTTTCAATTTTTTTTTTTTTTTTGAGACAGAGTCTCCCTCTGTTGCCCAGGCTGGAGTACAGTGGTACAATCTCGGCTCACTGCAACCTCTGCCTCCTGGGTTCAAGCGATTCTCCTGCTTCAGCTGGGACTACTTGTCTTTCTTGATTTTAGGAGGTCCTAGATACAGCAACTTATCCTTCACATTGGAAGGGGTATGTCAACATGCACAACACCACTAGACCCTTAGAAATTTCACTGAGGTGGAAGGCTCCTTGTCTGTTCAGGTGATATGGTTTGGCTCTGTATCCCCAGCCAGATCTCGTCTTGTAGCTCCCATAATTCCTATGTGTTGTGGGAGGGACAACACATGGGAGAGATGAGTGAATCATGGCGGTGGGTCTTTTCCATGCCGTTCTCATGATAGTGAATGGGTCTTCTGAGATCTGATGGTTTTAAAAACGGGAGTTTCTCTGCCCAAGTTCTCTTTGCCTGCTGCTGTCTGCGTAAGATGTGACTTGCTTCTTTTTGCCCTCCACCATGATTGTGAGGCCTCCCCAGCCATGCGGAACTGTAAGTTCAGTAAACCTCTTTCTTTTGTAAATTGCCCAGTCTCGGGTTTATCTTTATCAGCAGTGTGAAAGTGCACTAATACATCAGGCTATGAGAAATTACACAAGACTGGGTGGCTTAAACAACAGACATTTATTTCTCACGGCTCTGGAGGCTGAGAAATCCAGGGTCAAGGTGCTGGCAGATTCATTGTCTAGTGAGGGCACTCTTCTGTTTTGCAGCTGTCTTCTTGTATCCTCATGTGGTGGAGAGCAGAGAGAGGGAGTGAGCTCCCGTTTCATAAGAGCAGTAATCCTATTCAAGATGGCTCCACCCTCATGAACTCACTGACCTCCCAAAGGTCTCACTTCCTATTATTATTACATTGGGAGTTAGGATTTTAACATATGAATTTTGGGAGGGACGCATATATTCAGTTCATGCCACCCCCTGGATTTTGTCTTATGCATTTCTCACCTTCTGACTTGCAGATGTTTTACCAATAAGCCTAGAGTAATTGGCAGTTTCTTGCTCACTAGGTCCAGTTAGTATAAGGTCATGAATGTAATGGGTTGGTGTGTTGTCTTGTGGAAGGGAAGGTTGATCAAGGTCTCTGGATTAAATGATGACGTAGGGCTGGAGAGTTGATATAACCCTGAATTAAGACTGAAAGTATATTGCCTTTCAACCTTGCCAGCTAAAAACAAACTACTTCAGGCAGTTTTTATTAACACATGTTGAGAAAAAAGCATTTGTCAGATCTATATTTGCAAACCATTACCAGGGTATGTGTTAGTTTGCTCAAGCAATGAAACCACATCTGGTACAGCAGTTAGAATTGGAGTCACCTAGTTAAGTTTATAATAATACACTGTAATTCTCCAGAATTCATCTGTTTTCTGCGTGAAGTAAATAGGTGAGTTGAATGGGGATGTGTTAGAATCACTACCCCTGTGTCCTTTAGGCCCTTGATGGTGGCACTAATGTATGCAGTTTTAGAGTGAAACGTATTTGGAGTGATGTATAAAATACAGAAAAGAACATTAAATGTTTGTGTAGTCTAATGAATAATAAAGGGAACCATTTAAACCACCATCAGGTCAAGAAATAGAACTGTATATAATAAAACCATTGTATGTGCTTTTTGCGTGTCTTGCTTTTGCTCAAAAAAAGTGTGGGATTTGACCATTTTGTTCTGTGTAGCTGCACTCATTCATTTTTATTGCTGTATTCCAATTTTGAATACATTGTAGTTTATCTACTTTTTAGTGAAGATTTTGTTTCTATTTTTGATCTTTTGTGAACAGAATTTCTGTGAGTATTTCTTTATTGCACATTTTTGTGAGTTTCTCAAGGGTGTATAACCAAGGAGATTGCTGGGTTAGATGGTATCAGCTTTACTTAGTAATGCCAAATTATTTGCCAAAGAGGATATATCAGTTTACTTTCCCAGTGTCATGAACATTGGTATTAAACATTCATTCTTTTTTTTTTTTTTGAAGTTGAGCATCATTTCATATTGCTGGTTATCTAGATTTCCTCTTTTGGAGATTGTCTATTTAAGTCTTCTGTCCATTTTCTTATTGAGTTGGTGTATTTTTTTTCTTACAGATAATTCTTTATATTTCTACTATATTTAATTACAATTGCAGTATCTCTTCTGAATTTTTGCCTTGTTTTTTTATATACTTTATGGTGTATTAATAAACAGAAGTTCTTAATATTAGTACTGACAAATAACTGGATTTTCCCTTTATATTAATGCTTTTCTATTCTGATGATACTGTCTTTCATTGTCTTTAGTTTAGCTTAGTTTGTATTTCAAATTCAGGTTTTTATTCACTGAGAATTGATTTTGTGTTTTTTGAGAATCAGGTCTGATTTCCATTTTTTTTTCTTCCATGTGGATGTTCAGCCAATTCTAGCATCCTTTTTTTTTTTTTTTTTTTAGCAAGTTTGAATTTTCTTCACCAATCTGTGGTGCTAGTTGTGTCATATAGCAAGTGTCTATATGTGTGTGGGTCTGTTCTGGGCAATTTATTTTTTCCACTGATATATTTTTCTGTTGCTTTGACAATACTCACAGTGTTTTTAAGTTACTGTCATCTTATATGTCTTAATATTTGGTATAGCAAGTTTTATTTGTTCTTTTTCAAGACTGGCTATTCTTTTCTCTTTGCATATTCATGAAAATTTTGTAATTAGCTTGTCAAACTCCATGGGAAAAACCTATTGGAACTGCACTGGTTCTATTAAATTGATTTGGAGGCAGTTAACATACTTATAATATTCAGTCTTCCAGTCTAAAAATTTGATAATTATTTCTGGCCGGGAGTGGTGGATCATACCTGTAATCAATCCCAGCACTTTGGGAGACCAAGATAGGCAGATCACCTGAGGCCAGGAATTCGCGATCAGCCTGGCCAACGTGGTGAAACCCCATCTCTACTAAAAATACAAAAATTAGCTGGGCGTGGTGGCATGTGTATGTAATCACAGCTACTCAGGAGGCTGAATCAGGATAATTTCTTGAACCTGGAAGGTGGAGTTGCAGTGAGCTGAGATTGTGCCACTGCACTCCAGCCTAGGCAACAGAGTAAGACTCTGTTTCCAAAATAAATGAATAAATACATAAATATTTGATAATTATTTCTATTTGTTTAAGTCTGTTTTAATGGCTCTCATAAAGTTTTATATTTTTTTCCCTAGAGGTCTTGCAGATTATTGTATTTATTCCTTGGTACTGTATTTTTTTCTTAGGTACTTAATCCTTTGGTTCAAAACATAAGTGTTTTTATTTTCAAAATGGTTTTGCCGGTCCCCAGTCTTTACAATAACAAATACTATCATGGATCCATATGTTTTGAGGTTTTTTTTTACATGTTAAGAAGCATGAACTTGCAAATATTTTCCTCTTTTTCCTAAAATTTTTTAGTATGACTAGAGAAAGGCAAGACTTTGACCTTAAGTTGGGATAAGAAAGGCAAAATACTTTTTTTTTTTTATCTTAAATTTGGCCATAATCCAGTTTCATCAGTTTTAAGTCTCCATCTTGTTCTGTCATTTTTGAGAGCAAACTAGAGTTATGGTCCCAAACCATGGAACTTCTTTGGGTAGTTTATTCTCATGAAACATTCAGCCGGAACATGAGGGCCTAAGCTTTAGACAGGTTTTAAATTAGTTTGGAAAAGTAAGTGGATCTATTTTTGGCTTACCTACTACCTCAAACTCATTCTCTTTGTAAGCACGTTTGAAGAAAAGTAATAATCAAATTTAGTGTGTCACTTTCTGGGTCAAGTGATCCTCTTACCTCAGCCTCCCGAATATCTGGGACCACAGGTGCACCACCAGGCCTGGCTAATTTTAAAGAAATTTTTGTAGAGATGAGGTTTTCCTGTGTTGCCCAGGCTGGTCTTGAATTCCTGGGCTAAAGTCGTTTGCCCACCTTGGCTTTCCAAAGTGTGCTGGGATTACAGATGTTAGCCACTGTGCTTGGTCCCAAATTTGTATTTTAAAATATGGTTGATGGAAAATAGAATTCACATAAGGTTGATTGCATTTGGTTATGTTCACTTTTCAGACAGCACTTCTTTTTTCCTCAGCAATTGATTTGTCTTCTGGACTAATTTGGATTTGGCTGATTCCTTCCTTATTGTGTCATTTAACTTGTTCTATGTCATTTCCTCTAAACTGATAGATTTAGCAGCTTGGTTAGATTTGGGCTTAAGTTTTTAGACAAGAATACTTCATAGAAGTACTGTGTACTTCCTGTAAGATTACATCATGAGTCACATAATGTTTGGTTTTCCACTTTTTGAACTACTAAGTTTGATGAGTGGGTTCAGGTACTGACAGCTCCATTCCTCCATTTAAAAAATTTTTGTTAATCCTTCATGTAGTAGCTATGGTTTTTCAATAGTCTTTCATCTAATCATCACTATTGATGAGTGTTGCCTTGATCCAATATATTTGGGGTTGCAAAATAGTGATTTTCCAATTTATTCTGCATTATTAGCTGGTCTGTCAAGAATTTTCATCAGTATTTTGGTTTTTATAAAATATAGTTGATAAAGAAAAGGCAGGAGAAATGCTCGTTTTTTTTACCCTTATGTATCAATTTTCAGACTAATGAGTTGGTGTTTTAGCAATCTACAGAAGACAGCAATGGGATATTTTTCCCTTCATTTTCTTTGTGTATCATTTTGAATCTGTGAAGTTTTAAAAAGGCATTTGATGCATTTTGATGACATTTTAAAAAATTCATTTTCTGTCTGTAGGCATTTGGAAATACAATTAATACATTAGTATATTACTTACATTATATAATTAAACATTAATACATTATTGTTTTACTGAATTATATTAATACATTAAATGTATTGATTAAACATTAATTGTATTTCTAAATGCCTACGGACAGAAAATTTAAATGTTTTAAATTTAGAAACATTTAGCAATCTTGCTGAATTCTTGTTAATTTTATTTCTAGATTATTCCTCTGCAAATGACAGTTTTTTTATCCCAAGTTTTTATAACCTTGCATTTCTTTTTTTTCTTACTGTAGTAGAACTCTAGTAAAATGTTTGAATAGAAATGAAGATATTTACAACCCTTCTCTTGTTCCTCACCAATGAGTATGGTTTGCTATAGATTATTTATCAAGATTGAGATATTCCTTTATATTTCTATACATTTTATCAAGCATTAATGTTTAATTTTATGGAATACTGTTTTACGTCTATTCCCATGATTACATGAGTTTTCTACCTTTAGCCTGTTAATGTGAATTATGTTAAATTATTTTCGAATGTTAAATCAATCTTTCGTCCCTGGATGAACTCAATTGTCATGATGTATTATCCTTTTTGTGGTTAATTTATGAATATTTTCAGAGCTTTACATATATGCTCATGAGTGAGGCTGGCTTTATAATTTTCATGTCTAGTACTTTTCTGTTGGTTTTGGTTTAAGTGTTTCACTACCTTTTTAAGTAAGTTTCTTCTTTCTACTCTCTGGAAGAGTTTGTCTAAGTGGAATTTTTCTTTCCTTGAGTATTGTTAGAACTCACTAATGAAACAATCAAGGTTTAGAACTTTGTGGGAGAAATTCCTAGATTTTAGTTCTTTGAAGAATATACAGTAAAGTCATCTTTCTGTGATGACAGAGCTGGTAGTTGTAAGTGAAAAATTCAGTCACTGGTGAATACTTTTTCCTGAGTAGTTTGAGTTGATCTGTTTTGTGTCTAGTTTTTGAGGTACATGCTATATACATTTTGTCTGTAAACAACTGTTTAGCATATTGAGTAAAATTACATTTTAAAAATAGACTTTGCTATGTATTACTTTAATGCAATTGTTTAGATTTGTGTTTTAAGCTTTTCACATTTGTAACATTCCTGAGTAATGAATTTTTAAGGAATCTTTGAAGGGCTTTTGAGCTAGGTTCTACTGGCTTGGCCAGTTACTGCCTTGAGTATGTCTCTTATTTTCTGGGCCTCACATTTTGCATTTGTAAAACAAATATCTATTTCACATAGTTTTCATGAGGATAAACGGAGAAGTCCTTTATAAAACATAAACTATAAAAACGGCAGGTTTTGAAATTTGGGAATGTAGGCAAAATGTTCAAAGAGAGAGAGTTGGAGGGAGCCTTTGAAATATGTGTGAGTCCCACCAGTTCATAGGAAACAGAAGCCACAGAAGCTAGGGGAAAACGCCCAAGGTTATCTCTAAGTAGCTAGTGTACAGAGCTGACCTTGCAACACAGGCTTCCTGCTTTCCAAAGCAGTGGGCTTTTTCAGTTTTGCCTTTCTTCAAATGAAATACTAGGCAATTGAGAGAAACTTTGACTTTTCCAGGTATATAGTTGAGTGTATTATCCTCAAGAGTTTAGTAGAAAAGTATACATGACATTAGGGGGAAAGAGGAATGTTAAGACTTTAGTTTCTTAAGTTACTAGTAATTAAAACTGCTGTCAAAGTAATTACTGAATTTTTTTCCTGCTCAGAATCTAGACAAAGAGAGCCTTGTTATACTTTTCAGGGATTAAAATTCATCTAATACAGTAAGAAGTAAAGTCCTGTGTGGTTACTGCATGGCTTTGTACTAGAAATTCAGTTGAAATTTTACTTTAAAAACTATTACTTCAATATAATATTAGTAAAATCTTAATTTATAATTGGCATGAAAACTTTCAAGCTAATTGTTAGAGATAGTTTCTTGGAATCCAGTTTTTCTACTTAATTCTTGTTTTCTCCAGGTATACTGTGGAAAATTAGTATTTTCTTCAAATTCTTAAGGTTGATATTACAAATGGAAGGGCATATTATTATCTGGGCATTGAAGGTTCAATTAGTATATTGCACAGGGTTTGTGGTGTCTTATCGCACAGAAGGGGACTTCTTTCCTCTCTTTCACTGCTGTAGTTTACTGAAGCCAAGAGCAGGAAAAGGAAATCCCAGACTGCAGCCCCCTCTTCCCTCCAGCATTGTCTTTTCTCCCTACACCCTTCAAAAGACACAGCACGTATTTCAGTAGCTGATCCTTGTCCCCTGGTCTGTGTCTGATCTCATTTAAGAATTTCCTCTTTCCTTCCCTTATTGCTTTTCCTCTCCAGGATGTTTGCTCCCTGTGAGTTGGGGGAGACACCTAGGACACGCTACAAGGAGGGGCCCAAGTTTGCAGAGGCAGTTTTAAAATCCCAAGTGTGTTTGTCTGTGTAGCTTTGTATAAAATATGTTTTGCCCATTTTCAGTAAGTTTTAAAAAATTTTACTTAGGCAATTTTCATCACACTTGTAGTTTTTTTGGAGGTAACACCATCACATGCTAAATTTGTCAGTGTTTTGAATAAAAAATTTCTAGGAACTGAGGCTGTGTTCTTTCTGTTTAAATACTAATTTCTATGAAGATTCAATAAACGTATTAAATTCATTACACTTCTATTGACTTAAAGCTGAAGGGCAGAGTTAATGTTGGTTTAGCTGTTTTATAGGCTTGTGACTTTTTTTCTTTTGAAAATCAGAACTTTTTTTTGAGGTGGAGTTTCACTCTGTTGCCCAGGCTGGAGTGCAGTGGTATGATCTCGGCTCAGTGCAACATCCATCTACCGGGTACAAACGATTCTTCTGCCTCAGCCTCCTGAGTAGCTGGGACTACAGGTGCTTGTCACCACGCCTGGCTAATTTTTGTATTTTTAGTAGAGATGGGGTTTCACCGTATTGTCCAGGCTGGTCTCAAACTCCTGACCTCATGATCCGCCCATCTTAGCCTCCTAAAGTGCTGGGATTGCAGGCCTGAGCCACCGTGCCAGGCTGAAAATCAGAACATTTTCTTTTAAAAACATTTATTACATATATCCTCATTGCAAAGGTGTAACTTGTGTCTGCCACAGAGAAGAGTTTGTCCTTTAAAGAAATGTTCCTTTTTGTGCCTTACAGATGTTGTCAGCTATATTAAGTCTATGGTTTTCTAGAACTATTTATTATTCTTTATTTTTAAAATTATTTGTAGGAACCCATGAGGGTGAATATTTTATGCAAATTTACGGTGGAGGAAGCTAAGATCCAAAGATGTTAAGTTTGCTGAAGATTATTACTTCCTTAGTAAATAGTGGAATTGAGATTTGAGCTTAGGCCTGACTCCAGACTTGGTAGTCTTTTTGAAATCCTGCTTATCCCTTTGAGAGACTATTTGGAGGAGGATATGGGTTGATAGGTAAACAGTTGCTTGCAACTATAATAGTTATGCATAAAATGTTATTAAGAGTGGAGAGTAGGAAGCATCTAGCTGTTAGGAAGGTCAGGACAGTTTTATAGAGTGAATCATGGCAAAGTGATTCTTCAGGGATCACATGCTGTGGAGGTTGGTGTTTATCCTTTTCGGGGGAATGGGAGGCACTAAAGGGTTTCAACAGAAGTGGTGTTGTGACCAGATTCATATTCTGAAGAGATACGGTAGCTGTAAAGGGGAATACATTTGTAGTGTGGTGGTGCTAGAGATAGGGAGACCATTACAGGAACACTTTGGGAGAAGGGATGAGGTTGTTTCTTAGGGAAGTGGCAGAGAGATGGAGAGGAGGGAACTGGCTTTGAGTTTTTAATAATTAGACAATATGCAGATGTTGTTCTCAGTAATTTTCTCTCCCTGTCAGAAACGGTAAGAGCTAAGTGTTTGTGTTTAGAAGATTGTCCTAGTCTTTTGATTATCTTCATATTACTGATCTGCCAAGAACTTTAATCCTAAGTTTTAAGAGTATACCTACATTTAGGAGAGAAATCACATCTTTCTTGACAAAGCTGTGTCTCTAGATGGTAGCTAAATTTATGCCTGGATTATGGTAATAATGGAATAAGACTTTTCAGTATAAGACCTACACAGTAACAGCAGTACAGGAAGCAAAGCTAATATTACTTAAAAATGATACTTACTGTTTTATGAATGACTTCTTTCATTCTAAATCATTCAGAATCATTTCTTAGAAATTTCTGATTTGAGTTCTGCAGGCAGGAAGAATGCAGTAATTGTCAGTCTTTTTGACTGTGTCCTCCAAGGCCCATTCTATCCATTTGATGCCACACTGCATCTTGTCCTTTCCTCATGTCCTGAGCTGGAGGGGAACTGTTGCAGTGTTCTAATCTGCCATGTGGTAGGTGGAGTTTTCTTGGATTTTCTATAAGAACAGTCTTCCTGTTGTTTATGGGGCCAAAAATAAAAGTTTGTGATAATATGTGTTTAGTTTTTAATGTCTAATTGTTCAGAAATTAAAATACCTAGGTGTGTCTTTCTTTAATATTATAAAATACAAAGGAAAGTAGTAGCTGTCTTTATGCTTGGTAATGAATAAGGTCTTTTTCTGCTTGGTGACATCTCTGTATTATGGAGGCTGCATACTATAGTGGACCTAGTGAGAGTTCTAGGAATTAGTAAAATATGCCTTGTAAAAAATTTTTTTTTTTTTTTGTCTTGCTTCATTAGCACAGCCTTAGGTTAGACTTTTATTGCTTGGGGTAATAAAATAACCTCTCTCCCTGTCTCTAGTCTGTTATTCTTAAAGCCATACTCTGCAACTGTATGAATATTTGTTACAAAATACAAATCTGACAGTTTCCAACCTGTGTCCCCTTGCATCTCTTATTGCTAATGAGTTCTGTTAAATGCTTCTACTTGTAACCAGAGAGGCTTCTGGGATATTTGGTTTCCCCGAAGTCTCACTAGCTCAACAGTTTTGTGTATACACACATGTATAAATGTGCTTGATTTTTGTAAAATATTTTAATGAACTAATTATTTCTACGTGCTTCAAGTATTTTTGTTACTTATTTGCTTGTTTCTTAATGGCATTTATTGAGTACCTGATGTAAATGTTAATTGAGACAGAGCATAAAATTATAAAAAGATGGAAAAGAGCATATATAACTTATAGTAAATAAGAAAATGGCACAAATCTCTTGACAGCTGTCTTTGTAATACTAATGGCTAGGCTCAGCTGAGGCCTGCAAAGAGTACTAAGAATAATAAAAGACTTTTCAAATGTTAGGTTTGGAGAAAAAGCAAGGAAGGCAGCAGGTTATTTCTGATACTGTAATGATAATAGATGACACAAAGAATGTCAAATTCTATGCCACCCATCCGATTGTCTCTTTTGTTAGGAAAATAATTGTTTAATTGAAAATGGTAGAGCCAAGTTATTGAGAGATAATTGGATAAGAAAGGAACTAACTGTTCTCAGTGGCTAGGATTTTTTTTTTAATCTTAGGGTCTAAAAACAACTTTAATAATCCTGTTTTCATGATCTCTGAGCAATCTTGGAAACGAGGAATGGCATGTACAGGCCGGCAGTTGTTTTGTTTTTAAGCATTTTTTTCCAAGTATAGTTGACATACTATTGTATGGAGGAGAACAAGAATATCGTGTTCTCCTGGAAACTAAATGAAGAAGAAAGTGATCAGCTTGTGGCAAATGCTTACTCATAGGCACAATAACATAAGTAATGAGATTGTCCATTGGATTTAGTAATGTTGTGGCTACAGGTGATCCTGACCAGGCCAGTTTTGGTGGAGTGGTGAGAGCAGCAGCCTGACTGGAATGGATTTTAAGAGAGAAATGGAGGAGAAAAATTGGACACAGTCAGTTGGGAATGTTTTTAAGATTTTCTTCAAAAGGAAGAAAGGAATGGAGAAGTAGTGAAGTGGGGTTGAGAGTGTTCTGCCTTTTTTTTTTTCAAGGATGGGAGCAAAAACCCAGCATGTTTATATGCCAATGGCAACAATTCACTGTGAGCAAAATGTAAAGGATGAATTAATTCCTGGAGTGATGCTCTTGAGGGGCTGAGAGATTTAGTTTACAAGTGCAGGGATTGGCATTGCATAGAAAGTTGGATAATTTATCTGTGTCAGTGGGCAGAAATACAGTTTGAAAGTAGACAGTGGAAGGTGATTGAGTGGGTTGTGGGAGTTTATGGAAGTTCTCTTCAAATAGCTTCATTAAAAATACTTACTTTCAGTAAAGTATAGGAAGCAAAGTCTTCACTGTGAGTAAGGTGAGGAAGGAGGCATTGGAATTGAGGATGAAGAAGGTGTGAAATAGAGTGGGTGAGTGAATAGTCCAGGGAGTTAGAGTATGTTTGGCTGACAGCGTTAAGGGTGCAGTTTCGGTATGTGGTTATTAACTTAAAGCATCATGATTAGCCATTTTGAGATGCAGAGTAGGTGAAGAATTAGATTTAACCAGGTTATGACTTTGCTAACTAAGTATGATGAAATAAGAGAAGGGCAAGGAAGTCAAGGGTGTTTGCAGGGGAGTGATTATGAGTGGCCATGGATTAAGCTGTGAAAGGAAGTGGGAGAGGACATCAAAGGGTGAGGGACAGGAATCTATGCAGGAGATGTTGGTGGCTTAGAATAGGGCAGGGTCTGGATAGTATTTTAAAGACAGAGCCAGATTTCCTAAAGTTGGATGGATGTGTATGGGAAGAATAATCAAGAAAGAGTTTTTGGCCTGAGCAATTTTAGGAATGGAGTGGCTGTCAGCTGAAGTGCTTAGTCCTTTCTTACAGTCTTGGTCATGTTTTGTTGATTGTTCCATATGAAAAGAGAACATTTTCTAGCATTATTAACACAGGAAAATATAAATCAACTAAATCCATGGCCACGTATTAAATTTCTATACTGATTTATTCACTCAGTAAATAGTTATTGGGTGCTGTGTGCCAAGTGGTGTTCTAGGTGGGAATATAGCACTGAACCAAACACATACGTCAAGAACTTGCATTACTTTTAGTTCCCACTGAGAAAATAGTATTTTGGAAAATGTATGAGGTAAAAGAGATTACTGTATCTTACATTATATTGTTCTTGTATTTAACTGTTAATAACTGGTTTAGTTGGCTATGTGTGTGTGTGTGTGTGTATACACACACATAAAAATATATACATAAAATATATAGACATAAAAATATGTAAGGCCAGTTTTATATCTTTAATCCCAAAACTTATATTATCATGAAGTTATTTTTAGATCATAATTATTTTTTAAAAATTAAGGTATTATAGAATACTATGCAGCCATAAAAAGAACAAGATCATGTCCTTTGCAGCAACATGGGTGGAGCTGGAGGCTGTTATATTAAGCAGACTAATACAGACACAGAAAAGCAAATACTATATGTTCTTACTTATAAGTGGGAGTTAAACATTGAGTACATATGGAAACAAAGAAGGGAACAACAGACACTGGGTCTACTTGAGGGTGGAGGGTGGGAGGAAGCTGAAGATCGAAAAACCACCTAGTGGGTGCTTTGCTTATTACCTGGGTACTATGCTAATCTGTACACCAAACCCCTCTGACACAGTTTACTTATGTAACAAATCTGCTGATGTATACCTGAACCCAAAATAAAAGTTTTTTTTTTTTTTTAAACTCTTGCAGTGTTTTAGCAGTAGGCGATAGAATGATTGGACTAGTGCAATAATAATGAAGATGCAGTGTCATTAAAAAAATTTGATATTAATAGTATATTCCAAAAATTAAAAATAAAAGTAAATTTGAGAGCTAGTAAATTGGAATTTATTTTATAGTTTGTGGACCACATGAGAATATCTCTTTTTCTTTCATAGCACATGATACCTCATTTGGACTGGAAATGATATTCTGAAGCTTGATTGCCTGAACAGTTTCCAAAGTTTAAAGGCACACTAAATATAAGAAATTATACTGGCCGGGCGCAGTGGCTCATGCCTGTAAATTCCAGCACTTTGGGAGGCCAAGGTGGGCAGATCACGAGGTCAAGAGATTGAGACCATCCTGGCCAGCATAGTGAAACCCTGTCTCTACTAAAAATACAAAAATTAGCTGGGCGCGGTGGCATGCGCCTGTAGTCTTAGCTAATTGGGAGGCTGAGGCAGGAGAATCGCTTGAACCTGGGACGCGGAGGTTGCAGTGAGCCAAGATGGCACCACTGCACTCCAGCCTGGCAATGGAGTGAGACTCCATCTCAAAAAAAAAAAAAAAAAAAAAGAAAAGAAAAAGAAATTATGCTATTATTAAGAATATGCAGAAAACATTGCACATGCTTCGGAGTAATTCTTTTGGGTAATTAATACTCATTAATTAATTGTGTCCTGAGTTTGGGATAGTGGTTCAGTTGTTGGAGTAAGTGCGAATATTTTCCTTAGGAGAATTTTTTTTAATAGGAAGGGCAAATATTAACTTCTATGCATATTTTGATATATTAATTAAATTGTTTCATTATTTTTAGTGTTATTTTCAATAAAACTTGGTGTTGAGAGAGAGTGAGTCCCTAAATCATTATCATGGAAGAGTTGAAGTAAACACTTAGAACTATATAGTTCGAACTATATGGTGTTAAAAAAATCATGGATTTTAGGATAGGTAGAAAGACCATAGTGAAGAATGAAGTTAATGATCTTAAGAGTTAGCCATCACTTCTCTCACACACTCTTAAACAGATGCCTTGCCTGATTCAGCTTTTGCATGAAGGCTTTTTGCAGGCTGTTAACAAGTACTGAAGTCTCCATTTTCTCTCTCTTGCTTTTAGATATCTTAAAGAGGCTATTAAAAAAAAAATAGGAAGATAGTTTCTTTAAAATTCAGAGACACAATTATGTTTTCTGCCTTGATGCTTTAATTATCAATGAAGATTTCAGTACACTTTGCAACTGTACATTACTTTAGAGACCTGTGTGTTAGAAGCTAAATTATCAAAACTTTATTTTTTTTATTTTTTATTTTTTTTTTAAGCCTACACACCCGGTATTCCCAGGCGGTCTCCCATCCAAGTACTAACCAGGCCCGACCCTGCTTAGCTTCCGAGATAGACGAGATCGGGCGCGTCAGGGTGGTATGGCCGTAGACTCAAAACTTTAATACGGAAGAGTTTTATAAGACTTCCCTCTCCCCCAAACAAAACAAAACAAAAACAGAGGCTTTCCATTTTTGGAGGTTTATTCATAAGAAAAGGTATTGGTTGACTGTTTCTTTACATGTTACATAAGCAGTTCCCAACTTAAAAATACTTAATTTACAGATATCACCGAACGTCAAATCTCTGGTCTGGCCTTATTTCCCTTGCTGTGCTGCCAGCACAGGGCACATATGTCTCGTTCTCCCCCTCTTCACTTATGATTGTAGCATAGCTTTGCAAATCTGTTAGTTTGGAACAGTACATGGAAGGGAAATTACCCATTTTTGTTGCTGAGACCAAGTTGGTGGGACTTTGCTTCTCATTTAGAAATGTTTTCACTTAGAAATGTTAAGAACTTTCTAAAATAATTGTTCAAACAAAAAAATCCAATAAACACATAGCAAAACTTATGTCTTAAATGAACACTTCCTTTTTGAAAATAGTGCTTTGGAGATTATATACTTCTAGGAAGTGCTAGCTTTAATGAACCTCCTTTTAGGGTTCCTGTTCTGGAATTTACTTTCAGAATATTCTTTTTTTGGATATTTTTAAAAGTAGTAAACCTTTTTCTTGACGGGTTGAAAGATATAGGGAGAGATAGAGCTCTTTGGATTTGGACAGATCTGGTCTGAATTGCAGCAAAACAGTTAACCAGGTGTTTAACCTTGGGCAAATTACTTTTCCTATGAGAACCTTGGTGTCATCGTGAGAAGTGGTAATATGAGACTAACAGGGTATTTGAATTAGATAATCAAGTAAAGCATCCAGTCTTTATTTTATTTTTTTGAGAGTCTCACTGTTGCCCAACCTGGAGTGCAATGGTGCGATCTCAGCTCACTGCAACCTTCACCTCTTGGGTTCAAATGGTTCTCCAGCCTCAGCCTCCCAAGTAGCTGGGATTACAGGCACGCGCCACCACGCCTGGCTCATTTCTGTGTTTTTAGTAGAGAGAGAGAGTTTCATCATTTTGGCAAGGCTGGTCTCGAACTCCTGACCTCAAGTGATCCACCTGCCTCAGCCTCCCAAAATGTTGGGATTAGAGGCATGAGCCACTGCATCCGGCCCCAGTCATTGTTTTATATAATCACACAGTAAATGCTCTATTCTCACTTTTATCTTCTCTCTGTATTTTAGACTATATTTAGTTTTGGAATCAGTCCAAAGAGTTAGAACAAAGTCCAATTTTCATTCTAAATGAAAGAATGATATTTTTGGGACAGGCACATTGGCTCATGCCTGTAATCCCAGCACTTTGGGAAGTTGAGGCAGGAGGATTGCTTGAGCCCAGGTGCGTGAGGCTGCGGTAAGCTATGATTACTGCATAATCATAGCTTATGATGATCATGAGCTTAGTAAGCTATGATTGCGCCACTGTGCTTCAGACTAGGCAACAGAGTGAGACCTTGTCTCTTAGGAAAATAAAAGATATTTTTGATAACTGTTAAGGTAATAGTAATAAAACAAAAGGCTAGACTTAGATTTCAGGAGACTTAGCATTGAATTATTGTGAAGGTGCCCCACAATAATCAGTTAATAACCAGTATGGCGCATATTTGTAACTCAATAGATAGCTAAATACTCTCTCCATGATAGTATTTAGTTATCTATTGAGTTACAAATATGCGCCATACTTGTTAGGTGTTTTATACAAAGATATATCATTTATTTCTAACAGTAGCCTTGCAAGGATGCTATTATTTCCATTCTACAGATGGGGGAAATTAAGGCAAAGTAGTTACAACTTTCCTGAGGTTATGCAGTAAGTGGCAGGGTGAGAATGATTTGAAAGGATTCAAATGGTTCTCCAGCCTCAGCCTCCTGTATATATAAAGTGGTTTTTTTCCTTTATATATAAAGTGTTCAGCCTTTCTCATCTGTAAAATTGTGATACTTACTTTATTTTGCATAATGGTTGTTAAAAGTTCTTGCACTGAGAGAGAAGTACAATAATATATTGCTCTTGGATCAGTGCCTGGAACTAACAACAGTATTCTCTTTTATTTCTCTAGTGTTGATATAGTTAAGATAATATTAATCATCTTTGTTCACTGTAGCTTGTGTTTGGTTGTAGCTTTTTTTATTGTGGTAAAATATACATAACATAAAACTGACCATTTTAACCATTTTTGAGTGTACCATTCAATAGCACTGAGTACATTTACAGTGTTGTGGTTGTAGCTTGGAATTACCATATTCTTCCCTCCAAAACAACACAAAATAAATACAAATAAGCAAAGCTCTTCCACTACTCTGTGCTCATAACATTGTTAATCAAAATGTTAATGGCATGAGATATGGTCTCAAAAGGGCTAGTGCTGCTTGGAATCCTGTTTCTTAATTATTTTAATCACTTTGCTTTCACTTGTATATATCAATGAGATTTTTCTGACCTTTGGAGAAAAGTTGGGAATTGATTCTGTGAATTATACATATGTGTGCGCCCAAATCTTTTGTTTAAGACATTTTTTAGTAAATTTTCAGTAGCATCCCTGGAAACCAGGAGTCAATAAATATGCATGCACCTGTTTACTTTCTTTTTTTTTGCACCTAGTCAACTATTTTCCAAGATATGACAGATGCTACAATGTTATGTACGGATACATTATTGCATTCTAGGAATTTATAGTATAAAACAAAGTGGAAAAAATTAGATGGCTGTGGGGCTGGGCACAGTGTCTCATGCTTATACTTCCAGCACATTGGGAGTCCAAGCCAGGAGGATCAGTTGAGGTCAGGAGTTCAAGACCAGCCTAGCCAAACATGGTGAAATCCTGTCTCTACTAAAACTACAAAAAGTGTCTGAGCGTGGTGGCGAATGCCTGTAATTCCAGCTACTTAAAAGGCTGTGGCAGGAGAATGGCCTGAACCTGGGAGGCAGAGGTTGCAGTGAGCTGAGATCATGCTACTGCACTCCAGCCTGGGTGATAGAGTGAGACTCTGTCTCAATCAATCAATCAATCAATCAATCAATAGAATTAGATAGCTGTCACTCAATATAGAGATAAATACAGCTGTATGAATACACCTATTCATTTATTTAGATACACTGAAGGAACATATTGGCTAACCATGAATATAGTGTAGCTATTTTTTGGATAGAGGAGTGTGTTAGTAAATGAATTGCATATTAATAAGACAGTTGTTGAGGTAGAGGCATTACCTTCTGGTTCTCACCTTTAGAGGGGCTCTGAGATTAGCAGGAACTTAAGTTGCTTGGTGGTAGTGTGGTGGGGACAGATGGGGAAATATGTAGGAGTGAAATAATCAGAATATGATAAATTTAAAAATGTCTCCGGAAAGTGGCAAGGGATCTAAGGAATTGAGTTCGTGTGTCTATTTAAAACATATGAAAGGTATAGATGAAGTTAGCAATTATTTAGGGGAACTTTTAGCTAACAATCAGGGAAAATTACTTTGTTTTTGCTAGGGTGAAGGTAAATTAGCAGGTGTTTTTTATGTGAAGTGAGTGATTACAGAAATTCAGTGTTCCAAGAGGCAGTCGTTAGTTAGAAGGAGTTTTCAGGAAAGGTCCTTTATTTTCTGTTCAGAATAATACTTAAGCCATAATTACAGAACATCTGCAGTGGTATCTCAGTCCTCTGTTGGTAAGGTCTGTCTCTTTTAATTGTTGAACTTTTCAAAAGTCGAAATAGATATTAGAGATTCTAGAGTCCCCTGCCTACATTTTTATAGCATTCCTGGTATAGCATTGTGTATACCTAGCTAGTTACAATTTTCCCTTTCTCACTTGTTGTTCTGGCGTGTAATATATGCACTCAATAAATGTTAGCATTTTTTGAATGCCTATCATCATGTAACAGGTAACATGTATAAAAGACTGAAACTCATTTTTCTCTAAAAAATATGCAGCAGCTTTTATTATTTATGCATTGCTTTTTCTTGGAGAAATATCCACTGATCCTATTATGTGCTAGGTGTTGGTAGTATGCTAAATACTGGAAATATAAGGGAATACTAGGAATATGAAATAGACTTTGTCCTGGAGAGGATATCAGAAGAGAAGGAAGACATTATTCACTCTTCTTTTGAGTTTGAATCAGGTCTTTGGTATATTGAAAAATGACACCAAAGAATTGTTCTGAAAATTTTCTAGAGAATTTACTCTAAAAATGCTCTTATTGAAGTATTTGATTTGATAAATGCTTGAGCGATTAGTGAAAGTAGTAAATACAAACAACATTTATTTAAAAAATTCTCTCAGTGTTAGTAATTAAGAAAATCCTAATCATGAGATTCATTAAATAACTGCCAGCGTGATAAGCCAAGTTCTTGGCGGCATATGCTGTTAAACACTTAGCAGGCTGCAGTCCTTGGTTTTTGATTAAGAATCACCTGGCTCCCCTTCTTGGTTGTTCTTTTCTGCATGAAATTTGCTGACTTAAATAATGTTACAGGAGGGAAGCTAGCTCTAAAGACTTCACTTACTTTTTTCAGCTTCCTTTCTTTCTTAAGCTCTTAGTTTCTGAACTGTGTTCCCCACATATATCAATTGACTAGGATGACAAAGTATAGAAAAGGCATATTTATTCCTCTAGTGAAGGCTAAGGAAATAGCGTTTGATGCATTTTGTAATTCTGTGTTTGGTGTGGCTCAGCCAGATAGATGAAAATGTACCTTTGTCTTGCCTAGAATGACTTTTAGGCCTGAAATGTCAGTCATATTTGTCTGTTTTCTTTCAATATATTTAGTTCCCACTTCAGTAGGATCTTTTATTTCTATCCCCACTGCAATTTCTGTAGTTTATAATTCTATTACTTCCTGCCTAGACTGTTGTGATAGGTATTCTTTGGTAGCAATCATATACTGTAGATTAAAAATGAAAATGACACATTTCGCCTTCGATTGCTACTTCACCTGTCTTTTGCTAGTGTTTTTTCTTTCCACTGGGGAGTACTGTTGAGATAGCAGAGGACAGTTCTTTGTTGTGTGGGACTTGCCAGGCTTGTGCATTAAAGTTACTCAGTATTCTTGCCCTCCACATCACCCCTGCCGTTGACCGCCAGTAGCAGTTAAGAGAGGGTGACTGAGCAGGGAGGAGTCCTTAGCACTCTCAGTTGAGAACCAGCCTGCTAGCCAGACTATGACTATTGTGGGTTCCAGAGCTCATCTTATTTCCTGTTTCTGTTTATTCTTGTTTTCTCTTTTTCTAACCCCAATTACTAAAATCCAATTTCACTTTCATAAGGTCACTGAAAATGCAATTGCTTACAAGTAAAAGTTAGTCAGGCAAATTATTTAGTAGATTTGGTAACATACAATAATAATTTACATGTAAGATATATAACAGTAGTAATACTATATAGTAATATAGTATACTATGTATAGTAATTTTATGTATAGTAATGTGTAGCAATTTTATGTGTAGTAATATACTATGTATAGTATTATACTATGTATTTTATTGATTACTTGTATAGTAATCAACAAAACAGACTTAATTTTTTACTTCATGGAGTTTTCACTTTATTATTACAGTATAAGAGCCTTAAGGACTGTCTTCAATATTTTAAAGTTTCCCTTGGTTATTTTTACATGGTATGTTGCATATTTTGTTCAATAAGTATTTAAACGATAAAATTTGACAATGAATAGAATTTATACTTTAGGCCTAGGTGAGTACTGAAGCAGAAGAGTAATGTTATTAGATTTCTACTAACTAGTTAGATTTGAATTCAGTGTCAAAAGGGAGTTTTATTAATTTCTCCATCTTGCTTTTCTGATCAGCCAAATAATTGCTTGAAAATCTTTTCTCTTTTAAACATTTTGGAAATCCAATTAGGTAAGTAATTTAGTAAATAGATATATTTATATTGACAATCCAGTCAGGTAAGTAACTTAAGAAACAAATACACTTTGAGCACTTACTGTGTGTCAGTTACTGGTTTAGGCACTGGACAAAGAGGAATGATCAAAACAAAGCCTGTGATGTCATGGTTGCATTATGGCGGGAGAGTTAGCAAATGAATAAACTCATAATGCTGCACGGTGATAAAGCACAATGAAGAAAAATTAAACAAGTAGAGTGAAGAAAAAGACTATCTTAGGAAAATAAGATAGCCTCTGAGGAGGATCATTTAAGTTGCAATGAAAGGAGAAAGAGCTTTGCAAATGGAAGAAACTGCAAATTAGGTCTTTCAGTGAATAATTTATTAACTTTTTTTCTCCTTTATTGTCACTTTAGGAGAATCTGTAGATCCCTCCATAATCTGACCTTCACTTATATTTTTTCTGTTAATTATCTAATTAAATGGGAATAATGCCTACTTCGTAGGCAAAGTGAAATGTGTAATACTTAATTTTTTATATATGTATATTTTATGCAATGTAAATACAAGGATGCTCCATATTGATAGTTATTATTACCTTTTTGTTATATAATAGTCATTAGCAGCTTATGTTCTTGCCCATACCTATCTTTCTAGAGAACACTTGCTCGTCTTTCAAGAATCAATGTAAATGTCACTTTCTCTTTGAAGCCTTTCTTGCTATACATGTAGACATGACTATTCCCTTAGTTTTGCCACCACTATATATTTATTACTTATATCTGTCATTGCATCTGCCATCTTTAACTTTGTTTTTACCTTTTGTATACCTGACTTCTAAAGTCTGGCATTTAGATATTTGCTCATAAATGAATTGTATTTGGAAGTGAATTCCTTGGTTTCTAATTTACATATACTTAAACCATTCAACAAATATGTCACTTACTGTGGTAGATACTGAGAAAAAAAAATTACTACAATGCATGTTCCCAATCAAGTTTAGGGTAAAGTTATGATACAATATAATATACTTAATATAATGGTTTGTTCAAGGGGAGTATGAATTGAAGTAGAGCTATATTATCTAAAGGAAAAGTAAGGCAGGAAATATAGATATGTATTCTAGATTGTGACTATTATTCTGCAAGTGTCTGATGATCTCCTTCCATTGGGCACCTTTATACTTTTTGGTCTAGTCGACTCCTCAGCCAGGTCCTGGCAATATCTATGATAGCAGTATTTAATTCTCTGATGCTGGTAACACTGACCCATTTATGTTCATTATACTGAGGCTTGACTATGGATTTGGAGTTGTGAAGACTTAGAATCCCAGTTGTCATTTCTAGGAATGTCATCTTAAGCAAGTTACTCATGAGTCTTATTTCCTCATCTGGAAAATAGAGATATCATTTGCCCCATACAGGTTGCAAAAAATAAATTATGTACATAAAATAGTATTGGTTTCTAGAATGTAGTAGGTATTTCTTCCTTTTTTTTTTTTTTTTTTTTTTGAGACGGAGTCTTACTCTGTCGCCCAGGCTGGAGTGCAGAGGCATGATCTTGGCTCACTGCATCCTCCACCTTTCAAGTTCAGGCAGTTCTCCTGCCTCAACCTCCTAAGTAGCTGGGACTACAGGAGTGTGCCGCTATGCCTGGCTAATTTTTGTATTTTTCGTAGAGATGGGGTTTTGTCATGTTGTCCAGGCTGGTCCCAAACTCCTGATCTCAGGTGATCTGTCTGCCTCAGCTTCCCAAAGTTCTGGGATTATAGGTGTGAGCCACTATGCCCGGCCTGTCATAGATACTTCTTAATGGGTGAAATAATTTTAATTAATTTTACTTTATTTCTTTAGAACCATACTGAGCATTTGGCTCTAATTACAGGAAAACAAGGTGGAGTTTAATAATGGTGTTGATAGCTGACTTGGGTTAGGTCTCATTCTGTTGCAGCTGGTTCCTTTTCCCTCAGTGCAAAGTGCTGTTGTTAATCCAGAGAAAAGAAAGAATACTTAGCATATAAAATCAAAAAATATGTCACACCATGTTGCATTTAACACAAGGTGAGAGCATGAGGGAAGGACATTTGTCTTAGTTGTTGCCTTGTGTGCCCAGCACCAAGCACAGAGCCTGATGTATTGTAGGCACCCCATATCATGTTTAAATTAGCAAGTGAATTCTGTTTAGATGAGGATGATGTACTGGTCTTGAGTACCTGATGTATACTGGGGTATTTTGGGTAGCTAAAGAAAGTGTCTGTAAAATATAAGCAAAGGAGAAAAAGATTGGTATTTTAGCAGTTGTCTTTGAAATCATTATAATTATGGGCATAGACCTTTTTTTTTTAAGCAGGTTGTATATTTTAAAATAAATATAGGCTAGCTAATTTGAGTTAAAATGATCACATGTGGTGAATTAACCTAGAAGGTAAACAACTAAGAAATGAAAAGAGACATTAGAATAGGTAATAGAGTTCAGAATTCACAGCTATTTTAAATTAGATCTGTAACAGCCTTAAGTCATACTTCAAAGGAAATAAAATTTTATGTGAAGAAATGGATCACTCTTGCCCTAACTTCAACTCCTGTCTTTCCTTCTGCTGCTCCAACTTGGCAAAACACCAAACCCTAGAGCAGAATCATCATCTACCATTTCTGTTCCTTGGAGGCATGGTCTGTAGAATGCTGCCAGGATGACTGTCAGCTGTGTCTTTCAGTCTTGCCACCATCCTATTCCACTGTCACCAGAGGGATCTGGTGAATTGCTATCGTCCCTTTCCATTGTCACCAGAGTTATCAGATTTTAAATGAATTTGATTGTGTTAGTCCCCTCCTTGAAATCCGTTAATGGCTTCTCAAAGTTTTTAGGATAAAAATCCAAATATTCTAGTATGAAAAACAGAGCTTTTAGAGATCTAGCCTTTTAGCCATCTCCACCTGATCTTGTTTTCTGTATGTTGGTGTCTCTGTAAACCACTTGCAATTTTCTGAATGTTCATGTATTTTTTTATGTCACTGAACATATGATGCTGCTTCTAGGCATGCTTTTATCTCTTCTCTAGGTCATCAACTACAGCTGATTTAAAATTCCTCAAGTTTACCTCTAGAAAACTTTTACCTAACATAATACATTGTAGGAGTCTGCATGTCCTCCTTCTCACTAAACTGTGAGTTTTGACTTTGGATACTCCCTGTCCCTTTAATTCTTAATGCCTGTCACTGCCTTACACAGGATAGAAGCCTAGAAGTTTGTGATTTGGTTAATATATGACATAACAGAATTTATTAGAGGCTTAAAATATGTTCAGCTAAGTCCTGGGTATTATGTGAGAAGTGGAGGAACATGGTCCCTGCCCTGTTCATAATCTTAGTTTTATGGACAAAAATGACACATAAAGTAATTAAAGATTAATCAAGTACAGCATTAAGTGAGGACTTAGGTAGAATGATTAGAAAATGAAGATATAATCAAAAATTTCAAATCCCTGGACATTTCATATCTGCTTTTCACTTTCTCCTTAATATTTACCACTATTAACATGCCTATACCATTTACTTATCTGTCTTGTTAGGTTCATAGTCCCCAGTAGAATATAAGTTTTAGAAGGATTTTTGTTTCTTTTGTTCACCATGGTATTTCCGGTGCTTGACACATGTTAGGTGCACATTAGATATTTGTGGAGTAGATTGAATGGAGTGCAGAGAAGGAAGTGATCACTAGGTGATAGTGTTTATGAAAGACTTCATGGAAAAGTATTAATAACATCTTGAAGTAGAATTGAGAGACAGTATTTTATTAGATTAGCTAATAAGTGTTTCTGAAATACGCCTATTTAAGTAAATAGTTACCAATTTTATTTTCATGTGACTTTTTCAAGTCATATTGCTCCTAATTTCTTTTAAAGCTTCCTGTGGTTATACAGCCCTCACTTTTGACTCCTATTACAGACTTTAACAACAAAGCCTGTTTAATCAGAGTGAGAGATGCTGGCCCTTTCCTTATATACAAGTTGCAATGAACACCTTCACTTTTTTTTTTTTTTTTTTTAGCAGAATAAACTATGTTTAAAAAATAGGTCTGCTGGAGGCAATTACACATTATATACAGATCTTTACACTATATGTTGTTTTGATACCTGAGATCTTATCTTTTATTTTGGATCTTTTAAATTATTACAGATAAATTCAAACTTATGGGCATATCAGGGTCTTGATTGTTTTGTGAATCAGGGGTTATAATAGACCATTATGCCTGTAATTTCTTGGCTTCTAGCAAATCTTGACTGAAAAATATTTGTATGTAAACATGTTCATGTATCACACAGAACTTACAATTACATTTCCTACTTTTACTTTTACAGTTTCTTTCTCTTCTGTTTACTTTCCTTCCAAGGCTAAAGAAATTAAAATTAGATTTTGAATTAAAACTATTAAAAATGTTAAATCACCAAAATATTTTTTCAGCTGTAATTGGAACATGTTAAGTAATATCAGTTTGAATTATTTTTTAGAAAATAAAATTATCTGTGGGCCTCAAATACTGGCTTCTCTTCTCCCAGATTTTTTTCCCCTAAGCACAGAATTAGATATTCTTTAGGCCCTTCTAGCTGCAAAGATCTTAGTAAGCATTGCTACTTGCTTTATATTAAGGATGAGGTAACTAAGACACAAAGACAAGTGATTTGTCCACAAGTAACTGATGACGGCTAATTCATAGTAGGGCCAGATGACAGACTAACAATTGATGTGATAACTAAACTGTGTCTATCCCCTCTCTTATGTTAACCACTTTCAACTTTAAGGCCATACTATTTCTGGAAATATATGTGGTTCTGATGACATTTTAAAGGAATATTATTTTAGTGACTTGGTAGAAGACAAGTAAGTTCCTAGAATTTGTCAGTCCACCAGTCAGCCAGATTGGGTGTAAGTGAAGCTTTGGCTGTCCTTTTCCTATTTTGATAATATAGGTTGTTTACTAGTTATGTGCAGAGGAAGTAATTTCCATGAGTCTAATTTTAAGCCATTGAAAAATGCTTCATGCTTTCTAACTTAGTTTTTGACAACCTGAATGTGAGGATTTACGTGTATTCCATAGGGAGAGGTTTGACCAATAAATGTATATTAAAGATAACATGAAGAACAAGATTTTAAAAAATCTGGTTAGTCTTTTTCTTTTGTTTGTTGTTGTCGTTGTTGAATCTAAGAACTTACGTATTTTGAAATATGGGTAGACTCTTGGATTATCTTAAATAGAAAAATGAAAACAAAAAGTGTCACGTGACTATTCTACATTAACTTTTTTTGGGTGATATTTCCTAGGAATCATTTTGATTAAACTGGATTGTGTAAAAAGAGCACTTTGTATTCTGTGATTTTTTTTTTTTAGTATGTTTTTTTTTAATGGAAGGAGACCATCGTTTTTTTGGGGGGGTGGGGGAATGATTAGTAAATCATGATTAGTAAATATTCAGGTTAGATAAGAAGAAATGGTTAAACATGTGGAGATTTTAGACAACCTGAAGTTAATACTGGCATAACTCCTGGTTGTAGTTGGCTAATATTAATGAAATTGGATTTATTTTTAGTCAGTTGTGTTCATATATTATACTTTTGATGTAAAGAATATTCTGCTAGACGTCTTAAAGCCTCTTAGTCTGAAGTTTAATTCTGTTGGTTTTCTATTAAATTACAGTAACTATAGCCTTTATTTTGGTATGGCAAGTTAGTAATTACCCTTTGTTCTCTTTCAGATCCCTGCATGTCACTGAGTCCACCATGCTTTACAGAAGAAGACAGATTTAGTCTGGAAGCTCTTCAAACAATACATAAACAAATGGATGACGACAAAGATGGTGGAATTGAAGTAGATGAAAGTGATGAAGTAGGTAGAAATGTTTTCCCTACTACTGTCTTAGAACAGAATGATTGCATTTCTGTTTCTAGTCGTAAAATTTCTCTTTCCTCGTGTGGCTCATTGCCTTCATCTTCAACATCTTTAGTTTTTTTTTTTTTTTAACATGATAATTTTACCCTCTATAAATATTTACATGATTTTTCTGTTTTCCCCCCCCCCATTTGGATACAAGTCTTCCCAGTTTTATAAAAATTTTCAGTCTCATGTTCTTGTATTTCTCAAACATGTATCCTGTTCTGACCGTATGTTATCTATTGTTGCTTTACAAACCACTCCAAAATATAGTTGCTTAAAATGACAACAGTTTATTATTTCTCCCGATTCTATGGGTTGACCAGGCCCAGCTGGGCAGTTTTTCTGTTCCCTTAGATGTGGGCTGAGGTCACTATGGAAGTTGCAATCTCTTGGGAGCTCTCTTGGGGTTGGAGTATCTAAGACAGCCTCTTATTCTGCACAGTCTCTTTCTATGTTACCTCTCATCATTCAGGAGCCTAGCCCAAGCTTTATTACAGTACGGCAGTTAGTGTTCCAAGAAGGCAAGTTCCCATGTGCAAGTGTTTATCATGCCTCTGCTTGCCAACGCTTGCTAATACGTTGGCCAAAACAAGTCATTTGGCTAAGCTCAGAGTCTATGTGGAAGATTTTACAAGGATATAGATAACCAGGAAATGTAGTTCATTGGAGGCCACCAATCTGGTATTTTACTGTACCTATTGTCTTTAGTTTTTAAGCATTCCTATCTCCCCCTGTTGGTCTGATTTTTTAGTTTCTCCATGAAAGTTGTCTTCTTTGAGTGTTGTCTCATCCTAACCAAATTTCCTGGTCATAGGCCTCTTCAGTTCCTTTGTTGAGTTTGTCACTGTTGAGTTGCTGCTCTTTCAGATTATATAATACTAAATTATATTATTTTCTACATTATTATCTCATGTGATGTAACAGTGACAGTCTATAGTAACATTGTTATCTAACGGAGACATTCTTTAAAGATCAGTTCTTCGCTTGCTGAATGCCCATCCATTTTCAGGTTACTCCCGATTCCTCTCTCTGTAAGCCAATCCAGATCCCTGGCCTATATGTATTGCTTTCTGCTTAATGTTTTTAGAGGGCTGTTACTGTTGCTTTAAACTTAACGTATTTAAAACAAAATCCCAATTTTGCTATTTTAAGTCTCTCGTTGTTCACATGTACCTCTGGGCCTACTTCTTGATTCTTATTCTTCTAAAGTAGGTGTTGGCAGATTTTTTCTGTAAAGGGCCAAGATATGGGTATGGGTTGAAATGTGTCCTCTAAAAACATATGTTGAAGCCCTAAACCCCAGCACCTCAGAATGTGACCTTATTTAGAAATAGGGTCATTGCGGATAAAGTCATACTGGAGTCTTGTGGGCCCTTAATCCAATATGACTGGTGTTCTGCTAAGAGAGGAGAACACCATGTGGAGACACGAAACAGGAGAGAAGACGACTCTGTGGTAGTGGAGGCAGAGATTAGTTTTATGTAACTGCAAATCAAGGAATGCTGAGGATTGCTGCCGACACCAAAAGCTAAGAGAAAGGCATGGAACAGATTCTCCCCTAGAGCCTTTGAGAGGGCATGATTCTGTGCACATCTTGGTTTTGAACTTCTTTCTAGCCTTCAGACCTGTAAGAGAATAAATGTCTATTGCTGTAAGCCATCCAGTGTGTGGTACTTTATTATGGCAGTCCTGTAATGAATGGAAACGAATACAGGCCAGGTGGTAAATATTGAGCTTTTGTGGGCCATGTAGTCGTTATTGTTCAACTCCACCACTGTAGTGTGAAGCAGCCATAGACAATACAAGAACTAATGGGCTTGGCTGTTTTCCAATAAAACTTTATTTGCAAAAAGCAGCCAGCTGTATTTGGCCTGCATGCTATAGTTTGCCAACCCCTGCTGTAAATTAAGCTCTTGTGTTCTTAAAATTTGTTCCTCTTTCTTCCTTTCTTCACTATCTCTTATCTATTCTAGTTATTTGCTTCTTCTATTCTAATCTAGGTATTTATTATCTTGTGTCTAGATTATTGTCTCTAAGTTTTTCTTTTCTAATCCATCATGATTATCACTTTGAGAGTATGATAGCTAAGAAACTTAGTAATTTCTAGCTAGGAAACTTAGTAATTTCTAGCTGAGAAACTTAGTGATTTCTAATTGCTTGTTAGATCAGATATTAAATCTTCAGTTTTTAATGTCTCTGCATCAGTTGATTTCTGCTTTTTATTCTGATTAAAATCATTTTGATTAGAGCTCAGTCAGTAGCAGTGATACCAAAATCATGACTTTTGGTTCTAAGTAGATCAATTTATTTATTTCTTAATAAATAGAAACAGACTATATGATAATTCTATCTTACAGAGCCTCCAACTTAAAAAATATTTGAAGTATGTATTCTGTTGGTCATAAGAAAGAGTGAGTGAGGTAAAATTGATGGATTATTACGAGCTTTTACCATTGTTGGAAAAGAATGTAAACTAGTCATTTATTGTGGGCCATTTTATTATATTGAGTGGATAATTCATTCTCTCAACATCATTATCATTATTCCTTTTCTCACTTATATTTTTATAAAATAGAGGTAATTTATAGAGGTAAATTACCTTTATTTATAGAGGTAATTTATTCTCTAAGCCAAAGAGACTCTCTAAAATTATTATTGTACGTTTTCTTAGTCATTTACAGTATGGCAGGATTAGCTTTGTTAAACAAATTCCATGTCAACTCTGAGTGTATACAGTGTTAAGTAGATGAATACTCTGCAGTTTTAGGTTTTAATCCAAAACCTGAGCCTCTTCCGAACTCAGGAAAACACTTTACTTACATTTACTGGTTTATTTTAAAGTATACAACTCAGGAACATCCCAGGGAAAGAAATGGGGGGCAGTGCTCACAGAGCTTCCATGTCTTCTCCTCTCCGCCCTCCCAGCACCTTGGTATGCTCACCAGCCTGGAAGCTCTTCCAATCCTGAACCTTGTAACAGAGTTGTTTTAGAGCTCAATCTTCCTGGAAGTCAGTGGGTGGGACTGAAAGTTAGAGCCCTCTAATTACTTGGTCTTTCTAGTAACCAGCCTTATCCTGACCCTAAATCACTTTGTTAGCATAAACTCAGGTTGGTGGATAGGGGCAATAGTTAATATCAAAAGACTCACACCTATCAGGAAATTTCAAGGGGTTTAGGATCTCTGTGCCTGGAACCCAGGACAGACCAAATATATTTCCAATTATATATATTATATATTAATATATTATTCACATATAAAATATTATATAAATGTGTAAATATATAATTATTACATAAATAACATATATTAATATATAATATAGATATATCAATGTATTTCTTAGTCTGGTTCTGCTATAGCAGGGTACTATAGACTGGGTAATTTATCATGAACAGAAATGTGTTGACCTACACTTGTGGAAGTTGGGAAGTCCAGCATCAAAGTGCTGGCAGATTTGGTGATTCTGATTTCAAAATGACTCCTTGAATGCTGCATTCCCCAGAGGGAGGACAGTTTCTCTTTACTGGTTGGAAGCAGAAGGACCAAGAGGCAAAAGGGGTCTAACTTGCCCTTTTATAAAGGCATTAGTTCCTCTGCTGAGGGTTGATCCCTTATGTCCCTACTACCTCCTGAAACCTCACTTTTACCTCTTACTTCCTAACACTGCCGCAATGGCAAATTTCAATATGAATTTTGGAGGGGATGAACATTCAAATCATAGCACCCTATAATTACAAATATATTTAAACATGAAAAATAGCAGAAATCCACATTTCTTGAGTCATTAAAAATACCTTCAAAGGAAAGAGCAGTTAAAATTGTACATAATATATGTAAGAGAAGGTATTAAGGAAGCTTTTGCAGATATTTGACAGCCAATATGTCATTGATTGAATTATTATTCTTAGAATTATAAGTTATTTTAATCTTTTTTACCTCATCAGATATACTTTCTTTCATTTTTAATTTTTTACTTTTGTAGAGATGAGAGTCTTGCTGTGTGGCTCAGGCTGGTTTTGAAAACCTGGTCTCAAGCAATCTTCCTGCCTCAGCCTCCAAACTGCTGGGATTACAGGCATGCACCAGCCTTTATCAGATATTAAATGCACATGTGCAAGGTGTTATTACCACTCTGTGAAACAAATTAAGCATACATGGCTGTGTAATTTGTATTTCAGTGGAAGTCTTATTGAGTCTTTTAAATTTCAGTGGAATTCTAGGCATTTTGTAATAAAAGTTAGAACTAAATAAAACTTACGTTTAAAAAGTAGAGCTTAGAATTCTTTGATGTGAATTTTAATATTTAAAACAGAAGATATCTTTCTATATTTCTCTTAATATTTAAATGCAAACACAACATGCCTTTATATTTTACTGTTACCTAAAAGAATGTAGAAATCCACTGTCCAGTGTGGTAGCCACTAGCCATAGTTGGCTGTTGAGCATTTGAAATTGAGGTGTACTATGAAGTATAAAACACACTTGAAATTTTGAAGGCTTATATGAAAAAAATAATGTTAAATATCTAATTTGAAAATATTGATTACCTGTTTGAGATAATATTTTAGACATATTGGGTTACATGAAATATAATATTAAAATTCACTTTCCTTGTTTTTACTCAGTGTAACTTCTGGAAAACAAAATTAGGTATGTAGCTCACATTTTATTTCTATTATACAGCACTGATCTAGACTCTGTGTCTGATGTGTTTTTATGCTTTAAAGGATGAATTATTAATTCTGCAGTTCTTGGACTAGTTTGGTGCCTTCAGTTCAATATAGTGCATTTTGATTTGTATTTCTGGTTAAAGTGTCTTTTTAAAAGGAATAAACAATAATTCTTTTGTGGACCTTTACCGGCCTTCGCTAGGAAACTTTATAAGTTTAGTGGGAAACCTTAGCCAAAATTTTAAAGTACTTAATTCCTTTTGATTTTTTTGGTTTTGTTTTGAAATGTTGCTTTTCTAAAAAAAAATTCAGAAAAGTATTTAGCATTTGAAAATTCTGGTTAAAAAATTTATTCTTTTTTTTCTCTTTAGTACACTCTTTTGTATTTTGGTCATATGAGAAATTCTTTATTTCTATAATTTAATATTGAGCTAATATCTGATGGACTGTTTTATACCAGATACTGAAATAGTTGCTTGGAATAGGTCAGGAACAAGACAGACAAAATCTGTGCCTTTAGCTGAACATTCTGGTAGGGCTTGTGGGAAGGAGACTAAACAAAATAAATGAACAGGGGAAGGGGGATCATTATCAGTAGAGATGATGGGGGCCGTAATATTCCATAGGGTGGTAGGCAAAGTGAGGGTAACACTTAAAGCATATCCTATGTACAGTACTTGGGCAAATAAGAGAATAAATATCTGGTAACTTTCCAGGGCTATGCTAAAACTGAATTTGGAGTGCTTGGGGTGTTTCAGATCAGGAATAGCATATAAAGCTTTTGCTCTCTAGGTCATTATCTTCTGGGCCAACATAAAAAAGGTTAGATGTCAGTGGGTGCAGAATCTGTGACCTGTTTAGATTGAGATGTTGATTGCATTCAAGGTTGCATGTTCTGTCAATTTTAGTGAAATTTTGGAAAGTGTAGGTATTTGATCAAAAAATAATTTAAATAAGAGAAATTAGTAGTTTTGTTGCCCTGAGCTCAGCAGTGGAGTTCACATTGTTATTGCTCACTTTGTGACTGAAAAGTTTTATCATAGTTCCTAATGTGTATGAATTTTGTTTTTTTACCTTTCCCTCTGTTTTGTTGATAGAACATTTTTTTCGTTCCTTACCTTTTTCTATTTTTTCTACTTTTTTTAAAATTTATTCTCTTTCATTTTACCACCTGAAATAGGTAGTTTTAGAGGTTGTTTTCTTATAAGTTTGTTTGATATACATATATATATATATATATAACAAAATCAACTTTAAGACCTGCTTATCTGAGAAGTCCATTGTACCTAGTATTTTAGTGTTCTTTATGTTAGGTATTCTACCTTCACAATACCTTTGCCGTTATTTTTATACCTCTTGGAAAGCTTAGTTAACAACACAGATGTATCTGTGGAGAGTCACTTAAGAAAATAGGCAAAATTAGGGTTAGAAAAAAAAGAAGGAAATGTATTTTAAAATTGAACAGTGTGTTTTGAATGATCTGGGGTATTGTGTCCAAAAGATTAAATACCTTTATTTTTTGCTGCAGTTTTCTAAGGTTGACTTTTAACTTGTATATTAGTTTATCCCAAAACTTAGTGGCTTAAAGCAGCACACATTTCTCATCTCATGGTTTCTGTGGTTTCTGAAACCATCTCATGGTTTCAGAAATCTTAGTGCAGCTTAGGTGAGTCTTCTGGCTCTGGGTCTCTCACAAGGCTGCAATTTAAGATATCAGCTGGGGTTGTGTCATCTCAAGGCCTGATTAGGGAAGGATCCACTTAAGAACCTACTCATGTAGCTGTTATTCTCACAGGTCCTCACTGGCTGTTGGAGACATCAGTTTTCTGCCATATAGGTCTCTTTGTAGGCAGCTTATAATGTGATAATGGGCTTCCCTCAGCCCTTTGTCTCACTCTCTCAGAGTGAGAGAGAGCTCTGAGAGAAGTCTGTGGAGTCATGGTCTTTTTGTGATGAATGCTGGAAGTGATGTCCCATCACTTTTGCTGTATTCTACTCATTAGAAGTGAGTTATTAGATCCAGCCAACCCTCATGGGGAGATGGTTACACAGGGGCATGAATTCAGGATGTGCGGATCATTGGGAGCCATTCCAGAGACTGCTTACCACAGTTCGTTTTGATAATTTGCTAACTAGAAATATTTGATGAGAGATTCTCAAGCCATAGAAATATAGAGTATAAAAGCAGTAAAGTTATAAAACTTCCTTTAAAAGGCTTTGTTTTGGAAATGACCCACAATAAAACCTATTGTGTTCATCTTTGTAAGAGGATATGTTTAGAATTTTAAAGCCTGATTAAAAGTTATCTATTGAGTAGTGCTTTGCAGTGAATGGCAACTCTGATTATATGCACAAATGTACCAGTGTAAATAAGGATCATTTGGCATTCTTATGAAAGAACAAGCAGGGCAAAGGTAAGGGAAGGGCATAGGTACTAGAGAAGTCTTGCTGTCTGTTAAATTACAGTTACTTTCCTGTTAAATTAGAGGTACTTTGCTGTATATTGAAATTTTCATAATTTTATGATTTGTTTAGTTAATATAAGTTGATACCATAAAAACAGAGACTTTAATTCTTTCTGGAAAATAATGGCAATCAGCACACAACTAAAGTAGCAGAGAATGTTAATAAATGTTCCATAGGAAAATGAATTCCATGGTCAAAATTGGGAAATGCTGGATTAATTTAGTTTTGTAGTACTTCTTAGACTTAAATTTATAAATTTATATGCTAAAATAACACTTATTGAACATTTACTATTTGTTCCATAGTGTAAGCACTTTTGCAGGTACTATGGTATGGACTCCTTATAGTAACCTTATTAGCCAAGAATCTACTCTTATTATCTTATATGCAGATAAGGAAACAGAGCTTCGTAGATTAGGCAGCCCATGTTCTTGATTTCTAGTGTGTATTGTTTCTCTATGTTAATGTAGGTCATTAATCTTCAAAAGTATGGTAAATGTTAAGTTCATTTGACAAGGAACTTTTGTAATACAAACCGTCTTTTAAGTTTGGTATAGTGTAAGTGGTCAATCAGTTTTTGTTTAATTGAATTTTTTTTTTGAAAATTGATAATTGCTACCAAAATAGTACCACATAGGTTTTTTAGTGACTTTAACATAGCTAGTTAGAACTGTCACTAAACTTACTTCAGCATCTGATTAAAGATAAAGTCATTTTAGCAAATGATAAATTGAACATCCTTTGTTAAATTTATTGCTTTTGTTTTGCATTTATTAAATTTTTCATGGCAGTAAATCTTGGCTATAAATGTCTAAAGAGTACTTAAGCATCTAATAAATGTTTGTTTAATGAATGAATATTGGGAAATCAAACTTTTGGAATGGCCTGGGCATGTAAGTGACCATGGAGAGCCTGTGGTGACTGTAGTACCTGTCAACAACAGAAAAACAATTAAGAGCTGAGGAAACAAACTTCAGTTCAGCTATCTTTTATTGAGCACTTATTGTCTGCCAGACGGTGAGCTAGATGTTGGCTTTGCAAAGATAAACAAAGGCATCTGGTCATTTCATGGAAAAAACACATATCGACTTGTCCTGAAAGAACTGAGAAGTAATAAAGAATCATTGTGTACATAAGAGGCTAGAAGTGAGAAAAGACATGAGAAAGCAGCAGATTAATGCTGATGTGATCTGTGGATATCAAGAAAGGAAGCAATAATGGAAAACACAAAAGAGCTGGTGGGAGAGTGAATCTGAGGTTAAGAGGTCTCTGTACCCCAGATGTATCATTGCTTAATGCAGAGGGCACACAGGTCATAGGCCAGCTCTTCTAGTCTCCAGAACTGCTATTGAGAACTCAAAAAAAAAAAAGTTAATGTCTGGAATTCTTCATTTTTTCATATCTGTTCTTATGAAAACATTTTATCTTAAAGGTAAATGTTAAGGGGAAGTTGGAAAATTAACAGAAAAGTTATTCTGTGATGAAAAATATTAAGGATTCTTAGATACAGAATTAAGTCTTCTGCTGAACAGATTTACAAGTTAAGGAAGAGGTAAAGGATAGCTAGTAGATTTGATGCAAATGTGGAGAGACCTATGGTTCAACTACAATCCTTCAAATAGCATTGTTGAATCAGTTAGCATTTCTGATCGCAGCAAAAAAGAAAATGACTTTCTATAGGCCAAAAGTGGCCCTACTATCACATTTTCCAAACTGTTTTTATATTATCATACTCATATTCTTCCAGACTGTTTTTATATGCTTCGGGTTTTGCAGAGGGTGATAGCATACATTTGTAATCTCAGCTAACTCAGGAAGCTAAGGTAGGAAGATCGCTTGAGGTCAGCATTATAAAGATACTTCATCTCAAAAAAGAAAAAAAAAAAAGAAAACATTTTTGAGTATGCGCTTCCTGATAAAATTTTTAAATAAATAGCTGTATATAAGTAGTGTGTATATATACATATATATTATATATTATATGTAAACACATTCAAACTGTTGTACTAATGTTACATGTTTTTAAAATACCCACAAAAATATGGCTGGGTGCACTGGCTCATGCTTGTAAAACCAGCACTTTGGGAGGCTGAGGGGGAAAGGATCACTTGAAGTCAGGAGTTTGAGACCACCCTGGCCAACATGGTAAAACCCTGTCTTTACTAAAAATACAAAAATTAGCCAGATGCGGTGACACGTACTTGTAATACCAGCTACTTGGGAGGCTGAGCCAGAAGATCTCGTGAACCCAGGAGGTAAAGTTTGCAGTGAGCCTAGATTGTGCCCCTGCACTGCAGCCTGGGCAACAGAGCGAGACTGTCTCAAAAAAAGAAAAAAAAAACCCACAAAAATATAAATTGAAAAAATGAGATAAAGGTAAATGTAAATTCTAATATTTTCCCAAAATCTCAAGTGAATTAGATTATACATCCCTGTTGGGTGTGGGCAAGCCAAATTTGGAGACCACTGTGCTAATAATTGTAAAGCAATGTCATGTTATAAGTCACACAGATTTTATTCCATTTTTATAAGAATAGACAACTGTGAGAATTTCTCAAAGCAAGTTCCAGAGACACTTGCTAATGTTAGTGTTTATTCTTCTTTAATTTCCATGGTCACTGTTTGCACATTTCTTCATATAGCACATCAGTTACTGACCTTTTAATGATGTCCACTGTGCATTTTATGATTAAAATTAGCTTTGATATTTGTGATACTTGTAAGAAGTAATAATGTTAAGAATAGAACAAGGCTGGGCATGGTGGCTCACGCCTGCAATCCCAGCACTTTGGGGGCCAAGGTGGGCTGATCACCTGAGGTCGGGAGTTTGAGACCATCCTGACCAACATGGAGAAACCCTGTCTCTACTAAAAATACAAAATTAGCTGGGCATGGTGACATATGCCTGTTATCCCAGCTACTTGGGAGACTGACGCAGGAGAATCGCTTGAATCTGAGAGGCGGAGGTTGCGGTGAGCTGAGATCGCGCCATTGCACTCTAGCCTGGGTAACAAGAGCGAAACTCCATTTAAAAAAAAAAAAGAACAAAGCTCACTTATTTATATTAATTTAGGGAAAAAAAGCAGAGAATGAGTGAGGCAGAAACGTGGATATTATTTTGATAAGGGAAGACATGATTAAATTTTTTTTTTGAAAAATACCTTTTCTTGTAAATTTGTCATTATGACATTATATTTTAGCTGCAAATTCTATTTTAAAATTTAATATATATCTGGAGTGTGGATGTTTATTGATCTGAAGAGACCCAAGAAGTAATGATTCTGGACACCATTAATTAGGAGTCTGGAAGGAAGATTCTTATGTAGGTGGAAGTCATCTTATACGGTATGTGTAAGGTATTTTGATATTCAGCAACTCACCAAAGCATGCTGAGCATTATGTATTTGTTTGTTATTTTGGTTACCTCCTCTTTGTTTACCTATACATAACTATAGTTTAAATTATTCAAAATGAGATAGGCACTCTATACATTCTTTAGAAGCAAGATATTAAACAGGAAAAGGTTAGGGCACCCTAATAATTTGCATTTAGTTTATAGAGTGAGAAAGGAGAGAAAGAAGTAGCTGAAAAGAAAGCTGGTGTAGTTCCAAGAAGTTGCTCTAAGGAGTAAATAAATGTATACTCCCTTGAGAAGCAGTATTAACTTAACTTGAAAACTTGTTAGAAATGCAAATTCTTGAGCCCCACCCCAACCCTACTAAATCAGCAGCTTAGGGATGGGACCTAGCAAATCGTTTTAACAAGTCCTCTGGACGATTCTGATGAAGTTTGAGAACCACTAAACCTAAACACTGGTAGTAGGTGGAAGCTCTTTATCTTGACCTTTTATTTTTTTATGATTAGGTCTTTGAAAATATGGGTCATGACTTACTCTTTGTACCTTGTTAAATCTTATAGTTGTTTTGCATTATACTTTTGTAGTTTTTAAAATAATCTCAGTATTTATAAATACTACTGTGATGCTCTTGCAAGATACATTGTTTTCTGTTCCTGTACTTTGTGATTTTGCTTTTGCCAAGTTCCACCTTAAAAATTTCTTTGTATGTTTTAAAGGAAGTCGTTGACATTCAATTACTATAAAGCAGGGTTTTGTTTGTCTTTTTATGGGGGGAGGATCTTTGCTTTTTAAAGTAAGATGGTTGTGTAACCTAGATGACTAAGAATCATTGTGCACATTATTGAGACAGATCTTAAGAAAACGTCTCATGATTTTATATTATACTTAGAATATTTCTTACTTAAATTGTGTCATTTCTACTTGATCCTAGCATTTATTTAGTTTAGTACTTACGGCCTTATGTCCTGACAATTATAGTAACCTGTTTACTGGAGTTTCTCCTGGCTTTTCCAGTTCAATTACCAACTGCTGTTATCTTTAATGCATTTGATAGAGCTGATTCTCCCAGATCGTTTCTAGTCATTTATCTACTTGTCCCTTAAAGCAACCACCATAGAAACCAAATAACTTTCTCTTATCCTACTATTTCTTACCATCCAGACTACCTCATGTCTATGCTGGAATTCTGATTTATTATAGTGGGTTCCCTCTTCTTGAGGCTTAGTCATAGGCCATTTGAGAAACACCATTGGTTGTATATAGTTGAGTTATATAGAGATAAAATAGAGTTTTGTGGTGAACTAGGAAGTTAAACATCCCAACATAGTTTCTGTGGAAAGATATCCTTCACATAGTGGATATATACTCTTAAATGCAACTATTTATAAACTGAGATCTGTGTATGAAGAGCCAAAAACTTCTGAAAATATTTTATAGTATCATGGAGCATTGAAACATTCAACCCAGTCAGTGCCTTTTGCCTTTTTTGTTTGAGACAGGATCTCACTCTGTCACCCAAGCTGGAGTGCAGTGGCACGAACATGACTCACTGCAGCCTGCTCCAGCCATCCTCCCACCTCAGCCTTCCAAGTAGCTGGGACTACAGTTGTGAGCCACCACGCCTGACTAATTTTTGTATTTTTTGTAGAGACAGGGTTCAGTGTGTTGCCCAGGGTGGTCTGGAACTTCTGTGCTCATGTGATCCACCTGCGTCAACCTCTCAAAGTGTTAGAATTACAGGCATGAGCCACTGTACCTGGTGGCTTTTTCTGGGAGTTGCCTTTTTCTGTGAGTTGCCTTTTTCTGGGAGTTTTGCCTTTTTCTGAGAGTTGCCACAACCCTTCCTTCAACTATTGAATCTTTTAGCCCCTTTCCTAAATTATTTTTGCTTTCATTAGACCATGTGGTAAGTACATATTTTAATCAAAAAATTATGTCTCATTTCTGTTTCAATAATTTTTCATTTCCCTCAACAAGAATTTCCTATTAAACATTGTTACAGACCGGAAGTGGGCAGGGGAGTGCGGAATAGGAGTGTGAATCAGGACAGGACCGAGCGTCTGCACTTCTCTTCTTCAGTTCCAGCCTGATGGTACTGCCAGTCCTGCTGTCTCCCCCTCTCCTCCCCTCAGCGTTTTCAGCATCACAGCACTGTGTTATCTAATATATTTTTTTGTGTGAGTTTAGGACACTTCACGTAGTATCTCACCTTAAAAGATGTTTAAGTTTTGATGAGTACAGACCTATTTATTCCCGTTTCACAAATGAATTAAATTGTGCTTTTACTGTAACATTAACATTATTAGCCTTGTGTTGTTACTATAGGTAGGATGGCCATATAATTTATTATTCAAACTGGGATATTTTTGAGGGTGAAAGAGAGTGCTATTAGTAATTACATCCAGACAAAGGGTGTAAATGAGGACTGTCCTAAGCAAATGGGCCATGTAATTACCCTCACGGTATGGCTTATCAGCCTGCTTCAGTTGTACTGACCTTTATCTTTGTCTTGCTCCCTCTCTAAGTTGTTATTAAATTGATGTAAGTATTGTGCCAAGATTTGTGCTACTGCTAAAGCCTGGCTTCGCTTCAGCTTGGTTTATCAGTCTGAGTCTTTTTGTATTATACAGCTTGCTTTCTTACTAACGTGACAGAAACACTCAGCAACTTTCCATTCCTTTTTTTTTTTTTTTTTGCAGTTAAGTGATTTTTTTTTTGTCTGTATATTCTCTAGAAATAAACTTAAATAGCTTAAACTTTTTCTTATATTAAAATAATGTTGACTCTTTCATTGACTTCTAGACTTTTTTTTTAGTAGTACATTTCTTGGCTTTCCCAAAGTTTGTTTGTTTCTTTTCTTTTCTTTTCTTTTTGTTCTTTCTTTTTCTTTTTTTTAAAAGTCCCAAGCTTTATTGAGGTATATTTGACATAAAAAGATTGTATATATTTAAGGTGTATGATGTGGTTATTTGATATATGTATACATTGTGAAATGATTGTCACAGTTCCATCACCTCTCATATCAAAGGGTACAAACTTTCAGTTATAAGATGATAAGTTCTGGGGTTCTAATGTGTAGCTGACTACTATGGTTAATAATACTGTATTATATACTTGAAATTTGCTAGGAGAATAGATCTTTTGTGTTTTTAACCACAAAACAAAAGTAACCAAGTTTTCATATCTGAAGAATTTTGTATAATAGTCTGAGTTTTCCTATGAATATATCCAGTATAGTATTTAGCCTGTAGGAATTTTTCCAAGGACTGACTGCTGCAGTCACTGACCACATAGTCTCAGAAGACAGTTCTGCTCTAGAAAGCTGTTTGGGTTGTCCTAAAGTAAAGTGCTAAGCTATATCAGGGAGGTGTAAGGTAAATAGTTCATATCCTCACATAGCATCACATTTATGCTGTCTCACGGTATCTTCAGCAATACTTTTTTGAGATGGGTAGAAGTGTTATCTCTCTTTTATAGATAAGGAGACAGAGGCTTAGAGAGATTAAGTTATTCAGGTTACATAGTGTATGTAAGGAGCACTAGGATTAGAGTCCAACTATCCCAACTACTTTTCATTCTTTATAACATGTTTAGACATAATTTCCAGTTGTTATTTTTTAAATTTGTAAATTTTTAACTTGTATTTGGTTTTGAGCCCTGGAAGCTAAAAGAGGCTCTCTGCATACATTCTTGAATTGGGTTTCTGTTAATATTGGATGGTCTGTTAATGTTAATATTGGAAACTTCTGGATATTGATTTTAGTTCATTCACTAGGACCTCATATCCTGCTTGTTTTCTGTATTTTGTTTTGAATCTTACCATATTGAGTAAATTAGTCCTCTAGGGGCTTGCTTTAGTATTTTTTCCCTGACCTGTTCCTACATCTTGGCAGGTGCTACCTATCATCTAAACCCATGAAAACTATTCCCATTTCACAAGGTCCTTCTTAAGGACTCTACCAAGTGTTATCTTGAGTCTTACCTTGAGCTTGGCTGGATAATTCACTTGCTTCTTTCCTCTGCTTATTAAATCTGTATTAGACTTTCTGTCTTGGCCTTTCTGGGTCTGGCCTGATACTGTTCTTGACTTAGCATTGGTCCTACCAAATACTGATGACATGCTTTGTATCACCCCACTGGCCTTTTAATAATCTTACTGGGTCTAAAGGGCTGAATTGGATAAAGAGAAGTTTTTAAAATTAAAGAATATTTTGCCTGGATCCTGAAAATGTTACAGACAATTGATAAGAATATTTAAGAGCCCTTTGTCAGTCCTTGCTAACGGACCTTTATTATTTTTAATATCATACAAGTACCTAAAATTTCTTTTTAGACTTAATTGGGGATGTGTGAAAATGTTTATGTGTCACTTCTTGTTTTGTTCTCATTTTCCCTTTGTTTTCTTTTCTTTGGCCCCCTGAAGGGCTTGGGAAATAGGCCTGACCAAGGGCATTGGTGACCACTTGGTTAAAAACAAAACACATGAAGGTTTTGAAGTTCTAGTTTATATATTTAGCACTCTATTAAATATGGGGCAGATTAAAAAAATGAATATAGGCCCCATGAATTTACTGTATAGTAGGACATATAATGTCATGTATGTATACCACAAGGCATGTTACAGCAAACGATGTCCTAGTAATACTCATGAATCGTGGCATGCTCTTGTGATGCACATTTGTTTGGGGAGCATCAAAAAAGCTTGGCGGAGAGTCCTTAAGATGGACTTTGTGAAATGGAAATAGTTTTCATGGGTTTAGATGATAGGTAGCACATGCCAAGACGCAGGGGCAGGACAGGGAAAAGTACTGCAGCAAGCCCCACGAGGACTAATTTACTCAGTAGCGAATCATTTGTTCTGACCAGAGTCTGTTGTTGAGGATAGGATTGAAAATAACCTGCTTGGTTTTTCTTCTTCCTGCTCTTGTCTACTTTTCTGATTTCTTAGTCATTGATTTTACTTTTCCTACTTTCTAAGTGTATGTATTCTGTAAGATTTTTGTCTTTGGACCTCTTTCTTTCACTTTCTATGACATTTAATTCACGCTCATGGTTTTAATGATCACTTCTGCATACATTCTGTTTTTCCTTCTGTCCACAATTCCATTCTCATATTTGGAGATCTCTGCAGATCTCCAACTCAAGTGTCCTGAGTGCTAACGAAATACATTGCTTTCTCTCTGTGCTTTTCTTTTTAGAAAGTCTCATGCTGGGACCAATCACTGCCTTCCTTAAAAATACTGATTCTTATTTCTCTTTAAGTGTGGTGGTGTTTTTATTGTTGGTGTCACTGTTTTCTTTACAACTAAGGCACAGAGCTCCAGCCTCATCTTTTTTTGCTGGCTTTGCCTCTCTGAGTTGAGTTTATTACTATTATTTGATTTCTAACTGGTCTTGCCATTGCTAATCTTTTCCTTTTCGTAAATCCATTTTGACAATTGTTACTTGGTTGAAACACTTTAAAACATAGTATTTTGTTACTCTCTCCCCCTACTCAGAAGTTTATATTAGAGCCCCATAGTCCAATGGTCTCAAATTTTAGTATGCATTAAAATTGCCAGGAGGACTTGTTAAAACGCAGATGGCTGGGCCCACCCTCAGAGTTTCTGATTCTGAAGGTCTGGGATGAGACCCAAGAATTTGTGTTTGTAACAGATTCCCAGGCAGTGCTGATATTGCTGGTCCAGGGACCATGCTCTGAGAACTGCTGCCATAGTCTTCCAAATATGGTCTGGGCTTCTTAGTTTGGCATTCATGGTCTTTTACAGTCTGGTCATATTCTGCCTTTCTAGCCATGATCATTTACTGTGCAGCTTCTTTATGCGCTCTTTACTTTAGCCAAAGTGAACTACTGACAGTCAGCTTTTTGTACACATCTTGTATTCTCATATGTATACAGGAATTTCCCTTAGGATTTCTCTCAGTTTCTTCTTGTTTCATCTTGCTTGTCAAGCCATCTTTTAAGATTAAAGATTTAGTTCAAGTGAAATCTTTTCTGTTTCTTGTTTTTTGTTTTTGTTTTTTTGTATTTTTTATATCATTCTTCCAAGCCAAAGTAATCTCTTGCATTACACTCTTCCTTTATGACATTTGTTGGTTTGTAGTTTAGCGTGACCTCTATTTCCATTTTCTATCCCTTATCCAGTTCACTCTGAGTTTTACCTGTCCCACATTAATTACAGAGCATATGTGTGGTGATGGGGGAAAATGGAATTCTTTCTGTAGATTATAACTAGAAGGCCTAATAAGCCAGTATTCCCTGAATATTGATATAGGATTTTCACATTAAAAGAAATGAGTTATAGTTATTACCCTGAATCTCACTGAGGGAAGTGAGAGTGAGATTTAAACTTCTATTTTCTCCACTGATAAAAAGACATTTAAAAATTGTACTAGTAGCAAATTAATGTTATCTCCTAATTATTAGCTTTCTTAAAGATCCTAAGAGATGGGCAGTACCTTTTAAAGGTAAGTATCTTTTTAATGAATAAAATTGTGCCTATGTAAGATAACGAATTTCTTCAAATTCTTAATGGCTTACAGTTTTTTGAGTTATATTTTATATACAATTCAATGTAGAGATTTTAGGTATATAGTTTGATGAATTTTGAAGACTACACACTCATGTAACCACTACCCCAATTGAGATGTAGAACATTTGATTCTCATATTTTAAAACTTTGGCCCTCTTTTGTAGAAGACAATGAAGAGAAATCTTTATATTACTATAAAACCTGTTATGTATTGTTTGGTCACTAATTAAAAAAAATTCCGTTGCTAGATTAGTTCCCATAGTTTGTTATATGTTTAAAATGTTATCCCAGTGATCTAACAACTAACTGTAGATGTTGTGATTGGGGTTGGGAAGATTATTCTCTCACTGTCTGAGTCAGATAACCACTGGGGGTTCACTATCCGCATTTGTGTCCATAAGCGCTGTCTTCTCTCCCACTACTGTGGATTCACTGTCTGTGCTCTTCCAAAGTGAATTTCTTTACTTGTGTACTTGATCTCATCCCCTCTCCCTTCTCTAGGGCAGTCCTTTTGCTATTCTTCTCTCTTCAGCAACCATATTTTCCCTTTTCTACTATAACTTACTCATCTGTTCAAACCTGCCATTATTTTTCTTACGTTTACACACAACAAAAGAGCTTCTTGACTCTCCTTCTCCCTCTGGTTATTGCCTCATTCTTCCCCTCCTTTGATTATAAAGCAAAAACTCTCAAAAGGACTTGTGTACTGTTTCACTCCTCTTGTTTTTTCTTGAGCTCACTTGGGCTTTTGCCTTTATATTACCCCACCAAAATTATTATTATTATGCTTACTAGTGATGTCCCTGTGGCTATGCAGTGGTCAGTTCTCAGTCTCCATGTCACTTACTAGTGTCATGATACAGTTGAATATATTTTCCTTTTTAAAGCACTTTTCTAAAAAACTTCATCTTCGGGAAACCACGCCCTTCTTATTTTATTTCTACCATATTGGATGCTGCTTTTCAGTTTCTTTGCTGGTTTCCTCTTTATCTCCTTGTACCACAAATGTTAGTCTGTACACTGCTTTGCTTATCTATACTCCCCTTCTTGGTTATCTTACCTATTTTTGAGGCTTTTACATACCCTCTAATCGAGTCCTGAGCTCTGGCTCCACATATCCAACTGCATCAACATCTCCGCTTAGGTATCTAGTAGTCATGATAAATTTCAGGTTTAAAATTGAGTCCCGATTTCCTGCTTGACTCAAATATCTTCTCTCTTTTCTTTGTTTTTTACAATGGAGTTGCTGTTTAAACAGCTGCATTATAACAATCTTTGAGTGGGCCCAAAAATTTGGCATCATCCTTAATGTTTTGTGATCTCATCTGCCATTGTTAATCATTACTGGGATTCATTAATTTATTAATGGTTGAAAAATGCCAGTATTTTTATTCTTTTTTTCATTAATTGGAATATTCTTTAAAGAGACATTTTAACATATCAATTATTTGGTTTTCTGTTTGTATAGGAAAGGCAAGAAAAAACATTGATTGATTCCCCTTATTTACAGATATTCAAAATAATTAGGTAGTTTCCAAGGATCCTCAAAAGGCAACAAGAGGCATGCTTGTGTGTATGTTTAGTATCATGAACTCATGATTTTAAATGAGCTTCAGGCTATCTCATCTTTTTTGTTGTTGTTTAGATTGCCCCAGTTTTGGCCAGTGGAAACTTACTTAGGCTCGCACCTGGATTCTTTAGGCACAACCTTGCCTTTGATAGGTTTCTTGCTTTCCACTGTGACAAAATGTTCCATGTCCAGCTTGTTCATTTCTGGCCCCAGAGTTCTACTTTCTTCAGCTGTTTCTTCGAGGAGCTTTAATTTTATTTAGTGAGAACCAGTATCTGATAGACCCCAATTCAAGTGCTATAGCAGTGCTTCGTTAGTCATTGTTTCTATGTCTTCTCAGTGGATAGGGCTAAGAAATATTTTGCGTTATTTTTTCTTTTCAAAGATTATATACACTATGAATTTAGTCTGATATTTATGATTCAAATTTAGTGCTACAAGGTTTTAATTTAACTTGATTGATCTTACCCCTGTATTTTCCTACAATCACACTGAAAATTTTGATTCTTAACAATACCAGCGTAACTAGTCAGGATAAGAATACTAATGTTAAAACCACTTGTATAATTACCAAAAACGGTGTAATTCTCTTGCAGTTCTTTTGTTTATAGGACATATCCCTATAGGCAAATATGATTAAAATCAGTGAGCATAGTTCCTAACTGTATGGTTATACCATTATTTAGATAATGTGTCTAGGTTTAGTTGTTTTATTTTACTTGTGATTTTTAAGGATTGCCTTTTAAAATTAATTTTGTTTTTATAATTATTGTTTTATGCAAATATATACATGGTTCCACAGTCTAATCTATGAAACAAAGTATATGTAAAAAGTTTCACTTCTGTCCTTACTCACATACCGTATTTTCTCCATCCCTTTAAAAATAACCTTTTCTCCCCTACTTTTATGGTTTACTTGTTCTTTAATTTTTAAAATGCAAGCAAAATACTTAAGTATTTTTATTCTCTATTTCCTTAGCAGATTAACCTTAATTGCTTCAAATAACAATATACTTTTGATTTGACTTGTTTTCTTAATCTCTGGGTCTCACACGCTAGGAAGTATGCTCTCTGAGGGTAGGGATTTTTGTTTCTTTTGCCTTGCTGTATTTCCACCATTGGTCCATAATAGATACTCAATAAATATTTTTGTGAATAATTGCATTGTGCATTCATGGTGTTTTATCTCAATGCAAATTAAAATTCATTAAAATAGAAACCATTACTAAATACTCCAATTAAGAGTGACAAAATACCAAAGAGCTCACATTAGCATTGTAAACATTTATTTTTTCTTTGTGTAATAATCTTTCCCAGTAACTTCTGAAAAGTTTCTTACACAGATTTACAAAATGTTCTTTGTAAATTAACAATCACTGAATGTCTGTTTTTCTCATCAGTCATATGATTAGTATTTTCCCCAACACTGTTAACTCTATGCATATGTATTCTTATGTACATGGATTTGTGAAGGTGGTTTAGTAAAGATTTTTAAATCTAATAGTGAATGGTGAATGTTTAAATGAATAAAGTATGTGTTGTGGGAATAGAGAGTATTTGGGAACCTTTTGTTTTGAACCTTTCTTCAGGAGTACATGTGGAGGATGTGCAAATTTGTTACATAGGTAAATGTATGTCTTGGGGGTTTGTTGTACAGATTATTTCATCACCCAGGCATTAAGCCTAGTATCCACTAGTTGCTTTTCCTGATCCTCTCCCTCCTTTTACCCCCCACCCTCTGGGAGGGTCCAGTATACATTGTTCCCCTCTATGTGTCCATGTGTTCTCATCATTTAGCTCCTATGTATAAATGAGAACATGCCATATTTCTGTTCCTGTGTTAGTTTGCTAAGGATAGTGGACTCCAGCTCCATCCATGTCCCTGCAAAATGCATGATCTTGTTCTTTTTATGGCCGTGTAGCATTCCGTGTTACAAATGTACCACATTTTCTTTATCAAGTCTATTATTGATGGGCATTTAGGTTGATTCCATGTCTTTACTATTGTGAATTGTACTTCAGTGAACATACATATCCATGTGTCTTTATAATAGAATGATTTATATTCCTTTGGGCATATACCCAGTAATGAGATTGCTAGTTTGAATGGTATTTCTGCCTCTAGGTCTTTGAGGAATGGCCACACTGTCTTCCACAATGGTTGAACTAATTTACACTCCCACCAACAGTGTAAAAGTGTTCCTTTTTCACTACAACCTCTCCAGCATCTGTTATTTTTTGACTTTGAATAATAGCCATTCTGACTGGTGTGAGATAGTCTCTCATTGTGGTTTTAATTTGCATTTCTCTAATGATCAGTGATGTCAAGCTTTTTTCATATGCTTGTTGGCCATATGTATGTCTTATTTTGAGAAGTGTCTGTTCACCTCCTTTGCCCACTTTTTAATGGAGTTGTTTTTTTCTTGTAAATTTAAATCATATTTGGGAACTTTTTGTACTTTCCACTCAGTGTTGCTGTGAACTTAACAAGCCTGTTAACGTAAAACTGCTCTAGAAAATAAAGTCTTGGAATCCATGGCATGCCTACAGCATTGTAGCAATGTCAGTTAGATTTGTGCTATGTGTCTTACATGTAAAATTGTTGCATTTGTATATGATGTCATTAATGTTCATTGCACATGCAAACATCATTATTTTTCTTCAATTAATATTAAAGTAAAACAAGCAAATGGAATATCCCAGAAATAGAACTGTGTATGTGTGGTTAGGTTGAACCATGGAAAAATATTGATGTCGTACCATGTTGCAGTTATATAAAGATAGCATTGCAGATTATTGGGAATATTAAAGTTATTTCAGTAAGTAATGTTTGAATAATGAGTTAGAATTTGGAGAATGAAACTAGATTCTAACCTTTCACCATACATCAAAAATAAGCCAGATGTATTAAAAAACTGATAAATGTGAAACTACCAAAATTAGAAGAAAATATAGGTGATTATTTAGTAGAACATATTGGAACCTCTGATAAGAACCTATCAGTTCCCTTAATGTAGTCTGGTCAAACCTTGATTCTTTAAGATTAGTAATGGAGGAAGAATCTGATGAGAGGAACTGCTAAAGTTATAGCTTTGGCTCTTACTTCCAGATATTTTTCTTCTCTGTGGGAGGGGTCTTAGTATTTGCTGCTGCAGTTGCCTGACTAGTTTGTGTGTATGTGTGTGCATATGTGTGTGTGTGTGTGTGCGCATGTGTGTGTATGCATGTGCGTGCACAGGCTGCTGTGTGCTTGCACTTCTGTGCACTCTTTTTTTCTGACTTTCCGGTGGCATATGCCTTTCCTTTTGCTTCCTACAAAGCTGAAACAAATTTTGGATGGCTTTATATCCTTTAATCTTTAGAAAAAGGATACATAGACATAAAAAATGCAGCTGGATAATCTGGTTTATCACATCAGTTTACCAGTTTGGTTTTGTGGTTACTTATAATTCTCTGTCTGTTGCATTGTTTCCCTGTGTCAAAAACCATCTTTGCTTTTTACTGGTCATTAACTGATTCCAGACTCTGTATGCTAGAGCTAAGAGATGGGGTCTAGCAAGCTAGAGTTTTGTTATTTGGCTGTATTTTAGGGTGATTTTGGCTGCAACTAATAGAATACCCAAGTTCAAGTGGCTTGAACAATAGGAGTTTAATATTTGAAAATGCATTACCATAAGTCAGGCATTAAGTGGTTTTAAGGTTAGTACAAATGTGTAGGTCTCCATGTTAGCTTTTCATTCACTGGTTTCTACTCAGGGTTGGACATGGCTGCAGTAGCTCCAAGTGTTGTATTCTCCCATGATAATATCAGAACTTAGGAGATTGGAGGGATGGTGTTCTTCTTTTATCTCTGTCTCTCTTTCTCTATTTTATTAGGGAGGACACTGACAGATTCTCATATGTAAAATACATGTGTAATAAACATTTTACATAAGAAATACAAATATTTAATATAAGTTTGAGAATTTATAATCTTAAAATTATAATAAATTTATATCAAAACTTATTACATTTTATTTTTCAAATGGTATAAATATATATAAAAGTGATAATGCTGGTGAAAACGTCTTGATTTAGGTACTCATAATACCAGTGTGGGGAGTGGTGGGGAAATTGGCCGGGCCAAGGCTCTCTTTGCTGATTATCTGCAGTCAGAGGTGTGGGACTCAGAGGAGGGGCCTGAGGCCACAGCTGCATCTTGATCAGGCTTTCTCCAACCCTCCCATCAGCCCCACCTGATCTCCATTCTTTGCCATCAGGGCCAACACGTGAGACCCCACCTCCCGGCCTGCCAGCTCTAGACCTGTAGGAGCATAAAGCCCTTCCTCCTTAGGTCTAAGTATGTAGGGCTCTGCTTTGGCACTGCCCCACAGAAGCCGCAGCCTCTTTATTTTGTTTCTGTTGTTCTGTTTTTAAGAACTATACTATCACTTCCTGGCCTTTTGGCTAAGATCAAGTGTAGTAACAACTGTACTTCGCACACGTAAAAAATAAAAAATAAATGTTGTTCCAGAAGGCAGCTTGACTCTATATATCAAAAGCCTTATAATCGTGTGTCTATCTCTAAGAACCTATCCAAAGGAAATCATCAGAAGTTAGCAAAAATATATATTCAGCAATCTATCTGTCTTTATAATCAGGAAAGTTTTTATATGCTATAAACATTCCATAATAGGGATATTGTAGGTGAAAGAAATTCCTTTCTAATTTACCCAAGCAAAAAGGAAATGTATTGGGTCACATAGCTGAACAATCTAGAATTGTTCAGGTATGATTGGATTCTTGTGCTCGAACACGTGTCATCAGAATTCTGACACTTTCTCTCAGCTTTGCTTTCTTTACTGGCGATATTCTCAGACTGATTCTCACTGTATAGCTCTCAGCATCTCTAGGTCAAATCCTGCTAGTCACAGCAGAGAGAGCTTATTTTTTCCGGGTGTTCCAACGAAAGTCCTGAGTGGGATTCATATTGGTTCTAACTGTTCTGACATGGTCACGTGCCTACCTCCAGTCCCTCGCTGTGACCACAGGAATAGGGATGTTCTTATTGGCTAGGCTTCCTCAATTCAAACATACATCTCCACAGAGGGGAGGAGCTGGGTGACTGTGACATGACTACAAAAAGAAATAATGTTCAAAATGATGACCTTGAACTTACCAGTAAAAAGTTAACACATTTAAAAATACTTCATTTGGTCAGGCACAGTGGCTTATGCCTGAAATCCTAGTATTTTGGGAGACTGAGTTGGGAGGATTGCTTGAGCCCAGGATTTTGAGACCAGCCTAAGGCAACATAGGTGAGATGCTGTCTCTATTTTTAAAAAATGGCTGGGCATGGTTGCCCACGCCTGTAATCCCAGCACTTTGGGAGGCTGAGGTGGGTGGATCATGAGGTTGAGACCAGTCTGTCCAATGTGGTGAAACCCTGTCTCTACTAAAATTACAAAAATTAGCTGGGCATGGTGATGGGCACCTGTAAACCCAGCTACTTGGGGGCTGAGGCAGGAAAATTGCTTGAACTCAGGAGGCGGAGGTTACAGTGAGCCGAGATCTGCCATTGCACTCCAGCCTGGGCGACAAGAACAAGACTCCATCTCAAAAAAAAAAAAAAAAAAAAAAAAATTCTCCCCAAAACTTCATTTGATAAGGCAGTTTATTTTAGAACGTTTTCCATTAAAATTGCTTAAAATTATAATATTTTGGTACTAAAAGAGGCAGTCTTCAGTAGTCTGGAAATGCCTGTATTTTCTGACATTGTCGGATAAATTACGTGTTACTAATTCTATAGTTTTTTTAAAAAAGGAAATTTTAATTAATATCATTACAGTGAACATGACTAGTCTAGATTACTGGGTACCAAAGGGCTAGTGACTTCTCAGAAACTGAATCTTTGCTTGATGGAAGATACTTGTTAGCTTCCTTGAGAAGTAAAAATGAGGAGAACTACAGAATAATGAATATTAATTAAGTGGTGATGATAGGTAAGGCACACCCTAGTCAATTGACACAGTACGTACAATTTATTCATTTTGTTTCTTTGTAGAATATTATTTTTTCTTCAGTCTTAATCTTCTAATATCACTTTTTATGGATTTAGCACAGAATTGCTTTTCTTTTTGTTTAGATAGTCTCTTATTTTTCCTTATCAATCTTATTACACAGTTAATCTTGACAAATTAATTTTCATACATTATATTTTGGGTTTATTAATATTATCCAGATTTTTAGCCAGAGTTATTCTCTGAATGCTGAGTGCTACAAAACTTTCTCATAATTACCAATGTCTGTGTTCATTCAAAATATTTCTGAAAGTAGCAACTCCAGAATTTACTTTGGTATGATCTGTCTTATGGTCTAAATTATAGACCTTTATTTTATCTCACAATCATGTAGGTATTTTAACGTAGTTAAGTAGGAAAATTCTTATTGGTGACTAGATGAATTATATAAGAACAGGACCTATATTAAAATGATGAGTACTAATATGAATGAGAATCATGTGTGGTTTATTACAATATTTGTGTATAATGAAATAAAGGCCTTATAGTGGTTATGAAATTGGTATCCAGCTTCTCTTTCCAAAGAAAGTGGTAATAACCTCTAATCAGTGTGCCTGCGGAACAGTTCTAATATTGTTTTAGGTCTGTTTCCCATGTCTCCCTCTGAAATGCCTCCATCTTGCTTTGGGGTCTTTATTGTTGAATTTGCATATGTGTATGTTAACTTAAGCAGGTGCTCACAGTTTAATGTGTAAGTGTTGTATTTCCTCCTTGGCTCCTCCTCTATCTTCCTGATGGCCCATCCCATCGCCTGTTCATTAACCAGTGTTACTACTTGTGATTTTTCTCTCATAACATCCTTTATGTTCATAAATCATATGTAAACATATACATGTTTTTTAATTTTTACCTTATAAAAAATATTAATCAAATTGAATACTTAACATGTTTTAATGAAGAGCATTTCTAAATTATTGTATCCCATAAATACACTATAGCTTTCTTTTAAGTGCTTATAGGTACTCATTAAACAGTGAAAATAAGCATAACACACGGTATTCTCAGCATAGCCCTCCATACAACACATAATCTTATCTGCAATTTATTTCCACTGCTAGTGCTCTACAGCATAGAGCTCCAGTATCAAAAAGAACCAGTGACAGCTATTTCATATTTTAAGCATTCAGACTAATTGTATAGTCTTTATGTTTTTATGATACGAAACAGCTTTCAGTTGATTCTGTTGAAATTAAAAGTTTCTTAAGTATATAATTTTTGTCTTATTTGTATTCTCTTATTTACAAAAACTACATACCTGTGGTACAATCTGCAAACTCCTGTTCTATATAGAAATTTTGATTCTCTCTTAAACCATGAATTCAGATTGGAAAAAGCATTATGTATTCCCCAAAATATATGTGTTGGAAGCTTAATCCACAATGCAACAGTGTTGGGTGGTGGGGCCTCATGGGAGGTGCTTAGACCATGAGGGGATTGATGCCACAATAAAAAGGGCCTGTGGGAGTGGGTGCTCTCTTTGCCCTTTATCCTTCTGCTATATGAGTATGTAGTAAGAAGGCACTCACCAGATGCTAGTGCCTTGATTTGGACTTCCCAGCCTCCAGAATGGTGAGAAAAATAAACTACGTTCTTTATAAATAATCCCCCCAGTCTCAGTTATTCTATATAGCAGCACAAAATGGACCAAGACAAAGCTGTTCTTTCTATAGAATGCCTTCTCTGATGTTACCCTGTGACTCTGGGAATGCTTGATCCAGTTCTGTGTTGTTCTTGGGAATTATCAAACAGTGCCTTGGTGGATCTAAGTAACATTAGGATAGAAGTTAACAGAGAGTATGAAGATGTACATTAGAAGCTTTTATTGGTTTGTTGTTCTTTTGTTTTTTTTTAATGTATCAGATCAGCCATCAGAGCTTCTAATCAGAATGAAAAAAATTCCAGAGTGATCAAACTCAACTGATATAATTATATTAAATATCAGATAGCTATATTGTAAGCTTTTCTTTTTTATTAAGGGTAAATGGATATTCCTGCTTTTAAATATTTTGCCCTGATGGTGTCATAATTTGTCAAATGTTTCTTACTGGTGGGCAGTTTGGATAGTCATAAAATTTTTATTCATAATATTGCAATGAAAATCTTGAGCTTTTTGTACAGTTATGAGAGTGTTACTATAGAATAAATTCTGAAAAGTAGAAATTCTTGGTTAAAGGCAATGAACATTTAACATTTTAATTGATATTGCTAAAATTTGCCCTCCCCCACGAAAGGTTGCACTAGTTTGTACTCCACAGATGTATGAACATGCCATTTCCCACACATTCAAAGTTCCATCTTTTCAACTCAGGGAAACTGCGTGGCATTATTGGGTTCCCTCTTCTTGCACCTTTTTCTAGAAATTCTCTCCAGGAGCTAATTTAGGGCAGTCATATGGCACAGTTGTTTGTTTCTGGTCTCTCAGGGATCACTATTCTTTGTTGCCTGTGCTCAGTGTCTTGAAAACTGTTGTTTATGTATTTTGTCTGTTTTTAGTTGGTTTTTGAGGGCCTGGGGTATGGTAAATCTGGTTCCTGTAACGTTATCCTTGCTGGAAGCGCAAATTCTGACTTATTAAATTTTAGCAGATAAAACACAGAAGGAGTTTTTTTTTTCATTTGTTAAATCTGAAATACTTACCTCTACTTAAGTGGAATATTAATATTAGCATGAATATTAATGTTAATTCTACATAATTGCTATATATATCATTGATGTAATGGTGATTGGATATAATGTTAACTTCTGTGATTATGTGAGTATTGATCATGTATAGGTAATGGATGGCAAAATACTCAAGTGGGTATTTAGGTATGCAGAGTTCTGGCATCAGAGGCCAAAGCATAATGGTAGATTTTGGCTGGATCCTAAGGTCAATGTAGACTTAGGCATATTTCTAGTTGCTGTGGTTCCTACTTGTTTTAACCTTAATAATAGCAACAGGTATTTTTAAACCATATTCTGTAAAACCATGCTCGTTTTTAAAAAAAAAAAATTTATAACTTTGTGAACTAGTTTTTACCTTTTGTTTTCCAAGTGAGAATATAGAAGGTAAGTTGTTTTCTCAGGTATTAGGACTCTTATTATGGTGGTCTTTTTCATAACATGGCAGTACCTTTTTTTAAAAAAAAATTAGTGGACAGAGGACAGACTGATTGATTCATGGATAATTTTGTTAGAGATTTTGGGCTATAATCAGTCATCTTGAGTAGTCATGATATGGGTTATGTAGGTCTTGTATTGGTTTTCAGAAAACAAGTGGGCCAGATGCGGTGGCCCACACCTGTAATCCCAGCACTTTGAAAGGCTGAGGTAGGCAGATCATTTGAGGTCAGGAGTCTGAGACCAGCCTGGCCAACATGGTAAAACCCCATCTCTACTAAAAATACAAAAAAATTAACCAAGCGTGGTGGTACATGCCTGTAGTCCCAGCCACTCAGGAGACTGAGTCAGGATAATTGCTTGAACCTGGGAGGCAGAGGCTACAGTGAGCCAAGATCGCACCACTGCACTTCAGCCTGGGGGCAACAGAGTGAGACTCCGTCTCAAAAAAAAAAAAAATGATACAGGAGAGTCCAACTTATAAAAACCTTATGTTTCACAAGTTTCTTTGTAAATTATTTGTATCAGTCATCTGTTATTTGTCTGTCTATTGACCAGTCAGTTGAATCAGTATAGTAAATAGTGGTTAAGTTCTCTGGTTAGCTCATGAAAGGCTATGATTTAGGTAAATGATGTTGACTGTAATTGTGAAGCCTATTAGATCCTGATCTCTCCTGAAAATGGAACCCTAAAGAGGTCACTTTGGTGGATTGACTGATGGGTTTTCAGATGTTGGTAGCTCAGGGAATGAGAGTCAGAGCTGAATTGGTGCTATAGCAAGAGTATGGGGAGTTACAATAATAGGTGGAGCAGAATGTCAAGTTTTGCTTGTGATAAAGTGTAGAAACTGGACAGATCAGCTCAAAATTTTTGTTAATATAGAGTTTAAATGTTTGAATTTAGACATCTGAAGAAATGTTTTTCAGATGTTAAATAATTTTGCTTTTGGTTTTTGTTTTTGTGAAAATATATTCCTTTTTGTCTGCATTTACTTGTGTTTTGTGTCAGTGTCATCATTCATTTTAGAGTATGTATTAGTCTGTTTTCATGCTGCTGATAAAGACATACCCGAGACTGGGAAGAAAAAGAGGTTTAATTGGATTTACAGTTCCACATGACTGGGGAGGCCACAGGATCATGGTGGGAGGCAAAAGGCACTTCTTACATGGCACTTCTACATTTTCTTACAGAAAATGAGGAAGATGCAAAAGCAGAAACCCCTGATAAGACTGTCAGATCTCGTAAGACTTATTCACTACCGCAAGAACAGTATGGGGAAAATGCCCCCATGATTTAAATTATCTCCCCCCCAGGTCCCTCCCACAACAAGTGGGAATAATGGGAGTACAATTCAAGATGAGATTTGGGTGGGGACACAGCCAAACCATATCAGAGGATAAGAGCAAGGTTATTAAAACAAGGAATGTCTTAGTAGTAACCCCTATCTCTATACCAATTACAGTGTCTTGAGTTGTGAGTCTCAATCAAGATTTGGTATTGCCATTCTTTGTAGATTTAATTCTTAGATCAGTGATTATCAGCACATGTTTGTAGTACCTCACACTGTCTTCATTTGTGTCCAGGAAATAACACAGAATATGCAAATCAAGGTTAAAAATTTAACCCATTATTTTGAAATATAAATGATTTACAATAAAATTAAAATAGTTGACATTGAGTGGCAACTATGTACCAAGCAGTATGTGTGTTTTTTTTTTCAATTCATGTGAAATAAAGAACTTAATCCTCGTAACTTTTTGAAGGTGACCATTTTGCAGGTGAGAAAACTGAAGCATAGAGAGTCAAGTAACTTACTACAGTCATACAACAAATAGGAGATTTGGGATATCTGTGTAGTCTAGCTCAAGTCTGTGCTCTCAAACACTGTGCTATCTGTTTGATGTAACAGTTTTAAGATGAAGATTGAAACGTGGCAGTTAACATGTTATCACATCTTAAGACTTTAGGAATCCATGAATTTTTACAGAGCATCCATGTGAGCATGGCGGTGAAGAACTTAGATTTTAGAATTCTTTAAAACTTGTTTCCAGAGTTGGATCTCCTTTTAAATAGCTAAATGAAATAGAATAAATTGCTGACTCTCTCTTAGCGTTAGTTTTTTAATCTTTAAAAGTGGAAATAATAGTAAAACTTTTCTTGTGCATTTTTTCCTCTGAGACATTATACTAAGCTATTTTAGTAGTATTTTCAAGACAGAACTTGCAATTGTTTGTGAAGAACCCACCTTTTGTTTGTTTGTTTGTTTTGTTTTGTTTTTTGAGACGAGTCTCACTCTGTTGCCAGGCTGGAATGCAGTGGTGCTATCTTGGCTCACTGCAGCCTCCGCCTCCTGGGTTCAAGCGATTCTCCTGCTTCAGCTTCCTGAGTAGCTGGGACTACAGGCGCCCACTACCATGCCCAGCTAATTTTTGTAATTTTAGTAGAGATGGGGTTTCACCATGTTGGCCAGGATGGTCTCAATCTCCTGACCTCGTGATCCACCTGCCTCAGCCTCCCAAAGTACTGGGATTACAGGCGTGAGCCACCGCGCCTGACTAAAAACTCATGTTTTAACTGACTCACCTCTCAGACCTTGGACCTTGTATTGTTTGTTTGGGAAAGTCTCTGCTTACATTGTCAGTTAAGAAACTGTGGTTTTCTGCTCCATGTCTATTACGTATTTTGTTTCAGGATAACTGAAATGGGTGTGTGGGCAACCTTACATAAATGTCTGATATTCCCCAAAACATGTATTAAACCTTCCAATATAATCACAGTGATGCTCTGTTTTAAACTTTAACACTAATCCAACATCGACATATAAAAACCACTCAAAATATTTTTGTCTAACACTTCTGCATATACTATGTATGCATTTTAATTTAATCTTTGTAACCTTATGTAGTAGGCAATTTTATTTTCCTCATTCTACAGAAGAGAAAAATGGGACTAATGAGAGGTTAAGTGCTAGCAAATGTCTTATAATAAGTAGTAGAGTCAGGTTTTGAATATATGTCAGACTCAAGTCTGCATGCCTAACTATGATGATAAATCACCTCTCCTGAATATTCAGGTCTTAAAATTATGTATTTAAAAATAGAAAGGTAAAGACTTATATCATGGAAATCAGGATAAAAATTGTACAAAACCCCGAGGAACTAAAAGTAGAAATTACCAAGAACTGAGGCAGTTCCTGGTGCTATGTCTTTCCCTGTAGTTTCCTCTGTTCTCTTTCATTTCTCTTTCTGCATATTTATTGGCTTCATCTGTTTGCCTTACCACCTAACCCATCTTGACTACTCATAAAATGGTACATTCACCATCAGTGTGTTTATCACCCTAAATGTCCAGTGCCATGGCCAAGTGGTCCAATTTTTCATGATCTCAATTATAATTTCTTGTGAGAAGAATCCTGCCATCCTGGCACAGGCTCAGGGTTGTTATCATCTGGGAGAGGTGTCTGTCTATCCTTTGATCAAATATAGCTGTGGTTGTGGGTAATAGATTGAGAGGGGGTGATAGACACATACAAGGATCTATACTAATGGTATTTGTCTGGGAAAAGGATATGGCCTGAATAGAGCCCCAGTATATGTCTGTAATAACATATATCAGATTTTATTAAAGCAGTATCACAAAAATAACAGCACAAATACAACATTTACGTTACTGGTATGAGAAACTGAAATCAGTTTATTGTATGAAAACTAACTTCCCCAAACTGGGTATGCAAAGCATTACTTTCAGTGGTACTAGAAGAGTTTATTTAAAAGAATCTTCTGAATCTTTTAAAAAGAATATTCAATAGTCATTTATTTGCTGAGCACTCCTTTATGTACGTTGTCAATTTAGGATTCCCTGTAGTAGGTTTGCATATAATTGGATGTATTTACCAGGGAACTCTACATTATTTGCCATACATTATTTGAAGACTCACTTTGTTGAATTTCAGATCCTATTTTCAGATTTCTTAATTCATGAATTGCAAATAAGAAGTATTTGTTTTTTGACAAATGAATACAAATAAGAAATATTTGTCTTTTGCATATGCATTATTTAATAACAGTCACAGTTATTGGTGACTTTTAAAATTTCTCTAGTTACCCTACTTCGTTGCTAAAATTAGCAGTTTTAAATAAGGTTTTAGAAAAGTCCAAACAGTCAGAATTATATGCTTTTTTCTTCTTTAGGATATTGGGAAAAGGTTTCATAGAACCTGATGATTTTTAGTGTGTTTGGTTCATTTAAACATTTTCCAAACCAAAATATTTCTTTTTTTAAATTTTTTTTTGTTTTTTTCTGAACAAAAATATTTCTAATTTTACTGTTTTCTAGTCACATTCTGTGATCAGCATATTGAAGATCTCTAAGATACAGAATGCGCTTTTATTTTATGTGGTTTGTTATGAGTTATTGTGATATTCTGGTGTCAGAAGTATGATATCACAGTAACTCGTAACAAACCACATGAAGTATTTTTAGATGGTAATTCCAGGGAAAATACAATTCATTGTGTTTATTCAGTTTTCACCCAACTTTCTTAGGAACAGATAGTTATTTTATACCAAATGAGCTATAGGTATCTTCAAAAGCTTTAAAAAAATTAAAAATCTTTTATTTAAAAGTTCAGTGATTTGCTCAATATTGGCATATGTCTATAAACTCATTCTGCCTTTTCTAAAATAGTTAAGTGGCTAGAATACCACATGTAGTCACGTAGAAATGTGCCTATTTTCTGAAATATATTGATCCTGAAACCACAGACTCCACTTTTAGATTGTTTGTGTTCATGTAGTGAAGATAATTTTTTAGGACATTGCCTGTAATATATATTACATAAATGAAACAGTTGCCATTTGTTCCAACTGATTGGACCATTTTCAAGACATATTTCCTAACTGCTCTCTCCATCATGATTTTCAGTCTAGAATTTCTTTCCAGCTCTTGGACCTTTTCCAAGATAGAGGTAATTTCTGAGCATCTCTTTGGTAGTGATTTTTCCAGGTGTCTCTACTGGATTTTGAAGGTGTCAGTCAAGAAGAGTTAGGTGACAGGAGGAGTTGGAGCAGTCAGTCAGCCCCCCTTAAATATAACTTAAGGCAGCATTTAGTAAAAAAGGAATAAGGCACTCTTTAGAACAAACAACAGATTACATAGATTTTTTAGATAAGTACTTTCCAAACTTTCGATGATGAAGGACCAGATTTTTCATTTCCAGTCTAGATGGACAGCGTGGACAAGGTGAGCATATATATTACATGCTTGGCCCAGATGCTGTGAAAGTTTTCTAATTACCATAATGCTGACACTGCTCTGCTGACTACATGTTGAACAGTGTTGTTGATCCTCAAACATTGTTTCTTTATTTTGCTCCCAAGGTTGCTGAGGCTCAGAAAAGTTAAATGATTTGCTCAATATTACAGAGCTGTTAAAGTTTTCTTTTTTAGTTTCAGTAACAAATAACTCTATTCAGGCAAAATTTGGTGATTTGTCTGAAGGTGATGTTCATTGCCAGTGTAAAAGTCAGAAAAATATGCCTCTGGCGTTTGTAGTTATGGAGGATTTTCAGTCTCTGCATTGTGGATTTCTGAAATCTTTTGCATTATCTTATAGTTTTAGAACCATAGAAAAACAATAAAGATACTATGTAAAATAACAACGAAACAAGAAAAATCAGAAATAGTGATGTAGAAAAAGCATAAACAATTTAAAAACTATTAGTTTCATATAATTAATGTGTACATATATGGGGAAAGTTTCAAGAGATAAGGCCTGAAAGATTGTCAGAGATAAGATTAATAAATGATATTAAGCCATAAAAAGGAGTTTGCTTTTTATTGTTAGGCAATGGAAAACAGTTAAAAAAGTAATATAGAACAGGTTAGTTTTTAGCAAAGATAATTTTAATGCTTTATTTTATTTTGTTTTTTAAAGAAACAGGTTCTTGCCTTGTTGCCCAGGTTGGAGTGCAGTGGCTCAATCATAGCTCACTGCAGCCTCAAACTCCTAGGCTCAAGCAATTCTCCTGCCTATTTCTCTATATATTTTAAAGTAAGATTAATAGAAGGTATACTTCAGTTTTGTAAAGTATGCTTTAGCTCTACACCGTAATCAAATGTCTTTGAATTAAAATTAGTAGCTTAAAAAAGGCAGGAGAACATAGAAATATGATGCAGTAATTGAGAATATTATTATTTATTGTGTTTTGAAACAGCCTTCTCACTAAGTATTTGGTAAAAATGAATATAGTGATATTGAGGCAGTATGCTGTGCTATTGAATATAATGAAATAGCTTCCATTGAAATCTCAGCTTTGATATTCATTATGTTTTCAACCTTGGTTAAATTACTTAGCCTCTTTGGGCCTTGGTTTCTCATCTACAGAATTAGGATAAATAATACTTTCCTTATAGGACTGTCATAAAGTTAAATGACTTTCTCTGTATAGACAGATAAATAGTGGTCCCTTGATGTCTGTGGGGGGGGGTTAGTTTCAGGACTCCCTCTTTCCCGTAGATACCAAAGATCCATGGATACTCAAATCCATTATATAAAATGATATAGTACTTGCATATAACTTACAGACATCCTCCCATATACTTTAAATTGTCTCTAGATTACTTATAGTACCTAATGCAGTGTAAATGCTATTTAAATAGTTGCTGTATTATATTGTTTAGGGAATAATGATTTAAAAAACTCTGTACATGTTCAGTACAGACACAGCCATGTATTTCCCCCCCCCCCTAATGTTGTCGATCCACGAATATGGAACTCACAGATATGGAGGGGGCTGACTGCATAGACCTATTTGTTATGTAACTTAGAACAATATTTGGTAAATAATAAACATTGAATAAGTACTTTTGTTGCTGCTTCTGGTGTTGTTAATGATTAGTAGCAGAAGACATTTCATTAACTGCATTTTACAAATATGTAAGAATAATGTGACTACAATACCAACAGTTACTGTTTCAAACAGTTACTGTTTGAAAATAGTCACCCACTGGATATCAGATTTTATCTTTTTCTACAGTTATCAAGACTGAGATAGTGAATTTATATTTAACTTAGTGTTTTCTATTCTATAGTTTATCAGAGAAGATATGAAATATAAAGATGCTACGAATAAACACAGCCATCTGCACAGAGAAGATAAACATATAACAGTTGAGGATTTATGGAAACGATGGAAAACATCAGAAGGTAAGACTGCTTTCGTGATCTGGCTCCCTCCCCTTCTGTGCATCTGGCCTGCTTAGTTGTTGAGTTGTTGTTAACTCACTTATGCATATCCTTTCACCAAAAAAATCAAAATAACATTTCTATGAGGATATTTATATTTCAGTAAATAATTTTCCCTTCTTGTCTTTAAAAGTTTTCTTTTTATCTTTCTTAGAGTCATTAAGTATCAGGCTGTTCTTATATAATGATAGTAGAATAAATAAGATAATGCATGTCTGAGAGCCTAAAGTTGTAAAGCATTATTTCAGCTATTCAATGACATTATTATAAAAGGCTTAGCATATAAACATATGGAAACACAAAGTTTTCTTTTTAGTTGTGGAGAATAGTTTCTGATGTTTTTAGGAAGCTATTACTGTTAAGCTTTTTCTTAAGTAAATCCTTAATGACATCTCTTAATAGTTGCATGATAAAATTGGATAATTGGTATTTTATTCCCTTTTCCACTGTGAAGTTCTCAAGCTCTATTATGGACAGTAATTCTTTAGGACAAGAAAAGTCTGTCATCTACAAACCTCATCTTGGTCCCTAATACTAGTAAGTTACTAAAATTAAAAAAATTTTACAAGTCCACTGAGCTTACATTTTTCTTCCAATAAGACTCAACTAAAATTCCTTTTTTCTAATGCTTCTGTTCTTTCATGAAAGTCAGCAGTTATATTGTAAGCATATATTTTTATCTGAATAATGAAATGAAATTAAAGGGACAGATTACTAATAAGAGTATGAAGAAATAATAAAGTTTACTTGAGTTATGATGATAACATTTAGAAGTGGGAGAATAAAGAAAACTGTCCTACCAATGCTCAGTATTTTTCTTAGTGTAGAAGATGGTATATAGCTTGCTTATGTGTTTTTCTGTTGAAATATACTTGGGCGGGGAAAGAAGAAGAAAACAATTATGGACTTAAAGAAAGATTACGTAGACTTTAAAAAGCCTCTCCATTTCTCTTCCCTACACCATTTAAAAATGACATGAACTTGGATAGGAATAGAAATAAACAAGTAACAGTTTCATGGCGAAAAGTGAAAATGGTGGGAAACTCAGCAACAGACTTAGTTTATTGACATGAAATAGCTCAGCAATCCATGGATATTAAGAAGTAAGTTGAAGATCCATTACAGAGTCTGTTGCATTAGTATTTTTTTAAGGATTAAAATATGTAATACATTGATTGGAACTCACTTGACTATGTTTGAATGAAGAAAAAAAAATTGGCCACTTAGCTCTTGTACTACCTTTGTTGAGCCACCATCATCTCTTGCCTGAATAATTCTGGCAGCCTAATTCATCTCCCTGTGTTTGTGCTCTGCTGTAGTCTCTTCTTCATCTAGCAGAGCACGCTATTTAAAATGGAAATTAGATCTGCCCATACTCTGTAGTGGCCCAGAGTAATAGCCCAAATCTTTACAAAGACTTGTAAGCCTCTACATGTTCTGCCTTCTACTCCCACCTCTCTTTCATCTCTTGCCTCTTCTATTCAATCCATCTCTCTTGCTCACTGTGCCCCATTCTTTCTGGACCTGTTGCTATTCCACAGATGCAGGAATGCAGATGTCCTCACGGGTAACTTGATCTCCTCTGTTGTTAAAGACTTTATCAAGAGATGTGCTTTCAGTAAAACCATTCTGGCCACCCTGTTTCACATTGCTAACCTCCCCTTTTACCCATTTTTTTTTTCTGATACTCTTGATCTTTCTTACTTGGATTCAGTTTCCTTTTCCCCTATCATGTATCGCCTTGTAAGATACTATACAATTGACTTATTCATTATTTATATCTCCTTTCTCTCTCTGTCTCATCCCCAAGAATGTAAGTCTTAGAGAGCAGGGAAACTTTGTGTGTTTTGTTTATTCATGTATCCTAAATCGAGGGGACCCTATTCTCAAACTCCTTTTTGTTTTCGCACCCTAGTGACTTTGGTGAGATCTTTTGTGATCTATGAGAATGTTTGTTTGCTTGCTTGATTTTTTTCTTTTTTTTTTTTTTTTAGCTTAAGGACTTTTCAAGTTGAATGCGCTCTTAAACCTCTTTTTCCCTGGGCTTTCACCTTAATCTGAGATCTAACCATTACGGTAATGAGGGATTTCCCCAGTTCAAACAGTTGGTCTAAGTTATCTGCTCTCTGCTTCCTTTTCTTTAAGCCCCAGTTGGCTACATAACCTTACAGAGCCTGGGAGAAGTAGTCTCAGGACTCTTACTAATGCAGCTGTATGGGATGAAGAGAGAGGAGTCAAACGATAATAAACTTTCACTAGAAGCTTTGTAATGACCTAATTGATTTTTCTCAACCCTACTCAGACTCTGTTTATTAAAGGGGTCATGTAAGGGTGGGGCATTGTTGCTGGCGTACTGCTTTTTAAAGTACTCAGGTTCCTGGAAGAGTCCTCTTATATTTTGTTTCCGTTTAAGATTTCTCTTGAGAAACAAAAAGTAGTTCTTCTGAAAAAGTTTGAAAACTGCTGAAGTAGAGATTAGAATGTACCCCTAACAATAATATGTAATTCAAGGTTGTTTACTTGAACATGTACAAAAATGTGTGAGGGTATACGTATATGTATGTACATACACTGTGTATATGTATATATACACAAAGTATGCATGTATCTATAACATACACATGTATACACGTGCAAATACATGTATTTGTTCTTTGCCCATCATTGTTGTGTCTCCAGTGCCTAGCACAGTGCATTCACTTTGTATTCAACAGTGAATATTCTCTTTGATATTGAGTAAATAATTGTTGAATGAATGAAAGTGTAATGCCTGATGAGTATTGTATGCTCAGTAATTTAGTTCATCAAATATTTTGAGTACAGGCATTTTTATTATAAGGCATTTCTTAAACATTTATCTTTTAAAAAATCATGAACTTAAAAATGACAGAGTTTATGGGAAAAATGGTATCGAAGTCAACTACTCAAACCCTATACAACTTATTGGCCATAACATTAACAGTATAAATAAAAATGCTAGTACAGGCCAGGCATGGTAGCTCACGCCTGTAATCCTAGCACTTTGGGAGGCTGAAGTGGGTGGATCAAGAAGTCAAGAGATCGAGACCATCCTGGCTGACATGGTGAAACCCCGTCTCTACAAAAAATACAAAAATTAGCTGGGCGTGGTGGTGGGGCACCTGTAGTCCTAGCTACTCGGGAGGCTGAGGCAGGAGAATAGCTTGAACCCAGGAGGCAGAGGTTGCAGTGAGCCAAGATTGGGCCACTTTACTCCAGCATATGCGATGGAGTGAGACTCCGTCTCAAAAAAAAAAACAAAAAAAAACTAGTACCGTTAAAAAGAAATTTTAAATTCCCAATCAATACATATTATATGGTAGATGTAGGAATTTACATTAAAAAATAGTGAAGATAACTTTACAGAAGGATGGTTGAGGGGTAGTAGTAGAGTTCAGGTTTGCTAAAAAATGAAGACAAGGGCAAAGTGCATGAAGATGAGAACTTAGCAACAAGCATTTCCAAGACACAGGCTGTAGCCAAATTGAGCAAAGATGAAGAAGGAGGGGTGAATGGGGAGCTCCTGTTTGTAGCCTGTTGTATTGGCAGTTAGTATACTTTGCATCCATTTGATACTACTTGGGGATGTGAAATGATAGCATGTTTGGAAAAGTCACATATGAAATGATGTGACTTTTGTATTGACATGACCCATAATTACCAGTGGCACATAAACTAATTCATGTTACAGAAGCGTGTGCAGCAAAATAGACTGTTTCTATTAGGTGCTAAATAAGCATCGCACTGGATCCTGGGGATTAATGAAGAGTTAAACATGGATCTGGGGTATACAGAGCAAATTGCTGAGTAGGAAAGACAAAGAAAACAAATAATTACACTATAAGGTGATAGGAAATAATAGAAGTTAGTGTAGGGTATGGAGGTAGCTCACTGGAGGGAGTGATTAGCTCACTGTTATACACAGAAGATGGTGTTTGGGATAGGCTCTGAAGGTTGATCCAGGAGCTCTAGAAGGAGACAAGAAGTAGAACGTAAATGGTAGCCTCTCCCATGGCACCTTTTTTTCCCCTTTAAATAGACACAGTCTTGATCTGTCACGCAGGCTGGAGTGCAGTGGTGTGAGCATGCCTCACTGCAGCCTCAAATTCCTGGGCTCAAGTGATCCACTGGAGTAGTTGAGACCAGGCGTGTATCACCATGCCCGGCTTATTTTTTATTTTTTGTTGGGACAGGATCTTACTATGCTGTCCAGTCTGGTATCAAGCTCCTGACCTCAAGCAGTCCTCCTTTCTTGGCCTCCTAAAGCACTAGGATTACAGGTGGGAGTCACCCCCGCCCAGCCTTCTTCTTTAGTTACCTGAAAATTTGCTAGAAGTGAAAGTGGAGGTGGCATGCTACAAGGAGTATGTAGGCTTTCAAACTATATAGTTTTACATTCTGGCTCTTTTATTTATGAACAGTGAGACATTGGGCACATTTTGAAAATTCACTTATAAAATGTAATTCTTGTGCGACATAAATGAGTAATGTAGTAAAAGGCATAATTTCTGGCAATACCTGTTAGGCACCAAAAGGTTGATTTTCTTATTCAGTAATAATGCGAAATAAACTAAAAAGTTTAGCCACATTTAAAGTTTTATAACGTTTTTGACTTAGTCACACAATATTCATTGGTAAAATGAACAGATTAGGCTATATATGTACCATCATTGTGTGCAAACTCTGGACAGAGAAATGTACCCAAGATCTTTCTGGAATGTTGTCAACTACGGGAAAGTAAAATTGTTTTATTCAGAAGCTGATCCTGACCTCAAATAGAATTTCAACAGAGTTTAATTCACTCTCTCTCTCTCTCTGTGTGTGTCTGTGTGTGTGTGTGTGTGTGTGTGTGTGTATACAGAATGCTTGGTCAAGTTGCACATGGCAACTGTCTAATGCAAATGAAAGCCATTTAAAAACTAGTATTAGATTTCAGATAGATTTTGATAACTGCATATGTTGTGAGAATTACTGAATGTATTTAAATAGTAGCCAGATGCCTAATGAAGGAAACTGTAGATAGAAAATTATTGGTTATTTACAAGATGTAGGGGCTATAATACATTAAAAACTGATTAAGTAATACACTGTTTTTAAAATGAAAACTCAATGGGTTAGTTATTATAGCATGTGACAGCCATGAGATAATCTTTCCATCCTGTTCAGCACAAGTCTTATCTACCTAAGGTCACTGTTTAATTCTGGGCTTTACAAATTGAATAGACTTTTGGAAATTTAAGTGAATGATTATTTATTTATTCTTTTAAGAATTAAAAATTTAAAGGAACTGAAATAGTCTGAGAGAAAAAAGATATAGGCACTTAATAAGTTATTTTGGTTATTTTCAAGTGTACATAAAGGATAGCCAGAGACTAAATGACCAAGAATATTTTCTTTCTGTTCAGGACAGCAAAAATATAAATATTATATAAAAGGAAATATAAAGAAAAACATTTCTGACCATGGATATAAAATTTCTAAAAGTAAGGGAGGTTATAAATATTTTAAAAATATATAGAACCTTTATATCTTGTAAGGTTTTTCTTCTAGGTATGAAAGTATAAGTGGATTTCTAAATGTTGATAAAATTCACCAGCTTTTAACAATGTATTATATTGGTTACAATGCGACTGGAATAAAAAACCTGTAAATAGATAAGTGTGTATTGTTCAGCCTTATCAGAAGAGTAACTAAAAATGTAAGCCTTGCAGATAATAAGGTAGTGTTATCTTTGTGGCATCCATCAACGACATATTTATTTGTATATTTACAATAGGTATCACACTCATTAGTAGAAAATAAGGAAGTATGAGAGACCTTTCTCCTGCAGGAGCTTAACAATGTTTTGCATGTATGCAGGTGAAATGTTAAATAGCAATTCAAGAAGGTTTGATTAAATACTGTATAAATGACACAATTGTAGGAGTCTAAGAGAATGGACAGATTTATTACGGGGATGGCTTCATTAGGGAGATGGCCCTTCAGTAAGACTTTGAAAGAGATAAAATTTTCGTAGAAATGAGAGAGGGATATACAAGTTAGCACATTAAATGAGTTCAGTTGTAAATGCTAAATCCTTCAAATAAGCATAATTTATACAAGACATAATACATTTTTAGTGTATATGAGATAATAAACGCTTTTAAAATTTTGTCTTTTGCTCTTAACATGTAGTGCGTAACCATCTCATGTCTTAGTTCTGTCATCTGTTAAATGGGAGTAAAAGTTGTCTACCACATAGTAAGTGATGAACGGATATCTATTTTTACTGTTTTTGTAAGGTAAATGTGACCATGCACATTTATGGGATGTTGTAGAGTCATATTGCTGGACGAGGCAGCTGAGTTGGAGAATACCGGGAGATTGAGTCAGAGAGGGAGACCAGACTATAGTGAGTCTCTGTGTAAACCTGATGAGCAGCTCCAAGAGTGGCAAGTGTGATTCCACTCATATTCCAATGCTTACCAATCCATAGTGATTCCCTGGAGCACTGTATTAAGGAAGCTTGGTTTGTGTCTGTCTTGATAGCAAAAAAGGATATTATTTTAGCAATTAGCAATATTTACTGTGTGGGAGGTGGTAGTGTATTTTAGCATTTTATCATCATTGCACTAAGTAATAAGAGCTACTATAGCTTCTTGCTTTAGACAGCCTTGTAATATAGAAGAGTTATAGGAAGATAAATTATTGGCAGGAACATTAGCATTGAGTTGAATATAATGTGCCTCTGAGTGGGAAGAATGAAACATGAATTCTGAGCAGTGGTTTAAAGGGAAATTCGGGTTGAGCTTTTCTCCTGTGTTTAGAATGAATTCCAGTTTCTTTTCTCCCCTGTGATTTTGGACCCACTGGGTTTGAAGCGGGGGTTTATTTAACTGGTTCATACAAGAAAAATTTTCTAGTAAATGCTTATTATGAGCAAGCCCTTGTTAGGTATGAAAGATACACAGATGAAGAATGTGTTCTCTGTCCTCCACCTGTCCACAGTCTGTTGGAGAAAGATCTTTTAATAAGTAATTAAGAGATGTGCTACAGTCTGTAACTGAGATTATGTAGAAGGCACTGTGGGATAATAAAAGGAAAAGCACATCCATCTACCTACAAAGTCAAGTAAAGCCAGAGGAGCTGCGTTAATGGACATTTACTTTTCATCTCTTGTCACTCCTTCAGTGAGAGACACTCTGCTAGATCAATAGCTAGGAGGATGTTTGTACTTAATATAGTGCATTGTAAAAACACAAGGCTCTTAATATGCTACAAATACCTGTGCTATTTTAGTAAATAGGTTTTAACACTTTTCAACTTTCCTACAGTGCTTTTAGCTTTAGTAAAAGCTCTTGTTATAGCCACAGTGGAGGGTTTGAGTTTTAATTGTTCACAGAAAGCAGCTTATACAAGGGAAGCCCATTCTTGAGGTGGAGTGTAGTTTCAGAATGACAGATGTCATCATTTGTGCCACTAACAAAAGGTCTTTTATAGTCTGAGTTTTTTGTTTGAAGAGAATAGGTGACACCAGTATGTTGCTCATTCACTCTGTCAACCAACATTTAAGGGAGCTTAACATGGGTTTTGCTAGAAAAATAATGTAAGTCTTTCTCGATAAATTTATAAATTTGGCAAACATTGTTCTGTATTAATCATTAGGATTGATTTTTGTGCTTCATACAGAGTTTGATTGTCACATGATTTTCTTTTTATCATAAAATTATCCACATGAGTTCAGAGCACTCACAGTAAGTTGCTGATTGCTCTTAATCATGATCTTAAGTTAGCATTTAGTGTCTCTTTTCCCTTCATTTCAGATCTACCCATCAGGGCTGTTTTGGTTTTATTAATTTTCTTCTTTTTCTATTTCTCTTTCTGTTTTATTATTGTCAATTCTTCCTCTTTTAAGTACACTTGAGTTTTGGAGATTTTGGATCATTGCATATGCTGATTTGCTGGGACTAATTATGTCTTTTTAATTTGTGGAAGATACTTAACTTTGAGACAATCCTGCCTTCTTTGTATAGATTATTCTTGGTTTTATTCTGAAATAGAGACCCCCTCTCAGAAGAAGATGCAGAGACCAACTACCTATCACATCTCTCTGTCCTGTAGAAAATTTGACAATTTTTATTCTATAGGAACATGTGAAATAAGTGTTTTCAGCCTTATTTTTTCTCACATAACATGTTTTCCAGTGTGATATGAAGCTTTTCTTATGATTTAAGGAGGTACTATTCTAAGACTGTTTGTAAGTTTGCCGCCTTACAGTTTTCTATACACTTGAATTATTCTGCATTTCTCCTCTGCTATGTTTACAGACTCAAGGGATACCTCAAAGTTGGAGTACAGTTTGAATATGACCATTGCGCTTTCTAAAACTTCTAAACATTTCTATAATTCTGATATGTATATTTATGTATATATTACATATATAAATATATAGCTCATAGGAAATGAATGATAAAAAGTAGAATAAATCACTTAGCATGTTTGCATATCTTAAAAACCTTTTCACTCTGGATGGTTACTCTGCATAGAATAGAACAAATAAAGCTTATATTGTCTAACTTTCTCATCTCATCTGGTTTTATATTTTAAAGATAAGAACCTCTTCAACAAAAGGTCATCAGTAAGCATTCTTCCAACCCTTGGATAATCTTTTTTTTTCTCCCTCTTTTTTGCATCAACATTAAATCTTTCAGGATGTTGAAAATAATAGACCATTTAGATACTTTTGATTTCAGTGTTTTAAATCAGATAATTACTTATTAGTTTGAAATTAGGAATCTAGATCAGTCTGTCAAGATGAAACAGAATGTCAGTTTTCATAGAAGGAAATTTATAGTTTTTATTTGCATCAAGTTTTCTTACCAAGTAATCAGCTTAAAAAATGCAAAACAGGTGTTTATCACAAGGAGATTACAGTTGCATAAGGGCAGTGTTCTGAAGATAAACAAAAGAGATTTGTGATGCGCTTACGTAAAAGTATAATAGTTCAAGTCATATAAATTGAGAGTTCACTAAAAGAAGGAAAAGGAGAGAGTAGCCTTGGGGAATACTGGCTTTAAGGCAGAGGCAAAGAATTAATGAATGAAATCAGTAATGGCCATCAGAGACATGGAGGGAGAATCAGGAAGGCACAGTGTCATAAGCCTCTAGAGAGGGGGAGTGTTTTCAGGAAGGGATAGATGGTTATATAGTGGAGCGCATAGATTTGCTGTATAGCAGAGAGTCTGCCAAGGGTCCTCCTGAAGAATACTTCTTTTAGGTCTCAGTAATAAGAATAGATATTCTGCTGAGCAGACATTTTGTGTTTATATTGTGAATCCTGTGACCGATTTTGCTTCCTTCTTTGTCTGCCTTTTGTAACTGTTATTAAGAATCTCATATATTTCTTAAGTGCCTTTAACTCAGCTTCATTTTATCTTCCTGGTCCAGGAATATCTTTCATCTTTTATTCTCTTTGCATTGTATACATCTTCATAAGTGATTTCTTTTCTCCGCTTTCCTTCTCCCCCTCCTCTCTCCTCCCACAGTGGGGGTTAGAGAGAGGAAAGATGAAAAGTGGCTAGTAGCTTGATACAGAGAAATACGATATATGTGGAAAAAAAAAAAACATTAGATTTGGCAAGAATAAAATCATTATCAACAGGCAGAAAGATCAGTTGAGGCCAGTAGTTTAAGACTAAGCTGGCCAACAAAGTGAGACCCCATCTCTACAAAAAATAAAGAAATTAGCCAGGCTTGGGAACATGCACCTGTGTTCCCTGCTTCACAGGAGGCTGAGGTAGGAGGATCACATGCGCTCAGAATGTTGCGGCTGCAGTGAGCCATGTTTGTGCTACTGCACTGCAGCCTGGATGACAGACTGAGACCCTGTAACAACAACAACAACAAAAAATCAATATTAACCTTCAAGAAATTAAATATTGCTATGGGAAATGGAGTGACATACATGCACACTCACACACACACTCAAATCTTGAGGAAGATTTAAGTGGAAGCAACCCAAGTGTCCATTGATGAATGAATAGATAAGCAAAATGTGGAATATACATGCAATGGAATATTAAGAAAATTCTGATGTATGTACAACATGGATAAACCTTGAGGACATTATGCCAAGTGAAAAAAGCCAGTCTCACAAAAAATATTGTGAGATTCCATTTCCATGAGGTACTTAGAGTAGTCAGAACCATAGAGGCAGAAAGTAGAATGTTGGTTGCCAGAGTCTGTGGAGAGGAGAGAACAGGGAGTTGTTGTGGAATGGACACAGAATTTCAGTTTTGTGTAATAAGATGAAAAGAGTTTTGGAGATGGATTGTGGTGCTGGTTACACAATAATATGAATATACTTCATACCACTGGATTGTATGCTTTAAAATGGTTAAGATGGGAAATTTTGTGTTACGGGTATTTCACTACAATGAAAGGCTTTAAGAGAATGAGTATGTGCAAAGTAGAAACAGTAGGTAACTCACTATTTAAGAAAGAGACAAGAAAATGGAGGGAAATGTAATGGTAGTTATAAATGGGTAGTCTGATCAAGTAGAAGGTGTTCTTAAGAACTGGTAGATCTGGGCTGCTTAAAAGACAAAAGGGAAGCACTGAACTGACATTTTTAAAGTTGAATATTACAATATGATTCAGCAATTACTTTTTGAACACCTTCTATGTATTAGAAGTAGTCTTATTATATATTTTGTTTCATGTCAGCGTTATTACATATTTTGTTTTGTGTCAGCTTTCTTTTTCTTCGTGGGTAATTGTGTCAGTTTATGGATTGAAAAGATTTTTGTTAGGCTAATAAGAAAATAAGCTCAGACAGGCAAGAAACTTGTTGACAGAATAATTCTCCACTGCTGGATGGCAGTGACTCACAGGCATATCAATAGCAATTTTTAAATCCTTCTTAGAATTCATTTTCTATGATGAATTTGAGTGACAATCCTTGTTGAACAATGTTTTGAACTTTGTGGAAGGGGATGGAGGCAGGATGGGAAAGCGGTAATGGAGGGGCAAGTAATTAGAGAAGGCCCAAGAGATTCCTTGACTTTTAAATTGGCTTTTGCATTTGTTTAGTTTCTGAATTATATATTGTAAGCATATAGAATTCTAATGTCATTATTTTCCCTGTTTTGACCAGTACCAAGTATTTTGTGGGAGACTTTTAATCATAGTACTACAGCTCTGCTGCAATGAATAATAATAGGTTTCTGTGTGCTAGCTGCATTCCCACTGATCCAGAGCCTGTGACCTTAGCAAAGGTAAGCATATCCCAGATTGCAGTGTGAGATAGCTGAAGATTGATCTGCTTTGGTAGTTGTCTAAATTTCTCTCATCTGTTTTTTAATGAGCATGCTCAACTGCATGAATCTGTTGATGAACTTAGACTGCATTATCTTTTAGACGTGTAACTGGAAGCTTTCGAAGGAGGGAAGGTGAAGTTTTAAGTTAGTGAATATATGCTTTAGGACTGTGTCTGGATTCTTTGACTGGTTTTCAAGAATGCCCAAAGAGTAATCACTCTAGATTCTAATGAAACTGCAGTATATTAAGTACGGAGGCTGAATTTATCACAAAACTAAACGCTTAATAAATCCCTGTGCATAACTGATTGTTCAACACGCTTTGTTGAGTGGCTTGAAATTATAGTAGATCTTCTTTTTTACTACAAAGCTTTATTTTAAAATTTGAGCAGTTTGTCTGTTTAAGTCTTTTTTTTTTTTTTAGTGGCAAGAGATGGAGACTCAAATTACCTCAAGTAATGAGAAGTTCATTGTAAAGATACTTGATCACCAATGGTTTGATTGATTCTGAGTTACAAAAATCAGACTCACCTGCTTTCTCTATTTATATATAACAAAACATTTATATGGTGATACCAGCACTTTGGGAGGTCTAGGCAGGCAGATCGCTTGAGGTCAGGAGTTTGAGACCAGCCTGGCCAACATGATAAAACCCCGTCTCTACTAAAAATACAAAAATTAGCCAGATGTGGTGGTGTGTACCTGTAATTCCATCTACCTGGGAGGCTGAGGCACAAGGATTGCTTGAATCTGGGATGCAGAGGTTGCAGTGAGCCGAGATCACAGCACTGTACTCCAGCCTGGGTGACAATGAAACTCTGTCTCAAAATAAAAAGAAAATTATTCATCCTGTGAAACAGGACAGGCATTGTTCTAGGCTTTGGGGATAGAGCATTGAATAAAATAGATGTCCTGCCCTTACGGAGGTAACGCTCTTTTAAAGAGACAGTGAACAGGTTTGTGTGTATGTATGAGTGTAGCTAAATATATATTCACACAACTGCTGGTATAGGTAATTTATGTGAAAAGCAAATAGGGTAAGAGTATAGTTAGTGAGCAGATTGAACAAGGGCTAGTTAGATAATATGGTCAAGGAAGGACTCCCCCAAGAAGATGTTTTTGGCTGTAGATCTGAGTGACACTAGAGAGTGAGCCCAGGGGACAATCTGAGTGAAGTATATTCCAGGTTTAGGGACAAGCCAGGCCAAGGCTTATGGCTGGCACGAACTTTAAAGTGTTTAGGAGACTGATAGAAGGCTCGTGTAGCTAGAAGGTAGTAAGGAATGGGGAGAGTCGTGGAGACAAATTAGATCAGGGAGATAGACAGGGCCAGATCTCGTAAGACCTGGTAGGGCCAATAAGGAATATGAGATTTATTGAAAGGATAATGTAAGTATATTGCAAGCATGACTACATTTAGGAGTTTTGAGCAAAGTAGTAATGTGATTTATCTTCCAAAGTGATTATTATAATTACTGTGAATATTAGACTCTTGAGGAGAAGGGATCAGGAGTAGAAGTAGGAGACCTGCTAAGGCTCCACAGTGAACTGGTGAGAGGTGCTGGTAATCTGGTGAGAAGGAAATGGCTGGAAAGTCTGATTCATGATAGATTTTGAAGAAATAGCTGGCAGGATTTGCTGTGGAATTGAATTCAGTATACTGGTGGGAGGCAGGGATAGGAATAAAAGTTGATTTTATGTGATATTGTAATTTCTTGGGAATAGGGGTAATTAGGAAAAAAACCCAGAAATCAGTTTTCCTTGAAAGGCTGGTTTTCAAAAAGTATCATAAATACTTTTATAGTGCTTTATTAATTTTTTGCTAGATAAACATCTTAAATCCATGTTAGAAGCTTTTCAATTTTGTAGGTTTAGGAGCTTATATATTAGAAGCTTTACTTCTAATATTGTGGCTAAGAAGCGCTTCCTTACTTTCTGGCACGAAAGATGTTTGAACTAAATGAATATCCAGCAACAAGTAAACTTAAGGATTCTGAGGTCTCTTAAATACTAACACCTAGAGAAACCTCAAGGTACAGCCATTCTTGCCCAGATAGACAAAATCCAAAAGTGAATAATACACAGCTTGACTGCCTATATTCAAGTCTCTACATAACACTTACTAGATTTGTGACATTGGACAAATAACTTGATCTCTTTGTCCCTAACCTTTCCCTATTTATGAAATCTTGCTAATAATGGTACCCCCGACCTTTGAGGGTTGTGTTGAGGATTAAATGATTCAACAAGTATGTAGAGTTTAGAACAGTATTTGATAGCTAATAATGCCTAGTGTTTGCTGTTGTTAATGTTGGTAAATACTACCATACTTTCTTGGAGAAAATCACAACCTACAAAGTAATGGAGAAGCTAGCAATTAATAGAATTATCTACCTGCGTAATTGAAGAGGAATTGAAAGATTTCTTTTTAAAATTTTAATTTCTTAATTAAAAGTGATTTCAAATTTAGAGAAAAGTTGCAGGACCAGAGCTAAGAACTGCCATATGTACTTTGTCCAGACACCCTGCCTTCCCATTCCAATGCTACTATTTTCCCTAATAATGGCCTTTTATAGCCAGAGGATGCAGGATGATGCATTGCACCCAGTTGTCCTGTCTCTGCAGTTCTCTTCAATCTGGAACAATTCCGGAATACTGTCTGGATTTTCACGACGTTGGCCAGTAATCTTCAAAAACATCATTTTTGTAGTAAATAACTAAATTAGGGTTTGTTTGATATTTTTACATTGTTAGACCCAGGTTATGCATTTTGGACTGGACTGTCACAGGAGTGATTCTTTTTATTGTATCATTTTGGGTGGCACTTGGTTTCATGTGCCTTATTACCAATGGTGTTATCTTTGTCATTTGATGAAGATAGTGTCTGCTGTGTTTCCGTAACTATAAAGGTATTTCCCCCATGCCCAACAAATATGTAATTAATACTTTTTATTTTTGTGGAGCGATACTCGAAGACTATTTAAAATAGCATTCCCCATTTCACTTTTTAGTTTTAGCATCTATAAATGCTTTTTGCCTGATTTAATTATTACTCAGATGGTTGCTAAATGGTAAATGGTAACTTTTCAAATTCCGTCATTCCTTGTATTTATTAGTTGGCATTCTATAAGGAAGAGATTTGAACAGAGTGCCCTGTGAAGGTGATGGGAGATAATCAAGACATTATTTTGAAACTAGGAATCGGAGAAAGACTGATTTTCAAAATCTTATGACTGCTTTGAAGATTGATCTTCTGCATTTATTCATTTATATCCTATTTTATTCAGTCAGTTGTTACTATTCTGATGCTCAAATTATCTCAAATTTAGTTAATGGGAGGCCTTTCTAACTGGCTTCTATCTTTTTATATTCTTTCTAACTGGCCTCTATATCCTTTTAAATATCTTTTCTAACTGGCTTCTGTATCCTTGTATATTCTTTTATAAGGACAAAGGATATCCTTTATTCTTTTATATAGATCTTCCCTACTTTTGGCACAAAAACGTGTTCCAGGCTCATTGTGTTATTTCTTAGCTTCAATCCTGGAAACAGCCATTTCTCCAAGGAATACTAGTTACTTTTAGTTGAAGTGGTGTTTAGAAACCAAGATTTGTGCACTAGGTATATTCATCGCTACTGAGATATTGTTCCCAGACCTCAGTGGACAGAGTTAAGAAACATGCACACACCTTATATTTCTTTTTTTTTTTGTATTGAAAACGATAAATTCACACTGATATCTGGTAAAGTCCAATTTCAGTCCAACACTATTGGGTTAATTCTAGCTTGACTCTTTTTTCTAGATGTGGTTCCCTTCACTGACAGTGAAAATTTGGCACTGTTATCTTAATATGTTTACTTATTCGCTCAATCCCTCTGTATATAGCCAGGGTCCTGACCTCACTGGGCTGCTGCCTTATTCCAGAGCCTGCCTTATGTGGTTCTCTGCCTTCACAAGGCTGCAACCCTGTTTTCTGCATTATATAGACACTGGCTACTGTTAGCCTGTCTCATCCCCCATGTGGGACCAGATTACTTCTGGGCAATTGAAAGATACTGAAATGAATTTGAAAGCTGAATGAAAAAAACTTGGTTGAAAAAGGCTGAATGAACACTATCCAGTGAGTTGGTGTAAATGAGTTCATCTTTGTGAGTTTATTTTGATTACTGAAGCACATTATTCATATTTTGCCTTTCTCATGTAATTCTCTGGCTGTTGACAAAGGTCTCTTATGAATGGGACACCTATTTAGTAATTTACTCCTTTAATCATTGTGTCAGTACTACAGTTAAACTTTTCCTAAAAGTTATTTTTGCCACTAATAATATTAGTTAAACCACTACTATGTATACCAGCTGAAACCCAAGTTGGAAAATGTTGTATACTAGGTAAATGTAGCTAATAGTGTTTGTGAATTATTAGAGTTTTAAATTCTAAGTGCACTAGGAAAAATCATATGTAATTGACGATCAAACAGAAATATCTGCGTAAAATTGCCTTGAAAGTATTTCTACCATTGGAATTGGCTAATTTTTCTATTCTTGAAGAAACCAATGTTTACAAGTTTTGAATGTGTCTTAGCTGGAGGTTGTTTGGCAACTAGCATTGAAAGCTCAATTTTTAGCTGGCCTTTAATATAATAAAGGAGGTATTTATTAACTAGGCTTTTGTATTCATTTTTTGTTGAACTCCCTCTAAAAGTTAATGCATTTTATTACATCATGCTTTCTGGTAGTCTTGGTAATAATTCCTTGACTCTGCTGTTTTATTTATTTAATCCAGTGCCCAAAGTAATTACTGTGTGGTCAGTAAATATTTGCTGGATAAAGGAATTCCAAGTTGCCTACAGAAAATCTTTTGAAGAAACTTTCAAATTCTAAGAGAAAAAAGTGTTAATAAGCAGAAAATTAAAGCAAACAGTTGTAAAGCTATAATTGAAAGGTTTCTTTATTGTTATACTTTGGAAAATAGCATCCTCTTCATTTTATGAAGCTTAGTTATACTTTTGAAAGTTTGTTGTTTTGTCTAGAAATGATTCTAAAAAAGAATCAATGAAAGTGACATTTTCCTTGGCAGTTTTGGTTAACGGTATCATTTTGTCATCCATTCACTCATCCAGTAAATACTAATTGAGGTCCCACTATGTATCTGCCATTCCACGTTTGTTAAGTGCCTGCTGTATTTTTGACATTGTATAACATGTAAGGGAATGCAGAATGAAGAAGAAACACTGTCTGCCCTTAAAGAACTTAATTTTATTTGACAGGAAATACTTTTTTTCTCAGATCAGTGTTTAAAAAAAAGAAAAGAAAAAGAAAGCTGAGTATAAAGTGATAAATATTTTCAGTGACACCCATAATGAGTTGTTAAGGAAAACTTGATTAAACATTTATTTAGTTCTTTTATGGCCATTGAGTCCACTGCTTTTGTTGAATCATTTATAAAGAAAGCATATTCCTTGAATTTTTTTGAATATACAACCCTTCTAATCCCATATTTATTGTATGATGATAATTTACCCTTTGTAGAGTACATTCATAAGAGTTGTTTTCACATACATTTGGTCAGTTAATCTTCAGTACAGCCATATGATTTGGGGACCCATCATTTCTCCAGTTTTTTTTAATTTTTAATTTTTTGGAGATGGAGTTTCACACACACTGTTGCCCAGGCTGGAGTTCAGTGGTGCGATCTTGGCTTACTGCAACCTCCGCATCCCAGGCTCAAGTGATTCTCCTGATTCAGCCTCCTGAGTAGCTGCTATTACAGGTGCATGCCACCACACCCGGCTAATTTTTCTTTGTATTTTTAGTAGAGATGGGGTTTCGCCATGTTGGCCTGACTGGTCTTGAACTCCTGGCCTCAAGTGATCTGCCTGCCTCTGCCTCCCAAAGTGCTAGGATTACAGACATAAGCCACTACACCCACCCTTCAATTTCTACTTTTAATATATATCTTTGTTATTTCTCACCATCTTCATGGAACTAGGTATTGATAGTATACTTAGTTTTATTGATAATAAGATTGCAGTTTATAATAGAAAAGGCAATAAAGCCTTCCCTTAGTGTTCCCTGTGGGAACAAAACACCTTGGTAATTTTTAAGCTCTGAATGTTCAAACATTTGCCAGCATTTACCTAGTGTCTCTAAAAATTACGTGTAATTCTTACATAATTAAAGAAAAGGAGCTCATGAGCAAAAAGTATGTATTTCTCTTTGGTACAACCAATATCTGAACTCAAGTTCAGGGTGTGGCTTTAGGTATCCAAATATAGCATGTTGCAGGAATTTAGTCCATGTTACAAAGACATGCCCTACTGACCACTGTTCAGATGAGGAGCTCATATTCTGGCACTGTTCTAAACATAAGCTTGTCTTGACTGGGCTGAGCAGCTGAGCATCTAAAGTCTCATTCAGAAGTGACACCAGAAAGTCTATCAAACCAATTGAGCTCGGATGAAATGTGAAAGGCCTCACACTTACTCAACTTTTACATTTGAAAAGTTATTTTCTTTCTTTCATGTTAGTTAAAAAAATTCTTATTTTTAAATCCCTGCAATAATGAACCTTAGGTTAATTGAGTTTTCCTATGATAAGTTACGTCTATCAGTGTAAAGAGAAATTGAGATTTTTGTAACTTGAAAAACTCAGTTGAAATTGGATTTAAAAGTAGTGAGTACTGGTGTATACCTGTGTTGTTTTAGAATATGATATTTTATATAAACATTCCAATAACGTGAATATTTTTCAAACTGCTAATAAGTTTTTAGCTTCTATAAACATTTCATATAGCCAACTTTAAATATAGTTACTTTTATTAATAATGTTTAGTCTTTATTCTCCCTGATCCTCTTGCCAAATCTTTTGGTACATATAAAGATGTTTTCATGCTTTAAGAGAAGGCAGCGTGTGTTTGTAACACATACTGTTTGCAACAGTCTGTACTGTTGTTGTTTTTTTTTTCTGAGACACAGGGTTGCTCTATCACCAGGCTGGAGTGCAGTGGCATGATCCCAGCTCACTGCAACTTCCGTTTTCAGGTTTCAAGCAATTCTCCTGCCTCAGCCTCCCAAGTAGCTGGGACCATAGGTAGGCACCACCACGCCCAGCCAATTTTTTGTATTTTTAGTAGAGACAGCGTTTCGCCATGTTGGCCAGGATGGTCTCGATCTCTTGACCTTGTTATTTGCCTGCCTCGGCCTCCCAAAGTGCTAGGATCACAGGTGTGAGCCACCATAGCCAGCCCTGTACTGTTTTTAACTCTACTCTCCTATCTCAGGATATCAGAAGTTGATTTCCCTAAAATACTTAATTTTCCCAAAGAAACTTTTATGCCAGTTGCTTTTTTTTAATTAAAAAAATATCTTCTAACAAGCCAGTTGCTTTCTTAACATTAAAAAAGACATTACAAATATTTTTAAATTATTAATTTAGAATATAGCGGTTTTTAAAAAGTAATATGAAAGCTATTAAAAAATGAAAAGCAGGCCAGGCGCGGTAGCTCACTCCTGTAGTCCCAGCACTTTGGGAGGCCAAGGTGGGTGGATTTCCTGAGATTGGGAGTTTGAGACCAGCATGACCAACATGGAGAAACCCCATCTCTACTAAAAATACAAAATTAGCCAGGTGTTGTAACGCATGCCTGTAATCCCAGCTACTCAGGAGGCTGAGGCAGGAGAGTCACTTTAACCTGGGAGGCAGAGGTTGCAGTGAGCCGAGATGGTGCCATTGCACTCCAGCCTGGGCAACAAGAGTGAAACTGTTATTTCAGGAAAAAAAAAAAAAGAAAGAAAAGCAGAATAAATGTAATGTGTATGTTTGTTATATCCAAGGTCTGCCACAGCTGATGGTGAATTCAGCTGTATCTTGAGGTTTGAGGTTTTCTCAGAACTCAGGAAATGGTTAAGAGTTGGGCTTTAAACTCATTGGACGTAGTTCTAAATCCTATTTCCACTACTTACTTGGTGTGTGAATTTGAACAAGTGGCTTAAATTCTCTGAGCTTCAGCTTACTGATCTATAAACCAAGGATTATAATATTATATCTGATACCTACTTCATAGAGTTTTTGAGTTTCATGAGATAATTTATGTAAAGCATGTAGCACAGTTACTGGAAATTGCCAAGTGCTCACAAAATGTTCGGTAATACTATTATTAACATGTCTCTACATACACAAAAATGCTTTATTATTAGGAGTTAGTTTCTTCCCCCACAGTATTTAGGTAATTTCACAGATCATCTTTAAAAATATTTTCCCCTCCCCCCTCTTTTTTTAGACGGGGTTTCTCTCTTGTTGCCCATGCTGGAGTGCAATGGCACGATCTCGGATAACTGCCACCTCCGCCTCCGGGGTTCAAGCGAATCTCCTGCCTTAGCCTCCAGAGTAGCTGGGACTACAGGTGCCTGCCACCACACCCTGCTAATTTTTGTATTTTTAGTAGAGACGGGGTTTCACTATGTTGGCCAGGCTGGTCTCGAACTCCTGACCTTGTGATCTATCTGAAAGTTTATCTTTTATACTGATTTGTTTATATCAGGTTTGCTTAAAGCAAGGCACACAAACGCTCTTCTGAAACCACTGTCAACCACACAACTTTAAATTGTTACCTCACTTCGTTATAGTCTTTTTGATTCTCTGGAGCCTAAGATTCACCACTGCTGCTTTAAAGTGAGATATCAGGCAGACAGTATTGTTTATCTTTCACACAATTATGGGGTAGCAAATAGATAATTGAAAACAAAACAAAACAGGTTATTTTATTTAAGAAAGAAAAAAAGTCAGTTATACTATTCAGCTAATACTTAAATGTCAACTTGATGTGTTTTCTACAGTCCTTGTCTTATAGCAGCTTGCAATATAGTAGGAACATAAGATTTAAGCAAATAGTTGCAAAGTAAGGCAGCCCATATGATGTGCCATTTGGTAGAAATAGTTAAGCACGATAGCAGTTCAGGGGAGGAAGAGATTGCTTTCAGCTAGAGTATTTCATCTACTTATAACCTAGTTGTACAACTGGGATGTACCTATGCATGACTTGTGTCTTTTTTGGAAGGCGGTTTCAGCTGGGTGGCCACAGCCAGTTGCCTTTCTTCTCTGTTGGTGGCTATTTTCAGCCCTTACAATCCCTTCATTCTCCCCATGATTAGGACCCCACTGCTGTCAAAAAGCTTTCTGCTCTTAGGCACAGTTTTCATCCCTTTTAAAGTGCTGATCCAAAATAGTGACATGGTGGTGGGACTAAAAGTAGCAAGTAGATGGGGAGAAGAAAGGGAAACTGTTTGGATGCAGAATCAGGAACCTCATTCTCTGTTGTAGAAGTTGCCCTTTTGACAGCAGCATGGGTGAGGAGTAATGAAAAGGTGAGCCCTCTGTTCCTGTGAAAATCCACAAATGTATGGTCCTGCCCTTCCCCACATTCTTCCTCCCCCATACCCTCTCATCTCTTGGAATTTTGGTTCCACATACCATCCTGTCCCCCACTCTCCCATCCCCCACCATCTCCTTTGTTCCAGAGCTGTGCTGCAGTTCTGAATTTCCTGGCTGTTTGATATCTTGTCTTTCAGGCTATTAGAGCCCCTCTTGCAAGTTGTAGGAATCACCTCCATGATGACGAATTGACATAGCTCCATTGAGCTTTTCTGTTACTCCCCTCTGAGCCTTTAGTAGGCCCCAGTATATACCTGATGTCTAGGAGAATCCTGAGTCCATTAATGTAATTGCCTGTGGCAGATTGCTCATATATAACATTTAACTTTGGTATTACTGTTAGTACTATATGTCTGAAAGGTTTTAACATTACATAATGTTTTAACACTGCAAACACAATGTTTTAACATTACAACTCTAAAAACAGGTTTGGTCTGAAACTTGGTTTGACCATTTGCTAATCTTTTATACCTAATTAAGAACCTTGCCTCCATAAACTTTTAGATTCAATGTGATGATAAAAGTATCTACTTAAAAGGGTTATTGCAAGGATCATTTGAAATAATGCTTACAAATCTCCTGGTATTTAATGAACACTTAATAAATGTTAGTGGTTTTCATGGCTATCCTGAAAGTTCTTAGGGCCATTCTTTCCCTCTCAGTATTCTGTAATCTACCGTTCTAGGCTAACACTTTAGTTAACAATGTTTTATTAATACCAACTCTTCTTTGTTATAATGGAATCATAGAAACAGTTTAAGTGAAAAAAAAATTTTTTTTGGAGGGAGGACGGAGTCTTGCTCTGTATTCCAGGCTGGAGTGCAGTGGCGCAGTCTTGGCTCACCGCAACCTCTTCCTCCTGGGTTCAAGAGAGTCTCCTGCCTCAGTCTTCTGAGTAGCTGGGATTACAGACATGCACCACCACACCTGGCTAATTTTTGTGTTTTTAGTAGAGATAGGGTTTTGCCACGTCGGCCAGGGTGGTCTCAAACTCCTGACCTCAGGTGTTCTGCCCGCCTCGGTCTCCCAAAGTGCTGGGATTACAGACAGCCACCGCACCTGGCCTAGTTTAAATGAATTTTAAAGGTGGTCTACATCAATTTAATTATTTTACATGTTAAAATACAAGGACTGTTCAACACACAAATCAATAAATGTGCTACATCACATTCATAGGTCAAAAACCATACGATCTTTTCAGTAGATGCTGAAAAAGCATTGAATAAATTTAGCATCCCTTCATGATAAAAACTTTGAACAAATTAGGTATAGAAGGAACATACCTCAACACAATGAAGGCCATATATGACAAGCCCAGAAGCTGTGTGTTTCATGCTGAGTGGGGAAAAATTTAAAGCCTTTCCATTAAGATCTGAAACAAGACAAAGATGCCCACTTTCACCACTTTTATTCAGTGTAATACCAGAGATCATAGCCAGAGCAATTAAGCAAAAGAAATAAAAGACATTCAAATTGAAAAGGAAGAAGTCAAATTATTCTTGGTTGAGATGACATGATCTTATATTTGGAAAACCTAGACTTCACCAAAAAACTCTTAGAACTGATAAATGAATTTAATAAAGTTGCAGGATACAAAATCAACCTACAAATCTCTATACATTAGCAGAGATCAATCTGAAAAAGAAATCAAGAAAGCAATCTTATTTACAATAGGTACCAAAAAATATACCTAGAAATAAATTTAACCAAGGAGGTAAAAAAATCCTTACAAGGAAAATTATGAAACACTGATTAAAGAAATTGAAGAGGACACACAAAAAAGGAAAGATACCTTATGTTCATGGATCGGAAGACTTCATCTTTTTAAAATGTCTTTACTACCTAAAGCGATCTACAGATTTAATATAATCCCTATCAAAATACCAATTATATTCTTCACAGAAATAGAAAAAAAAATACTAAAATTCACATGGAACCACAAAAGACCATGAATATCTAGAGCATCTTGAGCAAAAAGAACAAAGCCGGAGGCATCACACTACCTGAATTCAAAGAATACTACAAAACAACAATAACTAAAACATCATGGTACTGGCATAAAAACAAACACATATGCCAGTGGAACAGAATAGAGAACCCAGAAATAAATCCATACACTTTCAGCTAACTCATTTTCAACAAAGGCACCCAGAATGTACATTGGGGAAAGAATGGCCTCTTTAATAAATGGTGCTGGGAAAACTGGATATCTCTATGCAGAAGAATGAATCTAGATGTCCACTATATACAAAAATCAACTAAAAATGGATTAAAGACTGAAATGTAAGATCTGAAACTATTAGAAACATAGGAAAGGCTTTAGGTCATTGGTCTGGACAAAAAGTTTTTTGGGTTAAGATCTCAAAAGCATAGGCAACAAAAGCAAAAGCAGACAAATAGGATTGTATCAAGCAGAAAAGCTGCATGGCAAAGGAAACAATGAACAAAGTGAAGAGACAACCTATGAGATGAGAGAACATATTTGCAAACTATCCTTCTGACAAGAGATTAATAACCACAATATATAAGAAACTCAAACAGCTCAATAGCAGAAAAACAAGTAAAAAATCGGCAAAAGACCTGAGTATGCATAAAGACATATCAATGGCCCACAGGTAGATGAAAAAAATGTTCAGTATCACCAATCATCTGGGAAATCCAAATCAAAACTACAATGATATATCACCACACCCCAGTTTGAATGGCTGTTATCAAAAAGATGAAAAATTACAAATGTCATCGAAGATGTGGAGAAAGGGGAACTCATATATTGTTGATGGGAATGTAAAATACTGCAGCTATTATGGAAAACACTATGGAGGTTTCTCAAAAAAACTAAAAACAGAGCTAACATATGATTCAGCAGTCCCGCTGCTGCATATATGTCTAAAAGAAAGGAAATCATTGTTTCAAATGATACCTGCCTTCTCATGTTTACTGCAGCACTATTCACAATAGGCAAGATGTGGAATCAACCACAGTGTCCATCATCAGGTGGATGGAAAAAGAAAATGTGGTACATATACACAATGAAATAATATTCAGCCATAAAAAAGAATAAAATCTGGTTATTTGCAGCAAAATGGACTGAAGGTTATTATGTTGAGTGAAATAAACCAAGCACACAAAGACAAATAGCACATGTTCTCACTCAGATGTAGAAGCTAGTAAAGTGGATTTTATGGAAGTAGAGAGTAGAATGGTGGTTACCAGGGGCTGGGAAGGGAAGAGGGGAATGAAGAGAAGTTGGTTAATGGGTACAAAAATACAGTTAGGTGGAAGGAATGAGTTCTACGATTTCATAGTAAAGTAGGGAAATTAAAGTTAACAGTAACTTATTGTGTATTTCCAAATAGCTGGAAGAGAATTACAATGATCCCAACGTAGAGAAAACAGAAATGTTTGGATATCCCAATTACCCTGATTTGATCATCACACATTGTATATGTGTGTCAAAGTATCTGTTTCCATTCCAGAGTTCTTTTTATTGGTCTTAGATTAAATTGCCAAAAATCACTTTGAGACACCGGTATATAGCACTAGCCACAATTTCAAACAGAAACAATATAAGTTAACATTTTAGACATTGGCATTTCTGTAATTCTGCAGATTGGGAAATAAACCTTTAAAAGGAATGATGTATCTTGCTCTTTTTTGCCCTCTAATGGAAGTGCAACAATATGTATAAAGACCAGTGAGAGGCAGGTAATAAGGAACCAGATAATTCTTAAATGAATTAACTCTTTTACCCTCAAGGATTTCTTATGTAACCATAAATCACTTGTACCACAAAAGCTATTGAAATTTTAAAAATGTTAAAAAAGAATTTCTTATACATACAAATCCTTGTTTGTCTCACCACTAAAATGTAAAAACAGATTTTCATAAGGCTTACTAATTAAACATGTTCTACTTCATTCTGCAGCATCCAACAAATAATTTGTTGAGCACCTTTATGCCAAGTGACATCCTGTTATTTGGTTAAGCAGAGTGATGTGTAGAAGTCTTATACTTTATTAAAATAAACAGTTGTTGAAGTAATAATCATACAAATCATACAAAATAACAAATTACAGTTATTTAAATGCTATGCATAAAAGCTAACAAGGGATTAATAATCAGGGACTGGGTACAGTGGCTCATGCCTGTAATCCCAGCACTGTGGGAGACCAAGGAGTTCAAGAGATCAGCCTGTGCAACATAGCAAGACCCCGTCTCTACAAAAAAGGGGAAAAAAGGTTATATAGCAGTGTTCGGAAAGGCTCACTTGAGGAATTAAAGTTTAAGCTGAGATATGAAGGTTTAATAGAACAAAAAGGTGGAGAGATAGAGAAAGGAGCTTATACTCGGCAAACAGCGTATACAGAGGCCCTGAAGGACATAGTATGATCTGTCCTAAGAATTGAAAGACAGAGTATTTGGAGCAGAGAAAGCTAATAAAAAATGCAAGTCCTGGTCATGAGAAGAGAAGTAAAGGTGTTACTAAGTATCACCAAGGAAACCACAGCAAAAGGAGAAGTGAACCTCCCCCCCAAAATGAACTGTTCTGTTAGAATTTTGTTTTAAAGATTCGTTGTCAAGACCACTACAATTTTTAATTTGCTAGGTAGAGAATTACTAAGATTTGGGCAAGTTTTAATACGTTCTTTTTATTTGAGTTTTCTTCCTTTCTATACTGGCTTATTCAGAATCGAGGGATGACTTTGATGTGTTTAGATAAGGAATTTTCACTGTTGAACAGTCATAGAAAGAGAGAATCTTATCTTGTTTTCTTGGCTGGGGATTTTGTGTGGGTGTGTGAGGTGCAGCTGCACCATGAGTTTCTTGGCAGCCAGGACAGGGCAATTCTCAATGCAGTTCATCTTGAATAGGGAAAAACTTAAGAGTAAAAAGGCTACTTTGAATGTACTAAATTCAGTGGAAAACACCCAGGGCCTGAACCTTAGGCTGACATCCCTGTTATTTGGTTAAATGGATATGGCAGCCTCAGGCTCATGTCCAGGTTTTATGATAGGAACACATGAAGGGGAGAATAGTCAAAGTCTTTGTTTCAATATAAAACTATCAATGACCACATCTAGTTTTTAAATGTTTTTGGTTTTTGTTTGTGGTTTATTTAAGCTTTTTCTCTAAAGAACTTAATAAAAAAGGCAGACTGATGGAAACCTAGCTTTGCTTGCAAGTATGAATTCACAGTGCTTATCAGGAAGATTTTTTTCAGATTTATTTATATACAGCTGGATTCCCAGACCTGCTTTTATTGCTCACATTTTCTTCACTCTCCTTTGACCTCGTCTGTAGTCTGTAAGCATCGTGTTTTCCCAAACCCTCCGAATTAAATGCAGACAGTGTAAACTTCTCATTTTTTAAGCACACTTGCATCCTTCTCTTTGCATAAACTCATCATTACTCTTCATAAGCAGAAACCTCTGAACTGCTTCCAGTGCTTAAGTGCTTGTTTATATCTTTACTGATATTTAGTAGTAGTATTTTCAGAGTAGTATAGAGGTGTGTTCTGTGCACAGTTTGCCTGAGCTTAAATCCAGTCTTGCTTCTTTGTTGGTTCAATTCACTTTTTAGTTTTTAATTTCCAAAGTAAAGATAATTATGTTAGAATCTCCTAAGTTTTTTTTTCAAGACTTAAAGAAGAAAATGCATACAAAGGACTTAATTTAAAATAAGTATCTAGGAGAAGAGATGCTAGTTATCATTTTATTCTTGATTTAGGTCCAATCTCCTGGAATCTATTAATAGCTGTCTTTTCTGGTTGACGTCATTCAGTCTGAAGATAACCTGTATGCTGATGACTTCCCACTGGCCTCTGTTCCTAACCTCACTTTTTCCTAAGCTCCAGATTTGCAGATCTGACTGCTACTGTATTATCTACACTTAAATGTCATATACGTACTTCAAACATAACATGTCTTAAAACAACTTTTGAGCGCTATCACCTGGCCCTGCTCCTTTCCCCAATCTGTTCCTCCACATTCTTTTCTATCTCAGTTAATGGCAGCACCCTCTGTACTTTTGGCTTTCGTTTAGCTACCAGCCGCTGTCCATTTCATCAGCACATCTTAATAGCATTATCCCGAGAATATATCCTAATCTGACTCCTTGTTGTTATCTTATCTACTACCACCATAGGCTAAGACAGTAACCCTTTCCTGTCTAGGCAGTTATGTAAGGAGTGGTCTCCTTATTTCTCCATATTTCACAATAAGGCTGGACCATTTCCAGTCTTATCGTCGTGAACAATCCATTTTCCACATTGAAGAACAATATTCTAAAAACAGATTATTCCTCTTCTTTTTATTGAAATTAGAAAACTATCCAGAGTTCTTCAAAGCATTTCATGACCTAGCTCCTCTCTGACTTTCTGCCAGTTTCTCAAACACTGCTAGTTCATTCCATTTGAAGGCTTTTTTTTTTTTTACTAGCCTTTTTCTCTCTTTGGGATATTTTTCACCCAGATCTTCACAATGTGGCTCCTTGCAGTTTTTAGGTCTCAGAGGTCAACTCCTTAGAGAGGCTTACCCTGACATCTTTCCTTCTTAAGTTAATCACTATCTGAAATTTCCTTTCCTCTTCTTTCTTCTTTCATTAAGTGCCCCTTCCTAAACCCAAAGTAATTTAAGTCCCATAAGGGCAAGGACTTTATCTGTTTTGTTCACTGCCATATCCTCAGTGCTTAGAATGGAACCTGGTATTCAGAATGTTTTCAGTATTACAGTATTGAAATGAAAGATTGAACAAATATGTATCTGGTAATTTTTCTACAACCAGAGAAATGATAGATTATTTCATCCTGCACAAACTTTGTATAGATGTTTATTTTAGAATTAATCATGCTAATCTTTGTCCTAATTGCTTTTATCTGTCTCTTCTGTTTTTGATTGTAAGCCTTTCTTCTCATAGTGCTAGATACAATTTTAGTACTTACTGTTGATTAAATTGAAAATGCAATCTAACATCGTTATATTCTCTGAAATTATAGATATGTATTTCTTGAAAGCAGGTGTGTTTAAAATACGCATTCCCCTTTTATCTCCTACAGTTCATAATTGGACCCTTGAAGATACTCTTCAGTGGTTGATAGAGTTTGTTGAACTACCCCAATATGAGAAGAATTTTAGAGACAATAATGTCAAAGGAACGACACTTCCCAGGTGAATCTTTGTTATGCAAATGTATTTTTCCACTCAGGGAGAATTACATGCTAGATGTCATTTTCTAGTACTGAATCTACAAGTTACTTCTGTGTCTGAGGTCACAAAGGAAATATGTCTATTATTTAACCTTGTTAAAGTATGCATTTTCAAGTTTTAATCAATTTTTCTTGTCTAAATAATCAGGCTCTTGAAAAAAATGATTTCCAAGGAATGAATTTGAGTATCAGAAGGTGATACTCAAGTTAAAACAGAGTAGAACATTAAAATGAGATTAGAGTTTTTTGATTTATATATGTTGTCCTCGGTATGAGGAAAAGTATCAACTATATCTGTAAATAACATGAAGGGTCAACTTTTGACCAACCTAAGAAAAAATTTTTCGTTTGATACTGATTCATCTTTATGGACATACCTTCTTGAATGTATTAATGTGCATCTCTTTCTTGTTACTTTTTAAATGACAATAACCACCTAATTATGGTGTCTATAAGTTATACCTGAATTTTTAAAATGAAATTAATAAAAATAAAATTTATGTTACATAGAAATACTTTATATTATCTCATTTAACCCTCATGATTAAAATGAGGCATATGTTGTCATTTCCATCTTACAGGTTAAAAAAAAAACCAAGTCACAGAGAAGTTAACCATTTTGTCCAAGGCAGCATTTAAACCCAGGTAGATCTGATAGCAAAGTCCAGGTTGCCAGTTTATCCCTTAGATGTCTGAATCCAGTTGTTTTCTAAATTTTATTTTCTAAATTATATCTAAATTGTATCGTTTGCAAATAGCATGCTAATCTTTGTCCTAATTGCGTTTAATCTGTCTCTTCTGTTTTTGATTGTAAGCTTTTCTTCTCATAGAGTGCTAGATACAATTTTAGTACTTACCGTTGATTAAATTGAAAATGCAATCTAACATCATTATAGCCTCTGAAATTATAGAATATGTATTTCTTGAAAGCAGGTGTGTTGCAAATAGCAAATGATACAATTATAATTTCTAATCATATGATTTCTAATTATATAATATATACAGTTATAATTTCTAATTAATTTAATTAACTTAATAAACTTGAAGGATTTAAATGTCAAAATTTGCAATGATTCTACTAGAACTTTTTACCCTTACAAGATTGCTTCTTAAGTTTTATTTTTCCTTGGATTATTTCCTACATCAAAAAAGACTCCAATCAGTTTTTTACAATCTAATCATTATATGTAATGAAATATATACATTGTATCCCTAGTCAGCTTCCTTACATGCCCTATTTAAATAAGTATCCTTTGTTCTTTTGTGGTTTGTATTTTGGATCAAGTTGGAATTTTTCAAATCTCCCCTAAATGTATTCTGAATATCAACGTTAGTATTTCTGATTTTATTATACACATGACTAGAATGATGAAATTATGGGAATAAGAGTCAATTTAGTAAGTACTTACTGAATATCTTTTATGTTCATGGTACAACTAGACACTAGAAAGAAGACAAACGTTAAATAAAATATAGTTCTTGCTTTTAATTAAAACAAGTTCCTAAGTTACAACAGAGTAGAACATTAAAATGAGATTAGAGTTTTTTGATTTATATATGTTGCTCTGGGTATGAAGAACAATAGGAATTTTCTTGTTGTCTTTTGAGAAATTTCTTTATATAACAACATGAAATAAAATAGGCTGATCTGTGTTTTGACAATCAGTGTTGTAACTGCTTACTTCTTTTGGTTCAGTAAAGATTAATCAGAGATGCTTCCAATTCTGGTAAAATTGTGGAGACATCAGGTACTTGTCAAGATCACCTCCTTAAATAGTGCACAGGTTACTATAGAAAAACATTATAAATATAAAAGTTCAGTTCTCAGGTCAGCCCATTGGAACATTTTTTAGTGGAGGAGAAAAGGAAAACAGTAAACTCTTCCTTAAGCCCCTGTTATATAGTAATGGAATTAGATGAGTCAACTCGAAGGGGCAATATCAGTTAATTTCACTTATTATGTAAGTTCCAGAACTCTTTGTATGGTATCTGTAGACATAAGAGCTAGTTACAAGAATGTATAAGAGAACGTATTACATATTCTAGGTAGTTGACCTACAACAGTTCATTACGATGTTTCTTTTCTGTGACATTAAAACCCTTTACATCTGCTAAAGGTAGCCAAAACTATGTTAGTTTTATGTTGGTTATAGCAGTTATCTTAAACCTTTTACTGTGTTTTCTATGCTCTATAATTTTTACCACCAAAGATTATACTAAGGCCCTTTTCACCTGTCACATACTACCTCATTTCTTTCAGGCCCACGTGGCCTTCCCTGACACCCTAACCCACTCAGGTGCAATCATTTTTACGTCTGGACTCATATTGAACCTTGCATAAAATTCTGTTATATATTTTCTTTTTTACTACATTTCCTTGTCTTAATCTGTTGGTAGTATTGCTGTTAATTCATGCATCCATCCATCCATCCATGCATTCATTTAGCTATTACACAAACATTTCTCAAGCTTCTACTTTTGGCAAGTACTGCATTAGGCTTTGGGGATACAGAGATAAGACATAGTCTTTGCCTTCATGCAGTTTGGTAAGTGTCATGTTAAAGGTGTAAGGGAAGCATTATAGGAAACGTATCAGTGGAGAAAATAAAGGAAGGCATTTTAAGAGAGGGAATGTTAGAATTCTTTGCTCTTTAAGGTTTTATAGAAGACTCATAGGAGTTCCTGTAATTTCTCCATACTTAGAGAGTACTGATATCTTCTACACAAAATGTTGTGTTTCAGAGTAGTCTTTGGAATCATACATATTTGGGTTCGAATCCTTACCTTACCGATTACTAATTATATCTAGGCAAGATACTTAACCTCTCACAAGTATCGTCACCTATAAAATGGAAATACTGTTATAAGGTTTTCTTGAGTATTAAGCCATTGGTACACAACCCAGCATGTATTCTATGCTTGTTTTTATTGTCATTGTTATTAATTTTATTATTATTATTATACTTTGTGTAATAAAATCTCTACTAGCATCATACTTGGTTGTTAAGAAATCTTAATTGAGTACTGGGGCTGCTTGTATTTAAGTCCATAATAAATTTTACCTATGCCCCCTACATGCTTTCTTCATAGCTAATAAAATGGTTTAGTACTACTTACTGCATAAATCCCTCTACCTACCTACCTCAATCCTTGAAGGCTTCTGTTTCCCACTTGTGAGTTCAATGTTCTTTGTTTAATTTTTAAACAGTTTAAACATTAAAATGTAAGGTATAGATTTTTTTATACTCTTAAAGAAAAGCAATATGACCTAAATTGAAAACTTTTTAAAAGTCTGCTATAGATGTTAAAGTAAATTACTTACAATTTTATTATCTTTTGTGAAAGGATAATAAATGCCAGAAGTAATTACTGATTATAAAATATTTTCAACTTTATAAATTTCTAAATCATAGTAAGTCATAACAGAAAGTAACCTTAGAAAACAGAAACTTTTCAATGTAGCTATTAAATGATTAACATACAGGAGTCTTTCTACAGCTAAGTTTGGGTTGAAAAGGTTTTTGAAACATAACAAATTATTAAATCACGCATGGATGAGCTCAATTGTGATCATCAGTAATATGTAAAGTATTAAATGTGTTGCTCAAATATTTAAATTTATATACTAGAAATATTTTCATTTAATATGTATATGTATTTTTCAAATAAACAGGATAGCAGTGCACGAACCTTCATTTATGATCTCCCAGTTGAAAATCAGTGACCGGAGTCACAGACAAAAACTTCAGCTCAAGGCATTGGATGTGGTTTTGTTTGGACCTATAACACGTTAGTATTCTCTCTCACTCAGAAGATGATGTAAAAGAATATTCTGATCATCTCTGTGTTATTTAAGGAAAAGAAAAAAATAAGAAAGGTAGTAGGCATCTAAGAAGAATCATCTATTAGCTGTGAAAGAAGTGTAACACTATCTTAAAAACGAAAGATTTATAGAATGGGATTTTCTGTCATTGAGTGTGAAATTTTTAAAACTGGTTACTAATATAAGAAGTTGTTTGAAAAAAACTATGCTTAGCTGTTAATTTAGAATTTTTAGATTTAAAACTGGATTTTTGAAGTAGTTTTAATGTTGATGTTACTATAATTGGATGTTCACTGAGGAATCTTTTAAAAAATAAAACAATCTGACCATCATGATGGCATGAAGCAATAGATCCTAACAATTTCACCAAACACCAAGAAAAGGGTTTTTTAGATATAGATGGAAAGCAAAGACTCACTTGAAGCTTTATAAAGTAACAGACTATACTGGCAGAAGCACAAAGCAGAAAATGTTACTTGATTGTTTTGAAGAGAAATATTTAAGAAAGTGTTATGCAATATCCGTAAAGAAAATAAACCTCGTATTTATTTACTTTGACAGAAGTATTTTTCCCCCAGAAGAAAAGTTTAATATGTTTATTTTATTTAATTTCAAATTTCAGAAAGCTTTGGAAGAAAGTGTTTAGAGAGTACACATTTTGAAGGAATTATGTTTTATTTTTTAAAAGGCAAAAAAGAATGACAAAATTAATACGAGAAAAATGGCTTCTACAAGTTATAAAGTAGGAAACTAGTGTTTATTCTCCCTGGATTCTTGGAATTAGAGGATTTTCAGGTTTCTGTGATACTGTCTTGGGAATGGCCCTTCTAAAAAAGGGTTACTAGAATTGGTTGAAATAGATTTTATGACTTTACTGATGGTTCTTTTTTGGCTTGGGCTAAAAGAGCAGCTGGTGAAACAGCTGGAACTCCCCTTATGAGAGCTGGTGGAAATGCACTGTTGGTGGAAATTACAAACCCCAGGAAATAGAACACTACCGAAATGCCGAGCGTTCCATAGAGATGATGCCCTTTCCAACCTTTTCCTTGTCCTCACTTCTAGACTGATTCCAATAGGAGATTGTCTTCTGTGGGATTTGTCCAATGTTTCTCATGTGAGTGGTTAGTGAAAATCGGAATTAAAGTATAGAATTTGTTTCTATTTACAACTTGATCAGAAGTATCCGTATTAATCTCGGATCTAACCCCTTTCCAAGCCCCCAAAATTATATTACCAAGTCATTTGAAAATAAATCAAGCTAGTCTCAAAGAAGATTGTAAACAAATATTTAAATAAACCAATTAAGAAGTTAATGATACATTACCTTTTAAATATGCTTTTCTTAGGATAATTGAGTGAATGTGCCGCTTAGTCAGAACACTTACATTAGATTTATTTTAAAAGCCAGCATTGTCAAATGAACAGAGATACACTTTAAAAGAGTGTTTGTTTTTTAAAAATCTTTTCCCGTCTGTGGTGCTTATTACTGAGTGTGAGACCTTATTTGTTTAATATTATTTATAGTCAGAGAATAGGGCTCATAGTTGAAGCAGAACCTGAGCTGAATGTCTCAGTGTGAGGCAGAAATAAAAAATCCTTTTGAGATTGTAGCTTTCAGCAGTACATTTCTTCTACGGCAGGTGGAAGGGTGAGGGTGTGCCCTCTGGCAATATGGATAACTGAGCATCTCTGACATAGAGCATGCTACATATCACACCACACTACACAAACATAGCCAAACCCCAGACTTGTCAGCCTAGGAACGTGGGATTTCTGTAGGACTCTTTATGTCACCAAACTGCAAAATATGTTTCTACTAGAGGCCTGGGCATTTAGGTGGTTTTTCACTGTGAGCTGTATCTCTTTGGAGCATTAAAATAATATATTAGCTATCATGTGTCTCTGTTCCAGAGGGGCTAAATTAGAAAATTTGAATAGTGATTTCTGTGTTTTGTATCACTGCCTTCAGTGATGAAGAGTGGGGGAGCCAAGGCCTATTTAGAAGTGATACTGTGTTTTGTATCACTGAAGGTAGTGATACAAGGCCTATTTAGAAGTGATACTGTGTTTTGTATCACTGAAGGTAGTATACAAGGCCTATTTAGAAGTGATACTGTGTTTTGTATCACTACCTTCAGTGATACAAAACACAGTATCACTTCTAAATAGGCCTTGGCTCCCCCACTCTTTATTTTAGACATAAGGCTTGGGGTTAATATCCTGCCAGTAACCCCCCATATCTTTGGCAAATAAACACCTAAAATTGATAATTGTTACTACTATTTAACCCAGGCTTTATCAGCCTTAGCACTAGTCACTCTTTGGGCTGGATAGTTCCTGGATAAGTCTTTGTTATCAGCCACAGGGGGGGCCACAGGGAGGAGTTGTCTTGTGTACTGTAGGATGTTCAGCAGTATTTCTGGTGTCTGCCCACTAGATGCCAGTAACCACTCCCCAAAGTTGAGACAACCCAAAATTGTCAAATGTCTGCTGGGGGTGGATGAGGAATTACCACCAACTTTGAGATTAACCACCGATTAACCTCACCGAATTGGGAAATTACTTTTTGGTGAGTGATCAGGTTTGTAGGTGTGTCTAAAAATGTGACAGCTGCCTGACTTGACTGAAGAAAGGGAGTGGGGGATGATGGTGGTGATACTTTTGATGACTCCCTTCACCCGACAAAGGACCATTCTGGCAGCACATGATTGGAGATGCTGTTGCTTTTTTCAAGGGTCCCCCACAACTTTGGACACTCCTTCTACCACCAGCAGGGCCATGGTGTATCCATATGGTTTTTCTCTGCCCTTCTATACTTCTCGTATGTCAAAGAGTTATAAGAAGCACAGTCATTATTTGAAGAAAGAATTTTTAAAAGGCTAGAGCTTGTGCATGGAAAAAGATCTCCAATGTTTCGTTTTGTTTTAAATACTACCTAAAAAGTGTCTTTTTGTATTGAGGGCCTGTCATATTCAAAGATTAATTGAATCATCTGTAATTCTCTTCATAGGCCCACCTCATAACTGGATGAAGGATTTTATCCTCACAGTTTCTATAGTAATTGGTGTTGGAGGGTGCTGGTTTGCTTATACGCAGAATAAGACGTCAAAAGAACATGTTGCAAAAATGATGAAAGATTTAGAGAGCCTGCAAACTGCAGAGCAAAGTCTAATGGACTTACAGGAGAGGTAAGTAAAAAAAGAAAAAACAAACATCTTGTTACTTATGTAGGCAAATTCAATTTGTAAAAAAACTTATGAGCATGTGCTTAAACACTTATATTTAGGTTATTACACATCAGGAATATGTGCATATTTGATATCACATTTTTAGAAAAGTATATTTTTGTCATAATTACAGATTATAAATGTAAATACTTGGGAATAAATGAGTAGAAGAACAGTGGAGGTAAGTCAAATGTAGTGGAATTAGATATGTAGTTAAATTTTATTTTTAACTTGATTTAAATACGAAGTTTTAAAAAGCTTTTTGCGGAAGAATATTTCTCTGCTTTCCCTGTCTTTTGAGATAACCAAAATAGCTGTATAGTAAGTTGCCTGATATTTTTATTAACCAAGCTTAAGGCTAATGAAAAATGCTATGATTTCTGATTGAAATACATATTTAATTGCCTGACACAGTATTCATTATTTTATTTAAAAAAAATCCTTTGGAAGTTTTTTTGAGGAATTGTTATTTTTATTGTTCTATAAGGCTTGAAAAGGCACAGGAAGAAAACAGAAATGTTGCTGTAGAAAAGCAAAATTTAGAGCGCAAAATGATGGATGAAATCAATTACGCAAAGGAAGAGGCTTGTCGGCTGAGAGAGCTAAGGGAAGGAGCTGAATGTGAATTGAGTAGACGTCAGTATGCAGAACAGGAATTGGAACAGGTATTTACATTTAAAAAAAAATCATTTGTAAGGATGTTAACATTGCCACTCTGAGGAGCCAGGTCCTGTTTTTCTTCAATTTCCTACATTTAGTTCCGTTGTATACTGTTCCTCAGTTGATAAAAGAATCATTTGTTTATGTTATTAGCGTTGATCATAGTTCATATAGCAAAATAACACAATAGTAACTGAAAGATAAAGTTACCATCATGTTCACTCATTCCTGAAATCTTATCTCTTGTCATGTTCATTGTCTTGAGTAAATTTAAGGTGTTTGTTTAACATCTGTAATATGTTTAAGTTTCTGACTATAATGTAGTAAGATAAAGTATATCTAATGTTGAACTTCTCTGCAAGGATAAAGAATCTCTATTAAACATCCATTTGAATCCTGTTAAATGGTTTTAGAACATAATTTGCTAAAAGTTCTGAAGTTGTCTAAAAGATGTCCTTTCTAATACCTGCTTTTCCTGTTCAGTTACTTAAGATAGAATATAGGCATTTAGGCATTGCACAGAGTCCTTTGGAGAAGGTGAGGTTCTGGGAAAATGTAATTATAGGCAGATGCACTAGTTTTCTATTCCTACTGTAAAAAAAAAAAAACAAAAAAAACACACAAACTTAGCAGTTTAAATAAACACAAATTTATCATTGTAAAGATCTGGAGGTCAGAGCGAGGTAAGGCGAGGCTGCAGGACTGTATTTGCTCTGCAGGCTGTAGGGGCGGACCTGTTTCCTTGCCTTCTCCACTGGTAAAGGCCACTCACGTTTCTCAGCTCATGGCCCCTTCCTCTGTCTTCAAAGTGCGTCATTCCAACCTCTACTTCTGTGGTCCCATCTCCTCCTTCTGACTTTGATGCTTTCTTTACTGATAGTGAAACTGAAAAACAAAATGAGGATTGTAAAACTTGCTCAAAATTAGAGGTGACTCAGTTATAAAGCAGAGGGAAGAACCTAGGTATTCTGCCTCCACTTTGTTTCCTGCACTGTTGTTGCCTTCTTAATTGAGTGCTAAATAAGAAATGCAAATTAAGTGATGAATGACTTAAGGTCAACTCATGAGAAAGATGCACTATACATTACTGTTTTCTTCAAGATGGTCATTTTATAAGAATTTGTCTGACTGAACATAGCCATCTCTTTTATAACTGTTAACCACTCCTCTCACACCCCCAGACATCTGTTTTTTGGATCTTTTCCCTCTAAGGAGTCTTAGGCATATTTTATAGGCATGCCCTGTTTACCTAACAAAGCATATCAGCACAGAATGTGGCAAAGAATCGGGGGAGTTGACAAAAAAGGCCTAGTCAAAATTATACTGTATCTGAGAATTGGGTATTATGCCCTTTACACTCCGTTGAGAACCCCCTGCTTTTTCCACCAAGACGTCCAACTCTTGGTTTGTTCTGGTATATTTCTGTCTTTTTAAACTTTGTAGATAAGAAAGAGCAAATCAGAAAGCAGTAGTTTGGAATTCTTCTACAGAGATGTAAATTGATGGTAGTATTTCACAAGTGATTACCTGACAGTGAGGAAGAAGAGATAATATTAAAAAAAGGGTCCAAGAATTATGGACATCTAACTTGAAGCTCTGGGAGTGAGACCATGCACACCTCAGTAGACGTTAAAGTTACCAAGAGATGATGTATTGGTACGAATGTAATCTCATTAGATCCTGGGTCAATAAAAGGTGATTTAAAGGAAGGAAATTGGTATTTTAAGAAGAACACTGTCTGGCATGATTATATTAATGAGAAACAAGAATTTCTAAGGACTTACTGTGTGCTGGAAGTGTATGCTACACACATTGCCAGTGGTTTGCTCATATATTTTAATCCTCGCAACACACAGATACTGTCTTCATTTACAGATGAGCTGTGTAGAGAGGTTAGATAACTTGCCTTGGGTTCCACAGCTATTTGCTGATAAAGGCAAGATTTTGCATGTCATATTCCAAAGTCTGTGTCTTCTCATGTTGCTATTAAAAGCTTTGCTTGTAGAAATAAGTTTAACTGAGAAATGATATATAATGTGACATAACCCACAATTCCACATAGTTCAGAGAATTACTATATTTTGTCTATATTTAAATATAGTGTGTATTTTGTCATACTGCTATTAAAAGCTTTGCTTGTAGAAGTAAGTTTAACTGAGAAATCATGTATAGTATGACATAACCTACAATTCCACATAGTTCAGAGAATTACTGTATTTTGTCTGGAGAATAATCAACATAAATTTAGAAGTCAGGAAAATCTAGTATGTTTTTTAGATAGCGTTATTTTTCCTAGAATGGAGACTTTTGGGTAACTAATAGTACCACTTTATATTTTGTATGATTTAAATATTTTTCACAAATTAGTTTCTTAGAAAAAGTCTCAGGAAGCCTTTAATTAGGACAAGTGATAATACCCCTATTGGTGTAAGCCTTAAGAATTTACTGAAGGTCACAGAGATGATAAATAATGCAGTTGGGTCTAGAAGCCAAGTTTTCAGATATTTAGGCTGTTTCTTTCTGTGACATCATGTTTTTACTTACTGTTTTATTCCTGAGATACAAAAATTATGTAAATCATTATTACATTTTAAACATTTATTGTTTGCAAAATCTGCTAATTACTCAATTTTAACTGTATTAATTCCCCTATAAACACCAGTGTTATTTAAACTAAGGGTTGGGATTTAGATCAAATGAAACATTTATGAGTAATAGCAGAGAAAACAGTTAAGTAGTAGCCACTATTGGAAGGTCAGACTTTCCACAAGTCATTTTGAGTCATTATTTGGCAATCAATCTAAACATTGTTCAGCTTCAATTTATGCTAAAAATATATAAGTAGTTTTTATGTTAAAAGTGTTTCCATTGAGCTCTTTTAGGGGAAATACATTTATGGAAATGTCGTTAAGGAGAATCTATGATTAAATAGAATAACTTGAATGAATTTTGTTGAGATTCTCTATATAATTCCTTGGAAGTGAAAATTGTATAGAATCTTTAGCTTTAAAATCTTGTGAGAACAAGGGCTTGCGGACATGCATTTTATGGTGTTATGCAGGTCTGCATGTTACGGAACCTGAGCTTAAATTTTCTCTTCCTGGGAGATTAGCAGGGACTCCACACAGCTTACCCAACTGACTTATTAAACACAGTATTGTCCCAAGCCATTGCACAGTGAGTCATGTAGGCACATGTTGCTTGGGATTTGTTTTCAGTGAGTTAGTGCTCTTCCCCTTACTTTAATGTGTCTTTTTGAATTGTCACCTATTGTTGCTTTGTGGATTTTGTTTTTAATTTTGGAATTTTAAGAGAGATTTTTCTACACAATTCTTTGTTTTCACACTATCTGACAGCTGTTCCATTTCTTTATCAGAAGTTTGTGTATAGTACTTTTGTTAGTTTATTCTGGCAAACGATAAAGTTTATTCAAATAAGTTGGGTTTGTTCAGATGAAACATTCCTTTGCTCTTTAGCTTCCTTAGTTAGCTTTGGGGAAAACCAATCTGCAATGTGGTGCTCAGCACGCAGGATGCTCCTTAGTTCACTCATTGCTTTGCCTGAAGGTCTTGTGTGAGTGTATGTGCACGATTTCATAAATTACATCCTGTATCTTTACACAGCTTTAGTTTGAAAGCGCTTGCTAGTTTTTAAGTAAATCATTCCAAGAATGGATTATCTATTCCCTTCTGTGTCATTTCCTTAGTGAGGCTTTCCTTAACGATGCTTTTTCTTAGCACTTATCACCTAACCACCAAACATTTTTGTTTTTTCTCTGTTTATTGTCTGGCTTCATTAAAGGACAGGTGGAAGAAATGCTATGACATACTTATACTGAAGACTATGCATAGTTTCTCATGAAAAAAATCAAGTAGATTCTCACTCAGAATCTGTTTTCTCAAAATCTGTACATGGTCTGCAGATGTTCACTTAGCTACTTTCTAGTATATTCAAAGCAGTGAATTATGTAGCGAAGTGGTAAAACAGACAATAATAGGCATATATACTTGCAACAGTAAGAAATAACTGGCCATAAAGAAGATGTCTGGCTCACGCCTGTAATCCCAGCACTTTGGGAGGGCGAGGCGGGCGGATCACGAGGTCAAGAGATTGAGACCATCCTGGTCAACATGGAGAAACCCCGTCTCTACTAAAAATACAAAAAAATTAGCTGGGCGTCGTGGCGCACGCCTGTATTCCCAACTACTCGGGAGGCTGAGGCAGGAGAATTGCTTGAACCCGGGCGGCGGAGGTTGCAGTGAGCCAAGGTCTCGCCACTGCACTCAGCCTGGCGCTTGGTGATGGAGTGAGACTCTGTCTCAAAAAAAGGAAAAGAAGATGTCATGAAAAACTACAGGAAAATACAATTGTCTCAAAAAAAAGAAAAAGAAGGTGTCATGAAAAACTACAGGAAAATACAATTTAAAAAAATGAGTATATAGTGAAGGAGCTACAGTAGGCTCTTCTGGAAACAGGAGGAGAAGTAGAACATGTATCCACCCGATTTTGGACACTTCTTTATATAATACTTCATAAATGAAATATGCATTATGGGAAAAATGTCATCAGTTTTGATTTGTATATACCCTTGATTTTTTTCCCACCCCTCAGTGAGTCTGGTTTTCATAACATAAAAAAACTAAATATTGCAACTTAAGATATAAATAAGGTGTCTCTACCCACCTTGGCTTCACAACTTTGCTTAGTGGATTTAAGATGCACATGAAACTTCAGCCTTAATTTTAATGCTAGTAATATATTATATTAGACTTTGCAATTTAAAATGATGTCTACAAAAAGTATAATTAAAATAGCTTTTTCTTTTAAAACGATGTTTACAAAGAGCGTAATTAAAATAGCTTTTTCTTTTTAGTTGGGGTACTAAAAAATATGTTAATTCTTTCTTCCTCTCTCTCTCCTTTTCCTGCCTCCTTCCTTTTCTTCTTCTAGGTTCGCATGGCTCTGAAAAAGGCTGAAAAAGAATTCGAACTGAGAAGCAGCTGGTCTGTTCCAGATGCACTTCAGAAATGGCTTCAGTTAACACATGAAGTAGAAGTGCAGTACTACAATATTAAAAGACAAAATGCTGAAACGCAACTAGCTATTGCTAAAGATGAGGTACTCTCTTGTATTTCAAAATTTACTAAATTTGTTTCTAGGCTGCGTGCTTAGAGGAATTACTCAACTGGGGTACACAGATCTAAATAAAAGTTTTATTGCAGATTCTTTTTTTGAACTGGAACTTATTGTGTAAATAGACTCTAGTAATCATAAGCTGTAAATTAAAATTACTGTATCTAGAGAAGTGTATACTTTTCAAAGTGACCTTAGTGATTTAAAGATTCTTTTTATCGTTATCAAAGTTTTATACAGAGCTTTTTCCCTCTAGGTTGCTGCTTCATATCTGATTCAGGTTAGTTACTGGAAATTAATTTTGACACTTAAGTTGTGTGGAATGAGAATAAGTCTTAATCTGAATTCTAGCAAAAAATATTTAAAAGTTCGGTTCATGCACTAGCACCATTCTAGTAGGATATTGTTAATGTTTTTCTGTTACTTCTAGTAGAAGATTCGAGTCTTCCTGAACCATAGAAATAAGAAAAAAATTCTCCAGACTAAAGTTTTGAGTTACATCGATTACCTTGGAAAAGCATGTTTTTTCCCTCATCTGTTTTCTTTTCTGGAATTTAGGGATATTTTGGCTAACAATTCTCTACTGGTTTTCTGATTTGTTAATATATTCAAAACCAAAATAAACTTTATTATTTTATATATGCAAAAATGTTTGTATTTTTTTCAAACCTAGGATATTTTATTCCTTTTTGGTTTCTAGGCAGAAAAAATTAAAAAGAAGAGAAGCACAGTCTTTGGGACTCTGCACGTTGCACACAGCTCCTCCCTAGATGAGGTAGACCACAAAATTCTGGAAGCAAAGTAAGAATGTTATTTTAGCTATTTGTTTGTTTGCTTTATTGTTTATTGTGTTGAAATGAGTAATTTATAGACGATTTATATTTAAATTTATCATTTAACTATGTAATTACATAATTTATGCTAGTTTTAAGAGTGGGTTATTTCTTCTTGAAATTAGTTAATTGCCACGGTCTGTTCATGTATTGCCTTTTAAAGACTTTTTGATGCAGTAAGTAATTTCTTCATTGGCTTTTCCAGGAAAGCTCTCTCTGAGTTGACAACTTGTTTACGAGAACGACTTTTTCGCTGGCAACAAATTGAGAAGATCTGCGGCTTTCAGATAGCCCATAACTCGGGACTCCCCAGCCTGACCTCTTCCCTTTATTCTGATCACAGCTGGGTGGTGATGCCCAGAGTCTCCATTCCACCCTATCCAATTGCTGGAGGAGTTGATGACTTAGATGAAGACACACCCCCAATAGTGTCACAATTTCCTGGTAAGTGGCTAGTTCAACAAAAAGTGTAGGTACAGGTTTTAAAGTAATTTCCTCCCATGTCCTTTTAGAGGTCATGTACTTTGAAATCTATGACAAAAATTTCATTTATTCTTCATTTTCTCTTTCTTCTTTTGTTAATAATTTAAATATTCACTGAGAATACCATATGAAATGCATATATAACTTTGTCTATGTATATTTATGTTATGTATTTATATACACAGTTTAAAGAAATCTGAGTGCTTTATAAATTTAATTATTAAATGTTTATTTGAGCAACTGTTACATATAACATTAAGTGTTGAATATAAGACTTTGCTTTTAAAACATTGCTTGTAATTAAATTGAAATGGGGAGTCACATAAAAACATAACTGACAGTAAAGATAGCATACTATAAATGCCAAATCAGTGTGGGAATGAAGTGCTGAGCTTTCAGGGAAAATATCCTTTTAAATGGCTACTTAATGTATAGTAAAAATAAAAATTAGGGGAAGATCTTGTAAACAAGGATTTGAATCCTAGCTCTACCACTAGCTCACTCTAGATATGTACTTGTATTATTTTGCTGGTTTTACTTCTCTAGTTTGACGGCAGACAGTTAATGCAAGGAGAGTGAGGAGGCACTCAACTCCTAAAGGAGGCAGGAAGAGTGGACAGATTGTAAATACAGCAAACACTAGAAGTGTAGGACTGCATTCATTTCACTTGCTCCACACTGCAAGGTAGTGATAGTTGCAAAGTTATGTCTAGGTCTGGGCCGGCTCTGCAGTTTGAATATTGTCAGTTTGTATTTGTTTATTTGAATTATATGCCCTTAAGCTTGCCAAATGCAACACTGATTCGTAAGCATATGCTTTTGTTGGAAAACTGTAGCTTTTAAAAGTTGCGTTTCCTTCTTAAAATCCATGTTTAATGTCTGAATTGTACTTGAAGGTGCATTCTCTAGATTAAATAGGTTTTTTCTTTGCTTTTTTACAAACACTTTTTGGGGCAGAGGTGGAGTGGATATCCATATGTCCGTTAAAAGGAAACACTTGTACTAAATGTGAATAATTATTCTAGTGATTATTTATTTAGTGATAATAATTTATCTAGTGATAATTATTTTAAGTGATTGTAGTATACAGACAAATTTAAAGTTTTAAATAAGAAAAAAGTACGAGTCAATTTTAAATTTAATGTTTTCTAAATGCTGTGATCAAATGTATTATCTCTAAAAAATAACTCATGCCAAAGATTACAATTTGAGAGCTCTGCCTCCACCCAGAGGCACCACAGAGGTACTCTACTCTGCTTAGTTACAAAAGCCTAATTTCTGGACCTGATAAATGGGAAACGCTTGGCAATGGAAGTCTAGGGAAGGACGATGGCTCTTCATTTCTGTATCCTCCTGTGTGGTTTAAAAATTTTTTTTACCATGGATATGTGTAAATTTTACAAGTTTGAAATAATGACAAAGAAACATGCCTGTAGTATGTTAGGAACAAAGTAAAAGGTTTCAACAATATACAGAATAATATTGTCTGTGTTTAATTATATGCAAAGAAAAAACAGAAAATATCAATGGTTAGCTCTGTGGATAGGGGAATGGGTGATCATTGTTTTCCTGTTACTTTTGTTAATATCTGCTAAATGCTTTCCTTGGTGAAAATGTGGTAATGGTTTAAACTTTCTTATAAAGCCCTTCACACATACTTAAAGTGATTGAAAATCATATGCCAACCTACCAAAAAGATAAACAGATTTTAGCATTTTTTTATTTGTCTTTTACTCTGAAGTAAACTATTACGAATACACCTAAACCACATTGCCTCGCCTTCCCCACTGTTCTAAAGTTGTGACTTATGCTAAAGCCTGTTGTACTTTTATTACATACATACATATACATAGCATTATGTACAATTTTTGTGTTTAGAAACTTGCATAAATGTTATCAAATTAGGTATTATTTTACTACTCTTTTTGCTCAAAAGTTACATTTCAGAAATTTTTTGTGCTTATGTAGAGATTAAAGTCACTGCTTAATGAATTAACCATAACTTATATGTTTGTTTATTGTATTAAAAATCCATAGTTTATCCATTTTTCTACGGACATAGGTTGTTTCTACTTTCTTGCCCCTTACAAACAGTGTGCAACCAGCATCTTTACCTGTATTTCCTTGTGCATAACTTTGAGAGTTTCTCTGTGTGAACACCTAGAAATGAACTGCTGGGTCATTGGGAAGGCATCTTTTACTAGTCATTGATGAGTTGCTCTCAAAATGATTTACATACCCACTGTTTTATAAGAGTGCTTGTGTGCCTGTATCCTCACCAGTACGTGGAATAATCCGATTTACTTGTTTTGCAACTAGAGTGGGTTTGAAATTATACCTCACTATTACTAAAATTTTTATTTCCTTGATGACTGTTAAGGTTGAGTACCATTTCCTTTACTGGCGTTTGTTGTTTAGATTTCTTCCTCTCTGAGTTGCTTGTTCTTGCTGTGGAATCCCTGAAAGATTCCATATTGATGTGGAAGTGTTCTTTCTATTTTCTGATAATTTGAGGGTTGCAGATATCTTCTAGACTTTGGCGTTTTAATGGCAAATTGTGAATCTGATTTGTGTTTTTTGTCTTTTTCAGAAGTTGATAGATTGTTATTTGCTTTCCTTAGAGTTTTTAAGTTTTTCTTTAATCCATTAGTCCTTTAATCCACCTAAAAGTTATTTTTGTTCATAGTGTGAGGTTGAAATGTAAATATATCTCTTAATGTATGGGTAAACAGTTGTCCCAGCTTCATTCCTTGAGACTTATAATAATACCATTTCTCTCCATAGACGCATAAATGCTTCCAGCTCTCCATTTTGTTTCACTGACCCCACTCTGCTTTAGTTTCTAGAGTTTTATAAAAAGTACTGATATTTGATCAGACCAAGTCTTTCTTTATTATTCAAATTCAAAATTTCTACTCAACTAATTATTCTTCTGAATTTTAGGATCAGCTTATGAAATTCCATGAAAGTTTCCATTGGGTTAAAAATTGTTTTTTATTGAATTTATGAATTTATATGGGGAGAATTATTAATTCCATTTGTTGAGATCTTTTATATCTTTAAATAAAATTGATAATTTATTTTCCCTATACAGGTCTTACATGTTTTTTTAAAAAATACTAATTTTTAGGTACCTTAATAAATTTTTGGTAGTTACATATGTTACCTTTCTTATAAAACTGTATTTCAGATTGCTTGATGCTGATAGGAAATGCCATGGTTTTGGTAGGCTAAATCCAGAATACCAAATATAGAAACATTAAGTGTTTTATGGTAGCCTTGGATTTTTCATGTTAACACTAGTAAGTTTTTTCCTGTTTATTGCCCAAGCTAAGACCTCCGGTAAAATATTGAATGGAAGTGGTGACTGCAGGCAATAGGGATTGTCATTTCTGACTTTAAAGAGAATGCTGCCAGAATTTCACCAGGAAGTATTATTTTTTATGTTTTTTGGTAGATTACTTTTAAGTTAAGGAAAGTCATTTCTATTTCTGTTTTGTTAGGAATGTTTTTTTTTAATCAATGGATATTAAATTTTACAAAATTATTTTTCTTTGTACATTCAGGTAATCACTCATTTTTATTCTGTTGGATTTTAATCTGCTTAAATAAATCCTTTAAATGTCATTGAAACTGTATTTGTCACAATATACTATTTTTTATAATGAGTTGGATTTGGTTTGTTATTTAAGATTTTTGCATCTTTATTCACACATTGGATTAGCCAGTAATTTTTCTTCCTGACACTGTCTTGGATTTTGGTATCAAGATTATATTAGCATCATAAAATAAATCAAAGAGTAGTTCCCTTCCACCCATATATGTGGTTTTGTTTTTCATGGTTTCTAGTTACCTGTGGTCAACTGTGGTCTGAAAATCGTGGATACAGTACAATAAGATATTTTGAGGTGGGGGGGTAGGGGGAAACCACATTTACATAACTTTTATTACAGTATATTATTATAATTGTTCTTATCATCAGTTTTTGTTAATCTCTTACTGTGCTTAATTTATAAATTAAACTTTATTATAGGTATGTATGTATAGGAAAAACATAGTATATATCGAGTTTGGGATTATCCATCGTTTCAGGCATCCACTGGGGTCTTGGAATGTATCTGCCAAGGATAAGGGGGAATACTATACTTCTAATTCTTTCAATCCATTCTTTTATACCTTTAGAGAAGCAGCAATATAAAGTAGTGGTTAAGATGTGGAATTCTGGAACAAGACTGCTTGGATTTGATACTTTACTGCACTTTGGTAGTAATGGTATAACCTTTTACTCAGGGCACTGAGTGGGAGGCACTCTCCTGAGTTTCAGCTTCCTTTTCTGTAAGATGTAGCTTACCTTGTGGAGATATTTTTAAATTTAAATTAAATAATACCTGTAAAACACTTGGAACCAGCCCCTGGGCTACAATAATCGCCCCAATAAATGGTATGATTTTTATTCTATACCTTGAAATAGTATAAGATATGGATTATTCCCTATGAATTGACCTTGATGTAGCTATGTTTTGGCAAAAGACAGATTTTTAAACCATAGTATTAATTTCTTTAATGATGAACAGTGTAGATTTGTTAAGTTATGTTTCTAGAATCTTGTCTGTTTTATCTGAGTTTTAAAATTTGTTGGATTAAGGTTTATCCTATTTTATATGATTTTTAAAATCTCAGTTACAGCTTTCAAATCTTTTTGTTCCTGATAATTACTTATCTATGTCTTCTCTTGTCTCCTCCTTCATCAGTCTGGCAGTTGGTCTATTTTATTTCACTCTTGCCAAAAGCCTGTTTGTTTTGTTAATATTGTCTGTTTATTTCTGCCCTTTTATTTCCTTTCTTGGAGTTTACTTTTTTGCATGTTTGTTTTAATATTTATACACCTCCAACATGAATTTTGAGTCTTTGTTTTCTCTTATTTTAAGGCTATGAATTTCTTCTTTAAGAACCACCTTAGCCACCTCCACAAGTTTTAATTTGATTATGATCATCAAATACTAAAAGATTTCCAATTAATAACATGTCTCTTCCTTGAAAAATGAATTATCTAGAAGTATATGTTTTAATTTCCAAATATATATGTTTGTGTTGTTTTCTTATTGTCTGTTGGTTTTTAAAAATATCTTTGCCTATTGATTTCTAATTGCGCATGGTTAGAGAATAGTGTCAATAGGACTTTTTTTTTGTATTCCCTGAGGCTTGCTTCGTGACTTAGTATTTATTGGTCATATATTTTAAAGGTTCTGTATATATCTGGAAATTACATTTTCTTAATTGTTAGTTACAAGGTACTATACGTCTGTTAAATCAGGTGTTACTTATGATAAAATCTTCTATATACATATACATTTTTGTTCTTCTATCAGTTGCAGAGAGATGTTTGTTAAAATCTCCTATGTTGGTCAGTTTCTCCTTACAATTCTGCCCATTTCTGCTTTATGTAGTTTGTACCAAGTTATTTGGTGAATACAAGTTCAGGTATAATATCTTCTTTACAGATTAACTGTTCCTTTGATAGTTACATGGACATGGCTTTATGGCTAATACTTTTTGCCTTTAAGTTAATACTACTTGATCCTGAAATACCTATAATAGCTTTCTTTTGATTAATATTTGCCTAGTGTATCTCTTTCACCTTCTTCATTTCTAAATTTTTCCATTATTGGGCACTAGATATATCCCTATAAGAAATAACAGTAACTGGTTTTATTTTGCATCCTACTTGAGAATCTGTTGCCGGCTAAGGCAATTTTAATCCAAATTTATTTACTCTCCTTGCTGATCTGTTTGAATTTATCTCTGGAATCTTGTTTTGTGATTTCTGCTTTTCACACCTCTTCTTACCTTCTCTCATTCTCTTGAACAATTCAGGATCTTAAGAGGCTTTAATTTTAGCCACTGCTCTTCCATCTTAAATTATGGGTTAACGTTGTCTAGTATTTTGTTTTGTTTCGAATGTCTCTCAAAACAGTAACTGCTTTTGTTGTTTCATCCAGTCGTAATTTAGATATACTTATGTGTTTATTTCTCTTACTGCATTTGCTTGTTCTTTTTTTTTTCTTGAAAATATGTTCTTCAATAAAAACTTTCAGTGAGCAACTAGGAGTGATAAATTCTCTTAGACTTTGCCTGAAAATGTCTTTATTTTCACTCTCACTTTAGAGTAATAATGTAACTGGATATTAAATTCCAGATTAACAATTAGTTTTGAGTAATTATTTCTCAGTTATTTTGAGGTCGTCATTGTTGCTGTTGAGAAGTTTGTAGTAAGTCAACTTGTTTCAGGTAGATAAGCTGCCTTTTCTCTGATTGCTTGAAAAATGTTCTGATTGTCTTTGTTGTCATGTGGTTTCCCTATAATATGATTGGGTGTGGATTTAAAGAGTTTTTTTGCTGATATTTGCTGAAAATATGTCTTTTATCAGTTCTGAAAAAAAAACCACTAGCCATTATCTCTTTGAATATTCTTTTTTCTTTTTCGATTCACTCTTCCTGGAATATTAGTTATGTAGAAATATTAGGACTAGTATTAGTTTGTTAGTTATTATGTATCTTTTTTTATCTTCCACATTTCTTAACCTTTCTTTTTATAATCTTTTTATCTGTCTGTGCTGCATTTAGAGACATTTTCTAGATCTGCCTTCTAGCTTACTAATTATTTCGTTAGTTCTGGTTTTGTTTAACACATCCTTAGAATTTTTAATTCTAATTACTGTTTTTCATTTCTATGAGTTCTGTTTGATTCTTCATCAAATCAATGTTTTAATGCCCTCTTTTGTCGTATTTTCAATTTTTTGTTATATAGTTTCATGATGTAAAAACCGGATTTTTTAGTTTTCATTTGATAATCTCCTTATTTGATATTCTTGGTCAATTGTTACAGCAGTTTCTTGTGTTTGCTTAGTGGATTGCCTTCTCTCGCCTGTTTTAGAATTTTCTACTTAGCTATTTTTAAGGAGATTGGCATTATTCCACCCTGAAAAATACTGTGTGAGTGGTAAAGTGCCCTTCTAAATGCCTTCTTTTCTTCTGGCAGTAGTATTAAGGATATCACCAAGTTAGGACCAGTTTTTTGGAATACAGTTTCATAGACCCTTCTGGTATTATGAACTTGCACTCCAAGCTAATATGAGATATAGGCTCACAGTACTGAGTTTTTCACAGAAGGCTTTTTAAAATCCCTATATTTAGAAATCTTGAAATAGAAATTTTCTTGCTCATTGGTTAGAATTTTTCCTCAATATACCCTTTCACTGAGGAATGTAGCCCTTCGTATCCAGGCTTTTTATCCAAAACATTCACTTACTATTCCAATACCTAATGTAGGCCCAAAGCCCAATATTTTGGCCCCAAACTAAACCCCAAACCCATAGCTTACTGAGACTGATAACCTCCCATAACAGTGGTCACTTGCAGGCCCATTAGTATTTACTTTTAGTCTTTGTTTTGACCTCTGAGAATTTTCTCTTCTTTCTTACAAACTCAGCTATGTGTTTAAAACAATTGTTATATTTTATCCATTATATCAAAATGTTTGAGGGTGTTTAAACTGTGTTGTTGAGAGTTGGGAAATAGTTGTCACGTTGCCTTTGACTGCCACGTTGTTAGAACCAGAAGTATATACATTGTTCATATTTGGTGGTTGTTAGTAGGGGAATCCCTTATTGAAAACAAAATTTTATCCTTTCCACCATAAGAAACATCATAAAATATTTGTAATATGGGGTCATATTAAACTGCTCTGCTTCTATAGATAATTATCAATATTAGAATGAAAAGTTATCCCAGGAATAGATTTCTATACAGTGACCTTTAATGTGTCATTTACCTACTGGGATAAATCACAGATGTGAATGAATGCTTATCTTCATTAGGAATAATTAATGACCTGGAAGTATTATAAGACATTCATATTCACATTACATAAGGATAACTAGTTACAAGGCCAAAGTGCACTACTTTTTAATCTTCCATAAATTTTGTGACGTTGCAACTGTTTTCAGCCCTATATAGACTTCTTCGAGCAACTAGGAGGAAGGACAGCCCTCAGCTCCGAGTGTACATAACTCTAATGGACAGATTTTTTAAGGCAAAAGAGATGGCAGCATATGTAAGAAGATATTTTTGGAAAAGATTGTCAAGTTGTAAACAACTTACCGATGTGACAAATTTACTGATTCTTATCTTTATTATATTCTTTATTGCATTACTTAGAATTTTTCTTACATAAGCTATTTACTTCCTTCTTAAAACTTTCTTATGCAATGTATTTTTTTTAATCTCTATGGATAGTATTCATTTTTCCAAGTACCGAATCCTGATTCCTCTCAGACCTGATTTCTCTCCCACCATACTTACAGTGATGACTGAATCTTGCTGCTTTTATTGTATATTCCAAATAATGGGTGATTGCTCAGATGACTGCAATATATGCTGAGAATTGTAGAATTTATTTTTCTATGTGACATTGGACCCTTTTTTTTTTTTTTTTTTTTTTTTTTTTTTAGTATTTACAAGACGTATTTTCTTCTTTGGCAAGGTAAAAACAGACTAAAGATTTCCAGGAACCCTATAGTTCTCTAATCTATGAATCACTATAAAAAAGTGAGAAAAAATTCTATTTGCCAGCTAAATTACAAATATTTCCATATTATGTTTATTTCTGTTTGGAAAAAGCCTTTTAATTTTACTTTATTTTTCTTTGTTTCAATTCATTATGTTATTTCAGTGGCTATTTCTGTTAGTATCATTCATTGATTTACTGAGTAGATGTTTATTGAGCATCTACTTTTTACCCAGCACTATGATACATTGGTGTTGTGATGCAAAGTTGAACATGATACACAGTGATTGCTTTCATGGATCTTAGAGTCTAGTGGAGCCATGCATTGAGATAAATTACGCAATAGGGAAATATGCTGTGGTATTACTGCATGGACACAAGCTAAAACACTGACCTCAAACTTGGAGGGATTGGAAAACTTCCTAGAACAAATGCCATTTAAGCAAAGACCTGAAATGGGAGGTCAAGGGAGAGTTGGGGAAAGGAGGCATGGAGATGAGAGAGAATGGGATACCTCTGAGGAGCTGAGAGAGATACTGCTCCTAATATTCCTGCAACAGAACAGAGGGACACTAGCTTCAAAACAGAGGCTGGGTAAGGAGGGCAGTCTGATCCATGATAAGGGGTTTCACTTTAAGGGTTTTAAGCAATATACCTTCATTTTCCTTTCCCATTTTAGAGTGAACTTGCAGGTGCAGTGTGGAGAATAAATTGGAGGGGGGAAGTCAGGATTTTATAATATAATACTGGTACAGTAGTTCAATATAATCCATCAGCAGTGAGGGTGTAGGAGAGCAGACATATTTGAAAGATATTAGAGAGGTAGAGGTAGAAACCCTATGGTTAACTAGATGTGGATTATGGTGGAGGAAGAAGAGTCAAGAAATCTGTGTTTGCAATTCTGATGACTGGGTAGGTGGTGATATTTGCTGAACTAAGGAACAGAAGAAGGAGTGAGTTTGGGAAGGAAAATGTTGAATTCAGTTTGGGTACGTGTGCACATTATGTGTTCATTGGACAGTTGAATATAAGAGTTCAGGAGAAAGATTAAACCTAAAGTTACAGATTTGGGCTTCTGTAGACTACAAATGATCACTGAGGTCATGAGAGTAGATGAACTTGCCCAGGAAGATTAAGTGGAACAAGAATAGAACAAGGCTTAGAACAGAACTTTGAAGAAGACCAGCAGTCAAGGGATGGGTAAAGAGGAGATGAGAATATGCTCAGAGAAGACAAGCAAAGGACAAAGTAATAATCACTGTTAGGTGCTGGTCAGATGTCAGGGAAGTATTGAGGTGCTGACTGAATTTAGCAACTGTGAGGTAGATCATGATCTGGTTGAGAATAGTTTCAGTGGAATTGTGAATATGTAAGTAAGCACTGTACAGTTTCTTTGGTGAATGAGTGAAGATGAAGTAGTAGAGACAGTAACATAGACAATTCTTCATGAAAAGGAGCAGAGATATGTCAGCTGAAAATCAGTCTGAGGTAGAGGGTTTTTTTGTTGCTCTTATTGTCATTTGCTTGCTCTTTACGTTTGTCTTTTCAGCATTTGCTTTTAAATGCTATGGGAAGGGGAAGGGCAGATGATGACAATTAAGGCAAGAGAAGGAATAATCAATAGAGTAAGATCCTTGAGCTTGGGTCGACAGTAGGATAGATAAGTGGAAGGAACACAGTGTATGAACTGGAAAGGTGGACCATGATCAGAATCGAAATGTCTAATATCTTGACTTAAATTTTTTTGTTTTTTTTAGAGACAGGATCTCGCTGTTACCCAGGCTGGTCTCAAACTCCTGACTTCAAGTGATTCTCCCTGCTTGGCCTTCCCAAGTGTTGGGATTACAGATGTGAACCACCCTGCCCAGCCTTTACTTATATTCAAAAATAGAACAGTTCTGAATGATGGCAGGTCAAGGCATGAGAGTGTGTGGTGTAGTAGAAGTGAAGGTCAGGGGAGAAGAGATGAAAACCTTGATTGGTCAAAGTGTTGGATAGGTCTTACAAGTGAAGCTGCCCACGTTGATGAGGGGTTGTAAGGATGGGTAAGAGAGAGAATGTCCAGGAAGTGACTAGTGAAGTAGAGGTGGAAGATTCAGTCATGTCCCTTAATAGTGTTCGCTTCAGCAGTCATGCATTTGTATGAAAGGATGTGGAAGTAAGGGTGTGCAGACAGAACTGGGGAGTGAAGCCACCCGCCTTCTTGTCCTGATGCCATAGTATCTGAACCATGCAGGAGTGAACAGCTTCAGCTTGAGAAGGTTGTTATTGGGTGAGCTATGTTCATTCATTTAATGATAAGAAATGGAATACCCATTTAGGGAGGACATTGAGGATGTAGGCAAGTTTGTTCACCCACCTGCATGAGTCTTGACTGAGACTGGTAGCAGACACAGTAGGATCTAAGACTTCTATTTAGTTCCACAGTAGTTGGTGCTCAAGAAACAAGTTTTGGTCTCAGCTCTGCCTGACCAGCTGTGAGACTCTGCATACAGTATTTGAGTGATTTCTTTGATTTAAAACTGATTGGCGTTCAAATAACTTGTGATATTTCAAGAGATATCCATTGATAAAAGTCCGGCCTACTTTATTCTGATAGTTGTCCTGTCTTTATGTTAATACTCATAAAAACATTTGTGATACAATAGAGGTTTCTTATAAGTATGCTGTACTGATTTTTAAATTTAAAGATTTGCTGTCTTGGGTAAATTTTTAAGCCTTTTTGGTTAGAACATTTAGATTTTCTGTTAAAGCCTTGTGTTTATGTTCACTTCTGTTTATTTTTTAAACCTGTTATCTTTTTTGTTTCTATTTTTTAACTCTCCTGGTGTAGGTGGTAGAGAATGGCAATAACTGTAGAGTAACTTCAATAAAGAGAGATGAAATAGTGACATATTAGTGATATCAGTTGTCTTGTGTGTATGTATTTGTGGTGACTGTAAAGGGAACCCTGGATTCATGAGCATCTTTCTGTCTTGATGTTTTCCAGGGACCATGGCTAAACCTCCTGGATCATTAGCCAGAAGCAGCAGCCTGTGCCGCTCGCGCCGCAGCATCGTGCCGTCCTCGCCTCAGCCTCAGCGAGCTCAGCTCCCTCCACATGCCCCCCACCCGTCACAGTCTCGGCATCCTCACCACCCCCAGCACACACCGCACTCCTTGGCTTCCCCCTGATCCAGATATCCTCTCAGTGTCAAGTTGCCCTGCGCTTTATCGAAATGAAGAGGAGGAGGAGGCCATTTACTTCTCTGCTGAAAAGCAATGGTATTGGCAGTGAATAATCTACAGGGCATGTTGGGGCTGGGTTGGGGTGAGCTGTGAGGAGGGGGATGGGAGGAGTGGTGGTTTGTTTCCTTTTTCTGTTGCTACATATCAAATTACCACAGACTTTGCAGCCGCAGACATCACCCATTTTTTAGCTGTTAGTTCTGTACATCAGAATTCCAAGCCTGGTGTGGCTGGGTTTTTGCTCAGGGCCTTACAAGGCTAAAATCAAGGTGTTGGCTGTGCTGCATTCTCATCTGGAGCTTGCAGTTCTTCAAAGCTCATGTGGTTGTGGTGAACTTCATTTCCTGTGGCTCCAGGACTGAGGTCCCCTGTCTGTGCTTGCTGTCAGCTAGCTGCATGGCAGCTGCTCTCAGTTCCTGGAGGCTGTCCACTGTTCCTTGCCACAGGATCTCCATCTTCAAAGCTGGCAACACAGAATTTCCCTGCTGTAGATTCCTCCTTTGCTTTGAGTCTCTGACTTCCGTCTCTCTGATCTCTATACTAAAATTTAAAAGGCTCACCTGGATAATAATCTCGCTATATTAAGATCACCTAGTTTGGGGCCTTAATTTTATCCGCAGAATCCCTCTTACAGCAGCATCTGTATTTATGTTTGATTGGGTAACTGGAACAAGATGTGTGCACACCAACGGGTGGAAATTTAGGAGCCGTTTTTGGATTCTGTCTACCACAGACATGTAGGTAGATATTTTGAGATATAATGGCTTAGAGGTCACTAGACACAGTTGACTCAGATGTCAGAGCATAAACTTGTTATGAACAATTTTATATGTAAAATAGAAAAGTATGAGCTTAAATATACTTGAACACAAAGAAATATCAAATATGACTGACCTAAAGATATTTATTGCCACTTAATGATTTATTCTGTTACGTGCCGGTACTTGCTAACACACAAGCAGTATCATATGCCAACGTTTTAAGAAAATGTCAAGAACTTAAAGGATAAAATTATATTAATAACTTAATTTTTTTTAACAAAATGGGCTTACAGCAGTGTATTCCAGTTCAACCTAATGACATCCATGCTCCATGAAACCTGTTACTTTGAGGAGCTCTGTTCTTAAACCACATTCCCCTTTAAAAGCAGTATGGTATTGAGTGTTAGTTTCAGGTATTGCCACGTAGTAGCCATGTGGCCCTAAAGGCTTTACCCTCTTCTATGAGAAGCAAAGGGAGGGGTCCACGCTCTCTCATGTGACTCATTAGGTGACATTATCATCAAATAATCATTTTTCATTCATAATTATCTAGTAGTAAAAGAAAGTGTTATGATTTGCAAGTGATCAGTGTAGCATATTCCTAAGGTGATAATGCAGGTTTTGTATCCTCACTGCAGTTGGAGAATCTGGTGCAGCTTTGCTTGGTTAGCACTTTATGATTAGCTTTTCGTCTGACTTTGCAGTATGATCATAGTCACCAGCAAGGTGACTTTATTTACAGTACTGGTCTTGTGTGGTTTCTGGAAATGAGAAGAAAAACTTAAGAGCTTCACTGTCTAATAAAACTTTTTGCATTGATGGAACATTCAGTTCTCATTTCAGTAGCAATGTCAAAAATTCATAGCTAGCTCTCATAAATAAGAGAAGAATTTGAATTTGGAAAACTTTTCTTCCTCTTCATTTTCAGTTTCTCCTCTACTGAACCACCAGAATCCTTACAAAATGATAATATTGAATATTTACTGATTTTTAAATGTTCTGTGCCTTATGCACATATATGCTCATTTAAACCTCACTTTGAGTTTTCTTATACAAGTATGAATTCAACTCCATGTCACTCTGGGGAAAAAAGAAATAGAAAATATAGCATAAGTGGCACACATAATTAAGTTCAACATTCCAAAGAATATGTCCTCTGCAAGAAAATAAAATTTGAAGTTGTGTTATAATTATCCAAGTCAGATTGTGTACGCAGAATAGGCAACGCTTTAGATTATTGTCATTACGGAATTCAAATATTAGAACTAGAAGGTAACATTAGTGATTAATCAAATTTTCTTACTTCAGCAGATAGGAAAATTGAGACCTCGAGAGATCAAATGATTTGCTGAGGCTTGTACAATTGATTAATGGTAGGACCAGCTTAGGAACCCAAGTCTTCTGACTGAAATCAGTATGCTTTTCACACATTGTTTTAGAGTTTACAGGCTAGTTTTTAAAATATTTTTAGTCTAGCTTAGAATTTCGCACAAAAAAGTAGCCAAACCACATAACGGAAAAGAAAATAAATTCACAAAATTATAACTAAATCAGCTTCTGATTTTGGAAGCTGAATAGCTTCAGGAACAGTGATATATTCTGTTCAATTAATGGACAGCCATTCCAAAAAAAAAGCTTTGCAGAAATGCCTCTACCAATGATTGATTTCTAATTATTTCCTCATATCTGAACTGTTTCTTGCTTTCTGTTAGCACTACCCATTATCGAATTGTAAAAACATTTGAGAATTATACAGCACATGCAGGTGTATGTTATGAAACCATTAGTTAGGTCTTTACTTAGGGGAATTTGTACCTTTGGGGGAGCTTATAGTGTAGTAAAGACAATCTTCATGTAGATGTTTGAGTAAAGTACATAGAATTGACTAAATTCAGCCATCTTAATCTGTATCTAAAATATGGTATTAGAATATTCATCAAAAGCAAATGCCTTCTGTAAATGTGTACATCAATAACATGAAAATGGTAGTAATCATAGGCCATCTAAGGTAAGAGATCATTCAGTTTATTCATTCTGTAAACACAAATTTAGTCCTTGCTATGAGAGGTGCATTTGCCAATAATATGAGCTGCCAAGACAAGTGAGACAGGGCCGTGGCCTAGCTCCAGCTGCTGGATGATAATCATATGTGTTCTTGCCTTTCTGTTCTGCCTTCAGCTCTGTTCCTTCTCACACTGTATTTCTTTAGCCACTTTTTACCTTGACTCTTCCTTTCATTTCTTAATCATTTCTTTTCATGGAGTGAACAGTATTCACCTTGGGCTCAGCGCATAAAGTGAATGAGACTAAGTGGTGATGCTCTCAAAAGAAAAAAAAGTGAATAAGATGTGATTCCTGTTCTTTAAGATCTCATTCTGTTCATTCATTCATTCACCCACCCACCCTTCCATTCATTCGTCCAGCATATTTTTATGAAGTACCCACCATGAGCTTGCCACTATTCCAGTGCAGAGAATGCAGAAGTTAATAAGGCTCCCTGTCCTTATTAATTTCCTTTTTTCTGGGAATACTGCCTATAAACAAGTTAATCTAAAATATCATTTTAGGTTTTGGTAAGTTTTAGGGTGGCAAAGACGGTTGTAAAAGGAAAGAGAATGCTGTTTTAGATAAGGTGGCTAGGGGAGGCAGCAGTAACCTGCATGCCCTGGAGAAGTAAACCCTGTGGAAATGGAGAGTAGATAACAGCAAGAAGGGGGAACAGCAGGTGCAGGGCCCTGAGGGGTCTTGAGGTTGGCATGTTACAGGAACACGAGGGAGCGTGCCGTTGGAGATAGCCAGGGACCACATGTGCATGGCCTGGTAGGCTTTGACAAGGACTTTGGCTCTTCCTCTGAGTTTGAGAGAAAGCACTGGGAAGTTTCAAGTAAGTAAGTGAATAATGTGTTTTGCTCAAGTTTTTAAAAATCACTAACGGCTGTGTAGAGAAGTAACTGGGAGGGAAGAACAAGAATGAAAGCAGGGAGACCAATTTGGAAGCCATTGCAATAATTTAGGTGAGTTCCTGGTGGTTCCAGAGGAAGGATGGTAGCTGGGGGTGTAATAAGGAATGGTGAATTTGAGAGAGATTTGAAGGAATGGCTGATGGCATTTACTACATCTTTGTTGTGAGGTTATGAAATTTGTTTTTCCACTGTGGAGAAAGGGAGGAAAACATTCAAAAGTAAGAATGCTGTGAGAATTTACTGAATGTCTGTTTTTTAAAAATAGCATCATCTTGCCCTTCCCCTCTGCTGATGTACCTCGATTCCCTGCCCCCCTTTTAAATTTGGTAGAACTTATATTTTAGTGTAATTCCTTTAATGTGTATTTCTTCCTTCCTAACGAAGCTATAGTTCATCAAGTTAATGACAGAGGGAGAGGCAGTGACTAGAATTCATCTTTTAAAATAGTGTCAACTCTGACTTAGAAAAATGGTATTGAAACAAAACATAAAAGTAGCTGAGATGATAGCTGAATTACCTGTAAAATCTAAAAATTTTAATTTATTTGACAAAAACAAAGTATAACTTGTATTGTCTGTGTTGGTAAGATTTCATTATTATGGTTTGTGTTAAAAATCAAACATTGAGTTTTGAGAAGCTATATTATTTAAAGAAGTAATGTTCTAATTTTGTTGAAATGTGTATAGAATTGTATCATTTCCCTCTTTTAAATTTCAGTGAGCAATGAAAGTTGTTTTAGTTAGAATGTCTGCTAGAAATCTTAAGATTAGACTGATTTAAAATCTTTACCTTTGTGTTTCATTCAGGGAAGTGCCAGACACAGCTTCAGAATGTGACTCTTTAAATTCTTCCATTGGAAGGAAACAGTCTCCTCCTTTAAGCCTCGAGATATACCAAACATTATCTCCGCGAAAGATATCAAGAGATGAGGTGTCCCTAGAGGATTCCTCCCGAGGGGATTCGCCTGTAACTGTGGATGTGTCTTGGGGTTCTCCCGACTCTGTAGGTCTGACAGAAACTAAGAGTATGATCTTCAGTCCTGCAAGCAAAGTGTACAATGGCATTTTGGAGAAATCCTGTAGCATGAACCAGCTTTCCAGTGGCATCCCGGTGCCTAAACCTCGCCACACATCATGTTCCTCAGCTGGCAATGACAGTAAACCAGTTCAGGAAGCCCCAAGTGTTGCCAGAATAAGCAGCATCCCACATGACCTTTGCCATAATGGAGAGAAAAGCAAAAAACCATCAAAAATCAAAAGCCTTTTTAAGAAGAAATCTAAGTAAACTGGCTGACTTGATGGAATCCCTTTCAAGTGGCATCTGTAAACTTTTATCCCCCACCCTCCACTCCCCACCTTTTTTTTGGTTTCTGTTAATTTTAGGAATGTAACTCCATTGGGGCTTTCCAGGCTGGATGCCATATTGGAACGTCCAGAAGGGCAACTGTCTACTGTCTGCTTATTTAAGTGACTATATATAATCAATTCATCAAGCCAGTTATTACTGAAAAACCATTGAAATGAGACAGTTTACAGTCATTTCTGCCTATTTATTTCTGCTGTGTTATTAGTGATGTATATACAACATTTTGTTGAAAGCCACTATGGACTTACAAGCTTTAATGGATTCGTAAGCCAGCATGGGCTTGCAAAAATTTTTTGTTTACCAGAGCATCTTCTTATCTTTCCACAGAGCTATTTACATCCTGGACTAAATAACTTAAAAGAAGTAAAACTAATTGCACTACTGTTTTCCAGACTGGAAAAAAAAAAAATCTCCGCAAGTGAAACTGTATAGAGTTTATAAAATGACTATGGATAGGGGACTGTTTTCACTTTTAGATCAAAATGGGTTTTTAAGTAGAACCTTGGGTTTCTAATTGACTTGATTTCTGGAAATGAAAACCCATGCTTTTATTATGGGAAGCTTCTTTAACTGCATTTAATATTGTAAAGTTTCAAGTCCCGCTGTAAAGATCATGTTTTGTTTCCCCAGGGCTTTCACTGTGATTTACTGCATTGCAGGCTGTATGATAAAATATAAATAATTTAAAGAGAGAAGGTTCCTGATTCCTTATGCACGTGGAAGAGTTGAAACTTGATTGAAGGACTTAAAACATTCGCAACCTTAAGCCGAGGTGGGGGATATGGGGATTCAGGCAATTGTTTACAAACTTTGAATAACTGCAAAGGATTTATGGTTTGTGAAAAATTTGTACTGTGGAAAAGATAATAAATTGAAGACATTATTGTTTGGGACTCTGCTGATTTTTGTTGATTAACACTCCACAAAAAAACACTATATGTTTTCTGGAGAGCTGTGTAAGCTGTCTTCTTGCTTAATTGCAATATAAGAAATGGTGATGTTTTGGATGTAAGTTGTCAACAGATTTCTATTTTATATTGTTTGTCATGTTTTTATGTAGTTTGAAATGTATAAATGTTCTAATATCAATATTAACAAATATAAATTTATGGTGTATTTAGATTGTGTTGTATTTGTAAGTATGATGTTCATTAAATTGGTGGGTTGTATAAGGGTAGCTTTTACTGTTAAAAAAACAGTAGAGAGTTAAGTGTCATATAGCAACAAAATATGTTAACGTCTAGGGAGCTTCTACTTATACCACTTAAAAAACACGCAATCATAAATGATCTGGTTACCGCAGTGCAGATAGATGTTTGGGTGAACAGCTGATACATATTAGTTAGAATGCTTTTTCAGCATTATGGCTAAAATATATATCTAACCCAGTGCTGTTTAGGTGAAAATGCTAATTGATAAGAAGTTTCTTTTGAGATTTGTTTTAAAGAAATGCTTTAGTAAGAACATGAACAATTTCCTGATGTCTCCTGTAAACTGTGATTGTTTATTCTCTACTTCTATTGTTAAAAACTTGAATGATATTTATACTGGCTGATTTTTATATACTTACTAGATTCAGTGCCGTAAGGGCAAACATTGATTGAAATGAACATAGTGTTTTGCACTAATGATAAGCTAAGATAACCTGAGAGGTAGGGTTTAGGAGCACAGGGTTGAAGGCTGTTGAAGAAGAGGAAAAGTTGTGCACGAAGAAATGAAAAGGGTTCCAGAGTGTTCATTCAGAGTGAAGGGAAAACCTTATCCTCCTTTTTCTTATAACCAGACAGGAGGAGTTCTTCCTTTTGAAAATTGCAAAAAAGAATGAGAATTTTGCAGTTAGAGGAATAGAAAAGGGAAAAGTTGCTGGAGCACGGAGTGAAGATGGGAGGAGCTGCCAGCAAAGCCCACTGCTGCTCCTGGGTTAGAGGGAGGTCTGCAGCAGAACCAGCGGGGGGGCCAGCATTGCTGCTTAGAGCGGAGGCAGCTGGCCAAAGGGAATGTGGGTTGTATTCAGTCAGGGAGCGCATGCATTGTTTGTGCTCAATTTCAGACACTCATTTATAAACAGATTTAACCAAGGGATACTTACTGCTTTATGTTGCTTGTGATAATTATTTTGCATTACTACAGTATACACATTTGTAAATTCAACAGGAAATAATTGAGTTTTGGAAAGCTACAGTGATTTCTGTATTATATCATTTATATGTGAAAAGTTGGGCATTTCTATAAGTTTTTTAAATTAGCCATTTGTTACTTTATTTTGACATTTTAAAATTATGGTGTTTTCCTGACTTTAAAAGTAATATTTTCCTTACTGTAAAAAAAAAATGGATGATAGAAAAGTATAAAGAAGAAAATAGCAAGCAGGTCAAATACTACTACCCCAAATAATCACTTTTAATATTTTAGTATGCTTTCTGCTAGATCTTTTTCTACATATTGATGTATATTTTACATAATTAAAATCATGCTATATATTCAATTTTATATCATGCTTTTTCACTTAATATAAGCATTATCCCAACATCATTAAAAAACTTCATGAACAACGTTTTAATGACTGTATAATAATATGCTATTGTATGGATTTACCATAATCTTCTAAAGTATTCTGTCATTAAACATCTGGCTGTTTCTAAATTTCTGATATGTGGAGTGAGAGCATTTCACATTTATTGAGCACTCTATATGCCAGGGCTGTTTACACTCTATATTCTCATTTAATATTTACACCAACTCTGTCAGGTAGGTACTTTTATTATTATTACCATTTTACTGATGAAACATGAGCCCAAAAAGTCAGCTTGCTGATGGTTATATAGCTAGTTAGTGATAGAGCCATGTTCTTAATTTCTCAGTCATACTGCTTAAATTCTAATCAACACTTTGATTTCCTAGGGCATATAGTTTTAGAAGTTTACAGAAAAATATAAGGATTTTTAGTTCAAATGTTAATGTATATTTACATGTGTATATGTGTGTGTGTATATATATATACACACACACACACACACACACACACACCTGTAGTCTCACATACCTTGGACATAACTTTTTAAGGTTTCTTATTCATATACCTGTGTTGATAACCACCCTCCAGCCTATGTTTCAATGTATGAGTGCCCTTTGACTTCACATTACCCTTTCGAATTACCATTTGGTTGAAACTTTGTTAATTTAATAGGTAAATAATGTCTAGTAAGGTTGGAAAGTTCTTTCACATTTTCTGAGCCTTACGTATTTTTTTATTTTAGTGGATTATTTATTTTTTCCCCCATTAAGTTCTTAGGGTTCTACTGTTACTGTAAATCTTTTGCACAATTAACTAGTCTTTCAAATGTAGCTATTCTTGTATTCATCATTTACTAACCATTGATTTCAGAAAATGATACATGTATTTTTCATACTGATTTTAAAAGTAAATGGAAAAAACTAGATTTAAGTTTTAGTCTTACTGATCTCCTGATTTGGACTCTTGAATGGGAGAGTTTGACCTCGTTTATATGGTCAAGGTGGATTTTCCCAAAAAATTAGACAAGGGACAATACAGGATCTGCTTAACTCATTCAGCAAATTGTTTAATAGTCTATCACATACTAAGCCTCATGATAAACTCTGAAGGTATAAAGACTAAGGTGACAGGTGCCTGCTTTAAAGGAACTTGGTATCTAATAGAGGAAACAGATCAGTCAAAAGTCCTTGTAATAAGTGGAGTGATAGTAATGAAAAGCAAATGTTGTGAATGTTGGGGAGGTGGGGCGGGGCGAGGGATTGTATAGTTCAGAAATATTTATTAAATCAAGGATAATTTAACGGTGCTGTTTTGTCAAGGACATGGAGAGATTGGCTGTGACAGAAACATAGGACCAAGGGCAAGTTAGTTTTAGGGTTTCTACTCACTAGTGGTCTGGTTCCAGCAAATAAGCTTGCAGTTACTGAGCTCCAGGGAAACACCTGCTACTCACTGTCAGGGCACTTATTTGGAGCAAAGTGTTTGCCAGAAAGACCGCATTTGAGCAATCTCATATAAGCCCAGATAGTACTGATTAAAGACAGTTTCCTCCCCCACGTCCCCAGCTCTCAAACAGGGTAGGCTTTGTTGAAAGACTACCCTTCAGATTTATTAGGGTAGGCCTGATGTATCTTCAATCAGCTGATGTCAAGTGAGCATCAGGCGAAGTTTTAGGATTTGACCTCAGTCCCGTGATTGGGCTTTTCTGGGTACCTACATAGTCTCTGAAGTGGCTCTCAAAGGGTCCTGTCTAGAGCAGTGTTTCTTACAGGCCCAGACAGGAGATGGTGAAGCCTCAGTTCACATCTCGATTTCCAGTTAGTGTGATGCGATTGAGACAAACGCCTCGCATTCTCTCATGAGTTGCAGTGTTGATGGCCAGAGTCTTCAGCTTCCAGGTGATCCAGTTTTTACTGGATATGTTGCAGTATCTTCATCAACCTCAAAAAGTGAGGGAGAGCAGCGAGCTGAAGGTAAGGGGGCAGTTCACCTCCTCCTGGTGAGAACTGCTCAGCCCCAGGAAGTCGCAGTGGCTCAGCCATTCTCAACCGCCAGTCCTTGAAGCAATGGCCAAGCTTCTGCTTCCCACATTGTGCTGTTTTGCCCTGCCAGGTTCTAGTTCCCTATAAAAGTAGGACTCTAAGAAATCTTATGTGTGTCAGAATAGTTCATCTCTTGCTTCAGATTTACTCCATTTGATTTGGTTCTATCATTAGCAGCTGTCCAGTATTGTAATCCTTATTCTTAAGAACATCCTCTGTGTACTCTGTAAGCACCACCTCTTTAATGGAAGCATCTTAGCTCTAAAATATCTACATAAGCTAATTTTCCCATGTGTGAAAATGTCAACTGCTGAAATACTTTACAGACCTCTGGCTTCTAGGGTGTGGTGGCATCAGATTTTAAGGAAATTTAAGGTCACTAGCTCTAAGGTACTGGAAAATGTTTTGAAAATAAGAAATGTGGCTTTGTTGTTTGATTATTCTCCACGAAAAAGCTTTCTGTTATCATTCAAGATGTGTATCTGTAGCCAAAAGTACAATGACAAGAAATTAAAAGAGGTGTTGTGTGGGGGGGTGGGGGGAGGGGGGAAGGGTGTAAAAGGAAGCCTGGGTGCAATACTGAACTGCTATACTAGAGGTTGCCTTTGACTTAAAGGTAAGAAAAGGAACCTGTAAAAAGGCCTGGGCATGAGACCTTGGGAAAGGAGGGAAGGAGAGAAGAGGGGAAGGGTGCATTTGTTGTCAGCTCACCAAATCTTGTCAATTTCCTTCCCGAATATCTCAGGGAATGCCCCACTTCTTTACCGCCCTGGGGCTTTGCGTCTCCATTTCTCATATTACTCGTTTCAAAAAGCTAACTGAACCCAGTCTCACCACCTGCTTCATCCTTTCATTGGTGAGCTCTCTCAAGTTGCACAGTGGATTTTCTCTGAATAAAATTTTTCTATGTCTTTTGTTGCCTGTGGGATAAAATATAAACTTAACCAAGACTAGCAAAGATCCTTGATGTTCTGTGCCTTGCTTACTCCTCTGACCTCGTGGCTTTTGTGGACATAGCCTAATCAGTCACACAGAGCTTCATGCAATTTCTGGAGTAAGACAGGCTGCTGCTTTTGCCTGGAATGTCCTCTTCTTTCTTAGGCAACTAATGCTAAACCTTTAACTCAGATATCTCTAGGAAGCCTTCCATACATGCCCCCAGCCTGGGTGAGATACCACGTCTGTGAATGTGCCAGAATTTCCTTTTCCTTTCCTTTCCCTTTCCCTTTTTTTTCCTTTCTTTTTTTCTGAGACAGGGTCTCACTCTCGCCTAGGCTGGAGTGCAATAGCACAATCATGATACACTGCAGCCTCAACGTCCCTGGGTGTTCAGATGATCCTCACACCTCAGCCTCCCGAGTAGCTGGGACTGCAGGTGTGCACCATCAAAAGAAACTGTGACCCAGTTTCTTTTGCATTTCTTTTTTGTAGAGCTGTTTCTCCATGCTGTCCAGGCTAGTCCTGAATGCCTGTGCTGACGCCATTAAATGTGCAGAATTTTCTGTATTTATTGTGGCACTTGACACATCATATTGCAATGACCTGTTTACTTGTTTGCCCAATAGACTGCACTACATAAGTGCAGAGACTTGGATTTGTGTAGCTTCAGATTCCCAAGAACTGGCTCTTTAGGCACTGAATACATTGCATGCCTGATGGGTGAATAAATGAACAACAGACACTGTTGTTGCCTTCAAGTCCCAGGTTGTTCAAGGCCATCACAAATGCAATGATTAGAAAGCAGTTTAAGAGTACTACCCAATACAAGTGTTACTTTCACTTGTACATATGCTATTTTCATTGTCTTATAGGAGGATTCCAAGAAAGGAGGAGATCAAAGTGGCATGAAGTGACTAGTATGTCCGGCATGTTTTCTTGAAGAAACGTATTTTTAGAGCTGAACACTGAAGGATGAGTGATGTCTGAATAGGCCCAATAGAAGGAACACATTCTTTCCTTTCAGGTTTTTGCTTAGTCAAGTGATTTCGCCTATCCAGTCTTGGTCTCCACCACCTCTCCCGCACTCAGCATTTAATGGCTATACTACATATCTGGTAATTAATGTGATTTCTTATATTGTTAGATCTTATTTCAACAGATATAGTGAGAGAATACAATGTGCTGTGTACAGGGCAAACAATACAAGAAACATAGTTCTTCCCTACTTTCTGGAACAAATCCTTAAGTAGTGATTTAAATTACCGAGCTTGTTACTAGTGCTATGAGAAAAGGTTCATTGTGAGACTACTTAAAGGAGGCCTAACCTGACTTGAAGGTGGGGATGGGCTTTGCTGAGGAAGTGGCATTTGAGCTAAAGAGAGAAGAGTGGAAAGCACAACTTTGACCTCAGGGTTTTTGACAGGATTGCATTCAGCTGCAAGTCACAGAAAACACAATGAAGCAGACTTACCCATCCTGAATTGCCTGATGGCCCAAGGTGACCGCTGACATCACATTCACATGCCAGGAAGGAAAGAGAAGGGCAAAGGCAGGATGGTGTGTGCCAGTGGATGCTACTCCCTTATAGTTTTTTGGGGAAGCCTTACCCGACAACCTTACTTTTCAGCTCGTTGGCCAGAACTGAGATGGTGTGTAGTCATCCTCAGCTAAAGAAGTGATGCGGGTTAGCACTGATTCATTGATTAATCGATTGTATGCTTCTGCCCTCAAACACCACTGGGGTTCTACTTATAAGAAAGAAGAAGGGAGTGGATTTTGAGAAGAGTTAGAAATGTCTGCTACAGACACAAGCCCAGTTCTCATGTCTAGCTTTACCCAGGAGTGCTGCTCTTCAGGACAAGCGTGTGTGCATGTGCATGTATGAGTGTGTGTGTGCATGACTGTGCATGTGTGTGAACGGAGGGGTGTCAGTCACGTGCTTGATCTTGAGATAAATTTTAAAATATTTGTGTTTCTACCATGGGCCAGAAATCTTTCTAGACGCCAGGAATATAGTAAACAAAACAGACAAAAAAGCCCCACACCCATGGGGCTTACATTCTAGTGGCGCAGACAGTAAACAAATAAATAAAATATGGAATATGTTAGATGAAGGGAATGGGGGAGTGCCCAAGATGGTGGAGATAGTGGGCCTCAGCTTTAACTTGGGTGGTCAGGGAAGACCTATGTGAAGTAGATGGTAGCATCTGAGGAATGAGATGAAGGAAGTGAGGGACAGTCATGGAAATGCCCAGAAAAGAACATCCCAGGCAGAAATGGAACAGCCCAGAGCAACAGGTATCAAGGTCTTGGGTTTCCTTTGCATTCCTGGTGTATGTTTGTTTAATGGATTCTCAATTTTAAAAAATCTGATTTCTTCCTGTGAACATGGGTACAGTTTTACTACGTGAAAGGGCACCTCTGTAGCGGTACCTAGGGCTTTCCTCCCGCTTTGGAAAAAACAAAGTGCCTGAATGCTCATCTTGATACATTGTTAAGTGCCTTTTCCCACCTCTCTCCCTCTCCTGAATCCTGTTTCCTTATTTTTGGGGGGATTATGTGCTGTAATAATTATGGAAAATGGACTTCAGAGTCTGATAGCTCTGAGCATGAGCTCTGGTATTTCTTACCTATGACAAGGGACAACTAACTCACCTCTCAGAGCCTGTTTTCTCAGGGATGAAGCAGGGATGCTAATGCTGCCTTGCTATTGCTGTGGGCATTACACGAGATGATGCCTGAGAAAGGCTTACCACAGTGCTGGCTCCCTCTCAAGCAGTTCCCTTGCAAGTAAGTCTCCTGACCCTTCTCCCCTTCCTTGTGATCTTCCTCCCTGTGTCACATGGAATGTCTTGGGGGTAGGTCAAGTGCTGACTCTACGAAAAAAGAACTCTTTACTCCTTACCAGTGTGTGAGCGCCCCATGGCACACTGATGTCTTCAGTGAAGTCATATTTACCAGCCTGTTCTTGCATCACATCCAAAGTCTTTTGAGAGGTTGAGTTGAGACTCAACCTATTACTTGAGTGACAGACACCAATGATGCTCATACGGAAAGCTTACCATTTTCTGCAAGTGTCTACCTGAGTACTCATTATCCCTAACCTCTTCCTGTGCCTTTTTGGCCAAAATTGCCTACTCTTCCAGGGGGCCAACTCCTTTGCTTCCACTTCTCCTTTGCAGCCTTGTTATGGATCCTTGATATCGCCCACATTTTCTGTGTCCATTAGCCTCAAGCTGGCTTTCCTTCCTACGTTGACCTACCCCAATCCCACAGTACATCACTGCAATCACCCGAGCTTTCTCCTGCACATCCCTGATTTCCCACCACAGATGAGTACAGCCAATTCCCTTTTTATCCCTGACTCCCAGGTTATCCAGTAAGGTCCCTTTCCTGCTTCCATCAGTGAATTCAAATCCATAGGATCTCTTCCAATCATCTGCTGCACCACCCAACCCTCACTCTCAGGAACAGACTGCTCCTTTGGTACGAACATCTTCAAATTCTTGCCCTTAACTTTCAAAATTGTGTGTATGTGTGTGTGCACATATAGCCAGCCTTTCCTCCTTTCTTCATTATCAGAGGAAAAGTTATTTTTGTAATCAAGAGTCACCCAGCCATTTGTGTGTTGAATTTTTTGCTGTCCTGCTCTTTCTGGGGTTTGACTCATTAATTCTCTTTTACTGTTTCTCTAACATCGCTCTTTCCATGGCTTTTTTCACATTATGAAATAAGCTCAAATCTTTATCTTAAAAAAATAATCTTCACTCTATTGCTTTCATATCTTATCCAAGCATCTAGGAAGATAGCCAATGATTATGTATCAAAGTTTTTTTTAAGGGAACTCGTGTCAAAGAATCATTAAATTCATTAATGAAGGGGCCAGCAGCATGGTAAAGCTGAATTAAAGAAAATGTAATGGACTGGTCACATAAAGTCATGGGAATAAGATAGTTTAACTATATACAAAATAAACCATAACCTTGGGGTTGTAATATTTTCATTTGCATCTCTCCAGAGATGAGTTTCATTTTCCTTCCTATTGACTAAGAATAATTTATATTGCTATCAGTTTTCTACAATTAACATCTATCCTTACAAAGTTGAAAAATATCCTAAATAGTAAGTAACAGGTCAAATAAAGGCATACACTCCTAGAGAATCAGAACTCCAGGCAGGCCTGCTGCATTATGTTCAACATAGCACTAAAAGGACATGTAAAAATCTCTTTTGCTTAATTCCAGGTTTTGTACACTGTTTCTTTTTTTTTAGGAAAATAAAAAATTAATTTAGATAAAAGGATCGCTATGGAGCTATTCAGTAAAATGTTCAAACATGTATCAATGTGGACAGGAGAAAGGTAAGTTGCTGCCACTGCTGCTGATTTTGCAGCAGTTTTTCCATTTTCAGGAAGATCTTAGAAGAAAGTACAGGTGACTCTAGGTCAGAGACCACTAAATGGAAGTTCTTTCAAAAGATGAAAAGATGACATGGGGTAAGGGAGAGGGATGACCTCATAGGCTTCATTCCAGTCCAAAGTTCTCTAAGACGAAGCAACTTGCAAGTTTTATGAATGAAATGTAGACTTGAACAACTGTATGAATCCTAGCATCCAGGCCAAAGTCCCCTGCCCAATAAAGGAAGCCTGAATTCAGACAAAAACAGCCACTTAGAGAAAACCATTTCCCCACCTGTCTATACTCAATGTCTGTATATACTCCAAATTTGGGGCAGGTGTTAAGCTCCTATGTCAATTTCTTTTTAAAATACATTTTTTATTTCAATAGGTTTTGGGGAAACAGGTGGTGTTTGCTTACATGGATGAGTTCTTTAGTGGTGATTTCTGAGATTTTGGTACATCTCAGCTCACTGCAACCTCTGCCTCCTGGATTCAACAGATTCTCATGCCTCAGCCTCCTGAGTAGCTGGGATTACAGGTGCCCACCACCATGCCAGGCTATTTTTTGTATTTTTAGTAGAGACTGGCTTTCAACATGCTGGCCAGGCTGGTCTTGAACTTATGCCCTCAGGTGATCCACTCACCTCGGCCTCCCAAAGTGCTCGGATTACAGACATGAGCCACTGCACTCAGCCATATTTACCTATTTTTATACGAGTACCATGCTGTTTTGGTGAGTATCTCCTTATAGCATAGCATGAAGTCGGGTAATGTGATACCTCCAGCTTTGTTCTTTTTGCTTAGTCTTCCTTTGGCTATGCAGGCTCATTTTTAATTCCATATGAATTTTAGGGTTGTTTTTTCTAGTTCTGTAAAAATGATGATGGTATTTTGATGGGAACTGCGTTGAATTTGTAGCTTGCTTTTGGTAGTATAGTCATTTTCACAATATTGATTCTACCCATCCATGAGCATGGGGTGTGTTTCCATTTTTTTGTATCATCTGTGATTTCTTTCAACAGTGTTTTGCAGATTTCCTTGTAGAGGTTTTTCACATCCTTGGTTACATGTATTTTTTAAGTATTTTATTTTATTTTGCAGCCATTGTAAAAGGAATTGATTTCTTAATAGGATTCTCAGCTTGGTTGCTGTTGGTGTATAGCAGAGCTACTGATTGTGTACCTTGATTTTGTATCCTGAAAACTTGCTGAATTCATTTAACAGTTCTAGAAGCTTTTTAGATGAGTGTTTGGGGTTTTCTAGGTATGTGATCATACCATCCACAAACAGTGACATTTTTTACTTCTTCTTTACCTGTCTGAATGCCCTTTATTTCTTTCTCTTGTCTAATTGCTCTGGCTAGGAATTCCAGAACTACAATGAATGCATGTGGTGAAAGTGGGCTTCCTTGTCTTGTTCCAGTTCTCAGGGGGGAATGCTTTCAACTTTTTTCTGTTCAGTGTAATGTTGGCTGTGGGTTTGTCATAGATAGCTTTTATTGCCTTAGGGTTTGTCCCTTCTATGCTGATTTTGCTGAAGGTTTTAATCATAAAGTGATGCTGGATTTTGTCAAATGCTTTTTCTGCATCTATTGAGATGATCATCTGATTTTTGTTTTTGATTCTGTTTATGTGAATATCACATTTATTTACTTGCATATGTTAAACCATCCCTTCCTTCCTGGTGTGAAGCACACTTGATCATGGTGGATTATCTTTTTGATATGCTGTTGGACTCAGCTAGTATTTTGTTGAAGGCTTTTGGATCTATGTTTATCCAAGATATTCATCTGTAGTTTTCTTTTCTTTTCTTTCTTTCTTTTTTTTTTTTTTGTTAGTCCTTTCATGGTTTTGGTATTAGTGTGATACTGGCTTCACAGAATGATTTAGGGAGGATTCCTCTTTTTCTATTTTTTGGAATAGTTTCAATAGGATTAGTACCAATTCTTCCTTGAATGTCTAGAGACTTCAGCTGTTAATCCATCTGGTCCTGGACTTTTTTTGTTGGCAATTTTTTATTACCATTTCAATCTCACTGCTTGTTATTGATCTGTTCAGGGTTTTTATTTCTTCCTGGTTTAATCTAGGAGGGTGGTATATTTCCAGAAATTTATCCGTCTTCTCTAGGTTTTCTAGTTGGTGCATGTAAAGGTGTTCTTAGTAGCCTTGAATGGTCTTTTGTATTTCTATTGTATCAGTTGTAATGTCTCCCATTTATTTCTAAATGAGCTTATTTGGATCTTGTCTTCCTTCTTGGTTAATCTCACTAATGGTCTATCATTTCAAAGAACCAGCTTTATATTTCATTTATCTTTTGTATTTTTTTGTTTCAATTTCATTCAGTTCTGCTCTGATTTTGGCTATTTCTGTTCTTCTGCTGGGTTTAGGTTTGGTTTGTTCTTGTTTCTCTAGTTCCTTGAGGTGTGACCTTAGATTGTCTGTTTTTGCTCTTTCAGATTTTGTGATATAGGCGTTTAATGGTATGAACTTTCCTCTTAGCTCTGCTTTTGCTGTATCCCAGAGTTTATGATAGGTGTGTCACTATTATCGTTCAGTTCAAGGAATTTTTAAAATTTCCCTTTTGATTTCAAGATTGTTGACCCAGTGATTCAGGAGCAGATTATTTAATTTCCACATATTTGTAGGGTTTTGAGGGTTCCTTTTGAGTTGATTTTCAATTTTATTCCATTGTGGTCTGAGAGAGTACTTGATATAATTTTGATTTTCTTAAATTGTTGAGACTTGTTTAGTGGTCTATCATATGGTCTGTCTTAGAGACTACATGCTGATGTTGTATGTGCTGATAAATAGAATGTATGTATATTCTGCAGTTGTTGGGTGGAATGTTCTGTAAAAGTCTCTTAAGTCCATTTGTTTCAGGGTATAGTTTAAGTTCATTGTTTCTTTATTGACTTTCTGTCTTGATGACCTGCCTAGTGCTGTCAGTGGAGTATTGAAGTTCCCTACTATTACTGTGCGGCAATCTATCTCATTTCTTAGGTCTAGTGGTAATTGTTTTATAAATTTGGGAGCTTCAGTATTCTGTGCGTATATATTTAGGATTGTGATATTTTCCTGTTAGACTAGTCCTTCTATCATTATATAATGTCCCTCTTTGAGTTTTTTTTAACTGTTGTTGCTTTAAAGTCTTTTTTGTCTGATATAAGAATAGCTACTCTTGCTCGCTTTTGGTGTCCACTTGCATGGAATATCTTTTCCACTTTTACCTTTAAGTTTATATTTACTTTAAGTTTATGTGAGTCCTTATGTGTTAGGTGAGTTTCTTGAAGACAGCAGATACTTGTGAATTTCTGTGAATTCTTACCCATTCTGCTATTCTGCATCAGTTCTGAGATGTGAGGTACTATTTTGTTCATTGTACTAGTTGTTGCCCAAATACCTTTTTTTTTTTTCATTATGTTATTGTTTCATAGACCCTGTGGGATTTATGTTTTACGGAGGTTCTATTTTGGTGTATTTTGAGGCTTTGTTTCAAGATTTAGAACTCCTTTTAGCAGATCCTGTAGTGCTAGCTTGGTAGTGGTGAATTGTCTCAACACTTGTTTGACTGAAAAATTCTTTATCTTTCCCTCATTTATGAAACTTAGTTTCACTGGATACAAGATGATAATTGTTTTGTTTAAAAAGGCTAAAGATAGGACCCTGTTCCCTCCTAGCTTGTAGGGTTTCTGTTGAGACATCTGCTGTTAATCTGATAGGCTTTCTGTTTTCCTTTATAGATTACTAGATGCTTTTGCCTCAAAGCTCTTAAAATTCTTTCCTTTGTCTTGACTTTAGATAATCTAATGACTTATGTGTCTAGGTGATGATCTTTTTGCAATGAATTACCTGGATGTTCTTTGAGCTTCTATGTGGATGTCTAGCTCTCTAGTAAGACCAGGGAAGTTTTCCTCAACCATTCCCTCAAACAAATTTTCTAGACTTTTTTTTTCTTTCTCAGGAACACCAATTATTCTTAGGTTTGGTCATTTAACATAATCCCAAACTTCTTGGAGCCTTTGTTAATTTCTTTCAATTCCTCTCCTCTTTGTCTTTGTCATATTGGGTTAATTTGAAAGACTTGTCTTTGAGCTCTGAAGTTCTTTCTTCTACTTGTTCAATTCTATTGTTGAAACTTTCCAGTGTATTTTGTATTTCTCTAAGTGTGTCTTTTATTTCCACAAGTTGTGATTGTTTTTTTATTGGTGCTATTTATTTCTCTGGAGATTTTTTTGGTCCATATTCTGTACTATTTAAAAAATTTCTTTAAATTGGTTTTCACCTTTCTCTAGTTCCTCTATGAAAAGCTTAATAATCAGCCTTCTGAATTCTTTTTATTGCAAGTCAGATTTCTTGGTTTGGATCCATTGCTGATGAGCTAGTCTGACCTTTTGAGGGTGTTAAAAACCTTGCTTTGTCATATTACCAGATTTGTTTTTCTGTTTCCTCCTTATTTGGGTAGACTATGTCAGAGAAAAGATTTGCTGTTCCAGGGCTGCTGTTCAGATTCTTTAGTCCCATAGAGTGGTCCCTTGATGTGGCAGTCTCCCTCTTCCACTAGGGATGGGGCTTCCTGAAAACCAGACTGCAGGGATTGCTATTGCTTTTCTGGGTCTACCACCCAGCAGAGCTACAGGGCCCTGGGCTGGTACTGGAGAGTGTCTGCAAAGAGTCCTGTGATGTGATTCGTCTTTGGATCTTTCAGCCATGGATATTAGCACCTGCAGGGGAGTGAAGTGGACTCTGTGAGGGTCCTTGGTTGTAGTTTTGTTTCATGCACTGGTTTTCTCAAATGCTGGTTGTGCTAGCGGTTTGTTGGCCTCCAGCCAGAAAGTGATGCTTTCAAGAGAGCATCAGCCGATACAAGCTTGCCCTAAGGTCACCTGGATAAGTATTCAGGTTTCTCAGGTAATGGGCAGGGCCATAGAACTCTATGTCTTTTGTCTTCAGCTACCACAGCGGTAGAGAAAAACCATCAGATGGGGGCAGGGATAGGTGTGCCTGAGCTTCAACTTTCCTTTGGTGGGGCTTCCTGTGGCCACTGTGGGGGGGTGGGGAGGTGGTTCTCAGACCAATGAAATTATGTTCCCAGGAGGATTATGATGTTCCCAGGAGGATTATGGCTGCCTTTGCTGTGTTATACAGGTTGCCAGGGAAGTGGGGGAAAGCCAGCAGTGATAGGTCTCACCCAGTTCCCACACACCCAGCAAGTCCATTCTCACTCTTGCCACCAGCACCAAATTTATATCTAGGCAGAGGGAAAGCAGGGCTGAGATCTTACCCCAGGCTACAAGCCTCCCCACTGAAAACGCAGGCAGGGCTTTCAGGCCCTGCCCTTCCCCATGTGTTTCTGTGCTCATATCTGTACTTCCTGTTTGCTGCCTTGGAAGGTTCTGCCCAGGAAGGTTCATACTCATGAAATTATTACACAATTTATCTGGAAGTTTCTTTCTGCCGGTGGCCCTTCCTCAGTTCTACTGGCAGCCCTCCCCCAGGGACCCCTGTGAGATACAGCCAGAAATGGCTTCCCTGGGGGCTCCAAGTGCCCACAGGGCTCTTCTCACTGCTTCTTCTACCTTTATATTTCATTGGGCTCTCTAAGTTTATTTCAGTTCTAGGTAAAGTTAAATCCTTCTCCCACAATTAGAATTTTCAGGTCCTCCAGGAAGGATGTGTGTTTGGAGGCAGGCCTTCCCCTTCTCACACTTTGAGCACTCACAGTTGTTTGGCTATCTTACGGAGGTGGCAGCAGCAAGCCGCTTCCTTCAAAGAGTCTGTGAATTACTTTGGTTTCCCTGGTATGTTCCTGCAGTAGTTCTTGGAGCAAAAGTTCACAATGTGAGTCTCCACACACCGTTCCATCTGTCCAAGCAGGGGCTGATAGTCCTGCCTCCTAGCTGCCATTTTTCTTCCTTCTTGAACACTTTTTCTAACAGCCATCCTCTGTGATCATAAATAATCACTGAATATTACTCTTGATCTCAAAAGCTGTTGCTATTTTATTTTATTCTGTTTGATCGACAATGTAGCAAGAAGCGTTAACGAATACATGTAAATTTCCTTGAACTACGGTCAGCAAATCCAGTGCCATATAGTATTAAGCAACTAATAAGGCCAAAAAATTAACCTCCGTCATAAGAACTAACAGGGAATCTAATGTTGTGTTTTCAACAGGCTATATTATTCCAGAGAACTTTGTATCACTCTTATTTGTGCACATGTTCTGAAGCTAGAAAACCAACCCCAAGAAATTAATTTCTACCAGTGTTGCTTGGAGTACCTGTAAACGTTGATGAATTTATTTTCTTGGCCTCTTCCTCCTCCCACTTCCAATCTGCTAAGGTACTTAGTCTGCTAGGAAGTGATTCTCTCCTCTACCTAAACATCCAGAACTCCAAAAGCCACAGAATAGGCCAGTCTCCTGGGAGGGCTTTGTGAGCCTTGGTTCCACATATGAAGCACAACTCCTGTTCTCAATGGGGGTTTTCCATACCCGCTTAAATAAGACACATTCTAATACAACACTTTAAGGCTTTGGTTATACAATTGTTTTTTTTTTCTCCTGACTTTATCTTAACAACAACAACAACAAGAGCTTCTTACTGGCTCCTTGCAAAAACTACCTTGCTTTTAAAGGCAAAGAGACGTAAAACTCTGTCTCTGCATTTGGAGGTGTGAGAATAAAACACTATTTAAATAACATTTCATTTTAGCATGTGAAAACAGTCTAAAATAGGGGTAAGCAAACTTTTATTGTAAAGGGCCAGATAATAAATGTTTTCAGTTTTGTAGGCCGTGTCTGATGCGAGATTTATGCTCAAATCTGCCGTTGTAAGATGAAAGCAGACAAAGACAATGTGTAAAAAGTGGGCATCTCTGGATTTTGCCTGTTATGGGCTGCGTTTGACCTGTAGTGAGCTGAATTTAGCCCACAGACTGTAGTTTGGTGACCCTCAGTTTAAAGGCTAGGGATAAGTCAAGAAGAAAGAAAAAATGATTCACTGTATGCCTGTAATAAAATAGAATATTAAAAATAATGCTAATACACAATAAGTAAATAAAAAATATCACAAACCACAATTATATTCATTTTATCAGTTCATTCATTCTCATGCAATTATTACTTGCACTGACTGGCTCTTGAGACTACCTTCTGCTTCTACACAGTTACTGCTTCCATACTAAAAAAGAGCCCTGAAAACCCTGACCCACTCCCTTGCTACAATCTGTAGTTGTCTAAGTGGTATCAGTTTGGAAGTCTGTACTCATTTAAGTGATAAGTCTATTACAGTATTGATGGGTAAAAGTATCTTGTCCTTTTCATTGAGGTTCTGAGGATGTCTGTCTGTTCAAAGACTACTTTTTAGCTTGTAGCTTGTAGCAGAATCTTCAAGTAAGCATGAGAGAAAAGCCAGAAGTTGATGACAGGACTCAATGGCGGTGGGACATTTTTTAAAATTACAGTAATTGATCATATAGAATGGAAGAGAGCGAAATTATTTACAATGATGCTATGAATAACTAGTTTATAAGATTTGAATCAATATGTCCCCTGAGGGTAAGGACATATTACAAACAGTGAGGACACTGACAACTCATTGGGACTTTCCTAAAATGTAAAATCTCAGAGAAAAAAATAAGCCAGGGAAGGCTGAGCTCTTTTCCACTGGACAGCTCTCCCCATGTAGGTCTCAGGTAGCTCTCATCTTTATGTTTACCCTTGGTCCAGTCCTTAACCCTTTTCTCTTTTCAGTTGTGTGTTTTCTCTGAGAAGTTTTACCCCTTGATGTAATATCAAGTGTTCTGTACTAACAATTTGTAATTTTATGCATCCCGCCCATTCCTCATAATCTGTTCCCTATATGGCTCCTCTTGTAGGTTTCAGAGTCACTAAAATGCAACCTGTTCAAAGCAGAACATACAGGAACTTCCATTTCTGGCTCTGATAAGAGTAAGTGATCTGTCATAAGCAAATATAAAAGAGAACAATAAGTATGAGGAAGTTAGTTTCAAGCACTGAAAAACGTAGTAATGTGAGACCATGTTCCTTGGGAGAAAAGAATACATCAAGTGAACCACACAGTCACTGTAGCTTTCTGTCTGGTGCATTTTTTGGACTTCAGTGCAGGTGAGGAGCATGTGGGTTTCTTATGGGTCCTTCGCTCAGGGCTAGGTGGCACAAAGAGTGAGTCTTCATGAGGCTTAGTAGAGAGTAGCTTTTGATTGCCTAGGGGTTGTATGGGATTGTGAGACATTGGAGTTTTGGCCAATCCAACATTCCAAGATGAAATGTTTTCAATGAATACTTCAGACCTCATAAAGGCCACATGCTAGGAGTAGAATCTGTTCTAGGGTAGAAGTCAGAAAACTGTGACCAAATCTGGCTTATGGGCTTATTTTTGTGCATCTGACAGGCCAAGAATAATTCTGCATTTTAGAAGCAGCAGCGTCAGGAGAAGGTGAAGGAAGAGGAGGAGGGGGGAAGGAGAGGAAGAAGGAAAGTGAGACAGAGACCATATTTGACTCACAAAGGCCAAAAGATTTACTACCTAGTCCTGTGCAGACAATATTTGCCAACTCCTGCAATAATGTCCTGAACTAGGAATACATATAAAACAGAACCACCCTAAAAAAGGAAGAAAACCAAGTCAGAGCAGGGACACTTGCCACCAACTGACTGTTTTGCAGAACAAAACTAACCTTCTTTAAAGAAGACAACACGATCCAGACTCTTCATAATGTGCCACCCATCATGGGCAGCATACAACAAAAACATTTCTAGACATATAAGAAATTAGAATGACGTGTACCGATGATCAAGGGAGCAAAACCTAGTCAATGGGAAGAGAGTTTGATATGACTCAGACATTGTAAAGACTAAATGTTTAAGACTGTCATTACAAATATGTTCAGGGATAAAAAAGGAAAAAATAGACACAAGAAGTGAACAGGTGGGAAACCTCAGCAGAGAAATGAGCATTATAAAAAGAACCAAATGGAAATTCTGTAACTGAAAGGTGTGGTGTTAGAAGTGAAGACTTTCCTGGGTGGGTTTGACAGCAGATGGGAGACTTCACAGGAAAAAGTACAGTGAACTTGAAGAGAGATCAATAAAAATTATTCCATCTGAAGAAGAAAGAGAAAAAAGATGTAAGACGAAAATAATGAACAGAGACTCAGCGATCACGTGAGATTATTAAGTTGTCTAACTTCCACAAAACTGGGATTCAAGAAAGGGAGAAAGGAGGGAATGGGCAGAAAAAATACTTGAGAAAATAATGCCTGAAAATTCCCAAAATTGGGTAGAAAAAAATTAATACTCATCCAAGATGCTCAGTAAATCCCAAACAACGTAAGTACAAAGAGAACTCCACTTAGAAAATCTTAAAGTAAGCCAAGGAAAAACAGACCCAACACAGGAGAAAAACGATGCATATGACGAATGCTTTCTCCTGGGAAGCAGTGAGGGACAGAAGATGTGGAAGAGCTTAAACACATTGAAAGAAGAAGGAAAACTGTCAGCAAAGACAGGTGTTTTCATGCTAACTTTATCCATCCAGCATGAATACCCTTCGAAAATTAGAATAAAATAGATTTTCAGATCCATTTTTAAAAGCTGAGAAAATGTGTTGCCAGCAGATCTACACTGTGAAAAATGCTCACAAAAGGTCTTTAGCCTCCAAAGAAATGATATTAGATGAAAACTCAGATCTATGGAAAGTAAAGCAAAGCACTGGAAATTTTAAATATATGGATAAATATAACAAAGACTGTTTTATTCTCAATTTCTTTTTTCTTTATCTTTTTTAAATTGAGACAAATTGGAAGATGAAAAGAAATTTTTTTCCTTTTAAAGACAGGGTCTTGCTATATTGGCTGGGCTGGTGTTGAACTCATGGCCTCAAGCGATCCTCCTGCCTCAGCCTCCCAAAGTGCTGGGATTAAAGGAGTGAGCCACTGTGCCTGGCCTTACCTCTCAGGTTCTTTAACAAACACATAACACTTTGAAGCAAAGGTAATGTTGCATTTTGAAATTTACAATATATGTTGAAGAAAATATGACAATAATAGCTCAGGGGACAAGAATGAAACTATACTCTTGAAAGCACCTTGCATTTCAGATGAAGTGGATATTACTCTGTAGTGTCAGATAAGGTAAGGGTAAACGTACCTCTTTACAGCGGCCACTATAAAAAATAAGACATAGCTAAAACCTCAATGGAAGACATAGAATATTAAAATTCTGGTTAATTCAAAAGAAAACAAGCAAGGAGAGATGAAGGAACTAGAACAAACAAAGAAGACTGGAAAGGCCGGGCACAGTGGCTCATGCCTGCAATCTCAGCACTTTGGGAGGCCAAGGTGGGCAGATCGTGAGGTCAGGAGTTCAAGACCAGCCTGGCCAACATGGTAAAACTCTGTCTCTACTAAAAATAGAAAAACTAGCCAGACATTGTAGTGTGTGCCTGTAATCCCAGCTACTCCGGAGGCTGAGGCAGGAGAATTGCTTAAACCTGGGGATTGGAGGTTGCAGTGAGCCGAGACTGCACCACTCTACTCCAGCCTGGGTGACAGAGCAAGACAAAAAAAAAGAAAAAAAGACTAGAAAAACACAAAACAAATAGTAAGATAAAACTATTAAACCCTGTCATATTAATAATTACTTGAAGTGAACTGACAAAACTCTTCCTTCAAGAGGCAAAGATCTTCTGACTGAATAAAAATGTAAGACCCACAGAGTATTGCCCATAAATGATGTAATTTAAGTATAAATACACACATAAAAAAGGAGGGGGTAATTACATATCACAAAACAGTAGACATAAGAAAGCTGGTATGCTTACATTAATTTCACACAAAGTAGCCTTCAAAACAAAGACTATTACAACATATAAAGAGGGACATTTCATAATGAGGAAACGGTTAATTCACCAGCACTGCACAAACACCCTAAATATGTGTGTTTATATAATAAGTACATGATAGCAGAGTTTTGAAACGCATGAAACAAAAACTCATGGAATTAAGGCAAGAACCAGACAAATCCACAATTACAAGTGTACATTTCAACACTCCTTTTTCATACATTGAAACAATGGAACAAGAAAGAGAAGGGCGAGTTGGGAGGCTGCACCTCCCTCGCCTCCCTCCCCCTCCCTCGCGTCCCTCCCCCTCCCTCGCGTCCCTCCCCCTCCCTCGCGTCCCCTCGCCTCCCTCGCCTCCCCCCCCCTCCCCTCGCCTCCCTCGCCTCCCGCCCCTCCCTCGCCTCCCGCCCCTCCCTCCCCTCCCCGCCCCCTCCCCTCGCCTCCCCTCCCCCCCCCCCGCCCCTCCCTCGCCTCCCTCCCCTCCCTCGCCTCCCTCGCCTCCCTCCCCTCCCTCGCCTCCCTCGCCTCCGTGACTGCTCATGCCCCAGGACACTTTTCCTCCCGGTCCCTCCTATACACATATTTAAAATGTCCTTCTTTAATCTGTTTATCAGAAGTATCTGGAATCAGCTAAGAAAATTGTGATGCACATGTTATGGTTTTCTTTGCTCTGTGACAGTTATAACCCTTTCGTTATTTAACCAAGAGGGAAAACAAGCTGGAGCACCATGGGGCAAATTAGTTGAAAAGTGCAAATCAATGCAACATCTCAACGTGCTTGGCGCTGTGTTTACTATCTGCAAAAATATATTTACTCAACAGAGACACATAGGGAGCCTGGAGTCACTTTGCTCTAAGTCTCTTTTGGTTATTTGACATTGCGGCCGTCGTTAGTTATAATTTTTTTCCTTGTTCATTGCTGTGATTATTTAAAACAACATCAGAACAACAGCCCCTGTCTTCTTTGGCAATTTCTGTCTTTTGACATTATTTTAGTGCTTTCTTCTCATTTCTTTCTCTCCCATTGTGTCTTCCATCACCTGGTTCAGAACTCTTGGGGGAGATTTCTCAGGTGTAAACAGGGTTAGGAAAAAGGGCTGGCCTAACCTACTGATGAATCAGCATGCATGGTGAGTGGGAAAACTGTTTACTGCATTTGCAGATAGAAGGTGGTGCACAGGCTGGGTGTGGTGGCTCACACCTGTAATCCCAGCACTTTGGGAGGCTGAGATGGGCGGATTACTTGAGGTCAGGAGTTCGAGACCAGCCTGGCCAACATGGTGAAACTCCATAAAAAAGCCAGGCATGGTGGCAGGAACCAGTATTCCCAGCTACCTGGGAGGCTGAGGCAGGAGAATCGCTTGAACCCGGGAGGTGGAGGTTGCAGTGAGCCGAGATCGCGCCCTTGCACTCCAGCCTGGGGGGACAAGAGTGAAACTCCGTCACACACACACACACACACACACACACACACACACACGCACACAGGCAGTGCATGGTTTCATTAAGTCTTACACTGCACAGGTCTATGAGTTATAGAGGGCAGGACAGCTAGAGCCGATCTGTGTTTGAATCTTGTCTTCTCACTTGACTAGACTGGCATTTCAGTGTGGCACACAATCACTTGACACATTTCTACGCTGGAAACATCCCCTCTAGGTTCTCTCTTCCTTTCTCATTTGGTCAGTATTCACTGGAAATATGTTTCCTTCTATCCCAAGGATCACAAACGGGCTGTCTTTGAGCCAAAGCTGGTCCTCAGACATGTTTTATTCAGACTGCACAGTTAAATTTTTTAGAAGTTGCCAAATTAAAATATCTGGAGATTTCACACACATGCACACATTTTCAGCTTTCCTTAAACAACCAACCAAAAACACACAGAAAAAAAAGGAAAGCCAAGCAATCCTAAGCCTGGCTGCACATGCATTCAGGTTTTTGGCAGGCTTTGTGGAGGTCTGAGTTTGCCCCTCTTTTTCTGGTGAACACTCCCCTCCTCAACCTGTCCGACACCTCAGGGTTCAAGGACATGAAGAAAAAATGTTGAGATCCCTGATTTAAGGATTACATTATTTGGAACTGTGAGTCTCCCTTCTCCATCATTATCACATATGCCAGCCAGCAAACCCTTTTATTATGCTGATTTTACAACTGGAAGATAGCAATCAGAAGAAAACAGGGCTGTAGTTTCTCCTAGTTTCCTCTAGATGGCACCATTGTATTGTTATTCTCTCCAATTCGCCCCAGTTCCAGCTGCTTTCAAAATGTTAATTATATAATTTTTCAGTGGGAATAATCTTTGTTTCTAAATTTATTACAGTATTTTTTCAATAATGTCAAATTTATTAGTAAGCAGGTAGAGTCCACAAAGCTGCATTTTTTAAGAGAACAGAACGACAGACTTTTTACCCCCTCCTTGGAACTTCCCGAGTTGATGAGTTAGAAACAGAACATATTGCAACGTATAATTGCCACGATTATGCGGGCTGTTCATTTAGCATTTGCGTGTGCACATGCATTCAGCTGCCACATCTGCAGTGCACGTTGGAAAAATAGCCCCTTCTCTGTACAGTTGGAAACACTGACTGTTTCTCATTTGGAGCAATTTCTTTATTTTGTTTTGTGGATAATGAATGTTACCCACAAATATGGGAAGCAAGGAAGCAGAAACACAGTTTGTATTATGAGGAGGCTCTTAAAGACATCCACATACACAAGCAGACAAAAGTGAACTGTGTGTCTGCCTCATACAAAAACAAAGCAGGTACTGCGAAAGGGAAGTTGTGTGTGTTAATGAGATTAATGGTTTCAGAATAAATCCGTTTCAGAGCAGCTAATTAAATATTTCATTTTGAGTTATTTGGTGTAATTTGCTTTGGTATTTGACGGATACTAAGTATCCAATTTTATCTTCCAGCACAACCCACCAATATTTCACTGGTTGAATTCTTTGGTGCGGTGCTTTGGGTTTTGAAACGCTTTTTGAGTACTGGTTAATCCACTTGACAGCTGAGTGTGAAACAAGGATCTTGCAGTTCTCTGTTAGAAAAACCTGGTCAGATGGGTGTGATGGCTCACGCCTGTAATCCCAGCACTTTGGAGGTCGAGGCGGGTGGATCACCTGAGGTTAGGAGTTCAAGACCAGCCTTACCAACATGGAGAAACCCTGTCTCTATTAAAAATATAAAAAATTAGCACAGTTTGATGGCGCACACCTGTAATCCCAGCTACTCGGGAGGCTGAGGCAGGAGAATCGCTTGAACCCAGGAGGCGGAGGTTATGGTGAGCCGAGATCATACCATTGCACTACAGCAGCCTGGGCAACAAGAGCAAAACTCAGTCTAAAAAAAAGGAGGGGGGGGCTGGTCAATTTCATCTTGGACTCCTCTAAGTAGGATTTAAGCTTTCCTGTTTTTATCACCTGGATTCCATCCTAAAATGTTAAGAGTTGGAAAAGCTCCACAAGAGCTTCTCCCAGTCAGGGTTCGAGCGTTACAGGTGCTGCATAAACTTGCTCAGGGATGGAAATGTTGTGGTTGGCACTGTTTCAATGTGAAGATGGCCCCACTGAGGAGTAGGGCTAATTGCCGGGCCAGTTTTCTCCATGGTGGACCCAGCTGAGCGCAGCAGTGGGAAATGCAGTCAGACAGGGGCACGGGGCTGTTCTTGCGGAGGTCTGTAGGACATTCTGAGGAGCTGAAGTCCTTCTCAGCACAGCGCTCCAGGCAGGTGCTATGATTCCCTCAGCAGTGGCATGTGATGTACATGTATGATTATTGTGGCACTGTTCACAATAGCAAAGACTTGGAACAACCCAAATGCCCATCAGTGATAGACTGGATACAGAAAATGTGGCACATATACACCATGGAATACTATGCAGCCATAAAAAGGGATGAGTTCATGTCCTTTGCAGGGACATGGATACAGCTGGAAACCATCATTCTCAGCAAACTGACCCAAGAACAGAAAACCAAACACCACATGTTCTCACCCATAAGTGGGTGTTGAACAATGAGAACACATGGACACAGGGAGGGGAACATCACATACCATGGCCTATTGGAGGGTGGGGGCATAGGGGAGGGATAGCAGAGGGTGGGGGGATTGGGGAGGGAAAGCATTAGGAGAGATACCTCATGTAGATGTCGGGGTGACGGATGCAGCAAACCACCATGGCACGTGTATACCTATGTAACAAACCTGCGCATTCTGCACATGTACCCCAGAACTTAAAGTATAAAATAAAATAAAGTAAAATAAACACTCATTGGTTGAAACGCCCTGGTTAAAAAAAAATGGCACATGAGAGGAAACCACTCTGCCTTCTTGGGCTCATCAAAACGATTTAACCCAGCACAAAGTCTGCCATGACCTGGTCCTTCTATTATGAGAAAGACAGCCTTCCTCTCTACTGAGCCCTGACTCCTCCTGGGTAAGTGCACGTGATACCAATAATTTCAGTGGACCCTAATAAGGACTCTTTATGGCAGATGCACCTGAATGTGTGTTCTGACCTAGGGAATCCAGTAGTGGCAAATTCGGAGATTCGTTCCATGTCTATCAGGAACATCTGAGTGCCCAGCCCATCCCATGGAATATGGGGATCCAGGCCCTGAGATTTGGGGTGAATGAGGATTGCCAGGTGGAGGTTGCTGGGGGAAGGTGTTAAGTGGAAATGCTACATAAACTGCATGCTTTTTGCAAGCAGCTGCAGTTTTCCTGCACAGCCCGGCACCAATTTACTGTAGGTAAGGCAGATATCTTCTCCAGCCCATGGCCACTGGACCTTCTCCCCGGTATGTCAGCCTCCAATAAAATCCCATGGGCTGGGTGCGGTGGCTCACGCCTGTAATCCCAGCACTTTGGGAGGCCAAGGCAGGCAGATCACTTGAGATCAGGAGTTCGAGACCAGCCCGGTCAACATGATAAAACTCCATCTCTATAAAAATACAAAACTTAGCCGGGCATGGTGGTGCACGCTTGTAATCCCAGCTACTTGGGAGGCTGTGGCAGAAGAATTGCTTGAACCTAGGAGAAGAGGGTGCAGTGAGCTGAGAGGGTGCCACTGCACTCCAGCCTGGATGACAGAGTGAGACTGTCTCAAAAAAAAAAAAATCTCCAAAATCTCATGTTCCATTGGCTGGCACTGGGTTTTTACCATTGTTCTACTGTGGCCATACCCCTCTTCCCACAGCCTACTTGGAGTCTGGTTTCTGGTTCAAGTGGGCAACATCCATATTAGATGTCTGGAAAAATGTCACAGGTAACCTTTGCTCTCGTTCATCTCCCCTGTTAGCAAGAGCAGGGGCCCACTCTGCCAAAATGGAGAAGCAGCCCAGTCTTGTCACACAGGCTGCCCCTCACCCCTGATCAGGGATCGCTCTGACTCACACTGTTCCTGGCCCTTCCGGACGCCCTTCTCACCTCCTCTCTACCACCCTCCCCCTCTGCATCCTTCAGGATACATGCCTAGTCTGTGTATTTCTCACCAAGCCTTCCTGGACCCACCTCTGTATCCATGACAACTTCTCCAGCTGCTCAGTGCCTGCAGCTCCCAGCTCTACCCCGTTGGCGATCATTCCAAAGATTCCCCCGACAGGCAGGGCCTGATGATCTTTCTGTCCAGTTTTCACAGGCCTCAACTCTGGGTAAATGGATTCTGAATTCAAGCAAAATATCCACATTCTTCTCTTTTTTTTTTTGTTTTTGTTTGAGACACAGTCTCACTTTGTCGCCCAGGCTGGAGTACAGTAGTGACGTAATCTCGGCTCACTGCAACCTCCGCCTCTTGGGTTCAAGCAATTCTCCTGCCTCAGCCTCCCAAGTAGCTGGGACTACAGGCATGTGCCACCACGCCCAGCTAATTTTTGTATTTTTAGTAGATATGGGGTTTCACCATGTTGGCCAGACTGGTGGAGCATTTCAAATTCTGACAACTTTTCCAGTTACAAGAAAAATTTGAAGACAAGCCACCTTTTCTACATAGCATTCAATATTCTAGCCCTTGGGTAATGAGAACTGGTTATGGAAAGCACCAGCTCTCTATTTCTACCTGGAGACAATCTCATCTCACCTCAGGTCTGAAGTCTCATGGGAAATCCAGCTCTCCTGTCAAAATGCTCGCTGAGTCATTGGCAGAATTTTCAAAAGTTGAATGGCTGGAGGGAACAGGAGGAGAAGAGCTGGACTGAGAGGTAGGTCAGTGGAAAGATGTCCTGAGTTTAGACTTATGTAGGTGTTTTCTGAGAAGACAAAATGAAGAGAGGCCATTCAGTATAGGGAATAGTATATGCAAGGCATGGAATTGGAAACAGCTATCTATGCACTCCCTTTGCTTCTAGGCTCAGCTACATTCCTGCCTTTCTCCCAGACCATCTCAGGCCACAATGACTTTCCCTATTGTTCCCTGTCTCATTCTCTTTTTTAGGGGACAGAGTTGCTCTGTCACCCAGGCTGGAGTGCTGTGGCTCGATCTCTGCCCACTCTAACCTCTGCCTCCCAGGTTCAAGCGATTCTCCTGTCTCAACCTCCCAAGTAGCTGGGATTACAAATGTGTACCACTAGAGGCCGGCTCCTTTTTTTTTTTTGAGACAGAGTCTCGCTATGTTGCCCAGGCTGGAGTGCAGTGGTACGATCTTGGCTCACTGCAACTTCTGCCTCCGGATTCAAGCAAAATTCTGTTACCTCAGCCTCCTGAGTAGCTGGGATTACAGGCACGTGCTGTCATCCCCGGCTAATTTTTTGTACTTTTTTTTTTTTAGTAGAGACGAGGTTTCACCGTGTTGACCAGGCTGGTTGTGAACTTCTGAACTCCTGAGCTCAGGCAATCTGCCCACTTCGGCCTCCCAAAGTGCTGGGATTATAGGCCTGAGCCGCCGTGCCCAGCCTACTTTTTGTATTTTTAGTGGAGATGAGGTTTCACTACGTTGGCCAGGCTGGTCTGCAACTCCTGACATCAAGTGATCCTCCTGCCTTGCCTCTCAAAGTGCTGGGATTACAGGTTAAGCCACCATGGTCAGCCCACCTGTCTCATTCTTACCAAGTGAGACAGGAGAGGAGACAGGAGGCCCATGGAGACAAGTCGCCTCCTCCATATCTGGCCCAGGTCCTGAGATTGTGCTCAGCAACTGCTCAGAGCCTTAGATCCTGTGGGGGGGGGAATCCAGGCTGAGTGCAATCAACATTTCCAGGCTGCCAGCTTCCGACGGATTCTGCAGCAAAGGAAAAGATGTTTCTTCCAGAAATGTAAAAGGTGAAAAAAAAGTGCTGGAGTTTCTATTGGTGGAAAAGAAAGGGGAGTTTGCTTAAATATTATTTTGACTTTTCGGCATGTAAAGGGTTGTTGCCCTGCAGAATGGGGTTTTTCATATTTGATAAAATGTTGCGAACACTGCATGGTATCCACTCTGAATTGTTGGGCTCTGTTCAAAGGCTTGTATAAATATTTCTAATGGAGAGCCGTATTAAAGAGTCTGGTTTCCCCCGTGTTGTGCTTTAACTTTATTTACACATACATCTTGAGAAGCATTCTTCTTTTCAACTTCACATTCCTCCCAACTCTAATGCTGACTTTTTTTTTTTATGGACGAGAAATCTGGCCAATTTGTATTCCTCCAGTATCGGCAACAATAAAACCATTCTCATTACGGAATAAAATTTAAAAACCATCTCCCAATTGTGCAGTTGGTTTGAATGAAACCTATTATGTTTGCCCTACTACACTGTGATAAGTGACGGGGGGGCGGTTTGGGGGTCCCAGGGGATTTTGACACCCCTGAATGCTAAGTAGAGCTGCAATGATGTGAAGATTTATTATTATTACAAAAAATGTGGAGGTTGGCTGAACTGAGGCTGACACACACCCTTAACGTGAGCAGGCTTGTGTTAGCTCAGATTAGTCATACCATGCCTTCAACGCAGAAGGTCAGTGAGGTCCAAATTTGTGGAGAAAACGCACATTTCTTCATTTATGAACATCTCTTTAAAGAAAACGTTTCTGATCTGTGCATATGACGGCAGATCAGAAAGCATCCATTTTGTGTGTGTGTGTGTGTGTGTGTGTGTGTGTGTGTGTGTGAAGTCCACTCCTCTTACCAACAGGAATATCCTCACTGTGGCTCACACTGCTGAGCGTGTGTATTGCACGTGTGAGTATATCTGTAATTTGTATGTCTCTGTCTCCCTGCTCGTATATAAGTACAGCTCTGTGGATAAACAGCTGCTGATTCCTGCTTTTCCTCCCACTCTCTTTAGAACTGGAAGGTGGTCACCTCCCCCGCCACCACTGGAAAGTGATCACCATCCCCCAGCTGGAAGGTTGCCTTCTGGTGACCTTGTGGCCTGTCTTGCTAGCTCGCCATTTTTCCTGATTCCTGCTTGGTGAGGGAACACTTTTAAGCTAGGACTGACTCAGAGTTCTAACGTGTTTTCTATCACCAGAGCCATTACTATTCTTAATTAAGCCCCAAGACATTGCCAGGGTGGGGACAATTAATAGTCATCTCTTTTGATTGCCCAAAGTGTATTTGGCTCAAAATAAAATACAGATAAAGGTACATTTCTTCCCCTAAGAGCATGGAATTAGACCAATACTGTTGTGCTGAGCAGGGCTCAGAGTGGGAAGATATTTGAAGATTTGCTGCTGGTTTTTCTCCAGCCAGTTACAGGGAGTGGCTGATGGATAATTTAGATGCCAGTTAGTCCTTCTCTGGTACTTTTGAGGCTTAGGCACTTGGTTGGTGACTTAGAGCAGGAACCCCCTGCTAAAGATGCAAAAACATTCTTTACGGTGTAAGAGGTGGGGTCAAAAAAGATGTTAATTTTTTTATTCCCTTATTGCTTTCCCCAAATAGTCTTATTTGCACATAAGGGACAGATAGTTTTCAACTTGGTTCATGAAATGGGTGGTCTTTGAAAAATTAGACTCAGTAGACAACTGAAGTCTTATATTGGGTCATTTGATTTTTAGCAAGTCATTAGCACACTAAATTTGGGAAGAATTCTTGATAGAGAACATTGGTAAAGAGCTGACATTTCTCTTTGCTTCTTACGGGATCTCCTTGTTAATCCTTCATTTCCAAATGGGTCAGAAAAAAATGGAGCTATCTCCAAACACTGTATGTGCTAATTCATTATCTACTAGTTGCTGTTTCTCAGGTATCTGTCAAACTCTGCACTCTCTGTGGTACATATTTTAGTAACTTACATATACACTGACGTTGGCAGTCACCCGAGGATCCAGCCAAACCCAGCAAATCCTTTATCAGTGTCACATGTTCATCCTCTAGTGGGTTCTTCGGTTTCACATCTATATCTGTTTTTGGTAGCAATTTGTTTTAGCATCATCCATCAATTACCTTTGTACCTTGGAATATTGAGCGAATTTCTTATGTGGCCAATGCCTGGAAGATTTTCTTCTAAAATATGGTTGTGTAGGATTTGATGAATGCTTTGTAAATATTCAAAATGACAGGATTGGGTTATAAACAAATGACTGCTTTTAACTCCCTGGTGAATGTGCATATGCAAATCAGCTACGATTCCCACCCTGCCCCCATTCCAAGGCTGTGCTTTTATTTCTATCTCTGTTAAATTATAGTCGATATAGATTTTCCTTCCCTTTAAATTATTCATCATCAGTTTAAAGGGCTAGTTGTCACTCACTTTTATACAAAGCAGCCTCTAACCTAAGTCAAATATAGCTGGATGAGCAAACTGCGGTGGGAACACAGAGGAAGAAGTTGGATGGGGGATAAAAGAGAATTAGCATTTACTGGCTGTCAACTCTGTGCCGAGTGCTTGATGTAGGCTATTTCATTCCGTTTTCACAATAGTATCAGATGCAAGCGTTGAAACTCAGAAGTGAAGTCTTTTACCCAGGGCCATGCAGTGGCAGAGATGAGATTCAAACCAGTAAAATATGGCTTTGGAATATGATCAAGAGGATTTAGCAGGTGAAGGCAGATGGGAGGGACAAGGATGGGCTGAAGATGATAAATTTCAGCCAGTAATGAGCCATTAGTTAAAACACGTGTAAAGACATACTTCCACCTGTCACACGTAGACATGTAAGATTAATCTCAGGGCCCAGGAACACAAAAAAGCAGTGTTGTGGCTCACAGCCAGAGAAAGCACAAAAGCATGCCTGCGTAGTCCCGTGGGAATCTCACGATGCGGGCCGACAGCTGCCAGTTGCAGGCCAGTCCTCAGGCACAATGACACACTTGTCCTTTGGGCCTCTAGTGCCCCTCTCTGCCTGAGATCTCCTCTGACAACACGCCGTGATCTGGGTGCACGGGGGACTCTCCTCTTCTAACTGCTGCCCCACCATCGTGGCCTTCTTCCTTTGAGACCTGGGGCATTTGGGTCCACCAGGAAGCCTGAATTAGATTGCTTTCTAGACAGTTCTGATTTACATCCTAAGCTGCCAGGAGTGGGACTCATAAGGTACCCAGGCAGAGCCTAAACGGCACACAGGCCTGAAGAGAGAGAGAGAAGGAATTCATTGAATGTTTCATTAAAGGGCGTAGGCTTTGGGCACATCCTCCAAGACCCCAGAACAAAGGCCTTCAGCAAAATATGTGCTCAATAAACATATGATGAAAGAGGGAATGAATGAAGGACAGATGAAGTTCCATAATTCTGCACAACTCAAACTACTTTGAATCAAGAGTGTTTCTCCAAGTTCTGAGCATTACGGAATTTTCTTCCCTGGAGTTGACTCTGGAAGTTACCATGTGCAAGAAGTGCTCCTTACTGACCCCTGGAATCTGTGTCTCCTATTCTCATTCACCAGGGCTAGCCGCAGCTGGTTTTGTGAAGCTCAGAAGGCTGGCCCTGGCTCTCATTACCTGGCCATGAGGGGATATTTGCTTCAGAGTCTAAGTTTCTGATGGGCTTTGTAGCTATTTCAATGTGACAGTTTCTGCCTTCCCTTTACAAATATAAACCCACCAAGGTTGGTTTGGTTTGTATGTGTGGAAAACACATATTTAGAGAAGAACTCCTTTGAAAACAGATGGGAAACAGTGACTGAAAGTGATCGAGAAGGCTCCTCCATGGTCGGTGGCGTTCCCTGAGAATCTGTTCAGCTGCTGAGGGTAGAGGACCCCGGTGGGGCTGCGTGCTGGCGTAGGTGCATTCTGTTCAGAAACGCAAATCTGCATGTAACTCCTAACCGGATGCTGCTGTGAAAATACACCGCCCTGGTGGGGGCAACACATGCTTCCCTCCTCCTTTCTCAGTCCTGCTTTCGCACGCGTGAGCAGCAGCGTCCTGTTTCAGCTTGGAGAGCGCACATTCTCCCCAAGTAAGTGATGTCTGTGTGAACAAAGTACAAGATCAGTGCAGTTAGAAACAGCTCTTCTTGGACATCTAACAAACACTAGATTTTCAAATCAACACTAAACCCAAAGCAGAATAGTAAAAATGAAGCCCCCAGCCCCCCATGAAATGAAAGAGCAAAATCCTCATGGTTGATTCAGTCAACACAGACTTTGCTGAAATGGTGGGAGCCCAGCTCTGAGGAATTCCGCTGCCACTGTGAGCAAAGCACCCAAAATGACCGGTGAGGTCTGTGGAGCTGGGAGGGTGTCCAGTGAGTTTGACGACACAGTGACCTTGTGCAGAAGCTTAATGTCATTTTGTTTCCCTTTGCCCACTTCACACATCTGTTAAAGATGCGTAATAACCCATCCTCATCTCATGTGGGGGCTGAGGATTAATAAGTGATTCTAAATTACTTGGCACTCCTCGGAGGAAACGCATTCCACAAGTGCAAAGAATTGTTATTATCGAGCAATTCAGCTGGCTCGGAAGCAATAATGACTTCGGGGGAGGTTGTTGAACACATGCTGTGGTCTTTCGAGGCTGGAAATCAAAGGTTAAGGTGCTAGAGGGCACTTGATCACCCCACTCCGCCCGGCTATAAAACAAGGCATTTGCCTCCACACAGCAATGGCTACCCCATTGATGATGTTCCATCCCCTCAGTGATGAAAATATGCCTCTTCCTTGATGCAGACTGGAAATTAACAATGGGGCTGAGTGATATTTCACAGAGATGATTCCCAGAGCAACTGGCCCACAAGATGCCCCAAACCAAAAGGGCTTTGTGGCTACCATGCTGCGGGGACTCTACATGTTACGCCTTCCTCTTAGAGACTGATAATCGATTTCAGAGTATTAACGTCCTGCAAGGGGCTTGAAAAACATGTTGAACTTGATTTACCTTACTCCTTTCCAAAATGTGGCAAAACTTGCAGTGATTCCACTCTGTGAATGCCGCCCCATTGGAATGTGGCTTTGTGGCTTCTCTCTTCAGGGAGCAGAGTCTGTTTCTCTGTCCTCTGAAGTGGAGTGGGCCTTGTGACTCACTTTGTGCCGTAGAAGATGGCAAACATGACCTGATAGCAATTCTGAGCCTGGGCCTCAAAAGATTGGCAGCCTCTGTTCACACCCTTGGAAGTCTGCCAGCTTCTATGGGAACGAGACTGGGTAATCTTCTGGAAGATGAGAGGAATGTGGCCCGGTATAGCCGCGCACCCTGAGAAATGGAGCTGCCTGACTTATTGGAAGCTGACCACAGGCACGCAAGATGGGCCAGCTAAGCACAGCCCGAATTGCTGACCCTGAGAACTGTGATCCAAGTAAACAGTTGTTGCTTTAGGCACTAATTTTTGAGTGGTTTCTTATGCAGCCATAGATGAATTATACAATGGTGGCAACCATTTAAAAAATCTCCTTTAATAGTTCCAGATCTATAAATTCGGATAATAAGTTGGTGATGCATATACTTTTATTAATACCGTTGGCTGTGGTCAGCTCAATACCATTACTACCCCTTTGTCCGTTCTCTTCTGCATTGCAAGGAAGAAGCAGGGGACTCCTTACATGCCCCACAGTTCCTTTCCATGCCTGGTGTTGGGTTATATTCAGTCAATCAGAGGCACTGGAAGGAGATCTGGAAAGTGGAAGAAAAGGTGAAGCTATCATCCTTCAGGGTGACTGTGAGCAAAAGTGTGGGGTTGGCATAAAGTTTGCAGCAGCTTCTGGGTAAGTCTCCAGGAATCACCCACCAAACAATACCTGAAAGTGATCGCAAAGGCTCCTCTGTAGCCAGTAGCTTTCCCTGAGAATTTGCCCAGCTGCTAAGGGAGGTTGAGCTGACTGTCAGTGTAAGTGCATTCTGTTTAGAAAAGGAAATCTGCATTTATCTCCGAATTGAATGTTGCTGTGAATATAGACAGCCCTGGTGGGGGACAATACCAGGGAGTGCCTGCTGCTTCTCCACGGCCCTGGCACTTCACAGGTTCAGGAACTCAAGCAGTTGCTTCACTGGCCTCTGCTTTCCCAGTCCTTCCAAGGTGTGTGAGAGCCTCTGGTGGGGAAAGACTTCCAATTAAATCAGAAATAGAATGCCATGACAGTTATAATACAGGACCTTCTGGGGTCTAGCGGGTCTCTGTGATTGATGGCCTCGTAAACCAACTAGGGGTTCAGCCTTGCTACTTTTTAGCTCAGTGATCTATGGAAATTCCCACATCTCTTGCATCATTTTTACACATGATTTTCCTCATGTACAAAATGGGGGATGGCCGTTCTTTCCCCACAGTGGTTGTTATGAGGAATAGATGAGGTCCGCCATGCCTGCAAGCGTTTCTAACACATCCTCACTCTAAATGGCAGGCATTGTCTATTAGTTCAGGCACGTCTGAATTGTCAGTGATTGAGCTGTGCTCTTTCAGGTGGCCCCACTTTGCTCTCTTCACTTTCCTGTCAAATATGACACATTAGCACATCTCAGGAAATTATTAGCAACCTTCTGAAAGACTCTCATTTCTGATCTCTGCATCTCATGTATGGCTTGTTCCTGTTGCAAAGATTGTTTTCTAATAAGCAAAAACATTTTACTCAGGTGACTTTGAACACAATCGCCGTGGTATTTCCCAGGGAGTTGCCTTTGAAATCAACAAGCAAATCAAAATGTTTCATTCCCCTGGAAAGATCCCAGTAGGATTGCATCAGAACTCAAAGGCAAGGAGGGCAGGGTGGGACAGGAATGAGCAAAACAATCATCTGTTTCCCTTGTACCGGTCTTCGCTGTTGCTGCGGTGGGAAAGTCCCACGAGGAATTAAGACAGCATTAAAAATGAAATATCAAAAAACTTTAGGTAGTGTCTTGATATTCCTCTGAGTTTGCTATTCACTTACTTGGGAGAGGTGTGGGGTGCTGGGCTTCTTGAACTTTCTTTTCTTGCAGGAAATCTTGACTGCAGCCAAGAGAAAACCAATCTTTTCAGAGATGTTGATGTGTGGTCCAAAACCCCAGACCAAAAGTATGACATTTAATTGATGCATTTTAATTTTTCTATACATAATATGGTGATATTTATTTTAATATGGAAACAGTATTTCCCCTGCATCTTCATATATTGCTGATGTTCCAGGAAGATGTACGTATCAGGTTTATTCCTTGTGTGGTCATACCGTAAAGAGAATAGACTCAGTAAAGCAGGAAAGGCCCAAAACAAATCTCTCAAACGGCAAACTGAGAAGAAAGTGGTAATTTATTCGGCTGGGGGCTGCAGTGGGTCTGGATGCCCCAAATAGCTGAGGCCCCGAACAAAGATAATCCCTGCCCTTATAAAGGCTTACAACTCTAGAAATTACAAGTGATAGGGTCTTGGGCTTAACACAACTCTAGAAATTGCATGTGAAAGGGTCTTGGCCCATGGAGTAGATATGGCGTAGGTAGCTCAGGTGGGGGTTTGATCCTGTTTAAGTAAAAACAATGCCTTCAGGAAAGATTCCTCCCTACCATACCTGTGATCTATAGCTGGGTGATTAAGGCGACTCGGGTCTGGCAGCCTTTACTTCTCCTATTGAAATGCAGTGTGGAAGTCAAGGGGGAGGTGGTCTTACGTGCTTAGGTCTCCTTCCTCATCACGATTCAGATAGACATGGGCTTGAAATCTGGCTTCATTATTTTATAGCGTATGACCTGGGGAAAATAAATTAATTTCTCTGAGCTTTTCTATTCTGAAAAAAAAAAAAACAAAACCCCAATGAGATAGCAATATGTCTCTGGCAAGGGTGTTGTGGCTATGAGAATTACTTGACATAATGTATGTAAAGTGCCTAACAAAGTAACTGATAACAGGCACATACGAATTAGCGGCTATTACTTCTATGCTTACTTATTCTTACAAGGACGAAAGTGAAGAAATATTTTTAATCTTCTTGATGATTCTAGTCTTAATCAAGACTGGGATCTTAAAATTGGACATTGTGAAACTTTTACAATTCCAGGGTCCTTGTTGTGGGATTGAGCAAGGACCCTGGAATTGCCAGAGAGAAGAAAATATCTACATTTGCAAAGAATGGACTCTCTTTGAACGGTGGCTTTGATTGTCTTCAGTTAATGCTTTCCAGTGATCTGATTCTGAAAGACTGGCTCGCTAATATTTTTATGTGGATCTAAACGTTTACTCAAATAGTCATGTGCTTAGAACTGTGGAGAATTTATGGTGCATTGCTATGGCTACCTGTATTCATTTATTTCATCTTATCCACTTGGTTTCTTTGGGCAGATAGATTTTAGAGATCCAAAATGCTCTTTCAAGTAAATACCATAGGATAAAATTAGAAGATAATAACCGAGGTTTTTCTTGCTGGCTCTTGTTTTTTGCCACCAAACTATTCATTGATTCTACGGGAAGAGTGAGAAGAAGGGAGCATTAGGAAGTTACCAGATGAGCTGCACGCGTGGCTCATGCCTGTAATCCCAACATTTTGGGAGGCTGAGGCAGGCCGATTGCTTGAGCTCATGAGTTCGAGACCAACCTGGCCAACACTGTGAAACCCCATCTCTACAAAAAACAAAACAAAGCAAAAAAAAAAAAAAACAACGTCTCTACAATAACAACAACAAATTAGCCAGGCATGGTGGTGCTCGCCTGTAGTCCCAGCTACTTGGGAGGCTGAGGGGGGAGGATGATTCGAGCCCAGGAGGCAGAAGTTGCAGTGATCCGACACCGTGACATAGCACTCCAGCCAGGCCATAGAGCCAGACTTTATCTCAAAAAAGGAAAAAAAAAAAGATGTCCCAAATGATTTTCAAACAGGTTTGTAATGGAGTTTTAGAGATAGTGGTAGACACGATTGCCTTGATAGCCCAGGCTTTTTTGGAAAAGGTGTTTTGAGGCCGGAGTCTGTCATGAGCCTGAGTGCTGGGATGTGGTGGTTTTAAGACCATGCCCACACGTTCTTTGATACTCCTCCCTTTTAGAAGTGGAGCTCGATTTCCCTTCCTTTGAGTGTGGACTGGACTTTTGACTTTCTTCTAACAAATAGAACATGGCAGAATGATAGGACATCACATCAAGAGTAGAGTATAAAAAGACTGTGGCTTTCATCTTGGGAGCTGTCTCTCTCTCGGGGGAGGGCAAGCGCTGTGTCAGGAGGCAGCCCCGTGGAGAGGGAGATGTGATTGAGTTTGGAAGCAGACCTTTTGAGACTGGCTAACAGGCTTGAAAGCAGATGCTCACCCCACGTAGCCCTGAGAGGATGGTGGCAGGGTCAATAACATACTGACTGGAATCTCATGAGAGACACTGAGCCCCAGAGGCCTCCAGCCAAGTCATGCAAAATTCCTCACCCAGAGAAACCATGAGATCATAAGTGTTTGTTTTTCTGAGCTCTTACGTTTTGGGGTAAATGTATTATATGTCAATAGATAACTAATACAAGTGCCCAGTGCACAATGATGTAAAGTCAGTTTTCTTGTCCAAAGTGGTGAGAAAGACCTGATGACTTGTTGGTGATCGATGACAGGCAGAGAAAATGGCACTTGGGTTAAGGCAATGATGGTTTTTCATCTTGGGACATGGAGAAATGTCCCTGCAGCCGATGAGAAGATGTTTTACCCTGGGGAGTCTGTAGGATTTTGCAAAGAGAAAAGGACTTAAGTCTTGCTTCTCAAGGAGGCAGAAAGCTTCCTAAAGAAAATAGTAGCTACTTCACTGAAGTGACAGTAGGTAAAATAACAGCCAGGGTGTCTAAGTCATGGGCTGGCAAACTTTTACAGTAAAGAGCCAGATAAGTATTTTAGGCTTTCTGTAAAGAGCCAGATGGTAAGTATTCTGGTCTCAGTTGCAACTCTAGTTGTAGAGTGCAGGCAGCCGTGGACAAAAGGTAAATGAATGGGCATGAGTGTGTTCCATTAAAACTTTATTACAAACGCAGGGAGTGGGCCAGATTTGGCTCCTGGCCAATAGTCTGCCAACCCCTGGTCCAGGATAGGAAGACTTAAGTCAAACCCCTGAATCTCTAACAGAGTCAAGAGAAGCGAGAAGAAGCTGAGACACACTGCTACAGTGAGTGAGGAAAGGAGGCAGAAGACCCCGGTAGACTGGAGTGCGGACCAGGATGTGAGCATTTCAGCTACATCTGCAGTGGCAGGAGGACTGATCACCAAAGACTAAGTAGAATTGTAGATCTCAACAGAAATCAGCACGAATAAATGTGGGAGGCCGGGGATTTCATCTCAGATTGTAATCTCTCCCTTGGGAACAATTTTGTACTTTGGCGATTCTGCATCCAAGTTAAATGCTCTTATATTTGCATTTAAAAGTGGCATTTTACAATACAAAGATGAGCAGTGAAATTCATGGAAATAACAAAAGAGAGAGTGTCCTGAATTGACCAAACTCAAATCTCAAGGTCACTGAGTTTCTCTGAGTTTTCAGAAAATTTTTCCTCTATCATTACATGGTAAATGGAGTCTAAAGAACTAAACGTCAGTCATGGAGAAATAAAAAATGTGAATTTTTGCACACCTGAGCATTGTGATTATATGACATTTATGTTTTCTATGTGAATCTAAGTTATTAAGAGGTAAAATCAGAAAGATCCAGACTTATGAGTTGGAGAAGAGCCAAGTTTAGAGTGCCTGAGATGGAGTCTCGCTCTGTTGCTCAGGCTGGAGTTTAGTGGCGCAATCTTGGCTCACTGCAACCTCCGTCTCCCAGGTTCAAGTGATTCTCCTGCCTCAGCCTCCTGAGTAGCTAGGATTACAGGCACCAGTCAGTACGCCTGGCTAACTTTTGTATTTTTAGTAGTAGAGACGGGGTTTTGCCATGTTGTCCAGGCTGGTCTCGAACTTCTGACCTCAGGTGATCCGCCCACCCTGGCTTCCCAAATTGCTGGGATTACAGGCGTGAGCCACTGTACACAGCCCTCCTACAGCTTTTGACTACATAATGTTAAGAGCCCAGTGCAAATGGAATGCAGGTCCCCCTTTTCAAAAGCAGGGCAAACGAGCTGTTAAAAGTAGTGAAATAGAAAAAGCTTTTTCCTGTCTTCCCTCGTCTCTTTTTCAACTTGTCACAATGTTTCATATTTGCTCTTCAATGTTGTTCTCAGAAAAGAAAAATTAAAATTTGCATTATTCACATGAATTTCACTGTTCATCTTTATATTGTAAAATGCCACTTTTAAATGCATTTAACTTGAATGCAGACTCACTAAAATTATATAACTCGTTCATAGCTTGTAAATGCATAGATATTTTGTTCTCAACAGTATAGTAGAAATACTGTACAAAACTAATTCAATTGCTTTTATTTCACTTTTTTTTTAAATAGGGTCTTGCTTGGTTGCCCAGGTTGGAGAGCAGCAGTGGGACCACGGCTCACTGCAGCCTTGACTTTCTGGGCTCAGGTGATCCTCCTGCCTCAGCGTCCTGAACAGCTGTGACCACAGGCATGTGCCACCACACCTGTCTAATTTTTTTGATTTTTTTGTGGAGATGGGGTCTCTCTGTGTTGCCCAGGCTGGTGTCAAACTCCTTGGCTCAAGTGATCCACCCACCTTGGCCTCCCATATTACTAGAATTGCCCGTGTGAGCCACTGCGCCTGGCTGTTTCACTGATATGTACACATTCTACCAACACTCTCCACCTTTTGCTTACAGATGAGTAAGGAAGGACAGAAGGAAAAGGATTTACAGGACTAATGACTTTCCTTTTTCTTGGTGTCATCATTTTCTGCATTAGTGGTTGACTAACAGGGAAGTCATGTGAGGACAAAAAAGTAGTGAGTTCGGCCTGTTTGCTGGGGCTGCAGTAACAAAGTGTTGCAACTGGGTGGCTTACACAACTGAAATGTACTGTCTAACAATTCTGGAAGCTGGAAATCTGAGATCAAGGTGTTTGCACGATCTTGCTCCCTCTGGAGGGGATAGGGAAGGATCTTCCGGGCCTCTCTCCTCACTCGTGGTAGTTCATTGGCTTGTGGTAGCATAACTCTAATCTTCACACAGAGTTCTCTCTGTCTGTGTGCTGTGCCCACACCAGCCCTTTTCCTAAGGCCGGCCATATGGCATTAGCGCCTCCTATCCTGGTTTGATCTCATCCTGATTGAATTTATCCCAACTGTTAAAACCCGCGCTCTGAATGAAGATACCCCCCAAACAGGCTTTTTGTGAGCAACATGGCTGTTTATTCACCCAGGTGCGGGCCAGCTGGGTCCCAAAAGAGAGTCAGTGGAGAGCAGTGGGATAGGAGTTGGTTTTATAGGTTTGGGGTAGGCAGTGGAAACTTACAGAAGTTACAGTTTAAGGTGGTTTTTTGCAAGCTGAGAGGGGGTCGTAGTTTTGCAAGCTGGGAGGGTGTTGTAGGGTCTGGAGTCATGAGGTTGACCACGATCGGTTACAAAGTCCACTGGACTTGTCAATTGAGGCCTGACTAAGAAACAATAGAAGAATGTCTCAGGTTAGGTATCACGGGATTGATTGTTCTTCCACTTTTCATGGTCTTCCAGTTACTTCAGGTTTGCTAATTCCGGAAGGCCCTCCAGAGATGTACATGTGGGTCACGGGGGTCGCCAGTCCATGGCACCGTCAGCCTAAAAGACCTTACACTAACATCTGCAAAAATTCTATTTCCAAATAAGGTTTCATTCAGAGGTGCTCAAGGTTAGGACTTTAACCTTTGAATTTTGGAGGAGCAAGGGACACAATTTAACTTACGGCAAGCTCCTTGGTTGTTCATGTGTCATAAAACACTATTGCTTTCCTTCTGCACTTGAAGCAAGTTCTGCTTTGAACAGAAAGCATGACTTCTCAGGGCTGTCAGTGTCTCCCATATTCAGTCACAGACCTGAGTTTTGCAGAAGTGCCATACATCTTGGATGCACTTGAATTCTTTGCTCACAGGGAGCCGTGAACACTGTGTGCAAATGTGCTATCAAGGAACAGAGGCAGATATGCATATTTCATGTGTTTCCTGGGCTCATGTGCATGCTCTACTCTCTCTTCAAACCTCATTTATAAAATCCAAGTTCAGGCCAGGGGCGGTGGCTCACGCCCAGCAATTTGGGAGGCTGAGGCAGGTGGATCACCTGAGGTCAGGAGTTGGAGACCAGCCTGGCCAACATGGTGAAACCCTGACTCTACTAAAAACACAAAAATTAGCTGGGTGTGGTGGTGGGCACCTGTGACAGGAGGATCACTTGAACCCGGGAGGTGGAGGTTGCATGAGCCAAGACCACGCCATTGCACTCCAGCTGGGACAACAAGAGTGAAACTCCATCTCAAAAGCAAACAAACAAAAAACCAACCCAAGTTCAAAGATAAAATTATTAAGATTATAAGATGACAACAATTGGGTATTAAGCCAAGTATGGGGATCTTCTGAGCCCGGAGCCCTGTGCAAATTGCCGGAGTGGCTGTATGGCAGACACACCTGACGGCAATAACTCAAGCATACTCTGAGAATGACCCTATGGTCTCAGAAGAATGTGTGCTCAGAGCTCTGAGCTATGGAATCTGGGAGTGGCCAACCCAGAAACTCACTCCTTATTTCTAAGGACATCTTAACTCCTGGGGCCCATCCCTTGGAACACATGCTGGACAGGGGATTGAGGCCCTTTGTTTTGGGTTAAATAGAGGTTGCCAGGTGGAGGTTCCTAAGCGAAAATGCCATAGAACTTTCATGCTTTTTACAATCAGGAGCAGTTTTTCTGTCTAGCTCGCCGAACCTGGACCACATTGTGTGTAAGTCCCCAGTAAACCCTGTGTCTCATTGGCCTCTTCCTTGGCCTCTTGGACATGGTGCCATCCCTGCTAGATCTGGCATGGCAGTTACACATACACAAAGTCAGCTCTGTCTAGAATTGTGGCCCAGATCACTTATCTGAGATTCATGTCCTGTTCTATGGTACCCTAGAAATGTGTTGGTGATCAAATCCAACCATTGAAGATCTGGAATTCAGGGAGGGTAAGTAACTATCCAGAGAGCCCAAAGATAAGAGACAGGACTGGAACCCAGGTTTCCAGATCCCTGGACCACTGCTTACTATACCATATCACCTTGCCACCTGCTTAGGCAGCAACCCCATTTGCTAAGAGTTAGTTCAGCATGAATGCCCCACTGCATGGAGAATCTTTGAGGGTTCGGTTATACACTAGATGCTGCAGGACACTTAGAGGTATGTATACGGGGGACAGACCTGCTCTGTTTTCTTACATGGAAATTGAAGCAAGTGGTGGAATGGTTGCTGTTTCCCTTCTCTCCTGAATCTTATGGCTGAGTTTAGGGCAATGGGGCAATGAGGAAAGCTGGGGTATAAGAAGGATGAGTTTTCCGGGTTACTACTCAGAGAAAAGCTTTGAACTTCGGGGAAAGCAAGGAGTGGGGGAACCAGAGGGTGACTTTATCACATAGCAAGGGCACAATGCTTAGATCTGGCCCAAGACAAATGGTCCAGTGATGGAAGTGGTTTTCAGGGTTGCCCTGGCATTCCCTGGCTTCCTTCCTGTTTTAGTCAACTACTCTATGTAACAACCACCCCAGAACTTGGTGGCTTGAAACAATGGCCATCCATTTAGCTCCTGAGTCTGCGGGTAATTTGGACTGGGCTCCAGCTTGTCTTGTCCATCTTGCTCAAGCATTTATGGCTGGAGGCTTGGGCTTGCTGGCATAGGAAGGATCAGGGTGGTTTTTGACTGGAGTTTCCTCATGAGGTGTCATTCATCTTCCAGCAGCTAGCCTGGCCTTGTTCCCAGGGTGACAGCATGTTTCAAGTCCTGCAAAAAGTGAAGCTGTCAGACCTGTTGGGACCTGGGATTGGAACTTGTCCAGGATCCCTTCTGTCACATTCAATTGCTCAAAGCAGGTCACAAGGACAGCTTCGATTCAAGAGTTGGTAGACTCCACCTCGTTTGGGGAGGGGCTCTGAAGCGTTGTGGCCATCTGCAATCTACTTCGTGATCTGTGGACATCACTCTCAGTGCCTTCTGCCCAGGCCTGCTAAGAGTTACCTGTCCTTGGTCTCACTCATTTTTTTTTTTTTTTTGTCTTTTCCATGTTATTCCAGGGCTCTTTATTCAGGATGTTTTACAGGAAGGAGTCAGCTTATTTTAGAAATAATTTGTGCCAAATAATAGATAATAGAAGTGAGAGTACTAATGGGTTACTTTCAGATATTTCTCGTAGCAGAAGTTCTGGGCTTTTATAAACACTCAATTCAGTCTGTTTCTTTTTTTTTTTTTTTTTTTTTGAGACTTGGTCTTGATCTGTCACCTAGGCTGCAGTACAATGGCATGATCTTGGCTCATTGCAACCTCTGCTTCCCAGGCTCAAGCAATTCTCCTGCCTCAGCCTCTCGAGTAGCTGGGACAACAGCTGTGAGCTACTGTGCTGGGCTAATTTTTTTGTAGATATGGGGTTTTGCCATGTTGCCCAGGCTGGTCTCAAACTCTTAAACTCAAATCAATCCACCTGCCTCGGCCTCCCAAAGTGCTGGGATTATAGGCATGAGACATCACACCGTCTGTCTTAAATTGTCACTATCATGAAATTTATCTGGGGAGCTTGTTGAAAATATGGATTCCCAGATTCCATCACAAACGTACTAATTCTGTATTTTCTGGAAGAAACCTATGCTTCTGTATATTTTTAAGCTTCCTGGATGGCTCTTTTGATTAGCTGGGATTCAGAAAAACAGGCTTATCTCAAAAGCATAAGAAGCAACCCCATAAACAGACAGGGGAGGTGTTTGACTCTTGAGGCTCCTGGAGGAATGGACTGTGTCTTATTTATTTCTCTGGCCCCACAGAGCCTGAGACCTATCATGAGATTTGAGATGCTTACCGTGTTTAATTGAACTGATCGGAGCTGTGGTCCTCACAGGGTGGCTCATGTTCCAGTAGCATCCGCTCTCCTGGGAACAGGCTAGAAATGCAAATTATTGGGCCTCACTCCCAGTCCTTTGGACCTGACACTAGCTGCACATGTGAGGAGGGAACTCGGGGCTGTGGAACCTGGTAACCATTTGCACACACACGAACAAGAAGGCACCACCCCGCCCTTGCTGGAATGAACATGCTCCAACCAGCTTGACCTACTTGCCCTTTGGGAGAGTCTGCCGTCTTTGAGCAAGCCTGCCTTGCGACCCTTGTCACCTGTGCTAACACACTCCGTAATTCTTGCTTCTGAACTCTGGACAGGGTGGCTGGCCCTGCTTATCAGGCCAGGTCTCTGTGCTGATAGCAAAATGATGGTTCCTGCTGGGTGAACACAGCTTTTAAGTTGGCGTCAAGATTTTTCCTCCTTGCCTGAAAAGCTTAAAAACTCCTTGCCTTAGGTGGAGTGCTAAGGGCATAGGAATTAAAAGGGAATTGGCGTGAGGGGTCACCATTGCTGCAGAGTTCCAGGCACACTCTTAATTATGAAAGTGCGTACACAGGGCACACACGTACACACCCCGCACAGCTGCGGCAACAGGCTCCTTGTTCTTTGAAGCCAAGTTCCACTTCACTGTGGTTTCCTGGAAAGCTCTCAGCAAAGAAGGGCATGGCAGGTCCTCGTCAGCCAAATAGAGTACAAGAGTTTTAGTTCCCTGGGCCAGAAGGACAATGAGAGAGGAGGGATACGTAAGAAGAGGAACAGAGCTTGGCCTGAACATTCCAGCATCAGATACATCACAAATATTGGAACATGTTGCTTCATGTCCCTGATGCTCAGCTCCTTCTCTGAAATGGAACATATACCTAGATGATGCCTTCCCCTAAAACATTTTTGAAGATGCTTACAATATGAATACATGTCAAGTAGAACTTAGAAATACATAAACAGAAATGAGGAGTTGGTTAGAAGAATTGAACAGAGACATTAATGGGAGGGAGCTGGGATTAGAAAATCTGTACATTAAATTAGATCCCGAGACGTTGGACATCCTGGGAAGGCCTGGAAGAGGTGGACCAAAAAGTTCTATCTTGTCCTAACGGAAGAAACGGGGAGAGAGTGAATTGAGGGTGCCGGCTGGGCTCGGGCTAGCCCTTGATGAAGAATGAAAAACATGGAGTCACAGTAAACCTCCTTCACTCCGGTCCCCATTCCTTCCTGCTATTCACCGGACTGAGACTTCCTGAAGTCCCCCTACACGTGGTTTTGCTTGGCTTTTGTAGAACTTCGTAATATTCCAAACTCGCAAACCACAGCAAAAATGCTGCAGTTAAGCATGAGAGAATTCAGAGCACCCTCCCGAATTCTCACTAGTGAGCTCGGGCCGTGTTTCACTGCTACACTGGTGTCATACTGGTAAATGCAATTCTGCTTATGGGATAGGTCTTCAGATGGGACTTCAAATGGGAAATGAATCTTTCAGCTTTACAAAGTACAAAATGACCCACTCTTTTCTGAATGTGCAAATGAAAAGGTAAGAGATGCTTTCTTTTTTTTTTGAGACAGAGTCTTGCTCTGTTGCCAGTTGCCAGGCTGGAGTGCAGTGGCGTGATCTCAGCTCACTGCAATCTCTGCCTCCCAGGTTTAAGAGATTCCTGTGCCTCAGCCTCTCAAGTAGCTGGGACTACAGGCACGTGCCACTACGCCTGGCTAAACTGTATTTTAGTAGAGACGGGGTTTCACCATGTTGACCAGGATGATCTTGATCTCCTGATCTCATGATCCACCTGCCTTGGCCTCCCAAAATGCTGGGATTACAGGCGTGAGCCACTGCACCCGGCCAAGAGATACTCTTAATGGGTTAAACGGTAAAGAAGCCAGAATGGTGAAGACTTGCCGGAAGAAGCTGGATGGGAACAGGTGCCTCCACATTCTAGTCTGCTAACGCCCATGCCTGGACAAGACAACTATGAAGGGGAAGAATGAGGCATGGGGAGTTTTCCTATCAGATGTCAAGACCTAGGTGAAGCTGGAGAACAGATAAAGGGTGTTGACACAGGTAAGTGGGTCACTGGCACAGGAGGGAGAGCCCAGACACAATTCCATGCACTCGTGGTGGGCATTGCAGATCAGTGGGAAACCGGGCATTAATCAATAATTTTTTTTACTTCTTGCTAATTGGTTATTAATATGGAGAATAATCAAATGAGGTCCCTAACATCATGTGGCTTAAATACCTAATTATGGGAAGACTAAAATATGAAACTTTAAATATGGTTACAAGAAAATAGAACATCTTTGTAAACTTAATGTTGAAAAGAATTTCATAATATTCCAAACCCGCAAACCACAGCAAAAATGAAAAAATTTGATTTGCATTAAAGCAAAGTATGTTAGTCAAAAGTTACCTCTAAGAAAATAAAAAGATAAAGGAAGAAATAAAGAATTAATATCTAGAATACATAAAGAACATCTCAAATTCAAAAAGCAAAAGACAAACAGGCTAGTTAAAATGGGCAAAATGGTTCAGAGATAATTTACTGAAGTGGAAACATCAATTGCTAATAAATGCATGAAAAGATGGGTAACCTCATGAGTAGTAAGGAAAATGCAAATTAAAGCTAAAATTAGGCTGGGGTGGTGGCTCATGCCTGTAATCCCAATGCTTTGGGAGGTCGAAGCAGGTGGATTACCTGAGGTCAGGAGTTCGAAGCCAGCCTTACCAACATGACGAAACCCCTTCACTACTAAAAAATACAACAAAATTAGCCGAGCGTGGTGGTGTGTACCTGTAATCCCAGCTACTTGGGAGACTGGGGCAGGAGAATCACTTGATCCCGGGACGTGGAGGTTGTGGTGAGCCAAGATTGTGACACTGCACTCCAACCTGGATGGCAGAGCAAAACTCCATCTCAAAAAATAAATAAAATAAACACAAATAAATAAATAAAGCTAAAATTAGACCTTATTTCACACCATCAGATTGACAAAAACTCAAACTCAGAAGTATGATAGTATCAAGTTTTGGTTAGGATGTAGGGTAATGGAAACTTTTATCCGTTGCTGTTGGAAATAAAAATTGTTACAGCTACTTTGGAGAAAAATTTGGTAACATCCAGTAAAGTTGAAAATATGCATACACCATTACTAAGAATTATACTTCTAGATATATATCTGATATGAATTCATATATACAATATGCATGCATACATATATATACATTCATATACATATATATGCATATCCATACATATATCTACATATAGACAGACATATATACATACACATATATGTCAGAAAATATGAAAAATAATAATCATAGAAGTATAATTTACAATAGCGAAATATTGGAAATTTCCTAGTGTCCATTTGAAGGAGAAATAAATTATTTGCTCTGTCTATGATGGAATTCCATATAGCAGTGAAAAAGAATGAACTAGAGCTTACGTGAATCAATATGGACTAATTCCACAGACATAATATTGATCAAAGAAAGCAATTTACAAATAAATATTTGTAGTATAATACCTACATGAATGTTCAATACATGAAAAAATTCTGTAAGTTGAGTAGAGATCTTTATCTCTCTCAATAGGTAGATGGAAAGAGAGAGCGAGCTGTGGAATGAGAGACAGAAGAAAAGAATAAATGCAAATAAACGATAAATCTCTAAAATCAGGACGGTGTTCTTCCTGGGAGGAAATTAATAGGGGAGGAATCTAGAAGGGTCCTCTATGGGAGATTTGGCTATGCTGGCAATGAATTATTTCTGAAGTTGGATGATGAATACTAGGCTATCTATTATATTACCCCTTATGCTGTTTTGTATGTCTTAGATATTCCATAATAAATTCAACAGCACTGTTGGTTTTCAACCCAAACAAGTATCATTCCTTACGGACAAATCAGGATCGATCCAATCCAGTCATAGTATTTCCATTTCCCTTTGTCAGATACTCATTTATCTCCTCTCCCTTTATTTGTAAGGAGTGGACAATTATCTATTTTTAGACCGAGGAAGAAGTCAGTTGCAGGAGGAGGGCGTGGTTCGGGAAAGCTTTTACTTTCTGATTTAAAGAAATTCTATTGGCTCCACCACTTCCTCTTTTCTTGGGACACTAGCATGAGAGGATGTCATGTCTGCAGCTGTGGCAGCTATCTTGCAATCATGTGGTGACAAGCGAAGCAAATGCAATTAAAAGCAAGAGGGCAGAGAGCCAAGGCACTGAGGATAGCAGAAGAAAAGAATTGTCAGAGCCTGAGTATCTGATGACAGCTGAGCCACAGAATGGACCCTGCAGCCATGTAGAAACCACAGACCCCATATTGTTTCTTAAAGAAACAGTAATGGTCTTAGGGTTTAAGCAACTTACTGGTGGTATTGCTTTCTGTGACTGGTGGTCAATAACCTACCAGTTGGGTATACGAATCGCTTTCCTCTTAGACTTATTGTTGGGATTTCCATCTATGAAAACATTAAGCCCTTTCTCTCCTTCAAATCTGTACTATTTCTTCCACATCCAAGGTCTCTTCTCTCCCTGGTGAACTCCTCATCCCTAAAAACTCTTCTGAAATGTGTGCTCGGTGATGTCTTCTCAGGGTTCTGACATGAGTAACACTCTGTCTTGTCTGCAACCCCAAACATTTTCCCTACGTTTGCATTCCAGCCCTTAGCATGCATAGCTGCACACTCCACCACTGTCCCGGTAAGGAAGGTCCTATGACGTTTTCATTTCTGGATCTCAATGTTGGCACAGTTAGGGCACATCACAGGGGCCTAACGGAAGGTAGTTAGGATGAATGATGCTTGTCTTATATCAACATCTTAAAGGGAAAACAAATCAAATACTGAAGTGGGTGGCTAGGAGGAAATGTGTGAGGGGAAAGAGACCAACGGCCTTCCCACAAATAAACACTGCAAAATGAACCCTTTTTAAAACAGCTCCTAATGCAATATTATATCAATCACATTCACATTTGCCAATGATTTTGTGTGTTCGATAGAATCTCATTTAAGCTCACTAGCCTATTTAAATCCTGGCTTCCTTTTATTTCCCATCCTAATCAGATTTAAGTGACAATTGCAAAGGAACTATTTTGTAAGGAGATAAATGAATGCCTAAGTGATCCTGGATGCTTACAAAGTGGTTGCTGTCCCCAGGCTTGAACTACAAAAGTGTGGGCAACTTTTATCACGGGACAGAGACCCTTGTGTGCTAGGTAATACAGAGACACAGCAAATGCACAATTTGATAAAAATGGACTTAAACATGGGCTCCAGTACACTCCTCTGCATCAGTGCATCGTGAAACTAGAACAGGGATTACATGAGACATTTTTTCTGTCTTCTAAAAGCCTTTTATGTATTTTCTTTTTAAAATAGCTGTTGCGCTTGTGAGTGTGGAAGGGGTCAGAGATGAATGAAAGGCGAAGTGCATCCATATGCAGGATAACCGCCAGACAGCAATCTAGTGAAAAGTCTGCATTCACTCTTGATGTAGCCAGGGTGCTGGGGCCATTAATTGGCACATGTGTTGAAGAGGACAGACATCAGCTGAGAGAAGATTCCAGCTGCAACAGGAATAGACTGGGGCCTAAGGCCAGTTTGAAGCACATCTTCATTCGCAGAGCATCTTTTGAAAATCCTTATTTATGCAACTGTAGGTGAATGATAATGGTACAGCTTTTTTTTTTTTTTTTTTTTGAGATTGAGTTTCACTCTGTCACCCAGGCTGGAGTGCAGTGGTGTGATCTCGGCTCACTGCAACCTCCGCCTCCCAGGTTCACTCAATCCTCCCACCTCAGCCTCCTGAGTAGCTAGGATGACAGGCGTGCACTACCATGTCCGGCTAATTTTTTTGTATTTTTAGTAGAGACGGTGTTTCGCCATGTTGCCCAGGCTGGTCTGGAACTCCTGACCTCAAGTGATGTACCCACCTTGGCCTCCCTAAGTGCTGGGAGGGAGGCGTGGGCCACTGCACTTGGCCTGATACAGCATTTTATATAATACCCAGCATTCACTAAGCATGTGTATGCTCAGTGATTACATGGATTACCTCATTTAAATGTGCAAAAGTCACAGGAGGTAGGTGTTATCTATTATTATTTTCATTTGGCAGGAAAGAAAACAGACTCAGTAAGGGATTTTTTTTTTTTTTTTTTTGATAGATCCAGGGATCACAGAACCATTCATGGAATGACACTCCCATTTTCCTGGGAATTGGTTATAACTATTGCTTTGTGGGTTTGGCCAACGTTGCCGCCTCCTTCAGAATTCTAGGAGGGAAGGTGCCTGCATGGACAAGAAGTCCAGCTGCCTTCTGGGCATGAAAGCAACCATACCTCAACCTCTGCCACCCAAAAGTTGACATTAGGGGAGGGAGATTCCAACCAAGGCCCGGGGACAGTGAAGGGCAACAGAGTACTTGAAAAATTTTACTATCAGACTGGAGAGCGGGGGATCAGTAGTCCGGCCCAGGATCAGGAAGGAAGAGTCAGGCGTGGTCGTCCTGGATCTGAGATGTCATGGCTGCTGGAACCCAGCCTGGAACTTGTATGGGAGTTAGCACCATCTTCTGCCTTCCTATTGTGGATGGCAAGAAAGTGAGATTCACTTTTCCTCTGAATCTTTCTGCCTGTGTGTGGTCTTCCAGGGCCCCAGTGGGCCTCACAGATTATCACCTCCATTCTGTGCAGGACAGAAGAGGATTCCTGACATCCAGACTCTTCCGTCTGCCTCGGGGGTAGACTCACAACTTCAACCCCGTTAACTCTGTCTGTTCCCACTCTGTTGTGAGCATACCCTCCGGTGCCTGCGCATCTCCCATCCTCTGCCCCTACTTCTCCTTGCTCATCAAAGTGCATCTGCTTTCTTTCTGTTTCCTTGGGGTCCTATCTCTTTCCATGTTGAGGGCCTTCATTAAGCTCTAGTCCTTTAATTAAAAAGAAGGTGCCAAGAGAATGGGACCTAGAAATTTAGGAGCAAGATATGGGAGCAAGAGGGCTGTTTCCAGAGCAGTGGGCACAACACGAATGGTGCCTTCCTATTCCACACACATGGCACCCAACTACCCTGAGTGTCTCTGCAACGTGAGATGGAAAGGGCCCGGTGGTGGCTTCTCCTTCTCATCTCCATCTTTGCAGTCTTGACCCCCAGACAGGCAAAATGCAGTGACTCGGCACGAGAGCTCAGCTTGTGTTCTGTCTAGGTTTTGGGGGAGGAGCTGATTCTCCGAAGTTCTCCCCCAGACCACAGCTGCACTCTGGGAAGCTGATCAGAAGAGAAGTGAGGGAAGTTTGATTTGGAAGGGAGGAGGCTCAGTGTGTACCAAATGGATTTGATGACTGGAGTTAACTGTTTTAAATTTTCATTGGTGAAAAATATATATATTAATTTCTACTGGACACATTTCTTAGTTCATGTCTAGGCCTGGCTCAGGCAGCTTATTAGCTAGCTCAAATTGACCCATGATTCCAGTGGCGATGACCAGCTGGAGCAGGCTTGGGGTGGGGGTGTTCATGTTTTAATTCAGCTAATGTAAAACAACTGTCCACACTGTAGACCTGCCCAGCTTCTTGGGAAGGTCATCAAGAGTCAGCATCCTGGGAGCATGGCTTGGGCACTCCCTCAAAGCCCCCTCTGCTGGCCTCTCCTCCCTCTAAGTAAGATTTTGTTAGTCTTTGTCTTCACACACGAAAGAACATAGTTGTTTTGTGAAAGAAGCAATGAGAAAAATGACCTTATGGAATATTCTTGTAAACTGACTGCTGTCCTTTCAAGAGAGACTTTGCTGTGTGTCTACGATGAGCCCTACCCTGTATCAGCAACTGGCAATTGATTAAATGCTCTCCACTGCACACTTATACCACATGCCAGGCTGCTTTCACAGGGAGCAACTATGCCATTTCTTGACTACTACATTCTGGTTCGTTTGGATGAGTTTGTTTGCTTTCTCTTGGTTTTTGTTCTTCCTTTGCTTCAGCACTGTGGTTACTTTCTCTCTTGGTTTTACTTACTGTTGAACAGGGAAAGAGAGGCAATAATAGAACCCACTAGGGACTTGGCAGAGCTAACTTTTAACCAGGGCTTTCTTAGTAGCTATCATGAGACAGGGCGAGTCCTTTCAGCCCCTTGGAAATTCACCATCTGTCCAGCCAGGCCCCTGAATTGGATTCCTGTTAGTTTCCCTTTTGGTTTTGACATTTCTGGCTCTGACACTTTCAGTCCACCTCAGGCATTTGAGGCTTTTTATCTGTGAAAGTTCTTTCAAGAGGGTATCTATTTGTTGTAATTTAATGTAGCTTCATTATGATAAGTGCCTCTAAGTAGTTTTCTCTTATTCTGGATTTTTTTTTAAATGTGACTTTTCCCTATGGTATAATCCTATCTGCAGAAGCCTGAGTCTCTAGCTTGCACAGATGGAAATAACTTCACTCTTAGCCGTTTGCAGCAGCTGCCAGGGCTTTCATTTCTCAGGGAGGCATCATTTCCAGCATGTCCTCTCATGTTTCTTGCACTCTGCGCTGGGCAGTTAGCAGTGAGCGTGTCGTGCATGACGAAATCATCTTCTAACTTTGGGGCCAGCCTCCAGTTCCTGCTCAGGCCGGTGCAACTCTGCATGTAGCTTCCTTGAGATTTCCCAGGAAACATGGCCACACTACAATGTGCAGCTGTGGTCTGCAGTTATTCAAAGGAAACATGTATAAGTCTGGATATGTTAGGGCTGAGCACAAGCTATCAAGTCTACTCTCATGTACTGAATGATCATCTGTTCACAAGGCTGCTAGCTCATGAAGGATAGGGTGCCTCCAGAGATACCAGGCCACCCAGATATTTGCAATACAGGACAAGCTCAGAGTAGCTGGAGAGGGCATCTACTGCATAACCTGCTCAGTCTCTCTGTTTTAAGAACTGCAGAGGCGGGCCACTCCTTACAGCCATGTTTGTTTCTTTGCCCCCTGATTAACAAAAGGTGGACACTTGACCTAAGTTTAACCAGTCAGAGATTTTTCCCTGAGAATGTAGATTGGGATGGAGAAAGAGAATCACTCTTTCTGGGTAATTGGATTGCCCCAAAGATAAGGTTTGCTTCGTGGTTTCTCCCCGGCAGAAGCAGAGAAAACTTACGTTGCAAGAGAGAAGGATGAATCGGCTGTGTGTGTCTTTTGGGCCCGGGGAGGGTGCTGAGATGAGATGAGAGACAGAGCAATAACACTGCTCCGAGTTCATCTTTCTGGGTCCTCTGAGGTCTGGCTGCATTTGTTCTCAAGACACTGTCCCACAGCTTAGGTTAGTTTCTGTCACTAGCAAACAAAATAGCTCTTTCCATTGGGGTACTCAACTACTCTGCTTAGATACACATGGGCTAGAGACCTACGCTGAAGAAAATTATTTTTTCCTATGCTATTGTGCACTTTACCACTGTTCATTCATTCATTCATTCATTCATGCATCCATCTGTTGTACTGGAGCGAGCATAGAAAGTCAACACCAAGACAAGAGTATGCCAAATTGCAGGGTCTTTATTGCCGGCGGCCACGGAGGACTCGCGTCTCTCCAACCCATGGCCCCAAAAGGAGGGTGTCAAGACCTTTTATACCCGTAAAACAACTTCAGGGGTGAGGGTGAGGGGCAGGGGTTGGGGTGAGGGGCTTCAGACATTCCGAGGGCCAGTGGATTCCGTAAATCACCTCCTGGGCGGAGATGAGGGTGAGGAGCTCCGGACATGCCGAGATCCAGGGGACTTTGGATATTCCGATTGTTACTTAAGTGGTTCACAGAAGTCAAGATAAGCGTTAGTTTACACATTGCCTGGGTATGGGTGGAAATTACAGACCTTAGTTACTTATTACAAGTCACAGGGGCCAAGATGGCGTGGGTTTGGACTGCTTGCCTGTCACATTAGGGTTACAGAGAGCAGTTTCAATGGAAAGCCGAGGTATAGTTGAGGTATGCAGTTTTATGGGGCTTTTACCATGTCACACATCTATCGATTTAACATACATATATTGAGGTCTTCTATGTGCTGGGAACTGTGCTAGTCTCTTTGGAGGGACTGGTGAGCAGTGTAGACACAGCCTGACCTCAGGGAGCTTATGGTCTGTGGAAGAGAGATAGTAGATTAGTTGTCTGTGGCTGCCAAGTTAATTACTACAAACTTGGAGCTTAAAGCAGCAGACATGCATTCGCTTACAGTTCTGGAGGTCAGAAGTCCAATATCAAGGTGTCAGCAGGGCTAATCTCATGCTGAAGGCTCTAGGGAGAATCCTCTCTTGCCTCTTCCAGCTTCTGATGCTCCAGACTCCTTGGCTGTCATTGCATCATTCCAGTCTCTGCCTCCAGCTTCGCATGGTGTTTGCCCTCTTCTCTCTGTGTGTCGCTTATAAGGACACTTTTTTGAGTTTAGGGCCCACCGCAATAATCCAGGATGATCTCATCTTGAGTTTCTTAAGAGAAACATCTGCAAAGACCGTTCTTCCAAATAGAGTCACAGTATCAGGTTTCAGAGGTAAGAACTTGGACAAATGTTTCCGGGAGCCACCATTCCATCCACTACAGAGGGTGAACACTTGTTAGTGTGGAGAATATTACAAAGGTGACTCACAGGGTGCTCAAAAAATTGATGTGACCACCTCTTCTTTAGGCATCAGAGGAAGTGGCATCATCTGGAAGCAGAAGGCTGAGTAAGCCCCTGCTAAATTGTAGACAGGCAGATAGGTTCAAAGAAAGACAGAGGCCCAAGACAGCAAAGAGCTCCAGGGTAGGAGGCAAGCCCAGCGTGGCTGGAACGTAGAGGCGGTGTGGAGGCCGTGGAGGGGCGACAGTGGAGCAATACAGAGGCAGGTGGGTTCTGATCTTGCAGCCCATGTGGTCTTGAGCTGAGCTTTGGATTCCACTGTGGCAGCGACGGGACTTTGCAGTAAGGTTTTAAGTGGAGTAAAGTGATCTGATTTGCATTTTAAAAAGATTTCTTTGTCTCCCGTTTTTTTTTTTTCCTCCCCAGCCTTCAACTCCCTAATTTTGTAATAATTGCCAACAATATTGTCTGTGGGAATTCCCTGGCAATACAAGGAGGCTTAGGCAGGGAGAGACGCATAGGTCGGAAGGCATCAAAAGCCTCCCTCTTGGCATCTAATTTGCTCCTCCACCCTGCCCCAGATCCCCTCTGCTTTCATTTCGGTGTTGAAAATTGTAAATCAGTTAAGTATTAGCTCAAGGCCTCAGATAGCAAGGGCAATTTAATGCCGTGAAAAATAAGAGGCATCTTTGCTATTCTGACATTTATGATGCCCGGACTCGTTATTTTTCCTAATGAACGTTTCTTTCTCTCCTTATGCTTATCGGTTTTAACACATGCCATTTACCACCTCCGACCCGCGCTGATGAGGGGGCTGGAAACGGGCTTCCATCACTGTCAGGGCAAGAGGAAAAATTGCAAAGTAAATGACAAGATGTTGCCGCGATAGCGAGCAGGAAAATCTGCAGTGCTTAGAAGAACGGGACCCAAATGAAATTCCGCGTCTCCCCGCCGCGGGTGCCGCAGAGCCACCGGAGCGGGGCGGGCGCCACGTGACTGATTATTCAAATGGGCCGATGATTAACTCGGTTTATATTGATGCAAATAATCCTGCCGGAGCCTGCAACGGCTAATGCATTTTGGAAGTGTGGTTTTTCCATTGATAGCACAAAATAGTGTAGAGGAAAGCCATTTTCATGATATTAATAATGGAATTACAGAATCAGGTCACTTAAAGGAACGGCGCTGACTCAGCGGCAGCAGCATGAGGTTGAATGTGGGGATTAGCGCTGAGCAAAACGAATACAAAACACACATCCCCTTCCCTTTTTCTTTTTAAAAGAAAAAAAGCTTCAGAAATGACCGTGGCTAAATACAATTCTCAGACGAATTTATTATAAAGAAAGAAACTGTCCAGTGAGCTTAGGGAGCTCCCAGTAAAAGGTTTTTCTTCCCCTCACCCCTTGATTAAATCCCTTTGATTAAATAGTGGGTTTACCTTCCTTGCCTCCCATACCCTGGTTTAATGTCCAAGTCCTAGAACAATGTCTGCAAATGCTTTCTAAATGAATGATTCAAATTGCAAATGAAGATCAATACATGCCCTCTAAAAGAATGACTATATTTGTCAGTGAAGATCTAGGGCTGAGATGAAATTCTGCGCAAATCTCTCAGGATCTTCTGCTGTGTGCAGCAAGCGGAAGTGAGCTCCTGGGATCCTTGTTGAGTGGGAATTGGGGAAGACAGATGACAGAATCCAAGGAGATTGGCTTGTTCTGTGGACACTAAAAAAAGCCTTAAAAATACCCAGAGGAGGCCGGACGCAGAGGCTCACACCTGTAATCCCAGCACTTTGCAGGACTGAGGTGGGTCATGAGGTCAGCAGATCGAGACCATCCTGGCTAACACGGTGAAACCCCGTCTCTACTAAAAATACAAAAATTAGCCGTGCGTGGCAGAGGGTGCCTGTAGTCCCAGCTACTCGGGAGGCTGAGGCAGGAGAATCTCTTGAACCCAGGAGGGGGAGGTTGCAGTGAGCAGAGATCGTGCCATTGCACTCCAGCCTGGGCAACAGAGCGAGACTCTGTCTCAGCAAAAAAAAAATACCCAGAGGAGGGCACGAAGATGTATATATGATGATGTTCACAGCAGTACATTTGCAAAAGTGGACCAACGAGAACATTAAGGCATATGAAGGTATAACCAGAAATGAATATTATGGAATATTATGCAGATGTTAAAGCTCGTATTGAAGGGATGGGAGAAACCGTTCATGACATATTAAGCGAAGAAGCAAATTCCAAACATTTTAAGAAGAAAGCCAGGGCTCCTGTTCTGTGCATTTGTCCGGCCCACATTAGCCCACTCTCCTAGGGTATTGGCGACCACTACTGAAACAGTGTGGAATGCAATCTGATGAAGACTCAACTGCTTCTCTTTCGCAGTCTAGGTAGGGAACTGGAAAAGAACTACAGGGCAGGAAGGGACTTGGCAGGAATTCAAAGGTTCTCAGTAATGAGTGCATGCTATGCTTAAAAAAATTGTGATAAAATACACACAACAGAGCATTTATCATTTAAACGATTTTAAAGTGTGCAATTCAGTGGTATTTTATACATTCACGATGTTGTGCAGTCATCACCACTGTTTAGTTCTAGAATATTTCCATCATCCCTGAAGGAAACCCCACGGTCATGGAACACCATTCAGCCCTGTGCCACCACTAAGCATACAGGGCTATTTTTCTTTTTAAATTTCTTCTTCTTCTGTCTCCCATTCCTGTTTTCCTTGACTACTAACCTTTCTAGAATTCTTAGAATCAGATGATGACTAGCTAGTCACTTGGCATGAAGGCAGCGTGGAGGAGTGAAGGGACCATGGCTAGCTACTCTGGGGCTCTAAATTTAACTCTCTCCTTCCACTTATGGGCAGTGGTATTGCTTAGTGGCTGTGGATAAGAATCCCAGAATCCAACAGCTTTGATTCCAATCCTGGAACCATATCTTACTTCTCTTATTTCTAAGTTACCACTCCTGTAAGCCTTAGCTTTCTTGTCTCTAAAATGGGGGACAGCAAAAGAAATCACCTCATAAAGTGGTAAAAACAAATGATTTTTGACTGGGGCTTAGAAAATGCTTTGCCATAGTGTAAGTGCTTAATCATTGTTTGCTGTTATAGTAATATGGACTTCTTCAAGTAGTTTCTCTGATATCTGGACGAGGAGATTATAACAGCTGGTTGAGGCTAAATAAGAGACGATTTTCAAGCTAGTTGTCCCACTGATACCCAACAGGTATAGGTGTCTTTTGGCCAAGAGTTTCAGGGAGAAGCAAAAGAAGAGGTTCCCCCTGTCCGCTGGCTTCTCTGCTTGCACAGCGTCAGGGATTATTTCCATTTTTACCGCCCGGGTCGTTCTGCTTTTTAAAATAAGTAGCCTCAGCTACTTGTGCTACCAGAAAGGAGTCCCGATCCGGACCCCCAAGAGAAGGGTTCTTGGATCTCGAGCCAGAAAGAATTGAGGGTGAGTCCATACAGTGAAGTGAACGTGAGTTTATTAAGAAAGTGGAGGAATGAGAGAATGGCGACTCCATAGACAGAGCAGCCCCGAGGGTAGCCGGTTGCCCATTTTAATGGTTATTTCATGATGATATGCTAAACAAGGGGTGGATTATTCATGCCTCCTCTTTTTAGACCGTATAGGGTAACTCCCTGACGTATTTGTAAACTATGTAACTATGTAAACATTTTTACCTATTTGTAAAAACGATGTTGCCATCGCACTTGTAAACTGTCATGGTGCTGCTGGGAGTGCAGCAGTGAGGACGACCAGAGGTCACTCTCGTCGCCATCTTGATTTTGGTGGGTTTTGGCTGGCTTCTTTACTGCAACCTGCAACCTGTTTCATCAGCAAGGCCTTTATGACCTGTATCTTGTGCTGACCTCTTGCCTCGTCCCGTGACTAAAAATGCCTTAACCATCTGGGAATGCAGCCCAGCAGGTCTTAGTCTTATTTTACCCAGCCCCTATTCAAGACTGTAGTTGCTGTGGTTCAGAGGCCTCTAACATCTGGACAAGTTTCTCACATGATCTCTCAGACTCTTCTGTGACACCCCAGTAATCTTCCCTGATTGATTGTGTTCTGGTTCATCCTTGTCCTTCTTAAATGTGGGACTCAGAGTTGAACCCAACAAACTTCATCTGGACCTTCTCTTGGTTCCTTTTGAAAATTTGCACTTTGGTTCAGCCAGGCTTCCCCACTTCCTGCCCCATTCGACCTTTATTTGTGATGGACATCTTTAGAAGTTGAGAACAGGGGAGTGACAAGATGCAAGTCACTAAAGGCTCAGCTGTGCGGGATCCTGAGGCCCTGACCTAGCCCGTGCCTACCCCTGTGTCCCCACTCCTCACCTCTTACCCCCCTCCCCCTCTCACCATCCTCTACTCATACTGGTGACTGCTTTTCTCCAGACATGCCACACTCACTCCACGCTCAGGCCTTCTGCTCGTGTTTGTTCTGCTGCTGAGATGGCTTTTCCCAGTATTCTCATGGTTGACTCCTTTACTTCATTTAGGCTCTGCCTAATGTCATCCCCTTGGGGGCTTCCTCTGATCACGACAATGGTCTCTGTCTCTCTCTAGCCCCATCCTGCTTTATTGTCCTCTAGAGCACTTAGTTTTACATGATACTGACCTATGCTTATTTGCTCCTGGTTAATTGTTTATCTCCCCTACCAGATTACAGACTCCACCGGGCAGGGACCTTGATAGTCTCCTTGGTCCTGTGTTCCTAGTGCCTAGAAGTGCCTGGCACATAGTGGGTTCTCAATAAGTATTTGTCGAATGAATAACTCAATGGTAGTAATTAGCGGTGCTGAGAAACAAAAATGCAGCTCCTGACAGCCAGAAGCTGGCCTGACACTCAAACAGGCCACAGTCTTCTCCCCCGTAAACAGACAATTTCACAGAACATCAACAGCAGACAACACAGCCATGCTGTGACCCTGAGAAATCACGACCAAGACCAGACTGAGAGCAGACAAAGTGAGGACATTGTCCAAACCACCATCAACCACCAATCATTCCCCATTCCTGGCCAATGCGAATGATTGCTGTGTCTCTACCAAACCCTATTCTTCCTGCCTTCTGGATGAGAATGATGAGGATAACCAATCACAGAATTACTTCCACTTCCTGACACTCTCCTGAGAGGCTCCAGCTGATTGATGTGGCAAGGTGTTGGGGGAGGCGCAGTGTTCTATACTCTTGTGATTAGATCTGAGTCTTCCTATGAGCCGGATTCCCTGGGCTGTGAGCTTCACAAGTGCTCCCTCCAGCTGTCTCCAGAGCAAAGCCTGGCTTCCTTGAAACCTTTTCACCATCCCCCAGTACAAGCCCCAGTCCTAAAAGCAGGCCTTTCTTTCACTGTCTTGCTGAGATGGTGCTTGGTTCTCTGTGGTGTGTTGTCTTCCTTTTTGCAATGACTCGACAGATCCGATCACAAGTGTGTTCCTGGTGGTCTTTTACTACTAATAAAAATTATTATTATTGATCTTGGTATCTATCACTCCAGTTTTGGATATCTTGCAAATTCAAGATGTTTCCTTTAATATATTCACCTGAGAAAAATCGATCAGGGCTGAAGACCTCTTAAGCTCACTGTTAGAGGTCATCTGCTGGTCTGCACTGATTACCGCAGCTAGTAGCTGCTTTATCTCCTTATAAAGCTGGCAGCAGTCCACAGGTAGAGCTACATTGTATGAGATCATGGGCCAGATCAGTTTTCTTGGTTGTATCTGCCCTTCCCACGGTTACCAGTGGCGAATATGGACTGGTCTGCAGCAACTTGATTCTTGTCTCCTCAGAGGAAAGAATTTGGTCAAGGGACATTCGGCAGGGTGAGACCAAGGCAGGTTTTAGTGCAGAGGTGAAAGTTTATTAACGAGTTTTAGAGCAAGAATGAAAGGAAGCAAAGTACACTTGGGAGAGGATGGTGCAGGCAGTGGATGTGAGTGATTCCACTGCTCCGTCCCACCCTTGGCTTGGGGTTTTATGCATTGGCGTGGTTTTAGGATTTGTGTTTCTTCTCCACTGATTCTTCCCGTGGAGCAAGCTGTCTGCAGGCATGGTGGCCTGCAATGCTTGGGCGGGGCCACACGCACAGTGTGTTTACGGAAGTTGTGTACATGCTCACTTGAGGCATTTTTCCCTTACCAGTTCAGTGTTGCCAGAGGAAGGTCATGGATCAGTTACACTCTGCCATTTTGCCTCAGTGCGCATGCTTAAGCACACTTGCCCAGTGTTGGAAACGGGTTTATAACGTCGGGAAGAATCCCCACAGAGACAATGGACCACTCAGCAAGGCTAGTTCACTTCCTGCAGGAAGAGTGCAACTCCCCCGGCAGTCTTGCCACGAGAGCACACCTGAACAAGGGAGACGGGGACATTTATAACTTTCATAACCTGACGCAATTGCCCTACCACTGTATCCAGTTTCTGTTGGCGAGAATGAACCTCGCATTCCATGCTTGACCCGATTGGCTAAAAACTTGAAAATTTCCTACAGATAAGGGGGAAAGAAGACAAGGAATAAGAGGAAGCTAGACAGGAGAGGGTCAGGAGGGTTTCCAAATAAGGACTGGCATGCACCAGGGTCTGGAGCTTGCCTAGTTCCTAGTTCTGCTCAGACATGCCGGAGTGAGTCAAGGTAGCTGATTTAAGATGTAGCTAATTTAGAGAATATATATACATGGGTATATGTTTATGCTTATAGTGGATAATGGCCATAGAGCAAGAGATTATAACTCCTTATATTGTAGTCTAAGATATAAACTTGTAAGAAGAACTTTCCCATCTCTCACACCAACTCCTGAGATCTTTTTGCAAAGCTGCTGATTACCAGCTTCCGGTGTTTTCTGTTTACTGGGAGACTGCCTTTCCCTGTCACTGGCAGCAACCAATTATTTCAGAGAGACAGTTTAACAGCCAGCTGGCCATCACCTCCTGATGGTTGGCTGACATTCCTGGTGGCCAGGGGCCAAGGGCCAGGAAGTGAGGGGCGGTGCCTCTTCTGCCCTGCTCATGTCAGCTCAGCCGCCTACTCTAACACCATCACTTTTCCCTGGCTGTCACCACTGCCAGATTGCTTAGGGAGAGAGTTGCTTACTCCCTACCTGTGTATGGAGCCCAGGTTGCCCACCTTTCTCTGCTACTGTTCCTCCCTTCCCTGCTCTGGCAACAAATATCTATTCAGCATCTTCTATGGGCCAGGCCTTCTGTGAGGTGCAGTGCTCTTCCTGGACATGGATGGGGAGAGGAGGTGGTAGTAAATGCCTCACTACTGATTTCTCTTATAAGGGCACGTATGTGAGCAGAGAGTGGAGAATCCTATACCCACCTGGAACGTGTGTGGGGCATTGGGAGAGTGGGGAGCAAGGGGGTAATCTGGAGGCACAGAGGGGACAGGCATTTTCCAGAAATATTTCTTTTGATGTTCTGTGCAGAGGGCAAGTTTTGCATTACGGATGCTTTTATCTTTATAAAACCACCAAAGTCTTTCTTCCTGCTTGGTTATTGTCATCTTGTGGTGGTGTTTTGTGTTTGTTAAGGTGCCTGGTTGGGTCGCTGCACAGAAACTCCCTCAGCTGTGTTCCCAAGAAAGCGGGGATGCTACTCAACTCCCTGGTAGCTTTGCTAAGGCAAACCTAACCACCTGCAGGATAATGGGAACAATGCTGGCTCCTTATTTTTAGCAAGCAGAGTGGAATGCAGTAAGCAAAGGGTGATAAATACCCCTTTTGTACTGAATGTTTTACCATAATGAAAAAGCAACCTCTGTCTTAAAATTGGCCATTCTTTTCCATGTAATTTTTCCCCCCTAGAGCAGACAAATTGACTAAGTCAGGGTGGGCAGACGTGGTTTTCATCAGCCCTGGATAGATTTAATGGGGGCTCGCCCACTGGGGCATGCAGACTTTCTGGCTGCGATATTCTGTACACATTTATCTGGAGGCAGGCACAGGGAAATGTAGCTGGTGGGAAGCAGCCCCAGAGAAAGTATTCACCTTTGTGAGTAAATAATTCCCAGCCCTGAGAGCAGCTGGGGTATAATACAAAGTGTCCACCGGCAGGGGTCTCCTGTTAGCTGGCTCATTTACATTTGAAACTGAGCTCTTAGTGGGGGATTTTACTGCTCATGATGATTAAGGCGGTGCCTGGCCTCTCTAACCCCAGGGGTGGAGTGCGTGCAGCGTGGCCTTATGTCCTGGACTTGGTGGCCTGGTTGTGGTGGCCTGTGCTGGGGACCCAAGAGGGCTGGAGCAGGCGGGCGCACACCTGTGTATTTGCTCAGGTGGGTTTCATTCTTCTGCGCAGGGATGATTATATATTTGCCTGGCTGACATTTAAACTGGTTGTTATTCTGATGGATGAGACTATACATTTCATTGCAAGGGAAGCTCACCTGGCCAATGCTCCCTGACTTTTTAAAATTTAACAGAGTTTAAGTTTGTAGAAATTGAGTAGAAAATACAGAGATTGCAGCATATTCTCTGTGCCCTCTCCTCTCCAGTTCCCCCTATTATTTTTGTTTTGTTTTTGAGAAGGGTCTCACTCTGTTGCATAGGCTGGAGTGCAGTGGTGGGATCATGGCTCACTGCAGCCTCGACCTTCTGGGCTCAAGGTATCCTCCCACCTCAGCCTTCTGAGTAGCTAGGACCACAGGTGTGTGTCACCATGCCCCGTGCGCCATGACTTTTTGTAGAGATGGGGTCTCACATGTTGGCCAGGCTGGTCTTGAACTCCTGGGCTCAAGTGATCCTCTTGCTTTATTTTTATTTTTTTGTAGATACGGGGTCTCACTTTGTTGTCCAGGCTGGTCTTGAACTCCTGGGGTCAAGCAATCCTCACTTTTGGCCTCCAAAAGTGCTGGGGATTAGCAGGGTAAGCCACTGCCCCTGGCATTCCTACTGTGAACCTCTTACCTTGGTGTGGGATGTTCATTTCAGTGGATGAACCCATATTGGTACAGTAGTATTAACTAAAATCCACAGTTTATGTTAGGGTTCACTGTGTAGGTTGCACAGTTCCAAAGTCTTGCCGAATGTGTGAAGTCTTTTATCCACCATTCCGGTACCCTACAGAAACGAGGGCCCTCCTGAGAGCAGGGAGTTGAGCACCTCTGCCAAGCAGCACATTGGTTCTGGCAGGAGCCCTTGTCTGCCAGGTGCCCAGTGTCAGAGAACAATGATACTTCTCCCTGTGGGGTGAGGAAAGAGCAGAGCTGGCCTCAGACACAGAGGGGTGTCACTAACCACTAATAGAGGTGTGGAATTCCCTCTGAAACAAGTAGGGAGGCTTCTGTCCTCTCATCACCCAGCTAAACGTCTCTGCCCATCAACCTTTGTGTTCTCAGGTGTCTTGGGGTATTCTTGTGGATTCACCTGGGGTCTTGGATGATGCTAGGCAGACCTGTGGCATGGGCAGGTGTCACTCTGGCTGGACAGTCAGTGGCTAAGGAGCTGGCCTCTCCTGCTTTGACAAGAGCCACAGCAGGGCCTGTGGAGCCAGTGGTGATTGACAGCAGCGAGGTCTCGGTTTCCAAGTGGCCACTGGGCCTCCTCCACAAGATCTCTGCAGTGGTCATTCTCTGGGTCCCCTACTTAGCTTTTCCTGGGCAGAGACCCCTCCTTTTCTTGGGTGGCAATCTCAGAATCAGCTATCAAAGGGTGAGTGTTCTAGGCTGTTGCTCCACCAACTAGGCCTCTGTAGACATTGTCCTTCCATCCTCCAAGAAGTTCTACTCCCTTTTCCTTTCTCAGCGGAGTTCCCAAGAACGGATAAAGCTGATGGATTTTGGGGGCGAGGGCAGCTGAGAGTCCTGTTTGAAATTGACAGTCTTTTTAAATATGGAGACTTCTTGATGTGTTGCTCAGGCCTTTGGTCATGACAAAAACACCACAACTTGTGCTACTGGTGTTTGCAGGAAAAGTAGAAAGGGGATGTCTCATGCTTGGGACACAGTAGAATGCAGAGGACAGTGGCTTGAAGAAGCGATTATAGATGACAGCAAGAGGGGAGAAGCAGAGGTACCCGCTTAGGTGTCTGAAGTGTGGGCTGCCAAGCAGCAGCAGGGCTGCCTTTTGTAACATGGAAAGGCTCCCTACAGGCCCTTGGGAACACAGTGGGAGAGGAAGTTCATAAAAGCCATAGCAGAGGTCTCCAGCTACATTAGACACGTATCGAAATGTTATCCCTGAAGTCTGGAGAACTTTGTATGCCCATTTCACTGACAGCATATAAACTGAGGTTCCGAGATGTTACGAAAACAATCGAAGACACATACTGCAAAGGCCGTGTGCTGAGATTCAAACCCAGAACTTTTGGCTTCCTTAGCCTCTGGTTCTCCCACTACATCTTGATGGCTTCTTGAAGCTGGTTTGGATAAACAGAGGTGGTGGAATGATCATTAAGGTTTAAAAAAGAGTTAATGGCTTCCAGCTTCATCCATTATCCTCAGCAAACTAACACAGAAACAGAAAACCAAACACCGCGTGTTCTCACTCACAAATGGGAGTTGAACAATGAGAACACATGGACACAGGGAGAGAAACAACACACACCGGGGCCTGCTGAGGGGCGGGGGGTGAGGGGGAGGGAACGTAGAGGACGGGTCAATAGGTGCAGCAAACCACCATGGCACACGTATACCTATGTAACAAACCTGCATGTTCTGCACCTGTATCCTGGAACTTAAAGTAAAATAAAAACAAAAACAAAAACAACAACAACAATAAGAAAGAGTTAACGGGATGAGCAATGGTACGGAAGGGGGCTGTGATAAAAACAGCCAACATATGCTACAGCCTTCACATAATCCTCAAAGCAACTCAATTGTTTATGATGATGAATAGCATCATCTTCTTTTAAGATGAGAAAGGTGAGTTTCAGAGAAGTCAAACAACTTGCCCAAAATCCAGTGGTCTAGAGCCTTACTCTGAGCTACTCCCAGGCCTAGTCAGGGCTGCAGTTTATCAATAAATGTAGCTGCTGACTGTGCCAGACACCTGCACGCACCCTTAAATTTCATCCTTATCCTCAACTCTGTGAGGGAAGGTATATTTATTTCAGTTTAACAGATAAAGGAACTGACTTTCAGAGAAGTCAAACAACTTATCCCTGGCCGCACAGCCAATGGGTGGCAGAGCTGGGGCTTGACCCCAGATTTTTCTGACATACAATCTTGCGCTTTGCCTCATATATTGGTGGTTTCCACACCTGTAAATACATCTGAACTATCCAGGGAGCATTTATAAAAGACAGATTCTTTTTTTTTTTTTTTTTTTTTTTGAGACGGAGTTTTGCTCTTGTTTCCCAGGCTGGAGTGCAATGGTGTGATCTTGGCTCACCGCAACCTCTGCCTCCCAGGTTCAAGCAATTCTCCCACTTCAGTCTCTCAAGTAGCTGGGATTACAGGCATGTGCCACCATGCCCGGCTAATTTTGTATTTTTAGTAGAGATGAGGTTTCTCCATGTTTGTCAGGCTGGTCTCGAACTCCCAACCTCAGGTGATCCGCCCACCTCGGCTTCCCAGAGTGCTGGGATTACAGGCGTGACCCACCATGCCTGGCCAAAATACAGATTCTTAAGCCCCAGCCCTGGAGACAGCTGGGACAGGCATGGGAACCAGCATTTTTCAGAAGCCTTTCAGTAACAGGGACTACTGCCCCACACCACAGTGCGATGAGTGTGGCGATCCTAACAGCAGAGGAAGGCTGCAGCAGGCCTGGGCAGGGATTGTGCTCCTGAGAGAGGGTAGGAAGTACAACCTTTCACATTCTTGGCACCTCTGACATTGATTTGCTGTGTGACTGCTGATAAGACAACCATACCGGTGGTCGTTTAATTTTCAGACATATACGATTAGCAGCTAATGCAGGTGTTTCCTTTATTCGATTCTGATATGGAAATGAGTTACCAAAACAAAAATCTCATCTGCAGAGTGTTCGGATGGCTCTAGACAGTGTGGCCAAGAGGAGGGGTTGGTGTTGGCAGAACTGACCCACAGACTGGATAGAGGAATTCATGGTCAGTTACCTCCCTGTCTGGTCCTAGCTTCCAAGTCTGTAATGTGAGCGTGTTGAATGATTAGCACTTCTTAGAGCGTGATATGGAACTTTCTGCACCTAAAACACATACACGGCTTGTTAAAAATGCAGATTGCATTCATTAGAATGTAAATTCCATGACAGCAAGGGCTATTTGTGCTGTATCATGTCCCCAGGCTCAGGAAAAATACCCCAGGCGATTTGTTCTATACCATAGTTCCAGACCCAGAAACAGAGCTTGACATGTAGTAGGAACTTATTAAATATTTGCTGAACGATTGAATGGATCCCTGGAAACCAGCCCAGGCCTATTGAATTGGCATCTCTATGTGAGGCTAGAAATCTGGGACTCTTTCTGAAGAGCTGCTGGTAAATCTTAAGGGCATCAGCATTTGGGAACCGCTGACATTGGTAGGTGCCACCATTTTTGTAGTATAACCTTGGACATTCCCTTGGCTTGTTCCCACATTTAATCGACAGCTGAATCCTATGGCAGTTTCCCTTAAAAAGGGAAAAGAGAGAACTCCTGAGAAGCTCTTGTTTTTATGTGAAGTCACCAGGGCGGTTTCCCACCAGCCTCTCTCCTTCATCCTGCAGAGACCCAGGGGAGTGCCCAGGCCTGAGAGCTTGGTGATGGAACAGATGGAGGCCAGGACACGCTGGGGACAGAGGTACAGCTAGGACCTCAGTCTATGTGGTGCTGCTGTGGCCCCAGGCTGTTCCCAGCAGCTTCGTCGGTGTCAGGTGCATTTCCTGGGAGGCACACTGCCCTCCCCCAGCATTGCATTCTGGTTGGGGTGCAGCCCACACTGAAGAACTGCTTTGTGGCCCGTCCCCATTTATAAAATTACCCAGATTATTAGAGTTGACATGGACAGCTGAATCCTCCTGTGAGCTACTTACCTGGGAAGCCACGTTAGTGACTTGCCACAGGGGCTCAGGGGACAGGGCATACTGCATGTCCTTCCCTTCTGCATGGCCTGTCCTCCTGCCTGTAGGAGGAGGACCCCAAGGGAACCCAAATCACATTCCAGAAGAGACTAGGTGAGAGCCTGGTGTCTGAGCAGGGGGCCTCATTTTGGTCCATGTTTCTCAACCAAGGCTGCATATCAGGTTGCTTGAGGGAACTTTTGAAAGACTAATGCCTGTTGCACCCTAAACCAATTAAATGTGAACCTCTGGAAGGGGGGCCTGGGAATGTACATTTTTTATAGTCAGGGTTGCAAACTATCCATTAGATGGAGCTGATGTTTAGTTGCCTTTTAGGACCACTTCCTAGGGTCAGGCGTGGTGGCTCATGCCTGTAATCCCAGCATTTTGGGAGGCCAAGGCAGGCAGATCACTTGAGATCAGGAGTTCAAGACCAGCCTGACCCACATGGTGAAACCCCATCTCTACTAAAATATGCAAAAATTAGCCGGGCATGATGGTGGGCGCCTATAATCCCAGCCACTCAGGAGGCTGAGGCAGGAGAATCACTTGAACCTGAGAGGCGGAGGTTGCAGTGAGCCGAGATCACGGCATTGCACTCCAGTCTGGCAACAGAGCAAGACTCCATCTCAAACAAACAAACAAAAACCACTTCCTTTGGGTTTTGTTTGCTTTATCAAATGTTGTTTAAAAATTAACACACTTTTTTTAAAAAGAACAATTTTAGGTTTATAGCAAAATTGAGCGGAAAGTAGAAAGAATTCCAGTACACCCCCTCCCTTCTCCCCTTCCCTCTGCAAGTTCCCCTTTCAAACGCAGTACAAACAGCATTGCATGGTTTGCGGTGACCAAAGAATGACTCTCAGATTTCCTCGCATCAAAAGAGTCTCCCTAAAACTGCTCATGCACAAACCTAATGTTGGCCTAGGTTTCGTAACACCTCTTTGGAAAAACGGTGGAGTCCCTGGCCCATTTGTGGCCACAGTGTCTGTGGTGGGCTGGCTGCTCCGCCCTGCCTGGCTGCAAGTCAGCTTGAAAGATTTCTCTGCCGTGTGCTCTGTAGGTAAAACCCTCCTTTCTCAAGGACGAGTCTACAAGGCAACCCGCGTGAGGGCGCATGTAGAAAAGGGCTCAGGAACAGATTGTAAAATAATCATGTTCAAATTCCCTTAAAACAAAGAAGCCATCCCTCCGCCTCTAATTGTGTCTCCATTTCTGTCTAAAATGTTCTTCAGCTTTTTGAAAATCTTATTTTCACCTTTTTAAATGTAAAAACATTTCACTAGGGGGCACTTCAAGACTGAGTAAGAAAAATAAACCGCAGCAACTTGGTGACAATACATTCCACTTCACCATTAACTGGGTAAACAGTCCTGTACAAAACAAAATATAAAAAATACATAAGGAATTAAATATGTATTTAGCTGAAACTGTGACTCAATTTCTGCGGGTCGTTTTCTCCACCTGTTTTCTTCAAACTGGACACAAGTGACATTCTTGGACTTGCTGACAATTTTGACCCGAGGATTAGAATCATCATAATAATAATGATAATAATAATAGTGTCTTCATCTGGTTGTAACAGTCACTTTCCTTACGGCAGTCATTTGATGCAACTGGGCATTTAAAGCTTTTATTCAGAAATTTATGTTAAAGAAATGTTTTCTTTCGGCTGGGTGCAGTGGCTCACGCCTGTAATCCCAACACTTTGGGAGGCCGAGATGGGTGGATCACAAGGTCAGGAGTTCGAGATCAGCCTGACCACTGTGGTGAAACCCAGTCTCTACTAAAAATACAAAAAATTAGCCAGGCCTGGTGGCGTGCACCTGTCCTCAGCTACTCAGGAGGCTCGCTTGAACCCTGGAGGCGGAGGCTGCAGTGAGCTGAGATAGCACCATTGCAGTTCAGCCTGGGCAACACAGCAAGACTCTGTCTCCAAAAAAGAAAAATAAAAGAAATGTTTTCTTTCTAAACATTAATGAGGAGTGTTACTATGGGAGCTAGCATCTTCTTGCTGCGGGATTAGCGGAGGAATTTTCTACAGAGGAGCGAAGGAGGTCTGCAGGGGGAATCTGGCTCCTGAGTGCTGGCCCTGGCTCATTGCTATCCAGCAGTGTGACCTTGGATAAGTCACTGTCCCTCTTCGGACAATATCCTTATTGGCAAAATGATAGTCTCGGGCTAGAAGACACTTAAGCTCTCTTTACAATCTGACCTGCTATCCCCCCAAGCAGTCTTGCTGTGGTGAGAGAGCTCATACTGCATTTTTCCTGAACTTCTGCATGAAAAGTTAAACCCAAGGCAATTCTGGGGAGAAAGGCAGAGAGACAGAAGGATACGAGGCCAGTCTTTGTTCTCCCTTTTGGGAGGGGCTATGGGTCGAATTGTGTTCCCTTAAAGACGTGAAAGCCCTGGGACCTATGAATGTAGCTTTATTTGGTAACAGATGATCAGTTCAGATGAGATCATAAGGAAGGGCCCTAATCTGATTGTGTTCTTTATAAAGAGGGGAAATTTATATACAGAGATAGACACAGACAACGGGAACATCATGCAAAAGTGAAGGCAGAGATTGGGGTGATGTATATACAAGCGAAGGAATGCCGGAAGCCACCGGAGGTGAGGGGGAGAGACACGGAACAGATTCTCCCTCACAGCGCTCAGGAAACTACCCTGCCAAGAACTTCATCTTGAACTTGCAGCTTCCAAACTGTCAAATAATACATTTCTGTGATTTTAAGCACCTGGTTTGCGATACTTTGTTACAACAGTCCTAGAAAACTAATGCAGAAAGGTATTTAACCTTGGCCTTCACTCATAAGGATGTGAGCAGTGATTAAATGAGATGATGTACAGGAAATCCCCTTGCACACGAGGCTTGCCATCTGGCAGGTGTTTATCAAATGTTAGTGATTGTAAGGAAGGAACAAAGGAGAGAGGAAGGAGAGGAGGAGGAATGAGGGAGGAAACTCTCGATACGAAGCACCTGTTAGGTGCTGGAAACTTTACGTATTAATCTTTAGTTCTTGCTAACAACTATATTGCGGCTTAGAGACAGGCCCGTCAGAGGTGCAGCCATTTGCAGAAGGTCACAGAGTTAGGAAGCGGTAGACATTAAACTGGGTCCATCTGACTCCAAAACCTGCGCTGTTTCCATGCTGTTACGCTTGTTGTTAGAGCCAAGTATTATTTATCCTGCCATGATAAACCCCATTCATTCCTTCACTCATTCATTCACTTCCTTGTCGTTCAAGAGACAAAAGGAGGTGGAGGCAGGTCTGTTTCAGTGAGCCAATGGCCGACTTGATTTCAAGGAGTCATGGTTTGACTTTCTAGAATGGCTGATGTTAATTGTCCACAAGACTGTTTGCTGTCACAGGCCAGCGTGAGGCTGCCTGGGGAAAGCAGATCCCAGAAGCCAAGCCAGGAGTACTGTGGAGTAAAAAACAGGGCAATTCACATTTCTTCAGGTTCTTCCTTAAATAAATATGTCCACACTCTATTTTAGAGGGCATTCACAGATGACTCAAAACCAGGTTTATTCCAGGCAGAATCCCTTCAGACCCCAAATCCATCTTGGTTGATGGCCTATTCCTGACTCAGTATTTTTCCTCATTGGGGCTGCCTCATTCTTGCCCTCTCACCTCTCCACGTCCCCCTACACCCATCCCATCCCATCCTGTCCAATCTCATCCCATCCTGTCCCATCCCGTCCTGTCTTGTCCTGTCCCCTTCCCATCCTATCCTGTTCCATCCTATCCCATCCCATCCTGTCCCGTCCCTTCTCATTCTCATCCTGTCTCATCCTGTCCCATCCTGTCCCATCCAGTCCTATCATGTCCCATCCCAGCCCATCCCCACACAGTTCAGTTAGACACTGACTAGGAGTTTGTCTCATTTTCTGAGGATATAGAGGTGAGCTAGAGAGGGAGCCCTGGAAGGCCCCAGGTTGCTGCAGTACCGTGGGATGTGCAAGATGGCAGAAGGCATGCAGTAGGCACTGGATGGGGTTATCCAGGAGGGCTTCCTAGAAGAGGGGATGACAAGCAGTGGTTTTGGAGAATGCAAAGGGACAGCATTCTAGCTTTAGGGAACAGTATGTGCAAAGACCTGGAAATAGCAAGGCAAGTGTAGACAACCGGAAAAGTTTGGAATTGGGCATAAAATATAAAAGAAGGGGGTGAGGGAAGGCTGGAGGGTTAGCAAAGTCTGGGTCATCAAGTCACCCTTGGAGCTTCCCCTCCAAGGCGCCTTTTCCTCCCCACCATTTCCAGAAGCCCCCTCCTCTGCTGGGCTTCCTACAGCCCTCGATTCCCTTCCGTTTAACTTTCTGGGATCAGGTGTAGGGGATGGGCTCCTCACTTCTCTCTGCTGTTACCAAATCATTAATTCCTTCACCGGTGCCTTTCATCAGCACATGGCTATGGAGTGTCTACTCTCTGCTAGTCCCCTGTTTCAGCCCCTGGGTCCCAGTGGGGGAAGGAGTGGTTTATGTGCTTCTTAGCTGAGGCACTTTAGAAATAAGAATTGTGTGACAGGCTGGAGGGGGAACTATTTGGGGACAGTCAGCCCCCCTCCTTGGCACAGAGCATGATGCGATGTGGCTGCTTGGGGACACGGTGCTTGAGCCTCCTCCCTGTCCCCGGCCTCCCTGGACAGGCAGCTCCTCTCATCTCAGTTCTGTTGCCTTGGTAAGGCTCTTGGAGACACTTTCTTGTGGCTGACACTGCCTGGAAATTTCGGGAGGACAGCTGTGTCCTGAGCACATCCTGCCTGGGTGGGCTTTCTTGGCAACCTCAGTGTGGCCCTGACAGGAGGCCTCCTTGGGGCCAGTTATGAATGTCTTCATGTTCACCGTGGTCTCGTTTGTGCCACTGACCTCAGGGATTTCTCTTTTTTATTCCTGAGCTTTCCCCCGTGTACCCTTGGGTTTAGTCACATTCTAGGACTTCCATACCACACTGCTGCAAACTGGGTGGCTTACAGTGGCAGACATGTATTGTCTTACAGCTTTAGAGGACCAAACTCCGAAATCTAGATGTCGGCAGAGCCACCGTTTCTCTGAAGGCTCTGGGAGAGAATCCTCCTCCGTCTCTTCCAGCTTCTCGTGGTTGCAGGCAGTCCTTAGCATTTGCTGACTTGTGGCAGCGTCACTCCAGTCTCTGCCGCCGTCTCCACCCCATCTTTCCCCTATGTCTGTGTGTCTCCAGTTCTCTCTCCTGGCAAGGACACCAGTCATTGGATTTAAGGTCCATTCTAAGCCAAGATGACCCCATCTTAACCTGCTTACATCTCCAAAGACTATTTCCAAATAAAGTCATATTCACAAGTGCTAGGGATTCGGACTTCAACATATTTTTGAGGGGGAACACGATAGACCCCACAATACTGGATGTGAGAAGCAAAGCTTTCTTAAGCCTGTCTTCCTCTCATCATATAAGAAGCAGGGCTCCGGGTTTCTCCCAGCACTTCTAAAGCTAAGGCTTGTTCTGTTAGGGAGAGCTTGGTCCATGACTTCAGGGAAACAGTCAGTGGGTTCTGAAGTCTGGACAGAATGAAAATGGATCTGCTGAATTTCAGAATGTGGAGAGAGACACAGAGAGTGAGGAATTGGAGAGAGAGAGAAGAAAGTCTGTCTCTATCTGTTGTTCCCCACCTGATGCTGGCTTTAAGTATCTCTTCCCTTTCCTGAGTGTTCAGCTCTGTTCTGTGTACCTGTCCATTCTGATTTTACCATTTAGTTCCAAGCAGCGCCTCAGTGTGAAAGGTAACTCGGTAAGGCTTTGTGGTCAGGTCTGGGGGGTGGCAGCCTGTTTCCAGACTTCAGATCACCTTAGGGGAAGCAGAGATTTCTCTGCACTGAGTTGGGACCAAAAGCAGAACATCACAGCTACCAAGTGCAGCCGATCAGACGTGCCTAGGAAAGCGATGATGCCCATCAATTGGTGTGAACTTTCTAGAAATGTCTAGGAAACAGGTGGCGTTGTGTCTGTGGTCTGAAGCAAAGGAAATATTTGTGCTCCTCCGAGTTGGGTGTTTATCAGATCTTTTCCATAAAGCAAACCTTGTTTGTTTTGAAGCAGTTATCTTTTGAGTGCCTTTCTTTAAACAGATTTCTAGTCATTACGTATTCAGGGGAGAACACCAGCTCCTCTTACGGTTTCTCCCGGAGCACGGCAAGCCAGTCGTCTGTGCAGGTGGGCATGCCAGTTTGACTCTGGGGTGACAGGGGGAGCCAGCACGTTTCCTCTTAGGGAAGCAGCTTTTTAATGTGGCTGTAGTAGGCGCTGTCCACAACTCTCTTTTCCCCACCCAGGCCTTCGTGCTATCCACCAGAGCACTTAGGAGACGTGCTGAGATGTTAAGTACCGAGGAGCAGGACGTTTTTGTTGCTATGCTCGGCAAAGCCGACTGCTTTTTACAAACACATGAAACATTAATATCTACAGAATGAGCAGTTTTATAGTGCACAAGCATGAGTTTCCTGGACATGGATTTATTTATTTTTTATTAATGTAACCTTAGTATGCCACATATTTCTTGCAGAGCTCCAGATCTGAAAGGCCTTCGCTGGACCCGATGAATACTTTATGATTCCATTTAAGACCAAGGGAACCAATAAACTCACCCCAATTTACATTTCAGCGGAGTCTCATAAGTAATGCATGCCTGCCTACTGCTCGCCGCTCCACTGTCTCCCGTCTGCCTTTAATACCTCATCACATGCGTGACCTTTTCAGGAGGCCGAGAACAGAGAAGTGTTCTCTTCAAACTGTTTTCTTTTTCTTCCTTCAATCCGTGAAATCTCTGTCTGTGGCCATGAATAGATAATCCTAAGGAGCTGGTGGCTGGGAGGTCCTGTGCCCCTCTTCCCCTCTCCCTTCCTGATACCCTTATGGCTTCAGACACCACCACGGTTCTCTAAGCCATGCCTTTGAGAACCGTACCTGCAGCCCTGAGCCAGCAGGCCAGCTTTAGGCCCGAATTCCCACTGCTTTTATTCTAGAGGGTGGTACAGTTTTTGTTTCAAAACTAACGTTTCTCTGACGGAATCCCTAGGCCAGTCCCCAGGTGGATTTCTTCATTTCTGTCTCATGGTGACTATGCTCCATCAGGGCACGGGAAGCTCAGGGCTGTCCTGCACACTGCCGCTTCACCCCATCCCTCCCAACTCCTGGACCTGGGAGCTGCTCACTCTGGGCAATCCTTCCAGCATACTCCCTCCCTGGCAGACAGCGCCGTCTTGAAATGGGGTGAAGTGGATCATACGACTCTCCTTCCAGAATCTTCCAGAGTTTACAGTCTACTGGCCTGACCTGTGAATTTCAGATTTGCCAGCTTCCACATTTGCATGTGCCAACTCCTTAAAATATAACTCTTTATAGATACACATACATGCACGCATACACATACATATGCCTGTATATACATATACATAGGCATATAGGCTTAAATATGTACTGTACATCCATGTCTACATATATCTGTGTGTTGGGAATAGATGCTGGAAATAGATGCTTGATACCGCAAAGAAAAATTAGCACTGAGACAAAAGATCTTTTAGCAATGCAACTTTTACTTCCTGGACGGCAGGGAGAGTATTCTCACTAGCCATCTTGCCACAAGAGTACAATGAATAAAGGAAAACAGACAAATGTATCCCTTACACATTTGGTGTTGTCCTTACTGCTGTGTCTGATCTCTGTTGGCTGGAGCCAGACCTCGAAATCTAAACTAAAATCCAATTGGCTAACAACTTAAAAGTTTTCTAACCTGGTAAAAGCAATGGAGAGCTGGGACATGCCTGTGAGCAGGTCCAGCACAGATATCTTGGTTAAAGTACAAGGATACAGAATGTACTACATGCCTGCAAGCATGGCATGTCTAACAGCTATATAAGATAGGGCTTAACAAAGTTATTAGCACACTTAGTTTTTAACAAGAAAAGATACTTTAAAAAGGAACTTTTCTACTTCCCACATGTGCATATATGTATGTGTGTATCATATCTATCTATCTGTCTATCAATCTCTCTGTGTAACTATCTGTCTAATTTCTTACTGGTTTTGTTTTTCTGGAGAATCTTGACTGATATGGATTTTGGAGTCGCCTTTACTAACCATCTAGTATAAATCCCATTCTCTCACATTGCTGTCTGTGACATCACATTCTTTAGTACTCCTTTTACAAAAAGGTGGAATCTAATTTTCCACTTCTTGAATATGGACGGGCTTCAGTGACTCACCTCTAGGAAGAGAATGGAAGTGGTGCTGGATGACCCCTGAGGCTAGATTAGATGATGCAACGTAGTGTCAAGTCTGCCCCTCATGCCCCAGCCCCTCTGTCTCTCATCTATCTTAGGATGTTTGCGCTTGGGATTCACCCACCATATTGTGAGGAAGCCTGTGCTATGTGGAGAGGCCATGTGATGTTCCAGCCAACAGTACCATGTCAGGTGCCAAGCTGCCGGCCAGCATCAACTCCAGATAGGTGAGAGAACGAGGCTCCAGATGGGTCCAGCCTCAACCTCAGTGCTGCCCTAGAGATACTGAGTGGAGCAGGGATGGGCTGTCCCCCACTCAGCCCTGCCCAACCTGCGGAATCAAGAGAAAAAGCAAAGAATGATGATTATTAAAAGCCACTCTTTGGTGATTGATATTTATATAATAATAGATAGACAGCAGGAACATTCTCTCCTTTTATACTGCTAGCTTTAAAAAAATTATTCATCACTATTTGGAATTATGCATCAACTTATTTATTGTCTGTCTTCTCCATTAAATATAAATTTCACGAGGGAAGGAACTTTTTCTATCCTATTGTTTTACCCTAGTGTCTATAGAGCACTGGGCAAGTAGAAGGCACCCAGTGAATATTTCTGAATGAATAATCCTCCTGAATCTACTGAATTATACTTTCTTATTTTCTTTCTTCCCTGTCTTCCTTTCTTCCTGCTCAGCCTCAATCGTTTTCTTTCAACTTCCTTTAGTTCTTTCTTATTATCTCCCTTGTTCCTTTAAAATTTTTTTATTACTTTTTAATCACTTAAATTTCACATAAATGCATTTTTCTTGTAAAAGATTAAAATATTTCAGGTAAACAAAATCCTTCTCGGCTGGGTGTGGAGGCTCACGCCTGTAATCCCAGTGCTTTGGGAGGCCAAGGTGGGTGGATCATCTGAGGTCAGTAGTTCGAGACCAGCCTGGCTAACATGGTGAAACCCCATCTCTACTAAAAACACAAAAAGATCAGCCAGGTTTGGTGGCACGCCCCTGTAATCCCAGCTACTGGGAGGCTAAGGCAGGAGAATCGCTTGAGCCCAGGAGGCAGAAGTTGCAGTGTGCCGAGATCACACCATTGTACTCCAGCTTGGGCAACAAGAGCGAAACTCTGTCTCAGAAAAAATAAAAAAATAAAGAAAATCTTCTTGGCTCACAATGTACCCCCAAGCCTGGCCCTCCTCCCCTTCACCTCGTTCCTTCCCCACTTTGCCTCCATGGCCCAGATTGATCTGGAAGACATGAGTCCCTTCCAACCTCACCCCCACCGCTGCAGCCTCCTAGCCTACCCCTCTGCTGCTGGAGCCTCCCTCTTCTGACACTGCCTTCATATCGGCAGATTAATTGTCCCAACCTCTACTTTGAGGGAAACATGCCCCTCCAGCTCTCCCAGGCTCTTCTAGTACCTGGAGATTACGGTGCAAACTCTAGAACCTTGGAGCTCAGACTTCCATGATCTGAGCTCTTCCTAAGCTTTTGGTTTTTCTCCTCTTCCTTTGTGAACGATTGGTTCTAGCTAGGAGGCTTTTCCCCCACCTCAAGCCTGCTCTGGTTTTCCCATGGCTACCTTTTTGCTGAGATGTGAAGAGTAGTGTCTTCCTGTCTTCAACAACTTGCCCATCCTATCCACCTTTTCAGATGCTGTTTACCAAGTCCTCTGGGGATGGTCCCTGCCCCTTCTTGGAGGAGACCTCTCTTCTGTGGCCTTTAACTGCTCACAGCCTTCTCTCTGCTGTTGTCTTTTGTGGTTGTGCCTTGGCTTTCTGTGTGTCCATTATTCTTAGTGGGAGTTCAAGCTCATTTGAATATAAGGACCGTACTGTGTCTGTTTCATGTGCTTAGAGAGTCAGGACAATGAAGAGGCTTCTAGAAGGTTCTGCCATTGCATCTATGGTTTCACACAGCTGCCCTGGAGAGAGCACATATTTGATGCCATCAGGGCCCATGTATTTGTTTTCTGGTCATTGTCATAGTGGCCAGCTGAGTCATAGGAGTTAGCAGATTAGTGGGTTTCTTTTCAGGATTTCTCTTCTCCCTAGCCTCACTTGTCTGGTTGGGATCTTTGGACTCTAGGGGCAGGTGTTCTGCTATTTGGAGTCCTCCAATTGGGATGCAACACAAGAGTTACTTATTGATGGCAGAGCCACAGCTATAGGCTCTCCATGCCTTTGATACAGAGCAGTGGGAGGACACCAGGCAGAGGAGGAGACAGGAGACATCTGAAGAGATTAGACTGGGATTGAATTGGCTGTTAGTGGTCTTCCCAGAGCCTCATTTATTTAGTTATTTATTCAACACACTTCAACAAATATTTATTAAGCACCTGCTATGTGGTAGACACTGTACTTTGGAGAGGGCTAGGGATGGGATGGTGAATAAAACAGACACCTAGCTCTTGTCCTTCTTGCATTTATAGTCTAGTGGGAGAGACAGGCAGATAACTCGCAAGTAAACTATCATAACTCAACATGGTCAAGGTAATGTTTGAGATGAGCCAGGAGACCCTGGTCACATAAAAGGAACGTGGACTTAGCTTTGGGAGGTAGGGAAAGGCTCCCTAGAAAAAAGGATCATTTAAGATAAGATCTGTGTCGGGAGCAGTGGCTCAGTGAGCCTGTAATCTCAGCACTTTGGGAGGCCATGGCGGGAGGATCACTTGGGGTCAGGAGTTTGAGACCAGCCTGGCCAACATAGTAAATCCCGTCTCTACTAGAAATACAAAAATGAGTCAGGCACGGTGGCACACAATGTAATCCCAATTACTCGGGAGGTTGAGGCCGGAGAATCGCTTGAACCCAGAGAGTGGAGATTGCAGTGAGCCGGGATTGAGCCACTGCACTCCAGCCTGGACAACAGAGCAAGACTCTGTTGCATTAAAAAAAAGAGATCTGAAGGAGAAAGAATAGTTTTCCAGACAACAGTGGGATAAAGAGCAAACAGATGGAGGAACGCACAGCACAGTGGATTGGAGGAGAGAGGGAGATAGGAGAGAGGGAGAGAGAGACAGAACAGAGAGAGAGAGAAGAGAGGAGAGGATCAAAGACTTCAGGTCAGAACTCCCAGCAAAGTAACAGGGACCTGTTTACAAGGACTAAACATCACAGGTGGACTTATTAGAACTTGGACTTGTTCCCTTCTGGACCACAAAGGACAGGCCAGCTGTCCTTACCTCGGACACATGCAGTGGTACCCTGCACAGGCCCCAGCAGGTACACTCTATGGCGTGGCATGCAGGTCATTTTCACATCTGTGCATTGGGAACCTCAGCCTAGTGCTGCCTTCTTTGCTCACGTGGTCAGACTCTTCATGTACCCCCGCTCTGACTCTGACATAGAATCTCTTCCCTTCTCAGGCTTCTCTAAGAAGGCCACCCTTCTGAGTGAATGGGGCTTGCTGATGTTTTGTAAAGGATGCAGGGAGTCGTGGGGAGGGCTCACATACAGAGCCCAGGCACCTTACACCACTAGAGCCTTTTTACTACTGAGGCTTCCTTGGATGTGCCTATGGCTTGTTGTCTCCTCCCTCTGATCCTCCACCTCTCCCTCCTCTCAGAAGGGAAGCAGCCCCACCTGCTCCTCTGATCCCAGCACCAGCTGACCCAAGCCCCTGCGTGGTTGATCAAAGCACTTGCCTGACAAAACTAGGTCTCTCCCTGGGGGAAGATTCTCATACCAGCTGCTAAAGGAAGAAAAATAATATTGTTGTGGGGGAAGATAAAATAAGCCTGGGAACATTGGCAGCTGGAGTGTCTTATCGGTATGGACCGAGGGTCTGCTCCAGCTGAGAGTCAGCAGAGGGGAGAGGCATCCTCGCATCTTCTGAACACCCTCGAGTGACTTTCCCTTGGGCTTTCAACAGCACTTTTGTAGGTAGTGAGCTCCCCCTGCAGGAAAGAGATGTACTTTGAACTGGCATCATCTTCAGCCCTGGATTTTCTCTATTCTGCTCATTTTCCTTACTTCTGCTTTCAGTTTTTTAACCCTTGACATTCAACAAATATTTACTGAAGGCCTTTCATGTGTTAGGAATAAAACAAGGCATTTACCGTGGAGAGAGAGATTTTCTGGGTGGGTCGAACTCAGAGGGGACTTATGCACACCATCCCCTTTCTCCTGGGAAAGTGCTCGCCTCCCATCACCATGGGGACCACCAACATTGTCATGTCCATCTTGAACCCTCATTTTGGGCACCTGACCCAGGCTAGGTCAATGAATCTTCTCTCTGGGATTTTTGGTCTTAAGAGACATTGGTTAGCCCCCCTCCTGAAGTAGAAGCTGTGCGATGTTACGCTCTAGTGTTTGGGGGTGGCGGGGTAGGGGGTGGTGTTGCAGTAGGCATGTACCCCCTCTCCCAACATGAGGAGAAAAGCAGTGTGTATTGAAGAAGAATAAACCAACAGTGAAAGGAAAGAGAGAAGATTTGAGAATCAATCTCCAGGCTTTTCTAGTTGTCATCAAACTGGGCTGCATGCCTGCTCTTCAATTTGTATGCGGTCTCAATTTGTATTTACAGTAAAGCCAATAAATTTCCATTTTTTGCCAAAACTGATTTGAATGGAGATTCTGTCACTTGCAACCAAACTAGTACAAAGAGTCATTAAAATGAGATACACAAGGTACTTTGCAGTAAATGGGGTTTCACTGAAAATAAAAAAAAAGGCAAAAGGGTGGATTATTCCAAGTTATCATGACCTAGAGTATGTGAGAGGCCTGTGAGTGCCTAGGAAAGTGTGTGATGCTTAACGGAGCCCCATCCACATTCGTTTTCATCCTGCTTCCCATCCCCTTATCTTCTCTTCCTGGAAATCTATTTCGAGTTAGATGCCGGAAAGCAAAAGGCATTTTAAAAGAAGTTTTGTGTGTCCTTGTAGATTACTAATCTTCTAAGTGCTATGAAGTAGCCCGGGTGATCTAACGCTTCTCTGATGTCCTACTTTTTCATGGGCTCAAGCTGGGAAATACACTTAATATGTAGCCAAAATTATACTGAAAAAATCTGAGTCACAGAGGCATATAAATGGGGGAGCTCTGTTATCGGAAAATCATGGCTTTTAAGAGAATAGATTTTCTATAGAATACTTGGGCATCCGAAGATATACAGGGTCTTAGTCTGATTGCTCACGTAATCAGAAACTGCTGGGCTTAATGTGCATGAACTTCACAGGTCACTGCTATGGCCTGAATGTTTGGTGTCTCCCCCAAAATTAATATGCTGGTATTAGGAGGTGGGGCCTTTGGTAGGCTATTAGGTCATGAGGGCTTCACCCTCACGTGTGGGATCCCCAGAGAACCTTGTCCCTTACACTATGTGAGGCTGCAGCCAGAAAATGCTATCTATGAAGCAGAAGATGGGGTCTCACCAGACACTGAATCTCCTGGTACCTTGATCTTGGATTTTCAAGTTTCCAGAACTGTGAGAAACAAAATTTTTGTTGTTATAAGCCACCTAGTTCATGGCATTTTGTTAAAGCAGCCCAAATAGACCAAGGCAGTCACTTGGTCTTTGTCCAAAATGACTCCCTGAGTAGGTTCTAGACGATCTCTTCAATGCTTTTTAAAAGCATGAAGGCCGCACCTTTGAAAGTGCTTTGTTTCTCGATGGCTTGCCATGTGTTGAAGCCTGCTTTCTGTTACCACTGCACGTTTTGAATAAGTCATTACACGTGAGCAACGCTAGCCTTTGAACTAGCTCTCTATCTCGCAAACAGTCACTAAGTTGCAGACTTCACAGTGCAACTGTGTACGTTCAGATTTAAAAGTGTATAACAGGAGGGTTAATTGGGAAAGGAATCAAGACTACGTTGGAATCATAGAAAACATACGTATATATGCAGTATATAAAATATGTATTGCATATGCATATAAAAGAGAGAGAAAGAGTGATTCGGAGAGAGAGAGAAGTGTAGGCTTCTTCTGGCCTCTTGCTGCCAATCCTGAGTGATAACTGTCATCAGAAATTCAGGGCTTTTGATGTCTGCATTGAAATTCCACCAAGCGTCATGGTTAAAGCTGTGCGGAAGTTCTAATGACTATGCATAGCTTGCACATAACATAAATAGTTGTAACCTTTCTGCAAAGTGCAAAGTCAGGAAATGTTAATCCATAGGGAAGCCATCCCTAGGCCACGGCTCCAGCCTGATCGGTAATTCCTGTTCTTGTTCTCGGATTTAAAAGAAAAAAAGAGAGATTCCTCTCTACACAGTAACTCAGTCTCTATTATGCTGTGTGTGCATTAGTAAAATTGATCTCCATAAGAGTTCTTCAAACTGAATTACTTAACAACATCGTTTAGGGCTGGTGCAGAGGGAGAGAAGTCAGCAGGATCAGGACTTAAGGAAGTTGCTAACGTGGAGACTTAATAAGGCTTCTACAGTTTGCAAAACAGGTCTGGCCATCGCTTAGTAGAAGCCTGCTGCACTTTACACCTGGGGAACAAGCCTTCTGAGCATAGGCTCTTGGCAAAAATTGCATTAAGACTATTCATTTGGTGGTGATGTAAATTTTATGTATTAGTTTCAATTCACTCCTCTGGTTCCTCAAGGTAATGACACAATTCAGGCTGATTTTTGAGTGGAAGGCTCTTACCTTCCAATTATGAAGTTGTTTTTTTTTAATTTTATTTTATAAAATTCATAATAGAGGAGGCAAGAAAGAAAGAAGAAAAATGATGAACCAAGTGAAGTCAGGTGTTAACACAAACTAAAGAACTGTTCTCCTTTAGTTTTGGATGTCACGGGACCCTCAGTACAGGGGCAACGAGGTCCCGGGAAGAAGAAATCTTAAAGCAAAGATTGGGACCTGGCAGGCTGCTATGCGGGCTGCTTGTCTCAGGGTGCATCAGGGAATGGCCTGGGGGAGCGGACAGGTAGGTGGTCCACCTTAGGGCAGGATCGGGGAGTGAGGCATTTGCCTAAATTTCAGACAGCACTAAAAAAGATCAAGAATCAATATAAATAATATATTAATGCAATATTTTAAAAAATCAAAATGAATACAAAAGCAATCTATAAGAAACAAAATATAAAATTTTATGTAAAGATAGGATTGACCCTACACTCAGACGACTCACCCTCCTCAACCCTTCCCTTGCCTTGTCCATGGTGCCTACGTATCAGTGACTGCCACCCCAGCACCTAAGAGCATCTTAGTTTGGGGATAAAGCAGGACAAAGCTATCTACTCTACCTTGGTGGTGTTCCCACCTGTGTCAGTCCATTTTTCTATTGCTATAAAGAGCTGCCCAAGACTGGGAAGTTTACATAGGAAAGAGGCTTAATTGATTCACAGTTCAGCATGGCTGAGGAAGCCTCAAGAAACTTACAATCATGGCAGAAGGTGAAGGGGAAGCAAGGCACCTTCTTTACAAGCCGGCAGGAAGGGAAGTCCGCCTTATAAAACCATCAGATCTCATGAGAACTCACTATCATGAGAACAGCATGGGGAAAACTGGCCCCAGGATTCAACTACTTCCACTTCATCTCTCTTGACACATGGGGATTATGGGAATTACCATTCAAGATGAGATTTGGGGTGGGGACACAAAGCCGAATCATATCACGAGCTTTTGCTGTAATAACAATGTCATTGTTCATGGTTATATATTGTGGATCTCATATTCCACTGCAGGCACTACTGAGTTCTCTACACCACAAATTCATTTAATTCTAACAGGTGAGGTAGGTGGTAGTGTCCACAGGTGCAGAATCTGAGGCTCAGAGAGGTTCAGTCACATAACCCCATGCAACTGAAGAGCTAAGTTCCAATTCAGGACTGTCTGATTTCAAGGCTGTGCACTTCATCAGGGCACCATACTCCAACTCCAGAGTGAGCCAGCGTTCAGTCATCGACAGAGGGAGTCAGGAACACTGCAGGGAGCATCAAGGAATCTAAGCAGAATTTCCCATGATGCCCTTTTGTCAATTGGCCGATTGGTCTATACTTGGCTTGAACCTTTGCAGCAATGGGGAATTTCTTATTTTCTACAACAGTTCCTCTATTTTGGGGCCATTCCTGCTTTTATGGAAACACGTCTGCCACCTCATCACGTCCACATATTCTCTCCATATTTCTCTTTGCAATAACTCTTCCTTTGCCGGTAACATCTTTTCTTGCTATTGTCTGTTGTTGAAACTCCTAACCATTTCTTGAAACCCAGATCAAATATCCCCATCTTTATACACCTTTGTCATATTATCTAGATCAATTGTTATTCCTCCATCTCTTATCTTTTGGCATTTTATACTTGTTTATGTTCCTATTTTCACTACATTTTTTGCAGTTATGTGTTGGTACATTTACCTCTCTGCTGGACTGTGGATTCCTCAGGGGTAAAAACTATGTCTTGTTTATCTTCAGGCCTCAAACACCCAGTCTGTTGTCTGGCTCACACTAAAAATGCTTTTGTGGGAGTTGGGAGAACTAGACAGATCAACTGGAAATTCTACTTATAAAGTACCCTTCATATGCTGGGAATAGCCAGTGGCACCTCTCCTGTTACAAAGGAAGGAAGATGGATTTTGGAGTCAAATAGACACAGGTCTGAATCTAAGTCCTGCTTGTCCTACTTTCTAGATGAGTCACCGTGGACACATTATTTTAATCTTCACTTTATTCCCTTCTCTTTCTGATTCCTTTTTCTTCCCCACCTCCCTACGTCAATATTCTCATTTTCTCTCTTTCCACTTTTGCTTCTTAGCTGTTCACACACAGCCTCTAGCTGGGCTATCCCAGGGCCCAGCACTTGCCCAGGGCCTGCGTGTAGCTCTCCCAGTGCAACTCCAGGCTGTTTCTAAAGCCTGAGGGTGACTCTGCAAAGAGGAAACTTTTAGATTATCAGGCACTGCTGCTTAATCTATCAGGGACACTGATTGGCCCTGCAAAATCCCTCCCGGAGCACAGCATCGATCTTTGATTTTAATGATGTAAAGGGCTGAAAACGGATATCCTTCAATGGTGGGGCTTCCCATTAGGGAGGTGTCTTCACAGTGATGGGGAAACCCAGGTGCACATGCCAATCCCTGAGCGCCTGGAGCTCTGGGGGTCAGGCTTGCTTGGTGCTGCCGTTCATTCAAGTGCAAGTCCTGAAAGCAGGAATATTTTCATGCACCAGCTCTTCCTAAGGTAGAAGACGTTCATCCCCTCAGGGCGTATGCCTCCTTGAACAAGAGGAAGATGGAATTTAAACTTTTCCTTCTATCCTCCCTTCCAAAAAGTTTCTATTATATGAAGAAAGGGGACTTTAAGCACTACTGCATTTAAAGATTTTAATAGGTAATGCTTGATTATGCCTATGATGCAGAGACTGTGACAAAACACACAACTACATGCCTAAGAATCAAATGACACAAAAACTTCAACAAAATCACTGGAATATGTGTGCCCACGTCTGCAAGCTTTAACTCTGTGCTGAAAAAGCAGACAGCCAGATCTGTGGGGAACACACGGAGTGGGCCAAATCCTCCTGAGGATTCCAAGCTTGAGTCCTGTCATTTCCAAGGTAAGCATTTTAAGAATTCTCCATTTTCAAAACTTTTGGCCCCGCTGATGAAAGGCATGAAATTGAAATCTCTTCTTCTACTGTTTCCTGCTGCTTTTGAGCTCAGCGAGATTTTCAGAGCACCGATCTGTTTTTATGCCTCCAGTTTATTCTGCACCACAACCCAAGGCAATGCCAACATGTAAAGCATGATTCCATAGATGGCAGCCACCGTGCTGCTCCCCATGTCCGACAAGCCACGGACAGTGCAAAGCTGTAGGGGGTGGGAGTGGAGGGGCTCCAGGAAGAAGGAGAAGGCTGGACTCCAAAGGGACAAGAAAGAGGTGATGGAGAATGAGGCTCTTTTTTGTCACTCTGTATGCATGGTGGAAAGATTGCTTTTGTTGTTCATCCAGCCTTACTTTGGGGAATCACTCCTTCTTTATTGTATGTGTTCTGATGGTGCTGATAAACCATGCACAGGTTACTTCCTTTCGTCCTTCAGAGCCACATTCTACTTTTTTTTTCTACCTTCTCTGCCTGGGAGGCTGAGCTGTAGGAACCTCATCACCTGGGCTCCCTTCTCCTTGGCTTCTGGTTGGATTCATCCAATGAGAGGCACCAACAGGACACCAGCACTGGGAGGATGAGGTTCTTTCTCAGGCTCTTTCTCTGTGGGTTGCTTCCAGCTTGTGCAGGTGCCCACAACTCCCTCTGAGTTCTAGGTACTGTCTCCCTTATGCCTTTCACCAGGAGAAGTTACAGCTTCTGGCTGTTCTTAACCCTGGGGTTCTTCCTCATCCCTTGTAAATTTCCTCCATTCTGCACACCTCTTCGTAAAGAGTCTCTTTACTAAGCTCACCTCAAACATCCCATGAGTGTGATTTCTGTTTCTTATTAGCAACCTGACTGATAATGCTGTATATCCCATTCCCCCTCAGTATCCCCCCAAAGTCAAAACCAAACACTGGATGGTCACATGCCCCACATGGGTCCTTTCATTCATTCAGAGATACTTACTATTTACTATAAGCCAGCACTGTTCTGGGCATTGAGGCATATGGGGCAAATGGCAGACCCAGCCTTTGCCCTCATGGCACTTACATCTCGGTGGGGGACACTAGAAAAAGACTAATCAATCACGCATGCTTGAGATCATCTCAGTTATTCAGAGTATAAAGAAAAGGAAGAAAGGGGGCAGCAGACAGCTGGCTGGGTTGTAGGTGGGTCGGCAACCTCAGGTCATGTGGCCAGAGAGAGTGGTTCTGGGAAGATGACCATTAGGAGGAGTTCCGGATGACAAGCTGTAGGAATACTGAGGGGGAATGGGATATACAGTATCTTCAGGGAGAAACACAAATTACATGAAAGGGACAGCAAAGGACAAGTATCTAGGAGCAAGAATGAGTTTGGTGTAAAGAAAAGAAAGAGGCCAGTATCCCTGGGGGATAGGTACTGAGGTTAGAGAGATGCGGGGGCCTGATTATGTGGTTAAGGGAACAAAGGACTTAGATCTTATTCTGATGGAGAGGGGGCCATTGTAGGACTTTAACATAGGAGCGATGTCATCTGTTGCACATTTGTTAAAAATTCCTCTGGCTGCCATCTCACGAGGGCCAGTGGCTCCATGATCTCTTGTCCCCTCCATATATATCACTGGGCATCGTCTTTCCCATTGGGGTATCCTGGCTTGGGAGGTGGCATCCCATCCACTCTGTGATCAGGTAGAAATCTGGAACCTTCCTTGAACTGCCCCACATCCCTTATCCTCTCCATTCAGCAGCTACACCCATCCTTCCTGCTTCTCTGCAATTCCCCTGTCGGCTTTCACCCACTCTGTCCATACTTAGATTGGGAACCTTGTCATTCCTTATCCCGATTCCTACACCAACTTATCTGCTTCCATCCTCTTGTACTTTCTGGTCCATTTCCCCACTCCACTGCAAGGGTAATCTTATCGAAAAACACTCCCCAGCTTCCTATCCCTGAATGGATTCTCATTGCATCCCAGGCTGGGCAGTATTTCCCCCAACTCACCTTCCTAGTCTTTTTGCCTCATAATACTGTTAACAGATGCCCTGCGATCTTGCTTCTTGCACCTCAACCTGTCAGAGTCTGCTCCTTCTCACCTCCGGGTCTTTTCTGCTGCTGTCCCCCTCGGCCTGGGGTACTGACTCTCTGTAGCTCCCAGTCATGCCTGGTGTCAGGAATTGCCTCCTTGGTAGAGCCAGTTATCATGCCCCACCATGAGGCAGTTGGCCTGTGCTCCTGTTTTTGAGTAGTTCTATTTCTGCCGTCGCCACACTGTTAGGTAACTTATTGTTTACTTGTTACCCAGGCTGGAATGCAGTGGCACGATCTCGGCTCACTGCAACCTCTGTCTCCCAGCTCAAGCGATTCTCCTGCCTCAGCCTCCTGCTTGTTTATCTTCTCCACTAGACTGTGTTCTCCTGCTGACGAGTATGGGTATGGGAGCCCCAGAGCAGGTCCTGAGGTTCTGGGAGCCTCACTCCGCCTCTTTGGTTGGTGGATTGGGGGTAAGTCCCAGGATCCTGAAGGAGAAGCCCTCAGGCAGGGGTGGTCTGGGGGCTTGGAGCAACAGCAATTCACTGGCTGGTATCTGTTCTCTTACTGTTAGAATATTGAATGGCCTGCACTTAGCAGTTGCTCAGGAAATCTCTGCTGACGAATGCGTGATGCTCTGCCTCCTCTGTGAAGCCTGGCTGACTTTACCTCTGGTTTACACATATAACCCCTGTTGGAAAAGCATTGAATTTTTGGACAAAACTATATAAATTAGTGTTGAATGATTCTTCATCCCAGTTCAAATGCAAGGCTTCCTTATAGTAATACCTTATAATAATAAGGTGCTTATTCCCATTTTACAGATGACAAAACAGAGGTACACAGAGAGAAATAAGTTGCCCACATCTCTCAGCTAATAAGTGCTGGAGTTGGGATTAGAGCCCAGGCAGGCTGGCCCCAGAGTCCACTCATGTATGGACTGAGACTGCAGGGCACAGGAGAGCCTCCCATCACAGGATGCACAGCTCCAGGGCCGCCCCACAGCCCAGCCCTCAGAGTCACCGCCACTGCTGCCTCTTCTATTGCAGAGAACGATTTGGGGGTTGAAGAGATTAAAAACGCAAAGTGGCATTTGGGTTTGTGCATCGCATCATGTTTAGTTTTGTTATTCTTTGGAGATATTTTAAAGTCAGTACAGGTGACTGGAAACATCACTGATACAGCAGGGAGGATGACTTTAGCCAAGCTACTCACATCCCTGTGCCTCAGTTTTCCTATCTACCCAGTGGGGATAATAATAGTATATGTTTTGTAAAGTTGTAAGAACTAAATGAGTTAATACATGCTAAATGCTTAGGACAGTGCTATATGTACTCTAAGTACCCAATAATTGACTCTTCCTCTACTTTTCCTTCTCTTCCTCCTCATTCCATGAGGTTTAGGGCTCAGTTTAAACATCACTTCCTCAGGGGTGGCTTCCTTAACCTTAGGTCAGGTCAGCGCTTCTTGATAAGCATTTCCCTAGGGCTGTCCATTTCATGTCCATTCCATGTCCATTCCATGATGGTTTTATAAGGAAGAAACCCCATTTGCTTGGTTCTCTCATTCTCTCTTGCCTGCCACCACGTAACACATACCTTTCACCTTGCGCCATGATTGTGAGAGGTCCATCACTTTCTCTGCAATTGTATGTGTATGTGCATATTTGTGTGCACAGGTGCATAAATAAGTGCACACACACATGCAAATGTATATATGTGCATTCTTCTAGGCCTGTCTATACTGTTCATGAGTGCACCTTAATGTCCATCTCAGAGCTTGGCACCTAGCAGATTCTCAGTAGGTATTTCTAGAATGAATACTGGGTGAGAAGCTTAACTACCGCCATCTAAGAGTGGCCTGAAATCCCAAATCCTGATTTTCTTTTCACTGCAGCACACCACAGCTCTCTCCACAGCCCCTTCCAGCCTCTCCCAGAGGGACGTGGAGAAACTGTGTAGCTGCCAGCTAGACTCGGGGGCTGCCGTCAATCCTGTTAGGCCTGTCATCTTTCACACTATGAAACTGTTTGATCCTGCCTCATCCCTGCATTATTCTTTCTAGTTTCATCTTTCACTTCATGTTTTATTCTGCTTTACAACCCACATTTTGGGGCACATCTTTTGAGTGAATTCTTGGGTTAATTATTATTGGAGGGGCTGAATATAAAGCAGTTTTCAACATGCTTTGGAATATGAAAGTGGATCTTTTCCTTTGGCTTTTATCAATTAAACTTATTCTAATTGACTGTGAAACACACATTTACAAGAGCTGCGGCTGAAACCCCAGAACCCCAAGCAGCAACATGCAAGGCTGTGGTCACCACTTGAAAGCGACTCAAGAGGGAACTGATCCAAACGCCTTAATGCTTTGCCAGCCCCTATTTCCTTAACTGCCTCCCCCACCAAAAAAAAAAAAAAATCTGTGATTCGCAACAATTCTATGTTCACAATACAAGTTTAATTTTTATAAACAGAAACATTTAGTTTACATTTTTGATATCTTGCTTTAAAAACTTCCAGCAATCTTTCAAGCTTCCTTATCTATCTAATACCAGTGTTTAATTTCTTTTCCTTCTTTGTGATCACTGACATGCTCTGGTCTGTCTGAGATCTCTGCTGACAGGGGTGCAGGGTAGGTTTATGCCAATGGGAAGAGGGAAGGTGTATTAGTCTGTTGTCACGCTGCTGTTAAAGACATATCCAAGATTGGGTAATTGATAAAGAGAAAAGGTTTAGACAGTTCCACGTGGATGCGGAGGCCTCACAATCATGGTACAAGGTGAAAGGCATGTGTTACTTCGTGGCAGGCAAGAGAGAAACGAGAGAACCAAGCAAATGGGGTTTCCCATTATAAAACCATCAGATCTCATGAGACTTATTCACTACCATGGGAACAGTATGGGGGAAACTGCCCCTATGATTCAATTATTTCCCACAGAGTTCCTCCCACAACATGGGGGAATTATGGGAGCTACAATTCAAGATGATGTTTATGTGGGGGACACAGCCCAACCACATCAGAAGGATAAAGGGAATTTATTTTGCTCATAAAGACACTCCTTTTTTTTTTTTGAGACAGGGTCTCACTCTGTCACCTACGCTGGAATACAGTGGTGTGATCATGGCTCACAGCAGCCTCGAATTCTCAGGCTCAAGCAATCCTCCTGCTTCAGCCTTCTGAGTAGCTGAGACTACAGGTAGGCACCACCATGCCCTGCTAATCTTTGTATTTTTTGTAAAGACAGGTTTTCTTCATAGTGCCTGGGCTGGTCTCCTGGGCTCAACCAATCTGCCTGCCTTGTCCTCCCAAAGTGCTGGGATTACAGGTGTGAGCCACCATGGCTAGCCTAAGAAAACTTTTACATGTATCTCCTGAGATACAAGATTTCAAAGCCTTCACTGAGACTCCCCAGAGCAAAGTTACTGAACAAATATGGAGGGAGGTAGCACACGTTGTCTCCAGCCTTCGCTGGGTTCACTTCCTGACAGCCAGCAAGATAGAGTCAAGGCTGCTGTGGGCTGAGCTGGAGGTTCGTATGCATGTGGGGTGGGTTGGGGGCAGCACCAGACCCAATGGGCTCCCTCCTGGGGCTCAATCCTTCCCAGATGTACTCTTTTCACCCCAAACTGAGGTCATCAGCATTTGAGACGAGAAGAAAAATGAAACTTTTGAGAAAGAAAACACAGCCTTCCTTGGACACTCAGGTTTGATTCTGGGCCCCAAGATCTTCATGCTTTAGCTCTTTTCTCTGCTATGCATTCAGTCTCTGTGAAGCCCTATCCAAAGCACTGCTCTTGTGCTCTGTTTATTCAAAACACAGTCTCAGTGCAGCTTAAATGAGAACCGAGGGTGAGGGAGGTGACCAGGACATTTTCTTCACACAGTTCCAAACATGCTTAAAAGAGGGAGAGGACACATCCACTCCAGCCTTTAAATTTCCTCTAGATCCAGCCTCTTTTTCCTCATTCCCCCCACTATGTCCACATTTAAGAGCAAAGAAGAATATTCTTGTGACTTTAAGTATTTGAGCTGCTGGTACAGGTTAAGTTTTGGAAAAATGTGAGCATGCTTGGTTTTGCAGTCAATCTAGAGCAATTTTCAGAAGGCCAGGCCCTTTCTGCATTTTTACTTTCTTTTTTTAAAATTTATTTATTATACTTCAAGTTCTGGGGTGCATGTGCTGATCGTGCAGTTTTGTTACATAGGTATACACGTGCCATGGTGGTGGTTTGCTGCATCCATCACCCCGTCATCTACATTAGGTATTTCTCCTAATGCTATCCCCTCCCAATCCCCCCACCTCCTGCTGTTCCTCCCTAGCTCCCCACCCCTCAGGCCCCAGTGTGTGATGTTCCCCTCCCTGTGTCCGTGTGTTCTCATTGTTCAACACCCACTTATGAGTGAGAACATGCGGTATTTGATTTTCTGTTCTTGTGTTAGTTTGCTGAGAATGATGGTTTCCAGTTTCATCCTTTTTTATGGCTGCATAGTATTCCAATGGTGTATATGTGCCACAGTTTCTTTATCTAGTCTATCACTGATGGGCATTTGGGTTGATTCCAAGTCTTTGCTATTGTGAACAGTGCTGCAATAAACATTCTTTCAAATGAAAATATCTTTATTGTTTTCAGTGGTTATAAAGGTAAGTAATCTGGCATTACTGGCTTAAAATTCAAACTGAGGTCAAACCCCTGTTTTATATTTAGATAATATGGCTGGAGTGCCAGCTTGCTATTGCAGGAATGTATTGACCTTTCTTCGGTCTTTATTTTTTTTCTGTGTCAAGTCCAAGAACTCCAAAGACCTTACTCAGTCCTAGCCTCAGTTTCAGTTACCACAGTCAGAACCGAGTGCATAGGAAGAAACTGGCAGCTGCACAGCAAGCTGCATAGAAGACCTGAACGGCCTGGGAAGAAACTGACAGCTTCTCTAGTTTGTGTATTGCAGCCACACAGATTGAGGCTCTGAAGAGGATGCTGGCCCCAGTCATGGACTGCAGTGCTCACAGCTGCAGTGGTGGTGGCTGGCAGGGCTCCTGAGGGTATCTCTTGTCCTGGGACTATCTTCGGCAATGCCTTGAGTTCTGCATAGTGAAGACTAACCTCTGACCTTTTCATCTTTTGCCTGAATTCCTATCTGAGGACCAAGGTTTGTCATGCCCAACAAACCATAAAATCTTATCAGATGAGTTTTATTTAATCCTATATAACATGACTTACTTTCCAGACTGACTCTGGCATAACATCACGTGACAGATAAAAAAGAAAATCAAGCTGTTTTATCCCCAGATGTTTCTTTGCTATATTTTGAAATGGCCCTCCAGAACCATCTTTTGTGGGAGAAAATTTGCATCTGTCAAGAATCTCTGTCAAGGTAACTAGATCTTTCCCCTTCCAGGGCCTCCCAATCCTAAAAGAACTTAGAGCCTAGCACCTTTTAGTGGTCTGAATAGGTAACATTTGCCCATCTATTGCCTCTGAGGGTGGCTGCCTATGAGATTTCATGTATATAACAAGAACCTCAATCTCCACAACTTCTTATCTTACCCTAGACACAGCTTTCTATTGATTCCAAGTTCTTCTGATCATAACTCTTTCAACCAACTGCCAATTAGATCTGTGAATCCACCTGTTTCCTGTAAGCTCCCTCCCTACCCACCCTTACCAAACCCTGTGAGGTATACATTGGTTCAAGTCTGGAAAGGTGAGCCTGCCTTTTTGGACCCAACCAATGTATACCTCACATGTATTGGTTGATATCTTATGTCTCCCAAAAATGAATAAAATCAAGCTGTAAACCAACCACCTTGGACACATGTTTTCAGGACCTCTTGGGACTGTAAATTGGGCAATGGTCACTCATATTCAGCTCAGAATAGAAACTTCTTTCAATATTTTTACAGGATTTAATTCTTGTTGTCAACAATAGGTAACCCACCCAGTATTAAACTCCATTTCTCACTCATCTGATTCCTACTGATTCCCTGCTCATCCCAATTGTCAAAATGTGAGCACACATGTCTGCACAACACACACACACATACCTCCCGGTAGCTTCCTGGTCCTACCCATAGGGCACATTCCCTATTCAGTGTTCTTACTCCTCATTAGTCTAAGTGTGGTCACCTGTTGAGCGGCTTCAGCGTCCTCTGAGCTTGTTAGCAATTCTCAGGCTTTACTCAGACCAACTGACTTGGAATCTGTATTTTAACAAGTTCCCTGGTGACTCCTATGCCCTGCCATCTCCCTGCCGAGAAACCTTCCCTCTTCCAACTACAGGGCCTCCCCTCTCCAATGCTGCTTGCCTGTGCCTGGACCCAACCCCCAGGGCCTGTAATGTTATGCTTCAGCCAGACTGGTGGCCTCCATGGATGTCCCTGGCCCCACCTCTGAGTTTCTTTTGGATCTTGGAGTGCAGCTGTCCTCACATGGTTAACAAGAATTCTGGACAGAAATATAGTTATAAGTAAGCATTAACCAGGCTGCACCTTGACCCACTTCCGTGTAACTGAAAGCCACTTAATGCTGGACACTGGCTGTTGGCATCCCCATTGTTTCTATAGCTAGAATTTCTGATGTTAGAATCCTAAGCCTTTTGTTTCAGAACTGCTTAAGCAGACCCTGAGTTCCTGCAAAACAGCTGTTGCCACCAGTTTAAAGACCCTCATAGAGGAGCTAAATCAGCATGAAAATACAGCTTCTTTACCTCCTTGTCCCGTGACTCACCCCTGCACTCTCAGACCAATCAATGATCTCCAACTTCAGACCACTCCAAAACCCTTAAAAACTTTGGCCCCAAACTCCTCAAGGAGACACTCAAGGTTTCCTCTTGTCTCCTGGTTTGGTGGCGCTATGATTAAACCTCTTTGCTGCAACTCGATGTCTTGGTGCACGGACTTGCCGTGTGCTTCAGGCAATGAACCTATTACGGTTACAGTTTACCTATTACAAGTATAGGAGAATGAGTTGTCTCTGTTCCAGATCCTACCTAGCTTTTCTGACACCGAGCAATTCATGGAACTGATTTGTCTTTTGTTTTTCTTTTTTGAGACAACATCTCATTTTGTTGCCCAGTGGCACAATCTTGGCTCACTACAGTCTTGACCTTCGCAGACTCAATCGATCCTCCTGCCTCAGCCTCCCGAGTAGCTGGTACTATAGGCATGAACCACCATACCTGGCTAATTTTTTATTTTTTTAGTAGAGATCAGGTTTTGCCAGATTGCCCAGACTGGTCTTGAACTCCTGGGCTACTATGCCCAGTTGTGATTTGTTTCTAGGTGACTGCTTCGGAGCTCACATTTTGAGGCCTCTCTGGATGCTCCCGCAATGCACGGAGTTTAGAGGAGTGAACCTGGGCATCCAGAACAAGCTCCTCTGGGGGAGCTGAGTCACTGGGCCTTGGCCCAATGTTCTTCTGTTAATTAGCACATCTTCCTATGTGGAGATCAGAGAGTTCTAGCAACCACCCCACGGAAACTAAGAGTTTGTATTATTGAAAATCCTTACATGTTCGTGACATAGCTCTCATCAGAACCTCATTCTCCCTCTGTTTTACAAGCCACATGCTTGGGGCTAACATATTCTGTTGCTGTAGGTAAATTCATTTCCTGAGCTCCTTGCTTTGTTGAGAAAATGTGTTCAGCTGCTTTTAATAGAAATTCAACTACAGTGGCTTAAACAAATAGAGATTCATTTTCCTCAGCTAAAAAAAGAGTTCAGAGGCAGGCTATCCAGGGGGGTGCTCCCAGGGGCTCCAAGATGCTCTTGGGAACTATGTCTCTTCCAGCTTTGAGCTTCACCATCCTTAATAGGTGGCCATGCCACCTCCAGGCATGATGCCTGTACCACAGGCAAAAACTGGGCCAAGACCTCGTAGCAGCCAAGCCTGTTATTGTTTATATCAGGAAAGCAATAGTTTTCCAGGAGGTGCCACCCTGTAGGTTCTCATGTGCCTCTCATTAACCCAAATTGGGTCATGGTGATGTGCAAAAAAGGAGGAGGTGAATCTGGGGTTCCACAGACATCCAGCAGTGGTGTCACAGCTGTCATTTAGGATGCATTTCCAGGTAGTGATGCTAGAGTTGATTTGATGTGGCAGAGATTGGGGAGGAAGGATGAAGAATTCAGAAGCTGCTATAATAGTCTGGGCAAGAAGTGAGGAGGGTCTAGGTGAAGCCAGGTGAACAGCAGGAAGGACCACCATCTCCATGGCTGCCCCCCTCTCCACACCCATCATCTCCCCCCATCTGGACCCTGTGATTACCCCTATAGGCCTCTCTTCTCCCTCAGCCACAGTGATTGTTAAATATATACCCAAATCAGAACAAATCACTCCCTTGTTTTAAACCTTTGAATGTCAATTTCACTTACGAAACCCTCAATCCTTACCATAGCTGACAGGGCTCTAGAATATCTGGTGCCTGAGAAACTTCTCTGCTCTCATCTCTTACCAATTCCCCTCTTTCCCTCTGCTCCAGCCACGTAGCTCCCCCTGGTTTCTGAATGTAGCTTGATTCTGCCCCAGTGCCTTTGAACTGGCTGTCCTCCCTCACACCCCATCTCTCTCCCTGCACATCTCTGCATGCCTGGCTCTCGCTCATCATGTCTGGCTCTCACTCATCTTTCACATATCACGTCTTCTGAGAGGCCTTCTTTGACCACCTGTTTTAAGTGGTCCAGACACCCATCAACTACCCCTCTCCTATTGGTGATTCTTCTGTCTCCAGTGCTAAGCTGAGAGCAGGAATCTTTTCCTGCTCGTGCACCTGAGTCCTAGTGTTCATGATTGTGTGTGACACATGGTAGGAGTGGTGTACCTATTTGTTAAATGCATGAGAGTAAGTGAAAGAACAAATTTACAAGAAAAATTTACAAGAAAAAACAACCCAATCAGAAAGTTGGCAAAGGATATGAACAGACACTTTTCAAAAGGAGATATTTATGCAGTCAACAAACATATGAAAAAAAGCTCATCATCACTGGTCATTAGAGAAATACAAATCAAAACCACAATGAGTTACCATCTCACACCAGTTAGAATGGCGATCATTAAAAAAAAAATCAGGAGATAACAGATGCTGGAGGGGATATGGAGAATTAGGAATGCTTTTATACTGTTGGTGGGAGTGTAAATTAGTTCAACCATTGTGGAAGACAGTGTAGCAATTCTTCAAGGATCTAGAACTAGAAATACCATTTGAATCAGCAATCCTATTACTGGGTATGTACCCAAAGGAGTAAAAATCATTCTATTATAAAGACACATAAACACGTATGTTTACTGTGGCACTGTTCATAATAGCAAAGACTTGGAACCAACCCAAATGCCCATCAATGATAGACTGGACAAAGAAAATATGGCACATATACACCATGGAATACTACGCAACCATAAAAAACGATGAGTTCGTGTCCTTTGTAGGGACATGGATGAATCTGGAAACCATCATTCTCAGCAAACTGACGCAAGAACAGAAAACCAAACACTGCATATTCTTACTCATAGGCGAGTGTTGAACAATGAGAACACATGGACACAGGAAGGGGAACATCACACACTGGGGTCTGTTGGGGGGTGGGGGGCTAGGGGAGGGACAGCGGGGGGATGGGAAGGTTGGAGAGGGATGACACTGGGAGAAATGCCTGATGTAGGTGACGAGGGGGTTGGAGACAGCAAACCACCATGGCATGTGTGTACCTATGCAACAGTCCTGAAAGATCTGCACATGTACCCCAGAACTTAAAGTACAAAAAAAAGGGAAACTTGGAGTCACCCAAAATGTCTAAAAGTATGATAATGGACAAATTATTGCATTAATAACTTAAAATATGATACAACAGTAATATAAATGAGCTACAGTTGTACATAGTACAGAAAAATCTCAAAAACATAAATTTGTGATAAAATGTACAAATAGAAGATAAAATAAAATGCTTATACAAATTTTAAAACATTAGAAATACTGTATATGATTTATAAATATGAGTAAATACAGTATAATTAAAAACTTGCAATAAAATATGTATGTGAATAATTACCAAAAAAAACAAAAAAGAAAGAAACTGTGGCAAATAGACACCATGGAATACTACACATCCATAAAAATGGATGCGTTCATGTCCTTTGCAAGGACATGGATAAAGCTGGAAACCATCATTCTCAGCAAACTAACACAAGAACAGAAAACCAAACACCAAATGTTCTCACTCATAAGTGGGAGTTGAACAATGAGAACCCATGGACACAGGGGAGGAGAACATCACATACCGGGGCCTGTCAGGGGTTGGGGGACTAGGGGAAGGAGAGCATTAGGAGAAATACCTAATGTAGATGGCAGGGTGATGGGTGCAGCAAACCACCATGCCACCTGTATACCTATATAACAAACCTGCACATTCTGCACATGTACCCCAGAACTTAAAGTATAAAAAAAGAAAAAAAAGACTCAGTAGTTACTGGAGAGGCCGAATTTGGTGTGCCTCCCTCCACATGAGACTTGACAAGCCTGAATATAGAGGTCCATGCCAGACATGCATGGATGGGTCTCGGTTCTTGGCTGAGAAGTCAAGGGTCCCACAGGGCAGGTATAAACAGGGAGATGGGAGCCAAGGGTGGGTCTGAAACAGATGAGACGACTGGAGACACAGGAGTCTCATCTCTTGGTGGGAGAACGCATCCCAGGGGACAGATGTGGTCTGGCTCTGGCTACTTCATGGGTAGAAAAGTCCTGTTTGCCAGTTAAGGGTTGTCTTTAACTTTTTATTATTAGTATTATTATTTATTTTTAATTATTGAGGTAAGGTCTCGCTCTGTCACCCAGGCTGGAGTGCAATGGCACGACCTCGGCTCACTGCAATCTCCGCCTCCCAGGTTCAACCGATTCTCCTGCCTCAGCTTCCCAAGTAGCTGGGATTACAGGCATCTACCACCACCCCTGGCTAACTTGTATTTGAGGGTAATCTTTAAAGCCCTGCTTTGTGCCTCACAAGCTTCCTTACCTAGATTGTGAGAAGACAGGGAAACCCATGGATGACACCTAAATTCTCAGCAAGATAACTGGACTCCAGTGGTTCCATGGATTGGAGGGGGGTCACACAGAAGTAGTTGTTTATGAGATGAGGCAATGAGCTGCTGGTTTTTTTCCTGGTGCTTCCTCTAAGTCTCCTGATCCTGGGGGTAAGAGCCCCGTAGGGGTGGTTGTCTAACTCTGCTGTGTGTCCTGCTTTCTTTCCCTTCTCCTCTTGCAGCCTGGCCTAATTACTTTTTTTTTTTTTTTTTTTTTTGAGACCAAGTTTTGCTCTTGTTGTCTAGGCTGGAGTGCAATGGCACGATTTTGGCTCACTGCAACCTCTGCCTCCCAAGTTCAAGAGATTCTCCTGCCTCAGCCTCCCAAGTAGCTGGGAGTACAGGCGCTCACCACCATGACTGGCTAATTTTTTTGTATTTTTAGTAGAGACAGGGTTTCACCATGTTGGCCAGGCTGATCTCGAACTCCTGACCTCAGGTGATCCACCTGCCTTGGCCTCCCAAAGTGTTGGGATTACAGGCGTGAGCCACCATACCCAGCCATTACTTCTTTCTTTTAATGCTGTTTCTCCTAGTGCTTGCTCCTGATGTGTTCCTTCTGCCTGGTGACGCTTCATTTGGCCTCTTCTGGCTTCCTCTGTGATAGATCTGTGAGCCATATACTTCTGGATTATATGGAGTAAAATTGGGAATTTTTCCCCCACCAGTTGTGAATTCTAGAGTGATGGATTTGCTTCTACAGCAAAAAAATAGAGCTGATGTAGAAATGAAAACCAGCCTTCTGCCTGCTGCTGACAGCTTAATCTCGTATTTGCATAAGGCCGTGCTTGGAGGAATTTACGCATAATTAATCTTACGGGGCTCTGAGAAGCAAAGCGAAGGCACAGACTTTTGGTCCTTGTGTAACAGACTGAGAAACAGGCAGTGCTTAGTGTTGCAAAAAAAGTCAGTGAAGCAAAGCGATACCCAAGACCATATCCTGAGCTAATGCTCGGAAAGGAGAGCCGGACCCCTGAAAGCTGCAGGGGACCTCCCTGGGAACCTGTGGGCCAGGGTTGTGGTTTTTCTCACCCTCTTTCTTCTCATCAGGACCCTCAGGCCAGTCCAGCGTGTGGAAATGGGCCAAGACCTTCACTGCGGTACCTGAGTGTGCCAGCTTTTAATAGGAGCTTCTGATCTCAAAGAGCTTCCCTTAGTGAAATGCTTGTGTAAAAAGACGGCTCAGATTCAACAAAGATGAGGCAAAAAGCCTGGAGAGTTCATGGGGTAGGAAGCTGGTAGCACAGATCAAAAGCTGTTTGGTGGCTAGATATTTCTAACTACGTGGAGCTCCCAGAAGAAACCACTCCTTTTTTTGGCTTTGTGTTTGCCTCTGTCTGCCCTCAGCTAGACACTCCTTGTCCTGTTCCATCTGGAGACAACTCATTTTTTTTTTTTTTAGACGGAGTCTGGCTGTGTCTTCCTAGGCTGGAGTGCAGTGGCCCAATCTCGGCTCACTGCAACCTCCGCCTCTCGGGGTTCAAGTGTTTCTTGTGCCTCAGCCTCCCGAGTAGCTGGGATTACAGGCATGTGCCACCATGCCCGGCTAATTTTTTTGTACTTTTAGTAGAGAGGGGTTTTTGCCATGTTGCCCAGACTGGTCTCGAACTCCTGAGCTCAGGGCTGCTCAGGCAGCAGCCCACCTTGGCCTCCAAGTGCTAGGATTACAGGCACGAGCCATAGCACCCGGCCTCATTCATTCTTTAAGTCAGCCTGCGTTTGTCTTCTCCATGAGGCTTTCCTGGGCTCTGGCTCTGGCTGGAGCGAAATGCACATTCCCGTTGCACAGGTTGTGTACTTAACGTCCACTCTGCCTGGAAGGTTTTATATAGGTATTGGGTGCCCTGCCTCACTTCTTCAGTCTCAGCTCCCATCCCCTCTCCAGGGATGCTTTCTTCAATTACACTGTTTATGTTAGAACCTACACCGATACCCCTCTGGCTTTGTTTTTATTTACAGTAATTTATATTACTCTCTCTCTCTAGTCATCTATCATTTATCTCATCATCTATCATCAATGCAATATTTCTGTCTGTCTCCTCCATGAAAGTACAAGCTCCATGGAGAGAGGGTCTTTGACGGTCTTGCTGACAGATGATCTTCAGCACCTCACCTGGTGTCTGGCACAGTTTGTTCAATGTTTGTGTAAGTATTTGTTCAATGAATGAATTAATGAATGTCTGTACCCTGTGGCCCCATGGCCCCCATTATAGCACTTTCATACATTGGAGTTTTCTGTCTGTCTTCTCTTCGCCACTGTAAGTTCCTTTGGAGCAAGGAACACTCTCCTTCCTTTAACACAATTGCTTAGTCCCTTAGTTCAGATTACGGCAAATGTGGTCTCAAAATGGAAGGGATTGGAAACCACCTGACTAGCTGAATGTCCTGATGACTGACAAGGAGGAAGCAAGGTCATGGCCGTGAGAACAGAGAGGAGGGCCCATACTCTGGGGCAGACAGAAGCAATTGGTGGCAACTCATATAGGAGGGGGAAGGAGCAAGAGGGGCTGTGTTTGACTCTGAGAGTTTCAGCCAAAGAGGTTGTGTGGGTGGTGATGATATCAACTGAGAACTTGTCCAACCCAGGAGGAGGTGCAGGTTGTTAGGGAATGATCGGGAATAAATAGTCCTAAATCATTTGCCATATGTGACTTCAAATAAGTCACAATCTTTCTCTGTTCTTTTTGCCCACTTCTGAGATAAAAATGGTCTTCTCTATCTGTCTTGTGAGGATGTCATTTAAAAAATTAAATAATAGACCAGGCACGGTGGCTCACGCCTGTAATTCCAGCACTTTGTGAGGCCAAGGCGGGTGTATTATTGAGGTCAGGAGTTCGAGACCAGCCTGGCCAAACTGGTGAAAACCTGTCTCTACTAAAAATACAAAAATTAGCTGGGCGTGGTGGAGGGGGGGCTGTAATCCCAGCTACTCGGGAGGCTGAGGCAGGAGAATCACTTGAACCTGGGAGGTGGAGGTTGCAGTGAGCTGAGATCGTGCCATTGCACTCCAGCCTGGGCAACAGAGTGAGACTCCATCTCAAAAAACAAAATAATAATAATAAATAATAAATTATGTCTCAAACTCAAAATGTTGAGTGCCTACAACATGCTGAACTTTCTACAAAGACAACTGCTAGAGAAGATGAGTCTGTGCTTTGCACAGTCTGTCTCTATTTGAGTATCAGTCCCTGTGTCTTTTCTCTGTGTCTCTCTTTCTGAAGAGAAGCTGTCACTTTTAGGGTACCACTGAGCATGTTCTCTGCACAGTAACGCCTCTAAGATTTCTTCGAAGCCCCCATGGGGCTGGCAGGAATTTGGGTTTGGGGAGTGTGACTGAGTAGGGAAAACTGCAGTTTGAAGTGGGCCACTCTGGAGTTGAAAGGAAAACAGCTCTTGTCTTCTCAACAGGGGTTTCCCAAGAGGAAATGTGCATGGGTACTTTCTTTCCCAACCAACAATTCTGCAGCAATGGTAAAGTTTCCCTTTGGGGTTCCTATTGACTGAGTCAATTTGTTTTTCCTGGACATATCTTTTTAGCATAGAATGTATTTAGATTTAGAGGCCAAATAGGTGTAACTGGGGTACTGGCTCAGATCAAATGCCATTAATCATTTTGACTCAGAGTCCCTTTCACCTGGGTATTCTTTGCCAGTGAAGTGCTCCACATAAAATTTCCTTGGAAGACAGGCCATCATCGAAAATGTAGAGGAAAAGCTGTTTGGCTTGGTGCCTTGGTAACCTTGGAAAATTTATTATTCTTCATTCACACGCTAATGTTTGCTTTATTTCCTTTCCCTTGATTCTTTCAGAAAGGAAATAAAGGTAGAATTGAAATGTAAGACATGAAAGAGTTGAGAAGGAAATATAAGTGTGGGCTCCATAATGACATTCACTGAGCACCTGATTTGCCTTAGAGCTTCCTGGTCACCAGGCCAAAAAGGGAAAAAGATCAAATCCATATCTCTCATTATTACAGAGAAGCATTTTGGATCCTTAGAGGGAATTTAATTTTTCCTGGTATAAAATTCTTGGAGAAAAAAAATCTTGGGAGGAATTTTATATCTATGGTGAGAGTTTTATAATGAATTTAGAAATTGTTTTTAGAGTTTTATGATGAATTTAGAACTTGTTTTTAATTGCTATTTCACTTATAATGATCAAAGGTGCCAATAAAAACTCAATTCAGCAAAATGGTTGTGCCAAATAGGAACCAATAGGAGCTAATTATGTAGACTTGGGTTTCTCTCACTGTCTCAGGGATAGAACTTGGATTCCTGACAGTACACTTCCAGTTGTGATCCACAAACTACCTGCATTCCAGCAACAAGGGGGCTTGTTAAAATGCAAATCTCAAGGCCCCAGCCCAGAATGATATCTTAATTTACAACCCCTAGGAACAGAGCCTGAGACAAGCATTGAGTAAAGTGGGGGCAGTGAAGGAAACAGCAGTAGGGGAGTGGGAAAGAGGACAGAGAAGATGAGTCAGCTGATTTTAGGTATATTATCAAGCCCCCTGTGACTGCGGCAACTGAAGGTTAATACCCTAGAGAACCTCTGTGCCTCCGGACATTTATGACTCCTGTGGGGCAGGGATCTGGGGTGTTTTACACACCAACGTCCATCACTTCTTAGTTGAAGGTGGCTTCTGGAACATTCATACCCCAGCCTGTCTGCCCTGATACACAGGTGGGCAAGGCAAACTCTGGCAGCCAGGGAAAGCTCTCAGGCGAAGAAATTCAGGACTATTAATCAGACCATCTGGTGGCATTCACTGTGGTGGGGAAAAGGAGAGGGTATCAGTTGGCTAGGGCTGCTGTGACAAAGGACCACAAACCGTGGACTAAAAACAAACAGATTGTCTTACGCTTCTGAAACTAGAAGTCTGAGATCCAGGTGTCGGCAGCGTTGGCTCCCTCCGAGGGCACGAGGGAGAATCGGTTTCAGGCCTCTCCCCCCAGCTTCTGGTGGATTGCTGGCAGGCTTTGATGTCCTTGGCCTTGGCTATGTCACCAGGTCTCTGCCTTCCTCGTCACATGGCATTTTCTCTGTGTGCGTCTGTGTCTAAATTTTCCCTTTTTATGAGGTATATAGACTGTATTATGTTTGCCCTTTTTCTGCCCAGTCTCTGTGTTGAAACTCTAACCCTGGTACTTTCAAATGTAACTGTATGTGGAGGTAAGGCCTTTAAAGAGGTGATTAGGTTAAAATGAGGTTAGGATGGGCCCTAGTCCAATCTGATGAATATCCTTATATAGTGAGGAAATTTGGACACACAGAAAGACACCAGGGATGTGGGCACATGGAGAGATGGCCACGTGAGGACCCAGTGAGAAGGAGACTCCACTGCAGGAAGCTTCAGAAGAATCTAGGCCTGCTGATGGTAAATTAACCTTGACCTTGGACCATCAGCGTCAAGGCAGTGAGGAAACACACTTCTGTTGTTTGAGCTACTCCGTCTGTGGTATTTTGTTATGGCGGCCCAAGCAGAATAATACATAGGGTAACAGTCATATTGGACTGGGGCCCACCACTAGTCTCAACTCATCTTCGCGAATTATATTTGCAGCAACATCATGTCCAAATAAGCTCACATATGGAAATATCAAAGGTTAGAACTTTAGCATATGAAGTTTTCAGAAGACACAATGAAATCCCTAACTGTTACCTATGGGTCTGACAGCAAAGACTGTATCAACTGAATCTGAACATTTGAGATGGGCCCTGAGAATCTACACTGATACCAGTTTTTCTAGGTAATTCTATTATGTATGAAAATTTGAGAATTAATGACCTAGAAGTGGGGCCATTACTTTATCCTACCCAATTGCCTATTTTCTCTACTGTAGTTTTGGTAGGAGTGGGAGGGCAGACACTCTGAAGCTTTCCATGGATCTGGAAGGTCAGTTTTACTGAGTGAGCGTTCTTGACTGTTGAACACTATCCTTATATTGTAGTCCATTAACCAGTGACCACTACCTTCCATTGGTCTGTGTACGTTTCTCAGGGTAGAGTTGGATTGAATTCATCTTGGCATTGCTTGTTTCTAGTACATTGCAGATGCTAATGCATGTTTGTAGAACTGAATCTGCCAAATAATAGACTGCCATGGAATGTTTTTTAAATGAGTGAAATAGACTAGCGTGTGCCAGCAATCACTGTCTGTTGAATGAAGGAATAGATATTAAGAATGACACTGAAACTCTGCCTCCTTCCCCCGCACTCCCACTAAATGATATCATGGGGCACAATATCCCCAGAGTTATCATCATTGCCAACTCTAACAGGAGAATCCAGAATTCTGCTAGAGGAATTTATTTTCCCAGATTTCTCTAGGGAAATAAACTGAGTGGTGACCAAAGTTGAATATATTACTAGGCAGTTTGTCTCTGTGTTTACTTGTTAAGCAGACTTCTGAAAAATGACATCTATACTTAGCACTAAATCGTCCTTGTTAAATTAAAAATGATAAAGAATAAAATGATAAGACTCACAGTCATAGACATTTTAACTGTTCATAAACTGGCCTCTCTATTATTCCTGTTATATGATAGAATTACACACCTCTGATCCATTCAGAGTTGGGTATGGCCAAGTGACTTGTTTGGGCCAATGAAATCCAAGCTCTTTAAGAAGCAGTGGGGGCTGCTCTGCCTATGTTGTAGCCATTCTTTATTCTTTTACCTTCTTAATAAACTTGCTTTCACATTATGGAAAAAAAAAAAAAAAGAGCCAGTGGGCGATTAATTTTACCACATAGTGTTGATGTTGAAATCACCTGTAGAAATGAAGCCTCTATCAGCCTGGATCTCTGTGTGATGGCCGTAGATCTTCCCTCACCCTAACTTCTAGATGTGGAATAAGAGATCCAATTTGAAGGTTAAGTCATTGCTATTTTATTTTCATCATGCCATTGTAACAAAACTTTTCTTATTGACAGTGATGCAGGATATTTCTCGATCCCTTTGCTAGTCAGGGACCTCCAGCCAGCAATGCCAGAGGTCTTGCTTAGGGCATGCTACCTGCTACAGGAGGTGCCCCACCCAATTAGCCTACCTAGGCTGAGACTGGTTTGTACACTAGTTCCTGAGTTCTTGTCTAGTGTCCAAGAAGAATGAGGATACACTGACAATCAAAGAGTGAGCAAGGTGAGGAGTTTCAGTGGCAAAACAGCTTTCAGGGGAGAGGGAACATGGAGAGTGTCCCCCACCTGAAGGCAGGAAAGTCCCCCCCCAATGTGACTGAGTCTTGGGCTTTTATGGGCTCAAAATAGGGGAGGGGCAGGCCATAGGTAGCATTGGAAAAGGCAACATTCAATTAGTTAAAAGGCATTATTCAGAAAGAATCAATCACGAAAGGGCAGGCAAACAGAAACAGAAGTTCTCACTCTGGGTCCTGGGTTTCATTCAGGACCAGCAATCCAGTCTTTCAGCCTTCAGATTGTTTTTTGGCTTGAGGGTAGAGTTTCCTCAGGGACCTTCCCCATCTGCCTAGGCATTTGTCTGCCCTCTGCTGCTATCGGTGTCTAAAGAACCAAAGGAAAGTAGAGAATGATACTTCATCAAATAGGGAATATCAGTAACGTGATAGAAATTCCAAAAAGGAACCAAATAGAAATTCTGGAGTTGAGAACAATAATTGAAAAGAAAAATTTATTAGAAGTACTAGACTTGAACTGAACAAGGAAAGGACAAATGAACTTGAAGACAGGTAAACTGAGACTATCCAGTCTGAGAAACGATAAGAAAAAGAGATGAATAGAGCCTCAGATACCCGAGGGACAAGATCAAATATATTAATGCATGCATAGTAGGAGGTCTAGAAGGAGAGGGGAGAGAGAGAAAGGGGAAGAAAAAGTGTTTGAAGAAGTAATGGCCAAAACGTTCCAAATCTTATAAAAATTTAATCTGTACATTCAAGAAGTTCATTGAACTTCAAGAGCATAAACCCAAAGAGATCTATAACAAACACATGACAGTCAAACTGTCTAAAGGCAAAGACAAGGATCCTGGACACAGTGGCTCATGCCTACAATCCCAGCATTTTGGGAGGCTGAGGCAGATGGATCACTTGAGACCAGGAGCTCAAGACCAGCCTGGTCAATATGGTGAAACCCTGTCTCTACTAAAAATACAAAAAAATTATCTGGGCATGGTGGTGCATGCCTGTAGTCCCAGCTACACAAGAGGTTGAGACATGAGAATCACTTGAACCCAGGAAGAGGAGGTTGGAGTGAGCTGAGACCATGCCACTGAACTCCAGCCGGGGTGACAGAGCGAGACCCTGTCCTCTGTCTCAAAAAAAAAAAAAAAGACAAGGAATCTTGCAAATATTAAGACAGATGTGACTCATCATATTCAAGGGATCATCAGTAAGATTAACAACTGTGGAGGTCAGAAGGCAGTGGAATGACATATTTAAACTGTTGAAAGAAAAATACCTGTCAATCAATAATTCTATAACAAGCAAAACTATCTTTCACAAATAAAAGGGGTGTTAAGGTATATCTAGAAAATAAAAACAAAAAATGAGAGAATGTATCACCAACAGACTTGTCCTACAAAGGAGGGTTGAGGAAATGAGACTGTATTGAAGCAAAGTTTTTCTTTCTTTTTTTTTTTTATAATGTATTTATTTTACTTTAGGTGCATACTATATCTGGCATTTCTCCCCATGTTATCCCCTCCCAACCCTCCCCTCCCTCCCCCACCCCCCCAGTGTCTCTCTCCTACCCCCCCAACTGTCCCCTGTGTGTGATGCTCCTCTCCCCTGAGTCCACATGTTCTCGTTGTTTAACACCCACCTATGAGCGAGACCATATGGTGCTTGGCTTTCTGTTCTTGGGTCATTTTGCTGAGAATGATGGTTTCCAGATTCATCCAAGTCCCTACAAAGGACATGAACTCATTGTTTTTATGGCTGCGTAGTACTCCATAGTGTATATGTACCACCCAAAGTTTTTCTATACTATTAAAGTTAGATTGGTATTAATGTGATTAGATTGTTTCAGGATGTTAATTGTATTTCTCATGAAAACTACTAACAAAATAACTTCTAAGATATAGTAAAAGGAACAACAGGTGAATTAAAATAATATACAAGAAAATATCTATTTAACACAAAAAAGACAGTATTAGAGGAATAGAGGAACAAAACAGACATAAAATACACAGAACTCCCCTGCCTCAGCAAATGGCAGACATAAATCCTATATTATCAGTAATTAATTAAATGTAAATGAATTAAACTCTCCAATTAAAGGCAGATGTTGGTAGACTGGGAAAAACCACTGTGATCCACATATATGCTGCCTATAAGAGACATACTTCAGGATCAAAGACACAGATAGGTTGAAAGTAAAAGGATGAGAAATATATACCATGCATACAATCCTTAAAAGAGTGCTAGAGTGGCTACATTATTAGACAAAATGGACTTTAAGACAAAAATTGTTACTAGAGATAAAGACATTTCATAATAATGAAAGGGTAATTCATTAGGAAGATGTACTAATTATAAACATACATGCACCTAACAACAGAGCACCCAAAATACATGAAGCAAAAATTGATAGAGTTAAAGGGAGGAATAGACAATCTAACAGCAATATTTGGAGGATTTTATAACCCATTCTTAACAAAGGATAGAACAATCAGGCTTAAGATCAATAAGAAAATGAAAGACTTCAACAAGATTACAATTAGACTCAACAGACATTTATAGAGCACCACACTCAATAACAGCAACATACATATTTGTCTCAAGTGTGCATGGAACTATCTCAAGAACAGACTAAATGTTAGGCCATAAAATAAGCCTCAATAAATTTTAAAGGATTAAAATCATATAAAGTATGTTCGCTGACCAAAATGAAATCAATAATAGAAGGAAATTTGGGGGTTTACACATACGTAGGAATTAAACAAAACACTCCTAAATAACTAATGGGTCAAATAATAAATCACAAGGAGAATTAGAAAATAATTTGAAATGAACGAAAATAAAAAAAACACGCATACCAAAACTTACGGGATGCAACTTAAACAGTGCTTATGAGATAATTTATGGCTTTAACTACCTATATTAAAAATGAAGATTTCAAATCAATATCCTAACTTTCTAACTTAAGCAACTATAAGAAAAGAAGCAAACTGAATCCAAAGCAAACAGAAGGAAGGAAATAATAAAGACCAGGGCAGAAATTAAGAAAGAACAAAAAACAGTAGAGAAAATCATTGAAACAAAAGATTGGTTATTTGTAAAGATCAATTAAATTGACACACTTTAGACTGGCCAGGAAAAAAGAGAAAAGATTCAACTTATCTGAATTAGGGACAGTAATAGGAAATCACTACTGATTTACAGAAAAAGGTTTATAATGAAATACTATGAACAATTGCATGCCAACAAATTAACCTAAATGAATTGGACAAACAACTAATCTCTTTACAGACTTTCCTGAGGCAGTTTCAGTAGTTTGTGACTATATGATAAACCAATGAGTTGTAAAAAGGGTAAACTTTAGCTGCATCTGAATTACATCTCAATAAAGCTGTTATTTTTAAAAAGTCTGATGATCAATTTTTCCTTCTGGATTTTTTGGATGTCACAAAGAGCTAGTAGTAGCTTGGACATTTATAGAATACACGTAATTGCCCTTTGGATATCTATATTATGGGCATTTTTAATCTCTTTTTTGGTGGGGAGGATGGAAGAAAAAATAAGAAAAGCTTCAGAGGATGCCAATGTCAATTAGTTTTTGTCTATAACTCACATTAGTTTATCATTTGTAAATATCGCTTAGGATCCTCTATTTTTGCTTGTGCCATTTCCTAGGCCTGTAAAAACTTGTAATTTTATATTTTTTTTTCTGAAATCCATCAAAACTCTGAATACTTTTCAAAATGTTTTATAGTTTTCATCTTAATATAATACCAATTTTCTAAATTCATAGATCACCAAAGGAAGAAACGGCTCCATGAAAGGATTTGGGCTTTTAACCTAAAGATTCATTTCTATGTAGTTTACAAAAATAAGCACAAGGCATTATTTCACTGAGGGAGAATAATCCAGATCATAAATTTCCAATTTCTATTCCTAAGTTAATCATGACATATGAAAAACCCATATCTTAACTTCCCAATTTTCCACTTCTGTGTAGTACAAACTGTTTCCCAGGTTTTCTACTTTCAATGTGAAATATTATTTTCATAAAGCTCAGAGGAACGCAATTTCTTTGTAACTCCTTTTCTCTCATCACTGCCGCTCTGTATAATTTACATAGCATCTCTGACATTCTTTGTGCTTTGTGTAGCTGAGATTCCAATGTCAGGTCTTTACCCTGAAGAATTTAGAATTCAGAATCTAAAGCTTCAGGCACTCTGAACAATAAGCAAGAAATGATGATGGTGGGTGGAGGTTTCAGGGTCTCTAAATCTGCTCTAACAAGACTCTCAAATCATCATTGTAATGGGTCCTTTTTGTACTCAATAGCCAGAATTATAAAAGAGGACCTTGGGTAACCCCACTTCCTTTCCCCATGGAACTATAAGAACTTGTCAGGCTCTATTTTTCTGAACACTTATCAGAGTGGCAAGTTGTTTAAATCATAACAATGAGTGTCTACTCCTGTGGACCATAATATGTGTTCTGTTAACTAGCATGCAAATTTCTTGTTGGAAGAGTCTGTGTGTTTTGTATTTTAAAATTACTTTTACAGTGTTAAACACATACTTATGCAAAGTTTTACTAATTCAGTGGGGGAGTAACAAAAAGCTTCTATCTGAATATGTTTAAACAACTTCAAAAAAAGGAATTTTATTGACTTAACGGAAAAGTTTTGGGTACTTCACCTTTAGACATGGCTGGATTTGGGCTCAAATGATGTCACCAGTGATTGTCAGGTCCTGGTTTCTCTCCATCCTTGAGTTCTGCTTCTCTTGGTTTGTCTCTATGGTCACTCAGTTCAGGCCTCTCCCTCTGGGTGGCACCCTGACTTGATGAATCCAGGCTTCTGGATGACAAGAAAGTGAGAAAAAAAACCTATCTCTGTTTTACTCTCTGTCGCTCTCTCTTCCACTGTATTCCCAGCAAATGTCATTGGTTTTAGTTGGATCGCTTATGTTGGCCCATCCTGGTGGCTGAAGAATGTAATGTTCTCATTAGCCAGGCCAGGTATGGGGTTAATATTGTCTAAACCAGGGCCCAGGGCCATGGTACCCAACGCCCAGGGCCATGGACCAATACCAGTCCATGGCCTGGTAGGAACTGGGCTGCACAGCAGGAGGTGAGCAGTGGGTGGTGAGCAAGTGAAACTTCATCTGTATTTACAGCTGCTCTACATTGCTTACATTACCGCCTGAGCTCTGCCTCCTGTCAGATCAGTAGCGGCATTAGATTTGCATAGAAGTGTGAGCCCTATTGTGAATAGTGCATGCAAGGGATCTAGGTCATGTGCTCCTTATGAAAATCTAATGCCTGATGATCTGTCATGGTCTCTCATCACCCCCAGATGGGACCATGTAGTTGCAGGGAAACAAGTGCAGGGCTCCCACTGATTCCACATTATGGTGAGTTGTATAATTATTTCATTTATTTCATTATATATTACAATGTAATAATAATAGAAATAAAGTACACAGTGAATGTAATGCACTTAAATCATCCCAAAACCACCCCCCACTGCCCTGGTCCATGGAAAAATTGTCTTCCATGAAACTGGTCTCTGGTGCCAAAAAGGTTGGGAACCACTGTTGTAAACTTGTCAAATGAGATTGAAGGAAGGAGGATTTCACTGAACAAACTTGGGATGCTGTTTCTATAAAAGAGTGAAGGATGCTGGCTAGTCTATTACAATAGGTAATAGGTAATCATTTACTAATAGATTAATCTGGATCATTAAAATTTAGGCTATCATTGGATTTCTCAACAGAGTCTGTTCAGATAAAGCATCACATTCTTCTTCATTCAGTCAATATGGACTAAGAATTTTTGAGAAAGCAGGTCTGTTCAGAACCTTTAGTATTAACAGCTTCATTTTCAAGTCTAAACTAACCATAAGAAAGTTACCCATGGACTCATGCAGCACTCTTGTTTCTCTCTTTTTTTTTTTGAGATGAAGTCTCGCTCTGTCACCCCAGGCTGGAGGGCAATGGTGCCATCTCCATTGGCACCACTGCAACCTCCACCTCATGAGTTCAAGTGATTCTCCTTGAATCACTGCAACTCCGTCTCCTGGGTTCAAGTAATTCTCTTGCCTCAGCCTCCCAAGTAGCTGGGATTACAGGTGCCTACCACCATACCTGGCTAATTTTTATATTTTTAGTAGAGACATGGTTTCACCATGTTGGCAGGCTGATCTCGAACTCCTGACCTCAGGTGATCCACCTGCCTTGGTCACCCAAAGTGCTGGGATTACAGGCATGAGCCACCGTGCCCAGCCTGATAAATGTAAGTATTATCCCTTTTCAAACTCAGGATTAAAGTTCAGAAAATTCTGTTGCGAGAGATTTTGAGGTTGGGAAATTAAGATCATATACTGTGCCTGGCCTCTTCTTTCTCTTTAATCAATGATCTAGATAAGTATCACATCTTTAGCCAGTCTTTTGGGGCAGAATTTGGTTTCCCCCTGTTTTGTGCAACGGACTTCGGGACCTTGTTCATTGTGGTGTCCCATCATGCCATAGAATGAGGATAGAAAGTAGAGGTCTCTAGATTCCCTGCTTTAAATGGGTAGCCAGCAGCACAGTGCAAGGCTGGTGACAGGACATGACATTTCTTCTAATAAGTTCCACCATTTTTGGATAGTTTGCTGTAGGGTAAATGAGCTCTCCTTTGCTCTTCCTTCAGGCCAATTGCCTTGGAAGGAAAGACATTTATTTCTGACCTTAAGGCGTCCTTACAAGGAACTGACAGGGCTTCTGGGAGCAACCTAGCTTCCCTCCTGGGTGCAGCAATAGCTGAGGTTCCAATCCCCCATTCACTGGTTAAATCCCAACTCTGGGTTAACTGCATCTATTAATTTGTAGACAAAAATAACAGTTAAGTAGCAGGAAGGGAGCATGCCCTTAAGGGAATATCCAATGCTGTGCTGGAATTTCACCAGGACCACCTGCATCAATTTAAAACCATTTTTTACCAGCACAGGAAGAATTTTCTGCAAACGTTTGTGTTTGTGAAGCTTGTTTACCTCAGCTGGAAATTGCAGCAGATCGCAATTTGAAGACTGTTTACTTTTTTTACCCCCTAAATCATACTCTGTGGTAATTATTGGGATCCAGATTTTGCTGTTGTTGTTTGAAAATGGTGAGAAGGAAACTTGGATTGGATTCAGGCTCCTAAGACCTGGATGAAATAGCATAGGTGTGATTCCAAATGATTTTTGGAAGGCGAGAACGTATCTGGAACAGTTCCATGATTTGAGTTCCTCAGGGTGAAGTCTTCTCCTCTTGCTTTGGGAGGGCTGATCCTACTCCAAATACAGTGTTTGGTTAAGAATGATGACCTTCGGTGCTACGTGATTCAGAATATCAAAGATTTTTTTTTTTAATGTTTATATAGGTCCACTTAGTAAGTTACAATGGTCTATAGATATTTCAGGGAGAATGTGTAATAGAAGTTTGATATATAAAATTTCTTTTTATGGTCTTTGTCTTGGTCCTGCAACTAAAAAAATATTTCAGTGTCCCAGGATACCATCTTTCCTGAGAATTCCAGGGAATCCTTTTTTTGTTGAGACAGAGTTTTGCTCTGCTACGCAGGCTGCAGTACAGTGGTGGGATCATGGCTCACTGCAGCCTTGAACTCTTGGACTCAAGCAATCATCCTGCCTCAGCCTCCCAAGTAGCTGGGACTACAGGTGCACATCACCACATCTGGCTAACTTTTTTATTTTCATTCTTTTGTAGAGAGTGTCTTGTTATGTTATCCTGACTAGTCTTGAATTCCTGGCATCAAGCAATCCCCTGACCTAGGCCTCCCAGAGTGTTGGGATTATAGGCATGAGCCACTTCACCTGGCCTCAAAATTTTATAGTATCTGAAAGGAGGGTGGGGGTGGGATGACTTGCACCTTTGTACTGTGATGCCAGAAGTTGCAGTCAGTCTGGAATTAAAGTCACAGAATGCTAGACTTGGGTTGGACCTCAGAGAGCTTCTTCAGTATTTTTGTAAGGTAGACATTAAAAATGATTTTAAAATGTTTTCTTTGCACACAGTGCTGACATAGTAGGATGGTATGTGGCCCAGATAAAGTCACCTGGTGTACCTATAAGAAGCATAAAAGAGGTTTGCCACAGTTCAAGGACTAAACTTCAAACTTACAATCTCAGTAGCTTCCCTTTTGAGTCTACAGAGAAAAGAGTCATTTTTGTAACCCTTGTGGATTCATAAGTGTGGTAACAAAAGTCTTGCTCACAAAATACTTTATTTACTCTCACGCATTTACCATTACTCTTGCAATAAGGCAGGGCCATGTGACTAGTTTTTGTTGGCGGACTCTGAATAGAAGTTTTGTATTTCTCTTCTGGGTTAAGGGATAGAAGAGTTGGTGTGAAATTTCCTTCCTTCCTTCCTTCCTTCTTTCTTCCTTTCCTTCTTTCTTTCCTTTCTTTTTTTTCCCTTGAGACAGAATTTCACTCTTGTTGCCCAGGCTGGAGTGCAATGGTGCATTCTCAGTTCACTGCAACCTCTGCCTCCCAAGTTCAAGTGATTCTCCTGCCTCAGCCTCCCGAGTAGCTGGGATTACAGACATGCGCCAACACACCTGGCTAATGTTGTATTTTTAGTAGAGAAGGGGTTTTTCCATGTCGTTCAGGCTGGTCTCGAACTCCTGACTTCAGGTGATCCACCCACCTTGGCCTCCCAAAGTGCTAGGATTACAGGTGGGAGCCACCGCACGCAGTGAGTTGGTGTGAAATTTCTATGTGCTCTCTGCGTGGGTGCGACTGGGTAGGCCCAGCATTGCAGGTGGTCAAAGAATTTACCAATACAGTCGTAAGTAAGGCAAGGCAGATTTATCAGAGAAAACACAAAGATACGTTGAAGGATGCAACAAGCAGCATGGCAGAGAAGGAGCTGTCTGCCAAGAGACAGGGGCTGGAGGGAAGTTTTATAGGGTAGTATTGGAGGGGCTACATGCAGATAAGGTATGCAGATAAGGTCGTGTTATTGAGGCTATGTGCAGAAAGAGGTATTTGGGAACAGGATGTCGTGCCAGTGGGTTGTCTGTGATTAGCCGCAGAACGATTGCTCTCCCCTACCTTGTCATTACTTACTTGTCTTGTTTGGATTTGATACTATCTTTTGCTGCTGTCTCCCCAGCATGCTCTTCTCCCAGCATGCTCTGTGTGTTCCACATGGCACATCTACAGCATGGTATACTTGCAGTTCTTGAGTGACTGTGCAGATCACAACCTACTAGCAACCCTTGATGGGCGTGTAGCATGTCAAGACACTTTGATTTGGGGTTATCACTGCAGTATAACTTAACCTATTTTGCTAATACACCAAGTGTACGAATTGCTGTAAAGAAATAGAATGCAACTTAAAAACTTACAATGGTAACCTATCTGTTCGAGGGCTAGATGCTTGAGTCCTTAAGCCAGGGCAATCTTTTCCTTATAGCAGACTGTGCATTAGTTTCCTACGGCTGCTACAATCAATGGCCATAAAATTGGTGGCTTAGAACAATCGATATTTTTTCTCTCTTACAATTTTGGAGACCAGAACTCCAAACTGAAGGTGTTGGCAGGATCACACTCCCTCCAAAGGCCCCAAGGGAGATCCTTCTTTTTCTCTTACAGCTTCTGGTGGCTCTTGAAATTTCTTGGTTCATCACAGCATAACTCCAGCCTCTGACTCTACCTTTACATGACCTTTTTTCCTGTGTCTCTCTGGTCTCAAATTTCCATCTCCATTCTATTATGAAGATACCAAGTCATTGGCATTAGGGCCCATCCTAAATCAAAGGATGATCTCACCTGGAGATTTTTAATTAATTAATTAATTATTTATTTATTTTTTGAGACTGAGTCTTGCTGTCGCCCTGGCTGGAGTGCAGTGGTGTGATCTCGGCTCACTACAACCTTTGTGTCCCAGGTTCAAGTGATTCTGCTGCCTGAGTCTCCCAAGTAGTTGGGATTACAGGCACCCACCAACATGCCTGGCTACTTTTTGTGTTTTAAGTAGAGATAAAGTTTTGCCATGTTGGCCAAGCTGCTCTCAAACTCCAGACCTCAGGTGATCCACCTGCCTTGGCCTCCCAAAGTGCTGAAATTACTGGCATGAGCCATCATGCCCGGCTTTATTTTAGTTACGTCTGCAAAGACCCTATTTCCAAATAAGGTCGTGTCCACAGGTACCAGGCATGAGAACTTGCAAATATCTCCTTGGAAGACATAATTCACTCACTACAGAGGACATGGGAAGGAAATCACAATAAAAAGATTGTTCAGCATGGAATCTGAATTAAGGAAGTTAATTACATGAATTATTCTATTTCCTTAAGATAAATTTGCCTATCTCTTTTCTGATTTCTTTTTATTGGGGTTAAGGTTCTAAACTCCAATCTTATTTTCCTTATTTCTAAATTATAATGTCTCACTAGAAACCCAGGCACCAGTAATGCCAACCATTTGCCACAATAGTGGGGCAAACTTCTTTAACCTTACACTTGCTTCCTTCATTCCTTTGTGCCTAGCCACTTTCTACAGTGTAGATTAAATGGGAACATTTTTTCCTATTCTGAAAAGTTTGCAATTCCTAGGAGAATCTTAATAAGGTGTTAATAAGGTATCAATGTATGCTAGAAATACTGGAGAACACATCCCTTATTTCTTATTTTCATATTATCTGTTGTTATCTGAGAGTTTTAACAATTTGCAAGGTAACTTTTTGCCTTTTTCTCTCTATTGCTATGCAAATTTTTTCCTTATTTCCTATGGTGTTTTATTTATTTTTATTTATTTTTTATTTTTTAAAAGAGACAGAGTCTTCCTATGTCACCTAGGCTAGAATACAGTGTACACTGTATTCTACACTACAACCTCCACCTCCTGGGCTAAAGCGATCCTCCTGCCTCAGCCTCCTGAGTAGCTGGGACTGCAGGTGTGTGCCATCACACCTGATTAATTTTTGTATTTTTTTGTAGAGACAGAGTTTTGCTGTGTTGCTCAGGTTTGTCTCAAACCTCTGAGCTCAAGTGATCCGCCTGCCTCAGCCCCCTGAAGTGTTGGGATTATAGGCTTGAGCCATCACTTCTGGCCCCTACAGTCTTTTTGATATGGTTGCCTCTGATGTATAAGCATGCCAAGCCCATTGTTTTTTCCTGTTTCATACAATGTGAGAGCCAAATTTAGGAGCGAAAGCGTGAACTAGATATAGGACCCTTGTCTTGTATTTTATACTCATTATGAGAGTGCTTGCATTTTAACTCCCGGTTATTTGTTCCTAGAGTGAAACCACGTGTCCTTTTGTAGCTGAAGGGGGAGGGAGCGCGGCACCCCAAAGATGCTTTTAGCTCCCTGATCCCATGTGCCCAGGTCCTTGACCTCTCTTACCCCAAGAATGGGGTAAGGGGCCCTGGAGGCACGGTGAGCACCGTTCAAATAAATATCGTGGACCCAAAGAGTTTAGCAAAGAAGTGATTTATTAGGCAGGAGAGAGAGAGTGAGAGAGAGAAAGGGGAAGGAGAGAGAGCTCCCACCTGCCGTGGGAGGGGGATGCAAGGGAGGAATCCGTGTAGGTAAGGAGCAGCGGGGTTTTTAACCCTGGAGTTATTCCTGCCCCATTCATCTTCTCGTCCAATGAGAGGAGTTCTTTCAAACTGCTTCTGGAGTGATTGATCTTCAACTCTGATACTGGATTGGCTGCTTGTCCCACAATCAGAGCCCCCTCCTCCCAGAGCTTTCTCCAGTGCTATCTGAACAAAGAAGCTCACCTGGAATTTCTAGGTAGCCCGGTGGGGAAAGTCACACAAAGAACTTTACATTCCCAGATGGCAGCGTGGATGGAGGTATGGCGCTGGGAAATTCCTACCTTTGAAACCACACCCTCTGTGGACTCAGGAAGAGAAGCTTTTCGTTCCTTAACAGAGTCCCTCACTTTTTCTTAATCTATGAAATTATGATTAATTTTTATATTGGATGTGTAACTTAGCCAGAAGATAAACTTGTAATGGATTTCATTTGATTTTGAAGCCAGATAGCCTTTCTCAATTTTACTCAGAGAGCAAGGTGGCTCAGGTAGCTGCCTGGTGACAGCAACTCTGGTCTGATTTTGTTGTAGAAAGTGATCAACACAGCATTCCCAACATATCCATGTAGCAACAGAGGATGAATATGGATATCATGTGAACAAGTCTAAGTTTTCTGAAAGATGACCAGTGTTTTGGCTGAAAGTAGAATAGGAGTGATGGAAAAGACCTAGAGCTACTTAGAACAGTGGATTAATCATTAGTCTCCAAAACTGGCATTATTCTCCTCCATGATTGCTGTAGCTTCATTCTCACACAGATTGAATGAATGCTTCTTGGCCCAGCCAACAGGAAAGAATGGCCTGTTTCTTATTTGCTAATTCTGGATTGCTGTTATGATAATTATGCAATTCAAGTTGGGACTGCTAAACACATCTGTGGATCATGCCAGTGGACTTCCCACACTCATGACAGAGATTGTTAATTGATCGTTGCATTCTTTCCCACTGAGCCTGGACCAGCCTCAGTCTCTTCTTCCCTCAGAGCTTCCCATGCCAAGCCATGGTCAACAAGTTAGAGTATAATAAAATTCTACTGAGTAGACTTTTGTAAGACAATTTCTTTATGTGTATAGGTGAGGAGATGGAGGGATGACTCAACCAAATCGGTCTTTACAGAATTCAGTGAAAGCAGGAAAAGGTAGGAGCAATTATCTCTCATGGAATGCCAATTACCACTGCCGTGAACACATTTCAGCAACTGGCTATGTGACTAGGATCTGAAATTGAGAGAGGAAGACCCTAGACAAGAGGTGGGAATTGTGATAAGAGGTTAGAACTTTTTCTTGTACTGCTTCCTAGGGTCAGGATGACAAGAAGGTCACTTGAGAAATAGGAAGGGGAGACAGGCAACGGCCTTTGCTAGAGGACTTGGGGGCAGTAGCCTGAGAATGAGGAATTTGGGGGGGGGGGTTATTTTTAGTTATGATTTATTGATATGCTTAGGATTATAGACCTGTGCTTTGAAAAACCAAAGTATTTTTTCACCATTGCATTTCTGTAATTATTTCCTTTTTCTCTTTCAGATGTTAATAAAGCACTTTATAAAAATATCAGGCTGTCTCAGGAAAGACATGTTTGTTCATTCTCAGGTCACACTTTTAAAGGGAGAGCAACAGAGGCCTCTTCTGTGGGAGTAGAGCCAAAGTGAGAAAACTTCAAGGAAAAAGAAAAGAAATCCTCTCTTCGATATTGACTGAGTTTGTTTTTGTAGTTTCACCTTGTACCTGCTTTTTGTTTCAGGAATTATCACACCAAACATACATGCGGGAAGATCAGATTCTGTGAGATTCAAGTGTTCTTTTTGGGAGAAGAAAGAAAAGTAACAAAGGCTTGCTTCCTTCCCAGGGGTAATAGTGGGAGGATAATGGCTAAACAACCAAGTACCTGAGACCCAGTGGCCTCTTCTTGGGATCTATTTTGTCTGCAGGAAACTTCAATGATGGGAAGTGGTAGGTAGGGTAAACAGTCTTCTCCTATCTGGGAAGAGTCTCAATCTGAAATACTAGATGGAGATGGAAAACACCTGGAAAACAGGCTGTCACCTTCATATTCTGTGACCTGAGCAGACACTGCTAATTAGTCCTGGTACTTTCTCACTGATAAGACCAAGCTTCATAATTCTCATCATAGCACTTAGCACAGCTACCACCAACCAATGAGATTTGACGTGCAGGGGGAAATGTTATTCCATTCCTGAAACAGACTGCTTCTCTCTTAGTTTCCAGAAGGACAGCAACCAAGTCTTGCCCTGATTTTTGTCTATCATCATATTGGTCCATTCTCATGCTGCTGATAAAGGCATAACTGAGACTGGGTAATTGTAAAGAAAAAGAAGCTTAATGGACTCATGATTCCACGTGGATGGGGAGGCCTCACAATCACGGTGGATGGTGAAAGGCACATCTTACGTGGCGGCAGGCAAGAGAGAATGAGAGCCAGGTAAAAGGGGGAAGCCCCTTATAAAACCATCAGATCTTGTGAGACTTATTCACTACCATTGGAACAGTATGGGGGAGACCACCCCCATGATTCAATTATCTCCCACCAGGCCCCTCCCACAACATATGGGAATTATGGAAGCAACAATTTAAGATAAGATTTGGGTGGGTACACAGCCAAACCAAATCAGTCATAGAGCATAGCTCAGCATTTGCCCTGATGTGGCACTCAGTGATTTGTGAATGGCACTGAACTTGGGGGAGTGCTGAGGATGACTTTCTTGTTGCTTACTCAAGACTATTGCAACCAGCTCCCAGATGACTGTGAGAATGTCCCCCGATCCTGAGAATCTAATTTTGGTTGATTCGTAAGAAAAGGGACTTCACTGTTGCTCATTGTGTCTGTACAATACTATTCTGAGGTTCATAGTTACAGAGAAACTATGGAATATCCAGCGTAGTGGCTCACGCCTATAATCCCAGCACTTTGGGAGCCTGAGGAGGATGGTTCACCTGAGGTCAGGAGTTCGAGACCAGCCTGGCCAATATGGCAAAACCCCTTCTCTAATAAAAACACAAAAATTAGCCGGGCATGGTGGTGGGTGCCTGTAATCCCAGCTGCTTGGGAGGCTGAGGCAGGAGAATTGCTCAAACCTGGGAGGCGGAGGTTGCAGTGAGCCAAGGTGGCACTACTGCACTCCAGCCTGGGTGACAGAGCAAGATTCTATCCAAAAAAAAAAAAAAAAAAAAAAGAAAAGAAAAGAAAAAAATATTATTTGAATCTGTTGATACTTTATTACTAACAGTAACTTCCTACTGCCCAGATAATAGACTTGCTTGCTTTTTATTTCACATGCCAAGCTGAGGATGGGTCGTATAGTATGGCGCTCAGTAAAGTTCATCTATGCATTGGATCCCTAAGTCTTTGACCAGCTCTTGAGCTTGTGATACTGGCAGCCAAATGTTCGTTTCCCCTGAGGGCAAAATGACAGGGAAATGAATTCACTGCAATGAGAGGTACTTAAGTTAAACTAAGTCAGAATTCCCTGTTAGGGAGAGTGGATGAAAACTGGAAAGGGTTACTGAGTGAAGTTCAGATTTCTATTTTCTGAAACAATTTTTAAGTATATTTCAGCCAGAAGGCCAGAAGAGACTAAACAACCTCTCTAAGTCCCACCAATCCCAGAGACACAATCTTTCTGGGAAAGAAAGGAACCCTGGAGGGCAATGACTATTCTGAGCAATTACTTACAACACAGGACATTGTTATTCCGTGACTGATGGCTAAATGGGAACAGAGTAAGGACTCTCAGGGGCATCTTGATAAATATAAGTAAAATCTGAAAGGTCAGGGAGTTATATGCATTGAATGTGGTCTCCTGGAGATGGGTGAGTGTACTTACAGCACTATTAATATTTTCTCAAGAGTTAAGGACCCATTAGCATTTCTGTTTGCAAGAGTAGGTTTGCCTACATCCTGGTACACAAACGTGTTTCTCTTTGGCTAATATCATGTGTGTGTGTGTGTGTGTGTGTGTGCGTGTGTGCACATTTCTTGGTCTTTTATTTTCCTTTCTCATTCTTAGTCTCAATTTGTTAGAATATAGTGACAGAGTTTCAAAATACAGCCATTGATCTTTTCTTAATTGACTGTGATTCCTTAAGTGAGAAATCTTATTCAAGATCAAAGATTGACTGGAAGAGGAGTTCTAATTTTAGTTTGTTAATCTCTCTTGTTTGATTTCCTGATTCCTTGATTGCCTGGATAAGTTAGTAATTAAAAAAAAATCAGTATAGGGGCCAGATATGGTGGCTCACGCCTGTAATCCCAGCACTTTGGGAGGCTGAGGTGGATGGATTACTTGAAGTAAGGAGTTTCAGCCCAGCCTGGCCAACATAGTGAAACCCCATCTTCACTAAAAACACACAAAAAAATTTAGCAGGGTGTGGTGGCTCATGCCTATAGTCTCAGCTACTTGGGAGGCTGAGGCAGAAGGATCACTTGAACCCAGGAGGCAGAGGTTGCAGTGAGCCGAGATTGTACCACTGCACTCCAGCTGGACGACAGAGTGAGACTCTGTCTAAAACAAACAAACAAACAAAAAATGCCAGGCGCGGTAGCTCTCGCCTGTAATCCCAGCACTTTGGGAGGCCGAGGTGGGAGGATCACGAGGTCAAGAGATAGAGACCATCCTGACCAACATGGTGAAACCCCGTCTCTACTAAAAATACAAAAAAATTAGCCGGGCGTGGTGGCATGCACCTGTGGTCCCAGCTACTTGGGAGGCTGAGGCAGAAGAATTGCTTGAACCCAGGAGGCGGAGGTTGCAGTGAGCCGAGAATGCACGACTGCACTCCAGCCTGGTGACCAGAGCAAGACTGCGTCTCAAAAAAAAAAAAAAAAAAAAAAAATCACATATATGGGAGACTGTTCAGCTATTCATCAAACCCAGTTCCTCTTCTTTTCCTAGCATACAGTTAGACCCTCTTTAGTTGAGTGTGGCCATATTATTGAGCACTAGCCAATAAAATGTCAGTAGAAGTGATATATTCCAGTGCTATTCAATTTGTGGTTTCCAGATAGTAGGCCCAGCATCACCTAGGAGCTTGTTAGAAACGCAGATTCTTGAGTCCTGGCCCAGACCTAAAGAACAGAAATTTCTGGGGGTTGGGTTGAGGAATCTGTATGCTTGTTTTTCTGGTCATTCTAATGCATGTCATAATTTGAGAAGTGCTGATATATACTATCTCCAGACCTCCCCCTTAAAGGTTTCCCACGTGTGATATTTAAGGTTCTTTTCTCTCTCTTGGCTTGAGGCAGATGGATTGCTACACAGCCACTTGCAGGAGAGTTGCTCATCAATTAGGAACACTAGCTTATACTTTACAAGAATGAAAAATAAACATCTCTTGTGTAAAGTCACTGAGATTACAGGATTTATTTTTTTACAGTAGCTTGTGTTGCTCTATTGAAATGGTGAGTGGGAAAATGACTCATTCAGGAAACTTGAGTGAATTACTTTTAAGGAACATTGTTGCGGGTTGTATTTTAAGCCGGTTACTTTGAATTTACTCATCCTACTTCTTCTTATCCCCTCTACTGCGGAAAATTAAAACATTAAAACATGATCAATTTTTCTATTTCTTCTTTTAGTTCTGTGAAATCTTGAATAATTTATTGATCATATCGGCATGCAGAAGTTCATGCAGTTGGATGTTGGGGGAAGGAGAACTACTGGGCTAATCAGTATCTGAATCCTGGTTTTGTCACTTTCTAGATGTGTGGTGCTGGCCAGAGAGCATAGACTCCCTTAGTCTTGGATTCTCATTCCTAGAATTTAATGGAGTGAACAAGACAGGTATAGTCCCAGATCCTGCACTACTGTCTAGGTGAGAAAGAGAGGAAAAAATACCCACAAATAATTCATTAATGATAATTATTTTTATTGTGGAAAAAGCATACTCATGGAAGGGGACATGTATTTTAGAGAAAGTGGTCAAGGATGTCCCTCTTTGAAGTGACCTTAAAGGCATGAAGGAGCCAGTTGTGATGATGGCGATAGGATTGGTCATTGTGGTCAGGTGGCAGAAAGCAGAAGCGGGTAGAACATTCTTCTCTTCATAGCTTGCTGAGGCACCTCATTTTGTAAGATCTAGATGTTGATGAAGGGATTCACTGTGGAATGTCACAAAAGAAGCTTAACTTTCTAGTGTAGCCGTGGGTAACTGAATGTTCCTTGTAAGTGATTTCTGGAAAACAAGGAGCTGTAAGAAGGGAAAACAGAATGGAAAACTTCCACAAGAAGGGAAGAAAGAAATAGAAACAAGTCACTAATTTTCAATGTATTAATAAATGAGGTACCTTTGGGAAACAAATCATAATCCCAAGTACAATGTCACTGAACCCCTGTTTTCCATGAGGCATGTCCCCTTATCTTATTCCCTACTTTTCATCTTTATCTGGTATGAAAATCTCCAGCTGGCCAGACAAGGTGGCTCATGCTTGTAATCCCAGCACTTTGGGAGGCCGAGTTGGGTGGATCACGAGGTCAGGAGTTCGAGACCAGCCTGGCCAATATGGTGAAACCCCGTCTCTACTAAAAATACAAAAAAACTAGCTGGGGGTGGCGGCACATGCCTGTAGTTCTAGCTGCTCTGGAGGCTGAGGCAGGAGAATTGCTTGAACCCAAAAGGCAGAGGTTGGAGTGAGCCGAGATTGTGCCACTGCACTCCAGCCTGGGCAATAGTGGGAGACTTCATCTCAAAAAGCAAAACAAAATAAAAACTTCAACTATGATTATGGATTTGTCTATTCTTTTAGTTTTGTCGAGTTTTGTTCAATGTATTTTAAAATCTGTCATTAGGTACATATGTATTCAGGATTATTATATATCTTTTTGAAATAATTAAATTTTTTATGATTACTAAATGTTTCTATTTCTGGTATTTTTTTCCTTGAATATACTTTGTTTTATATTAATAGAGCCACATTAGCTTTCTTGTTCTTTGTGTTTGGATGGTGTATTTTTTCTCACACTCTTACTTTTTGCCTATGCCAGCCTTGGTATGTGAAGTATGTTTCTTGTCAACAGTGTATAATTGGATTTCCTTTTGTGTCCAGCTGTACAATTTTTATACTTTACATGGAGTGTTTAATACATTTACATTTAATACAGTCATTGATACAATTATATTCTATTTATCTAATCTATTTTCTGTTTCTCTGCTCTTTCCTGCCATCTTTTGAGTTAAACAGGTATTTTTAAATTTTCCGTTTTATCTGCTCTATTTACTTTTTGTAATTTTTTCTTTTTTTTTGGTAGTTGCTCTTAATTACAACACACAGCTTTAATTTTCACAGGCTACCTTCAAGTAATAGTATCCCATTTAATGAACAATGTAAAAATCTTACAATGTTATAATTCCATTTATAGCCCCTGATTCTTTTTGTCTGTCTTGAATCATATATTTTACTTCTATATATTTAAAAACTCCCATAAAACAAAGTTACTGATTTTGGTTTGCACAATTAATAGTTTAAGAAAATGGAAACCCACACACATACACAAAGTATTTTGTATTTATATACATATTTATAACACCTTTTCTGATATTCATCATTTATTCTTGCACATCCAGGCTTCCATCTGTTATCTTTATCTATAATCCTAAAGAACTTCTTTTAGCATCTCTTTGATGCAAATCTGATGGATTTTCTCGGACCTCTGGAATATGTCTAATCGTTTTTGGAAAACTTGCAATCATTATATTTTCAAATATTTCTTCTGCTCTTGTCTTTCCAATTTCTTTCTCCTTACATTCTGAGGCCCCAGTTACTTGTTATGAGACCATTTTAATGTATCTCACAGATCTCAGGTATTTTTTTTCCACTTTTCATTCTTTGTATATCTTTGTATTTCAACTTGAATAATTTTTATTGAATTATTTCTGATTTATTCATTATTTTTTTCTGTAGTGTATACTTGGCTGTTAAGACCTAAAATAAATTATTTATTTCTGATATTGTAGTATTTATTTCTAGCATCTCTGTTTGTTTTTTCTGTATAGCTTTCATTTTTGGGCTGATACGCCCCATCTACTCATGCGTTTATTAATCTTTTATCAGAATTATTTTATAACATTTTTTGTTAATTCTGAGATCTGGGGCATCTGTGACTATGCTTCCGACTACTATTCTTTTGAGTATGGGTCGTATCTCTTTACATCATCATAAGTCTTACAGTTTTTGATTGTCTGCTCATTATGTGTGTAAACAATAGTATATATTGAAATAAATGATAATTCCCTCCAGAAAAGACCACCCCTCTTTCTTTCAGGTGGATAGTGCATGAGACTGAGTTGACTTCGTCTTTAGTTGAGCTGGGTCTGGGCTTGTTGCAATTTTAGTTAGATCCAGTCCATTCTGGTTTCAAATATTCTGAGGGTCATATCAGGACTTCCCCTTCCGCAGAGAAGGACCCTGGGGATATTTTTTATGCTTTATAGCTTGGTTACCACTTTCTGAATTGTGGGGGACACTCTCTTTGTTTTACGACTTGGCTGCCAACTTTTTGGGTCACTGGGAGTTCTCTTTGCTTTCCAGCACTGCCCTCTGGCTTTATGCATCCAGAAAAACATCCCTCTACACTTGTGCTGTCCCAAACACTTATCAGACAGTTGCGGTGCATGTGGGGAAGGCCTGGGACTCTGTTTGAATGAAGCTTTTGAAGCTTCCTTGTACCAACGAGAGATTCCTCTGATGTCTCTTGCTCTGCTCTGAGCCTTTCGTGTGTCTCCTCCATGCACTCAGAGAAGGCCCTTGAGAAAGTTTCGGCATGTGGGTGCAGACTCAGTGTATCACTGGGAATCTTTAGTATTTTAATCCACAATATTGGCCCATCTATAACCATTTATAGTTCATAGAAAGTTCAACGAGTCTCCTTATTTTTGTCTATTGCCAATTTCTCCCCCTTCTCGTTGTTCCGCCAGGGATGAAGGCAGCTGTGGTGTCTTCTAGGGCTTGACATTTTATGAAATTTATTTTATTTAGGTGTTTTTTCATCTTTAGTTCTTAGGTTTTTTAAAACTATGATTTTGTAGCTTATCTGACCTGTTCTTTTTGTTTCATATGGGCATGACACCCTGTTGTGACTTTCTACACCATAACAAGAAGCAGCAGTCATTCCAATGAGTTTTATGCATAAATATGACTAATGTCAATTGCCTGGGCTTCCCTAAGCTCCCCAGTCTGCTGAGTTTACACAGCCCTTTATCATTAGGTTAAATTAGTTGGAATCCCAACAGCTTAGATGGGGCTAGACCAAGGTTTCTCGCTAATATCCCAACACAGTCTTGGGAAACTTATCTTTCTTGTCATTTCTTGTTCTCATTTCATGTTTCTGCTGAATTCTCTCTATCACTTGCATCTCATTTCTTGCAGCAGCTGTTTCTTTTGCTTTGCTCATATCAACCCCACATGGATGTAGGTGGGAGACTTCAATAGGATAGAAAGAATGAAAACTGTGAAGGAATTAGGATAAAGGAAAAGAAAATATCAGATCAGGAAGGGTTCAGCACTCAGCTGGTGTAGAGAATGATCAAGTGGGGGGCATTCTAAAAAATGAGTAGAAGACTCCATGTTCTTTCTCTTTTTAATCAGATTTAGATTATCATAGCTGTTTCTCTGTACTCTGAGAATTATGATTGTATTTTTGAAATTTTTTAGTAAAAAGCTGCTTGAGCTTTGTTTATGGTCACTCCATGGAGGCAGTGGTCAAGACAGTAATTGGTGACAAAAATGGTGTGATCCACAGCCAACACTCCCAACAGCGCATCTCCCACTTAATCATGGGTGAGTGAAATCACTTGGGGGAGACTATCTGGTTGAAAAGATAGCACAACTCACTCCTTCTCTTCCCTTCCTTTTTAGACTGAGTAAGTCTGTTCCAAGAGTCTATTCTCCAAGTTTCACCATCCATAATTGCTTCTTTTTAACCCAGAAGGCAAAGAGAAAACTTTGGAAGAGAATAACTCCCTTACAGTAATTCAGAAAAAAAAAAAACCACCCTCTTTCATTTCAGGGCATAACTGTGCTGCCATTTGATACAAATTCACTGCAGTTTTGAAAATATTAAATGTAACTAGAAGGTAAGATTCAATCTTGGATAAATTTCACAAGGGCATCTTCATGAGAAAAAATACAAAGACCAAACCTCAACGAAGCAGTAAAACAAGACAAAGAAAAAGGAGACAACAAAGATTTTTCAAGGACAGCTTTTGTCTGCATTTCCTTCAATAAACTTTGAACTAGGGTAAGAGAAAGAATTGTGTATGTGGCTGGCAGCTTCATCACATTACATTCCCACCTCTAGACTTCAGTTTATTTACTCTGTGTGTACAGATGTGATTGCTCTTGGAGTTTCTTTTCTAACAGAAGGGACAGCTGCAACACCCAGCTGATGACTCAAAGGCCTCTCAGAGCAGAGAGAGGGACATGCACAGTCTTTTCCTTTGTGGCTCTCTACAGAGTATGCTGCGATTTGCACATTTGCCTCCCAGCTATCAGAGAAATAACTTATATCATCCAGGATACCACAGCCCCTCTGTCAAACATTTATCATAGTGTTTGACACTTTGCACTGTAGTATTTGTTTCACTGCTTTGTCTCTCCTGCTAAATCTGTACTTTTTAGAGGAAGGGACTCTGTCTTGTTTGTCTAACATCCCCAGAGCCTAGCATACTACTTGGCAGGCTGCAGGTGCTCAATAAATATTTGCTGGAGGAATGAATGAATAAATGCATGAATGAGAGAAGTAATATATATGACACATGTTGAACATAATTTAGGAATTAAAAATGCAACAATCCTTGTACTGCCAAAAAATAAAATAAAATACCCAAACAAAATGCAAAACAGGATTTTGACTTCTAACACTGTTATAAATTAGGATTTAAAAATTCCTGAAAGTAGTTCACCAATTGTATTAGGTAGAAATTTTGTTAGACTGCTAGCATCAGAGAGACAACACAGGGGCTTAAATAAATTGGGGGTTAATTTTCTCTTGCAAAATAAAGTCCAAAGTTAGGGAGTCTACACCAGGTAGAGTTTTTCTTTTCTTTTATTTTTTATAAAGTTACTAGAAATCCAGACTCTCTCTTTCTGTTCCAATCCATTCTTAAGTGTGTGGTTTCTGAGATCTGGCTTGTAGATCTGCTTCAAGGTCAAAATTCATCTTGTCAATGTCTAATTCTGCTGCATTTCAGGCTAGAGGAGCTTTCAATGGCTAGGTGGAGCAGAATTTTCAACCCGGGCCATTGCTCCATAAAATTCCTTCTGGGCCTCAGAAGTTATGGAATCAAGACCAGATCCTCAATAAGATACATGTCACCCCCCACAGGACTCTCTGACTGCTAACCTCCATATTTGTGCTGGTGAGTCTGATCACCCAGCATGCTTGCCTTGAGTCAGGACAAATTCTGTGATGAATTTATACTCCAGGACACCCCTGATGGTTCAGACTGAGGCCGTGCCTTGACCAGAAATTGCATCCTTGTTTGGCTTCTTCCCTCGTCCCTTAATTCCTTAATTCAGTTTCTCCTGGAAGCACTTTTAAATACATTGCTCACATATGAATCCTTGTGTTAAGGTTTGCTTCTGGTAAACCTGACCAAAGACAGTGCCTACTTAGAAAAGGCTGAGCAAAGTTCAAGGCTAAGCAAGTGTAATCTGTGTCCTTAGACAGTCTCTATGCCTGATGAAGGCACATGCATTTGTTAAGGAGAGAGAGCAAGGCTCACTTTTGCTAAACTTTGTATGGCGTGTGCTGGGGAAGCCCCTTCTGGTGGGGGCCCTATAGCCTTTGCCTTTGCTGAGCCTCTTGATTCCAAGTCCTTTGATGAGACCCAGATACCTTTCTTTAGACCGTCCATGTGGATTCTGCCGTATGAATGTAGGTGCTCTGAGCAATAATGACCCATTCTGTGAAGATGTTATATTTACTATGTCTTGTTCTGGCTTTGGCAGTTAAAGCCCTCTGCATATGTGTAACAGAGTTGTATGGATCAAAATAAACATTTAGCAACCAAAACGATCACAACACCCTGTCCTCCCATTTCAGGCCCCATACTGGGTGCCTAATACACCAGAAGCTTCAAGAAATCTGTAAAGAATTTGTTTCCCTATTTTTACACCTTGTTGATTTTCTGGTGTTCCTGGCTCATGCATTGGAAGGGTTAATTGGCCCCCTGAATTGCATGTACCCACCCCGCCCCACACCCTGCAAACTCTAGGCTCTTCCTACCTGGAATCTTTTCCCAGTCAAATGTGAGTAAGAGTACTCCAGGCTTTTCAAAATGTTCAATCACAGGGAGGGGGGTGGGGTGAGGTGTTGGACTCAGCCTGCCAATTATCCTCCCAAATTTATGAATCAAATACACCATTCCATTTCCCCAACCTGAACTGAATCAATTTGGAAATAAAGGGGCCCCCAGAGTTCTATACTAATAGAGTTCCCTACAACATGGAAGGAAATGTGAAGAGTAGGAAACAAATATTCTCCCTTACATTTTCTAATGCAATTTTAGTTTTTAGGTGCCTGTACTCCCATGACCATGTGCTTCAGGGCATGCCAATCCTAGTCCCAGTCCCAGCCCACAGTGGAGAATCAGTTTGATCTAAGCCAATCACATTGATGCTATTCTAGTTAACTGTGATTGGCTGAGGAAGATGTGGGTTGATGAAGATAATCCCTCTACTCTCCACAGCCACTGAGAAGATTAGATCCTTCTTTGGATTTGGATATGTATTTCTATTAGTATCTGTAAATGTTTTCCATTTCCATGCCACTAGTATACTTTTGTGAGCTCATGTCAAACTTGTATAAAACTAATACCTCTGGGTCAATTTTACATGAAGGGTTATTAAACCAGGTAACTGTCTTCCCTAGAAGTGTCTGCGATTTTCTGAACAAAATTCAGGGTTGATAATCTTTCTCCAACTTAAAATATAGTACAAGAGGTAAAATCTACTTCTGTACACCTATTTGGTAACTGGTGGAATTTCAGTTCCAGAAAAACAGAATTGTGTGGATTGTGAGTCACTTCTGCTGGGGGATAATTAGAAAGAGAGGAAATTGGGAGGTGGGAGTGAAAAGAGGAGATAAAGCAGATGGCAGAGGAAGGATGGAGATTTTCGCAGTGAATCCTTGGGAAGACAAAGGAAGATAAAGCAGAGTAAACTCGTAAGGATATTCAGGTGACATCTGTGAGGAGGAGTTGAGGAACTGGGAGCTGAGCTGTGAGAGAGAGGATTTGACAGACATGTGATCCGGGGGAGGGGACAGAAGCATCTTCTGAGTCACGCAATCAAGAAGGCATTGATCATTTGAATGAGGAACCAGGCAAAGAAGAAAACCAGTAGAATTTACAAGCACTGCACTGAAATTTTAAGAAATGCTCAAAAGTTTCAAACAAGAATAGTAGATGGCAATTAATATTATAGTATCTGGGTTACTAATTTATACTTAAAAAGTCTTTATTCTTTTATGAATGCAAAATACATTTTAAAGTACTTTCATAGATTTAATTCTAATTTCAGTTTCTCAAATTCTATTTTTTTCTATGATCTTAATTTCCCAACCTCAAAATCTCTGGCAACAGGATTTTCTGAACTTTAATTCTGAGTGTGATAAGGGATAATATTTATATTTATCAGGCCAGTGCAGTGGCTCATGCCTGTAATCACAGCACTATGGGAGGCTGATCAACTGAGGTCAGGAGTTCGAGGCAAGCCTGGCCAACATGATGAAACCCTGTCTCTACTAAAAATACAAGAATTAGCCAGGCATGGTGGTGGGTGCCTGTAATCACAGCTACTTGGAAGACTGAGGCAGGAGAATCACTTGAACCCGGGAGTGGAGGTTGCAGTGAGCGGAGATTGTGCCATTGCACTCCAGCCTGGGTGACAGAGCAAGACCCTGTCTCAAAAAAAATTTACATTTATCTCTGCTAAATCTTATTTGAGTCCATAAAAGACAGATGGATTGATTTGATTACTTGAAATTATAAACTTCTGCATAGAAAAAAAATGAATCATATAGAGTAGAAAATCAAACAATAGATTGGCAGAATGTAAAGAATATCTGCAACACGTATAAATTGTAAGGGCTAATATCCCTAATTTTCAAAAGATTCTTTCACATTGTCAAGGAAAAGACATACAACTCAACTGAAAATGAGATAAAGGGTATGAATGAGTCACTCAGCAAGTATGTAAGCAAAAAAAGCCAGGAAACAGGAAATGCTGCTCAGCTTCTCTAGTAATCATGAAAATTGAATTAAAAAAAAAAATGAGACACTCACACTGGTCAGCAAAGGCAAGAGGTTAAAAAGTTGTGCTATAAATGGAATGTTTGTGTCTAACCCCAAATTTGCATGCTGAGGCCTAAATATCCAATGTGGAAGTATTAGGAGGTGGGGCCTTTGAGGGATAATAAGTCATGAGGGTGGAGCCCTCACAAATGGAACTGGTGCCCTTGTATTACAGGATGAAGAGACCAGCACTCCTTCTCTCCACCACGTGAGGATACAGTGAGAAGTCGGCCATTAGCAATTGGGAAAAGAGCCCGTAGCAGAATCAGACCATGTTGGCACCATGATCTCAGACTTCCAGCCTCCAGAACCGTGAGAAATAAATGTCTGTTGCTTATAAACCATCCACTCTATGGTACTTTATAGAGCAGCCTGAACTAACTAAGACAAGTTGACAGTAACCGGTGAGAACAAGGGGAAATGGGACCTTTCACACATTATCAGTGGAGTTATATATACTGTTGAAAAAGTATTTATTAAAAAAATGGGCCTGGGCATGATGGCTCACACCTGTAATCCCAGCACTTTGGGAGGCTGAGGCAGATTGATCACTTGAGCTCAGGAGTTCCTCTGCTGACATGGGGAAACCCAATCTCTACAAAAAAATACAAAAATTAGCCAGGCATGGTGGCATGTGTCTGTAGTTCCAGCTACTTGGGAGGCCGAGGTGGGATGGTAGCTTGAGCCCAGGAGGCAGAGGTTGCATGAGCTGAGATCATGCCACTGCATTCTAGCCTGGGCAACAGAGTGAGACCCTCTCTCTCTCTGTTCCCCCTCTCTGTCTATATATACACACACACACACACACACACACACACATATATATATATATATATACATGTACATATATGTGTATATATATAATATATTCTTTGACCCAGAATCTCCCTTTAGGTAATTTATTCAATGGAAATTTATGCAATGGAAAAAAGTTGGAAGCTTCCAAAATGCTCATTAACTAGGGAGTAGATGAATGAATTATGGGGCATCCATATTATGGAAATGCAGTGAGTTATTAAAAATAAAGATGTGTTTCTTGAATGTGTTTTTCAAGCAGTTCTTAGAATACTCTTTAGCCAGATACATACATGACTCATTTCTTCACTTCCTTTAAGTCTTCCCTTAAATGTTACCCTGTCACAGTGGCCTCTTCTGACTACCTTTTCACCATCTGCACCACTCTATCCCGTACCCTTGCTTTAGTTTTCTGAATACCTGATGTTACATTACAGATCTGCGTTTGCTGGTGGGTTGCTGGACTCTCCCACGAGAACAAAAGCTCCATGAGGGCAGCGACTCAAAGATTTTATTCACTGCTATATCCTCAATGGCTAGTGCCTGGCATGTAATAGGCTCTTGATACTTTTTTTCCTATGGATGAATCTATAATATTGATTTACAAAAAAGTTTTCTTCCTTTCTCTTCAACCCATGCTTTTGTGAGAGCAGTAGTCAGTAAACTTCCTGCACGCTCGTTTCCATCTCAGTTTGCTTTCCTGAGAACCTGCCCTGAAATAGGTTACACATGCATGCATTGAGAATCTGTGTTTTTAAAAATATAAAAATGCAATAATATATTTTTTTCTGCATCTTTTTGGTCTGAAGAATCATCACAGTTCCAGAACTCCCTGTGGGGTTGGCTAACACCTTGGTTAAGATTGCATCACAAACCAACTCCCCGCTCTGCCTAACACTGGATCCTTTTCTTTCCTTCCACAGTTGTTCGCTTCTCTGGGGCAATGTAAACCTTTATTCATGTTTGTTGGTATAAATGAGTAGGCAGATGCTTTATTCCATTATCAGTTTTCTGGCCTCTACCTACAAATAACAGTCCCAAGTCACTATCAACTCCATTCCCTCATTCCAGCTCAATCTTTGCAAAGGGACTCCTTCTTTCATGGAATGAGAGTCAGCGTCCATGGAAAAATCGAGCCAAATGCACGATAGTTTTGTTAAGAGATTACATTGATTTTCTAGTTTCTGTGATTTTCCTCTTCTTCCTCCATAGTGTGGGAGTCCTAGATCCAATGTGAAACTGCAGGGTATAGGGGAAAGTGAAATGTAAGGGAGATTTGGGAGCAGGAAAGGGTGCTAAAGGAAGGCCAAGGTCACATGCAGCTTCAGTGGACCTGGGTGAGTCATCATCCATTCTTATCGATGGCTCTATTTCATTTCTCCATTAACAACCATTTGAATTAGATGAGACAGGTGTCCTCTGCATTCTCTGTCACATCTCACTCACTCTGGACAATGATGTTTCAGCTCGTAGGGCCTGGTGGAAGAAAGTGAATAATTGATCTTTAAGATTTCCTACCTCTATAATATTTTTCCTGCTTATGTTCTATTTTTTTGGATGAAGTTATCCTAAGAAGCTGAAACACATATTTTGCCAGTAGCTGACAGTACATGACCACCCAGCTAAGACAGTAAGTCAGAAAGGTCGCAGGACAGAAAGTTCTTGAATAATGAATATAGCATTCATTAGCATGTGTGCCTAGTACACAGTCATACTGTTGTCTTGCAAATGACATCAACACTGTATTTACACTTACAAGGAGAACGCTGCTTCAGCATGTTGTTAATTAGGACACTACCTGAGGCTGGTGCCGATTAATTTCCTCAAATATGCTTACTGTATAGAGTAATCATGATTAATTAGCACATAAGATTGGCCCAAAATGGGAGGATCTGAGGAGAATCTTGCCTTGTTTGTCTCCTGTTAAATAAGCAGCTGAAAAGCTTCCAGCCGAGGCAACCTTTTGCGCGGTGCCTACTAGCTCATCCTAATAGGTACCATGGTGTTAGGTGATCAAGAGATGATAAATAGACAGCCAGTAATACCCTTTCAATTACCCTTGTAAAGCTGCTACTTACAGCCCTCAAGGGTATTGGATCGAGACACCGGCAGGCTAATGGGCAAGATGCCTATGGAGAGAGCTTGGCACTCAAGAGTCAGAGGAACTTAAATTTGCTGTAACGTCTGCCCACCACTTGGTAGCTGACATTTCTCTCTAAATTTTACAGTGCTTGCTTCAAGGTGACCCACTGTATGTTTCCTGGGATCAGTGAAATTGTTGTTCGTACTGGGCTGATTTTTATTTTATTTTTAAATGTTTCTCAGGCTTCCACGTGGTCATCTTGGACACAGGCTAATTGTAATTGTATGAACTGAACCTACACTAGAACTGGCTTTGTGGTTTTATGCCTCCTCAAGCTTCGTTTTGCTCTGTCCTTTTCTGGATCGTACATTCATCTCAGTGTGTCATTTTACAGCCAAATGCTGCATTCTCTGTATGTGCTATGCCAGGTGTTTCATGAAACATCACAATAGACAAGACTTACGACAGCCACCAGCAACTCGAAGGGCGATTCTGAGGGGGAGCCTTTATTGTACCCATAATTTCCACCACTTTCCCAAAGCTCTGCTAGGCATGGAGCTATGGGTGGAGACCATCCATCCTGTTAAAATCCAGGTGATGCCTCCTCACCCTTGGAAACTGAAGAGGTAGTGATGAGCTCTGAATTGCCTTTGGAGTTCCTCTTCCCTTGTCTTAAAGAATAGCACATATTCTCAGCTGCACAGTGCTATATTCTCGTCCTATAAAAGCTAAGATGTCTGACAATCTTCCATCATTCTTTCCCATCACTTCAAACTGGCAGTTTTCCTGTTGGGGTGGCTGATTAACTTCATGGCTCAAGCTCACACTAATCTCCCTATTAAAGGATTGCTTGGCCACATCCTTAGTGTTCTCTTCCGAACATATTTTCTCATTTTTTTGTGATTTGGATAGGTGGAGAGTTTTTCAAATTTTTACATTCTAGGTCCTTTTTGCTTAACAATTTCATCTTCAAGAGCGCTCTTCTCACATTTCACTATAAATGGTCAAGAGGAACCAAGGTGCTCCTTCAACGCTTTGCTTGGAAATCTCGTCAGCTAAAATCCAATTACATTGCTCACAAGTTCTACCTTCTACAAAATACTAGAAATGAACACACTTCAGCCAAATTCGTTGCCACCTTATAAACACAACGATTGTCTCCTTTCCATTATCTTATAATGTGTTCTTCATTCCCATCTGATACCTCATCAGAATGGCCTTTACTGTCCGTATATATTTTGAGACAGAGTTGCCCAGGCTGGAGTGCAGTGGCATGATCTTGGCTCACTGTAACCTCCACCTCCCAGGTTCAAGCAATTCTCCTGCCTCAGCCTACCAAGTAGCTGGAGTACAGGCATGTGCCACCTTGCCTAGCTAATTTTTGTATTTTTAGTAGAGGTGAGCTTTCACCATGTTAGCCAGGTTGGTCCTGACCTGAAGTGATTCATTCGCCTTGGCCTCCTGAAGTGCTGGGATTACAGGTATGAGCCACTGCTTTTGGCCTACTATCCATATTTCTACCAACATTCAGTTCATGGTAACTTAGGAACTCTCTAGGAAGGCAGAAGGTTTCTCTACAGTTCTCTTCTTTCCTTTCTGAGTTCTCATTGGCATCACCTTTACAAGTTTGTCCCCGGCAATCCAGACTTTTCTAGCACGCATCTCAAAACTCTTTGGGTCTCTCCCCCTTACCCAGTTCCAAAACTGCTTCCACCATTTTAGGTATTTGTGATAGTCGTGCCTACTCTTGGTTACTAATTTTTCCATATAAGCTTGAGCTACTATCACAAAATACCATAAACTGGGTGGCTTAAACAACAAACATTTATTTCTCACAGTTCTGGAGGCTGGGAGTCCAAGATCACAGCATGGTCAGGGCCTGATTCATGGCTCACACATGGCACTCTTTGCACTTATTCTCGCATGATAGAAAGAGGAAGCATACTCTCTCTGGATTCTTACAAAGACACTAATCCCATTCATAAGGGCTTTCCTTATATGACCTCATCTAATCCTAATTATCTCCCAAACACAGGCTTCAACATATGAATTTCGGGGGGTGCACAAGTCCATAACACTATCCAAACTAAACATGAGTAGAAGTAAAAACAGGAAACTTGCAATGCAAGTAGTTTCAAGCAACTCAAAATAAATAGATAAAATCAGTGTACTTTCTATAAAAACAGAATGCCGAAGTAAGATCCCAGCCTCTTTCCAATCAGATCATCATGCCTTATGAGAATGAGGATCTGGTGGAGGAGGCAGGTAATTCCTGATAATCTCAATCAAAAGCAGAATGTGGAAAGGACTTTCATGTAGACACGAGGTAAGTGCTGCGAGAGAAGTGAGAGTTGGGGGAAGAGTTTTGGGTTTTGTAATAGATAATATCCAAGAGTAGGTGTATCTATTGATTCAAGGTAGAGTTTCCTTCTGGAACAAGAAAAGGGATATATAATAGAAGACTATATTTGCTGACTCAATAGGAAAGCAACACAGAAACTCAGAGAAGTGAGGTTTAAGCCTCCAGGGACCTGAGCGGCATGTCATATTAGAGCACACAAAGAAGGGCTCAGCGACTGGGTAAAGTTAAGCCAGGGGTGAAGAGCTTAAGCCTGAGGTTGAGCTGTGGATTCATTAGTTGGGAAATAAAGCCTAAAAATTAAGCTGTCTGGGCTTGGTCTGAAGCCTTGGCTTTGACAGCGAGCTAATAGACTCTCCACATGCTGCTGTCAAAAAGGGCCTTTCCTTCAGTGAAAATGGGAGATTATGTCCCTGGGAGGTTACAGAGCTTCTCTTAGGGCAGCAAGTAAGTCAATACTGATGATGGCAACAGAATCACGTAATTCTGCTGACTTGTAGTGGTGTCTCAAATGTTATCCTGAGAGCCTTGGAGATTTCTCAAGTGGAGTGTGACGTATTCATGCATGTGTGCGTGTGTGTGTGCGTGTGTCTGTGCATGCTCATGAGCACACACACAGACTGTGCATGCCCTCTCTTTCAGCCTACTCCTGGCTTCCAGGGCACTTGGTGTGTTTATTACCCACCTGCTGTGCCCTTTACTGGACTGTGAGTACCACAAGAACAAGAAAAGCAAATTCCTGCTTTTCTTTATAACACTCACAGTGCCAAGCACTGAGTGTGCACTAGCCAGACATAGAGTTACGAATGGCCTTTAAATCTCTTCCCTGTTTAGACATTCAGGTGATAGCGACAAGAAACAGGAAGTATAGGATAGATGGATGTAAGTAGAGAGAATTATAGAGGGAGATGGGTATTTGACTCAGCATATATGCTCCTTAGTCATCCATGGAAATCCCCTCCAAATACAGGTAAATCCTTTAGCCCTTCCTCGCTCAGTCATTGATTGAGCCTCTGTTCATTTATAGATAGATAACAGACGCTATCTCACAATGGAAACAACCTTGCAGCAGCATTGCCGTGGTCAGTAAGTGTTATGGACTGAATTGTGTCTCCCCCTGAATTTTATATGTTGATGTTCCAACTCCTGCTGCCTCAGAATGTGACTATACCTGGAAATTAGGTTGAAATGAGGCCATTAGGGTAGGCACTAATCCAATATGATTGGTTTTCTTATAAGAAGAGAAGATTAGGCCCGGTGCAGTGGCTCATGCCTGTAATCCCAGCACTTTGGGAGACCAACGCAGGCAGATCACAAGGTCAGTAGTTCAAGACCAACCTGACCAACATGGTGAAACCCTGCCTCTACTAAAACTACAAAAATTAGGTGAGCGTGCTGGTGTGCACCTGTAATCCCAGCTACTTAGGAGGCTGAGGTAGGAGAATTGCTTGAACCTGGGAGGCAGAGGTTGCAGTGAGCTAAGATTGTGCCATTGCACTTAAGCCTGGGCGACAGAGCAAGACTCTGTCTTTAAAATAAAAAAAAGAAGAGGAGATTAGGACACAAAAAAGAGACATCGGGGTGTGTGTCCAGAGAGAAAAGGCCATGTGAGGTCACAGTGAGCAGGTGGCTATCTGCAAGCCAAGGAGCGAGGCCTCAGGAAAAACCAAACCTGTGGATACTTTGATCGTGAACTTCTGGCCCCTAGGACTTTGAGAAAACAAATTTGTATTGTTTAAGGCACCCAGTCTGTAATATTTTGTTACGGCAGCCCTAGCAAAGTAACCCACTATGCTTTAAATAGATGTTTAGTTTAATATTACCTTAGAGGAAAACAGATATGATTTAGAACAATGTTCTATTTTGTTACCAGGTAATATTTCCTATAGATAATTTTGGTTAGTATAAGTGCATAGCAAACCTCTTCAAGACTTATTCACTTAAAAATTTATTGTTTCTCTCTCTCTCCTGTGTGCGTTAACTGAGCTCATTTGGACAGTTCTTTCTTCAGATATCTATCAAAGTTACAGGCAGATGTCAATGAGAAGTGCAGTTATCTCCAGAGTCATCTGAGTTCTATGTCCAAGATGGTGTCTTCATTCCTGTGTCTGGTGCCCGAGCTTGGATGGCTGCAAGAACTGGAGGCTGAACATCTCTTTCCATGTGACCTTTCTATGTAGCTTCTGCATAGGCTTCCTCATGTCCGGGTGGTCTCAGGTAACTTTTTTATTTTTTTTTATTTTTTTATTTTTTTTTATTTTTTATTTTTTTTTTAAAGAGAAAGAAGGAAGAAAAAAAGAATGAAATAAAGAGAAAAAAGAAAAAAAAAAAAAAAAGGGAGAACGGGAATCTTGCCTGATTGCCCAGGCTAGAATGCAGTCTACAAATGGATATTAAAAGTTTTTTATACTAATAATTGTGTTATACAATGGAGACAGGAAGGAATAAGGGAGGAGGAAATAACAAACAGCCAACCAATATTTCATTTAAACCTATGAAATGCTATGCAATTGCTAGGGAGTGATTACTCCCAACCATGTGGTCACTTTTAGAAGTAAATGTGATGTATTACTGAAAAAAAAATGTATATTTTGTGGATTTGGAGTAGAGAGTTCTGTAAATGTTTATTAAGTTTACTTGTTTGAGGTTTAAGTTTAAGTCCCCGGGTATCCTTCTTAACCTTCTGTCTCATTAATTTGTCCAATATTGACAATGTAATGTTAAAGTCTCCCACTATTATTGTGTGGGAGTCAAGTCTCTTTGTAAGTCACCAAGAAGTTGCCCTGTGTATCTGGGTGCTCCTATATTGGGTGCGCCTAGACTAGGGGTCGTTAGCTCTTCCTGTTACATTATCCCTCTACTGTTATACAATGTCCTTCTTATCTCTTTCGGTTTCTATTACTTTAAAGTCTACTTTATCAGAGATGAGAATTGCAACTACTGCTTTTTTTTTTTTTTTTGGTTCTCCATTTGGTTGGCAAATCTTCCTCCCATCCCTTTGTTTTGAGTCTCTGTATATCCTTGCATGTAAGATGGATCTGGGATGCAGCTTACTGATGGGTCCTTTGAAGTGGCTATACTGGTTGTTCCCCTCTATACATAGTGCCTCCTTCAGAAGCTCTTGTAAAGCAGGCCTGGTGGTAATGAAATCTCTGAGTATTTCCTTGTTTGCAAAAAATTTTATTTTTCCTTCACTTATGAAACTTAGTTTGGCTGGATATGAAATTCTGGGTTGAAGTTCTTTTCTTTAAGGATGTTGAATATTGGCCCCCACTCTTCTGGCTTGTAGGGTTTTGCTGAGAGATCAGCTGTGAGTCTGATAGGCTTCCCCTTGTGGGTAACCTACCTTTCTCTCTGGCCGCCTGTAGTATTTTCTCCTTTGTTTCAACCCTGATGAATCTAATGATTATGTGCCTTGGGGTTGCTCTTTTTGAGGAATATCTTTGTGGTGTTCTCTGTATTTCCTGGACTTGAATATTAGTCTGCCTTGCTAGGTTAGGAAAGTTTCCTGGATAATATCCTGAAAAATATTTTCCAGCTTGGATTCACTCTCTTCGTCACATTCAGGTACACCTATCAAACATAGATTAGGTCTTTTCACATAGTCCTATATTTCTTGGAGACTTTGCTCATTCCTTTTTACCCTTTTTTCTCTAATCTTGTCTTTTCATTTTATTTCGTTAAGTTGGTCTTCGACCTCTGAAATCCTTTCTTCTGCTTGATCAATTCGACTGTTAAAACTTGTGCATACTTCTCGAAGCTCTCAATATTGTGTTTTTCAGCTCCATTAATTCATTATATTCCTCTTTAAATTGTCCATTCTACATAACATTTCGTGAATCTTTTTCAAGGTTCTTAGTTTCCTTGCATTGGGCTAGAACATGTTCTTTTAGCTCACAGAAGTTTCTTATTATCCACCTTCTGAAGCCTGATTCTGTTGATTCCTCACATTCATTTTCTATCAGGCCTTGTTCAATTGGTGATGAGGCACTGCAATCCTCTGTAGGAGGAGAGGCGTTCTGATTTCGGGTGTTTTAGCCTTTCTGCGCTGGTTTCTTCCCATCTTTGTGGATTTATCCACCTGTTGTCTGTGTAATTGCTAACTTTCAGATTAGGTCTCTGAGTGGACATCCAGCTTGTTGGTTATAAAGTTTTTTCTATTTCTTAATTTTCCTTTGGCGAATGCCCCTCCCCCACAGAGCTGGACCTTCCTGGGTTCAGCTGTACTTGCTGTGAAACTCTTAATCCTCAGCAGTTCCAACTGCTGTTTTTTTTGTTGTTGTTGTTGGGGGGGGGGACCAGCTTCCCCTGCGGCGACCCACTACGCCGGCTGAAACAGCAGCGTTAAGATTCGTGGCGCTTTTCTGCCCGGGAATCTCCCCGGTCTGGTTCCCCACTTCAGTCCGCTTTTTAATCAGCTGAATGGGAGACTCTGCTTTCCCGGAGCTCCAACGCCAACCAAAGGGCACTCAGTCCCGTATACTCTGGACTGAGAACCGCCGCGCAGGGCGCCTGCAAAACGGCCGCGCCCTCCAAAAGGGTCGCGCTGGCGACCCGTGGGGCTCCTCCGCCAAGAATCTCTTGGTCCGTAGGCTATGAAAATTCGTCTGAAAATGTGGGCGTCCACTCACTCTCTGCGCTTTCAGTGGGGAGCTACAATCCTGAGCTGCTGCTAATCGGCCATCTTGATCTCTCTTCTCAGGTAACTTTTTACCTGGCAGCTGGCTTTCCCTAAAATGAGTGTTCCAAAAGACCAAGGTAGAAGCTGTGAGGATTCTTTCAACCAAGCCATGGAAATGCCTCTTGCTGCAATCTACTGCTCACCAGAGAATCACCGTCCAGTTAGAATGAAAGGGAGGTGATTCCACAGGGCATGAATACTGGGAGGGGTGGTCCATTGGGGGCCATCTTTGATATCAGGTACTGTGTATATCTTGACTGGGCCTAAACAGTTAGTTTCTGGACGTTTACATAATACTACTAATCAATTCTTCACTTTGTGTCTGGATTGGTCTTTTAAATGCATCACAGTGACCACATAACTCAAAACATTCCCATCCTTCAGACCCTGCATGATCTAGAGTGGAATTTGCAATCCCATCCTCATGATCCACTGCTAGAAGGCAAAATCTGTATGCTGTACACAGTTTTTTCCCCTAATCAGAGTTTAAAAAGCTGGATGTGATGGTGTGCACCTGTAATCTCCGCTACTCAGGAGGCTGAGGATCGCTTGAGCCCAGGAGTTGGAGGCTGCAGTGAACTGGGATTTCCTCACTGCACTTCAGACTAGGTGACAGAGTGAGACCCTGATTTAAAATAATAATAGTAACAAAGAGTTAAGGGACATGGATTTGGGATTTTTATTAGTTTCAGAATTCAAAATGTATGAAGAGATAGCCACCGTTTGAGTCCCCCTCAGACCAGAACACAATAGACGGCCTTCTAACAACACTTCCGTTCAGCATTTGAAGAGAGACTGTGGCTGCCATTCATGCGAGAGAGAGACTGAGAGACAGACACAGGGTCAGAGAGACAGGAACAGAGAAAGGCAGAGAGAAACAGACAGAGACCGAGGGAAACAGAGAGACAGAGACAGAGAAAGAAACAGAGACAGAGACAGAGGGAAACAGAGAGACAGAGACAGAGAGACAGAGACAGAGGGAAACAGAGAGACAGAGAGACACAATTTTCTATTACGATGATGCCATTCTCATTCACTTGTACTCTGACATCATTGTGGGGTAGAGAAAAAGTGGCAGAGGCTTAGGGAGCACACAAGCTGTTTACAACCAGCTGATTTTCCACGCCCAGCCGGCAGTACGTGGCCACCACTGAGGGAGCATAGCTAGCGGTGATGAGGAGGCATCAGTGGGGCTCCATTTTGCAAACAGTGCTCAGTGGACCACTATTCAGCAACATGGTCATTACATTTCTGCAAATAAATAAAAGTTAATTAAATAACGAAAAACTTAAAATGATGGTCTAATTCAAGTAAATATGTAATACATTGTGGTGCCACTGGTAATTCATAACTTTATTGTTAACTTTATTGTTACACATTTGCTCCTGGACACATGTTTAAATGAAGAATAAAACCAAGATCGACTGAAGAAAAACTGAATCACACAGTACCTGCAGAGTCATTACAGATGAGTGAAAATTCCTGCTTTCCAACAATCCATCAGTTAGATAGAACGACATGAAAGGGATCTTTGTAATAGACTTATTCCCAGCAAAATGAAAAATCTGAGAATTGTTGTTATTTTAATTCATAAAATCACACATATGTTGATCTTGTATTAAAGTAGCTTATTAAAACATGCTAATGAAATAGTTTTATTTTCATATCTACTTAACTTTTGGGGCAATATTAAGCAGTACAATTTGCCTGTGACCTACTTTTGTACATCCACAACCACAAAGCAAGGAATGCACAAAATTCTGCAGCTCCATTTGCATTATGAATATTTCAGTATCTATTGTTATTTAGCAAACCAGTCAAACTTAGTGGTTGAAAGCAGTAACAGTTTCTTATTTCTCATGGTTTGGTGGGCGGGCTGGTGGTTTCCTCTGCTGGCCTTGCCTGCTGTGGCTGTGTTTAGCCGGTGGGTCTGCTGGGGGCTGGCTGTTCCAGGATGGCCTCACTTCACTTACATGTTTGGCTTCAGAAGGCCTGGCTGGAATAGCTGGGATGACTGTGTCCCTGCACACCATCCTCACAGTCTCCTATCCTCAAGGAGACTGGTCTAGTTTTCCCATGTAGTGTCTGGGCTCCAGTGACAGAAGCTATAAGTCCTCTGGAGGGCTGAGCTCCAAGTGTCACGATGTCACTCCTCCTTCATGCAAAGGGATAGACAAGTCCTAAGGTCAGCCCAGCATCAAGAGTGGGGGACATGGGCTCCTTCTTATAGGAGAAATTGCAAATAACTGGTGGTAATATTTAATGTACCACAGGTAGATATTTCGTTTTCCAGTATTTTGCTTGTATTAGATTGTTAGGACTGCCATAACAAAACACAACAGACAGTGGCTTAAGCAACAGAAATTTACGTTCTCACAGTTCTGGAGGCTGGAAGTGCAAGATCAAGGTGTTGGCAAGTTGAGTTTCTCCTCAGGGCTCTCCCTTCAGCTTGCAGATGGCTGACTTCTCTCCATCTCTGCACACGGTCTTTTCTCTGTGCATGACCATCCCTGGCACAGAGAGCTGTGTGTCCAGTTTTCTCTTCTTATAAGGACACCAGTCAGGTTGGATTAGAGCTCCCTCCAAAAACCTCATTTTAACTAATCCCCCTCTTTAAAGGCTTTATCTCCAAACACAGTCATGTTCTGAGGTTTTGGGGATTAGGACTTCAATATACAAATTTTGGGAGTGGAGACACAATTCAGCCCTTAACATTATTTATTTACTTTTTGGTTAAAACCTAGGTAACTCCTGAGAGTACACGGCACCAGAGAAGGGGCCAACCGAACTGATGAAATGTGTGGGTATCTGTTGGTTTTGCTTGTTCTGTGATCTTGTCCCTTCTGATACAAGCAGCTTTCCCTTGGGCATAGCCAGAGTCAGAATGACTCATTCACAGACGGGCATGTGACCTTAGGCTGGTGTCCTAATTCAGCTCCATGTTTGCATTGGAACTCTTCTTCTCTGGGGGCTGTTAAATTGGTAGCATATACATTTGGATTTTCTAGTGAACATTGTCTGGTTACAATATAGTGAGAAGCAACTGGAGAATAAAAGCAAAGCAGAAGAAAATAGATATAAAAGTAGTAATTGATAAGCATCTTGATGATGCAATTTTAGGGCTAGGGATACAGTTTTTCCCTTGAAGTTTAGCTCTTCTTGAATCTCTCTAATATAGGAGCCAGCAAATTCCTTTTTAATTATTTTTGTAGGGGTTGGGAGAGGGGTTGAATCAGAAAGTTGGGTTTCTGTTGGCTGCAACTAAGAGCTCAACCTGAACTTTGGGTGTAGCTCATTTACAATTTTAGCAAATAAATTTTACCTAAGTAATCTTTTTCCATGAGCAAATAGGTGAATTCAGTCTAATGACATGTTTCTTCTATGTAACTGACTGCCTTGAGTTTCACGTAACTTGACTGCAACCTATACTAGGCATCATTTTTTAAACCACTCAGGTTGAATTCCTCTAAATGACACCATACAACTCGGCATCATTACGTTATTAACAAAAGGAAAATTGGTATGCACTGGATTCACACTCAAATCTACTTATTTACTAAGCAGGGATACTTTCAACTCATCATGGCTATCAATGCAAATTAATGATGCCCTCACTCTCATGGATTTAGGATGTTATGAACCCTATTTCAATTTTTGAGTGACCCTAACCTGGAGGATAAATTTCAAGTTCCATTACCTGACATGTAACGTATGCACAATCTATTCCTGACCTGTTTTTCTGACTTTTATTAAAATCTGACACCAACTTAGGCCAGGTGCAGTGGCTCAAGCCTGTAATCCCAGCACTTTGGGAGGCCGAGGCGGGTGGATCATTTGAAGCCAGGAATTCCAGACCAGTGTGACCAACATGGTAAAACCCTGTCTCTACTAAAAATATAAAAATTAGCCAGGTGTAATGGCGCATGCCTGCATTCCCAGCTACTCAGGAGGCTGAGGCAAAATAATTGCTTGAACCCAAAAGGCAGAGGTTGCAGTGATCTGAGATCCCGCCACTGCACTCCAGCCTGGTTGACAGAATGAGAATCTGTCTCAAAAAAAAAAAAAAAGAAAGAAAAGAAAAGAAAAAAGAAGAAATAAAGTCTCTCTCTCTCTCTCTCTTTTCTTTCCAGTTCTGGTTCTCTCTGACCCAAACAGTCCTGTTTATTTTTGATAGGTTGTTTTAATTTTTTTTTGGTACTGATTTTTTTCTGTTAGATTATATTTCAATTTCTTTCCTATATCTAGTTTTCTAGTGGGCTGCTCAGGTGACTGAACTCTCCATAGCCCACCTTCTTTTCCCCTTCATGGTCGTTCAGTTCCTCATCTTAACTGGTGCACCGTCCAAGCGCTTACCCAAACCACAATCCTCAGAGTCTATTTAAATCCACAAGAAGACAGTAAGTAATTTGCAGAAAAGAAAATAGTTGTGTACCCTCTATGGCCAGACTTTGGATGAGGCATTTGAGTGACATAATCATGAGATTGCCTGGAACAGATTGCCAGTGTGCCTGGCTCTCATGGTAGAGGAGTGGCATTGGAGATAAATCTGGAAGGAGGAGGATTTATAGGTGAAAGTAGAGCTTAGCAAACCAGGAAACATGTTAATCAAGGAGCTACGAGCCACATAGCAATTAATGGCTGCATTTCTTATATACTCACAGCATAGGTGTTTTTTGTGGATGCAAAAGTGGCTCCATCTTGGATGCTAATCTGCCATGTTGACTTATGATTAACTGCAGTCCCATGCATATCTCCTGATTTTGACTTTATTTGCCATCCCTAGTGTAGGAACATGTACTCACTATAAATCCTGCCTTTAGATCAAAGCAATCTTGATGTTATCACGCACAAATTATAGGTTTTGATGTACATAGCTTTCTGAAGGGTTGCTTTTAACTGTGTCTATAGAGCACGCATACCTTTCCCGATGGTATATAAGCTCCAGGTCTGGGGGAGGATATCGTTGTGGAAATCTACCTGTCTCATGGCCCCCCCAAGTCCATTTTCATCTGTAAGTTCCGCCCTTTACTGACAAACTGCACTTTTCTGCTTTGTTCTTTGGTTTCTAGGCTCCTTCAGCATTTGTGGGCCACTTTGCATATACAGTCCTTTCATGGAACAATATTAGTTAGTGTTCTCTAGAGAAACAGAACCAATAGGATATATATACGTATATATCTCTATATGCATATGTCTCTATATGTCTATATCTATGTATCTACATATATCTGTGTATATCTACTATATCTATATAGTTATGTATCTCTATATATAGATATAGTAGAGGAAATGTATTACGGGAGTTGGCTTAAGGGATTATGGAGGCCAAGAAGTCCCATGATATACCATCTGCAGGCTGGAAAACCAGGAAAGCTGGTAATGTAATTCGGTATGAGTCCAAGGGCTGAGAAGTGGGGGAGTGTTTGTAGGTCTGATGGTGTAAATCCTGGAGTCTGAAGGCCTGAGAACCAGGAGATGTGATGTCCAACGGCAGGAGAATATGGACGTTCCAGCTCAAGGGGGGAGAAAAGAACTTACCTTTCCTCTACCTTTTTATTTAATCCAGGCCCTCACCAGAGTGGATGATGCCTGCCCACATAACTGAGGGCAGATTTTTCCTCAGTCTACTGCTTTAAATGCCAATCTTTTCCAGAAACATCCTCACAGGCACACTCAAAAATAATGTTTGACCAGCTATCTGGATATCCCTTCACCCAGTGAAGTTGACACATAAAATTGACCATTACAGTAGGTTTTGTCATTAATTCTTGTATCAGCTAGGATAAAACAAGCAGCTACCACAGAGACCTGAGATTGCAATGGCTCAAGGAATGAAGAAGTTTATGTATCTCTTATGAGACAGCATTGGTGTGAACAATACAGGTTGTCAGGGCAGCTACTTTCCAAGTTGTTGGTCGAGCATCCTCTAGAGTGTTGCCATTTTCTTTGTGGTTGAAACTGAATTGATGTCCCATCCAGGTTCCAGAAGGGGTGAGGGCACACAGAGGAGGTGTATCCCACTCCCTGCAACCCAGAGCCACAGGGACAAAATGAGGCTGGGAAATATAGTCTAGCTAAGCAGACTGCATTCACCTTTAAGTCCATTCAGTTCAACTTGGAAGATTGAGAGCATGAGTTTGGTGGATGAATGTTACGGTTTGATTCTATGTCCCCACCCAAATCTCACCTAGAATTGCAGTAATCCCCATGTGTCGTGGAGGGACCTGGTGGGAGGTAATTGAATCATGGGGGATGGGGTTTTCCTATGCTGTTCTCATGATAGTGAATAAGTCTCATGAGATCTGATGGTTTTATAAAGGGAAGTTCCCCTGTACATGCTGCCTTGCCTGCTGCCATGTAGGGTGTGCTTTTCCTCTTCCTTCACCTTCTACCATGGTGAGGCCTCCCTAGCCATGTGGAATTGTGAGTCCATTAAACCTCTTTCTTTCATAAACTACCCAGCCTCAGGTATGTCTTTATTAGCAGCATGAGAGCGAACTAATCAATAGACAACCTGCAGTCTGTACTGCATTCCCAGTGACTTCCTCCGCTCCTTTGGGAGTTTGTTAGGCCTGACAATGAGGTTGTTGAGGGCAGAGAGGAGTGGGTGGTAGGCAAGAGGAGGGAAGGTCCTGTGCCAGCACCCGGAGCGGTGGTGTAAGCCTCACACTATGTTCCCACCGATCACACTGGACAGAGTGTTGTACTTCTAGGATCAAACAACGGGACCTTTTCTTATTTGCAGACATCAATTAAGTTAGCAGTTAGACTGGAGTGTTTACAACTTAAATTTGTCCTCTCATAATTTTAAATAAAAACCTTGGCCCCTGTTAATGCTTAAGCACGGCACAATGTGAAGAGATGAGAAGGTAAATGACCACATATCTGGAGATTGTTGATGCAAAAATCTCCAGAGGCACGCAGCCCTCCTAGGTCGACAGTTCATAGTTTTTATTCCAGGGACCTTTGTGTTTCTGGTTGTGATTTGACTTTGCGTACATATCATGAAGTCACATTTTCTGCCAGAGAAGTCACTTCCCATTGTGTATGATAGAAGGAAGCACATCATTATTTTGCATAGGTGACAAAACCCTCAGGACAACCTTGGTGCTGAGTGTGCTGAGACACACTCACCTGAGTGTGTCTGAGCTGTGGGTGTAGGAGACAGGGATGACCTGCTGTTTCATTTGCTTTGAATCATCCCATCATCTGTCCCTGCTGGCAGGTGACGTGGTGGGTGTGCTAGATGAGCCTCCCTTACCAAACGTCTTTTTGGAAATACTGCTAGAATGTGTTCACATGCAGAGGATAGTGCACACACACACACACACACACACACACACAGCAGACACCATAATAGCCATTAAATCAATACATTCTATTTTACAAAGCAATAAACAAAAGCTTAAAAATGCAAAGTTCACATCACTCGAAAAAGGATTTCAAGCCCGTCTCTTCATTTCCCAGTCATTAAATCATAATTAGATATTGTCTCCCCTATGCCTCTTTCATATCTGTAACACAATCCCAAGTGTAGGTGTGGTAGAAGCCTGGGTACCAGATGTTTTGCTCCTTCCTTCTTTCCTGAAGCACATGCCTGTTTGAGACAGTTTGAAAGTTTCCACTTAAGAAACTTAATTTTACCCCCCTCAAAGAGCAAGACTCTTTGGGGCTGTCATCTTCTTCAGATGCAGCCTGGTGGGAATGAATTCCTTTTAAAATGAGAAAGAGATCATCTCTTATCGTGCCTGCAAGGGTCAGGGAAGGGGCACTCCACCATTCTGCCTTATGAGCTTTTCCCTCAGGGTCCCATCTGCCTCATCAAATTCTGCCTCTCACTAGGTGATACCAGCCCCCTGGGAGTTGTTCTCAAAATCTAAAATCAATAAACACGGCTGTCAATCACACCAGGACTTCTCAGCTGCGAGGTGCTACCTTTCTTGACTGAGGATTTCTGCAGAAGCCTAGAGCTCCATTTTCATAGCAACCTGCTTGGTTCTCAGTGAAGTTTGCTAATTCTCACAATTAATGGCCTCATTAATAAAGGAGATCCACACAGTATACATGCTTTTAGCCAGGTTGTCAGATACTTTTGAAAGGGTTTAAGGTCAATAAAACTTTCAATGTTGCCATTAGCTTACTTAAGTAAGCATTTAACAAGCTCCACTTGGGCGATCACTTTGTGGAAAAATACACAGACAGGTTATCTGCTAATTTCAATATTTCGTACACAATAAGAACTTTGATCTGAGTCTAAGGAAGTTGCTGTGTGAGGCTGGGAGCTGTCGAGGAGGCAATGGAAAAATGAAAATGAATAAAAGCTAGCTCAAATTTGAACATTACCCGGGCAGTAGATAGCCTGAATTTCAGCATGCCATCCAGGCTTACTAAGTACTTGGCTCAAGTTTGAAAGCTTCAGTGCTGGATTTCACTGAGGTCCTTTATTACCTTGTTACATCTTCCCTGCCTTAGGAGATTTGCATTGGTTTTTCTTTCTTCATTGATGTTTTCCCTGAGGATCTTGCATGGCTTCCTCTTAAACTTTTTTCAGTTTTCCACTGAAATGTTACCACTTTGGAGAGGTCACTTCATCGCTTTAGTAAAACTCACTCTGCCTGTCATCACTGTCTACCCCTTCCCGTTCTTCAATACCTGACACAATGGTGCGTGTTTATTTGTTTATTGCTGGTGATATGGTTTGGCTGTGATCCCACCCAAATCTCATCTTGAACTGTAGTTCCTATACTCCCCATGTGTCAGGAGAGGGACCTGGTGGGAGGTAATTGAATCACGGTTGCCCCCATGTTGTTCTCGCGATAGTGAATGAGTTCTCACTGAGATCTGATGGTTTTGTAAGGGGCTTTCCCCCCCCCTGCTTTGCTCTGCACTCCTCCTTCCTGCCCCCGTGTGAAGAAGGACATGTTTGCTTCCCCTTCTGCCATGATTGTAAGTTTCCTGAGGCCTCCCCAGCCATGCAGAACTGTGAGTTAATTAAACCTCTTTTATTTATGAATTACCCAGTCTCAGGCAGTTCTTTATAGCAGCATGAGAACGGACTAATACAGTTCGTTTCCTCCCTGGAGCAGAAGCTCCAAAGGCAAGGCCCGAGTTTGTTTTGCTCATTGGTGTATCTTAGAGCTGAGAACAATTCTTGTCACACAGTAACTGCTCAGCAAATATGTGACAATTGAATAAATGAAATTCTAATAACAGCAATGGAAAAAATAATAGTAAAAACTTTCCAAATACAAACTTCCAGAAATCAACAACATTCACATTGACAACTCATCATTCCAAATATGATTCTACATCTACTTCTACAAGAATAAGATACAAAACTATAAGTGCTATTGAAAATGTAAAGTAAAATGTAAATATAAAGTAGTTGTTAAAAATTCAACTATTTAAAATTCACAATTTAAAATGGTTTAACTTTAATTTCATTCAAAGTAAAAAAAAATGAAAATGAAGGAAAGGTAAAATTTTAAATGGATTTTCTTTTTTCACCAGAAGAGATATTTTTTCAAAGGTACCAATAAAGAGATTATACAAAACGTTAAGAAGTTGACATCATCATTTTTTTTTAAAAAAACTACATTTGGAATTTGAGTTCCTGCCATAAAAAATTAGTATTTTCACCTATCTCTTCACCCTCTATCTCCCAATTTCTATTGATTACTTCTTTTATGATGCTCAAGGTTTACTTTCTGTTTGGTATGTAATTCACACACCTGTCAAATATTTATATTTAAATAGAGTCACTATCTACCATCAATTTCCTTCCTTCCTTCCTTCCTTGCTTCTTTCCTTCCTTTCCTCCTTTTTCTTCCTTCTTTCTATCCTTCCTTCCCTCCTTTTTCTTCCTTCTTTCCTTCCTTCCTTCCTTACTTTTTCTTTCTTTCGAGACAGGGTCTCTATCACCCAGGATGGTATGCAGTGGTACAATCACGGCTCACTGCATCCTCGATCTCCCAGGCTCAGGTGATCCTCCTGCCTCAGCCTCTCAAGTGGCTGGGACTACAGGCATGTACCACGATGCCGGCTAATATTTTCATATTTTTCATAAAGGCAAGGTTTTGCCATGTTGACCAGGCTAGTCTCAAACTCCTGGGCTCAAGTGATCCGCTTGCTTTGGCCTCCCAAAGTGCTGGGATTACAGGTGTGAGCCCACCACGCTCAGCCTCCATCAGTTCTTTCTAAGATATTCTCCGTTCCTTAGGTTTAAATCTTGATTAAAGTTTTATTTGACTGGTATCTTAGTCTGTTCTGGCTGCTACAGCAAAATACCATAGACTGGCTGGCTTAAACAATATATATTTATTTCCCACAGTTCTGAAAGTCCAAGATCAAGGTGCTGGTAGATACAGTGTCTAGTAAGGGGTGGCTTCCTGGTTTACAGGTGGCTTGACCTCACGTGGCAAAGGGGCAAGGCAGGTTTCTGGGGCTTCTTTTATAAGAACACTAATCCCATTCATGCTCTACCTTCCTGACCTAATCACCTCCCAAAGGCCCAGACCTCCAAATGTTCTCCCATAGGGAATTAGGTTTCAATCTACCAGTATTAGGACAGGATCATTCAGTCCATAGTAACCAGATTCATTGACAAGTGGATTTTTCCAGCAGGCCCATAGGGTGGCACTGTAGCACTGCTGTTAAAAGTGAAGTTTCTGGCGTCACCACCTAAGGCTAACATCTCAGATCCCTCATTTCCTAGCTGTGAGACCTTGGGCAAGTTACTTACTTTCCCTGTATCTTAGTTTCTTTATCTGAAAAAATCAAGGTCACAATAGAATGTACTTCATTCTGTTTAATTAAATGAGATCATTCACGCTGTTCAGTGTTTGGCTTACAGTTAGTCCACTTCACCAACTCCCCTTAAGAGAGGTCTCATTACTTGTGGTCTAGTCTGCCCCAAATCTCTCTCATCCTGCTTCACTGTAAGGATCAAGAGGTCTAAAATTCTTCCCTCCTGAGGCCTCACACTTACACAAATATTGTTGTTTTCTTATCTCGTTCTCTCCAGTGGGCACTTGCCAGTTCAAAGACTATAATCTCTGACATTCACAGCCTTTAAAGTGATAATGGAAGCTGAAGGCAGTGCAGCTACAACCAGCCTCAGGAAACTCGGGAAGCTGGGGGGCGCCTGGGCCAGAGGCTGTTGAGCCGCTCTGGAATCCTTCTTAGGAATCAGCAGCCCGGCAGAAGATAGGCAGCTAGAAATGTCGCAGAAGCCTGCATCTAACAAGTTTACTTCCATAGCTGGCTGTGATTTGCCCTGAAATGGATATCCCTCCCGCCAAGGTGCATGCTGTTTGCTCAGAGGTTGGTCATATTTTGATAATCATTTAACCTTTATTTATTCCTCACGTCCTACGGTGTAGATAATCGTCCCTGGCTGTAGCAGGAGATCCACTGGAGACAATGTGGAGCCGGAGGACCGCTTCCCACTGGGAATCTCCTCTAGAGATGGATGTGTCCATTTCAATGGAAAGTTCCTCACCAATCTGATTTGTAGACGGAATTGGCATTTTTAATTAACAGCAAATGAGAAAAACGGAACATTTTTTTCTTTAGATTTTCACTTTGGGAGTTCTGATGAAGCTCTCCTTTTTTTTTGTTTGTTTGTTTACTACTATAATTATATTGTGATTATTCCTCTCTCTCATCTATCCTTTGACATAAATATGCTTGAGTTCATCTATTTTCATAACACAATTACAGAGATCAGGAAATTGAGAAGAGTAAAATAGTGCAAAGTCTTTTCAAATTTCGTTCATGAACCCCTGCATCTATTTATAACTGAAAATTGACATTTTAAATTTAATTTCAATTGTATTATCTTTAATCTGTGAAATTTTTTTAGACTTTTATATAAAGTTTATGGTGGCTTGATAAAAATAAATTAGAATGCCTTCTATATTCTTTCATTTTCAGTTTAAATAATATTTTAATAGTATTAGAATTATGTATTTTTTTGCATGATTCTTGAACTTTTAAAAATTAAATCTTTAATTCTAAAGATCTTTATATATGCATATATAAACTTTTTTTTTTTCCTAAAGACCTAGTTTTTGGATGTATTTATTGATTTCCTACCAAGTGATTTCTAAAACATGTACATTGTTCTTAATCAATAAAAATGTTACTTGACCTTTAGACTTTTGCCTGTGAATATTATCTTCTTTAGTGTGCAAATAAAAAATTCAGCCAAGGGAAATATACAGACAGAGAGTGGATTGAAGAGCATTTGGAGAGGTCCTTTCATTCCAAAACATCAGAGAGCAGGATGAGTAGACATAATAGCCTTGCCCTTCTGCTTAACTCTGGGCTGGTCTTGGCATTAGGCCCACAGCTTATGTCAAAAAGTGCTCTGAAGGAATGGAGGTTTTGCAGGGGTACTGCTGAAGATAATGTATTCTGTTTTACTCGGTAACCTCTGTGTAAAAGTCTGGACACAACTTTTCATTTAGACTGTGCTGTCTGTAGGTGACTTCTGAGCAAATGAAACATGGCTAGTGCAAATGAGGAATTGGATTTTATTTAATTTTTAATTAAATTACATGTAAAAGTGAACACAGCCATGAGAAAATATTTAAGGATGTTGGAACATTTTGGGTATGTGAATTTACTTTTTCAACCGTCCATTTGTGAAATCCAAATATAGATCAAGTATTTCTGATAAAAATTTCGCATCTCCCTTGAGATGTGTTATGAGTATAAAATGCACATCACATTTTGAAGAGAGTATGTGAAGAATAGAAATATTACTAGTAGTCTTGTATTTTAACTATGTTGAAATGATAATATTTTGGATAGATTGGGTTAAATAAAATGTTAAAACTAATGTCATCTTTTTAACATTTTTAAATGTGGCTGTTAGAAAATTTAAAATTTCAGGTGACTCAAATAGTATTTCTATTGAACAGCTCTGGTATAAAGTTTCAGGAAGAAACTTCATTTCTTCTAAGGAATTAGTATACATTTTTTCATCTTCTTATAGACAATATGAAAGTGATAATCAAATTAATTCCTTGGCCATCAGAACCTCACAGCTCTATTTTCAGCTCAGTATTATTTCTTGAAATCATATCACTTTCATGTCTTTGCTTAATTTTACCACTGGCTCTTACCTTCCTGACATGCCGTATTTTCCCTTGTCATGATTTAATTTAGTTTCTATCTGTGTAATTTATTGTGTTCTATGTGTTCTTGTGGGCAATGTCAAGTCACGTTCCTGAGAACACGTCTTGCCTCAAGGGCTTCTCTGTGAATCCATTCACATCACCAACATGGCAAGACATGAACAATGGCTTGATGAAACCCTTTCATTTGAAATGAAAAAGACAGAAATACAAAGGGACTGGCATTTTGAAAGCCCAAAGCTCCACACAGTTCAAAACAAGTTTTCTGTTTCTAAAGGCCACTCAGGTTTGTCAGTTTTCAGAGATCTAGAAATCTTTCCTGGAGTGTTTTCAATAGGAGAACCTGGAGTTTCACTAATTGAATGTCCCCAGTTAACTGATAACATCAGTAGAGCTGAATGTTATCATGAAATGATTTTCTGCTGCTGGATAATGCTGAAGGGGAAGCCTAAATATATGAGTGCAACATTAAAAATGTTGATAATATGGCCCCAGAAAGCTACCATGATTGATTGATTGGCTATTATACAGAATTTATAGTACTTCTATCATTTTGTCTAGTGAAACCTAGGTGAATGGTTCACTATCATGACTATATTTTGGGCTATGTTAAAAGATCTGCTGGTCAATAAACTAGGCAATGCTACTAAAATGACCCTGGACTTTGGGGTCACAAAAACAGAGTGGGTTCGAATTCCAATTCTTCTTTTCTATCATAGCGACTTTCGAAAAATTACATAAAACTTCATATGAATTTCATGACTACCACATCCGATGTCATTTTCCTAGTTGATAACATACACTGAGTGTTTACTTTTCAGACACTTTACTTTTATCTCCTCACACAAGCTTTGAAGAGATGAGGACATCAAAGCTTAGGGAGGTTAAATAACTTACCAAGGAAGAGTATTATTCTCTCTTATAGTTAGAGATAGAACTGAAATTCAAGAGTATGTGTGACTCCAAAGCATGTGAACCTTCCATCTAACACAGTAGTAACAATCATTCATTGACTTCAGTTCACTGAAACATTAAACCTAAGAAGGTTCTGAAATTGCATGTCAGTTCCTCTAAGGAATTTTGACTGCATTCAGGGAGCGGGCCCTCTGTGATTGGTGGGAGCCAGTCTGCTTCGTGGCTCAGCTTTCTTCTTTCTGATGAGGACTGCACTGCATGAGATAAAATTAATTGTTTATTTGGAAAGCAGCACACACATTAGCTAACTTTATTGGAAACATAAATTATCTCAATTACAATGAGGGTGAAAAATTATAATCTATTCAAGCCTATCTTTAAGACTTAATTTATAAAGTAATTAGTATAAGCTCTTTTCTATAAGTATGACTATAAAAACCAAGAAGGTTGTGCTGAATTCTCTGTCCAATGAGTGTTTGATGCTATCATCCATTATAGAATGTTATAAACACCTCTTCAAATGCATGTCTTCCATCTTTTAGTAGTAGAGATTTAAAACGGCCCAAGTAAAGTAAAACAAGCCACACTAAACCAAAAAATGATTGAAGAAACTAAATTTTGTTTGGCGTTGGATGTTCCTGCCTCACTTTCTCAGGCTTCTTCTATCCAAAGGTATAAACCTTTTGTCAAGAGGAAGGACCCTTATTCTAGCTAGTGATTTTGAGAACTTAGATTTATTTATGTTTTTATTCAAATAGACATGGTAAAGTTCATTCATTCATTTATACATCCATTCATCAGCAGACGTGTTGATCACTTTACTTGAATAAATAAATTACAAACTTTATAACTATGAACTGAATCTGACCTTAGGCACTGGAGAAGAAAAAAATGACTAGGTGTCAGAATTTTTCTGGCAATTAAGTTTTAAATGAGGAGAGAGTAATGGTCCATGCTGAGATAAGGGGAGGCAAGGAGAAGGGAAATGGTGTCTTAGAGAAAGGGCAGATATTTCATATTATTTTTTTGAGACAAGGTTTCACTCTGTCACCCAAACTGGAGTGCAGTGGCACAATCTTGGCTCACTGTACCCTCCACCTCTGGGGTTCAAGCGATTTTCCTGCCTCAGTCTCCCAGGTAGCTGGGATTACAGGCATACTCCACCATGCCCAGATAATTTTTTGTAATTTTGGTAGAGAGAGGGTTTCACCATGTTGACTGGGCTGGTCTCGAACTCCTGGGCTCAAGTGATCAACCTGCCTCAGCCTCCCAATGTGCAGGGAGAGAAAGGGCAGACATTAAGGAAAGGATAGAGACACCAAAAATCCACTCTTGGATTTCAAATCAAACTGCCCTCACATAAGAGACAGTCAAATATCTTTTGCTGAAAAAAGAATGATTTTTTTCCAGAATTGGTTCCTCTCTAAAATGTACCTCTAAAATAACAAAGCTTATTATTGAACAACTTTCCAATCCCATTGAAAGTATGGTTATTGAATGATTTCCCAATCCCATTGAAAGTATGGTGCCTAGATAATGCTGACATTAACACTTCACAGTTTTTTCTCATGAGAGGGTTTGAATATCACTGCCAATGATAAATAAAAAGTGAGGTTCACAATATTCTAAAAATGCTCCTTTGTAAAAACTACATAAATATCAGTTGACTTGCCTGTTGTACATCTTGGCTTGCTTTAAAAATATGGATTTTGAAATCTGTGTGTAAAGTAAAATTGTCCCAAGTAAGTCTCACTAATACCTCTTTGCTGAGGGGGTGCCTCTCACCCAATCTGGGACAGCAGAATCAAAGTTATTGCTTCCTCCAACATGCTCCGCAAATGCTTACTAACACTCATGTAGGACTGTGGTTTTTAGGGTATCACTTTATAGCCATTTCTTGTTCTCCGTCATGTGGTGTGTAAGGAAAAATGTTGGGTTTAAAGTTCCATCATGAATTACTGGCCCATTTGTAATCACTTACTGTTGTTTTCTAAGTAAAAGTTCAATGTTTTATCATTTTGAGAAGACATTTAAGAGTCTAAATATGTGGTCTTTCTTATTACAATTGCCGCTTTATTGCTTGGGAGAAGTTTATGTAAGATATTTAAAGAAAAACAGCAGATTGATCCCCCAAGAGGAAAATAACATTTTTCCGTAAACCATTTTCACTGCAAATCTTGAAGTGTAATTCTTCTGGTGTTGCTTTTACCCTCTAGGTTTCTGAATGAATTTAGACTATATGCAGGATATTTGGTTTTTGTCATTTTATGAGATAGTCTCACTCGAACTGAGTTGTACACTCTCTCATCATGGAGAAAATTTGCGAAAAGAAAGAATTTCTGATTGAGTGTCTGATGCTGTGTTTTACATGGGACAGGAGGAACAGGAGTGATAAAAAAGGCTGGATATGAGTTCACAGAGATTGACTGTGGTCTCATAGCACATGCCTCACCATGGTGATATATTCCCATTGCTTTGAAAAAGTTCACTCAAAGAGTTGGGGAGGGCGACACTCACTGATTCTTTTTTATTCTTAAAATTTTAAAAAATAACACAAAATTTGCTATTTTAAGCATACAATTCAAGGGCACTAATTACATCCACAATGTTGTGCAATTATGCTACTATTTCCTAAGCTTTTTCATCACTCTGCCAGTGCAACCAGAAACTCTGTAACCGTTAAGCAGCAGCTCCTCATTTTCTCCTCTCCCTAACCCCTGATAACCTCTAATCTACTTTGCGTCTCTATGAATTTGCCTATTCTGGATATGTCATATAAGTAGAATCATATAATATTTGTCCTTTTGTGTCTGGCATATGTAACTTAGCGGGTTTTCAAGGTTCACCTGTATTGTATCATGTATGAGAACGCCATTCCTTTTTTTATCGCTGAGTGATATTCCATTGCATGCATTTAGCACATTTTGTTTACCTGTCCATCTGTTGATAGACACTTGTGTTGTTTTCACCTTTTGGCTATTATGAATAACACTGGTATAAATATTGACATACAAATATCTGCTTAAATCCTTGTTTTCAATTGTTTGGCGTATATAACTAGAAATGGAATTTCTAGGTCACGTGGTAATTCTCTGTTTAGCTTTTTGAGGAATGGTTGAACCGTTTCTACAGCATCTTCACCATTTTACTTTCTTACGACAATGTACTGAAGTTTCAGATTTCTCCATATTCTTTCCAATATTTGTTTACTTCTTTCTTTTTTTAAAATTATAACCATTCTAGGAAGTGTGAAGTGCTATCTCACTGTGGTTTTAATTTGCATTTTTCAAATGACGACTGGTGCTGAGCAGCTTTTCATGTGCTTATTGGCCATTTGTATATTTTCTTTCAGAAAACTACCATTCAGGTGCCTTGCCCATCTAAAAAATTGTGTTGCTTGTCTTGCTTGTTGAATTGTAAGAGTTTTTTTTTACACATTCTGGAAATCAAACATTTTTGAAAACTACGATTTGCAAATATTTTCTTTCTATGTTTTCGCTTTCTTGATCATGTCCTTTAATGACAGAAGTTTTTTTTTTAATTTTTATGAAATCTAATTTATCTTCTTTTTCCTTTTGTCACTCATGCTTTTGTTTCCATACTGAAGCATCCATTGCTAAATCCAAGGTTATGAAGATTTACCCCTATGTTGTCTTCCAAAAGTTTTATAGTCTTAGCTTCTCCATTTAGATCATTAATCCACATTAATCCATTTTGAGTTAACTTTTGTAGATGGTATGAAATAGAGGTCCAGTTTCATTCTCTTGCTTGTGAAAATCTAGCTGTCCCTCTTCATCGATCCTTTATTATTCTCCAAACATCTTTTTTGTCTGTGTCTTTACAACTTTAAGAACTCATTTTTACCAACACAGAAAAATGCAACGACGTAAACCTCCCATCACCCCACAGGTTAAGGGAACTACATTTCTGACATTTATCTATTCTAGAGAGAAGCAGCATCTGCAAACTTCTTTTCCTCAGTAGAAATTGAAAAGGGCAATTTCCTTCTCTGAGGGACTTATGTGTGACAGACAGCCTGTTGTGGAACTATAAACTTTTATGAACGACTTAAAATAGAGGTTCTTCAGTGTTCTTTAGAATTAGAGAGTCACCTGCACAGTTTTTTTTTTGGAATTTCAGACATCAGCTTGGCCTAACTGTTTGGAAGCTACTCATATCATAAGGTTAGTTCAGCATCCAGAAGATAGTCAATAAGTGTACACTGATTGGTGGGTTTGAGGAGAGATGCCTCTGGCAGCCTCTCAGTTCCATTTTGAGTTTTTGACAGCTCAGGGCCCATGACTGTGTCTGTTCATCTTTCAACATTTTCCTTTGCTCAAGGAAATTCATGGCCTTCTTTTCTCATAGAAATTTTTCCTTAATAAAGGTGATAGTTTCTGTAGGGAAGCTGCAACTTTCCTAGATCAATTTATTTCAAGGAGACGTAACAGGCATCTATTACATTATGTAAGCATTGGAAATCCCAGGAAGAATAAGAAACAATTCCTAACCCAGGGAAACATAAGGCAGTGAGGGAGATAAGATATGTATGCATTTAGGTCTACTAGAACTATCGAAGACTGAAGACAGTGCTTTCCAAAAGTGTGAGAGTGATGATGTGTGGTGATATTTTATAGAGACGGGCTATGTAAGTTTTGACCCCAGAACGCCATGGTTCAGACATTAGCTCTGCAGCTTATTAACAGTGTGTCACAGAGCTGGCTGATTACAGTCTCTGAGCCTTGGCTTCCCATTCGTAAAGTGGGGGTAAATCATATCTAACTCTGAGGGTTACTATGGAAATCAAAAGAGATAAAATAAGTGAATGTTCCTGTTGGCACATAGTAAACACTCAGGAACTAAGGTTTATAGGGTGCCCCTTACAATTCTAGTCTCTCTACATGATCATGTCAAACAATCTGCAAGGCAGATACTGTTCTCATTCATAGATAAAATGGACATTTATGAGATTAGTTTGTTCGCTCCAAATCTGTAGCTAGTGAGTAGTGGTAGTGGAATTTGAAGCCAGTCTCTTCACAGAACTCATATTCTTAACCACTATCATGTACTGCCTTTCATTAACCACTATTATATACTTACAACAAGGTACTGTGGTCACACAGTTGAAGGAGTAATTATTTAGAGTTTGGACAATCATGGAAGTCTTCCTGAAGGAATTAGACCTTAATGTATATGGTATAATAGAAAAACTTTACTCTGTCTCTGAACTCTAGTATAAACGTACTGTGTTGTGTGAACACGATATGGATGGAGAACAGTATTTTGATTGTTTTTTAAATGCCCTAAGGTTAAAACTTATCTGCTAGCTTCCTCCTGATATTTATTAAACTAGACACTGCTGCATTTCTCTAATCATCACGTTTCACTCTTCAATACTGTGAATGACAGAGTCTCCCACAAGATCTGTGGTGCAAAGCGGAGGATAAGGCTACATCGAGGTCCTGTAACTCAGGCTTAGTGCTTTCATCACCTCTGGCAGGATGTGAAAATCATAGGTTAAAAGGGGACTGAAGTTGAATTTGCTTCTTTGGGGCTACCCCTAGTTTTTTCAGTAAATACACTTGATATTGGAGAAATGTCAAAAAAACCCCAAAATTTTGCAATCAAATCAAAATGACAACTTACATTGGCCATGTGAGAACTCTGCCAAGCTACAAGTCCATCTGTTTACTTGTTGATAATATGCACAGCACATGATTATGGGAATTAGTTCCATTTGTACCCACTACGATTGTGTGAACACATTCTAACGTGATCGACAGCACACAATATATTGAGATCTTTTTATTCCTGGTATTAATATAATATGAACTTTGAGAAGATTAAAGCCTCATTTACATAACCTGAGATACAAGGAGGTGAAATATTGTAATTATCCTTTCAAGCTAAATTTTCACTGCTATTTAAATTAACCTATGCAAAGAGCAAGTTAACCCCAAGGAGAGCTCTTGCCCCGTAAAATCTACTTGTGAAATCAGGAGTGTTTATAAACTGGTCAGTCAATTAGCCATTTGCTGTTGAGATGCAGACTGCAAGTTGAAAATGATGACAACGAACCAGGGATTGCCGTGCTGCTGTAGGGCATTTTAATTTTTCTCCAATAATGTTCCATTTTTATCTGGGTAAAATGGACAAGATGATTACAGCTGGACATGCTTTCTTGGTTTCTCAAAGTAGTGAGATGGACTGCATCATGCTCTGGAATCAGGAAGTGTGGGTTTCTGTCTGAACTCCGCCATGTGCTAATTCTGTAATAAGACCACAGGAGTGTCTTTTAACCCCTCTAAGGCTCAGTTTGCTTAATTTAAACTGATGTTTTAGATGTTATCTAGACACTCTAAAATGCTGCAGTCCTCAAAGAAAGCTTATGGGTGCTTACCAGAGAGATATATCATTAATGTGGTATTTTAAAATCACACTGTATCACGTAATCCTTAAAGTCTAATATTAATTAAGGAAAATCCAAAAGCTTCTGAATTACAAAATCCAGAATGTCCTAATGCTTGTTTTTATTTTAGCATTAGAATAAGTAACAGAAAACAAGGAGGTTATAGCTTGTCTGATGTTTTGGATTCTATTAAAAATTCAATAAAAGGCTGGGACCGGTGGCTCACACCTGTAATCCCAGCACTTTGGGAGGCTGAGGTGGATGGATCACTTGAGGTCAGGAGTTTGAGACCAGCCTGGCCAACATGGCGAAACCTCACCTCTACTAAAAATACAAAAATTAGCCAGGTGTGGTGCCTCACACTTGTAATCCCAGCTACTCGGGAGGTTGAGGCAGGAGAATTGCTTGAACTTGGGAGATGAAGATTGCAGTGAACTGAGATCATGCCACTGCACTCCAGCCTGGGTGACAGAGCAAGACTCCATCCCCCCCATTTAAATTTAAACACAATATTGAAATAAAAATTTGTTTTTTATAATTCTGAAAGTCATGTTAAATCCTTTGGGATTTTAAGGGAAAAGGAGTTCAAAAGGCACTTGTCTTAGTTATGCATTGGTGTGTATCAAATCACCGTGGACGTTCATCACTTAAAATACAAATATTGATTATTTCACAATTTCTGTGAGTCAGGAATCTGGATATGGTTTATCTGGATATTTTTCTGTTTCAAGGTCACTGTAAAGTCCTTTGAATTGACTGCACCATGGACTACATCATAGTCAAGCCATGGTGACCCCTGTGACCTGCACGTACACCTCCAGATGGCCTCCTGGAGCCAGAAAGTCTGAGGTAACAGGAAAACCACAAAAGAAGAAGGATAGCTAGCTCCTGCAGTGGCTGATTAACCGACCTTGTAACATTATGCCATTGCTCCTGCCTCGATTGATAAGTCAATCTTGTGACATTGGACCCTGTGACAACCCCCCTGGCTTGCAAAAACTGCCCTGAACAGTAACTTCCCACTGCCTACCCCAAAACTATAACACCAGCTCCTATCCCCCACCCTCTGCTGACTCTCTTTGGACGTAGTCTGCTTGCACCCAAATGAATAAACAGCGTTATTGCTCACACAAAGCCTGTGTAGGTGGTCTCTTCATTCAGAGCCCGCTTAACAGTCACATGGTTGCAGGTACCATGTCACCTAGAACGACAGTCTCATCTGAAGGCTTGACTAGGGGAGGATTTGTTTCCAGCCCACTTGGAAGGATTTAGTTTTTTGCAGCCTGTTGGAATGAGGGCTTCAGTTAATTTCTGGCTGTTGGTTGGAGGCTTGTCTCAATTCTTTACTATGTGGACGTTATAGGGCAGGATAAAGCATGGCAGCTGGTTTGCCCTGGGCACATAAGAGAGTGAAAGAGAGTGGGCTGGGCATGGTGGATCACGCCTGTAATCCCAGCACTTTGGGAGGCTGTGGCAGGTGGATCACCTGAGGTCAGGAGTTCGAGTCCAGCCTGACCAACATGGTGAAACCCCATCTCTATAAATACAAAAAATTAGCTGGGCATGGTGGCGCATGCTTGTAATCCCAGCTATTTGGGAGACTAAGGCAGAAAAATCGCTTGAACCCTGGAGGCAGAGGTTGCAGTGAGCTGAGATTGCACCATTGCATTCCAGCCTGGGCAACAAGAGTGGAAACTCCATCTCAAAAAAAAAAAAAAAAAAAAAGGCACGAGTTGCAATCTGTCTAGAACCTGATCCCAGAAGTGACATCCCATTACTTTTGTTACTGGAAAGAAGTCCTGATCCAGACACAAAGAGAGGGTTCTTGGATCCTGCACGAGAGAGAATTTGGGGCAAGTCCACAGTGCAAAGTGAAAGCAAGTTGATTAAGAAAGTAAAGAGTAGAGAGTAGGGTGTTTCCAAAAGTAAGAGGAGGAACGCGCCCACCCTAAGTATGATGCTTGTTTATCTGAGATATTAGCAATATCTGAGCTAATCCTGAACTGGGTAGAAAATGTGTCAGCAACCTCAGCTCCCCTGCCTGAGGGGTCTGGAATAGGCCTTGCTGCTGTGGATACAGAGTCACTAGCAACAAGAATGAGCCCTGCCTCACTTCCTCTGAGGGACCCTGGTTGCTATATCTCTCTTGCTATACGTCCTGTGAATCGATGGATTACCAGGAACCTGCTAGAATGGGATAACAACAACAACAAAAATCATGGAGAGATGTGCTCTATTACAAGGGTTGTGATAAGGGATTTTCTTAATTACTATCTTTTGCAAGAATCGATATTATTATCTTTAAAGCAAAAGTAGGTATGCTTTTGTTCTCAAGGACGTTCCTGGGCCTGGGTCTGTTTAGGAAACATTATTCATCTGTTCCCTTAGCTGTAAACATTTTGAGACTAGGAATGCCTAGCTTCCTGAGAATGCAGCCCAGCAAGTCCCAGACTCCTTTTCCTAGCCCTCATTCAAGATGGAGTCGCTCTGGTTCGAATACCTCTGACACCTTGTCAGTATTCTATTCATTAGAATCAAGTCAGTAAGTCCAACTCATCCTCAAGAAGAGGAGACTAACATAAGGGTGTGAATACCTGGGGGGCAGGATTGCTGTGGACATCTTAGAGGCTGTCTGCAACAACACTGGTTTTTCACCTTATTTATTTCAGGAAAATAATTATAGGTACCAATATGTATTCAGTGTCTTTTACTAACATGGAAAAAGTAATCTTTACATGAGATACCATTTATTTAAAGAGGGAAAATTCTAGTCCCACCTTGAAATATGTGAAATATTGATAATTTCATTGGCTTCAGGGGACGGTGGAGTGTATGAATGTTAATTATCAAACAATGTCAAGGTTATAAGTAAAGTAACAAAGGGGGTTTACCTTGTAAACTGAGGTATAGGCAGATCACAGTCATAGTTAACAATCTTCTCTTTGTTAAGGAATCACACGAAAACCTGTATATTTCACCTTGATTGTCACTGTAGCCACATCTATACTAGGCATGGCAAAGCATGGTGTTATTTCTGGGCCAAATGGCTAGGTGGACGCAACCAACTCTGTGCCTGCCCGTGTTTCCGCCTTGTTTCTCTTCATCTCTGCCAATCTCTGCTGGCAAGAGAAGATTTGAAATCGGTGACTTGTAGTCACATCCAAGAATTAACTCATTCAGTGAGATTTGCATTTTAAGTCTGGCTTTGTGGGATGACAAGCTTTGTCCTCTGGTGAAGGCATTTCAGTAAACAGGTGGGAAAGAGGAAAGATTTCTGCAATTGCACATATTTAATAGGCAGTTGCTCCCCCTTCTAAAGGTAAAGCCACATTTCTATTTCAAACGTGAACAAAGTGTCATGAAACAGTGGTGCTGAGCTGAAAGTCATTATGTTTCTGGGACATAGCAGACATAACCTCTGTTTCCTTTTAAAAAAACTTAGTGTGTAGCTCTTAAGCATTTTGGAGGCGAGAAGGAAGGAACAATACTTAATTGCTGAAGAAGAGCACTAGCTTTTCTTTTATATAACCGAGTGGAGAATTCTGAGAGAGACAAACATTGTAGGAAATAGTGAATGAGGTGAACTTGACAATGGGGCTAGAAAGGGAGGAAACTGACAAATTATATGCTGTGTATTGCATATATATATATATAAATTTTTATCCTTGAGAAGTAGATATTATTATTTCCAGTTTTTAAATAAGAAAACTTGGGCTCAGAGAGGCTGGGTGATTTTCCACATCCTTACAATGAGGATAATGGTAGTCTGCGTCTCATAGGCTACTGCGAGAATTAAACGGGTTAAAAACATGAAAGTGCTGGATAAATGCCGCCTTTGTTATCACTAGGATAACTGCTTTTTCCCAAGGTCACAGTGCCAGAAATTAGCAAGGTAAGAATATGCATCAGGATACCTGACTCAACCTTTCCTGTTTCTTCTCAAACCAGTAATTTGATAGTTAGGGATGGGAGGTTCATTCAGGTGGGTGAGAGAGCAAGAAAGGCAGGAAAAATTGCAAGTTGTGGAAGCAAGGGGGCTGCAAGGAGGTTCATGTGACAAGAGCAGCTGAGGAGTGTGGGAGTGGATGTAGGCAGACACGAATTGCTGGAGGGTTTTAAAGTCAACTGTGATTTATTTGAATTTGATATAATATTGAGCGCCAAGGGAGGATGTTGGGAGGCTACATTATTTGGTCAAAGCAGGGGCAAGAAAAAGGTTTTAGAGGTGACATTCTCAGTGATTATGAATAAGAAAGAGGGGACGAGAAGCTTCTTTCAAGAATAAACCAAGTCCTGGAATGAGAGGAAATAGCAAGCAGACAAAAACTCAGAATGGGCTGAATAAATACTGGGCTACAGGCTGCTGCCTTAGTTCCTGGCCAATTTTTTCCCCCCTAGACAGAGTATGTGGTGGGTTTTGTAAAAATAGTGTGGTTGCCACCTGGATATTGGGACATCAGCACTGTGGGAATGAGTGATTTTGCAGGGAGCCAAAAATCCGCAAGTCTTGCCAACACATTTTCCTGATCTTATATTTGCCAGTAATGAGAACCAAATGAGGTGCAGCTTCCTCCAAAAGGCTGCGTCAATGGCACAGATGAGGGTTTGGAAGCATGGAATTACCCGCAGAGGCTGAATGGTTGAAAGGGTGGTGAAAAACTCTAGGGTTCATGACTCCATGACTTGCACTGGAGCAGGGATGGATTAATGTAAATTGGAGGAAATGTAAATCACCAATGGAGAGGGAGGATGTCTGAAGCTACAGAAAGTCCTGAAGGCCCATGAGAGGGTCTTTATACCAAGTGACAAGTTTGGGCTTTGTTTTGTAGGAGAGAGTGGTGAATGATATGCTCCTGTCCTCTTCTCTGATTATGGAAAGGGCTGAGTAGGGGCATGGTACCCTGTTTGCATGTACTAATTGTGGCCTGTAAAAGTGAACTAAATATGACCTGAGATGGACTCCATACTTCTATTATCTGAGTCCTTGTGGACAAACTGTAACCTAACTTAACAGGTAGAGAAGATTGAAAACCTAGCTTGGGAGTGTGCACCTGTAACAGAGATTGGATCAATCCCAGTAGCCATGCATCACCCTTTCATGTACTGTTGAGTGTTCAAACTGTGTTCAAATAAGGCAAATGCTGAGCTGTAACCAACCTAGTTGTTTCTATACCTCACTTCTGATTTCTGCATGTCACTTCCTTTTTTTTTTTTTTGTCCATCAATCATCTTCTACTACGAGCCTCTGTGAATCTGCTGTGATTCTGGGAGCTGTCCCGTTTGTGCATTGTTCATTGCTCAATTTAACTCCTTTGAATTTAATTTGGCTGAAGTTTTTCTTTTAATAGTTCTTTCCAAGAAGACACAACCTTCTTGCAGCAGGTCAACAATTTTCAAGATGCTAGGCCATGGGGAAATGTATGAGGTTTGCCTGTGCCTTCCTGAGGGTCTGCTAGACTGAGTTGGTGATCTTCCTCTTTCACTGCTCTGGTCTGAATGTTTATGTACCTCTAAAATTCATATGTTGAAGCCCTAATGTCCAATGTGAACGTATTAGGAGATGGGTCTTTGGGAGATAATTAGGTTATGAGAGCAGAGCTCTCGTGAATGTTAGTGCCTTAGAACAGAAATCCCAGCAAGCTGCTTTGAGACAATATTCTCAATGAGGAAGGGGCCTTCACCACACATGGAATCTGCCAGTGCCTGGAGGTTGGACTTCCCAGACTCCAGGACGGTGAGAAAGAAATGCTTGTTGTATAATTAGTTTACAGCACTTTTTACTGTGGCAGCACAAATAGACCAAGGTACCCACCCTCAGATCCTGGCAATATCTGAGCTAATTCTGAACTGGGTAGAAAATGTGTCAGCAACCTCAGCTCCCCTGCCTGAGGGGTCTGGAATAGGCCTTGCTGCTGTGGATACAGAGTCACTAGCAACAAGAATGAGCCCTGCCTCACTGCCTCTGAGGGACCCTGGTTGCTATATCTCTCTTGCTATACGTCCTGTGAATCGATGGATTACCAGGAACCTGCTAGAACCCTCAATGTTATTTTCAGTGGAAGCATTTGCTTTTGTTACCTGATACTCTGTTAGATCCCTTCAGATATTGGAAACTGCTTGGACAATCTTATTTCATGTAATTTTCTCAGTTCTTGACACTCCAAAGTAGGTTTCTTGCCAATTCAGGGGTTTAGGTTTGCAGACATCTCAATACTCTGAAAGTACCAGAGCCCACTGGAATAATGGAGAAAACGACAAGGAAGGGGAATACTTATCCCAAGCTTCCTAACCCCTTTTATATCATGATACTGTTTGCACTGTCCAGGTATGCTGGAAAAATAAATGAATCTACCTAAAGGTTCTGGTCTCCTGGCCCCATCCTTGAGAACTAAGGGGATTAATATCATGCTACATTTCACACTGAGTGGGAAGTTGTGACCTACATTATCATGGATAGGATTTGACTTATTTGAAGCATGTGGCCCAAGGCACCTAACAATTTTCCCAATGAGTATTTATAGGTTTGGGCTATGGTGGCCTCTCCCTTTTTTGGTCACTACCGCCCACTTTCCTGAATGCATCTTGCTTAATTCATTCTTCTTTCTTTTGCTTCTTTAATTCCTAGTTCTCAACTCCTTTCCACCTGCCCACCAAATCCTAGTCCATTTCCACCAGTTTCCATTAGGAGTGCATTCTCTCGGTCTCTCTTTGAGCCCACCCTGCTCACCTGGGAGCTCTTGGAGGGCTGCATGGGAGGGTGGTGTGGCCCAGTGGAAGCGGCCACAGATTTTGAGTCACACTACCTGAAACTTAAATCTCAGGTCTGCCACTTATTAGCTTGGTGAACTTGGATGAGTGACCTGTACAATGGAGTAAAAACAGGTCTAAAAGAGATCATATAGTTCAAGTGGTAGAGACCACTTAACAAATATCAGTTGTTATTAATTACCCATCTTCCTGTCAGTGGTTAGCACTGTCTTGGACTACAGCTGGTATTCAGACTCTGATAGAGGCTGAAGTCCTTTGCCCTCTGTCCCCTACAAAAAGATCTTGGGTGATTAAATCGCTGTTCCCAAGTCCGTGAGTTGAAGTTCATGATACTGACTTACCTAAGAGATCTGAAGCGTATTTACACTTCTATAATTCTAAATACCACACGAGTTAGCGCCAGTCACAGTAGAAGAGAAGCTGTATAACTGGAAGAGCAGCAAAGGATGAGCCAAATGACACCAGCAAGATCCTAGAGGAGGGAGGAGCCAGAAAATCTCTAGCAATTTAGTGTGAGAACTGTGATAGCTGAGACAATAGTTTTGGCTGCAAAGCACGTTGAGATCACAATGGTTGACAATCTGGAAAGAGGAAATTGGGACCAAGGGGGTTTGGGGTAACAGAAAAATGTACTGGGATCTATGCAGTCTGGAAGGGCCAGTCTCAGTTTTCTCATCCAATGCGTGCTTGGCAGCTAGTGTGGTCCAGAATGTCTATGCTGGTGATGGGTGTGGAAGCAAGGTGATAGGTCACAAGAACATTTGAGTGCTGCACTTGTGTGTATCCCACTGGATTCTTGCAGAAATAGTGTTAATGTACCTATTTTTCAGATGAAGACACTGAGGGTTAGAGAGCTTAAATAACTTTATCTAAGGTCAAATGTCTTGTGAGTGCAAGAGGGAGAAGTTCCTCATGTCAGTCTTTAAACTCCAATTCTTTAATTTTTAATTTTTTTGAGACAGGGTCTTGTGTTGTTGCTAAAGTCCAATTCTTTATCGCTATAGCACACTGTGTCTCTGGAAGCAGCTGAGCCATCAGAAATAAGCTAAATTACATCCAATAAACACTGCTTGATAAGGTAGGCAAGCAGGCAATATCTTTTAGGCAAACAAAAAGCTGAAAATCAAGCTTTAGGTATCTGGATAAACCACTTAGGTGGAGTAGACAGACAGAAGAAAGGAAACGTTGAAATGCTTTATCATTATTAGGCCTTTCAGTTTTGTGGGGCAGGTGGGAGACATCAGCTTTTTGCTTCTCTCTCTCGGTAGACATCCATTCCCTTGTTCCTGTATCTCTGCAGAGCCTCCAGTTCATGGTTTGGATCCAAAACTTACTGTGTTTCTGTAGTTTGTGGACTTTAAGGTCCTGATGCTTTTTCTTAAAACAACATCAAGGATATTAAAATTTTAGTAACTGAAGTTTTATAGATCCAGATTTGTGATTTCTGCAGCAAGATGAGAATGGCTTTGAAATTGGTCTGTGAGGTATTAAAAACTGTGTGTATTGTAAGTTTGTGGAGACTTATTCTGAATTTTTTATCTGATATCATTGGTTGGTCACTTCTTTTCTCTTAACCCAATTTTTCCCTTAAGTTGTATACTTTTTTTCTGGCTGAATAACATCAATTTCTTCAGGTTGCATTTTTGATTTGTCCATGAAATGAATGCCTGTGCTCCTAATTAATACTTCAGAATATTATTTTTTTGGTATAAAATGCTTTGATTATTTCTGAAACCATTCTGAGGCTCTATAATATGCTTGTTCCATTTGTCTACGGACACTTAGATAATATTCTGAAAACACAGACTGGTAAGAATGGTTTCAAACCCCTACAATTCAGCTTTAAAGCTGGTATCAAAATCCAAATTCTTCTTAGATGTATTTTAAAGAATATTTCTATTGACTGTTAAAATAACAAAGCATATTATTTTAAAAACAGCTACTTTACTTTTGAATGCCATATTTGAGCCATTTGTCTTATTTCTCCCTCCCTCCCTCCCTCCCTCCCTCTGTCCCTCCCTCCCTCTGTCCCTTCCTTCCTTCCTTCCTTCCTTCCTTCCTTCCCTCCTTCTTCCACAATAGTCATCAAATAACTACCCTCTGTCAAATCTGTTCTAGGCTCTGATATGTTTGAGAAAAAACAAGGAAGCCACCATATCTGGAGCAGAGTGCATGAAGAGGAGATGGAAAATGAAACCAGAGAGATGGAGAAACGACAGATAACAACATCCTACAGGGCCTTACTGGCCATTGCAAAATGTCAGCTTTTGCTCTGATAAAATGGAAGCCATCAGAGAGTTTGAGCAGAGGAATGACATCATCCTGCTTACAGGATCACTCTGCTAGTGTATTCAGCACAGACCGTGGAGAGAACAGAAGTAGAAACAGGAAGATAATTAGGAAATGCTTGTAATAATCTCAGCAAAAAATGATGGATTTTGGACCAGGGTGGAGTTTGTGAGAAGTGGTCAGATTCTGAATGTATCTGAAAAACAGAATCAATAGAATTTGCAAGTAGAGTGCTTGTGAGGTATGAGGAGTCAAGGATAATTTCGAGGAGTTTGGTGTGAGTAATCACACAAAAGGAAACAGTGATTATGATGTGATGTAGGAATAGTAAAAGTTCAGTTTTAGACATGTTAGGTTAGAGATGCTGTATGGCAGATACACCTGACAGTAATAGCTTAAGCATTACCCAAGCATGACCCTGTAAGGCAGATACATCTAAAAGCGTGTGCCAAGCTCTGAGCTAAGGAATCCCAAAGTGTCCAACCTAGAGATTTGTTCTTTACATATGAGAAACCTCTGAGCTCCAATATCATTGATGGGATGCAAGTCCTTTGTTTTGGGTTAAATAACAGTTTTCAGGTGGAGGTTGTTAGGAAGAGCACCAAGTAAAAATGCTACATAAACTGCATGTTTTCTGTAGGCCATGTGGTTCTCATGTCCAGGCAGCCACCACTAGACTGCTCTGTATGTGAGTTTCCTTCTGTAAATGCTATGTTATATTTGCCAGCTCTGAGTAGCTTCTTCAGCGTCTCAAACCTGGTCTCATGACCATTGGAGCTAATAGGGGTCTGGCACAACAGATGCCTGTTAGGTGTCCAGGTGGAGATGTTATCTATGCAGTTGTATTTGTAACTTTAATTGATGGGTAACTTAAAGCTCATAATTTGGGAGCCTTCTGTGTATAGTTGGTATTTAAAGCTATGAGACTAGATAAGATTTCTAAAGAAGTGACTGGTGAGAGGGAAGGAAAGAAAGTTCAAGGACTGTGTGGGTGCACTTATGTTTGCAGGTTATGGAGATGAAGAGAAACCAGCCAAGAAGATGGCTGAATGAAGAAGAGAGTGTTTCAAGAAGGAGAGAGCAATAAACTATGCCACATGCTGCTATTAAGTGCATTGAGATACGTACTGAGAACTGTTATTGGACAATTAATATAGGGAGTGGATGGTGATGGCAAGAATAGACAATTGTATTGAGGTGTGTTGCTGGGAAGAGGTTCAGAAAAGTAGGCTAGTTGCCGGAAGAAGATAATAATTCAAGATAAATTGATATTTAACTAATGACTTCATAACGAACTGCAGTGGAAGGTGGAAATACAAGTGACCCAGAACATCTCAACTGCCTTTCATATTTTCTGAGAAGACTGAATATCCTATACACATTCTTTATTAGCCATCTGAGAGTCACCGATTATAAAATTTGGATTTTCAGGTCTAGAAACGTTCGTGACAAAAGAATCTAAGAGAACATTTCTATGCTTAATTAGACTACTTAGAGCTTAATCTAATTAGGATGCTGATATGACGTATTAAATACATTTCAGCTATTTCGATTGACATCTTTTCATTAAGTTACAAGTTTACTTGCTCAAAATGTTTATTGAACATGGAGTCAATTGCTATGAACTGAAAGATGGGTGAGGTGTTATCCTGAAAGGATAAACATGTAAACAAATAATGACAGCACAAATCAATTTGGGCTATACTGGAAATACATTCAAAGTGCTGTAGATGACACAGACCAATAGAACAGAATAGAGATCTCTGAAACAAGACCACACAAGTACAATCATCTTTGAAAAACCTGACTAAAACAAGGAATGAGGAAAGGATTCCCTGTTTAACAAATGGTGCTGGGAAAACTGGCCAGCCATATGCAGACAACAGAAGCTGGACCCCTTTCTTAAGCTTTATACAAAAATTAATTCAGATGGATTAAAGACTTAAATGTGAACCCCAAAAGTGTAAATGCCCTAGAATAAAATATAAACAATACCATTCAGGACATAGGCACGGACAAAGATAACATGAGGATAATGTCAAAAGCAATGGCAACAAAAGCAAAAATTGACAAATGGGATCTAATTAAACTTAAGAGCTTCTGCACAGCAAAAGAAACTATTATCAGAGTGAACAGACAACCTACAGAATGGGAGAAAAGTTTTGCAATCTATCCATCTGACAGAGGTCTAATACCCAGAATCTACTGGGATCTTAAACAAATTTACAAGAAAACAACCCCATTAAAAAGTGGGCAAAGGACATGAACAGACACTTCTCAAAAAAGGACATACATGCAGACAAGAAACACTTGAAAAAAAGCTCAACATCATTGATCATTAGAGAAATGCAAATCAAAACCACAATGCGATATCATCTCACACAGTCAGAATGGTGATTATTAATAAGTCAAAAAAAACAACAGATGCTGATGAGGCTGTGGAAAAATAGAAACACCTTTTCACTGTTGGTGGGAATGTAAATTATTTCAACCATTGTGGAAGACAATGTGACGATTCCTCAAAGATATAGAACTAAAAATACCATTTGACCCAACAGTTCCATTACTGGGTATACACCCAAAGGAATATAAATCATTCTGTTATAAAGACACATGCATCTGTATGTTCACTGCAGCACTATTTACAATAGCAAAAACATAGAATCAACCCAAATGCCCATCAATGATATACTGAATAAAGAAAAATCTATGTCTTGTAGATTCTAGAATACCATAGTATTCCAAGGCACATAGACACCATAGAATACTGTGCAGCCATGAAAAGGAACAAGATCATGTCCTTTGCAGGTACATGGATGGAGCTAGAAGTCATTATCCTCAGCAAACTAATGAAGGAACAGAAAACCAAGCACTGCATGACAGCACATGGACACAGGGAGGCGAACAACACACACTGGGGCCTGTCAGGGGGGTGAGGTGGCAGGAGGGAGAGCATCAGGAAAAATAGCTGATGCATGTGGGAATTAGTACCTAGGTGATGGGTTGATAGGTGCAGCAAACCACCATGGCACACATTTACTTGTGTAACAAACCTGCACATCCTGTACATATATCCTGGGATTTAAAATAAAATAAAATATAGTTTTAAAAGTGTTGTAGTAACAATAAGTAGTAGAACACAGCAGAAGGAGCAGAAAGACTATAGGGCCACCAAAAGAAGAAATAGGGTTTAGACCTCCAATAGTAGGTTGGCCTGGGTAATGTTGAGAGGTCATGCAGACCTGAGCCTGTGAAAATCATCAATGCAATTCTGTCTCCAGGCATGAGGAGTCAGGGTCACATATCCATGGGAAAGTGGTTATCAGGATACAGGAGACAGATGTTGTACACTCCTATGGATAGTTAACAGGGCTAGCGTATGGCCAATTAATGCCCTAAGCACTGTCCAACAGTGGCTTCTCCTGGGCCCTCCCACCACTTAAAATCAAGAGCTTAAGGGTCTGTTACACAAATCAGCAGATGAGTTAAGTGCTAGCCAGATCTAGTCAGTTGTGTTCACACTGGAAAAGAAGCAGACACTTTCACTCCGTGAGATTAAAAGCAAATGTGATACCTGATGACACCTTCAAACCAACGTTTAAACTTTAGTCATTCATCGTGTCCAAGAAAACATTTTCTAAGCAATGCAAATTAAAGTCAAACACTCCAAGAAGATAATAATAAAAAATTTCACTGAAGTTGAGTGTGACAGTAAAAGAGTTAAAAGATGTGCCTAAATAGGTTTTTCTCCTAGTTTTTCTTTTAACTAGGGAGAAAACTGCCAGGTGTCCCTTCCCTGCCCTTCCTGTCCTAAGCACAGACTTATTTTGCTTAATGGCTAATCCAGGGCTTGTGTTAGCAATGCCAGCTGGTAAATAACAACATGATTCAGATTTGAAGCATGGTTTAAGGAGCCAGTTATTATACATGGCTGAGCCTAAAGGGAGAGTCAGAATAATCATGGTGTGGGGGTAATTTGAAAGAGTGCGGATCTGGGTAATGATAAATCATATTTCCCGCTTGTATGCTAAGAGCTCACATCCTGACAATTACTCCTTTGGAGGGCAATGACCATCACCACCACCACCACAACAACACTACAACTACAGTAAGAGGATAAATAAATAGAAGACTTACTATATATCTAGCACTGCGCTAAGAATTTATCATGAATTCTGCCATCGAATCATCATAACATTTATGATATAAGTAATATTGCTAGGCTTACGTTGCATATGAGAAAATTGAGATTAAAAGAGTCAAACGGAGCTGGGCTTTGAATCCAGGTGGGTTTGGCTCAATCTCCTTGCCACAAAGTTATTTATGTCCATAATACGTCTTTCTTGCTGCACCGTAAACTCAGTAGACCATGTAGTTGCATCTAGCTGACCCTGGCAACACTCCTGATCTCAGCTTGGGCGTGGGAGGCAGTAAGTTTGTTGAATAAATGAATGAATGAATGAATAGAGCCCACATTAACAATTACAGACACCTTTTCTTGTAATTCCTAAAGCGTTTCATTTTAATAAAACTCTTGCAAAAGCACAATAATAAAGTCATAAAAGACTGGCTATCTAAAATGTTACTCTAGCCATCATCTTATTCATTTTCAATATCAGCCTGGGATTTCTTATTTACAAAGGGGTAAGTTTCATTAAACAAGAATCCTGAAACAAGCAGCATGCAATATATATGAGTTTATATGCATTTTCTCTCATGTAGTGATGATTTGTGTGTTTAATTTTTATCTCTAATAAAGAATTAAGTTGTTTAGTGACCTGAAAATTGAAAATTTTCTCTGTACCAATACCAAAATGATCAGTTCTGGACTTAGCGTGAACAAATGTTCCCTGGTTATCACTTTAGTTCTTCACCAGTTGAATGTCAGAGACTTGTATTTTCCAGATTAATTATTAGTCTACGCAAAGACTATGTGCTGTCATGCTTCACAATTAATACTCAGACTGTTTTGAAAGAAAGATAATTTGGTGTTTTAAAAGGGAGATAATTTTGTGTTTTCTGGCTCATTCTTCAGGGATAAAGTGGAGAATATGCTTTCCTAGTCTTTATTGCAGTGGAGACAGTGGTCGATTAATTAAGTTGTCACCTAACTATAAACAACACATGCCAGTTATTTTACAACTTTAATAAAGTTTTTAGAAATTTACATCAAAATTTTAATCAGCATTACATGTATTATTTATAATACCCGCATAGTATCAGTGTGGTGTATTTATAAGCATTGTGCACTGGTGCAGAATTTCAAACTAGATTCTTCATTAAATTTTAATTCCTGAACTTAGCTTCTCTAGGTGAACACAGATAGGAAATAACAAAATCCTCACCCATCTCAGAAAGGAAAGTGCTTCCCAGGCATTTCAGGGCTTCCTCAAGCCCAGGGGGGATATGCCTAATGGGTGTCCTCCACATTCCCCAGTGACTTTGACACTTCCTTTCCATTTTTGCCTGTTGAATTGCTGAATTTACCAATATTCCTGTACACTCAGCATTGTTCCAGCGAACCGGGGGGCAAAAGTACTTTAAAAAAACCACTGAGTGTCTTGGAGGAAATAGATCTTCCAAAGTAAAAGCATGATGGCGGAAAAATATAGGAAACAGCAGGAAGGGATTGAGTAGGTGGAGGAGTATATCTGACACATAAAAAATTCATGCTGAGCCCTCCTAAGCTGCTCAAATGAAAAGTGATTAAGGCAAAACTAATGTCTGCATGTCATTTAGAGGAGGAAAGACACACTTTTTAGAGCTGACTTTAATTTTATTCCTTGAATTTATATGAAGGGAAGGGAATATGGGAAATGCAATTAAAATAAAATTTTCGTTCAACATGTGCTGTTTAGATTGGCACTCATATTAATTCAAAGAACAGGAAGATTACCGTCAAATATTTAGCATCCTTTTGTGTGAGTATAACAAGTTCAGTAAACACAGTCTTTAACTTTTTAGAGTTATCTCTTTAAGGCAGAATTAAGACATGGCAGGCAGAAATCTGACCATTTAGAGACAGGGACAATATTTACTATGGCTTGAGATAAGCAGAATAAACAAATCTCTACTTATGCAGGCACTAGGCTTGCTAGTTTGAAAAGCGAAACTTTAAAGCCTGAATGTATCACAAGCACACTTTCCATGGGATAATTGTTCTGTTCATTTAAAAACCGGGGGGAAAAAGGGGAGGGACAGCAGTGGGTGGGGAGGTGGGGAGAGATAGCATGGGGAGAAATGCCAGATATAGGTGATGGGGAGGAAGGCAGCAAATCACACTGCCATGTGTGTACCTATGCAACAATCTTGCATGTTCTTCACATGTACCCCCAAATCTAAAATGCAATAAAAAATATATATATTAAAAAAAAAAAAGCTTTGGAATGACTAAGGCCCCTTTCCAAAGATTATTGACACCTTAGTTAATATTGGAAAGCCAAAAAGATGTTTCTTAAATTTGCCAATGGGCAAAGGGCTCACTTTTAGATTAAATGAAGAAAGCTTTTCCTTTAAAAAGGTGTGGCATAAATAATGCCTTGGCTCTTTGTCTAATGTAACTGCTTAGCAATCACCAAATGCTCTAACGGCATATAATTTCTTCAAATTTACAGTGAGGAGGCTGACTATACATTGGCCACTGGCTGGGCACATGTCCCTGGAGGTATAATTTGTTTGGTCCTTAAAGAGTTCTTGTTGATTTTCTTTTAAAATAAACGTTTAAAAATTGTGAGATTTTATCCAAATATCTATATTTATGGTTTCTCTTAAAAAAATATGTCTGCCATATTTTCACATAGCCACAAATCAGCTGCAGCTGAGAAACATTTGCCCCTGAAGATTCCAAAGTTCTCCAGTTTCTTGATGTTTCTCAACAACATTTTTATCAATATCATTCTCCTAAGAAGACTTTGAGGATATTTTTCCCCCTCTTAACACCTATCCACCCCCAAAATATTTTAATAACACAAATACACTGTGTATCAGTTCACCTATGGTGATGATTGAGAATGTGTTCTGGTCTTTTTTTTTTCCTATTTGCATCATGAACTGAGCACAATGATAATTTTGATCATGAGATTCTTCTGATTTCCCAGTCTCATGGTTGGGGTATTTGGTAAAAGTTATTAATAAGGGATTTTAAATAATCATTAGGTGCTGAAAATGAAAGTGTCAGCAAAAGTAGGAGGAATCTACTGATTTGCTGACAATTGATGCAGGTTAGTATGTCAGTGCAATTTGTCTGTGACAAGTATTTTTTTTAATGAATGAAGCTTGTATGTCTATTAAGACAGAATAAGAAGATACAAAGCAGTAAGATGCTAACAGTAGGACTTTTGATATTAGGAAGGTGTATTTTTTGATCTCATGAAAACAAAGGTACGGTTCAACTGTTGGGTTTCATTTGATAATTTGGAGATAGGCTGGATTGAAGATTAGTTCTGGGCCGGATGCATAATGCCCATTAAGAAGCTTTTGTTAATTGCTGGAGACTGAATGTTTGTGTCTCCCCCAAAATTTATACATTGAAATCCTTACTTCCAATGTGATGGCATTAGGAGGTGGGGCCTTTGGGAGGGTAATTAGGTCATGTAGTAAAGGTGGATTAACTCCCTTATAAAAAAGACCCTGGAGAGCACAGTCATGCATTTTGCCATGGGAGGGCACATTGAGAAGACAGCCATCTGTATTAGTCTGTTCTTATGCTGCTAATAAAGAAATACCTGAGACTGGGTAATTTATAAAGGAAAGAGGCTTAATGGACTTACAGTTCCACATGGCTGGGGGAGACCTTGCAGTCACGGCAGAAGATGAAGGAAGAGCAAAGGGACCACTTACATGGTGGCAGGCAAGACAGGTTGTGCAGGAGAACTTCCACTTACAGGACCATCAGGTCTCATGGGACTGATTCATTACCATGAGAACAGTATGGGGGAAACCACTCCCATAATTCAATTATCTCCATCTGGTCCTGCCCCTGACACATGGGGACTGTTTCAATTCAAGGTGAGATTTGTGGAGGGACACAGCCAAATCTCTATGAACCTGGTTCTATGAACCAGGAAGTTAGTGCTCATCAGACGTAGAATCTGTCAACACCTTGATCTTGGATTCCTAGGCTTCAGAGCTGTGAGAAATAAATTATTGTTGTTTATAAGCCATCCTGTCTATGGCATTTTGTTATAGCAGCCTGAATTGACTAAGACAGATATTGGTGCTAAGACATTAACAATATCAGTTCTTGGGTCCCGTTCTTGTAGCTTGTGATTCTAAGGTCAGGTGGGGGCCAGGACTTACCGATGTGGAAATTACTGGACTGGATGAGTGTCAGCCTCCAAAAATATTTTTGTAGGAACTTAAGTATCAATCCAGGTGGCAATTCATCAGATTTGGGAACTAGCTGAATATCTCATACCAGTTGATACATGGTATCAGCATATTTTAATGCTTAGTGTCTATAAAGAGGTAAGCAATAATATTTGAAGAGCTTTTTGGTCTATGTACAGTACTATATTCTCTTACAGAAGTATTGGTGGCAGTATGAATGAACCAATGATCAGTTTTAAATAGACTAAATGTAGGTCAACTGCTATTGCAATTAAATGCTATAAAAGGACTCATTTAGTTGCTCGTGGCAGAAAATCAATTCGAATGGTTTGAACAAAAGGGGATTAGTTAGTTCACATTTTTGAAAAAGAGACTTTAGATTCAGATATTAAACAATTAGGATCTGTCTTTCTCCATTTTTCAGTTCTGCTTTTCTCTGTCCTTTCCCACCACAGAAACTATGAAATAGCTTCATTCTTGGGTAGGGTCTATCAGCGGGTGGCAAGATGGCCTCCAGTAGCTCTGGGTTGACAAACCTCCTAGATTAGCAACTCTAGAGGACAGAGAATTTCTCTTTCCCAAGACAAACAATAAAAGGGCCAGGGCAAGTTTTCACTGGTCTGCTTGGGTCATGTGATGATCCCCAAATAAATCACAACAGCCATGGGAAATCTGACTTTGATTGGCCTGGCAAGGGTCACATGTCTATTGTTGTGATTAAAGGATTGTATCAACTCAATCTGAAACAAAAGGGCTGAAAATAGGGATTGTTCTCCAACTAAAAATGGGGTACAGTCACCAAAAGTAGGGAGAATGATTGTTGGACAAACAAAACGCACAGATACCATAAAATCATAGCAAACAGCGTCAACAGTGTTTTCTGAGAAAATAAAATCTACCTTTAAACTCAAAGAGAACAAACTAATGTATGGGTGAGTAAGACGGTTTTTAATCTTTTTAAATTGTCATTAGTGAAAGATCATTTCAGAATGATGGATTTGCCTGAGAAAAAACAGTTTTCATATTCCAAAACAATGATCAGACTTACTAAGAAACTGTATTTATGTCTGAAAATATTATTAACATCTTGGTGGTGGTTCTGAATTAGAATGAAAAGACAAGCTTTCATTTCTTGAAGGATGATCGGTATAAAAACCGAAAAGTCTGATCCTTAGAGAAAAATCAGGGCCTGAGATGTCAAGCATGTCAAGGTCTAGAAGATACTTGAGGAAGTCAAGAAGCTATGACTCAAACACATCAATACTTTCTGGAAAGATGAAAAGTAACAGCTGGGTGCGGTGGTTCATGCCTGTAATCCCAGCACTTTGGGAGGCCTAGATGGGTTGATCACTTGAGGTCAGGGGTTCAAGACCAGCCTGGCCAACATGATAAAAACCTGTCTTTACTAAAAATACAAAAATTAGCCAGGTATGGTGGCATGAACCTGTAATCCCATCTACTTGGGAGGCTGAGGGAGAATTGCTTGAACCCGTTAGGTGAGGTTTTAGTGAGCGGAGATCATGCCACTGCACTCTAGCCTTGGTGACAAAAGCAAGACTCTGTCTCAAAATAAATAAATAAGTAAATAAGATGAATAATAATAATGAAAAAGCAGATGGTCACCTATTCAAAGAGATGACAGCATGGTGGTCAGTGGACAATAGTGAGAGACAGTTTGTCTGAATACCTTTTTATATGTTTTATGTTTTCACTATTATGTATTTAGAAATTAGCAAATAGAATTTAAAAAGTTATTGGGCAGTGACAAAAAAACCTTTAAAAGCTGGGCATGGTGGCACATGCCTGTAATTCCAGCTACAGTGAGGCTGAAAGGAAGGAGGATCACTTGAGCCCAGGGTTCGAGGCCAGCCTGGTCAACACAGCAAGTTTCTGTCTCAAAAAAAAAAAAAAAAAAAAAGAAAAACAATCTTAAAGTCATCATGTAAGCACAACACAATCTAGTGTCTCTGCTGTGCTGATTCTCTGATTCCGGTTGTGCCTCTCCCTGCTTTATAGGCAAGCCTCAGGCTGGCCTCTGATCCATCACAGGGTTCCTCTGGGTGGGTCACACCAGAAACTTCCAGTTCAGCTTTTCTGGGTGTAAATCTCTAACACCTTCACGATAATGCTTTCTTCGAGAAGAACAGAATGTACAGAAGCCTGATGGCAACCTGGTGAGATAAACTACACAGAAAGGAGAAAAATGACATTTGCCTCATGGACAGATCACAAAACCCTGGCCTCAGAAGTTCTCCAAAATTCGAGGAATTTTTCAGCTTACAGCCATCCATGCTTTCCCTTACTCATGAAATTCTTCCTCTCCCATATGAATTTCTCCTGATTTATTCTAATTAAAATACACAAAAGATAGCCTACCCCCCACTGAGCATTGATCTGTACACTTTATGTAGAAAAATGTTTTAAAAATATTTCTGGGAAACTCAGGCTGATAGGAATGTCTGAACACATAAAGATCTAGCTTTTAGTTATGCAGAAACTTTGTCTAGTGTAAGAATTCATTTGGGAGGATTCGGGAAACCGAGGCTTTCCTGGAAGGGGTGATGGTTACTATGGTTTCCTGGGCTTCCTTAGATGCCCTCTGCATTTATATCAAAGGCATTTTAATTCTGTGGGGGCCATTCCCTGATTGCATTTCTCCCTCACCTTTCCCTGCTATCTCGTACTAAACACCAATAATGCAAACTGATAAATGAAACTAAAGCAATTTGGTGGAAGAGGCAAGAAAAACCTCTACCCAAATTAAATTTGTGTTTGTAAAACGTATATGGATGAGGAAGAACCTACTGGCTCAGAGACCTTCCCAGAGCTGTGCTGATGAAGGATGGCGTTAACCTTGCTTTACTTTTTGAGGCCTGAAGAAGGCCTCATGACTGAGAAGTCATATTTAATTTTATTTTCTATTCAGAGCTGATACCTCCTTCTCTCTGTCTTTATTTTGCAGGCTCTCTGTTGATCCGGCGCAAGTGTGCAGGTTTTTAAAAACGGTGATGTTATCTGTTTACTATTCAAATGCAATTTTAAATGGTTTGGCTCAGCACATTTCAATAAAAAATCCTATTAAAGAAGCAATATTCCTCTGCTACCTTTTTGCTGAGCGCATTCATATGGCACTCCTTTCTTAATCAGAATATAAAATTGTATACCTGTTCAGAGTGATGTGATTTCCAGCATTGAATCTGCAGTCATGAAACAGGCTGTTCACCTTCCTATCATGGAAATTTGGTATTCATGGATAATTTTCTCCCCCTACATTTACAAAATACATTATTAGCCACGTGATTGTGCCCTTGCTCTGCTCTATAGGGTTTTCATTTGAAATCTTCCAAATTCTTATTTTTGCTCCTACCTTCTGATAGAAATCATGAAATTGCTGAGTTAAGATAAACAGCCTCTGTTTCTTTCTTTCTTTCTTTTTTCCTAAGCATGATTGGGAATGGATAGGAATAAGGGATGAAGAAAGCAGGGGAAGAAAGAGCAAATTGATCATTTACTTTAAAAAGTTCTGACCTCTGGATTGATAAGAAGCATCTTTAATTTGAAATATTTTGCATCTACTTAACTGCCTAATCGTATGGTTAAATGAGCTGTAAGAGAAAGATCACAGCTAAAACATTGGGTCAATTTCAGCCAGTTCTAGAACACTGATGGTAATGCCAGGCCGTGTTTCTCCTCTGGTAATTCTGAACTTCTTCAGAGAGCACTGTTTATTAGGCAAGGCAGACTTTCTGCTTGGGCAGCATTTTCCAATTACAGAGCCTTCCCTGCAGTACCTAGAGATGGAATCAGAGACCACACATGCGTTCTGGGAGACGCCCAGCAGCCCGAAGTCAGCAAGTCTGATGCTCAGCCACACTTTCTCAGTGTGCTGCAGCCTAGGGTTGTTTCCAAGTGCATTTTGACATGTTTTTTGTGTGGTGAATAGGTGGGAGCAGGCTGCCTGCAATAATTGGCCAGCCGGGATTGCCTGGGTGAAGCTCCTGGAACTCACCTTCATCAATCGCGTCCATTGAAATACAGTTACGAAGCTGTTTATAAACAGTGACTGAGTGTGTGTGTGTGTGTGTGTGTGTGTGTGTGTGTGTGTCATATGTGTGTGCATGTATGCTTGTATTCATGCACACATCTGTGGATACTCAGGATGGTGGTTTTGGGAATTGGTAATTATTTAGAAATCTTGGACTAAGTCAAATGATACATTCATTAGAGGAAGAAAACCCACCTAGGTTGCCTTGAAATGTGGGGCAGACTGTTGGTGAGGGTATTCAACATTCTGTGAGTAATAGCTGAGCAATCCCTGTTGTGCTAATTATGAGAAAAACAAATATAGTAACACAAGAAATGTAACAATAAGGATAAAAACCCAGCCACCACAATGAGTGTAGCACTAATGAGTGTGCCAAGCTGTACTGAGCTATGTCTTCCATGAACACAATCTCATGCAATGTCAACAGTGGGAATTATGGAGCCAGACGCTCTACATTTGAATCATTGCTTTATCATTTACTAAAGGCATGTGATTTGGGGTACATTGATTAACCTCTTTGTGCCTCTGCCTCAGTTTCATCAACTGTAAAATGGGTATACTAATTATATATAATTCTAGCTGATCGTCTATTCTCAACTTGATGCATTTTTACTGCCTTCCAATTCTCCCGAGTAGGGTGGAGAAGCCAACGACTACTGTTCTTAGAACATCTTTTTGAGTATGGCTTTGTGTAGAGTCTGCCAAGGAGAGGCACTTGTGTGAGATTTTCCTAAAAGAAAAGCAGCAGCAGCCATTAGGTTTTAAAGCAGGTGGCTGCAGGCAAATGTGTGGGCAGGCAGATGAAAGATTTATAATGGCTTTCAGGTAAGCCTAAGAGTCACCCACCTCAGGGCTTCTGGCTGAGAAGCCAGAGAGACCCTCCCAGAGGCCCTTAAGGTGTTCAGTGGCCTCTGGGTGAGTGTTGACTCCCACTTGCATAGATGCAGCAGCAGGCAGAAAGGTCCTGGTGGGTTCCCTGAACTCCATTGCTAAGCTTTTTCAAAAGCCTGCAAACCTCTAATTTCCTGCATTAGAACTATTGACACTTAGAACAAGCAAAATACTTTTTGTTTTCCTGACCAAATGCTGATGGACACACTATCTCATAGCGTTGTTGTACAAATTTTGTGGGTTCAAACAAATGCTTGGACTAGTGCTTTCCACTTATATTTGAAGCTCGTAAGTGCTTCTTATTTAATTCTCACCTCAACTCTAAGAGGTGGTGGTGGGTAGGAAAGTGGTGAGAGTGCAGGTTCTAGGGTCAGTGTATCTAGGTTTGGAATTCACAGTTAATTTGCTTATGAGCTGCATGGTTGGACAAATTTATACATACTTTGGGGGGTAGAAGTGGCACTTGCTTCATATGATTGTTGAGAAGATGGAGAGTTAATTACACATAAAGCAAAAGCACCTGCTACAGAGTAAGACCCTATGCTTATTAGCATGTTGACATCTTGTTCAGAAGATTGGGTTTTCAGAGATCGGGGCTCTGTTCATCTTCCTGGAGTCATCTGGAAGTGTGGGGAGTTGCTTTTGCAGACCATGCCTGAGTTTCCCATAAATGCTCCTGCACTTGCCTCTTGCTGGTGTTCATCTTCCTATCAGACTGGCCTCCAGTCTTTCCTGTTGCCACCTGCTCCCCTTCACTGGGCCTCCCTGCCGGTGAGCGGCCTTGCCCTCATGATCTGTCATTGCATGCTCCCAATTTCTGGCTCTCCTGGTCCAGTTGAGCTTCCTCCAAGTTGTCTGTGATATGTGAAATTGGCCAGGGGACAAAGAAATACTTATCATCCATCGTCCAGTCACTGCCCCATGTAGGACCCTTTAGGGGAAATAGTTTACTTAACAAAGCAAGTCAAATGAATGTTTTCCCTAGCTGGACCTTGGGCCCCAGACTCAAGTGTAGAACTCCAGTGAGACTAGCTGTACCAGGGAGAGTGAGGGACTATGTTAACTTCTCTTCCCTGGTCCACAAGGGGTGTGGTTTCAAAGACAAGAACTTCCCAGCGCCACATCTCTATCCACCCCCCACCATCCGGGAACTTAGAGTTCTTTAACTTTCCCACGTCAGTGAAGGTAGACTGCCCAGGTAAGCTTCTTTTGTTTAAAAACGCCCTGGAGGGCCGGGCGCGGTGGCTCACGGCTGTAATCCCAGCACTTTGGGAAGCTGAGGCGGGCAGATCACAAGGTCATGAGATCGAGACCATCCTGGCCAACATGGTGAAACCCCATCTCTACTAAAAATACAAAAATTAGCTGGGCGTAGGGGCGCGCGCCTGTAGTTCCAGCTACTCAGGAGGCTGAGGCAGGTGAATTGCTTGAACCCAGGAGGCGGAGGTTGCAGTGAGCCGAGATCGCGCCACTGCACTCCAGCCTGGCGCCTGGTGATGGAGCAAGACTCTACCTCAAAAAAAAAAAAAAAAAAAAAAAAAAGCCCTGGAAATGCTATGGGAGGACTGTGGGCCAAACAACCAATCCGATATCAAGGTCAAAAATCACTCACTCCAGCGGAAGTTTGAGGGAACTCTTCTCATAGGACAAGGACTTGAATGGGCGGGAGTTACTCCCCAGATTAAAAGACCCTCTGCCCCTCACCTGTGTGGATTTCCCTCTCTGGGATCCCCTGCCACTGCAGTGTGGGAGCTTGCTTGCTCTCTATTTCTCTTTCTCTCTCTCTGCCTAACAAATCGCTTCTCTGCAAAACTCTTTGGGTCTAATATTTACTTGGACGAGCCCACAGCACCTTCAGGGCCTCTTCCCCCATTCCTGGGGCAGGGGGAGCCAAGAACTTGGAACACCCAGTTACAGGAGGATGCTTTTTTTTTTTCTTAAGGGGAGTCACCAGTGCAGGCCCAATGACAACTCCAGAACTTTGTATCACTCTAGTCCAATCTGAGGAAAAGGTAAGTACACTTTCCACCTCATCACCTCTTTCATGATAAATCAGGACGAGGTGAATTGCCACAAAGGCTGATATAAAAAGATGGCTGAGCTTCGACTGATAAGATGTAACACCAGGACAAAGGTTGAGCCACAACTTTAAGAAAGAAGTTTTCACAATAACCTGGCATATCAGATCCCTTTCCAAAGGCAAAGATAGAGATTGGCATGGTGGGGATTGAGAGGCAGAATATCTGGAATTGGACAGATACAGTTAAGATGCTGGCTGAGCCACCTCCGTGAGTCTGTGAACTTTTAAATCCTTCATCCTTCTCATTTATGAACATGAATATCATGTTATTTATTTTCAGAATCGTGGTCAGCATCTGAAAGACAATGTCTGTGATAAAGTTGAGGGTATAGTATATGTTGAATAAATGGACTTCTCCTTCTATTTAAACAGTTTGCCCAAATACCCTCTCTGATAGCAGTGAGAACATTTTTGGTTTGAGGAGTAACCTATGTGTGTATACATGCTTAGAGCAGGTCCTGGGACGCCAAAAGTGCTATGTGGGTGTTAGAAGTAAGCATTTTAATTCCATCATTAAAAAAGAAATACATTTGGGAATACAATATAGACAAGTCATAATTATAAATTTTAGAGGTTTAGGGATAGAACTTGAGGCCTGACTAGTGTGACAACATTAATAATGGCGTGAGCGTTTCTAAATTATACTTTTTTCTAAAAATAGAAAGTCGAATAGTCTCCTCCAAAATAAAACCTTTACAATTAGACTAGAAGGATTTTAGCAAATGCCACACTCATGCCCTAAGGCTTCCTTTGAACCAAGTCAATAATTTTAGAGATTTGTGGGGTAGTTGTGGAATTTACATCGTGGTATAAAAATTCAAAATGGTGGTCGGGGGCACAGATGATTCTGTGCAAATCCCTGAATTTTTGTCATTTCCGATGGTGACATTTTTCAAGTGACATCCCTGTAAATACTGAATAATAATATGTTCTGGACAGAGCCCTCAGGGGACAGGAGAAGAGAATGAGAATGGAGCAGAATTAAAACTGACAAGATGAGCGACGGCATGGAAGATAAATAGCAAGTGTGGCTCTGTGAGAGGAGCAGGGGCTGCAGAGCTGCTCAGATGATTGCATGATTGATGGAATCGGCTGTGGAGGAAATGTCCAGTAATGTAGGAACAGATCAGTATTGAGAGATAAATCATGCCGCTATCTCAACACTAATGGGTTGAAAAACAGCAGAGTTTTGAGGGAGGTCTTGAGATAATTGTTTTCTAACAACGTGTTCCTGTGTATTGGCGAGAAAGTTAAATCAAACTCGGGACAGCATCGCCATGCCACAGGCATAAGGACTGGGGGAGCAATAGACTTTTACCATTGAATTGAAATTTCAGCAGCTCTTGGGCTACTCGCCATCTAAAGACAAGGGAGCCTTTTTCCTTGCAAACAGAATTCAGATCCCAACGCCAAATTGCCGCTTTGCTCTCCTCTCTTCCTCTTGAATTTTCCCTGTTAATTCCCAGAGGAATATCCTGGCTGTCAGCCCATGGCACGTCTTTCTGGACACCAGGAAAAGCTTTTTTTTAAAGAATGCTAACTGTGCCCTAATTTGAGCCAGGGATTATGTAAGAAGGAGAAGGTAGTGCAAGGTAGAACAATGCCATTTATTGAGTGATTACTGTTTGTGTGGTAGGCACGGTGTTTAGCACATGTGAGCCTCAGGAATCCCAACGAATGCAATCAGGTGGACCAATAAGGAACTGAATCTGGTAAGATGCATTAAGTAAGGCAGAAAGGTAGAATAAAAACCTTAGGAGCTCATGAGTAGGGTCTGGGTGAGCATTTATCCAAGTCAGAGAAAACATCACTAGACTAGGGGATCTGGAGGCCTTTCTTAGCATGAGATTCTATAGATCACAAAATACTCTTAGATTGCTGTTTGTCTCCAACAATTTAAGGGAAAATGCTTCTCAGAGACATGGAGGGGGTGCTCAATGACACCTTACTTCCTATTTTAATCTGGGTGGCTCTTGGGTTAGCCAAAAGGCAGATCTGACCGGACTTGAAGGAGTTAAAGATAGTGGTTCTGCTACTTATTCTTTCACAACATATCCCTCTAGATTTGCACAGCCTTTTTGGCATTTAGAAATGCTATTTGCTGTTTATATCAAGGACTGTTGCAGTCAGACAGTACTACATAGTCTATATTAATGTTTTTAGAAGTATTTTATACAGTTGACCCTTTAACTGCATGGGTCCACTTATACATGAGTTTTCTTCTCCTCTGCCATCTCTGAAAGAGAAAAACCAACCCCTTCTCCTCCTCCTTCTCCTCTGCCCCTACTCAACATGAAGATGATGAGCATGAAGATGTTGATAATCCACTTCCACTTAATGAACAGTAAAAGTATTTTCTCTTCCTTATAATTTTAATATTTTCTCGATTATAAGAATACAGTACATAATACATATAACATACAAAATATATGTTAATCAGCTTTATGTTATCAGTGAGGCTTCAGGTCAACAGTTGGCTATTAGTAGTTAAATTTTGGTGGAGTCAAAAGCTGTATGTGGATTCTTAACTGTGTGGGGTTGGTGCACCTAACCTCTGGGTTTTTCAAGGGTTGACTGCATATATAATTTATATATATGCATAAATACATAATTAATTTATATATTATATATAACATAAATGTTATATATTGTATACAAGTTATATATAACATATAACATACATAAGTTATATATTGTATATAAATTAATTAATAATTTAATTGATTTATTATTAACAAATAATATATAACATATAATTAATCTATTAATAATAAATAATATATGTTACATATTATATAAGTTATATATAATATATAGCATATGTTATATATAATTATATATAAACCTATATATAATTTGTATAACTATACTATGTATTATATGTAATGATATATAAGTATATAATATGTAAATATATAATATATAATAAATATATATACTTCTATATAAAATATATTATAAATATATGCTATATAATTATACAAGTTATATATAGGTTTATATATAAATGAATTTTATTTTATAAATCCTTTTATAAATTTTATATTTAATTTTATAAATTCTTTCTTTTATTTTATATGAATAGCAGTGTATATATAGTAGTTTTTATACATATGCACACTATATATAATAAAGTATATGTGTATATATATACAGTGTGTGTATATATATATATACCCACACTATATATATAAAATACATGTATAAAAATAAGGATGAATTTATAAAATAAAATTTATTCATACATAAATCTGTGTGTGTGTGTGTGTGTGTGTGTGTGTATATGTAAAATGTAAGAATTGATGAATATAAGAAACACATACACATTTTTAAAGAAAGAGAACAAGTTTACCCTCACACAACCCTGGGAAGTATGTTTTTTGCTCATTTTACAGATGAGACGAAAAGTGAAGTCTTTGTCTAAGTTAGCGTTAGAATTTGAATCAGGCTTCATTTCTCTCCCCATCTTCCCATTCTCTGATTTCTTTACTTGTGATTCTTTCAAAGATATGAGTATTCATGTGGTCTGTGCTCCTTAATTCCCTCTACAATCTTACCCATAATACAAAAGCACCTAATGGCAACAAAAGTCTATTTCACCTGAAATACTATGAGATGATCATCCTGCTTAATTGCTGATGGACCCAGCTGAATATAATTTTGAGCTATTTGTTACCAGACAGACTCTGGGATTCTCTGCCACTGTTTCTGAATATAACTTTTTCTGTGTTGAGCTAAGTTTATCCAGGCATGGAGGCAAAGAACGCAGCTGTTTAATTAAAAGGAGTGGCTTATGTTTAGATTAGATTCTTGTAATCCTTGGGAATCTAACCAGATTTTAACACAGTGTTATTTTTATTTGCACACAGATATTTCTAAGGAACTCCCCTGTATCTTTATAGCCCCTCCAGAACCCATTCTAATAGAATGGCTATTTAACATCCTATAAAGATGTTAAATTCACTCTTAGAATACTGAAGCTGAAGGTAATCTTACAGATAATCTGTTCTTGTGCCTTTATTCAACAGAGGTGGAAATTGAGGCCTAAGAATTAAAAAAAAATCATTTAGGGTCACACAAAAGATTGTCAAAGGTGAAATCCAACTTATCACTCTTTTCCCAGGACTTTCTCAATTTGAAAACTGAGGCAGGGCATGGTGGCACACACCTGTAGTCCCAGCACTTTGGGAGACTGAGATGGGAGGACCCCTTGAGCCCTGGAGTTCAAGACCAGCCTGGACAATACAGTAAGACACTGTCTTCACAAAAAAATAAAAAAATTAGGGGGTGCGGTTGTACACATCTATGGTCCCAGCTACTTAGGAGGCTGAGGCAGGAGGATCACTTGAGCCTGGGAGGTCAAAAGGTTGAGGCTATAGTGAGTCATGATCATGCCACTGTATGCTGGTCTGGACCAAAAAAAAAAAAAAAAAAAACTTAAAAAAAAAAAAAAAAGAAAACTGAGGCTGGGCGTGGTGGCACACGCCTGTAATTCCAGCACTTTGGGAGGCCAAGGTGGGCAGATCACAAGGTTACCATCCTGGCCCACATGGTGGAACCCTGTCTTTACTAAAAATACAAAAATTAGTTGGGCGTGGTGGCGTGCGCCTGTAGTCCTAGCTACTCGGGAGGTTGAGGCAGGAGAATCACTTGAACCCAGGAGGTGGAGGTTGCAGTGAGCCAAGATCGCAACACTGCACTCCAGCCTGGTGACAGAGTGAGACTCCAGCTCAAATAAATAAATAAATAAATAAAAGAAAAAGAAAAGAAAACTGAAAGTCCTGTGTCCCCCGGGACTCTCTTAGTTCTGAGCAAACTGGGATGGCTGTCATTGTACCTTGCGCTCTCTCTATGTTGGTTGCTTATTTCGCTGGCATAAATGCAAAATGGACAGATTTGGAGGGGAATTGCATGCTGCAGTTATTGATAATATTCTAGAAACTGGACAGACAGACTCCAAGTATGCTCTTTGGAGTGTCTGGCAGTGAGCAAACACTCAGCAAACATTCATTGAATCAACAAGTGAATGAGAATGCAAGCCACTTGAAGTAGGTGTCAGCACTAGTCCATTTTTGTCAATGTTGTTCTAATTCCCATCAAGAGGGTATCAATGATTTCTTGCTTTTTAACCTGCCTACATTTTGTTCTTGAGTTCCTAGGTAAGATTAAGCTGCATGTAACCTATGGAGCTGCTGTTTTGCAGATGGTCGTTCCCAAGGTGCTTTTCACAGTGTTTTTGAATTATCTTGCCAATATTTCAGGAAAAGCAGCAAAAAGAATGGAAAGAAAAGCTACCATAATGAGAAATGACAGGAAAGCAACTCCCTCATGGGGTTGTCAGGGGAAAGAATTGTTGAATAATTCAAATAACAGATTTGTTCATTTCTAAGCCATTTCCTGCCCCAGCTTTGGAAACATTTGCAGAAAAGTTCTGGACTAGGAATTATCCAAGTCCCGATTTCATTGCTGCCAAGGGATCAGTTGAAGGGACAAGCTCCTTCAGGCAGCTTGGGGAAATTACCATGGTTTGAGGTCACTTGCAGAATTTTCTGGGTTGGCAGTCCCTAGGTTGCCTCTTCCTTGCCCTAGGAAAATGTAGACAGGGCCAGCACCTCATAGGTCTCTGAAAATAAAATGGACTGAGTTCTCCCGGGTAGCTCAGCAGTAGGTATTGCAGCTGCCCAGCAGATTCACTGGTTCTTATTGTTTTTAAATTTATTTATTTATTTATTTATTTTTGCAGCTGTATCTGGGCATGGGGGAAGGGGTAGGAACTGGCAGTGAAACTCATGTAGGTTTTGAGTCCAGGTGAAAGTAATTTGGCTCTTTTTAAGGAATTTCTGCAAAAGTTTAGAGGTCATAATTGGGAAAAGTTATATTTTTGGATAATCTGTGAAATCCGTTTATCCATATCATCCCTGGCCTTGTTATCACAGGTCACTGAGGGTTGGCTATACTTGTTTCTTATCTGCCCCAAGAGGACCTGGGGAGGATTTATTATCTCTTGCTACTAAATCCCTGACCATATGTGTATCAATTTACCAAGCAGCCTCATATGTGCTTGGGGACATCCCTGAGAGATGATTCCATCATCAGAGCATTTCATAAGTTCTTACTATTACAAATACCACCTCACATTTGATAAGCTTTTACCTTTATTTTTCTGGCTAATTTTACAGGTATTATATTTTTATCTGCAAAACTCTTCAAGGGAGGTAAAAGTGTTATTAATGTTCCCGTCCCTGACAGATAAGAAACTTAACAGAGAAATGAGGTGATTTTTCAGAAGTTATTCATGTCAGAGCTGGTCCTGAAACCCAGGTCTCTTACAGGAATTCAAATATTCACCTTTTTCTACTCTTCTTTGCAAATGCCTCTACTATTACTGATTGAATGGTAAACCCTTTGAGGAAATGGGTTGGATGGAAACTCTTGCTTTTTTGCAAGTTCTTACTTGAAAAGTCCATCAAACCTTAAACAAAGACCAGCTTATTTTGAATCTTAAAAAATGCAGGGCTGCTCAAATTAAGCTGAAGAGGGATTTGTGTTTATTTAGCAATTTCGGATGCCAGTCGCTGTGACAAGTACTTCTTATACATTATCTACACTAATGCTGCTGAAATATTTGCACAGTGTCTGGTTTGTTTTAAGCTAGATAGTGACATGTAGGTAATATCCAGGACAGGGCACTGCTACCAAAGTACAAGGCATTGTAAGTCTCTTGATTTGAGTACAAATACATCCTTGTACATACATACTCAAGAGATATGCCAGTTTAAGTAAAATTCAATAGATATTAGTTGAAAATCATTTACTGTGCTGGGCACCGAATAAAACATAATCTCTTTCCTTCAAGGAGTTTGCGGTCCAAGGAAGGAAGCAGAAAACTGATTAAAATATGGGTAAAAAGACTATCAGCTAGCATCCATGCGGTAGAAATCGTCTGTAAGAAGATAGGCTTCCTAAGGGCAGGAGTCCATATCTCCAGAATTTACTTGCTTCTTGAAGATTTGGTGAATGAAAAAAAAAAATGATTGGGTGAACAAATAAATGTTTTAGGGAAGCAGGCAGGAAAGACAATTGAGCTGTTCTAAAAGCGTTGTGGCAAGTTTCATAGAAATTAATGGTTGAGCTTCACATTCAAAGATAAGTAAGATTTCAGTATATAAAGTTGGGAATTTCTGGCAAAGAAAAGAGCTAACAGAAATACTTGCAAGTGCATGGAGCATTTTGGAATTCAAGGGATGACACATAATAAGTCTGTGGGTGGGCTTTAGACAGCTGGAAGTGATGAAGTGAAAGTCTGAGAGAAGAAGCTAAAGAAGTAGGAAGTACCAACCTAAGACTTCGACTCATTTGTGCCCCAGGGAACCATCGTGTATTTTTAAATGGAAAATCAGCCTCCGATTTGTGCTTTAGTAAAGCCATCTCTTGTGTCCATGTAGGAGAGTCCTGAGGTGGAGAGGGGCTGGGATCAAGCCAACCACTTACCCACTTAAGAAGTAATGAGATCTTTAATTGCCTTTTCAGCAGTAATGGGGGTGGAGGTGGGGGAGTAAATTCCAAAATCATTAGAAAAGTAGAATGGGTTGAGTTTGTTGACTCACTAGATGTGGGTGGGGAAGACAGGGTGAAGGTAAAGATGACTAAACTTTCTAGTCAGGCACTTGGGTGGATAAACCGAAATTGTACATTTACATAGTTCTGTGGGTTCCTAAACAACCCAACACTTTAAAACCCTCCTAACTGGATGGAAAACTCCTAAATTAGAAGTGCAATTTTATTCCCAAATTCATAAGTACTTTCTCATACAGCTTTGCTATCTTAGATTTCTTTTGGTATATTAAAAAAAGGTCAAGATGATGGCTCTTTTCATTCTCGGAAGAAGGAGAGATGATCGTAATTTTTGCTTTGACATTCGCACCGTTCAGGCAGGCTTCATAACTAGCTTTTAGGGCTTCAATAAACAACGCAGTGACCAGAAGCTCTAAAATGGGATTTAGAAGTTTCCAAATGATACCCAATTAAAAAGTGTTCCAGGCAAAAAAGCAGTAAACCTTGCTTTGAAAGGTACTCACAGTTCCATTTCCCTGAGATGAGGAGGGAGCTGCAACTCTGGGCTGATGTTAATGCTAAAAGCATTCAACTGCAGCTGTAATTACTGACAAGCAAACTATGAACCAGAATTAGGATTATTAGTAATTACTTCCTGTGACTCAGGGCATGATGGGTTCATGGCTTTCTGTCAACTGTTTTGCTTGAGGCACACGGATATCTAGAGTGTCAAAAAAAAATTCAGCACAAAGGAATAGACTAGGGAAGAAATTGCCTCAATAAGCTACATGAAAATATAAAATTAGGTCTGTCTAAAGATGGTTGGTTGATAACTTTGCTTCTTATCATGAAGGTTACGCTAAGTAAACCAGAAACTCAGGGTCATAAAACTGTGTTAGGATCAACTTTAGAGTTAATTTATGTTAGTCCTTTTACTGAGGAAATGGAAGCCCGAGTAGGCAAGAAAGTTGCTCATGGTTACACAGATGGTCAGTAATAAAACTAAGACAAAGGGTGGTCATTCTAGATTGCTGGTGCGGGCCTTATTCAAAATGGTTCATCCAATTGTAATTTGTTGACTGTAAATTTCGATGCATAGGTGTGTAACTGTTGCTGGAATAATTTCTTTTTGTTTTTAATTGTGAAAAACATGTAAGATGAGATCTATCCTCAACAAATTTGTAAGTGGATAGTACAGTATTACAGTCTTTACTATATGTGCATTGTTTTATTTTTTATTTATTTTTAGTTTTTTGAGACAAAGTTTCGCTCTTGTTGCCCAGGCTGGAGTGCAATGGCACGATCTTGATTCACGGCAACCTCTGCCTCCTGGGTTCAGGCGATTATTTCGTCTCAGCCTCCTGAATAGCTGGGATTACAGGCACATGCCACCATGCCTGGCTAAGTTTTGTATTTTCAGTAGAGACGGGGTTTCACCATGTTGGCCACAACTCCATTGTGTATATATATCACATTTTCTTTATCCGTCGATTTGTTGATAGACATTTTGTTTGTTTCCGCCTCCTGGTTATTGTGAATAATGCCGCAATGAACGTGGGAGTTCAAATATCTCTTTGAGATCCTGCTATAAATTATTTTGAAGACATACCTAGAAATGAGACAGATGGATCATATCTGAGTTTGAGGCCAATTTCAAACTCCTGACCTCAAATGATCCACCCACCTCGGCCCCACAAACTGCTGGGATTACAGGCATGAGGCACCATGCTGGGCCTATATGTGCATTGTTGTACAGCAGATCTCCACAACTTTTTTGTCATAACTGAAACTGTATTAACAAATAATACCTCATTTTCCCCATCCATAGCAGGGCAACCACCATTCTACTTTCTGCTTCTATGGGTTTGAATACTTTAGATACTTCATGTAAGTGGAAAAATGAAGAATTTGTCCTTCTGTGACTGGTTTATTTCACTTAGCATAATGTTCTCAAAGTTAATCCATGCTGAAACAAATCATGGGATTTTCATTTAAAAGACTAAATTATAGGCCGGGAACCGTGGCTCACGCCTGTAATCACAGCACTTTCCGAGGCGGGTGGATCACGAGGTCAAGAGATCGAGACCATCCTGGTCAACATGGTGAAACCCCGTCTCTACTAAAAATACAAAAAAATTAGCTGTGCGTGGTGGCGCGCGCCTGTAGTCCCAGCTACATGGGAGGCTGAGGCAGGAGAATTGCTTGAACCCGGGTGGTGGAGGTTGCAGTGAGCCGAGGTCGCGCCACTGAACTCCAGCCTGGCACCTGGTGACGGAATGAGACTCTGTCTCAAAAAAAAAAAAAAAAAGAAAAGACTAAATTATATTCCATTGTGTATATATATCACATTTTCTTTATCCATTCATCTGTTGATACACATTTAGGTTGTTTCCTCCTCCTGGTTGTTGTGAATAATGCTGCAATGAACATGGGAGTTCAAACATCTCTTTGAGATCCTGCTGTAAATTATTTTGGATACATACCTAGAAATAAGACAGATGGATCATATGGTATTTTTTTTTCCAGATTTTCAAAGAACTTCTGTCCTGTTTTCCACGGAGTGCCTGTATCTTGCTCACCAATGGTGTGCAAGGTTCCAATCTCTCTACATCCTCACCGATACTTGATACTTTATTTATTTATTTATTTATTTAAATAATGATCATCCTAATAGATATGGTGATAGCTCATTTATTTATTTATTTATTTTGAGACAGAGTCTCGCTCTGTCATATCATACAAACTGGAGTGCAGTGGCTCGACCTTGGCTCATTGTAACCTCTGCCTCCTGGGTTCAAGGTATTCTCCTGCCTCAGCCTCCTGAGGATCTAGGACTACAGGTGCCTGCCACCATGCCTGGCTAATTGTTAGGAGAGATTGGGTTTTGCCATGTTTGGCAGGCTGGTTTTGAACTCCTGACCTCAAATGATCCACCCGCCTCAGCCTCCCAAACTGCTGGGATTACAGGTATGAGCCATGGCGCTCGGCCTCATTGTCATTTTGATTTGCATTTCCCTTATGGTTAGTGATGCTGAGCATCTTTTCATATACCTACTGGCCATTTGTATGGCTTCTTAAAAGAAATGTCTAAGCTCTTTGCCTGTTTCTAAATTGAGTTATTTATTTTGCAACTCGTTGTAGGAGTTTCTTATATATTTTTGATATTAACCCCTTATCAGATATATAGTTTGAAAATATTTTTTCCAATTTATAAGTTGCCTTTTCATTCTTTTGATTGTTGTGTTTGCTGTGCAGAAGGTTTTAAGGTTTTCAAAGTAGGCCTTCTTGTCTATTTTTGCTTTTGTATCCTGTGTGTTTGATGTCATAATGAAGATATCATGGAAAAAACAATGTTATAATGCTTTTATCTTATGTTTCCTTGTAGCTACTGTATAGCTTCATATTTTACATTTAATTTTATAGTCAATTTTGAGTTGAATTTTGTGTGTGGTGTAAAATAAACGTTCAATTTTATTTTACAAGTAGATGTGCAGTTTTCCCAATACCATCTGTTAGAGAGATTATCCTTTCCCCATTACATATTCTTGGCATCCTTGTTGAAGATAAGTTGACTAAATGTGCATGGGTTGATTTCTAGGGTATATCGCCTGTTCCATTAATTTATAAGTTCGTCTCTATGCCAGTACTATACTGTTTTGATTACTGTGGCTTTGTAATATAATTTGAAGTCAGGAAGTATGAGACTTTCAGCTTTGCTCTTTCTCACAGTTGCTTTGGCTTTTTGGGGGTCCTTTGTGATTTCTTATAGATTTTAGGGTTATTATTTCTATGTATGTGAAAAAGTCTGGCATTTTGATAGGAGTTGCATTGAATCTATAGATTGCATTGGGTAATGTGCACATTTTAACAGTATTGACTCTTTCAATTCATGAACATAAGATGTCTTTTCATTTATTTTTGTCTTCTTTATTTCACCAGCATTTTGTAGCATTCAGTGTACAAGTCTCTGGTCAACTTAGTTAAATTTATTTCAAACTATTTTTTTCATGTTATTATAAATGGGATTATTTTCCTTAACTTCTTTTTTTTTGGATGTTTGTTAATTAGGTATAGATACAGAAACATAACTTATTTTTTATATGTTAATTTTGAAAGCTGCCACCTTGTTGAATTTGTTTATTAGGTCAACAGGATTTGTTTTAGAAACTAAAAGAACTTTAGGATTTTGTACATATAGGATCATATCATTGCAAACAGAGATAATTTTACTTATTCTTTTTTTTTGATTTAAATAAGTTTATTTTTCTTGACTAATTTCTCTAGCTAAGGCTTCCAGTTCCATGGCGAGTAAAAGTAAGTGGTGAGATTGGACATCCTTGGATTATTTCTGATCTTAGAGGAAAAGCTTTCAGTTCTTCACCTTTGAGTTTGGTGCTAGCGCTGTTGTTTGTTGAGTGCTTTTATTATAAATGGTGCTGAATTTTGTTAAACTTTTTTTGGTGTCTATTGAGATGATCATATGATTTTTATTCTTCTGTCAATGTGACCTATAATATTGATAGATTCATACATTAAGCCATGCTTGCATCCCAGGGATAAGTCCCACTTGAATGTGATATATAATAGTTTCAATTTGTTGTTCAAATCAGTTTGGTAGTGTTTTGTTGAAGATCTACAAATTTATATTTATCAGAGATATTGGCCTACAGCTTCCTTTTTTTATAATATCTTTGTCTGGCTTTGATATTAGGATAATGTTGACTTCATAAAATGAGTTTGGAAGTATTCCTGTCTTTTCAATTTTTGGAAGAGTCTGAGAAAGGTTGACATTAATTCTTCTTTAAAAATTTGGTAGAATTGACCGGTAAAGCCCTTTACTCTTGAGCTTTGCTTTTCTGGGAGGTTTTTGAATGTGAATTCAATCTTTTTATTCATTACTAGTACATTCGGATTATTCTATTTTTTAATTATTCACTCTTGATACTTGTATGTTTTTAGGAATTTATCCATTTCTTCTCGGTTATCTGTAAGTTTCCTAGGCTTTCTTCATGCTTTTTATTCTTTTGTCTTTTTCCTCCTCTTACTGGATAATTTCAAATTACCTTTCTTCAAGTTTACTGCTTTTTTTTCTTCTGCTTGATCAAGTTTGCTGTTGGACCACTTTAGTAAACATTTCAGTTCAATTATTGTAATTTTCAGCACCAGAATTTCTATCTGATTCTTTTTTATATTTCCTTTTATTTGCTGATATTCTAATTTTGGTTATGTATCATTTTTCCTGAGCTCACTAAGCATCTTTATGGCTGTCATTTTTTGATTCTTTGTCAAGTAGCTTATAGGCTTTCATTTCTTTAGGGTTGGTTTCCATAGATTTATTTTGATTCTTTGGGCCACGCTTTCCTATTTTTTCATGTGCCTTATAACTTTGTGCTGGGATTTGCACATTAGAAAAAACAGTCATTTCTCCCAGTCTTCATAGAATGGTTTTGGGCAGGGACAGACCTTTCCTAATCAGCCTGGCTAAAGATTCCAGAGGTCTCTCAAACCTTTTCTGTGGATGCATCTTTTCTCTATTTGTTCATGTATATTCTTTATTAGAGGCATTTGCCAGTTTTTCTTCTTTTTTCCAGAACCTCTTAATTGTTTGCTTAGTTGGTCTCTCTTTGTGGTATTTCAGGTTCTCTGGCTTTTAAGCAAGCCACCCAGTTCTTTTTCATTTGCAGTGACCTTCTGTTGTCTGGAGTATGCTGGGTCACATCAGCACTCTGAGACAAGAGAGACAGAAATCAGTCCTTCAGGCAGCACCTAAAAATTCTGCACATTGGATGGATATTTTAGTCTTTTCTTGCTTTCTTTAAGGAAAAGCCAGGAGTTGACAGTTTTCCCCGAATTGCACCGCATTGAGCCATGGGATTCAATGGCAAGTGAGGAACTGTGGCAAGTGGGTGCCACAAATTTTCTTACTGACTTTGATGTAGTTAGTTTTTCCCTGACCTGGGGTGCCAGGGCCTCTCAGAATTTTGGATTTCTTACAAAGGAAATTGGTTCATGTGTTGTTGAATTGGTTTCTCTGTGGGGAAAGGGAACATCCTGGACTTTCTATTCTGTTATCTTGCTTATGTCATTTCCCTCTCCACTCTTTAAAATGACAAATAATTACTCTTTTGTTAATAATATTCTTTAAATATCTTAAAATGCTATTTAAGTGCAGTAGTGAGAATGGGGGAAAAGAGTAGAACAAGGAGTTTTATCTGTAACTGACTGTGAACAATTACCTGAGATAGCTCACTGCCTTCAGAAGAGTCTGCCCATCTGCCCACCGCATTGCTAAGAGGAGTGGCTCTCTACTATTATATTTGTACTGCTTGTCTTGGGTTGGGTTTTTCCAGAAGCAGATGGAGATCTTAATCACATAACTTACCTCGAAGATAGTGCCAAGAAACACTAGAGGAGGAAAGAGGAAATAGGATGGAAAAGGAAAAAGAGCCAACGCAGTGAGTGTTAATGAGCAGGTTACCCCTGTGGGCAACTATGGGTAATTTCTGACAAAAGCCTCTGTGAGATGGTACAGAACATGCCTCGGTGTGGTTCCACCCAAGGGGTAAAGTAGCCTGGGGTATTATTCTTCAACTTTCATAATTAAAAGGACTGCCCCTGGGTACGGTATATTCCTTGTCCCTCTGGCCTACACCACTCCTGGGCTGAGTCCTTTAAATCCAGTAGGGGAAATGTCATAGGTGCTCGTCTTAGGAAGCAATCAATGTTCACAAGAATTGTGAGTTCAGAGGAAACATGGATAGTACCCTACCAGCGTCTACTCTTCTGGGCTGGCTGTTGCAAATGGCATGAATTTGGATCCTGTAATCCCATATCAACAGATGCTAGAACAGTATCCAGGAAGAATTTGAAGTATTCTAGGAATTCTTAGAAGGTCAGGCAGAGAGAGAGTTTTGGAAGTGAGAGCTCAAGCATTTCTTTGGAGAAATCACTAGCGTCTGATGGAGTTATGGATTCGTGTATTCCCTGCATTAAGGTCCAAAGATTATAGGTTACATTGAATGAGAGTCCCATGAAAATCAGTACTGAGAACAGAAAGGTTGCTTGTGGAATGGCTTCGGCTCAAAGCAGTATAAACCCTCTCCAGCATTACCACTGTCATCTAAGCCACTGTCTTCTTCCCAGCTTATTGCCAGAGTGTCCTCAATGGTCTCCTTGCTTTTCCTGCAAACCTCCAATGCCTCTTTGCCTCTCCACCCTGCCCAGTTATTCTCTACACAGTAGCCAGAAGGTGTTATTTAGAACTAAGTCAGATTATGTTGTTCATTTGCTTATAATATAACAGTGACTTTCTATCTCATGCAGAGAAAAAACTCTCAGGTCCTTTCAATGGTTTACAGGTCTTTGTATAATCAGATCCTGCCTCCTCACCTCTGAGGTCACTTAGCCCCAGCTCCAGTGGCTTCTTTGCTGTCCCAAGACCATACCATGTGTATTCTCTCCTTGGAGAGAGAATACACTTGCTGTTTTCACTTGTTCTTTCCCCTCCCTAGAATGTTCTTTCCCATACCCACGTGGATTGCTTTCTTACTTTCTTCAGGTCTCTGCTCAACAATTCTTTATTCCTTTTTCACAGCTTTATTTTTCTCCAAAGCAATTTTTATCCTTCCTTCCTTCCTTCCTTTCTTCCTTCCTTCCTTCCCTCCCCTCCCTCCCTCCCTCCCTCCCTCTCTTCCTTCCTTCCTTCCTTTCTTTCTTCCTTTCTTTCTTTCTTTCTTTCTTTCTTTCTTTCTTTCTTTCTTTCTTTTCTTTTCTTTTCTTTCTAAGTCTCACTCTGTTGCCTAGGCTGGAGTGCAGTGGTGCAATCTTGACTCATTGCAACCTCTGCCTCTCCAGTTCAAGCAATTCTTCTGCCTCAACCTCCTGAGTAGCTGGGACTACAGGTGCACACCACCACACCTGGCTAATTTTTTGTATTTTTAGTAGAGACAGGGTTTCATCATGTTAGCTAGGGTGGTCTTGATCTCCTCACCTCATGATCCACCTGCCTTGATCTCCTAAAGTGCTAAGATTACAGGGGTGAGCCACCACATCTGGCTTTATTATTTATTTCTATAGCTAGAATGTAAACTCCACGGGAGCTCAAATTTTGTTGATTATATTCACTACTGTATCTCCAGTGCTTAGAATAGTGCCTCACTTTCAATGAGTAGTCAATGATTCAATAAATATTTGTTGAATAAATGAATGGAAGTGTTAATACGTGGACGCAGTTGGACAGAAACTCAAGTGCACTCAGGGGAAAGCAGCCAGGCCAGAAAAGTCAAAACCATAAGAAATCATTGTTGATTTGGAATTGTAGTTAATTTTCCTTTCTTACTCCTTATGATCTATAGTACATAGATATGCTGAGTTTGGAGAAGAAAAAACATGATAAGTGGCTTCAGATTTTGAGAGACTAGTTTATGAAGAAGAGGATAAAGTTATTTCATGGATTACAAAGGCTAAGATCCCAGATCACAGGAAATAAACTACAGTGAAGCATGTTTTTGAAGTCAAAGGAAAAAGAGCTCTCTAACCATTTGTATTTCCATAAAAGGCAATGGACTGCCTTTCTATAGGTAATGAGTGCTCCATCATCAGAGGTGTTCAAGCGGAGTAGAAAGTAGAAGTGAGATCCAGAAGATCTTTGAAGACTCTGTCAACCTTGAAATTCTAGAATTCTGAAAACATAAGAGGAAAGCAAAAGTGTCTCGCATAAAGCATCCCACTTAGATTGTGAATACCATTTACTGAATATTCATCTCCTATAACATTTTTTCCCATAGCTGAGGAATATCCTATTACCTGAAAGATTCAAACAACTCAAACAAGCCTTCCTGTTTTTTTGTTAAGCCATACCCAATGTTCGACATTTCTTTTAAATTTTTCATGCTAAAAACAGAATTTGACCTTAGTTGGTTTCTGCCCTGAAGGGACATCTTAACAACAGTGTTTGAGCAGACACAGGCTCAAGTGAAATGGAAAGTGGGTCTTTAAAAAATACTGTTTCTTAGGTTTAACCCTTTGTGTCGAACATCACACATGCAATGCTTAAGTCCCAAATATATCAGGATGGAGTGATGAGGGAAGAGAGATATTTGGGCTCTGGGTTTCCCCCATGTCTCCTAGGTCAGAGCTTCTTATATTTTATGTGCACACAATCATTGGGGTTTTTCTGTCACAATGAAACTTCTAATATAGTAGGCCTGGGTTGGGGTCTGAGTTTCTGTATTTCTGATAAGCTCTTGAGGGAAACTAGTTGGTTGAGCACTTTGTGAATATCACAGTCCTAGTTCATAGTCCTTACAGGGCTGTCTATGAAATTGTCTCTATTTGGAGTCAGAAGCAGAAAATCTCATCCAAAGCCTAAAAACATTCTGAATCATTATGATGTTTACTTTGCATCAAGAAAAGCAATGACAAATGGTTACTAATGAAAATAAGCTGTTGAAGGGAACTGCCAATTAGAAACAATTCAGCTTGCATCTCACATCAAGAACAAAATTAATCATGCATGCTATTTCCAACAAAACAAAAATGCTTTATGTAAATTATTTAGTATTTATATTTTGTAGTGGTGCATGCCTAATAAAATCAATGGTTGCAGGGATGGTTAACCGGCATAATTCAGAATCTAGACCTGCCGCCATGCTATAGGACTTGTGCTTGGAAAATCTTGACCTTTCTGTAGAAGTGATAGAGGCTTTCACTATAGCTTCTCTGCAGCATCTTAAAGTGTGACCTGGATATTTGTGGTTATCCAAGCCAGGCTTGTGAAAGGTCCATGTTCTCAGGCGGGAGCCCTGAACTCACTTCTACTGTAGCAGTTCATCGCAATGTATGGCAATAGCCTCTTTGTTTCTTCCTTTCTAACATGGGAATGACAGGCACAGTGTCTTGTTCACAGCACATGTGGATATTAAGAAACTAAAGACATATTTTTTTAGATAGAAAGACTGAAACTTCCTTGAGAAGAAGTTCCATCTGTCAGCCCTGATCATATCATCATCTGCCTTGCAGAATTCATCTGAAGCTTTCTTCACTGCCAGAGAGATCTTCCTGCACCAGCTCCGGTGCTGCCCCTGACATGAAATGCTCAAGATTTTTAGACATTAAAACACTCTGAAGACTAGAAAGATAACTCAAAAAGAAAAAATAATGACTGTCCTCAATGTGTGTGTGTGCATGTGTATGCACACTTGCCTGTGTGTGCTTGTTTAGATGATAAAAAAATACGGAGAAAGTCTCGATAATTGAAACACTACGGAATTGATGCAAGCCAAGCAGCAGACCCAAATATACATAGAGAATGAATAGCTTATCCACTAGATGGCTTAGAAAAAAAATGACTACTTAGTAAAACAACAAATTAAGTTAAATATGGTTTTCATATTACACAAACAGAAAATAAAAAACCCAGATGGCTTATTTAAAGAAATATTAACAAATAAAAAATAAGAGCTCTAGAACAAAATGTAGGTAAATATATTTTTGGAGTTGGAAAGACATTTTTAACAAAGAAAGAAAACATAAAGAAAAGAGGAATAGATTTGAAAGCATAAAATTTGAACACAAATTTGAAACCGATTTTCATCTTTGAGACATTGCCAGTGAATTTCCAATGTTAGTGGAATATAAGAAATAAATATTCTTATGTAATGCTGGATGGACTATGAAATATACTTACATTACTGAAGTGTGATTTGGCAATGAGATCACAAGCCTGTAAATTTTACATACTATTTAACACAGCAGTTAAATTTCCAAAAATTGGTTTTGAGAAAATGATTATAGATGTAGGCAAATATTATTTTGCAAAAAGTAAGTAGAAGCAACTAGGTATTCAACAGTAGGGAATTAATTTAACAGATCATTATGCATCAGTGTGATGGAATATCATTCACCCATTAAAATGATGAATAAGAATATTTAATGCTAAAAAGAAGTATTGACAATATATTGTTAAGTAAAATAGAAGTAAAGCTGTATTGCAAATGTGAACCCTACTTTAAAGACTGGAAGTTTATATGTAAAAAATTAATAGTGGTTATCCTTGAGTTTAGGTATTATGAGTAATTTTAAATTCTATTTCTGCTTGTTTGTGGTTTCATATTTTTATCAGTAAACATATTTTACTTCTGAAATCAGAAAGAAGTGTTAGTAAAAGAATGGAATCCCCTTACAGATAAAAGTAGCATTGTCATTATTAAAAATGAGCAGATGCTCATATTAACAATTGTACAAATTAAGGTCATGTTTTAAGTACTGTTAATAACTATTCTTTTTCTCTGTTAAATTAGGTCTCTTAAAGTTTTTACAAAAGTACTCGAAGAAACATGTTGAACAATACTTTAGTAGTCTAAATAGAGAAAATGGCTCTTTATATTTGTAAAAATTGGCCAAATTACGCTGTAGTAACAAACAACCCTGAACCTCAGTGTTTTTAAATATGAAGGCTTAGTTCTCATTCTGGATAAATTTCTATTGCAGAATTTTGAATGGAGGTGGGGAAGTGGGAGATCAGCCCATCTTGGTCACTCAGAGATCCACCGTCTTGAATGTTGTCAGAAACTGACACAGTTAAATGAAATGCAAAAGGATCTCATACTGGCTCAGAAATGACATAAGATGTATTTGCTCACAATGCATTGGCCAAAACTAGCTATGTGGCCCCATAAATCACAAATGGCCAGGATGGCAGAAAGCCAGAAATATTTGGTGAATAGCATTCATGACTTCCTTCTTTCCTGACTTGGACAGTGGGTCTACAACTAAAATCTGAAGACTAGGAGGCTGTGATCTGGCAATTACCTTGAGAAAAGCTGTAACAATTTAGCATAAGCAAAGAAAAAGAGAATGCAACAGAGAAAATATGAGCATATTTCTAGAGGAGCTTAAATCTCCTGCCTTTCTCTTCCCTCACTATGGTTAACATGAAATTCTATAGGCTGTTCTTTGATAATGTGATTCACTTCAGTGATTACAATTAAAAACTGTAGTGTTTTATGTATTTTGAAAGATACCTCTATTCCTCTGCCCACCAGCAGGGTTACACAATGTTTTATCCATTTATTTCCAACAGAAGCCACATGTTTACCATGCTGGTAATCTTCTGCAGACGTGTCTTGCTGCTTCAAAATGTTATTATGCGGTATTATTATAGTTCCTATTATAGAACCATCCTCCTATGGCTTATTTTAAGTTTTGTCTATTCTGAATTCTCTATAGGGAGTTTTGTTTTAAAACGAATCTTCCCAGTTAACAAGGACTGCGTTAAAGTGAGAAATGTAGTGACTGTTCTATTGTAAGGTAAAACAGTCTTACAAATATCTGAACCAGTGGGGCAATCTAATTAATCTAATCTAATCTAATTACTTAATTGGAGTAGCCAAAAGCAGTATGCAGAGATTAGGACACAAAGGTGGTCTAACTGCATAGCAGCTGGATCCCAGGTTTGTCAGCGAGCTCTGTAGGATTCCAGATGTTCCTGTCCAGTCCCAGGATGAGAAATGTCAACTGATGTCAACCCTGCCAAAAGATGTTATTTTTTTAGTGCTGGAATATCTCCCATCAGTTTGTCTCCAATGAAAGCGATTAGTGATTCTCATTTGCCATTATTTTCCATTTTAGTAATGATCCTGAGAAAGCAAAACACACCAACAGCAGGGGGGAAACTCTTATTTTTAGCAAATAAAATTAAAATTGCTTGGCTTGATGCTATGCAAATCCTATTTTCTTTGCATTCTGGTCAACATTAAAATGCAATATTAATGGACAAATTAAAAAGCTTGTATGACTTCAGAGAAGATGAACTGAAGTACTAGTCGTAAGTGACTAGAGGTTTTAAAAGGGTAAGGATTCGAAGCTTACAAGATCAGCCAGATACAGTAGAAAGGTCATAGGTATTTGAATGAGACATGTAGTACTTTCAACCATATATCATCAGAACTTTCTCATGAGCTCTAGATCCTCATTATAAATAATTGTCCCACAGATAGTACACATTCAACATGTCCTAAGTGGAACTCATGTTTCCCTTTAACTTTTTTCTCCCTTTCCTCCTACTCTTTCTTTTCCTACTGTGGTGGCTGTGGGAGTGAGAACACTTAAGCCATCTGGGCAATAATCTTGATTCCTTCTTGCCATCAAATCCAATCAGCCTCTATGGCAGACATTGACAATTACCTACCCAATATCTATTCTTTCTTTCATTCCTACTCAGAACACTGATTTTGTTTAAGTGCAGTAATATAATCTAATAAAAATACTCATCCCTCTAGACTCTAGGGGTGATCATATAACTCATTATCAGCCAGTGGGATAAGAGTGGAAGTCTCTTAGAATTTTTGAGAATCCTATTGTTTTCTTGATATTAAATAACAGACTGAGCAGGCTGAAACTTTTTGTCTTCCTGTTTCCCATCTCCTTTCCTGAGCGTAGAAACAATGCCTACAGATAGAACACCCATTTTTCAACCATGAAGATGAGAGCCACATGCTTTTAGAAGACAGAGCAGGTAGCTAGGAAGAATCTAATCTTTGACGGCTTCCTTGAGCAGACACAGACTCCTGGACAGTGTATACCTAGACTTTTGTAATGTAAGAAAACTAAAACTCTTAGGTGGTTGAGCCATTGCAGTGGGCTTCTATTATATGAAACCAAATATAATTTGCTATGGTTTGAATATTTGTTCCCTCTAAAACTCTTATTAAAATTTAATCCCCAATGTTGTCAGTATTGAGAGTTATGGTCCTTAAGAGATGATTGGGTCATGAAGGCTAGGCCTTCGTGAATGGATTAATTAATTCATGAATTCATGTCACTGGAGTAAAACTGGTAGCTTTATAAGAAGATGAAGAGAGATCTGAGCTAGCACACTCAGCTCCCTTGTCATGTGATATCCTTTTCCACTTTGGGACTCTGCAGACTAGCAAGAAGGTCCTCACCAGGTAAGTTCCCTCAGCCTTGGACTTCCCAGCCTCCAGAACTGTAGGAAGTAAATTTTATTTCTTCATTACTCAGTTTGAGATATTCTGTTAAAATCAACAGAAAATGAAACGAAACACAACCCTAACTACACAACCCCCAGGTTTGTTGGCTTTACCTATGTAATATCTCTCAGATCTCTCTGCTTCTCTCCATCCCCCACTGTCATTTCTTTGGTTTAGAATATTATTCCCTTTTTCCAGAGTTACTGCAATAGCCTCCTAGTTATACTTTCTGTCATCAGTACTGTTCTTTTTCTGGATTGTCCTTAATGTGGCCAGAGTGTTCAAAAATGCAATATTAATCTCTTATGCCTTGCTTAGAGCACTTCAGTGTTTCCTTATGATTTGGTACATAAATCTAAACTCTTCATCACGACTTACAGGGCTCTGTATACCTTCCTAACCTCATCTCTTGTCATGCTCTGCCTTGAACTCTGTACTCAAGCCATGTTGAGCTTCTCATTTCTTAAATACATCATATTCCTTCTGTTGTTGGATTTTTGCAAATGCAGGTGCTCACTTTCTAATCTTCTGATTGGCTAACTCCTACTTGTTCAATAGCCTTCAGTAGCTGGATACACAGGGAGATACTCGTTTAATGAGATGGAGAAGACGCAGGAAAGAAGAAGTTTGGGTGTGAAAACTAAGCATTTGGTTTTAAATGTGTCAAGTTGGGAATACTGATTAATGATCAAAGTTGATGTGTCCAGGATACAGTTCAATACAGGAGTTGGAAGCTGAGAAGAAAAGTCACAGCTGGAGATACACCTTCAGGAGTCATCAACATCAAGATGGTATTTGATAGCATGGAAAGAATGAGAGCAGTTGGTGAAGGAATAGAGATAGGAAGGGTGCAGGACCAAGCAACACTTGGTGGTTTAGGGAAGGGGGAGCTGTGAAAGGAGATGCCTTATCTACTGCATTATAATTTTTGTTGTTTGTTCTTTTTACCAATAGCTAGAGCTGCTAGTGAAAGTAGTGTCCATATCTGTTTGATTTACGGTTTTATCCTTGGTGTTCAGCAAAATGCCTGCTATATAGTAGCCATTTAGTGTAACACTCTTCAAGGAAGGAAGAGACATGAATTCAACTCTTGCCTCCATTATTAACTGAAGAACCTGTACACCTCGTTTCTTATTTCTGTTATAAGACTAAATAAAATAGTTTTTAAGATTCTTCCCAGTTCTAAAATTCTGATTCTTCAGTTACTGTGTTCTATACCCAGCAAGCCATCATCCAGATTTCTGCATCTATCTGTGATTTGGGATTAGTAAATGTATCCATTGGTAGGTTAGAAAATGGAAGGTTTTGATGTGGCTTCTGATATATAATTTTTCCTCTAGGCTACTAGTGTCCTCTTCTCTAAAGTGAGGGATTTTGACTGTAGTGCCTCCGCAGCCCTTTATAGCTTAAAGATTCTTCATTCCATTGTAGGGGGAGGCTAAAATTTGCACTACCTATGTTAGTTCTTATGTGAGATCTTTGGCTGTGTCTAGGAACTAGATTGATGCAACACAGACTGGTCAGAGAAAGCATACAAGCTTTATTAATTTCACATGTTCATGGGGATGTTCACATTCCGTCAGAGCAACATCTGAAGGAATAGCCAAAGCAAGATGCTTTTATACTTTGTAGACCAATAGTGATACATTTGTGAAGAAATCACAAGACAAAGGGATCTCTAGGCTAGGAGCAGCAAACTAAGGATGTCACTAAGAGATATATTGGGGGTCTAAAGCTAGTGGAAGATAAGTGTTACTTCAGGGAATTTATTTAATCAGGCCTACAACAGCAACAATATCTTCTCTGGTGATCTGGATTTTTTTCCTCACCCTGGTGTGGGGAAAGGCACCCCCTCCCAAAGGAATTCTTATGGCTTGCTGTAGAAAATGGCAGGTCAGATAGCTTTTTCTACAAGTAGTTTCTCCAATATTTTCTGCATGAAATAATCAATATAAAAAGCAGGTCTATTTTGGGATGGCATGTGTATTAGTCTGTTCTCATGCTGCTAGTAAAGAATGCTCAAGACTGGGTAATTTATAAAGGAAAGAGGTTTAATTGACTCACAGTTCCATATAGTTGGGGAGGCCTCACAATCATGGCAGAGGGCAAAAGGGAAGCAAGACATGTCTTACATGGTGGCAGGCAAGGCAAGAAAGCTTGTCCAGGGAAACTCCCATTTTTATAAAACCATCAGATCTTATGTGACTTATTCACTATCATGAGAACAACATAGGAAAGACCAGTCTTCATGATTCAATTACCTCCCACTGGGTCCCTCCCATGACTTGTGGGAATTATGGGGAGCTATAATTCAAGATGAGATTTGGGTGGAGACACAGTCAAACCATATCAGCATGTCCCTAGGTCCTTCAGCATATATATTGGAAAGAATATTAGTAAGAATTAACTTGGATTTTCTGCCTTGTGTGGGCTTTGTATTTTTCCAAGTCACTTATTGGAAATAATTTCTCTGAATTATCCTTTTATCATGGGCTTCATTGTGTCTCCCCCACAACCTGTGTGTTGAGGTTCTGATCCCCAGTACCTCAGAATGTGACTGTACTTGGTGATAAGGCCTTGTTTCAGACCATTTTTTAATTGCTTATGTCAGAATATATGAGACTGAATAATTTATTTTTAAAAAGACATATATTTCTTATAGTTATGGAGGCTGGGAAGTCCCAGGTTTAGGGACCACATCTTTTGAGGGCCTACTTGCTGGTGAGGACTCTCTGCAGAGTTCCAAGGCAGCTCAGGGAATCACATGGAAGACACTGAATGCCCTGGCTCATGTCTCTCTTCCTCTTCTTATAAAGCCACCAGTCCCACTCCCATGACAATCTGTTGATCCCTTAACCATTAATCCATGAATAGATTAATCCATTTATGAAGGCATATCCCTCATGACCCAATTACCTCTTAAAGGATCCACCTCTCCACACTGCCATGTTGGAAACGAAATTTCAACAATGAGTCTTGTGGGGCCCAAGCATTCAACCTATCACAGGTCCTTAAAGAGGCAATTTAGTTAAAATAAGGTTATTAGGGTGAATCCTAATCTAATATGACTGGTGTCTTTATAAAAGAAGATTAAGAGAGACAAAATAAGAGAATGAGAGAGAAAGGAAGAGAGCAAGAGAGTGAGGGAAAGTGAGAGAGAGAGACCAGGCCTGTGCACACACACATCACTATGTGAACATGTAAGTGAGAAGGCAACCATCTGAAAGCCAATGAGAGAGGCTGCAGAGAAATTAGACCAGCTGTCACCTTGATCTTGGACTTCCAGCCTCCAGAACTGTGAGGAAATACATTTCTATTGCTTAAGCCACCCCAATCTGTGACATTTTGTTACGTCAGCCCTAGCAAACTCATACACAATTTAAGTCATGTAAAAATCTTGTGCATTTGTTATCTTTCTCCTAACCACATTTACAGGTGAGGACACAGAGTTCAGTGAGGTGAAATGACACAGTTAGCTCATGGTCTTAACCACTACACTCTAATTGAGGCAATGACAGTGGAAGTGAAGTAAGAAAACCAGGCTTGTAAGCCAATATTGACAAACATTTGTTGAACCTTTGGCAGGCATAACTGTATGCACTTTCTATGTATGGATTTATTCTTCATAACACTAGTTGTTAGCTATTGCTGAGTAACAAATTATCACATAAATTATAAATCATCAAACAGTTGCTTAAAATCACAAACATTTATTACCTCCCAGTTTTATGAGTAAAAAATCTGGTCACATCTTGGCTGGGTACCTCTTACTCTGAGCATCTCATAAAACTGTATTAAAGATCTCACATGGAGCTGTAGTCCTTGCAGGGGTCCATGAGTCAAAGCTCACACTGTGGTTGTAGGCAGGATTTAGTTTCTTACAAACGATTGGACTGAAGGTTTCAGGTCATTGCTAGGTGTTGGCCTCCCTCAGTTCCTTGCCGTATGTAGGAATGTATGGATGTACCTCTCCACAGGATGCCTCTCAACATGGAAGCTGGCTTTCATCAGAGCAAGAGAGAACAGAATGGGCGAGCAAGACAGAAGTTTCAGTCTTCGTGTAACCCAGTCTCAGAAGGGACAGCCCCTTGGTTTTGCCATATTTCATGGATGAGAAGCAGATCATTAGGTCTAGCCTATACTTAAGGGGAGGTAAATACGAAAGGACATGAATACCAGGAGGTTGGTATAGAAGCTGTCTACTGTGGATGAGCGAAGCAGAGGCACAGAAACATCAAATAACATACTCAAAGTCACACAGCCCGTAAATGGCAAAGACAGGATTTGAACCCAGCTAGTCAACTCTAGGGACTGTGTTCTTCAGCTTTATGCTACAATGCTTCACTATGCATAACAACATCAAATGCTATCAGCAAATATTGAAAGAGACCTTTGGAGTATGGTGATGGACCAAATCCAGAGTTGCCCTGTACTATTGCAAAATCAGTTATTGTGTTGGGGGCTGAAGGGGGAGCAGTCTGTATCAGGGGGTAGCCAACCTTTTTTGTAAAGGGCTGTATAGGAAGTATTTAATGCACTGTGGGCCATATGGTTTCTATGGCAACTATACCACTGCTGCTGTAGCTTGAAAGCTGACATAGATAAGGGTTAAGTCAATGGGTGTGGTTGTGTTCCAATGAAATTTTATTTACTAAAACAGGCGGCAGGCTGGATTTGCCTGCAGACGACAGTGTGCCAACTCCTGGTCTGAATCACTGTGGGCACACGGATGTGCCAAGGAATTCTTAATGTTGTTAAAGCTAGGGTGACTTGCTTTATTGAGATCTCAGGAGTCACTGAATCAAAGAATGCAGCAGAAGCCATTTTAAAGCAATGGAAGCAAAGAAGGTTGATGTATCAATTCCTTGGTCCCTGTTCCCCTCAAGATACCCCTAGAGTGCATTTAGCCTTTGCCACTGTTGGCGCCTTGAACAACTTATTTCAATTTGGAGGCAGGAATGCTTCCTTGAATTTTCTTTTAGGCTTTCATTCTATCATATTCTGCTTGGTTCTTTCTTTGCTCAATGCCTGCATCCTTTTCACTCGTTATCAGTCTCCGTGCCCTAGGTCTGGTATTTTTCAGGCTGTCAACATCTTTGCATTATGCCCAAGGTTTCTCTTGTAGTTCCCATTATGTTCCCTTAGGTGGAAGGGATCAATTTCCCTGGGAGTTTCCTAAGTTTCCGAACTCCTGAAGAGGAATGCTCATAAACTCTAGGTGACAGCTTGGGCAGAGGCAGATCATAGAATGTACCTAAAATTAAGAGTGAGCCCTGGACCCTCGTGAGTTCTAATTTTGAAAGATGTCTCTAGGCATACAGACAGGATATAGGAAGCAAGGGATAAAGTGGTTTGCCTCATTTTGGGAGCAAACTCAAGAGTGTAAAGTTTCATAAAACCAAGCCCACTGGGTGACAATGTATAACCTCACAAATGATCCCTGATAAACTTTTAAAATGTAATCAGAAAAGTTAACTACTTATATCAGGGTTTCATCACATAGAGGACTAGTAATTCTACTTTTAGTGTGCTTTCTTTCTGACTGGAAAAAATTATCTGCTAGGAAAGAAATATTTGTAGCCGCTGCCTCAGTCTTTATATTCTGAGTCTTTATCTATAATATTTAATTTCTATTAAATATATTATAAAATATTTAATATATCTTATATATTAAATCTGCTGGTAACAGCTTTAATGGTGATATGATCAACAGTTCCCTAGCTCTTTGCCTAGGGCATTGTTAGTCTTTTATACATATTTATTTTATTATTTTATTTTGTGTCTTGGACCTCCTAACACTTAATAATATAATTTACTTTGATTACACTGCAGATGGGCCTCTCTCGGCCTCAGTTTTAAAAATTAATGCATTTAATTTTAGTAGAAGTGTGCAACAAGACAATAAGTGACTCAGCTAAGTGAGAGAAGGGTCCCTAATTACACTTCTAAATCAAACTGTGCTCCCAGCACCCTTCTGGGGTTAAGTACTGCAGAAATCTAGGGCACCTGATGGTTGCTGACTCAGTTTTCCCAAGCTGTAAAATGAGGAGGGGGAGTATATTTGTATTCAAGAGACCCTGAAGTTTCTAAATATTTAAAATTTATATTTACTTACTCTTCCTAAAGCGTAGTGTTCAGGGATGCTTAGCAATGAATGACTCCCTTCCCGCCACTCCCCCGAGTAGGCAGTTTTCTGAATTCCACTCAGCATCACCTGCTATTTTATTACACATTTTCTCATAATTGCTTTTGTGTAATCAGGGTTTGTAGGATAAAGAAAAAAAATGACTAGTCATATCTCAAGATTTGGAATCCAGGGAGCACCTCAGCATTATTTTAGGATTATTTAAAAATGGATTAATTGCATGCTTTTCTTCCTTCTCATAACAATATTTTCTCTTTAGACTGCATTTATTTATCACATTTCTCTTCGTGTTGTAGTTTTCGCCATGAGAATGAATTACAGACCTTTTCAGAGAGACTTTTAAATGACTAGGTGATGATTTCTTTGCCATGCCATCTGTAAGTGTCACAGGGATGGAGGAAGCAGCTTTACAATGTTGGGTAAGAAATTGAGATATACTTTTGGGAAGGGTGTGGATCATATTTCAATGAGCAGGGTCCAATCACTAAATTTCAAGAAGGAAAATGTTTAATTGAGATGAAGCCTTGATGACAAATTTTGATGGAGATGGCATTTTGGAGGCAGTTAACTTTGTTGATTAACATGTTTCAAAAATGTTTTGGCCACTTGGTTGGAAGTAGGATCTTTTAAGTCTGGAGTTCTAGGCAAGAAAACAAACATGAATGAATTCAGAGATGAACATGAGTTTACCATAAGAATGCTCAGTTAAGTAAGCACTCGTCTGGCTAATGTGGTGAAACACTGTCTCTACTAAAAATACAAAATTAGCCTAGCCAGGTGTGGTGGCATATGCCTGTAATCCCAGCTACCCCAGAGGCTAAGGCAGGAGAATTGCTTGAACCTGGGAGGTGGAGGTTGCAGTGAGCCGAGATCATGCCACTGCACTCCAGCCTGGGTGACATAGAGAGACCCTCTCAAAAAATGAACAAACGAACAAACAAAGCGAAAATGCTTTTACTTAAAAATCCCAAAGCAGGCTCTTGATTTTAAAACTAGTCCTGATAAGTAATTAACGTTCTGCTGTAGGGAATTGAAAACAGAGACAGAGATCTTATGGAATTTTCTAAATAGAAGCATTAAGAATGGCAGAAACGGGGATTCAAGAAAGAAGATAATAATGGATTTCAAAACCACTAGAGGTTCACTGTGACTCAGAAAAAACGATGAGGGTTGAAAACATATGAAAAGAGGGTCCATTAGAGACTTGCTTTCCAGAGTATAGTCCATGAGCTGGCAGGCACCATTGACATCACTTGGAGCTTGCTAGAAATGCACAGTTTTGGGCCTCACCAGAGACTAAACACATTTTAACAAAATTCTTCAGTGATGTGTGTGTGTGTGCACATTCAGGTTTGAGAAGCACTGATTTAAAGTAAGAAACTGAAAATATTTTTCCTCTACCAGCAATGCTTCAGTATATAGGGTTATATTTCCTTCACCATGTGTGGAACCACACTATTTGATTCTACATTGAATAATACTTGCGTAAGCACCCGAATGCAAATGCTATTTTATAATTTTGAGCTGCTGCATAGGCGCACATATAGGCAGAATCTGTTGCACTTGAAGTTAGAGTTATGAAACAGAACGTAAAGGTCATATACCTTGACAACTTAAAATAACAACAACAATGACAAAATGAGGGGTGAGAAGGGAAAGAAAGGTAAGAAAAAGAGTAAGTAAAGGAAGTAATTTTCTTCTCTTTAATAACAAGGAGTCACTACTGATTAAAGTTGAAAATTCAAGAAATGCAGTTTATTAATTATATTCCAAGTTATAAAAATCTAATAATACAATCAACACAGTTTGGGGGTTGATGCAGGAAGGGAAGGTAGCAGGCAAGGTAGCAGGCAGCGTTTAGTGAACCAAATCTTTCTCCTTCATAGCAAAGAGCTAATAGGTGCTGTCCAGGGTTGATAACTCGTGAAATAAAGGCAGGAGCATGTAGCAAATTTGAATCTTATTTCAAAAATCCAGGTGTGTGAGTCATGTCACTTTTCTTTATTTCTTCAAGTCCAATGAAATCAAACGACAATCTTTTCCCTGATAATTTGCCAAGAATTAAATCATAGGTGGGATTAGGGATACCTCCCCATCCTGCACTCATGTAGTTTAAGATTCTGCAATTTGAATAAACTTGAGGGTTCCTTTATGTTGGAATTTTATTTTCTTCCCCCGGTCTGGTAGCAGTGCTACTGCTTGTCCTACCCATTTCCCAGAGTTACTATGAATTTAAATCCAATTAAATTTATAGAACATTTACTTAGCACTTAACAACAAGTAGCTATCAAAATACAGAGACACAAATAAATACTACAAGTTTCTATTTACATGGAGCATAAACTCTAGTAAGCAGAGTAGAAAGACATCTACAAAAACAAATGAGTCTCTGTATGTAAAAGAACTTGGAAAGCTGTGAAGTATATACCAGGAGACTTGTGAACAACGACGAGGCATTATTAATTTTCCCTAACATCATCATCTTGCAGACTTCTAGCTGTTAAGGACAGAGAAATATATTCCTAGTCATGGGTCCTTGTCAATTTCTTAGTTCATAAACAGAAGTAAAAACACTGCTGTGACGCTGGCTGCTCCTAAAATGAACAAATGTGCAGGAATGAATTTGTTTTTAGGCTAAAGGGAAGAAATGTGTTGCTCACATTTTCAAAATCCATGTGTTGACTTCCAGTTCCTGGTCTTACCTGTAAGGGTGGGGACTTGGTGTAGGGGGAGGGATGAGTAGTTACACTGTTTTCGGGGCAGTGTAACTGCTTTGTATGATACTACAACGGTGGAAGCATGCCATTATACATTTGTCAAAAACTCTTAGAATGTACAACATCAAGGGTGAACATTAATGTGAACTATGGACTTTGGGTGCTAGTGCTGTGTCAACGGAGGTTCATCGATCGTAAACATGTGTATCACTCTCATGTGAGATGTTCATAGTGATTGGGTTGTGTGTGTATAGGGACAGAGGGTATATGAGAACTATCTATATTTCCTTTTAAATTATGCTGTGAACCTAAAACTGCCTTAAAAATAAAGTTTATAATTTAAAAAGTAATGTGATAAAATTATCCTCTGTTGTCAGTGTCTAAATGAAAGGAAAGGATTTTTCTTTCATTTAGGAGAAAAGACGCATAATTTTGAGACTGTGTTCTCTTTCAGTCATTGAAAGAGACAGAGACTATAAAAGAGGTGCTTTTTTTTTTTCTTTTGAGACAGAGTCTCTCCCTCTTATTTTCCAGGCTGGATTGCAGTGTCAAGATCATGGCTCACTGTAGTCTCACACTCCTGGGCTCAATGTATCCTCCCAACTCAGCCTCCTGAGTAGCTGGACTACAGGTGTACACCACAATGCCCAGCAAATATTTGTATTTTTTGTAGAGTCACGGTTTTACCATGTTGCTCAGGCTGGTCAAACTCCTGAGCTCAAGCAATCCTCCTGCCTTTGTCTCCCAAAGTGCCAAGATTATAGGTGTGAGCCACCATGTCAGGCCAAAGACTAATCCTTTTAAAAAGGATCTTAAGGCTGGGTATGGTGGCTCATGCCTGTAATCCCAGCACTTTGGAAGGCTGAGGTTGGCAGACCACCTGAGCTCAGGAGTTGGAGACCGGCCTGGGCAACATGGTGAAACCCCATCTCTACTTTTTTTTTGTTTTTTACTTTTTATTTTTTTAAGATGGCAGAGTTTTGCTCTTGTTGCCCAGGCTGGAGTGAAATGGCACAATCTTGGTTCACTGCAACCTCTGCTTCCTGGGTTCAAGCGATTCTCCTGCCTCAGCCTCCCAAGTAGCTGGGATTGCAGGCATGCATCACCATGCCTGGCTAATTTTGTATGTTTAGTAGAGACAGAATTTCATCATGTTGGTCAGGCTGGTCTCAAACTCCTGACCTCAAGTGATCCACCTGCCTCAGCCTCCCAAAGTGCTGGGATTACAGGCGTGAGCCACTGTGCCCAGCCCCGTCTCTACTGAAAATACGAAAATTAGTTGGGTATGGTGGTGCATGCCTGTAATCCCAGCTACTTGGGAGGCTGAGGCAGGAGAATTGCTTGAATCCGGGAGGCGTAGGTTGCATTGAAGATCATGCCATTGCACTCCAGCCTGTGTGACAAAGTTAAAACTCTGTCTCAAAATAAATAAATAAATAAAATAAACTCTGTCTCAAAATAAATAAATAAAACAAACAAATAAATAAAAAGGATCTCACCTTTGTCTTCAGGGTAGTAACAACTCACCACTTTTATTTATTTATTTAATATGTTAGGCCTGTACAGATCTCCATACCTCATTGAATTTCACCCGGAGACGGGGGCTTGAGTACAGGATGACACTATTGGAAAAGTAAGATAGGGCTGGACAGTGAGGGGCCTTATGTGAGCGTTGAGCAATGTTCAGTTTATTTTCTTGGCATTGAGGAGCTGTGGAAGGTTTTGGACATAAAAAGGTACAGTAGTTAGGGAAGACGCAAAATTCCATCCCGAATGAGACCCTGAGATTACTGGCTAAATGTTACAGTGTTGACCTTTTGTCATTTTACACGTCTAGGCGGGCATCTTGTTCTATGTGATCATTTGGAACCTCAGCTCTTTCTAAGTCATTCCTTTTTTGCTCCCTTGAGCATCGTCTTCTGCACACTCAAAGCTGCATTCCTGCTGCTGCATCCTGTGTTCCAGCCACGAGGAAGAGGAAAGAGCATATAGGGAAGTGTGTCTGTTTCTGAAATCCCCAACACAGAAGGGACACATGTCACTATTACTGACTTTCCTTTGACAATAAGGCAGTCTCATGGCCAGGTTTAACTGCAGTCTGGCTAGAGAGCCAAGACTTGGTGAAAACTTCGTTACTAGGGATGATTTTGGTGAACTCAATGGGGAAATGATTAGATAGATGTTTGAGAAAGGAAGTTCTGATTCTTTTTAAAATGTTCTGTAATATCTAGCATAGAACTGTGTATATGGTAGGCATTTCATTAAAAATTGCTGATGCATTTATTGATTAATAGATTGATAAACCCAGGGTGAGGCTTGAGGTCATCTCCTTTACCTACAGCGGCATGTGACGATCTGCTGGTAGAACCAGCCCAGCAATGTCTTCTTCAACACAATTAGGAAGATTGGTGTTATTGAAAGTCCATTCCCCCTCTGTTAGAGTCATGTCTTGGAAGTCTACAGTGTCCATCAGACAAAAGGGAATGATATGAAACCCCAAAGCAGGAGACTGGGAAATGATCCAATGTGCCACTCTACCTATTTCCAGGAAGGGGCTGACAACAGTTGCTATGTTGCATTTGTACCACTGCAGTTTGTAGAGAGGGATTTTATGTGGAAGTCCAAAAACATTTTAATTAATCCTTTTTTCTCTTCATTTATCCTTTCCAGTGGTGAAGCAAATGAATAGTGGTGGTGAGAGAAGCAGGCTCGAATGGGTAGTATTTTATCGCAGACATTGTTTAGAACAGCTCTCCCATGGCAATAATAGAAAGCTGACTAATTTTTGCCAGTTTTTAAATATCATTATTTTAAAATTCACTACAGATAAGGCACCACCTTGCTGCTTGCACCGGAGCGGGCTGCTCCCATCTCCCCCGCTCCTTGGTGTGCTATTTATTTTCTTTTTCCTTTGTTTTTCTTTTCCCATTCTCTTTCCTTTACAGTAAAACTCTGAAAAGTTTGTGTCTGTTCTCGTTGTTTTCCACTTCTCTCTTCCCATTCTCTCTTAAAGTCCCTTTAGTCAGACTTTCGCTCCAACCACTTTATTAAATTAGCTGTTGTCAAGGTCACCTGTGACCTCAGAATTGCTAGATCCAACTGTTGATTCTTAGCTCTTTCTTGTCTTACTGGACATATCAAAAGCATTTTTACACTTGCTCACTTCTTCCTTCTAGAAACTCTTGCTTCCCTTGACTTCCAGGGCACCATCCTCCCTTGGCTTTTCTCCTTTCTGGTGTCTCTCTTTTTTCTCTCACTCTTTTCATCTCTCTCTCTGACCTTTATTTTCTACTATTAGAGAGCCCCAGGGCTCAGTCCTTGGTCCTCTTCTCTTCTCCATCTGTACTCACTGCCTGGGTGATCTCATCTAGTTTTAAAGCTTCAAATATCACATATAAATTAGTGACTCCCATGTTTATGTCTCTTAGCCAGACATCTCCATTCTATTTCAGAGTCTTATGTACAACACTACCATTTACTTCTCCATGGAATAGATGCCTTGTACATTAGTATTCCCAGCTGACTCCTCATCTCTCTCTACAATTGCTCCATTGGCAGTCTTCCCATCTGAGTTAATGGTAACTCCAGTTGCTCAGGCCAACAGTATAAAGAATTATACATGACTTTTTTCCATTCCCACATCCAACCTATTGGGAAATTCTAGAGGCTCGTTTTCAAAAATACACCAACACATGACAATTCTTAGCAGTCGCACTGCCATTTCTAAGGCTCAACCAACGTTGTCTTTCACCCAAATTGTTCCTCAGCCTCCTAAATAATCTCTCAGACTCCTCCCACTAATTCTACCTCATGTCTTCTCAACACAGAAGCCAAAGTGTAGAAGTGAGACCATATTAATCATCTGCCCAAAACCTTCCCTTGGCTCCTTTTTTGCTCAGTAGAATTGCCCAAGCCCTACAGCCTGCACCTCCAGCATGGCCTGCCCAGTGTGATTTCCTGAGTCTTCCCCATCTATCAGCATCTCAGCCACACTCTCTTTCTGCTGTCCCTCAAGTGCTCCAAGCATATGCCTTGCTCAGTACATTTGGACTGTCTGTCTTTGTTGATATTGATCATCATCCCCCAGATACCTGCATGGCTTACTCCCTCACCTTTGCAAAAGTTTGTATAGGCATAATTTCAATGGGGCCTCTGATTACTGTGCTCTATGAAACCATAGCAGTCTGTAGTCTTTTCCACCTACCTCACTCTTTTTTGCATCCATAGCAGTTATCACTTGCTAATGACTTTTCTAATCATCACTTTTTTTGAGATGATCATATTTTTTCCCTTTATTTTATTAATGTGGTAAATTTTACAGATGGATTTTTGAATACATATGAAGTCAGAAAAGAAAAAACATGACACAATATTTTTGTTTGTTTTTCTTTCCCATGTATAGATTTATCTTAATTCTGTAGGATTTAATGGTATGAACAAAATGTACTATATACTTAGTAATCTTTTACATTATTGACCATCTTTCCCCCACTAGAATATAAGCTCTATGAGGGCAGGGATTCTCGACTCTGTTTCCCCAATGCCTAGACAGTGCCTGGCATATGGTAGGGAGCTCAGTAAATACTTATTGAGTGAATAAATGATGGTCCTTCTTCCTGTCCTCTTGATAGTTCATCTTCTTTCCCTGTTCCTTGCTTTACTCTAACTTTTGGCAAGTTTTCTCTTCCAATACTTTCCTCTCACCATCCATTCATCTATCCATCTCTACAATAAATACTCAGCAAGAGGGTTAGGCTGTTCTTGCATTGCTATATAAAGGAATACCTGAGACTAGGTCATTTATAAAGAAAGGTGGTTTAATTGGCTCTTGGTTCTGCAGGCTGTGAAGGAAGCATCTTGCTGGCATCTGCTCAGCTTCTAGGGAGGCCTCAGGCAGCTTACAATCATGGTAGAAGGCAAGGAGGGCCCAGGAGAAGTGGACACATTGAATAGCAGGAGTGGGAGCCAAAGAAAGAGATGGGGAGGTGCCATATACTTTTAAACAACCAGAAATTTTGAGAACTCCCTCACTATCATGGGGACAGAAACAAGCCATGAGGGATCCACCCCCATAACACAAACATCTCCCACCAGGACCCACCCCCAACATTGGAGATTACATTTCAAACATGAGATTTGGGGTGGGACAGTTATCCAAACTATATCACTGAACGTATTCTTCGTTCCCCAAAAACTGTGCTAAAAATCTAAAGTGAGTAAGAAACAGTTTCTTTCCTCAAGCTCACTCTCCTGTGGATGGCTACAGGCATCTTGGAATTAGGTTTGACCTCTAATGAGTTTCCTTGTCAGATGATGAACAAAAACCCCCATTTCCTTATAACTTTCTGGAAGCCATTGTCACTACCTGGGTGGGCAATAGCTCTCAGCTACTGGGTTGGGAAGAAAGGCTGAGAACCACTTGCCTATAATGATGGAGGCTATAGGTGATGTGTCTTCCGGAAATCCATGATCTGCTGATTTGGAGCCTCACATTTATCATTTGTCAGCTTGGTCTGGATGGGACAGATGACAGGGCTCTCTTACCTTTTTGTTTAGGCCAAGTAGTCACATGTGTGCCCCTGGTGCATGTGGAGCTTTGGGGAGCAACATGAAGAGGCTCTCATTTGTCCCAAGAAGACTGCACTGTTCCCTGAGTCTCTGATGCTGCTGAGTTGATGAATTCCACCTTGGCTGAGGACTCTTCTACTCATGACTTGGCTTCCTAGTCCTCCCTTCTCACCTGTCCCGTTCTGATTCAACCCTGGAGGCCAAAGGGCCTAAAACATGTAAATGGAACAGGAAGCTAGTGCAGGGGCAATCAGTCTCCCCACTCCTTTATCAGAACCTTCCTGCCCCGAAACCATCTCTTTACTCCTAGGAAATGGAATGCAGTCTTAGGGATAAAATGAGTCCAGTATTGCATGTCAGCCTTATCATTTTCTAGCTGTTTGGCTTTGAGCAAGTCAATTTGCTCACTTTGAGCCTCAGTTTCTCCCTCTGTAAAATGGTGATAATAACAACTGCTTTACTGGATTGCTCAGAGGATTCAATGATGTGATGTTTGTAAAGCACTTACTTCAGGGCCTGACATATGATGATCAAAAACTATATGAGCATTATTATTATTATTTAAGGACTTTTATTTTATTTTCACTCGTGAAAAGTTAATTGTTTTTGTTGTGCTAGTTGTCAATTATTTTTGGAGAGTGTCTCAGAGGCACAAGGTTTGAAAAGATTATTATTGGCACAAAACAAAACAAAATAGAAAAACAACGAACCATCTCACAGGCTCCCAGGTGGATGCTGATACGCAATCATTGTGGCTACAAAAACGAAAGAGAGGGGCCGTTTTTCCCTTGTGGTCCAGGAGTGTCTGACATGCTTCAAAAAGCCTCCTCTAATGGGGGAGCAGAAGGCCACCCCTTGTCAGGGCAGGAAGCTTCTCCTGTCTGACAAAGGAAGGAACGTGCTTCTTGGCCTCTGTTTCCCTCACACCATCTTTGTACTCCCTAGATGCCTTCAACTGCTTTGCACAGCTAGGAACAGGTTCTGGGCACCTGCTCTGTTTACAATGCCAGCTCCAAAAATGAACCCAGATATCCAATTAGAGGCCAATGTCTGCAAAAACAACGTTTTATTTTTCCCCCGCTGTGAAGCTGGATTTCTGGGGTTGAGAAAGGACTATCACATTTCTTGAAGCAGAGGGACAACTCTGTCTTTATTGCACCTTTCCACAACCCACTTTGCTAGGGTAGTGCCTAGGAGTACTATGCCCTGACTTCAAGGTCAAAGAGGAGGAGGGTCTTGTGGACCCTGTCTTCCATTCCCCTCACTAATTCCCTGCACCCTTCCTCTTCTGTCACCAGAATCTTCCATTCTACTTTACAGCAACATTGGCTTTGAAATAATGTGGTTATTTTCCAGAAAGTTCACTAGTCCTTCCAGAATTTTTTTTTTTCTTGTTTTACTCAGCCTATATGTGAAATAGAATAATCTTTCTTATAGCAACATGCTTTGGCTTTGGATCAAATCTCAGCTCCAGTCCTTTCTAGCTGTGTTTCCTTGGGCAAGACACTGAATGTTTCAGAGATCTAGGGTTCCCTTCGGATAAGGAAGGATGGTAATATGTACCCTCAGGGTTGTTTAAGAATGAAATAAGCTGGGTTTTGAAAGATCTCAAGAACTATTAGTTACTCTTCGTTATTTCTCTAAGGCTTTCTGTGAAAAGAAACTCCTTAGAAGAAGAGGAAACACAGGTAGGTTAGAACAGTGACAGCAGGGAAGTGAGTACAGAATCGAGATAGGCATTGTATTTGTTTGCTAGATCTGCTGTAACAAAGTACCATAAACTGACTGCCTTAAGACATGGAAATTTATAGTCTTACAATTCTGGAGTATAGAAGTTCAAGATCAAGGTGTTAGCAGGGCCGTGCTGTCTCTGGTGGCTGGGGGAGAACCTTTCCTTACCTTTTCTAGATGTTTGCTGATAATTCCTGGTGTCTCTCAGCTTGTATATATATCTAGTCTTGCCTTTTCTAGCTGGTATTTTCTGACAGTTCTTAGCGTTTCCTAGCTGGTAGATATATCACTGAAATCACATGGCCATCTTCTCCTTGTGTGTCTAAATATCATCTTCTCTCTGTGCTTGTCTGTCTGTGTGTATAAATTTCCTTCCTTTTTATAAGGGCACTGGTCATATTATACTAGGACCCACCAGAACGACCTCATTATAACTCAGTCATCTGCAAAGATCTATTTCCAAATAAGGTCACATTTATAGGTGCTTGGTATTAGGACTTTAACACATTTTTGGAGGGACAAAATTTAGCTCATAATGGGCATTAATACGTTATAGTATTTTATTTCTTTTGTTTTTTTTTTCAGAGTAATGCATTCTTCTTTTTTTTGGTCTACTCTTTTGTTCTCGGCAGTGGTTCTTACTTGTTCCTTCTGAGAGATGAAGAGATTCACCCCTTAATTGGACTACTACACCCATGTTTCATAGAATCTATCCATCTATCTATCATCTATCTATCTATCTATCTATCTATCTATCTATCTATCTATTTTCTACCTACCATCTATGTATCTTTGTACCTTTCCTTTTTATTTGGAACTTTCACTTTCTTCACTGGTGGTAGATATGTGTGTGGACTCTATAAAGATCAACATGTATTAGACTGTTTGCTTATTGGATGGTGAAAAGACACCAGAAGTAGTAACAATAGTTAATTTCATGGGAGGAAGACACACTTTCCTTAAACAGTGAAAGAGTCTTTTTATTTAAAATATTTGTTTGGTGAAAGAGTCTTTTCATTTAAAATATTTGTTTAGTGAAAGAAACAGCTCTATCAGTTGAAACAATGTCTTTTGTGAGAGAATCATTCAGCAACATTTGCTGCTCCAGACAATCATGTTGGTATATACACAGCAAATCATTTCAATTTACCAACTGTTCTGAAATTATCTGACCAAGCAGAAGGCATTAATTCGAATCCTGTTACAAATGGACATTGAAATAGGGTCATGAACCTTGGAGGAGATGAGGAAGAATCATCTTCTCTCTGATTTGGAATGGCCCCGTTTATCATTGTTCAGTGTTTTCCCTCTTTTTATTTGTAATTAATGACACACCGCAGTTCAGGTCTGCTGGTCTTAATCTACAAACTAGGCCATTAGCAGCACCAGTCTGCATGATGGCATACCAATTAAAATTAGGAGATTAAAGAGTAATGTTCCTTGCCTGGGACCAGTTTGCATACCAATAATAATTTCCCTGGCTGTTGAATGAGGAAGGACTTGAATGGCAATGAACTTGATAGCATTAAATTTAGAGGACATTAAATGGGGGAGGGGAGATGGAGGGTGAAGGGCCAGTCTATTAGGGTACTGGAAATTAAAAGAGACAGAAGTTCTTTTGGTATTTGTTTTATTATTTACTATTATTAGCCTGTTTATTTTTTAATTTCCAAAAATATAAAAATTCTATCTAAATTAAAAGTGGAAAAGATAGTCAAATTCTATATTTCTCCATTCCTAAAAACATCTTAACATTCTTCTTCTTTTTTTATTTTCTCTGTGAAATAAGAAAAGGATACCTAGCCTTATATTACAGCCAGGGGTGGAGAGATGGTACAATAAATAAGTTCAGGATTCAATGTTAGAATTTTTAGAATATGTCTAAAGATGGGTTCTGAAACAAGAAATGGAAATTCACTCAATTTAGCTGAAAAATAGAAAATGCATTGTAGGCTTAGCTCACATAAATGTAGAGGCCCTCAGTATCCAGCCATGTGGAGCCTCCAAAATATATTAAATAAGACTATTATTTTCTTGGGTCTTCTGAAGAACTTTTAAAATAACCTAATTTGTAAACCATGATAATACTTGCACAAATCTCCTTCCTGTTTCGCTTGATCCCCAGACCTTTCCAGAGTCTCTTATTCAACAAGCTACCTCTAGAACTTTTTTTGACACTCAGTGCTTCTCCAACTTTATTTTTCTATTTTGGTACATGTGCTCTGGCTTTTAAAAACTGTTCTGATTCAAGCAAAGAATTCTTCCCAGTTTCCTCTCATTTTGCCAGAACTTTACCTAGCACCTCCAACTTAAAGGAAAACTAGTCTGCAAAACTAAAGTTCCTGTAAGTATGGGTAAAGGGAGACCATTGGCAGAGACTAATGGGGATAAAGGGGAAGATTAGAAGCATCCATACATGGATAGTTTTTGTCTCTGATGCTCTTGGGTCACTCCCCAAGAAACTGGAATGATGTCAGAAGCTACCACTTTTATCTTTGTTATTCTTGAGCCACGTCGTTTATCATCCATGCTGTGGATCTGCTTGATTTTGCTCTGACTGAAGGTATTCATTGGCTTGCATATGGTTCTTCAAAATAGACCACCTCAAAATGGCAGCCTCAGTTCCTATGTTTTTATGACCTTCTAATTTGCATTGCTTTAACTGATTTTTCAGAAGATAATTCCTAGGACAAAGAATCTAATGGCTCAATTTGTTTCAGACATTTACGTCATGTCCAGTAAACTATGGCCAAAGAGTTTCACTTCATGCTGCTTGTGCGTTAGGAGATAATAGTGCTTGTGGGCTTGGCAAGGTGGAGGGGAGTAGGGGTGAGGTAAGAGAGTAAATAATGTGGCATATTCCGTCTACAGGATGTATTGAAACTTTTATAAAGTGTTGTTGTTATTTCAAACTTAACTTGCTTTGCACATCAGTGAATCAGGCTTTCTACTAAGCCCTGATCATGTAACTGAGTGCCTTTGGACACCATTACCTGGTTTCCCCTGGAGTTGACTTAAAGGTCTGTTTGGAAGCTTTCCTAACTGAGGAATCAGTGACTTGCTAGTTCCTTTAAGATTATGAAAACTTCTGGTGACAGTTACATGGGCTTCATCTTTGGAGGAAACTTGAGGAGAGAAGACAGAGTTAGTGTGGTTGAAGTTGTGCTGAAAATCCAGGGAAGCTCCAAGCCCCCAGTGATTTGTGTTCTGGAGAAACTGATGATTTTATCTCTCTTGATCTGGCAAACATGTTGTCCACTAACTTCAACAGAAAGACATAATTCTCAAAGCACAATCATCGACTTATTGAACAAAGCCTGACTTTTAAAAGATATAGGTACTTCAAATTCAATAGGCCACAAATTGTGCTCCCAATACCCCTTCCACATGCAAACCAAAACAATAAACACTTTTCATTCTACATTTTTCACTATGATTAATATTATCTAATTATTTAAAATAGGAAGTAATTAGAAAGTATCCAAGATTAAGAGATGATGATTTTTGCTTGGATCATTCCTATAGACTCTAACTCTTCTATCTACTCCAAATGTTATATGTTATCTATATCTAATCCATTTCTAACATGGATTGGAAATATCTTTTTGAAAATAAAAAAATAAAATAAAATTTTGTGGCTTCTTATTTTCTAAAGGACAATGTCAAAATTTCTTTATAAAAGCCTTTCATTGATCTTATCCTAATCTACCTTCAGAATTTCTTAAGTCTCATTACCTGTCACTTCCTTCCTTCTTGTTTTCTTATTCACTAAAATATCCTCAGGGCTTAGAACCATATCTGGGTATTCCAGATATTGTTCTATAGCAGGCACTCAATAAATTTTGTTTAATAAATTTCGTTTTACTATCATCATTATCATCTTTCTTTTCTTTTGAAATTGGTCTTTCTTATTTCCTTTTTTTGTATCAATCTCTAAATATTTTTCTTCTTCTTTTAATTCTAAATATGTTTGTGTTCATCCACATTCTTCCTGGTTTTCAAATCCACATGTGCATGCATCTTTACCTCTGACTTTATCCCTTTAACTCTAATAACAGAGTATTTGATTAAGCCTTTCTTTAGATTCATGTTACTTTTGTCAAGGAAAATAAAAGTAGTATGTTTACTTATAAGATCATAAATGTGGTCACATACTGATATTAGTAGGAATGACCCTGAGGCACAGACTAGGAGGGGTAGGCTGCATTACTGTTTGATGGTAATATGGATATTTTGCTTACTTATTCTGATGTCTCATAGTTTTGCTTCTACTAATGTTCACCTGCTGCAACTATCCTTACTAGTCTCCATTCACGTGTCCAGTTTTTAATCTGTCATTGTAGCTTCTGTGGCTGCTAAAGTGAATCTCAACATGGTGGTCATCTTGCTGGTGCAAGGAGAATGATTTTCTCTCGCATCAGCAACTTTATTCTTTCACTTAGCTTCTTGTAGCTTTCCAAATGTGACAACCATTTTTCTTACTTACCAAGAGCTCAGGCTTACTTTTTAAAAATGTTAGAGCCCCCTTGCTGTAACAATTGAGTCTTGTACCACTTGGGTCAGGGTAGATGGTACAAAGACTCTCTCCAGTCAAGCTCCTCTGAACTCTCTTCTCAATTAGGTCTAGACCATTGGGTTTACACATCTGTCTTTGCTTTATCCAATTTTAGTAAAAATCTTCCTAAGTCAGTTTAAACAGACTCCTGCACCTGGATATCCCATTACCTTAATTCCTTATCCCCACAATTTTTGAGGTGATATCTGATCATCCTGACCTGGCTTCAGCAAGAATCCTTTTAAGTCAGTTTAGCCAGTATCCTCCACACCCCTGATGCTTCCTTTATCCATCCACTGACAGTTCACACCTATAAATCCCCACTTTTCCTTATCATAGTTGGAATTGAACTCATTTCTTTACTGGAGTCTTTTTTGTGTCCTCTATCACAATGGTTTCCGAATAAAATCTGTCCTTACCACTTTACTGTCAGGTCTGTTTTTTTCATCAATAGGGCACATTTTGCATTATATGGTTTTATTCAAAGGTATCCCCTACATTAAGTCAACAAATGGAGCTAAAACTTTTAAATTTCCTCAGGGTGATTTTTCAGCTCCTGTAAGACACTCCCTGACTGATCATCTTTTTCTCTCTTCTACATTTTGATTGGGATACTAAGTCCTACTGAACTGGGCTCAATGACCCTTTCAGTTGTAGGAAGGAGTAACTATTGTGGCTATTTTTTAGCAGAAAGAGATTTAATATAAGGACCTAGGTGCGTAAGAAATCTTTGGAAGGTGATGTATTTTGGATGTGGCTGAGCCCATGGGAATATCCCTGGAACCATTGAGCTAAACTGTTCTTCCAGGGAAGCTGCTTCCTGTGCTGGGAATATGGGGGGGATTAAGAGGTTCCCCCATGGAGCTGTGGTTTTCATGAACACCCCAACTTGGCTGTGGCTGAGGACCAGTTTCCTGACTTCCTCTCTCCCAACTTATGTGAGGCACAGGGCTGGACATCAAATGCTGTGGCAGTAAACCCCAACATTTGCCACCTGAAAACCAAAACAGTAGAAGGAACTCCACCTCATGCTTACCTTCTAAAGTCTCATGTGAGCGTTCATAATGAGTAGAAACTAGTTTGTATTCATAAATCTGTCTTCAAGGGAGTATGGGAGATATAGTTTTTAGCTTTTTGCAGTACGAGGAGGAAGTTGGTATAGAAGACAAATGAGCTGAACCTCTAATCCATCACAGGCCCATGTTAAACATCAGATTAGTCTGCTGCTTCTCACTTGGACTCCAGACTTCTTAAGGCATGGCTGGAGACTAGGTCATATTCTCTGCTAGTGGAAGCTTTGTATCCCATGGGACCCCATGTCCCAGGCACTGCTGTTGGGCAGGGAGGAATATCTGACTGAAGGCCAGTGAATTCATTGGTTGACCAACAAATAATCAGAATTCTGTATCTTGGGAATTTAAACTAAGCAGAAGCACACAGCAGAAGTTCTGACTAAGAAGACCAAATCTGAAAGATCAGAGGCTGGGTCACCATGGCGGGCCTTGTGTAAGATAAGTACACAGAGGCATTTAGGAAGAGAAACAAGGAAAACAGAGCATATAAACAGATATAGAAATAAGCCCCTGAAAAACAGAAAGAGAAGACTTAGCTTCTGAATTTACCATTTGCAGAGAGACCCAACTATGTTTAGTTTCTTGCCTTTGGATGTTGTGACAACCTTGACTTCTGTGTTTTTCTTGAACTAGTTTGAGTGAGTTTCTGTTCTTTGCAATATAAAGTTGATTCAGTAAAAATGTACAACTTTTGAGTGCCATTTACTTATATATTAGCATTGTGCTGAGGAAAAATTGGTCACATGTACTTACTATCCTTACATGAATTTTCTAGCTTCTTTCCTCCTGAGGAGAATGGAAGTTAATGTGGGTTCAGACTGCTATTTGGCCAATCTACATTAATCAATCTATCAATCTGCTATCCACCTACTCTAATACTATTGAAATATTACATATGCGTGCACACATATACACACACATGTCTCAGTTTTCGCTGGAGTGTACCTTGAAGATAATAAGAATATTTTAGAAGTCCCTCCTCTCCTCCCCTTTATCTGTGGCACTTGACTTCATATTGCTTTGTTGACAGATCGTGGGGAGCATTTATCTAGAAGGTGTTTTGTGGTCTGTCCACAATGATGTAGACTGTTCTGCGAGAGATGGCTGGTTCAAATGTCTAAACTGGCTTTATCCATAAACATGATTAAGTTTCATCATAACCATGAAAATAAAATTTTCAATAGGAGTTAATTGTGGCTTAGATAGGTATAAATGTTAGTGACTGGAACAGATGAGCATATCCTTTTAAGATAATTGCTTGTAGGAACAATGAGCAAGTACATCTAAAAGCTGTTTCATGGGGAATTTTTTCCATTGACTCTTTGCCTGATTTTAACTACATGCAAAAGGCGCTTTAACTCAGCACCTTGCAAATAGTCATTGGGAACGGTTCATTGTCCTTTGCTTGGCAGAGAGATGTTGTGCTTCAAAGTACAAAAACCTGATCCCTGTCTCCTCTGAGTAGAGTACACTGCATTTTAAAAAAATTTATACCCTCCTTTGTTTTCAGGGAAAATAACATACTTAGGCCTATCTGTGGTGTCAATTGCAAAGAAATGTCTGTAGGGAGAGGGCCTTTCAGAGATTCTGGAAGGCTAAAGGTAGAGATATTGTTCACTCCCTGTCGAAGATGCAGCCTTTCACAATGTTGGATGCTGTTGGGAGTGGTTCAAGAACCAGCAAGAGCCCAGTGTTTGTCAACAGCCCCTTCTGTGGATATATAGCTCTTCTGAGATAGCAATGAAAAGTAGCATAGCAAGGTGTTTATTTATTATTATTATTTAATGTAGATAACATCATTGGGAGCTGAATTCCCAGGAGCAGGGAAAAGCCGTGTGAAACGTTCTGCATCTGCAGCCTTTTGTGTATCCCTTGCTTACCCTCTGATTTGTGTCTGGTGGTATGATAAACAAAAGTATTTGCAGTCATTTTTAATCATTGTGGTAGTTAGGTTAAGTTTTTCTGGAATGTGGTGCTTTTATTGAAGTGCACAAGTCTCCAGATTTATAATGGCCAAATCTGCGAGGGCTGTAGGCTTTCATTGTTTCATTTGTTTGTTATTGGCCACGTTCTTAGCATAAAACAGAAAGAATTCTCAGTTGATACATAACTATAGGGGAAGAAAGAGAGATATTTAGACTGAGTTTTGGGGAATATTCTTTGGCAATGCAAAAACACAGATGATATCGTAGGTTCCACTTGCAGAAGAATCAGAAGAAAAATGGTAATGGTTTTAATAAATTAAGGTTTTTAAAAGTTGATTTATTCTTCTTGCCATTTTAGTCCTTTCTTTTTATTTATATTTATTTTTTAACATTTTGTAACTATAATACATAAAAATATTCTTTTTCCAGATAACACAGTTGGTATCTCATTTATGAAATATTTGATATATTCAATAAAGTAAAACAATATTTGCTTAATTCTTTTACCTTAATGAAAATGGTTCAGTATAGAGCTTTGATATATAATCTATGCCTTTGTTTATATATCCTTATAGAACTATGGAAATCTAATACTAAGCAAATCACATTTCTTATACTCAATATGTTTTAAATAGAACAGCTTTACTTTCCCCAAAGTTTCTTGGTCTTTTCTAAGTCCTTTATATCATCATTTTATTAAAAATAATTGGATGAACTATAATAATGAAACAGACTTGTGAGATGTCTCTCCTGCCTTGAATTGTTCACTTGATTGCATGACTTTAACCTGTTTTGAAGGCATCTTAACAACAATTAACAACCTCAAAGTAAAAGGTGAATAATAAATAATAAATTTAAATAGATGGCATTATAGCTAAAACGTGTGCAGTAGGAACCAGAAGGGCCTGGTACTCAAGAGAAGATAATTTTGAGATATTTTTTTTTTCTCTTGGTATATTGTGTAACTGAAAGACTCTGTCATGATAGGCTTTGAAGAAATCCTCTTAGTTTAAAACCTCTGATAGAAACGCCCAAGTGGGATTCTTTAACCACAGACTCTAAACTATATCTCCTGATTTTTTTATAGAAAAATATCAGTAGGGATTTAATAAAAAATAAAAAGAAGATGAGAAAGAAATAATTTCTGACGTGAGTTGTTTTAACAGAATATGGAGAAACTGGGGTCAGACTGAGGAAGCTCAACCTCTTATTCCTCAAAAACTTGAGAAGTTTTCTAAGGTACCCGAAACATGATTAAAATTATTTTTTGCCCATCAGTCACTGTTTAGTAATAAAAGCAGCTGTGTTTGAAAATGTCATGACAGTGATTAGCTGGAAAATTCTCCTAGAAGCTTGTTAGCCACACCATTATTACATTAAAAATTACCAAAGTGATATTTTTGTTACTTTTATTTACTAATAAAGACAATATAGTCTCTTCTTTTAATTCTTTGCATACCCAACATATAACAAAGAGTAAAGGGTGACAGTCAGGTAATATGTATGGAAACACAGAATGGAATATGTACAGAATATCATTTTATTATTTTCTTTTTAATTTAACAAGTGCTTGACAAACTCTGGTTGTGCCTTGAGTTCTAATTCTTAGATGTCAAAACTTACAAAGAATTCTGATCATGAAAGTGAAGCGAATTGAAAATATTTTATGTCATTCTTAAGAGTATCCTTGGAAATACCTTCCAGTAAAGAGCTAAAAGAGGTTGAAGTATCTGTATTTTGGCCTTCAGGTTAAAACAATTTAGATTTCTTACTTTCTTTTCCTTTTTTTCCTTCCTGATCCTGGAAACATCTGGGAAGTTAGCAGAGAAAGCCTTCAGCTTTCTCGAAATGTGACAGAATTCTTGTCTTGGTTAATTAGAAAGTTGAGCCACACTAACGAAAGAGAACACGTTTGCCAAAGGTGATTTGTCCAAAGTCCCTGCAGGTTAGTACAAGTCTCATGGTACAGAAATGTTCATCTTTGTGGAAGCTGGTTCTAAAATATCCCTGAGGAAAGGAGGAGAACAAAGGATCCAGACAGATGAAGGAAGCTATCTGTATCAGGCAAAACAAGCAGAGAGAGGACTTGGAGCTTTGCACCTCAGGCATGTTGCTGAGGAAACTGGCATCCGGCTTTAGAAGTACCTAAAAAAACCAGAGATAATCAACTAGGAAAAGCCACATATGCCTTGATATTGTGTATTGTACTTATCATAGAATTTAGGAAGGCCTTTGGGAGCATCTATGCCTATATTGTTACTGTACAGATGAGGAAACTGAGGATAAGTTCAGAGATTGGTCTAGAACTCATGTCTACCAGGAGATTTCACACTGCAGTGCAGAATTAGGAATAAGGGAGTAAAATATTCAATAAAGTATTTCTGTAAATGCTTCCCCCGTTAAAGATCAGCCATTGTGCTCTAATAAAGTCCAATTGAAGAAAGATAACTTAGAGAATTTTATCATTTGAAAACCTTATACATGAGTGTTCAAATGCGATAAGGTTTGGCTCTGTGTCCCCACCCAAATCTTACCTTGAATTGTAAAAATCCCCACATGTCAAGGGTGGGGCCAATTGGCGATAATTGCATCATGGGGCAGCTTCCCCGATACAGTTCTTGTGACAGTGAGTGAGTTCTCAGATCTGATCATTTTAATAAGCATCTGACATTTCCTCTGCTGGTTCATTCTCTCTTTGCCTGCTACCATCCATGTAAGACCTGACTTGCTCCTCCTTGCCTTCTGTCATGGTTGTGATTAAACCTCTTCCTTTTGTAAATTGCCCAGTCTCTAGTATGTTGTTATCAGCAACATGAAAATGAACTAATACAAAAGACAAAAAGATCTCTAGAGAACAAGAGGCTAGATAAAAGCAAGGAGTCACCAGTTGTCTGAAGTTCTTCTAATGCCTGAGTACTGGACTCAGGCAGGGGTCTTGGGAGTTCTGGCTCAGTGTGGGTGTGAAATCAGCCTTGCCACAAGCCTGCAGGTGAGAGGTCAGGAACTTACCATCCTTGGGTGATGCTAAGCTTTAGAGCCTATGCTGACAGAATGTGCTAAAACATCGACCTAAAACTACTGGTTTGAGCAACAGAGATCAAGTATGAGGCAACCTGGTAGAAACTGGATGCATGAGAAAGAAAAGCTAGATTAAACGGAAGATGATTGGCTGACATTGTAGAAACTTGTAAAGGAGAGCCTGATGCCATACAAGGTGGTGCAAAAGAAAATCTTAAGGGTGCTAAACCAATCTAGACCTTACTGTTGGTGATCATTTCAGAGGAAACGGAGTTAGGATATGGAGGAGTGTGGTGGGGGGTACGTGTTTGGAGGTTTGCATTGAGGCTTGACTTGGGAAAATGTCCTCTGGTCCACTGTGTAGGTGTGGGCTGTGGTGGTTAGAATACAAGGTGGCGACTGGGAAGAAGTGTTGACTGTGCCCTTTTCATTTAAACAATAAATATTCATGAGCATCAATTTTATGCCAGGCACTGGAGACACAACTGTGCCCATGGTAGAGAGGGTCTCTGTCTTGATGGTGCTTATTGTATTTAGAAAATGCCATAAGCAGATAGGTACATAAATAAATGTAAGCACAGATATACAAATAAAATAAATAAATAATGGGGTATCACAGGATGGAGAATTTTTAAAGTAGAGGGTATGGGAAGGCCTATTTGACAAGATGGTGTTTAATCAGATGAGAAAGATTGATCTGTTTTAGGAGCAGAAGAAAAGCATTTCAGGCATAGAAAAGAGCAAATGAATAGGGTCTGAGGAAGGGAAGGTTTTGAGGTGTTCTAGGAACTGTCACAAGACCATTTGACTGGAGTGCAGCGGGCATGGAGGGGAATAGCATGGGGTGAGTTTGGAGAGGCAGGCAGGGAGGATTTTGTGAGGTGCTATGAGTCTTGGTAAGTGTGGTAGTCACTCTCCTGATTGGTCCCCAGTGACATACTGTGTGGTCCTTTAGCACACTTTACCAGGATGTCTTCGTGACCAATAGAGTATGGGAGAAATGGTAGTGTGTGACTTCTGAGACTGGGTTATAAAAGACAATGTGGTCTCTCTCTCTCTCTCTCTCTCTCTGTGTGTGTGTGTGTGTGTCTCTCTCTCTCTTTCTTAGGTCACTTGCTTCAGGGGGAAACCAGTGGCTGTCTTGTGAACAACCTTATGAAGGGGCTCATCCCGTGAGCCTCACGAGTAGGCTTGAACATAGGTCCTCAAGCCCTAATCAAACCTTCAGATCACTAAAATTTCAGCCAAGAACTTAATGGCAACCTCATGAGGGACATGGAGCCATTCAGCTAAACCCACTTCCAGATTCCTGACCCTTAAAAACTGTGTGAGATGAAAAATTGTTGTTGCAAGCTGCTGAATTTGAGGTCATTTGTTACCTAGCAATAGTAACTCATATAGTAAGGATTTTGTTCAAGTACAATGTCCTTTAGAACAAAAAGAAAGAGAGGTCTTAGAAATTGTCACTAGCTTGAAGGTTGACCAAGTAACCTTTTGAGATAGTGTTCAGTGATGATTTGCCAGACCCTTGCCTTTAGACAGTGATATATTGTCTCCTTGTGTTTAGGACTCTAATACCAATAGAATCAAGAAGTTGTTCTATTTACAGTCTCCTTGAAAACAAAAGCAGGAGTACATTTAAAGCCGTAATAAAATAATGTTATTCTATTCAGTCCCAAATTGTATCGTTGTCTACTCTAATCCAATCCAGTAAACATTTGTAGAGAAACTTTTTTTTTTTGAGACGGAATTTCACTCACTCTGTTGCCTAGGCTGGAATGCAACCTCTGCTTCCCAGGTTCAAGCAATCACTTGCCTTAGCCTCTGGAGTAGCTAGCAAATTTTTGTATTGTTTTTTTTTTTTGTAAAGGTGGGTTTTTATCATGTTGGCCAGGCTGGTCTCAAACTTCTGACCTCAAGTGATCCACTCGCCTTAGGTGTGGACCACTGCGCCTGGCTGAGAAACTTTAAGAGACATTTCTGTGTTTAGTGTTGTGAGGCCAGGGCTATGATCAGAGTCACAGTTTCAGTCCTCTAGTTACTCACAATCTAGGGTGGAATTGGATTATTTTATATTCTGTCCAAATTGGTGCTCTCTTCCTTCCTTCTCTTGGCCAAATATCACTTGATTCTTGCTTATGATAAGGATGCTAAAACTGCAGAATACCACAACAGACCAAGCTTGGTCTAAAGAGCTTTTCTTTCTTTTTTTCTAGCAAATACAAGCACTATCTGTATTGTTTCCAGTCCTAGGTAGAAACCGAGATTTTCTGACCTGAGGAGATTGGGTCAGGAGTTTGTAAGACTTTCTTGTTATTAAAGTGGTGGTAAGTGGGTTACTCTGAAGCTTGAAGCTAAGTCCTTGTTGAGGCAGCTGGTGATTAACCTAAGGTCAGGGATGTTCTTACTTTATTTACTGCTTCATTCAAAGCACAGAGACTTATGCCCATTGTGACATCCAATCACTCTTTTATATTACCGTACTTAGGGCATCAAGAAACAAGTTTTGCCCTAGTTTTACATCCCCTTAAAAAGCAAGTAAGCATAGTTTAAAAACATGCCTTGAACATCTATATGTCTCTCTTTTTGTTGCAGGTGGTCTCTCTTGCTGTCTTTTAATTTTTTTTATGCCTCACCATAATTCCTCCTCTGCCCCCAACCTAGCCCCTGGTAACCACCATTCCACCCTCTGCTTCTGTAAGTTTGACTTTTTTTTATTCCAGATAGAGAGTGAGATTACCTCATATTTGTCTTTCTGTGCCTGGCCAGAAAATCTCTCTCATAGTGCTATGCAGAGATCTTTACATACCTTCCTTTAGAAGAGTAGACAATGGATACTTTCCCTTAATTCTTTCTGATATCTAAGAGAAGCAAAAACCATTACCTGGCAGTGATAGGAAGGCATCAGACTGATTATAGGATTTTTTTTCCCAAGAGCCTCCTAAAACAAAAACACCCAGAACAAATACTAATATAAGGCAAAACCTGATAGCTGTGTCACTGGAGGTGTCAAGGTGCCTTTGAGATTTGGGTACCTCATTTTGGAATTCTGAGCTGTCTTCATAGGCAGGTCCATCATCTCGGTGGAGAAGGAGGTGAGCTGGGTGCACCGAGGCAGAACTGATTGGCTAAATTCCCAATGGCCGCAGAATGATCCAGCCACGGTCTGCAGCCAGGAGGACAGAAACAGCTGTATCCAAGCGACATTGAAATCTGTCTCTAATTACATCCGCCCAATAAAAGCTTGGTTATTTACCATTGGAGAGGAGCATATAACAGCATTTACATCCTTCATCCTTCCAAATAATTTTGCCAGGTTTTTTTTCCTCCCCCTAGCTTTGAAGGGCCAAATGTTGAGAAAGCACATTTCCAGAACGTCCTGTTTTTTGTGTGATGCTATGTAAAATCATCTAGTAATTTCAGATGCTAAGGAGGGGATGCCTGCTTCTTGAAAAGAGAGGGAGTCGGTTCACCAGGACTCCACTGTGTCTGTGTGTTGTTGCCCTGGGAAGATTAACCAGCCAAAGTTCTTCATTTATCTGATGGCAGCCAGCCCGGGTTAACTATATGTTTCTGAGTGAGTCCTAGTGTTAGAGGTTTCCACAGTCCCGTGGTGCATAAGTACTAGTCCATTAATACTGGGAGCAACATTTACGGGTCAATAAAGACCTCATAAAGTGCTTTATATGTCAATGTCAGCTAGCACCTCGCAGGACATGGGTAACCATTAAACTGGCGGGGTTTGCTGAATGGAGTTCATTTTCAGAACCTTGTCAGTGTGACATTCCTACACAGAAGTGTTACCACAGCACATGGGAATTACACTGTTTTCTGAAGCCTCAGTCTTAACCCAACTGCCTGATTGTAATTTGAAAAATAGCATTTAGCAGTTTCTATATAGATAGCATAGTGGTTACTATGATTAGCTTCAGAACCAGACAGACTTAGTTCAATTCCATCTTTGTTACTTACATGAGCTCTTTAATCTTACTGAGCCTTGGTGTCTGTCATGTGTCACATGGGAAGAATATGACAGCTAAAGCAAAAGGAGAATGCCTTTTCACCATTCTTGATTCCAAGGATGACATATTCCTGGCTTTGACAATATATCCAAAGTACTTAGAAGATTGTCTGGTTCACATTAGGCATTCCATAAGTGGCCATTAACATTATTGGGAGTTATTCTGACTCCCTGTTTACTAATTGGGAAATTGAGAGGATGGCTGATATTCCTGCTGCTTACCCTATGACTTCATTGTGACAGCAGAGTTAGACATAGTTCTTACTTTTCAGTCTGATGTGGTTTTCACAGCCTTTATTTATTTTAGATGGCTTGGACTGCAAAAAATTCCTGTAGGAGGCATCCTTGCAGATTTTATATTAACAAAACAAATAGGACAATTTTTTTCTTTTTCTCTCAAAATAAACACTTTGCATAGGCCGAGCTACCCACTCGTCTTTTCTTCCTTCCCATCCTTTCTCAACCCACGTAGGCCTAGCCTTCAGTTACCCGTTTTGAGAGTGGGGAACTGTCAGTCAGTATCTACTCACCTCACATGCTCCGGATTTCCTTCATTAGGGCACAGTTCCAAGAAACATAATTAAATGGCGAGTAGGAATAAAACACAGAATATATTATTTTCTATTTTGTTTTGCTGCTTAATTCCATTCATAATTATTCAGCATATTGATAAGCCTGAGAAATAGGTGACTAGGCGATTAGGTTCCATTTTCCTTGTCAACTCTGATCAACTGACAATAATTTTCCGGGATATTGTCTTCTGGAGAATTTTCTGATTATGTGTGTGGGTTCAACAGTGAAAAATCATAGTGGCCAATTTAAAATGATTGCTCTGGGTGCAGAAAACAAAGGAGAGGTGGTGGTGTTGGTGCCAGGTATTCCATCCATGCCTTAAGATTCTGGGTTAACAGCAGCGCTAGAAACTCTTTTAAAAGAGTGGGAGTCATTGTTGATCCATCTCGATACAACCTAACATACATTTGGCGCTTTGCATTTTGTTTTTCAGATTTATTTATTTATTCAGCAAATATTTGTTGAGTGCCTACAGCACTCCAGGAACCTGGTTATCCAACTAGAAAAGTACGTTCCCCTGACAATACACTGGGGGTATGGAATTCAGTAATTTATCATTTCCTTGTTCTATCTCCTCTTCTCCATTTCATTTTTGAATTTCATGTCAGTTCACCCCTTCATTTTCTTGACCTGGACTGTTATCACCATGGTTTTCTAGGGAAAAGAGAATACCCCACTCCATCAACTGCCCGAGGTCTTAAAACACATTTATAAGTTCTCCCAAGGGAGAGATGAAGCAATAGTGAGGGGAGAGGAGAAAGCAAGGAGAGGCAAATGTTAGAAACCAAGTTGAAAAGTACAGCTGCTGAGAGATTGCTGGGAGAAACAAAAAAGACTTTATTTGGAGATGGTTTTCAAATAACCACAGACACCAAGAAAGACAAATTTCCTCTTGGAAAATTTCTCTTGGAATTTGGTAGATGGGCATCCCCATCTTCATTTTTTTGTAAGCTGTAAAAGCTTATGACTGTGATAGTCTCCTAAATGGTGTCCTAACCATCATCTTACACTATCCATTCCATCCAGCCCACTGTTTCTAAATAAGTTTTTCAAGATGTGCATCTTCAGTCATGTCACTCCTCTGCTTAGAGCTCTTTGATGGCTTTCATTGCCCACAGTAGAAGTTCTTTGTTGGAAATTATCAATGCATTAGGATAACTTATAAACTGTACCAAATGTCTGCTATTAACTGAGTTTCAGTGTTGAAGATTGGGAGTCATTTACTTTTTAAGCACAAATTTTACAATTTTGAATTCCTCTATTCTGTGAGGTTGTGAATGATCAGCAGCCAATTCTTCTCTAAGTTGTGAGATACACTACGTGGCAATTGTCACCAGTGGTTGTCATAATGTCATTGTTACTATTTCACCCAAAATCTGGGAATGTCCAGGCATATGTATTCAACATTTCACCAGCAACCAGCATAGATTTTGCAGTAGAATAGCCTCTGGCCCATCAAATAGAGTCCAAACTTCGTAGAGGCTTTAAGATGACTCTCTATTCTCATGTTGTTTATCTCTCCAGACAAATCTTTGAGAATTTCACCTCTTACTTTGAAATTCACCTCTTACTCTGTTGAAAATGTTTTTCTACAGCCCCTCCTTCCAAGCAATTTAATAAACCCCTCAAATATTTTAGGATCACAATTCAATTCAAGCATTACTTAATGTCTACCTTGATTCCTTCCTCCCAGCATCTGGTAGAATTGAGTGATCACATAATTGTACAATAATTTAAAAAAATGAGGACGTCGATCTCTTCATTTCTTATTCATTTCATCAGATCCCAATAGAAAGTATCTATTGCATCAGTCAGGATAGTCAGGGCCTGCCGTGAGAACCAACAATTCTCAAATCTCAGTTGGCTTGCCACGACAAAAGCTTATCTATTGCACTTGCTCCATGTTCATTGTGAATTGGCTGGCATCTCTCTCTACACCACCATTCAGAGACTGAGGATGAGTCAGCATCCACTGTCTTAAATACCGCTTGTTATTGTACCAGAGGAAAGATAGGGTTTCACAGAGGCTACTCAATCCCAGTGTCATTGGTATTTCATTACTTATGACTATTAGCATAATCCTATTCAAACACACTAAAAAGCCAGGAAAGGCAGGACTACTTACACATGTGAAGCAGAGAGCAAGAAATACCTGGCAAATAGTACTTATTATGACCATATTTGCCCAACGTAGAAACCAATCACAGTATTCCCTAGAGTTACAGAGGGGCCTGTTTTTCTGGGCACATTTGTGTGACATATGTAGGCATAATTGGCTGTTCCTTAGCAAAGAAAAATAACTGACAATATACAACGTGCACTATATACAAGATTTGTGTATGTCACATCTTGTTTCTTCAACTCCTACAGCCAAAATCAAGGGTTGAGGGGTCTAGAAGCTTCATAGAACACACCATAGTTTCATTTCTATGGATAGCCTAGATAAGTTTTGCATATCTAAAAACTCTCTGTGAACCATTGTGCTGGGAACTTCATATATAACATCTCACTTCTAGTCCAACAATCCTATGAGGTAGGTATTATTTTCTGGATGGGGAAATAGAATACCAGAGAGGATAAATAGCTTGCTCAAGGTCACAGAGCTAAAGTGTGGTGGAACCAAATTTAATTCCAGCCTGTCTGCTGAATCTGTAACTTATTTTTCTCTTTATATCTGCAGCATTGTACATGAAACCCAGGGAATTATATTAACTTCCTTTAAAGTTAAACACATTTTAAACTGGTACTCAGTATCATCATAAGGGTGCTCTAAGTCTTGGTGTGTTATATTCTGCTATGTAAACCACATTTCTTATTGTTTTAAACATTTATCTGTCTGCATTTTTCAGGGAGACTATCAAGGATTTGCCTTCTTACACAGTCCTGTTCTGACAACATGGGGACATTTTGTAGTGACAGTGAACTTTAATTCAGAAAAATGGATAGCACAGTGGTTCTCCTGCAGTAGGAGATTTATACTTATTTCCTTCTCTCTGTTAACAGGATTTATTCATCAGCTCTGAATAACGCATGTCAAAGGCTGCACTCTTTCCTCCCCCACACCCCCCCGAAATAGCTGTTGGTATTTAATAAATAATCATTGCTATGACTTAAAATGCTTGTTATAACCAGATCAAACAAGGCAATTGGGTTTTATTTTTAAAGCAATGAAAAGGAGTTAGTTTATAGCATCTCTTTCAGAGAGCTTAGGTGGGGGTTTCAGCCACAATGATGTTACTTTATTATGAATTTCTATCAGTTGAATAGACTAAAATTAACATTTGATGACTTCTTCATCGGTATCTGGCTTTTTTTTTCATAGGCAGACTCTAATAAAGAAGTCAGTTAGAGCTATTAGACATATTTTAGAAGAATTTTTGATGCATATCTTCACTTAGATTATGAAATTTAAATCATTACTGCTATCAGTTTGAATGCTAATGATATAGCCTGCCAGATGGAAACCTTTCATAAATTTTCACTTTTCTTTTACAGTGGGTTGTAAATCTTAAGTAAATGACTTCTTGGGTGAACTATGTTGATGTCAGCTTTAGTGCCTTATGTCCACACTAATTTCAATGTCATAAGTACCTGGAAGGCAGGCAACTCTTAATTAAATGCCATTTTCTTTGTGTGTTGTTGAGCTAGAGCAGAGTGCAGAGTCTCCTTGCATTGTCTGTGGCTTACTGGAGAACAGCTCTGCTCTCGCTTTGTCACAGGTGGGCTCTTTTGGAGCTATTCAAATGCTTTGGTGTCACGCAGCTTCTCCTCTCTCAACTAAAACGGTCTCCTTCAATGTGTCTTTCAGAGAGTAAAACACTGTTCCCTTAGCCTTTTGTTCTCCATTTTGACAAAATACATTCTGTAGGTTCTTGCCTTTTTTAACATTTTTTTTCCTCCAGAAATTGATGTTTTAAGTTCTCTTCAGGAGTGCTAATCTCCATATGAGAACCACCCTGGATAAAACTCCCTTTTTCCCTTTGGGGTTATATTAGTATTCAGACTAAATCTTCCAAAGGACTTTTCTACCAATTATGAAGACTTCTGATAATTTGTGCCTGCTTATTACTTAGATTTCTTGGGAATCTTCTTTATTAAAAGTATATTTTTTTCTTTTAAAACTGAGCCAAATTTTGAAAGGTATTGTCACTTAATTTTAAAAACAAGATGCAGACAAAACATAAAATTAAATGAAAGATTGTTCAAACTTTTTATTCCTTGGAAGCCCAAAGAAAAGAGATGATAACACAAGAAAAATACTTGGGTGAGCCAATAAATATTCCCAGTGGAAATCTCAGAAATCCTACAGGTAAAACAACATTTTCTGGTTATTGAGTTATTTTCTCAGCAGTTGTTTATTTATTGATTTGTTTTACCATTAAACCTACAAACCAAGTGATAAATGTGCTTCCTCCGTTGTTACAGTGTAATGCATTGAGCTTTTCTTGAAGCTTCATTAAAATTATATCTAAAGCACCGATTATAAGAAAATGATTAATAATACAATAACATAGAGCAACTGTTCTGTTGAGCTGCTTGGGGTTGCAAGCTTTTTCATCAATGCTGTTTTCGTTCTCTGCTTCTATCCATGCAGGGAAGCAAATGCTCATCACCATGTTTTTCATCAAGCAACAGGAACCATCATTCTGTAGAAACAAAGGCACCGACAAAACATTTCCAACCATTAAAATAATTTTCTGACATGGTTTCAGTAATTAGTGTTTTTCATTTTCAACAACTATGACCTTTAAGCTAGTTATATCTTGACATTTATGATTTTAAACTGGCTTTCCCTGTGGTGGCAGTGTGTTAGATTCTGGTTCTAATGCACAGTTTTGTAGTATTTACCTGTTGTCATAGGGTCTCTGTTGTGGCTTAAAGGGGACCATGTCACCCAGTGTCCTGTTATTGGAGGGCTAATGGTGCCACCAATGGTGTGGAAGGAATATTATCTGCTACAATATACAGATGATACTGAATTTTTGCAAGAGTGTTTAGATATAATTACAGGCACAGCAGAATCCCTGTTAGAAAATTTCAAAGAACAGGACGAAAATGAACTCAGAGTCTGAGTATAGATCAAGTGGGCTTTCTTGGGATATAACAAGCTACCATAGGAGAAAAGTTGAGTCAAAGTGAAATTGAGGAGAGAGGAGAAACCAAGATGACAGGCCTAGTCTTGTTGGTTTCCATTAAGCTTGAGCAGTGACGGAAATTTTCATTGTTTTTCTTTCCTTTTGTCTCTCCTAGGCTACTTCCAAATTAGCTTTCCTTTTTCCTGATAATAATAACATCTAACATTTACTAAGCCTCACTGTGTGCCAGGCACCATATTAAACACTTCACGTGTATTGTATTCATCCTTTAACAGTCCTTGGAGGAAGAGAATTCATAGCCCCCTTGATTTTCTTTGTCAAATGCCAATACTTGGCGAAGCAAGATGTATTTTGAAATGTTAATGTTCATGTTTCTTCTTCCCTGTTTGCCTTATGTGATCATCCACTTTTTGGTCAGAGGCATCCATATGGTTTTTAGAATGAGAATAAACAACCAGGTTTGTTTTTCTTCCAAAGTGGGTTCTAAGGGAAGCAGTGCCACAACCAGAGAAGTGGAAAGTGAATAGAGTTAGAACCAGAGAGCCAGGCTGCTCATCGTCTCTTCTCCTTGCATGAAAGAGAGGTGGAGCAGGGAGGATGCATGACCTCAGTGGAGTGGAGGTAAGAGAGAAGTTAGTTGACGGGTGGGTGGGTAATAGGAACAGCCAAGCAGAGTACCAGAGAATACCCTGGAAGCTCAGCCATCACAGGCAGACCATTCACTGTCAGTGGGGACAGGACTGCCATGTTCAAGCGGGTAGAGGAGCTGTGTTCCTGGAGCCATTAGCCTCATTGCCCTTCTGAGATCTGGACTTTTCACGGAGAGTTGCCTATAAGTGCCTCATGGATTGTCTGGTAGGAAGATAACTGTGCTGAGACTTCGTGAAGCCACCTAAAATCTGGGGACGGTGGGGGTGGGAGGAATTCACTTTTTTTCCGTGGCCTAGGACATACATGAGAGTCTTAAAACATAAGAGGGAGGTCATTATGCTTAGAAAGGCAGGGACATTATGGAAAGGAAAGCCCAAGCTTTATGCTTAGGTAGGACTAGATGTGAAGGGACCCTGCACTGTTATATGGACAAAGATTTAAGTTCTCACTGGATATTTATGTTTAACAGTGGTTTTGATTACAAAAATCAAAATCAAGACCCAACCAGGTGGCTTTCTAAAGTTGGAATTAGAGGCACGGGGGATACATGAGTTCAAAAGGGCATCCTAAACTCCCTTATATTAAACTCAGTGGTTTCTACCTCTTTGCATAACTTTAGGATAAGTCTTATTTCTGGGCATCTCATTTCTGGAACGTGAAATGTGTTCTTCACCACTGTGTTGCCAAAGAACAGGTTAGATCAAGTGTGTCCATTGGCTGGGCAGTGGGAATGGGGTTGGGGAGTAGGATTGAATAAGGCACAAGATGTGCATAAACATATGATGTTGTTAAAGAATTAGGGCAGAGACCTTGGCAAAGCTATTACAACTTTAGGATTATTTTATCATCTTCTCTAGTTTCGTCTTCTTGCAGATTTGGAGCCTCTGCGTGGACTGCAATAAAACAATTTGCTGAAACATTGTGTGAAGAGCCCCTGACCCCTGCTTCACTTTAGGTAGGTTTCAGACAATGTCAGTTAGCTTCCCTTTCCTCAATTTATCTGCAGAGAAGTGAACCGATGGCGAATTGGTGACTTTAAAGTACTGGTGGTAAGAAAGGAAGAGAACACTGAATAGAATTCTTTTAAACATTTTTATTTTTACTTTTATAAATACAGGAGGTACACGTGCAAATTTGTTACATGGACTGGAAAAATATTAACGAGTAAAAATCGACAGACCATTTGAAGTTAGGATCAGCCCCAGGGATGTGTCTTAGAGTGATTATTAGGTGGCACTGTCATGCATCACTTATTCTGTTTGTCTATGTGACTAGGCGGCAAGTGCTATGAAGTTAGGGTTGAAAGTTTTGTTTAGCTTTGTTTCGTTTTTCCACCTGCAATACTTAGAATTAGTCAAAATGCTTCCAGTTGAGTGAATCCAGCCTTTGGAAAATATTTTCCTCTTTATGAAAGACCAGTCTACATAGATGTAGCCACTCACACCTCTGTTCTGATCATCATTTTTCTGTTCTAGTTCCCAAGAGGAGTCAGGTTCATGAGTTTTGGAGGCCAGGGGCTGCAGAAAATTGTAAAGACTTCAAGAGAGCCAACTCCTTGGTGTTCGGGACCTTTTGTTCCCATCAGCATGTCAACAAGGCAGTATCAGAGAGCTGCTGACTCCACATGCTGCTACTATGCCAGAAAACCCTGGACCACTCCTACTGATGTTGACTTACAGAGAAACTAGTTGGTTGGTCTTGTGGTTAATTTGTTCTCCTTCTGGGGCAGCCTGTATAGCGTGTATATCCAACTGCATCTCACAGGAGACAAATAGACTGGACCTAGCCTTGCAAGTGCGTTGGGTGAGTCAGATGTCTAACATGATTCTTATAACTCTAATCTCTGGTAGATTTATTATCTGAGTCTTACAAACCCTTGGTGTCTTGAGGACTATAATCCATAAAATGTGTGGTGGCTAAAACAGCTAGCCAGAATGCCATTCCTGATGTGCTATTGGCCTGTAACTCTGCCAAGAAGGCTCATAAAGTCATAAATCTGATGTGAATTTATAGTAGCAGAAGTAAATGTAGTCAATGACAAGATAGCCCTGTCATTTTACTGACAGGGGATCACCAACACACTGAGACTTACAGATCTGGTCTATTATGGTTAAAAGTAACACCAAATTTAAATTGCTCTTAATGCAGGATATATCTAAGTATTCACTGTGTATTTATTTATCTCTGCACTTCAGAGCCTTTTCTGACCAGTGTCTTTACATTTCTGTGCTAGCAGTTTATTCTTTATCAGTAATGATCTTTCTGGAGCCATTTGCTTTGACTGTGCAGTGACACATGATATTTGGATAAACCAGGATTTATTTCCTCTTTAGCCCCTCACATGGAGATTGGTGACATGTTTACAGGAGATCACCTGTGATGAGTACAAAGGTCGGTGGAAAGCTGTTCAAACAGAGAGACTTGGCCTCGAGGAGCCCATTTGAACCTCAACTCTTGACCTGTTCATTGACTGTGTTTGCTAATTGGGTCTTCAGTGCAAAGCAAGAAACAATGCTCAGCATTGCTAACTGTTTGTTTAGCCAGAACATGAAAATCAATCTACCCATGACCAAAAGGGCATAGCAAACAACATCCCTGTGGAATTGGGTGTTTTCAGCCTTGGCGTTCCACAGTTGTGACCTGAGAACTTGCAGAACCTACATGAAGGTGTAATTCACACAATTAATATGTTCACTGCATGAAGATTTTGTTCACCATAAGTAGGGATGGTGAAAGATGAACAGAAAGCACGGAAGTCCAAGGTAAGTAGAAATGTGACCCATGAAAACAGTTTTGGTTCAGTTGAAATGATTGTGCACATTCCGATATAACTCAATTGTATTCTTTTTCTCCATCAGTGAGATGTGAAGGATTTTATAGCTTGTGAAGGAAAATAAATCATACAAACACACACACAAAATTTCCACCTCTCTTTGGATACATTCCTTGGTTTAACTCTAAAGAAGTAGCTTGTCTTGCTTCTTTCAAAATGTGTGAAATACCAGCTGGCTTGGTGCCAGGGAAACAAAAACCAACTTGGGGGCCTGTGGGTCCTGAAGTCTCCTGGCAGCTCAACCCTTGTTAGCATTTGAGATAAATAAAACAATTGATCTCATCTGAAAACTGCATAGAAAGTAGAAATGTTTTTATTACATAGAAAATTTTAAAAAGCTCTTGACTTTTTTTGAAAAAACTTAATGCTGTCAGGTCCAAAGGAAGTTAAATAAGCATACATTTCAATTTAGGATGTTGATGAAAGAATTATCTTAGAAATGAGCCCCATAGCAAAAGACTCTCTTTGGTAGAATTTATTAGAAAGATCCCAAGTGGCAAGCATCATTTTTATTTTCTCTTTATCATTTCAGGTGGGAAGTTCTTTGCTCTTTTTAAAAAGATGCTTACTGCTGAAGTAAGTACAAAACAGGCAAGCATATTTTAATCAGGGGATATTTTCAAGGCTTGCAACAATAAGTTACATTGGATCAATCCAGGCAGGATTTTAAAAGTTCCCAATCAAACCTACCTCACATACTTTATTTTTAACAAAGGAAGGGAAGAGAAAAGAGAAAATAAAGAAGGAATAAATTGAGTGTAATGTGGCAGATGCCTTTCTCACTGCCTATAATTGCGTAAAGAAACAATACAATGCAGTAAAACTCAGCAGATTTTATTTGGTTTATTAGCTCCGACTGCATCTCAAGCTGTCTCACTGCTCCAATTTTAGACAATACATGACATCATAATTGCTTCTGGCATTTTACAGTAATAGATACTGGTGAGAGTTGTCTGAGTTGATTTTTTTCCTTGCCTCCCCTCACTTTATGAGTACTTCTTTGGAAAATAGCAACCTCTCATTTGCAGTGCATGCACATTTTCGCTAAGATACCTTTTCACTACACTGGTTGCAGAGATATTCTGCCCTACTTAAGTTCGAAGGCATCTTTCTTCAATCCACCCCTCAGGTTCTTGCAATGCTGCCTGTCAGCTTACTCAGGGTGATACCTCTGTCCAGGGTGCTGAACTGGGGAAATTAGCCAAATTAACCAAGACGGGAAAAATCAGTCTATTCTCAGAAATTCCAGATTCCTAAAGTAACACCTTGGGTCACTTAATGGCATTATATTCCACAATATATGTAGAGATTTGCTTTATCTCTGCATGGATGACCTCTGTTAAGTGCTGAAGACCCAGCTAACAAACCAGTGGCAGAGAGGTGGCTAATGAAGTCACCAATGCAAATGTGAGTTGAAAATTGACCCAAGCCCTGGACCACAAGGACATCTTTATAAATATATGAAGCTGATGCAGGCTTTGACTGCCATGCAGCAGATTAGCATTGTTAAACTGTGTCACAGTCCAAACAGTGCCTGGCTAGAATATTTATTATGTTACTTAATCTTGCTGAGCAAACAGACTATATTTATCAGCAAAGGGAAGGAGCTTCCCTTTCAAGGGCCAATTTGTCCAGAAAAGTAGCAGATAAACATACGTTGTTAGAGATGGCAGGGTTAGGGGAGATCATTTTAAGCCTCACTTTTATAGGTGAGGGAACAGAACCAGAGAAGGTAACTGACTTTCCCAAGCTCACTTAGCTATTATGTGGTAGTGCTGGGAGTAATTTTCTAGTCTTCTGATACCTAGAAAATGGTTCTTCCTAGTGAGACAAGCACCCTCATAGCTGAGGAACAGCCTGCAAACATATGAACAGTTTCTGCTTCCCTATAGAGTCACATGCTGATAGTGGTCCTGAGCAACTTTATCCTTTCTCTCTGATATCCTTTAGCACTGGCCTTTGGGAAGAATGACACACATTTCTCTAGGTCTCTTGCTGCCTGAACCATGATTGGCATACTGTGACATGACTTTCTTTTACTCCATTAAAATGCACTATGAGCTAATTCCTTCAAGACTTTGACGTCACTTATGGCTGAAAATGATGAGGATGTAAATAGTTATATATTGCAGTGTATGGCCAGAGAGCAAACTGGAAGTAGACACTGTTCTGAAGCCCCAGAACTCTATATATCTATTTTATGCTTCGTAGCACTTTCTATTTTGAATTATCATATGTTTTCATTTCGTATTGTTCTTTATTGTATTGTAAACGTTCAAGATTACCATTATTACCTTTGTTTTACAGATGAGTAAACCAGAAGTTCAAAAGACATGTCTAAGATAATGAAAAACTAACTAACTAACTGACTAACTGGTAGTGAAACCATGATATCTAATTTCTATTCTATTCTTACTTCCCTGACCACATAGTTCCATTTCCCTGCTATGCCTGGCATATAGATAAGAATTAATACACCTATTTTGAATGAATGAGGCCAAATCAGAATTCCACATGCCTTCATTTCCATAATTGGTGATACTTTAATCTCAGGAGTGATAGAATGAACTAACCAGCTTCTCCCACAAACCGGCTTTCCAACTTTTGTTTCTTATTTTGTGAGGAGATACTCTGCCTGTCTCTCAGCTCAGAGCAAATCATTTAAGTTCCAGGAAATTATTCCTGAAGTCTGGCTTTCCCATGTGTCTCAGTTTCCATTCTCTCTCTCCCTGCTGCTACTGTCCTACATCAGGTCCCCATTATCTTTGAACTGGACTAAAATAATGACCTTTTTATGCACTCTCTTCCTGTGGATTCACCTCTCCTCCAGCTTGGTCCTCACAGAGCTGAAGGTCCTAATTCACAAATCATCACCCCGCACTTCAGAGCTCCCCATGTTTAAGATCATAATCTTAAGTCATTTACATGGCATAGCATCCTCCTCATGAACTGCTTGCTTTTGTAGAGTAATCTATCCACTCTTTATTTCTTATTCCATACTCTAGTCTACCATTATTGAACTACTTGCCATTTTTCCTCATGTGCTTTCAGAACTCCAAGTCTTTACATGTGCCATTCCCTGGAATATCCTCCTACCATGACAAAGTTATACCTACATATATGATATTGTGAAGACTTGTAACCAGTTTTTCTACCATTATAGCTCACATTCTTTTGACAGGGTCAAAGTTGCACTTTAAAAGTGGATTCTGGGACTTTTGCTTCTGCCAAATAAGATATCACTCATACTTACTAAAATGGTTAAAGTCAAGAAGATCGACTCTTCCAGGTGTTGGTAAAAATATAGAGGAACTAGAACTCCCATACATTGCTAGCAGAAATGCAAAGTTGGTATAATGACTTTGGTACACAGTTTGGCACTTTCTTTAATAGCTACACATGTGTCTACCATGTGACCTATCCCTTGGTATTTATCCAAGAGAAATGAAAGCACATACCTATAGTAAGCCTGCTACACCAGTGTTCATTGCAGCTTTATTTTTTATAGCCCCAAACTGGAAACAGCCCAAATATCTATCAACAGATGAATGAATAAACAAATTGTGGTATATCCATGCAATATGATACTACCCACTAATAAAAGGAATGAACTATCAACACACTTTACAATGTGAAGTAGTATCAAAATAATTATGGTGAATGATAGAAGCCAGATCAAAAAACAGTGTGTATTGTATGGTTCCATTTATATATACAGATGAGTCTCTATATCTGGGGATTCTGCATTTGTAGATTCAATCAATCACAGATAAAAAATATTTGAAAAAAATTTAAAAATGCAGCATAAAAATAATACAAATAAAAATGCAGTATAACAACTATTTATACAGTGTTTATAATGTATCAAGTATTATCAATAATCTAGAGATGATTTACAATATAAAAGAGAATGTGGGCAAATTATGCAAATACTGCACAATTTTACATAAGGGACTTGAACATCCATGGATTTTGAGATCCACAGGAGTTTCCTGGTTAAAAAAGAAAAGCCCCAGGATACTGAGGGACAACAGTAAATTCAGGGAATATAACCTAATGCATTGTGACAGACAGCAGATGAAAGATTACCTGGAATGAGGGTGTCATGAAGAGGGCATGTGAAGGAAAAGGAGGGATGGGTTGAAAATGATCATGAGGAAACTTTTGGTTGGGGGTGATGCTTTTGTTTATTATTTTCATTGTGGTGATGCTTTAATAGGTATATACATATGCACAAACATTAAATTCTTCATTTAAAATATGTGTAGTTTATTGTGTGTCCATTGTCCTCAGTAAAACTGTTTTGAAAACCAAATCCTAAAACTTGAAAATAATGAATTTTTAATTTTGAGAATTTCAGGCATTTTGGTGAGTGCCATGATCCTGGTCAGAGAATCCTTCCTGTTATCCCTTGTCTATCAATATGACCTAAGAGTAAGGCTTGTCCCAGCTACAACCATTAGCATTCCTAGTGAAGTATTTTCAGGAGTATTTTTCACTCCTTAAAGTGAGAAAAGTAGAACACCTTGCTGAAAAAATTTAAGAAATATCAGACCGCATCATCTGTCTCTGGGGTGCTCTTCCTCTATTAGTTAGGATAGGCAAACTGCTTCAGCAAAAATACCCAAAATATCAATGACTCAATACAAAGGAAATTATTTCTTACTTTTATGCAGGCCATGTGGTGCTCCACATGGTCATTCAGGGACCTTTATTATTTCTGCTGGTTGCTCCATCATCTCTTGTGTCTTGTCAGCAGGCAAAGAAAGAATGTGAAAAGGGGCACTGAAGGTTTAACATGGTCAAAAGCTAGAAGTGGTGAATCTCATTTCTGCCCATGCGTTCACATTTTATTGGACAGAACTCATCCTCAAGATGACACTCAACACCCAACACCAATGGGAATCAAGGGAATGCATTTTGTAGCCAGCCTGCCTGTCTCCATTATGGCCCTCAGTACCTGCGTTCATTTCAGGCATTTCTTAATGAGCCAGCAATATCTTTTGACAAATATACACCTTCATTGTTTAATATTTTTTTTGGGTGTAATTCCTATGTGAGAATACACATCAGACTTGCTTCTGTCTTTATTATAATATCATAAAGGGATACGACATACATAAGAGAAAGAGACATTAAAAAGATAAATGTATAAGTAATTATAATTAAGGTAGGTATTACAAAGAGAAAGGGCAGACAGAGGACCCATGGTCTTTCTATGAATAACTGGACATTTATCCATTCATTTTAACAAATTGCACTCAGTGTGGGGCACCGAGCTCCCATGATGCAGAAGTCTAATCCCGTGAGTTTCAGTGACTCCTGCACTTAACGGAGTTCACAATGAGTTGGGAAAATAAAACACCTATGCAAGGAACTCTATCAAAAGGCCCTTTAGAAGTACCACAAGAATTTGGAGTAGAGAACCACCGGTTATCCAGAAGAGCTGCTTTCTCTTCTTCTGGTGAGAAACTATATTTCCTACCCTTCCATGCAGTAGGATGCGGCCGTGAGTGAAATGTGAGCAGAAAGGATATGTTCAAGTTCTGCTTCTCTTGTTTGAAAAAGCTGATTTCCCGTCTACGGCCATACCACCCTAACGCGCCTGATCTCGGAAACTAAGCTGGGTCGGGCCTGGTTAGTACTTGGATGGGAGACCGCCTGTGAATACCAGGTGCTGTAGACTTAAAAGAATAACATTTAAAGAAATAAAAAAAAATGATTTCCCTTGGATTTATGCTATTTTCCCTTACCTGAAGTTTTTAATAGATATATTTGTGTCCCAGCTTCAACCATGTGAAAAACAAGCACCAGAAGATGGCAGAGCCACGAGATGGAGGGAATCTGGGTCTCCAAATGACTGTACTGGCCAGAGTTGCTTTCCCAACCTGGATTCCTCATTTCAGGAATCTTATACAGAAAGCCGCAAACTTTCATCTTGTTCATGGCACAATATTCTTGGGTCTTTTGTGTTATAAGAGCTTAGTCAGTATTTTATTGAAGATTTTTGCATCTATGTTCATCATGGATATTGGCCTGAAGTTTTCTTTTCTTGCTGAGTCTCTGCCGGGTTTTGGTATCAGGATGATGTTGGTCTCATAAAATGATCTGGGAAGGATTCCCTCTTTTGGATTGTTTGGAATAGTTTCAGAAGGAATGGTACCAGCTCCTCTTTGTATGTCTGTTGGAATTCGGCTGTGAACCCATCGGGACCTGGGCTTTCTTTGGGTGGTAGGCTCTTAATTGCTGCCTCAACTTCAGACCTTGTTATTGGTCTATTCAGGGTTTCGACTTCTTCCTCGTTTAGGCTTGGGAGGATGCAAGTGTCCAGGAATTTATCCATTTCTTCCAACCTAAAATGCAATAAAAAAAATATATATAATATATATATATATATATATATATATAAAATAAGAGCTTAGTCTTTTCTAAGTCATTATGAGAAATACAATAAAAATAGAGTGATTCTCAGAGAAGAACAATCCCCTGTGGCTGCAGTGATCAGGATATGCTTCATGGAGAAGGTGGCATTTAGGTTCAACATTTTTTAATGGGCAGAAGAAAGGGGACTTTAATAGAGGGATGACCCTAAGGAAAAGCCTGGGACCAGGAAAGTAGAAATTAACCACAGAACTGCATCATCACACATAGCTCCTGCCAATTCTCTCTTCTCCCTCCTCCTGCCATACAGATGTAGAGTTCTCTAATTTTAGAAGTTCATTTTTTGTTAATTCTAGTCTAAAGACATTTAATAACCCATAGGGCTGGCAACATACTTAAAATTATTTTTAAATCTTTTTGGTGAAATTTGCCATTATAATTAGTCCCTTTATAATACCACTCATAATCCCTGATATATCACTTCAGTAAAATGAGGACAATTGAAATAATTGGCTGTATGACTCAGCTACAGTCTCATGATGGCCTGGGTAATCTGGAATGTTTAGAATTTGAGGCATAAGCATTCTGAACATCTTACCCCTACCTATTTGTATCTACTTTTCGAGGGTCAGTGAGTACAACTAACACTTACTTTTAAGATATTCCCCACCTCTTATGCTCCTCTCCCAACATAGACTGCAAGACTCTAATATATTTCATCTTATGATCATGCCAGTTTGCTCTATAGTTTAGAAAGTGCATGTTATATACATGGTATCATTCTAATTTAGGTAACTGTGAGGTAGATTCTAGGCTGGTATTATCCCCATTTTAGATGACGAAAACCAAGGTCCAAGAAAGGCTTTTGACTTGTTTGCTTCAAGTTTTGCTTATAGGTAATTGTGAGTCTGGGAGTCAGGCTCACACCTTCTTATTCTAACTCTAGTGCTTTAAGAGATCTGGTCTCCTCTTCAGCAATCTGTTCCTAGGTGACTTTGTTTGGCAATGTCTTTGCTGCAATGTAGAGAAGAGGGTGTTGGTCCTAGAGTCATATGTGTGGTGTTAAATTTTGGTGTGTCACATCCCAGCTGTGTGACCATAGGCGAGTTAGCTAATCACCATGTGCTTTAGAGTTTTTGTCTACAAAATTGGAATAAGAATATTACCAACCTTATAGTATTTTGGGAGGATTGACTGATACATGTAACATGCTTACTAGGTGTTGGTTTCAAATATTATTATTATTCTGTTCTATTTTAACAATGTAAGACCTGAAAACTCAAGACAAAATCTATTCAACTTTTATGTCGCAAATTCCAAATCAGACCCTATTGGGAATTCCAGGTTCTCTAGGTTCCAATATTCTCTCATGAAAGAAGAACTGCTAGAGAGATTCTAGTTCCTATAGGACTTCAATTAATTGGAACTCAATGACCCAAAGCCCTAAATTAACTAAAATTTCTTTCTTTTGCCTTGTTTTTAGGAGAAACAAACAACATGAGGCAGTTGATATTCATTCCTTTAGTTATTATTTAATAAACACTTGCTTTGTGGAACGTATTTTGTTGGGTGCTATGAGGGTCACAAAAGTGAACTAGATGCTTAGTCTGTCCTCAAGCTATTTGCACTTTAGTAGCTAAGATAGGACGTGCACACAAAAGCTTAATATAATGCATTAATAAAAGATAAAGGAGGGGATTGAGTTTTTTTTTAATTACAGGCAATAGGAATTTAGTGGGAATTATTATTTTTTCAATCAAGGTAGATCACAGGCTCAGTGGATTTTGGGTTCTAGCCTGTACTGTCAATAAAACTAATGTTAGGGAGGTTATGATTGAGGGCCTGCGGGAACCTCACTTATTACAGCAAAACTCATTTATAATTTACTAGACTGATACAGAAAAGGTTTTTGAGCAAATAAATACAACATACATTAGATGAAATAATGAAAAGATATTTATTCCCACACCACCCAGAAAATCATACCACCAGAATATTCTAATCCTGTTAGCTATGCACCTTCTAGACCTCACTAGAGGCCGGCCACATATTTGATGGCTTCAGAAGTTCTCAGCATCCTGAATATATTAGATGTTTTATGACACACTGAACGTATCCTGGAGATTTTCAAGGTGGAGGTTGCAAAATACACTTGCTATTTGATTAGACAGATTCTTTTTTTAAAGAGAGAGTTTTGATTAGTTTGCTTTTTTAAAGAAGAGAGAGAGTTTTGATTAGACAGATTGTTTTTTAAAAGAGAGAGAGAGGAAAAAAGAAAATAGAAATAATAAATAAGAATAATAGGTGTCTTTAAAATCCTTCTTATATCGTTACGATAATTCTAAAAAGTGGGGCAATGTGACCATCACATTTTATAGCTATGTGTGTACCTATGCAACAATCTTCCATGTTCTTCACATGTACCCCCAAACCTAAAATGCAATTAAAAAAAAACAAAAACAAAACAAAACTGAAGCACATACAAATCAGGTAACATTCCATATGTCACACAGTTAATATGTATTGGGGCCAGAATTCTAGCTTATTCTAGTGGTATTCAGAGCAAGCATGCTTAAAAGTATTATATTTCTAATAGCATAGAACAAAAATTAGCAAAGGAAATGAACAGGCAATTCACAGGTGAGAATGTAATGAACCATAAACATATGAAAGGATATTCAGCTTTTTTTTTGTTGTTAATCAGAGAAGTGCAACATTTTTTAAAGATACTAGTTTTAGACTTAAGTGCCATATACTATCTGTAGCAACTACTCAATTCTGTTGTCGAAACATGAAATCAGCGATAGAAAGTACATTAAAAAAGGAATATAGCTGAGTGTCAGTAAAAGTTTATTTACAAAAACAGGTGGCAGGCCAGTTTTGGCCAGCAGGCTGTGTAATCTGACCTCTGAGTTATTAGATTTTATGAATATAATATAAATATAAAAAAGAATGGATAAAAAACATGTAGGACAATTCTAGATATAGTATTAAGGGAAAGATGCAAGTTTCAGGGTAATGTGTATAGTACACTCAATCATAAAGAATGGTATGTCGAACTGTAAATGACAATTGTATGTTGCAGCCTGTATATATATGTTGAAAATGTCTACATAAGTTGATAAGTGCTGCCATGGACAAAGTGCAGAATGAGACATAGTAAACTATTAACTTGGATTTTTCAGGGGTGCAATTAGAACTGGGCAGGTAGAGACTGTTGACATTTTTTACACATGCTCTAATTTGTTTGTCTCTTTAACCATCACAGATTAGTATTACAGTTTTTTAAAAAACAAATGGTATATCATAAGAATAATTAAAAAAAAAGAAAAAAGGCAAGGAATGAAGAGGGGGAAGAAAGGAAGAATGGAGGAAGAAAAAAGGAAGAAAGGAGGACAGGACTCTTCTCAGTTGATTTTAAGATTTCTGATTGGAGAAACACTCTGTGGGAGAGAGCCTCACATGTGCTACAGACAGATTTTTTTTCATAGGTGAAAGTAGATCAGGATATGGATAGCTTAACAGAGTATAAGCCCTCAATAAATACTTGATGAATGAATAACTTTGTAGAGTTATATTCCTGGAAAAGAGAAAACATAGATGACTTTATGCATAGTTTTGCTTTTCCCCCCTAATTTTTATATGAAGGAAGGCAGCTTAGCATTGCGGATAAGTCTGTGTTTGAGTTCTTGTGCTCTCCCCTACCGGCTGTGTAATCGTGAAGTTTCTTCACTTCCCTCAGCTGTAGTTTCTTCATCTATTCAGTGGGTACCATAAGAATACTTAACAAGTAAGAACTGCTGTGAGGACCAAGTGAGATGACATATGTAAAGTGCTTAGAACAAGGTTTATATGGAAAAGGTTGAACCAAATAAAATTGATATTGAACACTGTTTATAAAAACTGTCACTTAATATGGTAACACTCCATACAAGTTAGATTTACAGGTCTTTGCCAGTCTTGGGGGTGGAGGTGAAGGTTGGGGGGTGAGAATCAGCCATGGATATGGGCATAATGCAATGGAGACAACATGTGGGCTATGAGACAGGCCTAGGTTTTTACTCTGGTTATAGTAACTGTGTGACCTTGGACAAGTTACTTATCCTTGCAGAGATTCAGTGTCCCTATCTTTGAAGCAGGATTAATAACGTACCTCTTAGTGTTGTTAAGAGGATTCCTTAGAAAATAAGCTTGATGGCATATGGTTTGTAACAATGTGCACATGGTTGATATCCACCTGCATACAGTCAGTATCAATGGCATATGGTTGGTATCCACCTGCATACAGTCAGTATCAATGGCATATGGTTGATATCCACCTGCATACAGTCAGTATCAATGGCATATGGTTGATATCCACCTGCATACAGTCAGTATCAATGGCATATGGTTGATACCCACTTGCATATAGTCAGTATCAATGGCATATGGTTGATATCCACCTGCATACAGTCAGTATCAATGGCATATGGTTGATATCCACCTGCATACAGTCAGTATCAATAGCATATGATTGATATCCACCTGCATACAGTCAGTATCAATGGCATATGGTTGATATCCACCTGCATACAGTCAGTATCAATGGCATATGGTTGATACCCACTTGCATATAGTCAGTATCAATGGCATATGGTTGGTATCCACCTGCATACAGTCAGTATCACTAGCATATGGTTGGTATCCACCTGCATATAGTCAGTATCAGTGTCATATGGTCAATATCCATATGCGTATGTTTGGCATCTACATTCATATGGTTGGTATTCATGTGCATATGGTTGGTAGCCACATGAACGTGGTCAGTGTTCCATGTGCACACGGCTGTTGCTTCCCGTGCACATAGTCGGTATCCATGTGAATGGGGTTGGTATCCACAGGCACACAGTCGGTATCCACATGCACACAGTCAGTACCCACATAAACGTGGTTGGTATCCACATGCATATTGTTGGTACCATACATGCACATAATTGGAATTCACAGGCACATGATTGATATCCACAAAGAGCAGTCACAGTGTGGTTGACCCAGATGCCTGCCTTTCCCACTGGTTTTATGGCTGCTTGTGTACTCTTCTCTGTTGCTGATACCATTCTCCTGCTTCTGTTTCCATGGGTGAAACACTTCACTCTGCTATTTTGTGGTCCCGCTTGCAGCTTTCGCTTCCAATCCCAGCCACTTCTCTTTTCTGTAGGGTCATCTGCCACCCTCTTCCTCTTCTGCCTTTGCAGCTTCTTTGCTCTTAGCTCTGCTGCCCCTGTCCCACCTTAGTCTCTCTCCTTTAGTTATTACATGCCTTATAAAAGACTGACTCCTCATTGTGCGATCCTTTCTGCCCAGGGACTTGGGTCAAGCTCTAGGGCCTGGAGAGCATCAGAGTATCACCATCCTCAAAAAGTGTTCCTCAGTGATAATCCTAAAACCCAGTGACTCGAGGCAGAATCCAGGTGGCTTGATACCTCTCTCCTTAGTGTAAGCATCTGCCCCATTCATCATATCCAAGCTCCACATCCTTTTTATATACTCTTCCTCCAACACTTCTATCTTCCAGAAATATTTATTCATATGTCTAAGGATCTAACCATCTTTCCTAAAATTTTCTTTCCATGTCTCCCCCAAAGGCCTGTCTGGTTTTTATGCAAAGAGAACTCTAAGCAACTGTCTTAATGTGCTGGAATTTTGGAGGCATATATGCAGCTTTAGCACATCTCCCCCCATCCAGAGTACACAGACCTTTGCCATGTGCTCAACTGACATTTTCTTGGAAATGTGATGGTGGGGTGAGGGTGGAACAGCTACCCATAAGACTAGATGTATTCTTTTTCTTCAATTTTTAGTGTTTTTGCTGGGGGCGACAGACTTTGCTATTAGAAATGACTGGGGTCTCAGGCTTGGGAAAACTTCTCTAGATAACAGTCAGAAGATACCAGTTCCTTCTGCTATCGCAGCTGCCTCAGGTGGTCTTTCCTACATGTGAGATTAGCTGCAAAATTCACACGTGCCTGACTCCATAAACACTTATATTCCCTATCCATTTCATCAGAAAACAGGAGGTTAAAACTTGTACTTACACCCTTCTCACCTATCTGAGGAAGTCTGCCTTTTCTTTTGTTGAGCAGGAAGCTTCCTTGGTGGGGAGTAATGATATCTGACCTCACAGGTATGGAAGCCAGAGATCACAGGTCAGGCTGCTTTTTAACTTAATTGAAATTCATGCTGTGCCCAAGGAAAAGCAAGTTTAAAACCCCAAAATCACAAACAGATTTTGCTCAGTACTCATCCTTCTAAACAACTCTTTGTTTTCCCCAACTTTTTACCTTGTCTAATTCTTCCCATTAGAAAAGTACTGGTCTTGGAATTTAGATGCTTTGGCTAATTTTGTGTGTAACTTAGGAAAATTAGTTAACCTCCTAGAGTGTTAGTTTATTTATTTTTTTTGCAAAATGTGAATAATAATGGTCAAATCATGGGAAGTGGCTATTGATTGCGTTCTGATGTGTTCCATGCATTTCATGTTGTAGCAGACCTCTCTCATCTTGGTTGGCTATGTAGCACTCATTCTACTTTCCTGATAGCGTTTGATTTTCTCTGGGAGATCTACCTCTCCCCAAGTATGTATGATCTTGTAGATCCAGGAGCCCTGTTTCCCATCACTGGAGCTGACGGGTCCCCTTTGCCAGATCTTTCTTTGCTTCACTAAGTATTGCTAAAGGGCAATCATACAATCCAAGTATGGTTAATTAGAGTTTTTGCTTTGGGGATCTTACCTGTTGAATAAAGTAACTGAAAGCAATGGCTAGAGCTCATTCCCTGTGTGAGCAATACCACTGACAGGCTGCGGCGTGCTTTCTGCTACGAACACTTCTTGAGAATCTTTAGTTTCCTATCTGGTTAGAGCCTGATCCTTCAGCTTTTTCATTCCATTGTCTTCAAACTTGTTTTTTCAAGTCTTTGTTTTCATTTGTTTACCACAAAAAATCTTTATTTATGAATGCAAGCATTATTTTGTTTAATTCTGATGATAATCATATAAGTAGGTGCAATAATCATACCCATTATACCTATAAGAGACTGAAGGTCAGAAATGTTACAGAACTTACCCAAGTCCTGTAGTATGAAGAGGAGCTGGAGTTTGAACCCAGGTGATGGGTGAAAGATCAAATAAACATTTAAAAGCATCTTGCATAGTCCTTGACACATAGAAAGCACTTAGCAACATTAATTAATTCTGAATGTTTGTGTTGGCCAAAAAGTGACTACCTACTATGAGGGGGAAAATAATTAACACACCCAGGGTGAGAATCTGTAAAACAAAGCTGCGATCATGTGGTTTATTATTTTGCAGAGATACTGTTCATCCTCCTTGCTCATTTCTCTAAATTGAGCTTTTTAAGGGCAAGGTCTCTGCTTTGGAATCTCTTTGCATTTCCAGAGAATGCTAGAAAATGAGTACTCTGGCTGTACTGAAAAAAGCCTATCAGGGACAAGCCACAAAGCCTGGGTTCAGATTCGTGTGTGTGTGTGGCTTGGTGCGGTCCAGACCTTGATACAGCCAGTTGATGATGCCTTTGTTTTCCTGGAGTAATAAACAAGAGCAATCTCAGCCCTTCCAATCCCCTTTGAAGAGCAGATACAAATACCAGTCTGGGCAACATTTCACAACTAAGTATTTAACAGAAATTTCACAGAATAGCAGCGACTACTCACCAGGTATTTGAAACTGGTAAAAATCTAACAGCAGGGCAATCATTTTGATAATTTCTGTTATTAAATTTATCTGGACTTTCCTCAGTATTTCTCAAGAGGCCAGTTTGATTTTTTTTCAGGCATATTTTCATTTGAGCAACGTCAGTTTTAGATGTATTTATTGCATACACTTATTGCTCTACTGATATACAATAAAACTCCAGGCCCTCGAGCGCCGATTGTGCATGAAAACATTTTTTAATAGAATGATTTCCTAAGGGAAAGTTAAACAGCATCTGCTCTTTTCTTTCTTTCTTTAGGCATTTTCTACTTTTCTTTCTTTCTTCCTTTTTTTTTTTCTAAATCCAAGACTAACACCAAACAGACTCCAGGCTCCCCCACGGGCGATTGTGTCGAGCTAAATCTGACCTTTTCCAACTTGTCAATCTGGTCATTTGGAAATGATGGAGGTTTGACCTCACCTGGGCCTGCACTTGTTTAGTTCCCTCTGCATCGTGCTCTCTGGCTTCTGCGCAAGGATCTTTCCCATTTACAATAAAGTGGTGTGGATATGGAAGACTCAGGGATGGCCTGACTTTCTGACTTTTCTGAGTCAGTCAATATGTCAATAACCAGTGGGGGTGCCCGTTCTGTCTCACTTCACCCCTGGCCTTTGCACACACTCACTCTTCCGCTGAGTCCCCTGATCATGCTGGGATTGGCTTTCACATGCACCTCTTGTTAAGGTTGTGGCTGTGTTTTAAAATAATAAGACCGGTCAGAATGGAGTGCTCTAGGGAAGAGCAGGCTTCTTCGGTGTTCAATAATACTTGGGTTTGGGCTCTGGTATTTTTATTAAGTTCTGCTCTTGGAATTTCAGTCTGGCCTGCCATGAATGCTGAGTGTCTCCTCTGAGGGAGGATAGTTTTCTTTAATAGATGCGTATCCTCAGATGTGGTTTCAAGGGTCCTTTTGTGAGGGTCTGCAGGCAGATTCATAACATACGTTTGTCCTCTGATTAAAGGACATCTCTTTGGAGATGATTTATTCTTGGGAAAGAGACTTGAGGAGGTTATGTTCATTCTCCATATAAAGAATAAATAACATTCCCCAATAATAATCAGTACTGAAAATATGTCTTAAACCAAAGTAACATTACTGTCACCAAACTCTAAAGAAATGTTTACACTTTTTCTTTATGTGGGGAATTGCAAACATAGATTTTGCTAGTTCTGTTGATTGTTAACTTATTACTGAGATTAAGGTGCATGTATAGGGGCCTGAGGGGATGATAATTGTACCGATGACATAGGGATTATAGGATATATTGAAGGCATTTAGCATAGTAATCACACAATGGATGTTAATTATTCATATTGCTATTGCTCTCTTGAAAAATCAAATATTTGGAGAAATGCAGTTTGATATGGTTTGGCTGTGTCCCCACCAAATCTCACCTTGAATTGTAATAATCCCCACATGTGAAGGGTGGGGCCAGATGGAGATAATTAAATCATGAGGGCTATTTCCTTCATACTGTTCTCCTGGTAGTAAATAAGTAATTCTCATGGGATCTGGTGGTTTTATAAATGGGAGTTCTCCTGCACAAGCTCTCTTGCCTGCCTCCATGTAAGAGGTGACTTTTCTCCTCCTGTGCTTTCTGCCCTGATTGTGAGGCCTCCTCAGCCATGTGAAACTGAGTCAATTAAACCTCTTTCCTTTATAAATTACTCAGTCTTGGGAATGTCTTTATTAGCAGCGCAGCGTGAGAACAGACTAATACATAGCTGAATTCATTGCTGTTGTATATTTGACCTTTAGACAATAAAATGACAAATTTGGATGTGTTATTGATCACGACATCCTAGATGTTAAGTGAGTTGACCAAAGCCATTGTGGTAATTTCAAACTTTATGTTATAAATTCTTGGACATTCCTCCTCTCTAGGAAGTAGCTCCTAATTTCTTTCCTCTTGAATACGGGCAATACTGAATGGAGTGGAGCAGTAAGGAAGCTGTATGACTTCCAGACTAGGTCACAAAAGGCAGCACTCCTGGTTCTTTTTAGCTCTTGGAAAGCTCCCTCTTAGAACCCAGGTGTCATCTGTGAGGAAGTCTAGCCTACATTATAGAGATTTTATTCAACGTTCTCTGCTGAAGTTCCAACTGATAGCCAGTGCCAATAGCCAGACATGACTGAAGTAGCTTTATAGGTGATTCCAGCCCCAGTCACTGTCGGACTGGAACCACATTAGAAACCTTAAACACGACTCATCCACCGAGCCCTATGAAAGGGAATAATAGGAGCAACAAAACACTGCTGTTATTGCCACTAAATTTCATGGTTTTTTAAAATAATTTTTTATTTTTATTTTTATTTTACTTTTGGTGCATACTATATCTGGCATTTCTCCCCATGTTATCCCTCCCCACCCTCCCCCTCCCTCCCCACCCCTGGTTGTCTCTCCTCTACCCCCGCCAACTGTCCCCTGTGTGTGATGCTCCTCTCCCTGGGTCCACGTGTTCTCGTTGTTCAACACCCACCTATGAGTGAGAACATACGGTGCTTGACTTTCTGTTCTTGGGTCAGTTTGCTGAGAATGATGGTTTCCAGATTCACCCAAGTCCCTACAAAGGACACGAACTCATCGTTTTTTATGGCTGCGTAGTATTCCATGGTGTATGTGTACCACATTTTCTTTGTCCAGTCTATCATTGATGGGCATTTGGGTTGGTTCCAGGTCTTTGCTGTTGTACACAGGGCTGCAATGAACATATGTGTGCATGTGTCTTTATAGTAGAACAATTTATAGTTCTATTTCGTGTGTTTTTTAATACAGCAATAAACAGAGCAAATAATAAAGTATCAAAACTAGAACCCAGTTCCCTTGTCTTTTGTCCATTGCTTTGATTGCTTCATTAAGTTAATTTCTTGACTTTCATTTGTTTTAAATAAGAATTTCTAAAGTGCATATATTTCAGGTATATAAAGGTCTTAGACTATTTTTAGAAAATTAGGTAGTTGGAAAGGGTATTACACTATTTGAACCTCATTATAGAAATGAATAAATTGTACTTCAGAGAGTTCATTATTTGGGATCATTGTAAGTGGTAAGATGCAATGCATATTTAAAATTTAAGTGTCTAAATGTTGGATTGCAGATGGCAACATAACCATCACAAACAAGGGCTCACAACGAAGCTGTTTCCATACATAATTGAGTAACAGTGCATGGTTAGCTATTATCAAGATCACGTAATCAACTAATCTGGGCTTCTGCTTGATTTTGGAAGGTTTGAATTATGCCTGAGAAATTAACTTATTTTCTAGTATTCATTTTTTGATATGTCAACAGAATCAAAATGCTCACTAAAATCCATCTAGAAGTGCACATGCATATGGTTATTCATTTGTACACTTTCACATTATAGTTTGAAAGCTTTCTTTTCTCCTTTTCTCTTGAAAGCTATTGGAAGAAATGAATTAGAAAACTGAAAAATGGAAGAGACAGAATCAAGGTGCATGGAAAACAGCGTGTTTGCTAAAGAAGTCAGCCTTCTGTGGTTGGGTGAGGAAACACATATTGCTATTGTGGATAGCAGAGTGGTCTGGGAGAATCCTGGGAGGAAGATTGTATGAGAGTGAGAGAGTGATGGGGAACTTCTAATTTTTGCTTTTGCCTACTCTGCATATATTTGCCTGAGGGATAGAAAGTTACCTGGGTTTGGTTCATTTCCCCAATGGGGAAGAGGGGAAAAAAAAGAAAAGAAAATAAAGTTACCTGGGTTTTTTGTTTTTTTTTTTCCTTCCTGCTACAGCCAGTGCTTTTTGGTGGCTGCAGTTCTGATTCACAGAGATGGAGAGAAGGAGGAGGCTGCTGGCTTGAAGAGGCCCAGGGGCCCCCCACTGAGAATTTTTGATTAAACGTAGAACCAGCTCTTCTCCTCTGTGGAGTGCTCAGCAGTCTAGGTGCAATTTTATTGGTGCCCAAATACCTCCTTCTCTATGACACATTCTTAAATTTCCAAACCTTTTACACTTTTAAACTTAGCTTTTATTGAATTATTATAGGCTTTTAAGCATCTTTTGCTCTGATTTTGGTTAGGATGTTGATGGATTGATTTGTGATATCCATAGATTGTATGCCCTTTTAACCAGCTGTCTGTTGGCAAAGATTTGCCCCTAGGAGAGAGAAGACACTGTAACTTTTGATATGTCTTAGCACAGATAGGGATGGCCAAGGACAGGAAGTCTTGGTGTTTCTTCTTCTTTATTTTCTTGGTCAGTGACTCCTATCAGTGTAGCGGTGTCTCTGACTAAGAGAAAAGAGTAAGGCTAGCTACCTTTATTCTGGTCTTATAATTCAGAGGTGATTCATGAAAATGATTCTTCTGTTTTCAGACGCTCAATTATCATAAGGGAAAAGACACTTTAGTGTTAGGAGACCTTTGTTTAATCCTCACTCTGTCATTTATGAGACCATAACATGTTGCTTAACATCCCAAAGAACCTCAGGTTCCTCATCTGTAACATGGGAGTACTAATAACGACTTCAGAGATTCAATAAGAAATCATTCCAGCAGCTGTCAATTCAGAATTAGTTACTGTTTCTTGCTTTTTTGTTTTGGTAGCATAATCTAGGCCAGAATTTGAATTTAACACACAGATAATTAAGTGAATAAAGAAAAAATAGGATAAGTTCATTTTTACTTTACATATAAAATGAAACTTCAAGTTTAAGAAATTTTCACCCTGACCAGGTGCAGTGGCTCACACTTGTAATCCTAGCACTTTGGGAGGCCAAGGTGGGCGGATCGTCTCATGTCAGGAGTTTGAGACCAGCATGGCCAACATGGCAAAACCCCATCTTTACTAAAAATACAAACATTAGCCAGGCATAGTGGCAGGTGCCTATAATCCCAGCAACTCAGGAGGCTGAGGCAGGAGAATAGTTTGAACCTGGGAGGCAGAGGTTGCAGTGAGCTGAGATTGCGCCACTGCACTCTAGCCTGGGCGACGGAATGAGATTCCATCTCAATAAACAAAAAGAAAAAAAAAAGAAATTGTATCCCTAATGAAAACATTTATCTGCCCAAATGTCTTATGTGGTAAAAGTTCTCTTTCAGAAAGTCCCTTCAAGTGTGCCTCTGTCCCCCTTCACGCACGTACATCTTCCTGGGAGAAGTACTACTTTAACCCCCAAGTATAAATAGGTTTCAGATAAACTTAAAACAAGTCCTACTGTCCATGGTACCACTTTCATACCAGAAGGTAAAAGCATATTACTATAGTTGTGCTAATTTTTCCTCAAAGAAAGATCTCTTGCTTTTATTATAGCAAACATTCCATTCCATCTGGGGAATGCAGCCCAAGTCCAGCAGCTGTAGGTCCCATACTCTGAGTTACTTATTTGGGTTGAAGACATGATAATTGTTAGGATTAGAGAAGTAGCAATAAATGTCTCCATTTTCCTTTTCTTTACAAGATTGCAATACTATAAATCATCGAAATGCAATCCAATTAAAATTATGAGTGTGAAATGAGAATGCCTAATCTCTTGCATTATAGAAGGACTGAAGTTTCTTTCTTCTAGGCTACATTATGACTCAGATAGGAAACACTGTGACATAAATTCTAAGAAACACAGAAGAGTTGCATAAAAGGTGAAAAATCTGTTGTTGAGATTCAACTTGAAAATCCTTAGGAAGAGAATTCAATGGAGGCTGACATTTGTGTAAGAAAATCCACTGCTTCCAGGTCATCCTCTGTGGTTGGAGCCCATGGCTCTTTGTTTGGTAGAGCACCAGGGGGAAGAGATTGGCTTGCATTTGGGGCCATTTGTATGAAAGCAGCTCCCTGTCACTCTAGATTCACACTCTCTGTGGTGGGGTGAGATGGTCATGGAATCTGCTGAGAGGGGGAGCAGAGTTATGACTCCATGTCACTCTCGTTTCCATGCATAGGATCATGGAGAGGTGTTTCAGTTGGAATCAACTACTGCATTCTTCATGTAATTATTTCTCTGTCTCCTAGTCTCTCTAACTCTCTCTCTCCTTTACCTGAGAGCATATATTTAAAGTGTAAAAGGGAAATGTGCATATGATGGAACTCCCTGAGATATGCACAGAACTTCTGTCTTTATTTTTAAATTCCTCTGTTTTCAGACGCTGAATCTATTAACGTTTCAGACTGACTTCTTCCTTTAATCCCACAGCACAGATTCACAGGTTTATAGAATCGCTTCTTGGTTCTCTGAGAAGTTGATCCTTAAGCGTGTCTGCTCTACACCCACAAGGGACCACGGAGCTTTCTTAGGTGGTCCAGGGCTGTCTTTTTTGTTCAAAAATGTTCAATCTTTTCTTCTTTCTTAGTGAATCATTTATTTAATACAGTCAACTACAGTCAGGTAAGAAAAATTTTATTTGCGTCTCATCAAAGCAGAGAAAAACTTTCTATTCATTCTGGTAAAGATTTTTTTTCTTTGACAGTGCCAACTAAGAGCAGTTGTGTCTCTTGGTTCAGAAACTGGACATTTGATGTGAATCTGTGAACTCTAAAGTTTCAAAATATCACACAGCAGTGAAAAGAGCACTGAATGTATAGCCAATTGAATGCTGCTTCTATGCCAGGCTTAACATAATGGGAGCTGGTGCTTACTATAAGTCGGATCCTGTTATCAGAGCTTTTCATATATTAGCCCATCTTTAATCTCCCCCAAATCCTATGAGGTAAGGCTATTACTTTTATCTTCATTTTAAAGTAGTGGAAGCAGAGGCAACTTGTTAAGCAAGTTGCCCAGACCACCCAGCTTCAAAGTAGCAGAGCTGGGATTTGAACCTTGGCAATCTGGCTCAGTGTCTTCATACTTAACTGCTGTTAATTGCTATTTCCCTTCCACCCAATCTTACTTAATCTTAATGACAATTCTGTAATGCAACTACTATTATCCACAATTGGCATAAGAAGTAACAAAATGAGCTCAAACTCACCAAGTCCAGTAAGGAAAATATCTAGGGCTTGGATCCAAGTTTCTCCAAAAATCAGTAATTATCAGAATCCTTCTTCAAAGAGGGATCTAGTTTAAGCCATGGTTATATGCCATGCAAACCCTGTGATCTTGTGTCAGTCTCCTATTCTTCTGAAGCCCCAGAGTCCTTATTCATAAAGTGGAAATGATAATACTGTCCTGCCCACCTCATGGGTTTGAGGATAGCGGTAGCCAAAATAATATAAAGAAAATCTTGTTTCTCTTCAGTGTTCTTGGCAGTGAGTAAGGGAGCCTTCATGGATCATTTCCTCTTTCATTTTCTAAGAGGCAATATAGTGAGCTGCAATCTTGGAAGAGTTACCACCCTTTCCCGAGCATGGAAGTTACTTCCTAGGAGGGATTTGGGCACTGAAATATTTGGATCTGCCTTATCAATCTATGTGGCTGATGTTTCTAATTTTTCTTAGACTTTGCTTGGAAGCCCAGGCTCAGGTAGAATCTTGAGGGGAAAAGAAAGGTACTTAAAATAACACCAAATATTTTTGCAAAAATAACAAAATATTTTGAGGAAGAAAAGTGTCTTCTAAAGAAGCTACTATGGTGATTCCTTTTCATAAAATTTTGTGTCCATGACACACTTGGGATATATATATATATATATATATATATATATATATATACATACACACACACACATATATATATATACACACACATATATATATATACACACACACACACATATATATATATATATATCACACACACACATATATATATATATATGGCCTGAGGATGAATCACACAAGGGCTAATGTTATTTTTAAAAACTCATTAAACATTGACTAAATGGTCAAATATTGTGGAAAATCCATAAATATAATTCTGGGAGTCTTGGGGTAAAGGCAAGTGAGGACAAGCATTAGACTATGATTATGAAGAATGAGATTTATGAGAGATAATCTAGTACCAATGGAAGGGCAGCTATAGAGGAAGCCTGGATGGTATAGTAGATGGGGGAGATAGGTTGACTCTAGGTACTAGAAAAAGGGTAATGAAATTGGAACTCAACTTCATTTCCTCTCAGTAGCATCTGAGCCCATGCTTCTGTTAAATTCCTGTTTCAGTTATGTATTGTTCTCTAATGATTCCGTGGGTTTGCTGGGTGATTTTTTTTTCCTTTCTGGTTTTGCCTGTGCACAATCACATGGGTAAATTGAGCCAGAAAGTTGGCTGCAGGGTGGATTCAGCTGGGTCAGCTGAGATGATCAGGATTCTTCCTCCAGTGGTCTTTCATTCTCAAGGAAGATGGACTGAGCCATGGTAGGGGGGCAAGCATTTCAAGAGCACAAACTCCAAATGCATATGCTTTTGTCAAATCTCTATTTGTGTTATCGTATTAGTCTGTTCTCATGCTGCTATAAAGAACTGCCCTAGACTAGGTAATTTATGAGGGAAAGAGGTTTAATTGACTCACAGTTCTGCAGGGCGGGAGAGGCCTCAGGAGACTCACAATCATGGTGGAAGGGGAAGCAAACACGTCCTTCTTCACATCATGGCAGGAAGGAGAAGTGCCAAGCAAAGAGGGAAAAGCCACTTATAAAGTCATCAGATCTCATGAGAACTCACTCATTATCATGAGAACAGCAGCATGGGGGGTAACCACCCCATTATTCAATTATATCACCCTGGGTCCTTCCCATTATATGGGGGGGATTATAGGAACTATAGTGCAAGATGAGATTTGGGTGGGAACACAACCAAACCATTATCATTCTGCCCCTGTGCTCTACCAAATCGTATGTCCTCACATTTCAAAACACAACTATGCCTTCCCCACAGTCCCCCAAAGTCTTAACTCATTCCAGCGTTAACCCAAAAGTTCAAGTCCAAAGTCTCATCTGAGGCGAGTTAAGTCCCTTTTGCCTATCAGCCTGTAAAATCAGAAGCATGTTAGTTACTTCCTAGATACAGGAGGGTACTGGCATTGGGTAAGTACACCCATTCCAAATGGGAGAATTTGGCCAAAAAGAAGGGGCTACAGGTCCCATGGAAGTATGAAATCCAGTGGGGCAGTCAAATCTTAAAGCTCCAAAATGATCTCCTTTGACTCCATGTCTCACAGCCAGGTCATGCTGATGCAAGGGGTAGGCTCCTATGTCCTTGGGAAGCTCTGCCTCTGTGACTTTGCTGGGTACAGACCTGCCCCTGCCTGCCTTCATGAGCTAGTGTTGAGTGTCTGCAGCTTTTCCAGGTGCATGATACTAACTGTTGGTGGAGCTACCATTCTGGGGCCTGAAGGACCATAGACCTCTTCTCACAGCTCCACTAGTCAGTAACCCAGTGGGGGATTCTGTGTGGGAGCTCGATCCCACATTTCCCTTCCACATTGCCCTAGCAGAGGTTCTCCATGAGGGCTCTGCTCCTGCAGCATACCTCTGCCTGGAAATCCAGGCATTTCTATACATCATTTGAAATCTATGCAGAAGTTCCCAAACCTTAATTCTTGACCTGTGTATCTGAAGGCTCAACACTTTGTGGAAGCTGCCAAGTCTTGGGACTTGTACCCTCTGAAGCCATCGCTAGGATGCAGGGCATCAAGTCCTAAGACTGCACAAAGCAGCAAGGCCCTGGGTCCAACCATGGAACTACTTTTTCCTCCTGGACCTCTGGGTTTGTGATGGGAGGGGCTGCTGTGAAGACCTTTGATGTGCCCTGGATACATTTTCCCCACTGTCTTGAGGATTAACATTTGGTTCCTCATTTCTTATACTAATTTCTGCAGCTGGGTTAAATTTCTTTTCAGAAATAGAGTTTTTGTTTTCTGTCATATCATCAGGCTGCAAATTTACCAAACTTTTATGCTCTGCTTCCCTTTTATGCATGTTCCAATTCCATACCATATCTTTGTGAATACATAAAGCTGAATGCTTTTAACGCACCCAAGTAACCTCCTGAACACAGCTGTTTAAAAATTTCTTCCACCAGATACTCCAAATCATCTCTCTCATGTTCAGAGCTTCACAGATCTGTAAGGCAGGGGCAAAATGCCACCGGTCTCTTTGCTAAAACATAGCAAGAGTCACCTTTATTCCAGTTCCCAACAGGTTTTTCATCTCCATCTGAGCCTGGACTTTGTTGTCCATATCACTATCAGCATTTTGGTCAAAGCCTTTCAACAGGTCTCTTAGTTCCAAACTTTCCCACATTTTCCTGCCTTCTTAGCCCTCCAATCTGTTCCAAATGTCTGCTTGTTACATAGTTCCAAAGTCACTTCCACATTTTGGGGCATCTTTACAGTAGCACCCGACTACCTGGTACCAATTTACTGATATTAGTCTGTTCTCATGCTGCTATAAAGAACTGCTAGAGACTAGATAAAGGAAAGAGGTTTAATGGACTCACATTTCTGCATGGCTGAGGAGGCCTCAGGAAACGTACAATCATGGTGGAAGGGGAAGCAAACACGTACTTCGCAAGGCAGCAGGAGAGAGAAGAATGAGAACCAGGTGAAGCGGGAAGCACTTACAAAACCATTGGATCTCTTGAGAACTCACTCACTATCATGAGAACAGTAGCACTGGGGTAACCAACCCCATGATTCAATTACCTCCCACCTGGTCCCTCCCATGACACATGGGGATTATGAAAGCTACAATTCAAGATGAGATTTGGATGAGGACACAGCCAAACCATATCAGTTATGTTTGTTGATGTATCACTAGCCAAAAAACGTTAATGTAGCCAATTTCTAACTCAATGCAGTAGGAGAATCAACATAGTGTGTGTCCTAGGAGGTGTGATTTATTGGGGGTAATTAATCTAACATTCAATGATAGCCTGCTCTGTTTTCTTCTATGTGTAAATATGACCACACCTTCTAAGGTTCCCAAAGTTTCATTTACTCATAACACCGTAGGTGAATTTTATGAATTCGTGATCTGAATCTGATCTAGATGTGGATGAGGACTTTGGGTGAACTTCTCTTGATCTTGAGATCTGTGAACTAAAAAGACAAGTCACTTGATCTCCAATGCCTAACATACAATGGTGATACAGAGGACCGAGTCAAAACAACCACATTAGATATTTTCATTCTAAAAGCAGAATGGCAGGAGGAGGCACATAGTTGTCACTGACTCATAGTAATTCTGAAATTCAGCCAGGTGCATAGTGTCAGGGATTCTTGTTCTAGGAAAGAAATGTTTCTTGCCTAGGACCCAGTTCTGCTTCTTGAGACAGTTTTCCTAATCCATGGTTCTCTTTGACTCTTAGCTCTACCCTCTAATCTTCCCTTTTCTAAAAGAAATAGCCTGTGTTTGTAGCTAAGAAGCTTTTTCAGTCTGCTTCCTGCTTACAGAAAGTTGGAGAACCAGCACTTCTTTTCATGTTGAACCTTCTCTGCTCCTTGTAGTTCAAGCTAGCACAAAATTTTACACATGCCACTCAGCGGAAATTCTATATATTTGATTTTATCTCTCCAAAGTCACTCCATAATCCTTTTTAAAGCAGACCTCTCTCTGTTTTGGGCAGAGTGTCAGGGTGCTGTGGGGCATTGTCTTTAAAATTTTATAAAACTTTTTAGTTTAATTGAGAGGAGCTAACTAGGTACTCTGTTAAATCTTTCTGAGGTTTTAACTAACGGTCTTATAGATAAACCTTTGATTTGATCTCAACCCTGAGGCTGTTTCTTAGTTTTGACTCTTTTACTGACAAAAGATAGCAAAAAATGTGAAATAGTTTTATTTTCCAACCTAGTACATCTTGGATCTTCTATAGTTCCTTGAAATTCGGCTTGCATATTTAATAGTTCTCTCTGTATCTAATCTCTCTATTCCTTATACACGAGAGCCAGTTGGCACTTTCAATATTTTGCCTGAAAATCTCCTTAGTCAGGCACACAAATCCATTTTCTATCTTCCAAATTAATGTAGGCAATACTTCTGCCAATTGATTTTACTAAAAACCATCAGCTACTATCTTTCTAGTCTCCCATGGCAGATTCCTTACTGTGGCAAACAGAATAATAAACCCCTAAAGATGACCATGTCCTAATCTTTAAAAACCATGAGTATGTTACTTTACATTACAATGACAATAGGGAATTTGAACATATGATTAAATTAAGAATCTTGAAGTGGGGGAGGTTATTCTGTATTATTTTGTGTGCCCAATATAATTACAAAGGTACTTATAAGGGAAAGGGAAGAGGGAAGTAGAAGAGGCAGAGAGAAGAAAGGAGGTACAATGATGGAAGGAGAGAGAGAGAAATTTGAAAATGATACACTAATGAATTTGAAAACAGAAGAAGTGACCACAAGTCAAGGAATGCAGGCCGCCTCTAGAAGATGAAAAATGCAGGGAAATGTTTTCTTCCTTAGAGTCTCCAGAAGGAATGTAGTTCTGCCAACACCTTCATTTTAGCTAAGAGCCATTTTGGACTTCTGACCTCTAGAACTGTAAAATGAAAATCTGTGTTGCTTGAAGTCACCAACTTTGTGGTAATTTGTTTGCTACAATAGGTGATTGGTCCTATCCCATTTAATGAGTTCCAGTAGACAAAACTCTGGCCTCAGATATTCCCGATAGCTTATTGACTTAGACAAACAAAGGTGGCATTGTCTTTTTTTTTTTTTAAGCCCAAGCAGCCTATTGGTGTTTCAGAGTTTTTATTAAAAAGGACTGTTGGCATAGTGTATTAGTCTGTTTTCACACTGCTAATAAAGACATACCCAAAACTGGGTAATTTATAAAGGAATGAGGTTTAATTGACTCACAGTTCCACATGGCTCGGGAGGCCTCAAAATCATAGCAGAAGGCAAATGAAGAGCAAAGTCACGTCTTACATGGTGGGAGTCAAGAGAGTGTGGGCAGGGAAATTGCCCCTTTATAAAACCACCGGATGTCATGAGGCTTATTTACTATCATGAGAACAGCATGGGAAAAACTCTTCCTTATGATCCAATTACCTCTCACCACGTCCCTCCCATGACACATGGGAATCATGGGAACTGTAATAAAATTTGGGTGGGGACATAGCTAAAGCATATCACATAGAGTGGTTTAATGTTTGACTAAAGCTTCTGTGAGCTATTGATCTTTAGTGGGATCCATAAAGTATTTTATAAATGTCTGATCTCTTATTCAATTATTCTTTTCCATTAAACAAAAGATTTATAAAATATATTGTTTGGTAATGCAGCCTGGCAGAGAAATTGTTAAAATCCATGTAAGCTAGCATAGCTAAAATTTGTTATTATCTTAGCCATGAAATTTGAATAAATCAATGAACAAATGAGGTTGGTGTGTAGACTTATAACCTGCAAATCTTTTGTCTGTTCGTTCCATGCATGGATGATTATTAATGATGACCATTTAATGCATTCATGTGGAAAGATACTAATTCACAGCAGGGAAGTAACAGCTCTCACTTAGGATCTGACCCTGGGGTTTGTGGAACCTGAGCCGATCAACGCACCCGAATGCTAAGTGTTCACTGGGGGCTGGACATCAGGGACATGCTTGTAGGTATATATTAATTCACTAACCAGAACACCCAGGAAAGGGTCACGATCATTCTGAAAACCTTAATGGTTTGACAAATGGACATTTGAGCAATTTATAATAAGCTTCTCAAGAGTTTTGAATTTAATTTCTTATTTTAACTGCTGTGAGAGTTCAGGGTGTCAATGTGTCTTGAGAATATTACAGTGAAAATGAGAACTAGGAGAATAATTTCATTCTTTTCTTAGGATAGAAGACAATGCCTATCATTCACTAGTCTAAGATTAGTCTTTTATTAATTAGTAAAGAAATACTTTTTGAATGTTCCTATGAGTATGTATGTGCTCAGCCCAAGGCTTACCTCTGCACCAGCAGTGCTTGGTAAGAGGAGATGAATTACTGGATTGTGGGCCAGGTTATAAAGCAGTGAGTTACTGGTAAATGATTAAAAGCTGAATCTTGGCTGGGTGTGGTGGCTCACACCTGTAATCCCAGCACTTTGGGAGGCTGAGGCGGGTAGATCACAAGGTCAAGAGATTGAGACAATTCTGGCCAACATGGTAAAACCCTGTCTCTACTAAAAAATACAAAAATTAGCTGGGCATGGTGGCATGAGCCTGTAGTCCCAGCTGCCTGGGAGGCTGAGGCAGGAGAATTGATTGAATCCAGGAGGTGGAGGTTACAGTGAGCCGAGATCGTGCCACTGCACTCCAGCCTTGTGCCTGGCTACAGAGACTCTGTCTCAAAAAAAAAACAAAAACAAAAAACAAACAAACAAAAAACAAAAAAGACTGAATCTCTGGGCAAAAGAAAAAAAAGGCCCTGATTAGTAGAGTTTGCCAATTTCGTGGTGTAGATACTCCCATCATGACCAATTTAACAACTGGATGTCATGAGCATGGGTTTGGGTGGGAATGTGCCCAGTTGTCTCGCTGGTTCAAAGTGATATCAACGCTACATCATTGCAAAGAGACTTCAGGGTAGTTACTGTAAGAAACACATCATGCTGTAAGGTGAAGAATAACCGTAAGACTCATCCAAACATCTTGCAGAGCCTACATTGTCACTTAGGAATAATGATGCAAGCTTGCCTGGGGATTTCTAATGCTGGCTAGGCACCACTGGGTCTCTTCGACCAGTGGTCAAGACGAGTCCACCTCAGTATAGACGCAACTTTCATGAGCCTTAAAACAAAGCTCACCTGATATGGTTTGGCTCTGTGTCCCCACCCAAATCTCACCTCAAATTGTAATCCTCATGTGTTGAGGGAGGGACCTGGTGGGAGGTGATCGGATCATGGAGGCAGTTTCCCCATGGTATTCTCATGATAGTGAGGGAGTTCTCAGGAGATCTGATGGTTTAAAAGTGGCAGTTTCCCTGTGTGCTCTCTCTCTTCTACCACCATGTAAGATGTGCTATGCTTCTCCTTTGCCTTCTGCCATAATTATAAGTTTCCTGAGGACTCCCCCAGCCATGCAGATCTGTGAATTAAACCTTTTTTCTTTGTACATGAACCAGCAGGCAGTTCTTTAAAGCAGTGTGAAAACAGACTAATACACCATCCTTAAAAAAATAGCTTAAACTCCCTTTATGAAAAATAAAAAACAAACAAAAAAACACCTGGCAATTGATCCAGACTGAATACAGGTATAAGAAATGGAGAAGATTACACCAAACTCTGAGAATGGTCTCCAGATGGAAACCCTTCTGGTTAGGCAGTCATTGGATCCCTGACTGTATCTGGCCCATGCTATCAGCTTGCTCCTGCCATCTATTTTGCAAAAGCACTGCCAGAATACAGTGTCTGAACAGATGGTGGCTACCTAAGGTAGGACTCATCTTTGACATGTGCAAATTGGACCAAAGTGAAGAAGTGGCCTCTGGAGAAGCTGGTCAGTTAGGACCACCCAAGACCCCCAGACATGACATGGGGCAGAAGCCACATAGTCATTTACTTTTGGGACTCTTCTATACACCTACATTTAGACTTAACAACATTGTAGATACAGTAAAGGTGAGCAGTTTAAGGATTTCTCTTTCTGTTTGTTTTTCTTTCTTTTTTTTTTTGCTTAATTTTTCCTCCAGATGAGAAGCAAAGTTTCGCTTTTTACATGAAGGACACTGCCATTCATATCCTCCTGGTTATGTATTAACTTAAAAACCACAGAGCCTAAATCTTGAACCACCTTGAGGGTGGGAGATGCTTCATGAAGCAGCTGTGTTCAATGACAAACCCATTAGGTAATTGGAACACTTGTTAGATTTTTTAAAAATTGTACTGTGATTTCAATTTTATTTTTTCAGAGACATGTTATATGAGAGATTAAAGGACTCTATTTCAGTGATTCATTTAAATCAATTATGAATAAGTTGACATCCCTGGGAAGCCTTTGAATTTTTTATTATATGTATGATGGCACTTCTAATTGGAGATAGTTACACTCACCTACTCCAACTCACTCCCTTCTTCAGTGCAGATTCCCAAGCCAATCAATCTTAAACTTTCTATGTTTAAAAAATTATTCCAAAACCAATTAAAACAGAGTGGGAGTAGAGAACCATATCCTATAATCTCATTATTCTAAATTTCTTAAGGTAGATGCAGGAAGTCAGTTCTGACCTAGTTTCATTATAGGTTGGGGGTGGAATATAACTCCAGTGGCCTCTGACGTGGTGCTTACCAGGGTTGCATCAGCTGGTCTGTCTGGGGAAGCATGTACCCTGTGTGTTTCCCATGAAGCAATTGTTCAATACAAATTTGAGGGTGATGCCAGTGTCAGGGTCTCTGAGAATGCCTAGAATGACCCAGCTACTGGAAATATTTGTGAGTGTATGTGCTGTGCTTTCTTTACCCCAGGAAGCATCCCATGCCTACATGACCTATCATAAACCAGACATTGAAACTAGGGTCAGGGATGGGAAGGGTGATTAAGTCACATTTCCTACCAGGATATTTAGAACAATGCATATTATTATGTGTTCTAGAATGCTCTTCTAGTTGCTTACAACAGATAAAAATTTGGAAACAACACACATGTCCCCCCATTTGGAAACTAAATTTTACATTATGGCTTAGTAATACAATAGGATTCTACGTAATTGTTGAAAATATTAATACATACATTCTATAAAACCTAAATAAATGATGTATAATTACGTTAAAAACATGTATAATATGTTTTACTTATGGAAAAAATGCATATTAGCATCAACACATATATAGAAATATGGAAGAATTTGTAAGAATTAATGACATTTCTATTTTGCTTCTCTATATTTCTTCATTGAACAGATACCATGTAATAATGAAATAATGGCAAAAAGTTAAAAATGCAAAAAGACAATTGTTACAAATGCTTACTTTAAGAGAGCTGTTTATGAGGCTTTGGCTATGACCCTGTCTTCCCAGACTCATTCCATTTCTCCTATTTCCCACATATAACCCCCCCTTTCCCACCCTCCTTTATGGGAGCTCAGCATGGCAGATTCAATTGTTTTGCTTCTAACCCCCAAGGATTTTCTCAGGACCATATTGTGAAGGTGAAGACCTGGTTACCAGAGTTTTTTCTCATATGTCAGGGAAGCTGGAGCTATTTCAAAAATCCCAGCAGGGAAGAGGGTGCCCGTTGGAATCTAGTGGCTGGCATGCCCATGACGGATCCTTCTGGCTGGCATCGTCATTGATTCAAACACTCAGGCCTTCCTCTCTCAGTTTTCCTTGGCTTCTTTTAGAACTACCCCTTCCACTGATGTGCTCCTGCCACAAAAAACTGCAGATCCTGGACAAATCCTAAAGTAGCTCATCAGGATGCAGCTGCCCTCTCGGCTCAATCCTACTTAATGTCTATGTCAGCATATCCCTCATCTCCTCTAAGTCTCAGGCCACAAGCCGTGTTTTTAGCTTTTCTAAATGGAAGCATGTCTCAAGAGGAGGATTAGCCAATTGGCTGAAGAACAAAGAATCAATTTAGTTTAAAATAGTTTCTTTAATGGTGGTGTTTTGCATCCACAGTGATTTTCCAAGACACTGTGTGCTTTGTCCGAAATCCTCGGGGGAGTCTAGCGTGGGTCTGCCTGTCATCATCAGGCAGGCAGGCAGGATGGCGGGGGGACCCCTGTTTCTGTCAGAGTGAGAAACTGAGCCAGAAAAGGATGTAACTTTTAAACTATCTGCAAAGCAGTGACAACTGCTTAGGGTGCTTCTTGAGTGCCTTATCTTTAATAAAAAGAAGAAAGGAAATTATTAAAAGCTGTAAGGAGAGGATAGATAATTTATAGCCCTACCTCTACACCAACTAATTGATTACAAAAAATGAGCTAACAAGATCTTCTGGTGCTGAAATTTATCCTTAGCAACACATGTAATCATAACTGATGTTTTGAAGTAAAAAAAATCTCTTGTTGTATGGTTAATCAAGACATGTGTCTCATTTGAAGTAGAGAACTGTATTTAAGCAACACCATCTAATAATTGAAATCAGGCATAATGCCAAATGCTGCAATACATAGAGAAGGTATTAGTTAATGCTGTTTTTGGTCACTACAAAAATCTACCTTCCCATTCACTCTCAGTTTAAATAGTATATGCAATTCTAACATTTTTTTGAAAATAAAAATTTTAAGTAGGTTTTGCTTTGAACAGAATTTAAAATATGAAGTAATACATAACGCATGCTGATACAGATGGAAAAGTGAATATCCTACAATTTTCTGAGCAACTACTGAGTGCCAGACACTAGGTATAGGTTATTTAAAAAAATGCAATAGTTGTGAAATGTAGACATGATGACTATCTTTACTTATCTGATATTAACACTGAGGCCAGGGGCGTTCATCTTTTCCAAGACTTTCTAGCCTGGAAGTGGTTGAGTCAAGTTTTTACCTTTCTAGCTTTAAAGATGCTGGCTCTCTATAAGCCAAATGATCTTCCAGATATATATGTGTGTGTGTGTGCATGTGTATGTGTGTGTGTGTATATATATATATGTAGATACAGATATAGATATCTATAGATATAGATATATATCTTCCAGAGAGAGCATGCACATATTAGAATTGTATTTTAGAAAACATACAGGTGAGAATGAAAGTATTTAAAAAGACTTTGTTCAGCAGGTGAATGTGAGGTGAATTAAGAACATAGGATGGAGAAAGTGTCAGAGTAATGGAGTATTTATTAACCCGCAAAATGAGACATCCTGCAACTCGAGGAGACTGGCAAGGTTAGGTGATGAGCAGAAATGTCAGAGTGAGAATCAAGATAAGGGGTTAGTCATGAATTCTTCGGAGGCAGTGTCCCTTTTTAGACTGTTTCCTCACTGCTCAGCATGAAGAGTCTTTCTTGTATATCCTTGGTGTTCTATAAATATTTCCCAAATGAAGGCATTGAGTATTTTAGGACATGGATATCAAGTTCCTAGGCTGAATTGGAAATCACCAAGATGTAGAGTCCAGGTCTTCCTATTCCAGGTAGTTCCCATTCGACCTGGTACATGGCTTTATTTAACCTATAAAAAAACCATCCCAACCTAGAAATTTTAGTGCAGGAGTTCTGAACCAGAGGTTCATGAATGAGCTTGTTTGAGGAAAGAGCGTCTTTTATATAAAAGGTCTATTGTAGTGCTTACATATAATCCAGGTTTTAGCATGTATGTACATTTTAATAGGGAAAGAAGGTGTATAGCCTTTATCAGATTCTAAAGAGGGGATCTAAATTATAAAAATAATAAAGGGAGGGGGATCCAAGATGGCCGAATAGGAACAGCTCTGGAGTGCAGTTCCCAGTAAGAAGAATGCAGAGAGTGAGTGATCACCACATTTCCAAATGAGTTTTTACTGCCCACAGACCAGGAGATTCCCAGGCTGATAAGCACCACGAGTTTCCAGCATGGCTGTTTCACCTGGTGCTGCAGGTCTCCGCAAAAAATTCACACAAATCTGGGTGGCCGTTTCAACAGGCACCCGGAACACCTGGGATACAGAGCCACCCATTCAACTGAATAAAAGGGGGATGAAACAGAGAGCCAGGTGATCTGGCTCAGTGGATCCCCACCATCCACAAAGACCAGCTATCTGAAACACTCTGGATTGAAAGTTTTGCAGCAAGCAGAGCTGGACCCGGGGACAGTCTAGCTCAATGGGGGGAGGGGTGTCATTACTGAGGCAGTCCACCATTACTGAGGCGGTCCGCCATTACTAAGGCAGTCTGCCATTACTGAGGCAGTCCTCCTTTACTGAGGCAGTCTGGCATTACCAAGACAGTCTGCCATTACTGAGGCAGACCACCATTACTGAGGCAATTCTAACAGGAAGTTCACACAGCAGCTGGACAGAGCCCATAGCAGCTCAGTAACACCTCTGCTGGCAGACTGTGGCTAGACTACCACCTTGCTGGGCAGGGCATCTCTGAAAAAAGGCAGCAGCACATCAGGAAGCTTATGAATAAAGCCCCACCTTCCCAGGACAGAGCACCTGGGGAAAAAGGCATTTATGAGTTCTGCTGCAACAGACTTAAACGTACCTGCCCAGAAGCTCTGAACAGAACAACAGAGCTCCCAGCTCAGCACTTGAGCTCCTTTAAGGGACAGACTGTCTCCTCAAGCAGCCCTCTGACCCCTGTTTATCCAAAGAGACAGCTCGTAAAGGAGAGCTTGGTCTGACATCTAGTGGGTACCCTTCTGGGATGAAGATAACAGAAGAAGAAACTGGCAGCAACCCTTACTGTTCTGCAGCCTCTGTGGGGGGATCCCCAGGGAAGCAGGGTCTGGAATGGACCTCTAGCAGGTCTACAGCAGAGGGGCCTGAAGGTTAGAAGGAAAACTAAAAAACAGAAAGAGATAACTTCAACATCAACAAAAAGGACATCCACTCAGAGACCCAGCCGAAAGTCACCAACTACAAAGACCACGGGTAGATAAATCCACAAAGATGGGAAGAAACCAGCACAAAAAGGATGAAAACACCAAAACCAGAATGCCTCTCCCCCTCCAAGGGATCACAACTCCACACGAGGAAGGGAACAAAGCTGGATGGAGAATGAGTCTGATTAATTGACAGAAACAGGCTTCAGAAGGTGGGTAACAACAAACTTCTCTGAGCTAAAAGAACATATTTTAACCCAATGTAAGAAGCTAAGAACCTTGAAAAAAGGTTTGATGAAATGCTAGCGAGAATAAACAGCTTAGAGAATATAAATGACCTGATGGAGCTGAAAAACACAACACGAGAACTTCGCGAAGCATACAAAAGTTTCAATAGCTGAATCAACCAAGCAGAAGAAAGGATATCAGAGGTTGAAGATCAATCAATGAAATAAAACAAGAAGGTAAGATTAGAGAAAAAAGAGTGCAAAGAAATGAACAAAGCCTCCAAGAAATATGGGATTATGTGAAAAGACCTAATCTACCTTTGATAGGTGTACCTGAATGTGACAGAGAGAATGAATCCAAGCTGGAAAACACTCTTCAGGATATTATCAGGAGAACTTCCCCAACCTAGCAAGGCAGGTCAACATTCAAGTACAGGAAATACAGAGAACACCACAAAGATATTCCTGAAGAAGAGCAACCCCCAAGGCACATAATTGTCATATTCACCAGGGTTGAAATGAAGGAAAAAATGCTAAGGGCAGCCATAGAGAAAGTCCGGTTACCCACAAAGGGAAGCCCATCAGACTCACAGTAGATCTCTCGGCAGGAACTCTACAAGCTGGAAGAGAGTGGGGGCCAATACTCTACATCCTTAAAGAAAAGAACTTTCAACCTAGAATGTCATATCCAGTCCAACTAAGTTTCATAAGTGAAGGAGAAAGAAAATCCTTTATGAACAAGCAATTGCTTAGAGCTTTCGTCACCAGGCCTGCCTTGCAAGAGCTCCTTAAAGAAGCAGTAAATATAGAAAGGAACAACCAGGACCAGCCACTCCATAAACATACCAAATGATAAAGAGCATCAACACAATGAAGAAACTGCGTCAACTAACGGGCAAAACAACCAGCTAGCATCAAAATGGCAGGATCAAAATCACACATAACAATATTAACCTTAAATGTAAATGGGCTAAATGCCTGAATAAAAAGACACAGACTGACAAATTGGATAAAAAGTCAAAACCCATTGGTGTGCTATATTCAGGAAACCCATCTCACATGCAAGGATACACATAGGCTCAAAATAAAGGGATGGTGGAAGATTTACCAAGCAAATGGAGAACAACAACAACAAAAAGCAGGAGTTGCAAACCTAGTCTCTGATAAAATAGACTTTAAACCAACAAAGATCAAAAGAGACAAAGAAGGGCATCACATAATGTTAAAACGATCAATGCAACAAGAAGAGCTAACGATCTTAAATATATACGAACCCAATACAGGAGCAGTCAGATACATCAAGCAAGTTCTTAATGACCTACAAAGAGACTTAGACTCCCACACAATACTAGTGGGAGACTTTAACACTCCACTGTCAATATTAGACAGATCAAAGAGACAGAAAATTAACAAGGATATCCAGGACTTGAACTCAGACCTGGACCAAGCAAACCTAATAGACATTTACAGAACTCTCCACCCCAAATCCACAGAATATACATTCTTCTTAGCACCACATTGCACCTACTCTAAAACTGACCACATAATTGGAAGTAAAGATTCAAAGTCAGGCCTTTCTATTCTCATTTCCTTCTCTTTATCCTCCAGAATGCCAAGGTTATTCTTTATTGCATTCCTTTGCTCTTTCCATCATAAATGCTGACATTTAAGTGCTGTCATCATGCCACTTTCCTTAAATGTCACCTCACCATTTTTTCTTTAACTAACTCATCTTTATCCTTTGGAACCCAGAGGCTCTTCTGTCAAGTCTTCCATCACTACTTTAGGTCTCACAGGTTTAGTATCTTCCTGCTCTGCATTCCTGTAGAACTTATGGTTTAGTCTATACAACTTGTTGTTTCATTATATAGCACCTGTCCCTGTTGTTCCATGAAGTCAATTTTTTAATGCTAATAGATGAACAGATCTTTGGGTGCAGGTACCACATCATGAATGAGTGGTTGAGAGCACACAGTTGGCTAGACTTTCCTTCCTATTGTGTTCCCTTGAGCAGGTTATTCAATTCTGTATCCCTTGAATATCTCCTCTGTGAAATGATGATAATCATAGAACCTATGTCATTCAGTTGATGGAAGGATAAAGGAGATAATTCATAAAATGTGCTTAGAATAGTCTCTAGAAAGGTGTAAATTAATTTGAACTACTATAGCCCATTCATCATTACATTCTACTTCTAAAGTAGTATGAGAGCCTCTCTACTCCCATTCATTAACTCTCAGACACCAAGAAAATGATTTAAGTCTGTCCTTTCTCAGTTCCTTCATCTTTGAAACGATGCTGTAATATTTGCAAACAGGTTTATTGTAGGGCTCATATTTGACAATGGGAATAGACATGTTTTGGAGCCCAAACTTCACAACAACCCCAGCCAGGCTGTCAAGAGCCCTTTCCTAGATATTCCAACTGAAGCACTATTCTCATGTTGTGTTGTTTTCAGGGTCTGAGCCTAAAACTGTCAGGAACAAAGTTATTAAACTTCCTCAGTGGAGTTATTGAACACAGCCTATACCCAGATCTTTCTGGGAGGGAGCTCTAGGAGAAGGAGGGAGGTTAGGGGGCCTCGAGATCCTGGTTCCCATAGGCCATTGCCATTCATTGCCCTTGGTGTTTACTTGAGACAAAAGCTCCACTGCCCTCCACTGGCTTCCATGCCCTGCTCCCTTAACAAAGCCGTTTAGAGCTGGGTGCCCTTCAGGGCTTCTGGAGTTGCCCTCACTAGTACAGAAGAGAAGTCTAGCTACTCAGTAAGAGAAAAGGTGACCAGGACAAGGTGAATTTTTCTCTTTTCATGTTTCTTTTCCAGTGAAAGAGAAGCAAAAGAGATTCTAGAAACATTAGAGAGAAGTTAGGAAGCACACATCCCATCCGGGTTTCCTGCCACTGCCCAAACAGAACAGATGAGAAACGAATATCCTTGCCTTCATAGAATTTGAGGTAAACATGTTTCTTAGTCCATGAAACACCCAGAAGTTTGGGAGAAGAACACCCAGTGCAGGGCTGGGTTTAGGCAAATGTCTGCTCCAGTGGACCCTATTCCCCCAGGAGGGTGGCAGCAATGGCAGTGATGTGTGTATGTGTGTGTGTGGCAGGGAAGGGGAGTGTGCATGACAAGGGAGGACGCTCCTGAGAGAACAGCTCAGGTGACCATGAGAGGTGCAGAGGCAGGGCAGAGCATCAACAAAGAACCCTTCCTTTGACATGGCAGCACCGAGAGCTCAGAATCCACCCCTTCCACAGTGCTGAGAAACTAAAGTTGTTCTTGGCTGTTGGGGAAGACTTGAGCTCCAGCAATTATGCTGATGGGGCCTTATCAAGATCTGAGCTGGGCTGAGTGACTTATGCATGCAATCCCAGCACTTTGGAAAGCCAAGGCGGGTGGATTGTTTGAGGTCAGGATTTCGAGACCAGCCTCAGTAACATGGCGAAACCCCATCTCTACAAAAAATACAAAGATTAGCCAGGCATGATGGTATGTGCTTGTAATCCCAGCCACTCAGGAAGCTGAGGTGGGAGGATTGCTTGAGCCGGGTGGCTGAGGCTGCAGTGAGTCATGACCATGCCACTATATTCCAACTTGGGCGACAAAAAAGACCCTGTCTCCAAAGAAAAAGACATTTGGCCGTAGGAAAAATGTTATGACATCTTTAGAATCTAGGCTTAGATTATTTTTCTGACTAGGGAACAAATGTTGCTCAACCACCTAAGCCACAGTTAAAGTTTTTGCCCAGATACAGACATATATGAGGTGTACTGTCTACAAATACGCCATCTATAGATCACTGTCCCTTGGTAGCTACAAGGATACGTAAGAGTTGGCCCCACAGAGCTTCCCCTTGCCTTCCATGAATGATGATTTACTAAAGCTAGGATGGGGATGATCATAGGAAAGCCTGCATTTTATGTATTTTTCACACCTAAAAAATTTATCGTCTTGGTGGCAGGGTCTCAGAGTTTTCTGAGGAGACTTCATTTTTAAACAACTTATTTTCAAATAAATGATTATGAAAGTAATAGATGCTCATGTCAAAAAATTTGGAAAACATGTAGAAAAGGCCAAAGGGGAAAATGAAAATCACCCATAAGTCTTCAGGAGGAAAGGGATCCCCTTGCTATTTTAATATAAAATCTCTTGGATTCAATTCTGTTAGAAAGCATTCGCCCTGCAGACCTGTGTTGGGGGTGGGGGAGGGGGATGCATATTGGAATAAGACTAATCCCTTGCCTTGAGGACCCTGCAGTGGAGTAGGGGCAATAACAACTCTGCTTATATGAAATGCTGCTCCACTGTGATGAAGGTTACAGCGAGTTTCCAGCCTGTTCACACTTGTTATATTTGACAAGGCACTGAAGGCTTTGGTGAAGAAAACAGGCTCTTAAACCTCCCATAATAGGCTAAATAAAATGTGCAAACAACCTTTTATCCTCTGTTTCTAACATAGGCTCCTAATAAAGGAGTTCAGGAGCTAAAACAAGGCTGCATTGCAGTCAGCATCTAACAGCAAAGGTGCGCTAACTGGCTTTTTCATTTGGGGTGATGGGGGTGTGGGGGAGGAGTCTCTTGCCAGAAAGATCTGATGCAGATTGGGGCAGACTATTAACCAGCTGGGTGTCTCCCACTGTGTGGGTTGAAATCACACTTACTAAATTGCCCAAGACAGGTTGTACAAAAGCTATCATCAGCTGCTACGAGCTTTTGACTTGCCACCAGTTTCTTTTAGTCATTTCTTATTATTGTCTTGGTGCCATAAACACTTCTGTACAGACGACTGCATTTATACAGTGGGTAATACATGCTCAGGAGGAACTTCTATTTTAAGGGGACAATTTGAGGTAGAAGAGGAGGAATGTGGCAGGGAGGCTACAGATGGGTTCGGCAATTATGGGTGTGCACAAGACAACCGTGTTTACAAAGGCTTCCAGGAAACCCAGGCAGCACCTGTGCCTCCCAGTCCTCCTGGTGGTTGTTTTACTATCTCTGTAGCTGGTTTTTTGCTTGGCAGCAGTGGTGTTACAGGTGACACAGGTGCGGTGCAAATGTCTCAATGCGCAGCCACACCACCCACCCTGCCCACTAGCATACCTGGCATCAAGCTCCAGCACAGCAATCAGAGAAGGGAGGGGAAAGACACAGCTTAATAGAACCAAAAACACCCTGCACAGTAATGGAGAAAATTCACAAGCTAGTGAGGATTAGCAAGTGACTGTAATCATGGGTTTTGGGTCAGCTCTGCGTTTTAAATTAAAACCTGAAAATAAATTCCCATCAGTGAAGAAGAGCTAAGCATCTCCTTGTGAATTATCCACAGCTGTTCATATGCTGATTTTCTTTCTTTTCTGCAGGCATTTCAGGGAAAATAAGCAAAGAAATGAAATAAACCCCACTGTTGAAAATACTTCCTTTCCATGCTTTGTCACCTTGTCTGCAGGACTTTATGACCTCAAGCAGCTTGCTAGTGGGAGGGGAATTGCACATTTGGGCCCATTTACCTGTAGTTTGCTGTAGCCATTTTATTGTGTAAAGGTTAAACGTCAGGAGCTTTAGGAGACTTAAGGGCATCTTTCTTCTTTAAGAATCTAGAATAAGACCCCATGACTGCTTGCATTTCTTTTGGCCACTAGACGAAGCTCTGATCCTGCCCTGGTGTCATGTGGCCTTGGTTTGAATGGTGCCATTGTTGGAACTAGCATCTTCTCTGCTATACATTGAACATTTATGTTACCCACCTCCCAAATTTACATGTTGAAACTCAGTGCCCAAAATAGTGATTTTATGATGGGAGGGCCTTTAGGAGATGACAAGGTCATAAGGGTGGAGCTCGCAAGAATGGGATTAGTGCATTTATAATAGAGACCCTAAGAAGCTTCTTTGTCCCTTCTATTCCTATGTTGAGGTTACAGCAAGAACAAGACTGTCTAAACTAGGAAGCAGACCCTCAGCTGCTTCTGGGGTCTTGATCTTGGACTTTCCAGCCTCCAGAACTGTGAGAAATACATTTTTGTTGTTTATAAGCCACCTAGTTAATGGTGTTCCATTACAGCAGCCCGAATGGATGAAGGCATCGTTTTTGGACCCATTCCAGATGATTACATTCTCCTGGCTTTGTAAGGATTTTATCTTTCCCAGCTTTATTTGGGGATCACTGACTTTGGACTAAGTTGTGGTTGTAATTTTTTTAATAGTCTTTGGATTTGCCTCTCTCCTTTCCTATCTTGGCTTCCTCAGAATATGCCATTCAAATGGGTTTTATTCTGGTTCTTGATACTGTACAGTGAGGTGCAGGCAATCAGGACTAAGCAAGTTCTGGGAATCACAACAGAACAACTGGGTTCTAATCACTGTTATAACATGTCCTTATCACTTTGGGCAAACTATTTGAACCCTTAAAGTGTTTATTTATCTGTACAACTAGGGCTGATGTCTCTCACAAGAGGGTTGTGAGGATCAAATAGAGTAAGGAATTATTTAAAAACACAAGAAGATAGAAATTGTCTGTGTAGTTGAAATAATATGTCTCTACTATCTCTATTTGGATTCAGCTGGTCTTAGAAAGAATGTGGGTTTCTCATAAAGATAGGCCTGTCCTGCTAGGATTTGGGCTTCTAAGATCAGGTTCGAGCTCAGTTGAAATGCTGGCTGTCATTAACCACAGAGTCTCTATCACTTCCTTGGATGTGTAATTCTGTAGGAAACTCCTATTTTCTCCTATTATTTGAGCCTGGTAAAAAGAAAGCCATGGACTGTGGGTAATTTTTTATAGAGTGTACTTCAGACAACTCAAAATCAATAGTGTTTTTTCTTTGTTAAAGGCACCCAGGAAAGTAGAACATAGGAATCATAGGGGTTTACTATTGCTTTTTGAGTCTGATGGTAAAACTTTACGGTATCTTCATAAAATGCATGGTTGAGTACAAAGTGCAATTGTGTTTCATTATAGTTTATCATTGTCTGATGATGGACAGCGCTGCATTTTGTAACATTTGACATCTAGTATATATGTGGTTGTAGTGAATTCTTACACTTTTATGTTGCCTTGACATCTTTTTTGAATATGAGTTTAACTTTCTCATACCAGGAGCAGGACTCAGTCACTCTTGACACTTTCTAGTTCTACACTACAGTTGAGGGGCTCAAGCCAGTGGGCAGAAATGAGAATTTAGAGACATTTCTCCTGCTTAGCTGATTGGGCTCCTGGCTTGCCCACAACTTCCTTTAAATGGATGAATCAGGCATTTGCTGCAAACTTAAAGTGACTCATACCCTTAACTTAAAGTGACTCATACTCATAGTCCTTTATCTATACTGCTGGTTTCCACATGCATGTGCTCTCTCTCTGTATTGAATTTATTGAATTTTCACCTTCCATCTGAGGGACCAGGGATTATCCTATGCCAGGTTTCCCTGGGACACCAGGGTGGGGAACACAGGTCTGGCTCCCAACACCACAGCAATAGCCAGGCAGGCATAAACTGCACATGAGTCAGACAAGAGCTACAAGGGCATCTGCCAGTATAAACAAGTTCCTTGTGTGAGGAACCTCTGGTTGTGGGTTGGACAACTAAGCATTAGCCCTTCTACCACGTGAAAGAAGCATTACACTAATGGCACACTGTAAACACCATACAGCTCCCCTTCATTTTCCATCAGGGCAGGGCTGCTAGACACACTTGATACTGGATTCCCAATTTAGCTGGGGGCTCTCAAAATAGTGGACAAAACACTGAACTCTTTGTTTTTCTTCTCCTAGTGGCTAAGGATCTCTAAGGCAGGGAAAGAGACCTGAGGGTGGGATCGATGAAGGGTACAGCAGACTGTGGTAAGCTTATGGTGACTTTTCAGAGACCCAAGGACATCAGGAAAAATAAAAAAGGTAACCTCTAGCTTAGAATGCCCTTGGCATAAAGGTGGATAGGTAATACCAGTAATAATAATATTAGTAACTAATGCATGTTAAAAGATTCTAGGCTTTGAGCTCATCACCTTGCATTCATTATCTCATCTGTGGATCTCAGCTTCCCATGCAGTTAGGCGTGGTCCTGTGAGTGAATTCTAGCTAAAGAGATGAGAAGGAAGTAATGTGCAGCAGCCCATTTAGGACTGGTCTACACAATTGCCCACAATCTGTCCTCCATGCTGTTTTCCTATTTGCTGCCTAGATTTAGAAGACTTTGACCTCAATGAATGAGAGAGAGACAGGTTGGAAGGAGCCTGGGACCCTGAATGACTACATGGAGCAGAGATGCTTGCCAATGAGGAACACTTGCATTCTAAATTCAACTCTGTTTAAGCTAGAAGTAAACTATTATGTTAAGACATTGAAATGTTGGTGCTTATTTGCTACAGCAGCTTTTTAGCATTTATGCTAGTTTAATCCCCAACCAATATCCAGTATATCTAATTGTACTTGGATAGTACAATGACCAAGTAAACCTCTTTCTATAGCAATACGTGGAAGCAATACATGAAGAGTGAGGAAGCCACGGCAGAGGTCAAACCCTGGTTAGGGTGGAGAAGAAGGGCAGCTTTGAGAAGTCTTCAGAAGGCAAAATCTTCAGTACTTGGCTATTGAGGAGACAAATATGTCTAGGGAGAAAGTAGATGACTCCCAGATGACTTACAGGTTTCTAGCAAGATGGTGTGCCTAGAGCCCCTGGGGTTGGCCATCTCTCAGGTCTTCTCAAGGGTCTGTCTTGTCTTCTGGTGAGAGTAGCTTTTCCTTCAGTCAGCATGGAGCACTTCAGTCAGCCTCTCAGTCAGCATGGAGCACTTTTCTGTACTGCCTCCTGGCACCATAGAACATAATGACATTCCATGACCAAGGGGCAAACAAGCTACCTTAGAAAGCAGATGAGGGCTAAGAAAATGAAAAGCAGCGTACCTAAAAGAGGAACTAATATTTGAAACTTAAATTCAACAAGAACCTGATTTCAGGGAAAGGAAATTATTTTGACTTTTGCTTCCTCCTCCCCCAAACCTTCCTATGGGAAAGCACACTCCTATTGCCTTTCCTCTCTAGACTCAAGGTTGCACTCTCAGCCACCTGTCATAGGAACAGTTCTACCCACTGATGTGGAAAAGTTGCCCTTCTAAGCGCAGAAAGTATCAGTAATGATGAGGGCCTAATTCCCATTGTCTTCAGCTGGTATTAGGGGAACACGTACAAAATCCGAGGCTTTGAACTTGTTCTTTTACATGTATTATCTCATTTGAGCTTCATCTCACAACCTCCCTGAAAAGCAGACACTCCTAATAGCAATTTCAATCTCAAAGATGAACATAATACTTAAAGCTAAAGCACTTAAATATTTTTCTTTACCTATGAGTTACTTGAGGTCAGGAACAGTTTTTATTATTCACTTTCACATCTAGCCCAGTGTCTGGCCAATATTAGATGCCTCTAGGAATGTTTGCAGGATCAGTGCATAGATCGGTTCCTTGAAGGAAAATAAAACAAAGGGCAAAAAGAGAACAGAGTCTTGGTAGCCAGTTGCCTAAATCATCTTAAGCACTCTAGTGGCAAGGAAACCAAAGGTCTCTCTGTCCAAGTTTTCACATTTTTCAATATTCAACCTAAATACATGAACCATCACATTCTTTGTTTTGAAAAAATAGCATTTATACAGAAAAGTATCATCTTGATGTCTAGCTCACTGAAGAAAAGAAAAAAATCACTCTTATGTGCAATGCAAACCAATTAAGAATTGATGACAGTTGCATATCTCATTATATGACCAAATTAAACCTAGAGCTTGGGTTATTGGGAGTGCTATTTGTTTGCTATGGTGTGTCTGCAGCTCTGTCCTGATTCACTCACTCTTGTAGGTTCAATAAATCTAGCTGAGTCTGAGACATAAATGGCAGCTTATTGCATGAGTTCAGTAAATCAATTATCCAATGAAAATATATCAAGTGCCCATGGTGTTTATAGCAATAAGTTAAAAGGGAATCAAATAAACAAAACAAACACCACGCAGGTACTGCCTTGAGGAATACACATTTTAGCTGAGGTTTTACAGAATTCAATGCATTTATTTGAATAGCTATGTTAGGCTTTTGTTTTCAAATGAAAAGGACCATTCACATGTTTTATGGAGGTTTATTTTGCTATATAACTAAATAATACAATTGTGTTAAAGTTATTTTTAAACATATCAAGTGTATATTTTATACAGATGGAGATATTGAGATATAAACCCAATTGGTGTTTTATCCAAAGATCCATGTGAGAGGAGAGGCTAGATCATTTTGTTTAAATATTTCTCAAAATCCAGGCATAGTCAGTAAAACATGACTAGTGTTGAAAGTAATGGGCAATCCTCTGGAGCTTGGTAAAATGGTTGTGATTGAGAAGTACATACTATCATATTTTTTTTTGTATTATTATTAGTCTCTTGTACCAACTTGAAAATCAAAACAAAAAATATGTTTTCACCAATTTTAGCCTATGTCTGAATCAAAAAAGAAATCTCCTTAAACTGATAAGCAACTTCAGCAAAATCTCAGGATACAAAATCAATGTGCAGAAATCACAAGCATTTCTATACACAAATAACAGACTAACAGAGAGCCAAATCATGAGCAAACTCCCATTCACAATTGCTACAAAGAGAATAAAATACCTAATAATACAACTAACAAAGGATGTAAAGGACCTCTTCAAGGTGAACTACAAACCACTGCTTAAGGAAATAAGAGAGGACACAAACAGATGGAGAAACATTCCATGCTCAGGGTTAAGAAGAATCAATATCATGAAAATGACCTTACTGCCCAAAGTAATTTATAGATTCAACGCTATCCCCATCAAGCTACCAATTACCTTCTTCACAGAACTGGAAAAAACCACCTTAAACTTCATATGGAACCAAAAGAGAGCCTATATAGCTAAGACAATCCTAAGCAAAAAGAACAAAGCTGGAGGCATCATGCTATCTGATTTTAAACTATACTATAAGGCTACAGTAATCAAAACAGCATGGTCCTGGTACCAAAAACAGAGATATAGACCAGTGGAACAGAACAGAGGCGCTGGAGGCAACGCCACGCATCTACAACCATTTGATCTTTGACAAACTGGACAAAACAAACCATGGGGAAAGGATTCCCTGTTGAATAAATGGTGTTGGTATAATTGGCTAGCTGTGTGCAGAAAGCAGAAACTGGACCCCTTCCTGACACTGTACACTAAAATTAACTCCAGATGCATTAAAGACTTAAACATAAGACCTAACACCATAAAAACCCTAGAAGAAAACCTAGGCAAAACCATTCAGGACATAGGTATAGGCAAGGACTTCATGACTAAAACACCAAAAGCATTGGCAACAAAAGCCAAAATAGACAAATGGGACCTAATTACTCCCATAATAACTCCAGAGCTTCTGTACAGCAAAAAAAAAAAAAAAAACAATCATTAGAGTGAACTGGCAACCAACAGAATGGGAAAAAAATTTTGTAATCTACCCATCTGACAAAGGGCTAATGTCCAAAATCTACAAAGAACTAAAACAGATTTACAAGAAAAACAAACAAACCCATCCAAAAGTGGGTGAAGGAAATGAACAGACACTTTTCAAAAGAAGGCATTTATAAGGCCAACAAACATATGAAAAAATGCTCATCATCACTGGTCATTAGAGAAATGCAAATCAAAACCACATTGAGATAACACCTCATGCCAGTTAGAATGGTAATCATTAAAACAGATGCTGGTGAGGATGTGGAGAAGTAGGAACACTTTCACACTGTTGGTGGGAGTGTAAATTACTTCAACCATTGTGGAAGACAGTGTGGCAATTCCTCAAGGACCTAGAAATAGAAATTCCATTTGACCCAGCAATCCCATTACTGGGCATATACCCAAAGGATTATATATCGTTCTATTATAAAGACATATGCACATGTATGTTCACTGTGGCACTGTTTCCAATAGCAAAGACCTAGAACCAACCCAAATGCCCATCAATGATAGACTGGACAAGGAAAATATGGCACATATACACCATGAGATACTATGCAGCCATAAAAAACGATGAGTTTGTGTCCTTTGTAGGAACATGGATGAATCTGGAAACCATCATTCTCAGCAAACTGACACAAGAACAGAAAATTAAACACTGCATGTTCTCACTCATAGGTGTGTTGAACAATGAGAACACATGGACACAGGGAAGGGAGCATCACACACTGGGGTCTGTTGCGGGGGCAAGGATGGGACAATGGGGGGGGGGGTGGGGGAGGTTGGGGAGGGATAACATGGGGGAGAAAAGCCAGATATAGGTGACAGGGGGATGGAGGCAGCAAACAACATTGCCATGTATGTACCTATGCAACAATCCTGCGTGATCTGCACATGTTCCCCCAGAACTTAAAGTACAATTAAAAAAAGCACACCTATGATATTCATAACCATTTTGAACACATATTCTGCTTTAAAATATAGAAACATAATAAAAAAGAAACTCTACATTATCAGAACTAGAAACTAGAAACTAGAACAAAAAAACTATCCTGAGAGTAAATCATTATGACTTCCACCAAGTGTAGATTCTTTCCTTAGATACATGAAATTTTGAAGGGAATAAACTCATTCACTTATAACTAAATGACCTATAACATTGGATATACCTGCTAAAGATGAAAATTAATCAGCAAGACAAGTTTCAAACCAGAAATTTCTCTAAATGTGCTTGCTTGCTTTTTTATACTGAATTTTTGTGTCCTCCCCAAAATTCAAACGAAGTCTAATCCCAATGTGATGATATTTGGAAGTGAGGTTTTTGGGAGGTGATCAGGTCATGAGGATAAAGCTCTCATGTAATAGGATTGGTGCCCTTTTAAAAAAGACCTCAGAGAGCTCCCTTGCCTCTTCCATCATGTGAAGTTACGGCAAGAACACAACTGTCTCTGAACTAAAAGGCAGGCCCTCACCTGACATTAAATCCGTTCTTAATCTTAGATTTCTCAGTTTCCAGAATTGTAAGAAATACATTTCTCTTGTTTATAAGCTACCCAGATTATGGCATTTTGTTATAGCAGCCTGAATGAACTAAGACTGCTCCTTTAATCTTAACAATGCCCTCATTATGTCATTCTTACTATTACTCCCTTTTTACGCACGATGAAAGTGGGGTTTAGAGAACTTACATGACTTGTGCAAAGTTATGTATCTAGTAGGTAGGAGTGATCCCTTATTATTCAGCTGTCCTCTTAATATTCTCCAATTCTGCCTTTTATCCTGATCTATCCGTACAAAGATGAAGGAGCAGCATGAGTTCCTTAGAAAGGTTAATATCTGCCTTTCCTGTTTAAATACACAGCTATTTTAATTTCAACTTGTATCCCCAGCATCTGTCATTGTGCCTAGCATATGTAAGTTAATGCTTTATTGAATTATGAACAAATAGTAGACAAAATGGACATTCTGTCATTTTACAGTAGGTAGAGATTAGAATATGTAACACTGTTATCCTAAGGGTATAGTTTTCTGTCTGAGGACAAGAAATCTGGACAAAATGATAAGAAAGCTTATTTTTTTTCATCGACTTTGACTTGAATTTTGGTTTTGGTTTTGAGATTTGTCCAAAGAATCAATATCCAAACGAATCCAATGATCACAGGCATTCTCAATGTCCATTAAGAGCTTATAGGAAACAATAGCTCTGAAAAATAAAGCCTAAGACTAAATATTTTACTTGTAACTACACCTATACACGGTGGAGTGATTTAATCAAGGAAACATCACACAAAGGTTCCATCTACTGAATCACTTGCTAACACTGAGGCCCAGTTAACACTGCAGACCTGATGCTAGGGGGAAAAAAATCTCATCAAGATCCTACAGATTTTCAGTGGTGGCCACGCTCCTTCGAGGAGCGTGGCTTTGAGTGCCCTGTCCTGTAATATGAAATATCACGCAGCAAGCTGCACTCTCTGATAATTTTTATAGCAAAAACATAACATACTTTTCCAGCAAGGTCAGATATGTCAATAAAAAGGTACAAATGGATTTGCCTGCGTGTCCCAATTTTTGAAAACAATCTGATTTCTTTAGTGCATTGGTGCTGAGGCTTGAAAAAAGCAAGCGCATTTTCAAAGGCCCTCTTGAGGCTGCCTTAGACTTTTAACCAGGATGCTTGCCCGTGTAGCCAGGACGTCCTAGGGGGAATAATATAATACTTTGACCTTGGACCAGGATACATGAGCACATAAGAAAGGGCTGAGTTGCATGGCCACCCCTGAACCTACTTTTAGTTTATGTTTGAGGAGGGAAATAAAAACAAAAACAAATAAACAAAAACTTCACACAGGACCTGTATTGGATTTCTACTGATGCATAACAAATTATCACAAATGGTGTGGCTGAAAACCACATTCATTTATGATCTCACAGTTCTGTAGGCCAGAAGTTGGGGGCAGACATGGCTGGGTGTTTTGCTTAGAGTCTTACAAGGCTGAAATCAAGGTATTGGTCAAGTTATACTCTTATCTGTAGAATATGGGGAATAATTCACGTCTATGATCATTTAGGTTGTTGACAGAATTTGCTTCTTTGGGGTGTAGAAATAAGCTTCTTGCCGGCTGTTGGCCGAGGATCATTCTTAGCTCCTAGAGGGTGATCTCAGATTCAATGGCTCTGTCCATCTTCAAAGATATCAACTATGTGTTGAATCCTTCTCACATTTGGAATCTCTCTGACTTCATTTTTTGGAACCAGCCAGAGAAAGCTTTCTGCTTTGATAGGGCTTGCATGTTTCAATCAGACCTATCCAGATAATCACTATATTTTAAGGTTAGATTATTTGGACCTTTAATTACACCTGCTAAATATCTTCACAGCAGCACATATATTTGTATTTAATTGAATAACTGGGCACCAGAAAACTTGAAGGGCCATTCCAGAATTCCGCCTACCAAAGGACCAATGTGAACCACTTTCTCTGCATATGCTATGTAATTTAAATCTTTCCACAATCTATTAGGAAACAAGCTGATTGCCTGATACCCTCATGCAGTTGGTGATAAATGTGGTCGCAGACTTTTCTGACTCTAAAATCCGTGCTCTTTCCTAGTAACAGTGATAATAACGTTAATAAGAATAGCAGGCTCTATGCGCCAGACACTGCCACTTCTCGTTCACTAACTCATTTAACCCTCACGACCACCCTGTCGGTTTGTAGTATTGTGGTTTCATTTTGTAGGTGAAGAAGCCATAGAGAAGCCAGCAAGCCAGTAAGGCTATCAGTATAATAAACCATGCTAGTTAATCTCAACCTCTTTTATCAATGCAACATGGAGGAATTCAAAGAGAACTCAGAAATCTCACCAACATCAACTCTAGGTAGTCATGGATTTTCTGCCTAGTCGCTTCTCTTTCAGTCCTGTTTCTTCACTTGCACAGTAGGAAGCGACATATTCTGAGACTTTTATTGTGTCAGAGCAAAACTCGGACTGGATAAAACTGAACAGTCAAGGAAGACTTTGGAAGGAGTGAACAATGGCCATTCCCAAATATGCCAAATTGGTATATTCATTATTTTGAGTTGAAAACACTGAAGAAGTTTCAGAAAGGGCTAGGTGACCTGTCTCTTCCTACAAGCAGCAAACCTTAAAAAGTCCTTTATCTGGGAGGGATACCCTTCCCATACCAGAGAGAAAATAGCCCTTATCACCAGAGGCTGGAAAATTGGGGCTGCAATGCATCTGAATAAATATACTTACTTAAGTCATCTTTATTTTCCACTAGCTTTACACTGCTCCACACCACGTTTATCTCCCAGTGACTTCCATAGAAATTTACTGTCCCTCCCTGTATCCTCCTTGGCCTGTCAGTTCTTCTCAAATGTATCATTCCTTATCTAAAAAGCATAAAAGCATCTTGCTTTGATCACTTTGAGCTTCACTTTTTTGTGAAGATTTCCATGTACATGTTAAACTAATAAAATGTGTATGCTTTTCTCTTATTAATCTGCCTATTGTCAATTTGGTTTCTTGACTCAATTGAAGTGCCCACTAAGAGCTAAAAGGGAGGTTAAAGGTGGTCTCTGGGTCCCCTACACTTTATTCAAGAATATTGTAATAGGGAGGAGAGCCCAGAACTCAGTATAAGCTTAACTCTGCTGAAACAAAGGGCTGAAGAGCTTCTAAGAGCTGAGATGGGGGCATTGTAAGCTATTTCTGTTTGCTAACTGGTTTCACCTAAAGGAAAACTAAACTTCCTCTTATTTTCATGACAGAAAAAAGTTTTTCAACTCGGATCCAGGTGCCCGCTAATGCTAAGCTCCTACCTTGCCACAGAAACTGGGGGATAGAAACTGTTTTCCTTGATGATCACATTTCCAAGGGTGGCTCCCAGATCCTTGAGAAAGGCACTCTTGGAGTATAAACCTGGCAAGAGGCTTTTAAGAAGATTTACTTCTCAAAGGGACAGAGGAAGAATTTATAATTACAAGTTTTCAAAAGTAAATGCTCTAAGAAAAGGGAGGTTGGTGACCTAGAGACATGAAGAAACCTGCCTAAAGTTTAGCCACGCTGAGAGATGTTAAGGCTAACACTGTCTTGGCCAATTCTGGGGATTAAGTAGACGATGTGTTGCCTTGCAGTCTTTGGGTAGTGGGTTTACAGTTTATTTTTATTTTCTTCTTTGTGATTTACCATGTTTGTGGATTTTCTATAATGAAAATACATTACTCCCATCACTAGAATGGAAAGCAAAATTTTACACAAAGAACCGTGGACCAAAAAAGTCACTAGGACCATATTTATAATCTGAAAAGTATTATTCAAGAGTCACTTCCTCCAGGAAACTCTCTTCAACCCCTTAAGTCTATTCTCTGAGCTCTTCTCCCGGTCCCAAAGTGCCTGATCTTTCCTCTATCATATGTCATGTTATATAGATAGAGCTGTTAACAGCCTAAGTGCCCCTCAAAAGCAGCATAGTATAAACAGATAATGGTACATCTATGCACATGAACACCATAGCCATTAAAGATTACGTTGAAGAAGAAATTTAATAACTTTGAAAAATGTTTATGGTAGAGTGTTACATTAAATAGAGGCAAATTATAAAACACTACAAAAATATTGCAATTAAGGAACAAAGTAAATAAACAAACAAAATCCCTCGGAAGAATATACACCAAAAGGACAGCGGTTATCTTTGGGTGGTGGGGTTACGGTTTATTTTTATTTACTTCTTTGTAATTTACCACATGTGTAGATTTTCTATGACAAAACACATTATTTCCATCACTGGAATGGAAAGCCCAATTTTATACAAACAACTGAGGACAGAAAAAGTCACTAGGGCCATATTTATGACTGCCCAGCCACAGTCTAATGGAGGCAGACACAGTGCTTTATCATGTTGAATGAGTAATTTCTTGTCCTCCTTTTAATACTATCCTTCTGATGGTCCAAACCTGGATGGAGAGTAAGGTGATGAAAAGGGCTCCATTTCTCCTGATCCACTGGTATGTGAATAGCTGCCGGCCCTGTAGGAAAGAGGGTTTGGGAGGAGACGTATAATAGAATTGGGATTATTTTTTCTTGCTCTGGCTTCATCTGCATCCTTAATTGATGAAAATATTTATTTCTATTATTTGTCCCCATGTACCTTGCCAGGAAGAGTTGCTGAGAAATAGCACGGGCTACATTGTGAGGTAATGAGTATGCATTCATAAGGGGGTATTCAAGCAAAGTCTGAAGGGCCACTTGTCAGCAAAACGATGGAGACTTTTCAAGCTTCATATAAGCCAGCTGGTTACCTTTGTGGGCTCTGAGGCCTTCCTTCAATTTCGTTTAAAGGGAAGAAGGTTTATTGATAGGATAACTCTCCTTTAATCCTTGAACAAAAGGGGAAGCGTAGCCAGGCTTCCTAGGTACTGGGAAAGCCATTCAGAGTTGAGGAAGCCACTCTCTGACTTTTACAGGTCTGTTTTCTGCTTTTCTCTAAGCTACAAAATCACTCCTCCAGTAAACTGTCAGAAACAGTGGTATTCCTTGGGAGAGGGAGGGAGGGAGGAAGGGAAGGAGAGAGAGGGGGAGACAGAGGAGACCAATCGAATTATGCATCTGTGACTGGGGGAGAAAGGACTGACAGGCACTATCAAAACAGGTTAAAGTAATGAAAAATATACTGATTGGTAAACATGCACAAACCTTCCTAGAGGACATATTTATATATGGGGCAAATTTTCACACCAGTTTCTATTTACTGGAATCTACTTCATCACCTCTCCTCAGTCAAATTGTTTTACATTGCAGGGGTAACTTGAGAATGCCATTCTACATGGGCGATTAGAAAAACATTCTGGGATTGGCTCTCTGAATTGTTATTTGAAATATATAGAATCCAAATGGCTTATATTCAGCTCAGTTATTCTGATTATAGGCATAAACTTGTATTTTTATATTAATCTAAAGTCATTTCCAACATTTATTCAGTAGGCAAGGTTGGATAACTAGCGAATTGAAGACCTCTTTGAAAATATAGAAACCCTTAAAATATAAAGAAAACGCTGGGAGTAAAATTCCCCTCCTTTGTGTCACAGCAAGGCCTCAGGTGACGATTGCTGGTTCATTCTATAACCTTAGACAATATCCAGCCTCCCTCATCGTTGCCTTTGCCTGGAGCAGCTAGTTTTCCCTTAATGAATTATGCCACGTTTTTCATTTCCATTCACTTCATCACTTAATCAGCAGAGTTGTAATTCCTCTTCCCCTAATACATCGTCATTTTCGACCCCATTACCTGCACAGGCTCTGAAGGCTCACCTGTTCCTGACATGGTATTCCCGTTCCCAAGGTGCTCTCCTGGGTCTCTGACAATCTGCTTCCTGCTAATTGGTGCAGATGGGAGTAGGAGGATGAGCAGAGTACACGAGGGAAGAAGCAGATTCTCCCAGTAAGTAAACGGCCCTTGGGAGACAAGGTACTTCGGGGGAAGCTGCTTTAACTCTGTCAGGCACAGTGAAGAGGGATTTATGGAATCTTATTCCAAAACATTTTTCTTGTCCTTTGAACAAATATTTCCAAAGGGTATGCTGGTCTTGGCTGATCCCCCTCAAGGTCTATACTTAAGCAAGCACAGAATAATAGTAATAAATGTCGCTTATTGAGCCCAACAGAATGCTAAGCAGTTTGCACATAATCATTCATTCATTCACCATAGGAAACTTATGAGGTGTGTATTATTTTCCTGCATCACAGACAAAGAAGCAGAGTCTCAGAGACATTAAACGATTTGCCCAACTTGATGCAACTAGCAGGAGGCTGAGTCAGGATGAGACTGCAGGTCTATCTGTCTCCAAGGAAAGTTTCCAGGCATTTACTCCACTGCCTGAAGTAGGTAGGGTTTATTTTTGGATTCTCTTTCCATCCCTTTAGGTAACCTCTTTCCTTACTTCTGGTACTCCTTGTTGTGATCAAATTTCCCAGGACCCATGCTGCGTTACAGGGTTGCTGGGATTGTCATCCTGCAAGTATCTGGTAAAATAATCCCCGTTAGAGTGGCTAACATGGTGCCCCTCATGTGAATACTCAGCTAGAGTTGAGTGCTCTTGAGGACCAAAAGCTAATGACATAATTTTTAGTCCATGTGTTTCAAAGCAGGGAAAATAGTTTTGAAACTGGGGAGTTCCTTAACCCCTCTCACAGGATGAGCAACAAAGGTGTGGCTCGTGTTCCGACACCATGTGCCTAAACTCCCCCCCCCGCCCCCCCACCCTGTTACAAGAAGGAGAGCACATAGACAGGCAGGTGCAGGAGCTGCGGCAAGTGCCTTGGGGCTCCGGGCCCCACCGTAGCATCTAGGGGTGGGTGTCTGTGACTCCCAAAGCCCAATGGGCATGCGTTACAGTGTGCTCTTTTAGCTTTGCTGTCCATGGACGGCTTAAGTGTTAATCAGCTCAGTGCCCTATTGGTACCCAGGTCCTGTCTGGCATCCAGGAAGAATTAGGTTGCATAGGGACTTGAAGGATAAATGCGGGGGGTTTTACTGAGTGGTGGAGGTGGCTTTCAGTGGTGCAGATTGGGAGCTGGAAGGGGGATGGAGTGAGAAGATGCTCTTCCCTGGAGTTTGGCTGTCCAGCAGCCAATCTCCTCTCCAGTCATCCCTAGCCGAACTCCTCTTGGGGTTCAGATGCTTCTTCTCTCCTCTGCTGTGCTGTTCTGCCATTCTTCTGTTCATCTCCTCATCTGCTTCTGGAGCCTGGGGTCTGGGGTTTATATGGGTACAGAATAGGGGAGCTTGGTGGGCCAAAAGGCAACTTGTGGGCTCAAAACCAGGAATGACTGTTCCCATTTAAAGTCATGGGCTTCCAGGCTTGAGGGTAGGTCCTTTGCTAGGGAAGCACCCTCTTCTACTCAGTATTTCCCTGTCTTCCATCCATATCAGTTTCCGGTGAAAGCACTGACAGCACATCCCATATCATATTGGTAAGTGTGTCTGTGGTGGTTAATTTTACAAGTCAACTTCACTGGGTTAAGGAATGCACAGGTAGCTGTAAAACATTCTATCTGGGTGTCTCTTGAGGGTCTTTCCAGAAGAGATTAGCATCTGAACTGGAAACTGAGTAAAGCAGGTAATTCTCCCCAGTGCAGCGAACATCATCCAACTCACTAAGGGTCTTAACAGAACAAAAAGGCTAAAGAAAGGTGAATTCTCTCTGTGCTTGGATGGAGACGTCCATCTTCTCCTGTCCTTGGAAATTGCTCTTCCTGGTTTGCAGGTTTTCATACGTAGACTGGGTCTCATACCATCCTTCCACTTTGCTCTCCTCAAGCTTGTGGACTTGTTCTGAATGACACCACCGGCTTTCTTGGTTCTTCAGCTTGCAGACAGCTAATCCAGCCTAGTGGCTTCCATAAGTGCCTGAGCCAATTTCTATAATAAGTCTCCTATACATCATATATATTTATTATATCTGAATATTGATTCTGTTTCTCTAAAGATCCCTGACTAGTGCAGTTTCTGTTTTGCTTATATAATGACTAGCACCTAGAAGGTACTTGGGAAATGTTTATTAAGTTGAATTATATCTTGAGGCTCAGAGACTCCTTAGCATTTGGTCTGCATAGAATCAGGACATCACGGTAGACTTTCAGGCGTGTGGACTACAGATCACCAGAGCTTTGGAAAATTGTAGAGCTACCAAGATTTTGGTTTGGAACGAGCCAGACCAGGCCCCAGAACTTGCTTCAGAAGAGTGAATTGCTTTAATAATGCAAAGTCCTGCTAGGACTCTGGTTGTCATTGAGTTCCTGGGTTTCTGTTTGGTGGACATATGACACCGGAAGGGGTTGGAAGTGATGGGGCAAGCGTGCAAGAAAGGCTGGCAAGTAGGGCATAGGGATTCCAGCTCAGATTTACTCATGCCTTCATTGATTTCACAAATGTTTATTGAGAACCTGGTATCAATCTGACACTGTTCTGGGAATTTGAATTAGAGTGGCAAGTCAAGTCCTCAGGGAGTTTCCATTCTGCTGTGGGAGACAGGAAGCAAATAAACATGATATTTCCAGATACCTGCAAGTGCTGTGGAGACAAACAGGTGATGTGCGGAAGACAAACTGGTGTGGAGGATCAGAGAAGGGTGTTCTGAGGTGGTGACAGTAGCTGAGAACTGAATGAATCTCTGGAGTCCAGAGCTTCTGGTACCGGCCTGCTGATTGGAGCTGATCCAGCAGGAGCCGCACTGTAGCAGTTCATTTTATGTGGATATTGCTCTGTTACTCATCACATCTTGATTCTTCAAATTCAATGGTGACATAAGATAATTTTTTTAGTGAGACTTTGACACAGTCAGCCTGCGAGATGAGTGTTGCCCTTGTCATCCTGGGAGGTTTGCATACAACCAGGCTCAAGGTAGCTTGTGGGAAGTAACAGAAAGTTGGTGGAAAGAGCTGGATCATGAACTTACGGAGAAATCTTGGTCAAATTATTAGGCTTTTAGTGACCTCAGAGTTCTCACCTGTTAATTGGTAGAACAGGTTGGGAGAGGTGGACACTCCAAGGAAAGCATCCTAGTTCATCTCTCCGGTACTTCTGTTAATCCTCACTTGGATGGATCTGTTAAAAATATTCCCTGATCCATTTACATTTGTAAGAAATAATAAGTGCTGACATTTATGGACCTCCAAGCCCTATACATTTTATATGTCCTCTTAGCCCCACAACAACTTTACAAAATAGCAATCTTGATTATGTCCATTTTATGGGTGAACCAAGGAATAGATTAGGAAAAGGAAAGGGGACCAAGAGTAAACATTCACTATGGACAAGGAACTGTGTTTTGTGACTCTAAGGTATGATCTTGTTTTATCATCATACTAACTGCACTCGGGTCTCTTACAGTCCCCACTTTACAAATAGGGAAACTGAGGCTTGGAATATTCTATGATTAACTCAATAAATGTAATGAAAGAGACAGAGCCAAAGTTTGACCCCAGCACTTTGCTGCTACAAATGTTCCTTCTTTTTCCACATATCATGTGTAACTGGCTGATGGGGATGTTCCTCTACCAGCAGCAGGGACTGGGGCACTCTTTTCTGCTCTATTAGAAACACCATTCCTGGAGGGCTCTTGATGTCTGTCTAGTTACAATGCTGGACATCGTTTCCACACTCCTGCTATGTTAGTGGTTGATGTGATGACAAGGCCTAATTATGCCTGCCAATATTACCAGTGAGGTAATAGTACCACCTATCTAGAATATTTGTGAAAATTCAATGACAAAATTTAAAAATGACAAAAATTAAATGCTAGATTTAAAATCCCTCATCTGGGTATATATAGGAGGTGTTTGATAAATGACCTCCATTACCTTTATTGAGAAATATGGCTTCTTTCTTTCTTTTGGGTCTCAGACTTGAGCTCAGCATTTTTATATTAAATTAAATAGAAATATGTACATTATGAATAAACCAAGCACATACTGAGGAATAGCCTAATGAATGAAAGAAGTAATCAATTCACAGCTTGGACTTTGGGGACTTGAATTCTAGTCTAGGTTCTGCTACCATGATATGAGAGCATTCAGAAATCACTTACCATTTCTGGACCTGTTTCTATTCTTGTTTCATGGCGGAGTGGTCCAAATGATCTCTGTGGCCTCCTCTAACTATGGAATTCTTATATTATTGAATTCAGAACCAGTAAAATCTGAATTCATTCCCCTGACGTTTGCAACAGCCTAGTGACCCTATCTTATGCCCTATTCGATACTATAAATATCCACTTTCTTGGTATCCATGTGGGTTTCTCTATGTGTAGACTGGATTTCACATTTTGGGCTTTAGGACATGAAAGGATACCTTTCCTTTCCTGTCATTTGTTTCATGTTACTGGTTTTCAGCCAGGGCAGTTTTGCTCCCCTCGGGGACATTTCACAATGTCTGTAGACATTTTTGATTGTCACAACTGTGGGGAGGTGCTACTGGCATCTGGTGTGCAGAGGCCAGGGATGCTGCTAAACATCTTACAACACACAGGACAGCATCCCCCCATCCTGTACACAATAAATGCTTAACTGGTGCAAAAGGCAGTAGCGTTGAGGATGAGAACTGTTTTATGGGGGGAATACATTTACAAGAGACAAGAATCTCCTAATGCCAAGCCTGGGAGCACTGATTCCTGTTATCTGCCCTGGTAGCAGGATACTCAAAAGTAGAAGTCTGGGCCTAGTGATTAAACACACACGTAAAAATCCCCTGGTGCTTGGAAGGATTCAAAGGCACAATGAGGGATGCTATGACAGCACATGAGATTTCTGCACAGAGCAAACACGTTACCTACCTGTAATGAAGGATTTCTGAATAGACAAGGGCTGCAACTTCTACAGGGGAATGTTTTAGCTGGGGGCATGTGGATTTTAACTGCATGAATAATATCAGAATTAATGAGAATCATTATGCTGCCCTGCATTGGAAATTTACCACCGAATGGATAGCAATATCCCACAGTCAGAGGCCATTGAAAATCTGTCTCACTGGCAGGATACATGGAGAAGGCTCGAGTGGGAAGCACTGTTGGCTGCCAGCTCATGAGTGGCTTCGGGCTGAGTAGTCTGTGTATGGACAGAATGGGGCACATAGGGCAATGTTATTCAATGACAGCATGAACCCAGGGTGGCATTAGGACAGGTCAATCATCTCGGCTGCACTTCTATTCTTCTATTGGAGCTTTTTCTGTTCATTTATTGTGCTAACACTCTGGCCCCTGTCACTTCCCAGGGAGCCCCAGCTCTCCTGACACCCTCCAGGAAAGTGGCCTGATGGGACTCATTCTATCTAAGGTGTCGAGGACTCAGGTATTACCTTCTGCAGGATAATTTGTGATTTAAAAGTGTGCCATCACCAAATAATACAAAGGCATGAATTTGGGGGTGGACATGAAAACATTGGAGCATAGATATTTGTGTTTCTGGAGGGTCTGTAACGGTACTCTGAAGAATATAATCTGCCTCTGCATAAATCCCTCAGATCTTGATTTAAGTTGCTGTGGAGTGTTTATTTTGCCTGTTGTAATTTATGGAAGGTCAATATATAAAGCTGTAAAGAACTGGAGATGCTCCGTTAAAACAAGGCTTGGGGGATCCGGGAGTCAGGCCCCTGGGTTCCCCCCTGAACCACACCATTTGCTCCTGTTTCTTCTAGAAACATTTGTCTCCATGGAGCACAGCTCCTCAAGTGTTAATAATATTTGTGTAGAATTCAGAGTACCGGGAGAACACTGCTTGAAGCTGGAGGCAAAGACCCAGCCACCCTGAGGGCTGAGTGGATTAGTAATTGGGAATAGTCTGCCCTGGAAAGCTATGCCAGGGAGCATAATATAAAAATCACTGCCCTTGGGGACCTTGACAAAACCTGACCACTCTAACGTCCTGAAACTGAAAGAAGCAGAATATAGAATATTGCTAACTGGCACCATAGCGGAGTTCATGGGATTGGATTCCTTGTTTAATTCATTAAGGAAATAATCATGGGTCACCTACTGTGAGCTAGTTACTCCTCTAGCTCCTGGGGAAATAGGTTAACAAATCCTTGCATTCAGGGAGTTCACATTCCTGGGATAGGGGTGGAAACAAGTTAACCAAAAATAAATGAATGACGTGTATAATCAGTGAGCTTCATAAAATAATGCAAGATGAGAGACTAGTGTATGTTTGTAAATGTGGTGGTCAAATAAGATAGTAAAAGAAGGCCTTTCTGAGGAGGAGGCCTCTGAGTCGAGTGAGACTTGAGTGACAAGGAGGATCCAACCATGTGGCGAGGTGGCGGAAGAGAGTTCAAAACACAGGGCACAGTGTGGGAAAAGGTCTTGAGATGAGACTATGGTCAAGAAACAATAAGACTAATTTTTGTCTTTGAAAAGTTTTAAATTCCCTGTTGTCAATATTTAGTCATTTTTGGTGATTTTGATATTTTTGGTACTTGATCCTTTCCTCAAGCGTTTGAAGCTTATTGTAATCTCTCGCTGGCTTTTTCTAAGCACTTGCGGAAGTGAAATGACTTGGCCACGTTATGGTGTTTGGGAGCGTGGAAGTGGGCGGGTCAAGCACAAAATTCACTGAATGATGCCACCTCATCCTTACCTAGAAGACAACAGATACATGCAGATTTACAGATAGGTGACATTTTGAGCACTCACTTTGAGGTATATTAAATGAGTGATTTCATATATTTTTTTATAGCAACCCTATGTGGGAGCTACTATTGTCATTCCCATTTTATAGATGAGGAAACTAAGGCACATAAATTGCTGGGTAATTGGGCAAAAGTTATACATTACCAATAGTAGGGAATAGAGACCAAAGCCTGGTAAACTCACTTCTAAGCCCATATTCTGAAGATAACCAAGATATCCACGCCACTGTGTCTAAGGGAGGAGATGCGATATAACTTTTCCTCACTTGAATATCAAAGGCTAGGCTCAAACCACCAGTGGGTCCTGCTGACTTCTGGCAGAAAACTGTCGCAGCCTTCGTGAAACTTTGCAGTGCTTCCTGTATTTAAACACATGTCTCAGTGCCTGTTTTTATCATGAGACAGGCTTTTCTGCTAGCCAGTAGGGAAATACCCCTCATCATTACTCAGCGTGTCACGTAGACCACTCTCTCCCTACCAATTCTGTTTATTGAGGTGTGTGAGCAAGGGAGGATGAGACGACTTCAACTTCAAAACCCTGGACGCCTCCAGCTGCCTTTGAGCATGGCCCACTAAGTGCCCTGTACAGGTAAGAGATGTTTGCTATGTGCGGACGTGCCAGCTTTGCATCCTGCAAAGACCTTTTCTCATTGCTCTTTCACTGTGTCATGATGGTGGCAAATCCCAGCCTTGTGATATCCAGCCTCCAATTCAGAAAATAATTTCCCAGGCTTTCCTATTGCACAGTGATGAGGGAAGAGACTTCTCTCATCCTTCTTCACCCTTGCTTGTTGTGAGGTGTTGGAAGATGAAGTTCCAGTGACACTTCCCAGAATCTCTTGGGTTTAAACTTAAAAGTCCTGTTAGTGACTTTGAGGAAATACACCAATATAGCAGTGTCAGTATGAAAACACACAGGCAGGCACAACCTCTCAGCAAGACTCATTAGGGGTTGAATTACTAATTGGAAGTAATTCAGATGATGGACACCAAAAATAAATGCAATTGTTTACTATCTGAAAATTAACATGGATTAAATTCCCGAACAGTACCCGACACGGTTGGTTATGAACAAATATGAATTTCATTTTACCTTCCTTTGGGTCTATATCTTTACTGTTGATGATAGTCATCATAGTCTGTTAGGCTGCTATAGCAGAATACCATAGACTTGATGGCTGTTAACAACAGAAATTTATTTCTCTTAGCTTGGGAGGCTGGGAAGTCCAAGATCAAGGGTGCCAGCAGATTTGGTGCCTGATGAGGGCTGCTTTCTGGTTCATAGATGGCAGCTTGTCACTATATCCTCACATGGTGCACAGGGCAAGGCCCTGGGGCTTCTTTTATAAGGGTACTAATCCCATTCATGAGGGCTCCACACTCATGACCTAATCACCTCCCAGAGTCCTCATCTTTTAATACCATCATGTTGGAGATTTTCAGCATATGAATTTTAGAGGGACACAAACATTCAGGCCATAGTAATAGTATTAATGAAATTTATAAAGCACATTAAAGTCACTTGTAGCACTTCCTCATTTACGATTCCCCCCACCCTTTTCTGTTGCTTTAGGGAAACTCTGCCTCAGGCCCTCCCCAAACAGTAAGTATTTGAAAGACTATGCAAAACTCCAAAAAAGAAAATCAGTTTATTTCATTTGCACGTTTTTAAGACTTTGCTATAACTTTGAAAACTCTGTTTTTATGTGTCTTTATGTTCACCATTCAAAAACTCAGCGATACTTCAAGCATTTTGAATATGACAGGGATTTAAATATTAACCTTCGGAGTGATGATCAGTGGACACAAATACTTTGAAAAGTGATTTGTGTGTTTGGTACTCGTCGGCTTGTTTTCCTCCTTAATGACTAAGTCACTCCCTGAAAATAAATGAGCCATTTACAGAGACACATGCAGACTTTCTGACCCTTAGGGCACTGTTTTAGTGACTGGAGAAAAATAGACTAAATGTGCTGGTGTTGAGTCCAGCCCAATTCATCTGCTCTGTATTTCCCTTTGACTATTCAAGTGGTATGGGAAGCAGGATAACTTATTATTAGGAGAGCAGAACTGAGTTCAAAACTCTTCTTCATCACTCACTAGCTGTGTGACCTCAGGCAAGTTATTTAACCTCTCTGAACTGTAGTTCTCTTACCAGGGGATTAGTCTGAGAATTTTGGGAAACACTGTCTATACAGTGGCCAGTAGGGTGCCTGGTTCATAATTTACTCTCAATCAATGGATGACACAGAGACTATTAAGAATAAATTTATGTTCTGTTCTACAAAATCTATTGTATTCACTTTCCTTTCTACTAAAGATATGGAATGACAATGTGATGATTCACAAAGCCGAGCATTTAAGGGTAGGGATAGTGTTTAATTTATTTGCCTCCCTGGGGTTAGTAGAGTGCTCTGCACAAAGAATTTGCACCTATTTAATGATAGATGATATGACTGGAACTCAATAAGATGTTTAGGATGGACTGAAAAACAATTCTGGAATTTCAAACACTGTTGTAAAAGATTCCACACAAGGTCCACAATATTACCGGGCATGGGTTAAGGAAGATGCTATATTCAGGAAATTTACAAAACAAGAATCAGCAATAAAAGAAGATACACAGTCTTGAAGTCTCTTAGTATTCCCAAGGAGAGGTGGTCTAGGGCAAGGGTATGCTGCTGTACAAACCATTTTAGGGCAGGAACGTGTTTCCTGTTACTATAGGGGCTTATGGTACTAAGGTGAGAAAGTGGCCTTGTTAATTGCATGTGGTGTTGGGGGAGAAGACAAATATACTCTTGAGCACCAAGTACTCTGGCTTTGGGTGCTGTTGTTTATGGGGGTTGTCTGGGAAATTAGCTGCCCAGCACCTAGAGATTTTGGGGGCTGTGGCTTGTTGCAGCGCCTCCTTCTGGCGGAGGAGGTCTCCAGCACTCCTTACAACTGAGTTATGGGGAGTTCTTTCTAGGAGAACAGAGGAGTAAGCCCCCGTGCCAACTAGCTCTACGTTCAGTCAATTCTGAGAGAACCCTCAGAGTCATCTTTAGACAATCCTGCTTCTCATAACCACATAAAACTACCTACAGATGGCACATGTTAGCATAGTATAAGTAACAATATTAGTATTGTTACTTTGTCACTGTGATAATAACAGTTTATGTTTCTTCTCAAGTACTTTTGTTTCTTAAATGTTTATTTTACTTTCTCTTAAATTTTTACCAATATCTACTATTTTTCAAGTCTCCTACTTTCTATCAGTCACTTGATATAAAATTCTCCCAAGAATCTTGAAAGGTAGTCTTTATTAAATCCATTTTTGCAGATAAGACAATCGTTATCAGGCAATTGCAGCCATGGGCTGAAGTCCTCAGAGCGAGTGTCTGGTCATGTTGGGCTGAAATTCAGGACTTTTTGCTTCCAGAGATTGAGCTTTGCCTGTTAGATGCTTCCCTAGGGATATTGAAGAGAAAGAGTTGTGCCTTTGTTGACTTTTCCTTTTGCCGAAGAAAGCAGCAGTGATGCTCAGAGGAGGGGGATGTTTGACACCCAGGGCAGATTTCATCAGCGGTGCCAGTTAGCTGGCGTGCCCAAAGAGAAGGCAATTATGTCCACTCTGCCTGTGTACTACACAGACTGGCACGAGTGTGGACAGGAATGTTATGGAATTCAGCCAAAATTATTCATGCATACCCGCAGGCCCGATAGTAATTCACTAGCAGCCCATTTGATTCAGTTGGTCAACTACGTTAGCCTGACATGCTATCTGTCACAATGGCTTCTGCAATCATTAATGAGAAAAATTGTAAAAAATTGGATACCCCGAAAGCATGCCAAAAAAAGTGAGCATCACCATTTTCACTTAGCACAAATGTTGTGGTAAAGAATGTCCATTGTTTCAACCCAGTCCATTGCCTTCGTGGCACTTCAAACTGCTTCCTTCACTGGACATTTATCATGTATTATCCTATCAGACATCTTACCCCAAATCTTGAAATTGCTGCAAAACGCCAACCTATTATTAAAAAGACCTGTCACTTAAATGGGAACCTTTACATGATGGTGAAATGACGGGGAAAGGCAAGGTGACCAAAAGACACATTTTGGGCTTCGAAAGAATTGCACATTGGCAAAGCTCTTCTCTGTTCTAACTATTATTGTGACCCATAGAGCAGGGAAGGAGGGAGGGAGAAAAGAGAGAAGAGAGAGAGAGAGAGAGAGAGAGAGAGAGAGAATGCAGTTTCATCAATCTTTCTGAGACACTGGAACATGCAAAAGCAGAGATAAGAAACCCTTAGTCTCTTAGTCAGTAACTTATTGATCGAAATGTTCACTAATGAGCCAACTGTAAGAAAGCTAGGACCAAAAAGTTTCTAGTCCCAAATGTGCTGACATGTTTAAAATGGAATGCTTGTCTGCAGGAACACCTGTGTGTGAAACTGGGGATAAAACTCTTTGGAACCTTTGACTTATTTCTTGGGCTCACCGTCATCTATTATTCACGTGGATAATTAGCTGCAAGGTCTATTCACATCACAAACAAGGAAGAGGCAGAGTTCAAAAAAAAAGATCCTGCAAGTTCTTTGCCACAAATGAGTGTTTTTTTAAGGGGAGAAGTTTGTTGCCAGATTGTTCTGACTTGCGGTTTGCCTCAGGAAGAGATGGGCAAGGAACTTCCTTGGAAGCTAAAGGCTTGGCAAAATTTTTGTACTACAAATGATAAGGGTGACAGGTCACCATCATTTTGCACTGCGGATTGAAGAACTCAATAGTCAGTATTACAACTGTAGCTGCCAAGGCATAAAATAACATCTTGGCTTTTTCTAGAATCTAAAAGGGTAAGCTAAAACGTATACAAAGACACCCATATTAATGAGGCTGTCACACAGCAAGGTAACTTGGATTCTGTTATACAATTCTCAGAGCAGAGAAAGTGGCTCCTTTGATCCATCCCCAGTATCTAGGGCTTCCCCAGATTCCCTGGTGTGCTTGTCCAAAAGTAATGAGGTCTCTGAGCAATCAAGAGCATGGTCCAAGTGACACGTGCATTCTAAGGCCATAAATTACATTTTAACGTTCATTTTCTAATGAGTGTCTAATATCAAAGTGCACATGATTAAATACATATTATAGTGCCAGACACTGATTAAAGCATTTTGTACTCATAAGCTTACTTGGTCCTCATCATAGCTCTCTGAAGGAGGTATTGTCTTTGTTTTTCACGTTAGAACACAGAAACTTAGAAAAGACACTCTCCTCCTTTCCAAATCCAAGGCCCAGCTTGGCACTTCCTGGAATGGCAGCCCACTTTTTTTATACTATACTGTGCAGACCTTGCTCCAGACCCTCACATGGACTATTGCTTGCCCTCAGACAGCATGAAGACTTTGTCATTGTAACAGGTCTTTTTCAGGTGAGACAGCAATCACTTAAACTACTTGAAGTAAAAATTAAATTTTTGTTCTTTGGCTCCTATAACTGAAATGTTCAGGTGTATTTCCAGGCCTAGCTTCAGACTTACCTGTTTCCAGATGTCCCAAAGACATTGTCAGAATGCTACTAACATTTCCTGCTTTCTGATCCACCTTCTGTGTTGGCTTCATTCTCATGAAGGATGTTTTTCATGCGGTGGCAGAGATGGTCTTACATTTTACCAGCTGAGCAGAGCTCGCAGAACTTGCTGACAATTAAAGTTGCTTTGTCATTCTGTTTTCATGCTGCTGATGAAGACATACTTGAGACTGGGTGATTTATAAAGAAAAAGACTCACAGTTCTACATGGACTCACAGCTCATGGCTGGAGAGGCCTCACAATCATGGCGGAAGGCAAAAGGTAGATCTTACATGGCAGCAGGCAAAGAGAGAGAATGAGAGCCAAGCCAAAGGGAAAACTTCTCATAAGAGCTCGTGAGACTTATTCACTACCATGAGAAGAGCATGGGGGAAACTGCCCCCATGATTCAATTATCTCCCACTGGGTCCCTCCCACAATACCTGGGAATTATAAGAGCTACAATCAAGGTAGGGACATAGCCAAACCTTATCAATTGCTTTAATAGTTCCTTCCCACCCCAACTTCAAGTGAAATGTGGAAAAGAACCTAATACTGGAAGGCTTGTTGAAGTTGTTGTATTTAAACATTTATTTGTAACAGTTCTTTTATGTTTGACCTCTTTATTTGCTGCTAATAAAATTAAGACTTAAAGAAAAGGCCTGTTGGGATAAGAAAAGACCTAGATTTGGAGGTCAAAATTGTGTAGTAAGTTTCATTTCTAATATATGTGTCTTTGGAGAAGTCTTGCTATATGAATGGAATCATAATGGAATAGATGGGGTCACATTAGTTGATCTCTGAGGTTTTTTTCTAGATCTTGAGCTCTATGGCACTGTCCAAGATGACTTTCCTAGGGTATCCTGAGTGTTTAATGAAAGCAGTTTAACCTGTCACCCAGACTTTCTGGTTCCCAAACCCATAGATGACACAGAATCCAGGAACCTTTTTTCATTAAGACTAACAGGAAGGCTGCTGGTGGGTTTCAGGGATTAAAGTCAGAAAGTACCTCTCTGGGATTGAGAAAAAAAAATATTCTGACTCAGTCTGGGGGAAGAGAATGATGATGAAGAAAAATAAAGGCATTAGGGTCTCATTCTAATTTGTTAACTTACTATTCTTCTGCCTGAAGGCTGAGTCCTCCATTATCTGAGTAGGCTAAAGCAAGGTGAGGAACTGCCCTGTATGGGGTGCAGATGTCAGGGATATAGAATTGTCTGCTGGAGTGGTGGGAAGACTAAAAGTCAGAGAGTCAGTCTGAAGCTGTGGGGATCAGAAGTGGGAACCCGGGCGTGGGGAAGGTGAATGGACAGTGGGAAATCAGTCATCCTGAAGGAGAGGCACAGCACACAAGGTTGAAAAATAGAAAATGATTCTTAGGTAGTTTTGGGTCTAAACTGTTCAGTTATACCTTATATTTTTTCCAGTTGTCTCTATAAGCTAGATTCAAATAAACTAACTTACAAGAGGCAAACTTACAAGCTAGAAAGTATCAAGCGGAATGCCAATTTAAGTAATTTACCAAGATAAGTTTAACTACCTATATAGCTGGACTGTGATGCTGGAAAATCTATTCTGGAAGTGAATTTAAAATGAGAAGATTGTCTGGTGAGCACAGAGGTAGGACAAAGGGAGATAGTCTTAGGACATAAATGTTTAATAACCACGGCTGATAGCCCAGGGTGTCTTCGCAAGAGGGACACACAGGGACTGGAGGGCTCAAGGTCATGAGCTAGGGCCCCATTAATCTGCCAGTGCTAGGCTGTCTGATCCTGAGTTCCAAAGTCCCAAGGTGTCTCTTTCCTATCCCTTATCTTTGGCTCACTCATTTTTAAGATAAGCTAGTACCTTTTATTATAAAGAATCCATTTTTAAAATCTTGGTTGTTTACTCTAAATCATTTTGTCTCTAAGGCATCTTCTGCATGTTTTTAAATTTTGAGATGGAGTCTCACCATGTCGCCAGGCTGGAGTGCAATGGCACCATCTCGGCTCACTGCAACCTCTGCCTCCCAGGTTCAAGCAATTCTCCTGCCTCAGCCTCCCAAGTAGCTGGGATTACAGGCACCTGCCACTATGCCCAGCTAATTTTTGTATTTTTAGTAGAGGCAGAGTTTCTCCATGTTGGGCAGGCTGGTCTCGAACTCCTGACCTCAGGTGACCTGCCCACCTCAGCCTCCCAAAGTGCTGGGATTACAGGCATAAGCCACCACACCCGGCCTCTTCTGCATATTTAACGTCTCTTAAATTGTGTTGATTTTATAGTGTAATTCTTACAATTCAAGCTATATGTTGCTGTCATCCCTGTCTGTTTCTGTCACTTGTAAAGACATTTTGATTTACCAGTAACCTCTGAGAGTTAATGATGGAAAGAAAAAGAAATTAGCTTATATGTGTTCAGGAGTCGTCCTCCTGCTGCCTGACTAAAGAAAATTTTATGGCCGGGTGCGGTACCTCATGCCTGTAATCCTAGCACTTTGGGAGGCTGAAGTGGGCGGATCACTTGAGGTCAGGAGTTGAAGACCAGCCTGGCCAAGATGATGAAACTCCATCTCTAATAAAAATACAAAAATTAGCCAGGCATTGTGGGGCATGACTGTGGTCCCAGCTACTTAAGAGGCTGAGGCACGAGAATTGCTTGAACCCTGAAGGGAGAGGTTGCAGTGAGCTGAGATTGTGCCACTGCACTCCAGCTTGGGTGACAGAGCAAGACTCCATCTCAAAAAGAAAAAAAATACTTCCTGTTTTTACCCCCTGCTCTTTGCAGTGGGTTCTGCTGTTGCTACAGGTGCTGAAATGATCTTTGTGACTCTGGCATCTTTCATTAGACTTTGCTTCTTGATTGGTAAAGTAAGAACTTGGAGCCAAGCGACCTGAAAAGTTTCTTCTAGTGTCAACATGTTACAGTTGTTCTTCACCTTGGGCCGAGTTTCATGACAACCTGGGGGTTGGATGTTGTAATAAAAGGTTTCACAGTGAAATTTTGACGTGTCATTTAGAGAGTGAGACAGACCCATTCTCATAATCAGTTATCAAATGCTTTTTAAAAAAATGTCAAGAACTGCAATTACATTGCAAGGAGTGAGTGTGTGTGAGGGTGAGTGAGTGTGTGTGTAAGAGGTAGGGGGTATAAGATATAACATTAATTGAGAGTTCATGGAAGTCACTTTTCTTTTTTTTCTGGATAGTTGTTTTTAGTAATTATGCTCGCATAAACTTTGGCCTGGTAAACAGAATGATGGCTGTGATTCTCTTAAAGTAAATTGGTTTGTCCTGGGACCCCCAAAGGATAACATTCAAGTAATGTGAAAGAAATTGTTTTAACAGTTAATTAAAAAAAAAAAAAGAAAAACTAAGCTAAACAAAACACCAAAAAACCTCCACCCACATTGGAAGATTAGTGACTTTTGTTTTTCTTTTCTATTAAGGGTCTTTTAAAATAGATTTTGCATTTAGAAAATTAATGAGACTTACAGGGACATATTAAAACCCTACTAGTAGCAGAGATGCCCACAAAGCCATTATAATAACACTATTTTAAAATGATACTGGGATATTATGTTACTATTAAGTTAATTTCAAATGTCTGTAGTATCCCCTTCCCTGAGGAGGACATGCCAGAACCCCAAATTACTGTTGCTGATTACAAAATGAGAGAAGATTATTAAAATTGTTGTGACAAGAAAGCTATATATCAATGAGTGGAATTAACAGTAAGCTTTGGCAGCAATACAAAAAAAGTAAATTCACAAGTACACACCGAACTTCTTTCCCGTGTTGGTAACAGAGAAGTAGAAGTACTCAATGGGGAATCCAAGAGTCTCTTCACAGTCTTTTGCCTAAAGACTGAGTCTTCCCTGATCTGACTGGACTGAAGTAGGGCGAGGAACTGCCCTGAATGGGGTGCAGGTGTCAGGGATATCATCCCCGTAATTGTCTACTGGAGGGATGAGGAGATTGAAAGTCAGGGAGTCAGCCTGAAGCTGTGGGGGGCAGAAGTGGGAACCCAGGAGTGGGAAAGCTGGACAGACAGTGGGAAATCAGAGACACAGGATACAAGGTTGAAAAATACAAAATGGTTCTTAGGCACGTTCAGGTATAAACTGTTTAGATAGACCTGCCAACATGAGGCTTTCTGATTCTGTTTTTCTAAGTCCCAAGGTGTCTCTTCTCCAGCACTTCTCCTTGGCTTACTCCTTTGTCAGAGAATCTAGCACAGTCTGTGTTTAATGAGGGGCCAGGCAGGCTCAACCTCCTATGTTTCTCCACGTGGATCTCCATGGTAGCTGTGAAACATTGCAAAAGTTGCTTCTTCTCTGTCCCTTCAACTGCCCCATTTATAATACTGAACCAGCAGTCCCTTCCATAGGCAGAGAAACTCTGAGGCTGACCTGATTTTTCTAGAATGCTATGGTATCCTTGGGTGGTACCCAGTGTTGCCAACGGGCAATATGATGACTTACGGGTACGCACCCCCGAATGGCCCTGAAACCCAAGATGCTTTTTGGAGTCATGTGCTGATAGGTAGCCCCTTCCTGTTACTGGGGTCTGTCAGGTACAGAGTGGTTTGGAGACCACAGTGGGATGGGCAGTGCCAGTTTGCTCATCCTCCTGATGGATGCTGGCATGAGAGAGAATGTGCTTAGATTTTATCCCTGTGTGCAGCTCTTAGAGAGGGAATTGAGCTTTTGAGAGGGAATTGGCTGCTTGCCCTTAGGTAAATATTTTGAAGATTTTCTATTGTTGCTTAAAATTTTTTAGTTGGAAGTAAGCACAATGCTTAATAATATTCACCTCATATTTCATTAGTTCATTAAAGGGCAGGGGATTTACATTCCACAGAGACCTATTAGGGGAAATAGTTTTATTAAAATCCTAATTATTATTTTAAGGCATATAGATTAATATTCTTATTTGTGAAGTGCTCCCTCTCCCTGCTTAGGATGCTATATTGACAATTAAAATACAATAAAGATGATTAATAATGAATACACATAAAATTAAAATATCATAAAATATGCAATTAAAAAACACTAAAAACCCTAGCTGAGCAGAATCATTAGAAAAGGCTCATCATGACTAGAAGAGAAGTGCTTCAGGAAGATGACGTTGCTAAGCATTATTTAACCATGGAGAGTCTTCAAAAAAATGCCGAACTCATGGCTTATCAGTGACAATGATGTGAATCTAATTAGATCCTTGATGCCCTAAATGAGAAAACAGAAGTGACCGGGGTCATTTCCATAATTTGACCTTCCGGTTATTTCTGTGTCATAAATAGGCCTACCTCAAACCTGAAGGAAAGTACACAGAATGTAGTCAGGCATGTACTTCTGGTCATAATAAATTTTAATATTATTTTATGAAATTTAATACTGTTCATGTAAATATCATTGTGCACGTATTATCGAAACCAGCTCTCTAAAAAATGGACTAGGTAACCTCTGAAGCCATTTCCTGCTTCCAGACTCTATTCCTTATTAAATAAGGGGTAATGAGGTAACAGAAGGCATTGAACAAAGATTTAGAACCCCTGGGTCTTGGCCAATCACACCGGGATCAAAAAAAGATGGTTTCATATTCAGGGTTTCAATGTTCTTATCTCTAAAATGGGAATTCCTCATTGTTTGCTATAAGGAACAAATAATACCATATTTGAAAATGCTTTAGAAGTATATATTTCTAGCAACTATGCAAATACTCTTGCCTTAGCTCATAAGATGCTCAGATTCAGGTTTGACGTTTAGGATTCATCACTAGGTGACACTTCAGGTGATTACTTTTAAGAGCAAGTTGAGCCAATTTCCTTTCTTGATTTCTGATTTTCTGTTTCTTTTTCATTGATCTCAAAATTTATGTTGCCTTTGTTTCTTTGCAATCTCAAATTCTTTCTAAAAAGAGATAGCATGGAGATAAATGAAAACTTAAAAAGTGTTTTCATTTGTTTTGTAAAAAAATTTGGCCCACAGGATATCTTAATTGGAATAACAACTCATTGTACAGGGAATTTTATGTTTTCCTATTAGAAATTGATTCATTTGTAGTTTTAAAGGTGGTTTGATTTTTGAGATGCTGCTAGTAAAATACCTTGGAGGTGAACACATTTAAATTATTGCCTATTTCTTTTGTGTATTGAGGAGAGAAATTTTGCTTTCTCACTGAACTGGTATCTGAGAGGGTGAGGCTCTTAAGATGCTGAAAATTACAACCTACCTTGTGCCAGATGCTAAGTGTTCTGTGTGACTTGTCTCCAGTCCTTATTACAATCCTGAAATGTTGGCATTGTGAGTCCTCTTGTACACGTGGGGCAATTGAGGCATGAGGAAGTGAAGTTACTCAGGTTTATGTTGCAAGATGACATAGCTGGGAAGCCTGGAAGCTGGGGTCCAAATCATAGAGAGAGGAGGATCTACCGCCAAAAATGTGGACAGGCATCATCCAAACCTTTCACACATTCACCTGGGAACAGCACTTTTCTTTCCATCTGACTTAGAAGGACAGATACCATGGACTAGGGAAATGCTGTTTTTACTGGATCGTGTTTCATGGGTATTTGTACTCACCTCTCATCACAGTGACCTTTGCTGCTCCATTCAAGGAAGACAATGAATGAGCTTGTTACTGTCCTCCTCCTTTAACTATCACCTCTGCTCTTACTGCAGAGAGTAAGAACATGAGATTTGAATCATGCACCTCTTCACCACTCTACCTGTTTCCTCATCTGTGAAACAGGAATAACAGTCGGATCAAATTTGGTAAGTCATGTAAGTACTTAATGCCTAGCAAAACCAAGTGTTCCATAAATGTTAAGTGTTACTGCTCTAATGTCCTCAACTACTGGGAACAGCTAGGTGCATATTCTCTGATTGAACTCACCTTAACTCATGAGCCTTTCAGTTGCCCCCTGTGTCAGAAACAGAATCTTGGGCTACAGATTTCAAATGGTGTAGAGCTTAGTGTCTTTTGGTTTGATATTCAGTGAGAGTGAAGGCTCTACTCCTTCTCTTCTTCCCCTTCAGGATGGCATCTGGGTTAATGGTTTGCATATGTAAATCCTTTCCTAGTGTCTCAGTCTATCCGTGGTGCTATGTCCAAATATCATAAACTGAGTACTTATTTAATGGCTCTGGAGGCTGGATGTCCAAGATCAAGGTGTTAGCAGATTCAGTGTCGGGGGGAGGGATGGCTCTCCTGCTTCCTGGTTCCTGCTCCCTCGGTTGTAGACTCACATGGTAGAAGGAACAAGGGAACTCTCTGGGGTAACTTTTGTAAGGGCACTAATCCCATTGATGAAGGCTCTGCCCTCAGGACCTCATTGCCTCCCCAAAGGCCTCACTTCCTAATACCATTGCCTTGGAGGTTAGGATTTTAATGTTTGCATTCTGGAGAAACACAAGAATTCAGTACCCACTATCTGAGTTTGTACCGCCTCCTACTTTTCACATCATCACTGCGTTGGTCCCCATTGTGGCCATCGTTCAAGGCTGGGTGCAATGAGAGCCAGGAGCTGGCAGGGCCCTGGGAGGCATCCCACACTCTGGCTGGCTGGCAGGGCTCTCAGCTGGAATGGTGGTCACAGATGATGTGGTGCACGTAGGCCTCCCATTCCCAGCCATACCCCATTAGCATTCAACATTACTTCTGTTTTCTGGTGAGGGAGCTGTCACTTCTCCCTTTGGGCTCTGCCAGCCCTCAATGCCTACGTTCTGGGCTGATATTCAGAGTGGTGTGCCAGCACTATGTGCACTTAGTCTCTATGCTTTCCCCTTCAGGGTTTTAGAGATATATCAACAGCCCTTCAGTGCCTCCAGAGCACAGGGAATGGGACAGATGCCACTCTTTTGGTGAGACAGACTTCAATCTGGGTCCCTCACAGCTCACTGAGGGGGGTAATTGGTGAGCCTGTCATATGCAGACATCTTCAACTAAAAGTGGATGCTAGTGTCCTCATTTTGAAATTGCCCACACCTCAGGGTCCATTCTCTCCTTGGTACCCCAGGAATCACCTGGCAGTGCAGCATGCCTTTCTCTTCCTCTTCCTCTCTCTGCTCCACTTGAGTCTTCCTCAGGTTCACCTCTTCCTTCTTTCCAGGAGTGGCTGCAGAAATGAGGTCCACTGGAATGTCTCTACAGTCAGGGTCACAGTCTGCTGCCTCGTTCACCTGAAGGGGTGTGGCTAGAGAGGGGAGCTTCTTTGAGTGTCAAGACTGAAGAACAGAGTCCTTCTCTTGCTTTTGTTAGCTTGTTGCCATTTATCGGATGCTTACCATGTGCCAAGCACCCAGCTCTGTGCTTCATAGGCAACATCATGTATCCTGAGTGCTCTTCCTAGGAAGTAGGCATGCTTACTCTGCTGCTTATACAGAGAATGAAGCTTGGAAAAGTTTAGTGACACAACCAGGCCATGAGTGGTGAGCCCGGGACTCACATCCTGAGGGGTTTGGCTCAAGTGACTCAATGAGTATTTGAGAAGTTGAATATCTCATGAGGGAGAGAACTAGATTGTATGTTTACCCAGATTCTCTCTCTCTTTGTCTTTTTCTCCCCTTCCTTCCCCTCCATCGGCCTCCCACCCTGATTTCTCTCTCCCCCATCCATAAGAAAGGTTCTGGTCTCAAGCCACAAGTAATTGATGATTACTGGTTGCTTCCTGTCCCCATGTCTTAGTTGTGTTGTTTGTTTCTTCCTGGAATCTACTCTCTCTGTCTAGAAAGCACCAATTCATTTTTTAGTGCCTGCATTTCAAGTGTCACCTCTATTGCATCATCCCCCACGTCCCTTGGGAGTGGATTGTTCACTCGTGTTGTGCTTCCACAAGGCATTTTGTATGTACACGGTTATAACACTTCAGCTGTGCTGTGGTTGCCAGACCTCTCCTCTTCGGATAGTTTTTTGCCTCTAGGTTAGAACAATTCTGCAATGTGTATGTATTACATAAACATGGAAAATATATAATATTTTACAGTCAACGTGTGCATTTAATGTTGCATTTCTTTGCTCTCCTTCCCCTCCCTCAATGTTATTTACATGTTTTCTAATAGATAACATCTTCAACTTAGGAAATGTGGTCAGCACTTACCTTTGAATCTCGCTTGGGGTATTGTGAACTCAAGGGTGCTGGCATAGGTGAAATAATTTTTCATCTCTTTAGTCCCAGGCTCCTGACAATTTGTCTTGCATATATGTCAATAGGCAATAGCCTATTGAATAAATGAATAAATAAACCAAGGAATAAATGAAGTACCAAAAATAACATGGTTACAAGTGAAATTTATTTACGTATGGCTTCACATGGTATTCGCCATTTGCTTGGAAGTTTCCTTCTATAGCTCTCTAACTTGGAATTTTTATTTGTGGGAATCAGACTAATCTTCACTAACTAAATGTTTGACTTCTCACATACAGTGGCCACTGCTTAACTGTTAAACTCTGTAGGTCAGTCAGTTGAGTCTTGATTTATTTATTAGTACAAATGAGATAATAGTATTTATCTGCTTTAGAAATTTGGAAGGGCTTATGCTATGCCCATTTGAGATATTTTTCTTAGGATTGCTGTAATCTTCACGTGTTCCAGAGCTAACCTAGGCTGCTAATTTTTCATTGACGCTCTCATTCTGGTTGCTCACACAGCAGCTTTCTCTTCTTCCTCCATCCTAGCAAATTTTTCAGGTACTTACTCCTGAAAAATTTTTATTTTTTATTTTTTAGGTACTTACCCCTCTCCATGCAGCCATATGCTTCAGCAGAAGCTATTTCAACCCTACAAGGGTGGCAAAGAGATTTCCATTTGTCTTGTGAGTAACGTGATAGGAATAGTCATGGGATCCAATTTTGGTGAATGAGATGTGAGGGGAAAGATTCTGAGAACTCCTTGGAAAAGTTTCTTTGCTGGCAAAAGAAAGGTGCAAATTCTTGCTCTAAGAATTATGTTTGTTCAGGTTCTGGGAGAAAACTATAGCCAGGGGATTACAAGCCTCATTAATAGTCATAAAGAGCGTGCATTCTTCAAAGATAAATGAACAACACATACATAAAAACTAGAGAGAGTGCCATGGGGGAGTGATTGCCTCTCCTCTTCCTGTGGGCATTATTATGTGGATGTGACACTTGCTTTAGTCACCATGCTGTCATTCAGAGGTCATATTGGTTCTGAGAACTCTGTAGAGCCAAGGGAAGAAACTTGGACCTATGATAACATTTTGAGTCACTGAATCATTCAACCTAGAAGCCTATGTACTGCCCTGGACTACCAGTTATGTCAGAAAATATAGTATCTTATTATTTGAGCTAGCCCAAGTTAACATTTCTGTTGCCTGCAACCATCAGCTTCCATCCACATCTTTCTATACCCCCATTGCTACCATCCTCTCCAATAAACAATTTACCTCCTAAGTCTCTTCACAGTTTTTCTGCAGTGCTAATGTTCTCATCCAGGGAAGGAAACTCTTTTCTTTGTAGCGTCATTGACTTTCTGCAAATGTCTTTCCTATTTGTCTTAGCTTAGCTCTATTTCTTAGGCAGCTCTGGGTCCTTCTAGGCACCTGTACTCTAGTAATTCCTAAACTCAGTAGGAGTTTTGGCAACAATGAGGCATCAATCTATGGTAGGACACATGGCTGTATAGTGCCCAACACACTCTTATCTTTTGGTTCTATGTTACCTTGGTGAATGTCTTCATTCCTTCATTAGCTTATTAACTTACAAATATATAGAGAGCACCTTCAGCAGTAGATACTAGATCGGATTGTGGGGGATACAAGAAGGAACAAATGGAAAGATCATTTTGTAGTTTAAGAGATTTTTTTTCTGGCCAACCTAGGAAGAGGATGAATTCTTAGAGAGTTTAAGAGAAGGGGAAGCATTTCATTTGCTTTTGACTAATGAATGAATGCTGCCTCATCAAAACCAAACCAAACAAAAAAACCCAAGAGCTTTCTCATTATCCATAAAATTAAAAATAATGGCTTAGGTGAGCAGTCATCTTTCTCTAGCTGAATGCTAAGCTCATTTCCTCTTTCCCAAATCTCCTGGAGAGAAGAATACCTCTCCAGCGTCAATGCTACCTAAAAATGCAGGAACTCATGACTAGGAGGAAGCAGGCATTGGTATCTGTGATGACTTGGATAGAGGAGGTAGGAATACTAGTAAAGAGTTAGGAACTGGAATAGAGCCATCATAGGCTTCCAAAGACCAATGCTTTGGAAGAAGCCATTTATTCTCTCTGTGTATTACATCTTGAGGAGTGTGGGATTGGATGTTGTCTAAGCTCCCTCTGAACTCCTGCTATTTGAAATTTTATCATTATGATTAATAAAGTTCAGAATCAATCAGGAGACAATGAACAAATACAAAAAAAAAAATCACCCTAGGCTGATATAAGGAAATGAATTAGTTGATGGTTAGAGATATTGAAAGATCAATAGGAACACTGGAACTTTATAAACCTTTGAGAAGTTATTTTAGGTGCCAAAGTCCAGGTTTCTTTTGCAATGGTGGCTAAGGCTCATATGGATTCTCAAATCACCTCTTCTTTCTAGCAGTGGCAGCTCACAAATCAGTGCTTATTGGCCATTTTCTCACAGCTGAGGAGTTTTCCCACCAGGCTTATGGGAGAGAAATGGCTACGTGGATCCTGTTACTTGCTGTCTGCTTAGTTCTTTGTGCATTTCAGGTTTCAAGCCTCTTCGGTGTGGCTATTAAGAGGCTGCTTGAGTGCCACCTCCCCCACATTCTGCACATCAAGCCATGAACACACAGCCATAGACAGCATGTCCACATAATGCATCATTCCAAACTGGGACACTCTGGAGGGTGGATGAGAACACTATCAATAGTTATGGGGGAACAAGGGCAAACTGGGACTTTCTTGAGCAAACTAGACCTTATGCACACTCTATCCATTGAGCAATTAGATATTTAGAAGTGGAGAGATTATATATCACAGAGACATAGGTACCTAACCAGGTCACCACTCCAAGTAAGGTATCATTGTCCCTGCTTGCCAACATAGCCATACATACTCCACCTCTGACACTCTACAAATCTCTTTAAATGTCTTATTTTCTTGATTTGTTCAAAATAACCAATGATGGATGGCTAATTGCCTCATAGGAAGTCCCTTCAATTTGTCAATTTGCTTAAAATCAGGTAAATAAATGAATCATCCATATTTTATCCCTTATTTTATAAAAATTCATTCTAATCTTCTGCATTTTCACTTTCTTTACCATTAGTCTGCCATTCAAAGAAAACAAATAAATGAAAAACCCTTTAAAAGCAGCGAAATAATTGTACTGCTCATGTTACTCTGTGAAAAGGCTATTAAAAACAAAAACAAAAACAAAAACAAACCATGAACTGATCACAAACATTAAATGGTTTAGAAGTGAGACCTTCGTAATCTGACTGAAGGGATCATATTCATTTTTTATCTTAGCTTATGTGCTTTCCGATGTGTCCTATCTCCCCAGCACAGAGCTTTACTTTTGGGAATATTAAGCATGGATTTCTAGTTAATTAGTTAATACTATGGATAGCTTCAATTTTATATTTTCAATTTATTGTTTCTGGCAATGAAGGGTATTATAAAATGAACTTCAGTTTTACAGCAAATAATCTGGCTATAGAGATAACCCAAAAAAGTGCTTCAGTAATTACCTCTATGCGTACAAAGCTTGTTTTTACCATGGAGGGGAAGAAATTTCAGGGCATTTCAAGGCATGCAAGTTAGAGGAAAGGGTCATGATTCTTTGGCTTGGAGGGCATAATCTACATATTCTGCTTGATCTACAAATTTTAAGTGCCTTTTATACTCGTAAGCTCTCTTTTTCTAAAGAGGCTATCCCTCCCTGGTGGTAAGTTATTCATGGAAATATCGCATACAGTAATTATAGTAAAAATAGCATTCTACATTTGCATAGCAGATTATAATTTACAAAGTAGTTTTGCATACTCATCATCTCGTATGACCCTCTCCCACAACCATTGAAGAAAGTGTTTTTGGTAGAGAATGTTGTTAGTTCACAAGCCTTGATTTTCCTTTTCTTCTGGGCAAACACAAGCTATTTCCCAGGTTTCCTTGGAGTTAGGTGTGCCCATGTCCTGGCCAATGGAATGGGCAGAAGTGATATATGCTATGTTACTTTTTTTTTTTTTTTTTTTTTTTTTTTGAGATGGAGTCTTTCTCTGTCACCCACACTGGAGTACAGTGGCAGGATCTCGGCTCACTGCAACCTCCACCTCCCAGGGTTCCAACGATTCTCCTGTCTCAGCCTCCTGAGTTGCTGGGATTACAGGTGCACGTCACCATGGCTGGCTAATTTTTTGTATTTTAGTAGAGACGGGGTTTCACCATGTTGCCCAAGCTGGTCTTGAACTCCTGAGCTCAGGCAGTCCACCTGCCTTGGCCTCCCAAAGTGCTAGGATTACAGGTGTGAGCCACCTTGCCCGGCCATGCTATGCTATTTTTAAGCTTAGCCCCTTACAAACTCCTGCCATTCTTCATGTTCTTATTTTCTCTCATCAACCAGTTGGTTGCAAAGAATCCATAAAAGGACTTTAATAACCCAAGGCAGGGGGTGTCTAAAAAGTACTTCCAGTTGGTCAAATCTGGCTTGCCACTTGTTTTTGTGTATAAAGATTTATTGAAGTTAGCCATACTGATTAGTTTACTATCATCAATGGCTGCCTTTGCACCACAACAGCATAATTTAGTAGTTGTGACATACAGCCTATAAAGCCTAAAATATTTGCTATCTGGCCCTTAACAAACAGTGAAGGGGCTGACAAATACACAAGATTAAAGAGACTGGGATCCTAAGTTACTGCAGTCCTCCATGCAGTGACTCAGAGATCCAGGCTCTTCGATCTTGTGGATTTGAGTCCTGCTAAAAATATAAACCTAATTGCTATTGGATTCTGTCCATGTGGGACCTACAACCTTTCTCTTATTCGGAGGAATTGAGAATTGACACTGTGAGATTTTGGGGGTGAGGAGTCACTGAAGGCAAGAGGCATATTGAAGCAGAGCATATTGAAGCATCCACACTTAATTGTTACATCAAGAAATAACCTTCCATTGTGTTTAACCATTGAGGTTTCAATGTTTTTGTATCAGTCACTCTCCTACCTTTATTAACATAATATTCCTATATTCAATGTATAGATGAGTTAATGAAGATCAGATAAATTATTACGTATTTGAGTTCACTTAACACTAGTTAAGAAACTAGTAGTTGTAGACAATGTGGAAGCTTAACTAACCCAGGTATTTTAATTCCAATGCCAGTGTGCTTTTCAACCCATCCCAGATGTCAATACTGAACTTATTATATGAATAATATTTAATTCTATAGACTAAAACACAGTGCTTAAATTCTTAAAGTTCAGTCAAGAGTAATATGCCTCTCAGAGCATCCAACAAGTTACAGAAAATCCTATTGGAAAAAGGAATGTTGCTACATCCTTTTTTGTGTGCGAACTGGTAAAATTGGGGCTTGGTGAAGTCCGTTGATTAAATGAGGTCTTCAAATTATTGTTAATATCTGTCTCTTAGGCCAAGTCAGCAGAAAGAAAAAAAGATATGAAAAAAAAGAAATCTGTGAGGCAACGGCTACTGTGGTTACCAAGAGAAATTTTTTTAGTGTAAGAATAAGGCTGTCAGGAAAATCACTGAGCCTTCAACTGCCGAATGTCTGGATTTCATCATCTTTGAGGAGACATCTCTGGGATATTTGGTTTAGCGAACATCTTGGTGATTTGAAGATGTGTTGAGGCACTGTTCACGGGTACCTTGTGTTGGGCAGAATCCCACTAAAAGTATAAACCTAATTGTTATTGGACTCTGTCCATTTGGAACCTACAAACTTCCTTTTGTTTGGAGGAACTGAGAATTGATACTGTGAGGAGATTTTTGCGGCGAGGAGTTACTGAGGGCAAGGGGCATATTGAAGCAGTGGAGATTTGGACCCTCAGGATGCTGTGCAGAATGGGAAGTAAAATCAGAGACCATATTATGCAGTAATTCCAGAACACTAGAGGAGATGGGGAAGGAATATATCAGCTAATTCGGCATGAAATGGTTGATGTCTTCCTCATTATATACCATATTAGCAAAATATGAATAAATCGTGGGGCTCTCCCTAGCCCAGTCTCACCGCAGAGTCGTAGTCCACGGGCTACAGTCCAACATCCTGGAGTAATAAGAATGTTATAGTTTTATTTGAATTTATTGAATAATATCAAAAGAGCGCCATTTTATTTCTTTCATTCTCCTAGCTGCTTGCCACAGTGTCTACTCATTGGTCCCAATTTTTGTTTTCCTTTTTGTCTTTTAGTTTTCTGTGAAATGCTTCTCTACACCCATTTCTGTGGCCTCCACTTTTCTTTCCCCATCCTATTTCTCTTTGATTACTCTGCAAAATGCTTCCTTTGTGGACTTTGTGGGTGTGTGTGGGGAGGGGGGGTCATGAGGGTTAGGAAAAAGGAAGGCGTTGTATATACTTACACATTAATTATTTTTGTCCCTGTGGATTTAGAAAGGCAAGAACTAAGAGAAACTATTTGGGGATAAAGCAAAATCCCTGTTGTAAACCAACTAGCCTTTGACTGAACAGTAAGCAGAAACCATTAGCTTTATTAGATCAGGAACCAATATGCCTTGCCTTGATCATCTTTACTTTGAGGTACATGGCCTTTGCAGGGTCCATTGAAGTTTACATCAGGGTTGCTTGAGAACAGATGTTAAACAGTCAGTGCTTTTTATTTCTGTAAGCTAATAAGATATAATTAGATGCATTCTAAGACATCCCTCCACACGTCACTTAGTCCTGACCATCCATCATCTTCCTCCATTCACTCTGGCATGGAGACCTATTGTAGCCAAATGATCTAACTGAGAAAATAACATTTATTAGAGCCAGACATTAAACAAAGTGACTATGAACAAATGGTGTTGCAGCTGCCTTGCCTGTACCTACTGTCACAAAATACTTGTGAGATAAATAAAATCAATACAATCTGGAGGTGATATTTAGGAGTCTCAGCCTTGACAAGCAAATAAGGAGACACGAAGAAGTTGAATCCTTGGAGGTAATTCAGTTTAATTAATTGGAGCTTGCACTAGTGAAGAGATCATGAAAAACCCAAGCTAAATGACATGGTGTGTAACCATAACAAAAGCTACTTCTTTTTACCGGCCTGAAAGGGAAGTAGCTTTGAATTTGGGAGTATGTTCTGTTGGATCACATACAAGCCCTTTTTTATAGGTCAAAATGGTCGAATATTAGGAACTTCATGTGGTGTCAGCCTCATATGCATTTTGCCTTTGATTGAAATAGTTTGTAAGACATTTAGTAGTCATTCAGATGCTACCTTTGAAATTCCACATTGGTGGGGGAAGCATACTGGTTAAGGCTAGAGCATAGTGTGGATTCAAAATCTGTTTATGCATTTTTTTATTGTGTGACTTTGGGAGAAGACATTCTACTTATCTTTGCCTCACTTTTCTTATCTGTAAAATTGGAATTAAATGTTTATCGACTGTGGGGGAAGGATTATTGCAAAAACCTGTGGGTAAAGGCCTACCTCGCCCAGGGCCATCACATAAATAGGCAGGTAGACCTTCCCGAAAAGTGCTTACTTAAGTTAACACAGACTACCGCAATTGAGTCACATACAGTTATTAGAAAGAAGTGGACATCACCATCATCAAGCAATACCATATCATTAAATAATATTTAGGAGAGAGTTCTATCTGCTGGACATTGTGTGAGGGGCTAAGGATGGAGGCAGACAGTCCTTGCAAAGTGTCAATCACTCTGGGGTTTTTTCTTTAGCTTCAAACAGCACTTGCCTGAATTCTTATATGTTGATGACTAACATCTAGGTACCAGGTAGCCAGAAAACTCATTTTAAAAATATCAACAAATTCTACGTGATCTGGTTTTAGAAAGAGGCATTGATTTCAGTGGGGAAACTTTTGTCTCTCAAGGTTATGTTTGTGAGGTATTAGGCTACAAGCATGGCACGAGGTCACGTGTTTTAGCCATTTATGCATTCCCAGGTGCAGCACCATGTGTGACCTTGCCCAGCTATCCAAACGAAAATGAAAGATTACCCAAACACTATCAGATTTGTTTAAGGAATTACTTTGCGAGTCATAGCTGATTTCTCACTGTCTGTTTTTCTCTTTCAGCTGAACTGTTTTTTCTGTTGGTTTGAAATCCCCTAGATGGCACTAGAGAATACTATATTTAAGTGGTTTATATAACACCCTTCAGTAAATGAGGGCAAGTAATTTTTGTTTTTCTGCAAATACACATTAATAAGAAGTTGAACCGGATGGAATGCAATGTGCGAGGTTAGCATTTATGGATTCTTTATTTAAAAGGTATGGTAAATGCTCCTTGAAAGAGAATGTAGGTCATTTAAATGTGGGTATCTCACAATCGGTCTTAGATATTTTAATTAGAACAAAATGTATTTGGTACAGACCAAAAGACACAGCAGAGATCTTGAGGCTGATTGTTGGCTCAAATGACATTTACATCAGAGCCATAGAATAAAGTATTAGGGTCTCTTAGGAGGGAGTGGGTTTAGATGGGGCCCAGAGTTCACACAGCCCAGGAAATGGGCAGATAAGATGAGTGAAGAAGTCTGTTGTAACATTATGGGATGTGGTGGTACATGTGGTTACTGGGCTCACGCACCAGTGAGAAACAGGGTAGGTCTGGTGTGGGCCACAGGCTTTGAAGTGGCAAGGTTTGTAGATCTAATCCAGATAGGTTTTTCCATCAGAAACTTAAGGCTAAGCTAATGTGCCTTACCAAAGATCACAGAACGAATTTGTGATCAAGTTAGGGTTTAAATTCCATTTTCCTGACTTCACTCTCTCCTCTTTGCCATTGCACCATAATATGCCAAAGATGTGTCTAGCACCTCACACTCCCCTAATCTCTTCATTGTTCTTTTCTTATCCTCCCTTCAGAAGTTCAACGTTCTTGTAACTATGTGCTAGTTTGGGTGCTCTAAGTTGCCAAGGGGTTGAGTGCTTTCAACTTAGGATGCCTCAACAATAAGGCAGTTTTATTCCATCCTAACAGGAACTTGGAGGTAGGGCAGCTCCAGGGTTTGCTAATTCAGCAGATCAATGCTACTATCAGGTGGCCAGTGTTTTTCCATTTTTGTACTCTCCATCTTTTCACTCTCAGTTTTTGTTTCCATGGGTGAAAAATAGCTTTTGCAGCACTAGACATCACATGCAGACTTGACCACATCCAGCCGTGTTAGAGGATCCATTTCTTCCTTGCACCTCTTTTATAGTGTGGGAAAATTTTTCCCAGAGACCCCCAGCCAACCTACTCTCATGTCTCATTGGCCAGAACTGAGGAATATTGCCCAATGATATTGTGATCTATTACAAAAAGTCTTGGGAGGCTGACCTTCTTAGGGCATTTACACTACTTTTGCAGAATTCCAGGAAGTGGTAACACAAGACTCAAACAGTAGTGAGGAGAAAGGGACTGTTGATTGTGCCCTCAGATGTCATACCTCCCTCCCTTTTCACTGTTGCCCAAGTCCTGGATGGCTCAGCAGTCCATCCCCCTCTGTTGGTGGAGAGGCACCTCCCCCATGGGGCAGTCTGTTGCCCCATAGGGAGGTGCCTCTCCACCAAAAGAGGTGTCTGGAAATGGGCAGGGATGTTCTTGGTTTACAAAGTGACTAAATGACTGTCTGCAGTATTTTGGATGAGGACATAGGAATAAGAAGTGTCCTCCAATGTTCAGGCCAGTCCTTTATGATATAAAATCATTGTGGTAGACAGTGTGGTGATTCTCAAGGATCTAGAAATACTGCCCCCCCCAAAAAAAAAAAAGAAATTCCATTTGACCCAGCAATCCCATTACTGGGTATATACCCAAAGAACTATAAATCATTCTACTATAAAGACATATGCACACGTATGTTCATTGCAGCCCTGTGTACAATAGCAAAGACCTGGAACCAACCCAAATGCCCATCAATGATAGACTGGACAAAGAAAATGTGGTACATATACACCATGGAATACTATGCAGCCATAAAAAACAATGAGTTCGTGTCCTTTGTAGGGCTTGGATGAATCTGGAAACCATCATTCTCAGCAAACTGACACAAGAACAGAAAGACAAACACCGTATGTTCTCACTCCTAGGTGGGTGTTGAACAACGAGAACACATGGACTCAGGGGAGAGGAACATCACACACTGGGGGCAGTTAGGGGGGTAGGGGAGAGACAGTGGGGGGTGGGGAGGTACAACATGGGGAGAAATGCCAGATATAGTATGCACCTAAAGTAAAATTTAAAAAAAATCATTGTGTCCAAATGCCAATATTACACCTGTTGAGAAACATTGGAGGTCAATCAGGACTTCCTACTGAGTCATGGGTGAGGGGATGGACTGATGAGCCATCCAGGACTTGGGCAACAGTGAAAATGGAGGTGTGACATCTGAGGGCACAATCAACAGTCCCTTTCTCCTCGTTCCTGCTGGGGTCTTGTGTTACCACTTCCTGGAATTCTACAAAAGTAATGTAAATGCCCTAAGAAGGACAGCCTCCCAAGCCTTTTTGTAATAGACCACAATAAGATAAAAGAGAATATAATAATTACGAAGACTTTACTTGGATAACACGAATTAAGAAAGAGTTGTGATTCCTCTTCAACAGGCAAATAGTGCTTTTATTTGCCCACTGGGGTAAGGATGGGAGGAAGGAGATAACTGGGAAGATAGATGGGCTTGTTTGCTGGTTTGCAATTTTGTAGGGGTTGGGGAGTTGGGAAGCGACTAGAGCGAGAGAAATGGCCACTGCATTTCTTCCCAATTCCCTGAGTGTCATGGGAGAGAATTAACAAAGGTGAGGCAGCAGTATCATTTTATGAAAATAACTCAGTCTTTAAAGTCATAGCAACCCTGGTCACCAAATCCAGGCTTCTTGTAAACTATATGATTTTGGGAGAGTTACTAAACTTCTCTGAGCCACAATTATGTCCTCATTGAATTGTGGTTGGCAAAAAAAAAAAAAATCTACCTGGTAAGTAATTGCCTTAATTACACAAGAGAGCAGAAGGTGAGTCCCTAGCCAGTGCTCAGTAAATGCTAGTTCCCATCACCTTCACCTGCAGATGACATTGTTATTTATTTATTCACCCTTTCTTCCTACATAGGATTGCAAGGTGTAGCAAATAAAAATACAGAATTCTCAGTGAAATCTGAAGCTCGGGTAAATAACAAATAATTTATTGATGCAAGTATGTGCCATGTAATTTTAGCATAAGTCTATCCCAAGTTGCATGGGACATACTTATACCAACAAAGTATTCATTTTTTAAAATCTGAACTTCACATTTAACTAGGTATCCTGCATTTTATTTTCCAATCCTATACCCACATTCTCTCTCGTCCATAAGTTATCTGTAGCCACAGAATGAATAAGTCAAGCCTAAATTAAATACCGGTCTTTCATGCACATGTGTTAACATTTGCAAACACTTGACAAACCCATGAGGTGCACCTTCAGCTTCTTTTAATGAGCAAGCACCCTCCATGCTCAGGAAGAGAGGACCTTGCCTTGGCTGAGACATGATGGGCAGGTCTCAAAACCCATCTTCGTCTTACAAACTTTGTGGTTAATCTTCCTCCAGAGTGTTTTCTTTCACAGTTGGCTGTTCTGTGTCTGCATAGATCTGCAGTAAATACTGTACTACACTGCTGAAAAGGGAGGAAAAACATTACCATCTGCATCTACAGCTTGCAAATTACAGCTTGCAATCACCTGCTATTAAATAAAGACACTTTAACAATATTTTGGGTTTTAAATTAGCAATTTACATCACAAGACTCTGAAAATACTAGTCTTTTAATACTGCAATTTTCTTTCTTTTTAACCAGGCACCAACATGTATTGAATTTTTTAAAAGAAGCTATACAAAGTAATGTTTATTTAAACAATAGCCACCAATGGTATGAAACACACAGATGGAAATCCAGTAGTTCCTTTCTCACTGGGAGGCATCATTGGGGGACCTTGATGAGGCTGCAACTCTCTAATTTACATCATGGGGGAATCTAGGCACTGACCTTTTTTTAAAAAAATAACTGCTTGGCCATACCAAGCTATGTGTCATCTAAGAAAGTGATCTCAAGCCAGGAATCAGAGGCAAAGTCTTTGTTTGAAGGAGACTTGAAGCAAAAAGGCTGAAAGAGAGAGAGTTCAAGTGGGAGTATTTCCCTTTGTCACTTGACATCAGGGCTGAATTGAAGGGGATTGGCATTTGTACAAAGCGCAGCGGATGCAAAGAGAGATGGGATTTGGAAGCCTACAAAGAGAGAAGATTAAGCAGCTTTGTGCCTCACGGACACTATGTTTATAGACAGAGGGTTATATCTATATCCAAATATAGTGGTTTGTCTTCAAGTTCTTATTATTGGACTTTTATTCTGTCTTTCTCTTGACATCTGGGTGAGCGAATGGGAAAACACCAGGAGCTGGCATACATTGCAAAGAGCTAAGTATAAGCTTTGCAGTGTGAATCACTGGGTTGTAAATTCCTTCACACAAACAAAAAGCATTCTGGAGCATTGTAACTGTGAGCAGGCAGGCTGCTTTCCTGTGCTTCCCTGTGCCTTCGGCCGCCCTTGATGAACAGCTGTTTCTTACATCTCCTCCAGACCAAGGGCTGTTTTCACTACTAGTGGTTTTTTTAAATCCTAAAAAAGTGGACACTTTCTTTTCCTTTGTTGTTCATGCCTTGCCATTTTTGTTTTTTATTATAACCCAAGACAGCAGCTTTGATCTTAAACTCTTTCCTTCCATGGTGTACTGAATTTTGATTCCTGTCCGTGGCATGTGCTTAGTCAGTGTTAGATATTAGTATTTTTGCCAGTAGTCGTAGGAAAGTTTTAATGCTGTGCCACGCCAAATTCTAATTTGAAAGAGGAAGTATCTTTGAGAAAAACACAGCTCATCCCACGAACATGCAGTGAGTGACTGGTTGCAGGTCATCCCATGAACACACTCACCCCATGAACAGCTCACCATTCCATGAACACACAGCAGGTGATTGGTATGAAAATTTGGGTAGTTTTAGATCCTTCCCAAGTTCAGTTAATTGTGCTCTTCAGCTCCACAGTTTCGGCCCTGAGTCAAACCAAATCTATCTCTGGCAGAGCTGGTTTGTGACCATCAGTGATTTACTTGGAAAAGCAGCCCAATGAATGGCTCTTAGACTTTTCCAGTCCTCCAAGGCTTATGGTCACCTCTAATGCAATTTATCACCCTATCTTATTATCTCTGCTAAGGTCTAATGTTAGTCCCTCTGTGAAGGATTAAATTGGTTTCAATCTAATCTTCTAAATAGAATTTAGATGATTTGGGGCCCAGCTCAACTGCTTCTTGGTCAGAGGGCTTTGTTCAGTTTCTTTTATTAGGTGCTATTTATAGTACCATTTTCTGATAGAATCAGGGGATAATGGATAGATTTTTATTTCATGTTGATTACATACACATTCTTTTTAAAGGCTTTTAAAAACTAAATGTACAACTTACCACCAGCATAACATTGGAGTCATTCTCATTTGCTTAAATGAAACCTGCAAATAATGAATTTTTTCCTTCAGAAGTACACACATGCTTAGGTGATAGAAAAGTCCTTGAATGGCTATTGTTAGAGTTTCTGGATTCATGGCCTGTCTAGTGTCTTTTAATGAATATTGTAAATGTGGTTAGAAAACATTTCAATACAATCATTATCTGAAATAAAAATATCAGCATTTTTTGATTTTACACTTTGAATTTGTCCTTAGCGGTGGACATTATTTTATTTTTAGTTTTAGTTTTTGAGACAGAATCTCACTCACTCTGTCACCCAGGCTGGAGTGCAATGGTGCCATCTCGGCTCACTGCAAGCTTTGCCTCCCAGGTTCAAGCGATTCTTGTGCCTCAGCCTCCAGAGCAGCTGGGATTACAGGCGTCTCCCACCATGCCCACCTAATTTCTTGTATTTTTAGTAGAGAAGGGGGTTTCACCATGTTGGCCAGGCTGGTCTTGAACTCCTGACTTCAGGTGATCCACCCACCTAGGCCTCCTAAAGTGCTGGGATTACAGGTGTGAGCCACTGTGCCCACACTCAGGTATTTTAAAAATGTGTGTTGGCCACAGATCCTGAGATATGAAGGAAAGAATACAATTGATCCTCACATTTTCCCAGCTAACTGAACAGGGGTTGCAGTGAAGATGAAGTAAGATAGTTGTGAAAGTCCTTTGCAAACTGTGGGTTGCCACTTTTTCTTTAAGTTATTAACATAGTTAAAGTCTTTTCTAGCATTGATGTCAGGGCGTGAGACCAACACCTAATTCTGGGATCTTAGTACAGGCTATTAGTCTGTAATCTGTGTGTATGTGCACACAAGCATGTAAATATCAGGTTTGTTTTAAAAGCTTCCATTGAATTTCCCTCCTAAATAATGTTTTATAATACAATTTCTTTTCAATTATGAGACTGCTAATTTTCTGCTTCCATGAGGTAGTCTTGAAACATTTTGAGGAAGAGAGAGAGAGCAATCTAGTAAGGGAGTGATTTGCTAACCTTTATGAAGACTTCAAAAACATTTGTATGTACACTTTCTTAATACTCATTAGCTCACTGCTCCTGACATTTTACAAATCCTTGGATGCTCGTTATCATCCTTTGCATCCCTTTTTATGATCTCTCAGCTGGAGAGGGATGGTTTACCTATTTTAACTACCTTTAAGCCTTTAGCTAATTAGGTAAACATAATTTGATGTAATGGGTTTTGCCATTGAGTTTACATTTTAAAGCGTCTCTCACAATGTATCCATCCACTCAGGTTTTACATAATGAGTTTAGCATTACAGGACTGTAGCTGAGAAAAGCACATTTCAGAGCCGTGGTGAATGGGAAGACGCAGGACATTGCATGCCCAATCCTTCATTTTACTAATGTGGTAAACCTCTTTAGCCCATCTATCTCTTTCAAGAATTGCTAGCAGGGAGCCAAATTGATTGGTTTCCCTTTCACCTTTTAAAAATCTCCTCATGCATCTGCTTTTGTGGCTGGTAATAATCACAGAACAATAAAATTTCAACTTGGAAGGCACTTTAAATTTCATAAAAATCCAATCGTTTATCCCATGCTTGGATCTCTTGTACAATTCCCTACCCCAGTGGTTGACTAGGCTTCCCTTGAATTCCTTCAGCAATGGGGCACTCACTACCTCTCCAGAGAGCTCATTCCATTTTCATACAGTACTAGTGGTCAGAAATTATTTGTTTTTCTGAGAAGAAATTCTTCTATTGACTTGTTCTGTTTTCAGTGGATAGACAAAAACGTGCAATTTTTCTTTTTTTTTTTTGCACATATTTAAAGAAAACAGTCCTTTCCTCTGCCTGTTTTTTCCTTCATGCCAAATATTTGTGATGATGCAAGTCTTTATATGATGTGATTTTTGGTCTAGCCATTCTGCGTGCATCAGCTCTGGACATGTAATTGGCTGAGAAGAATATTAATGATAAAAATGACCATATTAGCCATTTCATATGTACTTGATGTATTACAAACATCATCTTTAATATCTGCAGTAATCTGAGTGCAGTAATGTTACCCTTACTTTATAGATGAGGAAACGAAGGGTAAATGCAAGTTAAAGATCTTCATTAAGTTTGCATGTCTAGTAGTTGGTAGAGCCAAATCTGAACTGCTATCTTTTCTGATTCCAAAGTGCGTGTTCTTAACTCTACATCATAATTTCCTTAATGAGATGTAATAACAAGCTTCTCACACACCCCCAAAACTAATCTGAATGCTCCAGGTCTGGTTTGAGTGATTCAGAGTGGAGAAAGGTTGTCGCTTATCTTGTCCTAGAAGTGATGCCAAACCAATGAACTGATAAAGGTATGGTCAGAGAAAGAAGGAGGGTAAACAAAGGAGTGAGCTGATTAATAGCAGGGCTCAGGAGTCACAGAATAATTAAAAATGGTGCATTTGGCAGGTGGGGGAGGCAAAGCCTACATTTGTCGTGGCTGAAGTGGAAAGTTGGCAGGTAAAGAACACAGAGGCATGGCTGCTGTTGTATAAATCCCCAGTATAAGGTCTGATCAGAAATCCATCTCTGAAAAGCTCACTCTCTGGCAGCATTTTCAGAGCCTGCTGTAGTGCACTGTATGCCTGACCATGGCCTTTGTTTCATCTGTTTTGTTTGTTGTTTTTTTTAAATTGAGATGGAGTCTCACTGTGTTGCCCAGGCTGTAGTGCAGTGGCATGACCTTGGCTCACTGCAATTTCCACCTCCTGGGTTCAAGCAATTCTACTGTCTCAGCCTCATGAGTAGCTGGGAGTACAGGTACCTTCCCACCACACCCGCTAATTTTTGTATTTTTGGTAGAGATGACGGAGTTTCACCATATTGATCAGGCTGGGCTTTTGGATGAAGACAATGAAGTCTGGGGGTGTCGACCATCAGCACTCAGTGTCTTGCTGGCCTGTCAGTATGCTGGGCTCCTCGCCATCAGACTTTTACTTCAGCTGACTTTAGGAAAAGGGATGGCTTTAAAGAAACAGTCGCTGAAGCTACGCATATTCTGGGTGTAGCTGTATCTCTGTTTGGAAGAATATAACCTTCCTGGGAAAATAGAGACCTGAAAGTGGAAAAGAAAAACCTTATATTCATAAATGTCCTTAGCAAACAAATAAAATTGATTAGAAATGAAAGAGAAAAGGAAAGTCCTAGTGTTTTTTGTTTATTTCTTGGTAGACTTAAGTGGACTGCCAAATTAGAGGATCTTATTGCCAAAGAAACGTAAGGGACTATTGAGTTAAATCCTCTGTTTGTATGGGAAACAGGTGTGGAGAGGAGAAACTTCTCGCCCAGAACACGACATCCAGGCAGGGACTGAGAAGAGTGTTTGATCTAGGTCTTCCAATGGCAAGACCAGGACTCCCCCTTTTCTATTTCCTTACATTTAATATTCCTTTGATGAAGCAAGTATTAACTGTTCCATTGAAATGCACTGACACAATGAACAGAGTTACAAGATACAGTGGAAGCTTGCTGTGTAACCTGATGCAAATTCAGTGACTGACACATCCTTCTTGAGGATGTTAGGTGAAATTACCAGGGGGGCACTTGTTGCAACAATGTTCCAACTGGCATTGTGATTTCCTGTAAGATAAGTATATGTTGCTCTAAATCACTAAGTTTGCGGTAATTTGTCATAGAGATGAAAGAAAAAAGGAAAGTCCTAGTGGTTTTTGCTTGGTAGACATAAGTGCACTGCCAAGTTAGAGGATAGTATTGACAAAGAAACTTACGGATTTAAGACATTTTTACTTGAGAGAAGGTCTTGCTGTGTCACCCAGGCTGGAGTGCAGTGGTGCAATCACGGTTCATTGCAGCCTTGAACTCTTAGGTCCAAGCCATCCTCCTGCCTCAGCCTCCCAAGTAGCTGATACTACAGGCACGTGTCACCACACCCAGCTAACATTTTTTATTTTTGTAGAGACAGGAGTCTTGCCATGTTGCTCAGGCTGGTCTCAGACTCCTAGGCTCAAACAATTTTCCTGCCTCAGCTTCCCAAAGTGCTGGTATTACAGGTATGAGCCACTGCACCTGGCTATTATAAGACTATTGATGGTGAATCTGGTTTCAGTCAGTGTTTCCCAAAGTGTGGTTGGTAGAACACGAACTGGAATCACGGAGGGAGGGAGATACATTCATTAAAAATGCAGATTCTTAGGCTTCCCCCACAGACAACCAACATTAGAGTTTTTGGGGAGTGGAGCCTTCAAACTGATACCTGACAAACACCCCAGTTAAGGCTTATGGATGTTGTGCAAACACTTGTTTTAGACCATTAGTGCATTTGTCTCTTATGCTTGCTGCAACAAATTACCACAGACTTCATTACTTAAAGCAACACCTACTCATTATCTCACAGTTGTGGAGGTCAGAAGTCCGGTGTGAGTTTCACTGGACTAAAATCAAGGCGTCATCAGGGCTGCATTTTTTCTGGAGGCTCTAGGGAAGATCTGTTTCCTTGCCTTTCCAGCTCCTAGAAGCTGCCCATAGTCCTTGGCTCTGGGCCCCTTTGATCAGCCCAACCTCTGCTTCTGCTATTACATCTCCTTCATGGACCCTGACTTCCCTGCCTCCCTCTCTCCCTATAAGAATCTTTGTGATTACGTTATTCAGGATAACCCCTGCATCTCAAAATTCTTTATTTAATCACATCAGCAAAGTCCCTTTTGCCAAGTAAGGTTCTGGGGATTAGGACATGGACATCTTTGAGAAGATTAAACTGCTGTCTTAGTCCATTTTCAGAATGCTTATAAAGACATACCCAAGACTGGGTAAATTCTAAAGAAAAAGTGGTTTAATGGACTCCCAGTTTCACGTGGCTGGGGAGGCCTCACAATCATGGTAGAAGGTGAAAGGCACATCTTACATGGTGGCAGGCAAGAGGGAATAAGAGCCGAGCAAAAGGGGTTTCTCTTTATAAAACCATCAGATCTTGTGAGACTTATTCACTACCACGAGAACAGTATGGGGGAAACTGCCCCCATGATTCAATTTTCTCCTACAAAGTCCCTCCCACAACACGTGGGATTATGGGAGCTACAATTCAAGATGAGATTTGAATAGGGACACAACAAAGTCGTATCAATTGCCTACCACATTTGGTGTTAAAACGTTTCAAAGAAACAGAAAGATGACGAAAGGAAATCTTAGGTAGCAGTAGTATCTCTGTCCCCCTCCAAAAGTCCTCTCGATAAGCCTGGGGACTCTGAAGAGCACAGTTTGGAAAAAAAAATCCTAGTGTCTATGCTTACTTGAGTTCATGTGGGAGATTCTGACCGTGAGTCTTCAGTTAGTGTATTTTGCATGACTTTCTAACAGTTTACTTTGCAACTCTGATTTACCCTTCCCATATCTTAATTCTCTAAGAAACCCCTATTAAACTTACTGCAAAAAACAAAGTGGGACCTTGCTTTATTAGTGACAACATTTCTAATTTAACTGACTGTAAGAGAAAATGCCTAACAGGAAGGATAAGGGGCTTCTAAACATTTTTGAATGCCTTGGTTTTATTTTCCAACATTGTTATTAGAAAAGAAACAGGAAATCAGTGACATTGTAAAGATATCCTTTTATTCTGTATATCTGTTTGGTTCTGTTTCTTGTTTCTTATGTGCTGAGGCCCATAGTGAGTTCCTCCCTCCACTCCTATGTTTTCTTGGACTAAACTTGGCATTGATCGTGAAAGCTTAGTTCCTTTTGGTAATATTTTTCCTTTGAGAGACTTTTGGACTCTGACAAAAGTTGTAAGTGTTTCTGAATTAATCTAAGAAAAATGGTCCTGGGTTATATATTTCAACCAATATATAACAGCAGTAAGTTGTCTTACAAGAAGTTAACCACAAGCAAAGAATTAATTTTTTTTTTCTCAGAAGATATCTTTGTATGTCACTGTATTAGAAGAAACGTAGCCATCTGCCTTATGACAATGCTTACTTCACTTGGAAAGAGTTGGATTTGACAACAATTCTTAGTGTCTGAATTAGTCAGCTCAGGCTTCCATAGCAAAATGTTATATAGACTTGGTGTCTTAAACAATGGAAATCTATTTCTTTTAGTTGTAGAGTTTGGGAAGTTCAAGATCAAGGTGACCACATGAGAAGTTAGGGCTTCAACATGATTTTTTGGAGGAAAACAATTTAGTCCATAGGAGTGTTCCTAGATCATCACAAGTGTTTCCAGCAAGCCCCTGGTGGACATTTCGTCACAAAAGATGGTTTATGTAATTATGACAAAGGACAAAGGAGAAGAATGAACAGGTTATTAAAACTCCTATCTTCAATCTTTTGCTCTTTGTTTAGACACGTTAGTCATGCTTGCTCTTTTGCAATGTTTCTATTAGAAAGCAGAAGAAGTCAGCATTCCGGGCCCCCAAGACATAAGAAAAGTTGTAATTGGATCCAACTGGTGTCCATAACTCAGACATCTCCTCTCTTGGGAAGCAGTAATATCACATCTACAAAGTTTGGCTGTGGATTTTTCTCTGTTCTTTTGCCTCCTAAGATGGATGGGGTGTGGGCAGGTTCTTTTTCGCTCAGAATTTTGAAATGAAAAGAGAAATTAACAAGTGAGTTCTCAAAAAATGAATGAGGATTATTGATCATTATTAATATTATCTTTGTGCAGAAGCATCAAATTGATGTTTGTTTCTAGGAGTTGTGAATAAAGAGGAGAATGCAAGCAGAAGAGGCAGAGGAAGCCTCCCAGCCATGGTGCAGGCATGATTCCAGGGAGAAACAGAGGGAGGCACGATGATCCAAGAGAAGGAGCCTCAGATTGCTGCTCTGAGAGTCCAGATCAGGCTGATGGGGATTCCCAGAGCAGAGAGTAACCACTGGAGAAGTCCACATTGGGCAGGAATGGTCAAGCTCCAGCCAATAAAAGCAATAAAACTTAACTTCTTGGTGACCTCCTTCTTCCACTTCCCCCAAAAAGTTTCTTTACATTTTTGTTTTCATCTCTGTAGTTTTAGTGCTTAGAAACATTTGGAGAATATAAAGTACTCTACAAATGCTTGTTGAAATAATAAATAGATGAACAAATAAATAAATAATAAAATAATGCATAAATGATGGAATAACTATCTGACAGTATGTTTTGAGTGTGGTTAACAGGAAGTGAGAAAATAGAAATAATTAATTATGAGTAATTAATTCTGTGCTCAGTCACAGGTAGGGAGTAGCCCCAGGAGGACATGGTCCAGGTGGGAATGCTGCCCTGCATCCACAGGTAGGGTGGCTGGAGGCTGTCAGCTACCCATGCCCCTTTGTAGTGGGTTCTGAGGGGGTGCACCTTCATGGACATCATAGGAATCTTTTCTGTTCTACATTTTAAAAAGAACCAATGAGTTAACTGGAACATGGCAAAGGAAAAGACATGGCCAGAAAAGCTGAATTTCTGGCCAGAAATTCTTGAAACAATTATATCTGTTTTCTATTTCTTCCATTCTCCCCCTCCCATCTCTTCCCCTCTCCTCCCCTTCCCTTCTTTTTTCTTCCTCCCTCCCTTCCCCACCTTCTCTCTCTTTCTTATATTTTAGCAGTTGACTATTACAAGGAGGGGACCAAACACCATGCTTGAAATACATATAGAAGAGAATGCATCTTCTTATCAGAAGGACATTTTTTACTTTAATTTTGTCAGTGTCTAAGGAAATTCATATTATTACAAAGAGGTTTATCTGACATTCATGAAATTAAACTATTTGGAAATCAATTTGCTGAAGAAATAAAAATGATTATTTAGGAGGATTCCTGTTCAAACTTTACTATTTTAAAATGTCCTCCTCTTTTATCTTCACATAGGCCTCTAAATTTGCTAGAAAGGAGATGTCAACATCACTATTTAAAAACATGACACATAAAGGTAATAAAATTTAACTTCTTGGTGACCTTCTCCTTCCACTCCAAAAAAAAAATGTTTCTTTACATTTTTGTTTTCATCTCTGTAGTTTTAGTGCTTAGAAACATTTGGAGAATATAAAATACTATACAAATGCTTGTTGAAATAATAAATAGATGAACAAATAAATAAAATAACGAATGAATACATGAATAATAGCATAATTATCTGACAGTATGTTTTGAGTGTGGCTGAAAGGAAGTGAGAAAATAGAAATAATTAATTTAGAAATCTTTTAAAAGTCACAACTTCATTGAAGAAAATCATTAATTGGTTCCAGGAGGTATTGTGTCTGATTTTGTAATCTATAAATCTCATCCTTGTATTCTGAGAAAGAGCCAAAAAATCTCTATTAATCTGTTTTCTGCTTCTATAATAAAATGTTACAGATTGGATAATTTATAAAGAAAATAGGCTCATGATTCTGGAGGTTGAAAAGTCCAAGATCGTGGGCTGTGTCTCATGAGAGTCTTCTTGCTGCTTCCTAACGCTGTGAAGGCATTGCATAATGAGAGAGGGTGCACATGCACAGGACAGAGAGAGGATGGGGGCCAAACTTGTCTCTTTACCAGGAGCCCATTCCTGTGATAATTGCATTGATCCATTCATGAGAGCAGAGCTGTCATGATCTAATCACTCCTTAAAGATCCCATCTCCTAATATCATCACAATAGCAATTAAATTTAAGATGAGATTTGGAGGAAATATTTAAACTATGTCAAGAGCCACTCTCCAAAGGTGGCCAGGAAAATAAGCCTTGCTTAATGTGGTTGGACCCTACAAAAAATGTGGACGACTTCGGGTGTTATGGAAAAACACTCAGCTCCGAATCAGAAGCTACGCATGGAAGTCTGGCTCTGCCACTACCCAGACTTACCCCCTGAACAATTCACCTTGCTTTCTTAGTCTCTGTTTTCTCATCTTCTCACTGACAGAGTCAGATTAGGTGGTTTCTGAGTCACTTGCCAGTCTACAAACTCCATGAGGTGAAATTGTTACACTTACGCTCTTGTTGGGGTGGGTTGTGGGGGAGCCCTAGAGACTTTAGCTGGGGCCTGATATAAAGAAGCAGGCCTGGAATAACGTGGACAAAGAAAACAATTAAAGCCCTACTTGGGGAAATCTTGCAAAAAGCTACCTAGAGGATCTCGAAGTGATTTTCAAGTAACACCCAAGTATTCCCAGGGATGCTTGGGGCAAGACAATGCGCTGCTATTTCAGAAAAGAAAATATGTACTGTTCTGTGAACTTGAATACAGTCAAGGACATACATCATAATTGTTTGCCAAACCAGCCTTGTCAGGGTAAGGTATTTTCTGGGAACAATTACTTTCTGGAACAAAGCTCCGTGAGGTGTGCAGGAGCATGCAGTACTTGGAATATCATCTCTGTGCTAATGTTAGGTGGTTTTTCTGTTACGAGTTTTGAAAAACTTAAGTTTACATATTATGAATATTATGCATGGTGATGGGAGTCTTTGAAAGTCATGCGGCAAATTCTGTTTTTGATATTATGGTGAAATCACCAGTTTATTACAAATCTCACTTATTCACTAGTATAGTAAGGAAAAGAATATTTCTGATACGCTATGTTACCACCATTGATTAATTGCTGGGACAACAAAGATGATTAAGATAGTTTCCCATAAGTATATTTATGAAGAATGTTCCCACAGTATATTTGGGATATACTACTTGGGATATAATATTCTGGTTCCCTCAAGTATATTTGTGAAGAATGCAGGTCTCAAGCAGCTACATTTAAATAAAAATGTAAATTGTCACTCAAAATTTTGTTTGTATTCATGAGAAGTAGAGTGATCAATTAGAAGTTTTGGGCTCTTTGGTAACCACATTAACTGCTGTTGAAATCCCAAGAAATAAAGTAAGTCACGACTCCCTTTTAGCCTTGCAAATAGTGCTTTGTGTACTTTGAAAAACAGAAGTCAGCATTCAGGGCCCCCAAGTTTTAAAAAGAGTTGCAATTGGATGCAATTGCTGTCCATAACTCAGACACCTCCTCTCTTGGGAAGCAGTAAAAAGTTTTACCTACTAATTCACAAGTTCACAAAACACGAAGTCATGAAGTCAGGTGAGATAGAGACTACATTGCATGTTAACCTGTTCTGTAGACAGTTCCTTTCTTGACTTAAATGAGGTAAGGTCCAATCATCTCTAGCAAATGATAAATGTAAGTTTATAGGACACCAGTCCAAAGAGCCTAGGCTCCAGGGGCTGAAGGCCAGCATTGCTTTCACCTTCTGGTTTCATCCTTTAAAGATTCTGCTCACAGATTTGAAGATTGCCTTTGGCAAAGCTGCCAGTTCTGTATTACTTGACTTCTTGCAGTTGTCAATTTGGATCATTCCTTTCTTGGCGTTTTTTCTCCCTTGGACCTATGGCTTCTCCTTATTCTTCTTTACCTCTTTGATACTTTTCAATTTCCCTGGAAGATTCTTCTTTTGTCTTCCACTTCCCACCTAGACACTGCTCTTGCCTTTAAATCTGTATTAGTTTTTTATTGTTGACAAACTACCACAAACATAGTGGGTGAAATAACATAAATTCATTTTTATGATTCTCTAGAAAAATCGACTGTGAGAACAGGGCTGTGTTCCTTTCGGAAGACTCTAGATGAAGATCTGTTTTCTTTTTTTTTTTTTTCCCTTAAACATTTTTATTTCAATTAAAACATATTTATGGCCAGGCGTGGGGGCTCATGCCTGTAATCCCAGCACTTTGGGTGAATCACCTGAGGTCAGGGGTTCGAGACCATACTGGCTAACAAGGTGAAACCCCGTCTCTACTAAAAATACAAAAATTAGCTGGGCGTGGTGGCACGTGCTTGTAGTCCCAGCTACTCGGAGGCTGAGGGAGGAGAATCACTTGAACCTGGGAGTCGGAGGTTGCAGTAAGCTGAAGTTGCAGTGAGCTGAGATTGCACCATTGCACTCCAGCCTGGGCGACAAAGCAAGACTCCGTCTCAAAAAAACCCCAACCATATATATATATATATATTCACACTTGCCAGTCTTTCTAGATAGTGCCTTCTTTTGAGTACAAATCTACAGACTGGAGTTCTCTGTGGTCTTTTTTCACACTTGTAAACAACACCCAATTTCTGCTTCTTCCAAATGAAAAGAAAACAAAGACACTTGTAGAAATAATTCTTACTTGGTTTTGGACAAAATTTAGTTCCTCGTGACTGTAGAACTGAGATCCTTGCTTCCTAGCCGAGCATAAGCTGAAGGCCATTCCTAGCTTCTCAAGGCCAACTATACTCTGTGGTTCATGGGCCCCTTCCTCACATCCCTCGCACACTTCAAATGTCTCCTTCTTCTTTCATCTCGTTTCTATCTGATCATACCTGGGAAACTGGGAAAATATATGTGATTAGATTGGACCCATCTGGAAAATCCAGTTGACTCTCCTTATTTTTTAATCTCTATCACCTTATTCACATTTTCAAAGTCTCTTTTGCCAGGAAAGTGACATACTTACAGGTTTGGGGCATTAGAGCATAGAAATATTTTGGAGAACTGTTATTCTGCCCTCTACAGAGTCCAAATTCTAACTTGCTATCAGATTCTGGGGACTATTTCTTTTCCTGCTTTCATATCAGACAAATACTGAGTATGTCAAAGTCTGTAGCTTCTAGTGAACAACTGCAGGCATCACCTAGATGTGTTTGCTTTGTTACATCTTCCCAAATCACTCTGAGTCTAATCAAGTCCTTTCTCTGCCAGAAAACTTTCAGTGGCTTCTGTTGCGCACAGGACAAAGTATAAAATCTTTATCAATGCCTAAAGATTCTCCGATTTGCCTTTTCCCTATTCTTTTTTTTTTTTTAAGTTTTATTCTGACACATAAAAAACGAAATTATGACAAATGTTGGCAAGGATGTGGAGAGAGGGGGAACACTTACACACTGTTGGTGGGGGATACGGTTTGTCCCCACCCAAATCTCATGTTAAATTGGAGGAGGGGACTGGTGGGAGGTGATTGGGTCATAGGGGTGAATTTCCTTCTTGCTGTTCTTGTGATAGTCAGTGAGTTCTCACTAGATCTGATGGTTTAAAAGTATGTGATACTTGCCTCTTTGCTCTCTCTCTCTCTCCTGCTCTGCCATGATAGGCTGGGCTTGTTTCCCTTTTGCCTTCCACCATGATTCCACGTTTCTTAGGGCCTCCCAGCCATGCTTCCTATTAAGCCTGTGGATGTATGAGTCAAATAAACCTCTTTTCTTCATAAATGACACAGTCTCAAGTAGCTCTTTATAGCAGTGTGAGAACAAACAAATACAGTGGGAAAGTAAATTAGTATAGCCATATACTGAGGACAACAGTATAGAGGTTTCTCAAAAAATTAAAAACTGAATTACCATATGATCCAGCAATCCCACTACTAGGTGTATATCCAAAGGAAATGAAATCAGTATGTTAAAGAGATATCTGCTCTCCCATGTTTATTGCAGCACTATTTCCTATAGCCTATTCAATCCTCCTTCTCCCAGATCATTGATCTGGTAGAATATTGTGTCACGTCTCAGTGCCTTGATTTACATTTTCCTTTCCATCTAGAACATGTCTCTCCTTCAATTGCTTTATGAGTGTCTTTCAAGTTAAGAGCTCTATGAACTGACTTCTCCCTTGTTTTTGCTGACATCTTTATACCAACGATCTCTCATAGTCCCAGCAAAGACTTCTGCCATAACATTGTTTGTATTCCACCATCCTTACCTTTTTTTCCCTGTCTCACTGTTTATCTGCAAACTCCTGGAGTATAAGGATATAAAGTCACTCACTTTTGTATTCCCACTGTCTGGGAGAGTGCCTGGAAAATATCTGATGTTTAATGTGTATTTTTGAATAAATGAATACATGAGTGAATGAATACAAATAATTTGTCCCTTGAGGAGCTAAATACTTTTTATAAAAATCGATTAAAGGGTATTTATAATATACTATTTACTCAGCATTTATACCCACTCATTTTCTGATGTATGTATAAAAATTGGGTCATCACTTTTATGAACTGTAAGTAAACCAGTACATTGAACTGTACTTTCTTCCAAATGACTAACTGAGGTTTGAGGATAGAAGGTGTTTAATAAATGACTACAGAAATGAATTTCTGCACTACTTCTCTGGCAGAAAAGACATTTTGGGGACTTCTGGAATTGTGGAACTATGCCTGTCCTGCACTGTCATCATTCTAAGGATGTTGTTAGCTGGATTTAGAAAGGCTGGATTCTTGAAACATGAAAAACCATGGCTACCAAAAATCGAGGGGCAAGAAACACCAGGGTGCATAAAGCCAGTATGGGTCAAGGAAAGAGTTGGTTTTCCATCATGCAACAATGTGGCCCTGAACATCAAACATTTTTCTCTTTGTGAGACCCGCTGTGGTAGAGACATCTGGGCAACCTCTTTTAGAACATGGAGACACTTAAAATCAGTTTCATAACTGTGAATAAGAAGCACGTCTGGCAGGAGAGTACTCTCAGATGGATCAGTATTTAAGATATTTAAGTTGAAATGAAAAAAAAAGCATTTTGTACATGGAATTTAGGCTTAAAGATTACATTTTAAGAGATGTGGAAGAGCAAATGCTTAATTCCTGAGTTCCAATCCTGTCTCAGTGAACAGTTGGTTATAGATGTGACTTTAAAGGTTGCATACTGTTGTTTTAAGACCGTTTTAGTATCTGTAAAATAAAAAATTGTATTACATGGTTATTAATGTCCTGTCAAATTGTGGTTTGGTAAAAAAGAGATGGTCTGAACACAATAATAGGTTTGAAGCACAGCCTGAAGCAAGAAAAGAATTATTCACTCTCGGCTTTTATCCTCTTACTTTACCACCTGCATGAGAAGGCAAGAACTTGTTTTCAGCTTCCTCTTCATACACAGGTGTGCAATGTTGAATCAGGAGGATGGAAATGCATATTCACAGCAGGGGGTGAGTACATGGAATGGGTGTGTAGCTGAGTGGCCTGGGCTTCCAACAGAGAGACTGGCAGGAATGGTGGTGAATCAGCCTTCTGGAAATAGCCCCAGGAGATCAAGGATCAGACAGGCCTCCCTTCCTCTTTCACAAAATATGAAAATGCTGTGACTAATATGTATTTCAGAAGCTAAAAACAAATCAAAACAAAAATTTTTTTTTAAAAAAACAAGCTTTCTTACTAGCAGCAAGGGAGCAGAATAGATATCAAGGTTTAGAATTGAAAGACAAAACTGAAGATCTGGTCTTACCGTATTACTTAGGCAAATTGAGAATTTCATGGTCTTCATTTTCTTTTCGATTTTTTGTTTGTTCATTGTTCATCAACTTTTATTTTAAGTTCTGGGGTACCTGTGCAGGATGTGTAGGATTGTTACATTGGTAAATGTGTGCCATGGTGGTTTGCTGGATAGATCAACCTATCACCTAAGTATTAAGCCCAGCATGCATTAGCTATACTTCCTGATGCTCTCTCTTTGCCCGCCCTCCCTGACAGGTCCCAGTGTGTATTGATTCCCCCCATGCATCCATGTGTTCTTATTATTCAGCTCCCACTTATAAGTGTGAACACGTGGTGTTTCATCTTCTTTTCCTGCCTTAGTTTGCTCAAGATAATGGCTTCCAGCTCCATCCATGTCCCTGCAAAGGACATGATCTCATCCCTTTTTATGGTTGTATAGTATTCTATGGTGTATATACACCACATTTGCTTTCTCCAGTCTATCATTGATGGGCATTTGGGTTTATTCCATGCCTTTGCTATGGTGAATAGTGCCGCAGTGAACATACATGTGCATGTATCTTTACAACAGAAGGATTTACATTCCTTTGGGTATATACCCAGCAATGGGATTGCGGGGTCAAATGGTATTTTTGATTCTAGATCTTTGAGGACTTGCCACACGGTCTTACACAATGGCTGAACTAATTTACATTCCTGCCAACAGTGTGAAATCATTATATTTTCTCCACACCCTCACTAGCATCTGTTGTTTTGCTTGATGAAGTGCCAGGTCTGGTCCAGTTTGGTTTGAAAGGAGTACTGCTGACATAAATGTTTGGGTGACTGGAATGGTGCTTTATGCATATCCATAATAAATTCTACTCCTGAACTCAAGTTCTCAAACAACTCTGTTAAAAAATATCAGTAAAAGGCTTGAATAGACATTTCTTTAAATAAGATATGCAAATGTCTGAAAGATATAGAAAAGTTGTTCAACACTACTAACTATCAAGGAACTATAAATCAAAACCACAATGAGATACCACCTCCCACCTGTTAAGATGGCTAATAGTTTCAAAAACCAAAAAAATAAAAGTAAAAACCACAAAAGATAAGTATTGACAAGAATGTGGGATAGTTGGAACCCTTATACAGTCAGTGGGAATGTAAAAGGTGCAGCTGCTATGGACAACAGTATGGAGATTCCTCAACAAATTAAAAATAGAATTACCACCAGATCTAGCAATCCCACTTCTGGGTATTTATCCAAAGGAATTGAAATGAAGATCTCACCTATCTTCACTGCGGTGTAATTTACAACAGCTCAAATCTGGAAACAATCTCAGTGTTCATTACATGATGAATAGATAACAAAAATGTGGTATATACATACATTGGAATATTAGCTTTGAAAAAGAAGGAAATCCTGCTATATGTGACAACATGGATGAACCTCGAGGACCTTAAGTGAAATAAACTAGTCACAGAGGAACAAGCACTGCATGATTCCATTTTGAATGAAGTACCTAAAATAGTCAAGCTTACAGAAACGCAGTGGAATGGTGGTTACCAGGGCTTGGTGGTAGGATGAGGTAGGAAGTTGCTGTTGAAAGGGTGCACAGTTTCAGTTAAGTAAAGTCTCTATGTTCTGGAGATATGCTGCACAATGTAGTGTCTGTAGTTAATAGTACTGTACTGCACACTTAAAAATTTGTCAAGAGGTAGTGTCATGCTAAGTGTTCCCCACCACAATGTCATTAAAAAGGAACGTTTTGAAAGGATGATTCTCAGGTGATTTTTAAAAGGACTTTTCCTTTGGGAAAACAAGTGCGGCAGAGTGGAATAAAATGAGAAAAGCTGTGAGTAGGCAGCTTGAGAGAGGACACAGGTAAAGAAGTGGAAGCCATTATTATTAGAGGAAGATAGCATTTTTCTTCTATAGTTTTTAATTCGACAAAAGGAAACCGATGAGTGACTTTCTTCTTTTGTTGGTGCCAGAATGGAAACAGGAAAAGAGAGACTTGAAATGTTGATAGTGTTTCCTTTCAAAAGGAAGCCAAGCCAAGGCTTTGCTCCAGGTGTGCGCTTTCTCCGCTGATTTAAATGATCTGTGTCAGGGTCCTCTTATTGGAGCAGATAATTGAGACCTAAGTAGATTCATGAGATCTTGATGTTAAGCTGCGTCAATTCTACAGTCATATCTTTGATAGGAAAAGGAGTAAAAAGACCCTTGATAAATAAAATGATGTGACTTAATAACGTTCTTGGAGTGAGTACTGCATTTCTCTGGTCAACCCTTGTCTTTGACATAGGTGCTTTTGACTTTCATGGCTACATCAAGTCCTCATTTACTGAAGAGTTTGGGTGTATAGGAGGGTATTACTAGTGAGTCACCGCTCTTGTCTAAGACAACTCAGCCATTTCACTCTTACAGATAAGAATAATTTCTATCATTCAACGACCTCCTCTTCCCCATCCCTGTGGTCTCTCAAGCAGAGAAAGAATTGAATGCTATCTGCCAATTGAAAAAGGTGTTACTGACCGTAACCCAAAGCACTAAGGTTACTTATGTTTCCAACACCAGTTAAAAGCTTCAAGAAGAGCAGAGAACGATTATTATTGTGTTTCTCTCTGCTTGGGCTGGAGATAATGAGCCCTCTCCTGCTGCCCTTTCCCATGCATAATGCCGATTGATGTCAACGAGAGTCTCATGGTGTGCAGGGGCCATTAGATCACATGTATCATCTTGAAAATAATAAGGACAAAGGGACGCCCTTTTTTTTTAAACTTGGCAAAGACAGCCTCTGTGGTTCCAACCCTCTCTAGCTGGTCCCAATTAAGAAGAAATAATTTTCCTAGAGTAGAGTGGCTGCCACTGTTTCAAGGTGAGCTTTTCATGAGGAAAGGAGAGAGCAGTTCCCAAGACTGTTTCAGGTTTCCAAAGTCACTTCTCCTAGGAGACATGATTAGGAAGTGTTAGCAGTCCCCTCAGAAACTGATCAAAAACATGCAACTTCTATGTGTTGGAAGGGAAATGAGGAAAGTTAAAAGAAGAAAGCAAAAAGAAAACATTCTTTCTCAATTAGAGAAAGAGAAATGCTTCTTTTAGAAATTACTGAACTCCTAAGGGCTTTTTATCTTCTCTTTTGTAATGAGGGTTTGAGTCCAAATTAGTATTTCCTAAACTTAGTTCATCATTAGTATAACTCGAGGAACCTGTTTAAAATGAAAATGGGTAGGTATATGGTTTTCTTTCTGAGAGATTCTGATTCAGCAAGTCTGGGGTGAGTCTAGGAATCTTCATTTTACACTGTTATACTGATAATCATGCATGTTTGGGAAATGTGGATTTCTGGTGTTCTGAACTTGAGATTTCTTTCATCTTTTAGTAGTTCTTCATGTGTTACACTATGGACTGGCCTAGTCCAGCTGATGACTGGCCAGATGAGGAGAGGTCATGCCCTGGAACTATGGCTAGCTACTGTCTCAGGTGGGCATTAGGAGGACAAGTTTCAAAGGATAAGAAAATGTCTAATCTTCCCAACAGGACATAATATTCAACATTATAACCACAGGTAGGAGACACTGGTTCTAACAAGGTAATGGAGCTGTCCAGAGAGTCAGGTAGAGAGGCCATACACAAAGTAACTCCTAGCCATCTCTGTTATCTCATCTGATGAATTTCCCCTATTCAGTCTGCCTCAGCTATGCTAACCTCCTTGCTGTTCTTCCAAAATTCCAGGCATGCACCCGCCTTAAGGCCTTTGCAATGGCTAGTCCCTCTGCCTGGAATACTCTTCCTACAGATGCCCACTCCTAACTCTAACCTCCTTTTTAACTCCATTCCAATGTCACCTTTCTAAAAGGCCTACTCAGCATAACCTGCTGTGACCTCTTGCCTTGGGCACCCGAGATTCCCTTTACCTGGCTCTCTGATTTCCTTGAACACTACATTGCAACATACCATATACAATTAATTTATATTTTACTATTAATTATTTTGTGATGAATTTTAATATATTTTGGTTTGTCATATTAGCTCTATGAGAGAAAGAATCCTTTTCAATTTTATTCACTGATCTAGCCCAAGAGTCCCATGAGGAATGTAGGCTTGGGAATAACTGCAGGAATAGAAATGGCGAGATTCCCTAGGAATTTTTTTTTTCGGATTTAAAGGGAAGAATTCAAGAAACAGATTTTACTTGCAATTTCTCTCTTGGGTTTTAGAACTTTGGGGGAATCAACTGCAGTGGAAGATGATTGTTTTTATAGGGGATTGGGACTCCAAGTAACTGTAGCTACAGGCTGTTGGAATACCTTTCTGGCTTCATCTATTTCTTTACCACCCATCCAAATGGAGTTGCTTTGCCAAGTAAGTCCTGCCTAATTGTGTGGTCTTATTCCTTCCAATATAGCTCCCAGGAAAAGTAATGGCAACAGGCAACATTTATGGAGTATTAATTATTTCTCAAGCACTTAATTAATATTCATAATAATCTCATGATATAGATGCTAATTATTCTTGTCCTTTTTCAAATCAGGGAACTCAGGCACAGAGAGATTAAAGTCAAAGCACTTGCCTAAGGGCACGTAACTGGGAAGTAGCAGAGCTATGCTTTGAACCAGAGTCCGTAATATCAACAGTAACTTGTTCTATATTTGCATCTCTTGGAGAAGTGGCTCTTACACTTGTTCATGAGGTAGTAAATACTCTCCAGCATCATGTGAAAAATACTGTAACTGTTGACATATTTGATTTTTTTTTTTTTTTTTTATGGAGACAGAGTCTCACTCTGTCACCCAGGCTGGAGTGCAGTGGCGCAACCTTGGCTCACTGGAACCTCCACCTCCCGGGTTTAAGTGATTCTCCTGCCTCAGCCTCCTGAGTAGCTGGGATTACAGGAATGCACCATGACACCCAGCTAATTTTTGTATTTTTAGTAGAGATGGGTTTCACCATGTTGGTCAGGCTGGTCTCGAACTCCCAACCTCAGGCGATCTGCCCGCCTTAGCCTCCCAAAGTGCTGGGATTACAGGCATGAGCCACCACGACTGCGCTGGGCTGTGATTTTTCTATAAATCAGTGAACTTGGTTTCAAGCAACAGAAACCAAGTTTGGTGACGTAAAACAGAAAAATAATTTATTCGTATACAAAGTAGCTCCCCACAATCTTCTGGACACATGGAGAATTAAGCTTGTAGGCTCTACCGACAGGCACAATGCTTGAGTTATGCCCTGGAACAAAAAGACCTGCTGGGCACTGCTGCTGAGTGCTGCTCTCTGGCATAGATGTTCAAGCTGGCACTGCTGATTCTCAGATGTTGCACACTAGGCATTACAGCCAGAATCATTGTTGCCCCAGCTGTCTCTGCAAGATGGATCTCTACAAATGGTCACTCCTGGCACTCTCACCAGAAAGGATTCTTCATAGACCCTACTTCTTTGTATTTCTAGGAGTCTGGGATATTGCATTTGAAGGTGAAGCTCAGGGCATGTGCTTATACCCTGGTTTCAAAGGAGACTGGGAAAGTGAGAATTTAGCATTTTCAAATTCTATGGGTGCACATTTGCCATTCTTTTACCTTCTCAGTAAAAGAATCCCTTTCCTTCACCTTCTGAATTTGGGATGCCAGAAAACAAAGGAAAGAGGATTTTCTTACTGACTAGCTAAAAAGAATGATACATGTCTACCGAAATCTTTTTATTAGCAGGAAGTATGGCTACACTGTATATAATGTGATAAAAATTATAACATCCAATAAACATGAGTGCAGATAGAGAACACCATGAAACTGTGGATGATGAGACATTTTGTCAGGTAACAACTGAGTGCTAGCAATTTTTCAGATCTGAGAGTCTCCTACCCATAGATTTATTTTTCTTTTCTCAATTAAGCAATGATAATCAATATTTCATTTTCTCAGGTAATCACCTGAGTTTGGCTTCCAATTCTAGGAGGAGTGGAGAAGACAAGGAGAAAGAGGAGAAGGAGGAAGTACCATTAAGATGTAAAGAAGAAGAAGGAAGGAAGTCTTTCTAATGAGAAAACTCATCAAAATCCTTATCCTGTGGTCGCATGGATTGCCTATATCTGAATTCAATCTACAGATGAGTTTTACTTGGTTTGCATAAACCAACATTAAAATAAACCTGGATATGTATTATAAAAATCTGGATTTCTGTTTTTTCTTGAAAAATCAGAACTGTCTTCCCCGGACATGCTGCGTGTAGGACTTCCCTGCATGCTTATGCTGGAACTGAGCAACACTAAAAGTTTGGGGCTGAGTAGCTTCTTCCCCGTTTGGACAGGCGCCACAGTCTCCACTCCTCCCCATAGTCTCCCCATAACTAAGGTTGTATGTTAGCCACTGTATATCATTCATTATGCTTGTACTGGTTTTTGTCTTATATCAGAGAAATGTTTCTCTACTTATATCTCTATCAAAAGTTGAAAAATAAGTGCTAGACTAAGTGTGGTTTAAGAAAAATGAGAGAGCATATTTCTTCGTTCAGTTAAGAGTATTTCTCCATTCTTAACAATGTATTAGTAAAAAATTCAGTGTAAGATACCTAGATGAAATAAACCTTAATGAGAATTATAAAAATTATATGGAAAAGATGCATAATGAAAAGGGTAATTATTTTTTTAAAGTGGAGACTAAAATTTCCGTATGTGTTTTTTTTTAAAGTGAATAAAATAAGTAGATCAACACATACTAACCCGTCAATTTCACTCACCTATGTTTCCTTTTCAGCCCCTGTAGATGAATTAGTTTATTACTGCTCTTTGCAGCTGGAGGCTTTCTAATCTCTGAGATATTTATTGTAGACGGTTACTTCACAGAGTAGAAGGGCAAGGAAGAAACTTTACTATTTTTTTTTTTTTTTTTTTTTTGAGACAGAGTCTCACTCAGTCACCAGGCGCCAGGCTGGAGTGCAGTGGCGCGACCTTGGCTCACTGCAACCTCTGCTGCCCAGGTTCAAGCATTCTCCTGCCTCAGCCTCCCGAGTAGCTGGGACTACAGGCGCGCACCACCACGCCCAGCTAATTTTTTTGTATTTTTAGTAGAGACGGGGTTTCACCTTGTTGATCAGGACGGTCTCGATCTCTTGACCTCGTGATCCGCCCGCCTCGGCCTCCCAAAGTGCTGGGATTACAGGCGTGAGCCACCGCGCCCGGCCCCTATTTTGTTTTATAGTAATGATACTTCTTTCTCCCCCAAACTGCCATTGACCAGTTTTGTGTGTTGAATTGTGTCTCCTAAAAGGTATGTTAAAGTCCTAACCTTCAGTACCAGTGAGTGTGATCTTATTTGGAAAACAAGGCCCTTGCAAATGTAATTTAAATGAGGTCACACTCAATTAGGGTGGACCCTGATCCAATGGGACTGATGTACTCATAAGAGAGAAGAGACACGGAGACAGACGTACGCTACGGGATGAGACACAGGAGAGAACTCCATGCGAAGACGGAAACAGAAAATAGAGTAAGGAGTCTCCCAGCCAAGGGCTACCAAAGATTGCCAGCAACCATGAGAAGCTAGGAGAGAAACATGGGACAGATTTTTTTTCCCCAGGGCTTCTGGTAGGAACCAGCTGCGCTGACTTCTTGATTTTGAACTTCTGGCTTCCATAACTGTGGGAGAATCAATTTCCATCATTTCAAGCCACCCAGTTTCTGGCAGTTTGTTATGGCAGCCCTAAGAAACAACACAATCGTCTTAAGAATACATTTGAGTGACTGCTCTTGGCTTAAAGCATCTTACCTATTCTTCTGAATTCTTCATTGTCAATAACATCGATTTATAGCCATAGGCATCATGCTTCCATATCAAACTGTGATGATTTTATTCTTCCTGAGAAAAATTTGGAAAATTCCGTTTCCTACCCATACACATTGTGTGGCTTAAGGCCACACAATTTGTGTACCATGCACAGGGTGAAATCTCCCAGCATTAAAAGAAACCAAATTCTCTCTCCCCACCAGGTGCATACTTAAATGTTATGTGCTGTTGGCTAATTTGAAAGACTGTTCAAACTTATCTTTCATCCATATACTGTGATAAAGGGAGGCTCCAAATTGCTTGCTGACCCTTCTAAGCAGGTTGATTTCACCACTGAAATAATCGTTCTCCGTCTAAAACTGCTGCTTAGGCTCCCGCAGGATTACCATTTCACTCCCTCGGAACAGATAATGCAGTAGGTTTAATCATCTGAAGCAAATTGACTGGGATTATTTCCTCAGTGACAGCTTTGCTGTTATTTTGTAACACATTCTTAGATGTGGATGAACGTGATAAAATAAACAGGGACATTTTCTCTATCTAAGCGAGAAAAAAAATTAAGTATTGAAAAACGCAATTTTACTTTTTGTTACATGTCAGACCTCCATCCAGGAGCCACCTCATTTGCCAAAGAAGAGACTTTTACTGAGCTCTTAGCTTAAACTTGCCTCTATTTAACTTTCTAAACTGCAGGCTCAGTGAGAGACAACTAAGAAGGGATCTGAGCATTGTAATTCATTAGGTAGACTTCATTCACCCCCATGGTGTCACATAATTCTTTCTTAAATTATTTTATTATGCGTATGCAACCTTAACCATGATTTAAGATGCCTTCACATTTTCATGCTTTGCTTTAATTTCTGGGTATAAATTATTTCAATTGTCATAAACTGGGCTCCTTGGAAGTGGATGTGGCAACTGAGGGGCTGCCACACCAAGAGAGAGGCACTTTTTGGCAAAACTTCCCTAGAAATTGAAAACACTCCTGAGCAGATCTCAATCATGATTAATGATTTGTGATTGTCATTTGCTGCACTGTTGCAATCCTGGCTGTTCACAGGATATTATAAATGAGGAGTTCTATTGCGTATTTAGGACCAAACGTCTACACATTTCTGTCGTTTTTTCCTTTATTCTTTGATGCAGTCTTTTCTTTGGTCAATGCGTGCTCCCTTTTATTTATATCTTTAGTTGGTTACCTTTAATAGTTTAATAAGCATGTGTGAACCAGCCATGTAAAAAAAGCTAGGACCTTAAAAATAATCTACATCCAACTATGTAGTTCATCTTTTTTATCTTCTGCTGAAACCCTGATTCTGAGTCTTGAGTTCATTCTGTTGCTTCCCTTTTTATTGCATCTACAATCATTTATCAAAAATTCCATCTATCTTAATTATTATTAGCTTTTAAATTAAAGTATACTGCTTCATATAATTGTTGGAAACTTAGAATTTTACTTAGTATTACATGATAAAGATTAATTTTGTTTCTTGCCTGACAATGTAGTTAATTCATTTTCACTGCTATGTAATATTGTAGCCCGTGAATATGGCACATTTTGTTTATCCAGTCTCCAATCTGTGTATTAGATTGTATTGCAATCTAATACATACAATCTATGTATTAGATTGTATTAGATTGTATTAGATTGTAAGCAGTCAATTGCATTGCTTCCAGGTTTTGCTATTGTGGACAGTACTGCTATGAATAATTTTGTCTTCTATCACATCCCTGGATTCTTTTGCATATGTAATAGGAGTTGAATTGCTGAGCCATGAAATATACAAATATTCAATATTAGACTATAAAGTTAAACATTTTTTCAAATCAATTGTGCTTATTTAAATTACTATCAGCAAAATATTAAGATCCTGTGGATCTTCTCTACCAGTTGGAATCCTCAGCTATTTTGAATTTAATGAATGGAAGTGATATAAAATGGTATCTCATTATGGTCTTAATTTTCATATGTCATATAATGGACAGGTTTTTTATATGTTTATTGGCTGTATGTGTTTCCCATTCTGTGAAGGATTCCATATTTCTTTTGCTCATTTTCTATAATTTTATTTGATCTTGATATTAATTTATAGTGTGTTGTATCTTCTTGATATTTATTTATTTATTTTTGTCACCCAGGCCAGATAGCAGTGGTGTGATCATGGCTCACTGCAGTCTCAACTTCCTGGGCTCAAGTGATCGGCCCACCTCAGCCTCCTGAGTAACTGGGACTATAGGCGCATGCCACCATGCCCTGAAAATTTCTTATTTTTTTGTAAAGACGATGTCTTGCTATGTTGCCCAGGCTGATCTTGAACTCCTGGTCTCAAACAGTCCTCCCACTTTGGCTTCCCAAATTGCTGGGATTAGAAATGTGAACCCACTGTACCTGGCCTTGATATTGATCTTTTGTTCATTGGTGTGTGTTGTATTATGCAAGTATGTAACTCATGTTTTCACTTTCTTTGTTTTTATGAACAAAATTTATTAATTTTTATGTAGCCTTATTTATCAGTTTTTAATTTTTTATAGGAAACATTATAAGAATCTGTCCATACCTCAAGGACTGAAACATTGTACCGTATTTTCTACTAAGAATGTAAAATTTTTACCCTTGTTACTTATGTCCTTAAATCATATGGATAAATTTTTGCATAATTACATGAGGTAGGAATCTGATTTTATTTTTTATTTTTTATTTTTTATATTGATAATAATTTTTATCCTACTTTACTTATGAGAAATCTCTGATTTTCTCACTGGTCTTACACAGTATATCCATCAGATTGGAAATCCATCCATACACGATCGTTTTGATCTATTCGTCTACTACAATGTCTTAATTACTATAGTTTTATAATCAGTTCTGATGTGTACTAGGAAGAATCTTTCCTCTCTGTGCTCCTTCAGAAGTGTCTTGTCTATGTTTGGTCCTTTGTCATACAAATCAGAAAAATCTTTATAAATTTCCATTAAAAAAATTGTTCAGTTGTTTGAAATTTCTTTGTCTTATAGATGAATCTTTGGAGAATTGGCATTTTATAATATTATGTCTTGTTGCCTACAGATACAGTTTATATTTCTTTCTATTTGGGTTATTTTTAATGACTCTTCATAGGGCTTTATAATTTTTCCTGTGGAGATATTGAGCATCTGTTTTTGCATTTATTCTTGTTCACTTGATATTTATATGACACAGCTATCTCTTTAATCATGTTTTTAGTCTTGTGCTGCTGGGGAATACAAATGTGTTTGACTTTTGCATGTTAAGCTTATATTCGTCTATCTTGCTGAGTACTGCCGTTATTTCTAATAATTTTTCTGTACATTTCAGGGGGTGTATCTGAATGATAATATCTCTAAACAATGGTAGTTTTGTCATCCTTTCTAATTCTTGTGACTAATTTTTTTGTTCATTTAATTGATCCAGTGAAACTGTTGATTAGAAGTTGTGATAAGTGTGCCCCATTGTCTTGCTCTTTATTTTAAAGCTAATGCTTTAGAAAACTGTATTTTTTCATAGGTACTGTTTATCAGGCCAAGGATGTTCCTTTTAATTCCTAGCTTACTTAGAGCTTATTATCATGAATCAATTTCTCATTTTATCAAATTTCTGCTTTTAATGAGATGATTACATAATTTTCTCTTTTAGTATGTTATTATGGAAAATTACATTAATGGATTTTATAATTTAAATTATTCTTGTATTCCTGTAGACACTATGAGTTTTTATGTGCTTTTGGATTTAATTTTATTCCTTTTTCTGTATTTTAGAAATTTTGCTTTTGTATTTATAAGTGAAGTAGACCCAAAACTATTTGTCTGATTTTGGTATCAGCATTATGGTGGGCTCATAGTTTAAACTGGGAAGTAATTTTTCTTTTTTTTTTTTAGCCTATGAGAATAGGCACAGAAATTTACTGAAAGTTTGGTAGAACTTGCCTTTTCTTAAAAAAAATTCAACCTTTATTTTAGATTCAGGGAGTACATATGCAGATTTGTTGCATGAGTACATTTCATAACGCTGAGGCTTGGGTACAGCTGATCCTGTCACCCAGATGGCAAGCACAGTATCCAATAGGTAGTTTTTCAACCCTTGCCCCTCTCCCACCTACCCTCATTCCTCTGGTATTCCCCAGTATCTATTGTTCTTTTCTTTATGTCCATGTGTGCACAATGTTTAGCTCCCACTTATAAATGAGAACATGTATATTTGGTTTTCTGTTTCTGTATTAATTTGCTTCAAATGATAGCCTCCAGCTACATCCATATTGCTGTAAAGGACATAATTTTGTTCTTTTTCATGGCTGTTTGGTATTCTATGTTCTGTATGTACCACATTTTCTTTATTCAATCCACAATTCATGGGCACCTAGGTTGATTCCATGCCTTCACTATTGTGAATAGTGCTGCGATGAATATACCAGTGCATTTGTCTTTTTGGTAGGCAAAGAATTTATAAGTCCTCAAAAGCAATTGCAACAGTAACAAAAAAATTGACAAGTGGGACTCAATTAAACCAAAACGCTTTGGCAGAGCAAAAGAAACTATCAACAGAGTACACAGACAACCTACAGAATGGGAGAAAATATTCATAAACTTTGCATCTGACAAAGGTCTAATATCCAGAATCTATAAGGAACTTAAACAATTCAACAATACTGAAAAAAATCCCATTAAAAAGTGGGAAAAAGGACATGAACATTTCTCAAAGAAAGAAATACAAGCAGCCAACAAACATAAAAAAAAGTCAACATTGTTAATCATCAGAGAAATTCAAACCAAAACCACAACAAGATGCCACCTTAAATTAACCAGAATGGTTATCATTAAAAAGCCAAAAGGTAGACTGGGGTGAGGCTGTGAGGCAAAGGGAATACTTATGCCCTGCTGGTGGGAATTTAAATTAGTTGAGCCACCATGGAAAGCAGTTTGGAGATTTCTCAAAGAATTAAAAGTCGAATCACCTGTCAACCTAGCAATCTCATTACTGGGTATATACTTAAAGGAAAAAAAAAAAAACTGACTTTTTAAAACAATCAGAACTTGGCGTGTATTTTCAGAAAAATTATTTGACCACTGCTTCGGTTTCATTAGTAGTTATAGAACTATTAAAGATTTCAATTTCTCCTTGGTAAATTACATTTTTTTCTAGGAATGGCATAAATTTGTTAATACTGTTTTCTAATCTTTTTAAGCTTTATCTGTGTATATTCCTCTTTCATTCATAGCAGTACCTCTACTCCTCTCAAATGATTAGAAGAGATTGATTTGTTTTGTTGTATACCTCCAGAAAGCTGAAAATTATTTCGTTATAATTTTAATTAAATGAATCATTTTTTGTTTCTTTTAAATTGTTTTCTCTTTATAATTGTCTTCGACAATGAAACATAAATATATTTGTATTGAAGAGTCAAAATAAGAATATGAAAATGTAAAATTTTCTTTTATCAGCTCCCCATGCCAGTTTTTACTCTTTCCAATCATTAGCTAGAAACTGATTCCAATTCTTTTTACAGATTTATGTACATACAGTCATACACCAGCATGAACTCAATCACACACATGTGCGTCTTATGTGTCTTGACTTCTACACACCTATTAGTATCTAATATATTCATTCTTATATGTCGAAACTATAATCCAGTCTTTCTCTCTGAATTCTGGGATACATTTTCCAACAGAATTCATAAGATCTTTTAGACCATAGACTAGTCCAGCATTTCCAAGCCTATAGCACCTTTAGTTATAACCATATGACCAAGGTATTCATTGTCAGACTTGCAGAGCCTTTGAAGTAGTTTCTTAGGAAATTAGATTATTTTTAGATGATGATACAAGACTAATTTGAAAATCAACATTTTATTTTTAAACGTTACAAATTTCTGTTTTTTTAAATTATTTTTTCTTTTTTTTTTAAAAAAACATTTATTTTTATTTTCAGTTTTAGAGATGGGGCTCTTGCTGTGTTGCCCAGGCTGGTCTTGAACTCCTGGCCTCAAGCGATTCTCCTGCCTTAGCCTCTTGAGAGGCTGGGGTTACAGGCACAAGCCCAATTTTCTGTATATTTTATTTGGGTAGATTTTTGGTTTAGAATTGACCATCTAACTTCCTAGGAATATGTGGCTCATTAATCTCAAGCCTTTAAAAATTTCTATTATAAATATTAAAGACCACAAAGTCCTACGCATCACTGTGTTTAATGTATTCCACATGCTTTAATATGTAATATGGACGTTAACTTTTAAAAAGCCTATTATGATTTCTTTTTTAAACTGTGAGTAATTTAATAAGATGCTATTTACAATTTCTGCTTGAAATAATGAGTAGTTTTTTTTGTTTGTTTTGTACGATGAGCGCTGACAGATACATGTACTTGAGTGTTTCCTGATCTGTGAAATCAGGATAACAACAGTATGTACCTTGTAGATTTATTTTGAGGATCCAGTGAATTAATACATGTAGACCACTCAACACAGTGTCTGGCACATAATGGTCCATCAAAAACATTATCTTTTTTGGCAGGGGCGGGGGTGAAGGAGTCCCACGTTGTCACCCAAGCTGGAGTGCAGTGGTACAGCCTTAGCTCACTGCAACCTCTGCCTCCAGGGTTCAAGCAATTCTCCTGCCTCAGCCTCTGGAGTAGCTGAGAGTACAGGCACCCACCATCATGCTTGGGTAATTGTTTTGTATTTTAATAGAGATGGGGTTTCACCATTTTAATCAGCTGGTCTCAAACTCCTGACCTCAAGTGATCTGCCTGCCCTGGCCTCCCAAAGTGCTGGGCTTACAGGTGTGAGCCACCATGCCCGGCCTAAAAACATTATCTTTTATTAATTTAATACTGTATCTTTATGAATATTCTATTTGTCCAAAATTGGAGAATTTAGGGTTTGTAGAGATACTCTCAAAAAGATAACCTATTAAGTAAATTTTATATGGGCAAATACTTTGTGTTTAATCCCACGTTAATGGAAAATAAGAATTTGGAAAATGGTGCCACATGGTTGTATTCTTATATTTTGCTATAGTTTAATATACTTCTTTCTGTATATTTAAGGAAAGAACTGTGTGTTCTATGTTGCACAAGGAATAATCCAAGTTTAATGCCATACCCAAAAGAATAAAAATTATACCACATCATACTTTAAATGAATGTAAAATATTTCTGAACAAGGCTACCCTTTCACTTCACAAGTAGCTAATTAGTATCCTCCTTGTAGTGTGAAAATGCTCTTGCTAAAAGCAAGACCCCATTCTGAAGAAAATGTACACATCTTAGAATAAAAATTTATTTTGCTCAACTATAGTTTTAAAAAATCTTTATGTTTTACTGTGCTTTATAATTTTAAAGGTATCTCTCACATTCACTCATTTGATCTTCACAATTTTTGGTAAGGTAAATGTGGTGGTATTATGATGCCCATTTTACAAATGAAGAAATGGAAGCCCACAGCAGTAAAATGACTCACTCAGGATGGAGAGTCTGTAAGTGACAGAAATAAGACAAAAGCTCAGATTTCCTGACTTCCTGGTCAGTGCCCTTTTTAGTTACTCTGTTTCCAAATGTACTGTTGATTCCTTCCCACCATGCATTTTAATACTAATCACATTAGCCAGCTTGCCTTATGTATGCCTAAGTATGGTGTTCTTAGAGGGCAGGATCCTTTAGAGGACAAATATATTTATTTATCTTCAACCAGAGAAGCACTGTATTTTCTCAGTTGTCAATAGAAGCTACAAACTATTGAAAAATTGCAATGTCCTGTTTAAAGAGTCGATTTTATTTTACTTGCACATAGCAACACTTGGATGAAGAATCTGACTCAGTGGCAGTATGTAACTTGTCACACAGTCTATAAATATTGGACCCAGGAAGCATTTATGGTTAGTTTGATTCCAAAGCCATGCTTTAATAGCTGTCTTACTCTACAGCAAAGGAAGGAAAAGATAAAGGAATGAATAAACTGAATTTGTTAGTGATGTTATTTTTATGTAGTCTAGAGAAATACAAAATAATTTTGACCTCAAAGCATTTTTTTGTTAAAAAAATAAAAATAATTATTTTCAGTCATTTACTTGCTGTCTGGTGTTTTACATGTATTAAATTTTCACATAATTACTACAGGGAAACAGTATTATTATCATTATTTCCATAGATGGAGTAACTAATAAACACGTGGGGTAAGTTATAACATGCTCAAGCAGAGCTTGTGATTAAAATAGATTTTAAACTCAGTTCTATTCACTACTAAAGTCCATACTTTCACATTTATTCATACGTCTAAATTTATTTTGAAAAGAAAAAAATTATTTACAGCATATTTTGAAAAATAGCCATGAACAAGATATGAGTTGTATGGTTAGTCCAAGTACTTGGCATAGTTCCTGGTATCTTGGAGTAGAAAAGAAATATTTTTAATATATCTATGTGCATAAAACTATCACTCAGAAATATTTCGGGTGAATACATTATATTAGTATTTCCAGTATTGTGCAGCACTTGGTGTTATGAGGAGATCCTCCCCCTATAGAACATCTAGATTCTGGAAAGGGCAAACTTTTTGGTGCATTGCTGATTTCATGAAATGGAAGAAATATTACATAGGAATGTTCCTCACTTCTCTCCTCCAATAAATTGAACTGGGCTTTAGCTGGCAGTCCTGAATTCAGGCAGCTGGGAGGGGGAAGTGGTCCTGAGGGAGGATGTCAGAACAGTGCTGCAATGGCCAGGACCTGAGCGGGGAGCTAGTGATGAAGTTTAGGATGGAACCATGGCTCTCTAGACTTGAGCATGGGCTTTTACTGAGGATGTATTTAATTGTCCATTTTTGCAGAACAGTCATGCTCCATGATCATGGCTTAAAAGAACAATAATAATTTATTGTCTCACAGTTTCTGCAAGTCAGAAATTCAAACAAAGCACAGAGAGGATGATTTGCTTCTGCTCCGTGATGTCTGGAGCCTCAACAGGACGAAGTGAAGGCTGGAGGCTAAAATTGTCTAAAAGTTTAACGAAGTCTGGAGCACCTGGCTCATTCACAGAGGTTGCAAGTCGGTGCTGGCGAATAAGTTCCTTTCCATGTGAGCCTTTCCATAAGTGGGTGTTTTCACAAGTCCGCTCGGGTAGCCTGAAGATACAGTGGTGTCTTTCCTCAGAATCAGAGATCTAAGAGTGGCCAATATGTTTTATAACCTAGTTTTGGGGGTCACATACTGTTATTTCTATAGTATTCTACTGCTCATACAGGTCAGCCATGGTTCAGTTTAGAAGGGACCTACATAAGTGCTTTAACGTGAGCGAGGGATATTACTGGGGACCTTCTCTACAGTGGTTGAAGTGGTCTAATTGTTCCTTCAAGCTACTGGTAAAAGTGAAAAAAATTCTATCTGAAGGATGCCCTGCTCCTTCTTTTAGGCTCCCAAGACTTCCTCAGATTAAGCGAGCAAAATGCTTAAAATCAAGGGTCAGTCAACATGCTCTAGAAGATCAGTCTAATATAAGGAAGAGTTACCAGAGAAAAATAAACAATGATTTAGGTACTCAAGGACGTCAGATATTAGAACTTTAATTGCAGAATAAAGACTATATGTAAACTATTTACAGAAATAAAGAATTTTTTATGGGTTAAATTATTGAATTAAACACAAAAAAGGAGAATAGGAGAGGATAAAACAGCAACAATATTTTGGAAGCCAGAAAGAAGAAGATTGAATGGAAGATGATATAGGAGACCTAAGTAATCTGGCCCCTAAGAGGCAAATAATACTGAGAAACAAGCTGACTTATACTATAGACTCTTTCAAAGGCTGAAAAACAAGTAACACCTGGAGGAAGTGAGGGAGATGCTAAAAGGAGTAGTCTGGTTAATAACTGTTTGGGAAGCAATTATATCCCTAGGTCCCTTACACAATTCAAGCATCTCAAGCATCTGGGAAAGTGATCTTCCCACCTCAGCAGAAGTCTGAAATGGATTCTCTGCAAAGGGCAAAACAGGTTTCCGTACTGCAGGATGTCAGGCAGAATTGACAGCCTGCATCTCCTGCAGAAGTACAAGCAGCGAGATTGAAGTGGTAATAAAAAAATTGCCAACAAAAAAATTGGTTCAAGACCAGATGGATCCACAGCTGAATTCTATCAGACATTCAAAAAAGAATTGGCACTAATCCTATTAACACTGTGCAACAAGATAGAGAAAAAGGGAATCCTCCCTAAATCATTTTATTATCACCCTAATGCCAAAATTCGGGAAAGAGCATAACAAAAAAGAAAACTACAGACCAATATGCCTGATGAATATAGGTGCAAAAATCTTAAAAAAAAAATATCAGCTAACCAAATCCCAACAGCATATCAAAAAGATAATGCACCGTGATCAAGGTTTCATACTAAGGATGCAGGGATGGTTTAACATGTGCAAGTCAATAAATGTGATACACCACGTGAACAGAATTAAAAACAAAAACCACAGGATTCAATAGACACAGGAAAAGCATTTGACAAAATCCAGTGTCCCTTTAAAGCCTCAGCAAAATAGGCATAGAAGAGACATATCTTAATGTAATAAAATTCATCTATGACAAATCCACAGCCAACACAATGCTGAACAGGGGAAAAGTCAAAAGCATTCTCTCTGAGAACTGGAACAATACAAGGATGCCCACTTTCACTACTTCCCATTTAACATAGTACTGGAAATCCTAGCCAGAGCAATCTGACAAGAGAAAGAAAGGGCATTGAAATTAGTAAAGAGGAAGTCAAACTGTCACTAATGATATGATTGTACACTTGGAAAACCCTGGCTGGGTGTGGTGACTCACGTCTGTAATCCCAGCACTTTGGGAGGCCGAGGCAGGCAGATCCCCTGAGGTCAGGAGTTTAAGACCAGCCTGGCCAATATGGTGAAACCCCATCTCTACGAAAAATACAAAAATTAGCTGGGCCTGGTGGCAGGTGCCTGTAATTCCAGCTACTTGGGAGGCAGAGGCAGGAGAATCACTTGACCCCGGAAGGTGGAGGTTGCAGTGAGCCGAGACTGCACCACTGTACTCCAGCCTGAGTGACAGAGTGAGACTCCATCTCAAAAAGAAAGAAAGAAAGAAAGAAGGAAAAAATGAAAACCCTATAAATGAATTCAGCAAAGTTTCAGGATACAAAATTAATGTACACAAATAGTAGCTCTGCTATACACCAATAGTGAGCACGCTGAGAATCAAATCAAGAACTCAACCCCTTTTCCAATAGCTGGAAATCAAATCAAGAACTCAACTCCTCTTACAATAGTTAGAAAAAAGTAAAATACTTAGAAACATACCTAACCAAGGAGGTGAAAGACTTCTACAAAAAAAAAAAAAACAAACAAACAAACAAAAAAACAACAACAACTACAAAACACTGCTGAAAGAAATCATAGATGACACAAACAAATGGAAATACTTCCCATGCTCATGGATGGGTAGAATCAGTATTGTAAAAATGACCATACTGCCAACATCAATCTACAAATTCAATGCAATTTCCATCAAAATACCACCATCATTCTTCACAGAACTAAAAACAATCCTAAAATTTATATGGAACCAAAAACAGCCCACATAGCCAAGCAAGACTAAGCAAGAATTACCAATCTGGAGGCATCACATTACCTGACTTCAAACTATAATGTAAGGCCATAGTCATCAAAACAGCATGGTACTGGTATAAAAATAGGCACACAGAATGATGAAATAGAATAAAGACCCCCCCACAAAAAGCCAAGTACTTACAGCCAGCTGATCTTTGACAAAGCAAACAAAAACAAACAGTGGAGAAAGAACACCCTATTCAACAAATGGTGCTGAGATAATTGGCAATCCACATGTAGAAGTATGAAGCTGGTTTCTGATCTCTCACCGTATACAAAAATAAACTCAAGATGGATCAAAGACTTAAATCGAAGACGTAAAATCATAAAAATTCTAGAAGATAACATCAGAAAAACCCTTCCAGACATTGGCTTAAGCAAAGACTTCAATGACCAAGGCATCTGTCATGGGGGTAGTTAGCTTAGAATTCTTTATACTGCAGCTTTCACATGACAGGTTTTCTACTCAGTATCTCTTATGGCATCAATGTAAATAAGCTGGGAATAAAAAGCTTACATATATGAAGCAGTTTCTACTTATTGTTAACATCTTTTGTATAACTTAAGACATAACTTATTAGGAGGGAAGAAACACCTATTTCATAGCCTAATGCATGAAGATAGATTTTTCTCTTTTTAATCGTGTCCTTTATAAAGATACTTTATAAATTCCAAAAGAAAGTAAGATAATCAAGTGATTTTATCAGTATTGAATACTAACTACTGAGCCCTTCAATGCTTTTCCTTCACTTGGTTCCAGAGAATCTGCCCAGCCCAAGAAGAAATGGGGGAAAATCCTAGCACCATGTCCTGGAGTGATAGCCATCATCTTCACTCACATTCCTTTGACCAGAATTAGTCATGGGACTCCATTAGCTACCAGAGGGCTGGGAAGCATATAAGCTGGCTGCAAGTTAACTTCCCACCACAACCGGCACTACAGAAGAAAAGCACAAATTATTGACAAATAGTATATGCCATACTTGGTTATAGGAAGTTGTATTTTCAAAGGAATAAATCACTAATTAGAAATATGTAAGTTGGAATCACTGCAGATACATAACATCCTACTAGTGGCACTCCTAGGCCACTCCATGGCCATAGCCTCATTGAAGTTCTAACTGATTGTCTATGACTTAGAAAGCCAATTAAGAATTCTGCTTTCCATGATCGCAGCCATAATTCTACTATTGAGAAGCCGCTTCAATGTGCTTCTTTTTATTTCATTTTTCTCATCTACAAAGCAGACATTGTTCTATGGTTTAATTGAGCAGTGATCATTACAAGTTATCTGAGCCACTTTTGCAAACTCTCCTGAAGTGAGAAGACTTTTAAAAATCAACATAATCTACACATCAGAAATATCAAATTAAACAAATATCAGTAAGATAGATTATATAACATGACATTTTAGAAACCATGTGACAGTTTTAAAGCATGGTACCCCAATTTTTTGTCACTCTTACACTGAGTGATGATAGTGATGATACATGTTTTGTTCTCTTGAATTTGGGTGGGCTTGGAAATTCCTTGATGAATAAATATGATGACAATAATATTATCTGACTTCTGAGTTGAGGTTATAAAAGCCCAGGAAGTATCTACCTGGTTTCTTTGGAACACTATTCTCTGTTGGGATGCTCTCTTTGGATCCTGGCTATCGTACTAGAGACACCAAAGTCACGGGGAGAGCTGTGTGTAGGTGGTCTAGTTGGCAGTCTGAACTGATCTAAGCCTTCAAATCATTCCAGTCCAGGGTCCAGATGTGAGTATATAAGGCATCCTGAAAGAAGGGTCCTTCACTTCTAGTTATTAGAGCTTCCAGTTATTTCAGTCATTTCTGGCTGTTCAGATCTTTTTAGCTGAGGCCCCAAACACCTTGGAGAAGATGCAAGCCATCCCCACTGTGCCCTTTCTGAATTATTGACCCTCAGCATCTGCGAGTATAATAAAGTCACTGTTATTTTAGTCCCCTAAATTTTGAGATTGTCATTAAGGCAGAAATAGCAAGTGGAACAAAATTTGGCATCAGAAGTGGGGTACTACATAACAAAGCCTAAAGCACGTGACTTTGACATTTGGTGGTGGTTGAAATCTGGAAGGTCTTGAGGAATTTGTGAAAAATCTGGCAGGCTTCAAGAGCACTGTCTATATGGGTTAAACAATGTGAGCAAAATTTATGGAAACTCAGAGGGAAGGAGATCCTCATTATGTAGCAGTGGACGATTTTTAATATTGACAGTGAAAATTCAAAAACTAGAAAATATACCTAAAGAAATGATGGTTTGACTGAAGATACTTCTAGAAAAACGTTAAAAGTGGTTGTTGGTTTTGTTTACCTGCATATCACAAGACAGGATAGAGAGAAATGAGGTAAAAAAGAAAATGGAATGATTCAGTTTTCAAGTAGTATTTAGAGGAACTATAAAACACTCAAAACTTTGTGTTTGAAAGTAAAACTCTTTATCACCCTTTTTCTTTCCCAGGAAAAGATAAAATGAGTCCAAAGCACTTCCAGGAATATATGGTCTTAGGATAAAGAAGAAGTCAAATGTGGGGACTATAAAATCTTTGTTAGGACCTCAGAAATATTTAAAGACGGTGCTTCATCGTTCTTCTTAGGCAAAAAGCCATTTTTATGCATACTCCTCAATGACCCTTTCTGTTTAACCATAGGACTTTTAGGAGTTTTAAGGGCATTATTTCACAGCAGCCTGACACCAGAGCTCAGGTAAAGAATATCTTATAAGGAGATTTTGGGGTGTGACTTTTACACAACGAAATAAATTATAAGTTGGAGAATATAAGAAACTGACAAAGTTTTTTAAATGACCGTGTAGGTAGAAGCATCATCAGCTTGGACTGACAGGGAGAGAGACAAAACAAAACAATAGACTCTTGAATCCCATATTTCAATGGATGGGGAGGAGACTAAAAAAAGCACTCAGCAAACATAGTACAATTTTTATGAAAAAGGAAGAGTGCCTAAAATGAAGAATCCAGAGTCTATACAAGTTGGAGCTAAAAATCAATGTAGAACAATTCCCATAAACTAGGATAGGAACATAACCTACAAACTGGCAACACATATCACCTGAATTTTAGAATTATTAAGATCCAGGGATAGCTATGTGCCTTTCATTGATCTTTTATACCAGGAATATCAATAATGTTTATCCTATGCACGTACCACCATGTACAGTGGTTAGTTGGGGTGGTTAATATGGTTTGGCTCTTGTCCCACCCAAAATCTCTTGTCAAATTATAATCTTCAGTGTTGGAGGAGGGGCCTGGTGGGAGGTGATTGGATCATGGGGGTGGTATCTAATGGTTTAGTACCATCCCCCTAGTGCTATCTCGAGATAGAGTTCTCATGAGATCTGACTGTGTAAAAGTGTGTGGCTCCTCCTATCTCCACATTCCACTGTCTTCCTTTGCTCGGTACATGTGAAGATGTGCTGCTTCCCCTTTGCCTTCTGCCATGATTTCAAGTTCCCTGAGGCCTCCCCAGCCATGCTTTCTGAACAGCCTGCAGAACTGTGAGCCAATTATATCTGTTTATAAATTACCCAGTCTCAGGTAGTTCTTTATAGCAGTGAGAGAATGGACTAATACAGTGGTCAATAGCTGGCCTCTTTTGTTCACCAACTTTTTGATTAAGAAGGATCATGCCTGATGAATATTATTTGAATCCTGGTTGAGTGACAACATTCTCACTTTGAGTCTAAGACTGATACTACCATGGGATGATTCTTTTAAGCACTATTGAGAGAGAGTGAGTGTATTTTTCATGTGGAAAGAATGTTAACACTTTGCGGGCAGAAGGCAGAATGTGGTTTTGAAACATGCTACAAAATTCTTCGACACTCTTCCCTCAATAGGTGCTGATTATGTCTCTCTTGAAACTTGGAGTTACTGTGGCTTCCGAGGAAAGGGCATTGCAACTTCTGTCAGGTTCTCTTGGAACATTCCCTTCTAGGTGGCTACCAAGTGTCATGCTGTAATTAGTCTATTCCACATGAAAAGGTTGCGTGTATTAGCACCTGTTAACATTCACAACTGAGACCAGCTTTCATGTTCGTCTCAGTCAGATGCCTAATATTTTGGTGAAGGCACTTTGGAAGTGGATCTTTCGGTCTCAGCTATTCTAGTTTTCATCTCTTAGAGTCATCTCTAGCTATTTTATTTATCCTAGCTGACATTAGGAGAACAGAGACAAATCATTCCCGTTGTTCCCTGTTGTCTTCATCAGTTTTCTGTTGCTTATAACAGAATAATTAGAACTGAGTAGTTTATAAAGAAAATGAAATTATTTCTTATAGTCATGGAGCCTGGGAAATCTAAGGTCAAGGGAGCATTTCTTGCTGGTAGAGTTTTGAAGTGATGCAGGGTATCATATGGCAAGGGGGCTGAGCGTGCTAGCTGAGGTCTCTCTTCCTTTTCTTAGAAAGCCACAAGTCCCACTCCCATGATAACCCATTAATCCAACAATGGATTAATCCATTCATGAGGGCAGAGCTTGTGTGAGTCAAACACCTATTAAAGGCTACACCTCTGAAGACAATTATATTGGAGATTAAGTTTCAACGTGAGTTTTGGAGGTGATAAATATTCAAACCATAGAACCTATCTGAATTCCTGACCTGCAGAATTCATGAATAAAATGGTTGTTTATGACATTAAGTGTGAGAGTATTTTGTTGCAAAATAATAGTACCTGAAGCATTGTGAAAGGATCATTTAAAAATGTATATATCCAGAATTTCATCACAGCAGCCAGATATGCTATAGGTAACAGAGATTGTCATAAGCATAATTTTCATTTTCCGTGAGCTTTGCACCTCTAATACCACATCAAAAAAGATATTTGTAGATATTGTGTAGGTTGCATTTGTGTTGGACACATACAGTGCACACAAACACATACACATGTAAGTTTTCTAGGGTTGCCATGAAAAGTACCACACTGGTGGCTTAAACCAGAGAAATTTATTTTCTCAGAGTTGTGGAGTCTAGAAATCTGAGATCAAAGTATCAGGAAGGTCATTTTCCTCTGAGACCTCTTCCCTTTGCTTGTAGATAGCTGTCTTCTTCTGTCTTTACACAGATGTTGTCTGTGCTACTCTGTGTTCTAATTTTCTCTTTTTGTAAAGAAACAAGCCATTGGGTTAGGGTTCATTTCAATGACCTCAGCTAACCCGAATTACCACTTTAAAGGCCCTATCTCCAAATACAGTTTTATTCTGTGGTACTAGGGGTTGGGACTTCAACATATGAATTTTTAGGAAGAACACAGTTATGCTCAGAGCTCTATTTATGTATCTATCTATTGATATAGAGATTTATAGATATCTATGGACAGAAAGATCTATCTATCATCTATTTTTCTATCTCTCTATACATCCATCATCCAACCAGAAGCTTCAACATTCTTACTTAAATTTTATAAACACATATTGCAGTGTTTCCTTTTGCATTCTCTGAGATACTTGTTTTTCATTCTCTAGAAGTAATTTAAAGTCTTTAATGAGTATATCATTTCTAAAACAACAGTATCTATCTAATGGTGTTTCTTCTAATTTTAGCCTTTGAGGGAGGAAGCAGGAAAAATCATCTAGCATTCTTCCTGTCTGTTACAGCTACATATTGGACAACAAGATGTCATCTTGCCAAACAGGTTCTATAAAAGTTTAGTTGTGTTTTTATTACAGGGGCACAAGATCTGGTTGCCAGAAATCCTAATTTATAAATGTCAGCTTTCTGAAACTTTTCAAGTTCACAGTGTACTTGGTGAAGTGAATCCAGAGCCTTCAGAGAAAATGTCTGTGCTGTTTTAGTCTATTTAACTGTGAGAGAAGAAGCTCAACATATTCACAGCAAAAGAACTGAAGGAGATAAAAAAACAAACAAAACATTTCCTAGAATTGTTTCTTTTTCTACCTTGGACCTAATAAAAGAGAAAGAGAAAAAAGTGATGTTTTCTGTGCCAGAGGAAGATGCCTATACACTTTAAATGGAAACTATTTATATAATAATATAGAATGCCAAACATTGAAATGCTTTTTATATTAGTTGATAATGTTTCAGAATCACTGAAGGAAGAGGAATTATTTTGTGAAGTAAACCAAGGCTCTGTCTGTTTGAGGAATATGTTGTGTTCTTGCATGGAACACCATTAAAAATAATAAACCACATCAGTGGCAAAGGCTAGAATAAACTTCAGCTGGAGAGAATAAAGTTGGAATACTTTATGTCCCATGACTCCAGGTCAACCAGATCAAAGTCTACAAGGCCAAACTTTCTCTCTCGATCCCTAGATATTTTCTTTCAGGCTGTGGGCTGGGAGTCTGTTGCCCACAAAGAATAAATTATATTTTATGCATTAATGTGAGTAGGCACAAGGGGACTTAGAGGACTTGATGATACTGGCTTTCATAGATCTGCCAAGGACCACTGGCTGAGGTCACCTTGGTCCTTTCCTCATAGTGTTTTTGGGAATCTGTCAGTATCTCTTCTTTTCTCCTCCATTTTCAAAGTCAGATGAATAAGCAAGTTAATCAATATATCTTCCTCATGTTCGTTTGCTCTCTCGCTTTTCTCAGTGAATAATTTGCATGTGAGATACCATGGTTGTTTTTCAGGACTACTTGATTTTTCCCCTGGACACTTTATCCTCCCTTGCTGGGGCTCTCCTTGACCGTTTGTTGCCATTTAAAGGTCTACCTGGGTTCTATTTTCACTGTCAGTATTTTCTCTCTTTCATTCTGCTAATTATAACTAGCAATTGTTTTTCCACTGCTCTATGTTTTGACCTATTTTCCATATTACAACAGAAGCTTCAAGAAAACTAGGACCATGCCTTTGCTGTTCAAAATTAGAGTCCTAGAATAAAAATTAGGCAATCAGTGTATATTTATGGAAAAATGAAGGATAATGAGAAAAGAGCTACACTGTGGAGTTTCTTTCGAGGCTGTTACATTTTTCTCACCTACTACATTTAGTGCTAGTCAAAGATTCTGGTTTATAATATAATTAAGAAGTCATAATCTACCTACAGATTTCAGACAGAAATCACCTTACCATAGGAATCACCTTCCAGTTCAAGTGACTGGATAAGTCTCAAGTTCTCTAATGAAAAAAGCTTTGCATTCCCTTCTTCTGTTAGTGTAGTCTTACCTTCATAGTTTTCTTTTTTTTAATTTTTAATATATATATATATTATTGCATTTTAGGTTTTGGGGTACATGTGAAGAACATGCAAGATTGTTGCATAGGTACATACATGGCAATGTGGTTTGCTGCCTTCCTCCCCATCACCTATATCTGGCATTTTTCCCCATGTTATCCCTCCCCAACTCCCCCACTCCCTGCTGTCCTTCCCTTAGTTTCCCCCCAACAGACCCCAGTGTGTGATGCTCCCCTCCCTGTGTCCATGTGTTCTCATTGTTCAACACCCGCCTATGAGTGAGAACATGCAGTGTTTGATTTTCTGTTCTTGTGTCAGTTTGCTGAGAATGATGGTTTCCAGGTTCATCCATGTCCCTACAAAGGACACAAGCTCATCGTTTTTTGTGGCTGCATAGTATTCCATGGTGTATATGTGCCACATTTTCCCTGTCCAGTCTATCATCGATGGGCATTTGGGTTGGTTCCAAGTCTTTGCTATTGTAAACAGTGCTGCAGTGAACATTCGTGTGCATGTGTCCTTATAATAGAACGATTTACAATCCTTTGGATATATACCCAGTAATGGGATTGCTGGGTCAAATGGAATTTCTATAGTTTTCTTAAATGCTGAAATGCAATTTAGATAGATTTTTCAAAGTTTGTCTCATTACAGTTAGTGGGAACCTTTGTGTGACTATTTTGGCCTAAATAGCGTAAAGTGAATGAAATACATCATTGCTGACTATGTCGATGAAAGTATATTGATTTTGGAGTTTACATAACACTTTATAATCAAAACTGTAAAATAAAATAAAATAAAACAAAACTTTTACCTAATGTAGAGATCTACATTAAGGAACTCCAAAAATAACTTTTAAGAAAGAGCAAAGCTTATGCTTTGTAGTTTAGATGTCCCAGCTTACGTGAATCCTAAGAAGTCTAGATTGTGTTGGGTTCATGTGAATGAGTGTATTTGTTGTGTTTGCCCTGAATTGCATATATCAATTGTGATTACAAATTCTAAAACCTGGCTTCCACTAATCATTGCAGCTAAGCTAGGATGACATCAAGAAGTTTACAGTGTTTCTACTCTCAATACATTTGTTCAAGAAGAAATTGTTCATCTGCATGGCAAACATAATCAGGAAAGTTTTGGTGATATGGAGAATTTTTATCTCACATTATTCAGAAAAATTAATTCAACGTGCAATATAGACCTATAACTAAAAGGTAAAACAACAAAGCTTTTAGGAGAAAACAGAAGAATATTTTCATAACATTTGAAAAGTTGATGAAAATGTCTAAACAGCATTCACAAAAAGCTAGCAATAAAATAAAAAATGATAAATTGGTCTGTTTATCAAAAGACCTCATTAAGAAAGACAAAAGGCAAATCACAGTATGGAGAAAGTATTTTCAAAATATTTACCTAACAAAGGTCTCACATCCAGAATAGATTTAATCATTTCTACAAATTACATTAAAAAAATACTGAAAATTCTGTTTAAAAATAGAAAAGGTCTTGAGGATGTGTAACAGAAAAGTGTATTTACAGCAAGCACAGGTAAAGGTGTTCAACATCAAGGCTCAGCAGGGGAATGGAAATTAAAATCGTGATTGGAAACAAGCGCCCCCACCACCAGCACAGTTAAATTAAGACTGTCAATTACAAAAGTTGGCAAGAATGTAGAATAATGGAAATTCTTGTACATTGTTGCTGGGATAGTTAAATGTTTTAACTGCTTTGAAAAATGTTCAGCAGTATCTACCAAAATTACAGATTCACCAACTCTATGATTTAGCAATTCCATTCCTAGATTTATACACCAAAGAGAAATGAATGGATTCATAATAATGTGTAATTTCATTATGAATTTAAAGATCAGGCAAATCTAGGCCAGTGGGAGAAGTCACAATAATGTTTACCTTGCTGGGAGGGGCAGGTATTAACTGGAAAAGGAACCAGTGAAGACTTCTAAAGTGATGGCGATGTTTTAACATTGATCTGGGAGGTGATTCCGTGGGTGTATACAAATATAAATAATTTATTATGTTGTACACTTAAGACTCATTTATTTTACTTTATGCAACTTATACCTCAATAAAACACATGTATTATATGTTAATTACATTTTCTAATTTTCTGTGTTCTTGATACTCTAGCACCTGAGGCCTCACTAACTGGGGGAGAGACTTCCCCACCCAGAGCTAGCCAATTCTTAAAGAGAGTAGACTTTCATATGTAAATGAAAAATCCAGTTCCCATACTCTGAACCACCCCTTCCATCTGGCTTTTATACTCTCCCCCTCACTCATCCTGCCTCTTGGCCAGTCCTGGTGCTTCCCTGTGTGGCTCTGAGTGAAAATAGCATGTTCCCCACCCCATGGGGAACTGTAACAAACTATGTTTTCAATGCAATCATCTCATTATTTGTTGGCCTCACCATACCTGAATAATAATAAAAACTACATTTTAAAACACAACAAGCAAACAAAAATTGTAACGCTTAGCTGTTATATGAGTCATTCTTTTTATGAGAATGATCACAATTTTAAAAAATAGTTAATTCTATAGTTTAGGTTAGTTGCAAATGAGTAATCAGTCAATAATAAATAAAATCTCTTAAAAAGACACAGAGCGTGTGACTACCAGGGTAGCAGGTGATAATGGATGGTGAGGCCAAATGGCGTACATATAAATGAGCAGAAATTTTTTCAAAAATTTTCAAATAGTTTTAATGTACTATTTATAATGATGTATATTGTATACATCTCCATGTAATAATTAACATAGAATAATACAGAATAACATAGCATCATTAGAACTATTTATATATTGCAAGCAACAGAAGAGGCAAATCAAACAAAGGAAGGAAGAAGGGAAGAAAGGAAGGAGGAAGAAAATTTTCAGGCTGATAAAACTGAGACTGCATGGGAATTTCAACATTCCAAAATAATACAAATGGCGCAAATACCAAGAGAAGAAGAAAAGAAATTGAGGGGAGTAGGAATGAGGGTTGGGGGAAGTATTTGGAACAACAAAATGTGTGTTACAAAGTTGTACTTGCAATATCTCTTTTCTCTGTCTCTTCAGATACCACTACTTTTTACTAGAAAAATCTGACCTGTGAATCAGACAATTCTGACTATAGTATTTTAAAGATATTTGGTCCAGAAGTGGTGACTCATGCCTGCAATCCCAGCATTTTGAGAGGTCAAGGCAGGAGGATCTTTTGAGGCCAGGAGTTCAAGACCAGCTTGGGCAACATAGTGAGACCCTGTAGTTACAAAAACAAAAACACTAAAATAACCAGTGAAGTGGCACATGCCTGTACTCTGTCGCCCCAGCTACTTGTGAGGCTGAAGTGAGAGGATCACTTGAGCCTAAGAGTTCAAGGCTGCAGTGAGCCATGATCACACCATGGGCATGATCACTCCAGCCGGGGCAACAGAGAGATCCTGTTTCAAAAAATTTTTTAATTAAAACAAAAAGCTATTTGATGATTCATGACTATACGTATATATGACAGCATCTCTTTTTTGATTATAGATAACACTGTGGTCTTATTTGTTTTGGACAAGCTAGTTTGAAATGCCTAAAGGTGTGGTAAGTTTTATATACATTTTATCAGTAGCTTGCCCTTCTGTCTTCTCACCTTGATTACTGGAATTTATCTCTTTAGTTATTGGGAGAGTGAGGAGATTGCAGTTCACAGTTTGATATAGACAGGAAGGATTGACTAGCAACTCTTCAAAGACAGCTAAAATAACTTGCTATTCAAACGGTGAAATTCATTAAACCTATGGTCATAAAAGAGGACATCACCTTGAGAGGGTCTTAATGGTGTTTCAGAAAGGAGAGGTCAGGGTAGAAATTTGCTGGGGTTTGGGCTCTGAGATAGAGTACTTTAACGCAGATCTTTCCATGCACACGTTTAACTGAAATTAGGTAAAGTTCATGAAGTAATATTTTTGGTTTGGTGGATACAGCAAGGCAAGAGTCTTGAAGGAATTTTGGATTAGTAAACAGTTATTTGATGAATTAGCTGTTTGACAAGTGAACAACCCGTTATTCCTAAATCAGAGCTCTTTACCCAAATGAGCAAACTATTCATTCAAATCTATTGACTTTTAGGAAATTCCTGGAGTCAGTAGTGAAGTTATTTATTGGTTTACAGCCTTATCTTGCTAGCCAAGAATATCTTGGAACAAATAGGAAAGTCATGTTGACACAGTGGCTTTGGATTTCAATCCTGATAAGCTGTGTGGATGCAGGTGGTCTCGGTCTCAAAATTCAAAGGATGATGAATATAATTTTGTTGTAAGGATGCTGAAGCCACTGGGATGGCAAGTGGGTTCAGGAAGGCTCACTTAGAAAGAAAGACAATTTCCATGATGTTTCAGGTGCATTATAAGATTTAAAACTAGTGTGAAACTTTTTTGAATATGAGAAATAGTTTTCACCCCAGTGTATCTATGGTAACTGATTATGCTTTATTTTATGAAAGCCAAGTCCTCTACTGCCTCAGGAGACTAGAAGTGGAAGCTTTCCATATTCCCCTTCAATTTATTACCATGTGGGAAGTCATCTTTGTTACTTGGTGCTCTGTCTTCTGAGACCAGTTATATATGATTCTCCTGTTTGTGTGTTTGTTTTGCCTCTATCTTCACACCACATGTATCATAATTGAAAAGCCTATCCTGGCCTACTCTGCCTTCCAGACAATAAGCTTTGATGATCCCAGCATGTCATCACTAGACAGCTGGCCCTTCTCATAGTTCCTCCTTCCATGACTGAAGACTGCTTAATCATCATTAGCCTTTGGCCCCCTGTGGGCTATTTGACATAAAAATAAATATTGGAGACTGGACAAAGGAAAGTAAGTGGCTTCTACCTGAATCTTTCTATAATCTCTTGGTCACAGCATAGGCTCCTGAGTGGAAAAGAGCTGGACTGAGTTAGAATGAGGACACTAGATCAGAATTGAAGGGAGGACAATTTTTGAGTGGCTAATGGGCCACTGTTGCAAACGAGGACAAATACTTTCTGATACAGTTTGGCTATGTCCCCACCCAAATCTCATCCTGAATTGTAACTCCCATAATTCCCATGTGTCATGGGAGAGACTTGGTGGGAGGTGATTGAATTATGGGGGCAGGTCTTTCCTGCAATGTTCTTATGATAGTGAATGAGTCTCATGAGATCTGCTGGTTTTAAAAATGGGAGTTTCCTTGCATAAGCTCTCTTTTTACCTGCTGCCATCCATGTAAGATGTGACTTGCTCCACCTTGCCTTCCACCATGACTGTGAGACTTCCCCAATCACATGGAATTGTAAGTCCATTAAACCGCTTTTTTTTTTTTTTTCAAATTGCCCAGTCTCAGGTATGTCTTTAGTAGCAGCATGAAAATGAACTAATACAGTAAATTAGTACCAGCAGAGTGGGGAGCTGCTGAAAAGATATCCCAAAATGTGGAAGCAATTTTGGAACTGGACAACAGGCAGAGATTGGAACAGTTTGGAGGGCTCAGAAGACAGGAAAAGGTGGGAAAGTTAGAAACTTCCTAGAGACGTGTTGAATGGATTTGCCCAAAATGCTGAGAGCAATGTGGACAATGAAGGCCAGGCTGAGGTGGTCTCTGATGAAGATGAGGAACTTGTTGGGAACTGGTGCAAAGATGACTCTTACTATGTTTTAGCAAAGAAACTGGTGGCATTTTGCCTCTGCCTAAGAGATTTGTGGAACTTTGAACTTGAGAGAGATGACTTAGGATATCTAGCAGAAGAAATTTCTAAACAGCAAAGCATTCAAAAAGTGACTTGGGTGCTATTAAAGGCATTCAGTTTTAAAAATGAAACAGAGCATTAAAGTTTGGAAAATTTGTAGCCTGACAATGTGATAGAAAAGAAAAATCTCATTTTCTGAGGAGAAATTCAAGCTGGCTGCTGGAATTTGCATAAGTAATGAGGAGGAGTGAAATGTTAATTCCCAAAACAATAGAGAAAATGTCTCTAGGGCATGTCAGAGGTCTTGACAGCAGCCCCTCCCATCACAGGCCTGGAGGCCTAGGCGGAAAAAGGGTTTTGTGGGCTGGGCCCAGGGTCCCCATGTTGTGTGCAGCCTAGGGACTTGGTGCCCTGTGTTCTAGCCACTTCAGCCATGGCTGAAAGGGGCCAATGTAGATCTCGGGCTGCAGCTTCAGAGGCTGCAAGCCTCAAGCTTTGGCAGCTTCCACATGGTGTTGAGCTTGCCATTGCACAGAAGTCAAAAATTGGGATTTGGCAACCCACACCTAGATTTCAGAGGATGTACAGAAAATCCTGCATGTCCAGGTGAAGGTCTGCTGCAGGGTCAGGCCTCTACTGGAGAACCTCTGCTAGGGGGAGTGCAGAAAGAATATGTGGGATTGGAGCCCCCACACAGAGCCCCAACTGGGACACTGCCTAGTGGAACTGTGATAAGAGGCCCACTGTCCTCCAGACCGCTGAATGGTAGATCCACTGATAGCTTGCATAGTGCACCTGGAAAATCCGTGGACACTCAACACCAGCCTGTGAAAGCAGCCAGGAGGGAGCCTGTACCCTGCAAAGCCACAGGGGCAGAGCTATCCAAGACCATAGGAACCAACCTCTTGCATCAGTGTGACCTGGATGTGAGACATGGAGTCAAAGGATATCATTTTGGAACTTTAACATTTAACTACCCTGCTGGATTTTGGACTTGCACAAGGCTTTGTAGCCCCTTTGTTTTGGCTAATTCCTCCCATTTGGAAAGGTTGCATTTACCCTGTGCCTGTACCCTCATTGTATCTAGGAAGTAACTAACTTGCTTTTGATTTTACAGGCTCATAGGTGAAGGGACTTGCCTTGTCCCAGATGAGATGTTGGACTACGGACTTTTGAGTTTATGCTGAAATGAGTTCAGACTTTGGAACTGTTGAGAAGTTGAGAAGGCATGATTGGTTTTGAAATGTGAGGACATGAGATTTGGGAAGTCAGGGGTGGAATGATATGATTTGGCTGTGTCCCCACCCAAATCTCATGAATTGTAACTCCCATAATTCTGGTAGAACCTGGTGGGAGGTGATTGAATTATAGGGATGGGTCTTTTCTGTGCTGTTCTCATGACAGTGAATGAGTCTCACACGATCACTTGTGCAGGAGTTTCCCTGCACAAGCTCTCTCTTTGCCTTCTGCCTTCCATGTAAGATGTGACTTGTTTCTCCCTGCCTTCCACCATGATTGTGAGGCTTCCTCAGCCATGTAAGTCCAACAAACCTCTTTCTTTTGTAAATTGCCCAGTCTTGGGTATGTTTTTATCAGAAACTTGAAAACAGATGAATACACCTTCCATTCATGAGTAGTTTCAAAGTGATAGGGGCGTAGAACTGGCAATGTTTTAATTTTGATCTGGGAGGTGATTCAATGGATGCATATAAACATAAACAATTTATTATGATGTTTAAACATTTAAGACTCATTTATTTTACTTTAACTTATTATTCAATAAAACATATGTGCTAATTACCTTTTCTAATTTTCTATATTCTTAAAACTTGGCACCCAGTGCCTTACTGACAGAAGAGAAACTTCCCCTCTCAGACTTAGTCAATTGTTAAACATAGTAAACTTTCATATGCAAATAAAAAATCCAGGTCATATACCCTGAACCACCTATTCCATTTAGCTCTTACACTCTAAGTGGCAATATTCTACCCTTATCATTGCAGAACCAGGTACTAAATAATCAGAGAGAGTTACTCTACTCCAGAGTCTGTTGGTAATGCTCATACTCACCAATCCTATATAATACACAAAAAGAAATATTTAACCAACCCCAGCAATCCCTGGATTTTGTGGGATTTTGTTGGTGTTTTGTGGCTCTCTCACTCTAATATATTGATAACCATATGTATCACTCAATTACCCTTGTTGTTTAGAATTTGGAATTCACCTTCCTGAGATTGCCTTAGAGATTTGCCACAGGGCGTTAGGAAATATCTAAGCAAGTGTTTTGAATGTGGTGATATTAGAAAGATAATCGAGATATTATCCAATTAGAAAAACCCCATCCAGGAGACCTACCTATAGAGAAAGTGTACAGAGAAAGTAGATAGTAGTAGGAGCTTGTGCTCTCAGCTTTTTCCAGATTTATGACTTTTTGATATGCCTTGGAGAATAAACTGGAATTTCAGGCTGCATTCTGGAAGACAGCTTCTTCAACTAGGTCTAAGCTTCAATCCCCTGCTATGTATGTCCTTATTTAAAAGCATTATGAATAACTTCTACTTGGATTGCTCCCTGCTGAATAGCACATTTTACTTTTCCTGTGTTGTTTATGAGAGTACTCTATATCTGACTTCTATCATGGTTATGTACTGTCTTTTCTCATCTCATACAATATTAACATCCTTTAAGCCCACAGACTTGATGCATTCATACAATTTTTAGCAGTTGACAACTATATGACAGTTCTGTCATAGTTACCAGAGGAGCAAAAGACATCATATCTGTCCTCAAATAACCTATTTAACAAATCTGCATTTTACTCATGGTTCTAGCTTCTTAAGTCCTTCATATATTGTCTTATATACTGGAAGCATTCCATAAATTGGATATCAAGTCTTTAGAGTCATATGGGGCCTCATTGTTTCAGAATGTGCAAGTTAAAGTCATCATACTTGAGTTTGGATCTGCTATCCAAAGATGAGTTTAGGGATCATTATGAAGTTCAGTACCCATTTTATGTATTTTTACAAATATAAATGAAGTAAATCATATAAAGTTGTTAGCATTGTATATGGCATATAGCAGGTGCTCTACTAATGTAAAGCCTTAATAACTATCATCTGGTTCAGGGGTTGCAAAACTTCCGTAAATACTTTCAGCCTTGAGATCATATGGGCTTAGTGGTCACTGCTCAACTTTCACATTGAAGCATGCCATACACAATATGTAAATAAATGGATGTGCCTGTGTTCTAAGAAAACTTTACAAATGAATACAGGTGGCTGATTGGCTTTGGGGCACTGGCCATAGTTTTCTAACGTCTGATAGAGTCATCTTGTCAAATATAGAAAAGAAAATTAAATCTGTGGCAGAAAAGTGAATTATCCTGCTTGCCATATATATCCTTGTCTTGTGAAAACAAACATATTTATACAGTCTTTCCTGACAGTTGAGATGCTGATAGTTAAACTTACTTGGTTAAGTTGAAATAGGCTTAAACTTCTTATGGATTCTTTTAACATGATCCTTAATTCTTTATTTTGTTGCAAGAATGGATCTGAAGTCTAAGGAAATATCAATATAATAATTATTTGCCTCTCAGATCAAATAGACTTCTATTTCAAAACTAAGAAATAAGAAATAAGACTAAGAAAACTAAATTGTACCAGGTAGAAAGGTATTAAATTCAGTTTTCATTGACCACTGTCTTTAGTATAGGAGAGTTCAGGATCTTCTAATTTTTTCAGACTAAATATTGCCATGCGTCATTTTATATTTCTCAAATATTACTCATTTCCTCATTTCCTTCTCTTTTGATGTAAGCATATTTTATAACTTTTCTGCTTTGGCTGAAAACAATAATAATAAAAAGAGCCTTTATGGGAATTACAATAAGAAATAAACATGTAGAAAATAACTTCATGTTTTAGGAGAGGTCCACTCCATACTTTTTCCACTGTCATATACATGGCAGAATGGTCACATGTATTTTGGCAATGACACTTCTGTAGTTTTTAAAATCACCTCTTCAAAGGCATATAACCAGTTTATAGCAAAAATTACAAACAGACATACCTTGGTATATATGGTATTTAGGTGTAATAATTCCAACATATGTAAAAGGAAATTTTTATTTTTTTTTGAGGCAAGGTCTTGCAGTCACCCAGGCTGGAGTCCAGTGGCATGATTGCAGCTCACTGCCACTTTGACTTGCTTGGCTCAAGCAATCATTTCACTTCAGCTTCCTGAGTAGTTGAGATTACAAGAGTGTGCCACCACATACAGCTAATTTTTTAATTGTTATTTTTACTTTTGTAGAGATGAGGTTTCACTATTTTGCCCAGGCTGGTCTTGAACTCTTAATCTCAAAGATCTTCCCACCTCGGCCCCGCAAAGTACTGGGACTACAGGTGTGAGTCACTGTGCCCAGACAAAAGGAACAGTCTTAATATTGACACATTTTGTCCAGATGTTTTATTTTTCTCCTAAAGATATAAAACAATCCCAATTTCTACTAAGTGAACAATCAAGGTACAGAAAACTGTGTATGCAATATTAGCTTTTTAAAAAGGATGTGTGTGTGTGTCAAGAGGAATTGAGAAATTTGTAAGAGTGTTTTGTCTCTCAGAAGACAAACAAGAAACAGGATCAGAGAAACATTTTATTTTTATTTAAGTTCTGGGGTACATGTGCTGAACTTGCAGGTTTGTTACATAGGTATACATGTGTCATGGTGGTTTGCTGCACCTATCAACCTGTCATCTAGGTTTTAAGCCCTGCATGCATTACGTATTTGTCCTAATGCTCTCCCTCCCCTTGCCCCCAATCCCCCAACAGGCCCGGGTGTGTGATGTTTCCCTCCCTGCATACATGTGTTCTCAAAGTTCAACTCCCACTTCTAAGTGAGAACATGCGGTGTTTGGTTTTCTGTTCTTGTGTTAGTTTGCTGAGAATGATGGTTTCCAGCTTTGTCTATGTCCCTGCAAAGGACAGGAACTCATTCTTTTTTGTGGCTGCATAGTATTCCATGGTGTATATGTGCCACATTTTCTTTATCCTGTCTATCATTGATGGGCATTTGGGTTGTTCCAAGTCTTTGCTGTTGTAAATAGTGCTGCAATAAACATATGTGTCCATGTGTCTTTATAGTAAAATGATTTACAATCCTTTGGATATCTACCCAGTAATGGGATTGCTGGATCAAATGGTATTTCTGGTTCTAAATCCTTGAGGAATTGCCACACTGTCTTCCACAATGATTGAACTGATTTACACTCCCACCAAAAGTGTAAAAGCATTTTTATTTCTCCACATCCTCTCCAGCATCTGTTGTTTCCTGACTTTTTAATGATCGCCATTCTAACTGGCGTAAGTTGGCATCTCATTGTGGTTTTGATTTGCATTTCTCTAATGACCAGTGATGATGAGCTTTTTTTCCACGTTTGTTGGCTGCATAAATATCTTCTTTTGAGAAGTGTCTGTTCGTATCCTTTGCCTGCTTTTTGATGGGGTTATTTATTTTTTTCTTGTAAATTTGTTTAACTTTTTTTGTGGATTCTGGATATTAACCCTTTGTCAGATGGATAGATGGCAAAAACTTTCTCCCATTCTGTAGTTTACCCATTCATTCTGAGGATAGTTTCTTTTGCTGCGTGGAAGCTCTTTAGTTTAATTAGATCTGATTTGTCAATTTTTGCTTCTAAATGAGAAACTTATCAAGGAATCCTGCTTTACTCAGTAGTGCTTTTAAAAAATCATATATCAGAATGATAATCTGTATTTGCCTGAGTAGAAGCTTTCTAGTTGAAACTGATCTCAACTAGTACTAGTTACATTAAAATCTCACAGTGGGTCAATGACGATTATTCTAACATGTATGCTGGTGCTTTGGGGGTTTAGTCAAACTGCTAATGCTGTTAATTTAGTTGGAATCCATATTATACCCTTAGCATCCTTGAATTCTCTGGAATATAGTCAGGGGCTTAGTATTAGTATAAAGGGAAAATTATGTCTGTGTGTCATATCATTTGCCATCAACTACAAATACACATTCATACTTTGCTTCAACCTGGCTACCAGGAGAATATGATTCTTCTCTGGTATTCAGTGAAATAATTTACAAAAGCAATCTTGTTTTGTTTCTACAGTATGTGCTATTATATAACAGACGTAAGCTACCAGAAATGTTCTATTGTACTCAGGCCCTCAGTGTGAATTGCCATTGTTCTGATTCATCCTTAAACATCTATCAGATCTATATTTTTATGTATTTTTAGGCTGGTCTTATTTTGCCCTTGGGAAAAGAATAGATGTCAAATAAATATCTTAAAAGTTTTAATACTTTTTCTAACTATACTCATTTTGAAATGATAAACATTGCCTATCCAGATTAGTGCAGTTAATGAAGGGATTCTATATTTTGATGCTGTATGTACATAGTGCAGTTGAATGGTTCCATCAGAGAAACCTCCAGGCAATCTTTATAATGAACTAAAAACACATCTGAAAAGATTGTAAATAATTACCTCATATTTATTTATTCTTTAGGGGGTAGACATCATAGCAATGTTGCTAACAATGGATACCCACCTTGAAGCATCAGTTTTCTGTGCCATAAATTCCTGTTTGCTTCACTGAGGGCTCTTTTGAGGCCATATTATTGATGCTCAGAAGTGGCATCTCTCAATCCCCGTCTGGTGCCACACTTCAATATCAGAAACCAATGTAACCAAGCTAAATCTTTACTCTCTCATTTAGTTTGTTCAAGCCAGTTTTAAAATATTTGGTAAGAATAACCTTTCTCCATTTCTTGAGCATTATAGTCAGCAGACCCAGCTTGGTCACATGGGACCAAGTCTCTATTGGAGAAGGTAGAAAGTACCCTGGCTTCAGAATCAACCCCAGGGTGTTGGTTGCCATTACACGGTGCCTATTAACACCTTTTGTGCTGCCCCATGTACACATTCCCGAATTTACAATTTATACTCAGTAAACTTTATTAAATAGCCCTTTCCCACTTTTCTGGTATCAAATTTGATTGAATTTTGGCGTTCATGTGGAAGACTGACCCTATGAGAGATGAATAATTCTGAGATACTTGATAATCATGAAATAATTGTGGTCATAAAAAACTTTGTGTTATCAATCTTACCAATCACTTTCTTTGTATTTGATGAAGACAAAGAAAGGCAGTAGTGAGAGATCTTCAGATTTGTAACGACATGAATTTTCATTCAGAAATTGCAACATAAAAATTTTCATAAAAATGTCTTGAACATCAAGCTATGAACAACTAATGTTTAACAGAAGTGAAGAGATTCAGAATGCTTTAGTCATTAAGCAGTGACATTTTATCCATGATACTGATTTTTATATTAGAATATATTTTGATACTAATCTAACTACTCTAGCTTTTAAAAAATGGAATATTTGTCATGTTTAACACTTTGGTTCCATTTATCTTTAATAACTTTCTTTGGTGCTCTCAACTGTTTTTCAGCTGATTTTCTTGAGTTTTCTATGTGTGCAATGATATCATTGCCTAATAATGTCAATTTTATTTTTTTCTGTTCACTTGTAACATTTAATTGTAACCTTTATCTAATGTTCTAGCTGGTCTCCCTAGAATATATTAAATTGAATTAGTAATTATTGGATTTCTTTGACTTAAGTGGGGGAAGTTCTAAATGTTTTCTCATGAACCATGGTGTTTATGTTGAGTGAGATATTTCTCTCAATTTTAATTTTGAGTATTTGTTGAAATTTTCTTCTTTTGAATCTAAAGTTGATCAAATGCTTTTCCTTTAGACCTATTAATATAAATATTTAAACAGATTTCATAATTTTAAAACATACCTGTTACTAGGTTACCTAAAATGTAAAACATTGTTACTCTTTTATGTGTTTCTGGACACTGTTTATTAAATTTAATTTGGCAATTTTAATATCATTACTTATAAATAATATTGTTCTATTGGTTTTTTTTCCTGTTGGTATAGTCTTTGAATATAGAATCAATATTATTCTTGCCTCCTAAAAGTAATTTGGATTTTTAAATTTTTTATATTTTGGAAGAGTTTGTAATTGGAATTATTTGTTCTTTAAATGTTTTGTAGAATGTCTAAAGAGTCCAGGCTTATATCCTTTCTTCGTTTCTTTTCCCTCTGTCTTTTGTTCTTATTTTCTTCCTTCCTCACTCCCTCCTTGCCTCCCTACCTCCCTTCCTTCTTCCTTCCTTACTGTCTACCTTTTCTCCTTTCTTTGGTGGTGGTAGAAAACAGTTGTACTTAAAAAAAAACAAACTTTTTCTTTTCTGTGTTGAGTGTCTTGTTTTGACTTTTTCTCACTGCTGATATAAAGTTTAATTAAATGCACTTTTCTGGAAAATTATACATTTCACTCAAGGCATCAAATTCATTTAAATATATTCTGAAAATAGTGTTTTTATGTTTTATTTATTTAAAAAATTTTTTTGTTTTCACCCTTATCTTTTATTTATATATTTGGTTTTCTTCTTTTCTTTCTTAATTACTTAGCAAATGACTTTTTATTTTAATTATTTATAATGTGGACCTTGCTAATGAATATCATTTTTTCCTAAGAAAGCTATTTTCAATTCCGAGTTTATTAATCTTCTTTCTTTTTTACTCAGTTTTATATGCTTCATTTTTTAACTTTTGGGATTAAATGGCAAATGAATAATTATTTTTAATGAAAGGAAGTATTAAAGACGAATACGTTTTCTCTGAGCCCTGTTTTATGTGTTACTCATATGTTCTTCAGCAGTGTACTATTATTATTTTCATAAAAATATCCTGAACATAGAGCTGCTATCCCCAAAGTATGCGATTTTGGTTTTGATTTCTCTTTAACTAAAATTTTGTTTAAGAGGGTGTTTTGTTTAGTTAGTTTAAAAATTTCAGACAATAAAGATTTTCATAAGTTTGATTTTTGGTTTATTGCCAATTTCTAGTGTCACTTCATTGAGGTGTTAATTTCTAGTGTCACTTCATTGAGGTCAGAAACTGGTTTCTTTCCTATTTGTATTTCTTGAATGGTCGTCCTTGTAATTCAAATTTTTGTCCTTTTAACTATGTCTTGATCCATTTGGGATGCTATAACAGATACCATACAGGGAATAGTTTATAAATAACAGAACTATATTTCTCATGTTTCTGGAAATTAGAAAGTCTAAGATCAAAGTGGCAGATTTGGTGTCTGGTGAGGGCTACTTCCTGGTTCACAGATGGCCATCATCTCACTGTGTCCTCACACGGTGGAAGCTGTCCGGAGTCAGTTTTATGAGGTCATGTATTCCATTCATGAGGGTTTCATCCTCACAACCCCATCACCTCCTGGAGACCCCATCCATCTTCTAATATCACATTGCTGATTAGGTTTCAACACAGAAATTTTTGAAGGATACAAACATTCATAGCATAGACTATCATAAAGCAGTGGATGAAAACAAAACTTATTGATAACAGAGATATATTTTAATAAGAAACTTCCAATGCCATCATAACTTGGGTAGAATCTTTGACTTTTATATTTCTGTATGCTAAAACTTGGTATTTGTGGTGGTAACACAGTGGGTATGGGCATATACTATCATTTAAAACACAATAGCTTTTGAAATTTGATACTTGCTAAATAAGTAAAAAGATATATAATTCAAAAAAAGACATTTATTATCAACTTGAAATATTTAAAAACTTCTCATCTTAAGGTGTTTATCAATAATTAAACAAATCATTTGTAATCGGTTTGCAATTTGGTGTAATCAGCTGTTTAACAGCTGTCTTCCTATGAGAGAAGGAGCTATGTTAGTTTAGTTCTCCCAACTATCCATGAGCACATCTTGGCATAAGTCAGAGAGACATTTGTTAAATGCAGAATGAAACATGTCCTTTCCTGTACTTCCAGAGGTGAAGGAATCTGTAATTACTGCTTTTTACCTTATTTTTTCTCCTCCTTCCACCTTAGAATGCTCCTTCCCAAGAATCTATTATCCATACTGTTTTACCTAACAACTTTTTTTTTTCTTTCTTCAGGAAATTTGTGTTACTTTATGTGGCCAAGCTCACCTTTTTGCTGTCACTTGACATAATTACTCATGGTGCTCTCTTCCAGAGTTCTGGACTCCAGTCAAAGGGGGAATGGAGTCCCAGCAGAGACGGGAGGTTGAGAGGGGAGAAGGAAATTAGCCTGATGTCCCAGCACTGCCTCTACCAGCCTCCTACACAGCAGATTTCACTCCACTCAGTGATGTGCTCCAGAAATCAGGAGAATATCAGGGTGACCCATGCATGCAGGCAAGAAAGTGTTCTGTTTCGAATAGCTTTCTATTGCTTCTTAGATTTTTCTAGGTGGCCCTCCAGAAATCTGGCTTCCATTGCAAAGATTTCTCACTCAAGACTCAGAATATCTCTATGTTAGTTATCTTTATATACTCAACTGTAAAGAAAATAAAGGCATTTTCAGGTAAGTGAATAAACACATGTCAAAACAGCAAGAACAACAAATAACATCAACTAAGCAGTGCTTGAGACCAGAAGACAACACCAAATAAATTTTAGGGCTGAATTTTAGAGAAAAGAATTATGATCTCATGTAGAAGATCCAAATTTTGAAGAAGCAGTAAAAAGATGATAAAGGTAAATACCTGAAAAAATGCTCAATGCATGCTTATGAATAAAACAATAAAGATGATAATGAGCATCAGTGGTATTTCCAAAACACAGAGTAATGGAATACATAATAACCGTAACATATGAATGGACAGGAGAGTAAAAAAATTGAAGTGATCCGAATTTTTTTAGTTTCTGGAAATAAAGCAAAGGTATCATTTAAATTCAGGCTTTAAAATCTAAATATATATATTGAAACTTTAAGAACACCGAATCAATCAGAACAGAGTTTATGACTACCAGCTACAAATAGATAAATTGGTTAAATTTAATCAATTCAATAAAAGAAAGAGGAGAAAAAGATGCACAGAACAGGTAAGACAATTAGCACCACAGATTGAGATTTAGACTCAAATGTATGACAAATTACATTAAGTATACATAGACTAAATGTTTTGGTTAAATGATAAAGATTATAATATAGAAAAAATGCAGTGATTTACTTTTTATAAAATAACATTTTTAAACATACAGATATAGGAACATTGAAAGTAAAGCAATAGGAACGGATTTAGCATACAAAGTTTAAGCAAAAGCAAGTTAATACAGCTATTTTTAACCCCAGACAAAACAGTTGTTTGGAAAAGCACATTACTAGAAATCTGGAAGTCATTTTGTAATACTCATTATAGTTCACCAAGAAGATATTTCAGATTTTTATGTGTCTAATAATAGTCTCAAAACGCATAAAACAAATTGAAATAACTAAAAAAGTAATAGATACATTTACAACAAGGCAAATTTTAACAAATTCCTATCAGCAATTGATAGAAGATTAGAAAATTAGCAAATTGAATCCAATAATATGTTAAAAAAATGAATGCACCATGACAAAGATAGGTTAATCCCAGGAATGCAAGTTTAATTTACCATTTGGAAAGCAATTATTATTGTGTTAATTTTAAAAATTATTCTATAAATAAAAAACATACTTGATAAAATTAAACATTTATTCAGGTTTAAAAGTTTTAGTCAAAAGAAGAAAATTCTTAAACTGAGAAAGGATATATTCAAAAAACCTAAAATGTACGTAACTAATAATTCTAAAATATTAGCAGCTTTCTCTTTAAGAATGAGCATTTAAAATTGACCTAGTGATCTGGGTCATTCCAGTAAAGCAAGGAAAAAAAAAAAAAAAAACAGAATATAAGAGAATAGAAAAAGAAGACACAAAATTCTGATTATTTTCATGTGACATATTGTTAATATAGAGAATACAATAGAATTTACAGATAATTATTCTAGTAGAGCTTAGCAGTAGAGCTACATACCAAAACAACATGCAAAAGTCAATTGGATTTCATTACCAAAAATAGGTAGAAAAATGAAAAAATGTTTTCTTAACAATTGCATCAACAATATTAAGTACCTAGACATAAATGGAACAATATGCAAAATTTTTACAGTGAACATTACAGAACTTTGTTAGAGATATATAGAATAACTAAAAAAAAAACCTGACAGATATATCATATTCATATTCATAGATTTGGAGGCTCAATTTAAATATATGGATTCCTCTTAGATTAATTAATAGATACAATAAAATCTCAGTGAATATAAAAGCATCCAATATTTTTTGAAAGAGACCCTATAATATGATAGTAAAATTCAGATGTAAATTTAAAAAGCCTAATTTTTTAAATTGTTGAAGAAAAACAAGCAGGTGAAAGAACCTTACTTCATATTAAAGTCTATTTTAAGAATTATAAAATGATGTCAAAGGCATTGATTTTAATGTCAATACAATGTAATTAAACATCTAGAATATATGCATATACATATATTATCACTTAAAGACAGTGTATATTTGTACACCGATTTTCATAGAAACATTATTTACAGTAGCCTGAAGGTGAAAACAACCTACTTGCCCATCGACAGGTGAATGGACAAAATGTGATATACACATACAATTGAATATTTTTCAGTGTTTAAAAGGGAGGAAATTCTGACACATGCTGCAACAAGGATGAACCGTGTAGACATTATGCTAAGTGAAATAAGCCAGAAAGAAAATATCATATGATTCTCTTACATGGGATACCAAGAGTAATAAAAGACATAGATACACAGAGTAGAATGGTGATTGCCAGAGGCTGAAGAGAGCCATAAATGAGGAGTTCTTTAATTAGTACAGAGTTTCAGTTTGAGAAGATGAAAAAGTTCTGAAGATAGATGGTGGTGATGGTTATACAATATAAATGTACTTAATGCCACTGAACTATACATTTAACAAATGGTTAAAATGGAAAAATATATATAACATAGATTTTACTATAATAAAGAAGAACAGTGACAGCACCATAGAGTAAGCAATAGCACTTTTATTTTTCTTTAACGATTTATGCTATGAAACAAAAATGAATTCCAGGTAGATTAAAAACCTATACGAAAGACAAAACAAAAACATGTCAATAATATAACATAGAACTTTAGAACAAGAAAACAAAACCAGAAATTAAATTAAATTAAAATTAAAAACCAGAAAAAGTCATGACCAAATAGAAAGAAAAAGAATATTCATTTTCCCGAACTTGTTGAACTAAACACTTAAGATCTTTACATTGTAATGTATGTAATTTTACCTTGCCCCAAAATTAGAATCATTGATTGGGTAATATAGGAAAAGACAAAATTTTTTTGAGTGAAGTTTCTAGAATCAGTAAGCTAGAATGCTAGGAGATACAGATTTCAGAGGGAATGCTTAAAATTGAAATTTTGGATATAGTGCAAATATTGGTCATGATAATCATGATACTAGCTTGAAGGTGAACTGAGCTGGAGGAAAATATAATTGGTAATGAGAATGTTAAGAAAAAGAGAGATCTGAGTCATGGATGAATTATCCAAGTATATCTCAAGGGTCATCAAGAAAGGTGATCAAGTAAGAGGTGGAGACAGCTATTGTGGACATCTTAATCTCTTTAAAAAATAAGAAAAATACCAGGAAAGTTAAAAAATGACATAAGGAAGGGGGCAGTGCTTGTTATATACAATGACATGAACTTCAAAACCTAAGATTCAAGTTTTTTGTGTGTGGGCAAAGGACAGTAAATAGCTTGGAAGTGAAAGGAAAGCAAAGGATAAATCTGCCTCTTTCTTAGCCTTCAGGTATTAGGAGTATGAATGCAAAACAGTCACCTTCCACTTTAGAGGGCCCAGGAGAAGTGGTAGCCTCATGCATGGCCCATATGCAGTCCAGTAAAAAAAAAAAGTCTATGAAAATTTCAAAAAAGCTTTAGGGTTTTGAGCAGTTTTGTTTATAAGTCTCTGTACATTTTAGAGTGCTGAGTGGAAGGGTGTGGCAGATGGGCGAGATTAGGTCAGTTAGTCAAATGCACAGACCAAGAGTGGGAATTCGGATGAGGGCGATGGTGATAAAGAACTGAAGGATGGAATGTAGGGGCTTCCTGTAGTCACAGAAGTAAGCAGAGATGACAGCTTTAATGTCAGGTGGTAAATTCCCTTTTTGCAGGTGAAATGTTAACAACCTCTGCCTGGAGCTCTTGCATGCTCTATTATTTTCAAAATGGGGCAATATCAAACTGACACTGGCACTGCCATGTTCATCATAGAATTATTCACAAAAGCAAGAAAACCTAAATATCCATCAACAGATGGATACAGAAAATATAGTACATATACACACACAAAATATAGTACATATACACACACAAAAGAATAGATACAGAAAATATAGTACATATACACACAATGGAGTACTATTCTGTCATAACAAAATAATGAAATTCTGTCATTTGGGGTAACATGGATAGAACTGGACGTCATTATGTTAAGTGAAATAAGCCAGATGCAAAAGAGCAAATTAACATTATCTCTCTTTTAAGAGGAATCTGAAAAAACAAAACTTATGGAAGCAAAGAATAGAATGCTAGAATAGAATAGAATAAAGTGAACTATGTTTTCCTTAATAAGCATTAAAAATGTTGATGAAGCGAAAAACACTCAGTGGCCAAGATATTTTACAGCATGAATATAGAAGGCTGCCACAATCCTTCTCCATTCAGTTTGGTTTATTTTGTTTGATATATCAGACTATTGAACTTGGTTGAGGAATAAGAATTTAGATTAGTCCATTCTCTTTACATGATACAATGGTGCCTCCTAAAAGAAAAGGGACTGTAGCTAGCAGTTTTGGGAAGACGTCTGTGAGTTGCTTCCTGCATTATTATTTGCAATCTTCACAATCGTCCGATGGAGCTATTATTATTGGCAACCTTACAGTTAAAACAATTGAGGCTCAGAAAGGTTAAGTGAATTGTAAAAGGGTGTATAACTCATAATATTGGAATTGGGATTTGAAGAGAAAAGGAAATATTTCACCTTTGGGACAAAATATAAAACGTATTTAACATCTAAGCCCTAAGGGTGAGAGACACCAGCAAAAAAAATCTTTAAGTGAGAGGTACCCTGGCCTCTCACCCAGGATATGTAGATTCTGAATTCCTTTACACAAATGATGCATACTGCTATACAAATAATCTGTTGCACCAACTGCCCAGGGGGGGGCCTGAAAATGCCCTACATGTGTTATAGGATTGCTACAAGGATCAAGGAGGATATTTTATATTAAAGGTTATTGTAAGTGTTAAGGCCACACAGATATGGATGCCCTTGTTGGTGGCGTTTCTCATCCCTGACCTTCTCAGGGATGAGTTGAATAAGCAAGTATTGCCTATTCTGGTATGGATTTGGCATTTTAATGAAAAGTAGAAGTTACTGAGTTGAGATTTCACTGAGTTCCATAATGCATGTGTGTGTGAGAGTCCTGGAGCAGGGATGAGCACCTTGTTAGTCATCAGCTGTTCATTGTAGAGGTTTAGGTCAGCAGGCACCACAGCGAAATGAAGTTGCTACTCTTTGAGGCATCCCAGCAGCAGGATGAGCAAAGGCATGAAGACTAATTGTTTTCTGGATATTTAATTAGATGTTTCTCAAGGGACGGCTACCCAGAGTCATTTCAAATGATAACAACAACAAGAATATAAATATTTATTACATTCTTAACATGTGCTAATTAGTATGCTAAGGTATTTTTATGCACTTACTCCCCTGGTCTCCTATAATAATTCTAAGTAGTAGGTATTATCACTGTTTTACTTTTTTTTTTTTTTTTTTTTTCTGGAAAGGGAGGCTTAAACTTAAAAGCAAGAGAACTACCCAGGACCCCACTGTTAGTGAGAGACAGAACCCAAATTAGGACCCGACTTAATACCTGTAGGTTTAACCATTAGGGAACATCTACTTGTAACAATTAATTAATTAAATGAGGCAAACTTATATTGAGTGTTTTCTATGCAACCGATATTCTCTTATCAAGGAGAATTTATCTATTAGGTGTTCAAAAGGTAATTATAACATAGAAAATTGCGATTAGAGAATAATAAATACCGTGTTAGAAATAACCTAGAGGAAGCTGGATCAGTCAGGATTCAACCAGAGAAGCAGAATATTCATTGATTGATACATTCATTGATGTGTTCATTGATTCCTTGTTGTATGTATGTATGTGTGTATGTGTGTATGTATTGATTTATTTATTATTAGGAATTGACTTGTTCAATTGTGGGGCATAGCTAGGCAAATCTGAAACTCATAAAACAGCCTATCAGGAAGGCCTGGCTGGGATTCATAGGTATGAACTGCTGTCTATGAATGTAACTTATTCTTCATCAGGGAAGCTCCAGCTCTGCTCTTAAGACTTTCAGCTGATCAAGTGAGGCCCCCTAGAATATGCAGGGTAATCTTCCTTACCTTAAGTCTGTTGCAAACTTTAATTACATCTAAAAATACCTCACAGCAACACCTAGAAGAGTGTTTGATTAAATACCTGGGAGCAATAGCCAAGTCAGATTGACACATAAAAGCAACCATCATAGCACCTAACTCAGAGCAGGAGAGAACAAGTAAGACATCAAGAAAAGTTTTATGGAAGAATTTATTCTTTAAATGCTTTTTTTTAAAAATTGTACTTTAGATTCTTGGGTACATGTGCAGATCAATCAGGACTGTTGCATAGATACATACATGGCAAGGTGGTTTGCTGCCTTCATCCCCCCATCACCTATATCTGGTATTTCTCCCCCACGTTATCCCCTCCCCACCCTCCCCACCCACCACTGTCCCTCCCTTAGCCCCCCCTCAACTGGCCACAGTGTGTGATGCTCCCCCTCCCTGTGTCCACGTGTTCTCATTGTTCAACACCCGCCTATGAGTGAGAACATGTGGTGTTTGATTTTCTGTTCTTGTGCCAGTTTGCTGAGAATGATGGTTTCCAGATTCATCCATGTCCCTATGAAGGACATGAACTCATCATTTTTTATGGCTGTGTAGTATTCCATGGTGTATATGTGCCACATTTTCTTTATCCAGTCTATCGTTGATGGACATTTGGGTTGGTTCCAGGTCTTTGCTGTTGTAAACAGTGCCACCATGAACATACGTGTGCATGTCTCTTTATAATAGAACAATAAAATGATTCTTAAAAGATAAGTTGAAATTAGTTGGAGTTAAAGTGGAGTACAGGAGTTCCAGGTTGAAAAGGGAATCCACAGCTCTCAAGATTATACTAGATTGTAAACTATAGGTGGGAAGAAAGGGCATGTGAGTCTATTGTTCACCTCTGCTTAACCAACACCTGGTCATGAACAAGACAGATTATTCTTGTGAAAATATAAACGGAGTTAAAAAGGACTGTCATGCATCCTGAAGACTTTAAGAAACAGATGGCTTAGAGCTGGGCTTTTCAAAAAGAATTTAGAGAAGCAGATACATTTCGGTGGCATTCCAGAGAGCATCCAGTGACGACTGTGCTGGACTGTGGCTCCACATTCATGGCTAGTGAAAAGTTTGCTGCTCCTTGGCTGCGAACCCCTCCATAGCTTCCCACTTACATGCCTGTACTTCTGGGTTCCATCACTATGTACCTGTGGCTGCTAACACTACTGCTTCTGCTAATGCTGTTGTTAAAACTGATGGCTATCAGGCATGGTCTATTATGTGCTAGGCCCTGTGCAAGGTATTCTATACACTTACATAGATGTTTACAATAAGCATGTGAAAAGGTATGTCTTCACTTTACAAGTGTGCACTTTCAGGCTGTGTGTGAACACATGTGTTTGTGTACATTTTTCTTTATTATGTCATCAAGAATCATCTGAATTTTTCATTTCTTTTGCCATTAGAATCATACCTGTACTAGTAAGACAGAAAGCTTATCAAGCGTTAGCCATCACATTGCGTGAACTTTGTACAGTTTAACTCTTTCTTAGTTCTGTTTTAGGTGTTAGCACACCTGGATTAAAATTTTCAGGTCTTTTGCCAAATAATAGGTTTGTGGTTTTAGGTGTATTACTTATTTTCCTGGATTTTACTGTCTACTTTTTTCCAAAAAGCATAGTAATGCTTTCTCTATCTTTCTTACCAATGGATAGCACTGACATTTTAATAATATTAATTCTTCCAATCTATGAGCTGAAAATATCTTTCATTTTTTGTGTGTGTGTCCTCTTCAATTTTTGTCATCAGTGTTTTACAGTTTTCCTTACATAAATCTCTCACTTATTTGGTTAAATTAATTCCTAGGTATTTTATATTTTTTGTAGCTGTTGTTACTGTTTTTTGATTGTTCACTGTTGGCATGTATAAATGCTACTGATTTTTGTATTTGATTTTGTATCTGAAAACTTTACTGAAGTTATCAGTTCTAACAGTTGTGTGTGTGTGCGTGTGTGTGTGTAGTTTTTAGATTTGTCTAAAAATAATATCGGTCATCTGTGAACCAATAGTATATGAAAAGATCCTCAATATCACTAATCATCAGAGAAATACAAGTCAAAACCACAATGAGATATCATCTCACCCCAGTTAATATGACTGTTATCAAAAAGACAGGGAATAATGAATGCTGGCAAGAATATCGAGAAAGGCGAACTCTCATATGCTTCTGGTGGGAACATAAACTAGTGTAACCACTATGAAAAATAATATGGAGTTTCCTCAAAAAATTAAAAATAAAATGACCATATGATCCCGAAATCCCTCTACTGTGTATCTATTCAAAAGAGGGCAAATCAATATATCAAAGCAATATCTGCAGTTCTATGTTTATTACAGCATTATTCATAATAGCTAACATATAGAATCAATCTAAGTACCCAGTAATGGATGAATGGATAAGAAAATGTGGTAAGTAGACACACTAGTATATTATTCAGCAACAAAAAGAATAAAATCCTATTATTTGTAGCAACAGGGACAGAACTAAGGTCATTGTGTTAAGTGAAATAAGCCAAGCACAGAAAGAAAAATATCGTATGTTCTTACTTATACTTGGGAGCTAAAAAACTGAATATCATGAAGATAGAAAGTAAAGTGGAGATAGCCAGGCGGTGGCTCATGCCTATAATCTCAGCACTCTGGAAGGCTGAGGAGAGTGGATCACCTGAGGTTGAGAGTTTGAGACCAGCCTGACCAACATGGAGAAACCCTGCCTTTACTAAAAAGACAAAGTCAGGCGGGCGTGGTGGCACATGCCTGTAATCCCAGCTCCTCCAGAGGCTGAGGCGGAAGAATCGCTTGAACTCGGGAGGCAGAAGTTGCGGCGAGCCGAGATCGCACCATTGCACTCCGGCCTGGGCAACAAGAGCAAAACTCCATCTCAAAAAAAAAAAAAAAAAGTAAAGTGGAGATTATTAGAGGCCTGGAAGTTGGGGGGAGGGATGCAGAATAAAGAAAAATTGATTAATGGGGAAAAAGATACAGTTAGATGGAAGAAATAAGACCTAGTGTTTAATAGATAGATCAGTAGCTTGATTATAGTTAATAGTTACCCACTGTACATTTTAGAATAGCTAGAAGAGAATAATGGAAATGTTACTAGCGTAAGAAAAGATAAATATCTAAGGAGATGACTATCCCAAGTAATCTTATTTGATCTTTGCTCATTATAGGAAAGTATCAAAATATCACATGTGCCCTGAAAATATGTACATTTATTTATTTGTTTATTTATTGAGATGGAATTTCACTCTTGTTGCCCAAGGTGGAGTGCAATGGCATGATCTCAGCTCACTACAATCTCCGTCTCCTGGGTTCAAGCTATTCTCCTGCCTCAGCCTCCCAAGTACCTGGGATTACAGGCACCCATCACCACCCCCAGCTAATTTTTTTTTTCTTTTTTCTTTTTTTTTGGTAAAGACAGGGTTTTGCCATGTGGTCCAGACTGGTCTCAAACTTTTGACCTCAGGCAATCTGCCTGGGTTGGCCTCCCCAAAGTGCTGGGAATATAGGTGTAAGCCACTGTGCCCAGCCCACCATGTACATTTATTATGTAGCAATATTAACCAATGGAATGAGACAGTAGATCACAGTCATACACTACCACCACCACCACCACTATTGTTGACTCCATTACCAACAGCACCAAAACAAAATTCACTGAGGCTTTGTATAATATGAACCAGACACTCTTCAAGGTGCTTTATATCACACTCTGACCTTTGACGGAAAGCCTATTATCCCCATTTTATAGGTGAGGAAACTGAAGCACAGAGCAATTAAATAAATTGCTCAAGGACACAGGGTTTTAAGTCCTGAGAAATGATTTCAATGCCATTAGGTCTACTTGCTGCTTTTTCTCTTCAACCCATGGAAACCTCCCCCAGAAGACACAATTTTTTTTCTAGGTGAGCAATATGTACTAATGTACCAATGATATTTTCCAGACACCTCTGCATCCTGTTTTAAAAAGAAAAATTCAGCTGTAAGTCCACAGAAGTTAAGTACAGTCGTTTTGCACATTTTGGATGCCTGCATTTTAACCTTTGGCCACAAATAGATAAAACATCTGCTTGAACTTACTGGTAGCAACTTAGACTGGTGATTCAGAGGACACATGGTAATATTTCTCAAGAAGATGAAAATTGGAACCTGCAAAAATTTATCAAGGATATTCTTCAAAGACTCCAGGATCCTTTTTTGTTATGTGATTTTCACAGTGACTGGCAAAAGAGGGGCCATTTATCTCTTATGCTCTCATTTTGAGAAGTACAGTCTGATCTGTAAGAAAGCAGATGTAACATTTTAGTCTTTTTATCCATGTATATTACATTGACACCCATGAATGCCAAAGGAACAAGTGAAAAAAATATATATTAGAACAAAATCAAAGTTTTCTGAAAATGGAAATGGATATATTTTAGGATTCTCTAGTGAAGGCAGTCACCTTATCAGGGTGCAGAGAGAGTTGGAGTTGGAAAAGTTGACGGTGAAACTTTTTAAGGATTTCACCAAGTTTGGTTAGAGTTCTTGTTCTCCAAAGACAGTCATTATTCGTACTCCAAATAAAGTCAGCTCTAGCCATGCAGTTTTTTCCAATCAATTTTTTCAGTTTGAACTGTAGAAGGGGTCACATGGTAAAATCTCTCTGATTACTAAAGATGTGCATATGCTTTGATCTAGTTCCTTCCTGGATTTTATCTTACTGACATACATGTGTGTTTGAGAATTTAGATACAAGAATATTTATTGTATCATGCTTTATAATGGAAAAATTTTCTAAACCTAAATCTTTATCAGGAGGGATCTAACACTATAGCTTCAGCACCTGTCAAGCAAAAATGGGCAGAATTTTAATGAAAAGTTGTCTAAAAAATATTTCTTCAAAAATTTAAATACTGTCCTTAATAAAAATTGAATAGTCAAACTATTAAGGATATAAGTGATTTGAATAGCACATTAAAAGTCTGTTCTGATAAACATATATAAACATTGCAGTCAGTGTTAGCAAACACACACTCTTTTCAAGTACAAACGGGACTTCTGCAAAAACTGACAGTGTAGCAGAGGACAAAACAGAACTAACTAAATGTGAAAGAACCTGAGTCAATCAAATATTAATACTTTCTTTAACCACAATGCAATAAAATTCTAAATCAATGAAAAAATTGATAACTGAAAAACTCAAAGGATTACTAACTGAAATACATAAAGAACTCATATACTATAAAAATAAAATAGCTGAATGCATACATGGACAAAGATTATAAGCATCTGATTCCCAGAGAAGGAACCCGAAATCTCTATACTTACATTAAAGAAATGCTTGATCATACTAATAATGAGAGAAATTAAAATTGCATTAAGACATCATTTTATAGATTGACAAACTTGAGTATATCTTATAAGGCCAGTGTTTTTAAAGATGTGGGAGGAAAAGAAACACATTCATTGTTGGTAACGTGTTAGTTGGTTCAATAAGAAGAGCATAGCCTTTCTAGCCAGCAATACTACATAAACTTTCCACCCCACAGAATGGCTTGCCTTTTAAGATTTCCATGTAGAAGAATTCTTACCATGGCACTGTTGATAACAGAGAAAACATGAAACAACCTAATTGTCCCACGTAAAGGGAATGCTATATTCATACAATGTTGGACTAAATAGCATTTAAAAATGAATATAATATTTACATGCATTGATGCATGCATGCATGCATGCACAGATGAAAAATCTAAAAACATAATATTATCTGAAAAAGGAAGCTGCAAAAATATGCAGAATATAATAGCATTTCAGTAGAATTTAAACAATAAGAAGGTTTTCTGATAGTTAATATTGAGCGTCAACTTGATGGGATTGAAGGATGCCAAGTATTGTTCCTGGGGTGTCTGTGAGGGTGTTGTCAAAGGAGATTAACATCTGAGTCAGTGGGCTGGGAGAGGCGGTCCCACCCCGCAATCTGGGTGGGCACCATAAAATCAGTGGCCAGTGCAGCTAGGATAAAAGCAGGCAGGGGAATGTGGAAGAACTAGATTGGCTGAGTCTTTGGGCCTTCATCTTTTTTTTTTTTTTTTTTTGAGATGGAGTCTTGCTTTGTTGCCCAGGCTGGAGTGCAGCGGTGTGATCTTGGCTCACTGCAACCTCGACCTCCCGGGTTCATGCAATTCTCCTGCCTCAGGCTTCTGAGTAGCTGGATTTAAAGGCACATGCCACAATACCCAGCTAATTTATTTATTTATTTTTATTTTTAGTAGAGATGGTATTTTACCATGTTAACCAGATTGGTCTTAAACTCCTGACCTCAAGTGATCCGCCCGCCTCAGCCTCCCAAAGTGCTGGGATTACAGGCATGAGCCACTGTGCCCAGCTGGCCTTCATTTTTCTTTCGTGCTGGATGCTTCCTGCCCTTGAACATCGAACTCCAGGTTCTTCAGTGTTGGACTCTAGGACTTACACCAGTGGTTTTACAGGGGCTCTCGAGCCTTCAGCCACAGACTGAAGGCTACACTGTCGGCTCCCAACATTTAGGGTTTGGGAACTTAAATTGGCTTCCTTGCTCCTCAGCTTGCAGATAGCCTATTGTGGGAATTCACCTTGTGATTATGTGAGTTAGTGCTTCTCAATAAACTTTCTTTCATGTATTCTTCTGTCCTCTTAGTCCTTTCATCTGTCCTTTTCTTCATGTATTCATCTGTCCCTCTGGAGAACCTTGACTAATATAATATTCTTATCCAATAAGAAGGTATTCTTATCCAAGAACGTATTTAGTAAAAATTAGAGAAAATACAGGGAATACTACATATCAAGATAAGGAAAATGGTCATGTCTGGAGTAGAAATGAGAAGTAATGGATAATGGTGTATTTTTTGTATATATGAAATTTTCCATTTTTCCTCCCTTTCTCTCTCCTTCCCTCCTTATTTTCCTTCTTCTTTCTTTCTCTTCCTTTCTACATGAGTTCTTAAGCAAATGTGTCACCATTTTAAAACATATTTTTTGTTGATGGACACATAGGTTTTGTTTATATTCTTTACTTTTTTCACAGGAACGGTTATTTTAATATACAATAATATACAATTAAATGACATCTTTGAGAGAAAAGAATTCAAAATAACCTTAAAACATAGACGTAATATTTACTTATGTGCCAAATATCCTTGGCAAGAAATATTCATTTTTTGTTTATTGATAGTGGCTGAACATATTTGTTTATTTTTAAAAATAAGTGAACAATACAATGAACGATTATTAATTGACATTTTTACTAAGCATTTCACCCTAATTCCTTCATACTTTTATTCTTTTTTTTCTTCTAATCTTATTTTAGTGCCTTCCCTAGAAATATTTTCTTCTTTTCCTAGCTTTATCGAGGTACGACTGACAAATACAAATTATACATATTCAAGATGTACAGCATGATGATCCCATGTGCCTACACACTGTGTAATGATTGCCGCATTAAATTAATGAACACATACATTACCATCCACAGCTACCATGCGTGTGAGTTGAGATGAGGTGTGTGTAGTAAGGACACTTAAAATCTTTCTTATCAAGTGGAAAGTATAGTATTATTCTTTTCTATGTCTTTTAATTGTTTCATAATTAAAAGTGAAATTTTTAAAAAGGTATCACTTGACTGTAATGCTCTTTTCTGTTCACATTTTCTGGCCCTGAACTAGGCCCTTGTCACCACACACCCTGTCACTTCTGGAGTACCCTAGCAAGATCCCCAGCCTCCCAGGCAATCTAGCTGGCATATTGCTTCCAGAACCTTCCTAAAAATACCATGAAGTAGCTAGAACAAGCATCAGTAAGTTCTCATTTAGAGATAACCAAAGAGACCCTGATTCAGCCAAGATTATATAGGCAGAAGTAGGACTTAAACCACTCAGGTCTCAGTCCAGTGCTTATATTATCATTATGCATCACCTAAAATAATTTCATGACCCTTCTACCTCGAAATAAAGTTCAAGATTATTGCCTTGAACATGGTTAAGATCAGGAAGACAAATAGATTTCACCTGTTAAGTCAAGCCAGTTTAGTTAGTAATGGTAGATTACACTGGGTTTCTAGTGTTTTTTGGGGCTTCACAGAAATTGGGTTCTGGTCATGTCTCAAAAGTTGGAGATCTTTGCTCATACCTTGTATTTGACACCTGGGACAATCAATCATAGACACATGGAAGGTGCTTATTTAATGATGATTCTTAGCTACTTAAATGTAAGGTATATTTGTATTTCCTTTTCCGTGCACATGTACACAGAAACACCCACGTGATAAGCCGGACTTTTGTCTCTTGCTTGATCTCTTTAAACCTAGACTGTGACCTTTCACCTGCAGCCTTGAGATATTAGGAACCTAACTCCACATCACCTAGTTGAGTGGAATATTTTATTGATTCCATTGCAATTTCTTCCATCCAAGAGTGACATTTTCTCACTGAGAAGTGCTGATATAATTTGCATCAGGTTGAGATTCCATAGGTGATTCCCTGCATTTCTTGGTGGTTTAAACTCTTTCCCAATGCTATGACAGCCACTTTAAGCAGAGCAACAGAAGTCTGCCACAGTAAAAAATCAAGCCATTTCACTTGCATGTTTCTACTGTGTTCGATTTATCTTTTCTCCCAGCTGATGTTTCTACAGTGTTAACTAACAGGACCAGTCCTAGTTTTCAGATTGGGGGTGTGTGTGTTTTTTTTCCCCCAAAGATTATATAGAAAGAGGCTTTTGAAACCTCAGGCACAGCTACTCATACAAGTGGCATGCCACTGTCAGAGAGAATTCCTGTGTTAATCTCTGGAAGACAAAGCCAGAGTGGGAGGATGAGGCTGCTCTGAAGCCCTCCCAGAGAGGAGAGTGCCTCTTGAAATCACTTTGCCTCAGTCAGGAGTCTTTTACCTCCTAACTCCCCAGCATAAAATCCTGGGTGTGAAGACTTGCTCTGTTGTCATATCTACCAAATCTCTCTCCATCTATTTCCATTATCACTGCTGAGCACAGCTGGGCTTAATGATCTCTTGAAGCAAAATGAATAGGAATGGAAGGCCATACAAAGGGAGTAAGGAAGGGATTAGGATATCTTTCCCCATACAGCAAACATCTCCTGAGGAAGAAGAAATGGTAATTCTTTTTCATTCTCATCACGAAAATCAAGCTAATAAACCATAGGTCCTAGATTCTATATGGGGAAAAAAAACCAGAAATTACAGCGATTATTTATATTTAGAGCATTTCCTCTTTCAGAGCTTTTGATAGGTTTTCTCTCAATCTCAAATCCCCCATGCCCTCTTAAAGCCTTCTTGAACCATGTGTGAAAGGATTATATTCCTTTATTGCTTCTTTCCTTAGACCCATACTCCTGAAATTTAAGACCTCAAGACATGAGATCCTTCTCAGTGGAAACATGTTGTTTCTATTTATTCATGAGTGTTGATCTTTCTCCTCCCATGGCCTTTTGGATGCTTCCCCCATAGTTTATTCTTCTTTAAGAACAATGCTGATGTTCTCTAAGCACACCATGCTGATGGTTGCTTGGGAGGCAAGCTCAGAGGAATGGCTTCGGTATTTACAGTCCAAAGACCTAGATTTGAGGTCCACTGTTGCCACCTGCTATTCGATCATGAGTAAATTAATTTACTTGGGCTCTAATTTCTTTATCTGTAAAATAAAGTGATTGGGTCCTTTCCAGTTGCAACATTTCATGACATGATAGTGCAAGTCTAGTTTGCCCCAGCTCTGGCCATATTTTTCCCTAATTAATTTGTTTTTCTTATTTTTTATTTTTTTTTAAGAGACAGGATCTCGCTATGTTGCTCAAGCTTGTCTCAAACACCCAGGCTCAAGTGATCCTCCCACCTTAGCCTCGTGAGTTGCTGGGATTACAGGCGGGGGGCCATTATGCCTGGCTTCCTTCACCAACTCCTATTCTACTTTCACCAGAGCTGCTCTTCCTTGGTCACCAACCTCCTGTTCATATTTGCCCTCCATCTAGAATATCTTAAGAGGATTTTTTTTGGGGGGGAGTAGCTTTTTATTTGCTGTATTATCTATTGCAAAAAAGAAATAATATTCAATTCACTGATAAGTGAGTTAAACAAAAATGATTTCATTTGAGTACTTTATTATGTTGCTGCTGACTAGCATTTAGATTCTCTAACTCCCTTTGGGATGGGGAGATAATCTAGGATTGCCATATGGCGCTCACACCATTTCCCTTATGATTATTGTGGCAGAGGTGCAATGGAGCTTAATGTTCCATATCTATGTTCTGAGATATTTATACAAACAGAAATTATCACAGAAGACTTCCTCACTGTCTTTAGGCTGTAACTTGGTTTAAAACAGCTAAATTATGAAAAAAAATTTTTAAAAATATTTTATAGTTAGTTGTAGGCCAGATGTGGTGGCACATGTATGTAGTCCCAGTTACTAAGAAGGTTGAGGCAGGAGGATTGCTTGAGGCCAGCAGTTTGAGGCCAGAATGTGTGATGATCGCCCTGTGTATAGTCGCTGCACTCCAGCCTGTACATAGTGAGACCCAGACTCTAAATACTATAAATATCAATCAATCAATCAGTTTTATTTTTGTGAGTTATATTTTTTCTATAAATCCCTTTTCTACATTTTACACCAGCTATTCTCTTTCTGGAAGGCCATTGTCTTCACATTGCTTTATAAAATATGTTCATGTTGGCTTTTGAGGCATATACAGAGCACTTGTCTTTGGAGAGGGGAATATAGTAGTTGGCCTTTTACTTTTTCTTTCTTCCCTCCTACGTCACCCTGAAGTGAGGGTTGGGGTCTGGGGGCAAGAGAGCAACAGTACCAGATACTTTTGCTGGCTTGGCAATCTCATAAAATGGCTTTGTGCACTTTGGGCCTGGCAGACAGTGAGCAGTGACACAGCTGTGAGTTGTTTGGAGTCTCTTACTGAGCCTTTGGGTGAGGACAATGTGTTTTGCTCTGGATGCTGACTGCCTTTGGAAGTCCCGTTCATACAGACCTTTCTCTACTGGTGCCCTCTTGTCCTCTACACAGTCCTTTTGAAGATAACGCAGGTCTGGATACCGGCTCTCTTTGCTGCATGGCCCACATCTGGTCCATGGGAAATGCTCACACATTGAACACTGGCTCTCTTTGCTTGCTGTGTGGTCCACATCGGTCCATGGGAAATACTTACACATCATTTGCCTTGACAAACTCTGGGGGTGTAGGACAATCATCCCAACTCACTTCTTCACTAAACAGCCCATCACGCCATCTCTCTTGCCTTTTAGATTTCCCACATGTGAATCAGACCTTCCCAATTCGAGGTTACACATATTGCATTCTATGAGTGGTCCTACTGAAGCCCCTCAACTTTAGGTTTGAGGAGTTGAAACTAAAGGAAGTTGAGCTCCCATGCCTTCTTGGTTTTAGGTTTGTGTGTGTGTGTGTGTGTGTGTGTGTCGTGTGTGTGTCTGTGTGTGTGTGTGTGTGTGTGTGTGAGAGAGAGAGAGAGAGAGAGAGAGAGAGACAGACAGACAGACAGAAAGAGAAACTCAGCAAGATACTTAGCAGTCCATTCCCTGCAAAGGAACCTTGCTCACAAATTCCTTTTGTGCCTTTCCTATACTCTAAGTGGAAAAAAAGAGATCAAAGAAATCTGCAACCAGTTCTCAAACGGTGGCTTTGAAGATTTATCCAGAAGGAACTGTCTTACACCCTCAGAGATATCTGATATGTGCTGTATTTTTGCCTTTCAGTGTAAACTTTAAATTTAATATCATATTACAAATGTCTTCACAAATTTATCAAGAAATCATATTTTAAAATATCCATCTCTCCTCACATTCAATCTTTTAAGAAGATTAAATATCTTCCAATTACTTATTCATTTCAACAACTGGTTCCTAAATAATACCTGATCTCCATAAGATAAAATAAGAAATTCTTCCATTTTTGATCTTTTTAATTACAACATATAAATATCTAATTAACTACTTTGTGACTATTTGCTATCCTCTGAGAATGGAAAGGTAAATAAGGCAGAGCCTTCTTCTCAAAGAGTTTGTAAATTAATGGGAAATAAGTAATTATAATACCCTCTGCTAAGTGCTATATTAGTAAGTACAGACAAGGTGTCACATAAACTTACAAGAGAAGCATCAAATCTGTCTGTGGACTATCACAGAAGGATCCTGGAAGAAATGGCATAATGAGTCTGAAGGTTGAGTAGAACATAGTGAAAAGAACAGGTGGGAGGGTTCCTGACACAGAGAAGAACACGTGCAGAGACCCTGAGATACTAGAACAATTCAAAAACTCACAATGGCAAAATCTTTAATACTAGAGAATATCAAAAGAAAGTGGCAAGAGATAATGTAAGAGAGAAACAAGCCCTATATCATTATGAATCTTTTAAAAATAGTATTAAGAAGTTTGGATTTTACCTATAGGGAAGTAGGAACGTTATGCTAGGTATTGAGGACAAAAAGATTAATCATGTGGATCTATAAATGTAAAAAGGCATAGTATAGTGATTGTTTTTGTGTTTGTACTTTGTGGCTTATATTTTTTATTTTTCTTCTTACTTCTATTCTATAATATTTCTATTATAATTAAACCATGATAAGAGCATTGTTCTCTTATAAAGATGAATAACCTGAACTTGCAGATGTTAAGATATTTGCCCAAGGTCACACAATAGTTATGGTAGAATTAGAATTTGTAGTTATATCTTATATATTCAAATATTCCTTATTTTCATCATATTATAGGCTTATGGATATTTGAGAAGATCTAGATGATTTTATTTTAAACCGATGATTATTTAAACATAGATACCAACACAGTAGAATTCTGAGATTTCAAGAACTTGAGGTAAGTTTGTTCTCAGTGAGTACATTTTATTTCCTTCTTTTCCATCCACATTCAGAGTCTTCAACAAGTTTGACCTATACCTAAGCTAAAATATCCCCTCCCAAGGAAGCCCATGAAGTTCTCTAGATTACTTCATTTTCATCTACACTACATGACATCTGCCTTAATTCACACCTAATCATTTAATCTGGGAGCAAGGAACTCCACTTGATATCTCTATCTATCCTTCTATAAAGATAGACAGATAGATGGATAACTATAGTTATAGATAGATAAACTAAAGGTTGTTTATTAAGCTCTGCTTCAGGATCAATAAGCCCAGCTTTCCTGTTCCTTATAGACTTAAAATAATTTTTTTGTTACTGTTCTCCAGAAGGAACAAAATAAGCAAAATGAAATAAAAGACTAATACTATTTAAAATGATATTTAAAGATTGAGAAATAATGTATTCTAGATAGAGATCTTTATGTGCTTTGCTGGGTAAAGAAAAAATAATGGCTTTGCCTTTTATTTTGAGGGGGTGTGTCTTTCTACCATGTATTAATACTTTTTTCCCATAATATTATTATTTTCATCTGGAAAGTAAGGACTGAGTCGTCTTCTTCTGCTATAGTAATTTACATGTCCAAAGCTGACTACTACTTTATAAACTGAGATTGAGGTACTGCAGCACAGTATTTAATAGCAAAAGCCAGGCCACAGGACATCTTGCATGGGCCAATCTGAGTTAGATACAGAATTACGGAAGTGTAGAATTCCATAGTTACTACCTATCTGATGTTATCCAAAGTTCATCATCCAATCATTTAGTTCTATGAACACTGATAGAAGTCCAGTGTTTTTTTTTTCAGGGATAAAGGAAAATTTATTGAAAGGGAAGAAATGCATCTGGTTTCATGAATAATGAGAAATAGACTTGAAGGAGCAGGGACCTCTCTTCCTCACCACCCAGATGTACTTCCTACAAATTTATGAGCAATGAGAGTTGATGGATAGTAATCATATATGAATGCTATCTAATTTTCATTGAGGGTTTACTCTCTGCCAAAAACTATAGGAAGTCTTTTACTTGAGGTAATTTATGCAAGTCTCATGACAACCCTGTGAGATAGGTATTGCTTTCTTACTTTTTCATTTTACAAATGAAGGAAAAGAGATTGAAGTGTTCAGTAACCTCTCTGGTTACCCCAAACTCGTAAGTGGAGGAACTGATACAACCATGGGGAGCCTGGCTCCACAGCCCCAAATCATCAACTCTAAATTCTAGTGTCTCTCTCAGATTCAGGTTGAAAAGTCTCAGCGAAAGTCCCTAATGGTCCCTTTTGACTTACTTGCTCATTACTAGACCATTAATCCACCTATAGAGACCCAGCATCAAATAAGAATATGAAAGCCTCCGTTAGAAATCTGTGGCAGGAGTGAGGAGGAAGCATTTCATAGAAGAAATAGCTCAGCCTGCTGGAGGCCACGAGGCTTCCCACATTCTTGTGGAGTGGCTGTGTGGCATCTGCTCAAATGCTTTAATGATGGGAAAACCCTACTTCCAGGGCCAAGAATTTCTCTGTGTTTTGTATCAGAGGATGCTGTTTTGTTAATTGAACCACGTATCAAACCTAGAATGCTTTGCTTTCTTACAATCTTTGAAAAGGCGAATCAAACTGGAAGAGCAGCAGGACGGAGGGGTTTGGAGAGCTCTTCTGCTGCATCTTTTGCAAGAGGATCTGAAAATGAAAAGACCAACGGTGTCATTCAAAGCATTTGAACGCCAAAATTTTTGTTGGTGAGAACTTTGTTTTGCCATTCTTTTCTAAATAAAGGCTCAAAGTCATGTAATTGAGCTACTTTGGTTTAAACAAAGAGGAAGAAAATAGAATTGATTTGATCCATCATAAAATAAAAGATATGATTTTATATACTTTGAATGTTATTTTTCACCACTATCTTAATTTACTCATGGATTAAACTGTGAGGGTTCAAAGACAAAACATGGTTCAAGGGAGTAAAAGAGAAGTAAATGAAAAGCATTATTTTATATATATATATATATATATATATATATATTTATTTATATATTTTAAGACAGAGTCTCACACTGTCACCTGGGCTGGAGTGCAGTGGTGCGATCTCTGCTCGCTGCAACCTCCGCCCCCTGAGTTCAAGAGACTCTCCTGCCTCAGCCTCCCAAGTAGCTGGGATTACAGGTGTGCACCACCATGCTCGGTTAATTTTTTGTATTTTTAATAGAGACAGGGTTTCACTATGTTGGCCAGGCTGGTCTCAAACTCCTGGCCTTGTAAACTGCCGGCCTCAGCCTCCCAAAGTGCTGAGATTACAGGTGTGAGCCACCGCACTGGCCATTATTATAATTCTTAATTATTCTCCACTATTGGAGAAAATTTATGTAGTAATATCTATGTAGCTAATTTATACAACTGTTTTTGTAATAAATATATTATTTATAAAAGTATAATATTTTATTTTATAATTTATATATTATATTATGAAATATTGTTAATATAAATATATATCAAACACAAAATTGTATAATAATAGCTGTGTAAGGTATCATTTTCTGTATTTTACATTATTAATCATTATTCCCAAACCTACTGTGAGATAGTACTATCATTATTCCTAATTCATATACGAAACAATAGAAGTGTAGAGAGGGAAAAGTAGAGTCAGAAACATAAATACTTGGGATTCTCAAATTCAAACTTTTAATTTCTTTCAGATTTTGGCTCTGAGATTCATAATTTTCTAACTTTTAAAAATGATCTTCTCTTTCAAAATTGTACCTTTCGTTTGTAAATAACAGTCAGATAACTCACTTGGTTATAGCAAATTCTAGTGGATTTGTGTGGTGCCTTCCTGAGAATATATTGCCGCATAGAATATATTTTTTATTGAGCACTAATTTCGCACCAGGCAGTATGTTAAGGACCTTATAGACACCATCTCTTCTGATCATCACAAAATACTATAAGGTTAATATATATCTTTTTCATTTCTATTTGAAGAACCCAGAGACCAGAAAGCAGAGGTATTTGTCTGAGGTGGGTCACCCAACTGGTAGGGACAGAATCAGCAACCAGACAGGAGTTCCTCATCTTTCTACTACCAACTTCATTTCTTTCCATACATTTCCCATCCCTTACATAACAACATTTTCCTACTCCTAAAGCTACTGCTTAATAATGTTCTAGATCACATAATCTTTTACTGACTCAAGAATTTACTCACAGAGTATTCTGTCTGCTGCATCAATAATTTCTCGCACACTGGATACTTTCCCTTAACATACCGTCATTCCCTGTGGCCCTTTATATTTTAAAAATAGTTCTCCTTTGATCTGATGCCATCTCTAGCTCCATTTCTCTTCTCTTTCATAAGAGTAGAAGTATATAAAAGACTTGATAAAGATTCTATCTATGCACTACTTTGCCCCCATTCTTTCTTCATTCTTCACTTAAACTTTAAAAGTTTGAGGACCTGCTATTGTTGAAGCCACTATTTACTTTTGTATGTTTGTCTTATTTGGTATATCAACTAATTTGCAATGTAACCTCCATCATAAACCACACTGCCACGTGTGCATGGGACAGATATTAGTCTTAATAGTTTATTCCATCCTTGTATTAATACTACATTTTGATTAAAACAATTTTACAGAAATTCTAGCTATCTGGTAGATTTTCAGTATTTCTTTCTCTTCATCTGCTTTTTTGATTGTTTCTTTCTCTTTTCCTTCTTTTTTCTCTATCTCCTTCTCCTTTCCTCCATATGTCCTTCTATTTCCATTCTATCTTGTCAAATTTTAACTTTATGTTTCCAAGTACATTTTAGAACAGGTTCTTGAAATATGGCGGATCTCTATGAGAATTTTGTTGGAATTGAATGAAATATAGAGATTATTATCATACCATCTTTGTGATTATGCTTTTGCAAAAGGACACCTATTGTCTAAATAGTGTGTTTTCTTGTTCTTGATTAATCATACTAAAAGATAGCATGTTTTATTATTCCTTTAAAATAATAAATTTTGTTTATGGAAATATTTCTCTGATTTGTGTTCTTTTCATTATATTCATTTTTTTATCTACTTTATTTCTATGTTGTTTTGTCTAACTGTATCCTTTGAATAATAACCTCGCTAATTTTCAGTTATCCTTTTCATAAAGTATACACATAATATTATGTTTCAGTATTTTACTATCTGTACATTACAAAATTTGGTAAGTAATGTTTTCACTTAAGCTCAGTTCTAAATATTTTCTAATACCCATCATAATACTTAACTAGTAAATTATTTAAAAACATAAAATATATATTTTAAAAATAGATGATCTTCCTAATTATCAATATTTTATTGTTAATGACTAATGTTATTGCATTTTTAGAGATTACAGTTATTGGAAAACAAATTTTTGCATCCAAATTCCTGGTCAGGTAAGTCACTTTTCTCTGTGGGAAAAAAAGCAGGATAAAGAGATGCCACAGATGTTACGAAAATGGTTGATGATTTGAATGAATAGGGAGGAGATGATTTGAAATGGGGGAAGAAGTATTTTCCCAACACCTGGGACTGCCAGGTTATGTAAATGACTATTCTGCAACTGCACATCAAATCTTTACTGTTCTTCTTGCTTTTGATTTCTTCAGAGAGGGAGAAATGTGTGAGGGCAAACAGAAATAAAGCAGGCAAATTATCCTTGTTCCAACTTTAAAAATTCTCAGTGTGTGGACATGAAGGCATATGTGTGAGGAATATGAATTTGATTTTCTCTTAATGAGCATTGCTTTTTCTCCCCCACTGCCTTTCTTCTAGAATGCTATGCTGTCACCTGCAGGAAAGTCTGAGCAGATAAAGATGGCTTCTGCACCTGGAGGAAATGGGAATTTCTAGCCAGACAGGAAGAAAATGATTCAAGTGGGTGAAATTGTGAATTTCTTGAAAAAGAAACTTTGTCCTTTATTGTTTGTAAATCAGCTTATTATTGGAACATAACATACCAGTAGGCCCAAAAATGTGCTGTTTCTTCTTAATAAACTCTTGATGTAGAAGTGCTAAAAACAGTGGCTTCTTTATTTTCAGGTAAGTCTAGATGGATCCTGTGTTTTTAGAAGCACCTTTGCTGTCCTCTCTGCTTCACCCACAAAACATAACTTTCACTTAAATGGAACAGGGATATGCATATGAGTAACTCTATCCAGTGAAATTGGATGAACTAGAGCGTAGGTTCTAAAATTAGAATGCTGGGGTAGAGATCTGGCTTCAACCTAATAATGCCTGAATGAACTTGGCCAACAGAAGAAACTTTCTGTCTGAATTTACTATTTTTAAATGGGAATGATAATAATAGTAGAAAACTTGCACAATTGTTGTAAAGTTAAAATGAGAAAGTCTGTTAAAAAATCACAAGTGCCTGACATATAGTTCTCAAGTATTACTACTTTATTATTACTATATTTATTATTATTACTTTATTATTATTACTATCTTTATTTATATTATTACTACTATCTTTATAATCTCCTTGGTATAAAGGACTCAGGACCTGAAATAGAATTTATATTCTATTTTGCTTATTTTCTGGCAAAAATAGTATCTATGTTCTGTATGCAAGGTTATAATATGAGCACAGGGTAGAATAAAAGGTACAAAGTATTTTTTTGGATAGGTTCACTGTTCTGCCATCACTCATTTTCACCCAAAAGAAGCAGAAGATAAGCTCATGGTTTTTTTTTTTTTCCCAGAAACATTGTTTTATTTTAAATGAATTATTTTCCGTAATTTATTGGAGTACAGATGGTATTTGGTTACATAAGTTTTTAAGCGGTGATCTATGAGATTTTGATGTATCCATCACCCAAGCAGTATATATACACCACATCATACTTGTAGTCTTTTATCCCTCGACCCCCTCCTGCTCTTCCTGAAAGTCCCCGAAGTCCATTGTTTCATTCCTATGCCTTTGCATCCTCATAGCTTAGCTCCCAGATTTCAGTGAGAACATAAGATATTTGGTTTTCCATTCCTGAGTTACTTCACTTAGAATAATAAGGACTCAGTTCTTCACAGGCATTTTCAGCATCTCAGGTAATAGATTTTGTTACCCAAGCCAGTGGTCCTTTGGAATCACAATTACTTGAATGTATAGATTGCTGAACAAATTTGCTAAGACTCCTAATTTGTATCTTACACAATTTGAAAGCCGTAAGTGACCACATTACTCCCATTGCATGTGAAGAAATTGATGCACATGAAATAAATATTTGAAAATGTAGATTTAATTATGTTTTTCTTCTGAATAAAATCACTCAAAACATTTACCTAGCACAGAATGCTCTTTAGCATGATTTACCTGATCCTAAATAGTTTGGTCTTGGTGTATTCTACAGACTCATGCTTTCATGTTCCCTCCCTTTTAGTTTATTCAAATCACTTTTCTTCTGATCCTGTTTAAACACTTTTCCCATTGCTGAGAATTTATCACCCTTTCTTCCTTGCTTCTGCCACTCCTTCTCCTAGCTCAAGTTTACTAATTCTTTAGATCTCAGCTTAAATATCTCACTGTCAGAGAAGCCTTCCTTGTTCTTCTAGAGTAGGTTGAATCCCTGTTGATATATCCTCCACTAGCTGTCATAAACACTTTTATCAGTATTATTGTCTTTGTAACTAGGTATGCTGCATAAGATTAAGTGATTTTCACTCTTCTCACTTTTTATTTTAGATATTATGTTATTTTCATCCTAGAATTCCCATTTTATTCTCTCTAGTATTTCTATTTCTTTACTAACATTTCCTGTCTTTTTATTCACTATATTCACTATAAGCATCATTTCCTTTCCTTAAACACAGTTGCAGTCGCTTTTATAAAGTCCTTATGCTAAATTTTTCACTTTTGGGTCATCATGGGGCTACTCTCTGTTGTTTTGCTTTTTTTTCTTAAAAATGAGTCTTATTTTCCTGTTTCTTTGTATGTTAATTAATTTCTGTTGTTTCTGGGGCATTGTGTATGATTGTCTATAGCATCTATAGAATCCGCTATTAAATTCTATTTAATACCTCTGAAGAGATGTGTTAGAGACTCTGGATTCTGTTTTATTCCTCTAAAAGAGATTTTTGTTGTTGTTTCTTGTATTAGCAGGTACTTGACTGGACTCAAAGTATAAAAATCTATCTTCCCCTTGGCGGAGAACAGCTTAAATTTTGCTGTTGTTGTTTGTTTGTTTTATTGGCTTTACCTACGATGCTTGGAATTTATCCTATGCATGTGTGGTTCAGAATTAGCCTGAGATTTGAAAAGAATTTGTTCACAGGCCAGGTGCGGTGGCTCACGCCTGTAATCCCAGCACTTTGGGAGGCCGAGGCGGGCAGATCACGAGGTCAAGAGATCGAGACCATCCTGGCCAACATGGTGAAACCCGGTCTCTACTAAAAATACAAAAAAAATTAGCCAGGCGTGGTGGCACGCGCCTGTAGTCCCAGCTAGTTGGAAGGCTGAAGCGGAAGAATCGCTTGAACCCAGGAGGCAGAGGTTGCAGTGAGCCGAGATTGAGCCACTGCACTCCAGCCTGGTGACAGAGCAAGATTCCGTCTCAAAAAAAAAAAAAAAAAAAAAAAGAATTTGTTCACAGATTTTGAGCTTCCTTTCTCTGACCCTTTTTTTTTCTAGCCTTTTCTTTTTCGCTTTCTACTGGTTGTGTTTGCCCTCAACTCTGCTGTCTGCTTTTTCAAGTCAGTTAATACTGTATTTTTTACCAGAGTTTTGCACATAGTGGAGACTAGAGCCTATTCTAGGTACAAGTCATAAATTAGGAAATTCACTTAGGCAGTTGCCTTCTTCCAGGTGTTGGTTTTCCTTCACTATCTGCTACTTCCTTTTAGTCTCTAGACCTTAGTTGGCTGTTTTATAATAATTTTTCCAGGGTTAAGTTGCCATCTTCATGAGGATTGGGCCAACTAGGAACTCCCCAGTCATACCAGAAGCAGGGAAATATCAAATTTCATACTGTCATGGAGCAAATAAAAACATGCATTATATTTCAGTATGATATCTAATGTAATACTGATTCAGTAACTGAGTTTGTGACATTCCATACCACACACCCCACCCCTATACATGTAATTACAACTAGTATTATTGAGTTATAATTCTGTGTTTACCTTACAAAAATACTATTTTATTGAATCTTTACAATTTCCTTGAATCAACTCTATTAGGCAAACACTATTCTTCTATTACAAATGAGAAAACTAAATCCTAGCAAGGTTTAGTCATGTACCCACGCTACCTTTTAGTTGATTCAAATCACTTTTCTTCTGATCCTGCTAAAACATGTTTCCTATTGCTGAGTTTATACTTATAAACTCCCAAGTATCTGGGACTACAGGCATGTACCACCATGCCAGGCTAATCTTCGTATTTTTAGTAGAGATGGGGTTTCACCACATTAGCCAGACTGGTCTCGAATTCCTGACCTTATGATCCACCTGCCTCAGTCTCCCAAAGTGCTGGGATTACAGGTGTGAGCTACTGCACCTGGCTTATTTTAAACATTGTTTGAGTAAGACCTTCCTGCTTTCTGCATTTAGTCCTGTCACCTAGAATCTGATCCATATTGGTGAATATGTTTTTACCCAGTTCCCAGCACCTCTCAATTAACCCTCTCCTATTCTTTCCAGTAAACCTTCCTCCTCCTAACTGTGTCAGCAACAGTTTGTATTCCTTTCCAATCCTAATAAGTATTTATTAGATTGGCGCAAATGTGATTGCGGTTTTTGCCATTTCAATGCCAAAGTTGGTGACTAGCCAAAAAATGATGGTATACAAAAATGTCTACAAGCTTTTAATTTACTTTTCTTTTTTTAAAAAAGTTTATTATTATTATTATTATTGTACTTTGGGTTCTGGGGTACATGTACAGATCATGCAGGATTGTTGCATAGGTACATACATGGCAATGTGGTTTGCTGCCTCCATCCCCCCTGTCACCTATATCTGGCATTTCTCCCCATGTTATTCCTCCTCAACCTCCCCAGCCCCTGCTGTCCCTCCCCTAGCCTCCCCCCAACAGACCCTAATGTGTGATGCTCCCTTTTCTGTGTCCATGTGTTCTCAATGTTCAACACCCACCTATGAGTAAGAACATGCGGTGTTTGATTTTCTGTTCTTGTGTCAGTTTGCTGAGAATGATGGTTTCCAGATTCATCTATGTCCCTACAAAGGACATGAACTAATCATTTTTTATGGCTGCATAGTATTCTATGGTGTATATGTGCCACATTTTCCTTGTTCAGTCTATCATTGATGGGCATTTGGGTTGGTTCCGGGTCTTTGTTATTTTAACAGTGCCGCAATGAACGTATGTGTGCATGTGTCTTTATAATAGAATGATTTATAATCCTTTGGGTATATACCCAGTAATGGGATTGCTCAGTCAAATGGAATTTCTATTTCTAAGTCCTTGAGGAATCACCACACTGTCTTCCACAATGGTTGAACTAATTTACACTCCCACCAATAGTGTAAAAGTGTTCCTATTTCTCCATATCCTTTCCAGCATCTGTTGTCTCCAGATTTCTTAATGATCGCCATTCTAACTGGTGTGAAGTGGTATCTCAATGTGGTTTTGATTTGCATTTCTCTAATAATCAGTGAAGATGAGCATTTTTTCATATGTTTGTTGGCTTCATATATGTCTTCTTTTGAAAAATGTCTGTTCATATCCTTCGTCCACTTTTGGATGGGTTTGTTTGTTTTTTTTTTTCTTGTAAATCTGTTTTAGTTCTTTGTAGATTCTGGATATTAGCCCTTTGTCAGATGAGTAGATTGCAAATTTTTTTCCCATTCTGTTGTTTGCTGGTTCACTCTAATTATTGTTTCTTTTGCTGTACAGAAGTTCTGGAGTTTAATTAGGTCCCATTTGTCTGTTTTGGCTTTTGTTACCAATGCTTTTGGTGTTTTAGTCATGAAATCCTTGCCTGTGCCTATGTCCTGAATGGTTTTGCCTAGGTTTTCTTCTACAGTTTTTATGGTGTTAGGTCTTATGTTTAAGTCTTTAATCCATCTGGAGTTAATTTTTGTGTAAGGTGTCAGGAAGGGGTCCACTTTCTGCTTTCTAAGTTTATTATTTTCTATCCTTAAATAAATCAATTGAAATTTTTGTTCTGGCTGTATGTATCTATTTCAGTATCCCAGGTATTGTATTCAGCTAATCAAAATTAACATGATTTTATTTTTATTAAGATATGTATCTAAACACCATTAAAGTAGTAATGATAATAAAAATGAATGACAAAGATAGTAGCTAGAAAACTGACAAGTGGCATAACAATAGAACATAATTTTTCTCAATTTTAACATATTTCATCTTTGTATCTTTCACTTATCTCATTAGAATGTCTTGAAATACACAGAAAAGTTGAAAAAAGTTTGGGAAGTTGATTTTATTATCATTAAGCTGTCAAACATTGCAATATTTATAGTGAGATGGGACATTCATTTATAAAAAGTCATAGTGCATTCTAAAAGTTTTAATTGCTTTACTTTTCTTGAAAGTTAAGTTTACGAAAGATTAGTTTTATGTGACTAATTTAGAAACCTGTGATTTTAAAGTATTCACAATTAATTGTGATACTTAAAGTATCTGAAGTAGATAAGTGCTTAACCCATAAACATAATATTTTTTTAAAATAGTGTTTTTCTACTCTGGGAAAAAATAGGATGTTTTTCCTTCTTTATTCTATTCTGGAAATATGTATTTTTATTTTCTGGCTTCAATCCCAGGATAAAGAAAAAATTGTCCTTAAGTTTCTATTTCTATAGTATGGCCCTCATCAATCAGTGTTTATCTGTTCCACTATCTGCATACAACAGCTAAAGAAAAAATTCAGCCCTCCTTCTTTGGTTTCTGCTACCATTCCTCTTTAATCTTAGATAATGAAAAAAATCAACTTGACACTGAAATTGTCTCTGGTATAGTAGCTATACCACGTGAGATTCAGAGCTGAATACTAGTCATGTGTCTGTATTGGATGGAGCAAGTTTGACTGCCCCACCAGAAGGTAATAATAATTTAACCATCAATCAAGCCCCAATGCTATAAGGAACTGAAATGTGCTGATAGGTCTTGTCGAGGGCTTGCTTTCTAAGTAACAACCATGGTATTTTCTTTTTGAGACTATGGCATGGGTTGCCATTTTTAGTAAGGCTGCAAAAAGCAAATCACTAAATTTTAGATTTTAAAGAGCGTAAGTAGCTTGTCCAGTCTAACCACTTTACTTATAACACAAGAGCACCTTGGACATTCTGCTTTGTTTTATCCATTTCTGACAGGGTTTCAAAATGGAGCAAAGATGACTGACAGCATTAACAAAAACTTAATCTTTTCTGTCGAGAAGCAAGATAGAGTTAATGTCAGAAAGAAGATGTTAAGCTTGCCTTTGCTGCTGGCATGAATAGCCCAAGGAAAGATGAAGCATTATGGTAGCATGTGCCAGAGGCAAGTATTGGCAGTTAGAGGTCAGTGCCAGACATCCTAAAGATCTGAAATAGCAGAGAAAGTTAAGAAAATCTGACCATCTACCACTGAGGCTCTCATCTATAAATACTGTTTGGCTTAATGTATGTCATATGCTGGTAACTCTGTTAGATCTAAGATTTAGAAAGAAAAGCAGTGAAAAGCTTTTGACATTAAGAAAACTACAGTCTTTGTATAAAGACAAGACAATTCTTTGTAAGATAATAATTAAGTACTTAAGTATGGGTACATGTATATCAACTGGAAATCTTTATGTGAGGAAGAGACAGCTAAGAGGTTTATAGAAATAAGCAAAACACAAAGGCAATAACTATTTGAGAAAAATTAGGCATTTGGTCATCAATTTATTTCCAAATATTTACAGACTAGTTTTATTATTATAACATAATCAAGGAACATGAAGAAAACACTGAATTGGTTTAATTCTTTTAATGGTTGTCTTAGGATTTATAGTGCACATCTCAAATAATAATGGTCTTTATTCAAACAATATACATCTCACATGTAATATAAACCAGTAGAATGGTATATTCCACATTTTTTCCTGGTATTTTTGTGCTATTGTCATTATATGTTTTATATGTATATATGATATAAATACTCAATACATTACTACTGGTTTTGCATTAGACAGTTTTAAAAAATATAATTTCAATTAAAAAATATATTTTATTGAATCGATTCCATTTTCTATGATCTTTATTTCTTGGTTTAGATCCAGATTTTTGTCTGCTATCATAGATTTCTTCCTAAAGAACTTTATTATCATTTCTTGTAGTGCAGATCCATGGCAATTAGCTTTCTCCATTTCATTTACATGAGACAATCTTCATTTATATTTTTCTTAAGTACAGAATTATATCTTGAGAGTTTATTTCTTTCAGCTCTTTGAAGATATCCCTTTATTGTTTTCTGTCTTACACAGTTTTTGACAATAAATCTTTTATAATTCTTGTCTTGGTTTTTCTGTATGTAATGAGTCTTTGTCCTATGGTTGTTTTTAATATTGTCTTTGTGGGTCAAATGATAAGTGCACATGAGCCTTTTTGCTCTGTTTTGTTTTTTGGTTTCTTTCCCTGCTTTGGTACTTACCTTGCTTGGTGTTCTCTCGTCTTCTTGGATCTGGGGTTTGGTGCTGGTCATTGATTTTGCAAATGGTCTATTTCTTTTCTTTTTAAGGAATTCCAATTAAATCTGTATTAGGTTGCTTAATACTTTCTCACATCTCTAGGATGCTCTGTTTTTGTTTTTGTTTTTTTTCTTTTTCTATCTTTTTTTTTTCTTTTGGTGTTTTAATTTGGGTCATTTGTATTAACCTCCCTTCAAGTTCACTGATTATCACTCTACTGAAAATCCCATCAAAAGCATTATTTATCTCTGTTACTGTATTTTCTATGTTTAGTGCAGTTGACAATTGAACAATATGGGGTTGGGGTGCTGACCTCTGTGCAGTCAAAAATTCACGTATAACTTTTGATTCCCAAAGAACTTAGTAATAGCCTATACTTGAGTGAAAGCCTTACCAATAACATAAATAGTTGATTGATGAGTATTTTGTGAGTTAGATCTACTATATATTGTGTTCTCACAATAAAGTAAGCTCAAGAAAACATGTTATTAAGAAAGTCATAAAAGAGAATATATGTTTACTATTCTTTAATTGGAAGTGGATTACCATAAAGATTTCATCCATATCATCTTCACATTGAGTAGGTTGAGAAGGAGGAGGAAGAAGAGGAAAGATTGGTTTTGCTGTCTTGGGGTGGCAGAGGTGAAAAAATTCATACAAGTGGATCCACACAGTTCAAACTCAAGTTTTTCAATTGTCGATGTATTTTCATTTGATTCTCTCTTAACAGTTTTTATCTCTTTGGTAAACGTTCTGTCTCATCTTACATGTGGTCTCCCTTTTCCCTGGGAGCTTTTAATATACTGATCACAGTTATTTTAAATACCCTAATATTTCCAGTAATATCTATGTTGTATCTGAGTCTAGTTCTGTTGATTTCTTTGCTCCTGACAGTTTGGGGTTGCTTCTTTTTTTCAATTGCTTTTTTTTTTTTTTTTTGTGAAAGGCTAGGGAAATGGTTAATTTTATGTGTCAACTTGACTGGACCTTGGAGTGCTCAGATATTTGATCAAACATTGTTTTGATTGTTTCTTTGAGGGTGTTTTGGATAAGATTAACATTTAAATTGGTAGACTGTGTAAGGCATATTATCCTCCCTAATGTGGGTGAAATTCATGCAATCAGTTGAAAGTCTGAATAGAACAAAAAAACTAACCCTTACCTGGGTAAGAGAGAATTCCTCCAGCATGATTGCCTTCAAACTGGGGTGTCGGCTTTTTCTTCTTTTTAGACTCAAAACATCAGCTCTTCCTGCGTCTTTAACCTGCTGGCTTTTGGATTGGAGCTGCACCATCAGTCTCTTGGTTCTGACTCAGATACAAACCAAAATGTCACCATTGGCTCTCCAGCTTGCTGACTCACCCTGAAGATATTGGGACTCATCGGGCTCTGTAATTTTGTGTTCTGAGGGTAACAATCGTTTTTCCCTTCCCCCAGCAGTTTCAGGTTTTTGCTTCAGAGAGCCACAAGAGGAGAAGAAAATGAATGGAGTTTCATTTCTTTTCCATAGTGGCGTTGTTCCTTTTCATCTGGTCCATACCATGGAGGATAATTTCTAAGATTTCTTTTTAGTCTGTTCTCATGCTGCTAATAAAGACATACCTGAGACTCAGTAGTTTATAAAGAACAAAGAGGTTTAATGGTCTCACAGTTCCACATGACTAGAAAGCCCTCACCATCATGGCAGAAGGTAAAGGAAGAACAAAGTCACATCTTACATGGTGGCAGGCAATAGAGTGTGTGCAGGGGAACTGCCCTTTATAAAACCATCAGATCTGATGAGACTCATTCACTAACGTGAGAACAGTATGGGAAAACCTACCCCCATGATTTAATTACCTCCCACCAGGTTCCTCCTGTGACCTGTGGGGATTACGGGAGCTACAATTCAAGATGAGATTGGGTTGGCGACACAGCCAAACCGTGTCAGTTTCTCACTAGAATATGGCAGAATATGACACCATAAGTATCATTTTAAGTTAAAGTCACTTGAGAAACAGCAGGTCTAAGAGGGGCAGTCTGGCCTCCCCTTTCTTTCTGAAAGCAGGTGACAAAACTATCATGTAAAAAAACGCCCTCTGTATACCAGGAAAAAGGAAGACACTTTTATCACCAGAGATGGGGAATTGAGGCTGAGACAAGTCTGAACAAACAATAACCCTTACCTTTCTTTGGTCTCTTTCTATGTTTTAGTTACTTTTCCACAGTTGCCACTCTTTATTCAACCCAGTATATAAACATTTAGGTTTTGCCACTTTGCATCTTCATTTCTTGTGGAGATGCCTGTGTACATGTAAAAAATATGTATGCTTTTCTACTGTAAATGTCTTATGTCGCTTTATACCTAAGGTCCAGCCAGAGACACTCAGAGGGTAGAAATTAAGGTTTGCCATCCCTACTTCACCAATGTTATTGTTATGAGTGCTTGGTAAAGTCCATGGGAAGAATCTGCAAGTTCCTGGGTGTTCCCTTTGTATCTGCCCCCTAGCTGTTCCACCTTCATTCATTAGCCAACATTTTGTCTTTACCGTTTTATTAGCAATTTTAGCTGAATTCTTTTTACTGATGCCTGATGTTGTCTGTCTCAGGTGAGTAAGTGTCTTTTTTTTCTCCCCATTGGCATCTGTTTAGTCGTAAATGTTATGCTGATTGGATGCCCTGTAAACTAAGCTCTCAAAAACATGTGAATTTAGATATCCAGCTTCCTGTTTTTGTAAAGGTGTGAAAGATGTACCTTCCAGATTTCTACATCCCAAGTGGAAACTGGAATTTTCATTGGAATTGTCTTAGCCTTGTGGCCATTTCAGACAATCATGAGGTCCATTGTTGGAGTTCAGTGGAGTAAGACAGTACTGTCTAGTGCACAGGAACCTGAGCTAGGACTTGTGTCCCAGTTCCAAGACTACAGTAATTTACAAGGTGTCCTCAAACAAGTCATATATTCTCTGTGGGTATCATTTACCTATTTATAAAATAAATTTAGACTAGAAATCTCTGATGTCTTTTCTAGATTGACAAGATTAATGATTTCCTTTTCATCAGCATGTAAGTAAGGGAAGAAATAACTATAAGTAGGCTGGCCAGTGAGTATCTGGTTCCCAATTTAGGATTCTTATTTTAAACATCTACCTTTTCCAAAAAATTCTCTGCCACTTTATCATAATACTTGAGATTTCTAGCATTAAATTTGCGTTACTAGTTAAAATATGTTTGATTATGGGTAACAGTAAAATAAAAGATAGTAAGATGAAGTTAGTTATACTAATAATAATAATTAGAAATAATATACAGTATACTTTATGCATTTATGTAATTGACGTCTCTTAAAGTATGCTGTATGCATTAGTGCACTGAATCCTCAAAATAAATCTTATGTAATAGGTACTACGATTATTAGTTCCAATGCACAGTAGGAAAAAAACAGGTTTTTCATCATGAAGTAACCAGAGATAAGTATTTTCTAATATCAGGATATTATTAATTGTGGCTTTTAAAACCATACAAGTAATGACAATTTTCCAAATAGTACATTGAAAAGCAAAGTGAAGAAATTGATTTAAAATAAGGTTTCTTTCAATAAATTTTCCTGACCAGATAAAAAGAAAGAATTTGTATCAGTTTTCTATTGACATATACTAAAAAAATCCCTAAACCTAGTGGCTTAAAGTGGCAATTTTAATTTGCTCACAGTTCTGGGCTGGCACTTGGAACTGAGCTTAGATAGAATGGCTGCTCTCTGCTTTATGGGGTACTGACTAGGCTCATTTATATGTCTGGGATATCAGCTAGGACGTCTGAGATATTTTAGGCAGCTGGACTTCTCTTTATACAAAATCTCTCATTCTCAAGAGAGTCAAGTTTGTTCACATGATGGTATCATTGCAGGAGCATGTTCTATGTGAGGCCTCTTGAGGTCTATGCTCAAAACTTGTTCAGGTTCATTTCTGCCATATTGTAACAGTCAAAGCAGGACACAAGGTCAGCCAGTGTTCAAGGAGTAGAATTCTAACTTGATGGGAGGATAAGAAAAGCTGCACTGCAAAAGAATATGCATGCTGAAGCAAGAGCAATTTATGGCCATCTACTCCTGTGTCCTCTGTGTCCACAAAAGACACACACTTCTCCCAATGTCAGGGATGCTCATGCTCATCTCAGGACTAAAAAAATTCTCATCTATTTTTGTCATGAAGTCCAAACTTCAAAGTTTATGACTGCATGGTCTGAATCAGGTCTAGTTGGAAATGAAACTCTTTGGAGTGTCTCCTTGGGTGAGATCTGTGAACAATAATAATAATTATTATTGTTTGCCCTGGGTGGGAGGGTCACTTTAGCCTAGGGGTCAAAACTGCAGTGAGCTGTGATCACACCACTGCACTCCAGCCTGGGTAACCGAGAGATCCTGTTTCTAAAAATAGTAATATAAAAGTTATTTGCTTTGCATCCATTCAGCATACAATACAGGGAAACAATTATTGCAATAATCACTGTCATTCATTAAAGAAAGAATGAAAAGGAAATAGTCACTAGACCATAGCAATTCTGAAATCCAGCAGGATACAAGTTACCAGGTTCTTTTGGCCTGGAGATAGCATATATTTCTTGATTAAGGTCTATTCTGCTTCCTTGGATTGATCCTCTAACATATTATTCTCAGAGGCTCTTGGTTGATATGCCTTCTAAGATGCCCTTTCCTTTGTATAAGAAATGGCTTGGCTTACAGGTTTTTTGTTTGTTTGTTTGTTTTTTGCTTGCTTATTTTTTATAGAATGTTGGAAGCCCAAGGCATGAGGATGGTTTGAAGCCAGGAGTTTGAGATGAGCCTGTACAACAAATTGAGACCTGATCTCTACCAAAAAAAAAAAATTAAAAATTAAAAAAAAATTACCTGGGCTTGTGGTGTGCCAGTAATCCCAGCTACTAGGGAGCTGAGGTAGGAGGATCACTTGAACTCAGGAGTTCAAGGCTGCAGAGAGCTGTGATTGTGCCACTGCAATCCAGCCTGGAAGACAGAGCAAACACTGTCCCTTAAAAATAATTTGGAGGTTGGTTCTCATCCTTGGGAGGATTTAAAATCCTCATCATAGGTATACTATTGGTAATAGGTACTTGCTTACTACTGCTTTGCTTGCTACCCTTGTTTCTCCAAATAATTAGAAGGTTTGTTACCACTGCAGTTCATCAGAAAATTTAATTGCAAGTATATTATATAAATCACTATTGATTAATCTCACAGAATGAGCCTAATAGCAAAGTTAAGAAGGAGAACCCCCACTATTACTAGTAAGTAAGTGAGGTTCTCAAAGGGGGGGAAATAAGGAAATAAACCCCTCTGTCCTGTCTCTTGTCTCAAAGGAGGAGGAAGTAAAAGTTGAGACATAGCAGGCATGAGGTCAGTGGCGTGGAAGTTAAAGATTAACCCCTCCTCAAGATCTCAGGTGATCTTAAGGGTGAGGGCGATATGGAGAAACGCCCTCTATTGTTCCCACTCAATCTTGCTCAAACCCCCACGCTTACTTCATTGATCACGACCCCCTCACATATACTTTCTAAAACTGTAAACCCAAGACCCTTTCACATGTAATATCTAGAACTGTAAGCCTGTATAAAGTCAGAGGTTTCCTTTGTTAGATGAGCTTGGCTGTTAGGCAACTATGCCACCTTGCTGCTGGCTGAATAAATCATCCCTTCCTTCCAAAATAAATAAATAAATAAACAAACAAACAAACAAAATAAAACATGATTCTTTCTTTAGTATGGAGTTTTAGCCACAAGATAAACTTGATGTCACTTGATAGCAAATACGTTGTGTTGTTATTTATGTTAACATATTAATATGCTCATTCTTCTAGGTCCAGAAAAAACACAGCTTATTTGTGATCCCTCCTCCTTGTACCCCTCTGGAATTTGCCATCTCTTATTCCTGCAAATCTAAAGTATGGCCCTTATTGCATAGTATTTTACTTATTTTTCTGACTTCAAAAGTAGTTTGTTGGGTATCCCAGGATCCAAGAGAAGGAAGAATATAAAAAAGAAATAGTGACTTTCTGAGTCAAAAGGTGGTAAGAGGAGTTGTGAGTGTGAGTTTGGAGAAGTGTGAGAAACAGAAGCCTGAATGGAGTGAATTAAAAGAGAATTGGAGGTAAGGAGTCAGGATAGTGAGTCTAGATACATATTTTTGGAGTTTTCTTTGAAGCCTGAAAATTTGGTGCTGTTGCAAAGATGGAAGATGGTTACAATACAGTAGGGATGGAAGCATGAACCTTGGAGGGAAGCTGAGGGATTCCATTGAAAAAGGAGGGTGAGCAGAGTTTAGAAATACAGATAAAGACAGAAACTAGGTCTAATGAAGGGGTGATGAAATCGTCTCTTTTGGTGCTTCTGTTTTCTTTGGAAAATAAAATGTAAGGCCAATATCTGCGAGTCAGGAAAAGGGCTGTTAGAACTAAGAGGAGAGAGTACATGAATATACTTCTTTCTGGGGAGGGAACACTGAATTGAGTGCTGGATGTATTAGGACTTCCAGAAAACTCCAAAACATCCTTATTTGGGATCCTTGATTAAGAATCATGGACTTTTCCTTTCATTACCTTCAGCTCTACAGGCTTAGACTTGTAGCAGGATGATTGAATTTAACCACAGGTAGAATTTCCACTAAGTGGAAGAAAAGAGGGACAAGGACTTGAAAGTGTATAAATGGGAATATTCCTTCCTCCTTCCTTGATCTTTTCCCATCTCAAGGCCTGAAATATCATTCATAACCTGAGGCTCTTCCAAGTCCTATTAGATTCCCCCACTTAGTCTCTAAATTTCATATGCACATTCTCAGCTTAGCAGTTGGATGTCTAATATGCATCTCAAACTTACAAAGTTCTAAACTAAAGTCTGTATCTTCCCTCCAAAATTTTCTTCCTGTCTTCTGGTTACATTTTTCCTCATCTTAGTAAATAACAACTACCACCACCTCCTCTTCCTCCTCCTTTCCTCCTCCTCCTTGTCTTCCTCCTCCTCCTCCTCCTCCTCTCCATCGTCGTCGTCTTCTCCTTTTTTTTCTTTTACTTCCTCTTCTTCTACTTCTTATTCCTCTTCTCCTTCTCCTTCTTCTTCTTCTTTTCTTTCTTCTTTCTCCTCCTCCTCCTCTTCTTCTGAGATAGTGTCTTACTATGTTGTCACCAGGCTGGAGTGCAGTGATGTGAACACACAGCTCACCGCAGCCTGGACATCCTGGACACAAGCAATTTTCCCTCCTCAGCTTCCCAAGTAATGGGACCACAGGAGCATGTCACCATGCCTGGCTAATTATTTTCTTATCTTTTGTAGAGACAGAGTCTCACCACATTGCTCACGCTGGTCTCAAACACCTATACTCAAGTGATCCTCCCACCTTGACCTCTCAAAGTCCTGGGATTACATTTGTGAACCACCACACCCTGCCCTTCTTCTCACATAATATGTTTACGTACTATCTTGTTCTCACATGTCATATCCTCTTCATTTGCAAATGTTGTCACCTCTTCCCTCAGAATAGGTCTGAACTGGTCCATGTCTCAGCTCATTTAACTGCTATTCCCTGGCCCAGACCACCACCATCTCTTATCTGCATTTGTTCTCTTTGCTTCTACCCTTACACTCTACACTAACACCAACCTGAAAGGTTGAGTGGTCCTTCAATAACACAGATCAGCTCATATCATCACTGAGCTCAAAGAATGCCAGTGGTTCCTCATCTCACTCAGAAAAATAGCTAAATTTAAAAAATAGACTCATAGAGCTTATATTTCTGGCTCCCTTTTTTCTGACCTTATTTCCTACTAATCTACCCTTCTGATCACTCTCCTCCAGTCACACTGGCCTGGTTACAGTTCCTGGAATATACCAGTGAGTCTCTATCCTCAGTAATATTTCTCCCTGGAATTCTTTTTCCTTAGATATTTCATGACTTGCTCCCTGGTGAGGCCTAGCTTGTCTACCCCTACTTAATACAGCATCCACTGTGCTCACCCACCTCACTGCCTTGCCTCCTTCCCTGACATGTTTTACTGTATTTAACTTGTGTGTGATGTGCAGAACTCACATTTGGAATCAAATAGTCTGGTGTTTAAGGCAATAATTGGCCAAAGCCAAGTGTTCCTATTATTAATGAATAAATCTGAATTATATCTAAATATTAATTTTCATAATTTTTCAATTGTATTTTGTTTAAAGTAGCCATCGCTTTTGCAAAGCTTGACCTTACAGAACTGCGTCAATACCTAGTCAGCATTGTCAGCTGCTGGATTGTTCAGATTGTAACTATATAAATTGATGTTTACTTTCAAAGGCTGTTTTTTTCTAGCTCTGCTCACATAAGGTACTTGTGATAAAGACATTCCCAATAGGTTTTAAAGTTTTTATTTATTATTGTGAATAAGACACTAGGTAAAGACATATCATTTTTATCTCCCACATAAGATTTTGTCAGTGGTGATGAGGTAGTTTTATTGAAACAATACCATAAGTCATACATTTTATACTGCTTGACAAAAGATGCTTACTGAATATTTTCAGAAGCAAATTTGAGATTGTTGCTCCACTTACTATTTTTTATTTCTAATATTTTTCTCTCCACAATATGAATAAAATGTTGTTTTGTTTATATAATAACCAGAAAATGTAGGTGTGAAAACATGGAAATGAAGCAAAAAATGGCTTAAAGATAACTATATCTCAACTTCTGTTGATGTTTTGGCTTTCATTGCATAGGCACTAATTTTAACATCTGCTCTGATATAAAACACTATAGAAATTACTAGGTAAGAAATATACACACTGTCAAGATTTATCAGGTTTATTTGTTTCCAGCAAATAAACCATTTTCTCTGCAAACAAAAGTCCAACCATTTCAGTATTATTATATGCAAAGTACGGCACAAGGCATTCTTTTGCCCCAAAATGTGTTTTTAAGGATGTAATTGCTGCTGTTCCATCTTGTTAGAACATTTTATACAAGGCAATAACAAAATCTTGTATGTTAGGAGTTTGTCTTTGGCTGAAAAAGAATGATGAGCGTTGTTACCTGTCTTTCTGATAATGGCCAGTAGTTCATCTGTATTATACAGGACTATGATCACCTTATGAACACTCAACTGAGCAGTGTTATTTTCTATTCTGTAAATATTTCTTCTATCAGAATCACCATATTGTTATCTATATGAAACTTAGAAATCTTTCAGCTAGCTGGTAAAAATCAAGGTATTGTTGAATGTATCATGAATCCATATACTTTCAAACATTTAAAAAAATCATTTGTTGTTTCTGTTTATCAAAGCAACTGATTGACTAGGCTGCAGGAATGCATTTAATGGTATCGGCAGACATTTGTGTGTATAGCAAAATACAATGAAGAAAGAAAAAATGATTTTCATAACTTCTTTTCCCAAAGGAAAGTTGAATCTAAGGTTAATCGGTTTCTGTAAATCTCTCAAATTCTTTCCTTTTCAAATAGTAAAAATATTTGCCAGTTTGTGCCAATAATTAGAACAAGGATTTTGTTTAAGTGTTTAGTATCCATAGTGCAAAACTTTAAGAAATATTCTTCCTAAAGTATTTTTGTAATGTCTTAGTATCTTGGATGACGACTATTTTTGTTATGTTGTTGCATGTGCTTTTGCTGTTTCTCCTTCTTATGAGATTTTGAGCTGGCAAATGAATCCTCTGATTTTAGTTTCTCTTTTCAAATGGTGAAGAATATCCAAATATGACTTATTCTAGAAGGACTTATGACAAAAACAGATTCAAAAATTAAAAACTAAATATCATTCTTTAATGTTAAATTTTAATTTTAAAATACTATTCATATCAGAATTACTATTTTTCCTTTTATTGCTTAATCTTAATATACTGTTCACTGAAATTGGATATAAATAACTACAGTTATATTTGCCTGTTTAGTTAAAGTTCTTAAAATTTTCTTCTGTTTATAAAACTAATAGCTTTCACATTGTATTAGCTTATCACAGTATTTTTTATTTCAGTAATAGATTGGGTGTCATGCTATATGATTAATCTAGTAACCTCCACATGTTCAGCTCTCCCATAGCTTTTCAAACCCTGTTCTCTTGGATTTTTATGAAAGCTTCATGATGTCATCACTTCTTTTAATTCTAATGTTAATAGTATTTTAAAATTAAAGGAATGCTGACATTATAATTTGTGTGTGTGTGTGTGTGTGTGTTTAGGTTTTTGTCCATGATTTCCAATTCATAATTCCCTTAGCCCTTGGGACAGTCTTTTGTTATAATGCTGGGTGTATTCGTGTGTTGGGCTTTAAGAACAGCCCTCATGAAACAGACTCTCTCTGACCTTCTCCTGCCCACATTTCTCCTGCCCCATGTAGGACTCTAACCATTATTGGCCTTTCCGATTGTGGGTCATAAGACTCTCATTCCAGAGAGGGTTCTGCCCTCTACCCTGGGGGGAAGAAATGCTGATATCATGAAGCTTTTATGAAAATCCAAGAGGATAGGATTTGAAGGGCTTCGGAATAGCTGAGCACATAGAGGTTCCTGAAGGGTGGCACATCCAGGGGAGGCATGGAAGATCCATTCCTCTTCCTGAATACCTCAGTCTAGGCATCTCTTCATCTGTATTTTTTGCAATATCCTTTAAAGTAAACCAGCAAATGTATTTCCCTAAGTTCTGTGTTCCATTTCAGCAAACTCGTTGAACTCAAAGAGAGAGGTGTGGAAATGCCAGCTTGAAGCCGGTGGTCAGAAGTACTGAAGGTTCAGACTTGTGACTGGTGTGTGGGGTGGGGGACAGTCTTCGGGAATGAGCCCTCGATCTGTGGAATCTGATGCTATCTCTAGGTAGATAGTGTCAGAATTGTATTGGGAAACATCCAGTTGGTGTCTGCTACATAATTAATTGTTTGCTGGCAGGTGGAAAAAAAATCCCCACATATTTTGAGGTCACAAAAATCTTCTATGTTGACTGTTGTTGTGTTGGTGTGAGAGCAGAGGAACAACATAATTTGAGAGATTTTCCAAAACGTAGATATACATCAAATTTCTAAAAATTGCAACAAGCCCATGAAGTGAATTTCATTCCACCTTAAATACCGAATGCATACTTATGTTTGAAATTGAATATTAAGACATTAACAATAAATTTGAATTTAATTCTCTGTTAATAGCATGGACACTGTTATGCCCATTAAATGTGATGATAACCTATGAAATTATGTAATAGTTACCCATGAAAATATCAGTGACACCAGAAAATATATTAAAGGACTAGTTATTTACTTAGTTTTTAAGGGTAAAAGCTTGAGACTACCAGATTTGGTTCATATGCTAGAGCTGAGGCTGAAATTTGGTGCCTCCTTATTTAAAACCATCAATATATCATATATAATAGATAATATATAAAGATATATATGTGTATATCATGAAGATATAGAAGATATATTTTTACTCTTCACTTATATATCTCTGCTTACTCAAAGTAAGTAATCTCCATAGAAGCAGATCTTTTTTTTAAAAAAAATTTAATTCTCCATCCATAATACTCAGAGAAATGTCTGATATATTGATTTGCTCAATAAATATTTCTTGCACAAAGGAACAATGAATGAAGGAGTTATAAGAAACTGCCACTATAAGATCTAAGGAGAAATGTGCAGACATGAGAAGGTGAAAGAGAACATAAAAGATGGTGGGATCAAAATACCAGAAGTCTTTGTGAAGTTCAAATGTTTTTAGACATAGGTTAATAGAGGTAGAAAGCTGGAAAGATTGGAGGTGATGGTTTTGAAGGTAGAGCAGTTAATGGTAGTGGCATCTAGGCTGTAACATGAGAATGAATACTTGAGGCTGAATAAAGTACAAATTTAATTTGAAGTGAAGAGGTTCAGAAACTGAGAAACCAGTCCTCTAAGTGGTAGAGTGTGCTCTGGGGATGTACTAATCTATCAATTTTGTGACAATAGCTTTTTGAGATTTACTGAGGGAGCACGTATGTCTGAGGCTACTAATTGTGTGATGCTTGGACCCCAGACTATTCCAGACTTCTGCTTTCTCTGCACCTATAATTACCTTCCTCAGATTTTATGTCTAGTTAAAAATAAATTTATGATAAAGTGACAGAGATGAGTCTTAGTTAGAATACAGATTTAACTGCTCTAAAAATACCCAGCAGATAAAGTGCTTAAACAAGATGGAAGTTTCTTTCTTTCTTATGGGATAGTTCAGAAGTAGGTGATTCAGGACTGGGAAGATGTTTAATCCTTGAAGTCTTCTAGGAACCCAAACTATCCCTGCCTCGTCACTTCAGCATCACCTCAATCCTGTGCTCAAAATGATATGCCACTATGTTTGATAGGCTCACTCAATATCCAGAAGTGAAGAGAGAGAAAGCAAGTTTGTAACTGTGTGACTTCTAAGGGTACCAACTAGAAGTATAATACAGTAATTTTGATAATCTCTCATTGGCCACAAATGCCTTGACTATCTATAAGGGAGACTAGGCATGTGGTCTCTAGCTTCACATGTTTCTACCTAAAATTTGGGAACATAATTACTGAACTAAGGGGAGAATGTATATTAGGCAGTCTTAGCAATAAGCTTGTTAAGGGCCATGGGAACGATGAGGCCTCAAAAGTAACAGAAGACAGGAGGTGGTGCTTAATGGTCAGGGGGCCAGAGAGCAGCAATCACTGTACCAAATGGTAAGGTGGAGAGGCAGCTAAGTGCAAATGACCTCCAGAGATGGCTAATAGACTCTGATGTTCCTAGGGCAAAGATAGGTAGGCCGCCAATGAAGGTGCCCTGCCGTATACAATTAGAAGGCAAGAATGGAGGATCATGGGGCTGAGAGCACTCACTGTAATAAAAATCATGTTTCCTTTTTTAGCTCCTGGACCAGATCTATTTCCAGATCTTGACCCAGTAAGTGAAGAGAATGCAACATAAAAACAAGTGTATACCATAATGATGGCCCCAAACCTTCTCCACAGAGACCTATGGCTATTTACTTTGGTGACTCTATACTGTGAAAGAAGACCATCCAGATATACTGAGAACTCTTAGATGCAGGATTGGAGCAGACACTGAAATCTGAAAACCTAAAATATCTTCATGGGTCCTTTGTTAGCGTGGGAGCCTCTGGGGACTAGATAATGAATGAAATTCTGACTGACATTTATTTTACTGTGATTCTACTAGGTTCCTAGACCCGCTTACTTGTTTTTTGCAAGGTCTCCATGGGTATAATTGAGATAGACATACTTGACAATTGGAAAGATACCCATATTAAGTTTTTGGCCTGTGGGGTAAAAGCTTCATAGCTCTTACTGGGGGAAGGCTAAGTGGAAATTTCTGAAAATGACCTGTATGATACTATAATGATGGATACGTATATTTGAGGAAATGCATGGAATGTGCCCTACCAAGAGTGAACACTAATGTAAACTCTGGACTCTGGTGATAATGATGTATCATTGTATGTTCACTGATTTGAACAAATGTACCACTCTGATGGGAGATGTTGCTCATGGAAGACACTATGCATATGTGGGGGGCAGGGAGTACTTGGGGGAATTTCCACACCCTCCTCTGAATATTTCTGTGAACCTAAAACTGCTTTTTAAAAATAAAGTCTCCTTCTCTCTCTCTCCTCTCTCTCTCTCTGTCACATACATACACACACACACACACACACACACACACACACACACACACACAGGTTATCTGCTTCTGTCCCTAGAGTTTCTGATTCAATCCATCCATCTTGGGTGAGGCCCTAATATTTACAGCTCTAATAAATTTACAAGTGAATAAGGTCCAGGGACAATATTTTGAGAATCACTGTCCCAGAGGAAGATAGATTTTTTAAAGCAATTCTTCCAGATATTTGGAAAATTTCCTCCAGTATATTCACAGCTGGAGTCAGGTGGTGGCCTCTGCATAGCTGCCTTGGGCATCTGCCACCCAGGATCTCTGTCTGCTTTCCTAACACAAAGCCACCTCAGGGGAGGGTTCCTCCTCTTTGGGTACTGATTCAGGTACCTCCATGGGCTCTTTCTCCTCTGAAGCACTGTGTGAGGTATGGGTTTTGGGGGTTAAATGTAGATAACTCATCTTCTCCCTCCCTCCTTTCCTTCCTTCCCTCCCTTCTTTCTTTCCTCCCTTCCCTCCCTTCTTTCTTTCCTTCCTTCCCTCCTTCCTTTCCTTTCTTCCCTCCCTCCTTTCCTTTCTTCTCACCCTCCCTCTGTCTCCCCCTCCCTCCCTCCATCATCCCTTCCTCCCTCCATCTCTCCCTCCATCTTCCCCTCCCTCCCTCCCTCCTTCCTTCCTTCCTTCCTTCCTTCCTTCCTTCCTTCCTTCCTTCCTTTTTTGAGACGGAGTCTTACTCTGTTGCCTAGGCTGAAGTGCAATGGTTGTCTCAGCTCGCGGCAACCTCTGCCTCCCTAGTTCAAGCAATTCTTCTGCCTCAGCCTCCCGAGTAGCTGGGATTATAGGCGCCTACTATCATGCCCAGCGAATTTTTGTATTTTTGGTAGATACAGGGTTTCACCATGTTGGCCAGGCTGGTCTCAAACTCCTGACCTCAGGTGATCCACCTGCCTCGGCCTCCCAAAGTGCTGGGATTACAGATGTGAGCCACCATGCCCCGCCTCATTTTTCTTAAATGTCTAAATATGTTAAAACATGTATTTGCTATGTCTATAGTAAAATAATCAAATAAGTGTTAAGAAAAAAATGAAAACTGTATAATTAGAGCAATAATCCAATTAACACAACAGTACAGTGGCTTTAAAAAGATATCGATTAGACATGCAAAATTTGTAAATGATATTATCTAGAGAATTATATTGGATCCGCTAAAGGATGCTTATTTTTAACATTACTAATGACGTCCTTAAATAGAAGATTTAAAATAAATCTATGTCTATTTTTTAAAAAGAGAAATTTTAATCACTTTGAAGTAAATCTATAAATGCACATATGTGAAAAAGTAACTTCCATAAAAGCATCCTTCTTTTACACAGCAATGAATTTTTATAAATATATTTAATCAATCTGACAATTGCATTGAAATTTTAAATATCATCCCTCCTGATCATTTCAGAAATTAGTTCATCTTCATTTTGTAAACCAAGGTTAGACAAAATGCTTTGCAACTACATTTTTCATCTTACTGTAGAAATTGTATCAAGGTAGTTGAAGAGTATATTAGGAAAATAAAAAAGTTGGAGACTTATTTTAGAGACTATAAGGCAGTCATTCATTTTTATTGAGAATCTGTTTTTATGTAATCATTTTTAAGAAAAGAAATTTCTCTTTTTAAACTGACACTATTATATAGTTGATGGAAGTAGGAGATTGGTGTTGGCTAATGTGAAACTATCATCTTGCAGAGAAAATATGGGGCAAATTAAAACTGAAGCTACATTAAGGTTCTTGAGATTGGGCATGATTCAGGAAATAATCAGGAGTCCTGCGTCACATATCTGACTCCAAATTTGATAGGATTATTCATTGATGAGCCCTGCACGATAGCCTATAAGAGATTATGCTAGGGAAAGCAGTTGTCAGAGGACGAAAATTAGTGCTTAATCAATAAAAACAGAGTATGCTGCTATATTTTAAAGACGGAAGAGCTTTTATAAAAAGCTTTTTAAAAATGCAATATTATGTAGTAAAAAAATTAAAGCAGCTATCATAAATCAGGTCTTCTGTAGAAATCGAGATTTTTTTCAAAAGTTACCTTTTATGTTTAAAACTGCTTTGCATGGAAACTGTGTTGGTAAAAAGACCTAAAAATGAGCTGTCTAAAGGGCAAGTTAAAGTTGGTGACAATTGTGTAGGAAATGACATTTAGCTTTGTCTAGGAAAGCCATAAAATGACCACAGGTGCAACCTTGACTTGGAAAAAATAACTTGACAATGATAAATCTCTGACTTTTAAAGTTTAATTAGAGAATAAAAGTTTAAAGTTGTTATCAGGACAGTGAGAATAAATGTACTTACAATATGTCAATACAATCTGTAACACACAATATTAAGGTATTTACATTATTGATTAATGAAACAGAGCACTCTGGAGAACTCTTGTAGCTGAATGTTAATATTATTTCTAAAAACATATTTGATATAAAAATATTTGGGATGGTGGATAAATAGCATACTCTGACATATGATTTATACATTCAAATATAAATGTAAATTATCTTAATATAATCACTGCAAATTTGCTCTGTATTGTTTTATTAAGCTTAACAACTTTAGATTTTTCCTGATTCTACCATTATAGCAGGGTACCAATTTAACCTTTCTAAGGTATTCAAAGATTTTATGAGAGCTTTCCCCGATGAGAGGCAAAGCTAACATGAAGAAGAAAATAGTTTCTACATTATTTAGATGAGGCAGTTGTCATTATAACTGAAATCTGGGATGGAATACATAATTTACTTTTCAAACTTTAGCACTGAACTTACTGGTAATAAAGACAAAAATGAGAATGACTTACATAATTCTTACTAATGATTAGTTGGAAATAGGCAAGATTTCTACAGATATTTTTTCTCTCCTAAAATCCTTTGAGTAATTCTATAAACTATAAGAAATAATCCATTCTACCTGACATTTTGTGTTTCTCATTAAAAATTTGTGTCAAAATCTATTTTATTCTTACAACTTTTCCTGTATTGCTGTAAGATACTATCATTACAGACTGAACCTACATGGGAAGATGAAAGATATCTTCCAAAGATGATATTCCAAATAGGTCACATCCATAAGCACTGGAGATTCTTTAGGCTTATGTTGCTTAAGATAGCAAGACAAAATATCCTGAATTTGAATACTTGTGCTGATGATGTTATATTTATAGATTTTGTTGAATTAACTTGACTTGACTGAGAATAATTTTCACATTTGAAGTATTGTACTAATAATATGTTTCTTGAAGATTTGTTGTAAGGATTATAACATAGTAGGCTACCATGATGATCTAAATGTTTGTGTCCTCCCCAAATCTGTATGTTGAGAATCTAATGACTAATGTGATGATATTAGACGATTATGTTTCAATGACCTCATGAATGGGTTTAGTGTCTTTAAAAAGAGGCCTCAGAGAGCTGCCTCACTATTTCCATCATGTGAGAACACAATGAGAAAGTGCCGTCTCTGAGCCACAGAATGGGCCTGATCAGATGCTTAATCTGCCAGTGCCTTGATTGCTGAGGTCTCAGCCTTCAGAACTGTGAGAAATTTATTTCAATTGTTCATAAGCTAGCCAGTGTAAGGTATTTTGTTATAGAGGCCAAAAGTGACTAAGACAGGTACTTAAAAAATTTGCAATCTAGCCCTCTGACAAGGGGCTAATATCCACAATCAACAAGGAACTTAAACAAATTTACAAGAAAAAACACCACCATCAAAAAGTGGGCAAAGGATATGAACAGACACTTCTCAAAAGAAGATATTTTTGTGGTCAACAAACATGAAAAATGCTTATCACTGGTCATTAGAGAAATGCAAATCAAAACCACAATGATACAATCTCATGCCAGTTAGAATGGTGATCATTAAAATGTCAGGAAACAACAGATGCTGGAGAGGATGTAGAGAAATAGGAATTCTTTTATGTTGTTGGTGGGAGTGTAAATTAGTTCTACCATTGTGGAAGACAATGTGGAAATTCCTCAGGGATCTAGAACCAGAAATACCATTTGACCCAGCAATCCCGTTACTGAGTATATACCCAAAGGATTATAAATCATTCTGCTGTAGAGACACATGCACTATTATTGCAGCACTATTCACTATAGCAAAGACTCAGAACCAACCCAAATGCCCAACAATAATAAACTGGATAAAGAAAATGTGGCAAATATATACCATGGAATACTACTCAGCCATAAAAAAAAGGATGAGTTCTTGTCATTTGCAGGGAAATGGAGTAAGCTGGAAACCATCATTCTCAGCAAAGTAACACAGGAACAAAAAAACAAACTGCAGTTCTCACTCATAAGTGCGAGTTGAACTCTAAGAACACATGGACCCAGGGAGGAGAACATCATACACTGGGTCCTGTGAGGGAGTGTGGGGCTAGGGGGAGGGTTAGCATTAGGAGAAATACCTAATGTAGATGATAGGTTGATGGGTGCAGCAAACCACCATGGCACGTGTAGTGTATAACTACCTTTGTAACAAAACCTGCATGTTCTGCACATATATCCCAAACTTAAAGTACATATATATATATACACACACACACACACATATATATATGTATACACACACACACACACACACACACACACACATATATATATATATATATATATATATATATATATATACACACATATATATAAATACTTGGTGAATCAATGCATCCTTGAAAGTTGTATATAAAATCTTTGGCATATAGTAGACTCTAGAAAAAGGGTATTTTCAATAATAATTCTTTCTTGTTGTGACAAATTTATAAACATTTAGAAAAAAATATTGACCTGTTATACCAGTATAAATAATATTTTGGGGAAGAACAAGCGTTGGGATAATTTCATTTAGTTTTCTATCTTTAAACATATCTTACCTTAAAAACTGTGTTTTTCCAAAGAGGCAAGCCCATGATATGAAACCATAAACACTACTGAGGAATCAAATGGCTTCCACAATTTGTTTTGCTATTTTCTGATTGCTTAAGTGATATCAAGAGAGCTTCCTCCCCAAACCTATTTTGTTAAAAGAGCATGAAATATCAGACAGAGCCCAGGTAAAAACATACATCAGTCATCTATAAAGGCAGTCCTTTTCTGAATCTAGGGATCAAATTTTTAAATTTTTTTTGTGTGAGCTAAATATTGCAGTGTCTTTTGTGACTTTTCTTTTCCATGGGCTAAATGCTCTGATGTTCGAGGAATGATATGCTGGGTCTAGCACCATACAGCTCTGTGTCTAATCAAATTCTCACTTTAATTTCTTGTTCTCCATTTTCCGTATGTTTGCAGGTAGCTGTGGTTTCGAGGCTCCATTCAGGTTGTTCAATAACTGAAAGACTCCTTGAGGAATCAAATATTTTTATGCCAATTTCCACTGAGGCTAAAGTTTAAAATGAAATACCAAAACATGAGCTATGGCTTTATTCAGAAATCCACTTGATCTCAGGCCCTGTAAATTGTCTATAAGCAAGGTCACTAAAGCTGCATGAACTTGATCTTGTTACTTCTCAGCCTCCCAAGAGTCACAGCAACTTGGAGGAAAAGTTTAGTGTCTCCAATCCACCAATTTGATTAGAATTATTCCTAAATGCAAGTATACAATTATTTTACCTCCATTTATATTTGAAATTCATTTTAAAAACTTAATAAACTAAAAATATGTATTTGTCATCATGTTCTCTGTTATATCTGTAACATTGGTGCCTGAGTTATTTCATTAATTGCTTTAAAACCAAGGTTCAGAGTAGTGAGATTGTGTGTATAGCTTTATTAATCCTAGTTTTGCGTTTTTCTTTTTCCTTCCATAGGGTAACCTCAAACCTTGATTAGTTATTTAAAAATCAATATCTTATAAAGAGAAAATTGCTTTTATATTTTACTCTACAGTGTTTTGCTACACATAGCATTATTGGTTTAAACAAAGAAATGTTAACTGTTTAAGTCAAAGGCAAACCTTATACATGGCTTATGTACGGCAGGCTCAGCTGGCATAGGCTATGGTGTGGCAAAGGAAAACATGTTACTAAAATAGTTGATCATCTACTGCTTCTCCAAAATTCATTTTAAATCAGGATGAACTCTGCCAAGTCTGCTTATTGTATTCTCCATTTGTTTTTGTGTCTGTTTATTTTTTATGACACATGATTTAAAGGGATGGGTATTCAAAAACTTTGAACTTTCCAGTCAGAAATTACTGATTCCATGATTTTATTAGAGGCTGAAAATTTCCTTCAGATGCCTTCTTTCCAGGAAGAAGGTGGAATCATTTCACAGTCAGTGTGCCCCTGTACATAATATGCTCACTGATTAGCAAAATCCTGACTCTCGGGAAGAACTCATTTATTCTTAAAAATACAGACACTTTTCAAAAGAGGACATATATGAGGCCAACACACATATGAAAAAATGCTCATCATCACTGGTCATTAGAGAAATGCAAATCAAAACCACACTGAGATATCATCTCACGCCAGTTAGAATGGTGATCATTAAAAAATCTGAAGACAACAGATGCTGGAGAGGATGTGGAGAAATAGGAACACTCTTACACAGTTGGTGGGAGTGTAAATTAGTTCAACCATTGTGGAAGATAGTGCGGTGATTTCTCAAGGATCTAGAAATAGAAATTCCATTTGATCCAGCAATCCCACTGTTGGGTATATACCCAAAGAACTATAAATCGTTCTACTATAAAGACACATGCACACGTATGTTCATTGCAACCCTGTGTACAACAGCAAAGATCTGGAACCAACCCGAATGCCCATCAATGATAGACTGGATAAAGAAAATGTGGTACATATACACCATGGAATACCATGCAGCCATAAAAAACGATGAGTTCGTGCCCTTTGTAGGGACTTGGATGAATCTGGAAACCATCATTCTCAGCAAACTGACCCAAGAACAGAAAGCCAAGCACCATATGTTCTCACTCATAGGTGGGTGTTGAACAACGAGAACACATGGACTCAGGGAGAGGAGCATCACACACAGGGGACAGTTGGGGGAGTTAGGGGAGAGACAATGGGGGGGTGGGGAGGGATAACATGGGGAGAAATGCCAGATACAGTATGCACCTAAAGTAAAATAAATAAATTATTTAAAAAAATACGAACACATTGGACATTGGAATGGTATTGAAATATATCATTCCATGATATTCAGGAAAACATGCAGAATATAATAGAATGAGGTTAATGGGTGTAAACATCTGTTAAAAGAAAGTAACTTTTAGTCCAGACGTGGTGGCTCATGCCTGTAATCTCAATACTGGGAGGCCGAGGTGGCAGAGTCACTTGAGGCCAGGAGTTTGAGAACAGCCTGGGGAACATAGTGAGACCCTCATCTCTACAAAAAGGTTTTTAAAAATTAGCCAAGCATGGTAATGCATGCCTGTGGTCCCAGCTACTTGGGAGGCTGAAATGAGAGGATTAGGGAAGATTGCTGGAGGCTAGGAATTCGAAGTTACAGTCAGTTATCAAACCATTGCACGCCAGTCTGGGTGATAAAGTGAGACTCTAAAAGCAAAAAAATTTAAAACAGTGACCAGAAATGTTTTGTTTTCCCGGAACTGAACATATTTTAAAGTGGGTTTTTTTTTCCACTCTCTAAATTTTATTTATTTATTTATTTAAATTATACTTTAAGTTCTGGGATACATGTGCAGAGCATGCAGGTTTGTGACACAGGTATACATGCACCATGGTGGTTTGCTGCATCCATCCCCCCCCATCATCTACATTAGGTATTTCTACTAATGTTCTCCCCTCTCCTTACTCCCCCAACCCCAGACAGGTCCGGGCGTGTGATGTTTCCCTCCCTGTGTCCATGTGTTCTCATTGTTCATCTCTCACTTACGAGTGAGAACATGCAGTGGTTGCTTTCTCTGTTCCTGTGTTAATTTGCTGAGAATGATGGTTTCCTGCTTCATCCTGTAATGCTTCCTGAATTAAAACATGAAAGAACTGCTTGCTGTTCTTTCTGTGAAGCAATTTATAATTGTTCTGCTAAATGGTGTAATGTTGTAATTACACGTAAGTGGTGCTGGTTATTTTTTTAACTTAATGTAGAATGTGGTTTCAAGCACTTTTTTTTTTTTTTTTTTTTTTTTGAGACAGAGTCTCTCTCTGTCCCACAGGCTGGAGTGCAATGGTGAAATCTTGGCTCACTGCAACCTCCACCTCCCAGGTTCAAGCGATTCTCCTGCCTCAGCCTCCCAAGTAGCTGGGATTACAGGCATTCACTGCCACGCCCAGCTGGTTTTTTGTATTTTTAAGTAGAGATGGGGTTTCGCCATGTTAGCCAGGTTGCTCTCAAGTTCCTGGCCTCAAGTGATCCTCCTGTCTTGGCCTCCCAAAGTGCTGGAATTACAGGCATGAGCCACCAGGATTACAGGCATGAGCCACCACACCCAGCCCAAGCACTACTAATAAGAGCTTTGGGTTTAGATTTAGACTTAGGTTTATAACTCAGCTTTAAGACTTAACCAGCTGCATAAGCCTGAGCTGAAAAGAAATTAACTTTTTATATTCTGTTATTGTGAGGATTTACAGAACACAGATTCATGTTAGGAACCTGACATTGCATTTCTGTCCTCTTCTCTATTAAAAAATGCATGTGATTTGCTTTTTCAGGGTGAATTGAGGACAGCTGAGCTATAACTGGAACAAACATGATAGTTGACAGATGTCACTACTCTGGACAGAAGGCACTGGCCCACTGGAAAGGGCTTAAACTAAGCAGAAACTGTCTGCAGTGAAACACCAAGAAATGACAGCCATTCAAAAAGTAGTAATGTTTAAACACTTAGTAAATTTCAAAATAATATCAACATGGTATTTAAATATAGTGAAGCTGATAGCTAAGAACAGCTGAGAGAGAGGGAATAAAATAAGTGTTAATACAGTCAAGATAAAAGGAAAGATCTGTGCTGATTTTTAATATTTAAAGGATTTTTTCTCTCTCTCTCTCTATTTACTACCTAATAGGATGTAATTTATTTATGGCTGGAAAGGTGAATATGTTTTAATGCTTTCGGAGTCTAATATTTGGTTGGTTGTTTTAAAATAAACTTTATGTGATGGTTATCTTGGGTACCTGGAATTTTTATGGGTTTTCCAGGCTCTTGTAATAAGAAGCAGTACATGAATTAAAAATAATGGCATGGTACAAATAAAAATTAAAAATAAATATGATTACGAAGTAAAAACTACTTTCTAACAGTAATGGTGATAATGTTATATTTTTCCATAATAACAATTCTGTAATATAATATGATTATCACATTTTACAAGAGAAAAGGCATTAAGGATGTTGAAAACATGTGTAAGTAGCTGTGTGTAAAATGTGCAAAAGTTTGGCCCATAAAATGTTGCAGAAATAGGAACAACTATGAGAGACATTTGTAATATAACAGAGAAAAAATGAACTGGAAAACTCTAAACCATTTTTTAAATCCTAAATAAATAGGAAAAGGACTTGAAAAGTCATCTCTCCAAGGCAACATATACATGGTCAAGATGTATATGAAATGATGTCCAACATAATTAATCATTGGGGAGATGCAAGTCAAAACACAGTGAGATACTAGTTCATGCCTATTAGAATGGCTATTATCAAAAAACAAAAAGATAACCAGTGAAAGTGTAGAAAAATTAGAATACTTGTACACTCTTGGTGGGAATGTAAAATGAGGCAACTGCTATAGAAAACAGTATGGAAGCTCCTTACAATGTTAAAAATAGAATTTCCATATAATCTAGCAATCCTACTTTTGGGTATTTATCCAAAGGAATTGAGATCAGAATCTTGAATAGATACATACACTCTGATATTCATTGTAGTATTATTCACAATAGTCAAAATCTGAAAAAAAAGTCCATTGATGGACGAATGAAAAAAGAACATGTGGAATATACATATAGTGAAATATTATTCAGTCTTAGAAAGAAGAAGCCTGCTATATAAGAAAACATGAAGGAACTTTGAGGATATTATGCGAAGGTAAATAAGGCAATCAAAGAAGGATAAATAGTGCATGATTCCACTTATAGAGGTATCTAAAATAGTCAAACTTTTAGAAGCAGAGAGTAGAAAGGTGATTGTTGTGGGCTGGCAGGAGGAGAAAATGGGAAGTTGCTGTTCAAAGGGTGTGGTTTCAGTTATGCAAGATGAAAAAGTTTAGGTAACTTTTTTTTTTTTTTTTTTTTGAGATGGAGTCAGGCTGGAGTGCAGTGATCTCAGCTCACTGCAACCTTCAACTCCCTGATTCAAGTGAATCTCCTGTCTCAGCCTCCCGAGTAGCTGGGGTTACAGGCACGTGCCACCATGTTCAGTTTACTTTGCATTTTTAGTAGAGATGGGGGTTTCACCATTTGACCAGGATGGTCTCAATCTCCTGACCTCGTGATCCGCCTGTCTCAGCCTCCCAAAGTGCTGGGATTACAGGTGTGAGCCACTGCACCGGCCTTTTAGGTAACTTTTGTACAGCTTGTTTCTATGGTAAACAATACTCCATTATAGACTTCAAAATTTGAAAGGGTAGATCTTATGTCAAGCGTTCAATACTTTATATATATAAATTTGAATTGGTCTGAATCAGTTTAGTGTTTCAGGAATTTTATTATTGTTTCTACATAAATTTGTAGAAATTATAATGCATTTATATATTTGCTTAAACTTTAAAAAATTATAGTAATAATATGTGTTCAATGTAGCAAATTTGGAAACTACGTAAGAACATATATAAAGAAGAAAATAAAAATCAGTGATAATTCTATATTAAAGGTGTAGCCAGTGCTGGCATTTTGGTGCTTTCAATCTTGATATGTATTTGGAAATGCATGAACAAAAGTAGAATCATATTGTGTATATTTAATATTATAATCTTCTCATTATTATTATATCATGAGCAATTCCCATATTATTAAATGCCATTTGAAAGCATTTTTAGTGGTTGTATAAAAATTTGCTGTATGTACCAACCATAATGTATTAAACAATTTCCCAGTTATTGGATAGTTGGTTATTTTCTCTCCACCTGCCCATTATAAATAACTGTAATGGAAGTCCTTAAGTAAATTTGTAAAAGTGTAAAGCTTGTAAAAGTAAAAAAAATTAAGCAAATTTGTAAGACCCATAGTAAAACTGTTAAGTCAAAAGGTATACAAAAATTTAAAGACTCTTAATAAAAATTATAAAATTGCTTTCCAGAAACTTGTCTTAACTCTATTATTATTATTATTGATATGAAGTCTCCCTCTGTTGCCCAGGCTAGAGTGCAGTGGTGTGATCTTGGCTCACCACAACCTCTGCCTACCGGGTTCAAGAGATTCTCCTGCCTCAGCCTCCTGAGTAGCTGGGACTACAAGCGTGCGCCAGCATGCCCAGCTAATTTTTGTATTTTTAGTAGAGACAGTGTTTCACTATGTTGGCCAGGCTGGTATCGAACTCCTGACCTTGTGAATCTCCCTCTTCAGCCTCCCAAAGTGCAGGGATTACAGGCGTGAGCTAACACGCCTGGCCCTTTCATTACTTTTAATGACAAAAATAGCAATTATTTTTGCACCAACCTAACACATACTCATGTAATTTCTCAGTTTTCAAAGTTTCCCCAACTACAAGAAGTAGCATAAAAATACGTTTTATTTTATTACTCCCATATTAAATGGTGTCACTGGTATCAGACTTCATTCTTTCTTAAACAACTATAAAACTGGGCATTATAACTGTTCACACATATTGAACAACCAGAGATATTGTCGTGATCTCAGAGAGAAGAAAAACACATGAATTCCACCCTTGGCTTTTTCTGGTTGCACTGTCTGGATGTGCGTGCAGAGTGGTGAAGCTGAAACAAAGGCAAGAGTACCGTTGTGTTGAGAAAGCAGAATTCTGAGTTTGGGCTGCTTTACTATCTGGAATTTGCAGGGCATAGTTCTAGAGAGGAGGAAGCAGGAAAGATGGCAATGTGAGAAGGTTGAGTTGGGGTTCCCCCACATGATCCTTAGTCCTTGGCTAACAGCTGGACTGTACATGCATGAGGCAAAATATACAAGTTCCAGTGAAGAGACACTACTACAGGACTGGGAGATGGATGGAAATGTCTGAGGTCATGCAGTGCCAGGAGAAAGTGGAAAGACGTCCGGCCCAGCAAAAGTGGGAGAAATCACTGAAAACATTGGGTGTTCACTTGATAACCCCAATTATAGAAATTGACTTTTCATACAGAGTCCTGTGATTTTATTTTTTACTTACTTTTTCTTTTAGAGATGACATCGTGCTCTGTCACCTAGGCTAGAGTTCAGAGGTGTCATCGTAGCTTACTGCAGCCTTGAACTCCTGGGTTCAAGTGATCCTGACATCTCAGCCTCCTACGTAGCTAGGACTACAGTGCGTGCTACCATGCCCAGTTAATTTTTAATGTATATATTTAGAGATGGGGTCTTCTATATAATAAAATTCCCATGCATGTCACACACACTACTGGCCTCAAGCAATCAGCCTCCCAAGTAGCTGGGATTACAGGTATGAGCTACCCTAACTGGCTAGAGTCTTGTGACTTTAACACATATGAAGACATATGATCCACCACCACAACTGGAATACAGAATATTATATAATAATTTATAATATTATATAGTCATGATTATATAATAGTAAAACAGATAAAATAAAACAAAAAAGCATGTATATATTCCAATTCTTAAAAAAAGTGCATAATAAAAAGGCAGATATGAATTTTCAGTGAGAAATAAAAAATTTGAAAAAATTAAATGAAGATTTCTAGTATAATATTGAAAATTTTAAAAATAGTGAATGGGCTTTATAGCAGATTTAGTACTGCAAGAGAAAGTGTTGATGTTCTTGAAGTTAGATTAATATTAATTATCCAAATGGAATAAATGGGAGAAATATTGAAAAAGCATGCTGACTCTCAGCTTCCTGTGAAATCATATCAGGCAATGTAACATACATATATTGCAGTCCTATAAAAAAAGAGATGAGGCGGGGCGGGGCGGGGAGACAGAGAGAGAGAGAGAATGACAAAAAATGTTTAAAGAAAAAATGGTCAAAAATTTCCTAAATTTGGTAAAACTGTCATATTAGAATTTCAAAAAAAAATCAGTGAAGGGTAAACAGAATAAATAAAAAGAAAACCAACATATGATGAAACTGCTGAAAACCAATGACAAAGAAATATCTTATCAGCTCCTGCAAAAGGAAGAATAAAAGAATTACAAATTTCATCTCATCAGAAGTGGTGAAAGTCAGAAGTCAGTGGGATTACATAATTGATGTGCTAAAAGAAAAAAAATAAACATTCTAAATTGAAAGTGAAATAAATATATTTTCACATACACAAAAGCTGAGGCTTTTTTTGCCAGCCAATCTGAATTATAAGAAGTAATTAAGTTTTATGCTAAAAATAAGAAGGAAATATGATGTAATAAAAAGAAATAAAGAGCACTAGAAATAGTTAATATGTGTGTAAGTTAATGACAGTAATTTTTCCTCTTAGTTTATTTAAAAGACAAATAATTGCTTAATAAAAGATAAATGGTTGGGAGGACTTTATAGCATGAACAGCAGTAAAATGTAGCATAATATAAACAATAGCAAAAGGAGGCAAAGGTTAAAAATTATACCATTCTTGCATTTGTACATTTTTCATGAACTGGTACATTAAGTAGACTGTCATAGTTAAGAAGGTATATTGCAATATAAAAACAACCAATAAAATTATACAAAGAATAATTGCTAAACAACAATCAATAAATTAAAAAAATGTTAAAATGAAGGTAAGAAAGGAAAAGCAGAGAAACAAAAATAGTTGAAATAGGGAAATACTAGCTAGATTGTGTATTTAAACCCACTGTATTGATAGTGTGAGACAAAGTAACATATAAGAAGCATGTTTGCTTATTTCTGCTCGTCAGCATACTTTCACCAAGCCCCTGACTCCAGAAGGATGCTTTGAAGAGAGCACACAGCCCCCCACCTGTCTTGCCTACATCACTGTATTTCTTAAATAACCCTGGTCTTTACCTTTACCTACACATAAAATAACATCTGATGGAGATAGCGATTATGCTTCTGTAATATACAATAAAAATATATTCTTTAAAAATAAAAACCAACAGGGTCTTCCTATGTCACCCAGACTGGAGTTCAGTCGTGCTATCTAGGCTCACTGCAACCTGTCTCCCAGGTTCAAGCAATTCTCCTGCCTCAGCCTCCCTAATCACTGGGATTACAGGTGCCCGCCACTGCACCTGACTAATTTTGTATTTTTAGTAGAAACAGAGTTTCTCCATGTTGGCCAGTCTAGTCTCGAACTCCTGACCTCAGGCGATCCGCCAGCCTCGGCCTCCCAAAGTGCTGAGATTACTGGCTTGAGACACTGTGCCCAGCCTAAAATGTACTCTTACACAAAATCTTTGATGTGATTCTGCTTCAATATAGCGATAAAGTTTGATGTGATTTTGCACATGATGAACTTCCACAACCCATATGTAAACTGTGACCTAAAGTACTATACTAGAGCAGTCTGAAAGAAACTCTCTCTCTAAAGGGTTGTTCCCAGGGGCTAGGCCTCAGTCGACAATCTTCAGTAAGACTTCAGAATACAATTAACTTTAATTCCTTAAAAGTTTGATGTTTTTCTTTTGTCAACAATAGTCATATTAATGTAATACTAAATAGAGGGTAGAAAATTTTAGACTGGATATAAACGCACCTTCTTTTGTGTTTAAGAAAGATGTACTTTCTATATAAAGACACAGATAATATAAAACATTTGCAAAAAGGTATGTACTATGAACAGTAACCTAAAAAATGTTTAACATCAAAGTGTACTTCAAGATAAGAAACATTACCCAGAGACAAGGATATTTAATAATGAAACAAGTGTCAACTTATCAGCCATACATGACACTCCTAAATGCATGTGCCTGTAGTAACAGAGCTTTCAAATCTGTGTAGCAATGACTGATAAAACTAAAGAAAGATCTATGGGAATCCATAATCGTTGCTGAATATTCTTAGATATCTCTCCCAGTAATTTACATTAAAGTAGAATAAAGAATAGAGAAAATAATATGAATTATATCAACCAACTTTACCCAATTATTCTTTCTTTCTTTTTTTTTATTGCATTTTAGGTTTTGGGGTACATGTGAAGAACATGCAAGATTGTTGCATAGGTACACACATGGCAGTGTGATTTGCTGCCTTCCTCCCCCATCACCTACATCTGGCATTTCTCCCCCCCACGCTATCTCTCCCCAACTCCCTACCCCCCCGCTGTCCCTCCCCCATTTCCCCCCGACAGACCCCAGTGTGTGATGCTCCCCTCCGTGTGTCCATGTGTTTTCATTGTTCAACACCCGCTTATGAGTGAGAACATGCAGTGTTTGATTTTCTGTTCTTGTGTCAGTTTGCTGAGAATGATGGTTTCCAGGTTCATCCAAGTCCCTACAAGACACCAACTCATCGTTTTTGATGGCTGCATAATATTCCATGGTGTATGTGTGCCACATTTTCCCTGTCCAGTCTATCATTGATGGGCATTTGGGTTGGTTCTAGGTTTTTGCTATTGTAAACTGTGCTGCAATGAACATTCATGTGCATGTGTCCTTATAGTAGAAAGATTTATAATCCTTTGGATATATACCCAGTAATGGGATTGCTGGGTCAAATGGAATTTCTATTTCTAGGTCCTTGAGGAATCGCCACACCGTCTTCCACAATGGTTGAACTAATTTACACTCCTACCAACAGTGTAAAAGTGTTCCTATTTCTCCACATCCTCTCCAGCATCTGTTGTCTCCAGATTTTTTAATGATCGCCATTCTAACTGGCATGAGATGGTATCTCAATGTAGTTTTGATTTGCATTTCTCTAATGACCAGTGATGATGAGCATTTTTCATATGTTTGTTGGCCTCATGTATGTCTTCTTTTGTAAAGTGTCTGTTCATATCCTTCATCCAATTTTGGATGGGCTTGTTTGTTTTTTTCTTGTAAATCTGTTTTAGTTCTTTGTAGATTCTGGATATCAGCCCTTTGTCAGATGGGTAGACTGCAAAAATTTGCAATTTTGAAGCTATAAAGTATGTATTTTAAATATTTTAAATATCCATGTATTTCAAATATACATGGATATACAAATATACAAATATATACAAATATACATGGAATGTTCACAAGACAAGTATACTCTGAGCCTTAAAATTACTCTTTTATAGTAAGTCTTAGTATAAGCAAATTTAAAATATTTCAATCTTACTGAGTAAGTGAAATTTAAGTTAAATAAGTGGAATAAATTTGAAATAAATAGCAATGAGATATCTAAAAACTCACCAATTATTTATAAATTAAACAACACACATGTAAACAGTAGTGAATCAAATAAAAATCAGGATAAAAACAGAAAATATTTGGAACTGAAAATATTTGGAACCGAGAACACAACATATCAAAACTTTGGGGTTGCAGCTATAGCATGGCATAGACATGGATACATAGATTCAAGTTTTCCATTAGAAAATAATATAGGTTTAAAACCAATAATCTAAGTTCAATTTAATGGACTAGGGGAAAAAAGCAAATTAAGCCCAAAGTAAGTTGAAGAAAGGAAATAATATGAATAGGAGCAGAAATCTATAATATGAAAATACAAAGATCAATAGAAAAAAATTAACATGGCTAAGAGAAGATTCTTTGAAAAAATTAATAAAATTAATAAATACCTAGCAAAACTGAACAAGAAAGAGGGATAGGAAATAAATTATCAATTAAAAAATAAAATATTGGCTCTCATCTCAGAATCTACAGATATAAAAATGAAACTTACATTTTGATCAAAATGACTATATTATAGAGTTCCAGAGCAGCAAAGAAGCAGCAGAAATCCTCTAGAACACAGAGACCCAGAATTGTCACACAGAGAAGAGAAGGAAACACCTTGCCTCCGCCACTCCCTCTGCCTAGTCAGCTCAAAACCAGGAGGGAATTATTTCTGCAGGGAAAAGGCCAAATAGGCACAGTCCCTCACCTACCTGGACTAAACAAGCCTCATGCAGTCTGAGCTGTCATAATTGCTGCACTGCTCTCCACCCACTGGGGCAGAAGGCATAGTGGCATCTTGCCATTCCTGGCTCTTTGCTGCCACTGCACCTGAACTTAAAGAGTCTGGGCTGTTGCTATGTCCCACCATCCCATTGTCCAGAGTCACCATTGCATGGTACTTCATTCCTTGAAGCTCCAGCTGCTGCTATGCCTTGTTGGTTCCAGGTCCAAACTTGTAGCCGTGTTCTCCCTGGGGCCCAAGCCTCTGTTGCACCCCTTGTTTTCCAGAGCCATGCCAGTTTTGCATCTTGCCCCTGGGGGTCAGAATCACAGACACTTCTCAGCCCTCTGGGCCTGAGCTGCTCAGATATGCCTCAGAGCAGTAGCCCCAAGCTTATTGAACAAACTACTTCCAATTCAATTGTGCCTTGGAAACTGAACCTGCTGTTCAAGTCCCAGATGCTACAATAGTTTTATAAGGCTCTAAGATAAGAAACCCAGCTCCACAGCTGCTCCAGGCACCTATGAACTTGTTCCTGGTGCTGCTGCAGTTGTCTGAGGGTGGTGTCAGACCTGACATCAAAAAAAGACTCCTTCAGCTGAGTCTCCCACTGAGAGAAAGACAAGAACAGAAAGATCCCTATAGCCTTTGTCCTAATAACCCACACAGCAACCATCAGGGCCAGATTCCTTCAGTCTAGACCACTGAGGCAGCTGTAGTAATTGTTGACACTTATCACAACTGAAGAAGCTGCGTGGTGCTACACCACTGCATGCACATGGAGCCAGCCACTGCACTTTGCCCAATCAGCACTCTTAAGCCTATCTGCTGTTGAAAGTCCTACCCTACAGAAGAAGCCTGTAAACTTTGGAAGAGGTGACTGTACCACTAAACTTGCAAACATCAATTCAGGGACCCAAAAAACATTAAAAAGCAAGGAAACATGACCTCAAAGAAACAAAAATTTACAGATTGCCTGAAAAGGAATTCAAAATAATAATTTTAAGGTAACTCAGTGAGATACAAGAGAATACGAATAGACAATTCAATGAAATCAGGAAAATAACTAATGACATGAGTGAGAAATTTAGCAAAGATATGGAAATCATAAAGAAGAACCCAAGAGAAATCTAGGAGTCAAAGTATGAAATAAAACAAATAATAGAGAGTTTCAACAGCAAACTAGATCATGTAGAAGAAAGAATCTGTAAAGACAGGTCTTCTGAAATTACTTACTCAGAGTAAAAAAGAAAAAATAATAAAAATGAGTGGAGAATGAAGACAAACTATGGAACTTTTGGGCTATCATTGAGTTAACAAATATTCACATTATAGAAATACCAGAAAGAGAAGAGACATAAAAGGATAGAATACTTATTTAGTAAAATAATTGGTGAAAACTTTCCAAGTCTTGAGAGAGATATGGACATCCAGATCTTTGAAGCTCATGGTCCCTGAACAGATACAACCCAAAGGGTTCCTCTTCAAGGAACACCGTGACAAATAAAATTTTAAATGCAGCAAGAGAAAAGCATCAAGTCACATATAAGGGAATCTCTATTAGACTATCAATGGATTTCTCAGCAAAAAACTTTCACCCCAAAGATTGTACAAAAAACTGTTGTACCTAATAAATAAATTTAATAAAGTTGCAGAATATAAAATCAACATACAGGCCTCAGTAGTATTTTTGCATACAAATAATGACATGACTGAAAAAGAAATTAAGAAAACAATTCCATTTATAATAAAATTAAAAAATACTTAGAAATAAATTTAACCAAGGAGATAAAAGATCTATCTGTACATTGAAATCTATGAAATATTGACATAAGATACAAATAAATGAAAGATATTCTATGCTCACATACTGAAAAAATTAATATTGTTAAAATGTCTATACTACTCAAAGCAAACAGATGCAATGCAATTCCTATCAAAGTCCCAAAGGCATTCTTTACAGAAATAGAAAGAAACTTCTAAAATTCATACAGAAAAATTGAAGACCCCAGTCAAAACAAGATTGAGCAAAATGAATAAAGCTGGAGCCATCACACATTTTGACTTAAAATTATAACTCAAAGCTATAGTAAATTAAAACAGAATGCTATTAGCATAAAAACAGATACATAGACCAGTGAAATGGAGTCCAGAAATAAATCTAAACATATATAGTCAATTCATTTTTGACAATGGAACTAAGAGGACATAATAGTGGAAAACTAGTCTTTCGGCAAATGGTGGTGGGAAAACTGGTCTTCCACATGGAAGGGAATGAAACTGGACCCTTATCTTAAACTGTACATAAAACTAAACTCAAAATGAATAAAAAGGGAAACGTAAGATTAGGAACTACAAAATTCCTAGAAAAGAACACAGCAGAAAATCACCTTGACACTGGTCTTGGTAATGATTTTTTGGATATTACACCAAAAGCTCAGTACACCTACAAAAGCAAAAATAAATAAATGGGGCAACATCAGACTAAGAAGCTTCCACACACCAAAGGAAGCAATAAACAAAATAAAATAGTAGCCTACAAAATGAGAAAAACATATTCACAAATCATACATATAACAGGTGAATATCCTATATATAAATGTATAACTATTAACATAAACATATGAGCATATTAATATAAATGTATAATGATAGAACTCAATAGTAGAAAAACAATCTGATTTTTACAAAGGCCAAAAGATCTGAATAGGCATTTCTCCAAAGAAGAAATAAAAATGAACAACAGGTATATTAAAAGGTGCTCAATATCATTAATCATCAGGGAAATGCAACTAAAATTACTATGAGAGGGCAACCCATTAGCATGGCTATTAGTAACAATTCAAGAGATAACAAATGTTGATGAAGGTGTAAAGGGAACTTGTATATCCTGTTGGTGGGACTGTAGATTGGTGCAGCTGTTATGGAAAACAGTATGGAGGTTTCTAACAAAATAGAAAATTGAACTACCATATGACCCAGCAGTCCCTTTTCTGGACATGTACATACACAAAGGAAATGAAATCACCTTTCGTAAAGACACCTGTATACCCAAGTTCATTGCAGCATTATTCACACTAGCCAAGATACAGAAAAAATCTAAGTGTCTGTCAGTGGACAAATAGATTTAAAAACTGGTAGGTACACATACAAAGGCATATCATTGAATCCTAAAAATATTGCAGTCTTGCCACTTGCCACAATGTGAGTAAGTGTGGAGGATATTATGCCAGGTGAAATAAGCTAGACATAAAATTATTGAAATTTTATAATACTGCACAATTTTTAATTCTTTACATGAATGAACTTGTTTAATAGGATAAGTGCAGTGATTCTATGTTGTAAGTGAGAAAATTTATAAATATAGTTCAGAAAATCAAAGAGAGTGAATAAGTTCAAATCATCTAATAAATGGCAAGGCAGCTGGCAGAACAAGTATGCTGCAATTTCTGACTTTTTAATTTAGTTTTGTTGCTTCGGCTCATCAATTAGGCAGATACTCTTGTAAGATGTGTTGTCACTGCAGCCTCCCTATGAGAATTTAATGAAACCACAGCTGAATACCATAATGTCAAAGAATGAGAAGACAGCAGTTACGTAACGGAAAAAGAAACTGATGTGTAAAGGTACTGGTGAATTTCCCATGCATGGGAGATAGTTGGAGAGGTATTCACTGAAATTTTAAAGACCTCCTTTATGAGTACTAGGATTAAAAAACACAAAAAACAAAACTCTGAATTGCTTTTATTTTTGCTTCTTAGCTGCACTGTTTTGTTTCTAGTAAGGCTTTGCTATGTCTTACTAATCTCAGACACTGATATTGTCATTTCTCTGAAAAATTTGTTTTGCATCTCTCCAGGTATACTTGTTGCCAGGTGTTTTTGGAAAGCCAAGGGAAATACTATGCTATAATTAGTAGCCATTTAAAATTTTTTTTTTCCAGAAAATAGTGTTTACTAATAGAATTCAGAGGAAAAATTTCATCTTTGCTCAATGTATATTTCTGACAAAATAAATCTCTGTTGTCCCAGAATTCAGATCTCTCAAGACACAGGTCTTCTAAAACCAGCTTTCCTTCAAACTTTCTGCCTTGGTTTTATAGCACTTATTAAAATCAGCATATAATGCTATATTCTTGGTGTCTGGAATAGAAGTATTGATGGTGTATGCAAAAATTCTATTATTTTATAAAATAATATATTTTATTTTATTCTGAATTGAACTTGTTTCCAGGCCCTTGGGAAAACTACTAATTTTTGTCCCTAATTAGTCTTTTTATGTCAGTAGTTTCATTTTTTCCCTGATAAATATAAGAGAGTTTAAACAAATGGAAAGATACACTATGTTTTTGGAAAGGTAAATGGCATCAGAAAGAGGTCAATTATCTCACGTTTTTTTTTTTTTTTTTTTTTTTTTTGTAAATTGAACATTATTTTAGTAAACTTAACAGCAGGATGTTTTATTTCCGGAGCTATACAATTAGATTATGAAGTCCATATGGAAAAACATGCAAAGAAGTAGATGGTGGGAGTGGTGTCTAAAGTCAGGCAGTGGGGTGGGGATTAGCCCTACTGATATTCAAATATTTTACAGAGGCTACATAAGTAGAAGAATGCTGTATTTAGATGTGAGTAGACAGAAAGCACAATGGAATTCATTAGAATTTAGAAAGATATTCAAGTATATTTAAAAATTAGTACTTGATACAGGTAGCATCTCAAAATCAGAAAAAGGTAGATTTTTTTTTTTAATGGTGCTGGAACAGCAGAATTACCACTTGAAAAATTAAAACTAGATTTATACTTCACATAGTGTTCACTAGGATAAATATCAAATGGATCAAATGTATAAAACATGAAACTATTTAAGTTATAGAAAATATTATTAGTCAATTCATAACCTAGGATTGGGAAAAATCTTCCCAACTATATTCCAAATTCTGGGGAAATAACAATGAGAAATTCATTTATTTAAACAACAATAACAACAGCAACACCTTTTCATGGTTTGAGAGAAAAAACAGGAGTAAAAGTCAACAGACATAACATGAAATGGAAAAATAATATTTGTAACTTATCATAGGCCAAGAACTAATATGTCAAAAATATAAAGAATTCCTAAGTATGAAAAGAAAAACTCCAACAAAGTGAATGGATAAGTGGAAAAAGTAATCATGGGTTTTACATGTAGCAGAAATTCGAATGACTCTTAGCTATACATAAATCACTTATCCTGATTCATAAAAAGAAAAATGCAAATTAAACTTCATTGAGACATAATTTCTCAATTATTAGATTGTCAATAATTATAAAGTTTAATAAATACTCTACTGACAAGACTATGTGGAACCAAAAAGGTGTGAATGAGAAGAAAATGATATACCACCTATGGAGAGGAATTTGAGACTACCTGGTTAAATTACTTATCTTTGACCCAGGAATTCTACTTCAAGGAAACTGTCTCGAAGTTGCACTCAAAAAAATATTAAATAACTTCACAAAGCTATACATTAAGACAGCTTATTAGCAAAAAGGCCAGAAGTCATCTAAATCTATATTAAAAGAGAATCATTGAATCACCACACAGTGAGATATGCAGTTGCAAAGAAAATGGTTAGAACTTATTCTTTGATATGGAAATTATTAGAATTTTACGCTTTGGCCGGGCAGAATGTCTAGGATACATCATTCAATTGAAAAAAGGAAACTGTAGAAAGCATGAGTAGTGTGGTTTTTTGGTTTGTTTTATTGTTTGTTTGTTTTTTAAAAGCCAGTGAGTATATGTTTACATTTGCAGATAAAAACAATTTGAATCACCCAAATTTGGTTATCAACATCATTCTGGAAGACCAATATCATGCAATCCTCACCCCTCCCAAAATACTCCATTGGCCAGTGGGATTGATCTCCTCACTAAATTGTCTTTGGAATCCGGGCCCAGTCATGGCATCCCAGGACATCCCCCAGTGGCACGAGTCCTGGAGTAATCTGGGCATATGATCAACCCCACAGGATTGTAGAGAATTAGAGAACATCAGAAAGGGGAGCAATGGGAATCACAATATTGCCGGGACCCAGTCCCAGTCAACAGGGGGAATCAGGAAATCTCAAGGAAGACATTTCAAAGTACAGTGCCCCCTAAAAATTATATATGTATTAGGTTATGGTATACAATGCAAATGTTATGGTTAAAAACATGAAACATCATAACATCAAATATGCCTGAAATCACTACCAAGCTCTATGCAGAATCACACTAATAGAGTACTGTACACCTTGTTCCTGTTAACTGAGCTCTGTCACAAGGGCTGGAGAATTCCTACCTTTCTTAAATATCAATAACTCCAAACCAATAAACCTGAACTGTGAAAGGTTGTATCTCTTTCCCCCGCTCTGAACTACTTTTCCTGACCAGCCTTTATAAAACAAAGTTCTCCCCCAACACTGACCCACTGACATTCCTTATTCTACCAAACCTCCTTTAGTACTTGCTATCCCTTTTCAAATCATGAAATATAATACACAATGAATCTGGGTAAAATATATGTATGATAAATTATTATAAAGCAAAGACTTATGCAATCACCCCAGAAACTTACCTTTCACTACAGCCCTTATTACCATGTAACTTTAGTATTTTCTTTGTTTACATTCAGTCTCTTTCCTCCACTGTTACTGTAAAAAACCATGAGAATAGTATTTTACTGTTCTAATCATTACTATATCCCCAACATAGAGAATAGAATTAGGCAGGCACTCAATTTTTTTGAGGAATAAATCAATGAATGCTATTTTGTTGGGCAGAAATATAATACAGATTATTACAGTAGCTTTTATTTAATTTTGCAGTTTTCACTCAGCTTTCACTAAAAGCATAGCGGTTAAAGTAGAGTTGCTAATGTGTGGGGTTCTGTATTAGTCAGAGCTCAACCAAAGAGGCAGAATCAGAAGAATATCTGATAGATTGAGAAAGAGAAGCAGAGAGAGAAAGAAAAGGAGGAAGAAAGAGAAGAGGAGAAGGAGGAGAAAATGTTAAGAGATCTATTAAGAGGAATCAGAGTTTGTAGGACAGGCTGAAGGGAGCCTATGTGGCTGAGTTGAAGCTGTTTTCTGGCCACAAGCATTCAGAAGAGAAGATGCAGAGAAGAGAGAGCAATTATAGACTCAGCTGCTATTTGAAGTCTCATTTGCCAGGAAAAACCCAGTCCTTTTAAAAGGCTTGCCTGATTAGGTCAGGCTCATCAAGGACGCTCTTCTTAGCTTAAAAAGTCAACTGACTAGGGAGTTCTGTTACATCTGCAAGGTCCCATTACAGCAGCATCTAGATAAGTGCTTGATTAAGTGAAAGGGGGTGTGCAAATGTGGCAAAATGCCTGCTGGTTGTCCACTCCATCCTCAAAGTTTAGCTAGTCTAGCTGAGTTGACATATTACAAGCCATTACAGAGTCAGAAAATTTTCGTAAGTGAAAAATTAATAATCACAATTTCATGCCAATCTGATAATGGCTCATTGAGTTTCTCCTGAATATGGGAGTTTTGAGTTTACACTGACTGTTTTAGCCAAAGATATGGCAGAATCTCCCAGCCTGGGTTCCTATGAAGCAATTTTGCAAACACGCATTGCTACTTAGGTTTAATTGCTAGAATGAAAATAATGAAGAACCCATTTTCAGGCTTCAATATGTACTGTGAGTTGCCAAGCACTACAGAGTTTAAAGGGAGACCATTGGCCAGTCTAAAGTAGATTGATACTATTACTGCTAAACTATTTAAAAATTATTCATAGAATCAAGATTTTTCAGTTTGATAACAAAGTACTATTAACTTGAAGCTAACAGAATCCTTAAAAACAAAAAAACAGAGATAAAGCACATTTCATACATGTATTATTCTCAGTCTTTCTTCTGATATTGCCACCCATAGTGACAATGTCAACTGAAATCTGACAGGACACTTAAATGTCAAGTATATGCTTTTGATACTAAATTTCCATAAAGCTTTGGTTGCTGAATTGCATACTGTACTTGCATTGGTTTTCTGAAAGCTAAGCATTGCTCGCTTATCCAAAATAACTTACAGGCAGTTGACCAATTAAGGAGAAACCCGATGCGATGATTGCATGTAATGATGGTTTCATTGAAAACTGGATGGCTTAAGAAAGTTTGAGCAGAATGAAATTACCTTCCTTGCTCAGTAACTTAGTTTCAGAAATGTGGTCATAAGAATTACTCAAATGAGAGAAAAGTTGAAAATCAGCAATGCTGTGTAAAGATAGCTAGATTTTGTGACTCCTTTATAGGATAAGTTGCAAGTAAGCTTCTAAAAAGCAGTTATTTAGAGCCTGACTTTCAGAGGAATTCTTTTATTAGTGAACTCCTATTCACCTAGCTTTCAGCTGAAAATGTCATTATTTTCAAAGGAGTACATAGCATTGCATGCTTATCCTTTATCAGTGGTGATCTTCAGGGTGACTATACATTCTATTACATAGCCAGGGAGCCATGACTGGAAGGCACTTACAACGCTTAGTCAATCAGACTGTAAGGTTTCAAGCACATATGTTCTCTTTGGTAGAAAGGTATTTTTTTTTTCTTTTTTGCACTACTTGGGAAATACAAGGGGTCTTCAAAAAGTTTATGGAAAATGGAATTAAAACATAAAAATAAAAATGTAAACTTTATTTCTCAACATAAATTTTACCAAGGTCAAGTCACTTTAGTAAGTGATGAGATTAGTCATTTAGTCCATCACAAAAAATAAAAATAAAAAAAAATAAAAAAATAAATGGGGGTCCTTGGAATTTAACCATGTTTATACAATCTTTTTTACATTATTAACTCAAGAAAAGTAGGTGCCTTTTAAATGCCTTTTAAGATTGGGAAGCAAAAAGAGTCAGAAAGGGCCAAGTCAGACCTGCAATGTGAATGACTAATGATTTACAATTGAAATTCTGGGAACATTAATTTTGTTTGATGAAAGAATGAGAAGGTGCATTGTTGTGATGGAGAAATACTCTGGTGAAGGTTTTCTGGGTGTTTTCTTGCTAAAGCTTTGGCTAACTCTCATAATAAACAGATGTTGCCATTCTTTGGCCCTCCAGAAAGTCAACAAGCAAAGTGCCTTGAGCATCTCAAAAAACTGTTGCCATGACCCTTACTCAAAACTGGTTAATGTTTCCTTTGACTGGACCACTTCCATGTCTTGGTAGTCATTGTTTTGATGGTGCTTTGTCTTTAGAATCATACTGGTAAAGGCATGTTTCATATATTGTCAAAATTCTTTGCAGAAATTCTTCAGGATCTTGATCCCACTTGTTTAAAATTCCTATTGAAAGCTCTCCTCTTGTCTGCAGCTATCTGGGTGCAACAGCTTTGGCACCTATTGAGTGGAGAGTTGGCTTTTCTTAGCTTTAATTTTTCAGTCAGAATTGTGCAAGCTGATTTTTTTTTTTTTTTTTGGAGACATCGACTCATTCTGTCACCCAGGCTAGAGTGCAGTGGTGTGATCAAGTCTCACTGCAGCCTTGACCTTTGGTGCTCATGTGATCCTCCCACCTTGACTTCCCTCCTGAGTATCTGGGACTTGGTGCATGGTACCATGCCTAGCTAATTTTTAATCTGTTTTTTTTTCTAAACAGAGTTGAGGAGGCAGGACCTAGAAGCAGCAGTGATTGGAGACTCCCATCACAAAGAACCATAATCAGCATGTGAATCCTGCACCAGCAAGCAAGGTATCCAGATTCTCTCATCAGAACTGACTAGGCAGCTGGTGTGACCCACGGAAAAGAAGGAAGAGCAGTGTGGTGCAGCAGCTCACCTGAGAGTCACACGGAGCAGGGGGAGCCCCCACTCCCCACCCAAGGAAGATGGTGAGTGAGTGTGCTACCCAGCTGGGGAAACTGTGCTTTTTCCACAGAACTGTGCAACCCATGGATCAGAAATTCCCTTTTGCGAACTCACGCCACTGGGACCTAGGGTCTCAACCCCTGAGCTGCGCAGATTATCAACAGCTTCTCAGCTAGAATCTGCTTAACTCTGCCGAGTTCCCTGGGGGAGGAGTAACCAGAAACACAGCTGTGGCTACCAGCCTTCTAAGCCCTTTGAACTCCTTGGGGGGAGGGGCAGCAACCATGACTGGGACTCATAACTGCTTAACATGCTAATCTCCCTGAGCAGGGGAAGGGTGGCACCCATCTCTATAGCTCCAGACCATGCTTTTCCCCTGCTGAAGCCAAGGAGGCAGGACAGCCTTGTCTCAAGAGGTGTCCCTCACAGCCCAACACATTGCCTGTGGCAGACTGTGGCCAGAGGGTCCCTTCAGGCCTGATCCTGACCCATCCTTCCTCACTGGGTAGGGTCTCCCTGCAGGAACTCAAACAACTCCATCCAGAGGCTCAGGGACAGAATCCTGATCTCCCTGGGCCTGAGCCCCTAGGGGGAAGGATGGCCGCAGTCTCTGTGGACCAGCAGACTTAGCCTTTCCTCCTGGTAGCTCTGAGGAATCCAGGCAGCCCAGACGAGTGGGTTTCCCCCACAGTGAAGGACACCCCCTCCACCAAGGGAAAGTCAAAGTGCTTCATTAAATGGGTCCTGTTTCCTGTGCCACCCAACTGCGTGAGACCCTCCAACAGGGGTTGTCAGACACCCAATACAGATGCAGTTCTACTAGCATCAGGTTGATGCCCCTCAAGGACAGATATCCCAGAATAAGGAGCAGACACCCATCTTTGCTGTTCTCCAGCCACCTTGAGTGACATCTCCAGGTACGGGAGCAAACCAGATGAATAGGGCCTGACATGAAACCCAGCAAACCACAGCAGTCCCATAGAAGAGGAACCTGATCATTGAAAGAAAAATAAATGAACAGAAAGCAACAACAGAAGCATTAACAACAGCAAAACAGTTCCTACACAAACCACATCCAAAATCAGCAGCCTTAAAGACTGAAACTATACAAACTCATGAAGATGAGAAAGAACCAAAGAAAAAAAATGCTGAAAACCCAAAAGTCCAGAGTGCCTCTTCTCCTCCAAATGATTGTAATGCCTCTCCAGCAAGGGCACAGAAGTAGAGCAAAGATAATATAGACAAATTGACAGAAGTAGGCTTCAGAAAGTGGTTAAGAAGAAACTCTGTTGAGCTGAAGGAGCATGTTCTAACCCAATGCAAAGAAGCTAAGAACACTGATAAGAGGTTAGAGGAGCTGCTAACTAGAATACCCAGTTTAGAAAGGAATATAAATGACCTGATGGAGCTGAACAATACAGCACAACTTTGTGAAGCATACAAAAGTATCAATAGCTGAACTGAACACTCAGAAGAAAGAATATCAGAATTTGAATACTATCTTGCTGAAATAAGGCATGCAGTCAAGATTAGAGAAAAAAGAATGAAACAGAATGAACAAAACCTCCAAGAAATATGGGAGTACATAAAAGACCAAATCTATGATTGATTGGAGTACTTGAAGGAGATGGGAAGAATGGAAACAAACTGGAAAACACATTTCAGGATATTACCCAGGAGAACCCCTACCTAGCAAGACAGGCCATCATGCAAATTCAGAAAATACAGAGAATACCACTAAGATACTCCACGAGAAGATCAACCCCAAGATACATAATCATCAGACTGTCCAAGGTTGAAATGGAGCAAAAAACGTTAATGGTAGCCAGAGAGAAAGGCCAGTTCACCTACAAAGGGAAGTCCATCAGACTAATAGTGGACCTCTCAACCGTAACCCTACAAGCTTTAGGAGATTGGGGGACCAATATTTAACATTCTTAAATAAAAGAATTTTCAACCCAGAATTTCATATCCAGTCAAACTAAGCTTCATAGGTGAAGGAGAAATATAATCCTTTCCAGAGAAGCAAATGCTAAGGGGTTTCATCACCACCAGGCCTGCCTTGCAAGAAAGTATGCACTTAATATGGAAAGAAAAACTGTTACCAGCCACTGCAAAAATACATTAACTAAGTGTTTTAGTTAATATAAAGACCAATGACACTATGAAGACACTGCCTCAATTAGTGTGCAAAATAACCAGATAGCATCATGATGACAGGATCAAGTTCACACATAATAAGGCTAAACTTAAATGTAAATGGGCTAAATGCCCCAAATAAAAGACACAGACTGGCAAATTATATAAAGAGTCAAGACCCATCAAGCTACCAATGACCTTCACAGAACTGGAAAAAACCACTTTAAACTTCATATGGAATCACAAAAGACCCCACATAGCCAGGACAATCCTAAGCAAAAAGAACAAAGCTGGAAGCATTGCACTACTGGACTTCAAACTATACTATAAGGCTGCAGTAATCAAAACAGCATGGTACTGGTACCAAAACAGAGACATAGACCAATGGAACAGAACAGAGACTCCAGAAGAAACACCACACATCTAGAACCATCTGATCTTTGACAAACCCGGCCAAAACAAGCAATGGGGGAAAGGACTCCATATTTAATAAATGCTGTTGGAAAAACTGGCTAGCAATGTGCAGAAAGCAGAAACTAGACCCCTACCTGTCACCTTACACTAAAATTAATGCCAGATAGATAAAAGATTTAAACATAAAACCTAACACCATAAAAACAATAGAAGAAAACATAGGCAAAACCATCCAGGACATAGGCATAGGCAAGGACTTCATGACTAAAACATTAAAAGCAGTGGCAATAAAAGCCGAGGTAGACAAATTGGATCTAATTAAACTCCAGAGCTTCTGTACAGCATAAGAAACCATCATTAGAGCGAAATTGGCAACAAACAGAATGGGAAAAATATTTTGCAATCTACCCATCTGACAAAGGGCTAATATCCAGAATCTACAAAGAACTAAAACAGATATACAAGAAAAAAACAAACAACCCCATTCAAAAGTGGATGAAGGATATGAACAGACACTTTTCAAAAGAAGACATATATGAGGCCAACAAACATAATGAAAAATGCTCATTATCACTGAGCATTTTTTTAGAGAAATGCAAATCAAAACCACACTGAAATATCATCTCATGCCAGTTAGAATGGCGATCATTAAAAAAATCTGGAGACAGCAGATGCTGGAGAGGATGTGGAGACATAGGAACACTCTTACACAGTTGAAGGGAGTGTAAATTAGTTCAACCATTGTGGAAGACAGTGTGGCAATTTCTCAAGGATCTAGAAATAGAAATTCCATTTGACCCAGCAATCCCATTACTGGGTATATACTCAAAGAACTATAAATCGTTCTACTATAAAGGCACATGCACACATATGTTCATTGCAGCCCTGTGTACAATGGCAAAGACCTGGAACCAACCCAAATGCCCATCAGTGATAGACTGGACAAAGAAAATGTGGTACATATGCACCATGGAATACTACACAGCCATAAAAAACGATGAGTTCGTGTCCTTTGTAGGGACTTGGATGAATCTGGAAACCATCATTCTCAGCAAACTGACACAAGAACAGAAAGTCAAACACCGTATGTTCTCACTCCTAGGTGGGTGTTGAACAACAAGAACACGTGGACTCAGGGAGAAAAGCATTCACACACTGGGGGCAGTTGGGGGGGGGTAGGAGAGAGACAGTAGGGCATGGAGAGGGAGGGGTAGGTGGGTAGGGATAACATGGGGAGAAATGCCAGATATAGTGTGCACCTAAAGTAAAATAATTAAATTAAAAAAAAAGAGTCAAGACCCATCGGTGTGCTGTATTTAGGAGACCCATCCATTTCATGTGCAAAGACTAACATAGGTTCAATATAAAGGGATGGAGGAAAATTTACCAAGCAAATGAAAAGCAAAAAACAAACAAAAAACAAAAACAAACAAATAAAATGCAACAAAACAAAACAAAACAGGATTTCAATCCTAGTCTCTGATAAAACAGACTTGAAACGAAAAAGATCAAAAAAGACAAGGGCATTACATAAAGGTAAAAGGAACAATTCAATAAGAAGAGCTAACTCTACTAAATATATGTGCACCTGATACAGGATCAAACAGACATAAATTCTTAGAGACCTACAAAGAGACTTAGATGCCCACACAATAATAGTGGCAGACTTTAACACCCCACTGTCAATATTAGACAGATCAACAAGACAGAAAATTAACAAGCACTTGAACTCAGTTCTGAATCAAGTGGACGTGATACACATCTACAGAACTCTCCACACCAAATCAACAGAATACACATTCTGCTCAACGAAACATGGCTTTTATTCTAAAATCAACCACATAATTGGAAATAAAACATTCTTCAGCAAATGCAAAATAACTGAAATAGTAACAGTCTTTCAGACCACAGTGCAATCAGGTTAGAATTCAGGATTAAGAAACTCACTCAAAACCACACAATTACATGGAGTTTGAACAACCTGCTTCTGAATGACTCCTGGATAAATAATAAAATTAAGGCAGAAATAAAGAAGTTCTTTGAAACCCAATGAGAACAAAGAGACAACATACCAGATTCTCTTCCTAGCTTTCTGATGTGTGCATTTAGTGCTATAAATTTCCCCTCTACACACTGCTTTAAATGTGTATTTAAATGTGTATTTAAAGCAGTGTGTAGAGGAAAATTTATAGCACTGAATGCACACATCAGAAAGCTAGGAAGATCTCAAATGGACAACCTAACATCACAATCAAAAGAGTTAGATAAGTAACAGGAAACAAATTCAAAAGATAGCAGAAGACAAGAAATAACCAAGATCACAGCAAAATTGAAGGAGATAGAGACATTAGAAATCCTCCAAAATATCAATGAATCCAGGGGCTGTTTTTTTTTTTTTAAATTAACAAAATAGATAGACTACTAGCTAGAATAAAGAGGAACAGAGAGAAGAATCAAACAGACACAATAAAAATGATAAAGGTGATGTAACCACTGACCCCACAGAAATAAAAGCTGCCGTTAGAGAATACTATAAACATCTCTATGAAAATAAACTAGAAAATGTAGAAGAAATGGATAAATTCCTGGACACATACACTCTCCCAAGACTAAACCAGGAAGAAATCAAATCCCTGAATAGACCAATAACAATTCTGTAATTGAGGCAGTGATTAATAGCCTACCAACCAAAAAAAGCCCAAGATCAGATGAATTAATAACCAAACTCTATCAGAGTTACAAAGAGGAGTTGGTACCATTCCTTCTAAAATTATTCCAAACAATTGAAAAGGAGAGACTCCTCCCTAACTCATTTTATAAAGCTAGCATCATGCTGATATCAAAACTGGGATGAGACACAACAAAAAAAGAAAACTTCAGACAATATCCCTAATGAACATCGATGTGAAAATCCTCGATAAAATACTGGCAAACTGAATCCAGCAGCACATCAAGAACATACCTCGTCACAGTCAAGTTGGCTTCATGCAAGGCTGGTTCAACATACACAAATCAAAAAATGTAATCCATCACATAAACAGAACCAAAGACAAAAACCACATGATTATCTCAATAGATGCAGAAAAGGCCTTTGATAAAATTCAACATCCCTTCATGTTAAAAACTCTCCATAAACTAGGCATTGGAGGAACATAGCTCAAAATAATAAGAGCTGTTTGTGACAAACCCATAGCCAATATCATACTGAATGGGCAAAAGTTGGAAGCATTCCCTTTGAAAACCAGTACAAGACAAGTATGGCTTCTCTCACCACTCCTATTCAACATAGTATTGGAAGTTCTGGCCAGGGCAATCAGGCAAGAGAAAGAAATAAAGTGTGTTCAAATAGGAAGAGAGGAAGTCAAATTGTCTCTCTTTGCAAATGACATGATTCTATATTTTGAAAACCCCATCTTCTCGGGCCCAAAACTCTTTAAGCTGATAAGCACTTCAGCAAAGTCTCAGGATGCAAAATCAATTTGCAAAAATTACAAGCATTGTTTATACAAACAATAGACAAGCAGAGAGCCAAATCATGAATGAACTCCCATTCACAATTGCTATAAAGGGAATAAAATACTTAGGAAAACAGCTAACAAGGGATCTGAAGGACCTTTTCAAAAAGAACTACAAACCACTGCTCAAGGAATTAAGAGAGGACACAAACAAATGAAAACACATTTCATCTTCAGGGATAGAAACAATCATTATTGTGAAAATGGCCATACTGACCAAAGTAATTTATAGATTCAATGCTATTCTTATTAAACTACCATTGACATTCTTCATTGAATTAGAAAAAAAACTACATTAAATTTCATGTAGAATCAAAGAAGACTCCATATGGCTGCCATAATCCTAAGCAAAAAGAACAAAGCTACAGGCATCACACTACCTTTCTTCAAACTATACTACAAAGCTACAGTAACCAAATCAGCATGGTACTAGTACCAAAACAGACATATAGACCAATGGAACAGAACAGAGACCTCAGAAATAACACCGCATATCTATAACCACCTGATTACCTGATTTGTTACCCACAAACTTGACAAATACCTACAAACCTGGCAAAACCTAGCATTGGGGAAAGGATCTCCTATTCAGTAAATGGTGCTGGGAAAACTGGCAAGCCATATGGAGAAAACTGAAACTGGAAAACTTCAGTTTTCTGAAATTTTATTTACTTACTTACACCTTATACAAAAATTAAATAAAGATGGATTAAAGACTTAAATATAAAACCCAAATCAAAAAAAAAACCCTAGAGGAAAACCTAGGCAATACCATTCAGGTCATACACATTGGCAAAGGCTACATGATAAAAATCCCAAAACCAATTGCAATAAAAACCAAAATTGACAAATGTGATCTAATTAAATTAAATAGCTTCTGCACAGTGAAAGAAACTATCATCAGAATGAACAGGCAACCTATAGAATGGGAGAAAATTTTTGCAATCTACCCATCTGACAAATACCTAGTATCCAGAATTTACAATGAACTTAAACAAATTTACAAGAAAAAAGGCCCATGAAAAATGTGGGCAGAGTATATGAGCAGACACTTCTCAAAAGAAGACATTTACACAGCCAAAAAACATATTAAAAAGCTCAACTCACTGATCATTAGAGAAATGCAAATCAAAACCACAATGAGAGACCACCTCATACCAGTCAGAATGGTGATTATTAAAAAGTCAAGAAACAATAGGTGCTGGCAAGGCTGTGGAGAAATAGGAACGTTTTACACTGTTGGTGGGAATGTAAATTAGTTCAATCAGTGTGGAAGACAGTAATACAGTATGGCGATTCCTTAAGGATCTAGAACCAGAAATACCATTTGACCCAGCAATCCTATTACTATGTTATACCCAAAGAAATATAAATCATTCTGCTATAAAGACATGCACATGTATGTTTATTGCAGCACTATTTACAGTAGCAAAGCCATGGAATCAACCCAAATGCCCATCAATAATAGACTGGATAAAGAAAATGTGGTACATGGCTGGGTGTGGTGGCTCATGCTTGTGATCCCAGCACTTTGGGAGGCCAAGGCGGGCAGGTCACCTGAGGTCAGGAGTTTGAGACCAGCCCGACTAACATGGAGAAACTCTGTCTGTACTAAAAGTACAAAATTAGCCAGGCATGGTGGTGCATGCCTGTAATCCCAGCTTCTCAGGAGGCTGAAGCAGGAGAGTTGCTTGAACCCAGGAGGCAGAGGTTGCAGTGAACTGAGATCATGCCATTGCACTCCAGCCTGGACAAGAGCAAAACCCTGTCTCAAAATAAAAGAAAATTGTACATATATACCATGGAATACTATGAAGTCATAAAACAGGAATGAGATCATGTCCTTTTCAGGGACATGGATGAAACTGGAAGCCATCATCCTCAGCAATCTGACACAAGAACAGAAAACCAAACACCACATGTTCTCACTTATAAGTGGGAGTTGAATAATGAGAGAACACTTGGACACAGGGAGGGGAACAACATACACCAGGGCCTGTTGGGGGGTTGGGAGCAAAGGGAGGGAACTTAGATGATGGGTCAATAAGTGCAGCAAGCCACCAAGGCAGATGTATACCTATGTAACAAACCTGCAAGTTCTGCACATATATCCTGGAGCTAAAGTCAAATTAAAAAATAAAAATAAATAAAAACGAAGAATAAACTACATTAGAAAGGGAGCATTTGCTACAGGAATAAAGTAAAAGCAGGGTCATATTTAAAACATTTCAAATTAAAATTAAAAACACTTTTCCTCTTAGGAAAATACATAATTCTATAACTTCAAAGAATATGTCATTATTTTTGCATTTCTATGCTGGTTTTCTCCACATGTGACATTATATTCATATAAATATATATATACTAATATTGACTTTTTTTTCTATTTTGAAACTAATTTTATTAAATAAAATTGGGAAATTTGGAAAATCATCTTTTTAAAAAAAAAAAGAAATGGAGTCTTCTGCGTTGTCCAGGATGGTCTCAGACTCCTGGGCTCCAGCAATCCTCCTACCTCAGCCTCCTGAGTAGCTGGGACTGCAAGCATGTTTTTGCTCTTATTAGTCCTCTTCAATTAGGGCACAAACAAGATGAAATTTTTCTCATCATAAATTGATGTGGATGATCTTCCACTGCAGGCTTCATCTTCAACATCTTGTCTCTTCTTAAAATGAATTATTTGTAAATTGCTTATTTCTTTGGGGCATTATGCCCCTAAAATTTTGTAAAACATTAACGATTTGACTATTCTTTCACCCAAGTTTCACTACAAATTTGATGTTTCTTCTCACTTCAATTTTAGAACAATTCATATTCCTCTGGTAGAGCCTCTTTCAAACTGTCGTCTTAACCTTCTTGGTGCCTCAGACTAGATCCTGTTCAGACATGTTATAACAAGTTAGTACGAGTTTATTTTGGTGCACAAATATCTGAAATCAATACTTAGTTTTGTCACAATATACATTTGTCTGGAAACTTTTTGAAGACTCCTCATTTAAGCTAGACTTCCAGGTTCATAATGCAAAGCTAAGTTAGTGTTTATATTTTGAGTGAGAATAAAGTAAAACATGCTGAGGATATTGAAAACGATTGATCCTAAAATTTCAATAACGTGAGATTAAGAGCAGACAAATCCTTTCCTTTTTAACATTGGTTCAGTTGTCATAAATAGCTTTATAACTTTATTTGCATAAACAAGGTATTAAACAGCCACTGGATTCACTTAAATATCCACTCTTTAAAGGTGCATGTCTTAACTTCAAGTCTATTTACTTGAGAAATAGTAGTACTATATACACATAAAAACAGTGAAAGAAAATATGCATAGATGTTGAAAATACTGAAAGTGACTGCTGAGTCATGTTATATTGCCTTTCCCCCAGTGATAGTTTCTTAATGTTTTACATCAGTGTTTTTAAACACAAAAGTAATATTGAAAACTGGTAATTGTTATATTTTGAAATCCTTTTTAATTGAAGCAGTTTTATTTACCATGTTCCTTGAGAAAGAAATAGCAGAGGTGCAGAAATAACATAATCTTCACATGAGCTTCCTAATAATGGAATTATTCTTAAAATATCTTCCATGAATATCTTTTTGTCTCTCTTTTTCTCACAATGTAGGTCTGTTGAATGTAGAAAATCTTTAAGTCCATAAAAGATTGATAATAATTAATACATTATTAATTTTCTTCTTGACCAATCATTGTCTTCCTTGCTAGTCTAGTTTTCCTTTCATTTAAGTAGTTCAAATGTACAAATTCTTTTTGCTTACAACTTTAGAAGATTGCATCATTTTTTAAAGCAGACATTGTGCTTGTAATGTAACACTCTCCATTTTCTTTTATTTTTGTCCCTTTGAAGAGTCTATGCAAATGTAAATAGCTTTAGTAAGTCATCACACAAACACTGAGAGTTTGTGTGCAGGGGAAATAGCCCTATAGCCTTCACAGGTGGTAGTGTTTCTCATGATGAATTTCCCTGCATCCAATGTCTGGCTTTCCACCTTGCAGTCCTGAAAACTTGACTGTCAATTCACCAATAGTGAATGTATCTCAAAGGTCAGATTCACATTAACCATGTCCCAAAACTGATACCCAGTGTCAAAAGAGCCTGTAAACCAGATTCCTGTGAAACTCTATACTCAACACATTTTCTTCTTGAAGGTAGAAGTAGACCCACATGGGAAGCCAGGTTGTAATGAGAGGTTTGCTGTTGGAATCAAGATTAGGCACACAATACGATTGAAGATTTAATGGCGTCTGTCAAAAATTACTAGAATACTCAAGGTAGGTTGATCACAATTGTTTACATTCGTGGTCACACTGAGAATTTCCTGTGCCCAAGCCACACAGAGAATTTGAGAGCCAAATTTCAATGAAAGGAGAAACTCATTCTCTCTTTTTGTACTAGAATGGGCCCTTTCAAATTTGCCTCTGTGATATTCCTTTTGTAAGCAATCAACAACGATCAATAGGCATCTTCATTGACAACTGCCTTTATATTTGTGTGCAGTAAGATTATAATAGAATCTGATTGCAACTTTGCCTGTATAGTCCACTCCATTTGTGTATGTATTTTTAATTTTACAACAAAACTTTACAATTAAGGAGATAACTTTTGCATAAACTTGGCAGGCCCACCTTCTCAAAATATACTTAGTTTCTGGACCCATCTTCCACTTTAAATTGCAAAGAGCTGGGGGGTAGAGAGTGAAGGCTTTTAGAATTTGTGCTTTCTTTCATTCATCAGTTTTGTTATCATATCAATACCTCTCATGATTTTTTTCTTTTGGTAGTCAACTGAATTTAAGTGAATGCATTACATTCTCTGCTGTTTTCTGCTAACTGATTACTTGTGTTTCAGAAACTTATATAAACTTAAAGAGCTTCCAAAAAATACAGAAAATATCGGAAAGATCTGATAGACATAGATGACTTAGAATTTCCAAAGCCACTGTAGAGTCATTTCTGATGAAATACTAATTTTTCATTCAGGTGATGAATTTGTTAAAATAATTACTTTTTAAAATTAAAACATACATAACTTTATTATGCGAATGATCAATGTTTAAATATGTTATTACTTTTACTATATTTATTATTACTATTATACTATCATATAGTATAATATAGTATTAGTATTATATTGATTACTAGTAATACTATTAATTTACCAGTAATATTATTAGCACTAGTTATAGTATTAATAGAGTACTATTAATTTACTAATAGAGTGCTCTATTACTAGTACTAATAGTATTACCAGCAAAATAATAGTATTACTAGTAATCAATACTAATACTATATTATTGATATTAATAATGTATTAATGTAGTAAATACATTAACAGTATATTTAGTAATACTATTACTATATTTTATTAGTAACACTATCAGTACTATTACTAGTACTATTACTAATACTAGGGTTGTACTGGAGCGAGCATAGAAAGTCAACACCAAGACAAAAGTATGACAAATTGCAGGGTCTTTACTGCTGGTGGCCACTGAGGACTCACATTTCTCCAACCCGTGGCCCTGAAAGGAGGGTGTCAAGACCTTTTATACCCATAAAACCACTTCAGGAGTGAGGGTGAGGGGCGGGGGGTGGGGATGAGAGGCTTCAGACATTCCGAGGGCTAGTGGATTCCGTAAATCACCTCCTGGGCAGAGATGAGGGTGAGGGGCGCCGGACATTCCAAGGGCTAGGGAACTTTTGACATTCCGATTATTACCTAAGTGGTTCACAAAAGTCAAGATTAGTTTACACATTGTCTGAGTAGGGTGGAATTTACAGATCTTAATTACTTATTACAAGTCACAGGGGCCAAGGTGGCATGGGTTTGGACTGCTTGCCTGTCACATTTGGAGTTAGAGAGCAGTTTCAACAGAAAGCTGAGGTATGGTTGAGGTATGCAGTTTTATGGGGCTTTTACCATGTCACATTCCCCCACTTGTTTTATTTACAGGAATTGAATCATTGATTCCTCCAACAGGTTAGTATTGTTTGTTGGTTCTAAGAGCCCATACTGAGACCTTAATATCATTAATTTTACGGAGTCTACCCTAGATTTTATGAACCTGAGCAATTAGTTTAGGAGGCAGGGGCCAAACATGAGTCCCAGTAGGAGTAGGAAAGATGTTTCTCAAGTCCTATCCACGCAAATATACCCTGAGACCCCAGGTTCGCCCCATTGTCCATCTACCATCTGGGGTAGTTACAGTTATCTTGAATGGGTTACAAGAGCCGGTATAGCATGGGGATGGGGGATAGTCTCGGTTAAAAGAGATGAAGGAGTCTATGTTTTTGGTGTACCCTGATATAGTGGAGATAGTTTCACAACCACAGTGGGGGCAAAAGAATTCATTTAAGTCTCCACAGTTCCATCTTTTTTGTGGGGTGGATCCTGGGCACAGATAGTTGTTGCTCTGCCCCTGAACTGCCGCACTCGGCTACACCTCCACTTGTTCTGAAATTTAGGTTGGGGCCCAGGAAGGCACAGAGGTCTAGGAAGAAGGTAATGGGGTTCTTTGGAATGTACTCCAGGGTTAAGTTGACTAGGGTGGATCCCTTCCTGCTTAAGGTACTAACATATCTTCCAGTGGAGCCCTCAGTGAGGACCCATTGATAGTAGGTGGGTTCTAAGGGGGGTTTGCTATAGGAATTTACAGCACGGATTAGGGTGGCGAGGGTGGTGACCATGAAGAGCACACAAGTCTTAGCTTTAGTGAATCGGGAGATGAGTGTTTGATGCTCCATTGTCCTTCCGGTGGGGCAGTCTTAACGTGGGTGTGATGAATCCAGGCTGATAGTCCGTCCACCTTGAGTGTGGTGGGAGTTGTCAGGATAACCGTATAGGGTCCCTTCCAAAGGTGGGTGAGGCTGGAGGTGGCGAATCTTTTAACAAAGACAGAGTCTCCGGGCTGGAAGGGATATCTCGTCTGGTCTGCGAGGTCTGATGGGGTGGGACGGGTGTCTTTAATTAGCTGGTGTATCTGGGATTGAACAGACTGGAGCGCCTGTAAGGACCTAAGGAGTGTATAGTTATGGACTTAAGCATGCATGGTATCCGCAGGTCTGGGGAGTAAGGGAGAGGGCCTGCCGAACATGACTTTAAAAGGGGGAGAAATCTCTCTGATAGGGTGTGCACCGGACATGGAGGAGGACAAAAGGAAGCAGGCTGACCCAGTTTTCACTGGTCTCTAGGATAAACTTTGTCAGGGTTTCTTTTTAAGGTCTGGTTCCTTCGTTCGACTTGCCCTGAACTCTGGGGACAATAGGCACAGTGTAATTTCCAGGATATACCCAGGGCCTTGGCTAGGCTCTGAGAAATTTGTGTAGTAAAGGCGGGCCCGTTGTCCGACCCCAGCGTTAGAGGGAGGCCAAACAGAGGAACAACATCCTGTAAAAGTTTTTTTGTGACCACCAAAGTGGTCTCAGACCTAGTGGAGAAGGCTTCGACCCATCCAGAGAACATATCTATAAACATCAGGAGGTATTTATGGCCATTTGCTGGGGGTTTTATTTCAGTGAAATCTACTTCCCAGTGCTCCCCAGGGCTAGTCCCTCTAAGTCTTACTCCTACCTAGCTAGACCTGTTCCCTCCCGGATTTACTCAGGCACATACATCACACCAAGCGGTAATTTCCTTGATAAGTTCATGCAAGTGAGGAATGTAGTATTTGGCTTTTAGTGGCTCAGTTTGGTCTGTCCTAAATGAGTGGCCTGGTGTGTGTCCTTAACTAGGGCCCTTCCTAGAGCCTCAGGGACCACAATCCTTGTGTCTGGTAGAATCCACCATCCTATGCAATCTTGTGTGCCCCCTTGTTCTTTAGCAAAGTTTTTTCATCAGGTGAGTACATAGGGGTAGGGGGCAGGGTTGGGGCCAGCAGAGTTACAAGAAGAGTCGGAGGTTTTTCTGGTCCCAAGGCTGCCTGTCTGCCTTGTAGGTCAGCCACCCTATTACCCCTCACCTCTGGTGAATCTCCCTTCTGGTGTCCTTTGCAGTGTCTTAATGCCACTGCCTTGGGCTTCCATGTAGCTTCCAGTAGGGCTAGGATTTCTTCTTTATTTTTGGTGGTTTTTCCCTCTGAGGTAAGTAGTCCTCTTTCTTTATAAATGGCTCCATGTACATGAGCCATAGCAAAGGCATACCAGCTATCCGTGTAGATGTTAATGGTTTTTCCCTCCGCCCAATCTAAGGCCTTTGTCAGAGCTATGAGTTCTGCCTTTTGGGCCGAGGTTCCATGTGAAAGAGCTGGGGCCCAGACAACCCACTCTAGGGTGACTACACCTGCCCCGGCATACCTAACTCTGTCAACCATGAAACTGCTGCCATTCGTGTACAGTACCTCCACTGGGTTCTGCAGAGGGATATCGGTGAGGTCCGGTTAAGCAGCGTGGAGGATGTCCATCGTCTATTGGCAGTCGTGTATGGGCTCCTCTGGCTCGCTGTCTGGTAGCAGCGTGGCGGGGTTTAAAACTGTAGCCTTTAAAAACTTTATGTGGGGCTGGTCCATAAGTAAGGATTGATATTGAACTATGCGGGTATTTGACATCCATTTTCCTGGAGCTCCACGGAGTAGTGACTCCACCGTGTGGGGTGCCACTAAGTTTAACTCCTGCCCCAAGGTTAGTTCGTCCGCCTCCTTGACTAACAGGGCTATAGCTGTCACTGACTTCAGACAAGCTGGCCACCCAGAGGCTACGGGATCAAGTCTTTTTGAAAGGTAGGTGACTGGCCGGGACCATGGTCCCAACGTCTGGGTGAGCACCCCCTTAGCGACTCCCTGTTTTTCATGCACAAACAACCAGAAGGGTTTAGAGACGTCTGGCAAGGCCAAGGCTGGGGCTGTAGTCAGGGCAGTCTTGAGCTTGTCAAAAGCCCGTTGCTCTATCTCTGTCCAAGTCAAGGGCTGATTTCCTCCAGTGCAGGCATACAGGGGCTTGGCTATCTCAGCGAATCCCAAAATCCATAGCCTGCAATACCCTACTGCCCCAAGGAATTCTTGAACTTGGCGTTTCATGGTGGGGGTGGGTATTTGCAGCACCGCTTGGACTTGGCTAGGTGCCAGTGCCCGGTTGCCTTTCTCTATGATATAGCCCAGGTAAGTCATTTTCGGTTGGCAGAGTTGGGCCTTTTTAGCTGAGACCCGGTAACCCAAAGTCTGTAGGGTCTTTAATAATGACTGGGTGGTCTCTTTACAGGCCTCCTGGGTTTTTGTAGCCAAAAGTAAGTCATCCACGTATTGGAGTAGGGTACACTCGGGGAACTCAGCTCGGAAGGCAGTAAGATCTTGGCTAAGTGCCTCATCAAACAGAGTAGGGGGAGTTTTTGAACCCCTGAGGCAGTCTTGTCCAAGTGAGTTGCCCCGAGACCCCAGTATCGGGGTCAGTCCATTCAAAAGCAAATATAGGCTGGCTAACAGGGGCCAGTGGGATGCAAAAGAATGTATCCTTGAGATTTAAGACCGTGTAATGGCGATGTTCTGGGCCCAAGAGACTTAGGAGGATGTATGGATTTGGAATCGTAGCATGGACAGTTTCCACTCATTTGTTTACCTCCCTTAAGTCCTGTAAGGGCCAATAGTCCTTTGTGCCTGGTTTTAAGACAGGAAGTAATGGGGTATTCCAGGGGGACTTACAAGTAGTAAGGATCCCTTCTTTTAGAAGTCTGGTTATATGTGGAGTAATTCCCCATCTGGCTTTCTGGCTCATGGGATATTGTCAAACCTGGACTGGAGTTGCCATTGCCAATAGCTGGACCATGACTAGGGTAGGGTGACTTGCCAAGCCTGGGGAATCTGTCTCAGCCCACACTCCGGACACATTCTCTTGGAATTGGTGGAGGAGGTCTGATGTTGGTGGTTGATCTGCCTCTGAGGATAAAGCTTCCTGCAAGACATACTCATCTGACAGAGCACAGGTGATGAGGATTTGCTGAGGTGGCCCTGATGCCAAGGGAGGAGGAATTGGGAGGCAAGTCTGACTCTCATAGAAAGAAATATTTGCTTGAAGTTTGTGAAGTAAATCCCGTCCTAGGAGTGGGTACAGACACTCTGGAATGACTAAGAAGGAGTGGGTGGCATTGCTGTTCCCCAGATCAATGAGTCAGTTGGTGATCTAAGGACTTGTTGTGGTTTTTCCTGTGGCCCCTGGATAATTGTTTTTTATTGGATAGCGGTACCAGAGGCTAAGGACCGAGTGGGCCACCCGGTGTCTACTAAGAAGCTGACAGGTTTGTCCCCAACTCTTAAAGTGACCCTGGGCTCCTGGGGGCTTAGTAAATAAGAGCCCTGGCCCATCAGTCCTGACCTTTTAAATTGAGGATAGTCCACGGTGGCTTTTCCTGAGCGATTACTCATCTTTTTCTCTCGGGGCACTCATACTTTCTAATGTTTCTCTTCTTTACAGCACACACATTAGTTTCTTCCTAACAGGGGCCAGGGACCCTGAGGGTCCTTTTACAAGGCCCCCTGCCCTCGTGGAATGACTCATGTCTTCTGAAGGGCTATTAATGCCTTAGTAAACTTTTCTTTTTTTTTTTTTTTTTGTATGGCTCCAGGAGTATCCCTGTTATTAAAAACTTTCTGGGCAATTTCTAGCAATTGGGTTAAATTTATTTCCTGGAATCCCTCTAACTTCTGTAACTTTCTTTTAATATCTGGGGCTGACTGGGAAATGAAAGCCAGATTGATGGCCAGCTGATTTTCTGGAGCTTCAGGATCAATAGGGGTGTAGGTGCGATAAGCATCTTGTAGATAGACGCTTGAGGAAAGCAGCCGGCAACTCCTGCAGACCCTGAGTTACAGTCCCTACCTTGGAGAGGTTAGTGGCTTTGTGTGCTGCTCCCCTAATCCCTTCTAAAAGATACCAGTGAAAAGTGTGCAGAGCCTGGTGACCCCCCCAAGGTGTTGGGGTCCCACTGGGGTCAGGTAGAGGGAAAAACCTTTTCAATTCGGTCCTGGTTTTTTTTTTTTTTTTTTTTCTTCTACTGTTCCTTGCCCTGGACCTATAATGGCTTTCAGGGCTTCTTGTCTAATTTTGCCTCTTTTCTCTGTGGTGAACAGAATCAGTAATAATTGTTGGCAGTTGCCCCAAGTGAGGCGATGAGTCCGGAGTACAGATTTTAAGAGACCTGTCAAAGCCTGGGGCTTCTCAGAGAATGGGGGATGTTGAGTCTTCTGACAGAACTTACTCCATTGTAAAACCCTGCCACCATCTTAAGTTCTCCAGCCTCCCAGCACGACCTCCTCCCCAGGGAACTTTCCATCTTAACAGGTTCCTAACCCTCCCCCTCTTGCCACCTTAGCAGTTCCCCAGCACGACTCCCTCCTGGGAACTATTAAACTCAGCAGTTCCCCAGCACCTCCCCCTCCTGCACAGCCCCTCACACTGGATGCATCTGCCAGCTCGCAGGCCATAAAAATTCCCTTTGCCACGCCACAGGTGCTGCGCGCCAATTTTGGGTGCAGCCGGGCAGCTTTTCCTTTGCTCTTAAAAAAGCTTGTTCCAGAACTTGGTGTTTCGGCCCTCTTTTTAATTTCTATCACCTTCCAGTTATATAAGTCACTTGAAGAGAAGGGGATGTGAACAAAGAATGGGCGATTCCACTTTTCTTCTCCTGTTAGGGGCGCCTCTCGGAGAGGAAGGACCCCGGGGGGGGTGTGGAGCCCCACTTTGGTTGTGCAGGAGGGACAAGGTTTGGTTATTAGTACTGTCCAGGGGGGGTGCTGAGGCCCTGGTTCAGAGGGCCTTGAGTAGGGTGGAGTAATTCCTGATCCTCTGCTGGGGCAGGAAGAATGGCTGGCCCAGAAGGAGCTTTCTTTGGGCCAGCTAACATGACCTGAACACTAGCCTGTTTTAAGCAGCGTTTTAGCCATGGAGGGGGTTGTTGGACTAAATCCAACCATTGGTCAATGTATGGAAACTGGTCAGGGTGTCCAGGAGTTCCTGTGACCATTTTCCATACAGCTTGGGGTAATTTTTTTTTTGAGTCGTAGGTCCTAGTGTCAGGCCACCCAATTCCAAAAGACGGCCATTCTAGTTTACATGAAGTTCTCCAGGGGTTAATTTTACCCCATATTGATCTGAAAACCCAACCTTAAAGTTGACCATCATGTATTGGAGAGGGGTAGAAGGCCGGGAACTAGACGACCCCATTTGGTTTTTCCTTCAGCTTTTGAATTTCCCCCCAGGAGATTTCACTAATTTAAGACTGGCTTCACTGAGGATTTGAGCCAACAATCTTGCAGTTGCAGGCCCTATACCTTAACTACTGTGCTAACAGGTCACTTGCACTACAAAGAGTTAGAAAGCTTTTTTTTAAAAGCCATATTTTGGATGCAAATACTGCACCCTGAAGCAGTGTGGCCTGCCTGAAAGCCGGGAGGGGCTGGTGACCGGCAGAGAAAGAAAAAAAAAAACGCTTTTTGTGTCAGTTTAAAGGTGAGCTCACAGCCACTGGGCTGGCTGCCAGTTCCCTGCCCCTGCAGCTTTTGGTCGCCTTGACACAGGGACCCTAAAAAGCATTAAATTTCTCTCTCCCTGTCTCTCTCTCTTCTCGCTCTCTCTCTCTCTTTTCTTTTCTCTTTGTCTCTGTCTCCTCTCTCCTCTCTTCTTTGTCTACTTTTTTTTCTCTCTTCTCTTTCTATCTCTGTCTCTGTCTCTTCTCTCATCTCTTTCTCCTCTCTCCTCTCTTCTCTGTCTACTCTCTCTCTCTCTTTCTATCTCCTCTCTCCTCTTCCCCTCCCCTACTTTCTTGTCCTCTCTCCTCTTTCCCCTCCCTGTCTGTTTCTTTTGACAGAAGAGACAATTACTCCTTTTTTTACCCTAAATTGGCAAAGAGGGCTGGTAGTTTCTTATTTAAAGTTTGATTCCCTAAGACAGAGAAAAAAACTACACCCAAGTCGTCGGGGGCAGAATTTTCTCTTGGACATGAAAAAAAGGAAGAATAAGGCCTCAATGATAGGATAAAAAGAAGAAAAGGAAAGAGAACAGAATTATTTCCAGGGGTGTAAACTCAATTAGAGTTCCTTGAAGTTAATGGTCACTTAGCCAATGGAGAATAATATCCACCTCAAGAGTAACAGGTCTAAACCACTGTGTATCAGCCAACAGGAGTCTAACAAAACTGGTGAATCTACAATAAAGACAGAACCACATATAGGATTGACAGACAAAGGACGGGTGCCCCCCATTTGGGAGACCAGTCTTATGCCAGCCTGGCCATGTCCCAGGAGAGATGTTTCAGAGTGTCTTGGCTAAGGTGTACCCATATAAACCCCAGGGCCTGGTCACCTCAGAATTTTTAGTACTGAGATGAATCACCGTTATGCCTTGTGACGTCCCCGTGGAACTGCGGATGAAGGCCCATAGAAGCCCTGTAGCCTTCCAGCCATGCAACTACATATATACACACTCACTCTCTCACTCACACCGAGGTTATGGAAAACAACTGAAAACTAAATTACCTGAGTGAGGTAGCCTGAGCCTCCGGCAAGGCAACCCGAGCCTCTAGTGAGGTAACCCGAGCTGTCAGTGAGGTAACCCGAGCCTCTCAGCGAGGTAACCCGAGCTGTCAGTGAGGTAACCCAGGGACCGAGCCTCCAGCGAGGCAACCCGAGCCTCCAGTGAGGTAACCCGAGCTATCAGCGAGGTAACCCGAGCCTCCAGCGAAGTAACCCGAGCTATCAGTGAGGTAACCCGAGCCTCCAGCGAGGTAACCCGAGCTGTCAGTGAGGTAACCCGAGCGTCTAGCGAGGTAACCCGAGCCTCCAGCGAGGCAACCCGAGCCTCCAACGAGGTAACCCGAGCTATTAGCGAGGTAACCCGAGCCTCCAGTGAGGTAACCAGAGCCTCCAGTGAAGTAACCCGAGCCATCAGTGAGAACACCTGAGCCTCCACTGAGGCAACCCGAGCCTCCAGTGACATCTTATGGTAGGCGTGCCTGGTCAGAGTTGCAATGACCGCATCAGGTCCCCCGACTTAGGCCCCCCTCACGGACCGGTCCCCAGACCTGACTTACCTCCGGAGGTTCCCGGGACCCTGAGGAATTTCGAGTGAATGTCGACCAGGTAGTCGCTCATCCTCCACGGGGCCGGAACTCTGGGGCCCTGGAACGTCTCAGGGGGCACCTCTCCCTAGAGGTCCCCCAAGATGGGAGCGGCAGCCCGGGTGAGACTCAGAGACGGATTTTGTCTGGTGATGGACGAAGATAAATCTTGGTGGAACCTCCAAAATGTTGTACTGGAGTGAGCATAGAAAGTCAACACCAAGGCAAAAGCATACCAAATTGCAGGGTCTTTATTGCTGGCGGCCACTGAGGACTCCTGTCTCTCCAACCTGTGGCCCCGAAAGGAGGGTGTCAAGACCTTTTATACCCGTAAAACCACTTCGGGGGTGAGGGTGAGGGGCTTCAGACATTCCGAGGGCTAGTGGATTCTGTAAATCACCCTCCTGGGCAGAGATGAGGGTGAGGGGCTCCAGACATTCCGAGGGCTAGGGGACTTTTGACATTCTGATTGTTACTTAAGTGGTTCATAAAAGTCAGGATTAGTTTACACATTGTCTGGGTAGGATGGAAATTACAGACCTTAATTACTTATTACAAGATGCAGGGGCCAAGACGGTGTGGGTTTGGACTGCTTACCTGTCACATTTGGGGTTATAGAGCAGTTTCAACAGAAAGCCGAGGTATGGTTGAGGTATGCGGTTTTATGGAGCTTTTACCATGTCACACTAGTAGTATTACTAGTAAAATATAAATACGACTATATTACATATAGTAAAATTTATATATATTACTTTTTCTATATATGTAGTAAAAGAAATAACATGATTTATGTATATATATATTTATTACTTTTACTACATATAATAATTACTACACATAATAATTTTACTTATCAGGGCTCCATCCTCATATTTAGAATCAGATGAATTTTTAGATACATATATATGTATCTCTCTCAATTATTGGACAACCTCTTTTGACCCCTTTTAGTTAGTGATTACTTCCAGGAAGACTCTAAAAGTCTTTTGAACAGCAAAAAGAGTAATAACTTTTATGGAAGACCATTGATCAGAGACATTATACGTTGAGTGTTATGACAGTTATTTTCATTTATTTATTTTTTAATATACTCAATCCATCTGGAGTGCCTCTTCTATTTCAGGCATTATGGTAGGTGCTAGAACTGCCCAATAAGGGAGGCTGCATGTGACTACAAGCACCTAAACCATGGTGGTGCAACAAAGGAAATCAATTTTTAATTTTATTTAATTTTAATTAATTAAAATACAAATACTTGATTTGTGCCGATTCAAGTATCAGTATAAAAACTTTTAATATTGATTATATGTTGAAATGATAATATTTTGGAAATATTAATTTAAAATACATTATTAAAATAAATTTCACTTGATTTTTTTTTACATTTTTAAGGTGGCTAACGGAATTTTGAATGCCTATGGCTCATTGCATTTCTACTGGAAAGGGCTATTTTACAGATTCTGTGGTGAGTAAAATGTACATATTTTTCACCATCTTGGACTTTTAGATCATGTTTTATATTTTTATCAAAGTTCAGATATTGAATACTTGTTTAAACTGCTAATTTTAGAAATGGAAATTGAACCAAAAATGATAAATAGCCAACCAAATAAATTATGGGTCAAAAGTAAATAGTGTTGAAATATTTCTGTACCAAGAAAACTTCTCTGAGAAACTCAGAGGTCTCAAATGTCCGAATGTATGAGATTTTACTCTTTTATGTGGTTCTAGTTCTATTTCATCTCGTGTTGTTATGACGTATTAGCATTATTTGCTTCCGAAGAGAAAGCCCATTACTTTGTAGGAGATTTTATTTAATTATGACTATAATTCTGTGAAATAAGCATGACTTTTAGTTTATGAAAAAGAAAGGTCAGCTTAGAGTAATTAACTTTTTAAATGAATACAAAGATGACAACCATAGAGAGGATTCAAACTCAATATTTGTCTCATTCCAAATTTCATACTCTCTATCCTTTACCAAGGATTAGGTCTCTTGAAGTTGAAGAAGAGGCCTTTGCAACGCTATTTTCAGGAAATAATACTCTACTCACAGCTGTGGTCTAGGGCACTTATGCAACAGATGAAATAATTTTGTCTTTTACGCCAGAAGGGGAATTTACCCTCTTATGTTCTGGGGTTGTTGGTTATTATAAGAAATTAGCCTGAGTCATTCAGTTTCCTCAAATGGGAATTTCCTTGATTCCTTTCCTCTACTATAAGCTGCATTAAAGACAGTGTCAGGTGCCCTCAGGTTTTGATACTTTAAGAAATAAATTAACAGAAGCAGGTTTCCTAGCAGGATCTGACAACATCACTGAAAGTGTAGGTGCACCAAAGGATGAGTCATGATTCTAGGATTCTTCTAGTGCATAAACAGATGGCTTATTGAACGTGGCCTTCTTAAATCCAGATTAGGAAAACAAAGGTTAATTACCTAAGACAGGAATAAGTGATTTAATTATAATTAATTTTCTAATTTTACTTATTTTCAAATAAACCTATGAAAAAAAAAACCTTCCATTTTAATCACTAATCCTCAAATCAAGGGTTGTACTTGTATAAACAAAAATGAAACCCTTCAGAATACAGAAAAAAATATTTTAGGAAAGATTTTAAAATAAACTAAACTAATAAATCATAAGGGAGACAACATAATGTTCTGAAAAAGAAATAAAATTATCTGTCTTTCGATCTGGCAAACTCCTCAAAACAATAGTTAAATATTATGGAAGGTGCCATTATTAAGATCTTTATTTTTTGTGGCTATATTTTCCTTTCTGTGGATTGAACAAGAATCTACCCTTCTCAGTGAGGCATAGTAGAATAAATCAGTTGCAAAGTAGGCCATGCCACATATTTTATGTATTTAAATCTGACAAATCTTTTTTTTTCTTTTTTGAGACCGAGTCTTGCTCTGTCACCCAAGCTGGAGTGCAGTGGCCTGATCTCGGCTCACTGCAACTTCCACCTCCCGGGTTAAAGCGATTCTCCTGCCTCAGCCTCAGGGGTAGCTGAGACTACAGGCGCCTGCCACCACACCCGGCTAATTTTTTGTATTTTTAGTGGAGATGGGTTTCATGGTGTTAGCCAGGATGGTCTCAATCTCCTGTCCTGGTGATCCGCCCGCCTCGGCCTCCCAAAGTGCTGGGATTACAGGCGTGAGCCACCGTGCCCTGCCAACAATCTTAAGATTGTATTAAACTTCACAAGTGGTCAAATAATGTAAAACATCAAATAGTAATATTGAATTAGGAATACCGTTTAACAAAGTTATTTATGCAATAGGGTAGGAGACTGGACGTAAGTCTCAATTATAGTTAAGCAAGGAGAAACAAACCATCTTCTATCTGGAGACTCACAACGATAAATGGGGTCACCCTGACTTGTTCTCCCCAAAGGAGTGAGCTGCTTAGAAGTTCCTGTCATCCTTCAGCCTGGGCAACAAAAAGCAAAACTCCGTCCCCTAAAAAAAAAAAAATTCCTATCATCATCTCATTTCCTCACAAATCCATCATTTCTGACTTTTGCAATATTAATGTTGAATCTGTGTCACAAACTTCGTAAATATATTTTTCCTGTTAAATGCTTTTGTCTCTGAGTCTTCTCTTTACAAAGGTAACTTGGAGAAAAGCAAGGTTTGTCGAAATCCATGAGGTTGGGACATGTTAATGAAACTGAAATTCTGCTGTAGTTTTGCTTTGTGTATTTGACTTACTGGAAAACATGAATATTTTAACAAACACAGCATTTAGGCTATGACAAAGATAAGAAAAAGGACCCGCTTTTCTTTTACTAAAAGCTTTTCAATCTAGCTTAGAAAATGTTTATCATCATAATTACAATGGGACAGATAAATAATGCTGCATTTTAAAATTTTCTCTATCTTTCACAAATGGAAAAACTAGTTTTCATTGGTCTCAACATGGAACTTTTATAAATAAACATCTGAAAATAGCCGTGTTGAGATGATTGTGTTTAGCAACATTACTATCACAAAGCACACATCTTTTTCTTTTCTTTTTTTTTTTTTTTTTTTTTTTTGAGACCGAGTCTCACTCTGTTGCCCACGTGGGAGTGCAGTGGAGCAATCTCGGCTCACTGCAACCTCCACCTTCCCGGTTCAAGCAATTCCTCTGCCTTGGCCTCCGAGTAGCTGGGATTACAGGCATATGCCACGATGCCTGGCTAGTTTTTTTGTATTTTTAGTAGAGATGGGTTTCACCATGTTGGCTAGACTGGTTTCAATCTCCTGAGCTCTGGCAGTCTGCCCACCTCAGCCTCCCAAAGTGCTGGGATTATAGGTGTGATCCACCGTGCCTGGCCAAAGCATACATCTTCAGGTGTCTTTCCAATTCATTGTTGCACTCAAACCAAGAGAGAAAAGCACAATGCCTTTCTTGAAGCTTGTCTTCCAGTGGCAGAATTAACATAAGATTGTTTTGGTTACTGGTAAATGTTATTTTAAAAATGGGCCATGGCTGGACACTATAGCTCATACCTGTAATCCCAGCACTGTGGGAGGCCAAGTTAGCTGGATCACCTTAGGTCAGGTGTTTGAGACCAGCCTAGCCAACATGATGAAACCCTGTCTCTACTAAAAATACAAAAATTAGCCTGGTCTGGTGGCAGGCACCTGTAATCCCAGCTACTCGGGGGGCTGAGGCAGGAGAATCACTTGAACTCAGTAGGTAGAGGTTGTAGTGAGCCAAGGTTGTGTTATTACATTCCACTCCAGCCTGGGCGACAAAGCTAGACTCTGTTTCAAAACAACAGCAACAACAGCAAAATTTCCAAAAAAACAAAAAACCACCACCAACAAACTAAAAAAAAGTAATAATAAATAAATACTGAGACACTTAAATCCATTTGCTAGGGTTACCATAACAGAGTACCATAAATTGAGTGTCTTAAAGAACATATATTTATACCCTCAACATAATATATATTTATTTTCTTGAGGCTACAAGTCCTAGATCAAGGTGTCAGTTGGGTTGGTTCCTTCTGACGGCTGTGAAGGGAGAATATGTTCCTTGCCTGTCCTTTCACTTCTGGCAGTTTCTCTGTTATTTTTTTGGCTGGTAGAAGCATCTCCCCCAAGTGTCTACCTCCATCTTCAGATGGCATTCTCCCTGTGTGGATGTCTCTGGGTCCAAATTTTCTTTTTTTGTAAGGACCCAAGTCCTCTTAAATTAGGGTTTACCTTAATGACTTCATTTTCACTTGATTACTTCTGCAAGTTACCCGTTTCCAAATAAGGTCACATCCTGACATACTGGGGTTAGGATTTCAAATACTTCTTTAAAGGACCACAACTTAACCCATAACAGTCATTTATTAGAGACTGACTGGGAGAGGGGGGTTGCAGGCAGTTTGAGCATGTCTTCAAAAGTGGCAGCAGCCAGGTGAGAGAAATAGACTCAGAGCTTTCCTTGAAGGGCAAACAGCAAGTGCAAAGGATGCAGGCTAGAACAGGTTTGCAGGGTCTTAGGATTAGACAGGGTGCTGTGTCTGGAGTAGCCATGCAAAAGAGAGGAGTGTGTAAGGAGATCAGAGAAGGAGGCAGGGCTCAGACTGTGGGGATCCTCAAAGGCCCCAGAAAGAATTTGGAGTTACTGTGATTCCAAGAGTCAGCAGCTAGAAGATTTTTAAATAGGAAGTGATATGATCTGATATCTATTTTAAAAGATCAGTGTGGCTGACACCTCTCTTGTCTCTCAGGGAAGGCCATCTAATCTTTTCAGCTCTTTGTAATCTCTCTTTTTCCCAACACCTAGATCATTGATAGTTCTCTCTCCATGTATCTGTTAGCAGAAGTGAAGGAATCAAACAGTTAGGTATCTATGTTCACCCAGAAGCCTCCACTCTTATCTTTATAAAAGATTTTTCTTTCAAAGCGGTACGTTAATTGGTTGCTATACTTGGTACCACTTGATTTTATGTACATTTAAAAAGCTTAGAGACTAAACTCTACATAGATAGTGTGTGTGTGTGTGAGTGTGTGTGTGTGTGTGTGTGTGTGTGTGTGTGTTAACACAGAGCCAAAGTTCATCCTCCTAGGTTTAGGCTGAATGTCAACTCTTCTTTGATGCTTCTCTGAATGCCTCCACAGCATATGTTGCTTCCTTCACAGTTCAAACCTGAATGTTCACACTTTTCATATATTACTGTATCTATTTGTTATCTGGTGTCCTGGGTAGTCTGCAAGCTCCTATAGATCTGGAACTTTGATTTTATTTATTTTTATTTTTCTTCTGTCTATAACTGCTAGTTGCACAATCTCTGACAACAGAAAGAAACAAATGCATTCGGGTGATTAGAATACATCCCTTAGAGTTGTTTTGCAAAAAAACTACATTTCATACCAACTATGAAAGGCACTGACAAACAATAACATTTTACCACAGACTTATAGTGGTTTTATCAACAATGAAATTTTAACCACAGATGTAGTGTTTTCATTGTATCCATCCTAAACTTTCCAGATGAAACATCTTCATTGCAAAAGTGACTTGGTTTTTTTTTTTTTTTTATTTTGTTGTTGTTGTTGTTTTTAATTTGGTCTAAAACTGAAACATTTGAATCTTCTGCAGTGGGTATCTCTGATTCTTGCATTTCAGAATAACTTTCATTAAAGATTTTCCCTCCCTTCAGTTCCCAATGGAGGGGTTCAGATGTATCCACTATTAAATTATTCATTTAAAACTTTTCAGACCTTGTGTTTATTATGCATATGAAACTTCAAGTTTGTGATTAGAAACTTGTAAACCTGTGACACTTGTAAATCTTGATACCTGCTTTAAGAAGAAAGAGATGGAATTGTGCTGAGTGCTATGCAATGATTATTTTGCTCTCTTGGATATTTTGACATGAATGAGGGTGGTGCTCCGGAAGTATAAATTCTACTGATGCTACTGATGCCCTGTGAATTTAATGGGCTTCGCATATTTTGCAGCTTGCGTGTCCCAGGCTTTAATAGCCCCTTTTCTGTACACAGAGCTTCATTTGTTGTAAAAAATACAGTAGCTTGTTAGCAACAACTTAAAAAAAAATGATAAAGATTACTTCATCCTAAATTCATTGAATTTCTACAATGTACTAAGCATAAGGAAGGCAGGAATAAATACAGGAATACTAGGGTGACCAATTCATCCAGATTTGCTCAGTACTGTCCCAGTTGTGGTATTGGAAGTCTCATACCCCAAGGAACCTCTCAGTCTCAGTCTAACTGGTCATCCTAAGTCTGAACAATTTAAATTTAATGATAAAAATTAGCTTTTAATCTTTTAAAAATCCCCTTTCCTTCCCAGCTTTTTCTCCAAAACATATAGTGTGTAAAAGAAAACCACATAAAATGTTCCTAAGGTGTACATAAAGAAAATACGAATAAAGAATATTCAGATGATGTCTGTTTGGTTAAATAAATGCTGAGATGTCCCATACCTTTTCTTGAAGAGGGTAGCAACTCTGTCTCTGAGTCTGTTAGAAGGCCATTGATTCATTGGGACTTGAGTGGAAACAATAGAAAAATGACTTTCAAGGTCAAGAGGCAAAAAATACAGGACAGTCCTAGGTACCATGTGGTAGCCTTTATTTTAAGTACTCTTTCCCTGTGAGTTTTGAAGAACATCAAGTCTTCTTTCAAAAGGGCATAATACATTTAGAATCCAGTTCTGTCTCTTAACACCTGTGTGTGAACTTTGCCAAGGTTCTGTTTTCTCTCTGAACCTTGCTTTCTGAACTCTTAAAGGGAGGGTTTGAAATACTTACAGATTTGTAGTGAGGTTTAAATGGAATAACATTTCCAAAAACATCCGTATTTAAACCAAAATAGGTACTCCAGAAATGTTAAATATTAGCATGGGACTCAACCCAAGTGCTACCTTCTCTTTGACCTTTCCTAACACCCTGGTAAGTAAACATCCCCTCTTTCCCCCCTGTCCATAAACTCTCATGACAATTCCAGGACTTTATTATACTGAATTAATGAGTAGACTCATTTATTTCCATTACTGCTGCAAGATTCTTGAAAATAGTTGCCAATATTCTCTATTTCTGATAGTTTATATGGTGACAGGCACATAGTAGAGATTTAACACATTTTGAGACATTTCTAATGGATGAAGGCATGGAGAGAATGGTGGTAGTAGAGAGATCACTCAAGAAGTAAGAAACTCAGATCATATTCTGAATACTTGAGAAAATAATGCAAACGTGAATAATGCATCACTTTTTAACCAAGTTTGCTTGTCTTTATGCAGGATACACATCCATTCATGTTACCTTCCTATTTCAATGGCCACCCACTGGATACAAGACAAAGTCCATAGTCTTCACTATTTGACTCATTCCCCCAAAGAGTCCATGCCTTGTTATTTATTTCACAATGCCCCTTTACTTGGTGATTCTTCTGTATGAAACATCTTGCTTTCACCATTTCCAAACTACCAGCTTCCATTCCTGCTCCACCTAACTAAATGTTGGTAACCCTTCAAAACCCAGTTTGGATATCATCATCTTCTTAAGGCTTTGCTGATCTACCCCAATTCTATCTCTCAAGGCCTAATTCAATATACTTTTTTTTATGACCTATAGAATCTCATGCAAGATTCTGCCATTTCCTCTATCTCCCTATCTTATTGTTTTCCCTTGAAAGTGAAAGCTTATCTATGGAAGGGACATTGACTCATTTCTTTATATTCATTCCTTAGCCATAGCCTGTTATATAATATGTACAAAAATGGTCTTTGAATGAATATCTTCGAATCTGGAATTGGTACTAATAATGTTCCTTCTACTCTATTCCTTCTAACCTGGGTGAGCCATATTTGACTCAGATTATGCACAGTGAATTGTTTTACTATAGCTACACTTCTTTCTAGTACGCTATTGCAATCTCGTGCCACAGAGTTTATTCATGATAAATTTAGAGTTTATTGGCTTGCAATACACTAGGGTTGTATTGATTTTGCCCTTCCTTTTCACCAGATATCAATTGGTATCCTATTTTGATTCAAGGTTCCATATGGCTAGCTCTCATACTAGGGTCAAGTACACTGCCTGATTGAAGTATCTTCTTCTAACTCAGAAATGAGTACATGAGTAAAACGCAGGTGAGTTCTCTAGTTTCCTTCCACTTAAGTCTAAGCCATAGTTTCTTCAACTAAGGTCAAACTTCCTGACTGTGAATGATGTGTGTTTCTCTTTTATACAGTGTAATCATCTATATAGACCTAAGTAAAGAGAGCACTGGACTCAGAGTCAGAGGCCTGTGGCTTTGTCTGGGATAGCTATTAGACAAGATTAGAGGAATGTTGATTAAATTCTCTATTCATTTTCTCATCTGTGAAAGAAAGATAAAAATTCCCACCTCAGTGTTGTTCAAGGAATTAAATAATAATATAGGAATAAATAGAATGTTTGCTTTGTCCATTTCTGGGAATATATCTGATAGATGTGGTCTCTAAAGAATTATTTTTTCCTAGGTAAACACCAAGACTTTCTTTTAGACAGAAAGTATGTATTTTTGAGCACATAAAACCGAGCTTGCTTCTTATGGTTTTAACATATTCTGGTCTCCCTGTTTGTCATTTGACTGTATAATCGTAATAAGAAAGTGTCCTTCTCTTTTGGTCTGGTTACATTAACGCACATGGGTTCATTCTCTCATATCTCAGAGCCAAGGGTGACTCAGAAAATAAAACCTGCTCATATTGTTGTATATAGTCAAGCAACAGGTGGTTAGCTAGATAAGTAACCAAATTTGAGATTCTGTGGTTCTGAAACAATTTTTTTTTCCTGTTAGAGCAAAATTACAGGACATAAAACATCTGGAAGATAATTGAACTATTCCAAGTCTCACATTCAGGGGTCCCAATGTTACAACTATACAGCAACAGTAGAATGCAGAGATAAATACAAGGCAGACTTTCCAAGATTAGGAAAACAGAATAAGACAATAAACAGAAATCTCAAATATTATTAATATTCTATGACTGTAATCAACCAGAAGAAACAAATGATGTTGGCAATAATAATAATAAGAATAAGAATAACAGAAATCAGTGTGTGATTATCTGTCAAATAAACAGTATGAAAAACATAACAAGAATTTCTTTTTTTCCAATATAAGTAAAGGGCTACCATCATTGGGCCCTGAAAAATCCTGGTCTTGCCAAGGAAGATGATCTAGGATGTGCCTGTCATGGCATCGTTTCTAAGGACATGATAGAGTTCAGATGGATGAAAAATGTATTCCAGGAGCTAAGGGTTTTTCTTGTTAATTGTGCAACACTTGATCTACTGGACTGTATGTGTAGACACAAAATTAAGGTGTGTAAGTCAACTTAGGAGTCAAGTAGCTCTTCTATGTTGATTTACACACCTTAATTCTATGTCACTGGAAAAAACATTAAAGATGCATAAGAAACCAAGGCAGTAACTTCTTCATGTCAAAGTGAACTGCACATACCCAGATCTCATCCCTGCCAGGTCTATATTTTCTGTGGGTAAGTTGAGTAAGATATGATGAGGTGAGAAGTTGTACCTGGGGTAGCTGCTGGACCTCCCAAAGAGAAACAAAATGTCAAATGCTGGTCCTGTAGTCTTCTATAAAGCTAAGTCAGTGCAGTGCTAAATTAAAAGCCTATTGTGTTGTTGCTAGCACAAACTTGGTGGTGTTTTGATGAGGGTTTACAATGCGAGTGAGTTTAGAGACCCTGAGAAGCAGATGGAAGAATTTCGTGTAGGTACAAATGTACAAATTTTATACTATCAGATGATGAAGGTAGAGATGCAGAAGCTTATTGGGGAAAGAGTTTGGTTGATGTGGAATGGGTGTCAAATTGTATTATAGCTATCCGAATGAGAAAATGTGTACGGGGAGGGGGAAGGAGCTGAAGGAGTAGGGTAGGGATGGAGTGTGGAGGAGACTATAGAAAAAGGTCTCAGCATTGAAAAAGCCAGAGGTCTGAAGACAAAAGAAGATTTTGAAGAGTAATATGAGAAAAATCACTTGTTTTCAATGGCAAAGCCATTTATTAGAAAATTTGGGTATCTCCATTCTGAGGTCACTAAGTGAGAATTTTATTTCTGGTTATCTCTGATATTGTGGGCAAGTAAAAATGTTCTTTTGTCCCTCTGGTTTCCAGATTTCAACTTGATAGATGATTCTACAGCTTCTCAGGTGTGGATAAGCAATAGAGAACTTGGTGAGGCTCATTATCTTTGTTTTTTAATCCAGAAATGACAATTGTATGTGAGACTATGCTTTCTTTCAAAGTATTTCTATAATTTCTATATGTTCTTAATTCTCTCTAAAGTCTTAAAGGTTAAGTGAGGGTTCTAATAGTCTAAAAAAATAAGTGAAAGTAAAGGAAACCTTGGGTTATGAGTGGGGTTTATCCCAGTGATTATCAAACGCACGCTTATAAATCATTAGAGACTGCAGCTCTGAGTTTACGTCTTTGATGATGAATACATGTGCTGTGCATCTTGCTAACACTGCTCTAACTTTTGGATTAATTCCCACAAATCTTTTGGGCCACAGGGACGTAAAACAGAAGCAAGACTTTAGCCCATCATCCATAATTAATTAGCTGTCTTTTGGAGGAAGTTCTTTCAGCTCGCTGGGATCGTTTTTTTCATCTGAAAAATAGGTATAAAATAAACTCTTAGAGTGAAGTAATGGCTGTGAAAGTCCAGATTGCCTTGGCAAAGACAATGCATTATATAGATACACTGTCTTTCAAACAAGAGCAATTTCATCTTAAAATAAAATCAATCCCATAATTTAAATGAGTTATCTATACACATACGCACATACACATACACACACCCAGAAATATATTATTTTGACTAATTTGATTTGATGGTTTTTAATATCAGATATACTAATTGGTTGATTTTTCCCCCATTATCTTCATAGATTGTACCATTTAAAACATCAACTTTGTTCTGCTTTTCTGAATATGAATTGGAGGTTTTTCTCTAGGGAAAATGGTTTAACTCTAGATATTCAAAAATAAACATTTTCAGTGTGAAGAATGAGGCTAGCATAGTAACCTGCATATAGAATTTGAGCTGATATTTGTGATGTGTTGATGTCCTTCACTGTAACAATGTTTATCTAATAAAACATTTAATGAGCAATAGTGTGACTTGTTTAAGACGTCATGGAATTTATGTCTATCTAAATTATAATTTTTATACTAATATTGATTGCATATGTTAGTATAATGATTTTATTCTATATTGTGTTAATATTTGGATGGAGAAAATGCTTTTTCGTGGGACTTGTCAGTTTAAGCAAATATTTGCTTGTCCTGTCCCTAAACTGAGAGGTATAAAATACCTTCCCAATCTCTGAATATGCAGTGTTGTAGCCCTTTCTGGGTTTTCTCCTTATTCCTAAACTTGAGGAATTGTGACAGCCTACTGGGGAGTAGGAAACTAGAGAAGGAGTAAAAAGTAACCATGTCTAACCTCTGGTAGATCAGTTAGATACATTATTTAGCTGCTTTAAAGACCAACGAACTGTGTTAATTGGCTGGATTTTTGTGACAGCCATGTGGTAGGACAGGAGACTGGCATTTTTTTGCCCAAAGCAAAGAATTTACAAGGGCTGAACCTTAAGATATTGTTTTAATATATCTTTGTATTTGTATATGAAGGGAGGAACAGGATACTGCTTGTCTTCTATTAAAGAATAAGTTTAGAAAATAGAAACAGTCTTAAATTAAGATTTAGTCAATTATTCATTGCCATTCTAAGAGACTTAGACATAATCTCATTCAGGGTCAGAGGATTTTTGAGTCAGAAAATGAAAAAAAAATTAAGCTAATTTATATTCAGGTTTTAGTTATTTTGCTTGTTAGGTAGCATAACTCTAGATTTTGTTTTCTTGTATTTTGAGAAAGACACTTGGAGGAAGAATAAATTATTTCATTTTGATGTTCCTAAGCAGACAATTCTGCAGGTAGTTTAGCACTTTTCCCTTCAACATTTGTTCTATTTGGGGTGAGCAGACTTAAAAATATTTCTTGCAGACATATGGAGAGTAGGTGTGAAGCAATTCTCACGCTATTAACACATTTCTTGACAGAATCTCACATTGGTCAAGAAATGGTAACAATTTTCAGGGAACTGAGAAGTGCATAACCTGGAGGTGAGGCATATAGTGGAGACGATTCAGGAAACGCTCAAGAGTTACATAATATTCTCTTTAAATAACTTTGATTGCTGTCAAAGAGTTTGACTAAATAGAATAATTGGAAGTACATATTTCTAAGCCAATTTATGTTCAGTTTTTAACAATATTTCCCATCATGGATCAATACAACTATTAAGAGGTGGAACTAAGAGAATAAGTTTTTCAAAGACAGCATTTGGTAAAAAAGTTAACTCTGGCATGATGAGCATCTTTAACATAAGATAGTGAAATGCAATGTCTCATTCAGAAAATATAGATGACTCTGAGACTGACTTTAAAAGACACAGGAAGAAAATACTATTTCTACCCAACAGAATATTCTGTTGCTATCTTTTTTTTTAAATCTATCTTTCCTTTTCCTGAACTCTCAATTATTATCTGTGAGTAACAGGGCGCAACTTTTGCAGTTGTATGGGATATCTTTTCTCATTATCAAATCCTATAAATAGTTTGAAATAAAAGCTTTCTAAAAAGTGTTTTGTAGCACGTTTTTCTTTGGTACCATCTTCGGTAAAAACATAAGACAGCTTCAGGTTGGTAATTCTGCGCATATAATGGTTGCAGAGTGGTAAAGGTAGATGCGGAAAAAGTGAACCATTTATCAATGGCTGTTTAGTTATTTTTCCTTTTGTTGCTGGGTATTGTCACTGATTTGGGAAAAGAATCTCTGGACACTTAGTGCATTCCCTTCCTGGAAGCCATTTCCATAAGAGTAAATCATTTTCTGTCTACCAGTTTGTATAAATAAAAATATACAAGAATATAAAAATGTTCCTGTACCCAGTTTCAAACATTCGAAGAAGGTGTATTCTTCCTGGTGGCTTTGTATTAGTAGCTTGGAGTACATTGTGGCATGGACTCATTGGACTAAAACCAGTTAAATATTCCAGATTCTTTCATTTATTTTTATTGAAGAGGAAGAATCTCTTGAACCCAGGAGGCAGAGGTTGCAGTGATCCAAGATCACGCCACTGCACTCTAGCCTGGGTGACAGAGTGAGACCCTGTCTCAAAAAAAATATATATATATATATATATACACACACACACACACATATCTATATCTATATCTATATCTAATCTATCTATCCATTTGTCTATCTATATAAAACTAATCCCTGCAACACAATTTCGATGTACAAATTTTTTAAGTTTACTGTCTACTAACTCAATATCGTATCACCCTTGATAAGTTAGAAAGCATAGTTTGAAAAAAAAAGTCTAAATGACTTAAGAAAGATGTTCATTTTAATGTTAACTATGTTTATTTCTAGATAAAAACTATTGAATAATCAACACTTTTTTTTGTACGTTTCACTATTACCAGAATATTGTGGGCAAGTGCCTGTCACATGTATTCTACAGGTTTAGAGTTTTAGAAGTAGTTAGCAAATCAGTGTATACAAAGCTAGTTAAATAAGAAAGCGAAATGCAATCTGCTTCCCCATGATCTTAATACATTGTTGGAGAAATAGAGCACCTGTGTATGAAAATAAAAGAAAGTTCCTAAACGTCTAACTTTGGCTGTGACTTTGACCAGAAATAGTGACCTGATAGGTGAGATGTTGTAGGAGCGCATTAAACTGAGATTTACATAGGATTTTAAACATTTTTTTCTGTTACCTTGGTTTTGTTATTGTGATACTGGATGTAATATGCATTTAATCGCCTATGTCTGTTAATTGGTGTGAAATGTGTTTTGGCTACTAACTGTCCCGGAATCATGACTCTGAGATGAGAAACAGGAATGCAGTATTAAAGAAAGGCCTAGAGATTAAAAAATAACTTTTTTCCCACTCCTGATCTCCTAACACTTTTCCTGCTTTATCTCTAATAGGTTAATATTTTCTTAAGAAGTGTTCTATTTGATTCTTAGTAAGATAACAATATCAACCATATGTACTATATTTTGGTCTTTAAATTCCGATTCATTTTTAAAGATAATGACCTACTTACAAATTCAGGTAATATTGTAATGTACAAAAAAAGTCTTGATCATTCAATAGTTTTTATCTAGAAACAAAAATAATTTACATTAAAGTGAACACATTTCTTAAGTCTTTTAGACTCTTTTTCAAACTATGCCTTTTAACTTATCAAGGGTGATACTATATTGAGTTAGTGGACATCCAACTTACAAAATGAAATAGAACAGAATGGAAAATATCATAAATCAGAATGCATGTAACATGAGTCAATGTATTAATGAAATTTTTGTTTTGTTTGCTTGTGTGTATATGAATGTGTGTGTGTTTGTGTGTCTACCATTTGCTGTAAACCTTCTTTGTTTCTGTAGTTCATAGTCAAATAAGTTTGAAATCTAATGACTCAGGCAGTGGTTTCAATGGATGAAATCCAGTGTTAATATGAGCCAGAGCTGGAAACCACCATTATGTATAATTACAGCTGAAAATAAGACAAAATGAGGGCCTAGAAAGGAAAGAGAGAACAAGGGTAAAAGAATGGGAAGAACAGAGAGGAAGGAACTGAGATAATAGATTTGTGCTTAAAGGCTGCTGCTGAAGACATTCTTCTCTCTTGACTCATTTGAGCATTTGTGACATAAGACAGGCAATGAAAATGGGGAGACTAAGAATGGCCTTAACACAAGTGAAATGGGAGATCGTCTGAGATATGATTACAGCATCTCCTCCCCTTCCAAAAAAGACAGCACAGAGGAATGGACTCTAGGCTGTATTCCCTTTGTAAAGCCTTGTACCCCTTATGAAATACACTGACTTCCAGGTTAGGCCATATCCAAAGTTCATACCAGTCATTATTTCTCCCTGTTTGAGCCATTTAACCTGATTTTCCATGATGAAACTGATGTGTTGGATAACATGCTTCAAAATTACCTTCTAATCCTTATAGTCTACGTTTTATATGGGGACGACCAAAAGAGAAACAATAACAAAAAATCTTGATAGAAATATAGTGTAGCAAGTTGGATGTAGAGACACATGTGTAAGTAGGATAATATTGGAGCTCAGAGTTCAAAACCAGCTTCCTACTTCAAAAATTTTCTAAGATCTGACTGAGAAAAAGATAATAAAATAGTAGCACCACTTATTAATTATTTGCTGTTTTCCAGATGCAATGCTTACCTTTTTCATTCAGTCAATAACTTCCATATCATAAGTATGATTCATTTCATAGGTGTGAATTTAATAATAACCTCCATATCATAAATATGACTAGTCTTGCATAAATGCCTGGGACAGAAGGTAATGCAGTGATTAATTAATAGAATCAGAGTCCAAATCTAGCTTTGTCTGATTATAAATCCTGTGCTTTTCCCTGTTATATCATGCCAAGTTCATTTTTTGAAGCCTAATTAGGAATATCTTTTAGGGTATTGAGAATGTGTACTGATTATCTCAATATTCAAAATTTTAAAGCATGCACTTTAAAATGTGCCTATGCAGTGAATAATGTAATAGGAGGCACAGAGGGTAAAGAGTCAGAAAATATGGACTTCAACGTCAGTTGCATCTATTACTAGGGAGAGCTTTGGCGAGCTGCATAAACCCCTAGTTTCAGTTATTTTTTATCTTTAAAAGACATGAAAAATCAGTTTTTAAAACCTGTTCTATGTGCCTCAGGATTGTAACTGTGATAAAGAAAATTAACCTACTTGAACGTATTTTGTATTTGATAAAGCAATGGATAAATGAATAGCATACTATTTAATTGATTCTTGGATATACTCGTGGTCTGCAGCAGGAGAGTAGCTCTACAAAATGATGAGACAAAAATTGTTAAGATTTTTTATTTTAAATTTTGTATCTATATAAAAATAATAGAAGCCATGTCAATTGTTAAAATATAAAAATAATTACATTATAAACATTCAGGTGAGAAACATGGAATGTTCATATGAGGTTGTCTGATAAGAGTTGCCTGATAGGTTGTGCTCTGAGATTAAAAGCAGAAACACAATGAGAATCAGTAAGACCCGAAATGGGAAGATTGAGATCAGGTGACTTGGATGGCCGATGACAGTAGCAGTTTGATAAAAGGCAAGCAAGATAAAAGATACAGAATCAAAGCAGGAGCTGTTTATCCTCAAAGATGAGGTGCAATGGCATTTTGACCACGAAAGATGTGGATGTTGTTATATGGAAAAAAAAAATCCATAAAGGCCTTTAAACCAACAGTGGTGTTGTAGGACAAGAGAGAAACAAGTTAGTGAATGTTATTGAAAGAGGTTTGAAAAGGAAAATCAATTTTTCTTATCAAGTGCTGGTTCTCCCTCTCTTTGAATTCTGTGTGAAGTAATAGTTATGTGTCTAAACTCTACGCAGGGTTGTTAAGAAGTTCAAGCTTTGAGTACTTGTGCTGGTAGAAGTTGTTGGGCAAATTTCAGCTTTTTTTTTTTTTAATAAAAATGAAAATTGCCTTGTTAGACTGAATTTTGAAAATCAAGTAACCAGAACTATATTAGACCGTATTTACTAACTTTAAAAAATAAGGTACAGAATGCAAAAAAAAAAACATGAAGCGTTTAGAAAGTTTTGATGCAAAATGCTTTAGAAATTAAAATCAGGGTTTATAGTAGGTACAATAATGATTTTATTTATATTTTAATGGGTAAGAAATGCTACTCACTGGCAAATCAAACAGGAACATGCCTTTGGAAATAATTTGGCTACTGAAATGATGTGGCTATTTTATCATAGACACAATAGCAGGTGAGAAAAAAGAGATTTAAAAAAGCATTGCTTTTAATAATAATTTTACTACTATAAGCCACCATTACTACTAATATAATTATAATAATATATCAAAAATAGCTCATTTATTATCTTATGTGTAAAAATTTTTGTAAAAATATTTTGTAGGCACTAGGTCTGTTGATCACAAAAACACAGATAAGTTCATATTACCTTTTTTCATTTTTTTTTTTCTTTTAATGAGCAACCTGAGGCTGAATCAGATAGTGTTTTGGTTTGCCCACACATTGTTAGATTCCGTAAATGTCTAAGCCAGGGGACAAAACTTTGTCTCTTTATGTCCAAAAACCATAGCTTTTGTTGTTTCTGTTTTTTTGTTTGTTTTTTCTATATATTCTACTTTCAAAGAAAGCAGAAAGTCATGTATTTGTAAAGAAAGTAACAATAATGTCGTGTGTGCAAAAGGCCTGGTGTTGAGGGGCAGGGACCTTACATGCCTGCCTTGTGGTGTGTCTTTCCCATAGCCAGCGCTTAGCTTGGGTGAGTTATGTAACTGCTCTGCAAGAGTGTCAATTTCACATAATGCTCTCTGCCCGCAAGCAATACAAGAGCAGAGTCCTAGGAAAAGCCTATTTGAATCATCACATGCATAAACTCACATTTCTGAAACAGGCCTTAGTGATGAGAAAAATGGCATTGATTTCCAAGTTTTAAAGCTAAAATGGTGCAGAACTTGTGGTTTCAAGTTTATGATAGAAAATAAGAACTGACAACCTTCCAGAATTAAACCCTCCGGCACTTAAAAATGCTGCAAAACTTTTAACAAAATTTATATTGAATGTTACCTGAGCTGGGAATAAAGGAAGAACAAAAGGAAGAAAAGAAAGATAAGAAGAAAGTAAAGAAACTCTGCAAGTACTTCAAACCAAGATAGAAATGAAAGCCAGAGCAATTAGGATTTCAGCTTAAGCCATAGCTGCATCTGGGGCAAGGGTGGGTGCATGTGGATGTAATTGTATTTTTCTTTTTAACTAGTAGGGTCAGGTTTTAATGCTGATTTTGGGGATAGAAAAACTAAGACATAGACTTTTACCAGGCAGGGAGATAAAAGCAAAATCTTTGTGTCTGTACTTCCAGTAAAATGTAGACTAACCACCCTCCACTTTGGGAAAGTGATTAAAAACCACAGTTGCAACAAAGATTGTTATTTTTTGAAATCTGTATATCTGTTTGGCATTTAGTCAAAAAAAGAAATCTAACGAGATTTAGAAAGCCTAAGTTTATACCTCCTTTAGATTTGTGGTTTGATTTTATACTTCCTGTGTGTTTTTATAACTCTCAGAACAAGGAGTAGGGGCAGAGGAAGAGAAAGAGAGAAAGAGACAAAAGGAGGGAAAGAAAAAGAAGGAGAGACTGGGAGAGACGGGGAGGGAGTCAAGAAGGGAGAGGAGGGGGCTCCCCTCTCAAGCAGGTAAAATGTGAAACTTCTGTGGGATTAGCAAAAGCAAATAAATGTAAAATTCCTCTTGTCAGGCATTCCCAAAGGTATTCCCAGGCCAAAGAGCTTGCTGTAATAGAAATACATCCAGAAAAACAATATAAAGTAAGAAAACAGACAATTATGAAAGAAGGAATTGAAACACTAACATGAAAGGATACAATTAATGAAAAATAGATTTGAAAAATATTGAAATAGACCTTCTATAAATTAAAAATATCCTAATTTTAAAAACGACATTGTCGAAGAGTATTAGTGAAATTGAAGTTGATGTGAGGCAATTATACAAAACGAAAAATATGAAAGAAAGAAAACATAAGAAGACAAAGGTCCAAGGAATAAAAATTTAGAAGATGCAATGTATTTCTAATAGTTCCAGAGGGAAATACTGTATTCAGAATATACTTCAGGAAATCTTTAAAGAAATCAGAGTTGACAATTTTCCAGAGCTTATGAAAGACAGGGATTCTTCATTACAAAACAAACAAACAAACAAACAAACAATAAATTCTGAGAAAAACTGATGAAAATAAATCTTTTCCCAGACAATCAACGTGCTCCTGCAAACACCAAAGTCAAAGAAAATTTTTCAAAAACAGCCAGAAAGAAAATGCAGTCTACCTATTAGGACAACTATTAGATAGAAAACTGGCGTGTGAAGACCATTGCATTGATTTACAACAAAGAGGCAATGCTATGCTATCCTCAAAAGGACAAGAAAACAAAATCAATCCGTCAACTCTATGTAGCAAAACACTTGTTCAGGAGCAAGGCTTTTCTTAGGTTGGTTTTTGAAGTAGTAAGTTCTGGGGAAAGGATCCATGTGAAAATGATTTATTAGGAAGTGCTACCAGGATAAACTGGTAGAAGTGGTAATGAAATCAAGCTTTAAAAAGTGTTAATAAGCAGTGTTTATTATATCCATATACTCAGGAATAATCACTAAACCAGAAGGTAACAGACCTAAATATGAAAATTAACAAAAAGCTTTGAAAATAAAACTTGGAGAATATCTTCACATCTTTCGCTAAATTTTTTAAACAGAACACAAAATGTACCAGCTATAAATAAAAAGTTGAATACATTTGACTTGAAGCTAAGAGCATACGTTCCCCAAAGAAACGACTGATTTAAAAAGTCAAACTACACAGTAGGAGCAAACATTTTCAAGACACATATCTGATAAAGAATTTGTACCAGAATATATAGAACTCCAAAAATCAGAAACGAATAATTTTTAAAGATTGTTTTGTTGTTGTTGTTAAAGCATGAGACGTTCTTCTTCATTATCTCTAGATACATTGTGTAATTTACATCTTATCTGCTAGAATTTGTCAGTTGATCACACAGCTACCAGTGCTGGAGATAAAAGTTCACTTCACTTTGTCCATGAATCCAGATAAAATTAAACATTTTCTTACTGAGCAAGTCAGAGAATATACATTGAATTAGATCATTACTAGGCTTGGCACAATGGCTCATGCCTGTAATCCCAGCACTTTGGGAGGCTGAGGGTGCAGATAATTTGAGGTCAGGGGTTGAAGACCAGCCTGGCCAACATGGTAAAACCCTGTCTCTACTAAAAATCTGGCATGGTGGTGTGTGCCTGTAATCCCAGCTACTTGGGAGTCTGAGGCACGAGAATCTCTTGAATCCAGGAGGCGGAAGTTGCAGTGAGCCAAGATCACGCCACTGCACTCCAGCCTGGGTGACAGCGTGAGACCCTGTCTCAAAAAATACAAAAATCATTACTAATTCTTGCAGCACAATTTGGATGTACAAAGTCAAACAACGTTATTCAACCAATGTATTGAAGATGGATTCTATGCTTCACTTTTTTCTAAGTTCTGGATGTGAGAGGGGCCTCAGAGATTGAAAGCGGAAAAAAGACATTGTGGTGGTGCTCAAGGAGCTGATAGTCTAGTAGGGAAAGATAAAGATGCACAAATATCCCTAACACGTTTCTCACTAAGATGAACTGATATATGAGTTCAGAGGTGGAAGAGACTGCTCCCAGAAGAGTCTTGGATAGCTTCATAAAGAAAGGCATTTTAAAGTACAGGAAATTCATGGGCATAGTCATGGGGCTGGAAAAATTCTAAGTAGCTATAGAGAAAATTAAGTAGTTCAGCTTGCCTAGAGTACAATGTATAAATTGGAGAAACTGAGTTCACATGTGGAATGTAATGTGACTATAGCAGATTTTAATGGTCAGATTTTGGCCTTTCCTCACTAGGAACGAGAAACCATAAAAATTCTCAGGCATGATTCTTAATTTTGTGTTTATATGTGTCAGGGTGGCAGGTTGAATTTGTTGTTGTGTTGTGTGAGCCTTTTATACTGGAAGTCACATACTAAAAACACCTATAGGATTAATTAATTAATTTGCATTTTATACTGCAGGCAAATTTGTGTTATCATACTCTGGCCAAGCTAATAACGATCTTTAAGCTTCTAACGATTGTCATAGGCTCAGTTTAGAGATGGAACCTTTTTTGTTTGCTTAAGACAGGGTCTTGCTTTGTTACCTAGGTTGGAGTGCAGTGGTGCAATCATAACTCTCTACAGCCTCTACTTCCCAAATTCAAGTAATCCTCCCACCTCAGCCTGCCTAATAGCTGAGACTACAGGCACACGCTGCCATGCCTCTTTTAAATTTTTCATAGAAACAAGGAATTCTCATTATGTTGCCCAAGCTGGTCTGGAACTCCTAGACTCAAGTGATCCTCCCACCTTGACCTCCCAAAGTACTAGGATTACAGGCATGAGCCACCACACCCAGAACATTTTTATATCAAATTATCTTCTTGTAGAATCATCTCATTTAAAGCTTCAAGCAGAACATCATTATAAAGATGGCAGATCATTTTTACAAATCTAATTTAATTCCCTCCCGAAACCACACTAAACTCGTAGTAATAGAATTATATAAAAAACAACACTACAAATACCAGAGAATGGGAGAGAAGACAAAACTAAAAGATTGTGAAAGTTAAAAAAAAAAAGTAGAGATATAGAATATGATATGTCAGATGTCCAAACACTGAATCCTAAACCAGCAGTGGGGATAGCTGAGGGCCAACCTGGCTTATGCTGTGGAATTATCAGAAGGCTCAGGAATTCAAAGCACCAGATATCTCACTAGTAGGGTAAAGGCTAAAATTAGTAGGATAAGTCAAAAGTTAATTAAAGAAATTGTATCTCTATTTTCATGCCACTATTGTGTGTACTGTAGGGCTTATGTTCTCTATTCCCTTAAATGGATGGAAGGTTTAGTCTCTGGAGAAGGTAAAATAGAATGCGTGTCTTGGCTGAAGGACAGCAGATCAGTTGTGAATAGCTTACTAGGTCAGCCCATACCACAGTCATACAGTTGGTTTTCTTGTGGCAGAGCATGAAGTCTTTCCACATGGCTCTGATGGTACTAGAATAATACTCTAAAAATTCTTATAAAAAATTTCTGCCAGATCACCTAAAAGAAGAACTTAAAGCTAATGAGCACTTGTAGCTCTCAAATATCTTTGTAATATGACACTTTTAAGTATGAGCGCTTAGCCCAGGATTAGCAGATAAGGGAGAAGAGATAGAATCCACACAGAAAAAAATTAATTTGTAGAAAGATAGCCAATTGAGGGTGAGAAAACTTAAAAAAGTTAATATCTTCAGGAAAGACATGGAAGATATTGTAAACATGTAACAAGAAGAAAGAAATTGAGAATAACAAGAACTTTTGGAAATAAAATAATTTATAGCAAAAATGAAAAGTTTTAATGCAATAACTAGAAGATACAGTTCTACAAATATACCAGAAGGTAGAGTCCCCCCAATATACATACATATGCCTATATGTATGTATTATATATCAAATGTGTATACACACATACAATACATATACCTATATGTACATATACCTAATACATACATATGCCTATATGTATGTATTATATATCAAATGTGTATACACACATATAATACATACATATAGGCATATGTATGTATTATATATCAAATGTGTATACACACATACAAGGGAAGAAACTAAGAAAAGACAAGCAGTCCAGCAGGCCTAATATTCATAAATATGTTTCAAGACAAAAACAAAGAACCCGTAAAAATAGAGGAGAAGGAAGAAAGAGTAGTCAACAAAACAGCAGAAAACAAGTCATGGTTATAAAAAAAAAAAAAAAGAGGTGCTTATTTCCAGATTGAAAGAGGCCAAGTGGTCAGAAAAAAATGAATGAACTTAGACCCACACTAAGCATGTTATAATGAAATTTCACAAGACTGGGACACAGAAGATCTTACAAGCTGGGGCTGGGGAGAGAAGTTAAGACAAATGCAACCACCACAAAAACATGATTCACACAAAATATGATTAGGAATAAAAATGGTGTGAAGCTGAGAAGCTTCACAGTGACGAACACTTCAGAATTTTGAGAAGAAAAAAGATATTCATTCTTGGGCCTGCATCACACCTCAGTAAACTGCATCTTCTTCCTCTTTTATGAATTAAGAAGTCAAATGGAGTAAACACACAAAAGGAGTTTGATCCTGAGATGAATCTACTTCATTCATCTCCTACAAAGGTCTAGACCTGGGAATGAGTACAGATGTCATTGTCATAGACAAATGTAATGCTTTTCTAACCTAATGAACCATCAAGTCAATACCTGAATACCCAGTAGGGTAAATAATATTATTGTGCCCTTATTTGATACAGCTGGGCAATGTGATTGTGGTTGAAGCACTTTGTGGGTTCATTTAATGGGATGATCCAGGCCGGTGGTTCTCAACCTGGGGTGATTTTGCCTCCAGGAAAAATTCACTGGGACATTTTTGGTTGCTAACACCGTTGGGGGTTACTTCTGTCATCCAGTGGGTTGAAGGCAAAGATGCTACTAAACATCTCACAATATGCAAGACAGTTTCTCACGTCAAAGAATTATCTGGCCCCAAACATCAATAATGTCAAGATAGAGAAACCCTGATCCATGACTATAGCTTTCTGTATACATACTATATGAAAATAGACCTTATTTCATATGCTGAAGATTAAAATCAGGATTGAGTATCATCTCCTCAGGTGTAACTTCTATTATAAAATAGTTAATAACCACAGATACCAACAGTTCCTTTATGAATAACTATGCATTGGAATGGAAGCTTTAATTGCTGCCATGGAGAACAAATGAGCTATCATTTAATTCCTTTAGCTATTTCTCTGTCTCTATGTCCTCCTTATGCCTGACCCTCCTGGAAGTAATCCCTCTCCATACACTTGGGCTAGTCCAATATATAACTCACTGGATCATCAGCCCTTCAAAAGGAAGACAGACACAAACCAGTGCAGTGAAAGCCCTGCATGGTGAGCGTCAAATTCCATTTGTCCAGCTTCTCCCCCTCAAAGTTCTACCAGTTTATTTCACCCCATAAAGCAACCACAGTCATAGGTAGATGGGGAAGACATTGGAGAGGCCAGATGGCAATGCCTTTCCCTCTGGTCTAGGTTGTTGCTTCCTGCTCTGTTTCCTAGGGCTTTATCACTTGGCTTGACATATTTCACCAGGGGTTCTGATTCAGCTGGCTGTGCAACGCATCAGTTCCTTTATGAATGATAAACTTGCGATTCAGTATTAATGTTTTCTGTAAGCAACATCGTTTTGTAAAGTAGGACAAATCATGAAGCTGGAAGCCTTGTCGGAAACTATAAGATAGTGTTCTATTTCAAGTTTCTTGACTTTGTGTTATTGAGGACCTGGAAAGTATTGGTTCAAAAATTATCTTCTCTTCTTATTGTGTTCTAACACTTTATGTAGTGAGTCATCTAGTTGAGTGCAAGACCCAGAAAACATTCTGGAAGGTAATTTGAAAGGAAGGAAGGAGAACTTGGATAATTGTAATATTTGTTTCCAAATTATTATATGAACAGCCCATTTTATACCATCTAGAAAATCATGTCTAAAAAGTAACTGGCAAATGAGTGTGTATATGCATATGTACATGTATATGTATATGTGTGTATACAGGCACATACCCAAACACAAATGCAGATGCACGTGTGCACACACACACACACACACACACAAACACACACACAGATCTCCCAGTTCAATATGTGTCCAAAGCACATTAGCTCATTTTCCCTCCTGTAACAGAATAGATACAAAAACCAACAGTATCGAATAAATGTCGGATTCCAGTTAAGAATTAAGAAAAACCTCAGTTTAGAGTTTTGCTTTCTTATTTCCTAGCTCTTTGAGCCTAAAAATTCAACAGACTTCTCTGGGCCACAATTTCCTGAGTAGTAAAACAAGGCTACTAGAACATTAGTGGGTTTCAGATCAGTGCAAATTTTCAGATAACTAATTATGGAGCTCTTCCGTCAAAATTAACTTCACCTAGAAAACTAATACATCAAAAAGGTAATTTATGAAACAGTCAAATTCAAATGAGTTGGCAAAGTCTCTTCTGTGGCCTCTGTAGAGTCTACTTTGGGTTTTAGGATCCTCAAAGTTCTTTCAGTTCTAAAATACTATAAGAAATAAGTCGTTGCTTGGATTTGTTCCTATTTACAGATAATGATATATCATCTAAACAATAATTCTAATTCGACCAACCTTGGTTGTATGCTACTCTAGTAGCTGAAACATGGCTAAATGTGGGTAATGACCTCAACTTTAGTTGAGGAATCATGTGTCTGCTGTAATTCAGCCAGTTACTAACCATGAAAAACAGAGACCTGAAATTCCTTTATAAAGTCTAATTCTCTGTGGTTATGCACATATGATTATTCCTCACCCCCTCTATTATTCCCCTATCCTAAATAAAATGCTTTCCCTCAATTGCAAAAAACAAATTGGATTTTGTTACAGGCTGAATTGTGTCTCCTTAAAATTCATATATTGAACCCCTAATCCCTGGTACACCAGAATGTGACTACAATTGGATATAAGGTCTTTAAAGTGGTTGATAAAGTAATAATGAGGACATTAGGGTGGGCCCTAATCCACTAAGGCTGATGTCCTAAAATAAGAGAAAATAGAAGAAGGGAACATTTGGCTACAGAAAAAGAGATACCAGATGTCCCCAAGTACAGGAAAAAGATCATGTGAACCTCCCATTCTCAAGCCAAGGACAGAGGCCTCAAGAGAAATCAAACCTGTGGGCACTTTGACCTTGGACTCCGAGTCTCCAGGGCTGTGAGAAAATTAATTAGTGTTTAAGCCACCCAGCCCAGGGCATTTTGATTACGGCAGTCCTCGCAAAGTAACACAGGTTTCATGCATCACTTCAAAGATACTACCTTACAGCATCAAAAGTGACATTTAGAAGGCAGCAGTCTCCAATTTGGGTTCTTAGATATAAAATCAGAACTTAAAATTTGTAAGAGACGATGATTGAATGAATGTGTATTATTTTCTCCTTGTCACCGTTTATTATCTTTCTAGTTCTTCTCACCATCTGAAATTTAATTATTTTCTATAACTCCATCAATCTAGAAAATAGTCTTAAAAAAGACAGAGGGAGTGTAGTTCATTCAATATTTTATCAGAAACACCAGGTAAGCAAAATAAAAGTCTGATAAAAAATTTTGAATTATTTCCAGAATCGAGTTTTGGATAGTATTTTATCATAGTTCAAGGAAGGATGACATGACTTACCTCTTCATTACTCAGCTGACTTATCAAAATTATCAAAACACAACCATCAGGAGCCATCTTTTTATGATGGCGGATATTCAACTATGATATTCTGCCGATACAGATTATGAAAGGTCTTTGATATTCTTAAAAATACAGTGTGTTTGCTACACATTTGTGATGCGTGAGATTCAAGGCTGTTGCCTGAGAAGCCAAAAGCACTTTAGGGCTTTCATCAAGATGTCTAAGGCTTGGTAAGCATTTTTGTACAGTCTCTAGAGACCTTATCTAACTGAACTTCCAAGTGACCTTTAGACCCAACAAACATCTTTTGCAAAATGTATTCTAGTTTATTTGAAGGGGGAAGTAAATAAGTGATACATTTTTTAAAATTGTTCAGGTAGGTGGGAGATTCAAGTTTCTGCTATGATGCTGTTAATTGGTAAAAATTAAGATTTTCAAAGAATGGTTGAGCAAATATTCAACATATTAAGATGTAACTGTATCTGGGAAGCTGAGTTTAAAACTCCTCAGTTGCATACGTTGCTTATTTAGTGTCATTATAAGCTTATGCTTTTTTCTTTGCAGAAGAAAATAATTGTTGTTACAAATTTCGAAAATAATGTGTAAACATTAAAAACGGAATCACACGTAAAGATGTGCATTGTATTCTCATGCACTGCATAATTAGCACATATATGTTAATTATTTTTATTGTATTCTTTTTTCTCAATAAGTTTTCCAAATCATATTGGAAAGCATGGTTTCAAATTTAGGCAGATGGCATCTATAATCTCAGCTCTGGCATTTACTAATTTTATGACCTTGGGCAAGTTACTTAACCCTTCTAATCCTCAATTTTCTTATTGATAAATATTATAATAATCCATATGCCTCATACAGTTACCCTGAGAAATAAATTATATATTATATGCAAAGCTCTTAGGAGAAATTGACTGATACATATAACTATATATTAATACATTTTATCTACTCTTATTGTTGAAGATGTTTCACCTGTGGAGTGTGTGTGTGTGTGTGTGTGCATGTGCATGAACTCATTGAAGGTTTAGATTATGTCTAAACCCTGGTTCTGAACTGGTAAATCTAGTCCTAGAATTAATAGGTACTCAATTTGTTTTTTAATTCAAGAATTTGATAATTTACTCCTTGTCAAAGTAACATATTATTTTAGGTAATACTTTGCAAGGTATTATTTTATTTTTAAAAGATTCTAAGATCTGTTTTATGTTCACAAATAAAATAGCTTGTTCATATTTGTAAGTAAATACCCCCACAACAAAGATTTTAGCTATTAAAAGAATAAAGTAAAAATTACTTCATTTGAAAATGATAAGACTCTTTTGGGGGCTACTAAGTGAACCGTTTGCTTTTATCTGAAAGTGAACTATTAGGTTTTGCATAAATCTTCTGTAGCAGAATAGGTTTTGCAAGAAGCAGCTTATGTGATTGAAACTGATGTGCTGAAATGTTACTCACCGTTACTCCTGCGATCAGCAAGAGTGAATAAAGGAGGATAGGGCAGAAGAGTTGGACTGTGATGGAGTAACAGTAAAGGTTTTAGCAACCCATAGGTCTTTGTGTTCCTGCATTGACTAGTCATTGAATGGAGGCTGCCCCAAGAATAGGGCATGTGCTTGGACAAGCTGGCTCTCTTCAGATGAGGACAATCACAGGGAAGGTGGGAGCTTCAGGGCAATGCAGTATGTGCTAGCAACTCATTTCCATTTTGATGTGCCCATATTTGCTTCTCCTTTGTTGTCAAATTACGTTTACGCAATGTGATTTAGGATTCTGTGTCAGTAGATCAAACAATCCAGTAGTCTTCGAACAGTAGTGCTAGATGAGGCCCCTCAGAAAACAAAGGCAAAAATCATATCCAGAATATGTATCAATGCCAGTTGAAAATAATTGCAGCTCCGGCTGGCTGCCGTGGCTCATGCCTGTAATCCCATCACTTTGGGAGGCCGAGGCAGGAGGATCACGAGGTCAGGAGTTCGAGACCAGTCTGGCCAGCATGGTGACACCCTGTCTCTACTAAAAAATACAAAAAATTAAGTTGGGCATGGTGGCACGTGCCTGTAATTTCAGCTACTCAGGAGGCTGAGGCAGGAGAATTGCTTGAACCAGGGGGCGGAGATTGCAGTGAGCCAAGATTGCGGCAACGCACTCCAGCCTGGGTGATAGAGTGAAACTCTGTCTCAAATAATAATAATAATAACAACAACAATAATAATAATTGCAGCTCCTTCCAGAGTATAATATGTCTGATTAATTCAGTGTTCCACCAAATAGCTATTTTGATCCCTGTGGGTGTGGTGCTATATTGGGGAATTACCACTGGCTTGGTGGCTGGCAGTTGGACTTACCAGCAGTGGCTAAATCATGTTTGGACCCAAACACTTTTGGTAGCCAGAGTCACCCTGTTCATGATCTCTTTGTATCAGTCCTGAGGTGGCTGATGAACAGAGTCAATGATGCCAGCTGACCTAGTGAATATATTTAGGTGTTAGCGCTTCTATGGTAGATGCTTTCAGATGGGTGTTGACACACCATGCAAAAGTGTTCACAGTTCATGACTATTCTCCATATGCTTAACCTTTGGTGTTCATCGTTCTTCCATCTTACTCCTTCCAAATCCTTTACCTTTCAGCCAAGCTGTTCACCAATGTTCATGAGTCTATGTACATTCTAAACAATGGACACTTCTCTTTCCACCAAAGAGGATGTCCAAGTTAACCGTCTGAATCGTTGTCCATTGAGGTGATTTCCCTTTACTGCTGTTTTTAGGGCCACCTTGAGAAAGGTTGGAAGGCAGCCAAGTCCATTTAAAAGCAAATCACTGGATTAACAGTGAGGGATGACATGGTGCCCTGGCCACCTGCTAATGCCCTCCCACCCACTCACGTGTAATCCTGAAGGTGTCACTTCAATAGTATAATGGATTACTGCTGGATACACCTGACCTTATGAAACAGTGGGCTTGGAAAAAGACAGGTGTGATTTTCAGTTTTATGTGTCAACTTGGCTAGGCAGTACTCCCTGTTTATTCATTCAAAGTGTTTTGTAGATGTAATGAAGATCTACAATCAGTTCACTTTAAGGAAATTATTCTAGATAATCTGGGTCAGTTTGATTCAGTCAATTCAAGACTTTAAGAGAAAAATTATGATTTTCCTGAAGAAGAAGACATTCCATCTGTGGACTGAAGCCTCAGCTCTTTCCTGAGTTTCTAGCTTGACCTTCCGGATAGCCTGGCCTGTGGCTCTCTCATCTATTTATATGTAAATATACGAATATACATATGTATCATCAAGATACATATATTATGTACATTATGCAAATATACATATATACATATGTATCATCAAGACTGGTTATGTATCTTTGGTGAAACCCTGACTGATATATCACATCATGAGGGAAAATGATGGGAATTCTAACCTCATGGTTAAAGTGGTTTCATGTGGTCCAGTACCTAACTTTCAGGGTTGGGGATTCAGCAATGAACTGTTTTTCAAAAGGTATATAATTCTCTGCTACAGATGGCATGGCCTTTCTCCAGAACTTGTCTATGCTGTGATTCTCTTTTAGGGCTTGCCATTCACTCCACACAACCTCTTTTCCCAACACAACTACCTCTATTACTTCCCTACTAGGTCATGTGACCAAAGTGACAGGGCTTCATGTGTGTCATTCTGGAAGCATGTTCCTCCTAGGTTCTACTAAAAGTTGGAAGCATTTTAAGTTACTTTGTGTATAAAGTGTACATAGTGATATTCCCATAGATAGAATGCCCTACCCCTGAAATCTAAAGAGGCCTAATAGGTATCTGTGCTTCATTCTTAGTGGTGAGAGGTGCAAAAATGCAAACATTTGTCTTTTACGCTGGAGAACTGGAGAAATTATCACAGCATCCCAGGATTCCAGACCTTCCCCAAACCTTACTGATATAGGCAGCTTTTAAATGTTTATAAGGATTAGTTCCCATCTTCTGCAGTGTATTTGTCTTCTGAGGCTTCCTACATTTTTGCCACTTCTTGTTCACCTGGTCACATTAAGGGGAGGTCATCTATCTGTGGGACTTCCACACAGCCAGTTCCCATTGGACTATTTGTGACAGAGCAGTAGCGCTATCACAAGCCTGTGACAAAAAGGTGTACTGTTATCTGTTCTAAATGGACACTTACAAGTACTATTCCTGATCTGCAATTTGATAGGGATGGAACAGAATATATTTTCACAATCAATGGCTGCATATCACATATCTGATGCCATATTAATATGTTTTAGTGCAGATTTCTCATTCCACACAACAGCTACAATTATCATTGCTACATGTTGAGATGGCAATATTGGTTGCTTTCGTCCAGTATCCATCTGGTTTTTTTTATGAGTCAGAAACATTAATTGAATGGAGATATAATGAGCATCACCCCAAGGAAAGCACTATCCTCTACCATTCTTTCCAGGACATGATATTGTTTTATTGTTGTTTCTATTTTGGCTGGTGGAAGGGTGCTTTTAGAAGCTGCCACTTGACTTTCTCATTATGATGGTTCTTACTCCATAGAACAAGGAGCCAATGTGGGGCCTGACATCTATCAACTATGACTACATCCATTCAATTTTATGTTTGGGAACTAGGAAAATTACTACTAGATGAAGTGAACCCACTGTAACACACATTTGGCCAGGATTCCATTTATTAACTGGCCTCCATAACGCTACGACTCTAATAAAGAGGCCTGATGATGCTTTGGGTTGTTAGTTATAAATGCCAGTGTAGACCTTGGATATGACTATCTTTAGTATCTGTGGGCATTCTGATTTCCCCACTGTATAGTTCCTGAAGTCAATAACTATAGTTTCCTTTGAGGATGGAATCGGGGAATAACATTCACATGCAGGTGTCATGGTATTACATCCTTCCTTCTGAAAATTCAGCAGCTTCAGTACATGGGTTTGGGGTTTGAAAACTGGCTGAAATTTAGAAACTAGGCAAAGGGTTGCAACTTTTTATTGAGGTCACCACTCTTTTTTTTATTTTCTTTTTTTTTTTATTGCATTTTAGGTTTGGGGGTACATGTGAAGAACATGGAAGATTGTTGCATAGGTTCTACTATAAGGACACATGCACACGAATGTTCATTGCAGCACAGTTTACAATAGCAAAGACCTGGAACCAACCCAAATGACCACTCTTAAATACTTGATCATCAATCGTAATTTCTTTTATTTTTATAGATCAGGGGCCACCTATCTATCATGCTCATAGGCACAGCATGTGCTATTATCTAATTGCATAGCTCCTCATACTGTATATAGAAACCCTATTGGGACAGCAAATCTGCTAGGGATAAAAATTCAATCTTCTTTGAGATTCTGCTACTTTTATAATTAAATCTGATTTTCTGTCTTCAGCCTTCAGAAGATGGGAGTCTCTTTATATGCTGCCAAGTAGAACCTCTTAGGATTTAATTGTTGATTAATCATCTTAGTTTTTTACTCCAAGTCATCTGTTTCCCTTAAAATACTGATCCAAGTCCATTTGTCTTATAAAGACTGTTTTGATGTGCTTCTTAAAAGCCTGGTACATTACTTCTATCAGTGCCTTCCTTACCAGTGCATACCAATTCCTAGCAGTAAACATTTCAACAAATTTCATCACCACTTTGTGCCAAGAGGTATCAGCGCTCTGCCAGCCAACAGGTGATCCAGTCTGCTTTCTTGAACCACCTTTGGCTTCAACTATTACAGATTGTGCTTTTCTGCATCTGAGACAGAGATGCGTGTGCAAGAAACTTATCAGGCAGTGCTCTTGGGTTGAAAATTTGTGAGAAAATGAAGAGTGCAGAAATGAGTAAAGGGAGACCTTAGGCTATGTTAGCATTGCCAAGGTGAGCTCTGGGGCTGGGAAGGCCCTACAGAGCTGTCTCTTTATTGGAAGTGGGATGCTTCTGGGAAAGAAGTGTTACCTTTAGCAAGGTGGCTCTCTTTATATTAGGACAATAGCTGGGAAAAAGGAATTTCCTGAGAGTTGTTAGCCATTAACATTTCTAACATCCAGGAAGAAGGATGCTTAGTTCTAAAGTGCACATGTGTGTACATGCACACACATTTGTGGATGAGAGGTGAGCTGGGTATTGTACATTCCCTACGCCTACTTTTCATTCAGTGAGAAAGTATGTAATGATAAAGTCCCTTGTTACTTTTCACTCTGCATTATTTTCTGTTTTTTTTTTTCTCTTCTTTTTTTATCTCTAAAAAATTAACCCTTTTAGTCACTGTAAGGCATGTGGAAAGAAATTTAGAAAGATAAAGAAAGGTAGTTTGACTGGGCATGGTGTCTCATGCCTGTAATCCCAGCACTTTGGGAGGCCAAGGTGGGTGTATCATTTGAGGTCAGGAGTTCGAGACCAGCCTGGCCAACATGGTGAAACACTGTCTCTAATAAAAATACAAAATTAGCTGAGCGTGGTGATGCATGCCTGTAATCCCAACTACTCAGAAGGCTAAGGCAGGAGAATCACTTGGACTTGGGTGGCGGAGGATGTAGTGAGCTGAGATCGTGCCATTGCACTGCAGCCCGGGGGACAAGCACAAAACTCCATCTCAAAAAAGAAAAAAAAAAAAGAAAGATGGTTCAGTTTTCCTAAAATATTGTACTGCTTTTTGAGGTAGTTGCATCCATTTTCACCAGAATGTATGCCAGGGTATGGATTAGAATAAGACAATTAGGAAGGCTTATCCCGTCCAGATTTCTATTTTATGTTTTATTAAAATATAACTCCCTAGAATATTTGCTTTGAAACTTTGTGGATATCTAAAAGATAAAAGCTCATATTTAAATTTAAATACAGATGCTCATTCCAAATTCATCTAGAAACTTTTTTAGCTCTTAGTGTATTCCGTTAATATGGACTGTTCCATTCCATTAATATGGACTGTTAAGCTTTGAATGAATGTAGAATGAGATACTAGGAATGAGGTGGGGATTAGAAGTCATAAATACTATATTCTATTACCTGCATTGTGTAAACAATATGACATCTTGAAAAGGCTTATTTTAAAGGCATTTTTTCTGAAATAACAGGAAGACATTATACCCATCTCTTCCAAAAACAAAAGTTGTGGAATAATTTTCTAATGCCTGGAGTTCGTCGATCAGAATATGGAATTATTCTTAGAAATGGTGTGGGTAACAGAGGTGAAAGTGGCCCTAGGCCCTCTTTGGACCAATTTTTTGTTAAAGAAAGTAGGAGGAAAGGTTTATTCATTTATTCTTTTAATGCAATTGAGTTGCAAACCACTCAGACTTAGTATGAAGATTCACCTGCATTTGCTCACCATAGGAAATGATACTGACTGCTTCCCAACTTCCATATCTAGACTTGAGTGGCTCAATACTTTCATCTCAAGGCTGTCATGTGTATTTGCCCCCATGAGCATCTTTTAGGATCTGCCATCAAGTCAGCAAGTTGCCTTCAATGTCAGTGGTGGTTTTTTATCTTGTTGCTTCCCACAGTGAATTCCGATCCTTCCTTTGCTCGGCTGTGACCACCTGTTCTCTCACTCCTGTTTCAATTTACAAACCATATGCTCGAGTCACAGCTGAGAACCACAGTAGGCATGATGTGACTTCTCATAAATATTTCATAAATTCAAAGTTTACTGTAGTTAAAAAAAATTTGAAGGCATTGATTTTGCTGAAAACCTCGCAGATACTGATATGCATTCTTTATTATCATCATTATTTGGGTAAAGAAAGATGAACTTTAATATAATCTATATCAATGCTAGGATATATTACCTGATATTTATAATTTAGAACAAACACTACTGAAGTCTATGGTAAACTAATTCAAGTGCAGAAACCAAACTTAAATGTACATATGCCCAGGGAATCAAGGTAAACATGTGTGTTTTACATTGCATTCACTACGCAGAATGAGCTACACGTCATAAAAAATCAAATGATCACCAAAATAAACACATGTATGTATAAACATACATATCAATATATTGATTGATATATTTTTATTGTTTTAGAGTTTAAGCAAAAAATTACAAATCATGCTTTTTAAGTAGAAAAAACCTAAAATCACATTCATTTAAATAAGGAAAATTGCCCGGTTTATTAGCTGAATAAACAAGAGGTAGACAGACATTTTGTGCTTAGATTGATTTGGAAGTAAAATAGCTGTGAGCAGGTTTCTCTATCTCTACTCAGTTTTCTTTCTGTAGGGTATGCCTACCTTTATATTTAGAGCATGAATGCTATTTTTTCTGGGCTTCTATTTTTGTCTGTGTAAGTCAAATGCAAACAGTTACTTATAGTAGCACCATAAAACAACCAAACAACAATAAAAACCAAGGCAACAACAACAAAGAAAAAGACTTCTTTTACCTTCAGAAGTCTCAATATTCTCTTATCACATTGATTATAATCTGGTGAAATGACTATTTACAAAAGACGTCTTTTCAACTGAGGTATAGGGTATACTAATTAATCAGGAATTAATCCCTCTGAGACAACATTCTGGATAATTGGGAGGGGTGAATTCTTCAATGGAGAATCAGTATCTTTTGTAGGGAGCAGGAGAATAGATATGAACGAAGTCAGTTTTTATCTGTATCTTTCTATGTGTATATCTATGCACTTGCACACACACATGCACACACACACATATTTGGAATGATACTGTATTATTCGATCTAATTCCTCATACTTGATATTTTATCATGTTGTTAGCCACCATGTTTAACCAAAAATCAAGTTTTGTTTTTCCCAACTTTTTCCTGCTGTCTTTACTATTAAATTTCATCAAAAGCATGCCAATTTGTCTTAAGTACTCTTTCTCTTAACTTCTTTTTAGTGACACCCTCCCAACATTTCCATGCTCGTTATGGAAAACTGGAAAGCATAAGAAACACAATCATTCATAAGTACAATCACTCTGTTCTGATGCATCCTCTAGTCTCTGTTACATTTCCATGTTTACAAGCCATCCCACTGTGTGTGTCCATATACACAACGGAATTTCTTTACATCATGGATATTTACCAATCCAAAGTCACAAAGTCACAAGTAGTTTGATTATCAAGAATATACTATACCACAACAATCAGGAAAGTAATGTATTCCAGCCTCTTGTGGGAACAAAAATTTCTTTAAAAACACAATGGCAGCTGGGTGCAATGGCTCACGCCTATAATCCCAGCACTTTGGGAGGCTGAGGTGGGTGGATCATCTGAGGTCAAGGGTTCGAGACCAGCCTGATCGACATGGTGAAACTCAATCTCTACTAAAAATAGAAAAAAAATTAGCCAGGAGTGGCAATGGGTGCCTGTAATCCCATTACTCGGGAGGCTGAGGCAGGAGAATCACTTGAACCCGGGAGACGGAGGTTGCAGTGAGCCAAGACTGTGCTCTTGTACTCCATCCTGGGTGACAAGAGCAAAACTCTGTCTCAAATAAAACAAAACAATCAATAAAAAATGACAACAGACCTGTGGCTATAGATGGTGGCAGAGATACATTTAAAATACTGTATGTTCTTAATGTTCAATTGAACATGAGACACAGAGCAATAGAGTATGATAAGCGTAATGCTCTAAGAGATTCTAAGATGTATGTGATTAAAATACTAGCAAAAAGTTATGGTGTTATTTAGTTATTTTAAAATGTATTCACATAGTTTGGCCAAGAGAAATGAACACATTCACCAGTGATTGCAATCAAAATGTGACCATAAGCACTTCTGCATACACCTCTTCCTTTATACTTGCTTCTGCTGCCAACACGATAAACTAGTCCCGATTTAACTGCTCAGAGATGATTTAACAGTTCCATGTGCAAGATGCTTCTTTTCTATTAAATATAACAAAAAAGATGTTTTCAAGTTGGTTAATTCAGTAGTTCTACTTTTTATCGTATACCGTCATGTCAAAACATTTAAAGAGCTTAGGTATTACAAAATAAACATAGTACTTTGTCCGCAGTAAACACAGGCACTTTATAAAAATGCACATATAGATCTATAGTTATAAAGTGAAACTGTCTTCTAGATATCGAGATACTAGAAAAGGGTCTTTTCTTTCATGCTTTCTTTTCTCTTGTCCCCCACAGATGGTAAGGATGGTAAGTGACCCCTTCTGCTGCTAGTCCTGCCTGGGGTATTGTGGTTTTTCTTGATTGCATTTCTGAAGCCAAGATGTGTGGAGGGAGGAAGACAAGTTAGAGAGCTATTGAATTAACTTAGGCAGGATATCATACAGCTCAGTCTACAACGTGAGCAGTGGAAGTCATGAAAATAATTCAAAGTCAGGGCAAATTTTGATAGAAGAGAAAATAGCATTTGCTGCTAGAGGTGAAGATGACGTGAAGTATGAAAGAAAGACAAAAATGAAATATGAATTCTAATTATTTGGCTGAAGCAGTAAATGACTGTGCAAGTTAGTATAATGTAAAGTAAGAAATATTAAGAGTTTAGTGGGCAAGTTGAGTATGACATTTTGTCATGCTAGATGCCTATTATCTCTAGTAGGGATGGCACCAGGTACAAGAGGCTGAAGAAGTGACCCAGAACTAGCAAATGAGATGGAGTAAACATTTTGACTTTCTTTACATCACAGATATTTGCCAATTCAAAGTCCCAAAGCTACTCGGGAGGCTGAGGTAGAGGTTTTATTAGGGGTAACTAAGAGAAAGGATGGTCTAGTGGCAGGGGGCTGGATAGGAGAGCTGCAGAGCCCAGTGTCTACAGGCTAAATGGGAACCACACCTCCTGCTTGCAAAAGGCATACAGTTTACAAGGCATTTTCACTTAGCACCGTCTCTCTAACCTCCATCTGACAAACTTCATAGAACCTAAAACAAAGGGGCTAGATCCCTTCTTGTGTTCCATGGGATGAGCTGGGGGCTCAGTTGTTCCTCATAGATAAGGAATGAATCTCCAGGTTGGCCATTCTCGGATTCCTCAGCTCAGAACTCCAAACATATATTTGGGTGCATCTGCCATACAGGATTATTCTCTCAAATTATAGCAGTAATTTAAGTTATTGCTAGTAGGCATGTCTACCCTATAAATGCTTATAGCATATTCAATGGAAAATGTCAAGTGCTTGGTGGATATTGAAGTCTGGGTCTTGGAAGTCATTTTTTTCTAAAGGCAAGCAGAAAAATGGAGTAACAGTTGCAGGGGTAAGTGGTAATTCAGAAATTTAATCACATTTTTGATGTGGGAGACATCATGACATGTTTTTCTAATTATGCAAATAGTACAGAAAACAGGAATACATTTATGATGCAAGAAGAATGCAAAAATTGCAGGGGCATCACCACTGAGGCTAGTGGGAAGGATCCAATGTGCCAATGGGAGGGTTGGACTTAGCTAGAAGCAAGGTCATTGGGCTCACTTTAGCAGAAGGAAAAGACAGAGTAGATGAATATAGATCCAAGATGCTTGGTCCATTGCTGTTGCTAAATTAAATATTTTTCTTCTAATTGCTTCTGTTTTTCTTAGAGACAAAGAAGGTTAGAATGGGAGTGGAGAAGTCTGAGTCTTGAGAAGAAAAAAAGTTGTTAACAAATCAACTCAGAGAGTAGAAATTAAAATTAACAAAATTCATACATAGTGATTTATAGCCTGCCAGTGCTGAGGACCCACTTTTGACCTGTAGTTGTAAATTTAAAGTGAGGCCAGCCAACTGTGTTTTTCTGTGGTGATAATTCAGCTGCTTTAGTACAGGTGAGAAGTTACATTTAGTTTATCTGAATTCAGATTTTGTGAAGCCAATATAATAAAAAGTCAAGAAAATTAGGTATGTATATAAAGTGCAAAATGAGATGGACCTTGGAATTAAACTTGTAAAGAAGGGAATAAAGACATCAAGATGATGAAGGACACTTAAAAATGATATTAAAATGGTATGGTTGATTCCTAGAGATGCTAATGCACAAGAAGTTTCTTAGACTCTATCTTATGGAGAACTACTCCACAAGACATAGTTAAAGTCTGTCTTATTTTAGACTCTGTTTCATGCTGCTGTAACAAGAAACTTGGACTGGATAGTTTATAAAGAAAAGAAGTTTGTTTCTCATAGTCCTGGAAGCTGGTGAGTCCAAGATCAAGGCTCTGACAGTTTTGGTGTCTGATGAAGGCCCCAGTTGGCTTCAAGCCTGTGTGCTTGCATGGAGGAAGAGACAGAAGAGCAAAAGGGCTCGGCTATTTCCCTTCAGTCCTCTTGTAAGGTGGCCTATCTCATTCATAAGTATGGAAGTCTTCATAACTTAACCACCTTTTAAATGTCCCATATATATATATTTTTTTTTGAGATGGAGTTTCACACTGTTACCTGGGCTAGAGTGCAATGGTGCGATCTCAACTCACTGAAACCTCTGCCTCCCAGGTTCAAGCGATTCCCCTGCCTCAGCCTCCTAAGTAGCTGGGATTACAGGCACCTGCCACCATGCCCAGCTAATTTTTTGTATTTTTTAGTAGAGACAGGGTTCACTATGTTTGCCAGGCTGGTCTCAAATTCCTGACCTCGTGATCCACCCACCTCCGCCTCCCAAAGTGCTGAGATTACAGGCGTGAGCCACCGTGCCTGGCCCTCATTTCTTAATACTATCACATTGGTGATTACATTTCAACATGAATATTGGAAGGGACCAAACAATGAATCACAGCAAACTCAAAGATTCTAAAATGAGTAACCTAGATTAAAATTACTCATTTACAGTCTACAAAAATAAATACAAAACAAGCCAATTCAGTTGCATTCAGGAACACAGATGCATTTTATTTAACCAATAAATCAGAAAGAAACCTCAGATATAATTCCAAAATTTTCCCCAAAATGTAGAAAATAGAATTTGGCTTGAAATGAATGCTGTTTTTTTGAGATTTGATTCATAATGTTTTCTTACTTCCTCTTAATGTAAAATCATTTGGGTAAAGCTGTTCAACAGTGTGAAATGTTAATATAATACTCATAAGAAATATCCACTCCACACACAAGTGGGCTGTGATTATTCTGGAATTAGAAGTTTATATAGTTATTGATAAATCTCTTGATTTCATTTTGTCTCCCTGTTGCAATGCAGCAGGAAGATTTAATATTTTTTATACAATACTGTTTCCATCATGAATCAAAGTAGGTAAGAAGTAACTTATGAATTATCAGAAATAAACCCACATCTCATTTTGCTTCAGGCATTTCAAAAATTTTTTTTCTTGTCTATTCTCATACTTTAAGAAGTACTTTAAATCTGATGCCCTAGGACTTAGTAAATATTGCAATAAGTGGAGAAGGAAGTTTATTTTCATTATTTGATACACACGTCATCACAGAATGCTGAAATTACATTGTTGTGTTTTATCTGTGTACTGTGAATTTTTGTCAGAGTTAAAGATCAATTCATTATCAAGAACAGCAAATTAGTAGGCCATATGTTTTATGCCTTCTCGCTGCCTAATGGTTTATTTATTTCACTGACGGCTGTTTTCCAGACAATTGGAATATCAATATGAGTTTTTAAGATGCCCTTCTTCACAATTATATTTTACTTTATTACATTCTCATTAATTTTTTTAATTTGAAACATTCAATAGTTGAGTTAATAATTTCTAGTTCTGTTTTCAATGACATAGTTACTTAAAAAAATGTTTTTGTTGAGACTTCTACTTTTGCTTAGAATGTAAACAGTTGTCAAATGTTGCAATGAGAATAATATGGATAATCCACCCAAAAAGATCAACTTTTTGAAGCCCATCAGAGAGCTGAAGTTCTAAGGGAACAAAAGAACAAAGAAAGGCTCCAAAGAAGGACACAAAGGATCTCAGCTTTTGCAAGGAGCAGAAGGATATGGGCACTGTACAAGGGGCTAATAAAAAAATCAGCTAAAATTTTAACAAAGTTTTAAAGGCAAAGCACAGGCTAGTATTGGTTGGGAATGGCCAAAAGCAAGATCATTATCACTTTCAAGCTCTTCCCCAGAGACTTCCAAAGGGAATTCACATTAAAGACTGAGGACAGAGCAGAGAGAGCCCTCCACAAAGCAGAAGTTAAAGAAGCAATGGTGTCTGTGGGAGAGGAGCAGACCAAGAGCCCCACCTACTTCCCAATCACGTCTATCATACGAGTAAAACCTATAAGGCTTTGGGGAAGGAGTGAAACATCCTGTAATCCATACGGCTTGGACAGAAATCCATTGGTTCTTGGGGGAGGAACAGAAGGAAAGTTCATCTGCTTCTGGTGATCTGCCTCTCTAAGAGGGATACAAATCCCAATCCTGAGACAAAATTTATTACCGTTGGGGATAGGGTAGAAGCCACAAACCTCTATTCCTGAGGAAATTGGGAGAACTCCCTTGGACCATTTTCTACACTGATACCATGTAGAAGTCTATACAGCTGAGGAAAAGGCCAGAAATTCTAACCAAAGACCAATCACTCATAGGCAGACAGAGTTTGGCTGCCAAGAGGAGGAAAAAGAAAAAAAAAGAAAAAGATACTGAAAATGCTCTGCCCCTGAGACCTAGGACCCAGGTACAAAGAATCTGCCTAATACTGATCCTTCAGCCAGACACCAGAGTCCTCTATTTTTGCCAAGAGACAAGGGGCAAGAGGCAAGAGTATGGGGGAGATACTGTTCATGGTGTAGGTGGGCAGAAATGGCTCAAAACTGAGAGGGAGAGACGGGACTGTGAATAAAGCCCCCTGGTCAGTAGCACTCAGTCTCACCATCAGGTGACAGTTGTCCACCACTAAAGAAATTTGAGACCTGTTGTACACTAAGACAATAGTAGCAATAACAAAAGTCAAGCCAAGCCCAACTCTTAACAAGATTAGCTTAACTTCCTAAACTAATGACCTGACAGAAGAGTGCTTATTTCCTAGGATAACAAATATGCCTGTCTTGGCTGTTTTGTTACATGGTATATGACATTTGATACAAAATTGTGAGGCACAAAGAGTGCAAGTTAAAAACAACCCATTGTCACAAGAAGAGCAATTAATCAAACAAACTCAGAGATGCCTGAGATGTCAGGGTTATTGGAGCTAAATTTTAAGCTAGCTATGATTAATATGATAAAGTTTGTGGTTGGAAAAATTGACAATGCACATAAACATATGATGTATTTTAGCAAAGAACAGGAAACTATAAAACAAAAGAAAATACTATGTATAAAAATGTATGACATAACAGATGAATAATTCTTTTCATGGGATTATCTGCAGAATAGAGACCGCTAAGCAAAGGCTTAGTGAAACTGCGGATATGTCTATAGAAGGTATGGAAACTGAAATGGAAAAAGGAAGAAAGAAAGAGTTAAAAAAGAGAACAAGAGGATGTAAGAGCTGCTGGGTATAATTATAATATCTAACATAAATTAACTGAAGTCCCAGGAAAAGAAAAGAGAGGGAGAAAAATAATTTAAAGACAAAATAGACGAGACATTTTTTAAATAAGAAAAGATATTAAAATACAAATTCAAAAAGCTTACAGAAATAGAGAAATGATGCAGGATTAAAAATATATTATGCAAAAATTCTGCACAAAATATTGTGCAAAAAAATATGTAAATAAATCCTCAAAGAAAGGGAGAAAAAACATTAAGTGTTACATACAGCAAAACTAAGTAAGAATGACTTCAAAACTATGAAAGTTTTAAGACTTAGGGAGTGACATATTTAAAGTTCCAAAGCAAAAGCAAAAACAAAACCCAGAATAATATACCCAATTGAAGTATATTTCAAAAACAAGAATGTAAGTAAAAATTTTTCTTTTAAGTCAAATTAAAAAAAATAAAGATACTCAGAGAAATTATTACCAGAGGATCTGTACTAAAGAAATGTTAAGAAAGTTTTTCAGGGAGATGAAAAGTGATACCAGATAGAAACTTGCTATGGAAAGAAACACAGATTATAGAAAATGGTCAATAAAAGTAAATATTAAAGTGATTATTTGATTTAAAAATTTTAATCACTTTAAAAGATAAAGGATTATAAAGAGAAAAATGAAATGTAGTATAATGTTGATAGTTCATGTAAAAGTAAAATGCATAATTGTGATAACACAGAGAATGAGAGAAGCTGGAAATATAATACTGCAATGTTATTATAGCATATGTGATGTCCAATAATATTATTTTAAGGTCTAGCTGTCTATCTATCTATCTATCTACCTACCTACCTATCTATCTAATTAGACCCAAAGGCAACGCTAAAAATAGCAAAATGTGTAACCAAAAAACCAAAAGTGGAAATAAAATGTAACATAAATAATATAAAAACAATAAATAAAAAATAAGAGAAAAAGAACAAATTCGAGAGTTAACCATAAAAAAGAAAACCTAAAAATATGGCAGCTTTAGAGCTATCAAGAGCAAATATTATATTAAATGCAAATAGGCTAAATACCCAATAAAAGGCAGAATTCCTCTCCCAATGAAAGACTCAACTATGTACTATCTAAAAGCAAGTCTACTTGAAATATCAAGAAATAGATTTAAAAATTTAAAAAAATGGACCAAGAATCTTAATACAAATACTGATTTTTAAAAGTTCAAATGGTAATACTAATATCAAAGTAGAATTCATAACAAGAAGTATTACCAGTGATTGAGACATTAAATAACAATATAGTGGTCAATTGCACAAAAGACCTAACAATCCTAAAAATGCATGTAATTAAAAAAGATTCAAAATACATGAAACAAAAATGGAAAGATTAAATAATAAATCTACAATTATATTTAGCTATTTTGATATTCCTTTCTGAATAATTGATAGAACAAATATATAAAAACTAATAAGTATATTGAGGACTTGAACAGCACTATCAACCAACTGGTAGCAATTTGAAATTTTATACAATGGTTCACCAACAAAAGCAGAATACAATCTTTTCAAGTGCACAGGAAACATTCTCTGTATAAACTATAGGGTGTAAAGCAAATTTCCACAAATGTAAAATAATTGAGGTTGTATAAAGTATGTTCTCTAACTACAAAATAATAAAACCACAAATCAAAAGAGTATTTGGAAACTCAACTATTAAGAAATTGAACATTATGCTTTTCATTAACACAAGAGACAAATGAAAGGTCACGGGTTATTAGATAATACACTGAATTGAATGAAAATGAAAACACAACATATAAAATTTATGAGGTACAGATAAAACAGTGGTGAGAGGAACATTTATAGTGTTATAGTATTAAATGTTTATATTAAAAAGGGCTCAATTAAGTAATATCATCTTCCATAGTAATAAAAAACACTAATTTTATGCAAGCTTTTACAAAACATAAGAGAGCAATATTTTCAATTTATTATGAGGCCAGGATTACATACCCCAAACATGAAACTATTAAAAAAAACTACTGACCACAAACCACGCTCAGTGAAATAAGAGAGGACTCAAACAGAAAAAAAAAAAAAAAAACTACTGACCAATATACCTTATGAATATAAGCACAAAAAGTCTTAACAAGATATCAGCAATTAGCAAATTATCAAAAAAAAATTTCTAAGCCGGGTGCGGTGGCTCACGCCTGTAATCCCAGCACTTTGGGAGGCTGGGCAGGCAGATCACAAGGTCAAGAGATCAAGACCACCCTGGCCAACATGGTGAAACCCCGTCTCTACTAAAAACACAAAAATTAGCTGGGCATGGTGGCATGTGCCTGTAGTCCCAGATCCTCAGGAGGCTGAGACAGGAGAATTGCTTGAACCCAGGAGGCAGAGGTTGCAGTGAGCCAAAATCATGCCACTGCACTCCATCCTGGTGCCTGGCAACAGAGCAAGACTCTGTCTCAAAAAAAAAAAAAAAAAAAAAAAAAAAATTTCTAATTGCCTTAACAAGATATTAGCGATTAGCCAAAACAAAACCCAATTGTATATAAAAATAATATCATAACACAACCAAGTCTGTTTATTCCAGAAATGCAAAATGCAAGATTGCTTTGACTTTTGAGTATTAAAATAATTCACACATCAATTGACTAAAAAATAAAAATATATGTATATTAACATATCTAGACAGAAATAGACAGATGCTACCACTCATCCATCCAGAAAATCATGCCCACAAATTGAAATTCATGACCACAAATAACTACCAAGACAGATACTGTGTTTGAATTATTCTCTAATGTGTTATAGTATCACAAAGAATAGAGGAATTAATTCTCTATCCTTGTAGATACTGGGGGAGCGCTCCAACGTGGAAGTGACATTTGAATTGAACTGTGGGGTTTTTAGCTGTTCGTTAATACCTTAATAGATGTAAATATATATTTTTATGGTGCAATATTCCAAGGCATCCTCATATGAATTTGTACATGTGTAAGGTGTTTAGAGGCATTATGTGTGTTTACAATTTGCAGTACATTTGTGGGTACCACTAAACCCTTTCTTTTCCCAGGATTGAATTGTTTCCATAGTAACAAAAGCATTTCAAAATGAACATCGACATTGGAACCACACAACTAGTCTTCATAATACACTGGGTTAGCGCCTGGGTTAGCAGTAGATTCTGCTAAGAAAAATGTTAACAAGGATTTCTTTTCTTTTTTTTTTTATTATAATTTAAGTTCTGGGATACATGTGCAGAACATGTAGGTTTGTTGCATGGGTATACACGTGCCATAGTGGTTTGCTGCACTCATCAACCTGTCATCCACATTAGATATTCCTCCTAATGCTCTCCCTCCCCTAGTCCTCCACCCCATGACAGGCCCTGGTGTGTGATGTTCCCCTCCCCTGTATCCATGTGTTCTCATTGTTCAACTCACACTTATGAGTGAGAACATGTGATGTTTGGTTTTCTGCTCCTGTGTTAGTTTGCTGACAATGATAGTTTCCAGCTTCATCCATGTCCCTGCAAAGGACGTGAACTCATCATTTTTTATGGCTGCATAGTATTCCATGGTGTATATGTGCCACATTTTCTTTATCCAGTCTCTCGTTGGTGGGCATTTGGGTTTGTTCCAGTCTTTGCTATTGTGAACAGTGCTGCAGTAAACATAAGTGTGCATGGGTCTTTATAGTAGAATGATTTATAATCTTTTGTGTATATATCCAGTAATGGAGGTTTCTTTTCTAAGGCTCTGTCTCTCCATCTATTTGCTTTTCTGCAAGAACATATGCATGAGAAGTGACCTCATCTATGTAGTTGTGTAGATTAATGAGCTAGAAGAAGAGCACGCTTGTTTTCTCATGTATTAGGCAGGCCAGTGGCTCTTTGTCCATGCCACTTACATGCCATTATTTAATTAATGAATTTAATACATAGTTATGACACCCAGCATGTAGTAGGCAGATAGATTTGCATCCTTACAATTGTCCTTGTCGTAAATGTTGTAGTCCATTTGTCCTGTTATAACACGCTGCATGAGACTGGATACTTTATACAGAACAGAAATTTCTTTCTTCTTTTCAAAATTTTTTGAGGGGGAGTTTTGCTCTTGTAGCCCAGGCTGGAGTGCTCTCGGCTCAGTGTGCCCTCTTCCTCCCAGGTTCAAGTGATTCTCTTGCCTCAGCCTCTGGAGCAGCTGGGACTACAGACTTGTGCCTCTACGCTCCTCTAATTTTTTTGTATTTTAGTAGTGACGGGGTTTTACCATGTTGTCCAGGATGGCCTCAATCTCCTAACTTCATGATCCGCCCACCTCGATGTTCCAAATTGCTGGGATTACAAGCGTTAGCCACTGTGCTCGGCCTCAGAAATTTATTTCATATGGTTTAGGAGGCTCAAAAGTCCAAGATTACAGGACTGGCCTGTTCAGTTGTCTGTTGAGGGTTACATCTTCTGGAGGAAGAACTCTGGAGGTAGAAGGCAGAGGGCAAGGGCCACATGCTCTGTGAAGCCAATTTTATAAGGCCCTTAATCCCATTCATAAGGAAAAGCCTTTGTGGTTTAATCACTTCTTGATAGCCACACCTTTTAATGTTATTACATTGGCCATTTAGTTCAACACCTGAATTTTGGAAGGGACACATTTATACCATAGCATTCTATCCTGAGCCCCACAAATTTATGTTCTTCTCACATGCAAAATACATTTCAAAGAGCCCCAATGTCTTAACTCATTCCGGCATCAACTCAAAATTCTACGATTCAGTCTCATCTAAATTAGGTATGGGTGAAACTCAAGGCACCTTTCATTCTGAAGCCAACAGATGAGCTATTGAAATCAAACAAGTGTTAGATTGGTGCAAAAGTAATTGCGGTTTTTTCCATAACGGTAAACCATTGTTTGGCATAATTTTTTACCATTATGACAAAAACAGCAATTACTTTTGCACGACCTAATACTTTCAAAAATCAACAATGAAACAAGAACAGGACAGATGTCCCATTCCAAAAGGAAGAAGTAGGCAAGAAGAAAGGGTAAACACATTTCGAGAAATCTGAAACTCAACAGGACAAACATCAAATCTTGAGGTTTTAGAATAATCTTTGACTCCAAATCCCACATTCCAGACACTCTGAGGTAGGAGTTAAGTTTCCATGCCTCAGCTCTCATAAGTTGGGGTTGGGTGCCTCTGGATCTTACGGGCTGGCCTTGCAATGCTGGTGACTCTGCAGGTCTGGGGTTTTGGTGGTAGTCCTTACCGCAGAATCATTAAGGATTGCCCCAGTGGGAGCCCTCTTTGGTGCTCCCCCTCTCCCCACTGTGACAGTTCTCTGCCTGGACCCCAAGGTTCTCTGAGTCATCCTCTGAAATCTAGATGGAGGAAGCCATGCCTCCACAGCTCATGCACTCTGTGTGCCGATGGAGTGAATGTCATGTGAATGCTGCTAAGGCTTGCTGCGTGTGCCCACTGGTCCAAGCTGCACCTTGGCTCACTTGAGCCACAGCTGAAGTCAAGAAATATGTCACCTGATTGTGGAAAGCAGAGGCCTGAGGGCCTGGACAATGAACCCTGAAGTCCCACAGTAGCCTTGAACCTCTCTCAAAACCACTCTTCTCCCAAGGCCCTGGCACTCTGGGCCTGTGATGGGCATGAGCAGCCTCAAAGATCTGCCTGCCAATCTTCTTACCAAACATCACTTGGCCACCCCCTTGGTTTTCTCTCCTTAACATGCTTTTTTATTGTTTACATGGCCAGGCTAGGAAATTTCCAAATCTTTAGGGTTAAATTTTATCTTTAAATCATTTTTCAGCTCCTGCATTTTATGATAAGCACATAAGGAAGCCATGCAGCACCGTGGACCTCTTGGATAACTTTTAAGAAGACTGAGGTTCTTATGTAGCTCTCCTCTTCTTTGAAACTCTTAACAGATTTGGTCTTAATGCTTCCTTCATGGCCACACAGGCTTTTTTCTAGTCTTCAGGCTTTTCCAGCCTCTGTCTATTATCCAGTTCCAAAGATGCATCCAAATTTTTAGTTCTTTGTTACAGCAATACTTCACTTCTCTGGTTTCAATTTGTGTTTTGGTCTGTTCGTGCTGCTCTCACAAAATACCTGAAGCTGGGTAATTAATAAAGAACAGAAATTTATTTCTGACAGTTTAGGACACTGGGAAGTCCAAGATTAGGCACCAGTGGGTTCCGTGTCTGGTGAGGGATAGGGTTTCTATTGCCAAGAAGGCGCCTTGTTGATGCTTCCTCTGAAGAGGAACACTGTGACCTCTCATAGCGGAAGGTAGGTGAGTGACAGACCTGAACACTGTGTCAAGCCTTTTTAATAATGGTCTTAATCCCATTCACTAGTGGGAAGTTCCCATGGCCTAATCTCCTCTTAAAGTTCACCTCTAAATATGTATATGACATCGGTCATTAAGTTTCAACACCTGAATTTTTGAGGGAATATATTGAAACCATAGTAGTTGATATCATGCATTTTATTTTATAGATTAAGATATAGAATTGCGGAGCTTATATCATTACAGTGATTTTAGAAATCAAGAAGCTATTTGGGTCAGATATGCTGTATATATGTTTCATATCTGACATCTAATATGGCTCTTTTGTTTTTAGCTAGATCCCAATTTTGGCTACAGTTTCAAGGTTCAATATGAATATATATTATAAATACAATTATTATGAAATTGAAAGAAGCATGTGTCAATTAAGCTGCAACTGGCTTTTAAAAATGAAAAAAAAATAGGGAAAATATTGCTTTCTCTAACTTGTGAGTGATTAAAAGTAGTATTCTCCAGAGATTGGTGCTAGGGCTCTGCAGACTGATTTAAGTAGATTTTAATATAAAAGCTCTGGAGAAGGACCACTTAATGAGATGATCAAGTTTATAGATGAAAGTATGGCTTCCTGGATTGAGAAGTGCCAAACTAATGGGAATAAACCTCAGCAATTGCTTAAGAGGCTGTGTGAATGCTGAGAGCCTGGGCAGATAAACTTGAGAGCAGGCAAACATGAAGTTTTACTTTAGTCAAAAATAATTCAGACCGGCTGGGCGCGGTGGCTCACGCCTGTAATCCCAGCACTTTGGGAGGCCGAGGCGGGCAGATCACAAGGTCAAGAGATCGAGACCATCCTGACCAACATGGTGAAACCCAATACAAAAAAATTAGCTGGGCATGGTGGCGCGTGCCTGTAGTCCAGCTACTCGGGAGGCTGAGGCAGGAGAATTGCTTGAACCTGGGAGGTGGAGGTTGCAGACAGCCGAGGTCGCGCCATTGCACTCCAGCCTGCCGCCTGGTGACACAGTGAGACTCTGTCTCAAAAAATAAAAAAAAATTAAAAAAAAATAATTTGGACTAACCAGATGAAATTAAGACCTCTAGGTGGTGAATATGATCCAGAAAAGGATTCTTTTAATCACTTTTAGTCCATATTTATCTAGATAAAAGAATAAGGATACTCTTAAGAAAAAAAAAAAAAAACAATCAAATGAACCCACCCCTTTCCTCTTGAATTCTGCATGCAGCCTTGATTTCGGCACTTCAAGAAAGAGAAAGCCTTCCTAAAAGCAACTGAAATGACTAAGTTGGAATGATTTTACTTCTATTATAGTAGTTAAATATAAGCTTAGGCTATGGGGGCACATTTTAAGTAGAGAATAAAAATGTGTAAAAGTATCATCACCCTAGTCAAATTTAGCTCATTATTTTATAATTAAGCCTATATTTTTAAACCTGTGAGGTGTATAGAATTTTATACTTGAGAATTTAATAGAAAACAAAAATTATTTGAAGCATCTTCTGTCAGTAAAATAACTCATGCAGTGATTAAAAGACTTCTTTCCAACTAGGAATTTTCACCCTGTTCACCCTTAACTTTTCAAAACTCTGGGATGCAGGCATATCTCTTCCTTCTTCAGAGTTTAAAAAGTGAACTTTAAGTAAGGTTAATTTTCTTCTGATCAAATAGGTGGCCAGAGTTATAGCAAAGATTGAGACCCCTTATTCTGCTCACAAACCAAAGTTTGTCCTGAACCATGAGCATTGTATTAAATAAAAGGAAATTGAGTTCCTAATGCCAAGCTCATTAACTCACTAATCATACCTATACCTATACTGTCGGTTATTTAAATATTATAAAGGGAAAGAGCTTCATATAGGGTTTCATAAATATTTTTAGCACTGTATTGGTAAGAAAAGCCTTCTAATTCAAGGATTAATATTGTTTATGGACATTAATACTATTAAACAATGCATGTCCCTAATTAAATAGTAATATTTATTGACATACAAAATGCTTCAAGTAGATTTCCTTTCTTTCCTTTCCTTGTAGTATTCTTTACAGTAACCCTACAAAGAAGATATTTTTACTGACCGAAAACCTAAGAAAATTTCCTGATTGCCATTGCTTTCCTTCCGGTATCTCTCAAATCTTTATTCTTTTTGCATCTTCAGTGCTGATATACTGTTCAAGGCTTCTCCCTGAACTGCCCCTTCATATACTTCTAACGTGACTCCTAACCTCGGTCATGCCCCATCAAACCTTTCTTCACATTCTGTCTAGTCATTTTCCTAGAATGCAACACCATGCCTAATTGTATAAACATGGCTTATAAAATCAACATTCTTTATTTGGGATTCTTCTTCTGCTCTTCTCATTTATGTCTTAATGAAGTCCATGAATATTCACTAGACTTTCAGTTCAGTTGGCTGGGCATAGAATGATTGTGATTGAATTTAAATTGATGAGGACGTAACACTAATAAAATAAGTTGTTATACTTCCCATTGTGGAACCAGGGTTCAGAATCAGTGGTGAGAGAAAGACAGGATGAAAATAATTGGAAGAATGAAATCCTAGAGGATCCGTAGATGGATGAATGTAATATTAATGACTGTGGATATGTGCAGATGCAAGCCAAGTGTGTGTAACAGAAAAACAAAGAATTTTATTTTGAATATCTGCTTTATGTTTTTAATCAGTGGATTATTTTCTAGTGACAAAAACCAATGATGCTGAAACCACCAGACTAATTTTTAATTATAACTTCACCTGAATATTTAATCTATAGTCCCCCAAGATATTTTATTAATTGTATTTTTTATTCCTTTTAAAATATTTTGTTCTCTTTTGTTGAATAATGCCTGAAGAGCTTTTGGGAAATTCCTGAGAAATAATGTATGGATGTTACCTTTTTGAGACCAGAAGCTGTGGGAGGAGAGGGTATCCCACACCTACCCAGGCGTATGGTGATTTGCCAAAAGGACTCACGGGACTCAGAGGCTCTTTTTTTTGGAGACAGATTCTTGTTCTGTTGCCAGGTGCCAGGATGGAGTACAGTGGCGCAATCTCGGCTCACTGCAATCTCCGCCTCCTGGGTTCAAGCAGTTCTCCTGCCTCACCCTCCCTAGTAGCTGGGACTACAGGCGCACGCTACCACGCCCAGCTAATTTTTGTATTTTTTAGTAGAGATGGGGTTTCACCATGTTGGCCAGGGTGGTCTCGATCTCTTGACCTCATGATCCGCCCGCCTCGGCCTCCCAAAGTGCTGGGATGACAGGTGTGAGCCACTGCGCCTGGCTTCAGAGGCTCTTTTTACCCACAGCTGCAGTTTATTACAGCAAAAGGACACACTGCAGGAAGGGAAAAAGAGGCATCAGGCAAAGTCTGGAGGAGTCCAGGAGCAACTTCCAAATGTATCCCCCCCACAGGGTAACAGGGGGAGAGACAGAAAACTTCTTTCTCCAGCAATGAAATGTGGCAGCTTGTGTGCAGTGGTCTTCTGCTGTAGAAACCTGCTTAAACCTCAGAGTCCAGGGATTTTTATTGGGGACCGGACGTCTTTGCCTGAGTAGGCGCTCTTTGCCTGAGTAACCAGCCACTTTCCACTGGAACAGCCAAAGTTCCAGACTCCCAGAAGGAAAGCAAGTGTTCACCATAAATCACATCATTTGTACAACATAGAAGGTGGGCAAAATTGAATTTAGTGCCCTAGTCATGCAAAACAACCTTATTAATACAAAGCAGGGAACATTGCATGGGCCAAGTTCCTAGGAGAAATCCCAAGCTTGGGTGCCTCCAGCAGGTCCTCTTGGAAATAACCACACCAAGCTTGCTCAATGTTAACTCTTTCTTGTACAACATGGATGCCGAAAAATGTCCTTTTTCTACTTCTATACTTGGCAGATATAATTTGGATACTCAGAGTACTATGCACTCTTTCATTCTGAAACTTCGAAGGCATTTACCTATTCTTCCAGCCTCTAGTGATTGTAATTGACAAAGCTGATTTCATCTTATCTAACGCCTTGAGGGAAACCTGCTTTATGGTTTAAAAAAAATTTTTTTTGGAGATTTTAGGCTTTTTCTGTAATCTCTGTATTCTAAATTCCCAGGTTATATGGCTTTGTTCACAAATTTTAAAGATTATTTTTGCACAAAAAGTAGCAGCTTCAATCTGGAAACCATGCCCTTTAATTTTTTAAGGACACGTTTTGTCTCAATTTAAAAATGTTCTCTGCCTCCTCACTTTTTTTTTTTGTTCTCTTGTCCAGGAGTCCTATTATTCAGATCTTTTCATTTTAGAATGGACCATCTTATTTTCTTGATGTTTGTCTCCTATTTTCCCTATGTTTGTGTCTGTATTTTGATATAAGAGAAACCTTCTCTACTTTGTCTTCTAGGATGAGGCACTGTTCTGAATATGAAGGACATAACCATGTACACAAATCAGAAAACAACCCTACCTTTCTAAAGGTTACATTCCAGTAAGACAAAAATCCAAGATAAAGAAACACAAAACATTAAACATCGATACATGCTAAGAAAAATAAAGGAAAGCAGGAAAGAAGAGGATTAGAAAAGTTTGTAAATAGATGGACTCAAATTTCAGGTAGTTTTCAGGGTGAGAGACCTGGATGCACATAAGGAGATAATACATCGTGAATAACTGTATCTACAAGTATATCAGGCTGAAGAACGAGTCCAAATGCAGGACTGTATCTGACATGTCTTAGAAAGGGCAACGTTCCTGGTATGGCTGGAGTGGAGTGAAGGTAGGGAGGAGACAGTAGCAGAAAAAGAGAGGGAATTTGTAATGGGAGACCAGATCAAGGAAGTTATAAGAAAAATGTTGCTATTACTCTGAAAGAGACAAAAAGCTATTGTGGAAGCAAAGACTTGGAACCAACCCAAATGCCCATCGATGACAGACTGAATAAAGAAAATGTGGCACATATACACCATGGAATACTATGCAGCCATAAAAAAGGATGAGTTCATATCCTTTGCAGGGACATGGATGAAGCTGGAAACCATCATTCTCAGCAAACTGACATAAGAACAGAAAACCAAACACTGCATGTTCTCACTCATAAGTGTGTGGAACAATGAGAGCACATGGACACAGGGAGGGGAACATCACACACCAGGGCCTGTTGGGGGTTGGGAGGACTAGGAAAGGGATAGCAGGGGGTAGGGGAATTGGGGAGGGATAACATTAGGAGAAATACACAATGTAGATGATGTGGGTATGGATGCAGCAAACCACCATGGCATGTGTATACCTATATAGCAATCCTGCATGATCTGCACATGTACCCCAGAAATTGAAGTATAATAATTTAAAAAAAACTATTGTGAAGTTTAAGCAGAAGACTGATCTGCTCTGAATTACCTTTTTTTGTTTTCAACTTTTACTTTAGGTTTGAGGGTACATGTGAAGGTTTGTTATATAGGTAGACTTGTGTCATGGGAGTTCGTTGCACAGATTATTTCATCAACCAGGTAATAAGCCTAGTACCCAATAGTTATTTTTTCTACTCCTCTCCCTCCTCCCACCCTCCACCGTCAAGTAGACCCCTGCGTCTGTTGTTCCCTTTTTTGCGTTCATGAGTTCTCATCATTTAGCTGCCACTTATGAGTGAGAACATGCATCTTTGGTTTCCTGTTGCTGCATTCGTTTGTTAAGGATAAAAGAATCCTTTCGTTGATATACTGAGAAAAGATTAATGGGGCAAGAATGAAGGTGTGGAGACCAGCATGTATAGATGATATATGTTGGTAACTTTCTGGCCCAGGGTGGTAGCAGGGAAAGTGGTGAGTGGGGGATCCGATTCCAGGGAGGTTTTGAAGGTGCAGAGTACAGGGTGTATTTCTACATGAACTGTTTAATGTGCTGAAGAAAAGTGAAAGAAGACTCCTACTGTCATGATTGGAGTAACTGGAAAGATGAAGTTGCCAGTAAGTGAAGAGAACATGGCAGAGGAGCATATTTTTGGACAGGTGAGAAACATGGCTTGAGTTTTGTACATCTAAATGGAGATATCAAGTAAGCATTTGTACAAGACAGCCTGAGTTATTTTCTCTTTCTGTGAGTGCCTAATTCTTATCTTTCACACATTTCTGAATTGTGTTGGTTGTATTTTTCTATTTGATTTGTAGGAGTAGTTTATGTATTGTAGATATTGAGACTTTTTTATGTATGACATAAATGTCTTCTCCCAGGTTGTGGCTTATGCTTTTATTTTATGATATCTTTGCATGAAGAGTTCTTAATCTTAATATACCTGAATATAATAATGTTTTCTTTTATGCTCAGAAGTTTGTACATTGTTTAAGAAATTAAACCTTGGATGAGGTCTTTGTGATTGTATTCTATATTTATTTCTAAATGAATTAAAGTTTCAGCTTTTACTTTTATGTTCTTGATTAATCTAGTTTCATTTTTGTGTATTTGGAGTAAAATATGAATCCAATATTATTTTTCATATAATAAGTTTATTTCAGGAGTAATAATTGTATAATTAATTTTAATCAATTGATTACATCATTACTACCTTCCCTGTCAATCTTCAGTGTCATCTCTAGATCACATTTTGACATATGCTTAAGTTTCTAGACTCTTTTTGTCATTTCTTGAATTGATACCAATGTATAGATGGATGAGTAACCCTACTCTTTTGTTCTTACCTGAACTTTTCTTGGCCTGTAGTTTTCCACATAAATTTTGTGATCACCTTTTTGTGTTAAACAAATAAACAAAAAGATTATCAAGATTTTTACTGGCATTATATAAGATGAATTATGTTATTCCATATATTACATATGAATACTGAGACGCTGTATTTTAAAAATGAAAATTCTTACTAATTCAATTTATTTATTTTTATTTTTTTATTTTTTTGAGATGGGGTTTCACCATGTTGGTCAGACTGGTCTCAAACTCCTGACCTCAGGTAATACACCAATCTCGGCTTCCCAAAGTGCTGGGATATGTATTTAAAACTTAGTATACAATACGTCAATATATATTTAAGTCAATATGTATTTAAAACTTAAATGTACAATGAAAATTGAATAAGAATGAATTTGAATTTTTAAGATACAATCTTTCTATTTATGAATATAGTTAATTTCCTTATGTAACTTTTTTCTTGTTTTAGAAGAAAGAATTTGCTTTTTTAAGATACAATCTTTCTATTTATGAATGTAGTTAATTTCCTTATGTAGCTTTTTTTCTTCTTTAGTTATTCACATTTTGGGGTAATTATTTTTCGGTTCCTTAAAAATTTAGTTTTAACTGATATTTTAAACTGATATTTAAAACTGCCATTTTAACCTATATTTTAAAAAATAAAATTTCTAAAAGTTTATTACTTTTGTTTAGAGAAACTGGTATTATTTTATCTATGATTTGCTTTCCTTTGAAAAAATAGTATTGTCTATGAATCATAACAATACTATTTTCTCTTCCCAATATTTATAATTTTAGTCCACTTTATAGTCTCTTTTGAGTAGTATGCATATCAAAATGTTGAAAAGAAATAATATTAGTAGGAATCATGGACTTCATTTTGTAGTTCTTCTTGAAGAGGTCCTTTACATCCTTTGTTAGTTGTATTCCTAAGTATTTTATTCTCTTTGTAGCAATTGTGAATGGCAGTTCATTCTTGATTTGGCTCTCTTTTAGTCTGTTATTGGTGTATAGGAATGTTTGTGATTTCTGCAGATTGATTTTGTATCCTGAGACTTTGCTCAAGTTGCTTATCAGTTTAAGGAGATTTTGGGCTGAGACGGTGGGAGTCTTCTAAATATACAATCATGTTACCTGTAAATAGAGACAGTTTGACTTCCTCCTTTCATAATTGAATACCCTTTATTTCTTTTTCTTGCCTGATTGCTCTGTCTAGAACTTCCAATACTATATTAAATAGGAGTGGTGAGAGAGGGCATCCTTGTCTAGTGCCAGATTTCAAAGGGAATGCTTCCAGTTTCTGCCTGTTCAGTATGATATTGGCTGTGGGTTTGTCATAAATAGCTTTTATTATTTTGAGATACGTTCCATCTATTCCTAGTTTATTGAGAGTTTTTAGCATAAAGGGCTGTCAAATTTTGTCAAAGGCCTTCTCTGTATCTGTTGAGATGATCATGTGGTTTCTGTCTTTGGTTCTGTTTATGTGGTGGATTACATTTATAGACGTGCATATATTGAACCAGTCTTGCATCCCTGGGATGAAGCCTATTTAATCATGATGGATAAGCTTTTTGATGTGCTGTTGCAATCAGTTTGCCAGTATTTTATTGAAGATTTTTGCATCTATGTTCATCATCAATATTGGCCTGAAGTTTTCTTTTTTTGTTGAGTCTCTGCCGGGTTTTGGTATCAGAATGATGTTGGTCTCATAAAATGATCTGGGAAGGATTCCTTCTTTTTGCATTGTTTGGAACAGTTTCAGAAGGAGTGGCACCAACTCCTCTTTGCATTTCTGGTAGAATTGGACTGTGAACCCATCTGGACCTGGGCTTTTTTTGGTTGGTGGGCTATTAATTGCTGCCTCAACTTCAGCCCTTGTTATTGGTCTATTCAGGGTTTAAATTCCTCCTGGTTCAGGTTTGGGAGGGTGCAAGTGTCCAGGAATTTATCCATTTCTTCTAGATTTACTGGTTTAAGTGCATAGAGATGTTTGTAGTAATCTCTGATGGTGGTTTGTATTTCTGTGGAATCTGTGGTGATATGCCCTTTATCATTTTTTATTGCTTCTATTTGACTCTTCTCTCTTTTCTTTTTTATTAATCTGGCTAGTGGCCTATTTTGTTTATCTTTGCAGAAAACCAGCTCCTGTGTTTCCTAATTTTTTGAAGAGATTCTTGTGTCTCTTTTCTCCTTCAGTTCTGCTGGGATCTTAGTTATTTCTTGTCTTCTTGAGATTTTTTGATCTTGCTCCTCTAGCTCTTTCAATTTTGATGATAGGGTGTTGATTTTGATCTTTCCTTCTTTCTCATGTGGGCATTTATTGCTATAAATTTCCCTCTAGACACTGCTTTAAATGTATCCCAGAGATTCTGGTATGTCGTGTTTTCGATCTCGTTGGTTTCGAAGACCATCTTTATTTCTGCTTTCATTTCATTGTTTATCCAGTCAACATTCAAGAGCCAGTTGTTCAGTTTCCATGAAGTTGTGTGGTTCTGAGTTAGTTTCTTAATCCTGAGTTCTAATTTGATTGCCCTGTGGTCTGAGAGACTGTTTGTTATAATTTCCTTTCTTTTGCATTTGCTGAGGAGTGATTTATTTCCAATTATGTGGTCAGTTTTAGAGTAGGTGTGATGTGGTGCTGAGAAGAATGTATATTCTGTGGATTTGGGGTGGAGAGCTCTGTAGATGTCTATTAGGTTTGCTTGGTCCAGTTCTGAGATCAAGTCCTGGATATCCTTGTTAATTTTCTGTCTCATGGATCTGTCTAATATTGATGGTGGAGTGTTAAAGTTTCCCACTAGAATTGTGTGGGAGTCTAAGTCTCTTTGTAGGTGATTAAGAACTTGCTTTATCAGAAGCTGTACCCCTTCCTGACACCTTACACTAAAATTAACTCCAGATGGATTAAAGACTTAAATATGAGTCCTAACACCATAAAAACCTTAGAAGTAAATCTAGGCAAAACCATTCAGGACATAGGTGTAGGCAAGGACTTCATGACTAAAACACCAAAAGCATTGGCAACAAAAGCCAAAATAGACAAATGGGACGTAATCAAACTCCACAGCTTCTGCACGGCAAAAGAAACAGTCATTAGAGTGAATCGGCAACCAACAGAATGGTTAAAAAATTTTTGCAGTCTACCCATCTGACAAAGGGCTGATATCCAGAATCTACAAAGAACTAAAACAGATTTACAAGAAAAAACAAGCCCATTCAAAAGTGGGCAAAGGATATGAACAGACACTTTACAAAAGAAGACATACATGAAGCCAACAAACATATGAAAAAATGCTAATCATCACTGGTCATTAGAGAAATGCCAATCAAAACTACATTGAGATACCATCTCACGCCAGGTAGAATGGCGATCATTAAAAAATCTGGAGACAACAGATGCTGGAGAGGATGTGGACAAATAGGAACACTTTTACACTGTTGGTGGGACTGTAAATAAGTTCAACCATTGTGGAAGACAGTGTGGTGATTCCTCAAGGACCTAGAAATAGAAATTCCATTTGACCAAGCAATCCCATTACTGGGTATATATCCAAAGGATTATAAATCTTTCTACTATAAGGACACATGCACATGAATGTTCATTGCAGCACAGTTTATAATAGCAAAGACCTGGAACCAACCCAAATGCCCATCGATGATAGACTGGACAGGGAAAATGTGGCACATATACACCATGGAATACTATGCAGCCATCAAAAACGATGAGTTCGTGTCCTTTGTAGGGACATGGATGAACCTGGAAACCATCATTCTCAGTAAACTGACACAAGAACAGGAAATCAAACACCACATGTTCTCACTCATAGGCGGGTGTTGAACAATGAGAACACATGGCACAGGGAGGGGAGCATCACACACTGGGGTCTGTCGGGGAGGAAAATAGGGAGGGACAGTGGGGGGGTGGGTAGTTGGGGGAGAGATAGCATGGGGAGAAATGCCAGATATAGATGATGGGGAGGAAGGCAGCAAATCACACTGCCATGTGTGTACCTATGCAACAATCTTGAATGTTCTTCACATGTACCCAAAAACCTAAACTGCAATTAAAAAAAAAGAACTTGCTTTGTGTATCTGGGTGCTCCTGTATTGGGTGCATATATATTTAGGATAGTTAGCTCTTCTTGTTACATTGATCCTTTTGCCATTATGTAATGCCCTTCTTTGTCTCTTTTGATCTTTGTTGCTTTAAAGTCTATTTTATCAGAGACTGGGATTGCAACTCTTGCTTTTTTTTGCTCACCATTTGTTTGGTAAATCTTCCTCCATCCCTTTACTTTGAGCCTATGTGTGTCCTTGCACATGAGATGGGTTTCCTGAATACAGCACACCAATGGGTTTTGACTTTTTATCCAATTTGCCAGTCTGCGTCTTTTTATTCAGGCATTTAGCCCATTTACATTTAAGGTTAATATTGTTATGTGTGAATTTGATGCTGCCATTTTGATGCTAGCTGGTTGTTTTGTCTATTAGTTAATGCAGTTTCTTCATTGTGTCAATGGACTTTACCATTTTGTACATTTTTGGAGTGGCTGGTACTCATTTTTCCTTTCTATGTTTAGTGCTTCTTTCAGGAGCTCTTGTAAGGCTGGCCTGGTGGTGACAAAATCTCTCAGCAATTGCTTGTTCATAAAATATTTTATTTCTCCTTCGCTTGTGAAGCTTAGTTTGGCTGGATATGAAATTCTAGGTTGAAAGTTCTTTTCTTTAAGGATATTGAATATTGCCGCCACTCTCTTCTGGCTAGGGTTTCTGCTGAGAGATCTGCTGTGAGTCTGATGGGCTTCCCTTTGTGTGTAACCCGACCTTTTTCTCTGGCTGCCCTTAGCATTTTTTCTTTCATTTCAACCATGGTGAATCTGGATAATTATGTGTCTTGGGGGTTGCTCTTCTTCAGGAATATCTTGTGGTGTTCTCTGTATTTCCTGGATGTGAATGGTGGCCTGCCTTGCTAGGTTGGGGAAGTTTTCCTGGATAATATCCTGAAGAGTGTTTTCCAGCTTGGATTCATTCTCTCCGTCACATTCAGGTACACCTATCAAACGTACATTAGGTCTTTTCACATAATCCCGTATTTCTTGAAGGCTTTATTCTTTTCTTTCCACTCATTTTTCTCTAATCTTGGCTTCTCATTTTATTTCATTGAGTTGATCTTCAATCTCTGATATCCTTTCTTCTGCTTGGTTGATTCAGCTATTGAAACTTGTGTATGCTTCATGAAGTTCTCATGTTATGTTTTTCAGCTCCATCAGGTCATTTATATTCTTCTCTAAGCTGTTTATTCTCGTTAGCATTTCCTTTTTTCAAGGTTCTTAGTTTCTTTTCATTGGATTAGAACATGTTCTTTTAGCTCAGAGAAGTTTGTTGTTACCCACCTTCTGAAGTCTGTTTCCGTCAATTCATCAGATTGATTCTACATCCATCTTTGATCCCTAGCTAGTGAGGAGTTGTGATCCTTTTGAGGAGGAGAGGCATTCTGGTTTTTGGTGTTTTCATCCTTTTTGCGCTGCTTTCTTCCCATATTTGTGGATTTATCTACCTGTGGTCTTTGTAGTTGGTGACTTTCATATGGGGTCTCTGAGTGGACATCATTTTTGTTGATGTTGAAGTTATTTCTTTCAGTTTTTTAGTTTTCCTTCTAACCATCAGAGCCCTCTGCTGTAGGCTTGCTGGAGGTCCACTCCAGATCCTGCTTGCCTGAGGATCACCTATGGGGGCTGCAGAACAGTAAGAGTTGCTGCCAGTTTCTTCTTCTGTTACCTTCACCCCAGAAGGGTACCCACCAGATGTTGGCCTGAGCTCTCCTTTATGAGGTGTCTCTTTGAATATACAGGGGTCAGGGAGCTGCTTGAGGAGAGAGTCTGTCCCTTATAGGAGCTCAGGTAGTGAGCTGGAGCTCCATTGTTCTGTTTATCGCTTCTAGGCAGGTACATTTAAGTCTGCTGCAGTGGAACTCATAAATACCTTTTTCCCCAGGTGCTCTGTCCTGTGAAGGTGGGGTTTTATTTATAAGTTCCTGATGTGCTGCTGCCTTTTTTCAGAGATGCCCTGCCCAGCAAGGTGGTAGTCTAGCCACAGTCTGCCAGCAGAGGTGTTAATGAGCTGCTATGGGCTCTGTCCAGCTGCTGTGTGAACTTCCTGTTAAAACTGCCTCAGTAATGGTGGTCTGCCTCGGTAATGGCGGACTGCCTTGTTAGTGGTAGACTGCCTCAGCAATGGCTGATGCCCTTTTCCTCATGGAGCTGGACTGTCCCAGGTCCAGCTGCACTTGCTACAAAACTCAATCCAGGGCATTTCAGATTGCTCGTCTTTGTAGGGGGTGGAATCTGCTGTGCCAGATCACCTGGTTCCCAGTTTCAGCCCCTCTTTTTCAGTTGAATGGGCAGCTCTGTATCCCAGGCGTTCCAGGTACCTGTTGAAACAGCCACCTGGATTTGTGAGAGTTTTTGTGTGGAGACCTGCAATGCTGGCTGAAACAGCTGTGCTGGAAACTCGTGGTGCTTTTTAGCCCAGGAATCTCCTGATCTGTGGGCAGTAGAAACTCATTTGGAAATGCAGTGATTGCTCACCCTCTGTGTTCTCCCCCTGGGAAATGCACTCCAGAGCTGTTCCTATTCTGCCATCTTGGATCTCTCTCCCTAGTATCACTTTTTAAAAACTAAATGTTTTATATTTTTCTTTTAAAAACTAAATGTTTTATATTTTTCTTTTAAGGATCAGTAATTTGTAATGCTGTTATAAGAGTTATGAAATATGAACAAGTTTTTAAATGAGTACAAATTTAGCTTATAATCATGTTTCACCTTACGATTCCTGCTATTATTGCTATTATGATAATTATTTGATTCCAGGAAAAAGTAATACATTTACCTAGTAACACTTCTTATTGTCATATTAGTTATAGTTGTCCCAAATTTGATTATGACAAGCAGATAAATATTTTTACTTTCAACCTTTTTGTATATTTAATTTTAGGTATTATATACATTTCCTGTAAGTACACAAAATATAATTTGCACGTTTTTACCAGAAAATTTAATCTATTTACATTTATCCTAAAAATTCCTGTATCAAACTTTTTCCTGTCAATTTATCATTTTCCTTTCTTTATACCATAATTTTGCTTTTGTGTTTTTCCTTTTGCTGTCCCTTGAACTTTTTAGATACTTCATCTAAAGTATAAGATAATTATTAAGATAATTTGTCTTCTTAAATTATTATTTATTTATTTGAAAGTTTTCTTTCTTTCTTTCCTTCCAACACACCAAATGCATTTTATTCTCTTTCTTGAAGCATTTATAATATTAACATATTTTGTTTCATATTTCTGAAAAATTGCAATACTGTAAATTCAAACTCCAAATCCATGAGGGTACATAGTTGTAGATATGAACTCAAAATACAATTTTTGTTCACTCAGAGACCATACAAAAATAGATGTGCTCTGTTCTTAATCTTTATGGCACATGGCCTATTCTAAATTGTTTATTATCTCCCTGTGCCAGGGATAGATTTTCTTTATTCCTCTAATATTTCACAAAAGATACAACCTTTCAAACGTGCCAGCTTCTTCATGTAGGTATGGTCTATCTCCCCACATCATACAGGCTAAAGTCTCATTTTTCCATCCGAGTTTAAAAAATTTGGTTCTTAGATGACAAAAACAACACCTCTTTACCAGGGCAGGGTGACTATAGCATCAGCTAAAATCAAAACCAGTTTTAGTTTACTTTTTGTTTCTTATCCCAGAAATTTTGTTTCTTATTTTCTGGTTAGCACTTAAAAAGGTATTTGTTATATTTCATCATACATTTTAATATGCTTGACCAGGGGGGGTTATCAGGATATTTAATCTGTCAGTTTGATAGAACTCAGTATTCCTTTAGTTTTCATCACTTCGGCAAACCTGATATTTTAGACATGATTTTCTCTATTGAAACACAAGTGATTACATTCTGTTCTATTTTGTGTCTCTTAAACATTGAACAGATATTAGGCATTTACCATTTATGTAAAATAATTGAAACAATCAGTGATATATAACTTTTCTCTGGAACACAATTGTTTTTATAGTAAAATGGATTTATTAACAAAAACTTTCAGAGTGAGAGAACACAAACTGCATTCACTGAATATTGTACAATTTTTATGGTAGAATCTTCATTAATGGGCTCACCTGTATTCCAACAGAATCATATTTATGTCCAAGTACATGAAATGGCAAAGTAATAATAGTATCAGTAATTTTAAGCATATTTCCAATGTCTTATTTCTACTAAATTGAATTTCTATTTACAAATTCGATAAGTAAGCATTTCACAGACACAAATAATAATTCATACTTGATGTAGCATTCCTAGCATCCTATAAATAAATCTAGGTAAACAAAAAAACCAAATCCATAAGAGCTACTGAGACTTCAGCAAAATCACTGGGCTTTTCAGGGAGTTTTTGTTTTGTTTTTTTTGAGAAGTCAGTTATATATGCACCAGAATGAAATCCGCTTACCTTAAGTAGAAAAATTGTAGTTTAAGAAGTGAATTTGGGGCATTCTCTTTTAAGGTATTCTTTAAATGTACCTTGAAACATTATAATTTAAAATAAGTAGTTATAACTTTTTAAAAATATTCAACCTTGAGAAAAATGTAAATTCAAAAATATGCAATCAGTTCATGAAGATGTATTATAGACTAACTCCAAGTAGCTGTCATGCAAGCTAGCTAGTACTTTTAAATAATGACATTTTATTGCCATACTATGAAATCTTTCTATCTTGAACATAAAACTTTTTAAAAAGGGATCTCTGCTGGCATAATTCTAAAAATCATTAAGCATGAATAAAACTATGAGAGAATAATTCAGTAATGGATTTCACATCCTCAGTATATCGACAGAGGGTGGTGTTCTTTCGTAGTAGGCAATTTAACTCCAATACGTGAAGCAGAAAAGCATCTATTATAAAGAATGAGGGGGAAAAAATGCTGGTTTGCATTACTGGCAAAGATAAGATTAAACCCAAGCAAGAGACAGTGGCAATATGGAGGTTGTGACTTCAAAATTCTACAATTACAAGGAAAAAATAATGATGATATAATAGAATTATGTCAATGTTTCACATACTCAAATAAAATAAAAACAGAGAAAAGCAAGACATGAGGCTGGGTGTGGTTGCTCATGCCTGTAATTCCAATGCTTTTGGAGGCTGAGGCAGGAGGATTGCTTGAAGCTAGGAGGTCAAGATCAACCTGGGCACATAGGGAGATCCTGTCTCTACAGAAAAATAATTTTTGAAAACATTAGCTGAGTGTGGTTGTGTGTGCCTGTAGTCACAGTTACTAGGGAGGCTGAGGCAAGAGGATTATTTGAGCCAAGGAGGTTGAAGCTGCAGTGAGCCATGATTGCACCACTGCATTCCAGCCTGGGCAACAGTATGACACCTTGTCTCTAAAAAGTAAATAAATAAAAGTAAGGATCATGATTTCAACTAACACATGAAAGTTATTTTTATTTTATATATAAACTGAGGATATAGCTTGGTCCAAGCAGAGGGACTCTATTGGAGAAAACAACACCAGTACATTTTTTACATTTGTATAGGCTTGCTTTAAGAAGCCCTGTATACTTGAAATATTGATCAGTTCTGTTCTGGTGCAGCTTTTGTGAGGCTGGAAAGCTCAGAAGAAAGCTTCTTGATTATACTGTGGGAGGGAACTGACTAAGGGTAATGAGTCTCTCAAGACGTTGGCGGAATTTAGAGCTTCGGGGTATCGACACTAAAAGGTAAACTCAAAATCCCCCCAAAAGCAGAACTGATTCTCCTTTCACTAGTGAAAAAATCTGATATTTTAAAATAACTCTGACTGGTATTTTAAAGAAAGGAAATATGTATCAAATGGAGATGCTAGAATAAAGAATGAGCGAACCCAAATTTCACAAAATGGAAATTGTCTTGTTTTGGGACCAAAATATGATTTGAAAAAAGACATAATCTTGGGGAACTATTGGATAATATTGAAATGTCTAAAATACATAACGTTGAAGTCCCAGAAGATTAGGAAAACAAGGACAAAATAATTATGTAATAAATGGCTGTAAACTTCTCAAATTTAAAGAAAGATACAAATTTATGATTCAGAAAACTCAGCCACACCCAGGAAAATTTAAAGAAAATCATTCATAGATGTCTTACAATCATACTGATGAAAATCAAAGATAAGAAAAATTCTTGAAAACCACTAAGGGAAAATCACACTTCACATGCTTGGAAACAATAATTTGAATGTTCATGGACTCCTCATTAGAAACAAATCAGGTCAAAAAGAATGAGACATCTTTAATTCCTAAAACTGAGGAACTGCCAAGACAGAATTTTGCATCAGAAAAATCTCCTTGAGAAATAAACTTAAAATCTTAAAAGAGAATGCTTCGAATTCACTCCTTTAACAAGTTTTTCTACTTAAGGTAAGCATGTTATACAAAAATTAACTCAGGATGAATTAAAGATCTAAATGTAGAACCCAAAACCATAAAAACCATAGAAGAAAACCTAGGCAATACCTAATTCAGGACATAGGCATGGGCAAAGTCTTCATGACTAAAATACCAAAAGTAATTGCCATAATAGGCAAAACTGACAAGTGGGATCTAATTAGCTTCTTCTCAGCAGAAGAAATCATCATCAGAGTGAACAGGCAGCCTACAGAATGGAAGAAAATTGGTTGTCCATCAATGATAGGCTGGATAAAAAACCATGGCACATGTAAACAATGGAATACTATGCAACCATAAAAAAGAATGAGTTCATGTCCTCTGCAGGGGCATGAATAAAGCTGGAAACCATCAGATTATTGCCATGCAGTTCCAGTCATCTGAAATTTAAAAAGTGGACGGATTAGGGAAATAACGTATTATCTTGTAATTTCCTAAACTTTAAAAAGATTATTTGGAATTCTCTGTTCAGCATTTCATAGATCATCAATTCTTCTGGGTCTATTGCTGAAGATTTGTTCATTTCTTTTGATGCTGTCATATTTTCCTGAGATTTCACAATCTTTGAATGTATATATTGATTACTGCTCATTTGAGGAGACAACTACCTTTTTCATATTTTTGCAGGTGTTCCTTGATGGTTTTAGACCTTTTACTCAGTGTTGGAACTTAAATGTTGGCATGTTGTTTCTTACCATTCTGGGGAGGACTTATAGTGAGCACTGGATTTACAACACTGCACTGGAACTCATTGTGCTGCCATTGTTTCCTGGCCTGGGGAAGACCTGTAGTAAACATTGGAACTTACAGCTTCAGAACTAAATCCAGTTATGCTGTTGTCTCTTAGTCTGGGAAAGACTTATAGATAGTATTGGAAGTAAATAGTTCCCCAGGACTGTATTGTTGCCCTGCAATTGATTTCCACTCTGTGGAACTTAAATGAGCATCAGAACTTAATTCTGAACTTTTAGCAGTTTCCTGGCCAAGGGAAGGCTCCATGTAAGCACTTGTGCTTTGTGGAAAATCTGGCCAGGGATTTGGGCTCTCCCATGGATTGTGCTTCTGAAGCACTATGGCTCCAGTCAGTATTATCAATGTGGCATCTCTGATGATTGAAGTGTAGAGTAACCACCAAGATCTGTGTGCCTGTCATTGCAATCAGCACCCTGTTATTTGTCCCTAGTTCACCCTGGTGGTTAAGCCCTACTGGTACTCCCCCATAGTTGCTGTGGAATGGAACTGGAGGGGCTTCCTGTAAAGATTTCCAGACTGATGGGGATATTAAATGTTCATCTTCAACTCCCTCATCTTACCTTGGAAACCACTGGTCTAAGGAAAGTATGAGTTGCATTATGTCAGCTTGCGGGAAGGGAAAACACAGTCTGAAATGACCATTTCTATTACCAATCTTGGCTTCTCTAGATTCTGTGGGCCCAGTGGATTTCTCAGGGTGGTGTTCTTGTCTGTGAATGGTTTCTGGTTATATTTTTGTGGGGGAGAGTCATGCCAGGGATAACTTCTATTTTCTCATCTTTCTGGATTCACCCCTACATGTGATATTTACATTGCTCCTGTGTAGAAAACCAGGTTTTGAGACAGATCGAGGCAATCTCTCTCTATACAGTGGAATACTATTCTCCTAAAAACAGCATTGTTTTGGCAACAACTTTAATATTCAATTCTTGACTGAATGGATTATATATATATATAGATTCAATAGATTCAAAAGGATTCTGGGTCTTGAGGGATACTGTAAAATCACTCCTTTCTTCTTCCTTTGAGTTTGAAATCATTCAGAGAAAAAATTATGATCCAATCATGTGAGACTCAAAATATCAGCTTCATGACTTATAAGGCTAAATTGGAAAAAATCCACAAACTTGAATTGAGACTCAGGCAGAGTTGGACATCACTGAGTTCTTCCTTAAAGGGAGAGGCCATTTTCGCCTGGGAGAGGGGAAAAAAATCTATGCACGTCAAAAATAAGCCACTACTGTGCAGGAAGGAACCAGCTGAGTCACAACTACTCCATCATGTCTTCCAACTTAGTCCTCCCATGGAAGTGAAGCAAGGCGCTAGGAAGTATTTCTCCCCTGTTTCTATTCTTCTGAGAAGTGGATATTCCTTTCTTCTATGGGAAAAGGGCTGAATAAAATTATTTCTTACTAATGTATTATTTTTTAAATGGAAAGAAATGTGAGCCGAGAAAGAGATTCTTCCCATTCTCCCCTCACCTACTCAAGGAACACAGCTTGGCATAATATTTGAATTCATTGTCTTTCCTAGGCTTTGCTTTACTATCCAATGCCAGATAAATAATCACGAATAATCTTAGAATAAAGCAACTGTAAGTGAGTTCAAGTCATCCTTTGAAAAAAGTTGTGATTTATTGAATTCCTTTGTGTATCACTTGGTGAGAAAGTATGTAAATTTTATTACTTTGAACTACTTTTTGTAAAAAGTAGTTTTTGACAATGAAGCTGTTAAGGCTTTTTAATTTAAAACCTTAGTAAATTTTATTTTGTTAAGAAAAACTCAAATAGTGAATAATTGTCTAAAAGATTTTGAAGTACACATGATGGTGTTCAGCAGTATTACTCTTGAAATTTGATTTTTTTTTCAGTGACTAACAATGTTATATAACTTAAGTTACACAATTTCTATTGCATTTTTCTAAAAAGCACATATAAAACTGGTTTAAGTTTTCTAAACCATACAAAAAAATTAAAATAATATGAATTATAAAAAAGTTAAGTAGTCTTTGGTAAAGAGATCCTGTTTGAGACCTATCCAAACAACCTTATGGTTGGTTCAATTGTGCATGTGTGGAAGATCCAAGTAACTGGACCATTTTTTTCATTTTGAAAGTTAGAAGGAAGTCAGGAACTGAGATAGGAAAAGAAGGAGCCAGACAGTGAGATGTAACTACAATCGTTAGGAAAGTTTTCAGATCGAGTTAGAAAAACTCTGTTATGTTCTCCTCATTTGAACCTGCAAAACTTTCATCTCTTTTGTCTCATTTAAAAGTATAATATCCTAATTTTCATAGTATTTCATTGTATTCTTTTTATAACCCAAATAGAACAAGTCATTTGAGTTCAGGAAATGTATCATACTCTTAATGGTTTCCCCCACCTACAACTAAGTAGAGAGCTTTTTTCCTGAAATGAGTTCAATAGGCATTTGTTAAAGAAAATATCATCCTAACTAGGTTTTCCTAACTAAGATAAATGTCAGCTCATCTTGACTAGATAATTTTTGTTCTATAGAAAAGTCATAGATGACATACTCATGCCTAAATAGGTTTATCATGAATATTGGTATGTAGATTTAAAAACAAGATTGATCATCACAAAATAATAGTCCTCCCTACAATGGGAAGTTTACAAAAGCTATGATGATTTGGTATCTCCTAATTGTAACTATCTCACATTATTGTTAAATTTATAATGGAATCATTAAAAAGGAGGCTTCTGGTGGAAACTGGCTTAGGAATCATAGACCAGCAGTGACCTATTAGAATTTTCTGTAGTAATGGAAAAGTCTTCTCTCTGCTGTCCCGTATGTTAGCCACTAGCCACATGTTGTTATTTAACACTTGACACAGAAATTGAAGTTTAATTTTTAAACTTTTAATTAATTTAGATGGAAATAGCCATGTGTGACAGCAACTACACATTGGACAGTGCAGTAGAACCTTTTTGCAAATCAAACTCCAGACTCCAAATTATCTTGACTCTCTGAACTTGGAGGAACAAGCTCTGTGCCATTTATAACTGAAGGAAAAGCAATAAAAAGAAAATAGAAAGCAATATAAAGAAAATAATATTTAAGGGTTTGACATTGAGAGTCTGCTGAATATATGAAAAATGGGACCTATAACAATAGCTAACATTAACCGAAGATACTATCTATGTGCTAGGCATGAATGAAAGGATTTTATAAGCACTAACTCCTTTATATACCATAAAACCCTTGAAATTAGTACTACTATTATATCTATTTTGTTGATGAGGAAAATGAGACACAGAGAAGATAAGTAACTTACCCAGGGTCACCCAATTAGTAAATGCTGGAGCCTAGTTACAAACATACAGTCTGGCTTCAGAATAGATCCTCCGTGTATAGCTTTCATCCTTCCTGGGGTATACACTAGAACTTCCAAATCTAATATTTTTGGTTTAAGATTCTCCATCATTTTATCTACCTATAAAGGAGAAAAACCCCCAAACACTGTCATTAACTGGAAGGCCATTAATTATAAGATGTAATGAAAATATTTTGATATTGAAAAAGTATGGCCTAGGATAGATAAAGTATTTTAGCATTGCTGAGAAGACACTAGTATTTCTAGTTAAAAGTCATACTCTACTTGTGAGTAAAATACCTCAAGTTGGGCTTGTTATTTTGGCTCTTCATCAATCTATAACAGGAAAGAAAAGGTGACATGGCCTGGAAATAAAAGACTAGAGCAAATACTTAGATTGGATTTTAGTAAAATCTTTCAGGATCTACCTCCTTTACCGGAAATAAAAAGAAGGGAAAAGTCATTGAAAGCTTAGATTTATTAATCCAGATTATTCAATGTTCAATCCATCTAAACACCAAACTCTGCATTCTTAGTAAAATACCGATGCATCACCTCTGCAGGGATAAAGCAAGACTTCATTCTGTTTGATTTTGACAGGGAAGCATTGTAATCTACTTCTGCCTTACCCCAGAGTTGCCAGAAACAAGGAGAGAACCACATCCGGGTGGCCCTGGGAATTCAATGTCCCTGCTAAAGCATACAATATTTTTATAAGGGGAAACTGTTGGAAAAGTATCTTTAATTTAGTATACTGACACAATGTCTTTTTATTAATACTTAGATACTTAACCTGAAAAGTCTCCCTTTTTCTCTCTAGACTGATGTGTGCATATCACAAGCACCAATTGGTCTTCGTAGCATCTGCACTACAACAATGATGTCATGTCATTTTGATCAGGTATCTTCAAGCCTAACTCCCCTTTCTGCAATACGCTTTCCAGGTGAGTGGCTGTGTTTTTCCATTCTTAGTATCCAGAAAACTAGAACACATGGGAAATTCATTTACTGAATTAAAAAAAAAGCTATTCAACCATGGGCACTTAATGACTACCAGGAAAAGAGAGCAATGAAGTGCTCTTAGGTGCTTATGACACTGCCTAGATATATTTAACACTCTAGAAACGCTCTAAATCTTGCCACAGTGGCTAACTAGATGTAGTGGACATGCGTCCTTTTGTTTGTCTGGAATCTGTCCTCCCTTCTGGTACTCGAGGCTCTATTTCTGGTGGAGTTGCTGAATTGTTAGGCTGTAGATCTAAAGCTGCTGGGGGCAGCTTTTGCCTCCCATGTGGGAGGGTCTGCACGAGAATGAAGCCATCACAAACAGAAGCAGAAAGGAGGAAAACGGAAAAGATAATTCGGATAGCCTCATTTGCGCACCTGCATCTAGCGGTAAGTAGAATTTTCAACTACTACTTAAATGATTTCCCCTTTTTTCCAAGCTAAAATAAATACTTATGTGAATAGCTGTTAAGTTGGAATGTTGCCAATTCAGTTATGCAACTTTTAAACAAATACTTCATGTGCCTTCTTACAAGTGCCGCTGGGTGACTAACATGTGCCAAAACTTTTCTCACACCAAATATGGAAGATATTACTTACTGGTATCAACATTGAGGTTTTAAAAACATGTCTCAGTTACCACTCAGTACTCAGTTATTATCCATAAAAGTGGTATTCCCTTGTTAGACTTTGATAGAGCAGCTGTATGTGGAAAGGTGAGTTATCATGAGACTATCTGAACATGTTTCATCTCAGGACTGAAGCCTGGAGTATGTTTGACCTGTGGGAGAGTACTGCTGCTTATCCCATTCATCTGACATTTAGCGAATTTGCACAATTTTCCAAATATTGTGGTAGATGCTAATTTTTGAGAACTAAGTAAGTATCCATGTATGTTATTTTGTATGAACAAAGAAATTTATTTGCCCAGGTTTAGAAGTGGCATATCAGCTAGAACTCAGTCATACCTAACTTCAAGGGGAGCCAGGAAATTTCATGGAAATATAAAGCCAGGAAGAAAAGGAGATGGATTTGATATTAGTTCACATTTTCTGTTGCATGGGTTTTGCCAATATTGTTTCCTCTCCTGGGCCCTCTCTCCACCTAAATGTTAATGTTAGTGCTTTCTTTTCATCATGCCAGTGTTATAATACTGAATTATACTCAATAACTGGCTCACATCTCTCCCCCAAATTTTCAACTTATATATAAACTTGGATATTTTAAAGTCGCATTTAAAATGGAATACTTCATTACCCTTCTCACATTACAATACAATGTTCACACCCCAGATCATTAAGGGCAATTTCCTTTATCTACCTGATCAGACAAAAATCAATCAATCAATATTTGGGAGCACACTTGACTCTTTATTTGTTTTCTCACATGTATTATTCAGTGGGCTTATTCCCTAGGATCTGCCTTCAGGCCATATCCAGCATTGACTACTCCTCATCGCTTCTACCACTGGCTCCTGGTCAGTCACCATCATGTTACCCAGATGATGGCAGAAACTTCTTGTCAACCTGTTTTTATCCTTATTCTAGTTCAGTTCTCATCACTGATGCCAGAATAACCTATGTAAAGCAAGAATTAGACTTTGTCATGCTACATTTTCAGACCTAGGCTGGTGACATTCATTTCATCAATAAAAATATGCCCTCCCAGCCACAAAGGCCTCTGCTGTTTTGAAGAATAATTAAACTGTGCTCACCTACAGTCAAGATCATCAGATCTTCAACCTGACTTCTTACTTGCTCTGTGAGGTTCTGTGTTTCCAACTTTTATTCCCCATTTAATTGACAATGACTATATAGAATCAGAAGTTTTTCCTTCTTCTTGGTGACATTGGGAATTAGCTATTTTCTAGTCTTTTGTAGGGATATTATAAATTATAAGACATGTAATAATTCTTAAGATATTGAGTAAGTCATCAAGACTGAAAAACACTTCATGCTTTTGTTCCCACCTTAATTGTAATTTATATAAATCATATACTGAGAGTGAAACAGCTCAAAACCTACAATATTGTCTACTAATGACAGCTTGTGAAATTCACCAGGTCTCCATGTGAAAGCAGAATGTCACAGGGGAATTGGAAATAGCCTATCTGTCTTAGCACAAGTTCTTCTCCCACTGAAGTTATGTATAGACACACACACACACAACACACACACACACACACAAACACACTCCTTTCATTATATGTGTGTGCATCTCAATAACTTTATCACATGATATTGCTGATTTGTATCACTTCCTGTGAGGCACATTATATCTTACAAATATTGTTTCACGATTTCACTAAAAAATGATTTTAGTCATGTAGACATTCTTGTGTGTGTGTGTGTGTGTGTGTGTGTGTGTCATGTATTTTGCTGTATTTTTGCCTTTTCTATGTTCCTTTCCCCTTTATTAAATTTGTCAAAGTAAAGTTTCAAAGACCCTAAGGCTCTATTACAGTGGTGACAAGACCAAATGCAATTCTTTGTAAATGTCAAACGTAGTTTATAGTTATGTTTTTCAAATTTAAAAGTTGCCAATACATTTTTATATTTGCCAGTTTCATTTGATATTTGCTACCTCATAGGAAGTGTGATTGATATTCCTCAACTTATTTTTTTATTTTTTCAATTTTTTCTTTAAGACTCAAAGTAAGTCTTCTACATGATTTTAAAAACCACAAAGTGTGTGAAGGGTTATAACAAACACTATTATTTTACTTTCCTCAATCTAGAATGCAGTTGCAGGTTAGGAAAATGTCAATATTGGTCATCATATTCTTGAAGAGCCAGTAGGGAACACTTTTCCTAATTATGGAGCAATTTTCTTCTTACACATATAGAGCTGTTCCAAAGAGTATATAATTTCTGTTGAAAGGTTGTGTTTCTAGCAAAGCTACCATAGTTGAATGCAAATCATGCTTTCTAGTCTATGTAGTTATTTAGCAGATATGCAGAGTGTTTACTATGAGTGAAACTTTGTGTGGGGACCTGTTGAAAGACAAAATGACGATTCTAACATGAAATTTGCTCTCAATAGGTTTGTAGTCTAGAAGGGAAATAATAAAGCAATTAAAATTCACACATGAACTCTTGCCTAATTCATCTCTTTCTACCAGCTGATCTCTTTCATTTTGTCCCAACGTTTGTTATCAGTAGTTGTTTTTGCATATGCTGCAAAATCAAAACAACTTGAAGGTAGTTAGGGGATATACTTGATTATATTCAAAGGTATCCATCACCTATTGGATACTTAATAAACATTTGTGAAATCAGTAATGGTGCATGTACAAAAGATGGGCATATACTTACCTAAGATTTTAATGATGTATAATAGTACTCAAATAATTGAGTAATCTTATTAACTTTATTGATATCCTGTTAAGAAGAGGAAGGAGAAAAGATAAACTATTTCTCTTATTTCATATATTGTTTACATTTTTAATTCACTAAGTAATAGTATTATCTTCTCTATAGAAAATTTTTTTGAGAATTCTCTCCTTTCGCTTACTCTTTTTTTTTTCTCTTTCTCTCTCCCACATACACATACACTCTCTCTCTTTCTTGCTGAAATCCTTCCTTGGGATGGTTTAGTGGTCAAATGGAGCCATCTTTTCATTCAGACTGTTTTAATAGACAATCTATTAAAGATAACATATAGATACATGAAAAGGTCATGTGTGCAGCTTTTACATATATTATGATCTTTAGGAAATAAATTCATGGGAATGAAGATCTCCCAGTTCAGTTTGATCTGAATAATTTTGTTGATGTACTAAGGACGTTATACATTAATTGTCAAATAGACAAATTTAAATCTGAGCTTTTCTTTTGGGATGGCAAGGAGTTTTGATGAATTGGCATGCTTGTGAATAGACTCCATGAAAAAAGCTTCTAGGTGCAAGATTGTTTTTCTATGTTAGCAACTTTAAATAGATGCTCAATATGAAGAACCAAAAGCCCTTCCATTGTGAAACTAGCCAATTAGCTAGTCACAGTTTTGTGTAATTTGGGCAGACATTATACTATTTCAATGCTTAAAATGAAGTCTGTGGACTTTTCTGAAAACCTGAGATTTTTACTATTATTATTTTATTTTTTGAACAACATATCCTCTTATGAGTGAGGTCTTCTAATGTAATAATTGACATGAACTTTTGATTTAGACATGCCAGTCTGTGCTTCCATTTTTTATCATCTTAAGAGAAATAATAATACCTTTTGGGATTATTCCAGTGAATAATGACAACATTTTTAAAATTTTATATTAAGTTCAGGGGTACATTTGCAGGAAGTGCAGGTTTGTTAGATAGGTAAATGTGTGTCAGGGGGTTTGTTGTACAGGTTATTTCATTACCCAGGTTTTAAGCCTAGTACCCATTAGTTATTTTACCTTATCCTCTCCCTCCTCCCACTCTCTAGTCTCTGGTAGGCCCCAGTGTGTGCCATTCCTGTATCCATTAGTAATTTTTCCTGATCCTCTCCCTCGCCCTGCCCTCCACCCTCCGGGAGGCCCCTGTGTGCATTGTTCCCTTCTATGTGTCCATGTGGTCCATCATTTATCTCCCACTGATAAGTGAGAACATGTGGTATTTAGTTAGTTTGCTAAGGATAATGGCTTCCAGCTCCATCCATGTCCCTGCAAAGGACATGATCTTGTTTTGCTACAGCTGCATAGTATTCCATGGTGTATATGCACCACACTTTCTTTATCCAGTCTGTCATTGATGGGCATTTAGGTTGATTAGTGAGGAGTCCAAGATGGTCTGCTAGAAGCAGCTACAGTGTGTACCTCTCATGGAGAGGAAGAAAAGGGGAGAGTAAATACAACACCTTCAACTACATTTTTGAAAAGTGTTTAGAATAAAGTCTAGCTATGGTGCTAGGAAGGACTTATTAATTGTTCAACCTTGTCACAATTGTCATGATTGCCCTTAATATTATTATACACTTACTAGTGTGTTAGTTATTCACTCTCTCTATCTCTCAATTTTTTTCATCTGGATAATTGGGACTATGCAGTTTACCCCAAAGGGTGTTTTGTAAGTACAGATTAGTAATAGCTAGCTCAAGGGAAATATTACACAAATTACAGCCAATATTTCTGTTGTTTTATTATTGTAACTATTTTTTATTACTATTTATTATATTTGTATTTATTAACTCACCAGCTATGTGAACCCTCGGAAATATTATTTTGTCACTCTACACATTAATCTCTTCATCTGAAAAATTAGAACTACACTATTATGCTTTAGGGATTTTTTATAAGAACAAATGTAGCTCATAGTAAGCATTCAACAAATTATGGCTAAAATTATTTTCATATTTGCATTGTTGTTGTTATTGCAGGTGATTTATCATAGAATAACTGCCCATAATATAAAATATCTGCTTTTCAATCAGTGCAATGAAATTCAATCCACTCCAAGAAACCATTAAAAGGATTCATTGACTGAAGAGAGCAGATGTCCTGTCCTACAAAATCAGATAGTTTTAAAAATTATACTATGCAGTATATCTCATTGTATAAATCTATATATATTTGGCCATGGATGGAATAGAAATATTTTCCTTTTATTTCCTCTAGCAATCATATGTTGCTTGTCACTATTTTCAAAACAAAATCCAGCACCAATGGGAAAACTGAAATTTCACTTGTCATAATTGTCAGGAGATTCACAGCACATTATTTAAAGATTAATAGATGTGCTGGAAGATAAGGGAAATACATATACCCTTTACTATCTCATGAAGAATTTGATTTGCTAACACATAATGCATGTCTAGAACACAAATGGCTGGTTCAGTCTTCTTTATGCCACATGCCAAGCATAGTTCCCTTCAGTTAAGGACACTAAATAGTTGTTTTTAAATTAGTAAAGCTTAATCAAAATTTTAGATAAATCATGATCAAATATCTACTTTTCAGGATTCACAATGAAGAAAAATATTAGAAGAGGATACTTTTTTTGCCTTACATTTTAGTTTTCAGTGATTTTTATTGCTAATGTGAGTTTTTTTTTTCATACACAGGATTTATATAGTCTTTGTTTAATACTTTCTATGTTTTGAAGAATATACAATCAAATTAAATGTAAGGTATATATTTTTTCCTCTCAAATGAAAAGCTGTAGCTTTGTACAAAGACAATAAAAACTCCTTGAATGTATCTGACTAGAATCAGAATAACATTATGAACATTTAAAAATAAGTTGATTTATAAAGGTTTGATTTTGAGAATGATTTTTTAAGCAGAATTGAGATAATTGTTACCTCTAACATATAGTGCTAAGAGGGACTTTAGACAAAAGTGTCCTCACCCACTAGTTTACCCAGAACAGAACTGGCTTATACCACTTACACCTCTTATTATGTGATTATCAACAGTATATTCTTCTCACTTCAAGGTGCCCGAGTTTGAGTAAAATGTAATCACTCTACTTAAGAGGAGACAAAATCTGAGCTTCATTCTAAAAGATGAATAACTGTTAGGTGGAATAGGTTGCAAAGCTGGAGAGAATATGCAAGAAGAAATCATGTGTTCTAAGGACCACATGAATGAGAATTTTTGAGAAACCACACAGTGTGAATGAACGTAGCATATGAAGCACTGAGAGCTAAGTCTAACGTGCAGGCCAGAGTTATTTCAATTCCCTCTTCTTGTGGCGTACTTTGGTAGTTGTATTTTACTTTACTTCTCTTTACTTTATAGCATTTTAAATTTAGACTTGCACCTAATCTTTCAGCATCATGGCCCTGATCATTCAGCTTGTTGCCAACATCTGATATCTTTTAAAGACAATGATTCTGTCATTAAACAGATTTCCCAACTGTAGCTCTTCATAGTTTGCTCATTACATCTATATAACCATTAATATGACCCTGGTATGCAGCTGGAGTGTGTGTCCTTCAATACCTCTTACTAATAAATGTGATCCTCCAACAGACATTACGGGAAGTACGAATGTCCCATGGCCCACTGTGCAATTCTCCTTAGTATTTGAAATCTAGTTTTACAAGAATGGGTTTATGTTTGTTGCTGTGTGTCCTAGAAAGAACCATGGAAACGGAAGAGAGTTAGAAGTGAAATGGAGTTTATGATTCTTTTGCTATTTTATAGATTATCTGCATTTAAACTATGCTTGTTTGCTCCACCAATCTCCAGAAAAAAAAAATCTGATTTTTTATAATGGGGCTGTATTGTAAAGCATTTTGAAATGAGAAGTCAAGAATTAAGTTTTTACTGGAGGCTTCTTCCGATAATTAGCCATGTGACCTTGAGCTAATATTAAATCTCTCTTAGCTTCAACTTTCCATTTTTCATGATAAAAAATTGACTATATAACGATTGGTGCCCTGTGGGCTCTAAATTCTATAAGATTTAAAAATCTCTTAGAATGTCCCTGTGCCCTAGGAAGAGCCTCAAGCATGCGTATCGCATCTGGCCTGCTGAACCAAGCACAAATCATTGCCTAAGGCTTTTGGGCCTGGGCACAGTATACCTTTCTGACAGTATTCATGATGATTCCTGTGGTAGTTTCAAAGCACAGGCAACAGTGTTGGTCTGTACTATATACAGGAAATCTAACCTGCTCCGACTCAGAGAGTGACAACTTTAATGTCAAAGAGTGTCATAATGTCAGTGATCAAGGAACTGAGACATTAATAAGAGACTTAAAACTTGTTTCCTCAGAAATAAGAATTGCATGTGTCTATACAACCTAAGGATCATGTTAATGGCAGTAAACTTTAAAAGGCATGGAATGTGACTGAACGTCTTTGCTGTGTACTCAAAAGAGCTTCTCTTTCATCCCTGACAACAGCCTCTGTTTCAAAGCCTACTTTTACTATTATAACTTATGCTTTTTCACTTTGCGTTTGCTCTGAAAAGTCAGGTCCAGAGTTCTTTTCCATATGTTGTTTTACCTCTGATAATTCCTCTGAAAGCTATATTTATTGGAACTGACAATTTATGGAGTTTTCCAATTATGTCAATCCATTAGAAAATGTTCATTTATTCATGCAAGGAATGTGAATTTCACTCCAACCAAATAATGCTAAAGACCTTGTGCATGGCTCAGGGAATGCCTACGAACATCTCCCAGAGCACACATACCCACGGAACTCACAGTATGCTTTTTCTGCTGCCCAATCCACATATCTGTATCTCCAGTTTTTGGTATGTGCTTGGCATGTAATATACCCTTAACACTTACCTATTACAGCTAGGAATCATGCTAACTGTTCTCTGGTGCCCACCTTCACCAAATACAACATGCCAAAGTTAAAAAGGAGTTCATTATTCATCTATCCAGATAATCTAATTTTATAGAAGAGAACCTATCTGTGGAATGCATAAACACAAAGAAGCATGCTATATCCAAAGTTACACAACAAATTAAGATCAGAGTTGGGACAGATATATTTATTCTTTTATCCACTGCTTGTTACAATAACTGTTTAACAATGTGCTCTGCTTTCTAATTAAAGATTAAGTACTGCATACAATTAGTCATAAAAAGTATTTATAATTTTAATTACATTATTAACTATATGTTTTTAAAACTTGAAATAATCTGAAGTTAGACTTTCATAGAATACATTTTTATTTGACGCCTCTAACAGCTATTGTATGGGCAGAAACTAGGTTACAATTTTGTAGAGGTCAGCTTACACCTGTCACTATGTCTCAGCAAATGCCTGTCACCAGGTACTGAAAGAAAAAAAGTAAGTTCACGGTTAGTCTCTTTATCAAGAACAGAAATAATGGCTCCCTCTGATTCCCTCTTTGAAAATGTAGCCTAAGGAAATATATACATCTTGAATCAAAATAAAGCTTTTTTAGGGAAAAGAGGTATACAATATTCTTGAGACAAGAGCAGAGCCTAGTGCTTGGAGGCAAATACATTTAATCAGTGAAGAGGATAGAGAGACTAAAAAGTAATAATAACTGTGTTCTTAAAAGTTTACTACTATGATGACATAGCAGTTTTGTTTTACTTTATTTTTGTTTGTGTGTTTAAGCGTTCTCATCTATCTTTTACGGCGTTTCCTGTCCTTGTAGGTTAAGGTGGTTTGCTGCTTATTGAAGATTCCCAATGACATTTCTGTGTCAGGATCTGACCCTGGGCATAGTTTGTTCTCTCACAAAGCAAAAGCCATCCATGGCTTATTTCTGAGTACAGATGTCTGTAGAAAGGGCTTTCAAATCTGTATGAAAATGAAAAATCTAGCACATTGGATTTTCACTGTGATAATAAAAATAAAAGATCACATTTATTAAGAGTTCACGCTGATCCAGATTTTGAGCTAAAAACAACATCCACACGTGTATTTAATCCTCACAACTCTGTAAGGTAGGTTATATTATGTCCTGCATTCCATAGACAAGGAAAATTGGGTTGCAGCATTTACTTGGATGGAAAGCCTTTTGCAATATAACTTACTTTTATAGTATGAACTACTTTACATTTTCAACCAAAATTCTCCTATGCAGTAGACACTATAATATCACAAGAATTAAACAGATGAAGAGACCGAGAAATAATGCAACTTGCCTTGCCATACTGCTACTACACAGAGCAGCTGGAGAGTTGAGATTTTGACTTACATAACCCTTTGTTTCATTCACTTAACATAATTCAGATCTATCACCAAAAATAGTGTGTGAAGTGTTACATAAATTATCTCTAGCAGAGTAAGTAAAATATAAATAGTTATATTGTAGAGTGAAGTTTTATCATGAAGTATTAGTATTGTTTCTAAATTTTAAAGGGTGGATTATAAATTTAAATTGGGAATTAGTTGTAATTGTTATTCAAATTCTAAATTAATTTTCTCCAACCACTAATAGAAACTTCAAATCTATTGGATCATCTGCAATACTTTTATTATATCATTACACTATGAAATATGTGATGGGACAGTTTTAAATTTTACTTAAATTTATTTTTAAATAAACTAAAACTTTAATAAATAGTGGTTATGATAGAAATAATCCGCAAACTATTTCTGTTATCAATGAATATGGTTTGTTGATCTTTCTTTTTTTTCTCTTTACTCTCTTGCTTCTTCTTCACAGATTCCTTTAGCATTTTGTTAACTTTATAGGAATCCATAAAACACTAGGAAGAAACAAGGACTGTATAAGAAAAGCCCTGCAGAAATACAGTCAGAACAAACCCACTATGGCTGAGAATCATTCCCACTGATTATGAAACAATGATGCCTCAGAGTCACTAATATACAAGAGGCACTTATCTTTCCTTGGCACTCAGTGATCTTGTCAAAATTTCTAGGTGTAATTGTATTTTATGGTCAATGGTGTTTAGAATATAATTAGATCTGGGATTTCTTTTGGATAAAAATGAGATAAATGATATTTACTACAATATTTTGCAAGAATCGGAGAAGTTTTCAAAAGTGATATATACTTGTATGCAGTGCAGAGTTAACTTTTAGTAAGTGAGATTTTGTAATTTTTAATTTTTGTGGATATATAATAGGTATATATATTCATGGGGTATATGATATGTTTTGATACTGGCATAAAATGTGAAATAAATACATTATTAAGAATGGGGCATCCATTTCCTCAAGCATTTATTTATACACTTGCAAACATCCAATCACACTCTTTAAGTTACTTTAAAATGTATTTTTATTATATTCAAGTTATTATTGACTATAGTCACGTGTGCTATCAGATAGTAGGTCTTATTCATTCTTTTTATTTTGTTGTACCATTAATTATCCCTACATCCCCACCACCTCCCACTATCCTTCCCAGCCTCTGGTAACCATGAATTAAACTGTTTTAATTTTTAGATCCCACAAATAAGTGACAGAATGCAATGTTTTGATTTTTAGATCCCACAAGTAAGTGACAACATACAATGCTTGTTTTTCTATACCTGGCTTATTTTACTTATAATGATTTCCACTTTCACCCATGCTGTTGCAACTGGCTGGATCTCATTCTTTTTTATGGCTGAAAAGTACTCCATTGTGTATGTGGACCACATTTTCTTTATCTATTTGTCTATTAATGGACATTTAGGTTGCTTCCAAATCTTAGCTATTGTTAACAATGCTGCAACAAATATAGGAGTGCAGATACCTCTTCAATTTACTGACTTCCTTTCTTTTGGGTGTATACTCAGCAGTGGGATTGCTGGATCATGGGGTAGCTTAAGACCCAACTGACAAGGGATTAATAACCAGAATATAAAAGGATTTCAAACAAGTCTATACGAAAAATCTGATAATCCAATCAAAAGATGGGAAAATGATTTGAATAGACATTTCTCAAAAGAATAACTAAGTTGAAGGTTTTTGTCAAAATCATTTTTTGATAAATATTGTATTGCACTTTGCAGCTATAAACAAAGAATGTTCTTATATAACTATTTGCTAAATAAGATTTTGGTAAGATATTAAAAGATGTACTGGAACACTGGGTATTAAATATCAAAAAGTCTTCTACCAGGGAGATATTTACTTAAGAAGTTTTCTAGTATGCCTTATTTCATTTTGAAAATTTGTTGGCAAGCATTAACATATGTTTATACACAGTGTATGTATTTCTGTCTATGTATCTTGCTGTTTGATGGTGACATAGAACCAGGGAGTGTGGTGATCACACATATTCTGCTGTGTTCTTTTAGTTTTTGTCTCTGTAAAGTAAAATTTTCTCAATGCACATTAAATCTGGGAATTGCTTTAAAATTTTTCAGTTACTTTGCCTGAGTTTTGAGCAAAACTCTCTTTACTCTTGGATAAATTCAGATGAAGAAAGTCATCTAAGAGAGGCCACAAAAGAGTAGGGACAGCATTGATTTCTGAGTCTGAAAATAAGAGTGCCCAGTTTTCTTATGCTTAATGAGGTCATGGGTCCCACATTTTGAAAATTATTGATATTTAGAACTGTAAAATGGTGCGTGGTAAAAGTGGAATGAACTAGATTTTCATGGTGATTTACATTCGTTTATATAATCTTTGCACTGCACAATCTTATAGTAAGGAACTCATATACCCTTTAATGTCAGTGAAGACACAAGCCTTATGGTAGAAGTAGTGCAGTAATTACAACTGACCTTGATTTCAAGGAGTTCAAGAAATATTATTATACCTTAAGTGGAAAATATTATCATCCTACTTATGCAAATTTTACTCTACCTCCAGATTTTTTGAGGTTCAAATCTAAGGAATTAGCAATAGATAAGTACTTAAATAAAGTATTAATGGAGTTATCCCTGTTTTCTTTTCTACTAGAGATCTTGGGTGGAAGAAATAAACTTATGACTGACAATGTGGACTTACTGTTTTAGAATTAATATATTTATCAGAATCATTCCTACTGTAAATCTTTATGGTGAGAAACTTTTTTTCCCCCCTCAATCTCAAAAGATACAAATGAGCAATGCTCACTGTGAAATTGGATTAAAACAGGGCACTGACTTGTATTTTATATATTTTTCTCTTTATATGTTTTGAATCCTGTATTAATTGAATATTTTAAAATGTGTACATTAATTACATAAAAATATACATGCACACACACGATAAGCACAATTTGATTTGCACCTTAGTGAAATCACTTTGCTTTTCCTGGCTTTCTACATTTTTATACCAATTTTATTGTAGTTAAGTGAAGCTAATTGTGTTAGAACAATTCGTTAGTTCCTAATCTTGAAAGTTAACCTAAGGCAACTTAGAGGTACAAAGAGCCTATAGAAACATTTTAAGTTACATTCAGTACATTTAATTATATAGAAAACCAGTTATTAACTCTTAATTTAAAGGTATTTTCAAGTATCTTCTTGTCTTATCTAGAAATACATTTCTGAATATTTATTTTCAAAATATTGCTACTATGATGATTAGGAATTACCCTGCTTTTTACTATGAGCAACCGTATGCTAATAGATTGGAAAATCAAGAGGAAATGAATAAATGTCTAGGTACATACAGCCTACCAAGATTGATCCATGAAGAAATCCAGAACCTGAAAACACCAATAATGAGTAACAAGATTAAAGCCATAATTAGGTCTCCCAGTAAAGAAAAGCCTGGGACCCAATGGCTTCATTGCTAAATTCTACCAACCATTTAAAGAAGAACTGATACCAATCCTATTCAAACTATTCCGAAAAATAGATGAGTGAATTTAACAATACATTAAAAAGATCATTCATCATGACCAAGTAGGATTTACCCTTAAGATGCAAGGATAGTTCAGCATACACAAATCAATACCTGCAATACATTATATTACATTATATCAACAGAATGATCATTTCCATTGATGCAGAGAAAGCACTGGATAAAATTCAACATTTGTTCACGATAAAAAAAAACCCACAGAAAAACTGGGTATAGAAGGAACCTACCTCAACACAATAAAAACCATATGTAACAGACCCACAGCTAGTATCATACTAAATTGGGACTAACCAAAAGCCTTTCCTCTAAGATCTGGAAGATGACAAGGATGCCACTGTCACTGCTGTTATTCAATATATTATTGGAAGTTTTAACTAGAGCAATCAGATAAGAGAAACAAAATATATTCAAACTGGAAAGGAAGAAATTAAGTTATCTTTGTTTGCAGATGATATGATCTTATATTTGGGAAAAACTGAAGACTCTACTGAAAAACTATTATAACTAATTAACAAATTCAATAAAAGTACAGGACACAAAATCAACATACGAAAATCAGTAGCATTTCTACATGCCCACACTGAACAATCTGAAAAAGAAATATAAAGGTAATCTCATTTACAATAACCGCAAATAAAATTAAATACCTAGGAATTAAGTGAACCAAAGAAGTGAAATAGCTCTGTAATAAAATTTTAAAGCACTCGTGGCTCCCTCCCCCAAGATGGCAGGTGAAGATGAATTACTGCTGCTGTGGCTCCCTGAGCTGTTTGAAACCAGCAAACAGCTTCTGGACAAAGTAGAAATAGCTACTGACCCTTCCAGTTCCTACATAGTCTAGGAGAAGGTGTTCAAGGGCCTGGACCTCCTTGAGAAGGCTGCCAAAATGTTATCACAGCTCAATTTGTTCAGCGGAAATGATGGTTTGTAAGAGATTGCTTCCACTGACCTGAAATACCTGTTGGTGCCAGCGTTTTGAGGAGCCCTCACCATGAAAGAAGTCAATGCCAGCAAGTGTCTAGATCATTTGCAGCATGCTCCAGAACACTTTTTAAACTGCTTAACTCAGTGACATTACTATAATGGGCAGAGTTTGAGCTGCCCAAAACCAAGATCAACTCCGCTGAAAATCACAGTGCTAATTCCTCCATGGCTTATCCTAGCCTTGTTGCTATGGCATCTCAAAGACAGGCTAAAAGAGAGAGATACAAGCAGAAGAAAGAGTTGGAGCATAGGTTGTCTGCAATAAAATCTGCTGTGGAAAGTGGTCAAGCATATGATGAACGTGTTCATGAATCTTATCTTCTTCACCTTCAGAAGAGGATTGATATCAGCTTAGAAGAGATTGAGAGCATTGACCAGGAAATAAAGATCCTGAGAGAAAGAGAGTCTTCAAGAGAGCCATCAACTTCTAACTCATCTTTCCAGAGGAGGCCTCCAGTGAAACTCTTCATTCTCACTCGGAACATGTCCCAAGCCAAAGTATTTGGAGGGGTTATCCAAGGCTGGCAACCATGGTGGTGAGTGACTTGTATGAACAACGCCGGAAATATGGAGGATTACCAGGTCAGGGAATAGGCAAGGCAACATCAGAGGAATTCAGAAATGCAACAGGAAGATCAAGAAGAAAAGGAGGAAGAAGATGATGAACAAACACTCTACAGGGTTGGGAATGGGATGACTGGAAGGCTATGGCCTGTTGGCCTACATCCTGGGGGCTATGTCAACCAACAGAACATGGGCTGATCTTCCCACAACACGATAGGACTGCAGGGTGCACACCTCCCCCGCCAAGGATAAACCATGCAGTCTTCCTTTCCCTGGGTTCCTGCTTCGGCTGTGCACAATGAAGGCAAAGATGCTAAAACTCGCCTTGCATTCATTCAATCAAGTGTCAAGTGATTTAAAAACAATAATAAATGAATGAGTGAATGAATGAATGAATAAATAAATAAATAATACACTCAGGAAAGAAACTGAAGACACAAAAAATGGAAAGATGTTCTATGTTAATAGATTGGAAGAATCAATATTATTAAAATGTCCATACCACCTCAAACAATCTACAGATCCCTATCAAAATACCAATGATATTCTTCACAAAAATAGAAAAAATAATCCCAAAATTTAAATAGAACCACAAAAGACTCAGAATATGCAAAGCTATTCTGAGAAAAAGAACCAAACTGGAGGAATCACATTACCTAAGTTCAAATTACACTACAGAACCATATTAACCCAAACAGCATGATACTGGCACATAAACAGACACACAGACCAATGGAACAGAATAGAGAACCCAGAAATAAAGTCACAAACATACAGTGAACTCATTTTAAACAAAGGTGCCAAAACCATACACTGGGGAAAAGACAATTTCTTTAATAAACGGTTTTGTGAAAACTGTACATCCATAAGTAGAAGAATGAAATTAGACCCCTATGTCTTGCCATATACAAAAATCAAATAAAAATGAATTAAAGACTTAAATATAAGACTTCAAACTGAAACTACTACAAGAAAACATTGGGGAAATTCTCCAGGGCATTGGTCTGTAGCAAAGATTTATTGAGTAATACCCCATAAACACAGACAACCAAAGCAAAAATGGACAAATGGAATCACATCAAGTTAAAAAGCTTCTGCATAGCAAAAAAAAAAAAACCAAAAAACAGCAAAGTGAAGAGACAACCCATAGAATGGGAGAAAATATTTGCAAACTACCCATCTGACAAGAGACTAATTGCAGAATATATAAGGAGTTCAAACAACTCTATAGGAAAAATCTAATAATCCAATACAAAAATGGACAAAAGGTAAAAATAGACGTTTCTCAAAAGAAGACACACAAATGATAAACAGCTATATACAAAGTTGCTCAATATCATTGATCACGAGATAAATGCAAATTGAAACTACAATGAGATATCTCACCCAGTTAAAATGGCTATACTGAAAAGACAGATAATAACAAATGTTGGAGTTGATACGGGGAAAAGGGAGCCCTCATTCACTGTTGGTGAAAATGTCAATTGGTACAACTACTGCAGAGAACAGTTTGGAGGTTCCTCAAAAATCTAAAAATAGAGCTACCATAAGATCTAGCAATACTACTGTTATGTATATGCCCAAAAGTAGGGAAATCAAAATATCCCAGAGATATCTGCATTTCTATGTTTATTGCAGCACTATTCACAATAGCCATGATTTGGAAGCTGGCTAAGTGTCCATTAGTAGACAAATGGATTTAAAAAATGTGGTACATATACACAATAAAGTACTATTCAGCCATAAAAATAATGTGATCCTGTCATTTGTGACAATGTGGATGGAACTGGATGTCATTGTGTTAAGTCAAATAAGCCAGGCACAGAAAGACAAACTTTGCATATTCTAACTTATTTGTGGGAACTAAAAATTAAAACAATTGAACTCATGGAGCTAGAGGGTAGAAGGATGAATATCAGAGGCTAACAAGGGTACTGTAGGGTGGGGGGAAAGTGGGGTAGGTTAATAGCTTCAGTAAAGTAGTTAGAAAGAACGAATAAGATCTAATATTTGCTAGAATAGCAGAATGACTATAGTAAATAACAATTTAATCATATGTTTTAAAATAACCAAAAGAGTATAATTGGATTGTTTGTAACACAGAGTATTAATGCTTGAGGGGAAAGATATTCCATTTATCATGATATAATTATTATGCATTGTATGCCTGTATCAGAGGATCTCATAAATATATATACCTACTATGTACCTACAAAATGTAAAAAAATAAAAATTACTCTGCTTTCATCTTAATTTCAACTTACATTTCAGATCTCAGGTAGAGTAAAGCAAGCTATTATTCACAGCTCTACTCAATTCATAACTCAATTTTTGCTATGGCTGAAGTTGATATTTACAAATACGTGTTCACTGAATGTAGAACTAAGAAAATATCCTAGATGTTTATATTCTTTATTATTGAATGACCTGTACTTCTTATAGAAATCACCAGAAGTAGATGATTGGGGATTTAAGGTTCAGAAATCATATCAGCAAGCCAAGGGCAATAGACATTTTAATTATAATATATTACTTCAATATCCTAAACTCCAACTCCAGAGACCCCTAACTTCCAGTTAGTTCATTGTTTTGATAGTATTGAGTAGTATAACAGCTTTCGAATATGATGTTAAGTCACAATGGTGTGTTAAGGAAGAAACGAGGAGGAGTTGCAGCTGGGTTCCTGGGAATTTTTATAACATGATGCTTATTATGTATGATTGAGTTATTTGTGGGTTACATGAGATACTTTAAAATATGTGACCTCGATCAGGTCGGGGTCACTACCTGAGATGTGGATCACCACCTGCAGAGGTCTGTCCTGCAGACCTGACTCAAAGGATAAAGAAATGAACTCTCACACTGGGTTCAGTGATTCAGGTGGTCTAGGGATTGTCACTGGCTGCTTTCTGAGGGTAACTGCAGGCAATCGACCAAGAGCCCTTGTACATCCACATATTTATTCAGTAAAAAATTTCATAACAGAAGTTCTAAGTCAACACACTTGTGGATAATTAACATGGTTAAAAGAGTGGTTTTACAAATGATAGGTTCAGGGAGGCCCAGAGTAAACACCATTAATAGGTAATTCCCCTTTGACCTCCCCCTGAGAGGTCCATCCAGCACAAAGTTTACATGAATAAAGAGAGGAGAGACAAAGGGTTGTGAGGTAAACAGATTTAAACCGGGAAAGCCTTTTATTGTCCCTATCTTTTCCCTAAAGTAATGGACCAGCCACCTTCGGCCTGCCCCAACAACATCTTTTGGCATTCCAAAAGGGTTGAGACTATAAACTGTAACTTTCCCTAATATTTCCCTAATATTTTGCCAGCCACCCTGAGTGAATTCCAAAAAAATAGGCTTGCGATGCATAACATTATGGTAAATGTCTGTCCCACAAACATTCACTTAACTCTGTAGCGAGAAGCAGTGAATAAGTCATGCAGGTCAATATTCTGTATGAGGTATGTCATGGTGAGGGAAAGCAGGTTTGGGAACCACTGGTGTCATGGAAAGGTTCTTTCTCTCAAGGGCCTGGTTTAATCATCCATCTATCTATCGCACATATTATTGGAGGTGCCTATTATTTGCATAGATTATATTAGAGTCCAAATTCTGCATTAAACTAACTGTGAGATTCTTGAATACCTTGTCATCTCTGTGCTTGTTTCCTCTTCTGTGTAATAACAAAGTTAACACAGGTGATAAGAATTATCTGGCTAGAAGGGCCTTCACTGTCTAAGCAACCCAATCAACTGCTTCAGCACTTTGAGAGCCTCCTTTATTTTCCTATTCTTTCTCTTATATATGGTTAATTTTCCTGTAAAAAGATAGGCTTACAATTTTTACTGAAAAATTAGCTCCTGGATTTTACTGTCCAACAGTACCTTTAGTCTTAGTGAAAGTGTGTTTAATGAGTTTTTTAAAAAAGTCATCCTTGATTGTCATCATAAGCAACAAAGTTGGGAAAGCAAGAAAAGTACAATCACATTCCTCTATTGATGCCTATAAATGAGAGTGATACAGTCAAAGCAGTAAATAACCAGAAGGGTCAGGCATTGCCCAATCAGGATGGAAACCTAACCAATTCAAGAACCCACTGGCCATGATTGGATGATTATGTTTACAGTGTAGCTTTTACTTTTTAATAAACGATTACATCTTTTGCTCTGTTTATATTAAGAGAAACTCCATGGTAATCAAGTCATCTTCATATGTAGCCATAATTATTTTACACAGCAACTTTTTGGTTGTGAGTATGACTTCACCAATAGGTGCCTTCGCTTGAGGCAAGATGCTAAACAGAAAGCCCGCAATGTAATGAGTTTTTGATAGAACATAGTAAACAATGAATTGTATGCTCTCCAAATAGTCATTTCCTAGATTGGATAGCAGGCTAACACTAGAGAAATGACTGAAGTTTTTAAGCACTCTGTACTTACTCTGCTAATTATTACTGAAAAATAGTTTCAGTAACACAGGACAGTTGATGTCTAATGTTTCAGAAAAAATGGGTGCTAATATATTTTACTACTAGATGCTATGTTTTTAAATTTTATTTTTCTACTTTTTAAGATTTATGCCCCTTTATGAGCATTTCCATCAGTTACATACAATTCTTTTATGTTGTACAAAAGATCGATACACAATTTGGAAATTGCCTTTTAATTTATTCATCAGGCTCTCATGCATCCTGAAAGCGCATTACTGCACATTGAAAGGAAGAGAAAATAATTTTGCCTCTGCATTGATTCATATTTTCTCAATTCACAATTATATTTCACCTCTTAGGAAACTAATTCAGGTATGGTGAAATAAAACTCATCAGAGTAGCCATGGCATAAAAGAAAAATCCTAATGAAGCTTGGATCAGAAAGTATTTGAGGGTGAACGCTTAAAATGATTTAAGGTTTAAAGATAATGGAAACCGCAATTGATGCTACAATTTTCAAACATGCTAGATTTTAGAGAAATTTTACAATTTGAGCAGTTTGAGCAAATTACCAATTCAAAGACTTAAAGTATTGAAGTCCTATTATGGGTAGTGAAGCCGAACCATGTGCGCAGTCTGTCTCTACCTTTCCAGGGGCTATTTGCTGGGCCACCTAGACCTCTGGTTTTCAAAAGATAGCCCTCAAGATAGATGCATAAGAATCATCTGGTTTATTTGTTAAAGATAGAAATTTCTGGACTCTACTCAAAATTGACAAGCTAGAAATAGTTAGATAGATTCTAGATGTTAGTTGTTTTTTTGTTTTGTTTTGTTTTGTTTTGTTTGATATAGCATTTTGCTCTTGTTTCCCAGACTGGAGTGCAATGTCCTGATCTAGGCTCACTGAAACCTCCTGGGTTCAAGCAATTTTCCTGCCTCAGCCTCCCAAGTAGCTGGGATTACAGGCACTAGTCACCATGCCAGGCTACTTTTTGTGTTTTTAGTAGAGACAGGGTTTTACCACGTTGGCCAGGCTGATCTCGAACTCCTGACCTCAGGTGATCCGCTCACCTCTGCCTCCTAAAGTGATGTTAGTATTTTTAATGAACCTCTCCAGTTAATGCTGTCCTAGATGCAATGTAACATGAATCTCACAAAATTCTACACGATATATTTCAGCCTTGTTTTGATATTTAATAAGAGAAAAAGAGAAAGGTAGAGGGTGACAAAATTGCTTATCTTAATGGGTGCACATTGTACAGACACAAAGCTTCTTGCCAAATGAGCTTTTCTCAGAGCTCTGTACCATTTTTTTCTGGCACCATTATTCTTCTTTGCTGTCATTTGGGTGAACCCATTCTGTGATTTGAGAGGACATAGGTGCCCCAAACCTGAACAGCAGCCTTAAAAAGTTTTTAGCTGTTTTTCTATCTGTAGGGATGAGTAGAATTTTTCAGACTCCTTAACTACTCTTTATTTGAGAAATAACACAATAAAGAAGATTGATATCAAGGCCTTTTAGATAATTGTGCAGGAAGAAGCTTCAGGAGCTATACATTAGCTCTACTGTGTTTGTCAACTGTTGAGTTAAGTGATCCACTGGTCATTTAAAAAAAAGTGACTAAATTTATTTTAACACCAGTGTTGAAAATAGCATTAAGCATTGGCTTAGCTTAGCACTGTGAATAGACTTTAAATCTTTCATAGTACATGATTGTTAATCACAGCAAGAACATTTGGAAAAGGGATAAAGAGTAAAGGATCCAAGTGATACTGACCCTAACACTATTAGGTTCCTAATAAATAACTGTGAAAGGAAAGAAAGAAAAAGGAAAATGGAAAGTAGGAATGAAGGAAAGGAGGAAACAAATTATACACTCCTTTATATGCATCTGTGTTTCTAAAACAATAAATCTTGTGTGTTAACCTATGAGAATCTGCTAAACATGTTTAGTTCTAATAATTACTTAATATCATATTTACGGATAAAAGAGCAACACATAAAAAAGAGGATTTTCAAAATAGTTTCTTAAATGTATGCCATGAATGTGATTTTGAGCAAGTCATAAATTTTTAAAATCCAGTCTATGCCCCTTTTATATCTGTTGTGTGACCTCATGCAACACCGAATGTACAGCTGCTTTTCGTTACTAATATTCTCTCACAGGCAGATGTTAAGGGTTTGAGCCTTATTGCTCTCAATTGCTGGTTTTGAGATGTGGGCAGGTCTCTTAAATGCCCCATACCTAAATCCACTCTTTGCTAAAATGGGAATAAAAATACATGTGTTATATTCTTTAGAAAGTGAGGAGACATTCCAAGGAGAGTACTCGGAAAGCTGTTCACAGATTGTAAACTGCTGTTCAATTGCACTTGTTAGTCTAATCTTTCAACACAACTTCTTGCCTTTGGTCTGGATTCTGGATGTTCTAACAGCGTAGTGTCGACACACAGTTCAGCTCTAATGACAAGAAAATCCAATTCTTACAGAGAAAGAAAATGAATTGTATGCCGTACGGTCACACATTTGGAACCTGTTATTTTCAATAATAACATGTTAGGGAAGCATTCATTATGGACTAGAAATAACTTATTTCGACAGTTAGCTGTAGCAGAGTTCATGCTGAGTGCTAAGATGCTGACATCAAACAGAAAGAGAGTAAATACAGTGAGCTCCATTCTAGCAGAAGGCATCCCTCAACATGGTTTATTTGCAAGGTACTGTATTACTTCTTCTCAATCAGCAAGTTTAAGGTAGGCTTTTTACAGCAGGAAGTGTTGTCCAGCCATTTCTCTCTCTCTGTACTGTTCAACCCTTTGCCATTTACAGTAAATCGAAACTACTTTAAGGCGACTTCTCTTTGAACCCACAGGTCTGGTTTAATACTCAAAAGTCACCCTTAGGTTAGAGGATATAAACCCAGTTATTTGAATCTAGGAGAGCTAACCTGCTTTCATGAAGATCTCAGCTTTAGAGTCAGATAAATGTCTTCAGATGCATTTGTGCAGAGCACAGCCAAATGATATGAGTCCAGTTAGAAGATTACATTTCTATGTTCCCTTCCCAGCAGATAAGTTTATCCAGGGACCTATATCCTCCTCATTTCTCAGCAGGAAAAAGAGTATTAAGACTTGGAGCCTAATAAGATGCATAGCATAGCAATTTCATGGGTAAGACAAGAACTGGGCTTGTGGGGGAAAAGAAAGCACTAAGTCTGTCCATCAGAATTACTGTAAGAAGCCTGTTGTGCATTGGTATCAAAGATCTCCCTCTGGAAGCGATGTATGAAATGCTGGGATTATCAGCAACAAAATGATTGAACTTGAAGCCAGGAGAAACGTCAGAACTACAAATTATTCTCACTGAAGTAAGAGAAAGAAGAGGTGGCAAGACATTAAGAAATTACTTTCACTATAAAACTGAGTGGGAAAACACACAAGAGATATGACTATGAAGCAGTCCTATGTAAAATACAAACTAACCAAAAATCTCTAATTTAAACAAAATGATCAATAACACTATGTATACTCACAGATTCTCACAGAATTGTGTCAATGCATTTTGGACATTTTGATAAGTAGAAAGATAAATAAATACATTGCAATCCAATATTGAATTTATCTCATTGAAATGTACAAGCATACAAAATGATTATTTTGAAAACATTTTCTGATTAAAATATATTTATATTGTAATCCTATAGTGAATAAAAATCCTTTTTGTACTAGAAAAGGTAAATAAGTATGTGATTCTTGGATTTGAACAACAGAATAGCTATGTTTAATGAAAGTTTGTGAAGTATCTTTTAGTTTCTTATTATTTCAAGAAGAATAAACCCATCAAAATTTAAATTTTACCAAAAAATTTAGAATTCCTTTAAATCAAGTCTAAGAATCTAGCTATTCCTTCCCATACCAGGTAGACTAAAATTTTAAAGAAATGGGATTCTAGTAAATAATTTAGGCCATTTTGAATATTACTTTTATTCAACAAATAAATATCAGGCGCTAATGCACAAGTCTCTGTCATGTCAAACACATACCCAAGTGAATGACTTTTTAATAAAGACATTATGGAATTTGAAGAAATTACCCTTTCAGATAATTAAATTGGTCTATGTTAGCCCCTTTCCCCACCAGCTAAACCCATATCCATCTCTGTTTCCAGAACTCAGATCAAAATGAGTCTTTTGGAAATTAAATTCACTCTACCTAGTTCGCTACTTTGTTCCACGGTAATATTCCGTGTTGTCTTGGTGATATAATAACTCATGGGACATTCAGATTGGTGGGAGACAGTAGAGGTTCAATCTTGGTGTCACCACTTACTGGTCTCATGGCTTGACTAGTTGCTTGAGGAAAATGAAAACCGTAATACAATTTTTATGAGGATTTCACGACGTAGAGCACTTGGTATTGAATCTAGCACATTGTAGAAGGTCACTAAGTGTCGATTTATTATTGATACTGGTTTTTAAAAATGTTTTCTGTGTATGATATTTGATAAGTAACAAATAAATCTGATCTTGTTTTTCTATTTTTAGAAATAATTGTTTTCAAGGCAGTTTATTTTGCATGCTTCATTCTTGCTTTTTATTAAATTAAATTTTATTTTAATTTCTGAGATACATGTGCAGGTTTGTTACGTAGGTAAACATGTGCCATGGTGGTTTGCTACACCTATCAACCCATCACCTAGGTATTAAGCCCCACATGCATTAACAGTTTGCTTTTCATGTTTCTGTAACCCCCATGGCACCCACAAAAAGAGCACATTCAGCTTTTGGCACAGCTTTAGTGTCATGCTGGTAAGCTGACTTATTACTACCCATGTGTAAATCACCCCAGAAAGCAATTCAGGTTTAGCTTGGCAGTCTCTCAGGTGGCAAGGATATTTTATCTTTTCAAATGGGAATAATGTTCAAAGCAACAGTCTGGACTCCTGGAAAAGTCTACCTTGTGGTCTTCAATTATATCAAAATGTTTGCAAAGTGCTGTAAATCAGGTTCCAACTAGAAAATGCCCAACCCTGTGCAAACCAGTAGTGATCTTAGTCAATTCCTTTATCCTGGTAGAAGGCAGTCATAAATTTTGATGGACAATTTTTCTCTCCATATCATGGAGTGTTTAAGTGATAGGTACATTGTAGTTGTAGTAGATACCTCCTGTTTTCTTCCCACATGATGGAATACAATTAATCACATGTGAGGCTTCAGGATCTAGCTTCAGGATGAAGTCAGTTAGCAATATCAGTCCTTGGCCACAGTTTAAGGTACAGAGTCCTGGGCATGCAGCTGAGGTTTATCTAATCAGATCGACTCTTAGGATTCTTTGCTGGGAATGCTGGGATAAGTCTCACTTCTCCACTGGAATTGGTGAATCAAGTTTTTGAGACTTAAAACTGCTGCTTTATAGGAGCAAGAGCTTGAAAACTCCAAGGGATTATCATTAGATCTGAGGATTAGGTATAATCAGAGGAAACAGAGCTGTAAGATGAATTTGATCGGCATCTTTGAGCCATTGATAAAGTTCTCTTGGGAACTAGAAGTGCTTCTGAGCTGTTATGTCTTGTGGACCATTATTTGCTAAACCAGATTGTTTTAGGCTTTCTGTAGCTTAAAATCGAAATAATCCTGAGATATAGAGTCTCCAAAATCTATTGTATTTTGGATCATATTGAAGGTCCTGAGTCTAGCTCTCCTGGCCCAATAGCCTTGCAGCTTTTTTCCCTGATTATTTAAAGCTTATATACTATTAAGACTTGCCAGTACACAGCCTGATGTGTGTGTGTGTGTGTGTGTGTCACGCACACGCATATGTGTGTGTTTTAAGGTCACCTATTGTCAGGTTATAAATCATTGAAAACACAGTGGCTTAAAGCAACAATCATCTATTATTGTTTACTCATATATGACTCTTGGCTGTGCACAGGAGGTAAATTTGCTTCAAGATGGGGGCATTTAAACAGGGCTTGGCTTCTTGCTAAGAATTGGATTCAGGTTTGTTTTATGCGTGCTCTCTCTAGAGCTCAGGCTAAAGAAACAATAGTTTCTCATGATAAAGTCTTGAGGTGATGATGAGGTACAAAGGTGCAACAGTAACCCCATAGGCACATTTCAAGATGCTGCTCATGTATTTGAGTGCGGAAGTGTGCTTTCAGTGGATGATATGTACAAATAAACTTCTTAATACAATTACCTCATTTGAATTCAAAATAATTGCAATCTTAATATTCAGATTCTATTCCCAGCTTAGTCACTTGTTTTATGACCTAGAGAAAGTCACTTTACAATTTGAGATTTTTCTCCTCCTTTCTAAAATGAAATTAGTTGATTTTTAGTCATAAGGTGGTTGGGAAATAAAATAATGTAGATGGAAACAAGTTGAAAGAAAAGACTGTATCCTAACTGCAGTGTATAAAGGAATGAATAACTCTAAAAACCTGAAGTAGAGAAGAAATTGGGCTTGTGATTACCAGAAAATCAAGATAGAAAAGAATCAGAGTTCTTTTTTTTAAAAAAAATAAATGGTGAGGGAGTAAGAGAAAGAAGGACTAACATCAGAAATCTTAATAGAGCAAGATGCTCTGCTAGACAGGGTTTGTTATCTCATTTAATCCTCACATTTTCATGATGAAAAAACAAAAGGAAAAGAACGTTTATTAAGGTGTAACACTCACAAAATTCTGAACAGCCTATTTTACTTTATGAGTACATGGCTCGATTGGCAGTCTGTAAGACAGCACAGATTCTGCATTTTCCAGCATCATTTCTCATTTCCTGGAGATTGAATCCCACTTACAGCACTAATTAGCTCTCCTCTCCTTGGAAAGTGAGTCAACCATTCTGGGATTTCTTCTGAGTAAAAATGAGATAAATGATATTTACTGCAATTTTCTGCAAGAATTGCAGAATTTTTAAAAAGTAGTATATGCTTGTATGCAATGCAGAGTTAATTTTTAACAAGTCATATCTCCTTCTGACTTTACTTCTCTGATAACCAAGACCTAAACATAAATTGAGATTTCCCATCTTCCTGTCTCTCTCTATGTACAATTGCAGAAAGAATTTGATTTAATGTCTTAAGGAACAAAACTGTCCTGAGAAACATAGTTATGTGTGAGCTAGAATCTTCTTCCTTCTTTAGGCAGCTGAAGAAAAAGCAGAGAATAAAAATGAATCATGGGCTCCTTAAATCTTGCCTGTTATTGATTAAGGCAAGAGCAGAAGAAAAATATATAATAAGTAAAAATGCCTTCTTTCTTTTATTGCATTTTTCTAGGTTATTAAGATGTAATTTGGGTGTTTTCCTCTCAATATTTTTGAAAAAAAGAAACAAGCTTATAAGACTTCTAAGTGCTATTGAAAAATCTGGAGTTAAATAAAGTTTATCATTTTCCCCATACAAAATTTAATTGTTCACAAAAGTGAATATTTTCTGAGCCCCAATAAAATCTTCCAAGATAAAATGACATCACGCTGTTTCTACCGTAGAAGCCACATCCAGTGCAATGACTACGTGGTTAAAAGCGTGACTTTAGAAGTTGTCCTACTCAGGGTGGACAAGAGACAAGACACTGAGCTCTCAGTGATTGTTACATCGAATTTTACCTCTCACTCATGAAAACCCCACACAGTTCAGTGGGAGTGCTCCTCTATTTATAGACCTGCCTGGTCGCAAGTGACAATGTTCACTTTCACTTATATTCTAATTTGCTAAAACTTAGTCTCATGACCAATTGTAATTTTAAAGAAGTTTGGAAAATAGAAAAACTCTGGTTTGCTTCATGAGCACTAATTATGTTTGCCACAGGAATAAAACACTTTGGGTTTGACTTATAGCTCTCCCATGTTTTAACTGCAGGATCTTGGGCAGTTACTAATCACCTCCAAGCCTTAGGTGTTCAGCTCTGAAATAGAGACAATCACTATTGCTTATTTTGAAAGCCTTGAGGGTTAGACAAGATATTATGGAGAAGAGCTTGTTCTAATGCCAGTCATATAATAACTAAAAATTGACAGTTGTTATCATGTTTATAGTTAAACATTTTTGTCCATTATTTGAAAGATTGAGGTATTTCTCAACTAAAAACTGTGGAATGATAAACCCTGGAGGAAGGCAGAGACAGTAAATAGTACTGAGGATGTATCTTGGATTGAATGGGTGAGCGAATTCCTTTCTGTCAAAATGACATGAAAGCTAATATATAAAGAACGGGAATAGCAGGGAACCAGTCTTCTAGCCAAGTAAAAATGTATGCCAAGGTCCTGAGGCAGATAATAGTTTACTGTCTTAGAGAAACTAAACCAAGACCACAGTAACTGTGGCTCAGTGAAATAGATGGAGGAGGGTAGAAAGAGCGGCCCAGGATAAGACTAGAGAGGCAGGCAGTTTCCAGGGCACAGGAACTGCAGATGAAGAGCTTAATAGCTAGTTGAAGTTTCCATAGTTAATAAGACACCTCTTTAGACTTGTGATCTTTATTTTACATCACATATTCTTCCCAGAGTTAGAGGCATAATTATAGCATCTACTTATACAAGATGATAGAATTTTAAAAAATTAAAGTATAGTTTCCTTCAATTATTAAAACAATCTCTGATATCACCAAGGCAAACAGTAATCCATAGAAACAGATGAGAGATGTATGTGCAGGAGGCTGACTGCACTACCAGACATCACACAGTAAGTGGTGCAACAGGAGATGTAAAATAAGTAAAACTCATACTTGCTTTGAGGTAGGATAAGGGTAGAGAAGTTGCATATGGACCGTGTATGTGCTATGTGCCAGATCTTGGATGAGATATTTTAGAAATGTTATTTAGAAGGATCTTTGGCAATCAAATTTGCTGCAATTTGAAATAAATTAATTTCGTTTCTTTCTTCTATCATGAAATGTAAGTCATGCTATTCTAGCGTTCTAATTCAATATTAATGAGGGGGGCAGCAATTGCATCTATTTTAGAGAGCAAATCTGCCAGAAGAGAAAGGTGTTAACATATGAAATATATCCTTAAAAAGTAATAATATCCAAGATGAGAATTATATAGTTACCCTTATGCTTTGATGATTATAATCTATCAGTCAAAGGCAAATGAAACCCTGAATTAATTACTGAGTCATTTATTAAATACAAAATTGTGAACCAATTTTGATCAAAAAAGAAGAGTTCACCTGCATTTAGAGAAAGGGATGACTAATAGTGCATCTAGGTAGACTTATTTCAATTTACCTAACATTACATATATATTTCCTTTGCCAGTGCTTCAACAGTAATTTTTCATCCCAGCTAGATCCATGTTACACAAGTCATTTTTACCTTCTGGGATACTAATTTTTACTTTTAAAAAACTGTGACTGCACAGATTTAAGTGAAATTAAATTATTTATACAGACAATGAAAACTGAAAATGATTTAAATTTGTGGATTAATTATAATAAGAATATTCTCCATATACGTGTTAGACATACAAAAGGGAACAAGAAAAGCAAATCTGGGAACTCCAAAGAAATAGAACATGGTTTTATTTAGCCCTACATCTGTAATGACCCATATGTCTGCCACATCTCAGGGGCTAATGACTAATTAGTAAAATAATTCTAGACATATAAAAAAGGCATCATGATAATTTTACGTAAAATTGTTAGCTACAATGCTACTTAAGATAGGTTTGCTGGATATTAGGTGCCTAGAAAGGGGTGATTTCTAACTGCGCATTCTACGGATATTTTCAGATACCAAGGTCTTGCCATTAGGTGGCACAATGAAAGGAGACTGAGTTTCTGATTCAGCTAGACCCAGGGTGGAGCTTCACACCTTTCAGGATCTTGACCTTGAGCACATTACTGAACTTGTAAACCTCAGATTTCCCATTTGTTAAATGAGTTTAACATACCTACACCCAATAATTGTGTCTGACATCTTATTGGGTCCTAGAAAACACCTTACCCACATGGAACTTAAATTCTATTAAGACTTAATATTATAAACTAAGTAAAGAATCTAGCAAATTACCTTGCATGCAGTAGAAGTTCAGAACTTCACAGTTCTCCTCCTGTTACTGCCACATGAGCCATGACTTGAGGTATGCTTGTTTTTTTTTTTTTCTAGGACATCTATGCAATTAAACTTTATATTACTCATGTTGCCACTATATAAGGGACCTCACATGTTATAGTGCTTTGAATTATAATTTAAGAGGAACAAATAAGTACCTATTTCACTATTCCAGGTATATGGGGGACATTGTTAGAAAATAGGACATTGGCAGGTCGTGGCGACTCACACCTGTAATCCCAGCAGTTTGAGAGGCCAAGGCGGGTGTATCACTAGGGCAAGAGTTCAAGACCAGCCTGACCAGTATGGTGAAACCCTGTATCTACTAAAAATACAAAATTAGCTGGGCATGGTGGCACGTACCTGAATTCCCAGCTGCTCAGGAGGGTGAGGCAGAAGAATTGCTTGAACCCTGGAGGCAGAGGTTGCAGTGAGCTGAGATTGTGCCACTGCACTCCAGCCTGGGTGGCAGAGCAAGACTCTCAAAAAAAAAAAAAAAAAAAAAAAAGGACATTGCAAAGTCTCAATATAGCCAATGATTCTTTCCATCTGACATTTGTTTGAAAGACACAAATAATATTCTCTACAGGAGCAAAAGTCACATAAGGTCAATCATATTTTGGAACTTGTCTCTCATGGACAAAAACAGGTAAATGTTTAACTCTACCAGTAAAGTTGTGAACAACAGAGGGAAGCAATGGGCCAACAAGGTGGTCAGGGGAGGCCAGCTGCAATTACATATGTGAAGTCTGACCTGTGTGTCTAGTTGACCCAAGAGGAAAGAATACAATAACATCTCTGACCTAAAATGGATTTTAAAATGAAATTTGACAACAGCTGGAAAAATACATTTAGTGTTACATCAAGCCCCTAAATTTTGAAATCATTTAATATGTTTGATAAACCCAAAACACCGGTAAGGTCACAAGTCCCTTCTAACCCCATGATGTATTTATTGGAAAATCCCCTTTTATACAATAAACAATTATGATATTGTCAACATCCACCCTCTAGAAAATGCAGTACAGTAGTAGCTCCCTTCGTGTTCCCAGTCCCCTTGTAGCTTAGACACTCTTGCTTATGTTGCAAGAAAAAGCCTGCCAGAACCAAGTGAAATGATAGTGCTGGATATTGACAGATTGCAAAAGTATGAATATGCATGCACTCATTCTTCATTATTCCCTTTTTAACCCCTTCATTCATATATTCATCCTTTTATTTGCACTCATCTAACAACAAATATTTATTCAACATCTTTTGTCAACAGTCACCATCCTAGATTTGGGAGACAAAAGAGATATCTGGATTAAAACAAATCTTCTGTTCTTGAATCTAAAAAGTCTAAAAGGGAAGAAATTAAAATAAATTTTAAGAAACAATAAAGCACTAAATATCAGTTAAAGCATTATGTGGAAATTTAATAGGGGGCTGAAAATCAAACAAATTGGGGCAGCCAATAGCAACAGAGGCCAGTTATTTAAATAGGTGGTTTGGAATGCCCCTTACATAGACAGTATTTAAGATGCAACCTGAGGTGTCAAAAATAGCTGGCCAAACACTGGGTCAGATAAAGAGCTTTTTAATTGGAAAAAGTTGGTTATTCAAAGGCTTTAAGTTGGAAAAGAAACTGGACTATTTGAGTAAGTGGGAAAATATTGCTATAATTGGAATATGGAAGAAGGGGCAATGACTCTAGTCGAGATGGCAGTGAGAATCTGGGGTTTGGTTGAATAGAACACTGAAGTCCATAACAAGATATTTGATTTTATTTCAAGTACATGGATGGGTATAAGCCATAGAACAACAAGATAAAATTTCCATTTTCAAATTGTCATTTGTGCTACTATACAGAGTGTGGGTTAATGAAGGGCCGAGGTGGAAGCAGGAAAACCACGCTGAAGGCTAACTAAAGAGTTGATGTCATGCCCAGGATGATAAAGCTGGTTCATGGTAGAAAAATAGCTCTACTGTTCTGGATTCCAATTCAAGCTTAACTTCAAGTGAACAGATCCGAACAAGAAATCTTGGCTGCTCTGCTACACTACCCTCCTGCGATATGCTGACATTAGGAGTAGAATTAAATCATGGTTATTTAATTAATATGATGATGACGATGATGATGATGGCAGCACATTTTTAATTGCTGGCCATCAAAAGCCAATTCTGGACTAAACCATTCTTTAACCCAAACACATAACAATCCTGTGAGATCCAATTCTGTAGTCCAGAACATCCATTCTACACACAAGGTAGCACAGGATGAGAGAGGTTTAATGATTGGCTACATTCACAGAGTCAGTCCGTGTATATAATTCATTCTAAAGAATATACGGTGTTGCCAACAATAAAACATATTTTGTTTATCAGTTATAATCATTATATTAAAATGTGAACAATATATTTATACATGGAAGATTGTTTAGAAGTCACCTAAAATCTCACAACCCTAAATTAATCCCCAAAAATATTTTGATAGCTTGCTTTCATACTTTTCATTATGTATTTACATGTAAGTAAACAATATTAATCCAGGTTACTATGAACAGTAGTCACTGTTTTTGACTATCAGTTATATACTTGAGATTATTCTACCACATCAGCTAATAAATTCTTTCCTTTGCTTCCATTTAATAGACTATTAAAGAAATTTTTTTTCCTGAAGTGTGACTATGCCTTCAATCTGCCTAGCAATGAATGATAGCAATAATCACCTAGTCACCCATTCTTACATACTTGCCTCCTATAAGAGTGTATGTACTTGGCATAACACTGGGTTTCATTTGAACTGTGATGATCAGAATAGCATCACATGATAAAAAAAATAACCGAATAGTTACAGTGAATCTGGAATCTCATAACACTATCTAGTTGCACTAAATTTAACAAGAAAATTATGGGTTCACTTCTACAGAAAAGATGCTCCTGAAAATAAAAAGATGTTTGCAAATAGAACAAATTTACCTCTAAAGTAAGGGAGTTTGCTCTCTAAGCAATGTTTTGCTCCAAAAATCCTAAGAAAGTGTAGAAATCACCTTAATAATTTTTGATATTTTACATAAATTTATATTTTCAAGGTCTTCAGAATTCGTAGGAAAAGGTAAGTTACATTTATCAATCACCATTTCATTTAATTTTCACAAAAGCCATGCATCAGGTTTATTACAAGTGCCACATAGTCATGGTGCTCTTTGAAGATCCTTACCCCTAAGGAAATCTGTACCTTCCAGCTCTTGAGATTCCACTGGAATACTTATTGGATCATTATGCTAGTCTGTTTTTCATTGCTGTAAAGGAATACCTGAGACCAGGAATTTATAAAGGAAAGAGAGCTATTTGGCTCATGGTTCTGCAGGAAGTACAAACATGGCATCAACGTCTGCTTGGCTTCTCATGAGGCCTTAGGAAACATTCAGTCATGGGGGGAAGGGATGAGGGAGCCAGTGTGTCACATGGCGAGAGCGGGAGCACAAGAGAGAAAGGGGAGGCCCTAGACTCTTTTAAACATCCAGATTTCATGTTAACTCATTACTGCAGGGAAGGCTCCAAACCATTCATGAGGAATCTGCCCCCAAGACCCAAACACCTTCTACCAGGTCCCATCTCCAAGACTGCAGATCGCATTTCAACATGAGATTTGGAGTGGACAATATCTAAACTAAATCATTGTTTACTAGTCCTCTCTCAAAACATCATCAAAAATGCATCTATTGAATTTGCCATGCGACTTTACTATACTTCCTTCTATTGTAAGCCGAGTATGTTTTCCTGCTTGAGTGACATTGGGTTTGGGCAGTTACTTGCTTTGGGCACTGTGCGTTAGCGACACTAATTCCGGCAGAAATTGAGTGTTTTTCACTTGACCTCTTGTCCTTTTGGCATCCGTGATAAGAAAAGCACACTCCGAATTCCTAATGGTTCTATAATAGAGAGACACTTGAGCAGACCTAAACTAAATCTACAACCCAAAGCAAAGCCCATTTGAGGCCAGCCATACTCAGAAGAGCAACATTTTAATTTATAAATGTGTGAATGCGAAAAAACATATGTGTATTCCTTTAAGCCACTAAGACATTGTGGTATTCATTACTGTAGCAAATCTAACTAATAAACTTTTAAGAGTTTCCTGTCATGTGCTATTTGGAATGCTTCCTATGCCATTTTAAATTAAAGTATCTCCACATGCCATGTCTTTGTTACCAAGGACAAACTTTGTATCTTCTATGTGCATATCTTATTCTATTGTGTTTTGCTTAATTGTACTTCACAGATAATACATTTTTTACAGATAGAAGGTTTGTGAGAACCCTGCAACAAGCAAGTCTATCAGCATCATTTTATCAATAGTGGATGCTCACTTTGCTTCTCTGTGTCACATTTTGGTAATTCTAACAACGTTTCAAACGTTTTCACTATTATTGTTTCTGTTATGATGCTCTGTGATCAGTAATCTTTGATGTTGCTATTGTGATTGTTTTGGGACCCAGCACAAACCAAGCCCATGTAAGACCACAAACTTAATCCATAAATGTTGTGTATATTGTGACTGCTCCAAAGACCAGCAATTCCCCCCATCTCTCTCCCTCTCCTTGGGCCTCCCTATTTTCTGAGACACTGTGATATTTAAATTAGGCCTATGAACAAACCTACAATGGCCCCTAAGTGTGCAAGTGAGACAAAAGTTGCATGCCTTTCACTTTAAAACAAAAGTGAGGAATGATTAAGTTTAGTGAGGAAGATATGTCAAAAGCTGAAATAGGCCAAAAGCTTGGCATATTTTCCCAGTTAGCCAGCTTGTGAATGCAAAGGAAAAGTTCTTGAAGAAAATTTAAAGTGTTACTCCACTGAACACAAAAATGATAAGAAAGGAAAACAGCTTTGTTGTTGACATGAAGAAAGTTCGCGTCATCTGAATAGAAGATCAAACCAAACTCAACATCCCTTATGCCAAAGCCTAACACAGAGCAAGGCTCTGTCTTCAATTCTGTGAAGGCTGAGAAAGCTGAGGAAGCTGCAAAAGAAAAGTTGTAAGCTAGCAGAGATTGGTTCGTAAGGTTTCAGGAAAGAAATAGTCTCCATAACACAAAAGTGCTAAGTAGAAAGTGCTGATGTAGTAACTGAAACAGGTTATCCGGAAGATCTAGCTAAGATCAATGATGAAGGCAGCTCCACTAAGTAAGAGAATTTCCATGCAGACAAAAACAGCCTTCTGTCAAGGCAATGCTTGGCTTCAAAGCTACAAAGACAGCTAGACTCTCTCACTAGAGACTAAAGCATCTTGTGATTTTAAGTTGAAGTCGTCAATGTTTATTTACTTATGTGGTTTGAATTTGTTTTCCAGCTCAAATATCATGTTGAATTGTAATCCCCAATGTTGAAGGAGGAGCCTAGTGGGAGGTGACTGGATCCTGGGGTCCAATTGCCCGTTTGCTGTTCTTGGGCTAGTGACAGAGTTCCTAGGAGATCTGGTTGTTTACAAGTGTGTAAGCACCTCCCCCTTCATCCTCTTCCTCTTGTTACCCTTTGTATTTTATGATTGTAAGTTTCCTGAGGCCTTCCCAGCCATACTTCCTATACAGCCTCAAGAATCAGGAGCCAATTATACTTCTTTTCTGTATAAATTACCCATTCTCAGGTAGTTCTTTATAGCAATGAGAGAACAGTCTGATATATTTACCATTTGGAAGATCCTAGGGCCCTTAAAAATTATGCTAAATCTGCTCTGTCTGTGCTCTGTAAATGGAATAACAAAGCCTAAATGACAGCACATATATTTACAGCATAGTTTACTGAATATTTTAAGCCTGCTGTTGACAACTGCTTAGAAAAAATATTTCTTTCAATGTATTACTGCTCATTTGCAATGTGTGTGATCACTTAAGAGCTCTGATGGAGATTTGCAAAGAGATGAATGTTATTACATGACCACTAACAAAACATTCATTCTGAAGTTCCTGTATCAAGAAGTACTTTTGACTTTTAAATCTTATTATTTAAGAAATACATTTTGTAAGGATATAATGCCATAAATAGCAATTCCTCGGATAGATCTGGGCAAAGTAAGTTGAAGACCTTCTGGAAAAGATTTGCCTTTCTAAATGTCATTAAGAACATTTGTTTCATGGGAGAAAGTCAAACTATCTACATTAAGAGGAATTTGGGGTAAGTTTATTCCTGCCCTCATGGATGACTTTGAGATGTTTAAGACTTAAGAGGAGGTAGCAACTGCAGATACTGGAGGAGATCGGAAGATAACTAGAATTAGAAATACAGCCTGAAAATGTGATCGAAATGCTGCAATCTTATGATAAAACTTTCATGGATGAGGTATCGCTCCTTATGGATGAGCAAGGAAAGTGGTTTCTTAAGATGGAATCTATTCTTAGTGAAGATGCTGTGAATGTTGTTAAAATGACAACAAAAGATTTTTAAAAATTACCTAAACTTAGTTGATAATTCAGCACCAAATTTTGAGTGGATGGACTCCAAATTTTAAAGAAGTTCTACCATTGGTAGAATGCTATCAAATAGCATCACATGGTGCCAATAAATCTTTCACAAAGAAATAGTCAATCAATGTGGAAAACTTTATCCTTATCTTATTTTAAGAAATTCACGCCAACCTTCGGCAAACGCCACCTTAATCTGTCAGCAGCCCCACATTCACCAAATGCCACCCGAATCAATCAGCAGCCCCAACCTTCAGCAAACACCACCCTAATCAGTTGGCAGCCTTCAGCACTGAGGCAAGAACTCTAGCAGCAAAACGATTACGACACTGTGAAGGCTCAGATGATTGTTGGCATTTTCAGCAAGAAACCATTTTTAATTACGGTATGTGTTTTTTTAGGCATATTGAATACCTAGACTGCAGTACAGTGTAAATAAACATAACTCTTACATGCACTGGGAAACCAAAAAATTCATGCGACTCTCTTTATTGCAGTGTTTACTTCATTGTAGTGGGCTGGAACTGAACTTGCAACATCTCTGTAAAGTGCTTGTAAATCTATGTTACACTCATCAGGGTCTTTTGCAGCCATTGTTGCCCTGGTGAGTACACAAAAGCCATATAAATATTTGGAAAATAGACATAACAATAAATGTTTATTTTGAAGAGAGGATGAAGAATGACTATGTTGAGGCTGACTTTAGAGATCTTTCATAAAACATTGATAGATGCTTTGCCAGTAGTGCTAGAATTGAAGATTTTGCTTCAATATTTCTTTAGAAATGTTTATAAAGAAATAAGTCTCATGTTTTCTTTTCCCCTAACATCAGTAAAACATGTTATTGTAGGCTTTGAGAGTATTGTCTCTCTCATAAGGGAAATATAAACATCTCTACCACTTACCCTCAAATATGTGACCTAGAGTCTTACTCATATTAGTTCCTAGTAAAAGAGCTCTATGTTTTGAGTAAAACATATTGAGTGTCAATTATTTCCCTGTAATGATCCCAGATATCTTGAAAATGCAAGAAGTATTTTGCTTTCTGTCTGTCAGCAGCAATGCCTAGAGGGCCATATTCTGGAAGCACTGGATTTACTGTTGAATGTATGGTGAGAATATTGAGTTTTATAGAAGAGTTAATGTTGATGTAGCCAATTCTGGTGAATTTATATATTTTTTTCAGTTTCTACTGCAGGACAAACTGCTTCTCAGTTTCTCCTGCTTTGGAACTACACAGTTCTCCCTTTCTTGCTTGTAGTTATCAAGAACAACTGTAGAATATGTTGTGAATTCAGCATTTTCAGAGAGGGATGTGTATGAGCTGAATGAACAGCCAGAACTCTTTTCAACTCTCCACTCCCAGTAAACAATGTCCTTCAGTGATTTATCTCAGTAAGTCATGTGACCCTGAGGTATACAACCCAGATGGGCTGCCCTTGGAAGTCCCCCATTTGTGGTGCACATGGGCTATACACAGTCAAGACTATCTGCCCTGTCCAGCTTTCCTTTTTGAGTGTTTAGGGGCTAACTCACAGTAAATCGCGGGCTTCTGTTTTTCTTTGCTGCCTATCTGAAAGTAATAAATCCACATCATGTAACTTGTTGAGCATGTTCTATCTCACCAGACTTAGACAAGTTGGAGGCCAATCCACAGTGAATCTGCTTCATACCTACCCTTCATTAAATGTTTTAAAACCACCAAATTTAATGATAATCTAGTATAAAATCTTATTTTTTTACATATTTGATATGGTTTGGCTGTGTCCTCACCCAAATCTCATCTTGAACTGTACTCCCATAATTTCTGTGTGTTGTGGGAGGGACCTGGTGGAAGAAAATTGATTCATGGGGGTGGTTTCCAACATACTCTTCCTGTGGTAGTGTATAAGTTTCATGAGATCTGAGATGTGATGGTTTTATAAGGGTTTTCCACTTTGGCTTCTTCATCATTCTCTCTCTTTGCCTGCTGCCATCCCTGTAAGACGTGACTTACTCTTTCTTGCCTTCATCATGATTGTTAGGTTTCCCCAGCCAAGTGGAACTGTAAGTTCATTAAACTGCTCTCTTTATAAATTGCCTAGTCTTGGGTATGTCTTTATCAGCAGCATAAAACCAGACTAATACAATATTCTTCTGATGGCAGTGTGATGTATTTAATGAATTGAATTTATTTATTTTATGCTAATGTGAAAATGGTATTCAAAGAGTTTTCAATGGTTTATCCAAGAGGGAAGCAAAGTAGAAATAGAAGAGAAACACTTTATATTCTCTGGTTGTACGATTCTATGGCCAGCGTGACTTTTCCAGTAAATTTATGAAGAAAATGTCAGATAAGTAAATCGGATTACTCTTTCATGTGTCTAGTCCTTTGTAAAGTCTTTGGAAGTTTGCAGACTTCTGAAGTAATTTCCATATCACACATACAATATGCGAGTATCCTGACAGAGTAACATATGAAAAAATTGTGAACATTTGATATTGTTGATTTGAATCATTTAATATTGTTGTATGAAGATAATTAAACAATACTTTGGTGTTAAAATCTACTGAGGAAGTTTGCTTGATTAAATGCAAATTCAGAATTTTGACACCAGGGTTGGATGAGTGACCCACACTAGTCATCTCTGCTCTTTGTTTCTAATAGATCAATTTGAGAGAGTGTTACAGCTAAAGCTCAATTACCGAAGAAAGCTTTTATTAAACATGGTGATGATGATACAGGTGTTAATACTAAATGGCTCTATTGTATAGTTACAAATAGAGAACAAATAATTTGAGGGGACCATGATTTTAGTTGCGTCAATTTACTTAGCAATATTACCTTTACTGGGCTTTCAAAGACTAGTGATACATATGAATAATAAGATATTCACAACATAAGTATTTTAAATTCTCTACAGTTGTCAGGACTCTCAAATAATTTCCAGTACAACCTATTTGTTGAATGAACTGGAACAGAAAAGACAGAAGTTGCTTTTCATAAAATTTCTAGACTTTCCTCATTTCCATTGAACATTTATTTTAGAAAATAGAAATTGTTATTCCAATTTGTTGTTATTCACTGATTACTACAAATTTTTCTAAACACATTACATCAGTCTTGTTTATAAAGTAGGTTATTCAAAATGAAAACAAAATTATAATTATGAATGCAGCATTTTGATATGAAGCTTGTTTTAGCTTGATTCATTATAACAGATTTTTTTCACATTCCTTACCTAGTGGAGTATGGTTTTCTCACACATTATCTCTTCCAGTCTCATGTGGTAGGTTTGACCTTCTGGATGGCATTATTAATGAGTCAGGTACAATTAGGCTGAAAATTCTCTAGGGACAAATGGCTTCTACAAAGCAAATGGGAAAATTCGTGATAATATTTCTTGAGGCAGAAGTCATGGCACTCTGTATTAAGGTGCTTCGGAAAACTCCTTTATCAATGGCTAAGCAAACAGGCTGATCCTTATGTACTATAGCAGATAGTTCTACTTTAAATTGTCAAAGAATGCAAAGGTACAATAAACTTATTCCTTTTAGTGTTATGCATGTGTGTGTTAGCCTGTGTATGTGCACATGTATATGTATGTGAATACATTACACATGAAGAATAGTCTTTATTTTAGATCTATCCCTTAAAAATCATGATGTAAACACTCAAACTAGCATAACAAATGGACAAGTGATGATCTCACTGCAACGTCTCTGCATCACTTCATTCTGTAGAGCCCTCAAGAACAGAACAGCAGCACCTTTTGCACCCAGAATTTAAGGAGGAAAGACTGCCACGATAGCACAGCTGATTCTTGTAGCTTCCACTTAGGAAGAAAAAGAAAAGGAGAGACAGAGACATGTACAGAGAAATGAGAGGCAGTCACATGTTAGGCCAGAGAAGGAATCAGGGAAGAGAATGACAAAGGACTGAGAATAATCAAAGGTAAAGTAAGTAACATTGTTGTCAAATCCGGCTCTCTTTCTATGTCTCTCTGTGTGAGTGTGAGTGTGTGTGTGTTTGTGAAATCTGGTGTGCTTGTGCTTCAGTGTTCCCATTTACCTTTCTTACCTTATGTTCCCAGCAAGTGAAGTTATGTACAGACAAATCTATAATCAAACAGGATTTTCCCCCTCTTTAACCTTAACCTTTATTCAAGTAACCTATTATTAATTGAAATATAATAGTTGTGCATATTTAGGCAGTACATGTGATATTGTGATGCATGTATGCAATGTCTAATGATCAAATTTGGATAATTGGGATATCTATCACCTCAAACATTTTTAGATACTGCTTTAAACAGAGATTGGGCCTGCATGGGATTGTTAACAGCTCTGATCTCCTCACTCCACTCAAAGTACAAAAGATGCTTTGGTAAAAGTTGGTTTGGAAAATATTTCCAGAAGATTTAGGAGAGACTTCTTCAAATACAGTGTCCTGCTGTGTGGATTATATGCCTATTAATTACCTTATTTAATGTTTTCTTCCATGTGGTCAGTGGCAGATAATCTAGTAGGTGGAGAATGAGTTGTATTTAGCTTTTCTCTCAAAAGAAAGATTTTAGGTATGCTTACAATATGAAGACAGGATGTGAAAGAAAAAAGGGAGAACTGGAATGATACCTTTAAGAGGAAGTGAAAAGCCTATAACAAAATGTAGCCTAGTCATTTTCAGGTCCAATGAATAAGAGCCTTAATTTTTCCCCCCCCTAAATAGGAAGGCCAGAAATTGCTCTACTCTTTAGGGTCAAGTATAAACCAAAGAAAGAAGGGCAAAATCATTTCCATCATCCACAATAGATGAGAAGGGAAATTAGTTTAAAAGATGAGAGAGTTTGGGTGGATGGATAGATAGATAGATAGATAGATAGGCAGATAGATGATGGGTGAGTGGATGAATGGATGTCCAGATAGTTAGACTAATATAAAAACGGAAAATTATAGGTGAAATGATAGCTGACCATGTAGAGTGTAATAATTATATTGTTCATACACTGTGTGTATTTCTGAATGTTTGTGTGTGAGAAAAAAGGATAATAGTTAAAAAAATTTAGACATACTTTTGCTTAAAGTGTTAGAAATTTCTCCAAGTGTGTGTCACTATTAATTCCAAACACTCGCTAAGTTTTCCTTCTATTATGGAGTTGCCCTTTTTTCCTTACAAAATATGCTGATCAGTGAAAGGTGATCGTATTTTACCATGGCATACTGTTAACCTCTTGAACCATGGTTTTATTTATTGTGTTGTACCATTTTATTTATTCCTTTTGTTGTGCTCTTACGCTCTGATGATAAAAGCAAATAAATACATGCAAAGATAATGAGCGTCTGGTCAAAGGTGAAAAATGCATACTATATTCTTCTGCCTGCCTGACATAGTGATTGTCAGTATTGTATTAATTGGGTCTCATTATAATATCAGATTCTATTGTTTACATCAAAACAAGATTATATAAGACATTTAGAAATTTGGCACATCTTTGCTCCATGAATCCCAATTCCTAACATGACCTGCAAAATGACCAGTTTACTGATTTCAGGGGAGGCTTCTGGCAACTCCTTGTTAATTTAAAACATAACCATTCTACTTGGATATTTTCAAAGACATTTTCTTTCTTTGCTACGAAGATTTTACCTGCCAACATTTTATCAACATGTTTTCAATGGGAAATTTATTTCACACTTTCTGATAAAACCTCAATAGCCCACACTTCTCAAATTTGATAGGTCAGAATGTGCTGCCTGTGTACTGTGATGATAAGGGGAAAATCCCAAAATGCCAGTGTGGACTTTCCCATTATGGTGCACTGAAGACAGCACTTTTCTCTGTTATCAACTGTTAGGTATTATATGTCAAACCATTGAATAAAGTTTTGCAAGGGCATATTTACATCGATTAGGAATCATCAGAACTATCTTACACTTGCCACAGAAGCATCAAATTAACTAAATATTAAATATTAAAATTATTAAAGCCTACAGAAAATGGCCTTTGGTTTTCAGAAAATATTGAGATTAAAATAAAATTAATATGGCACTTTGCTGCTGGATTCATGATAAGGAAACTTGGGCTCTGGGGCAGGGTTCTGTTCCTCACTGGTGACTTTCATCAAATCACTTCTTTTGTAAGTTCTATTTCCCCCATACAAAATAGTGATAGTGCCTCCAATTCAAGTAACTTCAGACTTGTGTAAATTCAACCGCCGATATTGATATTTTTTAAAAAATCAGGTGACATATACAGTTTTTATTGCACTTCATCCGAAGAGCAGACAAGTTTTGTCATTTCACAGCTAGTAGGTTTATTTGAAGACTTAAATGATATTTCATATGATTTGAAGACTTAAATGATATTTCATCTCATTTAAGTATTCAAATAAACCTACTAGCTGTGAAATGACAAAATAAGCATTCAAGTTTTATTTATTCTCTTTTTTACTTGAGTTAGAATTTAATTTCAACAGCTAAAACAAAGAGATCATGTCTTTATGATCATGAGGAAGGAGAGAATTCTGGGAAAATGCCAACTGACTCTCTTCCATTCTCCACTCTAAATCACCAGTCTTTATAAATCAAAAGAGCCACACACAAAGCTAAAACTATGTGCATACTTAGTAAAAATAAGAGTTCATATTGCTACCTACAGTTCAAAGCCCCAAATCTCAGATTTCTTTCTAGCCTTCCCCTGCTTTTCATGCTTGTATAACACTTTTCTCACATTGAAAAACCTGGTTTACATTATAGTCAATATTTTTACTTGTTGTTTGATCATTTTACTTATTTGTTTCATGTTACTCCTCTCCCAGTCACGCCAGCCACCTCTATCCAGGGCCTCTGCACACCTGTCATGCTGCCTGCTAGGCTATCAGATGCTTCCTTCATGGACACTTCCCCCTCCACTCACCCTCCACTGTCTCCTTGGCCAGAGGCACTGACAAATCCTTATGGCTCACCTCCCAGAGCCCCATTTCTTTATTGCTAGATATGCTGTTTCCTCCTCACCACTTGGCAATGCTACTGCTTGGCTTCCTTGACCATCAGGAACGCTGTTTCCTCTAGATGACCTTTCCCATATCCTGCCTAGCACCCCATTCCCTGTCCTTACCACTCCACCCCCTTGGTCGCTGACACATAGACCCCACCACTGAGGGAAGGGAAGGAAGAAATGAAGGAAAAAGGAGAGAAGGGAGGAACATAATGAAAGATAAAGAGAAGAACAAAGAAAAGGAGAGGAAAGAGGAAGGGGAACAGGAGGGGCAGAAGAATAGAAAGAGAAAAGCAGGAAGATAAATAGTAGAAATAGGAAAAGACTGAAGGGAGGGAAGGGAATAGAATAGAGAAGGTAAGGTGAGACTGAAAAAACAACAAATGAACAAGAAGACAAAACTCAAAATAGGGGACATGAACATGTAAACAAAAGTTTTGCTATCAACATAGAAATACCATTTATTCATGAGAATATTTCAGTGATTCTCATCACATTTGGGCTAAAAAGCAACACCCTTATTTTGGCTAACAATGCCAAAATTTGGTTTATTTGTTTAATAAACCTCTGAACTAAGGTAGCCAATTTGCTACCTTGTTCTCTGTGAATCAATGTCAACGCTGGAAACCATGCTTCTTCACAAATATATAGTCATGTGCAAGCATGTTGAGAACTCTTCATATACACACCCACCCAGATATAAAAAGTCTTGGGGCTGGGCACAGTGGCTCATGCCCCTAATCCCAGTGCTTTGGGAGGCTGAGGTGCAGGGATTGCTTGAGGCTAGGAGTTTGAGGTTACAGTGAGCTCTAATCATGCTGCTGCACTCCAGCCTCGGTGACAAAACAGGACCTTATCTTCTAAGACAAATAAATAATCAAAAAAAAAAAAAACCCTTTGGATTACTTTTAAATAAAACTATGATTCTAATATACATACAAACTTTATTTCTTTATTATTATTCAATACATTATTCTTAATTATGCCAAACATCTTTCAAAAGGGGCTTTATGAATTCACACTTGTAAGAGGAGCATATGACAGTAACTCACATTCATAGGAGCAATAGACATCATTCATTTTATTGTTAACTATAATATCTCTTTGTTACTTTAATATGTGTTTCCAAATTGTGAATTCAAGCATTTAAAAATATTTTCAACCATCTAGGAATACTCTTCAGTGAATTGTCTATTCATGTGCTTTGACCATTGGATAATTGGGTTAACATCATCTTTGCTCAATTTTGTAAGATCTTTTTGTATGTCACAGATCATCATTCTTTTTGTCTTACCTGAATTGCAAATCTATATTCTAAATCTATTTTATATTACTTGATTTGGTGACTGTAATAATTTGCCATAATTAGTATTTTTAAAATATTTAAAAATTTTATCTTTTCTTTTTTAGACTCAGGATTTTAAAGCTTAGTTTAAAAGCTCTCTTTGACCTTAAGTTGCATAGTATTTTTTTTTTATTTCTAAGTGTTTTTGTCAACATTTAAGTATTGAACACATTTGTGATATATCCGTTATATATGATGAAAGGTAACTGGTGAATGTTTTCATTAATTTTTTAGATAGATAAGCTTGCTGCCATAAGTATCATAAAATAATTAACCTTCCTTTTAATAAATAAAAAAAATCACCTTATCTTACATTAAATATGCTTCTATTTTGGTATCTATTTCTGGTCTATTTTTGAACAAATTCCATATGGATTTGATTAATGTAGTCTGATAATATGCTTAATAAGGAGTAACTTAAGTTTACCTCATTATTCTTGATACATTGTAGAGCTATTCTAGTACCTAAAACTAGGTTAAAATTCCAATATCATTTGATCATTTGATTCCAGTTGTAAAGAAAAAAACAACCAATATTGAACACTTATAATTCCAGCCAGTTAAAAATAATTTATTGATTTTAGTGGCAGTAGTTTAGACTGGTAGCCTTTTATCTCACCTAATTATCCAAACATATTTCTGGCCAGAATGTGTTTTAATTATATTGAGTATTTTAATATATATTGATTGTATTCAGCTAGCTTAAACTTTCATGTAAAATTATATAAATTGAAAAAAATGCATAAATTCTGTTTCTATAGTATATCATATATTACATAGCTTAATATAATACAGTATATTTTATAGTCTATGTTAAAAGACATTTTACATGTTACCTGAAGATTATTTCAGAAAATAAATTTATAATCATAAAGGGAGTAGAAAGGGCATTAAGTGTTTCTATAACAATTATACCATAAGTGACACCTAGAAGATTACATTAGGGACACAGTTTGGCCTGGAATACAAGTCTCTGATTCAAATTTCTGTTCCTAGTTCACTGTGATAGCTCATTCCAATTGGTGGTGAGAACACAGTTTAATGATTGAAAAACCTAAACTGGAATTTATGTACATAACTTACATCTCTTTAAGGATATATAACCACCAGGCTCACCCTTACCAGCACTGCTCTTTGATACATCTGAATAACCATGGGAATTGAAGTTCAAAAGAATGTAAAATAAGAGGCACAAGATGTCTGAAAGCTCAATGCTTCACTGGCTGACTATAGTTTCTTACCATATACAATCACTCCATGAGCATCCTTGGTATGCTTAATGTTTGCCAATCATTCTGTAAGTCTTAAGCAATATCTTAAGATACAAAGTCTCAGTTTCATCATCTTCAAAATAAGGATAGTAATACTCATATTGATGACTTGCAAATATTTACTGAGAATAAAATAAGTAATGCACGAAACCGTAAGAGAAAAGTAAAGTGGAATTTTCAGGTGACTTCAGATAGTTTTGGATTTCAAATTTCAATCACAGAGGATAACAACTCAGCTTATATACGTTGGTTGTTGCAAACAACTTATTCACGGTTTATTTCATTTAATGTTCAAAAAAGCTTTTGTATTAGTCTCTTATTTCCTAAATGAAGAAGGGTTGAGGCATACGAAGATTAAATGCATAGTTGACAAGAGAACTAGGATAGTCCCAAGTTTTCTAACTCCATACTGACTGCTCTTTTATGTGTTTCTATTCAGAGCTTCTTTGCCTCATAATGTAGAACATAATACCACTAGAAACAAAAAGTCACTTAACCCAACTACAGTGGTTTCCTTTATTCCTCCAGGAAAAACTGATTACTCTTTAAGAACACAATTGTATGATGTTAATAACCTCAAAGGACTTCCAGCAATTTTCAAAAGAGCTAATTCATTGGCATTTTCACAACTCAAATACAAAATTGAAATAGCTCAACAATTCAGAATAATCCTACACTTCTCTATTTCTAATAACCCTCTGAATGGGCTTTCTATTTGCAAACTCATATTCCATTTAATATTTCTCGAAACTCCATTCCACGGCTTTGATTTGAGTGCCTGTTTGATGCTCTAGTGTTTTTTGTCCTTTGAAGAGACAAACTGTGTCTTATTCATTAGTAAAGTTGATAGCTGTGAGAACTCTCCTGATCTCTTATTTTAAACACCCTTTCAATTTTGTACCTAGAATAATTTTGTACATAATGAAAACAAAAACAAAACAGCTAGTATCCACTGAGCAATTGTATGTGTAAAGGTGTATTTCATAAATGAACACACTTAATCCTCACAATAATCTAATGAGCCAGATATAATTATCATCTTCATCGTATAGGTAAGGTCACTAAGGCTCAAGAAGACTAGATAATAGTCGCATGTCCAAAGTACTGGTAATGCAAAACAGGATTTTAACCTAGGCCATCTGACTCCAAAGCCTTTGGTTTTAGCCACCTTGCTACTTTACCTCCTGTGATAGGTAATTATAACGTATTTATCAGATAGAGGAAATATTGCTTCAAATTGAAACATCTCAAACCAAAACCTTGCCTGGTCAGTTGGTTTACAGATTCATTGGATCTAAAAATTCTATTTAAAAAAACCCAACAACTGGGAGGTAAAATGAATGGAGGAATCCACTCCTTGTACCAGATCAATAGAGAGTATACACAATGCAGTTTAGGAACTGATAAAAAGCATTTCTAATTTCATGTAATGGAAAAAGTGTCTGAATCATGGCATTACACTTTGAAGTCCTCCTGATTTCTGTAGATGTATTACTTTAAATGAAGCATACCACATCAGCACCCCATACCTACATCTTCTGAAAGGAAACTATATAATATTTATTTATTTTTGCTCTGTTGGTAAAGTGCTTACCATTCTTCTGAAATACAGATATGCAAAAGTAATTTTGAGTACCTTTTCTCCAACTGGAATACAGTTGACCTTTTTCTCCTCCCTATTCCTCCAAGTTTTCTTTGCCAGAGTACAAAAGTACAAAAGTACTTCTAAGACAAAAGTCTTAGAAGTCATAAAAATTTATTTTATTTCTGTCTGAGGGCTTCTGACAAGAATTCTCAGGTACACGAATGGGAAATGATGCCAGACCTGAGAGTTTCAATGGAAGAAGTATAAAGTTGAAAATTCATTGTTTCTGTATGCAGGTTTGCTGCTGAGTTTGGGGGGGGTCTTTAGGTTTCTTCTGAGTTGTTCTCCTTATCTCCCTTTCCCTTCAGCACAAGTAGGGAGGAAAAATGACTCACGATCTTTCTCCTGCTCTGGTGAAGGCACCCTAAACACAGCAATTCTAATATGTAGGCTAGGCATAAGGGAGAAAAGGAAGGAAGTATTTGATATTCTTCCGCTTTGTAGAATTAAAATGACCCAGCATTGGTGCCTGACTACTTAGCTTCATCTTTCTTGTTTGTGCTTGAGGAAAGATCAAGATTCTGAAAAATTATAGTCCAATCCCCAACTCTAGAACTCGCCTTTTTAACATCATGGAAAAATTACTTTTAAATAGGTAATATAAAACCCACTTTCTTTGATATTTATAAAGTTCCTCAACTATTGGGAATATCTGTTATTGGTAGCACACAATTGATTATAATAGGTTGTGCTGACATTTTTGAAATTCATGATGGACAAGATGCTGATGTTAATCTTATAAATAAGAATAGATCCACTCAGGAGTAACTACATTGCAAAATCATGTTTTTGCATAAGAAAAAGTAGTGCTGTAGTTAAAAGAGAAAGGAATATAGATTTAAGATCTCAAATTGGCTCTGCCAGCTACTGATCATGTAATTTTAGCCAAATGAAACCATCTACCTTTTCCTGCATCTATGTATTACATTGTCCTGGGTTCTCTAGCAGTGCGACTGTCCTTTATTTTTAAATCAACAATAACTTATACTTGCCTGTTATAGGACAATGATGCAATCTGTCTCATGCCTATAATTTATGTCAGTGCATTTGCGTGAAATGTCTCCATGTGTTGATTTAACAATTATAATATAAATTCAGAACTTGATTTTAAAGCTTACTATAGTTTAACGAAAAAAATTAGCTCTATGTTATTTCACTTTTTTGATTTGTAATTTTTGCAGTTTGTTTATATGTCACTCCTTCCAGTACAATTGTTTCCATTATCAATGAAGATTTATGGGTAACCCAAAAAATCATTATGAGGTTTAACACACACTTTTAAGTTAATGGGATAAATCTGATTTCCCCTCCATCTTCCTATATCTAAACATCTTTTCTGCAAGTCATATTTGTGAAAATAATTAAGCTCAGATAATCTGTTTAAAAACATGAAGGTAACATGTCCCTTAAGTGAGAATGATTAGAAATATAAGGAGCACACAATTAAGTGTAATTGGACTAAGCAGAGCAGATTGATTTTCATAATTAATTTAGTCCCATGATTGGCCTTTAGGGGCACTATCCCAGATGAAAAAGATAATTGTGGTGAAGCATGAACTACTTCAAGATATAGACCAAACTACAGATGGTTCAGATAATAGAAAAAGTAAGTGATTGAAGCAAAGGAATAAAATGCAAGATCTATGTACAAATGATAATTCCTTTTGTGCTTTTCAGCAATGAACAATTGGAACTTGAATTTAAATATACAATAACATTTATATTATAATGAAAAAATTAAATGTTTAGACACAAGTCTAAAAAAATAGAGAATCTTTATGTAAAAATGACAAAACTCTGATGAAAGAAATCAAAGAAGAACTAAACAAATAAATAGTTCGTGTCTATGGATTGGAAGACTCAATATTCCTAATATATTAATTCTTCCCCAAATTGATTCATAGATTCAATGCAATCCCAATTAAAATAGCAGCAAGTTAACTTGTGGATATCAACCAACTGACTCTAAAGTTTATGGGAAAAAAGAAAAGTTAAAGAACAGCCAACACAATATTGAAGAAGAGCCAAATTAGCAGAATGACACTACTACACTTCAAGACGTAGTGTAAAGCTACAGTAACTGAGACAGCATGATACTGGCAAAAGAATAGACACATAGATCAATTGAATAGATTAGAGAGTCCAAAAACAGATCTACAACAATATAGTCAACTCATCTTTGAAAAAGGAACAAACGCAATTTAATGGAGAAAAGATTACCTTTACAAAAAATGGTGGAGAGGGGACAAGATAGATGACTAGACAGGGCCAGGAAGTACTGCTCCCTCTGAAAGAGCAAATATCAAGTAAATCAACATAATCTGGGCAGATCTTTGGAGAGAGAACACCAAGAAAGTGTAAGAGGTGATGCTGACACCAAGGCTGAAGAGAGAGAAGCTGGACCCTGTGTTAGGTACCCAACTGCCAGGGCTAGATCCTGACCCTGAATGGCCACTGAGGAAGGGGTGAGTGAGGAAACTGAGGGACAGCCTACTCTCACCACAGACTTTTGGGATATGAGCTACAGGGGACGCCATGCCCCCAGGGATGTGTAAACTAGCAGAAGGATCTGCCCAGACAATAGACATAGACACAGCAGGCACAGAGCTCAGGAGATTTTGTACGTGGGATGGCTTGGGCAGAGCACAACCATGGGTGCTCATTTCCCAGGGCTTTCCATCTCCCTCTGAGAGACTCCAGTTCCAGCTGACCCCTGGGCCAAGAGAGAGCAGGGACTGGCTTTCCTGCAGGACTGGGGGAAGCATCTGTTCTGCAGGCACTCCTGCCCACCAGCCCCTCCCAGGGGCCTTCTTCTAGTTTCCCTGCAGGATTGTGTGCACAGTGCAGCCTCTGCTGCCCAGCCTGCATACTTTGCTCCACCTGAGAATTTTCTCAGTGACCGGAGAGCACTTTGGATCCCCCCAGGGCAGCTGAAGCCCAACCTTCAGGCACAAATTGACATGGAGCCCCAGGGCTGCAGGGCACAGCTTGAGAATGCCAAATGGAGGGCTGTGGCTGGCACTGGAGTAAGGAGGAGCCCCCACTCTCAGAGGACTGTGAAGGGTGACACACAGATTTGTGAACCAGAATGAAAGTGGAGCATTCCTCCAACCCCTAGAAATACTTAGGAATCCAGCTCACCAAGAGGGTAAAACAAACTCTGCAAGTGTAACTACAAAACACTGCTGGAAAAAATCAGAGACAACACAAGTAATGGAAGAACATTCAATGATCATGGATTAGAAGAATCAATATTAAAATGGCCATACTTTCCAAAGCAATTTACACAGTCAATGCTATCCTTGCTAACTACCAATGTCATTCTTCACAGAATTAAAAAAAAACTATTCTAGAACTTATATGAAACTGTAAAAGAGCCTGAATACCCAAGGTAATCCTAAGCAAAACGAACAAAGCGGGAGGCAACACACTACCCTACTTCAAACTGTATTGTGAGTCTACCTAACCAAAACAGCATGGTACAGTACTGATACAGAAACAGACACACAGACCAAAGGAACAGAATGAACAACCAAGATAATAAAGCTGCATACCTACAATCATCTATCTTCCGCAAAGCTGACAGAAACAATTAACGGGAAAGGGGCTCCATATTCAATAAATAGTCCTGGGATAACTGGCTATTGATATGAAGAAGAATGAAACTGGACCCCTACCTTTCACCATACACAAAAGTTAACTCAAGTAGCGTTAAAGATTTAAATCCATCTTAAAAGACCCAAATTATAAAAATCCTAGAAAATATCCTTCTTGACATCAGCCTTGGCAAATAATTTTTTGCTATGTCCCCAGAAGCAATTGCAATAAAACCAAAAATAAACAAGTGGGATCTAATTAAGCTAAAGATCTTCACAGCAAAGGAAACTATCAACAGAGGAAACAGACAACCTACAGAATGGCAGAAAATATTCACAACGCATGCACTTGAAAAAAGTTTAATATCTAGACTCTATAAGGAACTTAAACAAATTAAGCAAAAAACAACCTCATCTAAAACTAGACAAAGGACATGAACAGACACTTCTAAAAGACTTGGAAGTAGTCAGCAAACATATGAAAAATGTGCAACATCACTAATCATCAGACAAATGCAACTCAAAACCACAATAAGATAACATCTCACACCAGTCGAATGACTATCATTGAAAAGTCAAACAACATATACTGGTGAGGCTGGCTGTGTAAAAAGGGGAACACTTACACGGTTGGTGGGAATGCAAATTAGTTCAGCCACAGTGGAAAGCAGTTTGGAGATTTCTCAAAGAATGTAAAACAGAACTACCTTTCAAACTAGCAATTCTATTACTGGGTAAATGTTAAAATAATAATAATAATAATAAATCATTCTACCAAAAAGATACATGCACTCATATGTTCATCACCATGTTAGTCACAATGGCAATGACATAGAATCAACCTAGGTGCCCTTAGATGATGCATTGGATAAATAAAGTATGGTATATATATACCATGAAATACTATGTAGCCATAAAAAATGAAATCATGTTCTTTGCAGCAGCATGGGTGCAGCTTGGGGCCACTATCCAAAGCAAATTAATACAGGTAGAGAAAATAAAATACTATATATTTTTACTTATAAGTGGAAGATAAACATTGGGTATTCATGAGTATAAAGATGGAAAAAATAGATACTAGGGAAAGGAGAGAGGGAAGGAAGCATGATTTGAAAAAATGCCTGTTGGGTACTATGCTTACTAGCTGGATGACAAGATCCTTGTCCCAAACCTCAATGTTATGCAATATACTCATTTAACAAACCTCCCCTAGAATCTCCTGTAACTAAAACAAATACTGAAATTGTAAAAAAGAAAAAAAAATGGTATTGAAGCAACTAAATTCCACATGCAAAGGGAAATTAATCTAAACAAAGATTTATAACTTTCCCAAAAAATACTCAAAATGAATTATAGACCTAATTGTCAAATGTGAAACTCTAAGACTTCTAGAAGGTAACAAAAAGAAAATGTAGGTGACCTTGAGTTCGATGATGATGTTTTTGATACACGTCAAAAGCACTATCCATGAAATAAAAAATTGGTATTTTGAACTTAATTAAAATTAAAATAGTCTTCTCTGCTAAAGACACTGGTAAGAAAATAAAAATCCAAGGTATCGACTGGAGAAAATATTTGCAAAACACAATATGTATCTCATAAAGGACTTTTCTCGAGAAATATAAGAAGAAATATTTCTTTCTCGAGAAATATCACATTAAGCAATAAGAAAACAAACAACCCACTTTAAAATGGATAAGAGTTCTAAACAAACACCTCCCCAAAGGTCTACAGATGGAAAGTAAGAAGAGACAAAAGGGCAGATGCTGCATGATACCACCTCCATGAGGATTCTCAAAAAGTCAAACCCACAGATGAAGAGAATGGAATGGTAATCATCAAAGGCTGGTCAGAGGGGAAAAAAACAAAGAGGAGTATTAGTCAAAAAGTACAAAGTTTTGGTTATATATGTCCTAGATATACTGTAAAGCAAGTGTTTATTGTTAATAATATGGTATTGTATACTTAACATTTTTTCTGAGGGTCAGGCGTTATATAAAGTGTTTACATCATAGAAAAACAATTATAGTAAATAAGAGGGTAGGAGAAAATTCTGGTGGTGGTAAATAGGTTTATGCCAAAGATTGCGGTGATGGTTTCATGGGTGCTATTTATCTCCAAACTAATCAAGTTGTATATCTTAATTATATGTTGCTCTTTGTATGTCAATAATTAATTGTGTGAAAAAGAGAACAAGTTGAAGTCGTACTGAAGTAGGATGGGCCTCTAATCCAGTATGACTGGTATCCTTATAAGAAGGTGGCCACGTGAGGATAAGCACACATAGAAGATTGCTGTGTGATGAGGAAGGAGGGACTGGAGTTATTGTGTTGCAATCTGACAAACAGCCAGGGATTTGCAGCAAACCACCAATAGCTAGGAAGAGGCCAGGAAGCCTCCTCCTCTGCAGGATTCAGAGGGACCCTGGTCCTGTGGACACCTTGATTTCAGACTTCTAGCTTCCAGAATTGTAAGACAATAAATTTCTGTTGTTTAAGCCATTCCATTGTGGTACTTGGTTACAGCAGTGCTAGGAAACTAATGTACTACTTCCAAAATGGTCAAGGTCATCAAAAACAAAGTCAGAAGCACTAGCCAAGAATAGCCTAAGGATACATGGCAATTAAGTACAATTAGGTATCCTAGCTAGAATCCTGAAACATAAAAAGGACATTAGATAAAAACGAAGAAAAATTGAGTAAACAATTATTTGAGTTAATCATAGTTTATCTTTCTATGATATCTCCTCAATTTTCCTATAAAGCTAAAACTATTCCAAAAATAAAGTCTATTAATAATGAAGATACTGATCATTATGATATTTTTTTTATAAAAGGACTCAAGTATAGGTTAAATATCCAAGAAACTTTCAGTGTAAGGGAAGATATATATTGTAAGTTAAAAAGAATTTAAAAATTATACCCTATGAACCCTAGATTAAGAAAGAATCTTCTTCAGCCAAGATAAAGAGTGACATTTCATGAGGACGAATAGGTCAACACAAGAGAAAGACACAATAGTGCTAAATTTTTACACACATAATAACAAATACTCAAAATATAAATTAAAAGCAAAGGAATTAAAAGTGTGAAATATTCTACAATCATAGCTAAAGCTTTTAGCATGAATTTTTCAATAACGCAACAAACAGAAAAAAGAATATACACTGAAGATGTGAACCACACAATAAAATGAATTGACTGAAGTGACATTTATGGGCATTGTACACAATAATTTAGACAGAATGTAGATTTCTTTCATGTGCACAAGAACTTCATTTTTTTTCAAGATAGGCCATACTCAGAACCTTAAAGTAATCTGAGCAATTTTAAAGAGACATACAAATTCTCTTGAAAGTATTGATAGAATTCTTCAATTTGTTATTATTTAACTCCATCTGTTCAGAAATAAAAGTAATTTAACAATTAAAAAAACACATATGAGTGTATTAAATTATAGATTATACTCCCAAGATAAGAGAAGCGATGAAGAAAAACATGACTCTGAAAAAATGACTTTGGGAGAGTGTAGGAGATATGGGAAATGGAATAAAAGTTCTAAAGGTTTAACATTTTTCTAATTATACTTTTTAAAAGAAAGATTACAGAAGAAAAGTACTGAAGAGGTTATGACAGTTTGTTAACAGGATTGATGAATCCTTTGATACCCAGATCACAAGAATCTAAAGAAGGAAAAATTTGAAACAGAAATCTATACCTACTCACATTCAGGTTTACTGGAAACACCAAAGGCAAACAAATTTAAAAGCAAAAAAACCCAGAAAAATCATATTATTCTTCAAGTAATTTTTTATTTATTCTTTTATTAAATTTATATATGTATATGTATATTTTTTAGGGACCAAGTCTCACTATGTTGATCAGAGTGGTCTGACACTCCTATACTCAAGTAATCCTCCAGCTTTGGCTTCCCAAAGCACTGGGATTACAGACATGAGTCACCATGCCTGGTCCCTAATTTTAATTTCATTTAAAATTTATAAAAGTCACAAAATATTAGAATATTTTAATAGCACTGAGAGAAAATAATAAATCAATTTAAAATCATACACTTAGTCCAACAATAATTTAGAACAATATTGAATTCAAAATATGTCCTGAAAAACCAACAAGCTGAATTTTGCCAGGTTCTCTAAAACAACTTTTAAGCAATCTGCTTTAAATAAAAGAAAAATTAAATGCAAAAGAAAGGATGGCAATTTAATAAAAAAATTAGTAAACAACTTAGTACATCTAATATTGATAATGTAAAGCAATAATATTATCTAAATTGTAGATTTAAAGAATAGAAGTAAGCCTCAGAAAGTAATGACATAAATATGCAAAGGGAAATGGTTTTCTAAGAGTTTTGTATTTTTTATCAGGCTTATCAATGTAGTGACTTACATGAGAAATACGGATGTAGCAATCTAGGCTAAAATTTAAAGACAACCTCTGAAAGAATAGAAATATGATATATGATAAAAATAATGGTGAATTGAATAGAAACAAATCAATCTAAAAAAAACAGAAAACTTCAGTTTTAAATAGCACTAATTATGTCAATAGAAATTAGATCAAATATTTTATCAAATATGTTAAATGTCAGTTGATTAAACTTGCCAATCAGAAGAGCTGAAGATAAAAATGGTAAAGGAAAGGTAACACACCAGGCAAACACAAACTGGAAGAAGTCCTGTATGTATTTGAAAGCTGCAAAAGTAAATAGAATAAATATATATGAATAAACAAAATCATCCAGAAAATATATCAGTTCTAACAGATCTAATGAATGTGTGTAGAACAGTGGAATCATTGTCTATAGAAAACAGTCTTCCTGTCCACTGGGACATTTATAAAAATTGACCAGGTACTAGGTTTTCAAGGTGTCTCAAAAAATTTCAAAGAAAGTCATAAAAGACTAGCAATAAAGAGGGAAAGAATATATCTATGGATCAGAAGACTCAACATGGTAAAGGTAGAAAATTACCTCTATTTTAATCAATATATACATTCAAGTGATTCCAAGTAAAGTTATGAAAAGTATTTTCAAAAAAATTGACAGCTATAATATTTGTATGAAGCCAGGCATTATGGTGCATTCCTATAGTCTCAGCGACTCAGGAGGCTGAGGCAGGAGGATTGTTTGGGTCCAGGAATTTGAAATCAGCCTTGGGCAACATACTAAGCCCTCATCTCAAAACAAGTAAAATAAAATATGTGAAATTTCAAAAGGCCATAAAGAAATAGAGTAAATAAGTATAAAATATGAATACGTTATAATAAAGAATCAAGACATAATAAAATGTAGTATGTAAAATAGTGTAATTTTATCCTGATTAAACAAATAAACTGGAGAACTTACTATGAAATCCACAAACATTTTCAAACTTAACAGATGACAAAGCTGGATTTCAATTTTATAATCATTTTACTTTCATTTTGTTTTTTACTTAAAAACCAAACACCTATTACACAATGTCCATTGCTGGCAGTGTTAAGACTAGCTTGTTACAGACCATTTCTTCCCACTGGGAAAAACTAGAAAACCTCATTAAAATATAGTTTTTAAATTTTGTGCAGCTCTCCGATAGCTACAAGGGAGCAAATTTGTGCTATCTTGAACAGGTGGTAAGTTTACTGAGTTTTATTTCACATAATGGCCAGACCAAAGGAGACATATCTCCATTTTCATTGATAATTTACATTTCCTTAAAAAGAGGATTTCATTTGTTCACAGGAGGCACTCCTATTTTATGGAGTTCAACCAGACCAGGTGGAGGTGGTTGTCTTCTTAGTACCAAATCCAACCTTAATTGGCTTAATTGCCTTATTGAATCCTCAGTCAAATCATCCATGGCCCAAAATGCAAGTTTTCTTTAGGATAATCTAAAGCCCAGCAATTCTGGCAGAGTAGAAACCATTTTAGCCACTTTTTGAAGTTTCTTTTTTACAATTTTAGAGATTCTTCCTGAAGTGCATTCAGCACTTGCTTAAAGCCAAGGAAACACTACTAAGTCATTTTCATTCTCATTCAAAACTCTTGTATAACTAAAAATATTTTATTTGGTTTGGCTCTGTGTCTCCAACCCAAATCTCACCTTGAATTGTAATAATCCTCACATGGCAAAGGCCAGAACAGGTGGAGATAATTAAATCATGAGGGTGGTTTCCCCCATACTGTTCTTGTGCTAGTGAGCGAGTTCTCACGAGATCTCAGGGTTATATAAAGGGCTTCCCTTTTTGCTTGACTTTCATTCTCTCTCTTGCTGCCCTGTGAAGAGGTGCCTTCCGCCGTGATTGTAAGTTTTCCGAGGCCTCCCAAGCTATGCGGAACTGTGAGTCAATTAAGCCTTTTCTTTGTAAATTACTGAGTCTCAGATATTTCTTCATAGAAGATTGAGAATGAACTAATATAATATATTGTCCAATTTGTTTACTATCATTTTCAATTCAGCCTAACAAACATGTTTTATGGACTATTGCATAATGAATGTTCTTGGTTCTGTGGTAGGTCAGAATTCTTCATGAAAAGTATAAAATGTATAAAAGTATAAAGTATAAAAGTATACAAAGTATAAAAGTATAAAACAGTTAAAAAATAACTGTTACACAAAGCTGCATATAAAAATTGCCTAAACAGAAGTATAGTATACTAAATACTATGTTATGAAAATAGGTTGTGCACTTTCACAAAATTTGGAGTCCATATGTAAACTTACTGGAATTCCTTGAAGTTTCCAACTGTGTATAAAATCTGAAGTCCTTTTATTGCGAGAAGCCTACCAAAAGTTAATGTTAAATAAACTCTTCAGAATGGGAGAAAGGAATCTAGTTTCCAAAGGAATCTAAAACACGAATTCTTCATAGAAATATGCAAGGTTGTAGGTTGTCTTCTTTTCCCGCTGTGTAGGTAGAAGCTCCTTCTAGCAAATGATGTCCTAGAAAACCCTGCTTATTCTGGTGCTGCTTCCTATTTTTCTATAATTAAACTCACCTTTGCTTTGTTCAGTGTTTCAGAAAATTCTGGTGAAAATAGCACTCCCTTTTTTTCCTTGTTAACCCACCTTTTAATAGGTGCATTAAAGATCTATGGATGTGATCCCTGAGAAATTCCAGAGAATTGAATTCACCTGCTGGACATTGAGAGCCTAGTTAGTTGAGTATCACAAGATGAAATCCAAGGGTGAATGGTAGTCTAGCTATATGTTACTCTTCACATACAGTTGAGAGGTATTATGGTTTTGCAGAGAAATTATAGTTCACAGATTACATATATGCATAGCGATATAGAATGTTAGTTCACTCATTCATTCATCCATCCAGTTACCAAACTTTTATTAAGCCACTTAAAATATGTAAGTATTACACTAATCCTCCAAAAATTAAATAAAATGACATTGTTTGTAACTTAGGATATTCAGTCGAGTAAGGAAAAATAAAAATATAAACCAGTGATTACAGTCGAGTGTGATAAATGAGAGACCTTGTACGTAGGTGATGTTAGCAGATATAGGAGGAGGCTGAAATACAGGTTAGATTCTAACACTCCACCCTTCCCCCAGCCCACTAAACTGCTGCTTCCTTCTCCTCTGTCACTCAGACTTCTAGGATGAAGACTGAATGCTTGAAGATCTGCACCTATTTGCTGCATTCTCCTTCCCCAGCCAAACTCGCCAACTCCTGTGAATTCCTGTGTTCCAAATACCAAAGGAACAATGCCTTAGATTGAGCCTTGAAAAAGAGAGGATTAGTTATCCAGGCTGGAAGTGGGGTGTGGGTGGTGAGGTTTTTGGGAGGCAAAAGCTCAATGGTGTAAAACAACCTGGTGGAGAAAAACTTGCAAGCGACGTGGAGGACCGACATTCTGTTAGGGAACTTTCCACATCACTATCCCATATGGTTGCCTGTTTCACCTGATTATTACTGATTTGATTTTAAGGACAGTATAGTAGATGTTGTGGTGGGGGCGGTGGGCCTCATTTTATTTCCCTGAGACATTTTTACCACTTCAAATGATGTACTCACTATCCCAACCCCGACACAAGCCTGTTCCTTATCCCACGTTGGATAAAAACTTAAGCTTGGAGTTTTTTTAAAAAAAATTTTAATGCCTCTTTCATGAACCACTTAGGGCAAGTCCCAGCATTTTCAAAAGGCCAGGCAAGCCAGACTGTATTGCAATTCATACCTCAGAGATCCACTTGAGGTGAGCCTGAAACTAGATTTTCCCTAAATTTGTTGCTGTATAGTTCCTTCCTTTCCCTGGCTTATGCCCTTTACACTCATACCATTTTCTCCTTAAAGTATTCTTTAATAAATCACTTTCATAAATTCCCATCTCAGGCTCTGTGTCTATGGAATATAACCAGGATAAGTGGGGTCAGTGTTTCATTCATCTTTATGTCAAAGTACCAAAGAGTGGAGACATGTTGCAAGCATTGAAAAAATGATTAGTTACATGGATGGATCTGAAAAATACGTACATTTGGTAGTTTGCAAGTATACATGATAATTTAAAATCAGACCTTAGTTAATACGTACTGAATATTTCCTGTGCTTTAGGCATCTTGTTAAACTCGTTACATGTATAATATCGCTCAAGCCTTCAAAGACCCCATGAGATAGATTAGATATTATCTACATTTTACTAATGAAGAAACTGGGGGATTAGAGCATTTAGTTCTTTTGACTGAGACCACCCAGAAAGAATGATCTGTACAATTCTATTTCAGATTTTTTTTTTTTTTTGGTGCTAGTAGAAATCTGATCATTAGAATTTTATTGGTTAACATGTAATTGATTTTTTAAAAGACTTTAAAAATGCCTAGAGTCAAATGTATAACATTAAAAAAATACTAACAAAGGAGCTGACGCATTATTTGAGTTTTTAAGAAGACCCTTTATTTTTATTAAGTTAATTTACATGGACTATTTAACTTTTATCCTAAGACGCATACTAAAAACATGAAGTCCTCTTTACATCTTCTTTCCCAGATGTGGATTAGCACCACACTGTTTGTAGGTAGTACCCTAAAGTGTCAGTTTGGCATCTGGATTATATAAGGCATAAAGGGATTTACATTATGCAATTAGAATTGGGATTTTTTTTTTTTTGCTGCTGAAGCACTATGTTGCAGTTTTTGCTGGGAAATGAATGCTAAGCATTTTGTTTGGTACTTGGAAAATCTTCCTTGACACTGCTTCATAATAGAACAAATTATCAGGTATGCTGTTACATATAGACTTCCAGACTCCAATTTAAATACAATCAGTGACAATATCTTTCATAAAATAGTCTCCATAACACTTAAAATCAACCATATGTGAAGACCTACAGGATTATCAAGGTGACAACAAGGGACTGAGAATATTTGTTACCTAAATAAGTACTTCTGAGGTTGTGGTGATTGAATGGCCAGCTAAAGAGAATGACAGGTATTAACATTCTCTTCCAAAGCCAAGTCTCACTGAATTTTTTTAATATCGAATAACACAGTTAAACCTATATTCTACTTGTATTCTCTAAAAGACAAAAATTATCTTATTGACAGAAGGCCAATATACTTTTAGATACTCTGAAATAAAACATATTTTGATATTCTATTTGCACATTGATTTATGTGAGCATTCAAAAAGTAAATAGTCCATTCACCAGAGAACCAAGTAAAAATGCGTGATGAATATGGAAACATAAATTCAATAATGAAATGTACTACTGTTACGTGCACGCAATCTTCCCCTGAAAATTACTGCACAATTTTTATTAATGATTACTTACATTTCACAAGGGAATGTGGCATTAAGGAAAAATCCTCAAATGCATATAAGCAGCTCAGTGCTTAAGAATTATCTGGCTGTATATGGAAACCGACAGTTTAGTGTTCAATATGTAAATTTGTAGATTAATTCAATTATGTTAATAATTATATTACACACTCTGACCACCAATATATACTATGAGCAATGTATCTGACAGTAAATATGAATATATGTATGTAACATATTCTTCAACTCTGAACTTTAGGAAAACCCTTCCTGTTTTTATTTATAATTACAACAGGCTTTGAATATTGATGTTTAAGGCCTTTTAAAAATAGTATCTTATGACTAAAAAAGATTCCAAAGTCTCAACCTGCCCATTCTGTTGCCTCAAGACAAAACTATATTTCTGTCTCAGGTGGATTAAGTACTGGTGGGAACAAATCCCATGCCTACTATAAGCTCCGGATTATTTTAGTGAGTTGAAATGAAGTTGCTAAGGAAAGCAGAAAAAAATGCACTTTGTCTTAGTGCAGTGGGCATAAAACTAGGATCTATTTACACCTGGGAGTCTATAAAAACATCCCAAGAGTTTCAGGGAAGAAATAGTTGAGGGATGCAATGCCCAAATTCTCATTTTCCATATATACTTTTACCTTCAATTTATCTATGACTGCCCACATCATTATGCAGATTTGCATTTTCCATCTTCCTTTTAAAACTCACCCTTCTCATACTTCAAAAAGCAATGGAAAATGTCTAATCTACTTCAAATTTATTATAGTAGCTTGTGTTGGAATGTAAAAATCTCGAGAGGCTCCAAAGGAACAATTCACAATATTGACGTGGGTGTTGAAAAAGTAAAATGATCGAAATGACTGTGTAACAAATCCTTTTGCAAAAACGATATTGATGGAAGACCAAATGGATTTGTCACTGGAGAGGTCATTAATAGTAAGTTTTGATCATAGGACCTCATGCAGTTTTTGGATGTTATATAGAGGTAGTTCAAACAACTGCATGACAAAATTTTTTCCTACCCACTTATTTGTTGATGTGAAAAAGTTGTATCATGATTTACATCTATAAAAAAAAACTGCATGAATTTAGTTATAAGTAATATTATATATTTCAAAGCAATTAGAGTTCACAATTCCATGCGTAGACTAATTTTGTAGTCTATAACAATTATGAGATGTAAGATTGAATTAGAACTCACAATATTTATTTGTAAATATTATTTGCAGTGTTGATATCTTTGCAACAGCTAGTCTTCCAATCTATTGAAGTGTAATAACCCTTGATTTATTTAGGGTTAATTTAATGTCTCTCAATTATATGTTCTAGCTTTCAAATTTTTCCCTAGATATCTGATATGTTTAGATATTATTGTTAAGTATTATGACTTAAAATTTTCATTATTTGTTGTTTCTATGTAGACATTTATATGTATATGAAGTCTTGCTGTGTCACCAGGCTGGAGTTCAGTGGTGCGATCTCAGCTCACTGCAACCTCCATGTCCTGGGTTCAAGCGAGTCTCCTTCCTCAGCCTCCCCAAGAGTTGGAGCTACAGGCACGCACCACCATGCCCAGCTAATTTTTGTACTTAGCTATGTCAGGGTTTCATCATGTTGGCCAGGATGGTCTCAGTCTTCTGACTTTGTGATTCGCCTGCCTCGGCCTTCCAAAGTGCTGAGATTACAGGCATGAGCCACCATACCCAGCTGACATAAAATTATTAAAGTTGATTTTGTAACAATAGTATTTTGAAATCCAATAACTAATACAATTAGTTTTTTTTTTGGTTGTCCTATGTATACAGTCTTGTGATCTGTAAATAATGACAGTTTTATTTCAACTTTTAAAACTTTATAAATGTATTTTTTTATTGCCTTATTGTACTTCCTAGGTCTTCTAGTAAAATGTAGAAAGGCTTGGAATGTTTCACTGCATGAGAGATTTTTTCTTTTTTTTGCTATAGGCTTTTTATAGATATTCTAATTCAGATTAAAGATATTCCTCATGGTGGTATTTTTAAGCATTTATAAATTCTACATATTGTCTTTTTTTTTTCCTGCATTCATCAAAATCATCACACAATGATTCTTGTCTTACTTTGGTAAATTACACTGAATGATATTTTAAATGATAGACTAAACTCTAGTCTATGAACGAACCTACTTAGTCATGATGCATTATTCTATTTTAATATATTAAGTTGGTGCAAAATTTATTTTACTTTTTTTCTAATTCTTTTATACTTTAGGTTCTGGGGTACATGTGCAGATCTTGCAGGATTGTTACATAGGTATACACATGCCATGGTGGTTTGCTGTCTCCATCCCCCCGTCACCTACATTAGGTATTTCTCCTAATGTTATCCCTCCCCAATTTCCCACCCCCTGCTATCCCCTCCCCTAGTCCCCCACCCCCAGCAGACCCCAGTATATGATGTCCCCTCCCTGTGCCCATGTGTTCTGATTGTACAATAACCACTTATGAATGAGAACATGCAGTGTTTGGTTTTCTGTTCCTGTGTCAGTTTGCTGAGGATGATGGCTTCCAGCTTCATCTGTGTTCCTGAAAAGGACATGCTCTCATTCTTTCTTATGGTTGCATAGTATTCCATGGTATATATGTGCCACATTTTCTTTATCCAGTCTATCATTGATGGGCATTTGGGTTGGTTCCAAGTCTTTGCTATTGTAAACAGTGCCACAGTGAACATACGTGTGCAAGTGTCTTTATAATAGAATGATTTTTAATCATTTGGGCATATACCCACTAATGAGATTGCTGGATCAAATGGTATTTCTATTTCTAGACCTTTGAGGAATTGCCACACTGTCTTCCACAATGGTTGCACTGATTTACACTCCCACCAACAGTGTAAAAGCTTTCCTATTTCTCCATATCCTCTCCAGCATCTGTTGTCTCCAGGTTTTTTAATGATCGTCATTATAACTGGCATGAGATGATATCTCAATGTGGTTTTGATTTACATTTCTCTAATGACCAGTGATGATGAGCATTTTTGCATATGTTTGTTGGTCACATACATGTCTTCTTTTGAAAAGTGCCTGTTCATATTCTTCACCCACTTTTTGATAGGGTTGTTTTTTTCTTGTATATATGTTTTAGTTCTTTGTAGATTCTGGCTATTAGCCCTTTGTCAGATGGATAGCTTGCAAAAGTTTTTTTCCATTCTGTTGGTTGCCAGTTCACTCTAATGATTGTTTCTTTTGCTGTGAAGAAGCTCTTAAGTTTAATTAGATCCCACTTGTCTATCTTGGCTTTCGTTACCATTGCTTTTGGTGTTTTAGTCATGAAGTACTTGCCTATGCCTATGTCCTGGATGGTATTGCCTAGGTTTTCTTCTATGGTTTTTATGGTGTTAGGTCTTGTGTTTAAATCTTTAATCCATCCTGAGTTAATTTTTGTATAAGGTGTAAGGAAGAGGTCCAGTTTGAGCTTTCCACACATGGCTATCCTGTTTTCCCAACACCATTTATTAAACAGGGGAATCATTTCCCTATTGCTTGTTTTTGTCTGGTTTGTCAAAGAACAGATGGTTGTAGATGTGTGACATTACTTTTGAGGACTTTGTTCTGTTCCATTGGTCTATATCTCTATTTTGGTACCAGTACCATGCTGTTTTGATTATTGTGGCCTTGTAGTATAGTTTGAAGTTAGGTAGCATGATGCCTCCAGCTTTGTTCTTTTTACTTAGAATTGTCTTGGCTATGTAGGCCCTTTTTTGGTTCCATATGAATTTTAAGGTATTTTTTCCAGTTCTGTGAAGAAGGTCAATGGTAGCTTTTTGAGGATAGCATTGAATCTATAAATTATTTTGGGCAGTATGGCCATTTTCAAGATACTGATTTTTCCTAACCATGGGCATGAAATGTTTTTCCATCTGTTTGTGTCCTCTCTTATTTCTTGAGCAGTGGTTTGTAGTTCTCCTTGAAGAGGTCCTTCATGTTGTTTGTTAGTTGTATTCCTAGGTATTTTATTCTCTTTGTAGCCATTATGAATGGGTATTCACTTATGATTTGGCTCTCTACTTGGCTGTTATTGGTGTATGGGAATGCTTGTGATTTTTGCACATTGATTTTGTATCCTGAGACTTTGCTGAAGTTGCTTATCATCTTAAGAAGATGTTGGGCTGAGATGATAGGGTCTTTTAAATATACAATCATGTTGTCTGCAAAGAGACAATTTGCCTTCCTCTTTTCCTAATTGAATACCCTCTATTTCTTTTACTTGCCTGATTGCTCTGGCTAGAACATCCAATACTGTGTTGAATAGAAATGGTGAGAGAGGGCATCCTTGTCTAGTGCCAGTTTTTAAAGGCAATGCTTCCAGTGTTTGCCCATTCAGTATTATATTGGCTGTGGGTTTGTCATAATTAACTTTTATTATTTGAGATATGTTCCATTGATACCTAGTTTATTGAGAATTTTAGCATAAAGGGCCGTTGAATTTTGTGGAAGGCCTTCTCCGCATCTATTGAGATAATTATGTGGTTTTTGTCTTTGGTTCTGTTTATGTGATAGATTACGTTTATAGACTTGCATATGTTGAACCAGCCTTGCATCCCCAGGATGAAGCCTACTTGATTGTGATGTACGCCTTTTGATATGCTGTTGCATTCTGTTTGCCAGTATTTTATTGAAGATTTTTGCATCAATGTTCATCATGGATACTGGCCTGAATTTTTTTTTTTTAGTTGGGTTTCTGCCAGGTTTTGGTATCAGGACTATGTTGGTCTCATAAAATGAGTTAGGGAGGATTCCCTCTTTTTATATTGTTTGCAGTCGTTTCAGAAGGAATGTTACCAGCTCCTCTTTGTACACTGGGTAGAATTTGGCTGTGAACCCGTTTGGACCTGGACTTTTTTTAGTTGGTAGGCTATTAATTGCTGCCTCAACTTCAGACCTTGTTATTGATCTATTCAGGGATTCAACTTCTTCCTGGTTTAGGCTTTGGAGGGTGTAAGTGTCCAGGAATTTATCAATTTCTTCTAGATTTACTGGTTTATGTGCATAGAGTTGTTTGTAGTAATCCCTGATGGTAGTTTGTATTTCTGTGGAATCTGTGGTGATATCCCCTTTATCATTTTTTATTGCATCTATTTAATTCTTCTCTCTTTTCTTTTTTATTATTCTGGCTAGTGCTCTATTTTGTTGATCTTTTCAAAAAACCAGCTCCTGGATTTATTGATTTTTTTGAAGGGTTTTCTGTGTCTTTATATCCTTTAGTTCTGCTCTGATCTTAGTTATTTCTTATCTTCTGCTAGGTTTTGAATTTGTTTTATCTTGCTCTTCTAGTTCTTTTAACTGTGACGACAGGGTGTTGATTTTAGATCTTTCCTTGCTTCTCGTGTGAAAATTTAGTGCTATAAATTTCCCTCCAGACACTATTTTAAGTGTGTCCCAGAGATTCTGGTATGTTGTGTCTTTGTTCTCAGTGTTTTCATACAACATCTTTATTTCTGCCTTTATTTCATTTTTTATCCAGTAGTCATTCAGGAGCAGGTTGTTCAGTTTCCATGTAGTTATGCAGTTTTGAGTGAGTTTCTTAATCCTGAGTTCTAATTTGATTGCACTGTGGTCTGAGATACTGGTTGTTGTGATTTCCGTTCTTTTGCATTTGCTGGGGGAGTAATTTACTTCCAGTTATGTGGTCAGTTTTAGAGTATGTGCAATGTGGTGCTGAGAAGAATGTTTATTCCGTGGATTTGGGGCAGAGGATTCTGTAGATGTCTATTAGGTCTGCTTGGTACAGATCAGTTCAAGCCTTGAATATCCTTGTTAATTTTCTCTCTTTGATCTGTCTAATATTGACAGTGGAGTGTTAAAGTCTCCCACTATTATTGTGTGGGAATCTAGGTCTCTTTGTAGGTCGTTAAGAACTTGCTTTATGTATCTGTATGCTCCTATATTGGGTGCATGTATATTTAGGATAGTTAGCTCTTCTTGTTGCATTGATCCTTTTACCATTATATAATGCCCTTCTGTGTCTCTTTTGAAATGTATTTGTTTAAAGTCCATTTTATCAGAGACTAGGATTGCAACCCATGCTTTTTCTTGCTCTCCATTTGCTTGGTAAATCTTCCTCCATTTCTTTATTTTGAGTCTATGTGTGTCTTTGCACATGATATGGGTCTCTTGAATACAGCACACTGATGGGTCTTGACATTTTATCCAATTTGCCTGTCTATGTTTTTTGATTGAGGCATTTAGCTCATTTACATTTAAGGTTAATATTGTTATGTGTGAATTTGATCCACCATCTTGATACTAGCTGGTTGTTTTGCCCATTAGTTGACAGTTTCTTCATCGTGTCTTTACCATTTGGTACGTTTTTGCAGTGGCTGGTACTGATTGTTCCTTTCCATGTTTAGTGCTTCCTTCAGGAGCTCTTGTAAGGCAGGCCTGGTGGTGATGAAATCTCTCAGCAACTGCTTGTCTGTAAAGAATTTTATTTCTCCTTCACTTGTGAAGCTTAATTTGTCTGGATATGAAATTCTGGGTTGAAAGTTCTTTTCTGTAAGGATGTTGACTATTGATCCCCGCTCTCTTCTGGCTTGCAGGGTTTCTGCCGAGAGATCCACTGTGAGTCTCATGGATTTCCCTTTGTGGGTAACCTGACCTTTCTCTATGGCTGCCCTTAGCATTTTTTCCTTCATTTCAACCCTGGTGAATCTGACGATTATCTGCCTTGGGGTTGCTCTTCTTGAGGAATATCTTTGTGGTGTTCTCTGTATTTCTTGGATTTGAATGTTGGCCTACCTTGATAGGTTGGGGAAGTTCTCCTGGATAATATCCTGAAGAGTGTTTTCCAGCTTAGATTCATTCTCTCCATCACATTCAGGTACACCTATCAAAGGTAGATTAGGTCTTTTCACATAATTCCATACTTCTTGGAGGCTTTGTTCATTTCTTTTCACTGTTTTTTCTCTAGTCTTGCCTTCTCATTTTATTTCATTGAGTTGATCTTCAACTTCTGATATCTTTCTTCTGCTTAATCAATTCAGCTACTGAAATTTGTGTATGCTTCATGAAGTTCTCATGCTGTGTTTTTCAGCTCTTTCAAGTTGTTTATGTTCTTCTCTAAGCTTCTTACTGTAGTTAGGTAGTTAGCATTTTGTCTAACCTTTTTTCAAGGTTCTTAGTTTCTTTGCATTGGGTTAGAACATTTTTCTTTAGCTCAGAGAAGTTCGTTATTACCCACCTTCTGAAGCCTGCCTCTGACAATTCATCAAACTCATTCTCCATCCATTTTTCTTCCCTCGCTGGTGAGGAGTTGTGATCCCTTGGAGGAGGGAGAGGCATTCTGGTTTTTGGTGATATCATCCTTTTGTGCTGGTTTCTTCCCATCTTCATGGCTTTATCCACCTTTGGTCTTTGAAGTTGGTGACTTTCAGATGGAGTCTCTGAGTGGATATCCATTCTGATGATGTTGAAGCTATTTCTGTTTTTTTTTTTTTTTTTAGTTTTTATTCTAACAGTCAAGCCTCTCTGCTGCAGGATGGCTGGAGGTCCACTCCAGAACCTGCTTGCCTGGGCATCGCCCATGGGGGCTGTAGAACAGCAAGGATTGCTGCCTGTTCCTTCCTCTGGTAGCTTCATTCCAGAAGGGTATCTGCTGGATGGCAGCCAGAGCTCTCCTGTATAAGGTGCCTCTTTGGATATATGGGGGTCAGAGAGCCACTTGAGGAGGCAGTCTGTCCCTTATCAGAGCTCAAGTGCTGTGCTGGGAGCTCTGTTTCTCACTTTAGAGCTGCTGATCAGGGACAGTTAAGTCTGCTGCAGGGGAACTCACAACTGCCCCTTTTCCCAGGTGCTCTGTCTTGGGAAGCTGGGGCTTTATTTATAAGTCCTTGACATGCTGCTGCCTTTTTTCAGAGATGCGCTGCCCAGCAAGGAGGAATTCTAGTCACAGTCTGACTGCAGAGATGTTGCTGAGCTGCTGCAGGCTCTGTCCAGCTGCTGTGTAAACTTCCTTGCAATTTTGTTTACACAGGTAATGGCGGACTGCCTCAGTAATGGTGGACTGCCTTGGTAGTGGCAGATGCCCTTCCACCCCTGAGCTTGACCTTCCAGAGTCAAGCTCAAATGGCTGTGCTGGCTGTGAACCTCCCAAGATAGTGGGTTTCAGTTTGCTGGTCTGTGTGGGGGTGGGACCCGCCAAGCCAGATCACTTGGCTCCCTACCTTCAGCCCCCTTTTTTCAGGGGAATGGGTGGCTCTATCTCCCAGGGGTTCCAGGTGCCAGCTAAAACAGCTTCCCAGATTTGTGCTGGAAACCCACAGCACCGATGATGGAACCTGTCAGCCACCCAGATTTGTGCTGGAAACCCATGGCACTTGTTGGCCCAGCAGAAATCTCCTGATCTGTGGGCTGTAAAGACCATGGGAGAAGCACAATATCTGAATTGGAGTGCCACAGTGGCCGGAAAAGTCCCCAATGCCCTCCGTTGGGTAGGAGCAGGGGGGTCCTGCAGCCCTTTGCACTTCCCAGTTGAGGCAGCACCCCACCCTGCCTCAGTTTGCCCTCCTTGGGCTATACCCACTATCCAACCAGTTCCATTTAGATGAACCTGGTACCTCGGTTGGAAATGGGGGAGATCACTCGCCTTCTGCATTGCTCTCACTGGGAACTGCTCTCCAGAGCTTTTCCTATTCTGCCATCTTGACAGAAGTCCCATTTTTTTCTACTTTTAATGGCAAAAACTGCCATTGTTTTCGCACCAACCTAATATTTCTTGTTATGATCTATATTTTCTTATATTTCTATGTAATTTTATGAGAGATGGATATTTCTTTTTTAAAAGTTTGGAACAATTCACTGTCAGGGGATCTGAATTCAGTGTCTGAATTTGTAATTCCAGTTATATGACATTTTGGAAAAGGCAAAACTGTAAGGAAATAAGTCATATCATTGGTTGTCAAGGACCAAGGTGTGGAGAATGGGATTGACTATTAAGAGTTAAAAAGAATCTTGTTGAAATAATAAAAGTATTCTGTATTTTGAGGTAGTGGTTACATGGCTGCATACACTTAGCCCAAAGTCTGTGAGCTGTGCAATCTGCATTGTACACTTAAAAAATAATAAATTCGACTTTGTAAATGATCAATATATGTGATTTATCAAAAATATAATGCAATTATATTTCAATAATGCACTTCAGTTAATTTTACTTAAAAATATATATTCAGTCTTGATAGAGGTCATGCAGAAATAAGTTTTGAAAATATGCTGGATTTAAAGTAAAAAAACGAATATTAATCTCAGCTCTGCTTTTCAGTTTGATCATCTTAGCTAAGTCATTTAACTTCCCAGAGCAATCTCATTTGTAGAAGAGAACTTGTGTTTATATCATCCAGCTTGCCAAAAAAGTTCAGTAAATGCTACTTTAAAACATCAAGGCCAAAGTAGCAATGCAACAACTATCCATCAAACTTACATGTGCCATTAAGTGTCTTCATCACCTTGATACCCTGTCTTCAACAAGGATAGTAAAAACCTCTTCATGGAAATAACACTTTTTACATTTGTAATGAACCCTCGTATAAAACAAAATACTCTCTTCTTTTGCTTGTTTAAATTAGCTGGATTAAAGTTATAAAATGGAATATGGCTACTTAATTTAAAGAGCATAACTGGAACCATACAAAGCCTTATTTCCTTTCATTATATTTTTATTCAGTAAGTGCAAGCTGCCTGCCAAGCAACCAACCTAATTCTATTATGTGAGTAATCTGATGTTCGTAAAGTCTGAACAAGAGGATGCTCTAGCCCCTCCTTGCTACTAAATGTTCCCACTCCAGAAGCCAGTCGAGTTATGTTCTTGCTTTTCTCTTCCTTTTCTTTTCTTTTTTTTTTTTTGAGACAGATTTTCGGTCTTGTTGCCCAGGATGGAGTGCAGTGGCGTGACTGCGGCTCACTGCAGTCTCCACCTTCTGGGCTCAAGTGATTCTCCTGCCTCAGCCCCCTGAGTAGCTGGAATTACAGGTGTCTGACACCACGCCTGGCTAATTTTTGTATTTTTAGTAGAGATGGGGTTTCACCATGTTGGCCAGGCTGGTCTCAAACTCCAGTTGATCCACCTACCTCAGCCTCCCAGAGTGCTGGGATTACAGCATGAGACACTTTGCCTGGCAGTTCTTGTTTTTCTAGCCCTACTACAATCACAGTGATGCCATATACACCAACTTTGGATGTGGTCCTGCAACCTAGCCTTCAGAGTTCCTTGATTTCTGCTAGCTTTCCAACCTTTGGTTGCTTCTAGTTGCTACACATATTCCTTCAGTAAATTTATCTTTTTATTGTGTCATGACAAGTGTTAGTTTATGTTGACCGCAATAATAACCTTGATTTATACTATAGTAAACATAAGAAGTCATTGCCCTCAAGGAGATTTCTGCTTACGTTGGTTTGGAAATTAGACAACCTGCTTCATAAAGCAAAATTGGTGACAGTCTGCCAAGTAATTGAATATACTGAAAGGACAATGAGTAAAAGGGGACTTTGACTTCTGGTCGTGATGGTGTTTCAAAAACTAGATTTATTCTCATGCCTTAAAAACAAAATTGAACAGAACAAAATGGAAAAAATATGAAATAATGGTTTTGCATATTGGAAAACAGACAATAGAAGAGTGTGATCCAACAAAGAGGGGGCAACAAACAAGGTGGGCTTTACATGTGCCCTGTGTTGAAGAGAAGAAGGGTATATCTAAAGGTATATCTAAATAGAGCCCAGCTGTCTTCTTGCATAAAAGAGTTGGAGTAAGAGTCTGAGGAAGCCAAGTTGTCAAGAATTAGTGGAGCAGAATTGTTTGCCAAAGCAAGTCCAAGGTTGGTCCAGATTGAATGGCGCTGGGGAATGGACTCCAATTTTTAATGGAATCACATTGTAGTGATTGTTAGTACAACAGAGATTGGAAACAATATTTTTAAATGATCCATCTACCATGTATATTTTAATTATAATAACCAACCTCATGAGTGGCACTTTGTAGTCTTAATGTTATTTTCCACTCTCTGTTTGAAACAAGAAATGAGTAATCCAGACGTAAAGGAAAGACTTGATCCTACTAACAATTTTATTTTCTGTGAGTTTATCTTGTGGTTACGTTTTCACTTTAGCCCATTTCCTGTCTGCAATTATAAAATTTGTAACTCTATTTATAGTTGTCATTAAATCCTGAAATACTTGTCATTTTTTTTTTTACCAGGTAGTTTTTTTTAAAACTAAAATTGTGTATCTCTCAAACCACTAAGCAGCAGATATTTGATCTACACATTCAATAGTATATAAATTGTATCCCAGTTCATATGATTGGGGACTAATTAAAGGAATTTTACTCTATTTCCTGAGCAAATTCACTTTAGGTATAAGATATCTTAGAAATAAATTGTCTGAACAATATATATACAACATAGTAAAGCAATAGTACTGCTACAGTGAGGTGGTAGCCAATGACTCAAATCTCTGACCCCATAACACTCTAGGCTTGCCTTGAAAAAGCCCCGTATATGCCATAAATTATGTATTATAGATGAAAAAAACAAGAGCACAAGAGTTTCTTATATGATTTAATTTCTTTATCTAAAAATAAGCCTAGTTAGAAAAGGATTTTGAACATTTGAAAGAAAATAGCAACTTTAAAGACTTAATTGGTTCTTTATTAGCAAATTACTTTCAGCAAGTTGGTATAATATTTCTTCATTGAATAATTCAAAATGGATAAAACTGACAATCCACAAATGTTGAATAATTTGCCAGTGTGAGAGAAATAGCAGAGACATTTTAATTATTGTTTGAATAAAAATGATAATTTTTATATTGTTTTACTTTAAAATATTTGTAACACAAATATTTCACCTTAATTGAATCTACTTGAATCTAATAGACTAATGGATATATACTCATATTTTCAGCTCTCAGGTACTGAACGTAGTGGACATTCATTTGTTTAGCTACTCATTACCTGTGGATACCCTATTTTTATTCATTTCTGAATTTGTGAATCTTGTCTTCTTAAGGCAGAAAACAGGAAGCTTGAAGTGCTAGGCTCCTGTGAAGCTGGGATTCACATGTATGACTAGATTTTGCCATAAGGTAATTAACAAAACAGATTCAACAATGAGCAATATGAGAATAAATCTAACAAAAGTGTTGTGAAATCCATCTAATTCTTTGAGGAAGACAATAGTAGAGGTTTTGGCTTTCAGTTTTAATTTTTAATACAACAGTAATGTGGAAACTGTGACACGTGGTATCATTAGCAAAACTCCCATATGCTTGGTTGTGCTGCCAGATAAATTACACAATGCTCAGTTAAATCTGAGTTTCAGATAAATAATAATTTCTTAAGCATACCCCAAATATTGCATGGATATATTATTACTAAAATAAATATGTGGTGTTTATGTGTTTTGTATTCTTATTTGCTAAATCTGTCAGCAGGCTTGTATCCCTTCTTGAGACCTCTGAGCCACCTGAAACAACCTTATGAAATTACATTTGGTTTAAACTAGCTAGAGTTAATTTTATTATCAAAATTGTAATGACAAAACTCCTTGAGTTAGTATAGAAGCCTCTGGTGTTAAGAACTACAAAGTGGGTACTATGCAAAACAGGTTTCAGAGCCAGGGAGGCAACCAGAATGGCTTGATCCGCAGTCATGTTTGGCTGTGGCTAATTTATCATTGGTGCCTAGCACAAAAAGGAAATGAGCCATAAGAAAAAAGAGAAAGAATTGTCTTTATTCAGGGAGATCTATCTTCATAATCAAAGAGTCAGAGATTTTCAATAATTTCTAAGATGTGACTTAGTTTGGCAAAAGAACAAGTTGAAATAACCTTGAAGAAGGAGCCCTCAAGGTTATGTTGCCCAGACTTTCTATAAACCTTTCAATCAGCTTCCTCCAAAAGAATCTGTCCCCTATTTCCTAGGATAATTGTGCCCTGAGAAGAGCCGAGAGTAGAGAGTGTATTCAGTGATTGACGAAGTTTCTGAAATAACACTAATTCCTCGTCTTGAATTTCACTGTGGTTTACATGTTTCTGGAGGTCAGATGATAAATGGAATTTGGCACAAGTCTCCCTCAGAGTTGTCCCACTGATCTATAAATATATTCTGTGGTTACATCCCAATCTCTAATGTAGGAGTTGAAGAAATATAATCAGCAACTGAGAGAGTTTATACATTGGCTCTTTGACTTATGAAATTATATAAACTATCAGGTGGAAATTTCTGGAGCATCTCTTTGTGTCAAAATAGTAAACAAAAATTAAGACTGCATTCCTAATAAAATGTAAATATTGGTGCCATCGTCAAAAACCTGAAAGGTGTCATTTTTGTGATTCTGCTCCTATTCATACCTCTATAATTCTGAGATCTGGTAGTTTGCAGTAGCTAAGAATACAAAACAATTTCAATTAAATGGCACCTGAGACTTCTGCATGGTTATTGAAGACTTCCTGACACTAGAATAAAAAGGAATCAAAAAGGTGTGTGTGTTAGGTGGGTTATTGGTTTGATTATCAAGGAGATGGGATTTTTGTTAACCTAATCTCAGAAGAAGGAATTACCGATAAACCCAGAGGTCCTTTGAAGTACCATCTAGTACTTGTACTTCTATGTGTTTTAAGTACATCATAATAACCATAAAACAACCAAGGGTTTCTTTAGGAAAATCAGTTTTGAATCACCTTCACAAATAAATAACATTGAGTAACTGTCACTTGCTAAGAGCAAAGTGAATATGAATTACGTATTGAAAAATGTAATCTCAATATAAAGTGTAGCTTTTTAGTCAATTGCACATGTGTAGAAAAGTAATCTATTTATTACCTTTCTACAATGTTTGTATGTATGTACGCATCTCTCCATTAGTGTATTTAAATGTTTCACTTTTTCTCCTTCTCATGTGGCAGACAGAACTGTAGTCTATTTTTTCTTACATTAATTTTATGTCCTTACATGACTTTTATCACAAGGTTTCCACCTTCATGATATAATCAAAATCTAATTATCCCCCAAAGGCTCTACCTCCTAATACCATCCCATCGGAGGTTAGGTTTTCAACATATAAATTTTGGGAGGACAAATACATGCAATCTATAACAACTGGTCTATAAGAGGAATGCTTATTACTCAGAAATCTTGGACTAGTAGATTGAGTAATTAACTTGACCTTTTTATTGAAAAGTGTGATCACTTGTTATTTGTATGAAGAATAGTTATAAGTTAGTTTGGGTCCATGCTATTTGGAGTTTAAATAGACTGCATGTTAATAATGAGAAGCTAATATTAAGATTTAGGCTCTAACGGAAATTCATAACTTTTAGTGGCCTAACATCTTTATAGACCCTGTCTATATTTGAAGATAATTCTTATTTTGAACCTTGCCTTACTAGGTCAGAAGTCAGGAAATTGATTTCCCTAGTCTCCCTTAAAGCTCAGATTCAGAGTGGTGATTCATGTTCTACTAGTCATATGTACTTTAAATTTGGAGTAAAACAAAACAATAAGTGATTTATCTTCAGAAAATGTGCTGATAGACATACCTGATTCTATATAGAAGACAGGAACAATACTTCTGTCCTGTGTATTATGGTTACCATTTGAGAATGGTGAATGGATTTCTACAGAGAAACCCAATAGTGACTTTGGCTGTAGATCCTGCCTGTATAAGTATAGGGTATCAGAATCTGTCACTTCCTTTTATTTAGTTCTGTGGACAAGTTAGAATCTCCCAATAAATTGCTTTTCTACTATTGTGGATTATGTTGTTTTAAATTAAGGCAGCCAGTAGTATGGATATCATTTGTCAGCACTCAAATTCAGTTTACCCCTAACATGTTTATACTATATTCTTCTGGAAACTAACGCATCCTCTTGACTTTAAAAGTCTATTAAGGCCACCAAAAGTTTAGAATAGAAAACAGCATTTTAATTTTCAAATTGAGTATTAACTTCCTCTCTTTTTCCATTTCTGTGTACTATTTGATACAACTTGAAGCTTCTACATGATTTTCCTACAAATGAGAAGACCATGTCGGGATAACTTAGGAAAGTGTTCCAAATGTTTCATACCCAGTGATATTTAAAAATCCTCTCTCTATTTGTAAATTATTATAGGAGTAGGTAAGTATGAGAGTAACATGTTCTAAAAACAAAACACAACAACAGCAAGAACTCAGGTTAAATAATGGTATAATAGTTTTGAGCTTTGGATTCAAAGACCAGAGTTTGTTGTCAATGCCACTTCTATACTTACAAATGTGCCTGGACAAGATCTTTAAAGTCTTTATCAATATATTCATTAATCCAAAGATAGCAATAATATCAACCTCATATGGTTATCATGAGAATAATAAAATTCACACATATGCCAGTCCGTCTAATCTCTGAAACCCAGAAAGAATTTGATAGACATCTCTTTTCTAGCTCTTTTGATCTTTATGTCCTTGGTCCTATTTCCAACAGCTTTCTCCAAAACCTCATTAGCAGTTTCCTGGACTATTGCAACTGACCATAATTTTTCCACTCTTTTTGGTTTCTCTTCATTTTTCAAATTATCTTGTCTACTGTTGAAGAAAAATGATTAGCTAGAAATGCAATTGTAATCATATTTATCTTGTTCAGTGTTTTCCCATTGTCTCACACAGAGTAGACAATGTTTAATTAGTATTTCAATGATCTCCAAAGCATAGCCTCATTACGTATGTCCAGGTGATTCTCTCACTACTTCACTATACATGCTTAAACTTACATTTACCTCTAACCCATGTGATTTTTCAAAGGGGCTGCCAAATTCCTTTCATTTTGTGCACTTGTTTACCTTCTGTCTTTCCAGACAGTTCTTAAGCTCTGTTTTTTCACAGCTTTCACCCGTTGTTAAATGTAGGCTTTCAGACAACCTTCCCTAAATAACAAAACCCAATGATAACTTTTGTCTTGATGTTATATTATGGATGTGTGTGGTTTTGATTTCTCTATCCATTGTCTTACTTATTTTACTTAGCTTTCCATACAGAAGTAGATGTTGGATTCCTTAAATTCATAGACTTTCAGGATTAAAGAATACTTTGAAATTATCTAATCTTATGCCAAAGCAAACAATTTCTCAAATATTACCTTTAGGCCTGAGTGCAGACCTATTATGTAATCTGAATATGAAGCCTACCTCTGTAATTATTCGGAAAAGTATGTCTTTGTATATTAAACAGAAAATCAACACTAAATCACACTTTGACATCACATTTAAGTCCTGTATTATCTTAGGCAATAGGGCTGCTATATCAAATTATTATAGACTGGATGGCTTAAGCAATACTTTATTTCTCAGTCTGGAGGCTGGGAAGTCCAAGATCAAGGTGCCAATAAATTTGGCATCTGCTGAGGGCACTATTTCTGGCTTGCAGGTAAGTATTTTCTCATGCTATCCTCACATAGCCAAGAGAGCAGAGAGCAAGATCTCCTGTGTCTTTTTATAAAGATACTGATATTCATGAAGGCTTCCTCTCAGAACCTAATTATCGCCTGAAGACTCCACCTCCTAATACTAACATATTGGAGGTTAATATTTCAACATATGAACTTTAGGGGATTCATATGTTTAATTCATAACACATATTTATTATTTAGTCAGTTAAAACTAAGGCTTTTTTTTTTTTTTTTTTGAAAAAAATACAATATCCATTACTTTACTGGGTACTAAAAACAGTTGGTTTGTAGTGCTCAAGTGGAGAAATGCAAAATTTCCCTGTTAGATATCCTCTTAAGAAAGACATTGGAGGTTCTTAAAACTAGAAAATAATTTTCAAATTATTTGGATGATAATGAAATATTTACATATGAAGACATTAAAACCAAATAAATATGATTTTAAAGATCTTTAAGTTACATATCCTAAAATGTAGCTGTGGAATGTTCTACTATCTATGTCAGTGGACTAAATCATATAATGTAGATAGAACTCAGGTATTCAGAAAGGTCTAAGTTGTTACCATTGGTGCTATAGTACATCTTTAATGTACTACGGTTACATAATTATTTGAGGGCTTGAGGACGAATATAATGGTATGTTGGCCAGTAAGTAATCTAAGCCACCTTAGATCCTCTGGTCTCAAAATTTTACTGCATTTATGACACTCAACCATCCTCTGTTTGAAATATTTACTTACTCCACCTGGTAAAAAACAGTAAACCCCAGAATTTGCCATTATTTTTGAAGAGGGCAATAATGCAAATGTTTGCATTTCAGCTGGCATCATTTCTGCCCCTGATAAATTCCAAAGGCTCCTGGTTATTAGACCCTTAGAACTTCCTAGGATCCCATTTCTAGGCCAAATTGCAAAGAAAACTCATAAAAAATGGAAATCATAAAAGAAATAACACTGTGCTGCCAATGTTCAACTGGAAAGAATTGCTTGGCCAGCTGTCCAAAAACAGGAATGAGCATTTTTACAATATCATATGTGTGTACTGTTCCCATCAATTTATATTGATGACAGCTGGAGGAAAAATAAAAAAATAAAACAGCAACTACAGCAGAGATATAGGAAGCTAAACATTAAGAGCATGTCTAAAGGGCTGAATTGACTTTAAAAGTGAATTTGAAGGACTTCAAATGGGGGCTTATTTGGCTAATATTTTAGAATATTTTAATTAAATCAATGTGGCTCAGTGTTGAAATCTTCCCTAAGGATCCAAATTGGACACAGATAGCTCATCAAATTGACACTCTGATTCTTTTTTCATTAATGAAAGCCTGTATATATGCTTTAACTGTGGCCAGATATTCCTTCTGGAAAACTGCAATTTGGAGGGCAAAGTAGCATATTTAGTGCTTAAAGGTCTGCCATGTAAAATAATGACTTAATATTTTCTGCAAGACTCTAGAGAACAGATGTAGGACCAATGAATTGCACTCAGTGGGCAATCATATTCAGCTTACTATAGAAAATGCACCCTTGGAATTGCTCATTAACCGGAATAATGTGCCTTTCAAGGTCAGAACTCCCTGTCAAAGAGATGCTTAGTATGTGTAAAATTTTTCTATTTTTGAATTGTGTGAGGACACTGTAAAATTATGTCAAAATTTCAAAGATCTTAACTATTTTACTTTATATTTGATAGGATTGAGCTAAATGTGCATACTTTTAATGAATGCTACAAACATTCTAATTCCATAAGCATCAAATACTTAGTAATATTAACTAGATCAATTTTAATGTAATCTTCTTGCTTTTATACTGAACAGGGAATAAAATTTGAATGTTATTTCCATGTATTAATTTTATTATAATTAAGATAGCATGGAAACCAATATGTTAAAGAAATTGTTTCCTATGCTTAATTTGTTGTGGTATTGTAGGTGCTTTCAATTGTCTTATGATGTACTCACATAGATACAATATAGTGCTTCTATATTAGTGAATGTAGTTTGTCATGGAGCCCTTTAACAAGAAGGGCTGGAGAAAGCTTAAAAGAATAAACTGAGTGATAAGGTAATTACTAAAGGTTATTTTTCTCTCCTTGGACTTCAGATTTTTTTGTTGTTGTTTCAATAGGAAGTTATTCCCCTTAGAGCTCAATTTCTCCTTTAACTTGGTGATTCTTTGATATCCTAGAACTGGATTCCATTTTTATGTGACTCTTCATAGAACTGCATAAGATGAGAGAAGCATACATTTGATTTGTCCATGAACTGGTTTTTATCAAAGGAGAATGACCGATGAATTTACTAAAAGAGTCAGAACAAACTTTGATCAGAAGACCAAAGAAACAGGAGAGATTAAGTATAGATGGACTTGCCTCGGGAGGGAGAATTCTGACTGAAACAGCAGAATTCTCACACTGTTGCGGATACTTTGCCCTAATAAAGTTATTCATTTTTATGTATTGAAATAGGTAAGGATAGAAAAATGAAAGATTTGAAATGATTAAATATTTTTGGTGAATCTAAGTGAGATAAAAGATACTGATCTAGTCAACAGGGAATAAAAGTTAAGAATTGGAGAAATTATGTCTCTTTGTGGCTTCTCCATATTTCCATTACTTGCAATCATTTCTTTGTAATAAGTTTTTAAAACAACTTTCCAGTTAATTTTTTAAAATGTAAAAGTTGACTTTGTGTTTTCATAGTGGTACATTTTCCATCAACAAACTGGCAAAGAATTGTTTGCATAGGATAAAATTCAATGAAAGAAAAAAAAGAATAGTTTTTGGATGGTAGAATCAGTATAAACAATATAATATTTACTTACATATTTAACAAGCACTCCATAGATTATACTTAGAAACACACCTATTTCAACATGCCCTGACAAAGATAATGCATGTAATACTCCTAATATCACTCTATGGTAGGTATTTTTAGACCCACTTCATAGATGAGAAAATAAAGCCACAAAATGATTAAATAACGTGCCCCAATTCCCAGAATAATAAATAGTAACACAGGCAATCTAATTCTAGGAGCTTACCTCTTAATCACTACACTACCTTCTTTTATAATACTAAGTTTATGTTTAATTTTGATGAAATTTGTTAAAATTCCAAAGTAATGTCTACTCACTACCATTAGTAATACAAATTTCAAACTACTTCACAAATCAGTTGTACATCCACTTGATGTCTCAATGTTGTTAACATTAAAAACGTCACATCAATCATCTTTTTGAAAGATTTTTGTGGAAATCTTCCAACATACTGGGATAAAAAGCCAAACTGAGGTAGAAACAGAGGTCAGAATGTGATTCAAAAAATAGTAATTCATAGTGGCCAAGTGTGGTGATTCATGCCTGTAATCTTAGCACTTTGACCAAAGCAGGAGAATTGCTTGGATCCAGGAGTTTGAGACTAGCTAGCAGACAACACAGTGAGACCCTATCTTTATTGTGTGTGTGTGTGTGTGTGTGTGTGTGTGTGTGTGTGTGTTATACACGCATATGTATGTATATATATATACACATATATATGGCTTCAGAATATATATTTCAGAAGAGATCTATATCTCAGTATATATATATCTTCTGAGATTTTATATGTATGTATGTGTGTGTATATATATATGTGTGTATATATATATATATATATATTATATACACATATATATATATCTTTTGAAGCCTCTCTCCGTGGCTTGCAGATATCCACCTTAGAACAGTGTTCTCACATGATCTCTCCTCTGGTTCTGCACATCCCTGGTTCTGTTCATACATCCAAATTCCCTCTTATTATAAGGACACCAGTCTGAGTAGATTAGGGTTCAGCTTAATGGTCTTATATTTAATTGAATTGCCTCTAATGTCAGATATAGGTGATGGGGAGGAAGGCAGCAAACCACATTGCCATGTATGTACCTATGCAAAAATCTTGCATGTTCTTCACATGTACCCCAAAACCTAAAACGCAATAATATATATATTTAAAAAGGTCTTATTTCTAAATATATATAAATATAAATGTGTTTATATAGTTTCTATATATAAATGTATCTAAATATATTTATATATATAAATATATATATTTAAAATATATATAAAAAATTTCTAGGAACTTTCATAAGCTGTTAGAATTGATTCATTCTATCCACAGAGACTACAGATTACTTATAGTGTATGCATTTCTGATTTTGCTGTGGGTGATACAAGAAGTAATTCTTGAATTTATAGACTGGCTAGGGAAACAGAATTAAAATACTTGAAAAGTTAAATCCTAACACAAGCAATGGAAAAGTACATTGTGATTTATAAAACTTATACTTGATTTGAATTTTCATGAATTTCCTACTAATCTATAGAAATATAGTAAATGCTACATCCTGTGATATGGTATTTAGATACATTTGTGGAATGCCTTAGGTTTGCATTAAATTTATCATGTACATAAATACAAAGTTTCAAATGATTGGAATCACTTTTCTGAAAAAATTCATTAATTTTAGAATGTTATGAAATGTTTCTGTAGAACATAGATGCTGAAGGTATAATTTAGACATTAAATTACCAATATAGATAGTCACTTTCAGTTATCAAATTCAGTTTGAGACACTGTTTACAAAACACTCATTATTTGAACCTGGAATAAATTAAAGAAGAAATATGAGAATTCAGAGAAGTTAAAAGTAAATTTTATGTTTGTATTGAAGCTGAAGATAAGCATTTTACATTTTGTTTACCTAATTTATGTACTAAAAGTTTCTCACTTGATATTTATCAAGTAACATGCATTATTTACTGTATTTTTGTAACTTTTATTAGTTTTCTGTGTCTAACAAAATATTACAAACTGGGTGGCTTAACAAACAGAATTATGGTCTCATAGTTCTAAATGCTAGAAGAGCAAGATATAGGTGTTGTCAGAGTTTGGTTTCTTCTGAAGCCTCTCTCCGTGGCTTGCAGATATTCACCTCACAACAGTGTTTTCACATGATCTTTCCTCTGGTTCTCCACATCCCTGGTTCTGTTTTTACATCCAAATTCTCTCTTATTATAAGGACACCAGTCAGAATAGATTAGGGTTCAACCTAATGGTCTTATAGTTAATTGAATTGCCTCTTTAAAGGTCTTATCTCTAAATACAGTCATATTCTGAGATATCAGAAGTTAAGACTTCAACATAGAGATTTTGGAGGGACAAAATTCAGCCCATAACACACTTCATATATGCTCAAGGCTTTAGTAGTCTCTGCTGGCAATGCAACTAATAAAGAAGACATTAACTTGTCTTTGCATGGTACACAATATAATGTAACATAAGACAATCACATTAATTGTAAATCACATTAGTACCCACAATGAATTTGTAAGACACAACAGTAGCTTGTGGATTTGGGCTATTCTTTCACCTGTGGCATACAATTACACATGGTTTTATGGAAAAATGTTTTCTAGCTTGATCTATGGCCATAGAAACCTAAAGAAAAAAAGTCTTTATTAAAGCAGAACAGATTTTAGTTATGTCTGAAGAAGAAGAACAGGTGAAAAAGTACTGGCATAATTACTAGAGAAGTTTTGAAACTTTTAGCTTACTTTTTTTAAAGATTATAACAAAACATATACCCAGGAGGCTTTACAGGTTTATGAGATTTGCAGATTTTCTTTTCTACCACCCTTTTAGACTCTTTGAACATTGGATTACGTGAATAGTAATATCTACCAGCAACCCTTGGCATTTGGACATTGTCAAGTCGATGTTTGATTAATGCAAAAGCATACCAACTAATATGCCATTTATGTTTCTTCTGATCTTACCTAGTCTTTATACTGCCAGGGAAATAATTAACCTGTTTAGGAAATTTCAGACTCTCATAGTTTCCATGGCTGGGACTGAACTCAACCAACCACTTAGCTGTCTCTGTTACATGTCTCTACTTTATCTCTCATTAACTCAGAAGTCTAATTCCAACGTCTGTCAATCCAACAACTTCAGTGTTCTTGAAGCAAATAATATTTAGTTGTCTTTTTGTGTTTCTTTTCTGGCACCTCCACATTTAAATGTATTCTTTGTTGCCTACACTAATTTGATGTATATTTTATGATACAGTGCAAACCACATCTCTTTCAACACGTTTTCTTAGATCACATTTCTCTATGGGCATATCCCACTTATCGATCTCATTTTATGATATTGTACTTTGCTGCACATATTAACACTTATTTTATACTATTTTATATTACTTAAAAGTTTATCTTAGTTCATTTTGTATTATTAAAAGAGTTTGAAATTTGAAAAAAGCAGACTTCAAAGCCACACAGCCAGGAGTTGTAATATTATCCCTCTCAGTGATGAATAATTTTGGGACATTCATTTAATCTCTCTGAAGTGAAGTATCTTCATAGTAACAATTTAGCAAATAATGTCTGTTTCATATGATTGGTTAAATATATGTCATCACATAATACCTCCCAGGTGGTAGTATTCTTTTCTGTCCTTATTTTTTCATTTCTTTGGCGCTTTTCACATTCCCCAGGATTTTATTTAGTTTATTTTTTTTAACCAACATGAAGCCAACTCTCTGAACTTCTTTATTTTAATGTCATGTCTGTATGTTTCAGGTGTAGCCTGGAAAACAATCCACTCTAGGTATTTCATTCAGAAAGGGATTTAATGTAGGAAATTTATTATAGAAGTGTTAGAAAGTAGAAGGGCTTCGTGAACAAAAATACATAAAAAGAAGGGCAATGTTACTCGGAGTGTAATAAGAGCAAGAAGTTGTTACTATCCCCTAGGCAGAAGTAAATGAGAAAAAAACAATATTATCTGTGGATCACTAATTATAAGAAGCTGTCATTGCTCATGGGGCTGAGATCAGGTTGAGAGAAGGTGGTATTTCTGGGAAAGTAATAACCCACATTTCTTTTAATGCTGAAGGAATCTCCCACTGACGGTAATTAATCACAACCCAGTTGGAAAAGGATCAGGTGAAGTGTAATTTTCAGACTTTCAGTCTTTAGGCATAGCACTATGCTTGTCAGTTATTTTTAGGTATTCTATAGCAACAAACAGCCACATAATATTTGTGGTTTACAGCTATGCTGTATTTCTATCTCTGTTACATGTTAGCAGCTTCAATGTAGTTGAAGCTCTTCTCCATGTGTCCTCTTTTCAGGCTGTAGGAGTAACATTTTGGGAATAGCATTTTCAGTATGGAGTATAAGAGCAAGATTGCTGAGCCCCACAATGACTTTTAAAGTTTCTGCTTTGAACTGGCCTTTGTCATTTCAACTCACGTTCTATTGGCTGACAATGTCATGTAGCCAACACCTCACAATGTGGCTGATTGAGTTTCATAAAGGAAGGACATCGAATTTACTCTTTTTTGGGGAGGGAGGGGAAAGATGTAATTTCTTCTCATAGGTAAATAGAGGAAATGGATTTCAGAAGAAAAATGTCATGCACCACAATTCATTTTCTTGGTTACAAATATTCATTTTCTTGGTTACAAATATTCACTTGCCCTCTTTCTCTCTCTTTATGCAAAATTCAGCACAGTGTTTTCACAAAAAGGACAGTGTAAAACCTCCATTCAATCGCAGCAATGGATGACCCAAAGTCTTCAAATAGTCTCTACAAGGAGTACATCTTGGTTAAGAAGCTACAACTTTAAAAGAAAAAAAAAAATGATATTCTGTCTTCCAAATACCTAAGGTTTAGTGATTAAGAAGAGATAAAATGCAATAACAATAACTCAAATTCAGAAACAGCAAGAACTGGAAACAACTATCAGATACTTGTTGGTAGAAACTGTAAAATGTTGATCTCAATATAGCCCTTAACTTTGAAGTATGGAATGTTTTCTATTGAGCCTTAGTTCTAATTCATGAGAGTTGCTTCTCCCTTGGTTCTTGGCTCTTGACTCTACTTTCTGAAAAGTTCTTCCTTTTCCATTATCCTTCCTGGTCATATATGAAGAAGACATTGAAGTATATGACTTCTTTAGAACCTGAAAGATTTTTTTCCCACCTTCATTCTGCCATGGAAATTTGACAGCCCGAAGGTTATTGTACACCTTGAACAGCCACAGTATCTTTTAATTTAGGCTAGTAGCTTTTTTGGCAGTGCACCTCATTCAAAAACTCTGCCAACAGTGTATTTATTTGATTCTAGTCAGGGTAATTGTGCTAATAGCTTGACCCACAATTCTTTCTGAGCTATGCTTCTCCTGTACCTGACCTGAGATACAGGTCATTTGAGTTGGTCAGTCATTAGGAGAGAGCACCGCACCATCAGTCTCTTTACCCTGAGACATTTTGTCCATTGAAAAGAATTTCTAGGGTAACATAAGGGTGCTACACTTGTTTTATTAGCAAAAGGTTACTGACAGTCACGTACCGGATTTGGTCTTTGCTCTGTGGTCAATTTATTTTTTTACCTGAACCTCAATTTATTTTTTACCTATTCCATCTCTCACCTTTTAAGTCCTGAAATTTCTGGAGTCTCTCTTCTCCATCCTCAGCCAACTCTTTTCTAAGCCAAATTAGTTCCTGTAGCTGTTGGTCAAATGTAGCTAATGTCAAAGAAAAATGTCACCAGATGGAGTTAAACAGGCAAGAAACCATCAGTGGAGACTGCTGCAGTAAAGGAGAGATACTGAACTCAACTCAGCTGAAAAACAGGAGAACTTTTAAACACTGGGATGAGTGGAAAGGTTTTGAAAGACATTGTTGGGAGGTTGTTCAATGTAATTAAGACTACTGTTTTTGCTAATTGGCACCTATATTCCTATAAAGATTATAGGGGGAGAAAGGAACCCTATCTTTGTTGATGATTGCACATGTCAAAAGAATGGCTTCCAGGCCCTTGAAAAAAACATTCCTGGACTGTATAGAAGATTTGCATCATCATAGGGGCAGAGAAAGAATTTACAGTTGTAAGTCTTCTAAAGTAAATGCTTTAAGAGAAGGAAAGTCAGAGACTTATAGTCAGAAAGAAACCTATCTAAAGTTTAGTCAAGATGAGGGAATGTTAAGGCTGTCTTAGTCACTAATAATAGTCTCCTCAGTAACATTACTAATTCCAACCTTCATCTGATGAAATCTACAACATGTTATTTTCCCTACAATCATCACCGGTAAAAATTTCACAAAATATTTTGCATTTTTAGCTCATGATGTGGCTGTTTTTTAAAGATTCAATTACAATTTTGAACTTGCCTCCTCCCCCAGCCCCCAAAGCCAGTGTCACATATTTTAGAGTGATGTTAGGAAAGAATATCATTTTTCAGTGTCAATTTTATAAGGTTTTACTTCAGTTACAAACTGAACATCTCCATGGCTTATACACTGGTTTATTTGTCACTCATATTGCATATTATTAGCTAAATGTTGCATGTGTCTTAGTTCCACAGAGTTTCTATTCTGGAACTTGATATGAAAGAACAGGCTGTATTTGAGACACATTATTCTCATGGCAGATGGTGAAAACAAGAGTAAGCAAAAATATAGGACAGCTAGTTAAACTATTGCTTGGAATGTACTTGCATCACTTCTGGCCACATTTTATTGACCAGAGAAAGTCAAATGGCCACGCAACTGACAGTGGAATCATGAAATACACTCCTGCCATGAGACGGCCCCACAAGTAACATGGCCAAGAGAATGATGAATATTTCTCTTACAGAGTAGGAGGCTCCTCTTTGGAGACTTTCAGAACTAAAATGCAACCAATTATAAGAGCACACTGTTGGAAGGGGCATGAAGGCCTTAGAACCAACAGCTCATATCCAGTATTTGATTTTAAAAACTTTGTATCAAAATTGTCTTACCAATACTGATTGCTTTACAGAATTCTTCTGCAAAACTCCGTGTGATTTTGTAATTGGAAAACATTTGGGAAATCAGTTTTTCAGTGAGTAGTTTAATGTGTAAGTTCATTTGAGTGAGGTCTTGGTCAAGTGGCAGTCAGTTGAATGAACTGTAAAAGATCACAGAATAGTGTTTGGCTCAAGCCAATTCATTTTATTTTACTGCTTTTGGGTTCATAAATATTCATGACATTTGAACATGGAAGGGAAATAGGTTCTGCAGAGCTTGTGTTATAAAGTAAGTACTTCCTACCATATTTATTCAAATAAAAGCAGACAAAAGATGCAAATGCATTTAGATCTATGCCAGTAATTTCAACAGAAAAAAAAAATTAAGAGAATGTAAAATTATATTTCATTTAGGGTTAAAGAAAATAAGAGAAAAATTACCTCTCTATGATGTCAATTTCAAGTTACTCTCACATAAATTCCATTATCCAGATTGAGTTAAGCTTCACCATTGGGGTAGTGGAGTTGTGGCAGACTACAAGTGCTAGTCAAAGGCCAGAAATAAAGGTGAACTATTTTTCTATTCTGTATCTAGAGCTGTCTAAATTAGGAAACTGATTAGAGTCATCACTCTGGGGATTTATGCCACAGTCATTGAGAAATAAAGGAAAGGCAAAATAGATCACCAAAGAAGGTAGTCACAGAAAGCAAGAGATCTAGAAGGAATTCAGGGTTCAAAGATGCTAAAAGTCACCATTTGGAAGCAATAGGTTGCAATAATAATTCTGCTATGTTACAGGGTTTGTATGGATTTAATGATGTGATTTTTTAAGTCACCTGTTTGGAAGTGACACACTGAGTTCTTCAATAAACCTAGACTCTCAGCCTCATGTAACATACTCAACAGCTAAAATGCTTTTCATATTTTGAGGTCTGTCTCAGCACAGCAGGGTATATATTTAGCCTATTTCCCTACTGGTGGTTTTTGAAGTATTAAAGTATTTTTTAAGTATTGAAATATTTTTATGCTAGTTGGTAAATCGTCATTATGCTGAGTTCTTTGAGTATCCCTTCCTTTCTGGATTTCTGCAGCCCCTCTGTCAGGTTTCTCAGTCATCATCATGATAGACCAAAGAATGAATATTTGACATGGGGCACGATGCAGGGACATTCAAGCTTCTGCTTTTGAGCTATGGCTGCCTGTCATTATTTTAATATCAATCTCTTCTATTGATGTCTGCAATGTACTATGTGGTAATTACTAAGTTTGGTCCCTTAAATCATAAGTCACAATCACTCCTTATATCTGTCATGCTCATGAGTCATATTTGAAAAAAAAATATTTAAAACACTGTTAGAAGTCTTCCTGATTTATGTATACATGATACATATCTAACTCATGTAGGACTGTAAATTTTTTGGGACAGGATTCAGTAAGTGATTTGCCTTTTAATTTTCTCATGGGTAGTACAGTACTTATCACTTATCTGCTTATTAAATATTTTCTGGTTGAAGAATAAATTCCAAATATTGATAACTGGTGACATTGTTGCTTTAGCTACTTACCTGACAGGCTTCTCACAATATCCTTAGTTTGTTAATATAAATGGCATGTTGCAAATCATTTCAAAAAGGGAGAGCATCATCACAAATGAAAAACTAGACAAATGAAATGCATCTTTTTCCAAAATAGACTAGCTAGTTCTACAAGTTTGTCACCATCCCCTGAAGTTAAATGGCAGTCAGTTGGTGAAAAGAAAATTTGTGTGTATGGAGAAGCCCTATGTTTCATATTCCATAATTTGAAAACTATAAATATTTTTACTGCCTATTGAGGTGTTAATTTTTTTAGAAAATAAGGAAGTCTTTGTATTATGAGGAATGTTATTATATGTAAACATTAATATTCTAACCAAATATATTATCATAATTATAGTAGAGCTATTTCTGTATAGTATATAGTTGTGGGTATAGAAATTCTATGGGTAGTAAAGTTAAGTATGTTATGCAAAAAATAATATTTTGCTTCTTGTACATAAGTCTTACCCAGTCAGGTTTACTTTTTAAAATATTGGCATTGCAAGATTTGCAGTCCCTTTTGTGAAGAACGATCCTGGAAGGAACTGTCAGACACTTACATGCTGCGTTTGCTAGTTAGTAGTGGTTAGAAAATCATTCTTCTTGGCAGGGAAGCTAGAGGGAAATACAAGATTAGTATGTTTGAATATTTTAACATGTCCCAAACCTCTGTGTTTTTTCACTCTTTCACTACCTCTCTTTTCAGCCCTCTTTACTTTCACTTTCTCTTTAACAGAGAAATATAAACATGATATCATGTGTGCATTATACATTAATTGCCACATAAAGATCCCTCCACACACATATGTAAAACAAAAACCGTTGTTTGCACACACTTGAAAACAATAAGGAAGCCAGAAACATCCTAAGAGTTCTTAATCGTACTATGAATTGTTTATAGGTTGAGCAATTGCTTCATCTGAATTTTTTTTCTCTGAAGATATTTTGGTTTTAAGCTATTTGCTTATTTTGTATTCGGTGTTTAATAACAATAATAATAGTAATAATATAGTAAACATTTATTTAGAACTTACCAAAGGCTATACTATCAGCACATTTTATCTTTATGATAATCTTATCACACAGTGAGCTATAATCATCCTCATTCTATAGATGAGGACAGCTAAAGAGGAAAAGTTTGAGTAATTTGCTTAAGGCCTTACAGCTGAGAAGGGAAAGAACTGTGATTTAGACCCAAGCAGTTTCAGCTCTAGAGTCCATGCTCTTCATAGCTATAATATACTTCTTTTTCCATGAACATGCTAAGTTTACTCTGGACACAAATTATCCTTCTTGCATAGAAAACTATTTTCATGGTGCTCTGGTGTCCGAGCAGTATGTACATTTAAGCTCCAGTCTCCTTGACTACTTCTTCCCCACACTTTCTGCCCCCATAGAGATAGGACCTCGCTATGTTACCCAGGCTGGTCTCAAACTCTGGTCTCAAGTGATCTTCCCACCTTAGCCTCCCAAAGTACTGGAATTGCAGGCATGAGCCACTGTACAAGACCTCCTTGACCTCTTCAGTCTGATTTGTTCTACTTCTGAGTCAATCCCGCTAAAACTAAACTTTATACTAGCAGAGACTGAGCTAAACAAAGTTTCTCAAGCAGTATTATAATTTTATTGTTGCTTGGTGAAAATTGAGCTTTTCTTCCCTCTACTTAATTGTAAACTCTTTGAAGAAAAGAACAATGTATCTTGTACTCACCATGGCTTCCATTAAAGTGCTAATAGCGTGGCTAATGCCCCATGTGTATCCTTACCAAATGATTGTAGAAGTATGAACTCATGCACACAATTATCAAATCCAGGGCCACAAACCTAAAATATTCACCAGCTGTTTTTTAAAGAAAGTCTGCCGCCCCGTATGCTAAAACATAAGTTAAATCACTTATTAGCTGATGTGATTTCTCAAATTATCACCTACCACGTGTTCTCTGTACCTTTGTTCCAGACTACATGTAGATTTTTGTCTTCATACTGCTTTTCCCCCCCCATTTTTCACATGTATGTTTTATCTAGAGGTACCATTAGCTCAATAAATAGACCTGTCTATTACTTAGGGGCAGGGAGAGCTACCTGCATTGAGACCATTGAGAAGAACTGGAACACCTAGGAAACATAAAGTGAAAGACCCCAGGATTAGCTTTTTTGGGGTAAAAAAGAGTTTCAGGTTTTATGCTTATCTTTTAAAGAGACAAGTGGGAATATTATAAAAATGTACAAAACTAAAATATATATTTCTATTGTGTGGCAGTGAACTCAGAAGATGAAGAGAAGAGGGGTATCTATTTTTCCATTACATGCCAGTGAATCCTACTAAAAGGCAAATAGTCCTATCGAGTGGTTACTTCAAAGATTTCAATGATCCTGAATAAATTTGTATTGACTGAATATCAAAAGAATTTTGAGCCTTGACATAGATTTAACTAATACTCTCAGGAGACCTGAAGACTGATCTTTAATTAAACATTTTCCCTGAACACGTCTGTAAGTGACGAAGTTTAGTAATTGAGGTTTAGAGGCAATTATTGCTATAAAAATGTATTATCAGTGGAAAAAGAAACTCCAGACATTGAAATAACGTCATACTTCATGGGCTTATCTATGAACCTTCACAAGATACATTGAGGGTGGTCCAAATTTAATGTCAAAATCATACATTTATTTATATGATTGTAAATGATTTTTATATCAATTCTAAATAAAATAAGTAGGTAAAAGAAATTTTCTAATTCTGGATCTTTAGGTATGGACAGAGTGAAAAATCTACTTTTCAGAACACATTGAATACTTATATATATAAAATGGTTTAATCAGAGAGATGTGGCTTTCTTTTGATTTTTATTTTTTCTCATGAAGTTTCACTTAAATATGATCAACCGTATATATAATCTAACTTTTTAAACATATAACATTACTTCCATAAAAATAGAACTATCTGGTTTACCTATGAATTCGATGGTAATATAATAATATGTTCTATATTATTACCATTTTCTTCATAGGTAAACCAGATAGTTCTATTTTTCCGGGACTAGATTTATTTTTCAAATTAATGTCTAATGGCTTCTTTATCATAACACTTGGGCCCATTTGCTTTTGTTCTATTTCTCTGGCTACATAGCAGATAACTCAGGAAAGAGCAGAGAGAATAATAAATCTCTAAAAGGCATATTTTACCCAAATGTTAATCTCCAAATATTAATGATGACGACAGCAACAAATATGTATACTCGGCCTTCTACCGATGGTATGCAAAACTTTATATCAGATATTTTACAAATTATTTTGCTATGAACCAAACATACATTGATATATTATTATTCTATAGAAATTACTCGTCTCCCCATAAAGTGAATTTGTAAAAATTTTTGTTCATTAGATTGTAAGATGTGCTATGCTTGTTCAAGGGCATTATATTTTTATCTTCCTTGAAACTGATAATATGATTGAGTAATTTATCTGTTATTGATCCAGTTAATTATTATGCTACACTTATATAAATATATTTCATCTAACACTCGTATATTTTTATAACATTTGGCCAGGGGGGAAAATAGAAGAAAGCAGTTTATAAATTTGAAAGAAGGCCAAATAATAAAAGGGTTCATAGGATACTTTTGTGTATGTATATTTTTATTAAATCATAGACTGTGCAGAAACATGGTCTGCTCTAAATTGTCCATGTATTTTGTATATGCAGTCTTGTAACCATACTGATTACTGTACAAACTGAAAAAACTAAAACTATTAAAGCATTATCTAACTTGACTTTGATGACAGAATATTCCATAAGCCATGAGTTCATTAATGATAACTCGTTATCTTTAGTGATAAATTAAGATGGCCTCCTAGATGGAATTTTGTCTGCGAATTCATAGTCAAAACAAAATAAAAATTTGTCTTTGTTTTTCTTAAATTGATGTGCCTCTAGAGATTTATAATGACATATTTAGATGCCATCACTTCCTCTCATGAGCCACAGTTTGCACTGTACTTGCTTCTACCATTTCACTAATTCTTTTACATTTAAAAAATGTAATGTTTCATTTTTTTTTCAAACTTTTTCTTTTTTGAGATGGAGTCTCACTGTTACCCAGGACTGAGTGCAGTGGTGCGATCTCAGCTCACTGCAACTGCTCCCTCCAGAGTTTAAGTGATTCTCCTGCCTCAGCCTCTGAAATAGCTGAGATTACAGACATGTACCACCACTCCTGGCTAGTTTTTGTATTTTTAGTAGAAACAGGGTTTCCCCATGTTGCCAGGCTGGTCTTGAACTCCTGGTCTCATGTGATACACCCACCATGGCCTCCCAAAGTGCTGGGATTACAGGTATGTGCCACCACGCCTGACCTTTTTCAAACATTTTTGATCTATGATTGGTTGAATCTGTGGTTGTGAAACCCACAAATACAGAGGACCATGTATTCTTCATTTTTTATTCATTTCTCAGCTGAGCAATATCTTTTTTTTTCTTTTACAGACAGGATCTCACTCTGTCATTTAGCTAGAGTGCAGTGTTGTGATCAGAGCTCATTGCAGCTTTGAACTCCTGGGCTCAAGTCATCCTCCTGCTTTAGCGTTCCAAGTAGCTGAGACTACATACAGGCTAGTGACACCACACCTAACTGCGTTTTTATTTTTTGTAGAGACTGAGGTCTTGATATGTTTCCCAGGCTGGTCTCAAATTCCTGGCCTCAAGCAATCTCCTGCCAAGGCCTCCCAAAGTGCTGGGATTACAGGCATGAGTCACTTTGATCTGCCTTGAAATTAAAAAAAAAAAAAAAAAAAAATTTAGTGACCTTATTAACTAATCTCTTCACAAATGAAGTTGATTGGGAACTAAAATTAATACATTGCAAATATTTTCCACCCCTAAACTCTTTAGATGTCAGTCTTCAGATGTCTTCTACATTTAATGTCCCAAACAAAAAGACTAGTTAGGTTTTCTTCGTGCTTTGGTAACCCATTTTGTTTATTTTTTTGTTTGGCAGTTTTTCTTGGAGGTTTTGTTTGACTCAAAATGATCAGGAAAGTATTCACTAGGGTATAGTCAGGTGGTGGTGGTTTCTTTTCAATAACTTTGCTTGGTGGACCCTGAATCCTTAATTTACAGCTTCAGGCCTTCTTGGGTTGTCGTGTGTTTGAATGTTTCCTCTGTTCAATTTCTCCGTGTTCTCCGGATGTTATTTAGGTTGCCTCTCTAGTCACCTTCCTCTAGTCACAGTGGCTTGACCACACTAGATGTGGGATAATTTATTTTGGTTGAATTTTACAAAAAGCTGAGATAAAAGCCATACGAAGGCAATAATAGGTGAGGAATAAATAAGTGAAAAGAACAAGTTGATACTGTTATTAAATTTTATTCTGAGAAACAAAATAAGCTAAAACAATGTCTAAAGCAACATGTAAGTCACTATTACAACAACCTTGAGAAGTAAACCTTGTCTCATATACTTTTTTGAATCTCCAAAGCATAATATTTGATGACTGGAAATATATAGTATAAAATACTAAATTAGTCAATCCTACAAATATATTTGAAACCTTACAGTGTTAAAAATCCCATGGAAATATATGCCATCGATAGGAAATATTTAAGCCCTACAGGAGATTGAGGGGTAATGGGAAGTATGAGGAGAGAAAAAGAAATAACCATGAATTAGGTGTAACAAGTTTCTTAGGTGAGTCATAGAGAAAGCTCTAAGACTATCTAGAGATGGACTAGATTGTATCCCACTAAGAGAATAAAGACTTTGTAATAGAGTGGTTGTTATTAAAATTCTGTGTCTCAGTTCCCCTATTTGTAAAATGAAAATAATAATGGTGCCTTCCTCAAACAGGGTCATAAGTATTAAATTAACTGAGAAACATAAAGGTTTTAGAGGAGCCCTTTGGCACATAGTATGCGCTCAACCAAAGTTAACTAACATCATTATGACTGCTACTAATAGTATTATTTGAGAAGAACCTTGACGGGTACCGTAGAATATTCTAGGTTTAGAGACAAGCATGGAAAAATAAAAGATGCAGAAAACCAAGTATATTTTAAAAAACAGTGAAGAGCATAGTTTGAGTAGAACATAAACTGTGGGAATGTAAGAAAAGTCTGGTTTAAAAACAATGGAGGTTTGCTTGTTTGTTTCTGAGATGGAGTTTTTCGCTCTTGTTGCCCAGGCTGGAGGGCAGTGGCCCAATTTTGGCTCACAGCAACCTCCGCCACCCGAGTTCAGGCGATTCTCCTCCCTCAGCCTCCCGAGTAGCTGGAATTATAGGCATGTGCCACCACACCTGGCTAATTTTTTGTATTTTCAGTAGAGATATAGTTTCACCATGTTTGTGAAGCTGGTCTCGAACTCCTGACCTAAGGTGATCCACCCACCTCTGTGCTGGGATTACAGGCATGAGCCACTGCACACAGCAACAATACAGGTTTTAAAAAAATGTTTATTTTAGATTATCAGAGAACTGTGAATGTTTATACGCTTTGATTGAGGCCCTTCCTTTCCTCTATTACGTGCTTGTCAAGCTTAAATGTGCACACCCATCCCTAAGGGATCTGGTCAGATTCTGACTCAGGAAATCCATGGTGAGGCCAGAGATTCTACATTTCCGACATCTTCCCAGATGAAGTCTATGTTACTGTTCTAAACTCCACGCTTTGCGCCTGCTTTCTTACTTATCTGTAAGGCTTCACTAAAATTGCTGTGAGCGGAGACCCTGTATCTTTTTCATCATTGTATCATTAGTGCCCAATACAGTGCTCAGCACATAGTAAGTGTTTAATAAATGTTCAGCGAATGACTTAATAAATGACTAGGACAATTAATACAAAATATAAAGTTATAAAAGTTTTTTAAAAAATTTATTTGTGTAATTTTAGGGGGTACAAGTGTAGTTTTGTTACATGGATATATTGGGCTTTTAGTCTAACCATTAAGTAATTTTTCCTGGTCCACCTCCATCCCACCCAGCCACCATTCCAAGCTCCAGTGTCTCTTATTCCACACTCTATGTCCATGTGTACAGATTATTTAGTTCCTGCTTACAACTGAGAACATGCTGTACTTGATTTTCTGTTTCTGAGTTGTTTAACTTGAGATAACAGCCTCCAGTTCCAACCATGTTGTTGCAAAAACATAATTTCATTCTTCTTTATGGTGAATAGCATTCCATTGTGTATATACACCACGTATTCCTTATCGGATCATCTGTTAATGGACACAGGTTGATTCCATATCTTTGCTACTGTGAGTGGTGCTAAAATAAACATACAAGTCCAGGTGTCTTTTTTATATCATATCAATTTCTTCTCCTTTGAACAGTTAGATACAAGTGAAAGGGGAAATGATTGGTGGAATGTCTGTCCTGGGGATGAGGAAGCAGAACACTATTGAGAATATAGATAGTGTAAATTAGTTTTACCCACAAAAAGAAAAGAAAATGCCAACAAAACAACCTTTTTGTAGAAAAAGGAGAAAAAATATGTAAGGTAACTATGTTGAAACAGAAAGAAGAAAAGAGAAATCCCATTGAATGTTCTGTAACAGCACAGAAATTAAACTTTGCAGATGCTCACCACCTAGCCAAGCCCACAATGCACATATGCTGAAACATGTTGAGTTTTGTGGAGTAACTTGAGGATGCTAATCTCAGCCTAGTCAATAACCAGTGTTGAGGTTTGTTTTTAAAATACAAATTCTCAAACACTCCAAATTTATGGAGTCAACTGATGGCTTCAGTTGAAAGCCCCTGGAATCGCTGTTTAAATAATTTTACAATGATCACACAGCCGGTACTTAGCGGAGCAAAACTCAAAGCTATTATAAATGAATATTTTAATTATTTTATATTTTGCCTCATTGTCTTAGAGTATTTAGAATTTAACGAGTACTATTGCTAATACACTACTGATGTGGTTCTAGAAACTGTTTTCAAACCTCATAATATTAATCCAGGAGAAATGTAAGAATTACATTGGGGGGGTTATTGGAACCAGAAATACTTTTTACAAAGTTGATTCTAAAACTGATGCCTTTTGTTTGCATTTTCTTTATGTACGAAGGCTGATCTTTGTTCATTGCTCACAAAAAAATATTATTTATGCACTTTGTAAGGCATTTTGAACAGTGAAAGCCATTTGATCATGGAAAGGATACTGTACTCAAACAAATGATTTGTCTTGTTAGAATAATATCTTGATTGCATAAAACTGTCCTAATATTTGAACTTAAATCCTTCTAAATTCAGAGACAATGACCTAATCAATGGCTGTTTCCTCAGCTGAAGGTGACAGTGATAGTGCTATATTGAGAAATGCCTATTTCTCAAGGTATATTATGGTATTTCTAGTAGTGCTTAAAATAATATTGGAAGAAAGTAAAGAGATTGTGAAAAAAATCATATTTCCTGTTCACTTAGTTGAACTAACATATTCCTCTTCCTAAGAAAATACCATGGCCAGGGGTGGTGGCTCACACCTGCCTGTAATTCACCCAGCACTTTGGGAGGCTGAGGCAGGTGGATGACTTGAAGTCAGGAGTGTGAGACTAGCCTGGCTAACATAGCAAAACCCCTACTCTAGTGAAAATAAAAAATTAGCGAGGTATGGTAGCACACACCTGTAATCCCAGCTGCATACACCTGTAATCCCAGCTGTGCATGCCCATAGTCCCAGCTACTCGGGAGGCTGAGGCAGGAGAATCACTTGAGCCCCGAGGCAGAGGTCACAGTGAGCCCAGATCATGCCACTGCACTCCAGCGTGGGCGACAGGGAGACTCTGTCTCAAAAAAAAGAAAAAAATCTAGGATAATATGTAAATATTGGCTCAATTAAAATGTTTTACTATTGTAAACAGTGCTGCAGTAAACATACTTATGCATGTGTCTTTTCAACAGAACCCTTTAATCCTCTCCCCCTATCCCAATGGGATTGCTGGGTCAAATGGTATTTCTATTTCTAGATCCTTGAGGAATCATCACACTGTCTTCCATAATGGTTGAACTAATTTACACTCCCACCAACAGTGTAAAAGTGTTTCTATTTCTCCATATCCTCTCTAGCATCTGTTGTCTCCTGATTTTTTAATGATTGCCATTCTAACTGGTGTGAGATGGTATCTCAATGTGGTCTTGATTTGCATTTCTCTAATGACCAGTGATGATAAGTTTTTTTCATATGTTTGTTGGCTGCATGAATGTCTTCTTTTCAAAAAGTGCCTGTTCATATCCTTCACCCACTTTTTGATGGGGTTGTTTTCTTTCTTGTAAATCTGTTTCGAGTTCTTTGTAGATTCTAGTTATTAGCCCTTTGTCACATGGGTAGATCTCAAAAATTTTTTCCCAATCGGTTGGTTGCCGGTTCACACTAATGATAGTTTCTTTTGCTATGCGGAAGCTCTAGAGTTTAATTAGGTCCCATTTGTCTATTTTGGCTTTTGTTGCCATTACTTTTGGTGTTTTAGTCATAAATTCCTTGCCCATGCCTATGTCCTTAATGGGTTATTTCCTAGGTTTTCTTCTAGGGTTTTTATGGTGTTAGGTCTTATGTTTAAAACTTTAATCCATCTGGAGTTAATTTTTGTATAAGGCATAAGGAAGGAATCCAGTTTCAGCTTTCCACATATGGGTAGCCAGTTTTCCCAAATCATTTATTAAACAAGAAATCATTTCCCCATTGCTTGTCTTCATCAGGTTTACCAAAGATGATTGTAGATGTGTGGCGTTACTTCTGAGGCCTCTGTCCTGTTCTATTGGTCTATATCCAAACCAAATGCCCATCAGTAATAGACTGGATCAAGAAAATGTGGCACATATACAGCATGGAATACTATACAGCCATAAAAAAGAATGAGTTCATGTCCTTTGCAGGGACATGGATGAAGCTGGAAACCATCATTCTCAGCAAACTCACACAAGAACAGAAAACCAGACACTGCATATTCTCACTCATGAATGGATGTTGAACAACCAGAACAAATGGACACAGGGAGGGAACATCACACGCCAGGGCTTGTTGCGGGTAGGGGCTAGAGGAAGGATAGCAGGGGGTGGGGGGATTGGGGAGGACTAACATTAGGAGAAATACCTAATGTAGACGACAGGGGGATAGATGCAGCAAACCAACATGACACGTGTATACCTATGTAACAAACCTGCATGTTCTGTACATGTACCCTAGAACTTCAAATATAATTTAAAAAAATGTTTTAAAGAAGAGGAATTGAGAAATAGTGTAGGCTCTAAAATTAAAAGTTATAATGTTTGAATTAATTAATGTTTTATCTGTTTAGCTTTGACCAAAAACAGAAGAGTAATTTCTTAAAACAAAGATGTTACATCAGATTTGTTGTGTTTTTCTTTTTGACTTTGGTGAAATAACTAAATTCATACTAAAATTTAGGATTTTTGTTTCATTAGCAACAAAAAAACATTAGATAGAAAATATATTTATCTAAAACACTGGCCCTGCCAATGGAATTATCACTATTGAAAATTATCTTTTTCTGTTTCCTATTCTTTATATTAAAAAAAATCAATTTTTTTTACTACATATTACTCAATGAGAATATTTTTAATTGTGAATACTACTATTTCTGATATTTCATTAAGATCTTTCATATTGCATGAGAAATAATATAATTTTGTATTAGAATCTGCTTTCAAAATATCATTTTTTTCAGAGACAGTGCTTGGTCAAATTTAGCTCCATAGAATTAAATTCAGAAAGTAGCTATTAAAAAAAAACCTCAATTACTACAAGTATAAAAGTACTTTTAAAAGAATCAGTAGATTCTGATTCTGCTGAGAGAAAAGAAAAAAAGTATAAAAAGAAATTGAAAGTTATTTCTTTTAAGTAATAAATTAAATGATTAAGAAATAATTCAATTACTTAAATAAAAATAAAATAATAAAAATAAAAAAGGAATGAGAAAAAATAATCAGTTGAGTCAGTGATGGGTCATTTTAATCAAATCCATAAACTTTTGCCTTGTTATTACCAAATGTTTTATTCAGTTATACAATTTCAGTCATTTACATGGTTGATTTCATTTAGGCAAATGTTTCCTTGCCAAACTTCCTGTTCACATTATTTAAGTATTTCATTTGAATATTGAGTGCTATTTTGGGTTCAGTTTTTATGAGGGGAATTATTTGAATTATTAGTGAAGTGATCCATGTTGAAAATCCACCTTAAAACATATTTAATGTGTTAAATGATAGCTATCATTTAATTAATATTTAGTATTTTTCTCCTTATATCTTCTGCATGCTCAGTAATGTTGACTGGTAATACATAAGACCAGCTTTTCACTCACTGCCAATGTTTTCCTAATATAAGGAGACTACTAATAAGTGGTAATGCTTTATTTATTGTTTACTAAAAGATTTTCAATCATTGCATTAGTTTACTAGGGCCATAACAAAATACCACAGATTGGGTGGTTTAAACAGCAGAAATTTATTTTCTCATGGTTCTTCTGTAGGATAGAAGTCCAAGATCAAGATATTGGGAGGTTTGGTTTCTATTGAGATCTCGCTCCCTGGCTTGCAGATGGCCACCTTCTCTCTGTGTTCTCATATGGGCTTTCCTCTTAGTATGAACATGTCTGTGTCATAATCTCTTCTTATGATGACAACAGTCCTACTGCATTAGGGCTCACCCATCCAGTCTTATTTACCTTAATACCTCTTTATAGGTCCTGTCTCTAAATACAATCACATTCTTAGGTCTTGGGTTTAGATCTTCAACATATGGATTTGCATGCGGGAGGAGGAAGCAATTAAGTCCATCACAATCATTCATAAGAGAGTCTAGTCTTGTATTTCTAAAAGATTCACAAAATCAAACAATCTTTATATGCCCAAGTACTATTGATTTAATGGTTTTGATAGTGCCAGCAGCTGATTCTGAGGAAGCTTTGCCAATTTTGCGGAAACCTGAGCATATTCTATAAGGCTACTCATCGAATCTTATCTGGTATTAATGGGTATATTTCTTCCATGACAGTAACATTAAAGGGTACACATCCAATCTTCAAGAGAACAGAATTTTGAGACTACAGGTAAATGAGATTTAAGTTGCTAAGTAGAATAACATGTAAAAACAAAGCATTTACAATGTAATTAAAAATTATCATTGTTTTATGTGTTAATAGGTAATTGTTTCTCCTTTAGTGGTACTGTTTAGGTCTGTTCCAGTTTTAAAGAAAATTCTATTTCACAAGCACTTTTTCTCTTTCTCTTCTTTATCAAGTTGTTCTAGAAAAGTGGAAATTCTTTTGAAAATTGTACATTTTAGATATTACAGTAACGTCTCAGGTTGATATACACATAAATGTTCTTCTTCTTTTTTTTTTTTTTTTTAATCCTCTGGTTTTATTTCCTTGGAGAAAACTAGTTATTTTGAGGGAACTGAGGAAGAACTACCTGGTAATAACACTGAGGTTCTATGAATAAAAACTGGAGTTGATTTAATAATTTTTAAAATTTGTTCTTAATGAAAGAAGGATCATACTTTTCACTATGCTTGATTGTAATGTTACTAAATTGTAGTCTGAAGTTCATCCTCCTCCTGAAATTTGTGCAGGTCAGCTTAGCAACAAGAGTAGCATAGAAATTGAAAGTGAAGAGTAAACATTGACTGCTGTTATAACACATGAATAGGTTAATGTCTGTCATTTCTCAGGGTAAAAATTTGTGGAAATCTATTTTGAATTTTTCCTGTTTTTATGTTGCAGGCAATTTTTTTTTTTTTTTTTTTTTTGGATTTCACAAAATTGCAGATTTACAAAGCAATTCAAATTTAAAATAAAGCAAAACAAAACAAAAAACTACGACCTTCAACACTGAAAGTGTGAGCCGCACTGCTCTATGGAGTAGGGGCAAGAGCTCTAAACATGATTCTGGCTGACCTTGGTTGGAGCCTGCCTCTGTCACTTAAAAAGCTATTGGGACTTTGGGCAAATTACTTACAATTTCGGAGCTTTGGGCAAATTACTTAACAATTGCTCAGCTTTCAAATGATAGTCATAACAAAATATTGACCTTTTGTCTCATACAGCACATTGGATCTAAACCAGGGCATTTGAGTCTCAGCACTATTGATATTTTGGGACAGATATTTCTTTAACACTCCTATTAACCAGAGCTTATTCAGGGCATTGTGGGATATTCAGCAGTGTCCCTGGTTTTGATCTGCTAGATGTCAGTAAGCATCCCTTGAATCTTGACAATTGAAGATGGCTCCAGACATTGCCAAATTTCCCAAAGTGGGTGGGGATAAATTGTTTAAAAAGCCAACATCCTGTATCTTAATAACTCTAACATAGTCATTTTCTTCTTTTAGTATTAATTTGATTGATTACCTGTTTTCTTTCCTTTTAAATTTTAAAAACATTTTAATTGCTGTGTTTTTAATAAATGTACCATATGAAATGTTGGCTTACATTTATGGGCATGTTATATATATATATACACATATATACACACATTCATGTATGTATATATGTATATATATACACATACATTTGTACCCAAATACCAATTCATATACCAAAAAACACCTACCTTTATATTATTATATAACATACAGTAGTATATTATAATCACTTATCTATATCACTTAAAATATAGTCACATATAAAACACATGTTATGTTATATAATATATGATTTGCTGAGGAAACGATTGACTTTCTAACCACATTTTTACTGTAGAGTTGTGTTCAACACAGTAGCCACTAACCACATGCTGGGCAGTTAAAATGTCTCTAGTTTGAATTGAAATGTGTTGTACACATAAAATAGACAGTGGATTTTGAAGACAGTGTAAAAAAATGTAAACTGAGTCAGTTTTATATTAATGACAAAGTGAAATGCTATCTGGGTAACTTGTAGTAAATAAGATATATAATTAACTTTACCTATTCTTTTTTGTCTCTGCTAATATGACTATCTGAAAATGTAAGATTACATATGTGTTCCGTATTGATATCTAACATTATATTTGTATCAGACAATACTACGGTACAATTTATACTCTGATTAAAATGTTGACCTTACATATATATCATCTATTGTGCTTTAATTTTTTTTATTTTTTCTTTTGAATTCTTTACAATAATGTGTAATAAGTTATGTTAAAGGTATATGTAGCAATACTTTCTCTCAGGGTGGGATTTGTTTAAATCAATATGTGCATGATACCTACAAATAATAAAATATTAGTAAATATTCACTTCTATTATTATTACTATTGCCACTGTTATATATTTAGAATTTCAGTTTCTCTGTACTTGAACCAGGGAAGGAAAAGGGAGAAAAACATTTTGAGTTCAAATTCTTCTCATAGTCCACATTTATAAGACAGCTATTAAAATTTTACATTTCTAAATAACATAAGAATTGAAGACCTGAATATAGGCTCTTTGAGTACATCGTTCTCTATGAATTTTTATGCCCCTTAATCTCGTCTTTTTAGCCCCACAGAGTTCATATGGAGGTATATTTTTATTGAATGTTTTCTGTTGCCTTATTAAGAAAAATATAAAATTAAAAGATTCATTACATCTTCTGAAGTTTTAATTAATTTGTTTAATCAATTTGTATTAATGGTTATATTTTTTATTAAAATTTTAGTAGGAAAAATTTCCAACTCAATTGTGTAGCTAGACACACATTCTTTAGAAAATAGATAAAGATATTCTTTTGTGGATTGAGTAAACTGATCAAAATAACTATATAAGATATATGTGTGGACAAAGATAAGAGTAATTTTGTTGCTTTTCTGGACTTAATTCTTACCCTATGATGACAAAGATGTATAGTCCTTTCTTGGTATCCCTGAGAGTTTGGCTTCAGGACCCCCATGCATACTAAAATCCATGAAAGCTCAAGTCTCTTATGTAAAGTAGTAGAGTATTTGTGTATAATCTAAGTATATTCTCCTGTATATTTTAAATCAACTCTAGATTACTTATAACACCTAATACAATGAAATGCTATGTAAATAGCATACCGTTATTTACATAGCCATTATATTGTCTTTTTAAATGTATTACTTTTTATTGTTGTTATATTTTGTTTTTTTATTTGTTTTTAATATTTACAATCTGTGGTCTATTGAATCCACAGATATGGAACCAATGGATATGAAGGGAGGACTGTACTAATATAAAAAGAAATACATGTTTTAAATTGACATTTACCTTAAGAAAATTAAATTGATGCTAATGTGTGAATATTCATCAAATGTAATTGATTAACTTCTTTCCTATGTATCTAGAATAGTACAAGTTATGTAACCACTTTGAGGAACTGAAAAAAATAGTAACTCCACCATTTTCTGTGTTATTTTTCATTGTTCACATTTGGAACCTTAGTTTCTATAGAAATCTTCTAATTTTTCTGTATTCGAGTATTTGCCTTTTCTCAAATAACCCAGATTTAAGAAGAGAAACCTCTTAAAACAACCAAAACCAAAGACAATGTGATCAGTTTGTTTATTAATCAGAAAAAAAGAACACAGCCTTTTTTTTTTTAATTACTGTAAAATCAATCCTGAAGGACAGAAACAGAGATCAACGTTCAAGACAGATGAGGTAGTAAACATCAGGAGACAACAGAAGTATCCAGAAGGGTGGAACTAAGGTTGCAAAGAACTAGAGATTGGGCAGAACAAAATAAAAAAGCTAAAATATAGTTAACAGTAGAAAGCAGAGATAACCTCTGGGGGATATCTAAAATTCCTCATTAACATTTCAGGTAAGTCAGCATGTACATAAAAATACTGCAGCTGAAGAGGGCAATTAGCGTAAGGGCAAGCTGAGTTCCACCTTCTAGGCCCTCTAAAGATATAATATCACTGTAAGTAGCATTACTGTGAAAGGAATATAAAACAATAGCTTGTATCCACTTGAGGAGAATTGTGCTGTAATTTTAGTATGTGGCAAGTTAGTGTGTTACAGTGTGAATTCCTGTAATGTGAACATTGATCTATACAGAAATAAAACCCAAACTAGCAGGAGTAGAAGGCATATATTTAAATATGAATCAGAAGAAGAAGAATGTAAGTCAGATGAAATCATTAAGAAGGAAACTAGAGACTTATAGATAAAATAGTGTAAATAAAAAGGGTTGAAGACAGAATGGAAGGGCGGGAAGTCAGGAATGCAAGTGTAGTCAGCAACTTTGGGTCAGTGACTGGAAAGAGATGGGAGGGATCAAGGACCTTTTTAATAAAAAAGAATGAAGCTTGTCTGTATTCTGACAGGAGGAGAAAATTGGTAATATAGGAGAGAAATCGTACAATGATAGGGGGGGAAATCTTCAGATTGCAAGTTAAGAAAAAAAATGCTGAGCACTATTGGAGGCTTTGACCTTAGCTAATAATAGGGGCAATTTGTCAATTCAAAAGTCAGAAGGCAGAGTATGTTACAATACATAGAAGCAGCCTTGTATTTTCTTAATGGAAAGTCAGGAGCAGTAGAGGGTGATGTGGATTGTTTGAGAAAAGAGTACAAAATGTGAATTTTTCCTCTCTAAGAAATAAAGAGCATACTACTGAGGGATTCTGAAGACCCAGCTGATATTTGCACTCATACACGTATACTGAGTTTTATTGGAATCACGACTTATTTTCATGGGTCCATGCAATTGAATGGGATATTTGTGCTTTTACATGCATAACTTGGGCTTTGCTTCAAACTTAGATTAAAACACTCTTTATTCCTTTTAAAGAATGATTTGACTTCATACAAAATGTAGCCTCTTCATGCCTCATCTGTGTATTAGGGAAACTATTCCCTGTTTGATAGGCTCATGTGAGAATTAAATGATGTAGAACTTGTAGCACAGTACCCAGCAATAAGCACCCATCCATCGTAAGTTGTTATTGATATTATTTCCTTTAGAAAAGTGTCAATAGCAAGCTACCTTTTGTGAACCAGGTACTTGGAATTCAATGAAGGTATGTTAGTAATACCACTGGTATTAATAAACAGAAAACTTGCTTATGAGACATCAGCTATATGGGGCTTTTTTTTCTCATCAACATGATCACAGTCAAGGGCTGGATCTGCTGCTCAAGGATGTAATCAAAAACCAGTGCTCCTTCTATATTGTCTGCTGCCATCTTAGTATATGACTTTTGTCCCTGTGATTGAAAAATGGCTACCATCCAAACAGGCTTTGCATCAGAGTTCCGGGTAACAAGATGAGGGGAATATAAATATGAATGGCTTATGTGTGGACCATTGAGAGAGAGAGAGAGAGAGAGAGAGAGAGAGAGGGGTGTGTGTGTGTGTGTGTGTGTGTGTGTGTGTGTGTGTTGGGTAAAGCAATAGCTTTCCTGAAAGAATCAATTTGTTGACTTTCTCTTGTTTCTTATTGGCTTGAACTTCCCAAGACACCAGGTAGCCTAGAGAGCTATTTTATGAGGACAGATTGTTGAATAAAATTGGAGTTTTCTTATTAAAGTTGCATAGAATGCATATTTATTGGGCAGTGAACTATTCCTACCACAGAGTATCAAGGAAAGTTATTTTCCTTGGGGAAACCTATTGTTTTCATTGAAGACAGAAACATATTAATATGTATTCACAAATTCAAACATGTATAGGGCCAGGCAGAAGATAAAATTGAGTGCATTGTGTTGGATAAAAAATTACAGAGCATGTGTCATGACCAAAGCGGTTAAAAAATAAAGAAATTCTAAATTAAAGATGGCTTAAAAATTAAGAAGTTCTAAAAAATTGCTGCTGTGAGATCTCTGGACTCAATATGCTTAGATTTTTTGCTTTATCAACAAAAGTTTAAAGTCTGGTTTTATGTAAACTATTCAATTTTTTTTAAGAATTATAAACTAGGTTATTAGATTTTTAATGTGGAAGACAAACAAAATGTCTGTGGTCTAGATTCAATACAATTCACCTCTGACTTGTATATTTAGGTATCTTGAAAAAGGACGAAGGCTTCAACAGGAGTGCCTGCATAGTGCTATGGGAGCTTTGTAAACTAATATGCTCATAGAGGAGGAATTTGTTATTCTTTAATATTGTACAAAAATACCAGATACCATAGATAAGTTTTTACAATAAAATGGTCCTAAATAATCATTTTATTCAGTCAGTTATTTTGCACATGAAGAAATTGAGGCCCAGAGAAATTAAGTTACTTAGAAGGCTACAGAACAACATTCTAGAATCTAGGTTTCTTGCTTCCTAGATCAAGGTTCTCCTAACTCAGCATTCACTTTCATACAAGTCAGGCAGAGGAGTGGATTGAAATGGGCTGAAACTGACAAGGCAATTGACCTAGTCCACTGGACTTGTGATGCAGAAATAATAGATAATATTTTAAACACTGCTGTCAATTTACCACAGTGATAATGCCAGGGAAGAAGAATAGTTTGTAGAGATTGTGAAAATAACTCAGTTGAAGGCTATTTCACAGCCTTTGAGTCAATAATTAATTCTGCCAACAGGTAGTCCTGTTATCCTTCTCTGAAGGTTATGCAGTTGCTCATGTTTTATTAAGATTTTGTGAGAAAGAAATGACTCCAAATAAGCTCACATCAAGGACTTTCTTAATATAATTGAATGTTCGCATTGGGTTGTTTCCAAACAATCTCATCTTTGAGTGGATATGTTTCTGAATTTGCAGAAAAATGCAATATTGGAGTTTTTTTTATGTCATTAAAAAAAAATCTCAATTTTCTGAGATCTGCTATTAGCATAGGATAAATTATATTTGTTTTATTCGGTTTGCTCAGGTAGGGAAGGCTGCAATAGTTTATAGAAATATTTTGATCAGAATAGCCTTAAGTAATTGATTAAACAGTTTGGGAATTATCATTATTATTATTTTTGAGATGAAGTTTCACTTTTGTTGCCCAGGCTGGAGTGCAATGGCACAATCTCAGCTCACCGCAACCTCTGCCTCCCGGGTTCAAGCGATTCTCCTGCCTCAGCCTCCAGAGTAGCTGAGATTACAGGCATGCGCCACCACGCCCGGCTAATTTTGTCTCTTTAGTAGATATGGGGTTTCCCCATGTTGTTCAGGCTGGTCTTGAACTCCTGACATCAGGTGAGCTGCCTGCCTCAGCCCCCCAAAATGCTGGGATTACAGGCATGAGCCACCACATCCCACGGGAATTGATTATTTTTGAAGTGTTAATTTAGAATATCTCATTTTTAGAATACTCAGGTTACTATTATTAGTAACTGTCAGGTTTAACCATCCTTTAGTCCTTATTAAGGAAAAATTTAGCTCTATCTCTTCTTATTAACATGGTGAGTTTAGACTTTAAACATAGTCAGCATGATTCAGAAACAAAAAAGGTGAAAGATATCTGGCAATTACTTACATCGAAACTTATCTGTTTGAGCTGAATAATTCTCCTAATTTCTAGCTCAGTTGGAGAGCCTATGCTCTGTTTTTTCATTCACCTCTTTTTTCAGTCTTGTTCTTTACGTAATACTAAAGCTGATAATTTGAGAGTTCATTTGTTTTTTTCCCCCCTGTAAATGCCCCCAATTTGTGCTAGGCAGAGCTTCACCTAAACCTCTTAGCTAGATGTATATCTAGCTCCTCAAGATTTTTTTTTTCTCTCTATGGAGGAAAATTCCATAAACTCCCTTGGCAACCAATTCTAGTGTTTAATGGAACATATCCATTCATCTATAATAATACTAGTAATTATACAGCGCATTTCTTCTGAGTAGCTTTTGGCACTTTAAAATAGTATTTCAATTCCCAAGACATCCATAGAAGTAGGTGGTAAGCGTCATTATACTCCTAGAGGGCACAAACAGCATCTTTATACACGTTATTTTCAGTGCTCAGGACATTGTGAAGACTTTAGAAATGTTTAATAATCAGAATAGCAATTTTACAGATAGACGGATTGAGAGAAAGCAGATTTAGCTCGTCTCCCAGTGCCCACAACTGAGGGAAAAAGCTGGAGAGTTTCTGAGTTACACAAGCAAGGGTCTGCAATGTTCTTCCATAAACCTCTCATACCATGCTTAATGTTTTGCTTAGAAATTAGACATTTTTATAAATCGCAGGGAAAAAAAGGCAAATAGTTCTGGTACTTTCTACACAATTCTGATATAATGCAGGGAGTTAGAGGTTTAAACATGCTTGAGACCAATAACTGCAAATGAAATAAACTTCATGATTAGAATTTCTCATTTTTGTGTTTCATTTCTCATTTTGGCGAGAAAATCACAGAATCTATTGGATGCATCTAGGTGCTTATTATAATATGGAAGCATTGTCATATTACATGGTATATGTTGGAAAAGCTCTCTCTAAATAGAGCTCTGAAACTTTCAACTCCTGCCAATCAAAATATTTCCAAGTGGTGTCTCTTCTTACTTGGGTCCTGTTAAGTCTTTACAATACTATTAGATAAATACATTGCAAATATCTCATATATCCTAGATCACAAAATACAAGTTCACAATAGCAGGAAATTTTTGAGAGCATAGTGGTTTATCTCAAAGACTTAAAGGAGAAGTGTCAAGATAAATGTCATGGGTCAGTAGGAAGAAATATTTGGGGGTAGCTAGTTTCCTTAAGGCCACCTGAATTTTGTTGCATAAATGACTATCTACTGAATCTTTGAGTAGGAACAGTCACGAGCAGTTGTATTTATTAATTTGGAAAATTAAGTTTTTATTAAAGATTAAATTTTGCCGTATTACCAAATTCAGTAGCTTAGAAGCCATGCCATACTCAAAAAGTTCAGTTTGTCTAATATAGATGTTTTCTGGGACTTGAATGACTCAAATCATGTGACAGGTAAGCCAGCTTATTGATTAATTTTCTTACATGTAGATGTTGTGTTTTCAAAAGCAAGTGTTCTAGGCAGGTTCTGAAAATAGTTCTGAATCTGAGATATTTATGCTTAACCTGATTTTCCTCAGCTGTTTGAAAATTTAGGATTAAATCTGAAAACCCTGTGGATGAGTGAATGTATTTATGTAAAAAAAAAATAGAGGGAGAAAGGATCTCTACCTTATTTATCTAAAGGAGGAGACAGAGAGAAAGGAATGCATGTGTGTGTGTTTATGTGCGAGAAAGAGATGGAGAGAGCAAGAGAATGAATATTCAAGTGCTCATTCCAACATGCTGAGTGTTGAGATGTCACAGACAGGGATGTAAGTGGAACTACTTTTACCACCTCTCTAGGGAGTATGTGTTATGAAGCTCTCTTGTACCTTTCTGAAGGAGATACTGTTACTGAATGGAAAATATGATTTCACTCAGACCTATAGCCCCATTTATACTGTGGAGTGTCTGAAATTCTTACAGAGAAATAAGGGAAAGAAGAGTTTCATAGAGATATTCTTGAAAGGAAACATTTGTAATCTTTATCCACCTGGCAACCAGTGTTGCTCTTGGAAGAGTTTGCTTTAGTGCTTAGTGCATTGGGCATCTGCAGACAATGTAGACACTGTAACATGTCATGCTAAAGAAAGATCAAAGAAAATAACAAAGCATTGAATTATTTTTAAACACCAGAATTACTTTTAAAATACAAAATTATAATTATGGGCATGTCTCACATTTAAGGTTGAAACTAGCATGAATATATTTGGGAAATATTAATGTAAGTGAAAAAAACAAAGGCGGCTTTATTATCATGCCATTGAGCAATAGGAGTAAGGCTGACATGTAAACAGAGAGTGTCATCCAAATGTCTTGCATCACAGATTCCAGGGGGGAAGAAATCATATTATGTGGCATGTCAAAATTCATGTTGTAAAAATTCTTTATTTGCTTTCCAACCTACACCTGGGTGGGTGGGACACTGAATACTCATTCTATGTAAAAGATCATGCATATTAACAAAATATAAGCCTAGGCAACTCTAGACTTCAGAAATAAATACAATATTCTATTTTCCTAATTAGATTTCTCTTTTGAAAAATCTGAACCACCTACACATATCAGTGACATGGTATAAGCTCCTATAAATTGAAATGGTAGGAGTAGAACGTGCATGAGTATTATTCAAATAATGGGATGCAGGTGTAAATGGAAGCATTCTATCTGATTGACAATCTTGGTGCCGTGAGGAGAAAGGTGAGCTGTCAACTATGACACTAATGAACTACTCAGTGGAGTAAACAGATTTTCTGTGTGCAATGCAAAGCATGCTGCTTTTAAGCATATATTTATAATAAGATGCTGCTAATAAAATTGGGCAATTCTATATATATTGCCTGTGGCACATAAATAATGAACTTAGGGAAATAAGTTTCAAGTGTCAGGCAATGAATCTCAGCACAAATCCCAGTTCTATTACTTTCATGCTGAAGACCTTGGCTAGGTAATTTAACGCAAAGTTCAGTTTACTATTTAAAGTATGGGACTAAATTTTTGTTTTATCTTATAGGGTAGTTTAAGAATATTTCAGCTAGTATTCACAAGTTATATAGTCTTGTGTCTATAGCATAGTAAATATTCTGTAAATAGCAGTTATTTATTAATAAAACTAAAAAAAAATTAAAACACAGTACTGTAAAATTTCCAACCTGTAAATACTGGGCACTAATAGTAAGCTTTGGTAAGATGACACCTCTGCAGTGACAAATAAGAGTTTGTACATTTGTAATTGATATTACACAATACAATGTATGATAATTATTCAGGCACTGAGGATAGGATCCCATGGTTCCAAAATTCCCATTAAATAACTCACCATAATTGATATCTGGAGAATTTAGGGCAGGTACAAAGAATGTCTCATTAAGTGTTATGGTAATGATAAAATGAATTATGACTTTTATGTGACTATTATTTTATTGTTTTCTATATAAAGATAAGTACCCTAATCTTATCTTTCTTTAATATACATGAATTTAGAACATTTTATGTAGCCTTTTATTGCTATAAACTTTTCTCTTAGAACTGCTTTTGCTGTATCCCATATGTTTTAGAATGCAGTGTTTCCATTTTCATTTGTCTTGAGGAATATTTACATTTTCTTTTAGATTTCTTCATTGACTCATTCATTGTTCAGAAGCATGTTGTTTAATTTCCATGGCTTTATACAGTTTCCAACTTTCCTTCTATGATTGATTTCTAGTTTTATTCCATTGTGGTTATAAAAGATACTTGACATTATTTTGATTTTTAAAAATGTAATAAGGCTTGTTTTGCGACCTAACCTATGATGTATCCTGGAGAATGTTTCATGTGCTGTTGAGAAAAATGTGTATTCTGCAGTCATTGGATGGAATGTTCTATACATTTATGTTAGGTCCATTTGGTCTAGGTTGAACTCCAGTATTTCTTTGTTGATTTTCTGTCTGGAGGATCTGTCCATTGATGAAAGTGGAGTGCAAGTCCCTTACAATTCTTGTATTGTAGCCAACCTTTATTTTAGGTCTAATAATATTTGTTTTACATATTTAGATGCTCTGGTGTTTGGTGCATATATATTTACAATTATTATATCCTCTTACTGTATTGACCACTGTATCATTATAGAATGATCTTTTTTGTCTTTTTTCTTTTTTAACCCATCCTTGACTTTTAAGTCTATTTGATGTAAGTGTAGTTACTTCTGCTCTTTTTTGATTTCCATTTGCATGGTATACGTCCAAAATACTTTAAAGGTAAGATTTTGAAGATAGTGACTGATTTAACAAAGGAGGAAAATATAACAGCAATACTCGGAAACCTTTTGATATATATTTTGTTTGTAAAGAACCTCTAAAAATTATTAAATGTATTGATACATTGATTTTTAAATGTATTGGCTAATTTGTTAACTAATTTTGTAATTCAACAAAAATGTATTAGGTGACTTCTTTGTTCAAAGTATTGTGATCTAGATAAATGAGGAAGGTAATAAAATATAAACAAAAATGTAAAGGAAATCACAGTGTTGCCAAAGAAATGTATAGAGAAGAGGCATTCACTTCTCTTGCTGAAAGTGTTTTTCTGGCACAAGGCAAATATTAACTTGGAGCTGCTGTATCATGTTATTAAAAGTTTTAGGGTAATTATACAATCTCTTCTTTCTGCCTTGAGTGACCAAGTGTGTTTTTTCTATCCTTTGCGTTTGTTTATTTTAAAATTTCAGTCTCTATGCTAGTCACTCTGGATGCTTGATTTTCTAATCAGCCTAGTCCCTCAACCTCCCTGACCATTTTAAGCTTTAATGACCATTTGCCATTTAAGGTTCAAATTTCTCCCTCTTTGTTTCTCATAACTCATGGTATTCCCCTAATGTAGAACTTCTAGGTATGGCTGCTTTTCTAGAGGGTAAACTTCTTGCAAGTTACAGTCATGTCTTATCCATGGCTGCATTCACAGGGTCTGCCATATTGGGAAATAACTCACATTCCATGGTATTAGAGTAAATACATTAAACTATTTTTTGGTAAATGTTGCTTCTACATTCTTTTTTCCACATTTTTTTTCTAATATTATATGTATTGGATGAATAAAATGGTTGGTCAAATGAACTAGTGAGTAAACTTTGCATCTCCATATATAAAATGGAGTTTGTTAGAAGTCATTTTAGAATTCCAAATCAAACAATCAGACATAAAATCCTAAATATACAAAAGCATCATGTAAGTGGAAGTGGAAGCAGCTTGTCAACTGGCTTTTAAGGGAGTCAGGAGTTGGCTATTGGGTTTTGCTTTCCTGTGTCAATACTCATTGAATTTTCTGGTGCCATTTTTCTTGTTCTTCCCCCCTGTCCAACTGCTTTTTATGTGGTAATTATTGTTTTTGGTCTGTATATGTTTCCTGGGAGGATGGCTCCTGAGATTTTCTGAATATGAAAATTGGGTTGGGAAAATCAGCCTTTATTTATTGTCTTTCAATTGATTCCACTGTTTCTGAGCTCAGGACTTACTACCAATTTGTATTGTACATGGTCTTTCAGAGCCTCACACCTTCCCAGGGACTGATGGTTCTGCAAAGCTCAAGAGCTTCATTAGTTGTATTAGGTCTTTCTGATCTTTAGCTTTTATTTACTGGCTACATTAGCTATCAGTGTTCCACCAACTCCTTCTGTGTTCAATAAATTTTAATTTCTTAAAATCTTCTGGGCATGCATTCTCTCACAATTTTTGTTCCCTTTGCTGTGGTCATTTTATACTTTTTATTTTTTAGTGGTATTAGTATCATTTTAGTTGGTCCTGGAAGTGAGAAAAGGCAAATATTTATTTTGCTCCATCTTGGATATAATTCTAGAATATCTACCCCTTCCCATATTGTTTAAACATTGTTTAGCTTTTTAAAGTTTTGAGGATTATGAAAAAATAAAATAGATTGGACATAAAACAAGGAATTAATTTATACTCTGATTATAACTGGAACTTTAAGAAACTTTCTCAAAAATTTTCTGCTGCTGTTACCTAGATATCTCCAGTCATTATAGATAATAAAGAAGAAGCTAATTTGCATGCACAGAGTAAAAGTAAAATTATTTGAGTTATTTTTTCTGTCCTCTATATTGACTAAATTGTTTCCAGCTCCCTATGTTCTTGTTTATGTTTAGTTTTCTGTTATAATTTTCCCAACCACAGAAGTTCTTGGAAGACATATTAAAAGGTAGGATATCTAGATAGTGAAATCAATCCTATATCCTTGGAAATAGCCCTATGCTGTACAGTATTTGTTTTCTGAATTTCAGATGACTTGAACCATTTTCAGGAGACAAACAGCTGATCTCAATCAAGAATTAGGAGCCAACCTGTGGTTGAAGAGCAAAGTTTGTATTTTCATTTCACACGGATTGGTGTCGGCTAACAAAATGTTTGCTTGTTTGTTTTTAATTTAACACCAAAAACACAATCTACTTTACTGGGAAAGAAACCAATTTCCATTTTATGTAGCTAAAATTTACATTCTGTAGTGAGTCAGATGTAGAAATCTAAATTGTCTATGCTTTAGTTCAGATTTATTCCAGTGATGTTTGTATGTCACTTTTCATATGATGTCCCACGAAGCTGATGGCTGGCTTTATTTTTAAGCTGGCTATGGGCACAAGGAAGGCTATATTTAACTCTAGCCCTGTAGTTTATATCCGATGCTCTGATTCCGATGGAAGTGACAAAATATGTCTACTATTTGTCCGTTTATCTTATCTTCTTCAAAATCACCCTTTCCTTTTGAAACTATGGCTTTTGAAAGAGCTTTCATGTCTTGTCACAATTATAAAGCCAATATAATTCTCTGACTATTGTGCATTTGCTCATACCATCCAATCCAATGGGACACCAATTTATCCTGACTCCAATCCTCACCTATAAAGGTTTTCTTATCTTTCAATATTCAGTAAAAACGTTATTGGTTTCATAAAACATCTTCTAGTATCCCCAACTAGATATAACCACTTGCTGACAACTGCCATGGAGATTTTTGGTAGATCTTATAATTTTATATTTTAACCAATTAGTAAGATATCTGATCTCTCCCACATGGCGAGTCCTTCAAATATCAAAACATATCTCATTCCTTATTTGATTATATTTTAATACCAATCGCATTATTCTTTACACATGCGTGTATCTATTATTTGTATACTATATAACAGTACTAATGTTAACAATACAAAGGACAAGTATACTAGCAAACAGCAGTGAATGATTTCCTTGTGGAGACATATGCTAAGGGCTCAATACACAATATCTTGTGTGATACTCACAACCCTATGTGTTAGGCACTGATGTAATCTTCTTTTACATATGAGAAACCTGGGACCTAGAGAGATTATATAAGTTGCCAAGAGTTCTAGAACTACTAGACTTGAGGTATTTTAGCACCCAGATGTACCTTAATTCAACTGAACTTTTGCCCCTCTGTAAATATATAGACAAATATAGGAGTTACACACGGTGGATGGTTAACAAAAATTATTTACATGAAACTATTGGTGAATTAATGGCTCTTTATGGATGTTTTAAAATCAACTCTATTAAACTGATTTTTCTGGAGCAACACATAAGCTAGATTTTACCTAGTTTTGTCGCATATCTTCTTGCAGTGAGTGACCCATGGTATATAATAGCATCACAAACAGAGTCATTATTTGATACCCTAGGATTACCTTTCTGGCTTTTATTTAGCATATTCAAGCGTAATGATCACCTATTATGCTTTAAAATACAGCTTCCAGCCGGGTGTGGTGGCTCACGCCTGTAATCCAAGCACTTTGGAGGCCAAGGCGGGTGGATCACCTGAGATCAGGAGTTCAAGATCAGCCTGACCAACATGGTGAAATCCCGTCTTTAAAAAAACAAAAACAAACAAACTATATATATACATATATATATATATATATATATATATATATGTATAAAATAAAATACAGTTTGCTTTGGAGAGTACTCCTTAAAGCAGAGTGTAGGGGAGGTATGTCTTTGCCTGCAGAAATAGACATTGTATTCATTAGGATATAGAACTGCCATCTGAAACAGAGAGCCAAAATAAACTTCACTTAACCAAGGTAGAGGTTTGTTTTATATTCATAAATAAAAATTGAGCTAGCATGATAGTTCTGCTCCAGGGAGTCATCAGAGGCACAAAATCCTTCTTCTATAATTTTTCTGTGCCATTTCTAAGGAGCTGCATCTATCTGCAGAGCTCAAGATAGCTTACTATGATTTATTCCCAGCCGCCAGTAATAGGGTGAGGGAGCAGAGCTACTTTCCCTGTAGGGCACACTCTGGAATGTTCACATGCCACTTTCCTTAAACCCTATTGCTCTGAATTTAGTCATATAGCCACATCTTGCTATGGTGACGCTAAGAAATGTAGTCTTTACTTTAGGTGACCAGATGCTCAGCTAAATATTCTAATAGTATAAAAGGAGGAGGGGGCATATACAAATTGGGGGATAAACAGTAATTTCTTTCATAGACCTATTATATTTGCTTTTCGATGCTGAAAAAACTTGCTAAAATATTCTACCACTTAATGTTTCCATTAATATATGGAGATGGTGACAAACCTAAGATGAAATGCAACATTGAACATAAAATCAATTGAAAATATACATTATTTATTCCTAAGTACATCTTAGACATTTTTAAGTTGGATTCGTAATTGATGTCTGATGTTGGATCACAAAGAAGTGAAGGTATATTATCTAAGAATTTTTTTTTTTTGCCAGTGGTCCTAGCTCTAACACTCCTTCACTGAGTGGACATTGAAGTGCATGTGCATAAATCTTCACCATATTAATAGAGATTAAAAATGCAAAAATCATGCAGAAGTGCAGATTATTTTGTTCACAGGTTGAAATTTTGTCAGCTGTGTATGAATAGAATGACTTTGACCTATAAAATAAAAGATTTTGTTAAAGCTATTAAACTCTCTTTTTCTGTTTCAGTGAAAAGGATCAGATGAGCAGCCTCCTTTTGTCTAGGAGAAAAGAAGAAAAAAAAAGTGAAAATTGTACTATGATCTGTGGAATGGAGGTTTGATAGGCAAGTACAAGAGAATATAGAAGCAAGAAGGAAAAGTGAATTCATGAAATAGCTGGGGACGGTAGCAAAGAGAGCGAAGGGCAAAGTGAAATTCCTAGAATTGTGACTTAACCAGCAGTAAATAGATAATATGACGAAATTAGGAATGTTTTCCATTCATAATGAGTTGCCTCTTAAACCTGCTTGTTATGAAAGTTTATTTCTATATACACTGACTCTTGTTTCTAAATGATTTTATTTAAGCAATCTACATCACACCTTTTACAACTTATGTCTTCTTTCTATACATTTAGTAAATTCATAATTGAGATGCCAGCATTGGGCTTTTTCAATATACTGCTGTGGACATATTTGGTTAATGTGTGACGATGGAAGTGAGATAATATTTGTTCACACCTCTGTTTTTAAAATCTCTGCATTAAGTTTAAAAATTAAAATATGGATACATCTTACCAGAAAGAATTTAACTCAGACTCACATATCATATTCTTAATGATGATTCTGAAAAATTTCTTTTGCAACTTTTGTTTTCATTTTTTGCCTAAGCCATTTTTTCCTGTGGGTCTGGTTACTTGGCAACAGCATTGTTTCTTCCTAAATCTTGATAAATACTTTTTAAAGATGACATGATTATGAAAACTGTAATCTGGACAATAAATGGACTGAGTTTTAAGAGGGTGGACTAGTTACAAATAAAACCTGGTCTATTCTAGTTATGCACCATCACAGAATCAGAGGGTCAGAGCCAGGAGGCCTTAAAGGTTTGGTGGTCAAATTCTCCCACATTGCACAGATACAGAGAGAACACATCATGTTTGTTTTCATTCCTATTTCAATTTTTTATGCCAAAGTCAGAGCATACAATGCATAAATAACAATCCAGAGATGGCAGAGGGGTTTCTTTCTAAAGAGCTTATCATTCTTTCAGATGAATTCTAGCACTGGGTAAAGAGTTTACATAATTTACATAAATTTCTCATAAAAGAAACTGAATGTTTTATTCTTTTACTTAATTTCTTTTGTCTCATAACACATTTGTCTACAAGTCTAGTCCTATGAACAATAAAGATATAATAGAGCATCTTAATTTATTATTCTCCCTGGACTACACGTCTTGGGAAAGAGTAACTTTCCTAAACAAAATTAACATGTTGAATAGACCCCTACCACCAGACACCTGTATTTGAATGTCAAGTAGAAATCTCAAATTCAAAATGTCTAACACAGAACTCCTGATTTCCTCTCCAAATCAATTGTTCAGGACAAAAGTCGAGATGTCGTCTTTAAGTCTTCTCTTTCTCTGTTACCTCATATTCAATTCACCAGCAATGCCTATTAACTCTACCTTCCAGATATATCCCAAATCCTGCCACTTCTTAACTACCTCTGTTATAAGTGAACTTGGGGAAGGCACAGTTATCTCTTACATGAATCTCCACAACAGCTTCCTAACTGGCTTTCCTCATTCCACACTTCCTTATGCTCTTTTCTTCTCTTAGAGGTCAAGATAATCTTTTCAAAAAGTAAATCCTAGCCAGGCACATTGGTGTGTGTGTGTGTAGTCCGTTACCTGGGAGACTGAGGCAGGAGGATTGTTTGAACCCAGGAGTTTGAGGTCAACCTGGACAATATAGTGAGACCCTGGCTAAAAAAAAAAAAAAAAAAAAAAAAAAAAAAAAAGTAAATCTTTCCTTATGATTCCCAGTTCTAAGAGGAGGAATTTAGGCATACTTAAGAAAAAAATGGATGCTGGGGAAAGTAGGAGGTAGTGGACAACGAATAATAAATATCACTACAGGGTGAAGGGAATAAAGCTAATTATGATTTTATGATTTTAATGTCTGTCTGAAGCATTTAAATATGCTTAATTTATTTTGGGGGACAGTGTAGAAAGCCTCAGAGTATTTGATAAGCTGGAGGACTTCCATAAAAAACGTTTATTAAAAAACAGCAAGAAAGAAAAAAATGCATTGTTTCATTGTTGTTTTTGTTTTATTGAGGTTTTTATACAAAACCCTGCTTTGAGTTAAAGATCAGATTATACAGTGTTTAGATCAGGTGCTGTGATAGAACAAGCTGTCAAGTGTTTTTGACCTGGGGTAGTTTTAAATTATTTGTAACAAAAGTAGCTCAAAGAAGGAGGAGAGCTCACCCTCAAAGAGCAAAACACTTTAAAATAAATACAGACAAATTTATGTTTGTTAGTAAGAAGCAGATGCTCACAGGAATCGGAGCAAAGGCAGGATACAAGCGGTGAGGAAGGCTGCCATCCTTCTCTGAAGACAATAGATGGCAGTGGTGCACCAGGAGGGAGTCGGGAGGTTTTGCCTGAGGCCTGCAGGAGCTGGTTTATGCAGGTGCAAGCTAAAAAAGACACTATTTTGTCTGAGGAACTGTAAATTGTATTCATGATTCACATATCATTATTAATTCATTTTGTATTCATTATCATACGGCAGATTCATTTGACATTTATGCAGATGTCAGAGTGTAGGCCCTTCCAGGAGTGATCTGTGCAGGTTCAGACCAGGCTGTGTGCAGGCTTTCGTGGAAGCATGAGTGGAAAGAAGAAATGCTTTTCGAACCACAACAAGATTAGACTGGAAATTGGGCCAGGGATTGCCCGACTAATAGCTGTCAGTGGCTAGTTCTGCGACTACTGCCTGTGCTCTGTACTTCCCCCCTGCATATTTTTTTGGCAGATTAAGTCTGGCAGATGAGAATCTCCCAGTTTAGAGAGCTCTGAGCAAGATAAAAATTTAATAATCGTATTGTTGACCCAGCCACTGAGGGTAGAACAGATAATCCTTTAATAATGCACTTCAAAAGTCTGGTTTGCATAGTCAGAGACCAGAGGCAGCCTGGTATAGCGGAAAGAAAGCCTTTGAGACAGGAAAATGATGGATTCTGGTGTTGGCTCTGCTACTAACTAGCTCTGAGACTTAGGGAAAATCAATTAACCTTCCCAGGTCTCAGGCTCTTAATCCATAAAATGAAGGGACTGCATGACATCATCCCAAAGTCTCCTCCAGTACTATAAATAACAAGAATTTTTTGATAGAAAAAAAAAAACACATAACAGATCAAGTTTTGAGATTATAACATTTCTTTGTGACCTACTTCAAACCAGATGAGTTGTAAAGCTTGCTATGAATTGTAAAACGTATATCATCTGTGAGTAAATGCACCTCAAGCAGTTATAAGTGTGATTTATCACTGGTGGTTGGTACAGTATCACATGTAAGTGACAGTACTTGGTCTTGAAACCTTTCTTAAATTTCAGAGATGACAATAGAAATTCTGAGAAGGAGATCTAACTGTAGGACTGCTTTCTCACAAATGAACACAATTTGACAAATTTTATGTCATGCTATGGCATGCACTTCACAAATGTGTGAGGAGATTATCTATCTTGCAGCATCCCTGAACTCTAAACCAGATTTTCCGCAGTGCTCGAGAAACTCTAGCAATAAAGCAGATGCTCAGAGACACATATTAACTCTTCGAAGACAACAGGCTCCTCCCTCTACTGAAATATGAAAATTGAGTGCTCTGAAATGGTTTATATACTCTCACGTGTTTCCTGATTAACATAGGAAATAGTGAACCAAATGGCCAGTTTGCAAATAAAGTACACTAATATTGAGCAGTTAAATAGATTATGCAGTCAAAGATACCCAGGTTCTTTAAGGGAAAGCCGTATTTGGCTGTTTTTATAAAGAGATGCCCAATAAACATGATAGGGATGCATACTTCAAATTTCAAAACCTTGGACAGGGCTTCAAAGAAGAGATTTTCTAAAAGAACAACTGTCAGAAAAGGGAAAGATGTTTTGTCATAGATCTCATACTTCTATCTCTTTGGAAGTAAATGGATGAATGAAGCATGAAAAGAACAATCCCTCAGGCATCACTGTTGATACTCATTGTTTAGTCTGATTATCCAAGATCAGATGGAGGAAGTGTCTGTGTTCTTGCATGTCTGCAGGTGATGTTAAGCTCTTCAATGCTATTCGATACTGGATGACTGGAAAAGTCGAATGAGAATTTCGTTAAAATAAAAGGATTGAAAAATGAGAAGGAACTTTATTTGACATGCTCTAAGCAGCCACTACATGCCCAGAACTCCACTAGTGTAAGAAATACCAAAATTCTAAAATAAAACCCAAACAAAACAAAACCCAGCTAAGAGAAGACAGACATACCAGCAGAAACTCACTATTGCCACTGCAAAAAGTGCTATCTTAAGAGATGTTGGGATCAAGGAGGGAGGGAGAGAGGGAGGGCATCTGGAATGATGGCTGAGGACTTCTAGAATAAAACAAGACTGGAGAGTTAAATAGCTGAAGGATAGGTAGAAGTAATCTAAATTAAATTGTGGGAGAAGCAGTGTATGGAGAGGCCGGGGAAGCTAAAAGAACATGGTATTTATTGAACGTTAATTAGCATAGTGTAACAGAAAAAAATTACTGAGACTAAGTTGAAGGTCGTGGTTAGAGAGAGAGATAAGGACCAGTTCTGAGATCAGTAGATGCTTTTATGTGAGATCTATCGAGATCCAATTTGTAAAAATAATTTCAACTTTTATTTTGCATTCAGGATGTATATGTGCAGATTTGTTACATAACTATATTGTGCAATGCTGAGATTTCAGGTATAAGTGATGCCATCACCAAGGTAGTGAGCATAGTAAACAATAGTTAGTTTATTAACCCTTCTTTCCCCCATCCTCTAGTAGTCCCCTTTGTCTATTGTTGCCATCTTTATGTCCATACATTCCCAGTGTTTAGCTTCCATTTATAAGTGATACCATGTGGTATTCGTTTTCCTGCTCCTGTGTTATTTTGGTTAGGATAATGGCTTCAAGCTGCATCCATGTTGCTGCAAAGAATATGATTTCATGTTTTCCATAGCTGCATAGTATTTCATGATATATACACATATATACCACATTTTCTTCATTCAATCTACCACTGCTAAACACCTAGGTTAATATCATGTCTTTGCAATTGTGAATAATGCTGGGATGAAGGTACGAGTGCATGTCTTTTTGGTAGAACAATTTATTTTCTTTTGGATATATACCCAGTAAAGGGATTGATGGTCAAAGAGTAGTTCTGTTTTAAGTTCCTGGAGAAATCTCCAAACTGCTTTCCACAGGGGGATGAACTAATTTGCATTCCCACCAACAGTGTGTAAGCATTTCCATTTCTCTGCAGCCTTGCCAGCATCTGTTGTTTTTTGACTTTTAATGATAGCTATTCCAATCAATGTGAGATGGTATCTCATTGTGGTTTTGATTGGCATTTCTTTGATGACTAGTGATGCTGAACATTTTTTTTTCTATACGTTTGTTGGTAGCTTGTATATCTTTTTTCGAAAAGTGTCTGTTCGTGTCCATTGTCCACTTCTTAATGTGCTTGTTTTTTGCTTTGTGAATCATTTAAGTTTCTTACTGATTCTGTATATTAAACCATTGTCAGATGCATAATTTATGAACTTTTTTTACTTTGCTGATAATTCCTTTTGCTGTGCAGAGTCTCTTTCATTTTATTAGATCACAATAGTCCATTTTTGTTTTTGTTACAATTGCTTTTGAGGACTTACACATAAATTATTTCCCAAAGCTGATGCCCAGAATGGTGTTTCCCAGGATCTATTCCAGGATTCTTGTGGTTTGCATTCTTACATTTAAATCTTTAAATGATCTTGAGTTAATTTCTGTATATGGTCAAAGGTAGGAGCCAAGTTTCATTCTTTTGGATACGGCTATCCAGTTATCCCAGTACCATTTATTAAATGGAGAATTCTTTTCTCATTGCTGGTTTTTGTCAACTTTGTTGAAGATCAGGTGGTTGCAGATATATGGCTTTGTTGTGGATTCTCTATTCTGTTCCATTGGTCTCTATGTCCATTTTTTATCAGTTACATGCTGTTCTGGTTACTATAGCCTTATAGTTTAAAGTTGGGTATATGATACCTCTTGCTTTGTTCTTTTTGCTTAAAATTGCTTTGGCTATTCAGGGTTTTGTTTTTGTTTTTGTTTTTGTTCTACATGAATTTTAGAATAGTTTTTTTCTAACTCTATGAAAAATGACATTGGTAATTTGATAGGAATAACATTGAATCTGTTGATCGCTCTGGATTCTATGGCCCTATTAGCAATACTGATTCTTTTAATCCATGGGATGGATGTTTTTTCATTTGTTTGTATCATCAGTGATTTTTTTTTCAGCAGCGTTTTGGAGTTCTTTGTGGCTATTGTAAGTGGGATTATGTTCTTGATTTAGCTCTCACCTTGAATGTTATTTGCATATAGAATTGCTGTTGATTTTTGTATATTGATTTTGTATCCTGAAACTTTACTGAGGTTATTGGTACCGGCAACCTTTTGACAGAGTCTTTAGGGTTTAGGTATAGAATCATATAATCAGTGAAGAAATACTGTTTGATTTCTTCCTTTTCTATTTGGATACATTTTATTTCTTTCTCGTGCCTGATTGCTCTGGCTAGGATTTCCAGTACTATATTCAACAGGAGTGGAGGGAGTGGGCATCCTTCTCTTTTACAGTTCTCAAGGGGAATGCTACTAGCTTTTGCCTGTTAACTATAAAGTTGGCAGTGGGTTTGTCATAGATGGCTCTTATTATTTTGAGGTATGTTCCTTTGATGCCTAGTGTGTTGAGGGTTTTTACAAGGAAGGGAGGTTGGATTTTATTGAAAGCTTTTTCTGCATCTATTAAGATGATTGTATGGTTTTTGTTTTAATTCTCTTTATGTAGTGAATCACATTTATTGATTTTAGTGTATTGAATCAACCTTACATCCTAGGAATCAAGTCTGCTTGATCATGGCAAATTAACTTTAGGTTGTGCTTCTAGATTGGGCTTGCTAGAATTTGGTTGGGGATTTTTACCTCTATATTCACCAGGGATATTTTCCTATAGTTTTCTTTTTTCTCATTATGTCTTTGCCAGGTTTTGGCATCAGGATGATTCTGGTTAAATACAATGAGTTAGGCAGAAATCCCTCCTCCTTGATATTTTGGAATTGTTTTTGTAGAATTATTAACGGTTTATCTTTGTATGTCTGGTAGGATTAGGCTGTAATCTATCTGATCCAGGGCTTTTTTTGTTGGTAGTTTTTTTATTACTGATTCAATTTTAGAACTCGATATTGGCCTGTCGAGGATTTTAATTTCTTTCTGATTCAATCTTGGAAGATTATGTGTTTTCACTAATTTATTTGTTTCCTTTAGATTTTCTACTTTGTGGGCATAGAGGTGTTCACAATAGTCTCTGAGGATCTTTTATATTCCTGTGGGACCGGTTGTAATGTAATTCTGGTTGTGCTTGCTTGGATCTCTTCTTTTGTATTTGTTAATCAAAGTAGCAGTCTATGGATCTCGTTTATCCTTTCAACAAATCAATCTTCGATTTTTTTCATAATATATATGGAGTTTTTGGTTTCAATTTTGTTCACTTCTGCTCTGATTTCAATGATTTATTTTCTGCTACATTTGGAGTTGGTTTGTTCTGGTTTTAAAATTTTATCTACATGTAATGTTAGATCCTTAATTTGAGATCTAACTTGTTGAGTTAGCTCTTGAGTGCTACAAACTTTCCCCTTAACTCTACTTTTGCTGCTTCTAGGAGGTATTGGTATGTTGTGTCTTTACTTCCGTTTATTTAAAATAATTTTTTAAATTTTTGCCTTAATTTCATTGCTTATCTAAAAGTCATTTGGGAGCAAATTGTTTAATTTCCATGTAATTGTGTGGTTTTGAGAGATCTTCTTGATATTCATTGCTATTTTTATTGCACTGTGTTCCAAGAATGTGCTTGGTGTGATTTCAATTTTTTTTTTTTTTATTTCTGAGACTTGCCTTATGGCCAAGCATTTGGTTGATGTTGGAGTATGTTCTGTATGCAGATGAGAAGAATGTATATTCTGTGGATGATGGGTGAAGTATTCTGTAGATGCCCATTAGATCCAATTGGTTGAGTGTCAAATTTAAGTTCAGAATTTCTTAGTTTTCTGCCTCAGTGATCCATCTAACATTGTCAGTGGGTTGTTGAATTCCCCCACTATTATTATGTGGCTACGTCTTTTCATAAATCTGTTTTATGTATCTGGGTACTCAGTGTTGAGTGCATATGTATTTAGAATAGTTATGTCTTCTTGTTGAATTGCACCCTTTATCATTATGTAATGTCTTCTTTATCCTTTTTTGCTCTTGTTGGTTAAAAGTCTGTTTAGCTGACTTAAGAATAGTGACTTTTGACCTTTCTGTTTTCCTTTTGCATGATAGATCTTTCTTCCACCTTTCAGTTTGAGCCTATGAGTGTCATTATGTGTGAGATGCTTCTCTAGAAGACAGCAGGCAGATGGGTTCTGCTTTTTTATCCAACTTGCCGTTCTGTGCCTTTTGAGTGGGGTATTAAGACTGTTTACTTTCCAAGTTAATATTGGTATGTGAGGTTTTGGATCTATTGTGAAGTTGCTAGCAGTCTGATTTGTAGTTTCTGTTGTGTGGTTGCTTGATAGGGTCTGTTGGCCATGTATTTAAGTCCATTTTTGTGGTGCCAGGTATCGTTATTTTATTTTCATGTTTAGAACTCCCTTAAAGACTTCTTGTAATGATGGGTTAATGGTAACAAATTTCTTCAGCACTTGCTTCTCTAGAAAAATAAATATTTCTCCTTCACTTATAAAGCTTAATTTGGCAGAACATAAAATTCTTGATTTGAATTTATTCTCTTTGGAAATGCTAAAAATAGGCCCTCAATCCCTCCTGGCTAGTAAGGTTTCTGCTGAGAAGTCTGCTGTTAGCCTGATAGGTTTCCTGTTGTATGTGATCTGACCTTTTTGTCTCATTTTTAAGGTTTTTTTTTTTTTTCTTTAGCATTGACCCTGGACAGTCTGGTGACTATGCATTGGCGATGTTTCTTCTGTATAGCATCTTGCAGGTGTTCTCTGGATTTTGTGTAACTGGATGTCTACCTATTAGCAAGATTAGGAAAAATTTCTGCAAATATTCTCTCAAATGTGTTTTCCAGTTTTCTTATTTTTTACCTTCTCTCTGAGGAATGCCAACAATTTGTAGGTTTGGTCCCTTTACAAAATCCTGTATTTCTCAAAAAGTTTTTGTTCATCAAAAAAATTAATTTTTGTCTGATTTAGTTTGAAAGACCAGTATTCAAGCTCTCAAATTCTTTAATCTGTTTGGTCCATTTTATTAATAAAACTTTTACTTGTATTTTGAAATTCCTTAAGCAAGTTTTTCTATTTCAGAATATCTGATTGATTTCTTTTTAAGATGTCTATCTCTTCCTTCATTTTCCTGGATTGCTTTAGAAGTTTCTTTGTGTTAATTTTCAACCTTGAATCTCATTGACTTTTCTTGCAATCTATGTATTAAATTCCTTATCTTTCATTTCTGAGTTTATATTTTGGTTAGGGATCATTGCTGGAAAGCTAGTATGATTCTCTGGTGATGGCACTACTTTCAGATTTTTCATGGTGCAGAATTTTTGCTTGCTTCTCATCTAGAAATTCCCTCACTTCTAATTTTTGTAATTATTTTTATGCAGGTAGGATATTTTTCTTTTTCTTTCTTGCCCTATGGTATCATTCTTTTCTCCTTCCTTTTCCCTTTCCCACCTCCATAGGGGGTGTGTGTGTATAGAATGTTGGATAGGATCTTTTGGCTTTGCTTGTATAGCCATAAGCACACATGTCAACTGGTTTTATAGAGTTGTGCAGTTTAACCTAAAAGCTAGTAGATGATGCTATAGGTAAAAACAGTCTGCTGCCAGTATGGCTGGGTATATACTTGGTCCTTATTTACTGGACGAAGCTCTCTGTTGCCTCAGGCAATGGGCTGATGCATGGAGTGCACAGGCTCTGAGTTCCCTGCTCTGCCCTTGGATATTGAGGAAAGACAGATAGGGCTGGATTGGGCACAGGTCCACCTACAGATCCCCTGATGACAGGCATGAGCACCAGCACTGAGGAACAAGAGGAACAATCCAGCAGATGGCCGCCAAGTACTCAGAGGTGTGCCTAGGTGTGAAACTGAGAAATCTCCTCAGCCCCAAGTTCTCTGTACGGGGAAGAGGGTGAGCAGCCTAAACTCCTAATCCACGTAAACAGGTACTCCAGTTGCCTGAGATCTGCCTGGGCATAAGTGTAGAGGGCCCTCTGGACCACGGTCTCTGCCCTTGCGGCAGAGGCAACTTAGGTGGCTGATCCAGGCAAACAGGGACTTCAAATGCCTGGAGATCGGCCTGGCTGGAGAGTAAAGAGGAACCTCCTTCACCACAACCTCCATTGGAAAGGTCAGGGGAGGCTCAGGCTACTGATTCAGGTGAACGGGTGCTCTGACGGCCTGAAGACCTGCTTGGAACATGAAAATGGAGTGGAAATGGCCTTGCTGAACCATGATCTCTGCACAGGAAGGATGGGATAGCTTGGGTTGCTGGTGCAGGCATGGGGGTGCTTGCTTCAAATGCCTGAAGTTATCCCTGGGCATTGAGCAGAGAGGGCCACCACAGTCTCTATGCAGAAAGGGTAGGATAGCTCATGCTGCTGAACTAGCAACGGGGTGCTCTGACTGCCTGGAGTAGATCTAGTTTTGAATTATTTTTTGAAACTCACTGTGTGTCTCTGAGAAAGTTACTTAATGCTTAATTCTGAGTAATGGTTTCCTTAGCTTTCAAGTGAGGGAAGCTCCTTGTGAAGTTTGAAATAACAAGTGTGTACCAGCTGGCTGAAAAAAGTAGAATTTACCATCTCAGCTTTTGGCAGCCAACATGAGGTTGGAGAAGGTGGCTTGGATCTCTATTAGCAATCTTCAGCCCTATATCCAGAGAGTCTGCTGAGAGGAAATGTACCCACCCATTGCTACAGACTCTTAGTTTCCTTCTCTCTTTTTCACCATGCTCAAAATAACAAATTAATGTGGTTGGTGAGCTAGCTAGAGGAAACATATCGAACAGGATGACAGGGGAAAGAAAACCCTCCTACATCCTACAGATTTTGTTCCCTTAACCATCTGGGCTTCAAAATGAAGGTGTTGGTCAACTAAAGTTGTGGCTGTGCTCTCTAGAGAGACCAAGAGTCTGAAAATATCTCTACTCCTACCTTATGAGAACACTCCCGCAGCATCAAGTTTATCTTCCTAGGACCGCTGGCATGTAGTTTAGCTTAGGTTTCAGAAGGATGAGAAATGAGGAGCTTATAAATGAAAGTAATCCCTAATGTAAACTGCAACTTCCTAAGATACGCACTTTTGATTCCATATTTTTTCCAAAATATGACCAGTCAGGTTACCCAATATACCCCACAAGAGGCATGGAAAGACATGTAAATGACAGCATAAAATTCCAAGTAATACATCTAAAAGTGTTATAAATTTAAACTTTGAATATTGTTTACCATTATTAAATTCGTAAGAAGAAAACAAAACTCTGAATTTAAACCCCAATTCAGTTTTAACTTAAATAAAAAGCTTTACATTAAGCCCCAAAATAATTAGAGTCTCAATTTTTTCCACTTCAATTTTATTTTCTCTGCTGAATCTCAGTTAGATGGATCTTGGTGAAATGTCTAGAGCAGTTGAGCCTCCCTTAGAAATTATAATTTGAAGCATTTCACTGGAAGGCGTATGGTTCATTCAGGACCTCTGAAATTCAACTACTTTTACTTAGGTGTCTCATGTGCCCTAAGCTGTGAAAACTCAAAAGAATTAATAAGACATACAAGATTTTTACAACATGACCCTACACTTTCAATACAGGAAACCACAGCTTCTACAAGAGTTACCACAAGTAAATTTTATTCTTATAATGTAATACTTGGTTCAGTTACACCCAAGTTATTATTAAAGGCAAAAACCAGAAGAGTAATTCTTGTTGGCTGACACCTTACCAGAATCTCAGTCAACCTAGTGCAATTGTCCAGAGTCTAAGACCTAGGAGCTGACAGTCCATTCCCCTAGATGCTCATGTCAATTATGGTACCATGCTTATCAGGCAGAGTTGGGAACGTTCACCTACGTGAGCCACCTGACTCCCATCTCTGAGTGACATTTGAGACATTTGTGACATTTGTGCCTTCTTGAAAAGTTTGCAAATTTGCACTCATAATAACTGCAATGGTTCATTCCCTCCCGATCTTTTATATTTTAAAGCTTATTAAATCTCCCCTTGGGACCCAAGGCATGCTCTTATCCCCCTGTCTTAACCACAGGATCAATGACAGCAAATATCTGACCTCACCTGAGACCTCTGAAAGAGCTTCCCTCAAGAGGTTCATTCAATACTGCAACCTCGCCATTTGAGCTCACTCCAGAGGTGACCATTCTTCTGCTTTGCTATTGGATTTTTTTCAGAATTGGAATAATGTGTTGTATTTTGATGGCAAAACGCATCTTTTTCCACTGCTGCATCTTTTTCCATTGTAGTGAGCTATTTCATAGATGCTCTGATTCCCTCTTATTTCTCCTTTCCAGAGGCCTTGTGGAGATTTGGACATTCTTCTTTGCTCCCTACACTCACTGCTTTCCTTTCCTATCACATGGAGGGTGAACATTACTCATAGTGTTTTATTCATTCTCTTTTTTGCTCCCCTATCAGTTCCAGACTTGTCCTTTCTTCACCTAATCCTCCATATTTTTTTATGGTCAGAATCCCTGGTAAGAGACATGATGCCAGGCCCAGTGTGTAATTCATTATTGGTCTCTCTAGTTCTCTCTTTTGTCTTCATTTTTGTTTTTGTCTTGTGTATCTGCTTTTTCATATTGTTTTGCCATCCCTTTGAGCCTCATTCCCATCAGTAAGGTCTTCCTTGGTCACTAATTCTTCCCTTGGTGGACACTTCTCATTCTTCCCTGCTCTCCTGTTTTTCTTATTACTTGTCACACTCTCTACATATTCATCTATTTATATATATTTTCTATCTGTTCCTTTAAGATGTAAGTCCCATGGGTATAGCGATTTGTCATCTTTTCTCCAATATATGTCCCTAGGAACAAGAGCAATGCTTGACAAATAGTAAGTCCTTAAAATCTCTCTGGAGTCAGCTTTTGGTGGTGGTGGGGCAGTATCTCTATTTTCAACTACTACAGTGATCTTGTCTTGAAACAAACCTGATAGTGCATAAAGTGCTGTATGATCTGTCTCATTTCTCCACTCAAAGATTTGAATAATCTGTAATGGCTTCATATGACTTTTCCTGTGTTCGTGAAATGGTTTCCTAATTGCTATTGCTACAGGCCTCCCATCTGCTGTTATATCATGATCCTTCTCAATGCTTTCTTGACTATGAGTTCCTTCTAGGGAGGTCACTCTTGTTCACTAAGAAATTTTACGGTTATTAATACAAGTGAAGAGTGTTTGGTATACATGTAGCTCATTTTTCCTTTTATCTAATTCTGATTTGGTGGTAAAGACCTCAAGGTACCTCTCAGATAGATACCTGTATGCATGTATGTATGTATGTATGTATTTTTTTTTTTTTTTTTTGAGACAGAGTCTCACACTGTCACCCAGGCTGGAGTATAATGGTATGATCCCGTCTCACTGCAACCTCTGCCTCCCAGGTTCAAGCCATTCTTCTGTCTCAGCCTCCTACATAGCTGAGACTACAGGCATACACCATCAAGCCTGGTTAATTTTTTGTATTTTTAGTAGACACAGGTTTCACCACATCGACCAGGCTGGTCTCAAACTCCTGACCTCTGCTGATCCACCCAACATAGCCTCCCAAAGTGCTGGGATTACAGGTGTGAGCCACTGTGCCCAGCCTGTGTTTCTTGATTTCTTGAAAATATGCCCTTTCTTTTTCTAAAGAAATTATGCCCTTTCTTTTTCATATTTCCTGAGACATAATCATTTATGACACTTCAATTACTCTATATTTAACTCTTGAATTTTTTTTACAAATGATCTGCAAACTTTATTTCTAAGATGAATGAAGATTAAAACATTCCATTGTTGAATTTATGGTTTTAACTCTTTGATAGTCTCCTTCAATATTCCTTAAGCCTAAGTTCAAAGAAGAACCATTTCCAGTGCAATATGCCTCTCTCCTCACTTCTTGATTATCTGTTGATTAATTAAATCAACCATCCTTTTATGGATCAATTCAGTCTTAGTCAGAACCTTAGAAATCTTATGCCACAGTTATAGCCTATTCAGTTACTAAATCAGAGTCAATTTGAAACTACATAGTAGAAGGTGGCTCTCAACAGTATAAACATGACACATGAGTCCAAGAGATTAGCTCCTGGTATGTCTCATCTTCACTCTTTTTGGAAGTGGATGCCCTTTCAAGTGTGACAAGAGGCAGGAATTTCAAATAGGTAAACCATTAGCCTCTATTGTTGTTAAATACCAACAATATAAAGGATAAAACCTCACCCACTCATTTTGCAGCCTACATGGATATTAACTGCCTTTGCACTTGGAAACTGCAGTCAGTTGATGTCACGAAACACTACAAGAAAAAAAATTCACCTCTTGAGTCCTGGAAAGCCTGTATCAAGTGAGCCGTAACTGAAACAAAAAGACTCCCTTTCCCTTCATATGATCTAATGCCTATCTCACTTATTCCTGCTTAGGTCAAGCCTGTACCTCCATCAGTCAAAGTCAGCTACAAAAGTCTGTGTGAGTTGTGTTTACTGAGCCCTGTGCTACTTTACAAATAGCTGCTAAACACAGTAGACATCCACTGCAGTAAGCTGCTGTGATTCTCAGAAGTCAAGAACTGGAGTCACATTTGAAGCACCAGTTTATCCTCATGATATTTTGTTTCATACAACATCAACCCATTGCTGGTTCTTTAAATGTTCCCAGCCAATGTACCAGTATATTTAAATTTTAAGGTCCCACGACATAATCGATATGTTTTTCCTTCCTCCAGTGTTACATACAAATTTAAGACAGGAAACACATAAATTGCCATGTGACTATTAAAACGGCAGCTTTATTATTGAAAGTTCTAAATTGGAGGAAGAAATTTAGTTGTGTGCTCATTGTAGCAGTTTTACATTCTGTGCTTTGTTAATTAAATTTACCTACCCCAAATGATAGACTTCCTTGCTGAGGACAGAGATTGCCTCAGTAAATGGACTGTAATAAGGGACAGAAAATATTTACCTAGAGAGAGAGTCTCATTCCAAAAAATGAGGAAGTCCAACACACACCCATACTCTAATCCTAACTAACAGTCTGTCAAAAGGGGCGAGGTGTTTCCATACTGTCCTCTCCTTAGGCTTAGCCATGGGGCTATTTTAGTGAGTGAAACTGAGACAATTTGTATCACCATGAAGTTTAAAGTCTAGTGGGGGAGACATAGATGCTAATTTTTTTTCATTAAGGTAATAATAAGGCCTAAGTAGGTAAGAGAAGTTGTTTTTGAGAAAATAATATTTAAGATATTTTAAGGATGGGTGGGAAGAGATGTTCTTAATATAGAGATTGGAGCAGAAGAATTAATAGTGTCAGATCATAGGTGAAAACAATAAAATAGGTAGTAAATGTCATTAAAATTAAAAAAGAAAACAAACTCACAAGACCTGCATGAAAATAAATGAATTTCTGAAGTTAATTTGGTGATTATCAAACAACCTTCTTAAGGCCGATTCAGTAAGGACATCATTGCTAGTACGAACTGGTGCATCCATTGTTGTACGCAGACAAAAGAATGATGTAACCATTTGAGCCTAGGAAAATGATGGTTAATAAAGTTAATGAAAATGATCTATGTGTCTCACAGCCAGAAATAATATGTTATGTTTCTTCATGTCTAGAGATCTTGCCACTGTAACTTGGCTCTTTATTGAATGATAAGTGCAAAGTTTCTTCCAAGTTTTGCTGGATAGACAGATGTGGCATTGGGAAAATATCACTCATTCCAAAAAAAAAAAAAAATGTCTTCTACAAATTCTGGCCTACACATATTACAATGATAAAACACCAAAAGCAATGGCAATAAAAGCCAGGATAGACAACTGGGATCTAATTAAACTCCAGAGCTTCTGTACAGCAAAAGAAATCATCGTTAGAGTGAATTGGCAAGCAACAGAATGGGAAAAAATTTTGCAATCTACCCATCTGACAAAGGGCTAATATCCAGAATCTACAAAGAACTAAAACAGATATGCAAGAAAAAAACAACCCCATTCAAAAGTGGGTGAAGGATATGAACAGACACTTTTCAAAAGAGGACATATATGAGGCCAACTAACATATGAAAAAATGCTCATCATCGCTGGTCATTAGAGAAATGCAAATCAAAACCACACTGAGATATCATCTCACGCCAGTTAGAATGGCAATCATTAAAAAATCGGGAGACAACAGATGCTGCAGAGGATGTGGAGAAATAGGAACACTCTTACACAGTTGGTGGGAATGTAAATTAGTTCAACCATTGTGGAAGACAGTGTGGCGATTTCTCAAGGATCTAGAAATAGAAATTCCATTTGACCCAGCAATCTCACTATTGGGTATATACCCAAAGAACTATAAATCGTTCTGCCATAAAGACACATGCACACGTATGTTCATTGCAGCCCTGTGTACAATAGCAAAGACCTGGAACCAACCCAAATGCCCATCAATGATAGACTGGACAAAGAAAATGTGGTACATATACACCATGAAATACTACACAGCCATAAAAAACGATGAGTTCGTGTCCTTTGTAGGGACTTGGATGAATCTGGAAACCATCATTCTCAGCAAACTGACCCAAGAACAGAAAGCCAAGCACCGTACGTTCTCACTCATAGGTGGGTGTTGAACAATGAGAACACGTGGACTCAGGGAGAGGAGCATCACACACAGGGGACAGTTGGGGGGTTAGGGGAAAGACAATGGGGGGTGGGGAGGGAGGGGAGGTGGGGGAGGGATAACATGGGAAGAAATGCCAGATATAGTATGTACCTAAAGTAAAATAAATGAATTATAAAAACAAATAGTATGGAAACATTCTGAGCTGCTGTTTTCTATTATAATGTACTATAGTAACACTCACTTTATCTTCACTTATTCGTTTATTCATTTGGGCCTCAGCAGTTGTCTCTGGTCTCCAGAAGATTTTAGTCGAGCAAATGATGAGAAACATAATTGGTATACACACGTCAGCTCAGTACCTACTCAAGTTGGATCAAGAGAGTCCTGGCTTTGACTGTTATCATTTAGCATCTGATTGTATTTCATGTTCTCAAGGTGACTTTTCAGTTATTTCGTCATGAAGGCAATTGAATTATTAATATTTTTGCTTACGAGATACTGGACAACAGAGCAGAGAGGGAAGATATTTATTCAAATTAGAACAAAATGCCAAATTGAACTAAAGTCATACAAGTATGGAGCTATATACAATGGTAGAATGATGTCAGGAGTACATCAGACTCATTTTTTTGTGATCCTAAATGGTCATTACTTAATATTTGAATTTACATGGAAGTTTGAAAAATACTCAAATATGGTAGAACAAAGAAGAAAAGCCTTTGGAGTTAGACTTCAAAATCTCAAATCTCAGTTCTATGACCTTGGATAAGTTATATAAATTTCTATGCCCCAGTTTTTTTATCTGTAAAATGTGAAATTTAACAATTTAACATTATGAAACACTCCAAACAATCTCAAGCACATTGTAAGCACCATGTTTTTATTGCTGTTATTGTTAGGCGGTCTGGACTTATATTTAAAATCAGGTTGTAATCATAAAGCTTTGCAAATAGAAATGACCTCAGATGCTATTGAAGACATAGTCTGCATTTAGCATCTAAAGATATTGAAACACTGAGAGGTTGATGTGTATTTTTCAGAGATCTAAGAGCTAGTGAATGGTCAAACTGGATTGGGACACATATCTCCTCACCCTCACCTCAGTGCTTCTCTGTTTCACTCTCCCCCTTCATTATTAAATAGCAGAATGTGTTCCTCATCAGTGTATTGAATATATAACTTGAACAGTGTTTTAGGGGACAAAAGTGAGAATAGAATGACCTAAAATGTTTCACATGTTGAGACCACACTGGCACCTTTTCTTCAAGCGGCGTTGACATACATCTGCTCATATAAATTAATGTTCTCATCTCTACTGACTCACTAGGCAGAAAAAAGTTTGCCTGTCAATTTAAAAAGAGACAGAGGAGAATGGCCCAGTCAAACTGACACATAGAATGAACGATCACAGGTGGTCTGGGGAGAAAAGCATTTTTAAATGTGCCAAATTAATAATTGGTTTAGACAAATAAAGCAAACATTTCTAAACATTGGCAAATATTCTTCCCAGTGGTAACAATTCACCATCATGTTATTGTTTCCTTATCTTATACTCATATTTGTTTCCTTAGTACTTTATTTGTGAAGATTTTTGCAGTTTAAGAAATAAATTCCTTTGTCATGTCTACTAAATTTTTATTTTGTTTTTCAGTGTATAGAGTGGTGAGATATCAAGAATTATTCAGCTCTTAAAACATGATTATGTATTTAATGAAAATTGGCTAAATTCAAAATAACACATGGGACTTTAAAAAAAATATACAAATCCTGGGAACCTTCCCCCATCTCAGACTTAGCATACCAAAATCTTCAATTTCCTGAGGTTTGGCCAAATTCAGTTAAACAAAGTAAGCAACAAATAAAGCCCACAAATAAGCAAAAATTCCCTGGTTAGGTAATTTTGAAGAGAACAACTGCTACTGGGAATTTAAAGATTTGTGAAAAGTCTCTGAATTTAAGAAATTCCTGGTAATGTTGGTATATGTGGTAGGCTTAATAGGGTCCTTAAAAATGTCAGTGTTTCAATTCCCAGAACCTGTAAATTTGTTACCTAGTAAGAGACTTTGTAGGTGTGATTAAATTAAGAATCTTGAGATGGGAAGTTACCCTGGATTAGCTGATTAGACACAAATGTAATACCCACAAGGGTTCTCATAAAATGGAGAAGAGAAGATGGAAAAGATGATGTGATAATGGAAGTAGAGATTGGAGTAATCCTACCAGGAACCAAGAAATCCAGCAGCTTCTATAAGCTGAAAAAGGCAAAGAATGGATTCTCCCCTGGAGCCTCCAGATGAAGAAAACCATGCTGACACCTTGAATTTTACCCTTTGAAATTCATTTTTCACTTCTGGCTACCAGAAAGGTAAGATCACAGATTTGTATTGTGTGAAGCCACTACGTTTATGGTGATTTGTTATAACAGCAGTAGTAAACTAAACAGTGTAGCAATATCCATGAATTAACATATGAGGAGTGCTGACTTCTAGTGCCAGACACTGTACTAAATTTTTTGGAGAAAGATGATATTTCATCTTGAAAATCACGTGAGGCAGATTAGTATTTTCTCTGTTTGACACAGTACAAACTGTAGTTTATAGACATTAAGTAACTCATATAGATTAAGTAACACACAGACACATTGCTAGCACAATGTGACCTAGAATTGAACCCATGAAGTCTAGTTTCCATCCTCTCCACAACCTCTTGCCTCTGCTCATTCTCAGACTATTAATATTTATCTCTGAGATTCCCAGCCAAAGGCTTCAGGTGGAGTCTGGCCACAGAACATAATTGCTTCACATGAGGTTATAAACTGCAACAATTAATTGAGCATATATTTAATAAGCATCCAATACATGATAAGCATGGTAGATAGTAAACCATGCGGTTGAGTAAGATAAACATGGCTCCAACCCTTGAGAAGCTTTTAATCACAGCAAAAATGGGATCCTCTAAATGCAATGCCAGTGCTGGGTCACCACAAATGCAGAGCGTATAACTCGTTTATCTCGGATTTTTACAATATTACTGTTTGAAGCAGATGAGGAGAGGTGTTTTAGAAAGATGAACAGCAAACATGGCAATACAATTTTTTTTTTTTTTTTTTTTTTTTTTTGAGACAGAGTCTCACTCAGTCACCAGGCGCCAGGCTGGAGTGCAGTGGCACGACCTTGGCTCACTGCAACCTCCGCTGCCCGGGTTCAAGCATTCTCCTGCCTCAGCCTCCCGAGTAGCTGGGACTACAGGCGCGCGCCACCACGCCCAGCTAATTTTTTTGTATTTTTTTAGTAGAGACGGGGTTTCACCATGTTGACCAGGACGGTCTCGATCTCTTGACCTCGTGATCCGCCCGCCTCGGCCTCCCAAAGTGCTGGGATTACAGGCGTGAGCCACCGCGCCCGGCCTACAATTTTCTTTTTTTGTAATATTGCCATCAAAATCTCTGCATTCTAGCATTCTTTACCAGTGGCAAAACCACTTTTAAATTTTATTTCTTTACTCCCTGGAAAGCAAAATGAATTAAGCATTATCTCCATTTGTTTTGAAACATGATGGGAAGCTTCAAGTGAGGCATTTGAGAGCACAGAAAAAAATTTAAATGAAGCCACAGTGAGTTCAGGGGACAGATTCACAACCAGAAAGTAAAACAAAAGAATGCTTTTAAAAAACAAAGGGCTTATTATTCCCTTTCTAATTTCCTCATCTTAATGCTTTTATGAGCTAAATATTTTACAACCTTATGTTAAATGGAAACAAAAGGCTTTGTTGTGTATTATTAAATATAAAATTAGAATAATTACATAAAAATATATTACATTTGGATTTCCTCCAATGCTATTTTTTGAGTGAATCTGAGCTCATTATATTCAGCTGGATGTATTGATTCTATTTCTACAAATTCTAAGCGATTTCTTGCAGTTTATCTATTGTTCCTCTTTTAATTAACAGTGGATATGCAGTACAGCGTAGGCAGTATTTATTCCATAATATTAATTCTGCAACTGCACAGAAACAAAGCACTTTATACTAAACAAACACACACACACGCTGCGTTCCCTTATAGGTAAAGCTCTATAGGATATTCTGCAGACTGATTCCTGACTGGGCTTCCATAGATGTGGTTTCCACCCCTTCTGAGTTAAATGAGTCACTCTGACTATCCAGACTTCAATCACTGCCTCGGTAACATAAGGACCTCCAGTTCCTTTCAGTACCCATGCAACCTGATTTCAGTGAACACTCTCTGGCTGACGTTATATTGCCTATTGCACTCTGGAAGAAGTTAGCTTCTGGCTTTTTTGTATGCATAAGAAAATCATCTTTACACACAGAATAGTCACTAAAATTCTGGCTGCAGAAGAGTTTTCCAAGTGCTCCTGGGAGTAAAGGAATGACAAGTTTTCTTACAAACCCGGTTCAGCCCCTTTTCTAATATCCCATTTGCTTTGTTGGACAGCAGGTGCTAGACCACCAGGCCACAGAATGGCTTTACCTAATCCCCAGAGGACTTCATACATTCTCCTTTCCTGGTTCTATTTTTGAGCTTTGAGTTTCAGAACCATATTCAGCATTCAAAACCATCAGTGCCATAATGCCTACAGGGAGGAGGCTGTGGTCTTTCCAAGTGTGTCCCCAAAATCTTATGTCCCACTGCAAACTGTTCTTCCTTGGCAGGGAGAAGACAATATGGGGTATTATACTACAGGTTGCTCTAGGACTGGATGGAAATAAAGAAAATCAGCAAAAGACTCATTTACATTAAGTTGAAGATCAAGAAAAAAGTGTTTTTAGTTTCCATGTAGGTAACAACACAATCTTTAAACTCAAGATATTTGATAGTCATGAACTCTGTCTGAATATCAACTTTCCTTTAGGACAGTAATCAGATGAGAGAAAATGTAATAATAACAGACATCACAATAATCATTTTAAATGGTGGTATATTTTCACATCCCCTTCCAATGCCTTCACACTTAATAACTAGTGCTTCTGCCTTTCAAACCCAATCCGATACTCTTGACACAGTGGTTGAGGGCAGGAAAAATGCTTGGAGATGCGTCTTGGAGAACAGCGACATCTTTCTTGCCATCCCAACACAGGTTATCTTTTCAGATTTGAGAAACATGAAGAATGGTTATTACCATTTACAAGTACATTTGCATGAGAATATAGAGAGAATAATTTTCTTCCAGTATTGTTATGGAGACCAAACAAGATAAAGAACATAAATTCTTAGCCTAGTATGTGGCAAGGACTCCTGGAATGGTGGCAGTTACTCGTCTCTTGTAAAAGTGAATGACTATTATTATGGTTGCTCCCAAGCAAAGATCTGTATGACTGTTTGTGTCAGTCAGCGTTGAGAAGAACTGATAGGATCTATGTATATATGAAAGGGGGTTTATTTAGAAGAATTGACTCACACAATCACAAAGTGAAGTCCCACAATAGGCCGTCTGCAAGCTGAAGAGCAAGAACTCGAGCAGTGGCTCAGTTCCAGTCTTAAAACCTCAAAAGGAGGGAAGCTGACAGTGCAGCCTTCAGTCTGTGGCTGAAGGCCTGAGAGCCCCTGGCAAACCACTGGTGTAAATCTAAGAGTCCCAAAGTCAAAGAACTTGGAGTCTTGAAGTTTGAGGGCAGGAGGCAACCAGCATGGGAGAAAGATGACAGCTGGAAGACTCAGCAAGTCCGCTCATTCCACCTCTGCTTGCTTTTTCTAGCTGCGCTGGCAGCCAATTAGAAGGTGATCTACCTTCCCCAGTTCACCGACTCAAATGTTGATCTCTGGCAACCCCCTCACAGACACATCCAGAAACAATACTTTGCATCCTTCATTCCAGTCACCTTGACAATATTAACCATTACACTGTTTTTCCATATAATTTATGTTTTGTTTCCTAGCTTTCTTCAAGTACATTTGACAAGCACATATGGTATATATTTATGATGTACCCAGTGATATTTATTTTGGACTTCTGATCTCCAGGACTGTAATATAATAAATATGGGTTACATAAGGAATTAGTTTCTGGTTGTTTATTACAGTAGCAGTAGTCACACATACCTAAATTTTAGTTTGTAATTTGGTCATTTATTTTCTTAAAGAAGACCTCCAAATTGTATAGGTTCATGTACCCATGGCACCTCGCCTCCATCCCTATCAGTACTACACATGAATGTTTGTTTTATTAGTATGCACATTTTTTTCCACAGCATATATTTATCTGTCTTACGTTTTATGAAGTCATTGATCCTTCTTCTGGGAATGCTGGACCTCTTTTAACGTTAATAGGATCCCTTTTCTTCCTGAAACCCAACCCTTTGCAGAAAATGAAAGATTATTCACTATTTTGCAACACTTTGTCCTTTTGTAATCTTTAATGAAATTTGCTCTTTTCCTGAAATTAGCTACTACATAAAGCCCTTTGATTCAGTGATTGGGATTCTGTTTGTACTATCTCTGTGAAAGTGTTAGGGAGGGATATTGTCTTCCCTTTCAATAACCAATTATATATTCTAATCTATAGGTGTATATTTGTTCGTAATTGATTCCACTGTTTGGGAACAAAATGGTATCAATATGCATTTCTTTAGAGTATTTGTGATATTAGAGAAAATGAAAAGGGAAGGAATGGGGGAAGATTACATTGTTTTAGAGTTTAGCATATATTAACCCCTCTGCTAAATGCTTTCCAAAACTTCAACCATGATGTTGGATAATCTTAGATAATCTCATACTCCTTTAAAAAATAATGATATTTAGGCTTAAAAATAATAATTTATTCCGCTCCAGGCCAAACAACTGATAGGCAGCCAAGTTATATGATTCCAGTTTTGGTTTTTATGACTTGAAAACCTATAAACTTGGAAATCCATATTGTTCATTTTACCTGTGACTGCACTTGGCTGTGGAATTTCAAGCTAGTGTGCACAACTGTATGATGTGTTAGCTTATCCAGACTGCTATAGTCTCATCTGGCCACAATGTGGGCTTTTCCTGACTCCTTTACCGTCCCCTCTTTTACTTCCCACTTATACTATCCTTGATTCACTTCTTCTACTGAGTTTGGGAACATCCCCTCTAGAATCTTGCTGGAGGTTCTTCCGTGACTTGCTAGGTGCCCTCTTATGTGCCCCCCGGGATCCCCCTGTCACCTTTCTCATGGTGACCATGCCGAATGATAGTTGCATGATGACGTTGGCTTCTTTGTCTTCCTCACTAGACTCCTTAGTAAAAGCAGTTGAATCCTCTTACTCAATCTTTATAACCTTAGAAACATCTAGGATCTAGCCTATGCTCAATCAATAGCTGATGAATTAATAAACGTATTCCCTGGCTTTAATGTTTCTATAAAATATTTTTCTAGAAATAAGACACATAAATATTGTCCTGTGTTGGACCTAGAAAAATTTAGGACAATAGCAGCTTATACATATTTTATGAGGCTCTTTTATTTATATTATCATTCCTACTCCTTAGAATAACTGAGTGAGTTTAACTAGTTTTATCCTTATTTCACAGATGAGAAAAGTAAGCCTCAAAAGTTAATCATCTGGACCCAGGTTGTGCTGACTCAGATGATACTTCAGTGTTTACTAATCACAACCAGTACGATTGCTAGTGGTTTTTAGTTGAAGGCATTTCTTGGGAAAATACAGTGTGGCTGGCTGCCTTTCCCGTCCAGTATAACTTTCCTGGGCGTATGGAGAGACGCAGATACTTCAGAATTCCAAGGTCTTCACAGCCTGCTCCATGTGAGGGTAGCTTCTGCCCTCCAAGGACATTCCTGAAATATTCTATTAGAGCTTGGTAAAAGTTTCTGTCACTAGGTTATAGTTGTGTATCTCCAGCTTCTTAACTGGTGGCCTCCCTTAGCCATTAAACAGATCAAATGCTGGTCACTGTGAGAGCAGGTCACAGGTAGTGAATCCTCAAACGCATCCTGCCCAGCTCTACCATGTGCTAGTGCTTTAAGAATGCACAGATTAGGATCTAGTCATTACAGTTGCAACTGGAAACAGTCTGAATGCCCATCAACAGGGGCATGAACAAAATGGAATACTACCCAGCAATAGAAAGAGACCAACAGCTGATCTTAATACATACAATAATGTGGATGAACCCCAAAAACATTTTGCTGAGTGAAAGAAGCATATTAGTTTCTTATTGCTCGTGTAATAAATTGCCACAAACTTGGTGTCATAAATTGCAGAAATGTATTATCTTACAGTAGTAGAGGTCGGAAGTCCAAAATCGGTCTGAAAGGGCTGAAATTAATTGTGCTGGCACCCGTGTTCCCTTCTAAAAGTTCTCGCTTCTTGAGGCTACCGTCGTTCCTTGGCTCGTGGCCATCTTCAACTTCCAAAGCCCAGAAATGTATGGTCAAGTCTTTCCCATGATGCCAGCTCTCTAGTTCTGACTCTCTCTTCTGTGTTGAATGACACTTATAATTGCACTGTGCCAACCCAGATAATCCAGAATAATTTTAAGTTCAGTTGATTAGCACCCATAATTCTTTCTGCTGTCTTAATTCCTCTTTGCAATGTACCATTGTATTCATAGGCTCTGGGGATTATGATATGGACATTTTGGAGGGCCATTATTTGCCTACCACAAGAAGTCTTATACAAAGGAGCACAAAATTATTTCTTTCAGTAAATTTGTAAAACAGGCAATTTAATATTTGGTGGGAAAAAAAAAGAATCGTGGTTGCTCTTTGGACTTAGGGGAGGAGATTGGGAAAAGGCAATGTGAAATGGTGTTTATATATATATATATATATATATATATTATATAGTGGTATTTTTTACAAGAATGCACATATATATGTATATACATATATATACATACTTCAGTATATGTAAGTTTTACCTGAAAAATAAAAAAAAAAATAGTAAAGCCTTGCAAATAATATCCATGCATAAGTATTTAGGAGAAAATTCACTAATGTCTGAAACTTGCTAAAAAGTACTTTGCCAAATAGAGTAACAGGTAAATAGAGGGATGGAGAGACAGATATGTGGTAAATCAAGTATAGAAAAATATTAGTTTTAGGCAGTAGTAGGTTAGCTTTATGTGTGAATGTTTATTGTAAAAATGTTTCAATTTGTATGTTTAAAATCTTAAAAATATAGAGGGGAAAGCGTATTGAATCAGGGTAGTAAGCCTTTGTAACACCTCCATATTACACTCGTTTGCCGTCTCTACTTCCTTCTTCGCACTGAGGTTGGCATTGCATCTCAAACTAAGGAATGAATTTCTCCTTACTGAGCTTAAGAACTCACTCTTAGCCCAAAGTTCTCCCTTGCTAATGTTCAAACTTAAATATTCAGAGTCTATAAAAAAGAATTAATTCCAGTTTACATCCCTACCCCATACAAGCATACCTGGCTAGGCAAAACTAACCCTTTTGACTCTCAGCCTTGGCAGGACTGTGTGTGTACATGGCAGTAGTGGAGATGGGTGGTAGAGGCCTGTGTGTGGGTCTCAGGTGCATATGAATAGTAAGAAATTTATTCTAGAAAACACAACACACATCCCTGCCATAGCAGAATCTCAAAACAGATGCTGCAGCTGCGCTCTGATTAAAGGAAGCTATACAAAAGCGGATTCATGTTACCTTCCAAGGGAGACTGTCTGAGTGAAGAAAGCAGAGACCCATTGTCTATCAATGATAAAATTCGCTGTCACTAGATTCCTTCCAGTCTGTTTAATGCTTGCGTGCAAGCCCATTCATTTGTTGTATTAGGCTCTAGTGGAGCGTGTGAACAGCCCATTACACTCTTATGAAGGATGCCAATGCTTTACCCTATCACAGACAGTGGTACATTGGGATATGCCCTTTGAAAAATTCTGAAACATGCCCTCAACCTCAGAGCATTTCAAGTTACTTTGCCAAACTCTGAACATCCCCTTTCTCTGGTGGATGTATGCAGGCTTTTCTATGTGCACCATCAGCTTCTCATTATACATTTATGGCTGGTTCTCCGTACATGTTGTCAGTGGGACTACATTCCAATCTGATTTTAAAAGAAAAGAACAGAGTTGTAGTTTTAATCTATCTATCTATCGTCTATGTGTCTGTCAGTCACATCTATCGCTCTCTCTCTCTGTATGTGTGTGTGTGTGTGTGTGTGTGTGTGTGTGTGTGCGTGTGTATTTTTTGAAAACACGTGCACTTTCCTGTGAGGATTTAAGATACGATCCTGGGGCTCTCAAAAAACTCTGGCCTAAATTGGGCTGTCATGTGGAAATTACAAGGTCAGTACCATGGGGTCCCTTAAAACCAAATTCTAATTTGTCTGTAACTGTGACTACTTGCATCTCTGCTTACTGACTCCTCTGAACTATGGCAGACTAAAATAACAGAGATAACATCTCTACTACTATGATGGTGCTTTTCCCTTGACACTGAGCTCCGCAACTCTCCACAGTCCAGAAAAATTCAATACTTTCATGTGAAAACCCAGGCCCAGTAAAAACATCACCTCAGCTTGTCCCTGGTGATGCTCTTGTTGGCAGTTGTTCATGGATGATAAATTGCTTTGATTCCAGAGAGTGGCAGAGCCTGCTACTTAAGTTGAAACTTATGAAAACATCAGAACGTATTTTACTCACATACAGTTAACTTCTAATTATTCTTGGTTGGCTTCTTTAACTTTGACCCTCATTGTTTCCAGAAACATGTTGATTTTTCTGTTGCTACATTGCTAATCCAGCAATGCTGATATTTTTGGCAATTTTAACCTTTCTTAAATGGCTGATGACATTGTTATAGTTCTCAAATTCCTTCTAATTTTTCTTTGTTATTTATTCTATTGGAGTCTTAATGACACTTTTATATATGTTTTGCTTGTTGGTTGCATTTGTGAGAAGGTTGGGACAATCTAATAGAATTTCAACAAACATCTGAATTGTCCTCAATGGAGAAATGAGTATTTTATTTAAATCACTCATTCATCCATTCATTCATTCTTTCATTAATTCAATATTCACTTTGGCCTTCATGTATGCACTTGCTGAGCACTTCTGGTTACTCAAAATTCCTTTCAATCAGACTAACAATAAATCTAAGCTTAAATAACTGTAATGCTTGATAGAATGTGCTTGTCATCAAAGAAAGTTTGTGTATATGAGAAATAAAGTGCTATACAATTAAACAAAAATGGGCTGGGTGCGGTAGCTCAAGCTTGTAATCCCAGCATTTGGGAGACCGAGATGGGTGGATCACCAGAGATCAGAAGTTTGAGACCAGACTGAACAACATGGAGAAACCCCATATCTACTAAAGAGACAAAATTAGCAGGGTGTGGTGGCACATGCCTGTAATCTCAGCTACTTTGGAGGCTGAGGCAGGAGAATCGGTTGAACCCGGGAGGCAGAGGTTGCAGTGAGCTGAGATCACGCCATTGCACTCCAGCCTGGGCAACAAGAGTGAAACTTTGTCTCAAATAAATAAATTGATTAATTAATTTAATTAAATTAAACAAAAATGGTAAGAGAAGAGCTATAATACCTATCATGTGGAAAAGAGTGGTTTTGGAAAGTGGGAAGAGATGATGAATATATTAACTCCCCGAATAATGCAAAGTGGAAGAATATATCATTAATTCCATCAACAGCAACTATTTCTTAATCTTGTCTTCCATGTGCCAATCCCCTTTTTCCCACTCTTATGTGCAGTAACAGGTATACTATAAATATTTGTTAATTTATTGGTCATCGATCTGCAGTAAATCACTAATATATTCTACTGTATACTCCATCCCTCCAGAAAATACCAACCTTTGGAACATCATAGTTTTATTGAAAAGAGCATTCTGTTTAGCATGACTTAAACAAGGCTGTATTCCCAGTTCTCCAATTTCAGGCAGATTCTTTACCCTCCCACTTCATTTGCAGTCTTTAAGATTGAAACACAAATCTACCTTCCTGATTTTATTCTGAGGCATCATTGGGATGATGTGTAAAGCTCTTTCATTCCCATGAAATAATTACTAAAATTATTTGATATATTAAGGTTTTTTAAACATTTGGTTTTATTTTCGTTTTGCATTTTATATGGTTTCTCTGATTTTGAGAAAGTAGTTTTTAAAAATTAAAGTTGTCTGTTTGATTCTCATGCCAGTTATATGTGATTTTAAATTTTCCTTAAAAAAGTCTTCCCCCAAATAAATTTCTATTCTTTTCTATGTTTCATCTTATGACTTCCTCAGACTCCTTCTAATTATGTGTTTTTTTGTTTCCCTGCTGTTAGATATCCTCTAGAATGACATATCTTCCTCTTTCTATCATTTTATATCTCTACTTCTTTATATACTCAAGCCTCTCAAGGGCCAAAATGAAGGTTGATTTTCTTCTTGATTAAGCTATTCTTCAATTTCCTCTTTACTATTCATTCTTTGGTCCACTTCAGTCCAATTCTGACCCCACTATTCCACTGAAAGTACTCTTAAACAATCACTAATACATATTCAATGGTCCAATCTTCTTGCATTTGTCCTTTTTGACCATTAAGCAGTTTTAATATTATAGACTATATTATTCCTTGAAACCATAATCTTTCTTGCCTTTTATGACACTGTATTTAACAGAATGTCTTTTTATTGCTAGCTTCCTTTTCTATCTTTTGCTTGTCCCTTATTCTTTAATGGAAGAAAAATTAGAGTTCTATAGCGATATATAAGCAATAGATCTATCTATCTATCTATCTATCTATCTATCTATCTAATCTATCTATCTACCATCTATCTATCTAGAGAGGAGACACAGAGTGAGCAATTTATTATGAAGAATTGGCTGAGAATTCCCAAAATTTACAGTCAGCAAGCTGGAGACTGAAGAGTGTTGATAGTGTACATTCCAGTCTGAAAGCTGGCTGGCTTGAGACCCCAAAAGAGCTGATGTTTCAGTTCAAGTCTGGGAAAAGACTGATGTTCCAGCTCAAGCAATCAAACAGGAGGAGTTCCTGCTTACTTGTGAGAAGGCCAGTCTTTTTGTTCTGTGCAGAACAAAAAGATGAACCCCTTTTATATTAGGCGGGATAATCTGTTTATCCAGTCCACCAAGTTTAATGCTAACCTTGTCAAAAAAAAAAATACCTTTACGGACACACCCAAAATAATGCTTGACCAAAGAGATGTTGTTGAGAATGTGCACTGTTGGTGAAAATGTAAAATGGTGCAGCCACTATAGGAAATAGGATGATGTTTCTTAAAAAAAATTGAAAATAGAATTATCATATATCTCAGCAATTCCAAGTCTGGGAATACCCTCAAAAGTGAAACCAGGGATTCAAACACTTATTTGTACACTCAGGTTTATAGCAGTGTTATTTACAATAGCCAAAAACTGGAAGCAAGCTAAATGTCCATGGGCAGATGAATAAATAAATAAAATGTAGTCTATACGTATGATTCAGCCTTAAAATGAATGAAATTATGACACATACTGCAATGCGGATGAGTCTTGAAAACATTATACAAAGTAAAATAAGTCAGACACAAAAGACAAATACTATATAATTCACTTATATTGGTTACCTAGAATATTCAAATTCATAGCAACAGAAAGCAGACTGTGGTTGCCGGGGCCAGAATAAGGAGAAAACTGAGAGTTAGTGCTTAATGGTGGTGATATCGTTGGCTCAGTTTCCCCCACTCAAATCTCATCTTATAGTTTCCATAATTTCCAAGTGTTATGGAAGGGACCTGGTGGTAGATAACTGGATCACGGGGAGGTTTTTCCATGCTGTTCTCATGATAGTGAATAAGTCTCGTGAGATCTGATGATTTTAAAAACTGGGAATTTCCCTGCACAATCTCTTTTATCTGCCACCACGTGAGACATGCCGTTCTACTTCTGCCATGCTTGTGAGGCCTCTTCAGCCACATCCAACTGTAAGTCCAATAAACCTTTTTGTTTTGTAAATTGCCCTGTCTCAGCTATGTCTTTATCTGCAGTGTAAAAACAGACTAATTAATACAAGTAGGTCCAGAGTTTCAGTTTGGCAAGGTGAAAAAGTCCTGGAGAAAGATGATAGTAATAGTTGCACAAAACTTGAATGTATTTAATGACATTCAACGATACAGTTAAAAATACTTAAATGCTATGTTATGGTAAATGCTATATTATGTATATCTTGTTAAGATTTTTTTTAAAAAATAGTCTCTGTATAAAATACATCTGATGGCTCTGAATTAAGGCCCTCATGATGTAGCCACTGTCTGCAAGTACCTTTTGCATGACTTAGGTTTCTCTCACTCTGCTCTACACACCATTATTTACCTGGGCCCTGTATGTGCATAGACATGTACATTTCCTTATGTCTGCTTTCTCATTCTGCTGCACTTGCAGTTTCTTTGCTCATGGAGAAATCTTGTTCTATATTGAAGATTCTATATCCTCAGTGAATCATGTCCATATATCCCCATTTAGAAATTTAAAAAATAACATTTTTTTTTTTTTTTAGAGACAGAGCCTCACTCTGTTGTCAGGCTGGAGTGCAGTGGAGTGATCTCGGCTCACTGCAACCTCTACCTCCCGGGTTCAAGTGATTCTCCTGCCTCAGTCTCCCAAGTAGCTGGGATTGCAGGTGCGTGCCACCACGCCCAGCTAATTTTTGTATTTTTCATAGAGAGGAGGTTTTACCATGTTGGGTAGGATTGTCTCAATCTCTTGACTTTGTGATCCACCCACCTTGGCCTCCAAAAGTGCTAGGATTACAGGTGTGAGCCATCGTGCCCGGCTCAATTAATGACTTCTTTATTTTTCCCCTGTACCTTGCTTACTTATACCTTGATTACACTGTATTTATTTATACTCTTGCTATGGATGGTTGTTGGCATTTAGTGGCCTCTATTAGAGTATAAGCTTCTGAAATGCAAGGTGTCTGGCTTCTCCTTCTTTGCTGTTGTCTAGTTATTCTATAAATATCTGAGCTGAAATTGGGGACTCTCACTGATCACCCTCAAGATGAGTTCCTACTTCCTCTTGTGTTATAAGAGAGATAAAACTCAACAATAAGGAAAGGTCATTTTCTTTGTTTGAACATAGTTTTTAAGGTTTTGCATTTCCATTTATGTGAAAGAATTTTATTGTCTTCTACTTTTTTCTTTCTGTAATTCCTAGGCTTTATAATTATTTATATTAGTACCACTTAAAGGACTAGGGGTTGATCTTGTATTATCAATTTGAAAACATATGGAGAAAATATTATTTCAATTTTTATATTTGTGAGCATTCACAAAGATCAATTTTTTTTCTCAAATAATTAGGTAAATATATGACAGTTATAAAACAGGCTAGCAATGACAGCAATCAAATGTTTAAGGCATACACCAACACCTAACTGGTCTCATTGTTACATAAATTGGAAATCCAATATAAACAATGACAGATAACAGAGATACAGGCTTTTCCTCATATTGCTCTATGCACTCTTAATTATCCTCTTCAAGTTGACCATACCCTGCAGGAGTAAGGTATACTACCTTTCATGATGTTGGCTCCTGAATCTCACACCTGCTAGCATTGTCGTTCTAGATTATACAAAATGACTGGGTTACTGTTTAATAAATAATGCTTTGAAGAAGTTGAACTAACTATAGGGAAAGTTACTGTATACGCTGAGGTGTTCCTCTACCCCTTTCTCAATCCACAGTTCTGGGAAACTTTAATTCAACTTTGGATAACTTCATATTGGAGAATGAAAAAAATCAATCAAAGCACTTGGGTTGTTGGCTCCATTATTAGTGCCCTCCTCACTAGTAGGCATGAGTGCAGAATTTTTTTGTTTCTCTAGACTTCATTACTATAATAACCACTCATGCTGTAAAACCTACTTTGTCACATTCATTGTTTTCTTATTAGCTCTTTTGCTGGTGCCTTTTCCTCTGGAAGACATCTGCATATTGGAAGAAGTTCCTTCTCTCTCCAGCAGTGAGGCAGGAACTTTGTATGGCAAGTTGTGGGGGGCATTAATGATGGGGAATAGAGGAGTTGTAAGCCTCATATTCCAGATTGACACAGAGGGTTACAGGCTCTTTGAAATGTACTCTAGCCACTAAGGGAAAAGAATGACTCTTTTCAGGCAATCCATAGTTCAATATTGACAGGAACATGAGAAGAAATTTCAGATTGCCTACTTTTGCTGGCTAGAAAGCCCTGTAATTGTGGCAGGCAAGGGGCAGAATGCCTTTGGTGGCTGACAGTGAAAATACTTGATCTGAGCTCTCAAAGCCTTTGTAGACATTTCTATCCAGAGAAGAGCACCAGGGCTGCATTAGCTGAGTCCTTGAGATGCAATTGAGGAGGCAATGTTATTTTCCTTCTGAATGAGAGAAATGGCAGAGCCTCTTTGTAACAAATGATCATAAATTGCCTGTGTGTCTCCAAGGCAATGAGAGAACTTGCATGTTAGTACTAATGCAAGCTGTTCTCATACTTTTGAGTGGCACTGGCCATTGGAAAGGAATAAGGGCCTGAGGATAAAGCTACCAAGACATGTCTGTATCCCTCAAGTAAGTGTAATCAAAAGTGAAAGGCTTTCAGCTATTAAGTTACTTGAAAAACAGATTCTCAAAACTCAATCATTAAATCAACAGAGGTGAAAGCCAGAAACTAAGAGTAAGTAAAATTTGAAAATTGAGAAGTGAAAGAATAAACAAGATCTTCAGATAGAGTTAAACTTGGCTGTCAGCCCAATCCCATTTCTGTTTTCTGGTTTTCTTTTGTTTTAAATCCTGTATCAGGCCACGTGAGACATGTTAGAGAAATGTGTAATCAAAAACCATGCATATATTTCAAGTTTAAATTCATAGAAAAGTTCTCATTCGGTGCTCCTTAAGGCCATTTTGGCCAATTTAGAATTTTTGTGGTATACAATCTAGGTCAGGTTCAAACTTCCTGAGCTGCTGTACTCCCTGGTTCTTTGTAAATCATTTCATGAGTACACATCAAATGTACAGATTTACAGTAAGTGACTCATATACTTACATTATGCTCACACCTGTGGTTATAAAAAGTTCCTTAGAAGCCCTTGGGTATCATGTGTATTTCTAGATTTGCATCTATAAGAATTGGTTTAGCATAACACAGATATGAAGATCTCGCTACCTGGTATTCTGTGCTTAAGAGGCTTGCTAGTAACAATGTTAATACTGATGGCAGCACGTGTCATTTGGGAGGTGTTTCCTAGATGCAAGACACTCTGCTAATTACTTAACACAGATTATCTCATTTAATTCACTCAACCTCTCTGTGATGATTATTGCTCTTATTGTTTAAGGAAGCTGAGGTTCAGAGAAGATAATCAGCTTGCATAAGGTCATATCAATAGTAAGTGGAGGATGGAGGTTATAAATCTATATTGTCCTAACTTCTAGTGAAAAATATTAACAAAAGAGAGGGAATGACATGATAGAAAATGCACTAATGTATTTGTTGAGAGATTAGAGAGAAAATTTTAACTCACATTTCATACAACAGTACACTGAACTTCTTTTAGTTTTGAGATCCAGCATATAGTCTTTCTTACTCTGGAAGGGTTACCCTAATCTTGCTTTGGTAAAACACCACTTCTAGTAGTCAACTGTCTTATTTAGCGCTATTGACTCAACTCCCAGCTGAATGGTTTGGCCCAAATTGGCTTATGAACCATTTTCTAGTCACCAAGTTTGGGATGAATATTTGCTAGTGCTCCTGGAATAAAATCAATCTCCCCTCTTCCTTCTTCTGCAGGAACTGCCAAAATATGCATTGACATTGATTGGATGGTATGGCGTTCTATAGAAACATGAGGTTTGCAAATAAAGCAACTATTTGGGCATTTTGGAAGGAAAAATCAAAGCTCTCTGTGACCACGTCCCTTTACAGTGTGACTTTTTCACAGCTCTCATCAAGATATGAAAGCTGTTTTCCCACATTTTGCATCTAGGCTGTATTTTCACTTGCTTTGACCAATAGAAGATGAACGAATGACATTATGCAATTCTAAGGCTTCAATTTTTACTCTTTGGGAACTCTACCCTAAGACAACCACATAAGGAAGCCAGTCTAGTCAGCTGGAGATTGATACACCGTGAGAGAAAGATCCACAACGATCAAGAAGACAGCTAGCTTCAACTGTCAGACCTACGAGTCCAGCCATCTTGCACCTTCTGACCTAGCTGATCCTGAGCTTAATGAAGCTATGTGAGTGAGTGCTATGGAGAAACCACAGACAGCCAATATTATTGTGGGGGAATAACAAATCATCTTTTTTTTTCTTTAACTTTTATTTTAAATTCTGGGGTACATGTGTAAGACGTGCTGGTTTGTTACATAGCTAAAGGTGTACCATGGTGGTTTGCTGCACAGATCAACACATCACCTTGTATTAAGCCCAGCATCCAATAGCTGTTCTTCCTGGTGCTGTCCTTCCTCCCATCCCTTCCTTCAATGGGCCTCAGTGTCTGTTGTTCCCTCACATGCGTCCATGTGTTCTCATTGTTCAGTTTCCACTTACAAATGAGAACATGTGGTGTTTGGTTTCTGTTACTGAGTTAGTTTGCTGAGGACAACTGCTTCCAGCTTCATCCATGTCCCTCAAAAGTACATGATTTTATTCTATTTTATGGCTGCATCGTATTTCATGGTGTATATGTACCATATTTTCTTTATCTAGTCTATCATTGATGGGCATTTAGGTTGATTTCATTTCTTTGCTATTGTAAATAGTGCTGCAATGAACATATGCATGCATGTATCTTTATAATAGAATGATTTATATTCCTTTAGGTCTATACCCAGTAATGGGATTGCTGGGTCAAATGGTATTTCTTCCTCTAGATTTTTGAGAAATCCCCACACTGTCATCATAAGGGTTGAAGTGATTTACAGTCCTACCGACAGTGTAAAAGCATTCTTTTCAGATGGGAGAAAATTTTTGCAATCTATCCATCTGACAAAGGTCTAATATCCAGAATCTATGAGAAACTTAAAAAAAATTGCGAGAAAAAAACAACTCTTTTAAAAAGTGGGCTAAGGACATAAAGAGACACTTCTCAAAAGAAGACATTCATGTGGTGAACAAACATGAAAAAAGCCCAATATCACTGATCTTTAGAGAAATGCAAATTGAAACCACAATGAGATACCATCTCATGCCAGTCAGAATGGCAATTATTACAAATTGCTGTCTTTTAAGCCACATACTTTTGTGGTGGTTTATTAAATGGCAATGATTAACTAATACAGTCACTATTGCTGGAGAATAGGGTGAGGCGGGGAGAATGATTACAGAGCAAGATAACAGAAAACCAGTGGTTTCTTGAAGTTATCACATGAGCTGCTAAATCAGGCTTTACATGGAGTCTGCCTTACAGCCAGATTTAGAATTTATGAGAGCATCTCCCATCCCTGTTAATCCCCTCCCTCTCATTGCTTCTTGCAGGAGGCGGGAGAGATGACTTAAACTAATTGTATTTTATTAAGTTGTAATATACAGTAATAAATTACTCTCGTCACCACATTGTGTTGTTGGCTAATTCTTGATACAAAAGTGGTTTTATCATCTCTGGGTCTATTCATCATCTAAGAGACTGATAGAAAGATCATTATGCAAAACAATATTCTAAAGTGAACATCACCCAAAATTAGACTAAGAAAAAACTCTAGTAGCTTTCATAGTATCTTTCCTTTGTTCATTTCTGAAATGAGTAAGTCTTTAAATAACACAGAACCTACCTAAGTTAGCACTGCAGTGAAGACCTAAGTAATTTTTTAAAATAATCTGATATTCAAGATTTCCTGAGTGTGAAATTGGTATTTTTAAAATAAATGATCATTTCTAGCTCCTTCTTTGTGGAGAAGAAAGGACATAATTTTCAATCTGAAATCAGAGGCTAGTACTTCACCCACAAAATGAGGCAAGTCCAACATTTAATACAAATATCAAGTAAAAAGAGTGACAGAAATTAGAAAAACTGGTGGGGTTTTTCTGGTTTGTTTTTGAAGTACGGTTAAAAGAATCTTTTAAACCTTTAAGGCTCTAGCAGTCATTATTTAGATTAAGCCTTTAACACTGAAGTCTGGCTTTTATTCAGTCCTAGTTTCTATACCTTGGCTTCTAAAATACCCCTCTTGCAAAACTATCTCCTTAACAGTGCCATTAAATAGGAATATAACATAATTTAGGTATTAAAAATGATGATCTAACCATATATGGAAATGGTTGATTCAATAACTAAATTGAGTAAAATGATAAAGATAAGTGATAAAGTTTAGTTTTACTTGTAAGAAATAATCAAAGTTGAGTGTAGTCTAAATCTCATTCAGTTCTCTGATTAAAAGGTTTCAGGCATTCTGAGAGCCATTCATTTATTAAATGTATTGAGTACCTACAATATGCCAAGCCCTGTGCTGAAGGAATGAAAAATTTTAAATTTTCTCAGAGAGTTTATAATCTCAGGGATGAGACAGGCAATTTTTCAGACTCTGCTACAACTTGGAATAATGAAAAGTAGTCAATGGACAGAGTGAATTGGCTGTTCTCCTCAAAAGAAAATACCAGCCTTGTTGTCCAGACTTAACACCTTGATTAGCATGGGACTTCATTCATGTTGTCTTTATTTCTGCACTGGTGTAGACACCTGCTCATAGGATTGAAGTACATCTGAGAGGGCAGCATCACTGCTAAACACCCATATCTGGTTCTTCCCTCCTTCTCAGTTCCTTAGTAGGATTGTACTTGCTGACCTTTTGTGTAGGTGGGACAAAGTGATTAATTCCAGGACACGAATTATGAATGGGAATAACTTATGCCACTATGGTGTGGAGCTTTTAGCTTATGGAACAAATCTCTACAATTTTTTTTCTTGGTTCTCTGGCAACATTCAAGATGATGACTGCTCAATATTCAATACGATGACAGCGCTCCCCCATTGACCTGCAACGCACGTGCAGAGAGAGAAAGAGGTCTACCATTCTTGATGTAAGTTAACGAGATTTTGGTATTGTTTGTTTCTAGAACTTTAACCAGGGTATCCTGAGTGAAATGAACATTTTGCCTACTTTTGTAACTGTTTACTTATGTGAACTGACATATCAAGCAAAAACAAAAGGAGGAGTTACAGAATGACTATTCCCATTACCTGTCCTTATATTTTCACTTATCTAAATGTCAATCCATGCATTACAAAGTCCTTTTAAATAGGCCCCCAAAGCTACAGATTGTACATACTTACATGTATGCTTCCAATATTATTATATTATTAGTTAATATGTAATTGTTCATGAATTATGAAGGTACTTATGAAGTGTTTGCTGGTTGGAAGGCAGTTGGTGTCATCAATGTTTTTAAAATAGACACGCAACAAGGTTTATTTCAGTACTGTGAAAAATTAGTTGCATCTCACTTAATGCTCATATACTAAGAAAAGTAGATAGTTGTAGATCTTATAAGAAAAATAAAGGGGAGTCTGGACATAAAAGAATCATTGATAAAAAAAAATTGAAGATGGGTATGCCAGCTTCCTCCAGATGTGATACATGGTTTTGTAGCAGGTTCTTGACTAAGTACTCCCAAATACAATTTGCTTACAGAATTTCATTATGGAGGGAGTTTTTATTTCTAATGTAAACTTCACTATGAGAGCTTCTTCTTTTTATTTCTGAAAGTTCTTGGCACTCTGTTTATGTAATGAAGTTTTAGTGCTGTTATAAAAGGCTATAGTTTCGTATTATACTTATCTGTAATTAATCCTTCCTGGGCTGAAGATGGGATGAGATTCTTTCCCTAAGGGTACTACTTGAAGTTTCTGCAGTATTGATGTAAAATACAGTTTGACAACAAAATGTAGCTTAGAGAGTAAAAAACTCTGACTGTTCTAAAGGTCTCTTTAGGTATAGAAACTGAAATAACAATTTCATGTGTAGAAAAATTAAGTTTTAAAAAGATAGACTCCTGCAACATAAGCTACTTCTTAGAATATATAAAGCACTTAGGAGCTGTGTTCATTCTTTCAAGATAAGTTATTATCTCTTAGTATTAAATAGTTCCCTAAAAGACCACATTTTTTCCTAGTCATTTCAAACCAAATATATGGTTAGTTGAAATAGCCAGGAGCATAGAGCTAAGGAAACATAGAAGATAGTTTTTCTACCATTTATTTTCTTTTTAAAAAGTATTTGTGGACGTAATTTTACTAAATGTCTGCATAACTCATTTAGAGGACTCATGCCACATAAGGATCTGTAACAAACCTACCTCATTTTACCTTTCATTTCTGCTTGATTCCCAGTTATTAAGCACCTTCTCAGATCCAAAATGAGACAGTGGGATAGCAAAGATTAATGACATGTGGCTCTCTACTTGAGGAATGCAGTCTAATCCGTGACACAATTCCACAAACAGGAGATTTTGGTGCAATGCAGAAAGGCAAGAGCTGTGGTAATACTGATACTTTGGGTATTTTTCCTAGAAAGTGTTCTTTCCTTTTTGTTTAGAAGTTGAGTTAGGTGTATGTTTTTAGTACTCCCTTTCAGGGTGGATTGGAATTTCACAGGGCTGCAGCTACCAAAGCCAAACAGCAATGACAGCAACAAGAAGAAGCAGAGAACTCAGCTGTGACACAGAGTAATTATGTTAGAATTTATACCTAAATACGCCTATGCTTAGAACTATCTCTCCTTGTATATGCATTTAAGATGACTGGCACCTGACCTTTTCTGAAACTGTTAACCATAAAAGAATATGAAAAATAACTTATATTTACTCTTACATACATAATATTAATCAGTATGGCTGACATGACACAAACATCATTAAATGAGTGATTTTGAAATGGTGAAATATAAAGTTCTGGAGCTTCCAAGCTTGTCTGAATTTTTTAAATCTCTGATTTGAACAAATTGTCATTTATATCTTCCAAAAAACACATTACCTTTGCTGCGTGGAAAACCCATATAATCTGCACTGTCAGATTTTATTATTATTGTGACAGATACTTTAGCATATAAATCTTAAACTAATGAAAAAATGTCATCTTCTTTTTGGAGCTAAGTGTTGAAAGTGCATCAAATATTTGATTTGATAGACATTTCTTCAGAACGCTTTGGAGGAATCACATATTAAAAATACTTTGTATATGAAACTCTTATCATTTATATCCACCTCCACAGTGGATAAACTAATTGTAAACCACTTTGGAGAACTAGACTTTCAAAAAAATTTTTACCTGTAGGAGCAAAACTCTAAAAAATGCCAAACAATATTTCTTAGCATTTCACCATATAGCAAGGAATTTCTTTTTATTTATTGGCTTAATATCAAAAACAGAAGAATAATGCAAAAATGTTTACAGCAGAGGCAACACCTTATGTACCTTTGAAGCCAGCTTATGACAGAGAATGATATATCATCAAATAAACTAATGAATAATTGAGTCTTTGATTGGTATATACTTTTGGACTTTTAAAAATGATAGTGACAATTATGCATTCTTAGGACAAGTGAAACCTAATGTAGTGTTACTCAAAATGTCATGTGTATAAGATCAAATGGACATCTGTTAAACTGCAGATTCTCAAACCACATCCTTAAAAATCCTGATTCAGAAGTCCTCTGATGGGGGATCCTTTAAGTAATTATAATGTAGGCAGTTCAAAAAATACATGCAGATAAAGAGTGATGCAGAATATTTAGATTTATCACTAAACAATTCAAAATTAGTAGGTGTAGCCTGAGCATATCTGAAATCAAACTTGCAATTGATTAAGAGAACAATAAATAAGAGAATATATACTTGTTTAGTAAAAACCCTCTCCATTGAAATAAGTTTATTATTATTATTACAATTGTTTCTATAGGAAAGTTTGATTAAAGTTGAGTGTTCAGAGATCAACACTATTCACTTTCACTTTTCAAAGTAATTTTCCTAAAAGTGATCTTCCATTTAATATGGAAATATATTAGGGGTTGTACCTGGTGGCTCACGCCTATAATCCCTGCACTTTGGAAGGCCGAGGTGGGTAGATCACCTGAGGTCAGGAGTTCGAGACCAGCCTGGCCAACACGGGGAAACCCCATCTCTACAAAAAATACAAAAATTAGCTGGGCAAGGTGGCGCGTGCTTATAATCCCAGCTACGTGGGGAGGCTGAGGCAGGAGAATCACTTGACTGGGGGGGGAGGTGGGAGGTGGCAGTGAGCCAAGATTGTGCCACCGGACTCCAGCATAGGTGACAGAGTGACACTCTGTCTCACCAAAAAAAAAAAAAAAAAAAAAAGACATTAGGGATCTTAGTTCTGAATCATTCTAGTTCAGTTGTCTTTAGGTCTCTTAGACTTCTCAGAGGTTTTATTCCACGGTCTGAGAGTCAGCATAGGTAGTGCTCTTCTCTGTTAAAGAACAGACCAGGTATCTTTGACAATGCAATCGGTAGTATAATTTCCTCCTCTGGGTAGCCCATGGCACACATTTAGTTCCATTAGGAATGCAAAGGTCATGAACCAGTCTCTGTCCTCTCAAGACAAACTCAGAAGGATGGGTATTTGGGCTACAAATTTGAAACATGAGAGCCATTTCCATTTTTTAGATCATTCCAAGTCATTTCATTACAATGAAATGTGTATCTTCTGATTCTACTTAAATTATTTTAATCTGTGTGGAAATATCCTAATGATACTTACCATGGAAATAGCTTTTCTGATCCATAGAAAGCTCTAGGTTTAGCAGAATTTCATATTTAGTTTTGAGCAATATTAGTCCATGGAGATTTCCCTCTAACAAGTAGTTTCATGGTCATGTGACAGATACTGTATACACCATATTGCTGCTTTTAAAGCTTATAAAACATTAACATATTAAAGGTCTGAAGTTGCCCTGGGAATAAGAAACTTTTTAAAAATTGTTTTACTCAGCAATTCTGAAATATATTTGTCTATGTAGTCTTTCTTTTATTTAATATCTATTGATTGCATATGACAATTTGTTATGTAGTACAAGCTTTCTCCTCAGAAGAACTCAGGTCAGTTCTTAATTCCTTTCCTTTGGGGTGTGAAGTCACAAGCCCATTCTCCTGGCATTCCCAAAATGACCGTATGGCTGTAAGAATAAAGAAGAAGATAGACATTTCAGTTTTAAAAATCACTTGAAGCCATGTTAATATGATATAAATGAGAAAGCATCTTTGAAAAATTAGTTGTTAAAAATCTCTCTGTTTTTCCTACGTAAAACCAAACACCAAATCCAGCTGAATCAATGTTACATAAGAATATTCCTTTCTAATATCAATGCCACTACTCTGAATTGATCACTTCTCATCCGAAACATTGTGGTCTCCTTTGGAATGGTCCCACTGTCTATACTTTGCTTCCATGTGAATCTATCTGTAAATACTATTGCTAATGCCAAAGTCCCATTTAAATATTTTAGTGTATCCCTCTTACACAAAGAGTAACGTTATAATTCCTTAGAATTTTATTTACAGTACTTTTGACATCATCTCAATTAACATTTTTAGTTTTATTACTCTGTACACTTCTACATTCACATTTTATTACATCTCAAAAGTCAGATGATCAACAGTATTTATCACCTAAATTAGCGCTTATAGTTTAGTTATTCCAGCTCTCTCTTTTTAAATAGAAACTGTAGCCTTTTATACTACCTTGTTCACCTGGTTGTATCCATGGGACTCAAAGAAGTCACCTCTCTTCAACGTGACTTTAATGTTTTAGAAAAATTGTTTAGACTTGGGTGATACCCTAAACAAAATGGACCAATGTCCATTTTCTTTATAGAATTTGAAATTGTTCCTAAAAGATTTCAGGCCTAATTTGGTCAGTCATTTAATGAAAGAGAAGGAAAACCTTAAGCAGTAGAAGCCATGTAGACAGGAAGACAAGGGAAACTAGTCTGCAGCAAAACAGTAAGATGAGGAAGACCTTCAGAAAGAAACAAATCAGAAGCAGAACAAGAATCTTCCCAGCGTTCAGGCATTTGATTTCAGTAATCCTGATGCCTTGAATGCTGTAACTATATCCTGAAAATGAAATGTTTCTTCTTCTTTTTTTTTTTTTTTTGAGATGGAGTCTTGTTCTGTCACGCAGAGCAAGTGCAATGTCATGGTTTCTGCTCACTGCAAACTCTGCCTCCCAGTTCAAGCGATTCTCCTACCTCAGCCTCCCCACATAGCTGGGATTACAGGTGCCCGCCACCACGCCCAGCTAATTTTAGTATTTTTAGTGGAAACAGAGTTTCACCATGTTGGCCAGGCTGTTATCAAACTCCTGACCTCATTATCCTCCCGCATCGACCTCCCAAAGTGCAGGGATTACAGGCATGAGCCACCGTGCCCAGCTGTAATGTTTATTTTTTAGGCAAGCTCATATCAGCCTCAGTACCTTCACAACCAAAAGATCAAGAGTACCACAAGCTGCACAGTGATGAACATGCACACATATACACATCCCACAATATGTTTCCTGTGCTGGGAATGATTCTCTCTCTGTACTTCTCATCAAAATCCTACCCATCATTTAAAACCTACCTCTTGCTTAAAGTCCATTCTAACTTGCCATTCACAAACACTCTCTCTAGGCTCATGGTATTTTAGGTAGTTTGATAAGACATATTATTATATTATATATATTTGAAGGCAAGATTATGTTAAAGTTATCCTTTATAACCAAAAGGTTGTACCTAACAGCATGTTTCAAACCAGGGAGGCATTAATAATAATAATGATAATATTTTTACATTGCAGGAGAAATAAGACTCCATAAACCCACTTATTTCCTCTACAGACATAAACCTTTTGATAGGAAAACTAGCTCAGAATAACTTCATAGCAGCCATAATGATCACTCCTGGAGAGTACACTTGTTTTCCTGTTGTTATCTCAGTGAATGTTTCAGCCTCAAAGATGATAAAGCTTTGATTGTCTATTTGGAACTCCCTAGAAATGGTGGGAAATCACATCCAGATTGTTAGTATAAATATGAGAAATATCAAAAGCACATTTTGGCAAGATCCTAGCTATTAGGTTGAGGGAGGAAGTCTGCTAGGTGTGTAGAGTCCCCAGCTGTGTCTGAGAGACCACTTCCAATGTACAATAAATGAAATACTTTTCTATAACATCTTTAAAATGTATGCCTAATTCAAAAGAATAAAATCCAGAATACATTAGAAAGTTGATAGATAAATAATTGTTAAATATGCCTTCCAAAAACTAAAGGTCATCTGCAATTATCATCGATGCTATTTAACATCTGAATTGATCTTTGACAGTGTAAGCAATGCATCAACCAAAAGCGAAACTCATATGAAAAAATCAAATCATTTACACAGTACCTACTATAGAGACTTGGTTTCTCACCTCTGCCTCTGCAATAGCACTTCCTGAGTAAGGAAAGAGGGTCTACTCCAAGAAGATAAGTTTTGATAAGAGGGAAGAGAGCATGGGCTTGAAGGGTAGAAAATTATTTCCTGCTGTGGACTCTACTGGGAGTCAATTAGCCAATATCTGTATTTATAGCAGGTGTAATTCTAAGAAAGTGAAAGGACAGAAAGACAGGGCAAGAAAAGTGAAAGACAAACCAACTCTTTGAGCACCTATTAGGTACTAGATAATGCGATCATTGTTTTACTGGTGTTTCATATATGTGTGTGTGTGTGTGTGTGTGTGTGTGTGTGTGCACCATTCATTGTAAATAAAATACTGTAAATATCTTTTCCTTACCAGTCACTAAAAGTTAAGCTAAATGTAAGGCTGCCCTATTGTAACAGAAGCAGGTCATTAGTAAGCACGTATTAGATAAAAATACCCTTGTGCTCAAGTGAAAAATTTACCCTAAGTTCTCCCAGTCGTCTTGTATTGGTAAAATTGTTCTCAGGTTGACTGAGACTTTCAGAACAGAAACTTGTCTTTTCAGGATTTTCTTAAAAACTATTAAGCAGGTGTATTTGTCCATTCTCATGCTGCTAATAATGACATCCCTGAGATTGGGTAATTTATAAAGAAAAAGAGGTTTAATGGACTCACAGTTTCACATGGCTTGGGAGGCCTCACAATCATGGCAGAAAGCGAAGGGAGGAAAGGCAGGTATTGCATGGTGGCAGGCAAGAGAATGTGTGCAGGATAACTACCCTTTTATAAAACCATCAGATCTCATGAGATTTCTTCATTATCAGGAGAACAGTGGGGGGAAAGCTGCCCCCATGATCCAGTTACCTCCCCACCAGGTCCCCCCCCCCAAGGACATGTGGGGATTATGGGAGCTACGATTCAAGATGAGATTTGGGTGGGGGATACAGTCGAACTGTATCAACAGGGTTTCATGATATTTGAGGCAATGATATTGATCATCTGATAAATTAAGTAGTTTGCCTCAGTTTTTCTCAGCTACTAGTGATAGCCTCAAGATTTGTACTGAGGATTGTGTATTATGAACTATTAATATGTAACCCTGTCCCTAAATCATGGTTTACTGGCTTCTACTTTATCTACCAATATCCAATAACCTAGGTGCTTCTGTTTATACACTATGTGACAGTTAGGTTTTTGTCTTAAGTACTATTTTTATCTGAGAGATAAACAGAGAGCTTTTTATCCACACATACACAAGATAAGAAGCAAATAACATTATAAAATCTATTCCTATTTAATGATGTAATTCTAATTTGGGGGTTCTTTAGAAATAGCAGCGTTTGTAATGTTCCTCAAATGGTGGTTATGATGATTACATAATAAAATTTAAGTTAATGATTGTAAAATATCTAAAAAAAAATAAATAAAAGAACTGGAGGTGTTTTAAGTACAAGAGGCCAGCTGCTATATTTTATATAATCTACTTCCTGAGATACTGCAACATTATAGACAAGAGATCTCTTTACAAGTAACAGACTTATATTAATATAAAGAACAAGAGTTTGATCTTTAAAATAAAAGACATTTAAGATGTTACTGAAAATATGAAGTAAGTGGTGGAATGATGAAACAGGTGGAGAAAAATATTATGCATATATATATATATATATATATATATGTATGTATGTGTGCCATAAAGGCAGACCAAGATGTATTCATGTTCTAGGAAGCAAATGTTCATGCATGCATCCCTGAAAGGCTCAGAGTCTAAGACTCTAGATAAAAAGGAAAAAATAGTAAAACATGGGCTTGAAAATGGGGAATTAATTGAACATATACATACAAAATGTTTACTACTTCAACATACAAAGTTAAGCCAATTTACCAATTTACAATGCATAGCAATTAAATTTTGACTAAAATTAATAATAATAAAATAGTGATGACTTCCTGTTCTGGCAACTTGTTTGTATAAATATACATAACTTCTCAGAATGAAATGTTTCAAAATGTTGACAAAACATGTTTAGCAAATCTTCGTACATGAAAAGCTGGCAAACCAAAAAAAAAAAAAAAAAAAAAAAAATAAGGCTAATTAATAGTCCCAAGGGGAGGAAGCAGGTTCTGAATCCTGCTCTATCCTGAGGGTATCCAGAGCTCTGTTTTATGCCAGTGGCCCATGCTTGGGGTGCTAAGCCCTGTAGCAAGTCATACTACAGAGTTTATATACTGGAAGAAACATTAAGGGGATATGCTGTCCATGAGTGAATTAGTAGAAAAATGGATTCCCTTCACTAAGGAAGGCTCTGAGGAACTGTGCTTGCCCCAACTTAACTTTGAATGGAGATAAAATAGTACCTATAAGAAAATACGTAACAGTAATCCAGTCCTCTCAAGGGTTTGCCTCTCAACATTGCCTTTTCAATATTGCCTGAAGCTCTAAAGATAGGAATGTCGAAATTGATCACTGGTTCGTGTGTCTTCTGATACCTGGAAGAAGCAATGAAAATAAATGACCTATGGTTACAAATATCAATACCAATGAGTCACATAAAAAGTATGTTATATGAAAAATAATTGTCACAGAATAACACTCACAGTATGTTTTCAGCATATGAAACAAAACAATACATTTTTCAGGTACATACATGTTGTGAAACTCTTAGAAACCTCTGGAGAGCAGCATAGGTCATGGTGCTATTATAAAAGTACACTGGGGACTTCAAATATATTTAAACGTATTTTTAAATCAGGGTAGTGTTGACATGGATTTTCTTCTTTATTATTCTTTACAAAGTATTTTTTTACTACAAATACTATTTTGTATATAGGATGTACTACAGTAATTAAAACTTCATTATCAAACAGTCAAAGGTAATAAAAAAGCATGCTGCCCCCATAGCTACTCCCCATAATGTTGGTTCTGCCAGTCAATAAGCCTCCCCCACATGCACAAGGCTGCCCACTCAGCATGCCTCTTAATTTATTCATAACAACATTCAAACTGCAAAGGTTCTCCAGATATGTGAGAACACACTGCAACCTGAGAGAGAAAAAAGTGAAGAGAAAAAAAAATGACCCTAGGGCAAAGATGAAAGAGGGAATTAAATTTAATCAAGATAAAAGAATTTTACCCTAAATTATATTAAAAACTTTAAAAAATGTTTTAATGTCATACATAAAATGAGAATGCCCTGAAGATGTAAAAAACTGGACCAGAATGGAACTTAACAATGTAATTACTGAAACAAAATAAACATGTTATTTTATGATTGTAGCATTCAGTTGAGTAAATCTCACAGAAATTGGAGCAGAAAAACAAGGAAATAATATAAAAAAGCTAAATGAGGAAAATAAACCCCAAATTTAATTATTATTAGGAAAATCAGAGAGAGAGAGGAGAAAAATTAACCAAAATATATTATTAAAAAAATAATAAAAGATAATTTCTCCGAGTTGAAAGGAACATTTGATATAGTCCAAATATATAATACATGGTCCACACTTTACTTCCTCCTCGTCTTTTCACCTTAGCTTTATCAGCCTTCTAGCTGGTATCTCCTCTCCTATGAGATTGAACTGCTTTTGATTCTTGAAGTGTGTCATTTAACTTGATCATTTATGACTTTACATATGCCATTTCCTCAGCTTGCAGCATGTTCCTGAATTCCCTCTGCCTCCTTTTTCTAGATCTTCAATTTAAAAGTTACCTGAATCTAGGACCTTCTTCCTCTGCAAGACTAGTTTAGCAGCCCCCCTGCAGTGTGCCCCTGAGCACCTGTGGTTTCTGGTGAGTAACCTGTCATGTCCTCATTAAATACATATCTCACTTTTTTACTTTCTGACAGTAAGTTTCCTTAGGACAAAATCAACTCTTTCTACTGTATTTGTATTATATATTACATATATATATTTTTTTGAGATGGAGTCTCACTCTGTCACCCAGACTAGAGTGCAGTGGCGTGATTTCAGCTCACTACAACCTCCACCTCCTGGGTTCTAGTGTTTCTCCTGCCCTCAGTCTCCTGAGTAGCTGGGACTACAGGTGTATGCCACCATGCCTGGCTAATTTTTCGTGTTTTTGGTAGAGATGGGGTTTCATCGTGTTGGCCAGGATGGTCTCCAGCATGGTCTCGCTCTCCTGACTGCGTGATCCACCCACGTCAGCCTTCCAAAGTGCGGAGATTACAGACATGAGCCACCGCATCCAGCCTATATATATTCTTATATACATATTATGCATATGTTCATATAGGTATGCATACATATGCTCATATGGATTTATTTTGCATATGTTCTGGCACTTAGAGTAAATAATCATTGCAGTTAGGTTTTGACTTCAGTAGTTATATAGGGCCAGTTTAATTCTTACAGGAAAACTTGAAGTCAGAAGCAGACTCACAATAAACACAAAAGGACTACATTTTAGAGGGATTACAATGCATTCCAAATCTGTTTTATAATTTCTGAGTTAAAATATGTTAGTCGCTGAAATTATGGCATGATGTGCAAATTTTTGATAATCAAGAATGTCATAGTTTAATAGTTAAGGTCTTCTAGTGAAAAAATATCCATATGCAAAAGTCTATTTCCTCCCCACCCCACCTTCAGCTATTGAGGTATAATTGGCAAATAAAACTTGTGTATATTGAAAGCGTACAATATAATGTTTTGATATATACATACATTGTGAAATGATTACCACAATCAAGCCAATTAACATATCTATCACTTACACACTTACCTTTTTGTTTTGTGGTGAGAACATTCAACATCTATTCTTTTAGCAAATTACAAGTATACAATATAGTATTATTTATTATAATCACCAGATATACATTAGATCTCCAGAACTTCCTCATTCTGTTTAACTGAAACTTTGTACTCTTACCAACATCTCTCTACCTCTCTAACCCCTGGATTTCACATATAACTGAGATCATGCAGTATGTCTTATTGTGCCTGGCTTATTTCATTCAGTATAATGTCCCCCAAGGTTCATCCATATTGTTGCAAATAACAGGATTTCCTTATTTTTTAAGACTGAATAATATGCTTTTGTGTATATGTACCACTTTTTCTTTACCCATTTATTGATTACAGTGTGATTCCATATCTTGGTTATTGAGAATGATGCTGCAATGATATGAGTGCAGATATCTCTTCAAGATACTGATTTTATTTTCTTGGGACATATATCCAGCAGTAATATTGCTGGAGGACATGAGAGTTCCATTTTCACTTTATTGAAGAACCTACATATTATTTTCCATAATGACTACCCCAACATACATTGCCACCAACAGTGTATGAGAGTTTTTGTTTCTACATATCTTTGCCAGCACTTATTTTTTGTCTTTCTAATGCTAGCCATTCTAACAGGTATGAGGTGATATGGCATTGTGGTTTTGACTGCATGTCTCTGATAATGGGTGATGCTGAGCATTTTTTTCATCTGCCTGCTGGCCATTTTATATGCCTTTTTTTGCTTATTTGCAAATCGGGTTGTTTGACTTCTTGTTATTCAGTTGTTTGAATTTCTTACATATTTTTGATGTTAAGCTCCTATCAGATGTATGGTTTGCAAATATTTTGTACCATTCTGTAGCTGATTTCTTCTTCTGTGCAGAAGCTTTTTAGTTTCATGCAATCCCATTTGTCTGTATTTGCTTTTGGTGCCTGTGCTTTTGTGGTCATATGCAAAAAAATAATCAGCCAGACCAATGTCAAGAAGCTTTTTCCCTTCGTTTTCTTCTAAATAAACCTATTTTCTGAGTACAGTAAAATATTTTAATAACATTATGCTAGATATAAATTATCCATAATGATATAAGTAATCAAAAACCAAATATTTTAATACTGTTCTTAAAAATTAAAAAGCAGATTTTTGCTCCTGGAGGAGGCAACTGGCAGGTATAATGACATTTAATTTTCTCAGTTCACTAAAAATAAAAAATAAAGAAACATCAGCAAAATTAGCTTATGTTCACTCACACCAGGTGTCCTCCATTATTTAAATAGAATATTTTCCGAATGCAGTGCTTTTTCTCCACCAGAACTGCCCCATCTCACAGGCAACAAGCAACCACAGAGCTTTTATTTACTTTGATTCTATTATGTGGCTCATCTCAATTTGTATGACAAGCCTTAGAGAAATATATGGGCATCAACACCAGTGTTAGTTATTATAACCTTCACTTCTCTTTAGTGTGGTAAAACAGTGTATATTTATTTTCCCATTGTTACATTGCATGCATAAATATTATTAGACATATCACAAGGACAGGATTTATTTTTTGTCTGTTCTTCAAGTTAGTTTTTAATCTCTTGTGTCAATTTGAGTTCTGTGGTCTTTTCGTGTCTGTTCTGGCCCAGACTGACTCCCTAAAAATGGAACATACTAAAATATGTCACAAGAGTCCTCAATATAAGCCCTTTAAGATGGAACTCTTAGTCTGTCCTCCCTTGCTTTTAGTTGTTATTATTATTTAATAACAAGTTTGCAAGATTTTTTTAAATTGAAATTTATGTTTCTGGACATACAATTTACTTGGTGATGCTGCTGAGCTCTGATCCAGCTTCAAGGATCTGAGGTAAGATGTGTAAAGCAAAATGATTTCTAATACATTTATTTGAAAATGCATTTTTTACAGCTAAGGCAAAGTTGAAGTTTCAGCAGTCAGTTCAATTTCAAGAAGGATTAAGACAAATGAAACATAGATCATTTATGCATTTCTTGAACACCAATTATGTTCCCAGTACTTTGCTAACAATGACTTTTGATAGAAATTAAGCAAGGACAATGGTCATTCTTAAATGTCAGGACCCCAGAGTGAATATGATGATCTGAATTTTTGGAATTGGCCATTAAAAAATTTCTAGAACAGAAGGTAATTGGACTCCACTTCAATTTGTGTTATCTAGAGATAGCTTCAGGGATTTTAATATAAAAAACCGAGTTCTTCAGGAGAAACCTCACAAATTAAAACAGTTACTCCAAAAAAGCTCTATGGTAATACATTTTAGGGTTTTAAAATGTCCTCCACACTCTGAGAATAAAAAAACCAGGGGATGCCACAATCGTGATACTGTACAGGCATTTCATGAAAACATAATGAAAGAATATATGAGAGGCAATGATAGAACATGGAAACCTGATGGATTAAAATCAGAAAAACTTCACTTTGAACCTTGGCTCATTCACTTAGGTTGTACAGCCTTGAATAATGACAGTTTAAGGGATGCTGAGTCGGGCCAGGTGCGGTGACTCACGCCTGTAATCCCAGCACTTTGGGAGGCCGAGGCGGGTGGATCACGAGGCCAAGAGATCGAGACCATCCTGGCTAACATGGTGAAACCCCGTCTCTACTAAAATATAAAAATTAGCTGGGCATGGTGGCGCACGTCTGTAGTCCCAGCTACTCGGGAGGCTGAGGCAGGAGAATTGCTTGAACCCAGGAGGCGGACGTTGCAGTGAGCCGAGATCGCGCCACTGCACTCCAGCCTGGCGCCTGGCTACAGAGCAAGACTCTGTCTCAAAAAAAAAAAAAAAAAAAAAAAAGGGATGCTGAGTCTTAGTATCCCCTTATATTAAATTGGGGAACTATCACCTAACTCCCAAAGCTCTTTAGAGTATAACTTAAATGATAGTTTTAAGCTCTATCAAGCTCCCGTTTAATAATAAGTTGTTCAATAAACATTAGCTCTCTTTGCCAAGATTCATTAGTTGCATTTTTCAGGAAATTCATACAAATAAATTCTAGTGATTCAATGATTGTCTTTGAAATTGATTTTGATTTTCGTATATTTTTTTCTAGTGACTTTTTAAGGCTGCTTCCTGCTGGAATAATGTATTGCTCTATGCATTCTCATATGTTTCATTCAGGAACCCATATGCTTGGTGTAAAATAACTGTAAACTCTTTCCAAGTCCAGCTGGGCTGGGAGCCCACTCTCTAGACACTCAGCTTGCAATGATCTGGTTGGTACTTGTGAGTATCCAATCAGATCTGACTCTAGAATTTTTAAAATGCCATTCAACACTTAGCATCAGTTTTATTTAATTATTAAGGTTTTATTTTCCATATGTTTTACAAAGTACTTTATATACATATTAGAGTTATAATTTCTTTTTATTTGTTATGTTTTAAGTTCTGGGGTACATGTGCAGAACATACAAGTTTGTTACATAGGTATACACATTAAGAGTTATATTTTCTAAATCACTTAGATGTACCATCTGTGTCATCTATCACTTTTTTATTTGTTTCTTATGTAAGAAGGCTGAAAGAGTGAATATACTTGAGTAAAGAAAGGTTAATGTGTTAATCTACGTAAGTCCTTATGCTCCTATGAGCAATCTGTAATAACAAATGTACCCTTTAATTAAATTTCATTGTTCATAAAATCACCTTTTCATTATATAAATACTTTAATATTTATTAAATGGTTAATAAATATCAATATCCAAGAAGTGAGCTCAAATGGGGTTAACTGTAAGGGAAATTTTTATCAGACATGTCATTTAGATATTATGCCAGTTTCCGTAGGAGATTGTGAGCACTTTTTGTTTATTTTTTTGGTTTAAGCTGAGTTTTTGATAAGCATAAGGAAAAATATATACAAAATATTTGTGTATATGCATATATGTGTACATATATACACACATACACATAATCTTCACAGACACATCATTCTTTCCTCCTTGTTTAGCATAGCCATTCCAATATTCCATTGAAGGTCTGTTCATTCCATATCCTATTTCACACCAGAAGACTAATAATGACAGAGGGTAAGTATGTGACCAAGTTCAGGCCAAACAGACTCTCTTAACAGGATTTATGTACATATATTTGTGTGTATGTATGTATGTTTGTATATATGTATGTATTTAGCCTTACTTTCATGTAGCTTTATGCATTAGAGATTTGTCTAGGTAGGGGGATGTATAAGTATTTCATTTCTTATTGCTATTTAGCATTTCTTTGTATGGGTCTCCCACAGTTTGTCAATTCAGCAGCTAAAGGCAGTTTCCATTTTTTAATAATTATGAGTGTTGCTGCTATAAATATTATTTGTGTACATATTTTTGTTGGAATCTATGTTTACATTTTCTCAGATGAGTAGAAAAAATGGTTATTGGATTATATGATAAATGTATAATTAACTTTAAAAGAAATGGTCAAGCTATTTTACAAAGTGTCTAACATTTTGCATTTCCACCAACAATGTATGAAAATTCTAGTCACTCTGCATCCTCATCAGTACCTGGTAACAGGTGTTTTTTGTTGTTTTGACATTTTAATAAGAGAATAGTGGCACCTTATTGTGTTAAATGTGCATTTCCTTACTGTCTCATGATGTAGAGAGAGCTTTCATGTGCTCATTTGCCCTATATCATCTTTGGTCTATTAAAATATTTTTCCTGCTTTGTCATTGGGCTTTTTCTGTATTCTTATCATTAAGTTTTAAGACTTTTTATATTGTAGGTATAAAAATATATCATATATGTGTTTTGCAAATATTTTCTCCCACTGTATGACATGTCTTTTGATTTTTTTAAATGTGCCTTTAAAAGAGCATTTTAAAAAATGTTTAAGTTAAAATAAAGCCCATTTTACTAGGTTTTCTCTTATGGATCATGGTTTTGGTGTCATATCTAGGAAATTATTCCAAAGAGATTATATATATATATATATTGTTTTCTTCCAGAAGCTTTAGAATTTGTGTTTTAATCTTACTCCACAATGCAGTTTTGAGATACCTTTTTATATGATGTAAAGTATTTTAATTTGAATAGAATAATTTTTTAAATTTTAAGCTCTAATTGTTGCTAGTACATAGAAAACATATGACTCTGCATATTGGTCTTTAATCATGCAATCTTACTTAACTCATTTCTAGTCTCTTTTTTGTAGATTCCATAGTATTTTATACATAGACAATAATATCATCAGCAGATAATTTTACTTCCTTTTTTCCAGTCTGGATGTTTTTCTTTCATGGCATAAGCTTGAGGATGTCTTCTTCAATTTATTTTACTGAAAATTTTAAAGAATTGTAAATGGATATTGAGATTCATCAAATGCTTTTCTCTGCATCTATTGAAATTATCATGTGTGTGTATGTGTGTGTGTATATATATATATATATATATATATATATACACACACACACAAACAATATATATATATATTTGTTTGTTTGTTTCACTGAGTTTCACTCTTGTTGCCCAGGCTGGAGTGCAATGGTGCCATCTTGGCTCACCACAACCTCCCCCCTCCCGAGTTCAAGTGATTCTCTTGCCTCAGCCTCCTGAGTAGTTGGGATTACAGGCATGTGCCACCAGGCCCAGCTAATTTTGTATTTTTAGTAGAGACAGGGTTTCTCTATGTTGGTCAGGCCGGTCTTGAACTTCTGATCTCAGCTGATCAGCCCGTCTCAGCCTCCCAAAGTGCTTGCATTACAGGAGTGAGCCACCGTGCCTGGCAGTGTATAATATAATGTATATTTTCTTCATTAGTTTGTTGACGTGGTAATTTACATTGATTGATTTCCAAAATATTACAACAGTTGTCATGTCCTGGGATACAAGCTACTTGGTCATGACATAATATTTTTTTTGAATATATGACTGGATTACACTTGAGTTGAGTGTTTGGGGTGTTTATTCATTAGAAATATTGGTCTGTAATCTCCTTCACCTGTAACTTTCTTCTTCTGGTTTTGGCATCAGAATTATTTTGACCTCAAAATTAACTGGTAAGTGTTTCTTCTTTTTAAATGTTTCTGATAGATATTGTATAGTAGTCATACAATTCTTTCTTTAATATTTGGTAGAACTGGTTAATTAACCCTCTTGGCTGAAAACTTTTTTTCTTGGAAAGATTTTAGCTACAATCCAATTAAAAAATATATATTTGTATAGAGAAATATATATGTTTATGTATATAAAGATATTCGGACTATTAAATGATCTTTGTTATTTGGTGTTATTCAAGGAATTTATTGACTAAATTTATGTTGCCAAATTTATAGACCTAATAAGATTGTTTATAGTATTATATTTTTATAGCTTTAATGTCTGTAGGATCTGATGTAATACCCTCTATTTTATATCTTAATCTTTTATAATTAATGCGTTCAGTTTTAACTTTTTCAATCTTACTAGATGTATATAAATTTCTTTACTATTTTTTTAAAAGCTGAATTGTTGGGGGCATAGGAGAGAGACAATGGGGGGTGGGGAGGGATGGGAGGGTGGGGAGGGATAACATGGGGAGAAATGCCAGATATAGTATGCACCTAAAGTAAAATAAATAAATTAAAAAAAATAAAAAGCTGAATTGTTTTCTTCAATAATCTTCATTGCTTCCATCTGTCAATTTGGGACGAGCATAGTAAATATAATTTTAATTCATTAAGGGATAAAGTTATAACATTGATAGAAGAACTTCCTAATTTTCTAAGAAAAGCATGGTATTGCAATAAAATTTTCTCTTAACACTGCTTTTCCTGCTTTGAACAAATTTTGCCTATATTTTAAATTTATTAAATAAAAAGTTTTTATTTTTATTTGTAAGTTTCTCCCTTATCCATGATTATTTAGAAATTACTTCATGACTAAAACTCCGAAAGCATTGGCAACAAAAGCCAAAATAGACAAATGGGATCTGATTAAACTCCAGAGCTTCTGTACAGCAAAAGAAACAATCATTAGAGTGAACCAGCAACCAACAGAATGGGAAACAATTTTTGCAATCTACCCATCTGACAAAGGGCTAATATCCAGAGTCTGCAAAGAACTAAAACAGAATTACAAGAAAAAAAATAAACAAACCCATTCAAAAGTGGGCAAAGGATATGAACAGACACTTTTCAAAAGACGACATATATGAGGACAACAAACGTGAAAAAATGTTCATCATCACTGGTCATTAGAGAAATACAAATCAAAACCACATTGAGATACCACCTCACTCCAGTTAGAATGGCGATCATTAAAAAATATGGGGACAACAGATGCTGGAGAGGATGTGGAGAAATAGGAACACTGTTCCACTGTTGGTGGGAGTGTAAATTAGTTCAGTCATTGTGGAAGACAGTGTGGAGATTCCTCAAGGATCTAGAAATAGAAATTCCATTTGACCCAGCAATCTCATTACTGGGTATATACCCAAAGGATTATAAATCTTTCTATTAAAAAGACACATGTACATGCATGTTCACTGCAGCCCTGTTTACAATAGCAAAGACCTGGAACCAACCCAAATGCCCATCGATGATAGACTGGACAAGGAAAATGTGGCACATATATACCACGGAATACTATGCAGCCATAAAAAATGGTGAGTTCATGTCCTTTGCAGGGACATGGATGAATCTGGAAACCATCATTCTCATCAAAAAGACACAAGAACAGAAAATCAAACACTGCATGTTCTCACTCATAGGTGGGTGTTGAACAATGAGAACACATGAACACAGGGAGGGGGAGCATCACACACTGGGGTCTGTTGGAGGGGCTAGGGGAGGAACAGCAGGGGATGGGAAGGTTGGGGAGAGAGAATGTGGACAGAAATGCCAGATATAGGTGACGGGGGTATGGAGACAGCAAACCTCCTTGCCATGTATGTACATATGCAACAATCCTACATGATCTGCACATGTACCCCAGAACTTAAGGTACATTAAAAAAAAAATCTGTTCTTTGATTTCAAATATTTGGTATTTTTACAGATATATTTTTCTTATTGATTTCTATTTAAATTTTTATCAATGTACTTCACATTAGCTTAGTCTTGATGTTGGTTGATATTTGTTTTCTGATTCAAAATATGATAGATTTTGATGAATATTCCATGTATACTTGAAAAGAATGCATATTTTGCTGTCGTTGAGTGGAATGTTCTATTAAAGTCACTTAAGTCCTGTTTTCTAATAGTGCTATTTACATTTTCAAAATCTTTACTACTTGTATGCTTACTTATTCTACTGATTAGAGAAGAGAGTTGAAATTTTCACATATAGGTATGCATTTTCTACTTCTTTTTATAGTTATATATGTTTTGCTTCATGTTTTTGTATTTCTGTTTTAGTCACATCCAATTGTCATATCTTCTTGTTAGTTTCCCAATTATCAGTATATATAGTCCTTTTATATCTTTGGTAATTTTTTTTGTTATGGTATGTACTTCTTTGATACCAACATAGCAACTCCACTTGATAATTAAATTGAATATTGTAAACACTAGGGTAACTACTAAAATGTTTTGGAAAGTAAATAATAAGTCAGTAGTAACATAAAACAAAATTATAAAAATTACTTAATTTAACAGCAGACCAAAAAAGAAGAAAAAACAAATAACAATAGAATACTGCAAAAACAATGATCAGTTTTGTAGATTCCAAGTCAATCATATCAATAATTTTATAATGTAGAACTGGTGAAAGCATATCAATTAAAGAACTAATTGTAAGGTTGGATAAAATAATTTAGGTCCACAAACTGTTCCTAGAATAAATAATTTTTTTAAATATAAAAAATGCAATAGATTAAGGTAACAATAGGGAAAGAGGAACAAGATCTAAAAATGTCACGTACACAACATTCAAAATTAAGCTGAATTTGCTATTTCCATTTTACTCTTAGAGTTTCTAACTTTCTGCTGAAGTTTCCTATTTGTTTATATTATCCAACTTTTTCATGAGAGATGTTATCCTAGTAATCCTAGTTAATTTGAATTTTCTATCTGTTAATGCTAACATATATGGCTGTCTTAGTCTCATTCTGTTGAAGATACTGTCTCCTGATAACGTATTGTGGGGTTTTGTCCTTGCTTTCTTGTATCTTGAATGTTTTCATTCATTTCCAGATACCATATTTGGGAAGTAGAAACTGCACAATTTTTATGCCTGGAAATGGACCACTGTTTCTGCTTTGTTGTGGGCTTGGGGATTGAGGTAATTTAGACAGGAGTTCAGCTGTTTTGAAGAGAACCATATACCAAGAAATTATGGAAATATGGGTGGATGTTTTTCTAGTCCCACTCTCACCCCTAATTTTTCACAGGGACCTTAGGCTATCCCTGTGCGTCTTTACCATGAATAGGCCTTTTATCAACCCTTCTGTCCCTCTCCCCAGCAGTCGTCCTCTCTTTCTTACTTTTTGATGTTTGCTAACCTGGGTGGTAAGTATGACAGTGAGTTCTTAGTTGCCCTATTTCAGTCCTGTTTCTGTCTTAGGCAGGACCTGTGTTGATATGCTGAATGAGTGGTAATTTCTCTGTGACTCAGCTCCTCTCCCAACAGAGAGTAATTTCTCATGGTCTGGGCACAGAATGCATTTCTTCCCTTCTCCAGTGCTGAGTGTCTTTTCTTTGACATAGATTGCAGCTGCAATGGGTCTTCACCATGTTCTAGGGACGCTGAGGTGTACTCTTTTCCCTCAGGGGCTTCGGGGTTTTGTTTTATAGGGTCTTTAGTGCATTTCATTTTATTCTACACTGGTGGTTCTTCTTCTGTCCATTCTGCACCACCAGGGAGACATTGTCCAATCTTCTCCACACCTCCATTCTTTCTTATGAGCACCCAATAGACATTCATGAAGAGTCTACAAGAGAGTGAAATTTCCCTTTGATCTGCCACACCTGAAGTTTCTCTACTCTCTGTCATTAGCTTACACATAACATTTAGCAATTTGTTAAGAAGTATAATTTCTCTTACCTGCTTTGAGAGAGGTGCTATTTTTCTTCTGGTGCCACAGGTGAGCCAGTATTTGTCTTCCATCCCTCCTGGCAGAGACCCATGTTACCTTAGTTTTCAGGTTACTTGGTACTGCGACGTTAGCTCTCTGACGGTTTCAAGAAAAATTAATATTTTACTTTAGTATTTTTGTAAATGTTCTTTAATATCATTTTGCATTTTGATGTTTGTAGGTTTTATATCTTCACTTTGAAGTATAGCCTTTAGTTTACATTATAAAGTAAAAGCAAATAATTGAATGATGTTTTCTACTAAGGTTGTATTTTCTGGAGCATAGTTAATTAAACCAGATTAATTTCTTCATCAATTTTTAACATAGAATTATTAAACTATTTTGAGTTTTTAAAGTTTCTTTTACATTTGATTGATATAATCTGTATGATTTTTATCTGAATCCTACAAAATATTTGGTTCATTTACATTTTCAAATTTGTACTCTTGTGAGTTTCATTGTAGATGTATTTTTACAAAGTTTTCCAGGAGAAACTTTTAAATGTAGTGTCAAGAATGTTAAATTCTTCATTAGATTTCCAAGCAATAATACTTTATATTGTACTCCATATTAAGTATAATCAATATTAGTCTATGTTGATTAATTCTAGCTGAAGTTTTCTAGGATAATTTTGTAAATTTTAATTGCAGTGAATGGGTACAGATTATTTATGTTTACATCTGTAGCATATTTTAGTGCATGCATTTTAGCCACTGTAATTTATTGTATCTATTTATACAGTCATATTCATCACATATCAGTTATAGTCTTATGTTTTAATTGTTGGAGCAAAGAGCAAAAAACACAAAAAGGCCAAAAGCATCCAATATGCACATATTGAAAGGTCAAAATATACTGTTTTAGGAGGAATATGTAGAAATATCATTTCATGTTATAAAATGGGCATGAATAAAGTCTAAGAAAGGTCAAGGATTATGAAAATAATAAGACAAAGGGGAAAGATGGAGAGAACAACATAAGAAAAATAATAAATTCTTACTAGGAAAATAGGAGAAAAGCTTTATTGGAGATAGATTATTAAACATTTCAAAATGTACTGTAGATCTTGTGAACAATAATTGTGAAATGTACTATGTTTAGGAATAGCCTGTGCTGGTATTTCAGCAAAATTTTCTCTTCATTTGAGAAATCCGAGTAGAGGTTTGCAAGCAGTATTTTTGGAGTACAAAATTTCCTCATAAATGTATTCCTTCTACAAAATATAAATAAGTAAAAGAAAGTGTTTGCTGTGCATCTTTTGTAGAAGCTATATATTTCTGCGCAAATATTTATTAGTAGTAGTGCTGTGTTCAAAACTACTAAATGAATAATTAATATGCAATCTTTAAACATATATTTGAAGGATTAGTATAGTTCGTGTGTAGAAAACAAAGTAAATCTCTTATTCATACACAAAAAATTTAGCAAAGGTGAGAGCAAGGATTTTATTTCAGGTTGATCAATATAATTATGTGTATGTGTGTGTGTGCACACATGCGTGTGTTTAGTTAAGAGAATCACTGAACAATAATGTAGTCAGAGAATAAAAATTTACCATCTTCTGCTATATTTTTTAGAGCTTCATTGTATTTTTTGATGACCAGCAAACCCTTCAGATATGTGTACTCTAATTGCCTTATAGATACGAAAATCACTCCCTGTAATCACTGCTAATGGGGTCCTGGCTTGGGAAATGATGAAAAGCAGTCACCCTCGCAGACTCTCTGTGCATCTCATTGTCTCATTGATTTCCAGCATCAAAAGAACAGACGCAGCTCTATGTCAAGCCAAACTCCAAGAAAAATATTTCTCAAGGATTTGGGGATGAACTTTACTCATTACTGATTTTTCCCATAAATTATCCCCAAATCTTTACCCCCTTTATCATATTGCTCTTGTTAATAACTTTTAAGAAAGAATAGCATAAGCTATTATAAAAAATAACTAGGATAAAATAATCTGATGTTTATTTGGCATGTGGGAGTTTTATCTTCCTTAAAAATTCAATTCATTCTTTCACTCCTTCATTTGAAAATATTTACTGAACACCAGAAACTATTCTAGGCACTGGGGGATATTGCAGCGAATAAAACTGAATATCAGGCTTCATGAATTCTACCTGCTTGAGACAGAATATCAACAAAATATATAGTATATTATTGCTAATAAATGCAATTGTGAAAAAAATAAAGCAGAAAGAGGATGGGTGTGTGTGTGTGTGTTATGAGGGGCCAACTTTAAATATGGTCATTCCTGAAGGACTAACAGAGAAGGCAGAGTTTAATAACTTCCTGTTGGAGGAATGGGAGCAAAACATTAATATATTGCAAGGAAGAGTGTAAAGGCAGTGGCAAAAACCAAGAATGCTTTGGGTTCAGAAGCATGCCTGCTCTGACAGAGAAAAAGCATGTAAGCTGTTACAAGAATTTTGGAATTTACATTTACTGGCATAGGAAGGTATGCAAACATCTGCAAAAAGGGATAGTGTTATTACTACGCCAGTGGAATCACTCAGGTAGCTTTATGGGACACAGTTTATTAACAACCAAGAGAAGAAGCAGAACCACATTAGCAGCTAAGAACCACTTAGCTAGCTAATGAGTCACGGTAATGCCCTCCTTCAGTGTGGTTGTGAGAGGAGCTTTGAGATATAGTCGTATACATCACATCATACCCAACAAGAGAATCTGCTACCTATATCAGATATAGATGATATATGACTACATCACATTATTATAAAATATATGATATATGATATGACATATATATAATACATATGTAATCATCAGGGTATATCATACCATACCTAACAAGATAATCTGCCACCTTTATCATATCATATATATTATCTTGTTGGGTATGATATGATATACATGACTATTTCTCACTGTCTGCGTCACTGAAGTAGACCATTACCATGACTCATTAGCCAGCTAAGTGGTCTCTGCTTCATCTCTGGAGAGGTAACTGAATCCTGGGGGCTGTTTTCCCTATGCCATTCTCATGATAGCAAGTGAGTTCTCATGAGATCTGATAGCTTTACAAGGGGCCTCCCCCTTCACTCGACTCTCATTCTTTCTCCTGACAACCTGTGAAGAGGTGCTTTCTGCCGTGACTGTACGTTTCCTGAGGCCTCCCCAGTCATGCAGGACTGTGAGTCAATGAAACCTCTTTTCTTTATAAATTACCCTGTCTCAGGTATTTCTTCATAGCAGTGTGAGAACTGACTAATACAGTATCAAAGTCATTATGGTGAATACTGTTTTCAAGAGAGGAGTAGAGGTCCACAGGAAGAGTGCATTTGAGTCAGGAGAAAAAGGAACACCAAGAAAGCAAAAGATGAAGAAGGACTCAGATTCAGCACACAGTCATTGGATGCTTTTAAATTGCCAAACATTTTCCCATGTGATTTAGTTTGATCTTTAAAAAGTGGTTCATTGTGAAGGAAATAATATTATCTCCCTGATATAAGTAAGAAAACAATGGTGTGGGATCATCTTACTCAAGATCAGGTATCTTATGTGGCAGAGATTGCATTTCAGTGCTGGTGCTGGCATTTCAAGTCAAGTAAACTTTGCACTATTCATTTATGTCTTGGTTCCTTCAGCATTTGTGTCTTTGGGTTCATTAGAGGCAAAAATTAGCTCTAAATAGTGGCTTAAGTATTGCAAAAGGAGTTTAGTTGGTCTTAGTACAAAGAATTTAATATACATCAGTTTGGCCTGATCTGAGATGATACACAAAACCAATAAGTTTGTTTGGAAAGAATTTCAGATGTGTAAGGAGTATGTGATAATCTGAAATAAGGGAAAGGCAATAAGAAGGAAAGATGCAATGCTTGGAGCTCTACACATTAAAAGCAATGGACAATGAGTAAGTTCTAGACATATGCTATACAACATAGTACCAGTGGTTAACAAAATGGCATTCTGTACCAAAAAATTTGTTAAGAGGGTAGATTGCATGTTAAACACACTTTCTACACAAAAAGGAGACACAAAGAAACTTTTTAAGGTGATTGACATGTTTATTACCTTGACTGCAGCCATAGCAACATGGTGTATGTATATGTCCAAATCTGTCAAATTGTATACCTTAAATGTGCAGTTTTTTTGTATATCAATTAGATCTCAATAAAGCTGTTAAAAATAGAATGGTAAAAATATTTCAGATCTAGATAGAGATGGTGGCTTATGACATTGTACCTACACTAAATATTACTAAAGTTTTCAGTTTAAAATGTCCAGTTTTGTTATATATGTGATATTATGTGGATATTTATCCCCTCCTAATCTCCTGTGAATTTGGATTCCCAGTGTTGGAGGTTGAGACAAGTGGGAGGTATTTGGATTATGGGCGGATTCCTCATGAATGGCTGGGTATCCTCCCCACTGCAGTGAGTGAGTTCTCACCCTATTACTTCATATGAGAGCTGGTTGTTTAAAAAAAAAGCCTAAAACATCCCTTCCCTGCTCTCTCTCTCTTACCAGCTCCCCTTGCCTTCTGCCATGAATACAAGCTTCCTGAGGCCTCACCAGAAGTTGAGCAGATGCCAGCACCCTGTGTCTTGTGCAGCTTGCGAAAGTGTGAGCCAAATCCACCTCTTTTCTTTATAAATTACCCTGTCTTGGAAATTCCTTTATAGCAACACAAACTGAATTAAGACAATATGTTATATAAATTTCATTTTAATTAGAGAAACATTGACAAGTAGAATAAAATAAAGGAAAATTGGGCTCGAATGGGTTGTTTAGTAGAATTCCTGGGATATCAAAGATGAGGTGAAGCACTTAGATTTGGGAGTATGGCGAATGAACATGATGTCTTTTTCAGATGTAAGATGATCAGGAAAACATGGTAAAGAGAACAAGAGAGGATTAGAGGTCCACAGGAAAGCAGATCATTTTTTAGACGTAGTTGGCTAGACAAGTCTGAATTTTTCAGCTTTCTGTATCACTTTTAATTAAAGTTCAATAAATATCTATGATATACCTACTAGTTAAGTGATAAAGTTTATTCTGGTTCAAAGATACAAATGTGATGTGTTTCCATGTCTTGTTTTTATGGTTCCTAGTAGTCTTCAATTACTACATCTTCCTTTTTCCAGGAATTTGACAATCCTCATTTTATTCATTGTAGCAATCCCTTATTTTTGTAAGTATTTTGTCAATTTGTATCAGTGTTTTAAATACAGAAGCCTAGTGCTAGTGTTACAATAACAATGAATTAAGAAAAAAAAAAAGAAAAAGAAGTTAAGTCTTTTACATTCATTACTAAGAAACTCTTCAAGTCAGGATAACTTTGAATGCCATTAATTTGCATAATAAATATACTTTTAAAATTAGAATCATTACACTTCTTCTAAATGAATATGTGTCCAGAATGTAGACTCAAATGGATTTTGGTGTGAATAATAAGATCTGGTAAAGTTATAAAATGTCTTATGTCCCCTATTTGATATCTACCTATAGTATTTACATAACTTATGATATCATTTTTTAGATTTGTCTGTGGCATAATGATGTCTGGAAAAAATCAGCTAATCAATATTTATGAATAGATTCTGTGGATCATAAAACTTGTTACAAGTTTACGAAGACTAACTACAACAAAAAACATTTTAGGGCAAAAATGAAATCATATGGGCAAAGTATCATATTGGCAGGGTGTGCCTGCTGATTAGGAAGTAGGTATGAATCTGTCAAGAGTTTCTTAAAATCTTGGTGAAAATGTCTCTTTCTGACGATGCTGGACCACAACATAACCAAATCCTATGGCGCTGCTAGCTGCTAGCACCGTGACGCAGATGCTGACCTGCTGGGATTCTGTCTCTATCTGAAGTTTCATTCTCTTTGGACTTGACAGCCCCACCAGTGGGGGTTTTGGCCCTGGTTGTCTGTGTCAGTACAAAAGCCTAGGGAAATAATTCCACCTCCAAGACAAAAAAAGAGTGTTTGCCATCTGATCAATCTGCTGTGGCCCTTGCTTTCCACTAGCACATATTTGTCTTCAATCAACAGTTCTTAATTGTAGGTCACGAACCCATTAGGGTCCCTGAGATAATTTCAGGTAGTTTGAGCACTAAAATATTTTTTCTAATAATAGGAAAACATGATTTGCTTTTTTTGTTTTTTTTTTTCACTATGTTGACATTCATGCTGACAGTACAAAAGCAAGGGTGGGTAAAAAGCGGGTATATTTTACTTATTGAAAAAAATGCCTGAAAAATGAGGGTAACTGAAGCTTTGTTTTTTTTGCTTTTGATTTTTTTGTACATATTTTCTCCAAATTGATGATGTGAGCTTCTTGATTGCCTTTATTTGTTGATTCAATGTGGGTTTTTAGGTAAAAACTTGAACTTTGGAAGACTTGAATTGAGCACTGTGAACTTGACAGCCTTTCAGTACATGTACTAGTTTTCTGTTGCTGTGTAACAACATTATTTACAAGCTTAATGGCTTAAAATAATACTCATCTATCATCTCACAGATCTGTATGGTAGAAGTCTGGGCATAGCATAGCTGAGAGCTCAGGGTCTCACAAGGCTGAAATTAAGATGTCATTTAGTCTGTGTTCTTCTCTGGAACTCAAAGACCTCTTCTAAGCTCATATGGTTGGTGACAAAATTTAGTGGTTGTAATATTGAGGTCCCCATTTTTTGTTGGATATTGTCCAGAGGTGACTCTCAAATTCTAGAAGCCACTTTCTAGTCCTTGCCATATCTTCCCTGACTCCATCTCCCAGGCCAGTAGTAGAGGATCTCCCTCAGGTCAAATCTCTGTCTCCATTAAAAGGGAAATGAGAAGTCCCTTTAATGAGTGATCTGATAATGCCAGTTTAGCTATGGATAATTTTCCTTTCTTAAAGTTAACTGTGTCACATAACATGACCTAATCATGGGAGTGGATCTCATCATTTTCACAGATTCAGCCCGCCTTCAAGAAGAAGGAAATATATAGGGCGTATAGTGATGGTTAGATATCTAGCACCTCACAGGCTCAGAATCACATCATCCCTGAGAAAAGAGTGAATTTACATCCTTAGGTCTAGATTGGAATTGCATTTTGATCTTTAAAATACAAACAACCTTCCTATAACACTTCATCTCAGATAACAGGCTCATTCTCCAATTCTCTTGAAAAAGGTTACTCTGTGCCTCTAGGAAGCTCATGTCCTTCTGTAAGAGTAATTTACCTGCACATGAAAATGAAGGCCCCACAGTCCATAGCACCCAGTCTTACCTTCCTTGGGGACAGTGTTCCTTTTAGTAACTTCAAGATAATGTTCTTCCATTTTACTATGAAAAAGGAAAAGGACAATCATAAATAAATGCTCTTGCCATTAGGATTTCTGAACATAAAAATGTATTTGAAGCAATCCTTATCTCCAGAAAGAATCCTAGAAGACACATCCTTAGGTCAAATCCCATTGCTAAACTATCCCTGCTGTAGCTGCCATACCAGTTCCCAGTGCTCTACATTATATAGAAATGGCCTGCACATGCACTGGTAATACCACTTATCGGGAACTCACACTTTGCCAGGCATTGAGCTGGTTGCTTAATAATGGTGATGAGAATGGTAATATGCACCACATATATATCACTTACTGTCTTCAGTATTACATCCTGGTGCTATATGTCCATATTACTATGATACTAGTATTATTTCTGTTTTACAGATAGGAAAACTGAGGCAAAGAGAGAGTTTCCTACCATGTCCAGTGTTCCTCACAGCTTGTCAGAGCAAATTTAGGTTACAACTCAGGTAGTCTAGCTCCTGAGACTGACCTCAGTTATTACACCTTGGCACCTCTCCTAAATATTCTAAAAGATTTCAAAGATAAACCCTTCAACATAATAAATCCCATATATAACTATTACTTATAATATATAATGTCCAAAAGGAGATAAAAGCATCTTTGAGAATACCATTTTAATGAGAAGAAGAATAGCAGAAGAAATATATTTAGCTATAAACATTTCTGGTGCAGCCAGGCACCTTTATATATACAATTACTAGAATAGTTAATATTTATACCTAAAAGGCCTGTTAATCTTTTTGAAGGTAATGGAGAGCTAAGGGTTCAGATATGTTTTTCTCCCTTCATCCTAGAGGTGAATCAGATAATCCCTTCCTAGAGAATCCAGGACAGATAATTGGCTATCCAAAAGAAAATCATTCCTTTTTATATTACCCAAAGCAACATCTCAAATTACTAGTGTCTTTCTTAGGCAAATCTCCATTGCTGTCAAACCAAGGTCTTGGATGTTAATTGACTATAAGAAAATTTAATGATCCTCTCTCTCTCTCTCTCTCCCTCTCTCTCTCCCTCTCTCAGTATTGGAGAGAAGCAATTTGGCTTTAATTATTACAGAATCCTGAAATCATGTGATCCAATGTGGCTTTACAGACAGAGACGCTGAGACACAGAAAGTCAGGTTGTTTAAGGTCACGCAGCTAATTAATTTTATAATATGGATGAGAACACAGATCTCCTGATTCTAAGTCTAGTGTTCTTTATCGGGATTACGTGATTTCCAACAAAGCCAGTGTATATTAACATAATCACATTTCCTGACCATAATCCATGCTGCTGGCATACTAGATTTTAAAATGAATTCTCCTTTCCTTTTAACTTGCTTAAAATAAAGAGTAGAAGTGAAAGACAATCTTAGTCTTTTCAAAATATGAAGCTTTTGTTGACGAATAATAATCACAAGGCAGTGAAAACAGAAGCTCTTCTTAAACTTAATTATAGATACAGGAGTAGGTCTTTACTGTCAGCTTGTCGTTTGCATGTATTATCTTTTTACATTTAAATGTATTAAAAGAAGAGAAAATGATTGTTAAGTCTACATACATTTGGCAAGGTCTTTCTCTTTTTATTCTTTCAAAAATACCTCACCTGGTATTGGGGTTTAAATGAATGACAATATGTGTTAATCCATAAAGAACTTATGTAGTAGCTTTGTGATTATGAACAGAGAAAAATATGAGAAAAGGCAAAGTTAGCAAAAAAAACAATATTTAAAAGTAAGCAAAATTTCATGTCAGTCAAAAACATTAAAGCTAGATGCTTTGAAACTCTACTTCCTAAGCCTTGGGCATAAAACAAGAAAGCTATGGGCTTGGCTGAATAAAATACACACATTCATGAGTTGTTGGCAGGTTTCGGAAAGGTTAAAGTATGAACGTTGGGCTTTATATACATATAAATATGTATTTATGCTTGTCTATATATATTTGAACTTTTTAGTTGTACCATTCTTCAGTGAAATACAAAATATAAAAAATATTATTCATGGATTAAAAATGAGATAACAAAAATATTAAATGCAATATTTGAGACAAAATATTGACATCTGTGATATGCCCATTAAATGTCTCAAAATGTTAGAATGTGTATCTCTTGACATCAAATGTTTAAGTAGTTGAAATATAACTTTGATTTTACATGAAATGCAGAAAGACATTTCTTGATTCTTAATCAAATGCAGCATTATGCCTACCAAGAAAGGCAGAGCTGTCATCAGAAAGCCAGTTAAGATGGGGAGGGAAATTTCTACTTGTGAGGAAAGCTTGGTACGATAAATGCAGGATCTTGCAGCTAGGGTTTTAGAGTGGGGACTTGAGTGGGAAAAGCACTGTGAGAACCATAATCCATGCAATGTCACTTGGGAAATGTCAATTAAGACTGTCATTCCAGAGGGATCTCTAATTTATTTATGGCCATTCATTAAGCTAACAGTGTGTCAAGACACTTCAGAAAAGTAGCATTTTAATTGCTTCCTTCTCCACCCCAAAGGAAAATGGTTTTTGGACAGAATCAAGAATGCTGTGAAAGATGTGCGCATCTTAACCTGCACGGTACTAACGCCCCTTCATTTCCCCACCTCCCTTCCATTCCATATTCCTATTTCTGGATTCTACTCACTTTGCTCTTGTTTCCCTTCTCAGATAAGCTGATGTTTCTTCATTATTGTCCATTGTATTCGCTTAACTTTCTTTTACTATCAGCTCGTATATGAACTGATTTTCTCTTTTTATTGTCTATACACAAATGCTATTAATATCATATTTCTAGATGTTCAATGGGGGAAATTAATGCAAGTTAAAAGAATGCACTCCCTAAACTCTCAAAGTATGAAAGAAGATTCAGATGAATGAGCACTATGTTAAAATGTCTTTAGTGTTTTCATATGTTTTAAGTCACACAGTTTTTCATTTTTTTATGTCGCTCTTGGATTCAGCACTGATGTTTAATACCCTGGATTAATGAGAAGAAATACTTCAAAATTTTAAAGAAAAAACATGGTGTCTTTGAATTATATCCTTCCATAGTTGGAAAAGACATTCTTACTCATCTAATCTTTTTTCTCCCCCAAAGTAGAAATTTGTAATAACCTCCTGAGAGGTCACCAGCTTCTTCTTGAAGGGTCACCATTTTGGAGAATTTAGTATCTATCAAGACATCTCATTTCATTTTAAGTTCAAAATTATTGCTAGAGCATTCTTCCTTTTATTAGTTTACTTTGTAAATTTCCATTTTTGATTGTACTTCTACCAAGAGGGCATTTTTACATTATTTTATTGCATTTATAATGCCCCTGTATCCCCCTTTAATTTTCCCCTAAAATTAACAATATTTGTCACTTTGAATGTTTTGCTATAATATTGCAGAGACAGCTCTATTATTTTATAATTATGTTAGCAACTAGCACAGTTTCACTTAATTAGGAACTCTTTATTTGAAAAAATATATAGTACCTTGATAGAATATTAGCTAAGGGGATAGGGGCTCAAGGGCTGTATTCACCGGGGGCCAGTTGAAAGGGAAATGTTTATGGTTGTCCTGAACACAAGACAGAAAGATGTTTTACTCAAATAATGAAGCTTTAATTGGGTGGAAGAGAGAGCCAGCAAAATGAAGAGGAGCTAAAACAATTTCATGTAAGGGCCAATGAAAGGTCACTCTCTTCCCACTCAACCCACTGCATAAAAGCCAAGAGACACATTTAGAATCACTATGACTCCAGTTCACATTTGAAGATATTTGCAAAGATCTTACATAAACCTACCTCCCTATGCTATGCGAGTTCTTCTTTAAATCCTGCCAAGTGTTTCTGTGCAGTGTAAGTGTTGAAGTTTATGGAATAGGTGTTAAATTTCACATCTGGGAATATTCTATGTAACAGGAAGAATACAGTCATACCAGGAAGTCAGAGAAAAACATATGAGTGTTCTGGGAAGTTGAAATGTTATAAGAATGTTAAATTTTCATTTTTCACAGAATTGGAAGGTTCTAGTTATTTTCCACCTATATTTTTCAAAAATGTATTTATAGAAAAATAGTGTTTTTTAAAACCAATATTTTTCTTTTCTGCATGCAGTTTTCTGTATGTTGCTTAAAATGTGTTAACCCAGAACATAATGCAAAAGTGAAACCATGAGCCAACTGGCTCAGTGTTCTCATTTGCTCTGTCATTCACTTATCTCATTTTTATGTTTCCAGATATTGAACTCTAAGAATATTCCAAATATGTGAAAAAGTAACAAATTCACATGAACCATTCTCTTCCTATTTTGAAAATTTCTAATTTATCTTTTCAGCTCAGAAATAAGTTAGCATCTGTCACAACTCTCCTTTAAAAGATCAGGGATGTTATGCCTTGTGAAATACAGATTATCCACTTGCTCATTCAACAAATATTTACTGACCGCTTAACAAATGTCAAACACCTTTGCAAGAGTGAACTTTACAAAAATGAAGACATATCCTTTATCCTGTAGCTATTCAATAACTAGCGAAACAGAAAGCAATTGAACAGAATTATTTTTAATTGTTGAATAAATTAAAGAAACTTTCAGAACAATGTGTATACTACAATCTTGTAAGTTCAAATTTTTTAAAAGGCATATATATGAGTCCTTCTATGAAAATACTGAAAAGATATACCACTGTTAATAGTGGGAATAAAGAAACGAAAGAAGAGAAAGAAAACTATTACTCTAACTCATAGTTCCTTAATGCTCCCCTAATTTGCATTTTCTGTTCCAAAACAGCATCAAGAATATCACACTGCATTTAGTCATTGTGTCTCCCGGTTCCTCTTGGCTGTAATACTTACACAGACTTGAGTTTGCTTTTCGTTACCTGGACAGTTTTGGGAATTTCTGATCAGAATTTTTTTTTTAATTTTGTTTTGTTGTTGTTTTAGAATGTCCCTCAACTGGGAATTGCTTGAATTAGTCTCATAATCAAACCCAGGTTATGGGGTTTGGGAGATAAAGTACCATTCTTATCATGTCAAAGCTGCATACTATCGACAGGCTATCACTGTTGATATTAACCATTTGGCTGAGATTGTTTCATAGTTTTCTTTACTGTGAAATCATTCTTTTTGTGAGTTCTTATAGTCTACTTTTTGAGAAGAAGTCAATATGTACAGCCCACACTTAAAAACCTAGCATTGATGGAGGTAAAGCTCAGGAAATGGTGTGGGCAGGGGCAGAAGAGACCCAGAAAGTGACCCAAAAGGGTTTCTCGTCACTCTAGGTCACCTTAAGACTCCAGCAATTTGTCAGAATAGTCATTTCACTGTTTCTACTAGTTTATGGCTGTAACACTTTCTGTTCCATGTAAGCAGATCTTAGCTATGAGTCTGGGATTCTCTGTCTCTCCAGATTTCAGATTGCAGTTCATTGTATAATCTCAGGCTATTAAGTTCAAGAAAAGGCATTGTTTTTTTTTTTTTTGTATGTCCAGCTTTTCCTTGTTGTAATGATCGAATGGTGTTTGTTTGAACTGCCATAGGCGGAGTAGATTGAACAACAAAAATTGACTTTGTGCAGTTTTGGAAGATGGAAGTCTGAGATTAAGGTGCCAGCAGAGTTGTTTCTTCTGAGACCTCTCCCTTTGACCTGTAACTGGCTGTTGTTCTATCTTTTCATTGCTTTTTACATAGTCTTCCCTCTGTGTATGTCTGTGCCCTATTCTTCTTTCCTTGTATGGGTGTTGGTTATATTAGTAAGAGCCCACCTTAAACTTTTTATTTTATTTTGTTACCTCTTTAAAGACCTTACCATCAAACACAATCACTTTTTGAGGCACTGGGAGCTTAGGTCTTCAACTTATGAATTTTGAAGAGATACAATTCAGCATACGGCAGACAGCGATGACAATTTCTAAGCTCGTTACAATTTGGAGCTTAAAGTGGAAGTGCCAGTAAGCAAATGTTTAATGTCAATATTTTATGTGCTGTGTTTGGGTGTGTTAAATATTATTAGCAAAGGGTCCATGGTGAATTACTAGCAAACAGTCTACGGTAAAATTTACTCAAATTAAAGACTCAATGACATCTGTTCCCTATATTCTCTACAGGTGAGCTGTGAGTATTAGGCATATTCTACGTCCACAATGTTGTCTTTCTCAGAACCAGAAGTAAATAATTGGTACTTATTATTATTGTCTGAGTCAATTTGGAATGCTATAACTAGAATATGTTAGATTGAGTGGCTTTTAATAACAGATATTTATTTTTGAAAGTTCTGGAGGCTGGGAAGTTCAACATCAAGGTACCAGCAGATTTGGTGTTTGATAAGGACTTCCTTCTTGATTCATAGACAGTCATTTTCCCCCTTTGTCCTCAGATGGCACAAGAAGCAAGGGAGATTTCTGGGGCCTCTTTATAAAGGAACTAATTCCATTCATAGGGTCAGAACCTTCAGGACTTCCCCAAGACGCCACTTTGAAATGCCATCACATTGGTGATTAAATTTCAACATATAAATTTTGGGGGTGACAAATATTCAGTTTGTAGCAATTACCAAATCTGAAAAGAATAATTCCTTAAACAGGCAAAGAATGTGACTCTTACTGTCAAGAGTTCACTGAGCTGGGACAGAGGGTTGGGCTGCCAGAAGTAGGAATAGCCAATTAAAGTTACAAGCCATAAAGGAATATGAAGACTTTAATCACTTATTGTTATGGTATAAGCAAGAGTCTAAAACTGGAACACACTTCAATGAGCAAACAAGTAAATGATCTATATTTCAAAAAGCAATATTTCTCAAACTTTATCTGATAAAAGATTATAAAAATGCTTATTATGGTAACACTTCCTTGATTTTCGATTCAGTATGTCACAGGTAAAGCTTAAGATAATGCAATTTCTCCATTTTTGACAAGCAATTGAGGTAAGTCTTATTTACACAGTCTTTAGACTAGACTCTGAGAAACATTTTTATGTGGTTAATTTGAAGAGAAAAAATGTTATTTCTATAAAATGATGGAAAATAGTTTGGTGTGATAAAAAATGTCTGGGAGGTTTAGTAGTTTTTGATCTGAGATCAGCCACTGAATCTTGCTGAAAATTGCCTAGGTAACCTAGCTAGCTCTCAGTTTCTTCATTATTAAAATATGCACATTCAATCACATAATCTTAATGTTTCCATCAAGTTCGAAAATTCTATGTGGATACCAAAATTGTAAGTGTTACTATTAAAAATTCCTTTTTACTACTCTTAGAACCACTCAAACTCTGACAAATATGTGAATTCTTTCAAATTTTGAATTGGTACAGCTTTTGAAATAGACAATTTGTTTAACATGAGGGATATATATAGCAACCCTCTGTACACAACGAATAGATTTCAGGAAATAGAAATGTTCAACCACCCAGAAATTCCTTCTGTTTTATTAGGGTGGCCTTTTTGCTTCATTTTTGGAGCTAAGAAAGATAATAGATTTTTCCGTTACAGAACTTGACATTGAGAGGTTTATTAATTGATTATAATATTTAGAGTAAAAACTATCTTAGGTTTTAATTTTATTTTCGCTTTTTACTAATGAGTTACAAGCAATTATTCCCATATCTTTACTGAATCTTGAATCGCCATTGGAAAAAGTGAATATATTTTATACTAACATTTTTATTTTATCTTTTATCATATTGACTCTATTGCTTTTAGCAGCAACATAGAAATATGGTTAGGTATGAAATGTTCAGATGTCAAACTGTCCCATTAAGGCCAAAACTTACAACGAATCTGCTGTGAAATTTCAGACAAATAATTAACTATTTACAACTCAGTTTTTCAGCAACCGTAAAATAGGAATATTAGTGATTATGGTCATCTTTTGCTTTTTCATTTGATCATAGTATTTCTCACTTAGAGTTAATGTTCAATTTATAGAGCATACACCAAAACATGCTTTGAAGAAATGATGATCAAATTCACAGATCAATAAGCAAGTCCAGAGAATATTTGCAAAATAGTATACTCAAACCCAGATAAGTTGCCAGCCTTATTCATGGTCATGCAAGTGTATTAGGACATAGAAAGACAAATGCATAACATTTCCCAACATTCACTATTCTACACTAACTTTTATCATTCACCACTCTATACTAAGTTCTATCATTTACCACTCTACATTAACTTTTAGCCCTGAAAGGAACTTAAACACTTAAAAGAACTCACTATGGCACTAAAAGACAAGTTAATTTCTCAAGCTTTGTTATTGGTATTACTTTCTGCTTGTGGAAAGATCTGCATGAAAGAGCTCAAACAATTGGCATCAACAATTTTATTTATGCAAAGAGACCACAGAGCTTGTGTACATATAAAAAGCTGTGCTTATAGTGGCTTACCACTATAACTTAATATCTTACGAAGATTCAATAAAAGCAAGATTTCCCAATATGAGCTTTTGCGTAAGAGACCTGTAGTCCCCCAGTATTACCTTCCTTTATCCTTGGACTGTGCACACTCTGACATACCATCCTTGTGATTATGTCAGTTTACATTGCAGAAGGGATTTTGCAGATGTAATTAAGGTTATTAGTTAGTTGACTTTGAGTTTAATCAAAACGGAAAGTATCAGGGTACAACTAATCACAGGAGCCCTTTAAAAGAAGAGTTTTCTTGGCCGATGGCCAAAGTCAGAAAGAGACAAAGTAGAAGAGCTGAATGCATTCTTGCTGGTTTGAAGATAGAGAGGAAGCCAAATGTGAAAATATGCAAATAACTTAGAAGCTGAAAATAAACCCCTGCTGACCAGCAAAAAAACAGATACAATAGACCTTCAGCCTTAAGAACTAGATTTTGCTAGCAAATAGAGTGAGATTAGAAGTAGATTCCTTCTCAGATCCTTTAGATAAGAACCCTACCCAGTGAATACTTTGATTTGACCTTGTAAGGTCGTAAGGCAGAACTCGGTCAAGTCCTCCAGACTTTTGAATTACAGATCTGTGAGCTAATAAATGGGTGTGTTTTAAGCTGCTTGTGTATGGTAATTTGTTACATAGCAATAGCACTAGAAAACTAATACAGATCCCTTGTACATCCAGGCACTCTCTGTGTTTCTGCTGTTCCGCTTTATGCAGAAGTGGTGTTATGACCTTCAGCTGGTGCCCATAATATAAATATGGTGGGCATCCCTTCATGATGTCCATACATACTGGCCAGAGCCCTCTTTATAAAGTCGAAGTTTGGACAACATTCTTGGGGACACAGAATCCTAGCAAGAGAACCTAAAAAATTTCTTCATTTTCTGGTAGACACATGTACATTGATGCAGAAATTTTTCAGGTCAAATAAGCTCTTCATGTCTGCTTATATTTTTGAGTGAATTTGGGGAACTTGGTTAACTTTTTTGAGATACTTTTCTTTTATAAAATATGGTTAATGCTATCTAAGTCATAATAATTTCTTGAGAATATGTTGAACTATGTAAAGTGCTCAATATGGTCTCTGGCACATAAGTGAGGGGTCAAGGATGAATCTTTTTTCTTTTCTTCATATGTTCTTTGTTCAACCAAGGAAATTGAGAAACTACAATGTGGTAAGGACAACATTATAGGATGGCATGAAACTCACACACATCCCCTGTTTCTATATGGTTTATAATAAAGTTAGAGAGGAGGACAATAACATCCTCACTTATGTTTGTAATTACAAATTGTCACAATTGGTATCAAGGAAAAATACAAGGAGCTATGAAGGAAGATAAATAGGGAGTCGAGAAAGGCTCCCTTCAGATGTGATATTTGACTTGAAACCTACAGTATTGCAGTATTGAATGTGCAAAGAACTGAGAGGTTGGGCAGTGTGCAATGAAGGGAGCTTCAATGGCAAAGGACAAAGCATGTGGAAAAACCCTGAGGGAAGAGGAAACACAGGACATCTGAAGACCTGGAAGAGGATCAGTAGGGCTGGAGAACTAAGAGAAAGAATGTTAGAAGCACTCCTACAAACAAAATTACAAATGCTTCTCATTAGGTGTAGTTTATTTAAAAAAGAAAATGCAGATTTTTTTCCTAAGGTCCTTTTCAACTCATTTTGTCTAAAATGTACTTCTATGATATTAAGAGTTTCGAAGCAGGCTGTAAAATTATTCTTAACGCTTTTCCAGGTAACATGTAAAACAACGTTTAGGGTGTGGGAGTCATAAAAAAGTCTAAGCTTGACTTGAAATTTTTAAAACAAAGAGCTGGAATTTTAAAAAGCAGCAGAAACTTCAACAGATGACATTAATGTGGGAGGAAGAGTAAATAATAAAGAAAAATACAGCAAGATACATGGAGACTTAGATCATTTAAATGCTAAAAGATGAAAGTTAGTTCAAAATAGCTCATAATCACAAAGTGACACATCTCTGCAAAAAGGAATATCAAACAATTGCATATCGTTAAGTCAAAGGTAATGAAAAGTGAAAGTATAAAGGTGATCTGTGTACATCATTAAATCTGAAATATCAGTTACAATTTTTTTTAAAGCTGTAACATTAAAAAGAAAGCGCAGGTATAATTAAGTAGGGTAGAAATAGTCTAAAGGATCACTGAACATCAATCATCTCAGTAATAGAAAAATACTAAGAAACTTGGAGAAAGAATATCAGAAGTGATATTACCAATAAAATGATAAATGGTTTCTATAACAGTAGGTGTGATTAATTTAAAACTAAAACTACATATTTGCCTAAGTTTTGGAACTTTCTTAAAAATTATTTTCCATGCTCTCATTTAATCTCAGACCAATGGATGACTGGGTGGGTAAGGCAGTAAAGCCCTGACGCTCCTATATTTGAAACCAGAATCATATATTTTTTTATCTTTCACTAGCATGAACTGCCAAAGTCCAATTAGAGGCAGTTAAGCAATTGGAGGCTGTGTCTCTACCTACTCTGAGTGTCATTCATACAATCAGCACCTAAAATCCTGGCTAGCATAATCCTCCAAAGGATGTCAAGGGAATACAGGGGAACAGTCCCACTCAGAGTTGATATACACTCTGTTCAGGCTGCCCTTCTGCAGTTTCTTTTTTCTTAAAGTGATCTCGATAGTAACTTAATCTTCCTTCACTTGTATAAATAAGAATTCACATTTAGTGTGTTCATGAATGTGTGTTTGAAGCTGTAACATTAAAAAGAAAGAGCAAGTATAATTAAGTAGGCAGAAAGTCTAAAGGATCACTGAACATCAATAATCTCAGTAATAGAAAAAAAATACGAAGGAACTAGGAGAAAGAATGTCAGAAGTACTGACATTTGAGGAACTGAAATGAGAAGTCATTATATAAAAAGGACATTTGCACATGTATGTGTATAGCAGCACAATTCACAATTGCAAAGATGTAGACCAACCTAAATACCCATCCACTAATTAGTGGATAAAGAAAATGTGGTATGTTTACACCATGGAATGCTACTCAGCCATTAAAAGGAATAAAATAATGTCTTTTGCAGGAACTTGGATGGATGGAGCTGGAGGCCATTATTCCAGGTGAAGTAACACAGGAATGAAAAAATGAAACCCGTATGTTCTTATTTATAAGTCAGTGCTAAGCAGTGAGTACACAAAGACATGCCATGAACTTTAGAGACTCAGTGATGCCATGAACTTTAGAGACTCAGAACCACTCATACCCCAACAGCTATTGAAATAAAAATTTTAAAAATAACAAACAAACAAAAAAGTGGAAAACAGAGATATATTCACTAAGAACTTTTACACCTTCTTATTCTTGGGAGCTGGGGATTAATAACTGATCTCGCTCTTAAATTATTCCAGGAGTTTTGAAATAAGTCATGAGAATCAGATAGATACAGATCAATGTATAGATTTCATTAGGGATCAAGCTAAGTACAGTCTGAACTTGAATCCGAAGGCTGATGTGCTTTCTAATCATGGCTCTCCCCAGCCTTAATTCTTACTGTCTTTGGCAGAAGTGCATACATCGGAGTCCTTGGAAAAAAAGGCAGAGTGAGCAATATGAGCTCTTTCCTTCTGCCTAATCAGATGTAAGAAGAGTGAGCCAGAGATCCTGGGAGGCTGGACGTGTTTTTCCCAGTTGAGGCTCCTTCCTATCTAGAAGGAATCTAAAATAAGTTCCTAGGTCACTCCCCCAGAATTGAGAAGTAGTCCATGTTGGGACGTCCCAGGAACCCCACGACAATACAGTAAAGGCATTGCCACTTGACTGATTCTGACTCCAATTCCTATGGCGTTCTTATTTTCTTTCTGATTTTTTGTTAATTTATTGACTCTTAACCTTTCTATTACCCTATAAATATGACTCTTGTAAGGAACATAAGGTTTTTCAATCATGACTGACAATCTTTTCTTTTAATCACAGTAGCTCATCACTTCACTTTCAATGAATGTATTTATAAAATATTGGGCATTGACTTTCTGTTTATTTTCTATTTGTTTCACATGTATTGCATTCCTTATTCTCTTCTTTCTCACCTTGTTTTGGATTGACAGAGGTATTATTTATTGTTCTTGTTATTTCATTGTTCCTCCCAAACAGCTTGTTAGGCTTACATAAGTTTTTTTTAGATGTTATCTTAGAGAGGGCAGCATGTATCCTTGGCATAATCTGTTCTAATATAAATTTTTTACCCCATTCTAGATAACTCTAGGAACTTATTACATGTAAGTACATTTGCATATCTCCTGTTTATTGCAATCATTATTTTAATTCTACATGTACTATTACATTTTAGAGACATTATTATGATGTCAATAATCAATGTTAATTTGTATTTACCCACATATTGACATTTTACTTTTGCTTTTTATTCGCTCTTTCATTTTCATGTTTTCACCTGGAGTCATTTTACATCTGCCTGAAAAACATTTAAACTTTAATGTTTGAGTAGATCCACTGGTAATAAATTGTATCAGTTTTTAGTCACCCGGAAACACAGAGATTTGTTTCTGGGGGAATAAAATCATGTTTATTATGTTATCAATTATGTTTCAGCACTTTAAATATGACATGCAATTGTCTTCTGGCTCTTACTGTTCGTGTTAAGTTAGATCACCTTCCTTTTGTGCTTGCTGTTTTATATATATAATATATATAATGATATGTATTCACCACCATGGTATGATAGAGCATAGTTTCACAGCCTTAAAATTCCTCTTGCTCTAAGTTTTCCTTCCTCTCTCCTTCCCAGCATCTGACAATCACTGATCTTTCCACTGTCTCCAGGGTTTCGCCTTTTCCAAAGTGTCATTTAGTGGGAATTATACAGTATGTAGCCTTTTCAAATTTGCTCCTTTCATTTAATACTGTATATTTAATATTTCTCCATGTCTTTTGTGGTTTTACAGCTCTATTTTTAGTGATGAATAATATCCCTGTATCTGGGTATATCACAGCTTGCTTACTGAAGGAGATCTCAGTTCCTTCTGAGTTTTGGCGATTGTAAGTAAAGCTGCGCTAAGCTATAAACAGCCTTCTGTAGATTTTTATGTGAGCATAAGTTTTAAACTCCTTTGGGTAAATACAAAAGAGTTAGATCCTCTTTAAAAAAAAAAAGTATTTGCGTGTGAGTATGGTATGTGTGTATCTTTAATATTATATCTTAGGTTGTCAGTAATTTCACTATGTGGTTAAGTAAAGTTTTCTTTATATTTATCCCTTCGTATTAGTTTGTAGTACTTCTTGAATCCTCACCTGCCAGTTTTGGAGAATTCTCACTTATTATTCTTTGTCAACACTCATTTCTTTAAATGTGGTTCAGGCCTTTTAGACTTTGTCTCAAATGTCTTTTACACTTTGCGCCCCTTTTATCTCTCCATTCTTCAGCCTGTATATATCCTACTGACCTATTTGTCATGTTACTAACCTTTCCTTCTGCTTTTTCAAATCTGCAATTAAACTCATATGTGAAATTTTAAACTCAGACATTTGTTTTTTTAGATAATCCATTTAATTATTTTTAAGCCTCCAGCTAATTAGTGAAATTTCCATGTTGAAATTTCCATGTTCATTTATTCTCTTGAACATATGTATCACCATTATTTTAAAGGATTCTGTCTTCTAAACCCACTACCTAGGTCACCTGTGGGTCTGCTTCTATTTTTAATGTTTTGTTCTGTGTGTGTATGTGAGTGTGTATGTGATATGAATAACACATTTTAACTGAATGTTTAACATTATGTATAAAAAAAATCTAGTTCCTAAATGTGTAATTACTCTCAAGAGAGAGTCTCTCCTATTCTCTGGGTGAGGAAAGATCACACCTTAACTTAGAAAGAGCTGAAACTGATTTGTGAATTGAGCTAAATTGCACAAAAGGTCCATTGCATTCCTTCTTCCTCTATACCATGTTCTCTCGAGCTCACTGTCTCCAGATAAAAATAAAACTTAAAATTATAGAATGTTAGATATGAGACAGACTTCAGAGATCATTAACTGAGTGATTTTATATTTACAGTGGGAGAAGTGCCAAGATAATGTAAATGATTTGCTAAGATTTCACATAGATATGCAGTGTAGATTCCAGAACTGGAATCCAATTACCCCATACCTCAATTCACTGTTCTCACATCTCCTGAAGTGATACACTTTGTACTCTCCAGGTGCACTTGCCAAGATTTCATTGCCTAATTCAGAAATCAACTCCAGTGATTATAAGCTGACACATAATTTATTAGAGGTTTATAATCCAGCTCACAAAATTACTAGAGGTCTGGAGACTGAGGCTGAATAAATGCTCAGGGTCTAAGAAAGGCCACAGGGAGTTTGGGCAGCATCATCTGCCAGAGCAGCCTGGCCGGGGCACACGGCTGGTGCTGCCAATAGTGTGTCTTCTGGATCCTTCTCAATGCTGCCAAAGTGAGCAATCTCGGAACTTTTTATTTGTCTTTTCCTCATTCACTTGCAATTTAAAGTTCTGGGCAAAAGCATCTTAGTAGGTAAGCTGTGGTCACATGACTCTTTCACAGCCATCCAGGGTGAAGAGTAAGGCACATTGAGGATGGAAACCTGACTCTTATAATAACAACAAAAAGTGTCTATACCATGGGTTTAGTATGAAGTACAGATATCTTTCAGTGAAGAGATCTGTCATTTCATCTAGAACTAAAGGGTTAAAAAATTAGACAATAGATAGGACCTCTGTATGCCTTATTTTTCTTATCTGTAAAATAGAGATAATAACTTTTGCCTTTTCCTAATTAACAGACGTATTGGGAAGACCTTAGAAGTCATATAAAGTAAAAGAGATTTATAAAGCATAGATTTTTGGTATATGCCACTATAAGATAATAGCAGTCTAACTAAAATGAATAAAGCCATCATCATTTCTTTTTCTTCTAGCTATCTTACCTATCAATTAAAAGTAAATTTTTTGGCAAAATTTCATGAAAATTGGAGTGAAACATTCAAGTAACTGTAAGTTGATTTTTAAAATATGTTCAATACACCCAAACTCCATAGTCTATGGTTAAACTGGAAAATTATTTGTAGTTGAATGAGGTCCATATTTTTAGTTTTATTTGAAGCCCCACATTCACAATCTTTTTCATTATTTAAAGAGGCAACATATCAATTTCTGGATTTCATTTTGCTCTATCTAGTAAGAAAGTTTAGTTTCCAGGCCATCATCCTTAAACTCATTGTATGGTTGTCCATCATAAATGTGTCTGGGTGACCAATTACAAAGCAGAGTAGCCCTCTGTGGTGATGGGGTATGTATTAGATAAGAGGCTCTATTCATCCTGTAGACAGTCTTAGTAAGGAGCTCAATGGGTAATTGAGTACTAAACTCTCTTTTTCTCCATTAGGTATTTGCTGTGTCTAGACTGACATTCATCAGTGTCATTGTGAATTAAAATTGCAGTACTATTAATATGCATGGCTTAATAGTTACTTTTAAGATTCTCAGATTTAAATCCATCTTAATTCAAAACATTCACATATAAAAACACAGACACAGGCTAGGTGAGGTGGCTCACACCTGTAATCCCAACACTTTGGGAGGCTGAGATGGGCGGATCACCTTATGTTAGGAGTTCAAGACCAGCCTGGTCAACATAGTGAAACCCCATCTCTACTAAAAATACAAAAATTAGCTGGGCATGGTGGTGCACACTTGTAATCTTAGCTACTCGGGAGGCTGAGGCAGGAGAATAGCTTGAACCTGGGAGGCGGAGGCTGCAATGAGCCAAGATCATGCTACTGCAATCCAGCCTGGGTGACAGAGCAAGACTCCATCTCAAAAAACAAACAAAGAACAAACAAAAAAACCACAGACACAAATAATATAATTCTAGTCTAGGTCAAAGGTTTTCTTTGTATTTAACCAACCTACGATGACTATTAAAATGATAGTGTGATAAGTAAATCCATCTTCTAAAGAGCCATTAGTACAATAAAACAGAAGGTAACTTTACATACATTATTAAAAATCAGCAATTCTAAAATAATAACAATTTACGAGTTCTGCAAGAGCATTTTACCGTATTTCAATAGGTGAATTTACATATATATGCCTATGGTAGCAGCAGGAAGTCATAGATGACAAGCAGTGAAGGTTATGAATCTTTCTCCTTTTAATTGTGTCTTATAATGTTGTGCTGCAGAAAAGAAAATAGAATAATGGAATGATAATTTATTTTTGTAGGCAACAAAAGTTTTCGTGTAAAAATTTTCAAGAACAAACCAAAAGCTGTCACCTCAAAATTATTCTAAAATGAGAAGCAAATAATTAGTCACTTTGTTCTTTGCATAATGAGAGTCATTAAAGTAACAAAAAGGCCGAGTGATATGATGAAATCCATATATTAATAATAACTTGTTTAATATTTGACGTTATGCCGGCAGACTAATACATTTATAATTATTAAACCATTAAAACATTTCTACCACATTTCATGAACAAGATGAATAAAATTATTGATAGATTTCATTTGTTATAATAAAATACTGCTAATACCTTGATTTTATTTAAGAAACTCAATAGGAAACAATAACTGGAAAAATTGGTCGAATGTGTGGGGGTGTTTTGGAAATTGTGGAGCCTGCTTTATTTTTATAAATTTGATGGTAATCTAATGACACATCTGTTGTATAGTGTATATTTTAGAATACACAACATAACAATATTATATACTATATAATATACACTATGTAACATATGTGTACAAAGTTTGAAAGTTAAAGTTGTACTCACAAAACAACAAAAGCCAAAAACAAAAACTACAGGCATTATAACTACAAATATGTGATTAAGTACACATGAACTTTGATTTGTCTTCTAAGCCTCACGCATTGGGTGTGCTAGACCCTACACTTCTCATTGGATAATCATTTGAAGCTAGAATTATACTTTCCTTTCTAAATATGTAAAACCAGTTTGAGAAAAAGTATTCTAAAATTATTAAAGTTTAAGGTTCAAAATGGCTTAAATAAATAAATTCAATTCTGAAAATTTCTATTTGTATTAAAGACCAGATGTATTTCAAACCCTTCAGGAAAAGAACTAAGTAAACTTTAAGAAAAGCCTCCAAAAGCCTAAAATATATCATTGGCCCTAAATGCAGCTTACTACACATATAATGCCAAGTAATGTCTTATCGCTCCATTATAAATGAAATGACTTTATGGGTAAACATATTTGATGATTTCATGAAGATGTTTGACTGAAAGTTGTCACTATGTCTCCCTGAGTCAGCTCACGTAAAATATTAAAAAAAAAAAAAAATTTCCACAGTATCTGTCAGATGGCAAGAACATCACCTCATCAGCCAGAGAGGATATCGTAGTTGCTGCTTCTAGTCATTACTTTTCATACATCTTGCAATGTTTTGGGGATTATGCTCTAAAGCATTCTGGAACCTCATAGATCTGTAAGATAAGATTTTTATTATGTTCTTGTGAATTTCCTTGTTGCAGTTTTTCATATTCATACAGGGTAAAGAAGTTGTGCTGAGTTTTCTTGGGTGTACTAACAGTGTGAATCTTTGCACAGGATCGCCTGCTAGATTTCAGCGATCCTCAGGCAAAGAGAATTGTGAGAGTATCTTGTCTGGAGATCAAGCAACAGGTGTTCAAGATCTGATAACAGACCATGACTGATCTTGCAGAGCACCTGCTTTGTATCTCAAGGGGTTTCCTGTCTTTCATACTTTTTGACTAAACAGTCGATGGAACATTGGAAAGACAGGAATGTATTTCAAACCCTGCAGAAAAACTAAGACACATTTTTTTTTTATTGTTCTGGTAACTGATTTTTACATGTAGGGAATGTTCATGGGTCTGGGTGGGGAATGGTGTGAAAAGAATGAAATTCTGAAATTAATCTCGTGTTAGAGACATAATGAGCAATCTGGGAATTGGGAATTATGGAGATACACACTAGAGCTAGGGTGGTTCACAACACTGAAAATAAATATTTAAAGTGCAGGTTTTCTTTGGATGTATAAGACACAAATTAGTGATTTTTTCATATTGTGTTTTTACTTGAGGTAAGAATGCACACTCTTAGTACATACAATATAATAATTGAATTAACTTGGCCATAACAAAATTTAAAATATTTGTATATTTCTCAAACATCAATTTCTCAAGTTACATGCCAGTTCTACCAAATTTTTGGTATAATTTCCTAATTATGCCAAATTGGAGAAAAAGAAACCTAGATATATTTGACAATCAATTACATTGGGATAGTGGTTGGAGTCTGATATAGAAGCAATAATCTGGAATTGAGAGATAAACTTAGCTCTGTTTATTAACTTGGTTTTAGATCAGTCTCTAAGCCAGCATAAGCTTCAGTTTTGTTATCTGTCCAGAAAAGAGAACTTTCTATCTGGTTGGGATAATATGATTATCAAGTAAATTGACATGCCTTTTAACTGAAAAGTATCTTATGATTTTTGCTGATACAACAATGAATAATGAACTTTGAAAACACCATAATCAAGTGGGTATGAACATTGTTTAACTATTTCCATCCATCAATATGATTACAATTTACTTAAAATCCTTAATCTCCTGAAATTTGACTGCTTTCAGATTTTTGAGGCTTAGACATCTTCTCTTTCAATTTGATTAAACACACATTTATTGAGCACTTTCTAAGTACAGAGCCTGAATTAAATATGAGAAAGAGACAGAGAGAGAGAGAGAGAGAGAGAAGATTCTTCTTATTCAAAAGAGATCTGGAGATAGAGCACCTGAAACCCACACAGATAATTTCCATAAAAAGATAATTAAAGTATAATGATACTAGTTTTTATTTATTGTGTATTTAGGGCTGGGAAAATACCTAACTGCACTTAAATTCATTGCATAATTGATTCTTTGCAGTAAATCTCTGCTAGAGGTATGATTATGGGCATACCTTCTTTTATTGCATTTTGCATTATTGTGCTTTGCTTTATCATGCTTCATAGGCATTATTTTTATTTACAAATTGATGGTTTGTGACAACATCGTGTGCATCGAGTCTATTGGATTCATTTTTCTAATAGCATGTGCTCACTTTGTGTCTCTCTGTCACATTTTGGTAATTCAAACCTTTTCATTATTATTACATCTGTTATAGACTCTGTGATCAGTTATTTTGTATGTTACTATTACATCAAAGTAATAGTCACACTATGAACCACCTCCATAGAAGATGTCAAACTTAATCAATCAATAAATGTGTGTGTTCTGACTGCTCCACTGACCAGCTGTTCCTTCATATCTCTCCCTCTCGTTGGGCCTCTCTACCCCATAAGACACAATAACATTGAAATTAGGCCAATTAATAACCCTACAATGGCTTTGAAGTGTTCAAATGAAAAACAGTTGCTCATTTCTCATATTAAATCAAAACTATAAATAATTAAAATTAATAAGCAAGGCATGTCAAAAGGTGAGACAAACTGAAAGCTAGGTCTCTTTCCCAAAGAGTTGACCCAGTTGTGAATGCAAAGCAAAAATTTTTGAAGGAACTTAAAAGTGCTAATCCAGTGAACACACAAATGTTTAAAAAAAAAAGCTTTATTGCTGATATGGAGAGGGTTTTGGTGGTTTGAGTAAGATCAACCCAACTACAACATTCCTTTAAGCCAAAGCCTAATTCAGAGCAAAGCCCTAACACTCTTCCATTCTGTGAAGGCTGAGAGAGGAGAAAAAGCTTTCGGGGAAAAGTTGGAAATTAGCAGAAGTTTGTTGTAGAGGCTTAAGCGAGGAAGCCATCTCAATAACATAAAAGTGTAAGGTGAGGCAGCAGGTGAGGTAGCAAGTGCTGATGTAGAAGCTGATGCAAATTACCCGCAAGATCTCAGTAAGATCACTGATGAAGGTGGCTACACTAAACCACAGATTTTCAATGCAGATAAAACAACTTCATTTTGGAAAAGATGTCAGGTAGGACTTTCATTGCTCAAGAAGAAAAGTCAATGACTAGCTGCAAGAATCCAAAGGACAGGCTGACTCTCCTGTTAAGGACTAATGCAACTGGTGACTTTAAGTTGAAACCAATGCTTAATGACCACTCTGAAAATCCTAGGGTCCTTAAAGAATTAAGCTAAATTCACACTGTCTGCGCTCTGCAAATGAAACGACACAGCCTGGACAATAGCACGTTTGTTTACAGCATGGTTTACTGAATATTTTTAGCCCACTGTTGAGACCTACCACCCAGAACAAAATATTCAGAATATTTTGAAATATTTCTGTTCATTGACAGCACATCTGGTCACCCAAGATCTCTGATGGAGTTGAATAAACAGATTGATTTTGTTTCATGCGTGCTAATACAACATCCACTCTGCTGCTCATGGATCTAGGGATGATTTTGACTTTCAAGTCTTATAATTTAAGAAATACATTTTTAAAACTATAGGTGTCATAAAGAGTGATTCCTCTGATGATTCTGGTCACAGTAAATTGAAAACCTTTGGAAAGGAGTCACAATTTTAGATGCCATTAAGAACATTTGTGTTTCATGCCTGGAGATAAAAATATCTATATTAATAGGAGTTTGGAAGAAATTTATTCAAATGTTTGTGGATGACTTTAAGGGTTTCAAGACTTCAGTGAAGAAAGTAACTGTATATGTGGTAGAAATAGCAAGCGAACTAGAATTAGAAGTGGAGCTCGAAGATGTGACTGAAATGCTGTAATCTCATGATCTAACTTTCATGGGCGGGGGAGCTGCTTCTTATGGATACGCAAACAAAGTGATTTCTTGAGATGGAATTTATTCTTGGTGAAGATGCTGTGGACATTGTTGCAATTACAACAAATAATTCAGGATATTACATCAACTTAGTTGACAAAACTGTGGCAGGGTTTGAGAGGATTGACTATATTTTTAAAAGAAGTTCTACTGTAACTAAAATGCTGTCAAACAGTATCACATGCTACAGAGGAGTCTTTTGTAAAAGAAACAGTCAATTGATGAGGCAGACTTCATTGTTGTCTTATTTCAAAAAATTGTCACAGCCACCACAACCTTTAGCAAACACCTCCCTGACTAGTCAGCAGACGTTAATATTGAGGCAAGACCTGTACCAGCTAAAAGACTACGACTCCCTGAAGGTTCAGATGACCATTAGCATTTTTTGCATAAAGGTATTGTTAATCAAAGTATTTGTGTTATTTTCTCAGACATAATCTTACTGCACACTTAATAGACTGCAGTAATAGGGCAAACAACTTTTATTTGCATTGGAAAACCAAGAAATTCATGTGATTTATCTTACTGTGATATTTGCTTTATTGCAGTGGTGTGGAACTGAATGCTCAATATCTCTGGTATGTCTGTAACTTCACATTCCATGAAAAGAAACTAAAGGACATAGATGATAAACTAAATTATTAAAGATTTGCCAAGCTGGTATGATTAATTATTATTATGACTGGTTATATAGCTAGGTAGTGGCGGGACCTGGATCCAATTTCCAGCGTGACTGCACGATTGTTTCAGGAATATACAATTTTAACTTTCAAACGGTGGGGTTTCAAAACCATGTCAGGAAAAATTTGAGGAGTTGACAAATGAGGCTTACCCCTTAAAGTAAAATAAGAAAAACAACTATGTATAAGGGTGGAATTTTAAGCTGGAAAAGTGTATGAGAAGAGGCACTAGGTAACAGACAAATAACCTTATATACGCAAAAACCACAAGCTGTTTAGTGCTGCTGGATGATAAAGTGGGCAGCCTCGAGTGGTTAAAAAAAAATACAAGACTGCTAAAGCCCCCTCATAGAGGCTGGATGTGCCCATTATGAGGCTTCAGCGGTAGCTTGAGGGCAATGATGACCTTAAAGAGATTTTATATGAGAAAAGGGACAGTTGTATTTGATGTTTAGCTAGTTTGCTGGCTATTTATGGGAAGTTGACTTAAAGGACAAGGAGACTGGAGTTAAGGAGGCTCATTAGAAATATTTTGAAGTTAACCAGCCAATACATGATTGGGTTAAAAAAGAAAAAGCAGTGAAAAAATAAGTTTGTGAAATAGAAAGTCAAATCAGTAGGATTGGGTGCTTGTTGGGGGAGGGTGCACAGCAGGGAGAGGAAAGAGCTGTTACACCTCCCAGTTTCATGCTTGCATTACTAAGGGCAGTGCCTCAAATGGGATAGGAAATACAGTGGAGAGGTGAGTTTGTGGGGCCAGCACCATAGCAGTTGTTTCAAAGGTGATTAGATGTAGAAATATAAGGCTTGGAAGAACTATCTGAACAGGGATCATTGGCAATTGGGAACCAGTGGCATAAGGATATTTACTGTAACCATGAGAGTCAGTGAGAGAACTCATGAGCAACTTGGGATAAAGGAACTGAGAAACTCCTTTCCAGGGATAATGATATCAAAGCAATTTACGTATGGTTTGGCTGTGTCCCCTCCCAAATCTCATCTTGAATTGTAGCCCCCATAATTCCCATGTGTCAGGAGGAACCCAGTGGGAGTTAATTGAATCATGGGTGTGCTGTTCTCAGGATAGTGAAAAAGTCTCATGAGATCTGATGGTTTCATAAAGAGGAGTTCCCCCTGCACAAATTATCTCTTCCCTGCCACCATGTGAAATGTGACTTACTTCTCCTTGCCTTCCGCCATGATTGTGTGACCTCCCCAGCCAAGTGGACTGTGAGTCCATTGAACCTCTTTCTCTTTGTAAGTTACCCAATCTTCGGAATGTCTTTATAAGCAGCATAATAAACGGACTAATACAAATACTGATGAATTCAGCACACTAAATCTGTTTCCCTTCCCACACCTAAACACTAGGAAGCACTAAACCATGTGCACTATCAGAATGTATTCTGACCATCACCTACTTTGGAATCACCTGGCCACTTGTCGAAAATGATGGTCCCTTTATCCTTCTCCAGGAATAATAAAATCCTCTGAAAAAAGGGGAGCAAGAACATGCTTTTTCACACAAATCTCCTGGTGGTTGCTTATTACAAACCTAAGAAGTATGTACGTTAGCCAGTGTTTCCAAATATTAATGAGTCTACAAGTTACCTGATTGTCATGCTAAAATGCAGAATCAGATTGCATAGGTCTGAAGAAAGCCTGATCCTCTAGGTTTCTAATAAGCTTTTTGAAATTGTCGAAAAGCCATGGTCTAGGCACACACTGATAAGCAAGGCCTCAGGACATGTGATGCCATCTCAGATTGGAGGTCATCAGATACAAAATATCAGTGTTTCTGGGTTATCATTATTATTTCCTCCTTAGTGTTATTTTTATTATCACTGTAAAGGATATTATGGCTTCCACTCAATGGATTTCTTTTGGAGTATCATCCCTATCTTTTTGAGTTTGTTTCTAACTCTGTAGCCACAATTTAAAAGAAAAATAAGTCACCTGAATAATATTGCTGGCTTAAAAATTTAATCATTTTTATTTACTTAATAATTTTATAAAACCCTTCAAAACTTGAAATATGCAATATAAATACCCAAGAAGGGAAAATGGTAGGCTACTTTATATATGTGTTTGACCACAGACCTTTCTACAGGAGACATCTATTAAAATCTCGAGAAAACGTATTTTGGGAATATTGACTAAAGCCACACGTGAGCTGACTGGAGCAGTTTTTTGCATGTTGTTTTCTGTAATATACCTATACTTAACCTATTGTAAATCAGTTTCTATAAAGTGTTAGAAAGTTGCTTAACTCTTCTGAATTTCACTTTTCTCATCTGTAAAACTGGCATGTTATTTCCTATCTCAAAATGTTGCCAGTATTCAACTAGGTAATACAAATAAACACGTAGCATTTTGCCAGCACATTGTAAGCATTTAATAAGTGCTACCTTATAACAATTGTAAATTTAACTGCTCAATTTACTACAGTTTTTACCGATGAGATCTGAAGTTGTAGGCCATACCTGCATATTATATTGGTCTCCATTTTGTTCTCTTTCTTTCTTTTGTTTCATTTTTGGAAACAGGGTTTCACTATGTTACCTAGGCTAGATTCAAACTCCTGGGCTCCAGCAATCCCCTCACCCCACCCTAAAACAAGTAGGTGATTACAGACACATGCCACCATCCCCAGCTTTATTTCTTATTTATTCATTTTTTAAATTAACAAATTTGAAAATTGTACATTTTAGAAAATAAAATGTATTCATGTTGTTTTGAAATATGTATACATTATGAAATGGTTAAAACAAACTAATTAATACACTAATTACTTCATATGCTTATTTTTTTTTTGGTGAGACTACTTAAAATATACTCTTCTAGCATTTTCAAGAATACAATACATTGCTACTCACTTTCGTCACCATGTTGTACAAAAGATCTCTCAAACCTATTTTCCTTCTAATTGAAATGTTGTATCCTTTGGCCATCATATATTGGTGCTTCTTGTAATTGGAATAGAAACAGAAAACAAATGATTTCCCTTTAAGAACCCTGTTTGAATCCATAGGATGGTTTGGGCCAACTACTTCCTTGCCTGCATTCCAAGTGGTATTCCCAACTCTAAGTGCTTATATGGGTTCCCGTTTTCACTAACATTATTTTTACTTCTCTCTCTATTCATTTGTATTTGTTGGGTTGTTGCTTATATTTATTTTATTGAAACAAAAGTTAATTTGGTTAAATTAATTTGAAAATTAATTTCACAGGAGTAATGAATCCAGGAATGATTTTAGACTTTGGTAATTTACTCATAACTTAAAAGATGATTAATAAACGTAAATGAGTAAGTACCTTTCCAAATAATCACAAAAACATCTTAATCTTGAAAATAAAATTTCATACTGAACTTATACAAAAATATTTTGTGTAACTACATTTTCCGATTTTTGGCATTGTCAAATACAAAAAGTACTTGAATAATATTACATTTAATTTGAGTCTTTGCTTGTAACTATTACACTGTAATTGGGAGAACCATTAGAATATAATTCCAGTGAGATATGATATGGCTTAGATTAGGGTTTTAGATGTAAAGATGAAGTGAAGTGAACCAATTTCAGTCTCAAGTCCTCAGGATGTTTTTCTAAGAAGTTTGATCTGAGGTAAGGAAAAGAGGAAATCCAAGATTTTTTTCTATTTTACTTAAATGGCTTAGTGGGCTTTTGTGCCTCTTACTGAGAGGAAAATAACTAGGAAAGAAATATTTTGGGTAGGGGTTGAATAGAGTTATTTATGGCATTGTTAGTTTTGAATTGCCTAATAAACACCCCCATGAACATGTCGAATAAAGAGAGGAATGTTGGAGTCTGGCATTCCAAGCTAAGTTAGGGCTTGAAATTCAGCTTTTGGAGTCACTGGCATCCAGATGACATGTAGTGCCACAAGTTTGAAAAAAGTCATTTCATGAGACTTTGTTCATTTAAAATAGAAGGGGTCTCAGAACAAGATCCTATGTGAGTGTTCTCCAAAAATATAGACTGATCCTCGGAAAAGGTGCCTGCAAAGAAATTGGAAAACCAGAGCCAGTAGAATACATAAGGCAAATTAAAAAATACCTAGAAAGTATAGTGTGATAAAAGTTAGACCAGAAAATATTTCAAGGAGAATGAGGTCAATCAAATTTGAACAGAAAGGTGAAAGACAACTAGATATGACCACATTTCTGTCATTGGTGGTCTTAAGCGAAGTTGTTTCATTGGAAGATTTGAGAATAACTTTTGTTTGGAGAGGCGTGCAGAGAAAATGTGAGGTGGATGAGTGGAGAGAACAGTAAAAGGCACATTTTCAAGAAGTTTCACTGTGGAAGTGAGTTTGCAAGGATACCAGATAAAGTACAGAATGCCAAGTTAAATTTGAATTTCAAATAGTCAATACATACTTTTTATTTTTTTTCAGTATAAGTATGTCCCGTGTGTATTTGCTCTATTTTTACTTGCTGAATCTGGCAACCTTAAGTTAAAGATGATTTTGTTTTCTTAAAATTGGAAATAATAACACGCATACTGTTTTTAGAAGATCTTGTAGGGAGAGATAATGATGAAAATGTAGATGTAATTGCAGAATTTGGATGTTTCAAATAATTACATTGAATGGGACCCACAGCACAAGAGGTGAGCTCAGCTTTGAGAAAAAACGGGGCATTTCTCACATAATAACTGAAAGTACAGCCAAATATGAATCAGATGCATAAGGATAGGATATTTGAGTGAAGGAAAGATGAGAAAATGTCTATTTAAATACTTTCTTTTTAACTTAAATAGGACCAAAGACATCCTTAACCTTATCTAAATAATAACATTAAATCACTAGTGTGTTATGTTCGTTTATATAATTGAAAAGATTAAATAAATGTATAATGTTTATTTGGCCAATTAGGTAAATACAGCTGGCCATTGCAATGACATTGAAAGATTCTACATCTAGTTAATTAGTCTCTTTAAAGTCTTGCTCATGTTTACGACTGCCTATATTTAGTAGATTCATTTTACTTTGCTGTCTATTATATTATTAGATGGTTATACTTGAATTATACAAAAAGGCTGGGCACAATGGCTAACACCTGCAATCCCAGAACTTTGGGAGGCTGAGATGGGTGGATCACTTGAGCCCAGGAGTTCAAGTCCAGCCTGGACAACATGGCAAAACCTTGTCTCTACTAAAAACACAAAAATTAACTGCGTGTTGTAGGTGCCTGTGGTCCCAACTACTCGGGAGGCTGAGGTGGGAGAATGGCTTGAACCCAGGAGCTGGAGGTTGCAATGATCTGAGATCACACCACTATCCCCTAGCCTCGGCAACAGAGTGAGACCCTGTCTCAAAAATAAAATAAAATAAATTGTACAAAAATATTTTTAAGAGTTTTCCATTAGATATTAATTTTAATGCATTTAGCTTGTCAACATAGCATACTAGGGTCTTCGTGAATAATATACAAATATCCTGTATATTATAATGAGGTATTCGTAGGCACAAATAAAATCAATAGCTGTTTACTGTCAATATTATATATATGTGTACGTATATTACCTACATATGTATGTATATTTTGTCAATGCACTATTGTGTGTGTATATATTATCTACATACATATTATCTATCATATATGTGTGTGTGTGTGTGTGTGTGTGTGTGTGTGTGTATGATATACCAAATAACAGAATAACCATCGCAGGTGAAACAGGTCCATTTAAGTATGCAGAGGCTAAGGAAATTCAAGTAGATAGTATTTATTGCAGGGAAGAAAACCTGTTTACTTTGACTAAACATGGAGTTTACCAAGTTTTTACACACGGCAAATACCTTCCTTTTAAGTCAGAGGAATCTCATTATTTACTCGTACAGTGTCAAACAGATCGATGTTTGAATCCTAACTCCAAAATTTATTTTTGTGTAACTTTAGGGAGGTAATATCTTTGAACTTAAGTTTTCTATTCTGTGCAACAAGGATTAAAACACCTATGTGAGCCTAATTTAAGGATTAAAAGATAACAAAGGTAGAGCCAAACAATGTGTCTGGTTCATAAATTGACTGAGTACCAACTACAGCAACTGCTAATCAGAGCCTGCTATGGGCAGCTGTTGCAGTACGCACTGCATATATGTTAATTTAATCCTTGACTAAACTGCCACACTAGTTCTACATGAATAGAGACCGCCACTTTGTCTGGCCAGCATTTCCCTGGCTCATATTTAAAAATAAGTTGTTGAATGAAGTGATTAAAATGATCAAACCTGGAAGGAACATTGTAATGAGGGTTGCACAGATGGGGAAACCAAACGAATTAAGGGTGAATAAATTCACCCAGTCATGGAGTGATGGAGCAACAATCTGAAAACAAGCTTAGCTCACTCCACGTTCATGGTGTTCAATGCCATGCTAGTAACTCTGCAACTAACAGAATATAGAGTTATCTGTTAAAGAAAACAATATTTGGAGGTATTTACTAGATCATACAGTACTTTACCTCTAGTAACAATGAAAGTTACAGAAGAACAGTTCTATGAATGTGTAACTTGCCATTCTTAATGCACATACAATGTTCCCCCCTTTGTTTTTTTTGAGACAGAGTCTTGCTGTGTCACCCAGGCTGAGATGTGCAATGGCGCGATCTCGGCTTACTGCAACCTTCGCCTCTCACGTTCAAGCGATTCTCCTGCCTCAGCCTCCCAAGTAGCTGGGACCACAAGCACCTGCCACCACACCCGGCTAATTTTTGTATTTTTAGTAGACAGGGGGTTTCACTATGTTGGCCAGGCTGGTCTTAAACTCCTGACATTGTGATTCTCCCACCTCGGCCTCCTAAAGTGTTGGGATTACAGGCGTGAGCCACAGGGCCCAGCCACAATGTTCTATTTTAAACCAACAATGTTCTCAAACATATTTCCAGTTAGTGAATATTCTTTTGTTCAGGGGTCGGGGCAGTTGAGCACTGGGAGAGATTGATGTTGATAAACTAGGAGATCCTCTGTCCTCAACTAAGACAAATGGATCTTGAATTAAGGCTTTTTGATTTTTTTATTTTATTTTTTATGTCTGTGACATTTTGAATTATACAATAAACTTTATCTTACCCAGGAATTGTCAGAAAATACGTTTAGAGGTCCAGAAAGGGACATTCAGTTAGTTTAGTTCTGAGAAATGTGAGTGAACTGGCTTACTCTGAGAAGCTTGCCTGTATTTTGGTTACCTTATTACCATATTATTTATGAGCTGCATCCTGGTGGGAACAAGAAGTCCCAGGGCCATATTTTCACTTGCCCAGCCAACCCCAGGGCCTATTTTTTGTCCCAACTTACCACAATAACATGAGAGACAGTGTAGTATAACAAAAACATATAAGCTGTAGAGTTATACAGAGGAGACAACCACATTAATTATTTTTATATTGATAATAGGAAGCAAGTTTTAAAGCTTATGAGAATTTTCTTGCTTTTAGTACATAGTCAAGTAGGAAATAAAAAACCAGAATTTGTCTGTTTGGCTTTCTATTAATGTATTTATTCAGCCATTGGAAAAGAGCAACTTAGAATATACTAGGATTTGGCATTTATTACTAAACATTTGTCTCATCAGCTCTTAGCAGAGATTGGAAGGATATTGTCACAGAGAAAATATACTATGATTATATATAATTGGTCATCAACCAGCAATGCCATTCCACAAGTACGTCAGGTACAGTTATTTTTGTTATTCTTAGAAGACATTATTAAATATCTTATATAGATGCAACTCTGTTAAGGAAAGAAGAAAATTAATGAAGTCATTTAGTCAATAAGCTATTTAGAAATCAGTTGGTTACTAATTGACAACTTTCCAGTTGTTTGGTTGAGTTTAACTGATCATCTTTAAGGTAAACCCTTGAAAGGCAATCCCCCGTTTATTACCATGCTGACTTGTATGCTGAGACCTAGTTAGAGTACAAAATACAGAATCAAACTTGATGGAATTGGCTACTTGACTGAATTTTACTGTGATTTTGGACCATTCTTAAGACAGTGTGGCGATTCCTCAAGGACCTAGAAATAGAAATTCCATTTGACCCAGCAATTCCATTACCGGGTATATATCCAAAGGATTATAAATCATTCTACTATAAGGATACATGCACATGAATGTCCATTGCAGCACATTTTACAATAGCAAAGACCTGGAACCAACCCAAATGCCCATCCCTGATAGACTGGACAGGGAAAATGTGGCACATATACACCATGGAATATTATGCAGCCATCAAAAACGATGAGGTCGTGTCCTTTGTAGGGACATGGATGAACCTGGAAACCATCATTCTCAGCAAACTGACACAAGAACAGAAAATCAAACACCACATGTTCTCACTCATAGGCGGGTGTTGAACAATGGGAACACATGGACACAGGGAGGGGGAGCATCACACACTGGAGTCTGTCGGGGGGGAAAAAGGGGAGGGACAGTTGGGGGGTGGGGAGTTGGGGAGAGAGAGCATGGGGAGAAATGCCAGATATAGGTGATGGGGGAGGAAGGCAGCAAATCACACTGCCATGTATGTACCTATGCAACAAACTTGCATGTTCTTCACATGTACCCCAAACCTAAAATGCAATATAAAAATATATATATATATATATATATATATATATCTATAAGATTCTAACAAAATGATTAGTGGCATAGTCATTTTGTCAGGACAAAATGGTCAATAAATCAATCTAATAGTGAATATTTACTGACTAATTGACTTAAGCTTAACATTGTGAAGAAGACATTATTATTTTACTTCAGTTCCCCACAAAGATCACCAGAGAAGAAAACAAGAGACCCAAGAGTTTTGTCTAACTTCTACAGACTTTTTGGGTCATTTATCTTTACAGGTTCTCCATGTTATCAGTAATTAAATATCAACCTGTGATATGACAATCATAGTTCTTTAAGGTTCTAATATTCTGTGAGACTCTAGAAATGATATCATGATTATGGGAAAGAAAATTATAAGCACTAATTAATTCTGAGTGTTTAATATGTGCCAGCATTGTATTATATCCTTTCCATAAATGATAACATTTAATCTGCACAAAAGTCACTAGATGTAAGAATTGTTGGTTTTCTCAAGATAAGAAAACTAAATTTTAAAAACCTTTGGTAATTGAACAAAACTTTAGTTAGGAAGTGCCAAAACTGAGGCTCAAAGCATTTTTTCTCTCACAAATTCTGTGTCCCTTTCCTTCTCTCCTACAGCCCTTTTTCACAAATGCTACCCAATACATTTGCTCTAGTTATTGGCATCGGTAAAACATGGATCACTGTCTCTTCCAAAACTTAAAAGGAAATATAAGTCCACCATGACTCCATTAACCTGACCCTAAGATGCTTGTTTAACAGTCAGAATAAGAGGGTAAGGAAGGCTCCAGAGGTGAGGAGGCACTTTCCTCTGTGCCCAGCTTTTACCAAATGGGCACTATTCAACAAAGATAACTGCCTAGACAATTGGTACAGGCTTGGAAAACTTCAGAAACGCAGACACAAGCAGGGGAATGAAAGTCATTAAACTAACTACTTTAACCAAGTGGTTTGACAGCAGCTCCTTCTTTGAAACCCATAATAATTAGGCAGAACGTGAGACTTCTTTATAAAGAAGGCTTTCTCTGCTCTTCACTGCTGACCTAGAATTTGAAAGATGTTTCAACACATATTGGCTCTTCAGAGCAAACTTGGTTCCACTGATGTATTTTTTTTCCCCTTTGTATAAGGGAGATCAGCATAAACCCTAGCACTTTTGCTAATTCCCAGGGGAGCACAGACACCTTGAAGAAAGACATAATTTTTAGCACCTACATGTTTCCAGTGGTAAGAGCAGGAGAGAAAGACAATCATTGAGACCAAGAGGAGGAAAAGATTAGTAAGTGCTACCGTCACTGCAGGAAAAATAATTTTTCAAAACCATAACATTGAAAAGTGCCTCTAGGATAGCTGCGCTCTATTCTCCTTTCTTCTACTAAAAAGGAAAAACACAGCAAAACAGAAGCAAAAGAGGACTGGAAGAAGAGATAAATGAAACAACAGGTCAAGCTCCTGGAGTTGTTTTTTTTAAAAAGGAAAAACCGAAAAGAGAAGATAATTTAATTTCTTATTTTTCATGTATTATATATGTGCAGGTATTTGTGACTGGGCCATGTGAATATTATGTATCTGGGTGGAAAACAGTCCTGGCTATAAAAATAGATTATTCATACAGGAGTTTATGTACTCCAAGTCATTTGTGTGCTACAGACTGTCAAGTGTAGGCTTTTTAAAATACAGATTCCAAAGCAAGACTGTAAAAAGAACAATAACCAAGTAATTGATTTAGAAAAAAAGAAACAAAACATGATCCTTTGTAACTACTCTCTACTAATGATCTATTATTTATGTGTTCTTCTCTGGGATGTATTATTTTCCCTCAAAATATGATTACTTGTTTCCTAGTGTGTGTCTTAGTTTTAAAATCAAGAGTGATTGACTCTCCATGTTTTTCTAGAGGTATTCACTATGTGAAAATGAACTGGTCTGATAACTGTTATATTCATTTTAATATAAACAATATCTGTGCTGTTTGTTTCCCTTCTACACATTTTCCCCGTTTTTAAAGGATCTTCTGGAATTGTCATTAGAGATTTTATGTATGACTCCCAGCATCTGCTTTTTAAAAAGCCCACACTCACATTGATATACTTAAGTGACAGTAATTCTGTTAATGAAAATTAAACTACCTGTCTCTGATACTGTTTTTTTTTTAAATTAGACAAAGATATTAGCTCTGGTTGAATATTCACTAGTGTTAGATCTTACAATTACTTCATAATATATTTCATTTATTAAGAACAATATGAAGAGACTTATATGATAGTCCTGGATGCTTCAAATTATTATCTGGGAAAGAAAAAAAATATTAAGCTGCGTGCAGCCTGAGAACAGACTTTTCTTCCTAGTCTGCCCACAGAAGCAATGCTGCAGAGAGAGAAAAGTGACACTCCAGTGATTTAATTATTGCTCCACTCCTCATTACTTATGTGGCTTAATATAGCATACAGATCAGCAGAGATGACAGTATAGATAGTCAGTTTGCTCTGCTTGCAATCTACAGTATACTCAGGCTCATAAATAAAGCTCTCAATTTATTATGTTGCTACAGAAAAAGGCCACATTTCTCTGGAAGGAGAAAGTGATATTCAGACACTGTATTGCCAGTTTTACTAACATGTGGCATGCTGAGGGAATGCCCACACACTTCCGCACGTGATATTTTAAGTGTTTGCATAATAAGAGTCAAAAACGTAGCCATGTTGAGTATGTCCTGAGGAATTATCACAATATTCTAGAGTTCTGTATTTGCAAAGGACAGGCGATGTTACCAGATCTCGTGTATTTCAGCGTTACTAAATAAGAGAATCGTGAATATCCCCTCAGTGATTGATTTTAACTGCTAATCGCTCTTCTTCTTGCTTTTAACTGAATTTTGTCATGTTGCTTAAAACTTATTTCTAGACTTCTGATGTTTGCAAATGATCGGCCAGTCTGTCTGAGATTTCTCTGCTACATCCATCTTCCTAATAAAGGGTTCTTATCATGATACTCCACTTTATCAGAAAAGAATTTGTGTGTTTTTTCAATGCCTGCTAAATGAAGTCCAAAGTTTGAGGGGTCTGCTTTCAAACCACAGCTGATCATTCTCTCTTCCTTGCTATTTTTGTACTTTAAGATGTATCAGAGCACCCCTTTCTCTCCTCTATGGTCTCCATGTATACTTCTGTGTGTGTTGTGTGATGATCACGCTGTCTCACTGGCCTAGAATTTTTCACTGTCATCCACTTCCATCGCTTTTCCTGTGAGCGAATCTAGCCTTTCCTTCAAGATTCTTTTAGAAATGCACCAGCATTAGTTTACTTATTCTGTTAATGTAATGAACATTCATAGGCAACCATCATGTGACAGGCATGGTGGCAGATATGACAGACACAATGATATATCAGCTGCACTCAGTGCTTGCTTACTGGCTACTTACAAACTAGGAATAGTTCTTCCCCTAATAATTTTACGACTGAAGGGGATTTCTTTATTTTTGTATTCCCCTAGCACTGCATTTATATCTTTCCAAACTTTCTAATTTTCTACCAGAGTCCATTTAGCTTTCTACCTCACCTGTGTGTAACACATACATGCACACATACATATACATATGTGTATATTAAATTTGTATATAAGTTTCTATTTCAGTGCATCTTTCCAGTTATCTGTTATTGTCTAAAAAATACCCTAAGCTGCTTAATGTCTTAAAACAGCTCTAATTTTTTTTTTTTTTTTTCAGATAGAATCTTGCTCTGTTGCCAGGCTGGAGTGCAGTGGTGTGATCTCGGCTCACCACAACCTCCGCCTCCTGGGTTCAAGCGATTCTCCTGCCTCAGCCTCCCAAGCAGCTGGGACCACAGGCACCCGCCACCCAGCCTGGGTAATTTTTGCATTTTCAATAGAGATAGGGTTTCACCATGTTGGCCAGGATGGTCTTGATCTCTTGACCTTGTTAATTACCTGTCTCGGCTTCTCAAAGTACTGGGATTACAGGCTGAGTCACCACTCCTGGTCAAAATAGCTCTAAATTTATATCTCAAATTTTATGAAACAAGAATTTTGTGAAGGCATTAGCACTCATGACTCACCTGTCTTCTATGATACTTCATGACCTGCGGAGATGGCTAAAATTCTTAGGAGCTGAGAAGTCAAGAATCAAGCAAACATCTTTTTCTCTTTCTTTCCAGGTAGCTTCTTCATGGAGCTATTTGGGCTTCCTCATAACATGGCATCCTCAGGTAAGCTGAAGTTCTTATAATGCTACTTGGGGATTCAAAGATCAGGGTTCTAAACAGTCCAAGTAGAACCAGAAACTTTCTCATGACCAGGTATCAAAAGTCACTTCTTCCACATTCTATTGTTGAAGCCAATCAAGAAGACTGCCCTAGATTCAGAGTGAGGGGAATTAGATTTACCCCTCTTTTTTTTGTTGTTCATTTTTTAAAAAAATTTATTATACTTTAAGTTCTGGGGTACATGTGCAGAACGTGCAGGTTTGTTACATAGGTATACACGTGCCATGGTGGTTTACTGCATCCATCACCCCGTCATCTACATTAGGTATTTCTCCTAATTCTATCTCTCCCCCAGCCCCTCGCTGCCTTTTACCTCTCCCGTAGCCCCCACCCTCCAACAGGACCCAGTGTGAGATATTCCCCTCCCTGTGTCCATGTGTTATGTGTTCTTGTTGATTAATGACAGGAATACCAAAGAACTTTAAGCCATCCTTAAGCTACATAGTACATATCTTGTCTTTTTCAATAGACAAAATATCTTTGGGGACAAGGTCTGTCTCATTCATCTTCGTATCACCTCCAGGTGGATGTTAATATAGTAATTGATATTAGCTACCACAACAAACTTCACATTCTCTGACTTAATATTACAAAAGTTAATTTTTATCTATATTACATCCCAATACTAGTTGCCAGCCTCTCTGCATGGGTCTCATCCAAGATTCACTCAAAGATGTGGGCTGCTTACATCTTGTAGTTAAGCTACCCAGGGCAGTGACCTCTGTGTAACCACAACAGGGGAGTAGGGTGGTAGAGGATTTTGTGGGGTGTTTTATGGGTGCATAGGTTATATCACTTCTCCTCTCATCTTTTTGGCTTAAATGTAGTTAGACAGTCTTGATCTAAATGGAAAGAGGCTAGGAAATATTAAGGAACACACTAATATTTGAACTAGCCGTTTCTGTTACATAAACCACTTTGCTTTCCTCTTTCTCTACCGCAACTGGGTCTAGTCTAATATCAAGACTGACTGGATGATTCAAAATCCTTTTCATCAGCTTAACCACCTTGTAAAAATACATTCCTCCTCTTAATCCATTGATTTATACACTAAAAGAGGAGCATTGCTATCTCTCTCCTCTCACTTGCAATACAAAATCTGATATATATTTATATACTGGTGGGGCAGGACATGCTAACTACAACAAACCCTCCCATTTGGAAAAAGTGAGTCCTGTTCCTGTTCTCTTGGAGGAAGTTGATTTTCATGTATCTCAGAGGTACTTGATTTTAATCTGTGAGTTCTTCTTTTGCTGCTAACCACTGTGGCCAAAGCTGGAGGAGAGGTGAATGTTTATGACAAGTTATGTCTCATGGTCACACTGTTTCTTCTTTCCCCAGTATTAATGATCTATTTCTTTTCTAAAGAACACTTGTTCTTTTAGTAGATAATAATATTTAAAAACCAAGATCCGAGCTTTTGATTATTCAATTCTATGGGACTGATGATTTTTTTTTTTTTTGCAGTGTTGTCAATAACTTAGTAGGCTTCTGATCTTGTCTCCAGTGAGAGCTCTTGTGTTGTTCACAATAAATAAATTTCTTTCTGTCTCGAGACTTTTTAAGTCTTTTTTCTTTTCTTTTTTGAGACAGAATCTCTGTCCCAGTCTGGGATGCACTGGCATGATCTCGGCTCACTGCAACCTCTGCCTCCCGGGTTCAAGCTATTCTCCTGCCTCACCCTACTGAGTAGCTGGGATTACAAGTGCTCACCACCATGCCCGGCTAATTTTTGTATTTTTAGTATAGATGGGGTTTCACCATGTTGGCCAGGCTGGTCTTGAACTCCTGTCCTCATGATCCACCTGCCTCAGACTCCCAAAGTGCTGGGATTGCAGGCAAGAGCCACCATGCCCAGTGGAGTCATTTTTTCTTTATTGACAACACATTTGTCTCCGAGCTTAATGGTTGCTTTTGTAAGATTCTAGAGTTTAAATGTGAAGACCACATCTATATCTTTGCTCTCATGTACTTTATTCAACTAAAAATTGTACAGGGATTTTTACTCAAGTGTATTCTAATATATTTTCTGGAAACAGTAATATTTTTCAGACCTGAATACCTCTCAATTATCTACCTATATATCAATCACCTACTTTCCTATATTTTTTAGTTTGCTTTAATTGAATTATTATAATTGTAATATATTATTGTAATAATTATAATATAATTATAATATTAAAATATTGTAATAATTTGCTTTAATTGAATTATCATAAATATGGAGAAAACTTCACAGGTCATAAACATACAGCTTGATATATTTTCAAAAATTGATCACTTGCACAACCAACACCTAAGTAGAACTAGAAAATTACTGGCTTTCCCAAAAGCCCTCTACATGCCCTCTTCTGGGCATTATCTAACCTCCACCTTCAAGGGTAACCAGTGCTCTGACTTACATAAATTAGCATTGCTTCAATTTAGCATTATTCAAATGGAATCCATTTATTATATATATATATATATATATAATCCATATATTCCCTTTCATCTGGCTTCCTTGGTTCAACATTATGTTTGCGCAATTCGGCTACATTGTTGCATATTGTAGTTAGTTCATTGCTGTATAATATTCCATTTTGTGACTATTCTGCAATGCATTTATCCATTCTGACGTTGTTGAAGACTTGAGTAGTTTCTAGTTTTTGACTGTTTTGAAGAAGACTTGTATGAACATTCTAGTACATGTACTCTGGTGAACATATACACATATTTCTGTTTCGTGTACATCTTGAAGTAGAAATTCTGAGTAGAAGATATACACATATTCAGTGTTAGAAAATTACTACCAGTTTCCCAAGGTGTTTGTACCAAATTTACTCCTTTCTAGGACATTACACCATTCTGATTTTCAACCTTTTATTTTAGACCTGCTTCTTCAGAAAGTCCATAGCTCATTCCTCATTTCAAAAAGGCAAAGGGTTTTCCAAATTTTTGTCCATAGTTCACCATAGATGACAATTTTCCTGCTGCCAAAAACAGTTATCTCACTGGACATCACTGCCTGACCAGTAAGTCAATGCAACATATATTAGCTTTGTTTTTATTTTATTTTTCTTTCTAACTTTATTGTTAGGTTCAGGGGATGCATATGCAGGTTTGTTACATGGGTAACTTACATGTCGTGGGGTTTGATGTGCAGATTATTTCATCACCTAGGTAATGAGCATAGTAGCCAGTAGGGAGTTTTTCAGTCCTTACCTTCCATCCTTGAATAGATCCCAGTATCCATTCTTCCCTTCTTTGTGTTCCTATCTACTCAGTGGTTAGCCCCCCACTTATAAGTGAAAACATGCAGTATTTGGTTTTCTGTTCCAACATTAATTCACTTAGGATTATGGCCTTTACCTTTATCAATGATGCTGCAAAGGGCATGGTATCATTCTTTTTTATGGCTGCATAGTATTCCATGGTATATATGTACCAGCAGTACCCTATTGCAAGTATCAATTCCAGCACTCAACAGCAAACTCTTTGATACTGCACAAATAAAATGAAATCTTAATGAATTAACAACACCAGTTTACTTTTTGTTGACATCATAGTCAATGCTGTGAATAGCTGGCACTCCATCTTGGAGCCATGATGTTTTTCTGATCACCACAGCAACAAGAGAGAGAGCTGGATGTTTGTGTGAGATATTTTAGGCTGTGGTATTCCTGAAATTGACTTCCATCATACTCACCTACACTTTATTTTCTGGAACTCAGTCTCAGAATGTCAACCAAAGTACATGCTGAGAAATTAAGGAACACATGGATTATTTGATAACAATAACAATCTCTGAAACAAGGCAGCTTTTCTAAAGTTCATAACATAACTTGAATAAATAAACGTAAAACAATAAATGTATCTTCTGTGCTATACCTCCGTAAGGTTGTAAAATATTTAAAAGAATTAATTTCTCAAAGTACTTTCTTATGATTTTTTATTTCTAATACATATTTGGCACACACAGAGAGAGCACACACATCAATGGCACATAGCCAGCAATGTGATAAGAAGCAATCTCATTACTGGGTTTATATCCAAAGGATTATAAATCATTCTGTAATAAAGACACATACACACCTATGTTCATTGCAGCCCTGTTTACAATAGCAAAGACCTGGAACCAACCCAAATGCCCATTGATGACAGACTGGACAAGGAAAATGTGGCACATATACACCATGGACTACTACGCAGTCATAAAAAATGATGAGTTCATGTCCTTTGTAGGGACATGGATGAATCTGGAAACCATCATTCTCAGCAAACTGACACAAGAACAGAAAATCAAACACTGCATGTTCTCACTCATAGGCAGGTGTTGAACAATGAGAACACATGGACACAGGGAGGGGACATCATGCACTGGGGTCTGCTGGGGAGATAGGGGAGGGACAGCAGAGGGTAGCGAGTTAGGGAGAGATAGCGTGGGGAGAAATGCCAGATATAGGTGACGGGGATGGAAGCAGCAAACCACCTTGCCATGTATGTACTTATGCAATAATCCTGCATGATCTGCACATGTACCCCAGAACCTAAAGTGCAATAAAATATAATATATATAAATATAAATATATAATTATATATTTATATATAATACATAAATATATATTTATAATACATAAATATATAAAATAATCTATATTTATATATAATATATAAATATATAATCTATATATTTATATATTATATTTTAATAATATATATATTTATATATTATATTTTAATAATATATAAATTTATATTTATAATATATAAATATATAAAGCAATATATAAATAAAATATAAAATATTTTTATGATATATATTTTATGAAATATATATTTATTTATATATGTATTTTATAAAATATATATGTTTTTTAAAAAGTAGCTAATTTTAAATGAAATATTTAAAAATTTAATTTTTAAATATTATATATATATATTTTTAAAAGAAGTAGCTAATTATTAAATGAGGACATCAAATTGACCTTATTGTTTTCCATAGCAGTATCCACTAATGCTCACAATTCCCAGAGACAAATAAAAATCAGAGAATGTTCTGGCTATGTATTGCTCCTAAATCTCACTAAGAGGAAGACAATATGAACTGGTCCCAAATTAATAATATAGATTTTCTAAATACTTTTTTCATGTACTACCTATAGGAATTAATTCCTTCTCTCCAATTTTCTACCTAATCAAAAGAACCAACCTCATTGATCATTCTCCTAAGAGCACCTTTATAACGTATTGACCATGTTTTAATCTCTATTTATCAATACTTACACAATTTGTTCAAAATAAATTTAAAATAGCTGCTTTCATTTTTCCAGTGATTTTGCTGGTGGGGTCTTCATTATTATTGCCATTTCTTCAGGGCTGCTGTATTTTCACTAATTGTTAGTTATTTTCGCCTTCCAAAAATTGTTCCTTTCTATAAGCTAGTGCTTTTTAAAAAAATTTCCTATATTATCACCCACAGTGCTACTCATTCAATAGTTCTTCAATAAATATTTGTTGAATTGAAATGGATGCACACTCAGTTATTCTTATGTTTTGCGGTTTGTACTTGTCTGATTAGGTTAAGTTCAACTGCATATGACAAAAAAAATAAAAAGAGTGAACATACATTTTTCTTCTCTTTTGTAAAAAGATGGTGGGCATAGGCAGTCCAGGGTTGCTTTGGTGGTCTTAAAGATTTGTCCAGGTCTTGAGCCATTTTATTCTCTCTGTGTCATTGTCCCTAGGGTGTGGCTCTTACCCTTGTTGTTTAAGATGGTTGACAAAGTGCCGACTATCAAGTCTGCCTTCCAGGCACAAAGACAGAGAAAGATACAAAGGAGAAATATACCAACTTTACCAAGGTTGTCCGGAAAAGGAATTCCAGCAATTCCATGTACATATCTCTGGCAAAAAGCACATATAAAGGGGCATACCTTCAGTTCCAGGGTAGTCAGGAGAATGTGGCATTATTCGAGGTGGCCAGTGCTCAGTAAAAATACATGGCTTTATAGCTGAGAAAGAAAGTTTGTTAAAAGACAGAGATCTAGGGAAACTTCAGTCTTTGCCAATCAGAACCAGAACAGTCAGAATCTTTGAGAAAAGCATGAAGTTCAGAATAACAGCTGATGATTACTGGCTTAGAAGTCAGTACGACCTAGGCTTGAAATAAGCCTTGGCTGTTTTTAAGCAATGTGGAATTAAGTAATTGCTAACCTCCTTAAGCTTTAGTTTCATATATGTAAAGGATAAAATTTATCCCATGATTTTCTGGGGATCTGTTTATAAGATTTTAATGAAATTAGGCAAGGTATAACCAGTTCTGGTCACTGAAATACATTTTCTCCTTAGTATCACATTTGTTCTTTTATTCTTCTAGCAATTGTTTTATTTAGTAAGAAAAATATGAGCTTGTAGTTAGAAGATACGGTTGAATGTCAGCATTTGCTAATTATATAATCTTCCTAAGAACCAGCTTTCCTATCTCTAAAATCAGTCTGCCAATACTCCTTCTTATTGTAGTGGTGAGAATTAAATAAAATATTGTATATGGAAGGCCAGGCTCCTGTAATCCTAGCACTTTGGCAGGCCAAGGCGGGCAGATCTCCTGAGATCAGGAGTTTGAGACCAGCCTAGCCAACGTGGCAAAACTCCATCTCTACTAAAAAATACAAAAATTAGTTGGGTGTGGTGGCAGTCGCCTGTAATCCTAGCGACTCAGGACGCTGAGGCAGAATTGCTTGAACTCAGGAGGTGGAGGTTGCAGTGAGACGAGATTGTACCACTGCACTCCAGCATGGGCAACAGAATGAGATTCAGTCTCAAAAATTTAAAGAAAATAAAGAAAGAAATTAAGAAATGTTGTAAATGGGATTTTCTAAAGTAGGACTTGACACAGAGTTTATGCATAGTAAATGGTGATGTATTATGTTGCCCTCATTTGAAATCATGTACAACCTACTCTTTTCTTTCTTTCTAATTATGCTTACTAAATCCCCCAAACCTAGAATATGCTGAGATATTGGTGGCAGCTGATCACCTGACTGGTGTGCAAATATTTAGATTGTGATTTAGATCTCTGTTCTATTGGTATTTTCCTCTGAAATTTAGTGGCCTGCATTTCAGAATAGAGTATCTGAGTTATTTTTTATCTTGCATTTGAAATAAATGCTGATTCAAAATTAATAAATGACCTATTCTGCACTAAATTACCACAAATGTGCAAATATATGAATAAAAAAATGCCTGTGTGGCACATAGTAGAGGCTCAATAAATATTTAATGAGTGAATTAATTAATAATAGTGTGGATGACTGAATATACTTATGTCCTCTTCAGAGCTTTATCCCATGGGTCTTTTCTACCAAGGAATCGTTAAGAACTGATGAGTTGGCCTCTGCATAGTTGCAGTTATGCTTCTTATGTTTATGAGATTCTAAGTCATACTGGCAGAGCTTCCCTTTACTGTTAGGTTTGGTGAATGTTACAGATTCAGCTAAATGAACCATAGCAAATAAAATAAATCTTTGCCAAAGGGACAGTATAAATTGAGACAATTACTTCTAAGTCATATCAATTTCTCAGTAAAAACCACATAGCATTGGCAAACCACACTGCAATAAAAGTCTTGCTTTCCTGAAGACTATCAGAGTAACTTGGTAATCACTGCTTGATGGTTAAATTGACTTGAGAATTCTGTAGCCTCCCTTACAGTTCAATGATTTATTTATGATTTTGCTAATAAAGATTCTGCTTCGTGATATTAAGCAGATAAATTAACTTCTACGGTTCTAGTTTCTCATCTTTAAATGAGAGGAGTAAAAGTGCATTATCCAAGGTCTCTTTCATTTCTAGCATTCCATAATTTCAATAATTTGGTTGGGTGACCCCATAGGAGTTCCAAAATCCAATCTTCTGCTTACTGCAGGAATCTTTTTATTTTCTTATGAAGTCATGCCAGAGGGTCATGCAGTTTTAACGTGAAAAATCTCCTATTATAGAACATCCTTTAGGGAAGACAACTCCACTGTCAGATTCTTCTAATTATGAAACAGTTCCTTAGTTTGAGACAGGGCGCCTTCTCTTCTTCCAGGTAATTTCTACCCATTTGTTTAAATTTTGCTATCTTGAGGAGAAGGGTCAAACCTCTTTGCTCTAACAGTCACTTAAATATCCACGGCTGGCATGTCTACCCTCAGCTTCTCTAAAACAAACTCATTCAACTCCTTTAGTCATAAACATATATGACAAGATTTCCAAGCCTGTAAGATTTAACAGTCTCTTCTAAATCCAGAATTAATGACCTTCAATAAATTTACCATAAGTCTGTGGAAAAAAAAACTCACCTAAAAATGTGGCTCGATGGTATGGGCAGCAAAGATAGATTATTCATATGTTTAGTCCTTTTATTTTTCCAGGATAATGTATTTCAATTTTGAATTTAGAAAACTAGCTCTTGATTTTGCTTTATTAAAAAAATTGTTATTAACTCGTTCAAGGTAATCTCTTTGAGAGTGCCTTCTTAATTGTAGGACCATTGTTACTGTCCTCCTCATCATCAGGTATCTGATTATTCTGATATAGTGTGCAATGCTTTGAAGCTTTTAAGTTCATCTGTAACCATATAGTTTTACCAATAATTTTTTATTTGTGTTTGTCAAGACAATTTTATTTAAAATGTACTTTGGTAAAGGACATGAATAGACAATTTTTAAAGGAAGACATACACGTGGCCAACAAGCATATTTTAAAAATGCTAAACGTCAATAATAATTAGAGAAATGCAAATTAAAACCACAATGAGATATGATCTTACACACGTCAGAATCGCTATTACTAAAAAGTCAAAAAATAACAGATGTTAGTGAGGACACGGAGAAGAGGCAGCACTTAATCTCTGTTGGTGGGAATGTAAATTAGTACAACCTCTAGGAAAAACAACATGGAGACTTCTCAAAAAACTAAAACTAGAACTACCATTCTATCCAGCAATCCCACTACTGGATATCTACACAAAGGAAAATAAATCTTCATGTCGGAAAAGATACCTGAACTCATATGTTTGTCATAGCACTATTTACAAGAGCAAAGACATGGAATCCATCTAAGCCTAAGCATTCAGCTAATATACACATGCAATTATACATACACACACACACACACACACACACATATATACACACAGACACATACATACATACATACACAATAAAATATATGTATAATATATACAATGTGTGTGTATATATGTGGCTGTATATATATGTACATATACACACAATGAAATTGAGTCATAAAAATATTGAAATACACACACATACACACACACACTCACAATGAAATTCAGCCCTAAAAAGGAATCAAATCATGTATTTTGCAGCAACATGGTTGGAGGCTATTACCTTAATTGAAACAATGCTGAAACAGAAAGTCAAATACCACATATTCCCACTTACAAGTGGGAGCAAAACAAGGTGTCTATATGGACATAGAGTGTGGGGTAATACACAATGGAGACTCAGAAATGTAGGAGAGAGATTAGGGATAAGAAATTACTTGATGAATACAATGTACATTACTTGGGTGTTGGTTACACTTAAAGCTTAGGCTTCACCACTACACAATATATCTATAAAACAAAATGGCCCTTGCATCCCTTACATTTGTATAAATAAAAAAAAATTAAGTAAAAGAAGAGAAACATATTTAAAAAAATATACAATTGAAGTGGAAATGTTTCTTGACCTGATAATTGCTAACAAAGGGGTGAGTATAGTTAGCTGCATATACACACACACTGACACACATGTACATGTAAAAGTTTTAATAAATATAGTTTGTTTATATATAATTGAGAATCACTTAAAATTTACTAACACCAAAATTAACCATGAACATAAACCACAAATATTTATATTTACTTTTGAAAGTTATAATAATGACTACCTTGAAGCCATTGAAATAAACTTTGAAATAAGTGATAAGTGATTTTGCACACATTTTAAAAGCACAGAAAATTATTCAGGTGACATTTTAAATACAATGAAGAAAAAAGTTAACATATCCTGTGTACAAACACTTGGAGAATGTCAAGGCAATATTGTAGCTACATTCTGCTCATTAACACCACTAAATACAGTAGAGTTTTACTCCACACCTCATCTCCAATTTGATTAACATGTGTCTGTTGTCTATGTGACTCAAAGGTTTATAGTGCAACGAGGGGATTTTTAAAAACTCTTATTTCAAATTGATTCCTAGCTTTTATAATAAAACTACACATATGGCTTCTAAAGTTTAACAGTCTGGTTCTTTGAATATCAAATCAGTACAGAAAATGAAATTTCATTATTTTGATTCTTTGTGCAAAATTTTTTTTGGTCTATAAAAACCATTTAGATTTTTAAAAAGGTCTGATTTTTTTTTTCTCATTGTACAGAATCTATTAACTGGACTTTAAATGAGCTGACCAATTTGCTTTAATGCCTGAAAAGAACTCTACAACACACAGTTTTGCTATTTAAAAGTGATTTATAGTATCATATTTAAAGTAGTTAGGATGTTTTGCAGTCTGGTCAGTATGAGAGTTTGCTGAACTAAGAGCAACAAAAAAATCTTTTCTCTTCCAGGCCAAAGTGATCAATTCTATGAATCAATTCTATGATAAGCCTGGAAAAAAAAATGGAACAGCAACTGATTCATGAGATGAGATGCTTACAATTTTTTTTTCAGAAAATGAAAAATCCTTCACCATTTTAAGGCAGACAGGTTATTTGTTTTTGTTTTTGTTTTTGTTTTTTGATATCAACAATGGATATTTAGTAAATTGTGAAGCCACAATATTATTCTTTTTCTATCAAATGACATCACCAAGGTAATCAATCATCTTCCAGTCAAACTCTGGTTCCTAACATTGTTTAATCTTACATCCTGCCCACAGAAGGCCTCCACTTTTCTTCTCTCAGGAGCCTGAAAGCTGTAGTATATGGGGTTTTGAAGATGTTTTTTGAATGTTGCACAGGAGCCACTGTAGCTCTGCATAATCTTTCTCTTAAGATGATTGAGAAAAAAAATTGTGTTACTGGTCACTGATTTTGATGTATAGTATCTTTCCAGGTATGAGGGAGATATAGAAGTTGCTCCATACATTGCGATCCACTGGTCGTATCACCTAGTGTTCCAGGTAAAAGTTGCCAGGTTAATGTAGTGTTAAAATGGTCTGGTAAATCCACTGGGCAATATGCTGTAAGGAGAAGGAGTCATCCTCCAAAATACAGTATACACATTTATTCAGAGACCTCTTCTTAGTGCTGTGTTCCCAAGTATAAGACACAAGTCCGGAAACCAAGAGTTGGACCCAGGAGTAGCCCGCACTCGCCATCATTCCGATGGCATACTGGTGTTCTTTGTGCTTCCTGTCCCCAAGACTCTGGGCTTTGCACAGGAGAACTCTTGTAACAAATTTCCATGCAACCAGTGTCCCATTACAAACACCAGCTGCCCCCAAGGCACTTTGGCCTCTTTGTGTCCAGTGACACATAGATCAAAGAGGATTAGCAGGCAGAGACATCACTGTGTTCCTGGAAAAGAGGGAAGGAAGTACAGAATTCTTGGGAACCTTGGGAACTCCTGGTAGTCTTTTCACAATTGTGATGGTAAACAGCAAGGGTAACAATCCTAGTTTGGGAAGTATGTGGTAAATATGAGCTCAGGCACCAAAAACAATGAAGATTTGGATCATACCAAGTTACATTACTGAGATCAGCAGACTTGATAGTGGCTGTGAACGGTAGATTTGACCATGAAGGAGAAAGACGACGAATACCAGCTGCAGTCCTGAACCAACTGATAATAGGGTCTGAAGATCATCTGATCAATCTTCTTTTGTCTAAGCTCCCTCAAGCAAAGAGGCTCCCTGGGATCCTGGAAGTACTACCCCACCAAGCATAGATGAAGGGGGAGTCTTGCAGTACAAGAGATAGACTGCAATAGCCATGAGCCCGTGTCCTACATACCTCTGCAAGACACATGGCTTACTGATAGCCTCCAGCTGGGATCATCAGAATCTGTCTCAGCTTCAGCCTAGGGCTGAATGCCTCAGGTTATGCCTGGGCAGGGTGAACAGATTAGGATTCCTCTGTTTTTGTTCAACAGGTGTCTCCTCTAATGGACCATCTTTGCTCTGGAGTTTTACACTGGGTTGAATGAGGCTTTGCTAGATTTTCATTACAGTTTTAGGCCTACACGACTAGCGCTCTTTCTTCCTCCATTTCTTTTCACCAGTGTAGGTGAGGTCTGCTTATTCTCGATTTATCTCTGACACATAAACCTCTTACACTATGAATGTCATTTTGCGTCTGCCTCCTGGAAGACATAAATGACTCAAGAAAACTGGGATTCGACAATATTCCATGTTAGTTAAATACTTAAATTTTTTGATTCTCATTACATGGGAACATAATTCTTCAAACCTGAATTTGTTGTGAGATTAAGGTTGATAAATAAGGTAAATGATCTAAAATATAGGAGGCTGTTCAATAAATGTTGAACTCTTTTATTTTTATATTTAATACAAAAATTTTGAAAACATAATACCAAGACTTATTGATTTTATTGTACCTAAAATTATTATTTGAATTGTAACTGAGAAAGGCTGAGGAGAGAGAAATTTTAGCTTATCTTTTAGTTTAAGTTTTACACTGACACCTTGAGGAAAGTATAAAACACAATGAACTTGGTTGATGATTAACATCTTTCTGTTGCTCTTTTTTGTAACTTTCTCAGTATAATTTCCTCACTGGGGTTTTGGAGAGAATTTTTATGTTTTCAGAGCCTTCACCAGAGTTCCTTAATTGTTTCTGAGTGGCTCAGTTACAGCATGGCCTTGGAATGCTTTGCAGTCCAATGTTTTCTTCAGCAATTCAATATTTTGGTTTTAGTTGATGTTAGAATGATACATTTTGCAATATGAAGTTGTAACGATGGGAGTGAGATGCAATTAAAAGAAATGTAGGCCAGACTTTGACCTTATTTTAAAAGTTTACTGGTTGTACTTACTGATTATATTCTGTACTAATATAGAGCAAGTTATAAACCTCTTCCTTTTGAAAAAAATTAGAGCATATGCAAAATAAGCTCTTGAAGAACAATATTAAAAGGAAAAATTAGATATAAATGAAGCATACTAAAATAACAATTTTATGCTTTTTTGCTTGGAAGTACACCATGTGTGTGTACATATATGTATGTTTTTAATATAATATTTAAAACATGCACTCTTAACAAATTTGAAAGCCACCAGAATTGACAATACAGGTTCATCTTCATGAAGAACACTCATATCCAAAGAATTTACTCACCTCCAAATTCTTCTCAAATAACACTAAAAATGCTAACTAGATTATGTTATAAAAAATAAAAAAAAATATTTCTTAAAACTCTCTGGCTTTAAACATAATAGACTTTTTTTAGAGCAGTTTAAGCTGTGCAGAAAAATTAAGAAGACAATGGGAAAATTTCTCATGTGCCTTCCCCCCCAAGTTTCTCCAAATATTAATATTAACATCTTAGACTGGTAGAGGGCATTTGGAACAAGTAATGAACCAATATTAATACATGCTTATAAATTAAAGTTCATGGTTTATTAAACTTTTCTTATTATTTTTTACCTAATGTGCTTTTTACTTTATCAGGATTCCATCCAGGATCCCACCTGACATTTAGTTGCCATGTCTCCTTAGTGTCTTCTTGGCTGTGACACTTTCTCTATTTTTTTTTTCATGTCCTTGACCAATTTTGAGGAGTACTGGTGAGACATAGTGCAGGACAGCCCTCTACTGGAATTTGGTGCTTTTTCCCGTGATGAAACTAGGGTTGTAGGATTTGGGAGGAAGATCACAAAGGTAAAGTGTCAATTTCGTCCTATCGCTGCCAGTGTCCATACTATCATTACGATTCATGGTTTACTGGCTGCATCTAGCTTCTCAGGTTTCCACTGCAAAGTTACTCTTGCTCTTCCTCCTCTCCATACCTTGCCCTTTGGGAGGAATTCTCTCTGTGTAGCCCACATTTAAGATCTCCTTCCTTTAGAAAACAGTATTCACACAGATTATTTGAGATTCTTCTGCACAGGAGATTGGTCTACTCACCATCACCATTACCATCATTTATTTGTTTATTCGGTTGTTTATTTTGTCAGTATGAACTTATTTTCTTTCTTTCTTTTTTTCTTTTTGAGGCGGGGTCTTGCTCTGTCACCCAGGCTGGAGTACAGTGGGGTGATTTCGGATCACTGTAATCTCCACCTCCTGGGTTCAAGCGATCTCCTACCTCAGCCTCCCGAGTAGCTGGATTACAGACATGCATCACCACGCCCAGCTAATTTTGTACTTTTAGTAGAGACGGGGTTTCACCATACTGGTCAGGCTGGTCTCGAACTCCTGACCTCAGGTGATCCACCTGCCTCTGCCTCCCAAAGTGTTGGGATTACAGGTGAGAGCCACTGCACACAGCTGAAATTTATTTTCTAGTTTGGGTTATAATCTGAAATTTTCTTATTTAGTTTCTCTTTAATTGTTCTAGCTTTGGCTATTGGACTTTCAGTTGGTTCTGTGCCCCGTTGTCATACTCCCATAAGTGTGTGTGTGTGTGTGTGTGTGTGTGTTTGTTTATGTGTGTGTGTGTGTTTTCTTTCTTAGAACTTTCTCGTTTTCTGGCACTATAAGATGTTCCAAGTTTGTCTTGTGTATTTTCTGTACCATTCCTAGAATGAGCCATTTCTCAAAGAGTCTTGGTTCTTTTTATTGGAGAATGGTACTGGAAACCAAGATCTGAGTGCTAGGTTATGTGAGTATACCAAGTCGTGTATATACACATATCTATAACACTTCTAATTTTAACCATCTGTAAATATGTTAAGCAAAACACAGTTTCTTACCAATGATTCAGCACTAATCTACTACCAAAGGGCTCACTGTAGCCATTCCTCACCCCAGCCAACCAGTTTATCAGTAAATCCCACAAGAACAGTGAAAAACTTAACTGTCATCACAATCTATCCAGTTATTTGTTCTGTTGCAGTATTTGTGTGTAACAGTTTCAGAATTGTGAACCTTTAACCCATGTTGGCAAATAACTAGATAAACTAGAATGCAGTGACTTATCCAAATCTTTTTGCCTTTATTCTTATGGACACAATTTATTTACAAAGTTACGGAGGTCTTCACTATTTTCCCCCAACCCCTTTAGAAAGGTTGTTTCATTGGGATACTCCTGCTACAGGCTGTATTCCTTCCTGAGAATCCAGATTTCCTAAATCATTTTTATAATTTACATACTGCTCAGAGTGTTTTTCTAGAATCTCTTAAAATTAGAGTGTCATTACTAGACAAGTAATAATTATTGTGGGGCTAATGGGGCGATAACTATTTATTTATTTATTTTTTGAGACAGAGTCTTGCTCTGTTGCCCAGGCGGGAGTGCAGTGGTATGATCTTGGCCCACTGCAACCTCTGCCTCCCCAGTTTAAGCAGCTCTCCTGCCTCAGCCTCCTAAGTAGCTGAGATTACAGACACACGCCACCATGCCCAGTTAATTTTTTTTTTTTTTCAGTAGAGATGGAATTTCACCATGTTGGCCAGGCTGGTCTCAAACTTCTGACCCCAGGTGATCCACCCACATTGGCCTCCCAAAATGTGGGATAATAGGTATGAGCCACTGCAACCAGCTGGTGATAACACTAACTTTTTAAGAAGCCAGAAGAATGTTGCCGAAGGTTCTGAAGCTTTATACTAAGGAAACATATTTATAAAATTCCAAGGAATTTACTGGAATTACCTAACTGATCTTCCTTTGTTAAGCTTAGAATTAGAGGTTATGGATTTGCTCAGGTCAGGTTCCAAAAGCAGTTTAAAAGCTATCACTTTCAGTTAGCTCCTTTCCGATTCACATACTTAATGTATTTTTTAAAAATCAAACTCTTCTTTAAATGTTCTGTCAGTGTCAATAATAGCCTTATAAAGAAAGTTCCAAGAGTTGATTGCATCATAGGTAATCCTACAGGTATATACTCTGATTACCTACACAATAGCAAAAATTTTAAAAATACATTTAAATTGTATTTCAACAACTCATAATCAGTAGATCAAAGGTATTTGATAATTATTCAAATACAACATACATTGAGATTCTACATTTGTCTCTCAAATCCCCCATAGGCCCCTCATATAATCCTAGTATATTTGAAAGTCTCGAATGAACTGATCTTTGAATATAACTTGTACATAAATGAGGTTTACTAACAAATTTTTAATAAAATAATGCTCATATTTATATATTGCTTGAAGAATTTCAAAGCATTTCAATTCATTACACATAGTAACACTCCTCAAATCCTCTTTCCTTTCTTTATTTCTCTCATGGCATTAAATTGTTCTAGGATCTCTTCTTTACTAAGTCTTCTCATCTCTCTCAAACACCCCACGAAGCTTTCAACAGCTCTGCCTTCTTTCAGATGTTCCTTTACTCAAATCTCTTCCTGCATAGATGAATCTGTCTTCTCTAGCTGAATATGTAACTTCTCCCTTCTGCTCTGCCCTCTCTCTGGGTAGATAAAAGCCTGCTTAGATGGAAATCTGGGGAGGGAACACAGCAGGGAAAGACACAGGGCAAAGGAAAGAATCACTCCCATAATAAATTGTGTACTGACATGATGCATTTTAAACAGTTGAAAAACAAGAATTTGTTTTTTTAGTAGATAGAATTAATGCCAAGGAAGTTAATTATCAATAAATATGATGTGCTTTATTTTTCATAAGATGTCTGTACTCATCAATATAAAATTTATTAGATTCAAAATAGAGATTTTGTTTTTTTAATTTTTTTTAATTTAAAGAATCACTGCAGAGTGTCTGCTCTGGTTTTGATTTGAAAGTTCATGAATCAAACCTTAATGAATGTCAAAATGAGAAGCATCTCTTTGAAGCTCCATGAATCTTTTAATGTCCCTGTTACATTATTTTTTGGTGATAATCAGTGTCTATAACAAGAAACTCATTTCAGTGCCTCTGCCTGGGGCCAGGAACATCTCACCTTCTCCACAAGATATTATTACATTGCGTTGGTTAAAAGATGATTTTAGACATAGTAGTTACATGGTTTTCTCTCTTTTTTTGTCAATTGGAGTTTAATTTCATTTAGTATATTTTTCCACAAGAAACTTTTAATGACGATCATCTCAGAATTAAAGAAAAAGTAGAAAGCAAAGTCTGAAACATGACAATATGTATTGATAGCTTTTATTTTTAAAGGCAGTGATCCCTAGCTGCAGAAGTATGGAATAAAATGATCCATTTTAGTGATAGCTTGGAAACATGTTGCAAAGAACAGATTGGGAAGGTTAAAATATCATGCAGTCGTGAAAAAAAGATGGGTTTTGTAGTCAAAAACACATGACTTTGGATTACAATTTACATACAATCACAACTATTTTTGTCGAGCCATTACTAAGTGATACATACCACATTACGTTCTTCATGTGTATTAACTCATGCAACACTTGAATCTTGTGAATTTATAATTTCACTACTATTCCAAATATTAAATTAGAGACTGGAGCTTGAAGTAAACATAAGTTACCTATAAATATGAAATAAATAAACACAAAGGATTCAAACACAAACTATGATTCCAAACGTCAGGAAATAATGCCTGGAATATACTCCCTCTATTTTTGTGAATTAAATATCAGCTACAAGAAACAGAATTTTCACTAGTTCACTTACGGAGAAGAACAATTGAATGGAGAATAATAAGAAGCTCACACAATCTACAGAAGGGAGAGAGAGTCAGGCTTAGGGGCTACTCATCAAGAACACACTCACCACACTGTTCAGTGTTCCAGTGAGGACTCACCACAACCTCAGTGGGGCACAAAAACTGAAGGTCACACCACCACTTCTTTACTGCCACTGCCTTCCCAAAGCCAGTCAATTCTGTATCTTCTGCTTTATCACATTGTTCTATTCTGATTAAATCCACACTCAGGTATCTGAAAGATTCTAGCTACAAGGGAGGTGGAGAAACACAGTGTAGACAGAAGCCTTCCCAAGCCAGGAAAGCACTTATTTCTCACTGTCCTGGAGTCCTTTGTCTGTATTTTGTACTCAGAGTACCTGCTTTGCAAATAGCTAACCTCAAGTGCATCGATATCTGCAGTGTATTCTGAAATCTTTAGTCCAAGGACTGTGTCTAACCTTCTCTGTTTCTCCCAGTGATCCTAGCATAGTACTTGACACATGATAGATTCATTTCAGTGGTCTGAAGCAAATGCCTCTCTTAGAATTATGATAACACATAGGCAGAGCTACTAAAACAATCTGGCTAAGGAACGTGATGAGTCAGATATCTTGGTTCCTGCTCCAGAACTCTTTCACCATGTAATACTAAATTGTTCTACCTCCATAAATAATTTACTCTACCTTCCTATTCATAGGCAGAATTTCCCTCATTTGGTTTTTAGCAGAATACTTTTCATTATATTATTACAAAAATGGGCGCATTGTTGTTATTCACCGCCATGAAAAGTGACAACATTAGAATCTCATTTGATACATGTTTTAAAAAGAACTTTAAAATTATAGACTACTTAAACTCATGGCTGAAAATCATTTATCACAATGTTTCTATTTTCAAAAGTTGAAAAAAAGCTGATTATGAAATGCGGCTGTACCTCCAGTAGTGAACTAAGCAGGGATCCTGTGGATTTCCACTGTAGTTTGTATTTACAGTATCAAAGCACTTATTATTACTGACCATTGCATTTACCTGGTGAGCAGTTTCTAATGTGCACTAGACTGAGAATTTTTCATGTCAGTGATTGAAATGTTTTAGCCAGAGTCCCATCACCTAGGATCATTCTTTTTTTTTTTTATCTTTATTTTTCCCTTTACTTCTTTTAACTATTTTTTATCTATTTGGAAACTTTATTATTATACACACACATGTACTTTTAATATTGTTGTTTCTTCTTTTATATCATTATGAAATGCCCCTCTTCATGTCTGGTAATATTTTTCATCTTAAGGTCAACTTTATCTGATATTAATACAGCCACACTTGATTCCTCATGCTTAGTGTTTGCATGGTTTATATATATATATATATATATATATATTTTTTTTTTTTTAAAGAGAAAAAGAGAAAGAAGGAAGAAAAAAAGAATGAAATAAAGAGAAAAGAAGAAGAAAAAAAAGGGAGAGAGAACGGGAATCTTGCTCTATTGCCCAGTCTAGAATGCAGTCTACAAATGGATATTAAAAGCTCTTTTATACTAATAATTGTGTTATACAATGGAGACAAGAAGGAATAAGGGAGGAAAATAACAAACAGCCAACCAATATTTCATTCAAACCTATGAAATGCTATGTAATTGCTAGGGAATGATTTACTCCCAACCATGTGGTCACTTTTAGAATGAATGTGATCTATTACTGAAAAAAAAAATGTATGTTTTGTGGATTTGGAGTAGAGAGTTCTGTAAATGTTTATTAAGTTTACTTGTTCGAGGTTTAAGTTCAAGTCCCGGGTATCCTTCTTAACCTTCTGTCTCATTAATTTGTCCAATATTGACAATGTAATGTTAAAGTCTCTCACTATTATTGTGTGGGAGTCCAAGTCTCTTTGTGAGTCACCAAGAAGTTGCCCTATGTATCTGGGTGCTCCTATATTGGGTGCGCATAGACTTAGGGTCGTTAGCTCTTCCCATTACATTGATCCCTCTACCATTATACAATGTCCTTCTTATCTCTTTCAGTTTCTATTACTTTAAAGTCTATTTTATCAGAGATGAGAATTGCAACTATTGCTTTTTTTTTTTTTTTTTGCTCTCCTTTTGGTTGGCAAATCTTCCTCCATCCCTTTGTTTTGAGTCTCTGTATATCCTTGCATGTGAGATGGATCTGGATGCAGCTTACTGATGGGTTTTTTGAAGTGGCTGATACTGGTTGTTCCTTTCTATGTATAGTTCCTCTTTCAGTAGCTCTTGTAAAGCAGGCCTGGTAGTAATGAAATCTCTGAGTACTTGCTTGTTGGTAAAAAATTTTATTTTTCCTTCACTTATGAAACTTAGTTTGGCTGGATATGAAATTCTGGGTTGAAAGTTCTTTTCTTTAAGGATGTCAAATATTGGCCCCCACTCTCTTCTGGCTTGTAGGGTTTCTGCTGAGAGATCAGCTGTGAGTCTGATAGGCTTCCCCTTGTAGGTAACCTGACCTTTCTCTGGCCGCCCGTAGTATTTTCTCCTTCGTTTCAACCCTGATGAATCTAATGATTATGTGCCTTGGGGTTGCTCTTTTTGAGGAATATCTTTGTGGTGTTCTCTGTATTACCTGGAGTTGGGTATTGTCTTGCCTTGCTAGGTTAGGAAAGTTTTCCTGGATAATATCCTGAAAAATATTTTCCAGCTTGGATTCATTCTCTTCATCACATTCAGGTACACCTATCAAATGTAGATTAGGTCTTTTCACATAGTCCCATATTTCTTGGAGACTTTGCTCATTCCTTTTTACCCTTTTTTCTCTGATCGTGTCTTCTCGTTTTATTTCGTTAAGTTGGTCTTCGACCTCTGAAATCCTTTCTTCTGCTTGATCAATTCGACTGTTGAAACTTATGCATACTTCGCGAAGTTCTCGTATTGTGTTTTTCAGCTCCATTAATTCACTTATATTCCTCTTTAAATTGTCCATTCTCATGAACATTTCGTGAAAACTTTTTTCAAGGTTCTTAGTTTCCTTGCATTGGGCTAGAACATGTTCTTTTAGCTCACAGAAGTTTCTCATTATCCACCTTCTGAAGCCTGATTCTGTTGCTTCCTCACATTCATTTTCTATCAGGCCTTGTTCAATTGGTGATGAGGCACTGCAATCCACTGTAGGAGGAGAGGCATTCTGATTTCAGGTGTTTTCAGCCTTTTTGCGCTGGTTTCTTCCCATCTTTGTGGATTTATCCAGCTGTCGTCTGTGTAATTGCTGACTTTCTGATTAGGTCTCTGAGTGGACGTCCAGCTTGTTGGTGATAAAGTTTTTTCTGTTTCTTAATTTTCCTTCGGCGGACGCCCCTCCCCCCACAGAGCTGGACCTTACCGGGTTCAGCTGCACTTGCTGTGAAACTCTCAATCCTCAGCAGTTCCAACTGCTGTTTTTATTTTTGTGTGTGTGTGGATGGGGGGACCAGCCTTCCCCTGCGGCGACCCACTACGCCGGCTGAAACAGCGGCGTTAAGATTTGTGGTGCTTTTCTGCCCGGGAATCTCCCGGTCTGGTTCCCCACTTCAGTCCGCTTTTCAATCAGCTGAATGGGAGACTCTGCCTTCCCGGAGCTCCAAACACCAACCAAAAGGGCACTCAGTCCCATATACTCCGGACTGAGAACCACCACGCCGGGGCGCCTGCAAAACGGCCGCGCCGGCCAAAGAGTCACGCTGGTGACCCGTGGGGCTCCTCTGCCAAGAATCTCTTGGTCCGTGGGCAATAAAAATTCGTCTGAAAATGTGGCGTCCACTCACCCTCTGCGCTTTCAGTGGGAGCTACAATCCTGAGCTGCTGCTAATCGGCCATCTTGGATCTCTCTTGGATCATTCTTAACTCATAGTCAGTACTTAGTAAATTAGGATTAATTGTGGGTGAAAATAAAATACATTTGATTATGATGTTCTGTTTGGGGCTTAGGACAGACACCTGTCAGCTGTCCCTTTATTGGCAATAATTTTACAGCTCACAGGGCCCTAAAATATAAGAGATTTGATCTTAAAAAGAAAAGCATATTTGTAGATGTTCTCTCTCTTGAATAAAATTAATCAAGTTAACAAAAACTCCCCCCTCCACACCAATCCTACAAGATGGAAACAAGAAGACTTGTTTAGAAGCAGTCATAGTGATTCAGTGCTATACAAAGGTGAATCAAACGAGGCTAACTGCAGCCGAGGTGATGAGAATTTTTGACTTCTGAATGTGTCTTGAATTGAGAGCTAATGGCATGTCCTGATGAGTTGACAAACATGAGAAAGAGAGAAGTCAAGTATGACTTGACTTGAAGGTTTATGGTCTAAGTAGCTAGAAAAAGAGGGTCCGTCTTCACTGAACTGCAGAAAACTGCAGATGAAATAAGATTTGAGGGCAATATGGAGAGTTCAGTGTTGAATATGTTAACTTTTCGATCTCTGTTAGGATGTTATACTAAGTAGAAATATCTAGGAGGCTATTCCATAATTAGTTGAGAGTTTGTAAGAGAGATCTGGGCTGGATATATGAATTACAGAGCCTACAGTCCGTATTTATCATATGAGAATGGGTGATACCTATACGAGATTGAATGTAGTACAGAGAACATGAGAATAGAGGAAGGATTTTTAGGGTACTTCAACATTAAGAGTTTGTGGAAAGAGAAGAAACATTCAAAGGTACAATCTGTCAGTTAAGAGGAAATTAAGCAAATGTGTCATCCAGGAATATAAGCAAAGAAAAAGTTTCTAGGAGAAGGAAATGATCGATTATGTCAAATGCTACATATCGATCGTGTGATATGAGGGTGACATATTGATCAGTTGACTTTACAGCATTATTTGATAATCTTCAAAAGAGTAGTTTAATTACAGTGAGAGGTCAAATCCTTTTTGGGCTGAATTTAAGAGAGAGTGATTGGAAAGGAAATAGAATAAATAAGAATAGATAACTCTTTTGAAAAGTTTTCACTGGAAAATGGAGATGAAATGGGTCCATAGAGATGGGTCCATATAATTCTGATTTTGCTTTTTTAAACAAGATGAAATAAGATGGCAAGTGTGCAGTGGAGTGACCCAGAAGACTGGGCATCATTAATGACATAAAATAGAGTAGATAGAATTATAACAGTAAGAGGATTGCTTATGGTGTACAAGAGGAGGGGCTGGCACTACACAAGCTCAGAAATTGCTCATCTACATTAGAAGAAGGAAAGACATTGTACATTCCTGTAGATACTAATGATATTAGTTGATGTAGAAGTACCAGAAGTAGAAAGGAAACTGATAATGAAAATAGGAGAAGAGGTTGGAATTTCAAAGACAGTGACATGTCTGACACAGTTATCAAGGAAAGAGGGCAAAAAAAATCAATCAGAGAAACTCGTTCAAATTATTACGCAGCATGGGGGCCCGCTTGAGCTCACAGTTGTGAATTTAGTAAAACTAGTGATCATGGTTATACATTGTATTTTAGCCATGTTCAACTGCATAAGAATGGTCAGTTAGTAAGTAGACAAATGGATTTTGCTGTCACGTGATTTTTCTCAAGTGGGTACAATAAAGTAAGAGAGAAGCATGGGTTTGGACAGTTTGAGCAAAAGAGTAACTGTAACAGACAATGAAATTAAACTGGCTAAGTAGGGGAATTAGAGCATTAATGAGTTGGACATATACTGCTACTTAACGGTAGTACCCATTTAGGCTTAGAATTTGGTATAATGGATTGCTTAGAAATTTTGTTGCCAAATCAAATGAATACAGAAGACAAACCTGCTACAGCTTTCAAATATTAAGTTATTCCAAAAACAAGCAAGCATGCAACACACACACACACACATACACATACATACACACACTCTCACACACACACACACATACACACAGTGTGTAGCACCTAGTTTTTTCTCACTCTGTCTCAAAATATTATTTCAAAAATTGAAATTGCAGAATGTCTTATTCAATGAGAATATACACCTTTTTTTTTATGGCAAAAGATCAGACACACTCCCACCATCATGGTTCAATGGACTGTTTGAGTGGTAGAATGTGACTGCCAACAAAGGAAGTATACAAATAAACAAACATGTTCTTACAGAAAACAAAAAGTCCAAAGAATCGAATGATCAGTGCTGCAGTCGTTACTTTCCCTTCATTTATCATCTCAAGCTGCGTTATTTTGATGGCTTTTCAGCTGTGAGACTACTTGGTGCTGATGCAGAGATCATGAAATACTGAAAACCCCAACAACAGAAACGTCTGTAACTGGTAATGGGCATCCTCCTTCAGTTTATTAATTCCAGCTGTGTGTTTGACTGTTTTTGTGAAGAGGTGCCACATGAGATGAATATCGAATGAAAGACAGAGGATCTAATGTCACAAGCAACTGGATCACCCAGACTCTGTATTACAAGATAGGCTGTTTGAGGAAATTGCTCTACTTTGAAACACAGTTCCATGCTTACCGAGATAAAATGTGACCAATATAAATTCCTTTTGGTGGAGGTGTGTCACTTTCAATGTTCACAATGGCACTTGACAATGAACTTACTGATTACATGCCCAGACAGAACTCTGAACAATATTACAGAATAGTCAAGGTATCAAGGTGTAACAGAGTATTTTTCCAATCTCTGAATCTCCCAATAGAATAAAATTTGAAAAAAAAAATTATTTAACAATAAGAATGAGAATGTTTGCTACCCTACTCCTTACTTTCCTCTTTTAAGTGACTCCTATATTTCTATGCCATGGGCCATTTTAGTTAAAGAGTAAAGGAATGACATAGAAAACTGGAAAGATCATTGCTTCCAAACTCAATAAAACACTGAACAAAGAGCAAGTTTACAACTTCTCTTGATTTTTCAGAGAGCTGAAGTTACAGGGCAACCAACTGGCCCCAAATCTAAGGAGAGTCAGGCACCTGCATGGAGAAGCAAGATGATGGAGAGCTGGGTTTCCTGGGCAAAATGCAGTCAAATACTGGGAAGAAGAGTTCAGCGAGGGTAACCGATAATTATTGGAGGCCTGGCAAGTATGCACTGTTGAAAGAGGGAGAGTCCTGAGAAAATCTCCCCTGATGGTACAGACCTGGGGAAAGGCACCAACAGCCACCCAAGCAAGGATTCAGATCTTCACTGGGACACTCCTTGCCTTAATCTGAGGTAGAAAGGACTACAGACACTGTCATTCACAAAGCACTAGTAAAAATTCATTCCCAGCTCGGAGGAGGGAGCAATAAAACAAAACAAAACACTCTTTACTCTTGGGACAGGGTCAGAACTGAATTAAATGAGGAAGGTGGAAGCATTGAAACCACACCTCTTAGAGGTGTGGTACCGACCTAAGACTGAGACTTAGCATAACAGAAACTGCATCCCCTCCCCCTCCCCTTCACACCCAGTCTCCTGCCAAGATATAAATTATTGTGGCCAGTATGATACAATGTCTCCTTAAAGTTTAGCTCAAAGAGAAGATCAAAAGCTGAGGATGGATCAGAAACAGAACACATGCACATACCCACAAACTCATATAAAATTAAAATTAAAACTTTTAGGATCCCCCCCCTCCCAGAAAAAAATGAAGTTCTTCAAGTAAGAGGATTATAATACCAGACAGATATAATAGATATTATATCTATATACACAGATGAAGAGCACTAGTAGTTAAAACAAATGGTGCTTAAAAAATATTATTTTTGTTTTAGTTTTGACTGTTACTTAACAAAGTGCTATAGATTTAATGGCTTGCAATGTCATTCCTGCATTATTTCATGTTAAAATGTGCACTGCACATTGTAAAGTCCTGTGCAGAGCAGCCATACTCAGCCCTTTGCATCATATGGCTCAGAAGTCTGAGTAAATATGACCAGCACTGAGATCTCATCTGAGGCCCAAGATCTTCTTGTAAATGCACCAATTATTGCCAGAGTTCAGTGTCTTGAATTTGGAGCACTTAAGTCCCTGTTTTCTGGCTGGCTCTTGACAGTGTAAACCACAAAAATGACCAAATTTCTCTGTCAATTGTATGTCTAACTGTATCCAAACTGGACGTTTTGTAATTTAAAGACAATTATTATTTTCTTTTAATTCTCTTCAAAACTTGATTTATATTCAAGCTGTGGGACTTTCACAAGTGCTCTCAAATGCAGTTACACACAACAGCAACTACCACAACATGTACAGAACTCATGAAAAACTGAAATGTTTATAAATGCCAAGCAAAACAAAGGTTAATAAAATGGACTAAACTAATAGAAAGCAAAAATAAATTTTTCTTTTGCTTAAAACACTACTAATCTTTATCTTATTTTTCAGAGTCAACAAAACTTCTTTTAAGCTAGCTACGACATTTAACAACTAAGTAAAGTGTACTCTTGTAAAAAGAATTTAAAGTGTTTATTTCTCTCTGCCTAGTTCCTCAAGAATTTAAAAACCAATTATAAGTATTCTTAAATTACAACAATATAGTTGTTTGCATCAGTGCAATAAAAACCTATTTTATTTTGTAACAGAACACAATTGGAAAAAACTGGTTATTTTACCAAGGCCTTAACTGAAATACTTTTATAACTATAGGGTCTGGAATGACAGAGCAGGGATGCCATCATCTTGGACAAACACTGCCACTTTAAGTTCCAGCTCCCTTTCTGGCCTCATACATTTCAAGGAAATCACTTCTACTACAAGCAGCCAGAAAGAGCAGACCATAAAACAGATGAGACAGCTCGGGCACAGAGGTAGGTGGGGGGGGGAAGTCTCTTGGGTAACTGCCAAACTTCACCCTTATATAATGAGCCCAGTAAAACAGTGGTCCCAGTAAAATAGCATGTTTCTTTCCCCTTCAGGTGCACTAAAATAGGGAAGCTAAAAGCAAACTTGGGGAATATGCCTGAAGCTGCAGAAAGATGTATGGAAACAGACACAAAACTCTCCCTCCCAAATAAGCACAACAAGAAAACACAGAAGCAGTCCAAGCCTCTAATTAACTTTACCACCCTAAATCCTTAAAAACTATTAGTCTGTAAAAGAATGTGTCTTTGACCTAACTCACCCAGAAGCTCCTCTCAGGTTTGTTTTCTCTAAAATAAACCTGTTTTAACTGGCAAGCCACCCTTCATGTTTCTCTCCTCTTTCTTTAATTCTTACAGGCAGAGGACTCTTCTCAGCTCTCAGAAGTCAGTCTCAGATCCCTATGACATTGTCCCTCCACAGGTAGTTCACAACAAAGATATTTCTCCCAGACCAGTAAGGGGACTTTTTGGAAATGTTACCCTCCTTCAATGACCTAGCCTGATTAAGTTACATCTACCCAGAATAATCTTCCTTTTGATTAACCCAAAGCCAAATAATTAGAGACCTTAAATTACATTTGCAAATTTTTTCTGCCATATACCATAGTATAATTATAATAGCGATAGCTCTTTATATTCATAGATCTCTACCAACTCAAAGGATATGGATGGTACAGAGTGTATACATTAGGAGCCTGGATTCCTGGAGGTAGTACTAGAGTTTTGTCCATCATAATTTTTATTCTATTCTAATTTCTGTAAAAAGTAACTGATTATCTAAAGCAAAAATGAGAGTAACATATTATATGTTTATAGCATATGAAAAATAAAATAATTGATAATAGCACAAAGGATGAAAGAGAAGAATTGGGCAGTTCATAAGTTTCTTACATTATACATGAAATAGTATCAGTTGAATGTAAATAAAAACATTTTAAGCCCTAGGGAGCCATTATAAAAAAAATTAAAGAGGTATACATAATAGGACACTAGGGGAAATGAAAGGGAATAATTAAAAACATTCAAGTAACCCAAAAAGAGATAAGCAAGGGAACCAAATGTATATGAAAAAAAATAGAAAACATCTAGCAAGCTGGTAGATTTCAGTGCAACCCCTATCAATAATTACATTACACATAAATTCTCTAAACACACTAGTTCAAAGGCTGCAATTGTAAAGCTGGATAAAAATGCAAGAGTTGAGTGCATGCTCTCTGCAAGCGACCCACATTAAATATAAAGGCAGAGAGATGAAAAGTTAAAGGAGGGTGAAAGATACATCATGTAAAACTAACAAAAATAAAGCAGAAGGAGATATAAAAATATCAGCTACAGTAGACTTCAGAAGAAAGATTATTACTGTGGATTAAAAAGAGATATTGCACAATGAGGAAAGAACTCCTTTTCCAAGACACAGCATCCTAATGGTATAGTTACCTAAGAATATTTTCTTTCAAATATATGTGGAAAAAATTTTAGAACTCAAAAAAGAAATGAGAAAATACAAAAGTTTAGCTAAAATCTCTAACACTACTTTTTCAATAATTGATAAAACAAGTAGGTAGTAGATCAGTGAATATACAAGAGAAGTGAACTATGCTACCAGCCAACTGGATCTAGTTTACATTTATAGTCTCTTCTACCCTCAAACAGTAAAATATATAGTCTTCTCAAAAGCACACAGACATTAACAAAGACAGGTAATATACTTCACCATAAAACAAACACTAACAAATTTTAAGTAAAAGATATACAAAGAATATTTTTAGATCTTAACAGAATCTAACTAGAAATCAACAAAAAAATGTTCTGAAGAATTTTCAAATATTTGAACATTTTTTATAAACTAAAATAACCAATGAATTAAAGAAGAACTTGGGAAAAAAATAAAAATATTTTGAACCCAAAGAAAGTAAGATATATCAAAATTTTGATGTTTTAGTGAGATGTAGTTAAAACAGTGTTTATAAAGAAATTTGTAGCAATAAGTATATATTTTAAAGAAAAACAGACCTCAATTAATTCAGTCACATAGGGCCCACCTAAAAAACAAAGGAGAAAATTATGTTGAAAGCAAACAAAGTGAAGGAAATAATACAAATAATAGCAGAAATCAGTGGTACCAAGAATTAAAAAACAATTAAGAAAATAGATGAAATCAAAAGCTGGTTCTTTGGGGGAAAAAATAATAAAATTTGTAAAATATTATTCATCTAATCAAAGTAAGAGAGAAAGAGAGAGGCACAAACACAAATTACCAATATCAGAAATGAGAAACATTACTACAGACCACACAAGTATTAAAGGATAATAAGGAATACTACAAACAGTTCTATTCCCATCACTTGGAAGAAATAGGTCACTCCTTTGAAATTCACAAACTGCCAACACTAATTCAAGAAATAAAAAATTATTTATATACTGAGGAAATTGAATTTGTATTTGGAAGCTTCCAACATAGAACACTCTAATTCCAAATGTTTTCACTGCCAAATTTTTTTTTTTAAATAGACATTCTACACACAAAAAACCTACAGAATGGAAAAGAAGAAAACACTGCCCAACTCATTGTATGAGGTTAGCATTTATCTAACAAATGAAAGACAGGTTCAATAACTAAAAATTAATCAGTGACCTATAAGACTATAGAAAGAAACCCATTTATCTCAATAATGATTGAAAAAGCATCAGACAAAATTAAATATTCATTCATGGTAACAATACTCAGCAGAAGGGTTATTTGATAACTTGATGAAGAGTATCTATTAAAAGCTCATAACTAATGTTAGTTTTAGAAATGAAAAACTGACTATTTTCCCCTACGATGAGTAACGTATCAAGGGAGTCCTCTCTCCCCCTCCTCAACATGATATGGAGAATCCTAGAGTTTTACTAACCTCCTTTTTGCCCTGCTGGTAAGGGAGGGAATCCAGTCCTAAAGTTTCAGGGATGCGGGGACACAGGCATCAGAGACTAGAAAGATGAGATTGACTGGAGTTTATCAGTGACATAAATTCACAGTCTGTGGGGGAAGAGGACTCTGCACACCTTTCTTCACAGGGATTCACTTGGCAACTGAATGAATAAACAGGAACATTAGAGGCAGGCTTTATAGTAATAAGAGAACACAGTGTACTCTGATTTTTATGAAAGAATGTAGTTGACTGATCCAAACTAAAACCCATCATTCAAGGACAAGCAGGCATTATGCTTCACCTCTGTGATAAAGAATGTTGATTGGCTAGGGCAGGGGTTTCCAAACCCCAAGCCAAGGGTTAGGCTGTTAGGAACCAGGCTGCATATCAAGAGGTGAGCTGCTGGAGAGCATCACTGCCTGCGTTTTGCCTCCGATCAGATCAGCGGTGGTATTAGACTCTTAAAGGAGTGTTGATCCTATTGTGAACTGCGCACATGAGGGATCTAGGTTCGCCTGTTTCTTATGAGAATCTAATGCCTGATGATCTGTCACTGTCTCCCGTCATCCCCAGATAAAACCATCTAGTTGCAGAAAAAGAAGCTCAGGGCTCCCACTGAGTCTACATTATAGTGAGTTGCATAATTATTTTGTTACATATTACAATGTAATAATAATACAAATAAAGTGCACAATAAATGTAATATACTCAAATCATCCTGAAACAGACTCACCAACCCTGGTCTGTGGAAAAAAGGTCTTCCATGAAACTTGCCCCTTGGGCTAAAAAGGTCAGGGACCATTGGATTAGGAGACCTTATCCATTGGAGGAGAGGCAGAGGGTTAGGTCAGCCAAGGCCCTCCTGATTTTACTAGATATTATCAATTGAATTGGATCTCCTCAAAATGTATGTTGAAGTCCTAATCCCAGTAACTTAGAACGTGAACTTATTTGGAAATAGGGTCATTGTGGATGCAGTTAGTTAAGATTAGGTCATACTGGAGGAGGGTGGGCCTTTAATAAAATATGACTGGTATCCTTATGAGAGGAGGAGAAAAGACACAAGATAGAGACACATGGATAAGATGCCCGTTTGACAACAGAGACAGAGATTGGAAGGCTAGATCTATAAGCCAATGGATGCCAAGGATTGTTGACAAACATCAGAAAATAAAAGAGGCAGCAAAGGATTTTCCCCTACAACCATCAGAGGGAGCACTGCTGTGCCAACACTTTGCTTTTAGAATTAAAGCCCCCAGAACTGTAAGCTCAACCCAGTGATCAATGTTAACATCACCAGTAATTAAATACTGACATCAAGTGCCCCTTGATAAGATACACTAGTAAAGACATGGCCTCCCATCTGTGGACTTCTTTCTCCAAATCCACAACTTGAATCTAGTAGTGAAAAGACATTATAGAAATCCAAATTCAAGAATATTTTGCAAAATATCTGACAGTGCACTTTGAAAGCATGGAGGTCTTGAAAGAGAAGAAGATTGAAGAACAGTTATAGATCAGAGGAGACTAAAGAGAAGTGACAAGTTAGTGCAATATGGGGCCTTGGATTGGGTCCTGGAACAGAAATAGGACATACTTGAAGAGACAGGTGAAATACAACTGAAGTGTAGAATTTAGCAAATCAATCAATCAATCAAAATATGACAGCTTAAAGTTCAGTACCAGCCAGACATGATATTCAAAGAAAAGATAAACTAAAAATATCCAGTAATAGTGACAAAACCATTTTTGTTTGGAACATTCTGAGTAGTAATCAACAGTGAGGTTTTATTTTGATTCATCTCTGCTCATTTTAACTTGAGCTGTGCATATGTATAATATGGCATTATTTTTCCATTTATTCTATTTTTATTTTAAAAGCTAATCGTGTAGCCAATAACTAGTTTTGGGGCCATTGGACAAGTAGAAGTAGATTATCTATAAAACCGAGTATTTTGTAGCTTATTTTCTCTTTTGCCATTATCTCTTTTATAATTTTAAATTTTTTATTGTTCACAGCTTAATTTTTTTCAGTATTTTTTCTCAAAATTCCCAGATCTTCAGGGATCTATAATGAGACATGAGACAGAATTATTTACAAGAAGTCAACTCCAAATATCTCCAGGATTTAAACAGAGAAATGGAATAGTCATTTGGTAAGAACATAGACTCAGCTCACACCAGTGAGTGATAAAATCCTCTCTAACTACCACTTTCAATGGATTTGAGAACCGGTCTGATTATGGAGCCACTCTGTGTTCTGCGGATGGGAAATATTTCCTTTAAACCCTCCAAAAACATTACCTGAACAGGAGTCCTGAGGTTTCCTAAGTCAGTCATATGCCACTGGAAATTCTCTGAAATAACTGATATATTTGATCACCACAATTCAGAAGAAGTATAGGAGATCTTCCCAGGGCTTTCAAGTCATGTCTGTGTAATTCTATTCTGTGCTAGCCTTCTGCCTGGCTAAGACCCAAATTTTGTAGAGGAAAACTGCCTTGGGTCTGCAACTGATATCCTTAAAAATATTTATAACTACAGTTACTTTTTTTTCTTTAAAAATGTTACTTATCAGGGATATTTTCTGAAAGTGAGAGGTGAGAAAGTGGGCCTTTTGCTATGAAGGCTTACTATTTCTGTTTTCCTTTGTTTCACGCTAAAATATGTTTTGCTTTGCATGTACAGATTCTCCATATCCATAGTTCTCCAACTATAGATTCAACCAACTGGAGATTGACAATATTTGAAATTTAAAATAAAAATAAAAATAATACAACAACGAATAATAATATATATTTTTTAAAGTACAGTATAACACCTATTTATATGGCATTGCATTGTATTAGGCATTGTAAATAATCTAGAGATGATTTAAAGTATATGGGAGGATGTGCATAGGTTATATGCAAATACTACACCGTTTTATATAAGAGATTTGAGCATCCTGAGATTTTACTATCCTGGTAGGTGGTAGAACCAGTGCCCCATGAATACTGAGGCATTTGGAATGTTTGACCCCCTTTTCAATATATCCAACTTTTCACACAGGTGTAAATTCCTCCACTAAGATGTTTTTTGTCTCCCTTCAATGGCCAGTTGTATCTCTCTGACAGCTGTTTTTCTTACTTTTTGCCTTATTTCTATTCATACACAAATTAGTTTTCTCTATTAAATTATGAATGTCTTAGTTGTAACTGTCCATATTATACCCAATGTAGCAACATATATTATGCCTTAAATATTGCAACAGGTCCAGAAGATATTTATTGAAAATGACAAAATCAATGTACCCGATATATTTCTTCTTAATATGAATCATTCAATAGTGTGTAGGTTCTGTTTGTTGTTGATTTAATTTTTGTAAAAATTGCTACAATTCTCCACCTCCTGCCCTCTATCCATATGTTTTGCAATGTGACCTGCAGCAGTTCCCATCAAGAAGTAGATGATATTTCCCTTTGCCCCTTGAATCTGAACTTATTTTGTGAAAACTTTGAAAAATAAAATTCAATGGAGGTGACAGTGTGCTAATTCCCAGGCCCTAGAGAACTTGTGCTTTTATACTCTCTCTCTCTGAATACCCTTCCACTGCCTTGCAGGCTGCTGGAGAAGAAGATACCATGTGCAGAGAAAAGCCAAACCAGCTGCTGCAATCTGAGATTGGCCAGTCTCCACCCACTCCCCACCTGAATGTAATTACACAAAGAGGCCTACCCCAGCCTATCCCAGCTCAGCCCAGATCAGCCTATCCCAGCTCAGCCCAGATAACTAGAACTGCCTAACTGGCTAACTGACTTGTGAGCAAAAATAACAATTTGTTGCATGCCTTTAGGATTTTTTTACTTGTTTTTTTGTTATATAGCATTATTGTGGCAATGGATAACAGATACAGAAGTAGAAGTTGTTACTGATTTTATAATAAGCACTTTTTTTTTTTTTTGAGAGGGAGTTTCACTCTTGTTGTCCAGGCTGGAGTGCAATGGTATGATCTCGGCTCACCACAACCTCCGCCTCTTGGGTTCAAGTGATTTTCCTGCCTCAGCCTCCCGAGTAGCTGGGATTACAGGCATATGCCACCACAGCTGGCTAATTTTGTATTTTCAGTACAGATGGAGTTTCTCCATGTTGGTTAGGCTGGTCTCGAACTCCTGACCTCAGATAATCCACACGCCTCAGCCTCCCAAAGTGCTGGGATTATAGGTGTGAGCCACCGAACCCGGCCAATAGGTACTATATTTACCATATTTCATATTATGCACATGAATTAGTACTCTTAATTTAATAACTGACTTCCTCCTTAAGCTCTCTTCTTATTGTAACTCCCTAGTCGATGAAGCACTACTCTTTGCTAGAACTATAATGATGCCTCAGTCAAAAAGCAAGCACATGTTTTAAAAAAGTTTCTACTCAACGGTTTAAGTTTTGCCATCCAAGTGTGCACATATTAAATTCAATTATCAGGATCTCCCCCACCCTACAACCAACACCTTTTTACTGTATTTTATCAAGGTCCTTAGCCAAATTGTACATTCCTATGTGCTCCTACCATTTCCCATATTAAACCATGATGATGACACAAATGCAAACTTCTTTACACAAAGGTCCTACCAAAAGCCATTCTCATTGATTAGATGGCATCTGCTGGCTCTGTGCTACAAGATTGCTTTCATTCTTACCCTGCAGGTTAATGTCACCAGTTTTCCCGGCAAGACACTTCATGGGCAGACCTCCTGTCTTAAAATTTATTTGAAATTCTTCACCTGACTGTCAAATCCAGTCAGATAACCCTAGCCTAGTTTTAAAAAAGGAAAATAAATCTGACAAAGATGAAGAGACAGGGAAACATTCAGAAAGTATTGCTCATTGTGCCACTTAGAAAAAACTGCATTCAGTTGGAGAGCAAGGCTATTAGGTAGAGATGTACAATATTGAAAGTGATTTAATAAGGTAAATGACAGTTTGCCTTCTGTCCTTTCTCTATCTGGCTGTCGAGATTCAGATAGTGCTTCTCACCTTGTTTTGTCATACATCCAGAGAATTTAGTGAGATTAGATCATTAATGACCCCAACCCTAGAACAATCAAAGAATATTATTCACCACTCTTTCTGTATAGAAGTGTTATGTGTATAAATTATCTGAGCAACTTTGAATATCAGAGGTTATGAAAGTCTAGGCATTGTTATAATTTTAACAATAGTTGGCATTGGACTAGCAGTTTATAATTCTCAAATTTTGTTTTTCACTGCTGTTAGCTTCTTTGGTTCATACAGAAATCTGGTGAGGTAGGTGGTTGAGGTAGTGAGGTAAGGCATATGAGAAGGTGAAGTTAAATCTGTGACTAAATGGCTGCCCTCTCCCTGCCCAAGTCTTCTCACCATTAGAATCTGATTTCATGTGAGATTCTTTGGCCCACTCAGAGAGAAAGAAAAATGGAACTAGTCAACCAAGACCTGAATCTGTCTTCTAGTCATTCAAGTTTTATTGAGTCTAGTATGCAGCAGATAGCATAGTGGGCATTTTCATATTCTATCTTGAAAATGACTCTGTGAGTTTGGTATCGTAATTCATATTTGAGATGTGTAAAGAGACTGAAAATAAACCCTAGTTTAAAAGAGCTTAAATGCCAGGCAATAAAACAATACTTTAATTATAATACTTTGCCTTGTCTATTTAACTTGTGGAGATATTGAGGACACAAAATATACAATTTGACCAGGGTTAAATTAGCTTTCCCTTGCTTTATATGAAACTGGCCAAACCCTTTAAGTTACATACAGTCTTTCCTTGGAACCAGATCATCTCTGAATGGCCTCTAATATACTATAATAGATGCGAGATGTATTAATATTGTCATTTACCTCATTCTGTGTTATTCCTTGGTGCCTATTTTTAATTAAGATTGACAGAACAAAACTTGTTTGTAAAATATATAATACATCAAATCTCTACTTTTGGAGGAAGCAAGAAATCACACTGCGCATGGCTGTGTACCTACAGATATCTGTGAGAAGATGCTGGATGCCACCAAATCCCTCTCCATCTCCTGCTTACTCATCCTCAAAACTAATGTCCAACATCTTCAAATGTATCTCTCTTAATTCCCTGCATAAATTCACTCATTTGTGTACCCATTCTAGGTTGTCTGTATATTGGTGTCTCAACATACCTTTGCATTTTTCTCAAGTTATTTTTTTCATTCTTATGAAGCCCTTTCATCCCTATATTCATCATGAAGCATTTATCAAGTAATCTCTTGTGATTAGCCCATTCTCCTGACTCAGTAGTACTGTCTTAAATATTTAGGGCACCTAGCCACATGTACCTAGTACCATTTTTTTGTGCCTGATCCATGTCAACATGTAGGTTCTTGATACTAATAATTAAATTCTCATTTAATGAGTTTCTGGCATATAATAAGAACTCAACAAATAGTATAGTATATAACTGCTACTATTGCTAAACATATTATGTACATTATTTCATTTAATCTAAGGAGGATTAAGTTATTTCCCATTTATAAATGAGAAAACAGAATATCAGAAAGACTAAACAAACTACCCAAGATTATGCAGCCGATGGCCAAGGGGGTTAATATTCCTGTACTTCCTCATATATGGGAGGAGTACCTTATTATTTCTTTGAGTACCCACTGAGTAGCATAGTGATTCACATATGCTCAATACATGATTAATGATAAAAATGTAAATAAGTATTTATTTCAATGAAAAAAAAGTTTCACTATGTTCAATATTCCATTTCCCCAACATCTGAATGTTTAAGAAAGCAATATAATATTCTAGAAAAATAAATGGCCAGTTGTACAGGCATACACAGGAATTTCTCATTTGGTAATATGTTTCAAGGAAATAATACTTAGAAAAAATATCATAAGGGGAAAAATCATTTATTTTAGCACTACTTAATTTTAAAATTTGGAAATATCACATTCAATAGAGTAGTTTCTAAGTATAAAAATGTCATTTACAAAATAAAGGAAATAACATAAAAATTGAATAATTCTGATGTCTTTACTATAGAGAAAAATATTTTTAAAAAATTTAGTAAAAACATAATTAAATCTTTCCAAGTCTATCAACAACTTCCAACACAAATACCTGGCTATGTGCCTCAGCATCATACAAGCGTGTGCCTCAACTTTTAGTTTGAGCAATCACCAAGGGAGGACCCAGCTTCAGACCTTCCCTATTTTAGGCTATGGACGTCAACAACCAACCAACTCCCTACTCTAGACTTTAAAAGCTAAACTGTGGTCCTCACTTTGTTAATATCATCTATTTAGCAATTGTATATTATCTCACTATTTTTTTTAATAATCCTGTAAGGTATTTGTGAATGAGACTCTTCCAGCTTCTTTCCAGAGGAGCAGAAAGTATGCATGTCTAATTTCTAAGAAATTAGGTGAAAACAATGTGACTGAGTTTAGGCCAATGGAAAGTAGTGCAGGAATGATGGGTGCCACTTACTGACTTGGCCATAAAACATTTTTGCAGTCTTCATTGCTGTCTTTTCTTCACCCACGGAAGCGAAAAGCAAAGCACTGTAAACAATGTAGTGCCAGGAAGGAAGGATGAAGAATCCCTGAATGCATCACTTAGAGGAGAGCCTAAAGGGTAGCTGAATCCAATTTTGTGTGAAATGAAATAAACATAGAAACACTTGGGTTCAGAGTTAATTATTGCAACTTGGGTAAGTGCACATAGACAGAAATGGTAACCTCGAGTAAGTACACTATCAGTTTGACTTGAAATCTTGTGTCTGTTCCATTACAAAAATCAGTATTATCATTTTAGTTACAAAAATGTATGTATTGTCATTTATAATAATACAAGAGTAAAAATTAAAAGCTTAGTTAATAATAGAATGGGGAATATATTTTGTTGTAATTAAAATAGGACACTGTGAAAAGCCATGAAAATCAGTTTTTAAAGAATACTTTATAAAAACAAAAATGTTCATAGGGAAAATGGAAAATAATTTTTATATTAATATTCTTTCTATATGGAACTTATATATAGAATGTATATATTTATAATGTATATTCTAATTTTGAATATGTTTGACAAGAAAATATCGTGAAAGCAAATCTATCAAAGTGTTTAGAGTTTTCTCTGAAAGTGGTAGTAGGAGCATTTTTAATTCTTTTCTATCTACCATATAATTTTAATTTTCTTGAATTAAGTATGTATTATTTTTAATCCAAAAATATATATTATATGGATAACATAGACAAGTTATTCCCCTTTTTACGGCAATGCAACATCTGAATCAAAGTCCCATTCGCTCTCCTGTATGGTTCAGAAACACCTGAGCATGTGAACAGCAGGCTCTTTTGTCTTCAACAGCAGCCATATTTGCAGCTGGTGATGTTTTTGTATAAAGAATTCATAACTTTCTTCTGTACTGAGACACATTTCTAAATGGTTCATGATGTGCGTCATATCTTTTATTGCTGTGCTTTCATTGAACCAAAACGGATTGCTATTAGTTTAATGTATTCAACATGTACAATTTTTGCCAAATAATTGTGACTCTATCAGCATATATATTATTTAGATATTTTTAATTTTCAATACTGTCTGGAATGTTATATAAGCCTTCTGCAAACTCCTGGAATGATTTAATTTCTGTATAAAACATTGTAGGCAACTTTAGTGCTGACAAACTATCCCAGGCAAAGGCTCAACAGCAAATCAGTCAAAACTAATCCAAGGTTCATTAATCACTTAACATGCAGAACAAGCATTCTTCTTCTTGCGTTGTACAGAAGATGGTTAAAAGCAACATTTCTGCTGTTCTCATTGCTGCATTCTCGAGACTGAGGAAAATACAGTATTTCTCTAGTTTGCAGGCAAAAGACAAAAACAGCCCAAATGTTATTTCAGAAGGATTTTTCTGTTTTCTTGTATCTATGTTAATAGTTTGATCATCTAAATTGATTTCTTTTTAATAATACGAAGTGAATGATTGTTTTTATTTTACTATCTTTAGGAATACTTGCTTTTAAAAAAGGGTCAGCAGTGAATACCAAAGGTGAAATTTGTTCTCAAATTTCTCTCTGGAGGTATGGGGGTTTTATGAGTTGTATTCAGCCAAGAGTAATTTTAGGATTTTTAAAAGATCATTTAGTTTTTTGAGCAAAATGCTTAAGAGGTTAGCTGAAAAATTAGAGGCCTAAGTTATAATTCCAGGACTGATATTCTTCATTCTATTTTTATTAGCATTCTGTACCTACTAATTCATTATTGATTATAATGTTTTATAATTGTGTGTGTGTGTATATATATATATATACACACACATATATATATATATACATATATATATATATATATATATGTATATGTATATAAACATTTTCTTTATCCAATCTGGCAATTGGAACTTTAGCAGAAATTACTTGTTCAAGTGATGTATTTATAGTCAGCTTAATAACTTCATTTTCTAAGGTTACTAGTCAAATTTGTTATGCTTATCTCAATGAGAATTTTATAAAAATATCAAGTTTTCACTTTATTGATTGAAAAAGCAATAGGTAGTGACTCAATTGCTTTGATTCTTTCTTGTCTTTTCCACCCTCTTACTCCCACCCTCATCTCCTTTCAAGGTTTGCCTATATTCCTAGGCATTTGTAATTGCAGTCAATTGTTTCTTTTTTTTTTTTTGGAAACAGTGTCTCACTGTGTCCCTCAGGCTGGAGTGCATTGGCATGACCTCCTCTCACTGCAACCTCTGCTTCCCAAGTTTTAGCAATTCTCCTGCCTCAGCTTCCTGAATAGCTGTGATTACAGGTGCATGCCATCATGCCAAGTTTTTTTTTTTTTTTTTTGGTATTTTTAGTAGAGACAGGGTTTCACAATGTTGGCCAGGTTGGTCTCAAACTCTTGACCTCAGATGATGTGCCCACTTCGGCCTCCCAAAGTGCTGTGATTATAGGCATGAGCCATTGTGCCTAGCCTCAATTGCTGCTTGACTCTCTATAGGCAGATTTCTTTCCTCTCTGCACACTAAACTCATATGTGAGAAGATGGATTTTGTTCCTTTAGTTAGAAACCATACTTGTCTTGACTGGTAGAAAACTATTTTAAAATTGATGGCCACAGTTGAACTCAAGGATTCCAGGTTTAGAAAAAAAAAAAAAAAGTGCTTGCGTCTTCCCCTCCAACATTCCCTTCAAAATAAGATATAATAGTTATCTAACATTTTTGGGCCTCAGCTTTTTTATTTGTAAACTGGGGGGTAATAATAACACTCATGTTACAGAATTATTGAGATAAGAAATGAATTAATGCAAATAAAGTACTCCTTTGCCACAGATAGGCTATGACAGTCTAAACAAGTTTTTTTCATTTTTTATTTTTGTTTCTCATGTGAGCATGACTCCTTTGCCAATTCTTCCTCTGAATACTATGTTCTTTTGACTACACCAGTAGAACTGTCAAATAATGAATTGATCTAAATATGCAAGCTTTTTTTTTTTCCTTTTTTTTTTTTTTGAGAGTCTTACTGTGTTGGACAGGTTGAAGAACAGTGGCAGGATTTCAGTTCACGGCCTCCTCCACCTCCCGGGTTTAAACGATTCTTGTGCCTCAGCCTTCTTAGTAGCAAAGATCACAGGCACACCCTACCATGCCCTCAAAATTTTTGTATTTTTAGTAGAGACAGGATTTTACCATGTTGGCCAGGCTGGTCTTGAACTCTTGACCTCAGTGATTCACTCCCCTTGGCCTTCCAAAGTGCTGGGATTACAGGCATAAGCCACCATGCCCAGCCCTTGTTTAATTTTTTTGTACAATTATTATCTTCTTTGAAATAAATATGTTTAAAATAAATTAATGGCTAATAATCTGTACAATTCATAAGAGAATTCATAAATAACATCTTGTGGAGCTATCAAGAGTATGCATAGTAAATTTGGTGACATGATAATTAATGGAGGTTGAGTTGATAAATATCAAGTTGACTGGATTTTGCTGCCCTAATAATCCTACTAAATTCCATTCCTGAGACTGAAATGCAGCTCAGAATATTTTGTTTCAGTCAAAGCACGAGAGGATTAAATTCAATTGAAAACTTTGGCACATGGCATCTTAAGTGAATCAAATAGCGACCCTGTCTTCCCTAAGTATTAATTAATCTAGATTTCGAGAAAGGAGCATACAGAGGTTACTTTGCATTAGCAATGAACAAAGTATGTTCCAGTGAATGCTAGTGGAGCAGAAATAGGCATTTCATTAAGTACCTATTAAATATAAGTGTGAGAACTGCCTGTTTCAAAAAAGTTGAACAGAGTGTTGTTTTGTGTTGACTCTAAGGCTATTCAACATCTTTAGTTTATAAATAGAATTTTGAAAAATTATGAGTTTATTATTTACATTTTGCAAATTTTCACTTTAGGTATCCCATAATAGTGCCTGTGTGAAACACTTTAGAATACGTGAGTACATTGAATCATTGAAAATGTGTATCAAAGTCTATATGATATATACTGTTTTCAGCACTGTGATTTCATTGATGAGCAAGACAGAAAAGCTATCTGCTCATAGAAAATTTACAAGCCAGTGGGGATGATAAACAGTTAACACGTAACAGTTGAACAAAATCATTCTGGAGACTGCTGAGTACTAGGAAGTGTATGCAATAGTAAAATTATCTCTAGACTAACTGGACATGATGGATGCCAGGCCGACTTGCACAGGTTGATTAGAGATGGGTACATTATTTTGGGCTGATCATAAGTAGGGGAAAGGAGTGTATTACTTTGTGATCCAGTTAAAGAGTATCCAGTTAAAGGCAGAAAAACATGGCAAATTCAAAGGTACTCGTTTTACAGAAGTTTATTATAAGGATACACAAGATAGCTACAAAACATCAAAATCTCTTGCTAGCAATACGGCCACTCTGAGACTATAGTACAAGTATTTAGTTTCTGAAACTGTTTTCTAACTATAGCCCCTCATTAAATTATGCACATTGAAAGCATTTTTATATCCTGTGATTACAGTTGACTATACACACAATAAAACCTGGCCAAGATGGACCAACGTAAAGCATGGAATTTGCATTTTATTTGAACTGGAAGAGAAGAAACTCTGCGTAGACGTTAGTAGACCCATGAACTGCAAGGCTAAGTATAGGCAACACATAAAACGCCATTTGCATTCCAGAGTAAAATGAGCTATTCTTTCTGTTCTCCATGTGGCTTACTGAATACTTAAGGCCTGAAGTAGTGACAATATGATTTAAGGATTTTTTTAAAAATTGACACATTAAAAAGTTGATCTTGTGGAGCTAGTGAGTAAAATGATAATTACCAGAGGCTGGGAAGAGTGTGGGGGCAAGTGGAGAATGAAGAGAGGTTGGTTAATGGGTACAAAAATCGAGTTTGATAGAAGAAATATGATCTAAAACTTCAGGATTTTTAAAATTTCAATTATAATAGACAATTAAAACTAAATTTAAGTAAAGAGATCTCAAGAAAACATTATGTAATAGGCACTAGCAAAGACATCCAAAACTAGGTGTTGAACTACAACAGTCCTGAGAAACAGAGAATCAGCAGTAAAGATTTCTTAATCTTTATAAAATGACCTCGGATTTTTTCAGCGAATCTGACATCTTGAGGGAGACCCTTTAGGTTCTTGAGGTTTTGATCAATTATTCCAACCCTTGGAATTAAATCTGTTTCTCACAGTAAATCTTTACTAAATTCTCCTTATGCACGTTAATTTTATATTCTAATACTGATGATTGCTATCAGGTGATACCTTAAGCCAAATTCCATGGAGATGACCCTTTTCATGAGCGTGCAGTCTTCATTTGCCTTTTGGCACATGATTTATCTCTACTTCAAAAGGTTTTATTGGTCTATCCATGTCACATGGGAGAAAGAAAAGGAACCTTAGGAAAAGGCCATACATTTCCTTTCTAGAAAGGAATGTGAGCTGGAAAGGCCCTTTATGATTCTGTATACAACATTATTATATACCTTCATGCTTTCATTAGAGAATACACTAGATATCCAGACAAAAAAAAAGTCAAAACTAATTTTCATTAACCATACAACTTAGACTGAAGAATGCTTTTCTAATCTGTGGTATCTAATAAACTAACTTAACTCTTCACTTTGCCTTGTATGTATAAGAATTTATTCAATTCCTAAGAATTTGATTTATTTTTCTTTCTCAGAATATTTTGAAAAATAATTAGATGACAGGATATAAAATATATTTTCTTTTTTTATTTGTATAAGTTTTTACATATTCAAACATAGAGGGGTATTTCATTTTGCTGAATAGATATGTTTCTGAATAGCTGCCTGTAAATCAAATTCCTACATATTAAAATTGATTTTCTTATTAGCTTTCATTATAAACTGAGATATGCCTGGAGATATGTTCCTCTAAGGAATTCAAACTAAACTGGACCTAAAATGCAATACAATCACAATCACAACTGATGCAAAAATGTTGAGACTAAGATATTTTTAAAAACAATATCATGTTTTAAATTTTAATATTATTTAAAATATACATTCAAAAATTTTACTTCGAGTATGATTTTTGGTATTCCACATCTTAAAAGATGGGGAGTAAAAATTTTGCAAGCCACCTTGCAAAAATATAAATCAAAAGTTTTTCAATCTGCAACCATTTTCTTCTTTGTTCTATAATCAGAAAAATAAATACAAATGTATTTGGTTCAAAAGTCTCTATGCAAACTAGTAATGTATGATAAACTGGAATAAATGGAGACTCTGAAATAGTGCATTCATAATACACCAGGAAGTCCACACAGAAGCACATTTGAGATGATGTAAACTTACCAGTAAGTGGTATATCACAACTTGTGTCTTGACAAGAGTGAGAAGCTTGTAATGCAAGCGTAAACCATTTGCAACTATTTTCCAATTCTGAATAAAACAAAGACCTCACTGAGTCTTAGTTATCTTGTCATTGAAGACAGAATTTTTGGATAACTAAGAAAAAAAGTAAAGGGGAAAAAAGAAGTAATATTTGTTGAATATCTATAATAGCAGTGCTAGATATGTTACATATGCTACTTCATTTAACTCTCACCACAGCCCTGTCTGGGAGTTTTCATTTTCCCCATTTATAGTTGAGAAAACCAAAGCCATCAGGACAAGAGCAAATAGCTAGTATATAAGTCCTGTACTATTCAATTGCAGATTCTATATTCTTTCTATAACTGGGACTTTGATGTAATACTTCCTAAGTGCACAGTGTCATGCTGGATGTTAAGCAGACATTAGTTCCATGCCGCTGCATTGTGAGAAAATGGAGACTAGGCAGGGTAAACCAAACACATCCATGGCCATAAAACTGGATAGTTTAAAAAAATGTCTCCCTGCTGTACAAGCCTTTTTTACGTACAGTTTTCCTTCAACAGCCACTTTAACTTCCAAAACATGTTGATTCTGTGATTCAAATTAAGTATGGGAATAACGTTTTATAAAATTTATAGAAAAAAAGTTTGCAAAATAAAATATTAGAAACTTCATAATGAATTTTTATTAAGATATACAGTAAATATAAGTTTCTTGGCATTGAGATATATATAATCAGATATATATATGACTATTATTAATTACGTTCACAAGAAACAGTAACTGCTTGGTTTAATGCCCTCCATAATTTGTGGTTTTCTCGGTTGCAAATCACTCTTTAAAAAAGGGAAGGGATAGCATTAGGAGAAATACCTAATGTAGATGATGGGGTGATGGATGCAGCAAACCACCATGGCACGTGTGTACCTATGTAACAAACCTGCACCTTCTGCACATGTACTCCAGAACTTAAAGTATAATAATTTAAAAAAATAAAAAATAAAAAAATATATTTCACATTTTTTACAGATTTCTTTTATAGTTTTATTTTTTATTATTCAAAAATAATGAATAAAATGTATTTTAAATGTTTTTCTACTAAAAATAGTGGTTAGGCCATATACTAGAGGCACCTTTAAGGCAAAAGTTTTAAGCACCCCAATTTAGCAGACAAAAATTACCCACTTATTCTACTAGGGGGGAACAGAAAAGTGTTATAAACACTCTTCTCTGTTGGAGAAGAGGAGTTAGACACAGTGTCTTAGTAGAGTGCATGTGTTGTCTTTCTATCATGAAAAACTGGAGCCATCGATGAATTACAGTTTATTATGCAGGTCCATGGAAAGTCTCGAACAACCACAAACAAAGATTTTTTAAAATCTCAATTTTCTTGCTAAGTAGTAAACTGGTTCCTTTTCTAGATCATGATACCTCAGAAATTATTTCTCAATGTATCTTGTATTTCTGTCTTCCTTTTGTGGGAGAAGCATACACTATAGTTATTACACATTCTAGGAGTCTTGAGAAATAGATTATCTGACATCATTTTAAAGTTACTCTTCTTATTGTCACAATAGACTTAATAGAAAAATGAGACATGTATGACTTAAATTTTATATTCTTTCCAAAATCAGTATATTTTTCTTTCAATAATAATAGTGTAGAATCATAAAATGAAAGAATTTCACAATTAATTTGTGCACCTTAATGTAACCAAAAACATTTTCATTTTTGCCAAGAATAAACAGTTGTTGCATTGGCTAAAATGTCAGAGAACATATTGCCCTATATTTTTTGACAGCATGGTGTTGTAGGGAAACTGAAAATCCCTCCAGGCCAAAACAACTAATATTCTGGGTAATTAAGAAAGTAATAAAAATGCATCCCTGAAATGGCATGAAATTCAGAATTGAAGAAAAGGCAAAAATAGGCATTTTGTGAGATACCTACTGCCAAAGATGACTTTACTACTGAAAATTTGCGCCAAATCTTGGGTCCAAGAATGTATGCCCCGAATTTAGGGTTTGTGGATAAGAGATAAAACCTTAGATACAATCAATGTGGAGAATTTTTATAGAAAATTCAAAGGGTACAGTTGCAATGTAAGAGGTGATACAGAAAGAAATCCTGCTGCAAAGAATGGAATGCCAAGAGATTTTCCTGTCTCAAACTGGCATTGGAGAAGGAGGAAAAGTTCTATATTCCCACTGTTAATTCATAACCGCAGTCATCTCATGTCTTTGCAATGAAAATTCAAACTTCTATTGACATAGAAACCACAAACAGATACTTTAATTTAAAGCCATGCCAAGGTGGTGGAGCCTGCAGGTAATTGGCAGAAAGAAACACAATTTTCTTAGAAGTTTCCAAGGTAATAATCAACTTTCAGAAATCAAAAGTGTACCCTGGAATAAGAAGAGAACAAAAGTGAACAAAAATAAACTCACATATAAATCAATTATCAAAGTGATCAGATTCAGAGTTTAAGATGACCATATTTCTATTTAATAGTCTTTCAAAAATGAAAAAGAAACTGTGGCTGGGAGTGGTGGCTCACACCTGCAATTTCAAAACTTTGGGAGGCCAAGCTGGGCGGATCACCTGAGGCCAACATGGTGAAACACTGTCTCTACTAAAAATACAAAAATTACCCAGGTGTCGTGGCACATTCCTGTAATTTCAGCTACTCAGGAGGTTGAGACAGGAGAATCACTTGAACCCGGGAGGTGGAGTTTGCAGTGAGCCTAGATCCTGCCATTGCATTCCAGCCTGAGATTTCATCTCAAAAAAAATCTGTGTTAGATCACATTTTTATCTATTAACTAGTTATTTATTTAACTTTCTCTGTTTTGGCTGGGCACAGTGGCACATGTCTGTAATCCCAGAACTTTGGGAGACCGAGGCAGGTGGATCACCTAAGGTCAACGAGTTCAAGACCAGCCTGACCAATATGGTGAAACCCTGTCTCTACTAAAAATACAAAAGTCAGCTGGGCATACTTGAACCCAGGAGGCAAAGTTTGCGGTGAGCCAAGATCATGCTGCTGCACTCCAGCCTGGGCGACAGAGTGAGACTCCATCTCAAAATACATACATACATAAAAATACAATAAAATAACTTTCTCTGTTTCAACTGTTACCTTAGAGTTTTGCTGTCCTATATTGTAGCGGATACCTACACATATCTAATTACATTTAAATATGATAAGATTAAATGATATTAAAATTTCAAAAGCAACATTTCAAGTACTCATTGTGGTGAGGCTACCATATAGAACAGTGCAAATATAGAAAATCTATATGATCACAGGTATTATTGTCTTTGTTTATTTTCTACTGCTATCACAGAATATCACAGTCTGGGTAATTATAAAGAAAATAAGTTAATTTGGCTCATGGTTCTAGAGTCTGGGAAGTCCAAGTGCATGGTGCTGACATCCAAGGGGGGCCATCTCATCACGGAAAGGCAGAAAAGGGAAAGGCAAGAGAGTGCATATGAGAGACAGCTCACTTTAATAACAAAGCCAGACCCTCAATAAGTAACCTACTCTTACAATAGCAACATTAACCCATTCATAAGGGCAGAGTCCTCATGACGCAATTACCCCTCAAAAACGGCAACAAGTTTCCAATACATGAACTTTTGAGGGACACATCAAATCATATCCGTTACATACAGGGTGAGTAAACTGTATCTAAAATACTTGGGATCAGTCATTTTGAATTTTGAATTATTTTAGATTTTGGAATATTTGCATATATGTAATAGGGTATCTTGAGGAAGATACTCAAATCTACATACAGAATTTATGTATGTTTCATATATACCTTATATATATAGCCTGATGGTAATTTTATATGATATTTTAATAATATCATATAATAGTGATATAAATTAATATGAAAATATGATAATATCATATATTTAATAATATATAAAATTATAACACTTTTATATATTGAACTATTAGAAAATGAAGATGTCACTATTTTAGCCAACTATCTGTACAGTCTGTGGTTGTTCGGCATCACCATCCTCCCTGACTTTGAGTTTATATGCTACCTATAAGCAATTGTTTTCTGACACTTACTTCCACATGAGTACTAAACAGTAAAAAAAAAAAAAGTGGAATGTCATTAAAACAAGGAAATATAGTATATGCAGGATAACTAAACAGCACAGTGGCATCACCAGAACACCTTCACAGCAACAACAGACAACAGCAGCAGGACTTGTCTCTATATTGTTTTGTTCCGATTAAAACATTACTGTACACTGCATTGTAATTTTTAGGTTAGAAGAAAACATCAGAAGTAGTTTAAGGACAAAGAAGTAGGTCCTTTAGGAATAAGGAAGCATTCTGCTGAATGGTGTTTTAAAATGTTTCACCTAGAGTCATTTATTTCATTAACAATGCTTGTGGTCATAGAAGTCTCTCTTTGATCTTATACGTTGACAGTATGTCTTGTTCTGTTAGGAATGCATGCTGCTCCAGTCCTTCAGTAAGTCCATCACACGTTTTCAACAAGTTTCTGTAGGTACTTTTTCTGCAGTGTTAACCACATCATCTACATCACCACTTATCACAGTCATCTGGTTTGAGAATCATTTCAGTTATTCCACCCACCATTGGTCAGTGAACAAACAACTTGGAGCTTCATTATTGATGTTAACAATTTCTTGGAAATCCACTTCTTTCAGCCTAGTGAAAGACTCTGAAGGTATATTTTTGCATATATACCTCAGACATCACCGTTTCTCACTTGGCATACAGAAATTTTCAGTTACCACCTTGTTTGTTATTGTCACTGAACATAGTCACAGGCCAGATGTTGTGTGTGTGTTTCAAGTATTGGCAAGAGCATATACAACATTTTTCACGCTAAACGTTTTTTGAAAACCTCACACATCTTCACTTCTCTTCATTTCTGTTCAATGCTCTTCAAGAAAGTGTTTTTATATTTACTCTACATTTATCTAAAAATACCCTGATTACATGGCTAAATTAATGAAGTCACACTTGGGAGAAAGAACATGGCATAAACATTCTTCTTTATGAGAATTTAAGCTGGAGGATTAGCAGAACAACTGTCAAGAAATAGCAGAATCTTGGTTATTATTCATTCTAGCTTCCCTGTAGTTGTTAGAATGAGCCATTGGCACAAAATGTTTGTGAAACCAATTACAAAAATTGACACTGGTGATCCATTCTTTCTTATTAGCCTAGTATGGATTAGTAAGAAATTCACTCCTTGGAAACAGCAGTGACATGAGCTTATGCCTATCACAGAAAGTTTACATTTATGCATGCCTGCTGCATTAGCACATCCCAACACAGGTATTCTGTCCTTGGCATTCTTAATTCCTGTGGGGGCTGTCACATCAGCCGCAGTCAGCCTCTTCCTGGCTCAATAATGCCAAAAGAGTGACATTGCATCAACATTATAGATTTGTTCTGGCCTGAAATTTTCAATAGCAATAATCTTGACAAATTTGTCAATGAATTTCTTCACTTCTTCATCATGAGCAGACGCTTTATCACCACAAATCATTAAAAATTTAAAACATTGTCTTCTCTTAACATTTCTTCAACTAGCTTGTTGACTACTCATAGTTCTTTTCAATTTTCAGTTCATTTAAATAGCTCTTTCATGATTAGGATACCACCAATGGCATGTGTGTACAGCAGCACTGGCCAATCTACCTTTTCAATGCTCAGTTGAGATTCTAATTTTTAGCATTATGCAGTGTTCTTCTATTTTTCACTTACGTTCATATTTTTCAGCATTGAACTTCAACAGTTTATACTTCCATTTCTTCAGGTCATACATGGTTGTGATTCCTACGCCATTATCTTCTGTAAGATGTTTCACACTTACACCACTGTCCAGTTCCTTCAACAGATTGACATTTGGTGCTATAGATAAACATAAATGCTTCAAATGATAAGAAAATGCTTTCCTTATCATTGTCACCCATATGGGTATCTATAGGCCTTTTTGATATTTTCAATAATATTTTTACACTACAGAGCAGAAAGTAAGCAAAAAAGTCCACAGTGAGTAATGCATGTAGTAATGGGCTCCATGTGCAGTGTCCTGGGGAACCTATTGTTGAGGCATCTGGCCTGCACATAATGTCACTTTATTACCCTGTTCTGGGTGTGATTGTGTGGGGTAATCTGTGTATCTACAAGAAAGACAGATTGCAGCTGAATGGGCTGGGATGGTTGGTTGGTTGTTTTTTAGCCCTATGGGGATGCTGAACAAACTGTGTGTTGTGCACCTGCATTTTGATTGCAACCAATCACATGGAGCAGTGTTCAGGTCGGGTCTGGAATTTTCCAGGTCAGCTCTCAAAAAATTGTGTATTTTGGTACATTTTGGATTTTTGATTTTTTGATTAGAGATGCTCAACCTGTAACGTGAAGTGCCTCCCTAGGGGTTTGGATATGTATCATTGTCATATTAATTTCTAATACAAATTATTTATCTTTACACTCCTATGATAATAAAAGGGGCTTGGAAAACGTTAACTCTCTTTATATTTTGTATTAAGTTCTACCTATATTTTAACCTCATAAGTCAATATGGTACTCTTTTTATAGTAAATATTCATTTTTATTTCTTTTTCAAGCTGCTCTTTCCTTCCTCTATTTGTTTGGCTATATCTATAATTATTTTTCTTCTACCTTGGTTTTATTTTAGGGTATGGCTATTGGCAATGTATAATCTCAGTTTCTGGTTGCCATTATAATGGAATGATCTAATTACTGAGTATAAAATAACTTTTATAAGGTAAACACTGAATAAAGAAAGCCAGAGTAGCTGAATTAATACAAGGAGTAATATACATTAAAACAATTATTAGTGAAGATAAAACATAACCTAGGACCTACCATTCCATTCCTAAGTATTTATAACATTACCTGTATTATTCATAACAGCACAAATATGGAAAATATGCTTGTTTATCTATTATAATAGAGTCAAAAAAGCTGAGAATTGTTTATGTAATGAAACACTATTCAGTATTGAAAATGAATCAAATATAGTTAACACATTAAATTGTAGGAATTAAAGCATATGAAAATATAATTATGAAAGAAGAAAAAATACAGAAGAATACACACAGAGCTAGTCAATGTATATAATGCTTATACACAGAAAAACAATAATATGTATTTTAGGGAGGTGATGTAATCAGGTGTGAGGTATTTTTCAGGAACTATCCAAAGTACTGAGAAAGTTCTGCTTCTTATTCTATAGTTTCCCATTCAGTTGTTCATTTTATTACTAATCTACTCTTTTGTATTCATGATCTTTTTCTGTGTGCTTATTTTAATATATATTTTCTAGTTAAAATATAAATATATATTAATTCACCACATGAGTTTTTTTTTCTTAATGGGCAATCAAGAATGTTGTCTTTTTACTTAATCAAAAAATCTGAAAATTTATCTGAAAAACAAATCAGTTTAAAGTTTTATACCATGGATCACTCTACCATATAGCATATGCCACTCAACAGGAGCTGAAATTGGAGTCCTGCACAATAATTGTGTCCCATAACTGCTGCTTTAGAAATTACATCAATAGTTCTGTCTTATAATCAAACCTGAAGATAAAATTTTCTCAAGGATTTGAGACTTCAACAGCTTTTTAACTGTGTTTCTCTTATTACATATATACTTGTATATATGTGTAAAATATATTTTTATAACTTTTATTGAAAAACTAGCAATTATCTCTTTTGCAAATTTTCTATAGAATTATATTTATTCTCATAATAGCATACACTGGAAACTTTCTTTTTAGAAAAACACAAATTTCTCAAGATACTGCTTTAAAGTCTTTATTCTCTGAATATCATTGTCTTATATTCTTTACAATTATTTACGGTTTTCTTAAAAATAACAGCCCAATAAAAACTTTGGGACATACACAGACACACCTTTTTTTATCCATCCCTGTAGTTTTTTTTTCTTTTTTTTTTTTAAATTGACACTATTTCCTGGATATATTTTTATATATGTAGAAGAGAACTTCCCTGTTCTGTTTTTCATCTGCGTGTATGCCATTTATTTAACTAGTCTCTTAGACATGTGCACTTAGGTTTTTTCCCAATGCTATTCTATTATGATAACTATGGCAATCAGTACCATTGTGCACACAACATTTTGTAGATGAAAGTAGACGCTTCGGACAGAGTCATAGAAATTGAATCAATGCATCAAAAATAAGTTTATAAGAAATCCTAAATATTAAATAATAGATTATCCTCCCTAGAGGTAAGTCATGGCATTTTTGCAATCCCAGAAACAATGCAGAAGAGGACCTATTTTCCAGTCTCCTCCATAATGGAGCATGCAGTGAATTTTAAGTTTTGGCTTATCTGACAGTCCATAAAAAGAATCTAAAACCAGTTTAAATTATGTGACTGTTATAAATGATACTAAATCTTTTTATATGTTTAACAATTATAGTTTTACATGTAGAATTAATTGTTTGTGGTTTTATTATAGTGGTTACCTTTTGTTTGCTTATTTTTACATAATACTTTCAATTTTTGTTTTTAGAAAAATTATAGTAACTCTCATATGTGTAAAAAGGAAAACAAATTATTTTGTGTCTTGTCCTAAATTTAGACAATGGGATTAGCTTTGTTAATATTTACCATTTTACTTTTAATATGCTTAAATATTTTCTCTTTTTTGTAAAAGCAGTTTTATCTAATTTCTAATTTTTTTTGTATAGGCCTAGGAATGCTGCTGATCACTTACACATCCTCTGGCCAAAACTAAGTCACCTGAGTTTTTGTAAATGAAAAAGAACATAGAGCAATCAGGAAAAACAAAAATGTAGGTTTTGATGATTGCTGAGAAATTTCTGTTTCTCAGAAATGTTAGAAATAATGTTACCTAATTTCTAATAAAATTGTTGTTTTCAGTTTTTCTTTTTCTTGTTAAGTGTTACATTTAATTATACACAGGATCTTTGTATGGATGTCGTGTTTATTTTCTTAAAAAAACCTATTAAATTGTGTTGAATTTTCTTGGACTGGCTATTAGCAAAAAAAAAAAAATCCTTGGAAAAGTGACAGAGACCAGATGGCTCCTTATGTTTCTCTCTTTCTTTCTTTTTTAACTTTTATAGGTTTGGGGTAGATATGAAAGTTTGTTACATAGGTAAACACATGTCAGAGGGGTTTATTGTACAGATTATTTCATCACCCAGGTATTAAGAATTGTTATTTTTTCTGCTCCTCTTCCCCAACCCATTTTGTATTTTTTCCTTCTGTTCATAAGTTGTATTTTTCCTTCTGTTCATAAGTTCTCATCATTTATCTTCTACTTGTAAGTTAGAACATGTGGTATTTGCTTTTCTGTTCCTGCATTAGTTTGCTAAAGATAACAGCCTCCAGCCCCATCCATATTTCTGCAAAGACATGATCTCATTCTATTTGAGGTTGCATAGTATTCCATGGTACAACATTTTCTTCATCCAGTCTGTCACTGATGGACATTTAGGTTGATCCCATGTCTTTGCATCTGTGAATAGTGCTGCAGTGAACATTCACATGCATGTGTCTGTATAGTCAAATGATTTACATTCCTCTGGATATATACCCAGTAATGGGATTGCCAGGTCATATGGTAGTTCTGCTTTTAGCTCTTAGAGGAATTGCCATGCTGCTTTATACAATGGTTGAACTAATTTACAGTCCCACAAACAGTGTATAAGTGTTCCCTTTTCTGCACAACCTCACCAACATGTGTAATTTTTTGACATTTTAATAATAGCATTCTGAACTGGTGTGAGGTGGTATCTCATTGTGGTTTAGATTTGCCTTTTGCTAATGATCAGTGATATTGGGCTTTTTTTTTTTTAAATATGCTTTTTTGCTGCATGCATGTCTTCTTTTGAGAAATGCTTGTTCATGTCCTTTGCCCACTTTTTGGTGGTATTGTTTGTTTTTCTTTTTTAGTTTTTAAAAGTTCTTTGTAGATGCTGGATATTAGAACTTTGTAGGGTGTTTCTTTACAATTCTCATACAATTTCTGTTGATATAGCCAAGGACTGTTTCTTAAAAATCATGCCGCTTAGTAGCTATACTTCCTTTGCCTCTCAGAATCTAGTGTAAGAGTGCTTCTCCCACCAGCACAGATATACCGATTGATATACCAGTTAATATAACCTATCAGCACCGCCAGTATCATCAAGATTATTACTTTTAGAAAACTGATTTTTCTAAAAAAAAAAAATCCTGCAAAAGACATGATCCATAAAACTAGAACACTTGAAAAACCAGTTTTTCTAAAAGTGATTTCCCACTTCTGCCTTCTTATCCACCTCTCTCACTGCTCACATCCATTTGATCTCAGTACAGTTTATAGCAGTTTCTACATAGGGAAATAATATTTGGAAAATGGCAGAAATTTCTCAGCAATCATCAAAACCTACATTTTTGTTTTTCCTGAATTCTCTATGTTCATTTATCATTTACGTGAACTCAAGTGACTTATTTTTGGCCAGAGGAATGTGAGTGTAAGTGATCAGCAACACTCCTTGGCCTGATACAAAGGAATTCAAAACCAGACTCCCTATGCCCTTTCCCCCAACAGCAGGATCATGGTGATATGAGATTACCATTGATGGCCACTTGTACAAGATGGCGAAGACCCTATGAGCTGGGTCTTGAATGACAACATGAAGTAGAGATGTCATGATGACTCATACCGTTGCTCATAGTCATTGCAAGCAAGAAATAAACTTCTGTTATGATTGTGCTATTGGGAGCTAGAAAAGGGTTATAGTAGTTACATGGCAAGTCTACCTTAACTAATAGAATGAGTATTTCATTTTAGTAACTTTATCCTAACTTATTGAGAACAAATCAGAACAAGATAAAACCTAGAGGATATTGCTTGAGTTTAAGAGAGATAATAATCAATGTATTAAATAAGTAGTAATAAGAATAAAAAGAAGTTGAATTCAATAAGGAAGCCATAGGGCTCTGACTGACAGGATGGTAAGAAAGAAGAGTATGAGAAGGAGTCTAATAGCACATCCGAAAGAAGCCAAGATCAAGCTCTGTACCCCATGTGCTGCATATGCTATTGATATTTTGTCTGAACTCTACACAAAACAGAAGAATCTCCTTAACATAGTTTCATATCTGTATTCAATAATAGTCAAAGTAAATATGGCTAAGTAAAATATTTCTTTAATTTTTTTATCTGAAATAGTGATTTGATTTTCACATATTTGGTAATTTTGTTAATACCACACCCTTCCCTATACAAAGATCATTTCACAAATGGAGAAACGTAGCATGGAGGGATAAAATCATTTGATTTAGGAATTTAAGTCACAAAGGAAATTCGGGTGCTGTTCTGGGATTTTTAGTCAAATCAGAGTCTAATGTTCTGGCTCTTATAAATGTATATATAAGTGCAAAAGATTTTAGAAATATCTCTATTTTCTTTAAGACAAGACATTTTCAGCTAGGCATGGCGGCTCACACCTATAAACTTTGGGAGGCCAAGGTGGGCAGATTGCCTGAGCTCAGAAGTTCGAGACCAGCCTGGGCAACACGGTGAAACCCTGTATCTACTAAAATTCAAAAAAATTTTCTGGGTGTGGTGGCGTGCGCCTGTAGTCCCAGCTACTTGGGGAGGCTGAGGCAGGAGAATTGTTTGAACCCAGGAGGCAGAGGTTGCAGTGAGATGTGATTGTGCCATTGCACTCCAGCCTGGGTAACAGAGAGAGACTCCATCTCCAAAAAAAAAAAAAAAAAAAGATAAAATATTTTCAAAAAATAAATGTATGTGTGTGTGTGTGTGTGTGTGTGTGTGTGTGTGTGTATATAATATATATATATATGTATATAACATCTATTTACCTCTGTGGGTGTGGGAAATCTTATTAGAGTAGAATTCAAAAGAAAATAGAAACAGTTCTCTTCCAGCATATTTATTCGGGGGAGAAGAAATTGTATTTCATATGTAAGGCCAGATATTAGACAAATGCTTATAATATTTATTTAAAATAATAACTTTTAAAAACTTTTAAAACTTTAAAAAATAAGTAATATCAGTTTTTTTCCTTAATTAGTTTCACAATAATTACTCTCTTGATTCTTAATAACTTTTGGTGGCATTTGGAGCAGCAATTTGTCCCTCACTCATCACAAATCCTGAACACACAGGCAATATCCTCTAGGAACTCTCTTGTTTTTACTTGCCTTTTTGGGCCAGACATTCATCTTTCTGTTTCTGTGTAAAGTCATTCAGTTTAATAACACATATTAAAGCTTTTTAAAGAACAAATTTACACAATATACTTCATGTACCATACAATTCAATTAAAGTGTACAGTTCAATTGTTTTGAGTGTATCTGCGGAGTTGTACAATCATCATCACAGTTGAATTTTACACCATTTACATCCTTTACAAAAGAAGTAATAGTAATGACACGTTCATTCCTCCTTGATGTCCAGTCTCAGGAAATTACTAATCAAATTTCTGTATCTATTATTTTGTCTATTCTGGACATTTATGACTGACTTCTTTTACTTAGCATAATGTTTTCCAGGTTCATTCATGTTGAGTAATGTATCAATATTCCATTTCTTTTGATTGTCAAATATTTCATTGTATAGATTCCATTATATGAATACTTTATTTATACATTCAACAGTTGATGAACATTTGGGTTATTCTACTGTCTGACTTTTATACATAATGCTGCTATGAACATGAGTGTGTAAGTTTTTATGTGGACATATGTTTTCATTTATTTTGGGTATATTTCTAGGAGTGGAAATTCTGAGTCATATGGCAACTTTATATTTAACATTTTGAGGAAATGCCAAATTGCTTTCCAAAGTGGATGCATCATTTTACAATCTTAGCAGTAATGTGTGAGAGTGCCAATTTCTCCAGAACCTCGTGCATACTAAGCTCTTATTATGTGCTAGGCTCTGTTACACACTGAGAATATAGCAGTGAATATAGAATTCATCAGATTTACTCTTATATCATTTGCTTTCTCTTTTCACTGAATCTTGTAAGATTTTCCATAATTACTGAAGGTCTTGGTAGAGCTTTCATTGGCATGATTATGTAATTTGATAATAATTATACCTAATTTTCTATAGTGCTTTAAAATCTTCAAAATTCTTCAGCTTTAATAAATCGCTATAGAGAAGGCAAAAACATAATGAAATTAGGTCGAATAATTTGTAATCTGCCGAAGCAAAAAGGTAGGAACTCTCATTTTCATTTTATTTTTATTTATTTTTTTTTTAGAGAAGGGATCTTGCTTTGTTATCCAGGCTGGTGTGTAGTGGCACAATCTTGGCTCACTGCAACCTCGGCCTCCTGAGCTCAAGTAATTCTCCTGCCTCAGACTCCTGAGTAACTATGTGGTGCATACCACCACATCTGGCTGATTTAATTTTTTTTTTTTTTTTTTTTGTAGAAATGGGATCTGTGTGGCCCAGGCTGGTCTTAAACTTCTGGCCTCAAGTGATCTTTCTACCTCAGCCTCCCAAAGTATGGGGATTACAGGAATGAGCCACTGTGCTTGGCAGGTCTCATTTTCTAATTGCTAACTTAGGACTCTTTCATTCATTCTACAATATGAGAACTTTGCCTATCACGTTACAAAATCATTTCTACTTACTATTTTCATTATTTTATTCTTATACACTAATAATCTTAGATTGAATATTCTGGTTTTTGTTATCTAATCTACCGATTTTAAAGTTGATTATTTTAGGGTAATAAGTGAATTAACTAGGGAAAAGGAAGACTGTTTTTCATCTCTCAAAATACACCAACAAGTCTTTGTCCCTTATGTCTAATAAGAGGGGTGGTTAAAGGTCTTCATTGTGTTAGCCTAATGAGTTTTACTTGTGATCTCATTTTCATAATGTTTACATGAAGTAACCACCTATTTTTGACTCCATACTTTCTATTTTGTTTTCCTTTTTCTTCTTTTTAACTATCAACTGTTCTTACATAAAGTGCCTGTTAAAAGGGGAATTAAAGAAAAATCCCTGTTTCTATATAATACTTTAGAGAGTAATTATTGACTCTTTTTGAGGAAATGGTTCAATTTCTATTTGGAGAAATTATGTTACAAGAGAGCCCAGCATTATTGTATCATAGTAGTTTATTTCTTCTTCAAACAGTAGTTTGTTTTGGTAGACCAATGGCTCCCAGACTTTAGACTCATCTGGGGAGATGTTACAAAGATCTTTGCTTGGGCACCATCCCCAAGAGATTCTCTCTAAATTGGACTTGGAGAAGATGGGAGCATGTTTTAGAAATGGCAATATATAAAATCTCTCCTGGTTATTCTGAATTGAAGAAAGGTGTAAGAATCACTGGTATAAACTTCTGCATACAGAAAGTAGGTAATAAGTATTTCTAGTTGATAGATTTCTGATCATCTGCCAATTGTTAATATAAATAGGTTTACAATATTTTTATTATAAAACTGCTACCAAAAGTAAGAAGTTAAATGGCTGATAAAGTTTCATAATTGCATTTCTTGTAAAAAAAAAAGTTTATATTATAAAGCCCATACTTAGGAGAGTAGGAGTTATTGCTTCATCATTTGCTTTGTGTAATATAATTAGATTACATAATATTATTATAGTCACTTGAACTGTTTGAAATCTACTTGACATCAGATAGTTCTGCCATTTGATCCAAGTCCTTTGTCTAGCGCATGAATAAAAGATTATACCACGTCTGGTGCATTCAAAATAACTCAGCAGTTTTGAAGTTTTAACAGTGCAGCAAGACATTTACTAATAAAAAATAGCTGTTCTTTGAAGAGAAATAACCACAAACAAACTGCGACTTAGTAAAAGAAATATATAAGAAACATAATGAACATAATTTTTATATTGCTGAAATGCACCTATTTCTATGATTGAATGTTTATGTGTGTTCAAACCTAAAGCAACATTTGTAAATTTAACCTAAATGTGTTAAATAATATGTAAAGTAAAGAATGGCTTAGTATGGTTGGGAATGACTTGTTACAGTGTCTGTGGTAAATAAGAGCACAATCAGTTTTAGCCATTGTCATTATTGCCCTGTCTTTGTACTTGTTCCTTCTTCTGGTATTTCTTTTCCCTAACTTGCCAAGTCTGACTCCCCCAAGGAAATACACCCATATATTACAAGAGTCTTTGATTTTGTGACTCTTTCAGGACTTATTTCAGTGTATTGTTTATTCACTTCTTTGAACCTGAAGATGGGTATTTGGGTAGATGTGTCCTTATGATAGCATAAGAATTGAACTGGGCATATACACCCTTTCTATATCACGGCACCAGTGGGAGCTACCATGAGGAAATAAATGTATAAGCACACTTAAGGAAACAATAACATGTCATATGATAGAGCATTTTGGTCATGCTGAGCAGGAAACCAATATATAGATATGCCTCAGATACATTTTATAACACTTTAAAAGTATTAGCTAAAATATTTTAGCATTAACTAGTTATAGCACAGGAACAGAGTTCTGTTATAGGCTATTTTTAATCCATTCCCAGTAGCCTAAGCTTGACGGAAAGGATCATTTTCAAGGGCATACTTAACATGAATCAAATCTTGGCAAAAATGAATTTTTATAAAGCACAATCATTTCTTTGGTGAACCACTTTTAACTTACAATATGTGTCATAAACCTAAAAGAAGTTTCTTCATATTAGGAAAAGGCCACAGGATAAGAAAATAGAATCAAACCTAGGGAACATCAAATATTAGCTTTATGAAAGAAATAATATTATAGGAAGAAATTAAGCTATATTAATTCCGAGACAGAGCTAAATCCCAATGAACTTTATTTTTTATTTTTAATTATGTAGACCAAATCCATTATTGAGCAATACAAATATCATTAAAACTATATAACAGAAATTCATTATTTCTGCCTTTAGATATACCTGTGCTAATATGACCTTGTGCTAATTCTCTGAGTTTTATATTTTTCTTCTTCAAATCACATACACTTTAAAATTTTTCTTTCACATTTGAGAGGGACTCAAATCCATAGTTTATTAACATAATATTTAAATTTAATTTTGAGTACATTTAATTTTGAATAAACTAAGAATATTGGTCCTCCAATTCAGACAAAAGGCATATATTAAACCCCATTTTTTCAGTCGTTCTCCACCTTAAGAGCATAGAACTTGGCAGAGTTCTCACTTCTGGAATCTCTGTCTTAGAGAGTTCAGGAAAATTTTATCTGGCCCACTTGAGTCAATGTCCTGATGGCCAGGAGTCATAGAAAGTGCTTATACTGTACCTCATCCTACATCTTATAGAAATGTAAAAGACATGGTTGTCTGCTTTTCAAAATTTCAAAACTCAAAAGCAGAGAGAGATTTTTAGCTAGAAAGCATAGTTGTGGGCTAAAAAGTAATACTAGATTATTGAATTAGATAGTACAACTTATTTTAAATTAACCATAGCCTTAAGTATAGATCCCTAAATTAGTTGATATGCCAAAGCAGTTCCTTCACCCTCATTTTGATCACTAATAATGAAAATAAAACATTTTTCCTCTTGGCAGACAGTAGAAGACACTTATTCTGCTCTAGCTGGACTAGCAGCTAGTCCTCTTGTCGAACAGTAACTAAAGCAACAAATTATAAAAATATTAAAATGTACATACCTTAAAAGTTTTTACTTGAAACATAAGAAAATAAAATAAATTTAGTCTTAACCAAAAAAATAGACATGTATATCCAAAAATATTGTAACTTTAAGCATATCAATGTAGACTAAAATCTGCTTAACTGACCTCATAATTTACTCACCATAGTTCTTTGGCACTCACATAGTAATGATGCCTAAATATTGGTGAAATATGGGATAAACACAGGTAATATACTTTGAAATACCTGATAAAGTCAGGTTGCTTAAGTGCCAGCTACTTGGGAGGCTGAGGCGGGAGAATCGCTGGAACCCAGGGGACAGAGGTTGCAGTGAGCTGAGATCATTCCACTGCACTCCAGCCTGGGCGACAGAGCAAGAATCTGTCTCAAGAAGAAAAAAAAGAGTCAGGTTGCTTAAGATGTGTTGCCAAATGAAATATGGGTGAGGCAATTATAAAACTTCTGAAACTATTTGGAAGATAGTGTTCTCTTTTGTCTTGAAAGAAAGCAAATCAAAACCATGTTGAGATACTATCTCACAACAGTTAGAATGGCGATCATTAAAAAATCTGGAGACAACAGATGCTGGAGAGGATGTGGAGAAATAGGAACACTTTTACACTGTTGGTGGGAGTGCAAATTAGTGCAACCAATGTGACAGTGTGGCAAGTCCTCAAGGACCTAGAAATAGAAATACTATTTGACCCAGCAATCCCATTACTGGGTATATACCCAAAGAATTATAAACTGTTCTATTATAAAGACACATGCACATGTATGTTCATTGTGGCACTGTTTACAATAGCAAAGACCTGGAACCAACCCAAATGTCCATCAATGATAGAGAAAATGTGGCACATATACACCATGGAATACTACGCAGCCATAAAAAATGATGAGTTCATGTCCTTCATAGGGACATGGATGAATCTGGAAACCATCATTCTCAGCAAACACAAGGACAGAAAACCAAACACTGCATGTTATCACTTATAGGCGGGTGTTGAACAATTAGAACACGTGAACACAGGGGAGGGGGAGCATCACACACTGTGGTCAGTTGGAGGGGGCTAGGGGATGGACAGTGGTGGGTGGAGAGGGTGGGGGAGGGATAAGAAGGGGAGAAATACCAGATATAGGTGATGGGGGAGATGAAGGCAGCAAACCGCCTTGCCATGTAAGTACCTATGCAACAAGCCTGCATGATCTGCACATGTAGCCCAGAACCTAAAGTACAATAATAAATAAATAAATAAATAAAAACTCTAGTCCATTATAAATGAGAATTTTCTCATAAAATTAACTCCTAAGAATGCGATCTACATTTACACTGTTCCTTTGAAACAAACGACAAGTGAAATTATTTTAGAGTTAAATGAAGCATGATTTCTCCAACTGACCCCTACAAGTTTCAGAAAACATTTCTATATTGTGGTGGGGGCAGAGAGAGGGAGAGAGACAAAGCATGATGGAGCAATTGGATCAAAGTGTAAAATGTTTATTCATGCTATGCGCTTTACCTAGACATCTTATTCTCTTAGCAGTGCTAACTCTTGTGCATTCTGCAGGTTCCAGATTAAAGGTCAGCTTCCATAATCCCCTGATTTGGATGAATACCCTATTAGATACTCTCACAGCACACTGTATTTCACCTATGTGGTTTTTCAGACTTGTAAATAGATTGATAAGTATACAATTATTGGTGTCTTATCTTTCCATTTGCTCAATGACAAACTTTGCTAGATGGTAAATTCTACCAGAGACTTAATCATTTCTCTATCCTGATACCCAGTGCCCTTGGTAAGCCCTTAACAAACTGGATTAAATAAAACAATGAAGAGGACAAATAGCTCTTCCTCATTTTATGTAAAAAGTCAGGCTCAGGAATTTAATAAGATAGTGGATGAAATGTTTTCCTTACATGTCTGTATTCCTCCACCTCAAAACTTGTATTATCTCTCCTTTCCATTAAACATTTAAACACTGTTGCTAACAAAAGGCAAAACAGACTGCTTATCCACCCTTTTTATGCATGCCTTGAGCAAAGATACATGATTAAGATTGAGAATATTGGCCGAGCAAGGTGGCTTACGCCTGTAATACCAGCACTTTGGGAGGCCGAGGTGGGTGGATCACAAGGTCGTGAGTTCAAGACCAGCCTGGCCAAGACAACAAAAACTCATTTCTACTAAGATACAAAAAACAAGCCTGGTGTGGTGGCATGTGCCTATAGTCCCAGCTACTTGGGAGGCTGAGACAGGGCAATTGCTTGAACCTGGGAGGCAGAGATTGCAGTGAGCAGAAATTGCACCACTGCACTCCAGCCTGGGCAACAAAGAGAGACTCTGTCTCAAAAAAAAAAAAAAAAAAAGAGCATATTGTTTATTTATCTGGGGCTACATTACTGGATGATGAAGCTATATTTGAGGGTTTTGTTAGGACAGAATAGGAAAATAGCCAGTGCACATTACTGAAGGAATGGAGATGATTGAGAACAGAACCGCTGGCAGAAGATAGTATCTTGCTGTGATATAGCACAGAAGTTGAAAATCGTTGGACTGTATAACTGATTAGTTTGGGCTGCTTCGTAATTTAAAAATAATTAGATTTGTTTTTAACATTTATAGTCAAGAAGGTTAACATAAAAAATTACAACTTTTGTCTTTACTTGAAAAACTGATGGAAAATATTGAACATGCATTTGTGCTCAGCAACAATTAGTGCAGCTGAGTGCCTGCTACTCACTTCTGACAGGCATACATTCTGCAGTTTGCCTGGTTCCCCACACTGCTTATTTCACTCATTTATTTATTTGTCTGTCCCCTGTTGACATTTGAATTTATAAAACCTGCTACATAGGAATTTTAAAGAGCCATGAAAGTAGGGACATTTTGTGAAGTTAAACTTAGGTTAATCAAATTCATATTTCACTGAGATCGGTTAAGAATTATTCTACATTTTTAAGTGCCAATCTATATTTACTGATCGATGAGACATGTAATTAAAATTAGCTCTTTTTTTTTTTTTTTTTTTAACTGCATGTGGGCTTTACATCTGTCTTCAACTTGAAACCTATGGGATTTTTAATGTTCACATTTTTTTTACCCTGCTAAAAATAAACTATCGATGACAGAGTATTACTACAGTTCATTTTGTGCTGTTTGGAGACTTAGGGAAGTCTTCTATCACCTTGAGATAATATGTAATTAAAAGCTGGTTGCTGACTGTATTACCAAACAAACCACTGTCTCTTCGGTTAGCAGAAGTCTGGAACTAAATTGGATATAAAGATGTCTGTAGGGAAATGGAAATTTGAACATTTAAGTAACATAACCTTTGATTTCAATTTCAGTTAAATAAGAATCCCTTACATTTGATCAGTCCACATTTTTTAAGTATTTTAAGACTTACGATTGCAATTTATCCTTGCAACAATTCAGGTATCTTAGAAAAGCATTATTATTATAACCATTTTACAAGTGGATAAAAAAGTCCAGGAAAGTTAAACATGGCCCAGGATGCATAATCATATATTTATGCAGCAAATAAAAGAATTCAGTTATTTCTAGTACTATTGTCTAATGTAATGGTTTATATTTGCCATTTATGCAGAGTCAAGCTTAAAAATACCTCTAAGAATTATACAACAGCCATATTTCAAAATATGATGAAAGGCACTTAAAATTAAAAATACACTGGTAGAAGAAAAATAGATGTAATACATATTGAGATGTTTTGATTATTATATATCTGGTTCTCAGATTCCTAACAACCAAGTTAAAAAGAAGAAAAACATGGGTTATATATTTTTATTTTTATTTCAAGGAAAGCCTACAGTAATATCTAGAGAGATAATTTTCTGAGAATTAATAAATTAAATATAATACAAGGATGGCCTGTATATAGTATATATTTTATAAATTGCAAAATTTCATACAAAGTATTATGGCTATTCACTTTCAAATATATTCTTCGACATTTCTGAAGAAGTAATATAGCTCTACTCTTTAAAAATAATATTTAAACATGTTTTTAGCAGAAGATGAAATGATACTGCACTTTCTAAAATAACGTTAATGTTTATTGAATACTTGCTGTATAATACACTTCTCTATGTAGCTTATATGTACTAAATCATGTAATCCTCACTATAATATCAAGTACAGGTATTTTTATTTTACCTTTTACTGAAGACAAATTGGAGATATAATGTAAAATAACTTGCCCAAGGTCACAGAGCTAGAATATTATTTGGCAATTATGCCTAGGACAGTATAACGGACCATTCAACTTTATCAGTGGCCACGTTACTTCAAGCTAATTAGTTTTATGTTCATTGCTTAGTAGATTGGCTGCAGCAGTTCATCTGATCTGGGCTGTCCTAAACAGGCCGAACTGAATACTAAACAGGATTTTGTTCAGGTCTGTTCCACATGTTTCTCATTTTGGGACCTAGGCAAAAGGGGGTGTTGATTCAAACGGGGCGTTGTTTTCATGAATGATTCTCTCAACAGGGCTAGCACCAGCCAAATCTACGTCTAAAAGCCTCAGCTCATGTCTAGTACCTACATTCCATTGGCAAAACAGGCCACAGCTCAGCATCAGAGGGGCAAGTGAGTATATACTCCTAAAGTTAAGCCATGACAAGTCTGGAAAAAATAAATTTTGAACAATATAGCACAGCAAGGACACAAATCCAGACAATGAGGTTCCACAGCCCACACACCTTTTTTCCTTCATTCTGCTGTTTTTTGTTGTATTACATTAATAGATGTACTTATATTGAACTCTCCCTACATTATGTAGGTAAATACTAAATGACAGTTTACATTGTTCTTTGAATGTTTTGCTGAATTCTATGCTAATATGTTTATACTTCCATATCTATATTCATAAGTGAGACTAGCCTATGGTTTTGTTTTCTCTATTTTTCAAATTAGATTTCAGTATCATCAGGGTCATGTTTGCTGTGCAGAATAAATTTAATAGCTCCACATTTATTTATAATATGCTAGAAAAACAAAAATGAATAGCTACTTAAAACAGAAAACATATGTGAAATTGTTATGTAAATTGAGCATGATAATACAAATACAAACAACCATAATTAAAAATAGCATTTAATATGTAAACAGTCTAGGAGAGATTGTTGGGATATTAAATATGTTCTCATTGTTTTCTCCTAATTTAAATAATCCTTATTTATTTTTCACTCAATTAATTTATAATTTTGTTCTTATGTTACCTTGCATATCTCATCACTGATCAGTTGTTTAAAGTAAGATGTCTGTAATTGCATATTATGTCTTCATTTTCTGTATCTATAAATTGGAAAGTTGAATGATGAAGAATTGAGCATCATCATATCTAATGTGTGTGCTTGTTTTTAACTGCAGTATTTTTGTATTATAACCAATCATCTAAATCTTAACACTTAGATTACATGTACCCATAATAAAAATATTTGCCTGAGAGTCTGAAAAAAATATATTAAGGGAAATTTTATCAAATTCACTCAATTATTTTCACTTTTTGAAGAAAGGCAGAATTGATATAATGGAGCTGGGTCATACCCACTCACAGGAGACGTATAAATAGTCTCGGATTACAGGTGTGAGCCACTGCACCTAGGCTTTTCGTTACTTTGGAAGCCTAGCTAAAGGTTTGTCAATTTGGTTTATGTTTTCAGAAAACCAACTTTTTGTTTCATTGGTCTTCCATATTTTTTGGTTTCAATTTTATTTATGTTCAGATTTTTCTTATTCTTTCCTTTTACCAATTTTGGATTGGGTTTGTTCTTGCTCTTCTAGTTCCTTGAGGTGCATCATTAGGTTGTTCATTTGTGGTCTTTTAACTTTTTAATGTAGATGTTTATTGCTATAAACTTCTCTCTTAGTACTATTTTTTATTGTATTCGTTAGATTTTCATATGTTGTATTTCCATTTTTATTTATTTCAAAAAATTTTTAATATTTTTTCTTAATTTCTCTATTAAACTGTTGTTGATTCAGTAGCATGCTGTTTAATTTTCATCTGTCTTTGTATTTTCTAAGGTTCCTCTTGTTATTGATTTCCAGTTTTATTCCATTGTGGTCAGAAATACTTGATATGCTTTCTTTTTTTTTTCTTTTTTTTTTTTTGAGACTTGTTTTGTGACCTAAAATACCATCTTGTTTGGAAAATATTCCATGTGCTAATGAAAAGAATGTATATTCTTTAGCAGTTGGGTGAAACGTTTTATAAAAGTCAGTTAGACCTGTGGTCCCAGCCACTCAGGAGGCTGAGGCAGGAGAATTGTTTCGTCTCAGGTTTGAGGCAGCAGTGAGCTCTGATTTTGCTACTGTACTCCAGCCTGGTTGACAAAGTGAGATGCTGTCTCTTTAAAATAAAAAAAAGTCAATTAGACCTATTTGTTCTAGTGTGTAGAGTGTGTAATTGAACCCTGATAGCTCTTTGTCATTTTTTTGTTTGAATATTTTGTTCATGCTAAGAGTGGAGTGTTGAATTTCCTGTTATATAAATTGTATTGCAGCATATTTCCCCTTTAAATCTATTGATCTTGGCTTTATATACTTGAATGCACTCATGATGGGTGCAAAGGTATTTATAATTGTGATATTGTCTTGCTAATTTGACCCTTTTATCATTATCTAGTGACATCATTATCTAGTGAGCTTCTTTCTCTCTTTAACAGTCTTTTTGATTGTTTGTTTTACAGTCTTTTAATTTAGTTTGTTCTGTTTTGGTTTCCAGTTATGTGAAATATCTTTTCCACCATGCACAGCCAGTCTGCATCTCTTTATAGATGAAGTAGGCTTGTTGTAGACAGCAAATAGTTCAGTCTTATTGCTTAATCCATTCACACAGCTATGCCTTTTAATTGGAAAATTGAGTCCAATTAAACTTTTAAATTTTAATTTACATTCAGTGTTATTATCGATAAGCAAGGCCTTAATGCTGTCATTTTGTTCCTTGTTTCCTGGTTGTTTTTTTTTTTTTTTCTTTGCTGTCTCACATTTGGTTAAGGGATTTCTCTGGTAGTATATTTTAATTGATTGTTTTTCATTTTTAGTGAACCTATTACATTGCATTGTGGCTACCATGAGGCTCTCAAAACACATTTTAGAACAAGGAAGAAATGACAATTCATGTTGGATCACATAGAAAAAGAATAGAAACAAAAAGCAAACAAAAAACCCTCTACACCATAAATTCTCCCCTTCCTCTCCAGTATTTTGACTTCATGTTGTCTCTATTTACATATTTTATATTGTCCATCTCTAAACCGGTTGTGTACATATTATAATTTTTGATGGAGTTCTCATTTGGACTTTATATTAATGTTGTGAATGGATAGCACACCACAATTACATTATTAGAGTATTCTTGGTTTGGTTTTGTATTTAAGTTTACCAGTGAGTTTTATATCTTCAAGTTGTTTTGAATGTTAGTACTTTATTTTTCAGATTGACGAACTCTCTCTACCTTTCCTTGTAAAATGAGTCCGAAGGTGGTAAATTTCCCAACGATTGTCTAAAAAGACTTTATCTTTCCATGCGTGAAGGATAGATTTGCTGAATAGGATTTCTTTTCTTTCTTCCAGAACTTTGAAAACGTCATGCTACTCCCCTCCTGTCCTGTATGGTTTCTGTTGTCAAGTCTGTTTCCAGACACATTGGAGCTCCTTTATATGTTATTTGCTTCTTTCGTCTTATTTTAGAAACCTTTCTTCTTTATCCTTTGAGAGCTTGATTATCATGCACTTGCAGTAGTCTTATTTGGGTTGAATCTGTTTTGTGTTTTCTGAACTTCCTTCAGTTGGATATTTATCTCTTTCTTAACTTTTGGAAAATTCTCTATTATTATTTATTTAAATAAGTTTTCTATACCTTACTTTTGCTCAACTTCTTTTTGAACACTAATAATTCTTAGAATTTGACTTTTTTCTTTTTCTTATTCTTTTTTTTTAACCTAACCGTTAACCACCTAGTACAGATCTGGTCTTTGAGGTAATTTTCTGTATCTTGTTGACAATCTTTATTGCTTTTCATTTCTTTTTCTCTTCTATCTATTTCAAATAGCCTATCTTTGAGCTTACTAATTCTTTCTTCTTCTTGATACATTCTACTGTTGAGAACCTTTGATTTTTTCAGTTCAGCTAATATATTTATCAGTTCCAAAATTTCTCTTTGATTTTTTTATTATATCAATATCTGTGTTAAATATTTCATAAATTTTTGAATTGTATTACTGTGTTATTTTAGAGGTCATTGATTTTCCTTAAAACTGCTGTTATGAAATCTTGGTAAGAGAGTTCACATATCATTATCTTGTTAGTGTCAGTCACTAGTTCCTTGCTTTGTTCATCTGGGGAGATGACAACTCACCATTTCCTGTAGTTTTTTTTATGGATTTTCACTCACATTTTGGATCAAAGAGTTAGTTATTTCTTTCCGTCTTCTTTGTCTGGCTTTTTTGGTTGTGTATGTGTTTTTTTAAATTAGATACAATTGGTTACAGATTCTTTGTAATTTATCTGTTGATCTTTCTTTTTTTCCCCACCGGTTCACTGCCTCTGTTTCAGCACTAGATGGTGCTTTAAGCCCAGTTTTGCTTTGGTTCTAGTAATCAATCTCAGTGCCAAATGTGGGAGGTCCCAAAGGGATGCCCCAGAGTGCAGGGAAGTTTCCAGGAGTTTGTGCCCAGGGAACCTGTGGAACAAACTTTCAAGAGTGTGGTACTACTGAACAACCACTCTGATTACGCTTATTTTTTCATCTGAATGACAGAGCAGAGTTTTTATTGCTGGGGATGGTCATCCTAATCCCAATTTGGTCTCTGGCTGTCTTAAGGAATATTTCTCCCTCCAGGCATTCTCAATGCTTCTTGTGGGTTGAGGCAGAAACAGTTCTCATGACAGGGAATACAGTATATTGAGGAAGTTGGTTGTCTATCTCAATCTCACTTTTTCTCACATAGAAACTGTGAGTCTGGGGGAAATTTTCTACATGATTCGTGCTGGGCACATTTCAAGGAAGTACACTGTGAATGTAGAAGTCTGAATGTCATACCATCTGCTGATCTGCTGAAGATTTTTTTTTTCACTTCTCTGTGGCCCCATAAACTGACTTCTTTTCATACTTGAGGTATGAGATGCTGCTAATAATAATCTCAGTGCTATTCTGATAATGCCATACTGATAATGCAGCAAAGTTCTGATAATGCTGTAACTTGGGTGAGCCCTAAAAACAATATTCTAAGGGGAAATCCAGTGCTAAACTGAGATTATTATTTTGGGACTGGGTTTCCTGTGGGTGTGGGAAATGAAGCCAGCTTTTTTCTATGCCACCATTTTGGACCGTATTGAATTTCATGTGGCTCTGGATAGCCAAAACTGTTTTGAAAAAGAACGAAGTTGAGGACCATGATTGTCAATTTCAAAACTTACTACAAAGCTACAGTATTGAAACCAATGTGGCACTGACATAAGCATAGATACATAGACAAGTGAAATAGACTTCACAATCCAGAATGAAATTTTAAAATGATAGCTAATTGATCTTTGAAAGGGTGCGAAGACCATCGGGAAAGACCAATTCCCTCAAAAAAAAAGCTGAACAGCTAGATAAACATATTCAAAAGAATGAGGTTGGACTCCTACCTCATTCCATATAAAACTTTTAACTCAAAATAGATTAAATTTAAATGCATAAACTAAAACTCTAAAACCCTTAAAAGAAAATACAGAGGTAACCTTCTTGACTTCAGGTTTGGCATGGATTCTTAGATTTGACACCATAATCACAAACACAAAAAGTTAAAAAAAAGATAAACCTGACTTTAAAGATATTGTCAAGAAAGTGAAAATTTCAACTTACAACTTGGGGGAAATTTTGCAAATCACATATGTGATAAGTATTCAGTATCCAGAATCCATAAAATCTCTTATAACTCAAGTAAAAAAACTCAAACAACCCAATTCAAAAACAGGCAAATGATTTGAATAGATATTTCAACAAACAGGATATAAGTATCCGAGAGGTTTATGGAAAGATGTTCAACATCATTCACAATTAAGGAAAGGCAAATCAAAACCACAATGAGATACCACTTTATATATACTTGGGTGCCTATACCAAAACAATGGAAAATAAATATTGCCAAGAATGTGGTGGTGGGAAGTCTTATACATTGCTGATGGAAACGTAAATGATGCAGCCATTGTGAAGAACAGTGAAGTGATTAGTCAAAGAGGTAAACATAGATTTATCATAGGACAGAGCAATTCTACTCCTAGGTATATGCCCAAGAGAAGTAAAATATGTTTACATGCAGAAACTTGTCAGTTAATGTTTATTGTCTCATATGCATAATAGCCAAAAGTGGCAACAACCTAGATCTTTATTGTTAGATGAATAGATAAACAAATTGTCGTATGTGTATACAATGAAATAATTATTCAGCCATAAAAAGCAGCAAAGTTCTGATAATGCTACAACTTGGGTGAGCCCTAAAAACAATATTCTAAGGGGAAAAATGTCACACAAAGGTTGCACATTGTATAATTCTGTTTATATAAAATATTCAAAATAATAAGATTTATAGAGACAGAAAAACAGATTAGCAGTATCCGAGACTAGGTAGACAGAGGACTTAGAACTGGCTACTTTGTAGGTATAGGGTTCTTCTCTAATGATGAAAAGTTATGAAACTTATGGTTGTACTACCTTGTGAATGCAATAAGTGCTGCTGAATTATACACTTTAATACTTTGATTTTTTTGTAAGTTATGTAAATTTCACTTGTTTTTTTTAAAAAAAACTTTTAAATGTGGTTCAGAATTGTCTTGCCTTAACTGGCCTTAAAATATAAAAGGAAATGAGTCCAAAATTCAGTCTCTTAAGTAACTTTACTCCCAGGGACCTTCTCTTGTGTACCCACAATTCTCACTGTCTCACAGAGCAAAGGAAAGAATCATTTTTATCATTGAAAATCCTATCATATTCCTAGTTGACACAGAGACACACGTTCTACCTCTTATTTTCACCCCCACACTGCCTCAGCATACAAAACTCTACCATGGTAAAACTTGCTAACCTAACAAATGACTTTCCTTTATCCAAATCTTTTTCTGTCTAACTAGGATCTCTTACTACCCAGCTTGGCTTAGTGCTGCTACTCCAGTATAACTACTAGAAAAAAAAGAAAACATATTTTCTATGCAAAGCATTAAGTAATAAGCCTTTTGCATCTTCATGCACATTTATATATTTGTGAGTATGCAGTACTTTCCTACATTTTATGGTGTTATCAAATTAGATTATATTATCACTTAAAAGAACTCTGTTCTTATCTGGGTGCTATGGCTTCACGCCTGTAATCACAGCATTTTGGGAGGTTGAGGCTTGTGAATCACCTTAGGTCAGGAGTTCGAGATCAGTCTGGCCAACATGGTGAAACCCCATCTCTGGTAAAAAATAATAATAATAATAATAATAATACAAAAATTAGCCAGGCATTGTGGCGAGTGCCTGTAATCTCAGCTATTCGGGAGGCTAAGGCAAGAGAATCACTTGAACATGGGAGGTGAAGATTGCAGTGAGCTGAGATGGCACCATTGCACTCCAGCCTGGGCAACAAGAGCAAAACTCTGTCTCAAATAATAATAATAATAGGCCGGGCATGGTGGCTCACGCCTGTAATCCCAGCACTTTGGGAGGCCGAGGTGGGTGGATCACCTGAGGTTGCGAGTTTGAGACCAGCCTGACCAACATGGAGAAACCCTGTCTCTATTAAAAATATAAAATTAGCTGAGTATGGTGGCATGTGCCTGTAATCCCATTTACTCTGGAGGCTGAGGCAGGAGAATTACTTGAACCTGGGAGGTGGAGGTTGCAGTGAGCTGAGATCACGCCATTGCACTCGAGCCTGGGCAACAAGAGTGAAACTGCGTCTCAATAATAATAATAATAATAACTCTATTCTAATGGCTTGCAGGTAAGTAAGCACTTCTATTCATTAAATATTTCTAAACTTTCTAAAACTTAAGGGAATTGAATTTACAAAACTTTCAATGTGTTAAAAAATATTCCTTTAGAAACTAATATGTTTTAAAACTGACTATTTAGGAATATTTTTGCAAACAAGACTAATTAAATATGCTTGGTTTAATAAATCAACTGTCTTCTGATTTACAGTGTCAAGTAAAAAACAGGTATACATTTTACTCCACTTTGATAGTGCTTAAGGTTATGCTAAGGTTATGCAGGTTTACTCTAAGATAGCGTTACATCTACTAGATAATTAAGACTATAAAAATTGTAAATTTGTGCTCAACCAAATTAAAGCACTATTCTGATATTTCAGAATACACAAATAACTATATTTCAACAATCAGACTTTGCAGTAGGTCAATTTGAAAATAGTTTCCAAGATTGTTAGGTAACTCAAAACTCTGAACATATGCTAAATTACATTATTTAATGGATCTTCATTGCATAACTGGACCATTTTTAAGCAAGACATATTAAATACAGAGAATAATTTTAAGTTTATATACTTTTGGCCTCCTTTTTAATATTTTAGGGAGATAGACTATGTATATATATATACATGTATATACACATACACACAATCATTTTTGTAACTTAGAAGTTGCACTATAAAGAATATGTATAGTTATTTTAAAAAGTCCTAAGATGTATATTTATAGGTTTTGCTAGTATAATTCAAAATGCTGGTGTATGACAGTTCAAAATAAACTACGTCTTAGTTTTCTTTGTGAAACTGAAGTTACTGTGATTAAAAGCTGTGATTACTATATATAGAATGAGAGTATCATAGGAACCATAATACAGAGAATAACAATTTTGTATGCAAGGTATAAAATATGTGTTAGGGGGAAAAGAAAGTACTATTGCCCTAAAGTAAATTGACTATCCCAGAATGACAAAGAAGAAAGTGGAGTATAAAACCTGAATGCATATAGACAATTTTAGAAAGTTTGGAAAAAAGAAATTTCATTTGCCCTCACCAAAGCTGGCTATGTTTTGATGGGTTTAGCTTTAATATCAAATATTATATTAATGCAAAACTAAATTTAGTTTTCTCTCCATTAAAATGACAAAATTATCTTGGGAATTTTCATCTGCTTTTAGTAAAAGTTTGCAAAAGATTTTTCTTTACCTTCTGAGTAATCTGCCTAGAAGGCAAAGATTCTATCTAATTGAAAAAAAATTTCACATGGAGAGGATAGTGTCCTCTCACTTTCAAAAGATCTAAGATTCTTTATAAGCATATTACCTCTTACTTAAAAAATATTTTAATGCAACTTAATTAAATAGTCAAGTATTGTTTTTCTCAATAACCTATGAATCTATTAAATTAAGTGTCCCAATCTCCTGAATATTTTGTTGTTTTGCCATCCCCAAATCAGATCATAAATGAAGATAGGACCCCTGGAAAATCACAAATGATTTGTTATCTCCTCTTGTTAAAAGAGATATGCTAAAATAATATTACTGTTGATGAGCTGAATGGAAGCACTGTCAAATCAGAACAGCTTAGGTTTCTTGAGATAAAATCTAAAGAGTATGGGGGAGATGTTACTTATATAAATATTTCTTAAATATTTAGGGAGTTGCCATTGCCTTCACTGTCAATTAAATCTTCCAATTGAGCGCTGATGCTGCTTTGCAGGAAATTAGATAATAGCAATACAACGTTATACAACTTTTAGCTGTTTTTTAAAAATGCAATCTTAATTGCAACTTTGCTTTTTAAATTTGTGTTTAGCATATTCTAGGCCAGTGGTTTTTATTTGAACATTCACATCACTTACCTATAAAGTTTTATTAAAATATAGACTGTTGGAAATGGGTTTATAGTGTTGGGAAGAATCCACGTGAAGACAATGGATCACTCAGCAAGGCTAGTTTACTTCCTGCAGAAGGGTGCAACTCGCCGGCAGTCTTGCCAGGAGAGCACACCTCAACAAAGGAGACGGGGACATTTATAACTTTCACAACCTGATGCGATCACCCTACTGCTGTTTTCATTGGCCAGAACAGGACCTTACATTCTATGCTTGACCCAATTGGCTAAAAACTTGGAAATTTCCTGAATAGATACAGAGAAGAAGACAAGGAAGAAGAGGAAGCTAGTCAGAAGAAAATCAGGAGGGGTTTCCAAATAAGGAATGGCATGAACTGGGGTTTGGAGCTTGCCCAGTTCTGTTCAGACATGCCAGAGCGAGTCAAGAATGCTGATTTAAAATGTAGCTGATTTAGAGAATAAATATACATGGGTAACTCCTTATAATGCAGTCTAAAATATAAACTTTGAAGAACTTTCACATCTCTCACAAGGACCTACTCCAGACTTAATAAATATGTTTACTTCACAGCCTTGATATGTTCTTGGAACATTCCAACTATACGCTAGCTATATTCATAGTATTTTGAGTCTCAAACCAGATTTCTTTTTTCACTAGTAAGTAAATTTTATTCTACTCCCAAAATCTCATGAGCACAAATATGTTCTAACCATAGTCTGCATATTTTCAAGGTGGATATAAGCTTTTTCCTGAACACAGGCTACTGCCAACACCAAAACTAAGATTCACCACTTGAATAATCTCTTTTATCTTCCCGTGCATTAAAGGCATTCCACTGGTAAAGTTATTCAGGATATTCAATGAATATTTCCATTTTCACAAAAACTGTACCTGTCCTTACTCACAACAATTCTGTAGAAAAAAAGAATGAGCAAATGACACTCTTCAAATCAACCTAGCTAAATTCCCTAAAGAACTTAACCTGTGTCAGCCCAAAGTCTTGCTTTTAGCTCTGATGATCCTTTGATTCTCCCCCTCTTGTCTACCTCAATTATCTCTTAAGAAGTAACTATCAGCAGGCCAGGGAACATCACTTGCCCCTCTTGGATCTAGGGAGGCTTTAATTCAATTAGACATCTTTAAATACTGTCAAGGTCTCCTTAAACACCTTCAAACTTAACACAAACATGTGAATTCTTTCTTTTGTCATGCATCCCACTACAGTTTTTACATGATCGTCAGGTTGGAAACACAGTCTTCTGGAAAGACAACAAAGAAGAAGAAGAAACAATCTTGAATATAGGTGGAAGTGACCTAATTTGGTTCTCCCACCCAGTATCTCTGGAAAACTACAAGGATTTCCCTTTGGGTTTGTAGTTCACACTGCCATCCTTCTTCTTTGTCTACTCGTTGTCATATTCTTTCTTTTCATTGACTTTTAACACATTCTTTCCTTATTATCCAACATCCTAAGAAAACTTTTTCTCTTCTCTGTCCTCCTTCTCCTATACTTCCCACTATTCAAATAAAAAAGAGTCATTCACCAATGATTGCTGCCACACTCAATCTCACAGATACGTCACCCCTGCACCCACCCCAACCAAACTCCCAGGTCTAACAACTGATGATCAACCATAGCCTTTTGCAAGTACCAGCTGGATGTTAACTCCTGACATAATGCTTCTCTTGAATTCTCCAAATTCATGACTCCACTTCCCCAAGATAAGACATTGGAAAAAAATAGGAGCACCTTTATTCCTGGTAACCATCATTTCATCCTCTACCACTTTCAATCAGTTTTACAATTTCTTGTCAGTTCTACAAAAAGACTCTGGCCTCTTGAGGTTAACCTCAATAATTATTGTAATACCTACCCCCCAATAATTGTTGAGAATACCTACATGTGAATCATTGCCTATATCCCCCTAGGATATTAATTTTTATTTGGTCTAGGTTGAGGTGCAGAAAGTGATTTCCCAAATACAGTGCTTTGTTATGCTAAGTAGTTTTGAAAATTGAAAGGCAGCAGGGCACAGTGGCTCAACCCTGTAATCCCAGCATTTTGGGAGGCCAGAAGGAGGCAGGTGGATCACAAAGTCAGAAGATTGAGACCATCCTGGCTAACACAGAGAAACCCTGTCTCTACTAAAAATACAAAAAATTAGCCGACTTGGTGGCAAGAGCCTGTAGTCCCAGCTACTTGGGAGGCTGAGGCAGAAGAATCACTTGAACCAGGGAGGCGGAGGTTGCAGTGAGCAGAGATCACATCATTTCACTCCAGCATGGAAGAAAAGAGCGAGACTCCATCTCAAAAAAAAAAGAAAGAAAGAAAAAGAATAAGAAAAAAGAAAATCGAAAGGCTTCAGAAATAAGCTTCAGAATCAAGTTCCTTCTAACATTGTCTTATACCCTATCCCCAACAAGAGCTGGAATAAACTTCCTCTGAAATTGCCTTATATGACCCAGAAAACTTCTTACCAAAAGAATCACAATTGCCCACTAACCACACCTGAATTGTTACTGTCTACAGCAGAAAAGAAGACTGAGAAATACAACCACACCTAGATGACTTTGTCACAGATAATGCCTACCTCTGGGGACTCATTCAACTTTCAAAGAGAATTATTTCCAAGTTAATTTCTGTCTACCTGGTACATTCACTCTTCCTAATAATCATTCACTGCCTCTCAAAAGAAATATCTACGTTCTCCATCTCTTCCCTCTCTTATGAAAAAGGATATGGAAGCTTTGGGTCCCATTGGGATGTTAGGTTAATCACTGTGATTCTCTGCCCCACCCCATATACATTAATAAATTTGTATGCCTTTTCTCCTATTAATGGGCCTTTTGTCAATTGATTTTTAGTGAACTTTCACAGGGTGAAGAAGTTCTCCTACATCAGTGAGCATACACCAGTCTTCCCCACACCGTCTTGTGTGTGTGTCTTTAGAACTCTTATCTAATAGTCCCCAAATATTAAGTCATGGAGCCAATTGTTGACAATGTGTTTCTCTGGAGACTTGAATGATCACTTGAAAATGAATTGACAGCAGGATAAGTGAAATAATTCCCAAAGGGGAATAACCTACTTGTTTTGTGTATGCCCTATGAGTCACTATGCATATTATGGGAATTATACAATTGGAAAATGTGGTTAAAAATCTCCTTACTTGTTTGGTTTCAGTTTTTGATACTACCAACCATAGTAACACTTGCCTTCTGATGAAAGAAAAACAGTTTAGAACAGCCTGAGCTATGTGAGATATGTGAAATTTATCAGAACCAGAGAGCGGAGAATATAGGACTTCAGTCACACACCCTCAAAACTAATGCCCAAGGGCAACTGTTTAAAGACATTTTAATCCTGACTAGCTGCCTTACAGATTATCTTCATGTTCCTAGAATTTGTAATAAAAAATATAATGTAGGCCCAATCAATATCTTATTTTAATGTAAATTCTTAGTAAACCACTTAGAGACTGCCTCTTCTTTTTCTTTAAAAACCTACTTGTAACTGTTGCTGATGGAGTATATATTCAGGTCAACTGAATTTATGTTCCCAAGTTGCAGTCCTCAAGCTTGGCGTTAACTCTTTACTATTAATTTTGCTTTACCTTCTTCCTTATTGGTAGAGACTTTCCATAAATGAGCTGAACCACACTCAGGAATGCAGTTCTTGTAATAATACTTTATTAATAAACTACTAACAGCAAACACCTCCATTAGATTGAATCAAATTACTCTTTTAGTACTCTGGGACACTATTTGTTGCCAAGAGAGGAAATCGATTTCTCAAAGGTTCTTTGGAAAAACAGAAAATCTCACAAATGTATGACCTTCTGAGAGCAGCTTCAGCATCACTCAAAATTAATTTTAGTATTAATATTTAAATACTAAATTTAATTGTCCTGAATTAGAGAACATTGAATGTTCAGCTTATCTCTAAAACTTCATTATTGTAACTCAATAGTACTTTTCAGAAGTTAAATAAAAATTTCACAAAAAGCTTTTAGCCCAAGATAAAAGCCATGAACACATATTTTTTTTATTTTTATTAAGCAAACATCCATTTGATAAAGAGAAAGAAAACATTTCCTTATTTTATTTTTATTCTTCTACAACAATTTTATGTTTATAAATATGGCACAGAGAACATCTTTAACAAATAATAAAATATACTTGTGAAACAACATTATGTAGGGTAGAGAACTTTAGTTACAATCATATATAACGCTTAATCTAGCTTCTTCACATTTTATAATATTGGAGAGTTTAACTGCTTGTATTTTAGCAGAGATTAAAATTTTTTTTTAAATTTCTATCTATGTTATAAAACATTAACCTGTTTAACCTTAGTTTACTGGTTAATAACAGCTTTTAGGACGAATTTTAAACTACCTATAATATTTCAACTTCTTCTCTTCTGTTTAAGGACAGTGGTAATTCAAGAAAGGCAGTTTTATTGTAAAATATAACTATCAGTGCTTGCCATTAGCACCTATTTATAAACTGAGTACGGAGTACTTAAAGGTATTTTTATCAAGTATCCTTGTAAATTCTTTACAAATAGTCAAGTTATAAGTATTTTGCATACTGAGAACCTCGAAGCTTTGCAAGAATGTGCAACCTTTATTCAATAAGCCCTATGACCTTGTTTACATTATTATCTGGTATTTCTCATTCTTTCTCTCTGTGCCCTCCTCCCACATATGCTTTTAAATTTATTCTTCCCCTTATCTATCTCTTTCTTTCTCCTTCTCTCTTTCTCCCTGTCTCTCTATTTTGTAGTTTTTCACTTAGGTATGTATAGATATATTAAGAAAAATGTGTTTTCTAGCAAAGAAAAGCATTCAAAATATTCTTGTGATTGACAGAGTGTTGGAAACAGGTTTATAACGTCGGGAAAAATCCACATGGAGACAATGGGTCACTCAGCAAAACTAGTTTACTTCCTGCAGAAAGGGTGCAACTCGCTGGCAGTCTTGCCATGAGAGCACACTTGAACAAAGGAGACAGGGACATTTATAACCTTCATAATCTGATGCAATCACCCTACTGCTGTGTCCAGTTTCCATTGGCTGAAAAGAGACCTCACGTTCTATGCCTTGACCCAATTGGCTAAAAACTTGGAAACTTTCTAAAGAGGTAAAGGCAGAGGAGAACAAAGGAAAAGAGGAAATAACTTGAGGAATGCTTAGAGAAGCGATAACGTTTCCAAGTAAGGAAGGGGAATAAGCTATAACCTAAGACTTGCCTGGGCTTGTCCAGGCATGTCAGGGCAAATATCTAGCTTAAAGTGTAAGAACTAAGAACACGGATGCACTTATTTTTTTATTATGACTAACAGCTATTTTCAGATTATTAGAAAAACTTTGACGTACATTAACGAAGAAACTGTTATTTATTCGTAATGAACTAGGAGGAAAGTTTTGAAGAGGAACTTTTGTTTATCCTTATTTCTTACATGGAGTAATGTGACATTTAAAAAATAAAAATAAAAAAAAGAAAAATAACTTATTTTTACCATTCTCACCTTCCGGGGTTGTATCATATGACCATCCCCTCCAAATATCTATACACTAAGACAATAGATTTGGGAATGTTACCAGCAGCAAATCTGCATGGGTCTGCAGCAATCTCAATTCTTGCTGCCTCAGAAGAAAGAATTTGACCAAGGAGGAGGCATAAAGCAAGAGGAGAGACTGAGGCAAGTTTTAGAGTAGCAACGAAAGTTTATTAAAACGCTTTAGAGCAGAACAAAGGGAAAGGGAGTGCACTTGGAATAGGACCAAGTGGCCAACTTGAAAGACAAGTGCCTGTTTGACCTTTGACTTAGGTTTTTATATGTTGGCATGCTTTTGGGGTCTTGCATTCCTTTTACCCTGATTCTTCCCTTGGAGTGGACTCTCAGCATGCAGAGTGGCCTGCTAGCACTTGGGAGGGGAATACACACAGAGTGTATACTAGAGTTGCATGCATGCTCCCTTGAGATATTCTTCCCTTACCAGTCAACTATACCTAGAAAGTCACATACCAGTTAAACTTTCTCCCATTTTGCCTCTTAATGAACAGACTGGAGCCTACTCGTTCAACTCCTGAGATCTTTTTGGGAAGCTGCTGATCACCAGCTTCAGTTTTTTTCAATTTACTGGGAGACTGACTTGTCCTGGTTTTGGCTGCCACCAATTATTATTTTAGAGAGACAGTTAATAACCACCTCACCATCACCTGATAGTCACCTGATATTCCTAGTAGGGGATAGAGGGAGCCCTTTTCTGCCCTGCTCATGCATGACTAGCTACCTCCTGTACAGTAACAATTTGTCTATAAACTTCAAGTGTAAATCTATCTCTAATTCGTCAAAAGTTGTGGAACGACTACCCCTACCCAAGGTCTATTGTGGGCCTATTGTGGTGGAAGAGAAAAGTTCTGTATGATTTCACTTAAACTACTCCAGATTTTATTAAGGGCCTAAGACAGCAGATAAGAGATAAACATTGCACCAATAACTTGAACAATACTATTTCATTAATTAGTGAAAGGTGAATAATGGCAAATTGGGGTAAAGGAGAAATCTGTAAGCTGCAAAGTTGTAAATGGAGGATTAGCTACTATTCCTAGACTGCAGGAACATAAACAAAGAAAGAACTTAGAAAAGTAGAGAAGGCCTTGCCCCTAAACTGATACTCAGAGCTCTGAGGATGATGGCATGGTTGTTACAGAAACACGTAACCTTCTGGTGAAAAACTTGCCAGACATTTCTCAAAAGAAGACACATGAATGGCCAACAGATATATGAAAAATGCTCAATATCATTATCATCAGGGAAGTGCACACTAAAATCACAAGGAGGTGTCACATCACAGCTGTTAGAATGACTACTATTGTTATATTCGAGGCGAGATTAAGGGACCAACACCAAGACAAAAGTATGCCAAATAGCAGAGTTTATTAAGCCGGCGACCATGGAGGACTCGCGTCTCTCCAACCCGTGGCCCCGAATGGAGGGTGTTAAGACCTTTTATATCCGTAAAGTCAGGGTGAGAGGCAGGGGTGGGGGTGAAGGGACACAGACATTTAGGGGTTTTCGTAAATCATCTCCCGGACAGAGAGGAGGGAGCGGGGCTCCGGACATTCCAAGGGCTTGAGGACATCTTTACTTCGATTGTTACCTAAGTGGCTTACAGACGTCAAGATAAGTGTTAGTTTGCACATCTTCTGAGCAGTAGTGGAACTAACAGATCTTAGTTACTTATTACAAGGCACAGGGACCAGGATGGAATTAGCTTGGGCTGCTATTCTAGTCACAAAGGCTGACAATTTCTGGCTGTTACTGATAAGAAAGGTAGATAGTTTGCAGAGTAAACTAGCAGTTTAATGTACAGGAGCCAAAGGCCAGCAGTTATTGTGAGGAGAGTGGGGCAGCCATTACAACTTATTTTAAAACATAGCTTTGTCTTTTATAAAATGGTGTTGTTCAGGTTCTAACTCTAGGCCAGCTATAGCACACTATCAAAAAGACAAAAGATAACAAGTATTGGCAAAGAGATAGAGAAAAGTGGACCCTGTATACTGTTGGTGGAAATGTAAATTAGTACAGAGATTATGGAAAACAGTATGGACATTTCTCAAGACTTTAAAAATAGAACTAACATATAATCCAGCAATTCTACTTCTGTGTATATATCCAAAAATAAATGAAATCAATATCTTGAAGAGATATCTGCACTCCCACGGTTGTTGCAGCATTCACAATAGCCGGAATGGAATTAACTTGTGTCCATCAATGTATAACTGAATAGAGAAAATATGATATATATACAAAATGGAATACTATTCTGCCTTAAAGACGAAGTAAATCCTGTCATTTGCAACAATGTGAATGAACCTGGAGGTCATTGCGTTAAGTGAAATAAGCCAAGCACAGAAAGACAAGTACCACATGATCTCACTTATATGTGGAATCTAAAAGAAGTTGAGTCATAGAAACAGTAGAGGCTGGGCGAGGTGACTCATGCCTGGAATCCGAGAACTTTGGGAGGCCAAGGTGGGTGGATCATGAGGTCAGGAGATCGAAACCATCCTGGCCAACATGGTGAAAATCCATCTCTACTAAAAATACAAAAATTAGCTGGGTATAGTGGCATGTGCCTGTAATCCCAGCTACTTGGGAGGCTGAGGCATGAAAATCACTTGAACCTGGGAGGCAGAGATTGCAGTGAGCCAAGATGGCGCCACTGCACTCCAGCCTGGCAACAGAGCGAGATTCTGTCTCAAAAAAACAAAAGAAAATAAAGGAACAGTAGAATGCCAGTTATCTTTGTCAAGTGGAAGGAGAATAAGGAGGTGTGGGACCAAAGCATCCAAAGTTTTAGTTAGACAGAAGAAATAAGTTCCAGAGATCTATTGTACAGCACAATTACTATCGTTAATAATAATGTATACTTGAAAATTGCTAAGATAATTGATTTTAAATATTCTCATCACAAAATAATGATAAGTAGTTGATAGCAAGTTGGATGTATTAATTAGCTTGAGGTTATCCTTCTGCAATGTATACATATACCAAAACATCACATAGTACACCACAAATATATACAATTATTGTCAATTAAAAAAATAAAGACATATGTGTAAAAGAAAATAAGAAAGAAAAATATTACCAGAGAACACAGGCTTCAATTAAATGTCACAGGCCCCGGGGCTGCCTGGGGGGGGGGGGGGTGGGGGGGGGTGGCCTGGGGGGGAAAAGAAGGGGGGGGGGGGGGGGGGGGCGTAAGGGCGTGGAGGAAGAAGCCCCCGCCGGGGGGCGGCGGGGCCGCCCCGAAGAAAAAAAAAAAAAAGGCTGCAGATGGAATGCATGAGCAGTTGGCTGCTTAATAGTGGAGGGAAAGGGTCAAGATGAACCCTGAGGGTTGCTATTGTGGCAGAAAGAAACTTGTGAGGCAAGCTGGACCAAGGCCACAGGAAACACATGCAAACACACACACAACACACGCACACGCACACTCATATCATATCACCTGGATGCTATGCCGAAAAACACACACTGGAAGAAGGAAGGAAGGTTCTTCCTCTGTTTTAGCCTGGGCATCCTTCTACCCACGCTTGCACCCTTCTGCACGACATTTGAACATTTACATAACAATAAAACAATGGTATGTATCCACCTAAAGAAAGGAAACTTCTCCCTATTTTTAAGGTACTCACTCTCTCCTCTAATAAAGATACACATGTCCCAGTGTTATTGTACCCACTGCTAGCTATACAGATTTTTATTAAAATTTATTGAAATTCTCATTTAATATTCCATTGCCTAAACATTAGATTATACAGGTATCATCAAACAATGTATGTAAAATAGCAAGGGAAAGAAGTAGAAAGAAGGAAAAAATAGTTAATACATATAAGCTACTATATACGCTAATGACTGAGGTGAAATATGCAAAACTACTACTATCACTTTTGTAATTGGTCACAAGGTCATTGTGATATCTATGACTTCTTGTTTCCAGTGCCAATTCTGTGTTTGCTTTGAGCCAGAATCCCAGACTGTTTGGGTTCTTTCCTTTTTTCTTTTTGGTTATTATAATTTTCTATTAGCCTTTATATTGAACATGGAAGTAATAAGGAATACTCAAGAGAAAAATCTGCGGTCCAGATGGAATCACCTCTGTCCTCACTGCATAGCAGCAAACTATCTTTCCTTAGGTAATTAGAATCTATTATTCTAGCTTGGAGAGTAGCCCCCTTTCTTTGCCTGTTCCTTCAGTGATATTCTGAACCCATAATTCCCAGGTAGCAATCTCACCTTCAGTTTAATGAAAACAACGTTTGTTCACGGTGGAAACATTATCCCCTTTGAAACTAAGACTTCTAAAACATCAGAGCTCAAAGGTACTTAGACAGAAAACAAACATTCTGCCTGGGGATTATGAGGTACATCAGAGGGAGAAAAGACACCAACACTTCACTCCTTTATTCCAGGACTTATTTACTCTGTCCACAAGAATAAGTGTGTTGCAAGACCACTCCATATAATGGTCTTTGATCAAAGCATAAAATGCATTCGTAAGAGAGAATTCTCTCAATTAAGAGAGTTTTCTTGTACTGACATTGTGTATGAGTATTCAGTAAGTACTTGGAACTTTCTGTTAGGACAGCCACTTTGGGTGATGTGATATTAGATAAGTAAGACCAGTTTATTAATTGGGCATGAGTACATTGCTGTAATTCCTTTACTGTGAAATAAATTAATTGCTCAGAAGTAATGCTATACAGAATATCACGATGGTTGTGAGGTCCTTGGTAAGGTAAAGCCTTAATAAGGGGAAGTCTGTTTTCTTAAGCCCATGCATAATTTCTGTCCTGCTATCTCTCATAAGCCCGTTGAAAAGACACTGGACTGGTTAGGGAAAATGATAACAAAATCCACAAGATAAGTCATTTTGTCTACCCATGATTTACAGTCCTTTTGGCAGTGGATGTCTTTTAGTGAATGGTAACCTGAAGCACAATATTTTCATAGTCTGTGCACATTTTGAGAGATTCATCTTTTCTAGGATTTTTTACATCAGTTTTTCAAGCTTATTCCATTTAAGCCTGTGATCACCCAACCAAACCATCAGCAAGCATTCATAAGTCAATGTAGGTCAATAATTTTGGCCATTTTCTCAAAGTAGAAGACAAATCTGTAACTTTATGGTCTGCCCACTGGATGACTTTCTTCATCATTCCTTTCCTTCAAAGTTACCATTAGTTTTTGTTGTAATGCAGCAGGCAGGCACTTTTAGGTGGAACCAGAATGTCACACAGATAAAGATAGAACTAAATCCTCTGAAGCAGACTTGGACATTTTATTCTACATTAAACTAATTTTAGAGAACTACTACCGGAGGCCAAAGGTTCTGTGCTTTTACTATTGCCAGCAGCCCTATATACCATCACTATTTACTATAGGTACCTTATATATATGTATATATAAACAGAATGTTGCTTGTTTCCCCTTGTTTTTGAGTTATGTTAAGATCACATCACACTATATATGCTTTTCTGTGATTTGACTTTTTCACTTAGCATTATGACAGTAAGATGATACATGTCGCCACTTGTCTTTATGTTTCAACCATTTTCACTATTATATCCTATTCCGTTTAGTACGTTTATGACAACTTATTTGTCCAGTTACTGTCAGTAAATATTACCTTGGTTGCTTCTGTTTATCTACTCTGAAATTTATTTTACATATCTCCTGGTGCTTAAGGTTTATTTCTAACATTGCTGGTGAGTGCATTGTATATGGTGTCTGATTTACACATTTTAAAAATGTATTTTTATATATTTTAAACAAACACGTATATTTATATAAACTCATGAATACATGTTTTCAACAATTTAAAATAATAAAAATATACACTGCATGCTAAATCAATAACCTCAATTTATCGTTGTGTTGTAATAGATTATGTTCTTTTTTCCCTGCTGCCATATATGTGTATTTAAGAAGATATTTCTGTTATAAATAAATTATGTTGATAACATGTCTTTCCCACATAGTTGCTCAACCTAATTAGTGTTTGAATTAATACCATTAAGTCATAATAAAATAAAATTGTATAGTCACAAGTTTAGGAAAGACGGTAAATCTGAAAATAACAAGTGTTGGTGAAAACTTGAGCCAATGAGAACTGGAACACCTCGCTGATGAGCGTGTAAGCTTGTATTCTTATGTTGGAAAACAATTCAGCATTATAATGTGAAGATAAAAATTTACATATTTAAATGAAGTTGCCTATTCTATAAAAATCAGAGTGTCATATTCTTACAAGCATTTTCTGTTACATATGTGCAAATACTGCAATTGTTGATTTATACCTTCTACTTATTGTTTCGCTATATAATGCCAAAGTGTTTTAGAAAGTGGATGAAACAACTTTCACTGCTAGAAATGCTCAATATCCTCTTGTATACCCAAACATTTACCATTATAAATCTGCTATACCTTATTGAAAGTAAATTTTTATAAATATATAAATTGTAATTATGTATAAAACATTTTTACTTTGGATTTCCATGACTTAGTGAGGCTGCACATTATTTTATAATTTGTGTTTCATTACTGTTTACTGTTCTTTGAAATGGCTATTCATTTCCTTTGCCTTTAAAAGTATTTTTGGTTGATTTGTAGTAATCCTTTATGTATTTTGTAAGTTAATTTCTTATCAATTATAAGCCACAAATGAAGTCCATGAGAGTTTTGCTTTCTGCTTTTGTGTTTATATCTTTTGATAATCAACAGGCCTTAAATTTAATGATTCATTTTGCTCTTTATAGATTGAACTTCTGTGTCTAGTTAAAAAAAGTATTTTGATGCCCTCGGTTTTAAAAAATTCTCTATATTGTCTTATTAAATATAACAGTTTGCATGTGTATTTTAGTCTTGAATCTACCCATCCTACTGGTAAGTACAAATCTATGCCTAGTAACTTTAATATCTTGAAAGCATGTTATTTCATGCAGTTTTAATCATTTTATTTATAAATTAAAAATTCAGTTTCTTTCTTTTAAAAATTTTCCTGACTTTTACTAGCTGGTTCACTCCAGGCACTTCTTACTTTTATATATGCTCATGTAGCTGTTTCTGAAATTTTTCTTCTTTGAAAATTAAATTGCCAATAGTTTGTTGACTAGATTCATTTAAAAAAAAACTTTTTCATAAATGTATCTTTTTTCTACTGTCTTATTCTTTTCATTTTATTAAATACTTTAGTATTTCCCCCTTCTCTTTCTCTTTTAGCTTTTTACTTTGAATTTTTGCTGTATTTCATTACTTACTGGGTTAAGTATTTAGCGCTATAAATTTTCTACTTAACACTTCACTAGTTAGTGCGTAAAGAGTCTTCTGAGTCACAGTTTTCTCATCCTCATATCTGCAATTCTTTATTATATTTTCCTTTGGACGAAATAATTTTTAATAAGAAATATATTTATTTTCTATTTACTCTTTCAAATGGAAGGTTTAAAAATATGTAATATTTTGATGCATTGTATTTAAGGAATACTTAAAGTTACTGTTTCCATTTTTAAAAATTAGCTGTCTTTACTTTCTGGTCCCATGTATCTGCTTGGTCAATTTTGGCAGATGTCCCATGTTCTCTTGAAAAGAAAGTGCTATCTCTATTATCAGTGTAGAGTATGTTATAAATATATCATGATTTGAAAATATGTGATATATGCAAATATTATTACATTTCCCTAATTGATAGTATTGTTTACATTCGCTCTATTTCTGTTATTATTCGGTCTACTTGAATTGTACAGGACTGATGATTATTATCGTGCATCTTTCTATTATCTCTTATAATTTATTTTACACAAAATTTGCAGCCTAGCTCTTTCAAAAATCTATGCTGCTACTGTGATCCTTGCCGGAGATATTTTTGTATTGATTTTTGTGTTTGATAGGAAGTAGCACACATTTTTCTCCTTATTTATAACCAAGCATGTTAAGCTCCATTTTTATTAAAAATGTTTTCCTTTCTTGTATGACAAATGTCCGTGTGTATATGGGTCAGCTTCTAGGCCCTCTTTCCAATTGAATTGCTCAATATATCTCTTCTGCCAGAACCCACAGTAGTAAACACAATAGCTCTACAACAACTAATTTGCTAATTTATTATAAATATCTTCTCTGGGTCTTATCTTTGTACTTTCCTATAGTAACACAATATGAATTTGCAGCTCCTCCCTTCAACAAGCAGAGGCTATTTTTGCACTTCTTGAATTTTGTTGTGCTTGTAGTTGGCACTGACCACAGGAATATGGTGGACGCAACACCGTGCCAGTCTTGAACATCAGCGTTGTGCTTATTCTCTCCCTCTGGAAACACTGCCTTTGAAATGTGAAGTTATCCATGCTCACCTGCTGGACAAAGAGACATGTGGTCCAGTAAAAACCATTTCTCCAGCCAACAGTCATCCATCTCTCTTTTGTTCCATCAGTTGAGCTTGGATATGAGTAAGTTCAACTGAGATCAACTAATTATGGCCAGATCAGCAAAACTCCCTAGTTGACACAAACTCATAAGTAATACTACATACTTGTTGTTTTAATCCATTAAGTATTGAGGTGCAGTTACCCAGCAATAACAGATTATTGATACAATATGTTAAAATTTGATATGGTATTAGTTATCAATATTTTGTTTTATGCCTTGTACAATCTTTTTTACTTTTTAAAACTGCCATCTAAATAAAGCAGAAAATAAAATATTCATTCATATTTTCTAGAAGTTTTGGTATTTGCCCTTCTCATTTAAGTTTTAAACCAGTTTAACGCTTTTTGTGTAAGATGTGACATAGGGCAATAAATCAATTTGTTTTAAATACAGAGAATAACTTTCCCAGCAAAATTTAGTTGCTATTTCTTCACTTATATACAGTGCTACCTATTTCATATATTAAATCTCTCTTGTAAGTTTTGACCTGTTTTGGGCTGCCTACTACATTCTAATTTCCTTTATTTCATTTTTCGTGTGCCAATAACAATCCTACCATTATCTTTTGTTCTTTTTTATGTGTATTTTGCTTATTTGGGGTTATTTTATCATATGCATAATTTGTAGGATTAGTTTATCAAGTGCCTCAAAGAAATCTTGTTGTCATTTTATTTGGATTGCATTTAATATAGAGAAACTGTCATTGTTTCAATAGCTTTTTAACATCTAATAAAAGCTTATATATTTGTATCTGTTTCATGGTCAGTGTTTTCAATTTTTTTAATGAAAATTTATGTCTGTTTAACATAAATTATATTCTAAAACACTTTCTCATTCATTATTAGTCTAAATAATCTTAAATGTTTCTTCAAAATATAATGTATCTCCAAGTCATACAAGCATTTTTCTTCATCTACTTCTTTACATACCCTCCACTTAAAGCTCCAGGTGCTGATAATTTGTCTTTTTCATATCTACTCTTATTTTCTCCATGCTTCTGATCTGCATTTTAGAGAACCACATTTCAAAGGATAATTTAACAGTTGGCTTTCAAGTAGGTCCAGCCAATGAGAACAGAGAGAAACAGGATATATTTCCTTCTCTAATTCTACCCCATCCTATCATTCTGGCATGGGCTGTGACTCTTCTCTGTGTAACACCAATTATTTCTTCTATGGTCCCAAATCTTATCAGGCCACTTACCCCACACCTTCACTGCAGTTTCAGATCTCTTTAGGTCACCCCTGTGTATCAGTCCTTTCTTGCACTGCCATAAATATCTGATACTGGGTAATTCATAAAGAAAAGAGTTATAATTGGCTCACTGTACAGGAAGCATAGCAGTTTCTACTTCTGTGGAGGTCTCGGGAGACTTACAATCATGGTGGAGTTAAAGGGGGAGGCAGCACTTCATATGACCGGAGCAAGAGAAAGAGAGAAGGGGGCAGGTGCTACACACTTTTAAACAACTAGATCTCTTGAGAAGTCAGTCACTATTGCCAAGACAATACCAAAAGGCATGGTGCTAAACCATTAGAAACCACTGCTATGATCCAATCACCTTCCACCAGGATCTATATATAACATTGGGGATAATGTTTCAAACATGAGATTTGGGTAGGGACACAGATGCAAACCATATAATTCTGCCACTGGCCCCTCCTAAACCTCATATTCTTCTCACATTTCAAAATACAATAATGTCTTTCCAATAAACCCCCAAAGTCTTAACTCATTCCAGCATTAACTCAAAAGTTCATGGTCTAAAATGTTCTTTTAGGTAAAGCTAGTCCTTTCCACCTGTGAGCATGTGAAATCAAAAACAAGCTATTTACTTTCAAGGTACAATGGAAGCGCAGGCATTGGGTAAACACTTCTGTTCCAAAAAGGAGAAATTGGTCAGAAAGAAGGGGACTAGAGGCCCCATGCAAGTCTGAAACCAAGCAGGGCAGTCATTAAACATTTAAGCTCCAAAATAATGCCCTTTGATTCCTTGTCTCACAACCAGGGCACACCGATGCGAAGGGTGAGCTTTCAAGGCCTTAGAGAGCTTCACCCCTGTGGCTTTGTAGGGTTCAGCCCCCACAGATACTCTCATGTGCTGGTGCTGGTGTTTAGCCATTGGGAACTCTTTCAGTTTGCTCCTTTGTCTCTTTGATGTATACCCATCGATTTGCTTTGTTTTGTTTTTTAAAACTTCCTTACTTTGTGACCTTGCATGATGCTCCAAGCTTGTCTTGTTAATTTCCTGCTCCAGTCCTAGAGTCAGTCATTTCTCTGAGTCTGCTTCATAAGATCTAGATTCTAGATATAATCATTACTACTGTGGTGCCATTTTTTTTCTGGGTCTTCTCATCCAAGAGAACAGAAAATATATGTATCTAAACTAATACATATATTAGATTATATAATAACTGCTCTTGTTAGGACTTCTAATAATTTGTTCAACAAGAGTGGCAAGAAAGGTCAATTTTTCTCACCATAAAGTATGTTTATACTTATCTCTAACTATTCCTGTGTTTAAACATCTGTATCTATATTAAGCTAAATACGAATTCATATTGATGGCTTCCAACTTTAATCTGTCACCACAAGTATTATTCTTGCCTCCTCCCCTTGCTTACCTGAAAACTCCATTCCAACAGTGAAAAACCTGGCTGCTAGCATTTGCTACTTATTTACTTAACTGTCCAATTTCATTATACATGTAGAGCGGTATCAGAATTGTTAAACCTGTCTCACTACAGTAAACAACTTTATCAACCAGAGTACAGTGGTTATGTGCAGTTCCTTTTGCCTCTGGTCTTACAGTTTCCACTCAAAGTGATGCAGGCCAGCAACTTTTTGCCCAATTCCCTTCAGTTAACTTGTTTCATATATTTGTAATGCAGTTAAATCCTTTCATCCTAGTGTTCATCCCATCTTGGGATCCTCTGATCAATTAAATGATTTTTCTTATATTCGCATACATTGAGTTTGACTCTTCATGCTATCAGTCCTATGGATATAAACAAATGTATAATGTTATGTATTTACCATCATAGCTCTCATATCCCTAAAAAATCAACTGTGTTTCACCTATTCAACCCCCTTTCTTTGTCAGCTTTTAGCAACCACTTATCTTTTTACTCTTTCTACAGTTTTTGCCTTTTCTAAAATGTCACGTGACTCTCCTCATACAGTATGCAGGCACTTTAGACTAGATTTTTCACTTAGCAGTGTGCATTTAGGAGCATTCATGTCTCTTTGTGGCTTGAGAGCCCATTTGTTTTTATCACAGAATAATATTTTGTTGCACTATTGTACCAGTTTGTTCAACCATTCACATATGGAAAGAAAACTTGATTGCTTACAGTTTATACCAATTCTGAATTAAGCTGCTGTATATAAACATTCTTCCATTTTAATGTCTATATCATTTCTTTCATTTGCTCATCTAACTGCCCTTGTTAGGACTTCCAGTTAAATGGCAAGTATAAGTGCTGAGAAAGCTCATCTTTCTTCATAATCCTAGGGAGAGAACTTCCATTTTCTCACCATTAGGTACGATGTTAGCTGTAAGTGTTTTGAACATGTTCTTTGTCAAGCTGAGGAAATTCCTTTCTATTTCTTTTGGTTGAAGATTTCTATTATGACTCAGTTTTGGACTTTGTCAAATGCTGTTTTTGCATCACTTGATATGATTATATAATATTTTTTCTCTATCCTATTGAGGTGGTTGACTTTCAGATATTGAACCATTTTTGCATGCCTGAAATAAATCTGAAGTGGTCATAATGTATAATAACTTTTACATATTGTTAGGTTCAGTTTGCTAATATACTGTTGTAGGCCTTTGGAACTGTGTTCATGAGGAATAATGTTTATAGCTTTTCTTTCTTGTAATATCCTTACCTTGTTTTTGGACCAAAGTCATGCTGATCTCATAGAGTACATTAGGAAATTTCTTTCTGCTTCTATTTTCTATAAGAGATTATAAAATATTGGTATTATTTTTACTGTAAATGTTTGGTATAATTCACCAGTGTAAGTACCTATCTTAGTGATAAAAGGTTTTGGAAGATTATTAATTACTGATTCAAAGTATTTAATTGACATTGGCCTACTTAGTTTTCCGTTTCTTCTTGTGTGAGTTTTGGCAGATTACATATTTTAAGAAATCAGTTCATTTTTGATCTAAGGGATCAAATAGGTAAGGGTTGAAAGGTGGTTCCTCACAAGATATGCCCACATCCTAACTTCTGGACCCTGTTAATGTGAATTTTTTTTGCAGGGGGAGGGTGGAGAGTGTCTTTATAGATATTACTAAGACTGTCAAGGTGCAGATCAACCTGCATTGTTTGAGTAGCCCTCAATTAAATAACAAGTATTTGTATAAGAGACATGCAGAGATGAGACATAGAGGAAAGGAGAAGGCCATGTGAAGATGGGGGCAAAGATTGGAGTCATAAGCCAAGGAATGGCTGGAGCCACCCAAAACTGGAAGAGGCATGGAAGATTTTGAAAGTTCAGTCCTGCCAATACCTTTATTTTGGATTTTTGGTCTCCAAAACAGTGAAATAATACATTTCTGATGTTGTGAGCTACCAAGTGGGTGGTGATTTGATAGCAGTTTAGAAAATGAATACAGTGAACGTAGGGTTATTCATTGTATTTCTTTATTCTTTTAATGTCCATGGGATAAGTAGTGATGACCTTTTATTTCTGATTTTGTCAAATTATATCTTTTCTCTTTAAAATAATTTTTTTTGGATGGTATCTTGCTCTATTGCCCAGTTCAGAGTGCAGTGGTGTGATCATTGCTCACTGCAGCCTCAACTTCCCAGGCTCAAACAAGCCTCCCACCTCAGCCTCCCAAGTAGCTGAGACCACGGCATACACCACCACACTGGGATAAACAACAACAACAAAAAAGTATAGAAAAGGGGTTTTCTACCCTGTCTAGGCTGCTCTGGAACTCCTGGGTTTAAGAAATCCTCCCATCTTAGCCTCCCAAAATGCTGGGATTACAGGTGTGAACCCCCAGGCCAGGCCTTCTTTTTAATTTACTTGTTTATCCTAGCTTGGTTTATCTTTTATTTATCTTTTCAGATATCCAATTTAAGCTTTATTAGGTCTTCCCCACTTCTTTTCTATTTTTAATTTTATTGATTTATACTCCAAATTTTTATTATTTATTTTGTTCTCTTTGTTTTGGGCTTACATTGTTCCTTATCTAGTTTCCTAAAGCAAAGATTAGATTATTAATTGTAAATGCCTTTTCTGTAATATATACATTAATGTTATAAATGTCTCCCTAAGCACTGTTTTTGCTATATCCCACACATCTTGATAAATTTTACTTTTATTTACATTTACATTTAGTTAAAATATTTTGAAATTTCTTTTGGATTTTTTCCTTTATCTAATATTTAGAAATGTGCTGATTAACCCCCAAATACTTTTGGTGTTTTCAACTATCTTTCTGTTATTAGTTTCTAGGCTAATTTTATTGTATTTTGAAAACATAATTTGTACAATTTCTCTTTCTTTTAAATATTTCAAGGCATTTTTATGCCCTCAAATGTAGCCTACCCTTGTGAAGGTTGTATGTGAGCTTGAGAAAACATATTCTGTTTGTGTTGAATGAAATATTCTACAAGTATACATTAGATCAAAATAATTCATGATTCTGTTTGAGTCAACTATATTCTTGTTAATTTCCTGCCTATCTACCTATCAATCCTGCCAACAGATATAAAATTTCCAATTATAATAGCATATATATTTTCCTTGTGTTTCTATAAGAATTTGCCTCATATATTTTGATCATCTGTTGTCCAGTACATACAGGTTGAGGATATCTACATGAAAGATCTCTATATATATTCTTGGACCTCTTTATAATAACATAGTGATCATCTTCTTCCTAGATAAAATTTCTTGTTCAGAGTCTGCTTCTACTGAAATTAATAAGGCTGCTCCAGCTTTCTTTTGCATACTGTTAGCATAAACTGTCCCTTACATTTATCCTTACAGATGCTTTGCATTTAAAGTACTTTTCTTGCAGATAAACTCTCGTTGCATCTTGTCGATTTTAACCCATTCTGATAATTTCTGTCTTTAATTGTAGAATTTATATGATTTTCATTTAAAGGGATTATTGATATTCCTGGCCTAATACCTACCATATTTATAAGTGTTTTCTATTTGCTGCACTTGCTCTTTCTTTTTCCTTTGTCTCTTTTTTTTCTTCTTTCTGGTTTCATTAAACATTGTATATAATTTCATTTTCTACTCTCTTAGCATTTCAATTATACTTCCTTTAAAATTTACAGTGGTTTTCCCAGAGTTTAAAATATACATTGACAACTAATCTAAGTTCACATTGAAGTAACACTTCACCATCTCACATATCATGTATGTACCTTATAAACGGAGCAGTCTCAGTTTCACCCTGTAATCCTTGTTTATTGCTCTTCCTCATTTCTTTTTATTCATATGTTACAACATACTACGTATATTTTACTTTTATTACTTTAAACAGTTATTATTTCAATTAAGAATATGAAATTAAAAGACGTACTTCATCCTTTGTTCTTCAGTGTCCTTCATTTACTTATGTAGATCTGAATTATGATCTCTATCATTTTCTTTTCACTGAAAAATTCCTGTTGATATCTTTACAAGGGCTCATCTGCTGGTCAAGAGTTTCCTGAGTTTTTGTTTGTTTGAGAAACTCTTAACCCTTCCCCTTCATGTTACTGAACATAGAATTGTTTATTTGTGGCTTTTTTTTTTTTTCTTGCAATACGTGAAGCATATCACTCTACTTTCTTACTGACATGGTTTCCAATAAAAAGTTTGCTGTAATTCTTATTCTTATTCCCCATAGGTAGAATGTGTTTCCCCCATCTCTACTCTTTCAAACTGCTTGTTTGTTTGTTTGTGTCTTTGGTTTCCTGCAGTTCAAATATAATTAATATGTCTATGTGCAGATTTCTTTTTTTTTCATATTTTGTTTGATGTTCTCTGAAATCCATGAACGTGTGATTTGGTAACTCATTAATTTTAGAAAATTCTCAGCCATTGTCACTTCAAATATTTTTATCTATTCCACTTTCTTTTTCTTTTACTTCTGTTATTCTAATTATGCATATTACAGTTTTTGAAATGTTCCCGTGAATCTTGTAAATTCTGTTCTTTTAAAATTATTCCTTTTTTCTGTCTTTGCAGTCTATTTTGGGAAGTTTCTATCAACATATCTTCAAAGTCATTGGTTCTTTAATTGGCAATGTCCAGTTTACCGATGTGTACCTCAAAACCACTTATTTCTCTTACATTGTTGTTATTTTTCATTTTTATTTCTTTTAATAAAAGGAATTACATTTAAAAGACACTTCTTTTTAATTTTTTTATCATTCTGCTTGCATTATTATTTTCTCTTTCATGTTATTTAGCGGAGTTTGTTTGGAGGGGGTTTCCAATACAATTTTAAAAAATTTTTTAGAGTACTTTTAGGTTTACTGAAAAATACAGAGCTTCCCTTATACTGTTGTGTTTTTTTATTAGAACTTTTAATATATTCATTATTAATTATAGTTATTATAAATTCTCTGTCTGATATTTCCAAAGTCTGTGTCATGTGAGTATGATTCTGATGGTTGCTTTGTCTCTTCAGACGGTTTTGTGCTTCTTGGGTACTGTTAAATTGAGCACCAGGTTTAGATGTTTTGAGAAGGCTTGTAGGCTCATTTCTATCACCAATATTGCAGAATTAGGTGACACTAAGAACTATATTATGTGTCTCATTGTTATGGCAACAGCAATAGGCAGATGTCCATGAACACCAAATTATTAGGAAATATCTCTGCTAAGTTTAACATTTACACGGTAGTTAATACAGAAAAATTGTGGAATCAGAGATTGGAAGCTGCAGCTTTTCTGTCCAGTTCCACCACATCTTAGCTGAAATATTGTTCAGCAAATAGATACCTTGCCTTATTTAGTGGCTTATTGATTTCCTAGTCTCAACTCTTAACCTCTCTCCAGCACTTATTGCTTTCTTTAAAGGGTCACCTTGGCTTACATGACCCCAATGTCTTTTTGTATTAGTAAAAGTCCAATTATGAACACAGAAACTACACTAAGTATTTGAAACAGAGCAATTTTCCTACAGCAAATGGATTAAAATGGTGATAGAAATGCCAAAAGTCAACAGGGATGAAGAAGCAATGCAGAAATTAACAAAAGCTAACAGTGACCAGAAACACCAGGATGAAGAGACAAAACACTTTCTTGTGGTCCAGAAGTTTGAACTACAACAGCCAGGTGAGGCAGCTAGTACACCGGGAAGTAGTGGGGGGTAAATAGAATTGGTGTTGGATACACTGAGGCATTAGAGCCCAGAGAATCTCGACGAGGTCACACCACTTGCATAAACAGAGCCAAACAGGGCAGTACAAATAATTGACTTGAATGCAAACATGCCCCACATCAGTACAATTTGACTTCACTGTCTTCCATTGGTTCCTCCTTCATGTTGCAAGTCTTTTAATCTTTTTCAGTCTTTTAATTATTTTGCAAGTCTTTTTAATTTGTTCCCCTTTCAAGTCATTTCATTGGAGTGCTTCATTGGGGTTTTAGTCTCCGTCATCTTCTGGTCTACCTCTTTATACTGTTTTTTTGATATTCTATCTATGCCCACTGTTTCAACCATCTCCAAATGCTAATAACTTCCAAAATTATGTCTTAGCTAAGTATTTAATTGCTAAATTCTGGACATCCTTCAAGGACCTCCATATCAATATGTTCAAAACGTCTTATGTTTGTCCTCTTAATCTGTTATGTCCTCCAAACTCAATTAAATACCTCTTCTGGATGTCCATTCTCTTTTCTCACTGCTTCTGCCCAAGTTCAAGATTAATCGCTTTGCAAATCTGTCAATATTTGAGTCTCCCAATCTCCATTTTCTTAACCTTAAAATCTATCTTTCAATTTATTTATTTATTCAAATATTAGTCTTTTAAAATCCTAATTATGATGAGGCTACTCCCCTCAAATAAAATATTTTTTGACTCCTTGCTGTTTAGATGTGGCTATAGCCTTACCTATAACTTGTCATTAATTAGATTTCTATAAATACTCTTATCATCAACAATATTGAAATATTTACAATTCTTCAAAATGTTGTGTTTTTCTAAGTCCTTATATGCTTATACATGTTGTTTTCTCATTGTTCAAAATCTACATGTCTAGAAAGATACTTTTTTTTTTCAGACAGATTCTTGCTCTGTTGCTTATGTTGGAATAGTACAGGAGCATGACTGTAGCTCACTGCAGCCTTGAATTCCAGGGCTCAAGTGATCCTCCCATCTCAGGCGCTCTAGTAGCTAGGACTACAATGAGCTAAATATAGACCAGAAGACTCTAAAGAGAAAATGAACTATACTTCAAGAGCCTGATTATATAACTGTATAAAAATATTGCATAATATTATAACGGTACACACTTTTAAGTGCAGCATGTTCTATACCTGTTACAGACAATTTTAACAAAAGGAATTTAGATGTTGGACAATCAGTAGCTATAATGATATTTTTGTGTGAAGGATTGATGTGCAGCCTTGATGTTATGAAAGGTTTTCTTCAAGTTGGAGGAGAGAATGAATTTCTCAATCTACTTTCTTACACATTCAGTAATACTAAGAACCCATTACATGTTAAGTGTATGTATAGACAGTTATCACAATGGTCAAAAAGAAGTAAAGAGAATCTGAATTAAGAGAAGGTTCTAAATAATTGTAATGCTTTGAAGTAAATTATGTTTAATGATCAAGTTGGCATATAAAAAGCATATCTAAATACAGCCAATGCTTAACAAAGAACAATTTCGTTTCTTTCCTCAGTACATATTTCTTTGCCAAAAGTTTCTACTTTTTCAATATTTATGCTACAAGTCTCATTATGCCATGAATTTTGTCTGTAATGTTCACTCACATATTAGAAGATAGATTTCAGCAGTGTTGGTCATTTTAAAAGCACTACCCTACTCCAGGGCATATTTCATGCTTCATTATTGCTCCTTGTGGAGCCCTGGGAAAGCACTCTGACTTCAATTGGGTCCATTATATTATAATATGCACCCTGAAGGGCATCATAATGCAGTTCAGCCTTGCCATTGTTTAGCATAAAGCATAGGCTGGCATATGAAAATGAGGTGCTCACCACAGAAACTGAAACTTTGTGTTGTAAGTAGTATGCATGTGACTACAAAGCTATGCATTAAATTACTGGAACTAGATTCAATTTATATTTCTGACTTCTTATTCTAATTACTCACTTATTCTACAATAGATATGAACTTTATCGTGATTAAAAATTAATAGCTTTCAAGATGATTGTATGATCTGAAGGAAACAAAAATGTATATCAGTAATAGCTCTGACTAAATTATTTATCTGAAATTTGAAACTTTTAATACAACTCCTGTGAAGCTATGTAGAATTAAGGAAAGTATATTGAGCCATGGAGAAAGAAATAGTAGCTTGGCCTTTGGAGAAATGCCTGAAAGTAGGTACACATAATGTGATTCCGAAGAAGCATCAATAAATAAGTAGCCTGATATATTATTCTAATGGTGTTCACTTAGTTGGATATTTTTGTCTAGTCTTTTCATTTGAGTGACATAGCTTGGCCAAGGGGAAAAGTTCCTCCCCATTTAAAATTTACCTATAATTAATTTCCTTCCTTTTCTTCTATTCCCTCCTTCTTCCCTCCCTTTCTTTCCTTTCTCTTTCTTTACTTTTCCTTCCTTTCTTTCCTCTTTCTTTCTCTCTCTTCTTCTCCTTGCTTCCTTTCTTCTCCTTCCTTCCTTGCTTTGTTTCTCCTTCCTTCCTTCTCTTACAGAAAGATAATTCATTAAAATATTAAGTAGATACATTCAAATAAAGTATTTTTATTGATAAACCTACAATCTATTTAAGTATACATGCAGGATGAAATAAGCATAGTTGTAAAAATATTCACAGGATGTGATGAAGCTCACTGTCCAGTATAGAGGCCAAAAATGCCAGAAACTCCATTTTTCATCTTTGTATAGTTTCATTATATAGGCATGTTAACCACACCTAACCAATGATACTAGAGGAAGGGACTCCTAAGAAACTATTAAAGATATTTTTTTCTATAATAAATAAAAACTATAGAAGGAAATCCTCCTTTCTTTGTGCAAATATTGCAGTATCTATATATAATGCCAGGCAGAAACTGGGACAGCCATCATACATCCTAAGAGAACACATCTTAGGACTGAGACAAAATATTAAAGATGGTTGGATAATAAAATGGAAAGAGCCAGGTTATCGATTACAATTATTGCATAACTGAACCAAACTAGGTATACCTACCCCAGTGTTCTTTTTATGTAATAAAATGCTGATATGGTTTGGCTGTGACCCCATTCAAATCTCATCTTGAATTGTAGTTCCCACAATCCCCCTGTGTCATGGGAGGGACCCAGTGGGAGGCGATTTAATTGTGGAAGCAGTTTCCCCATCCTACTCTCATGATAGTAAGTAAGTTCTCACGAGATCTGATGATTTTGTAAGGGGGTTCTCCCTTTGCTTGTCTCTCATTCTTCTCCCTGCTACCATGTGAAGAAGGACTTGTTTTCTTCTTCTTCTGCTATGTGTGTAAGTTTCCTGAGGCATCCCCAGCTCTGCAGAACAGCGAGTCAATTAAAACTCTTTCCTTATAAATTACCCAGTCTTGGGTATGTCTTTGTTAGCAGTGTGAGAATGGGTAAATACAGTAAATTGTTGCTGATAGAGTGGGATGCTGCTATAGAGATGCCTGAAAATGTGGAAGCAACATTGGAACTGGGTAAGAGGCAGAGGTTGGAACAGTTTAGAGGGCTCAGAAGGACACTGGAAAATGTGGGAAAGTTTGGAACTTCCTAGAGACTTGTTGAATGGCTTTGACCAAAATGCTCACAGTGATATGGACAATGAAGTCCAGGCTGAGGAGGTCTCAGAAGGAGATGAGGAACTTGTTGGGAACTGGAGCAAAGGTGACTCTTGTTATGTGATGTTAGTCACCACCTGTGGAAGTCTGACCTGCAGACCCCGACACAGCGACAGATGAATGAATGCACTCTTACACCATTACAGTGTTTCAAATGGGCTAGGGATGGCCATTGGCTGCTTTCAGAGGGTGAAATGCAACCAATCAACCCAGACTCTCTGTCTGTCCACACATTTATTCCCTTAAGATTTTGCAACAGAGGTTCTTCGTTAACACATTTGTGGATAATTAACATAGTTAAAAGAGTGGTTATACCACTGATAAAAGCTTTAGGTTCTGTGTCCCAGAGAAAATGCTATTAACAGGTAATACCCTGTGATATTCCCCAGAGAGGACCAGCACAGCACAAAATTAACATGAGTAAACAATTAGAGTGGAGACAAATGGGTGTGGGGTAAGGCTTTTGATTGTCTCTCTCTCTTTCCTATGCTAATGTTAATGAGGCAGCTGCCTTCAACCTGCCTCAATCAAACCTTTTGGCCTTCCAAAAAGTTTGAGACTGTATAACTTTCCCTGAATATATTCTGTCACATTCTACCAGCCATCACAAGTAAATAGCAACATTGTTATGCTTTAGCGAAGAGACTGGCAGCATTTTTGCCCCTGACCTAGAGATATGTGGAACTTTCAACTTGAGAGAGATGATTTAGGATATCTGGGAGGAGAAATTTCTAAGCAGCAAAGCATTCAAGAGGAAGCACAGCATAAAAGTTTGGAAAATTTGCAGCCTGATGATACAAGAGAAAAGAAAAACCCATTTCCTGGGGAGAAATTCAAGCCTGCAGCAGAAATTTGCATAAGTAATGAGGAATGAGGAGCTGAATGTTAATCACCAAGACAATGGAGAAAGTATTGCCAAGGTATGTCAGAAACTTTCACTGGCAGCCCCTCCCATAACAAACCCTGGATCCCTAGGAAGAAGAAATGGTTTCCTGGGCTGGGTCCAGAGCTGTGCTGCTTTGTTGAGTCTTCGGATTCGGTACCCTGTGTCCCAGCTGAGGCTAAAAGGAGCCAAGGTACAGCTTGGGCCATGGCTTCAGAGGGTGAAAACCACAAGCCTTGGCAGCTTCCACAGGGCGTTGAGCCTCTGGGTGCACAGAAGTCAAGAACTGAGGTTTGGAAACCCATGCCTAGATTTAAAAGGATGCATGAAAATGCCTGGGTGTCCAGGCAGAAGTTTGCTGCAGGGGCTGATCCCTCAGGAAACCTGTTCTAGGGTGGTGTGGAAGGAAAATGTGGGGGTCAGAGCCCCCACACAGAGTCCTCACTGGGACACTGTCTAGTGGAGCAGTGAAAAGAGGGCCAGCATCCTCCAGATACCAGAATGGTAGTTCCACTGGTATCTCTCACCATGTGCCTGGAAAAGTTGCAGGCACTCAATGCCCACCCCTGAAAGCAGCCAGGATGGGGGCTATGCCCTGCAAAGCCACAGGGGTGGAGCTTTCCAGGACCATGGGAGCCCACCTCTTGCATCAGGGCCACCTGGATGTGAGACATGGAGTCAAAGGAGGCTACTTCAGAAAACTTTAAATTTAATTGCTGCCTCATAGGATTTTGGACTTGCATGGGGCTTGTAGCCCCTTTGTTTTGGCCAGTTTCTCCATTTGGAAAGTGAGTATTTACTCAATGCATGTACCTCCATTGAATCTAGGTGGTAACTAACTTGCTTTTGATTTTATGGGGTCATAGGCAGAAGAGAATTGCCTTGTCTCAGATGAAATACTGGACTTGGATGTTTTGCTTAATGCTAGAATAAGTTGAGAATTTAAGGGACTGTTGGAAAGGCATGGTTGTATTTTGAAATGTAAGGACATGAGATTTGGAAGGGGCCGGGGTGGAATAATATGGTTAGGCTGTGACCTCACCCAAATATTATCTTGAATTGTAGTTCTCATAATCTCCACATGTCATCAGAGGGACTCAGTGGGAGGTAAATGAATTATTGGGGCAGTTTCCCCCATGCTATTGTCTTGATAGTGAATAAGTTCTTACAATATCTCACAGTTTTATAAGGGTCTACCCCCTTCACTCAGCTCTCTTTCTTTTTCTCCCTGACAATATATGAAAAGGACATGATTGCTTCTCCTTCCATCATGGTTGTAAGTTTCCTGAGGGCTTCTCAGCCATGTTAAACTGTGAGCCAAACCTCTTTCCTTTATAAATTACCCAGTCTTGTGTATGTTTTTATTAGCAGTGTGAGAATGGACTAATAGAAATGCATTATAGCCCTTGTTCAGTCAGCTTTAATTGGTTATTTAACAGCAAAAGCCTCTGAAATGGTTTATTTACCATGTCTTTGGAACTGTTGTCATCTATGCGCTGTTTTATCCTAAAATTCGGTTTTAAGAGGAAACTTAAATATAAATTAAAATGAAAAATACAATTTTCTCTTGTCTTAAATACGTTTTTAGATATTATATGATACACTGAAATGCTCTTCTGTCACTTACATGCTAAATGACCCTTTTACTATACCTTGTGGAAATCATATAATTTCATATTATGGTTATTAAGATGAAGTTTATTTTTTAGTAATAGGCCTGAGGTAGACAGAACAAATAATTAAGTTTCTGATTTTATTTCAGATTCTATATCTCATTGAATATTGCATACAATGCTATTTTATTTACTGTATTAGATGGAAGTGATTCTTGTTCTTAGTGGAGGAAGCCCACGAAGTTCTGGCCCAATTTTTATTGCTAACTATCCCCTTACTTATAATGATACAAATAAAGAAGTCTTTCTTATGAGTCCGAGCCCTAATTAATCCCTTTCTAAATGTTTTTTAATATTCTACTGCTTTAACTGGTATGGTTGACAACACATCAGCCTGATGTGTCTGAATTTTAATCACAAACTTTGTATTAATTTTGTGAGTGGCTCTGTGTCATAGTTCATTTTTGTTGCTAAAACAGAACACTTGAGATTTGGTAATTTGTGATGAACAGAAATTTATTTGGCTCATGGTTCTGTAGGATAGAAAGCCCACGATTGCAGGGTGGCATCTGTGTCATAATATGGCAGAACACACGGATGAGAGAGAGATAAAATAGGGCCAAACTCACTCTTCATAAGGGATCATCTCCCATGATAATAAACCTACTTCCAAGATATCAAACTCACTCCCAGAATAATAGCATTAATTCATTCATGAAGCAGAGTCCTCATGACCCAATCACCTCCTAAAGTTCACACTTTCCAGTAATGCTAAATTGGGGGATCAAGTTTCCAATACATGAACACTGATGGACACATTAAAATTATAGCATTCCTCCCTTGGCCCTCAAATTCATGACATTATCACATGCAAAATATATTTATTTCATCCCAATAGACCCGAAAGTCCTAACTTGTTTCATTGTTAACTAAAAAGTCCAAAGCCCAGAATTTCATCTAAAAACTTAGACAGTAATTGGGTGAGACTCAAACCACAATTCATCCTGAGGAAAATTTGCCCTCCAGCTCCGAGCCTGTGAAATTAAAACAAGTTATACATTTCTGAAATACAATGGTGGGATAGGTACAGAGTAGATAATATCATTTCAAGTGACAGTGATAGTCAAGAAGAAGGAAATAACTGGCCCCAGTTACCTCTAAATCTAACAGGGCTGACAACATTAAATATTAAGCCTCCAGAATAATCATTTATTTCATGTGCCGCATCCTGAACACTCTGAGGGGACTGAGCTCTCAATGACTCAGAGAGCTTCACATTTACAGCTTTGTAGAGCTTAAACCATGAAGCAGTTCTCACCGGTTGGAGTGCCATACCTGCAGTTCTTCAAGGTTGAAGTTGTAAACTGGTGTTCCTATCATTCTGGGATCTTTGAGGTGGCTTCACTGCCACAGTTCCACTAGGCATTGTCCTAGTGGGAGCTCTGGTGGCTCCATCCTTATGACAAGTCTCTTCCTGGATCTCTAGGCTAATGCATCCTTCGTCATCTAGGTGGAAAGTTCCATGGCCCCACAGCTCATACACTCTGCACATCTATAGAATTAGCACCATGTGGATGCTGCCGAAATTTATAGCCTGTACCTTTTCAGAACAGCAACGGAGCCCACTAGAGCCAAGGCTTGGGTGCTGAAGAGTGATGTGCTGGAATGTGGGAAGTAGACATTTAAATTGGGATGAACAGCAAATGCTGAAGTCCCAAAGCCATCTCTCTGGGTACCTTGCCTTCTAGGTTCTAGATGGAAGGGGATCACCTAGAAGATCTCTGAATTATCTTCAGAGTATTTCTCCCATTGCCTTGATAGCTAGTACCTAGCTCCCTTCTGTCAATATTTATTTCTGTAGAAAACTATGTCTTGGCCACATACTTGGTTTATTATTCTAAAGACACCTTTTAACTCCTCATATGGCCAGGCTGTGAATTTTCCAAGCCTTTCACTCTGCTTCTCTTTCAGGTATAAATTCTGTCTTTAAATCATTTTCTACTCTTGCATCTTACTATATTCAATTAAAATTAGCCATGCATCTGCTTCAATATTTTCCTTAGACATTTCTCCTGCCAGATATCCTGATTCATTGCTCTTAAATTTTGTCTGCCATGAAACCCTAGGTGAAAAACAAAATTCAGAGAAGTTCTTTGCCATTTTATAAGAAGGATGACCTTTACTTCATTTTTCCAATAAGGTATTTCTCATTTCAGTCTGAGACCTCATTAGAATGGTTTCTTTCACTGTCCATATTGCCACCAACATTCTGGTCACAACCACGTAAGTAATCTCTAAGAAGTTCCACACTTTCCTTACAGCTATTTTCTCCTTCTGACCCTCACCAGAATCACCCTTAATGCTCCATTCATAGCAATACAGGCTTTTTCCAGAATTCACTTCAAAACTACTCCAGCCTTCACCATTTACCCAGCTCCCAAGCCACTTACACTTTTTCAAGTATTTGTTATAGCAACATCCCACTCTTTGGTACCAATTTCCCATCTGAGTCCATATTTTTGCTGCTGATAACATAGTACTTATGACTAAGTAATTTGTAACGAACAGAAATTTATTTGGTTCATAATTCTGGAGGGTTCAAAGTCTGAGATTGAGAGGTCACATCTGATGAAAGCCTTCTTGCAGCCCCATGGCATGGCAGAAGGCATCACATGGGTGAGAGAGAGAGGCAGGGGCTGAACTCATCATTTATAAGAACCTAATCCTGAGATAACAAATAGATTCCCACAATAATGGCATTAATTCATTCATGGGAGCAGATCTTTGATGACTAAATCACTTCTTAAATGTCTCACCTCCCAATACTTCTGCAATGGGAATTATGTTTATAACACATGAATGTTGGGGGGCTCATGCAAACTATAGCACTATGAATAGGGTTCCGGGTACTGGATTTTTATTTGTAAATTCGATCGATAAAAGTATTACAGTGAACCAAGTGTTATCCTAGATACTTGGCTTAGCAAATGAACAGGAAATAGTTCTTTCTCTCAAATAATTTACCATGTTATGTACAGACTATATAGACAACCTAGGTAAATAAATATGTATTAATTAAAATGCAATATAATAAGTCAAGTTGATGAAGCATATGAACCAGAAACTATTCACACCTCCTGAAGCAATGGAAGGGTAAAAGTCATAATATATGATCTGATTCTTAAGGAGTAAATAATATTCCATTGGGCATAACAATTTACAGCTGAGGGAAAAGTGCATGTAGATATATATATATAAATGATGGGACTTAGTATTTTAGAAAAATATTAATATGATAAAGTATAAGGTACTTGGGAAAATATTGAAAAGATAAATTCAGAACACATTATGAAGGACCTTGCATGGCTTCACAAAGGAGTTTGATCTTTATTCTGAATGCAGTGGAGACCACATGGGTAAGTTTAGGATTGAAGAGAGGGTAATAGTAATAATTATATCTCTATTTTCTGGAAAACTACTTAGACAAAATATGGAAATGTTATCCATTGACATGTTCCAGGAAGGAGGTAAAGAGCAGAGTTTAACTGTTGCAGAATGTTTGTATTGGATAAAGCAAGAAATAGTGAAACTTAGAATGAAGGTTAAAAGGCCTATTACAGACCAGATGGGGGCTAGGATAGGCAAAGCTAAGAAATTTATGTCTTGTTTATTTCTCAATCATGTTATATTCAGCCTGGCCCAGGTTAGCCGAGTGACTCTGATCTATGGAGTCTTTCAGGGTCCTGGGTGTCTTACATATTGTTCCACTATTCTTTACAGTATAGTACTCACTGTTTGCATATTTGAAGTTGATTACATAAAAAAGAAAAGCAGAATTTAAAGATTTGGAAAATTATCAGCCTGACCATATTGTAAAGAATGAGAAAATGTTTTCAGAAAAGAAAATCAAGGCTATGATAAAATATTTGATGAGATTTGTATGGATAGAAGTAAGTCATCATGAAAATAAAAGAATAACACTAGAGGCCTTTTGGAGCTCTTTGGGGCTGCCCCACCCATCACCATCCAAAATACCAAGAATTTGGGGGCAACAAAATTTCAAGGTGCTGCTCCTGAATTTCTGTACAGGACTTTTTGGCTGCTTCAGTTGTGGCTCACGTGAGCCCCTGTGCTGCTCTGGTAACCCCTGTGGAAGGCACAGGTGGTAAACCATGGCAGTATCTATGTATCGTCATCTCTAGGGGTGCACAAATTGTGGGGGAAATGACTAACTTCATGTAGATTTCAAAGGATATATTAGATAGTCAGGAGATCCAGGCAGAGCCTTACCCACTGGAGCACAGCCACCACTGAAAGCACCCACTATGGCAATGCCTAATGGAGCTGTGGGAGCAGAACCACCCCAGAGACTCCAGACCAGAAGATCCACCAGTGTGCAACTCCAGCCTGAAGAGTCACAGGTATATGACTCCCGTGCCTGAGAGCTGCTGTGTGGGCTACACCCAACAAAGCAATGAGAGTGAGTCTGTCCAGAGCCGTGGGGGCCCAATCCGCACCCCAGTGTTTCCAGAAGGTGGTACATTGAGTCAAAGGAGATTGTTCCCAAACCTTAAGGTTTATTGCTGTTTGCCTTATTGGGTTTTGGAATTACTCGAGACTTGTTACTTTTTTTTCTTTTTTACTTCTTTCCTATTTCTCCCTTTTGAAATGGAAACATCTATATTACATCTATTCTGACATTGTGTCTTAGAAACACATAACTTGTTTGATATCACAGGCTCACAGCCAGAGAGGAATTTGTCTGAAGATGAATCACACCTTGAGTTTTTCATCTCTGAATTAGATGATATTTAGATGAGTCTTCGGACTTTAAACTTAAAAGCTGATGCTGGAATGGGTTAAGAATTTGGAAGCTCTTGGGATGGAATACGTGTATTTTGCATGTGAGAAGAATATGAATTTGGGGAAGCCAGGGGCAGAATGCTGTCGTATTAAGCATTCTGCTTACGGTGATATTAAGAGATGGGGCTCTGGGGAGGTGATGGGCAGGTCATGGGAGAATCTGCCTCTATGAATAGGGTTAGCATTACTTATAGAAGAGGCCTGAGGGAAGCTCACTGGTCATTCACCATGTGAAAACATGTGGAAGTGCCATCTAGGAGAAATAGGCCCTCACTAAGACTAAATCTATTGACACCTTGATCTTGGACTTTCAGCCTCCAGAGTTGTGAGAAATAAGTTGCTGTTGTGTATGAATTACCCCATCTAATGTATTCTGGTAAAGGAGACCTAATCGACTTAGACAGGTTTTATATTTCAAGCCAGCTGATTTTCATGTTTTTGTAGTTAGTCCCCAAAATATTTCTAATTTTATACTCTTCCAACATCTTAAAACCTTTTATGAATCATTTTGAAATTTGTGTAAAATGATAAATCTATTGACTTCTGGTTTGGTAGCTTTTTGCTAGCATTTAATCTGGTGGAAAGAGTTCCATTGGTGTCTTTTCTATTTTTTTTTTTAACTGTATATGCTAATATGTATATTAGCTTATAAAGATTATTACTGTCTTATAACTGTGTACATATATACCGTTGAGGCTCTAACATATTCTAGTTTCTCCATCTGTGTTAGTGTCCTCATTCAGCTTGTAAAAGGGTAGTTCAGATCCTTAAGCAGGCAAATATGCTTGAAATTAAAAACAAAAAACAATTTTTTCTGTTTTTGAGACAGGGTCTTGCTCTATCGCCCAGACTGGAGTGCAGCAGCACAATCTCAGCTCACTGCAACCTCCACCTCCTGGGTTCAAGTGATGCTTATGCCTTAGACTCCTGAGTAGCTGGGACTACAGGCGTGTACCACTATGCCCAGTTAAGTTTTTGTATTTTTGGTAGAGACCGAGTTTCACCACACTTCGAACTGCTGACCTCATGATCTGCCTGCCTCAGCCTCCCAAAGTGCTGGGATTACAGGCATGAGCCATCGCCCCCCACCAAAACAAACAAACAAACAAACAAACAAACTAAAAACAAAACAAAACAAAAAACCCACAATTTTTAATTACAACTTACTGTTTCAAATCTTCCCTGTATTTTTAAAATAATCTTTGTTTCTTTTTTTTTGAGACTGATTATTAGAAAAGAGTTTTATTGAGGATCACTGAATTAATGAGAGTTGGAATATATTTTTATGAGAAATGTGTATAAATGCTGTAATAAATAATAAATGGATGTAAAGTCTAGATTAGCAAAATGCTGATTACTGATAAATATATGCACAAGAAAAGAAATTCCCCTTAGGGCCAACATTCTTGCACTATTAAAGACAAAACAGATTTAGAAGCATAATAAACTATAGATTACACATTATAAAGTTGCATTTTCCACACAATCAACAAACACTTAAAAATAATCGTAAACACACACACTAACTTAATCTCACGGCAGATGATCCGATAAAATTAGTGTCCCAGTGATTGCATTATCCGTTTAGGTCACATAAATTATTGTTTATCATTTTTCTAGAATCGGTTGGATTACAATCTCTTTCAGATTTGCAATCTTTTGAAGTTACATTGCATAACTTTAAAGAAGACCATATTTAGGGTGTTTTCCCACATGAATGCTGTGGGTAATGTAAGAAACAAGTTATAGTAAGAGAAAAAGGTTTATATGTACACATTTTACCTCCACTTCTTGCCTTTTAGGATGATTATAATTTAAAAAAAAGGAAAATAACAAGTGTTTGTGAGGATGTAGAGAAACAAACCTTTGGGTATTACTGGTGGGAATGTAAAATGGTGTGGGAAAGTTTGGTGTTCCTCAGAATGTTAGATAATTACCACATGATTTAGCAATTCTCTGTAGATACCCCAAATACACACACACACACACACACACACACACACACACACACACACACACACAGAATTAAAAGCATGGAGTTAAACAGATACTTTATATACTATTGTTCATATAAACTTTATTTGGAATAGCCAAAAGAAGAAAATAACAAAGTGCTCATCCACAGATGACTGGATAGACAAAATGTGGTATATACATACAACGATATGTTATTCAGCCTTAAAATAGAATGACATTCTGATATAGGCTACAACATGGATGAACCTTGAAATCATCAGACATAGTGAAATAAACTAGTTGCAAAAGAGCTACTATGTATAATTCTACTTATTTGAGGCACCAGAGATTGACAAATTCATAGAGACAGAAAATATAATAGCAGTTACCAGGGGCTAGAGGAAAGGGGATAGATACAGAGTTGTTATTTAATGGATACAGAGTTTCTATTTGGGTTGATGAAAAGTTCTAAAAATGGTTATTGGTGATGGTTGTACAACATCATGAATGTACATAATGGGGCTAAATTATACACTTAAAGCTGTTTAAAATGGTAAATAGCACATATATTATCACATTAAAATTATAAAAGTACATATTTCTTTTAAAAAGATATTTATTATAAGATGCAAATACAATTAAGAATGTAGTGGTTATCTGTCATTATTCAGCAGTTAAAAAATCTGAGTAGTACTTACCATATGAAATGTTACTTAAAATTTTATTTAGTGATAAAAACCCATTGTAAATCTTTTATTTATATATAGTTGCATTAAAATGTTATTTAAATGTATACCCATTTCCTTACAACAATCCAAAAATATTTAAAAATGTGCCTATTTTTCATGAAACCTTTATTAATTTTGATGAGATGTAAACGTTAAGATATTTTAATATCTTCTTATACTTATTTTGAAGTTGATTTCCTGGCTTGTAGTATTTCCTTCTTGGTATTAATTATCTTAGTTTAATGAAATGTCAGGAGATCTTTAACACCATGAAATAACTTTTTGTGGAGTCTTGTTGATACATTGTTATAATTTGCCTCACCCTGTCTATTCTGGGTCACTTCATCAACTGTTCATTGAGAGCAGAAGAATACATCATCATTATTCTATTGCCTGGATGGGTCAGTGTATTACTGTCCCAGATAAACCATTTTCTGCTTTTTGAGCGTTGTCCACATAAAGGATTATAACCACAGACAGGAGTAGAGAACATGATAGAGTACCATAACTAAAGGGCTTCTGAAGGGGAGCCCTGGGGTGGTCTGTTACCAGGATCAATTAGAATAACAAGTGATGCACAAAACTAGATCAGAAAAACAAATTGTCCAAGAATGTAATAAGACAGAGAAACTTACCAACTGGGGGAAGTAGCAGGAAGGACAGAGCTGTTGGAAATGGTCATCAATTGTCAGTATAAATTAAATAGCAATGGTAGTGATGTGAGCCTGGATGAAGCAATTGTTTGAGTCTTTACAAGTCCAGACAGTGATAGATCCTTGAATGACTTATTAACTATGGTGGTGCTGTGCTAACCTACTCTGTATTGGCCAGACAGACTCCATCTTGCTGAGAGTCAGACAGGCTCCATCTTAACCTCTACCTCACCCCTCCCGCCCTTTCTCCTTTGAGCATATCTGGGTCACGTTCCTGTGCTGGATCATGCTGTACTTAGAACTATAGAAACATATAACCATTGTAACCATATCCTGCTTCGCAAGTCCACTTGTTACTGTGAACACCTCCCTTGATTGAGTGTATGACAAGTACCGAATACCCCCCTTGGTAACCAGCAATCATGGAAACCGCTTGTATATACCCTGCTTAGTAATCAACAATCATGGGAATCTCCGGCCTCCTGGTTACCCGCCTCCTTATTTAACTTCCTTGTTCCGCTTCTGTAAATTCTGCTTCAGCTAGGCTCCCTCTCCCCTTTCTTAAGCAAGGTATAAAAGGAATCGAGCCCCTTCCTTGGGGCTGAGAGATTCTGAATGTGAGCTGACTCTTGGTTTCTGGCAATAAAAGACTCTCAATTGGAACTCAGAATGTGGCACTTACCTTCCAACTTGCTCGTGCCAAATTTATAACTTTAGAAAGCAATGTGGTTATACATAGCAAGAGTTATACATTTAGACCTAGGAATTCTATCTTAAGGAATTTATTCTGGGGAAATAATTTGAGACGAGGAAACCAAATTTTCTTTTTCAATTATGTTAATGTCAGCACCATTAATTACAGAGAAACAAAGTGAGAAATAGAAAAATATTTTGGTGGATTTTGGAACCTCAACAAAATTAGGATATTATTTAGGATATAAATTCATAAAAGCAAAAGTTCAAAAGTATTATTGTGGAAACCATATAGACATGTACAAAATGTTTAGCATAATATTAAGTGAATACAAGTATATTAAATGTTATTTTTGAGGCCTTTTATGTCATTTAACAGGGATGTTGTCACAGGAACTAAAAACATTAAAGCTGTGTTAAAATATTGGCATATCTTTACAAATGTCTTTCATGTTACCTTATGAATATATGTATGTGCATGTAAGTATGTATGTTATATGTATATACATGTAAATAATTTGACATATAAAATGACATATAAAACATAAAATAGTCTTGATCACTATATATATGATAATCAAAACTATTTTCTTATAAAGTTCACACTCACACATACAATGGATAACTTTTTCTATGATTTACAATTAGTATTCCTTGTTTCCCATATCTACAAGAAACCACCAACCTAATTATAATTGCAGCAAAAAAAAAAAAAAAAAAGATTCAGATTCCTTAAAAATGCATGGATAGTTTTTAGCAGTCATTGCTGACGTGAAACAAACGGAGCAAAGCAAATCATGTTATGGCCTTGGACAAAACAACACAGGTTCACCTGCTTGACCCAGGAGCCTAGGTTCTCTTGTTCTATAGCCAGGCTCATCTGATATGTTCTAAACAATTTTTCTCAGCTAGTATGTATGAGAGCATCTGAGAAACAAAGCCATCAATGGTTTTCAGTGATCTGTCTTCCAAATAGGTTCTGAAATAAAAGACAGTTTGCACCTAAATTGCTAGAATCACCAGAAAATGTCACTTTTAATTGGATAGGAATTATGCAGTCAGGTGTGACAAGAAGGAAGGGGTTATCATGAGCTAATAATTTGACAGAAATGCAACCTCATGCTTCTAATCCCTCCAGAGCGTTATCTCATGATTACCAAACACCCTACTTAGATATGCCTTATTAGTTTCTCTTTTGGATATCTTTATTCTTAGAAAACCATACGGTAGTGTGCTAGAATGTGATGATGTTAGCACTTTAAAATATAAGCAGCTGCTTCAGCTGAACTAGTAGTTCACAAAAATTAATCTGTCCTTTACATTAATCTGTGGACCAATCAAAATGTTTTCTTAATCCTAGGAGTTTAATAATGTAGTCTAAATCAGTCTGGTCCAGGTGCCTTGTGCTGCTTCAAGGAAAAGTAACAAGAAAATTTAATCTGAAGATTATTAAGTATTTTTGCCTGGTACTGGCTGGTATCACCTAGCAGCTATGAAACATATTGAGTAAATCTAACAAACAGCAACTCATCCTTCCTTTCACTGCAGATCAAATAATTAGGAGAAAGTAAGTATACATACTGATGGCAGTAAAAAGAGATAATAAGACACAAGAATTTTAGGAAGACAAAATGTTTGCAATAACAGCTTGTGGCAACTGCTATTATTAGGATGATAGTTGGTTGAATAACATTTATAAAAGCAGGAGTTCAAAAGATGGCTTGGAGCTTAGAGTCTATGATACAGATGCACAGTTCCGAAAACTGAAGAAATACTGCCTAGGCCAGTAAATGAACTTGTTTAAGTACTCTACTGTCAAGGCTATTGTTATTGGTCAGGTTTGCGGGGGAGGGGACAAAGCAAACAGGTTAAAATTTTATCACATAATTTGGTAAGTTACAGGAACATCATCTACATACCTTATCTTCATAACATTTTGCCAAATGGCAGTTTGTGCAAGTTTAAATTTCTAAGACTAATGTGAATGTTCCCCTTTGTAAGGTGCATGAGGAAAATGAGTGGTGTCTGGAAAGAAATCAATTACACTGGATACTCAGAACAAATTCTCCAGCATTATTCTGAATTGTAAATGTTTCAAAGGAGGTTTATCTTTGAAAATAAAAATTGAGTCTCCTCTGCTTCCAGCCATGAAAGATTAACTGGTAACAGACTTGCCCTCCCAATTGTAAATTCTTTAAAACTGGGGGGAGAAAATGTTAAGAAATAATGTTGAGGTGTTGAACAGTAGTAGGTGGAGAAGAACTGTGATCTTTGAGAGAAGAAAACAGAAAAAGTGAGCACCATGAACACCCCCACAAAAGCCCAAGTTTCTATTTTGGAGCACCTTTCTGACAAAGAACAGGGAAGTAAATCCTAAGCAAAACATTGGTCTCAATGAGTTGAGAGAGCAGAAATCAGAATTCTGAGCCACTGAAATGCCCAGAGTTTATGGGAGGGTATAATTTAAAAGAGGAGGCTGCAGGGAGGATAGATCACAGAAATTTTTGTGGACATTCCACATGGGTTCTTGGATAAGGGTCACGTTGCATATGCACAGAGTAAAGTGTTAAGGGCTTAGCAGAGATCACCTGTTGCAGAAAATGTGCGATGCTGGGAGACACTGATGTGGTCATGATACAATCAGAAAGAAGAAATCTAACAATGCCAGGTGTGCAGCTGAGACCTTAAAAGTGCCACAACCTAGAGATAAAGAAAGTAACCAAGAGTAAGGACACAGTCTAGTTCTCAGTTCGAACTCTAAGTGGATATGAACTGAGAGAACAAAACCAAGCCTGGTCACATTAGAAGATACCACCTCTAAGTTAACTGTCTGCCAGAACAAAGTTGTATACCTCTCAGAAGAGGTCATAAGTAATCCATGATGAGCACCATACAGTAGAAAACCAGTAGACATGCTCAAAATATTACCTATCACTAAAAGAGAAAAAATTTAATACAAGTGACATTATGATATCTGAGATTTTATAATTACCAGTGTCATGCCGGATCCCTATTAACTTCAACAGGGGATAGCACCAGGTTCGAGAGGTCAAAGAACAGATGCAGAGCCAGCAAGTGAAACACAGGATTTATTCAAGGGAACTTACAAGGTGGTCTGGTAGCAGTAGGGTGGATGGGAGAATTACAACTGCTTGCAAAAAGCATGCAGTTTATATAGCGCCCTTACTTAGCATACTACCCACTCACAACCTCCATGTGGCAATCCTGGTTTATTAAGTTATTGCTGTCAATCTCATCTGCTGTATAGGGTATGCTTAGGTTATTGCTGTCAGGAACATCCTCCATACAGGGTCATTCTCAGGGTATGCTTAAGTATTGCTGTCAGATGGATCTCCCATACAACAATCTTTTTAGATTTTTCAAATCTAGACAGCAGATACTATAAACTTGTTGACATAAAGGAAAATACGGCAGAAATAAATAACTCATGGAAAATTTCAAGTAAATAAATTCTACCTTTTGATTGGAATATAGGAATTAATTTGCAAACACTTTAATCCAACATAGACTACGTATAGTATGTCATTTTTTTTCTGTCTGCTTTTGTTATTTTTTTCCTTAACTTCGATTTTCAATAGTTTGACAATGAGGTGCTTTGGTTGTAGTTTACTTTGTGTTTATCCTGCTATGCTTATTCTTAACCCCAAGTTTGTATCCTGATTTTGTTTTTATTTCCCCCCATTTGTTTTTTAAGTTTCTCTATGAACACCTTTAGGATATTATTTTTTAACTGACTATACTAAAATTTTGTGATAGTATGTCCTTTAGCTATCAGCCTGAGCATTTGTTGGAACCTTTAATCTATAAATGCACAGGTCTATGTTCTGAAAAAAAATTGAATTATTTATTCCTCCTCCATTTTTTATACCCTCATTCTGTAATTCCTATTTTTCAGTTTCTGTAACATCTGGGCAGATTCTGTATTTTTAAATAATTTTTATTTTCTATTAACATTTTTGGTATTTCTAATCTACTTACGAGAACACTCTTCAATTTTAACTGTAATCCTCAATATTCTTCTGATTTTTAAATTGATATTAATACACATTAATTTCCAAGGATAGTTTTGTCCTCTGCATATTTCTTTTCAGAAATAACTCCTAGTTTTATGGATAAAAACTATGGATAAGCATGATTGACTATGCTTTAAAATGACTGTACCATAAGTTGCAGATTTCCACTTTTCTTCAAAATATTCTTTGGGACTGCTTTTATCTGTCACATAAAATTCTTCCAATGCCCTCCCTAGAGGACAAATGAGGCTGCAAGCCTGCTAAAATCAATAGGGAAATGGAAGAGGTAGAGGCTCTTACCATTTTCTGCTTTCAGAACATTATCACTTATTCTAAGTATTCCTGGTGTTTTCTAGTCCAGATGCCTGATGGTCTATCTTCTCAGAATTGTAATTTCCAGTTTCCCTTCAGGGTAGCCAGATAACAGTTGCCTGGCTGCATGTGTTATTGTATCAGTTCAGGCTGCTGTAACAAAGTGGTATAGACTGGGTGGCTTATAAACAACAGAAATTTATTTTTCAGTTTTAGGGGCTGGAAATCTGAGATTAGAGTGCCACATGATTTGTTCTGCTGAGAGCCCTCTTCTGGGTAGCAGACTGCTGACATCTTTTATCTTTACATGGTGGTAAGGGTAAGCAAACTCCTTGATACTTCCTTTATAAGGTTACGAATTCCACCCCTAAGTACTCTAAACTTATAATCTAATAACCTCTCAAAGACTCCACCACCTAATACCATCACATTGAAGGTGAGGATTTCGAGATATGACTTTTGGCGAAATACAAGCAATCAGTCTGTAACAGGTGACATAGTGCAACTTCGGGTCTAATTGCCTCTTGCATGAATTGGCAAACGGTGCTCCTAAATGCTTCCAGTGCATACTACACTTTAGATTACTTGTCATTGCCAATCCCTGAACCATCGTTCCATTCTTGGGTCTACAAAGGGCTCTCTTGAGCTTTTTCCACCATAGGCTTAAGTTCAGTTTTGCAAGTCCGTGGATGTGTATCAGCAGATGGAAAAGCATGACATGCCTGTTACCTACCTGTTTTGATAAATAAAGTTATTGGAACATTGACATACTCATTCATTGTTGTGTTGCCTATGGCTGCTTTCACTCTACAATGACAAAATTGAGTAGTTATGACAAGGACTGTGTGGCCCACAGGCCAAATAGTGTCTGAATCTTCACAGAAAGTATTTGCCAACCCCTGGTCTAGAGTGCTATTTACTTATGCATCCATAGCATAGCCTCCAAATCTTCATTCCTAGTGTTTCCTTTCCCCTGCTATTTTTGATCTTGTGGGTTCATGTTGTTGACCATTTAACATTGTTTATACAGATTTCAGGTTGGAGCAGAGTTAAGCATGAGGGTTCATTTCACCAATTGTAACTGAAGGCTTCAACCACTTTTCTTTGTCATCATCACCTAAATCACTTGATCAGGACAATTTGGTTTATTGAGCAGAAAAAGTAGATCTGTCTACAAGGCCAAACCAAAGAGGATTTTCACAACCTTTTATTATTTTTGTTTCTATAAATGGATGTTAGATATTGTTTAATATCTATTGATATATCCTAAGCGTTAAAGTTTTCCATGCTCTTATAGATTTCACAATTTAAAAGGAAAGCAGCATGAAACATTATAAGATGTTGATGCCAACTTTGTATACTCTCATCTGGCAATCATTTATGGAACGCCATATATGCAGTTGGCATTATGTTCAGTATTAGAATACTGAGAATAGCAGTAACAATAATAATTGTTATTATATAAAAGATACGCTCACTGCTCTTACAAAATGTAGTGTGGTAAGGAATATCAAAATTAAAAAAAATTTCAAGTCACTGTGACATGAACTTTTATAGAAGAATAGCTCATATGTAGAGGATATTTGTGATTATCATATGAAGTTTTATATTGAGTGATAAAATTTTGACAGAACAGAAAGAGTATTCTTGCCAAGAGGCAAATACAAAATATAAACAAATAAAAAGTAGAACAAATATAAAGAATAAGGTAAGTTTCAAAGTATTGGAACACGCATTTCCACAATTATCCATCTGTGCAATGTCTGGTAAGTTATTTAACCTCTTTAAGCTTTAGTTTTAAAAGATAATATTAATAGTTTCCTCATAGCTTTACTCTATGAACTATGTGAAATAATGCACTTGACAGATTTAACAGAATTTCTGGCACTTAATAAATGCTCAGCAAAAGGTAGTTGTTTACATTGTTATGAATTATCCTGAGGCAGTAATATTTTAGTAATAATATATAACCATAATTCAAGCACAGTGCCACTATTGGTGAGAGATGTTTTGGAAAGGAGCAAACTTCTAATCATCCTGCAAATCACAGAATACAAACAATTAATTGCTTTTTCCAACAAATCCAACTGGGACTAATAAAGGATGACTCATAATTGGATATTCTTGAGTTTGAATTAGGATCACTGAATTCATGTACATCCAAATTATTTCTACAATTTTTTGTAAACATCAATAATCCAGCATGCATACACACATAAACACACACACACACACACACATACTAGATGTATCTTGGCTAGCAACTTGGGTGGCATTACTTGAATGAAATATATCAATATATTTTCCCTAGCTGCTACGATAATTTATGTTTCCTTTCGTTTTGCTTGTATTTTTTGAGAGAAAATGTTTACAATATCATGTAGAATCAATTGTTAAAAAAGCAATATTGCAACATTTATTGATGTACAAGTGCTAAAAATAAAAACAATATGTGACATAATTTAGTACACTGTTGCTTCAACTATTTTGTCTCCTACCTTATTATTCATTAATAGTGACGGGAGATCTGGCATACTTCTAGAATTTTGATTAATATGATGTTTAGAATTATGGTATGCCTAGTTAAAAACAGTAAGTGAATGTTTCTTTTTTGATCTCTTTAATAATCTACTGGAAGCATGCAGAAGTTTGTTGTTGTTGTTTTCAGGACCCACAGAAACAATCAGCAGGCTCCTGCTATTGGAATGTTTTTAATCTTGCACGTTAGGGGTCCATGTTCTATATAGGTTCAAGTTATCCTTTGCAGTATAACCCTTGACCTAAATAAACATTTACAGAAATGTTTTAAAGAATTCCTTATGCAAGGTATTGGAATCGCATATGTTGATAATTTCCTTTGCAGAATTATTGTGACAAACACTTTTCGAAGCTTCCACTAATCTCTCTGAACCTAGCACAGAATTTTACTCATATTTAAGATGAAATCTTAAACACATTCCATTTTATATAGGAGAAGTTTTAAGCCAATGGAAGGGCTCCAAACTGAGTAGATATTTAAAGATACCTAGTGTCAATCATTGGAATGTAAGCCACTAAAAGAAAGAGTTTTTTGGCTGCTGTGAATGTCATATTGGGAGCAGACTCTGGGCAAAGCAGGACCTATAGTGGCACCAGCCTTTAAGAATAGAAAGCGTTCAGGAATGCATAGGATTAGGTTGGGGGAGACAAACAATTTCAGTGTCTAGCCCCCCAAGAGCAGCTTAGAATTCTTGAGCAGGGGACTGATGAACTTGGCAAGCTCGTGTTCTGCAGACGCATGGGGAGAAGGTCATGTTCATTCGGCATTTGTGACACAGCTTTAAGGAAGTCGTCATGGTGACTGGAAAAATTACTTATTAAAAAAATCACTTTCTTTAGAATATACATTATCTTAGGAGGCCCTATTTCTGCTTACTGTTGGAAAAATTGATCTTGCTAATGTAGCTTAGTCTAATCTAGGAATTTTTTTTCCACTAAAATGTGTAATTTATGCTCAGTGCTACCCAATTTAAATTTCCACCATTGAGCTTTCTTCACCTTCCTAACCCTTGAACTGCTCTTGCAACAAAAGCTTTCCCAGCTACTGTCAATCTAGTAGGGTAGTGTTTGTGTGTGTGCACGTATAGGTGTGCATATGTGTATGTACACATGTGTGTCTTAGAGGTATTCTTTACCTTCATGTCATCTGATCATCAATCCTTTGACAACATCAAACAGAGCTGATTTTGAAATAATTGATTCTTTCACTTTGGCCAGTTCTTCTTGATGTCTCTCAGGAAATCAGCTCTCATCCATATCATGCCGTCAGGAAACCCATAAAATTGCAGCTAAACAGTCCCTTACTCAAAATTAGATGCCACTCACATCTCTGTACTGAAATGTTTTTATTCTAACAGTGGATCTTGACTTGGAATGGTAGGCTGTGCTGTGTGGCCTTTGTTGTGCTTGGAACTACACGTACCAGATCCCCTCCCTCTTTGGAGTCAGATTAATGTTGGCAACAAGAAAAACATAGAAGTGAATCAGCAACCATTGCTTCTGAAGCTGTTTTTGCAGCTAGATGCAGTAAACGAGAGATACAGAGGCCAAAAGACCTTAGCACAAGGTCCCCTTTTCTGGTTCTGACACCACATGGTTTCTCAGATTTGCTATTCTCTTTCCCTATCCTCCAACCCCCACCTCTCCCACACTTTTCAACCAGTCCTGCAATAACTCAATATCCTACAGCACAGAGAGTGACTCTATTCCATCACAAAGAACTGACTGAGATAGGCTTTTGTTCACTCTTTTTCCTACATGCCAAGACTATGCCTGAGTTCAAGGAAAACATGAGGATTTTTCTCCACTATTGTTTGATTCCACACTTCCACATCTGGAAGCAGCAATCGCAATTAGATTGGCCAACTCCTGAATTTCTGGATAGATCAGATGTTGGCGATGGTCTGGACTTCTTCCCATCTCTACCTCAATGTCAGAAGGATGTCCCTGTTCACCCTACCATTCTCATGGTTTTTGGGGGTTGGGGGAGATTCAGGGAGCAAAAGCACTTCTGGTTCACTATCTGTACATTTCATCTCATCTATCAAGGTCTGTAATATTCTTGCTATTCTTCTGGTATGTAAACAATTCTCATTACTTTTGCAATTACTGTTATGACATCTTTTAAACTCCATGACAAGATTTAGCATCTGTCTTCTGGCTGTCCTTCTGAGGGTCATTGGGAAAATAAAATTAAATTAACCCCTGATATGATGCTTTACTGTATTTCATATTTAGTCTGCACAACTTATGCCTTCACCTGTTCTAACTCAAGTGGCAAGTGTTGCTTAGTATAAGCTATGGACATGATTTTACTCACTCAAGGGCTGCAATAGTTTTAATGGGGTAGGGAAAACAGGTTCTAAGAAGGTAGTGATAAATTGGTAAGGTGCCAGAGTAGCGGATTAATAGGCTAGGATCCAGGTTCAGATTTTACTCTAATACAATGGGGTCAACACCATTTCTGTGTAATAGGCTGAGATGAGAATATAGGGATCCGGAGACTCTGAGACTGCAGAGATGCCCAGGAGTCATTCATAACCTCCACATAGTGTAAGAAGAACAACTTCACAGTGTACTACTGGATGCAGTTATAGCTTTTTATATATGCACCTCCTCCCACCTCTCATTTCTCCATCAGGAGAGACTGATGAAAGAAATGAAGTGAGCCTTAGACTGCAGGGATTCTTTTCATCAAGTAAAGCAAAGAAGCTGAGAAATGTGGCAAGGGCAGTCTCTGCTTGCTGGCCTGCTTTTGCATTGGTATTGTCAATTATTCAACAGTAATGAATACTAAATGGTGAAAAGTATCATTTTTTTGTTCCTTAGTTTGAATATTCCTAAAATCTCTCTCCTGTTTGTATTTCACTATTTTAACCCTTTGACTAATTTAGGAATTGAGTATCTCCTCTTTATCTATTACATTTAAATAACTTCATACTGTTTAAAACAATATTTTACATGTTTTGAAATGTGAATCATCAGAATTCTTCCTACTGTGCTCTAGAAATAGTTCAGACCTACCTGGCATCCCTTCTATACCTGAGTCCTAAACTGAAAACTGAGGTAAACACCCTTCCCCAGCCACACTGAACCATATGGAAAGAACCGTCTAAATGGTTGTATCCTTTGTCCAAGACTCTTCATTTACATGGCCAGTCCAAGGAAGGTGTTTGTAGATACCTTGGCATTTTCTAGGGAATATATTCATGATCTCTGTCTCTATTGCTTATTCTGTACACACTTGAACTGTCATCAACTTAAAATAATATAGGAAAAAGTGATTACTGAATCCACTGATTTGGGTCATTCCAAATTCAGCCACACCAATCCAGACAGAGTGATTACATCCTGAGCAAACCTACCCATTCAACAACCTATGAGGTGAGTTTTGGATCTCTAGTAAAAATACATATACGGATGCTCCTTGACTTATGATAGTGTTATGTCTGGATAACGCATCGTAACCTGAAAATATCGTAAGTTGAACATGCATTTAACATATCTGACCTACAGAACACCATAGCTTAGCTAAGCCTACCTTAAACATGCTCAGAACACATCGATTAGCTTACATTTGAGCAAAATTATCTAACATAAAGCCTATTTTATAACAAAGTGTTGAATATCTCATATAATTTTTGAATAGTGTACTGAATGTCTATAACTTTTACACCATTGCAAAGACAAAAATTATATGTCAAAACATTTCAGTTAGGAACCATCTATATAAAGATGTCATAAGGGATAAAAATGGTTGACAATAATTGTGAGACACTTTACATATATTATCTCATTATTATAAGCAATTTTACAGAGGCAAAATACATATACCTGAGGAAATTTACTGCCAGGCGAATGGCTATGTGACTGTTTCATGATGTATCCAGGTTTAGAAGCATAAGCTATATGACTCCAGGTTTTGGCTCCTAACTCTAAACTTCACTACATTGCTAGGAGTACTCATTTTTGTTAGCTCCCACCTGAACAACTAATTATTAGTTTGTTAAGGCAAATATGTTTCATAAACCACTCAATAAAGAATCATAATGCTCCCTAGACCTCTTGTTTCTATGAGGACTTAGGTTTGCAAAATCCATATGCTGACTTTCTAGGGGTGGGCAGACTTGTAACACATCTAGTTCCCTGCCTCACCCCAGTAAGAATGCAGCAAATGGTATGTTTTGAAGAGAGATAAGATCTTTGAAAATATAAAACATTGGTTGCAAACAACTGATTTTTTAAAACCCTGCATTTTGTGGTTCTACTAAATTTTTGATCTAGGATAAGAGAAATGGATACTCTATGATGTGAGAAAATCACTACCTAGTAGACCATGAGAAAAGACATGGGAAATGTCACTTCTAATTCACTTCCACCCTGCAATATCAGTCTCCATCAAAACCAGCTCATGCCCTTCTTGTGCTATAAAACCTTCTGTGACACTATCAGACCAAAGCAGTTATTTTAATTTTGAATGTAATAGGGGGGATTACTTACCCCACACAATCAGATACATAATAAATGCTGGGAGAATCAGTGAAGCTTTGCAGCAATATGTGAGCTGTACTATTTTGGTGAAATTTGTTTATTGTACACTATTGATTTCAACAAAATGTACAATTTCTTTTTTTTTTTTTTTTTTTTTTTTTTTAATTTATTTATTTATTGCATTTAGGTTTGGGGGTACATGTGAAAATGTACAATTTCTAAAATGAGAAGAAATATGTGAGCAAATCCTTCAAAATGAAAGTAAGTCTAGTGATGAGAAGGTGTTTGATGATGTGAATTTCTATTTTATTCTAGGCTTCTCTAAGAGATTCAACCTGCTCATACAAATAAGGATGTTGATAGAAATGTTAAAATATCTGAAAATTTAATTTTTATATTTAAGTATCAATGTGCTAAATGTTTTACATATATTATCATATTTATTCTAACAACTTAATTAGGCCAATATTACACTTCTCATTTGACACATAAGGAAATTGTGGTTAGAGTGATTTACTAAATGCTCAGTGTCATAATGCTATTATTGGTCTGGCACCATTTAAAATCACATCTGTCTGATCCCAAAGACTATACTTTTAAATGCTGTTTCTGTACTCCAAACTGAAAACAGGTAAAAGCTGCATTCTAAGTATTGGCTGTTGTTTTCCCCGAATTTATTTGGACTAACTCCCTTCTATCCGATTTCCATTCCTTGTCTTAGCTGGTTTTCCAGTATCCCCCATGTTAATTTTATGTGTCAACTTGACTAGGCCATGGGGTGCTCAGATATTTGATCAAACATTATTCTAGGTTTTTCCATGCGGTTGTGTTTGGATGAGAATAACATTTAAGTTGTAGTCAGAATAAAGCTGCTTTCTCTTGCTAAGGCCTGAATAGATAAAAGGGCTGCCTCAGTAGGAGGGAACTTCTCCTGCCTGACTTCCTTTGAACTGAGACTTCAGTTTTGTTGTTTTTTTCCCCTGCCTTGAGACTCAAACTGCAATGTTGGCTTTTCTTGGTCTTGAGCCCTGCTGGACATCAAACTAGAACCCCAACATTCAGTCTCTTGGTTTTCAGGTCTTCAGACTTAGAATGAAACCTAATCATCTGCTCTCCTGGGTGGCCAGCTTGCCAACTAACCTTGCCTCAAAAAGCATGTGAACCAATTCCTTATAGAGTCATGTGTCACAAAAGAAGTTTCGGTCAAGAATGAGCTGCATATGTAACAGTGGTTCCGTAAGATTATATCGTATTTGACTCCATCTTTTCTATGTTAAGATATGTTTAGAACATAATAACAGAATAAAATCAATGCCAAAATAGGGTTTTGGCAAAATAAAACCTCATGCCCAAAGTAGGAATGTTTTTACACTGTTGGTGTGGGTATAAATTAGTTCAACCATTGTGGAAGACAGCGTGGAGATTCCTCAAGGATCTAAAACCAGAAATATCACTTGACCCAGCAATCCCATTACTGGGTATATGCCCAAAGGATTATAAATCATTCTACTATAAAGACACATGATATGTATGTTTATTACAGCACTATTTACAATAGCAAAGACTTGGAACTAACCAAAATGCCTATCAATGGTAGACCAGATAATGAAAATGTGGCACATATACACCATGAAATACTATAGAGGAATAAAAAAGAATGAGTTCATGTCCTTTGCAGAGACATGGATGAATCTGGAAACCATCATCCTCAGCAAACCGACAAGGGAACAGAAAATCAAACTCTGCATTTTCTCACTTCTAAGTGGGAGTTGAACAATGAGAACAGATGGACACAGGGAGGGGAAACATCACACACAGGGACCTGTTGGGGGTGGGGGGCAAGGGGAGGGAGAGCATTATGACAGATACCTAATGCATGCAGGGCTTAAAACCTAGATGACGGGTTGATGGGGCAGCAAACCACCATGGGACATGTATACCTATGTAACAAAGCTGCATGCTCTGCACATGTATGCCAGAAAATAAAGAAAAATTTTAAAATGGCAAAAAATTAATATTGTTCATCTGCTATTTTTTTTTATCATTTTTTCCTTTCTATTTTACCATACAGCAGATGTTCTTAACATCAAAGAGCTTGGAAGTCCTAGTGCAATGTTTTAGGGAATATCTCCATGACCTATCCATTATATTTATACCCAGATTTTTAATTCCCTAATTTCTATTTCATTCCCTACTTCTTGACTTGCAATCTGCTTAAGTTCTTTGAATCAATGCATTGCATAAATTCCTCAGTCTTCTAGTACATGATCTCTGGTTTCATATAATGCATCCCCTCCAAATTTCTCTATATTCACCTTCATTTTAGACTTCTAGATCTGTAATGAGAATATCAAGTCTTTTGGTATAGAATCAGGATTCAGATCATGCCTTCCCCAAGATTTTTATCCTAATTTTACCCTTAGAGTTGTGGCATTACTCTTAGGAAAAGAAAAACAGAAGCTTAAATATATATTATATTTGATCTATCAGTTTTAATCTTCACATATGCCAATAGAAGAAGAGATATGTTAATAGATAATGGCGAACTAAAAAAAAAAAAAAAAAACTGTGGAAAAGCCTCTGTATTTACAAGCTTGGAAAACCCAGACCAGTCATATACATTAATCCTATCCTGTAGTTCCACTAAGTGAAGATATGGTATACTCAGGAATCCAACAGTGTCTCAGCAGTATTTCCCATGAGTGATTTAATTCAGAACAATGACACAAAGGTATCTTTATGAAGATTTCCTACATACTTATTTTTATTGCTCTAATCTCTCTCTTTAACATTTGCAAATCTGTAATACAGATGGTAATGCTAATACATCTAAAAGAGTACTACTTTATTCACCTAAAGTCTTTATCTTTAGTGTTGATTCAGCAAATAATATTCCCACTTCCCCAAATGTTTCATCCAAAAGTCTAGAGTTGATTTCTCTATTTTCCCCACCAAACTCTAATTCCTGAAAAAGTAGTTGGCTGTATTTCAATATGAAGTGTATTCACTCTTTCTCCAGGAAGTCTACTCCATTATAATTTTATTACATTCCACCTGGTCCAGGGCAGTAGCCTTCTAATTATTCTTTCTACTTTTGTATTCTTATAATTTATTCTTCAAAGACCAACCAGAAAATATTAACATTTAAATAAAATTAAACTACTCCTTGGCTTACAACATTCCACTGGATTTGCATTAGATTTCTATTGCTACTGTAACAAGGTACCACAATATCATTGACTTAAAACAAATTTATTATCTTACGGTTCTGGAGATCTGAATTCTAAAATGAATCTCAGTGGGCTAGAATTTAGGTGTCAGCTAAGCTGCATTGCTTCTGGGGGCTCTATGGAGAATGTGTTCTTGCGTTTTCCGGCTCTTAGAGGCTGCTTGGACCCTTTCCATCTTCAAAGCCAACAGTGGAAGAGCAAGTGTTTCATCATCTACATCATCTGACGCTCATTCTTCTTCTGCCTTCCATTTCCACTATTGAGGAACCCTGTGATTACGCTGAGCTCATTCCTATTTTAAGGTTAGCTGGTTTGCAACCTTAATTCCCCTTGATCATGTAAAATAACACATTCACAGGTGGTGGATTAGGATGTAAATATTTTTGGGCTGTTATTCTGTCTACCACAGGCTTTTCAAAAAATAAAAAATGCAAAAGACTTTTTAAGTTCTAAATTTCCCTACTGCTTGGCCCCTGCTCAACTCTCAGTCTCCATCGCAGACAGCCCTCTCCTTTGCTCACTGGACTCTGGTCACACTAACCTCTAGTGACATTCTGATCCAAACAGCTGTCATCTGGCAGAGGAAGGACCTTTGCCCTTGCTGTTCCTCTGTGTGAAAGGTTCTGTCACCAGACACTCACGTGCATGGCTTATTCTTGTTATTTAGTCCATTTCCCCAAGAGAGGTTTGAGAGGCTTTTCTGCCCACTCCAAATCAAACAGTTCCAACTACTACATTCTTTTAAATTACTATGGTTTATTCCCTTCGTAGAACGTATCACCAGCTGAACTGCCTTATTTGTTTTCTTGTTAAATGTCTCTTTAACCCACTAGAAAGACATGGGAATAGGCATCTCCTCTGTTGTTTTAACAACTTTTACCTCCAGAGTTTACAACAGTGCCTTGCTTGTAAATTTTCAATACATATTTGATGAATGCATGATTGAATAATTTTATGAATAAATTTTAAATGAATCACCAAAATAATCATGCACTATTTTTTTTTCTATCAGAAGAGGGATTGCCAGCCTATTTTCCTTCTCCACGGAGCTGGCCATTATTTAAAAAGGAAGAAACCTTCAATTCTTTGCTCCCTCTTGGGTACCATGCATCATTCCTGTGAGGGTATTTTTAGCTCACAACAAAGTTGTCTTTATTCTGCAGTTCCTTAATCCCTTTTGCTTCTGATACTCTGGGAAACAAAAAAGTAGTTGCTCTCAGAGGGATGGACTAAAGAATTACATTAATTCAGAAAACAAGAGATTTACCTTGTTGTTCTGTGTTCTAAATGGAATGAGAAGGTCACACTGTACCTTTTCTTAAATTGCGTAGTTTGCTACTCCCATTGTTACTTACATTTTATACTGACTCTTACTTGTACCAGTTAGCTACAAATTTGGAAAGGTAGTCAGTCACTGCTGCTCCAGATAAATCTGAGGCAAAATCTACTGCATTCGCTCTAATAGAGTCCTTTGCAAGCTTGACCTAACCCGGTCAGGATCTGCTCTTGTTAAATTTTAAAGCCTGTCATGTCTCTTGTGGTACATTTCTCTTGTTGCTGGAGTCTTTCTGTTTAGTCAGACATACTCATTCCTTCCAAGATCCTGGCCGACTCAGCCCTACCATATGCCTACCCTTCCAGGTGTTCGGGATTTAACAAAAAAAATTGTTCCTCTTGCCCATGTGAGTAAATCTTTTACGTAGTTGAAGAATTTGATGTGGACAAAGGCCATCTATTTTGTCGTGTTTATTCAGCAGAATATACTTTGTACATAGCAGATACTTGTACTCAACTAATATTATCTTAACTAATTAATTTATGTCTTTAACACTTAGGGTCTTGACAGACTTTAGAAGAGATAAAAATAATTCATATTTATATGTTTAAAGGAGAAAACCCACTTGAATTGGTTACTGATCAGATATTTTACTCCAAACTGTACATAAGGTACCCAATATTAATTTTGTTCATATTGTTAAAAATAAGTATACTACTTGCTGCCATGTTTGTCATAAGGCAAACAGCCTACAGGGATCTCCATTTACTTTTTGCTTGTAAGGAGATTATGAATATGAAAGCTATATTTTATTGTTGCAGGTAGATCTTTGGCAAGCACGCTATGATCTTTCCTATAGCACTTGTTTTTCATTAATCTCAATTTTACTGGGACAGATTCCATTATATTGGAAACTCCCTAAAGAATTTGAAGTCTGGGCCAATTCTCCATTATAGGCTGGAGTGCAGTATATGATATTTATATAGCCTTACTTTCCAAGGAGCTCAAATCACTTGATAAATATCAGCCTGTTTATTGTATTCACTTTACTGAACAGTACATGGCAAGAAATGGTATCACCATTTAGCAGTGAGATGAAACTATGAGAACTAAAATGCAGAGGGATTTGAAAGACCGATAAGAAGGACAAAAATACGTTGGTCACAGAGTTTAGTTAAAAACTTTCCTAGAGTCCAAAAAATACGCCTTTTCTCTCAATTATATTATTTCTTTAGCTCTAATTCTTAAAGACTCAATTCTTTTGAACCTTGCTTATTTTGATTTTTTAAAAATAAGCCTTGATTTTAACTAATTTTTTTGATAGCAAGACTGGAAAATATATCATTATTCCTCATGACATACAACTTCTTTGTGAAATTCATCTAGTTTTGCCCTTTCTTTTTATGATCCTTAAGAATCACACCATTGTCACTTAAAATAACTTGAGAAATCATTGCCTCAACTCCTAAAGACTGAAAAGAAAGGCAAACTCCAAAGTAAGTGTAAGATTTGCCCACATTCACATTGTTTGATAAAAGCAGAGAAGATACTGGATTCAAGCCTTTCTGACTTGAATGATTGTATTACTACACAATACCTCAGAAACAGGAAGGAATTATGTTTGAAGACCAACAGTAGGGCAGGGGAAAGATATTTCACACTACTTTTTTTTTATGGTTAATACGAGTTTTGTTGTTGTTGCTGTTGTGTTCTTTTTCCACCTTTGTATTCTTACTACCTAGCATAAGTCTAGAATGAATGAATGACACATTATTCTTATGATAGTGGATACTGATATAGATATATTAACATCAATAATGGCTTCTGACATCTTAGAATAGACACTGCAAGACTGTGGTTTAGGTTATTCAAAACCACTTTAATTATTGCAAAGTGTTTCATTGAAATATGCTATCTCTTTACTTCTCAGTACCATCTCAATCAATCATGGGCTATTCCATGGAATTAATAGGGAAATACTTAAGACTTTAGCTGAGCAAATAATGCTCGAACTACCCTATCCAAATGTCTTAATATAGATAAAAGCAGATTATGAAGTGAATCTGTAGCATATTTGAACATTTTAAAATAATGATAGGCATAGAATAATGAGTATTTTTTGTTGTTTTCACCAATATGATGTTTAATCAATTCTTTACTACCTGAGGGACAGATGATTCAGAGTCAAACTACTTTTACTGTATATTGCCATTGAAACTGAAAGTACAGACATTCTTGTGAGTGACACAAACATTGCCAAATTCCCGATAGTAGGTAGAACCTGATGTTAAAACAACGACATGAACTGTGATCACTAGAAGGTAAGCTTTATGAGGGTCTACTTCTCTCTCTACCTGTCTTAGTTCATTGATGTATTACCAGCATCTAAAATGTGAACACTCTAGCCAGAATTCTAATGCTGCCTAGTTCATTGATCTTTCTCATTCCTGTTATCTTCAAGTACCATCTAAAATACAAATATATTAGATCTCCTCTCTTCTGGAGGAATTAGTATGCCCACAGGGCTCTGTTCTCTTAAAAAGAACAGGATGTCTCAGAGGGCAAAGCTGTAAAGTTCATGAACTTATAATATACTCTTAATAAATACTATATGTTGTTATTTCCTCAAATCCCTGTTTCTTTCCTCTTTCAAACTATTTCAGCGCCACTGAGTCAATTACCTTCCTCTTTGGAAGATCCGATTATCTTTAAGCTTTTTTGCTGAAACCATCTTCTGACTCAATATTATTTCACTCTCTTTTGTTTTTTCTATTGAATTTTTTAAAATAGTAAATTGACAAGTTATAGTTCTATATATTTATTGGGTACAAAGTAATGTCATGATTGATAAATTCAATGTGAAATAAATTAATTAACATATCCATCACCTTAAATACTTATCATTTTTCAGTGGTGACAACATTTGAAATCTTAGTGATTTGTAAGTGTACAATACATGAATATTTACTATATTAACTATACCATGCAATATATATCACAGAAAACAATCATTATGTCTCTTATCTAGTTAATGTTTTGTTCTCTCTATCATACTCGACTTTCCTTGGTCATTTTCGCATCAGGCACAAGGTGTTCTCTATGCAATTCATATTTGCTAAATCTTCAAAATCTACTTGTATGATACAGCCACAAATCTAGCTTCACAGGTTCTTGATTTTTTAGATTTCTGAAATTTTTATTTTTAGATATTACCTGTGTTTTGCCAGCACCTGAATTGTTTTCATTGCTGAAAAGTTATATAAAAAATATCTCAGTATATGAACATGACTTTTATTTGACCAGTTCCTCATTTCCTTGTGTTTCTAATGTATTACTTTTTTTTATACTTCACCGTGGCTTTTAGTACTATCCTTACTCATTATGTCAAATGTTTGGATCTCTCTTCGTTTCTTATTCTTCATAAGGTAGCCTAGAAACTATGGTCCACTATTTCAATAATTCTTAGAGCAACATTCACAATTTCCTTCTCTTTTATTTTTTAAAATTCTTTAATTACTTGAAGGAAAAGGGAGGGTCTCTTCCAAAAATGTCAAAACCTGTGAGCTTAACATTATAAAAACTAGTAATATGAGCATATGTATTGATGTATGAATATATTTCACCTTTACCTTCATTAGTACTGTGCCACTTTAAGCTGTTACGTCTAGGCTCAACTTTTGCAACAGGCTTGTTTATATTTCTGCTTATGTTCTCTCACTTCATCAGACAATTCTCTACACAGTGGTTAAATAATTTCTCTCCAATACAAATCTAAACATGTCATTTTCATGCTTAACATTTTCAGGAGCATTCCTGTTGTGAAACAATTTTTAACATGAATACGGGATAAAATGACTCCCCATCACCACATACAGTTAAAATTAATGCCAAATATTTTATCATGGTGTGAAACTACACTTACATCTGTCCTTGGCCTCACACTCAGTCTCCCCCCTCACCACTCTACTTTGTATGTTTTTCTCCAAAATAAAAACATCTTTACAATTCTCTGAAAGCAAAAATCACATTGTCTATGACTCCTTACTATTCGTAGAAAATTCTCTGTGCTTAGAATATTCTTTCCAATAGTGTCTGGTGGGATGAATTATCCATTTTCCCCTCAAGCACTGTGACTCAGTGAAGGCTTTATCTATCTCTGGGCTTCAATACTTTCATCAGATATGCACTTTATAAATTTTTTCCTGTTATTTAATAAGAATTCAGAAAAGGTTGACTATGTACTTTAATTGCTGTGCTTGCATACCGTGCTGAGGTTGTTTGTATACGTAACATTCTCCTTCATTAGCAAATGAGATTCTGGAACGGAATCTCCCTCGTGTCAACGTCTGACATTCTAGGACACAGCTCAGTGCTTAGCAACTAAAAGGATCCTCAGATATAGGTACTGAGTAAACCAAATTAATAAACGTTTAATATGTGAAATTAGTATTTATGACAATAATTTCATGCACATGCTAATTTCAGGTAATTTCAAGACATTTCTAGATGTGCTAATTGTTAGGTTTTGAAGGGAAGGCGAAGGTTAAAGAAAGGGAAGGGGGTGGGCGGGGCAGGGGCTGAACAGCAAATGCAGACATTTACGTTGACCATAAACCTGCAGAGATGGGAACCAGCTTAATGCCAGTGCCCACTGTCACTTACAGGCTGGGGTACTTAACAGGTATGAGCAGGAGGGGTCTGTGCTGTATGGCTTGCTGCTCGGCAGGATATTGATAAGACATCCTTATGATCAGGCAGTTTGGCCCTTTTTTGGTGGGATGTGATAGGATATTCTTAGAATCTTTGGCCAGCAGGATATGATAGGGTCCTTCAGTTGGACCTTTGCCCAGCAGATGAGAAAATCAGGTATTTGGGCAGGGTATTTCTCATGGCCAAACCCTTGTGGAATGTTTCAGTTTGATTAAGGTCTGTGAAATGGTGGGAGTCTTAGAAAATACTGAAGTTTGGACTAACAGTAATAAGGGTTTAATGCCATTTTATTATGAAATTGAAATAAATGCGAAGTTCACAATTCACTAGGAAATGTCTTCATAGTGGATTGTTACTTCTTTTACCTCTGAGTGATTCCTTACCAGTGATGGATCATGCAAATCTCAAATGAGGCTTTGACCTGGTCTTAGAGGAATTAGATACTTTTTACACTGTGCTAGAAATGCCTAACTTCATTTTATGTTTCCAAAGGGCATTAGTGTAAAACCTGCTGGTTAGTTGCCCTTACCAAAAATATATATATATACATATATATATATATATATATATATATATTATATATATATAAAATTGGGTCTGGATTGTAGTTAAACATGATAGGTGAAAAAAAGCAACATTCTCTTATTACTATTTTTGTCAGTATCAATAGATTTTCTAACTACTGTCATATATTCTAATTTGAAAGCATGTGTTCCTCCCAAAGATGAGAACTGAGAATGAAAAGCAAGCTTTAAATGTAGACAGCTTTACTCTTAGAATTACTGCTGAGTAAATAGAAAAATGAAATGCCTTTAAAAAGTTCAGAAAATGTTTGATAAGAAATAAAGAGGTCAGAAAATAGTTTCTCCAGATAAGCTTACATTTTAAACATATTTCATAGAGAAATAAATTGCCTGGATATTTTTAAAAAATAAGCAACATGCATTACTCAAAATTAGTTTCCCATAATTGGTGACTTTTCAAAAGATAACTGATGGACTTCCCTATTACTGAATAAAATTAGCAAAATCCCTAAAATAAAAACTGCAAAAAGAAATAAAAATAATGATCTCTTCCTATCCCCCCCCCCCCTTCTTCATATATACATATGGGTGTGTGTGTGTGTGTGTGTGTGTGTGTGTGTGTGTGTGTGAGAGAGAGAGAGAGAGAGAGAAGAGAGAAGAAAGAGAGAGAAGAGATAATATTTTTAAGATAGACTCGCATGGAAGATAGCTTGCAAAATTCAGATTCTTCTAATACTGTCTTTGCTGTGAAAGAAGATGAAAAACACATGGGTATGTTATATACTTACAGGAAAGATACAAATTTGGCACTTCATGTCTCTTTCTGTTTTCAGAGTGACTTATCTGGGAAGGAATAGAAGATGTCTGCGTAAGAGATGATGGATTGAGTTATTACTTGTAAAAGGTAACATTTAGGTTCCGCTATGCTCAAGTAAAGGTTTCTGTTACACATGTATGTTCCATAATCCTATATCTTCGGAGTACACAGATTGAGTCATTTCTATAATTCAGACACTGTTGAAACAAATGTGAATAAAAATCAGCCTCATCCAAAAGAAACTCTTAGTTTATTGGAGGAGAGAACAAGTACCTTACACACTTTAGATGTTACAGTAAAAATTTGGACAAGTTCACATTAGAACACAAAAAAGAGCACACCTAGTGATGCTCTCAGATGCTGTTATCAAGGGAAGAGGATCAAAAAATAGATGTTTGGTGCTTGATTTAGGCTACTGAAGCAACGGAATGCCATTGTAGAAAGAGTCAATGTAGTATGAAAAGACATGGAATAGAGAAAGAGTGGCATGTTCAGAAAACGACTCTTTTATTTGAAGTGACAGAAGGCTCTGATATCTTTAGGATGATGATAGAAGGCACAGCTAGAATGAAAGGCAATTAGGTAAAGATCGCTCCTTGGATAGACAGCATGGGAGGAACTGTGAAGAATAATGATTGAATGAGTCATGAGACAGGGGCCTGGACATGCAAAACTCTGTGTGCCATGACAGATTACTTCAGATTATCCTGTAGGTAAAGACAACCGTGAATGACTAATTAGCAAAGGAATGGCATAATCAGGTTTATATGTTGGCAATATTATTCAGATAACCATACTGAGATTGGGCTAACAGAGAATATCAGAGTCAGGAAACCAATTTGGAAGCTACTGCACTGGTCCCGGCAGGAGAATATGAGAATTTGGATTAAAGAAGTGAGAGTGGCATTGAATAAAAAGGGGCTAATTTGATATGCATATGGAAATTCATTGTACACAGTACAAATTCATTGTATGGAGTAGGTGAAGAGAAAGGAGTTGTATCTACTTTTTAAAAAAATTTTTTTATTTTAGAAACTGGGTAGAAGATGTGGTAGCAAGTGTCATAGAGATAGTAAGCTTAAGATAATTATAAGTGCTCTTAGTACTGTCATTTCTGAGTTTATAGAACTGTTATTTAGGCTAGAGTACTGTCCATCAGTGCATATTTGTAAGTATTAAGCGTACTTATTAACATCACAGAGGTAGTTACATTGTTCCAGAAGAGGGTTTAGAACAGTTAATTAATTTTTTATTGTTGTTGCAAATAACAGCTTTGAGAATCAAATAAGTCAATGACCCCTCATCCAAAATTTTGCATTCAATATCAGAGAGTCATATACTTCTGAGAACATTCATTGGCCCTATACTTCTGAGAACATTCATTGGCCCTAGGTTAAGAATCTCTTGACTTACATGAAGAAGAGGAGAAACATTAATGAAGCTCTTAGGAATTGACTCAGCCATTAAAAACATTGATTTTAGTATTGGCTGCAAGTGCTTTCTGTGATAAGTTCATCTCTGTTGGATATTTAAGGAATAAATCAATCATTGACTTTTTGAATTAATAAATTAGTGCACATATCCTAATCTCTCAATGTATGAAATATAACTTTTAACAAGAAAACCATGAAAATTTATTTTCTACTTCAGGAGATTGTTTTTATTTAGTCTCAAATTATAAGATCTTCAAGAAAATTTAGAGTGTTACTTGCCTGAAGCCTAAACCACATTTTTAAAAAGCTTATACACATAATACTGACATTTGATGCTTAATTAAGACTTTTGGCATGACCACCACCAAGCTCCCTGCCAATATAAAACAATTTATTCCCAAACTAAAAATAGCTCTGAATAAATTGAAATTGACAGACAATGAACCAGTGGTTAGGCAAGTTTATTGAATACCATGCCCCAATTTTGTTAATGAAGGTATACATCATGCTCCAGTTGTTACATTATTTGTGAAGCCAGGAATGATGCCAATTTATATAGCTTGTGTCAAGATCTATGATTTAGTCACTAAAGAGCCGATACATGCTGGAGACATCATAACAGTGAGGAATCCTGATCCTTGGAATAGAAGTGGTCCAAGAAGAATGCCTACCAGTTTCTGACTTTCCTCATCCCCTTTCCCCCCTTTAATTAGACCATTAAAGTCTAATTATCTTAATTAAAATAACATTTCCAAAATATGACATATTGAACACACACCAGGTGAGGGAGAAGATAGGAACTGGGAATAGATATCTTGCAGTGACATACTTCCAGCTCAGGTCTGTAATCACAACATTTTGGGAGGCCAAGGTGGGTAGATCATGAGGTCAGGAGATGGAGACCATCCTGGTCAACAGGGTGAAACCCCATCTCTACTAAAAATGCAAAAATTATCTGGGTGTGGTGGCAGGCGCCCGTAGTCCTAGCTACTCAGAAGGCTGAGGCCGGAGAATTGATTGAACCCGGGAGGCAGAGGTTGCAGTGAGCTGGGATGGAGCCACTGCACTCCAGCCTGGGTGACAGAGTGAGACTCTTGTCTCAAAAAAAAAAAAAAAAAAAAGAAAGCAAAAGACAAGAAACAAAACAAACAAACAAAGCAAAACAAAACACCTGAGAGTTGTCTCTTTCCATAGTTACATTTTTCTTTTTTTGGTAAAACATCTCTGCCAATTAAAATGCAAAGATCAATAAGTAAGAGAATACCTGATTAACAGGAAAAAAATAATAAGCACTTTGAATTTTACATAGTAAAAGTCCAGAGAAAGGTAGTTTCAAAGATAGTTCAAGAGCTCAAAGACATTATCAAGCTAGGGTTCTCACATTATTGCTGTACCACATTCATTATGTTGATTCCCTTCCTTAGATTTCTTGTCCCCTGATCAAAGGATTAGCTATACCAGATCCAGGAGTGATGACGACTTTCAAAATTAGCAGACACTAACACCTGTTTCAAATCAAATATCCTTGACATGAATAAAATATAATATTTTAAACTAATTTTAATTAGGGTTAAAGTACATACTTAATTTTCATAGCATTTATTGCCCTGTTATATTTTAATACAATTCATACATTCAATTACATGATACAGTATGAGCTGAAGCAATAATTTATAATAATTTATTGATCTACATCATTATCTTTAATTGGGGAGCATTCATTGAACAGAAAGAGAATATTCACATGTATAGGCAAGCAACTCATAGCATATGTGAATTCAGGCTAAAAAACACTGGGACATATAGCTCTGTAGTACATAGTTATTCTGAAAATAATGTAATACGTACTTAAGCATGATTCCTTTGCTTTTACTTCTAGGGACTTTAGTGGGGCTATTTACACTTAACCTACCATTTGTGTTCAAGGATCCTTTGGGTATTTTCTGTTATTCTCAGCCATAACATTATGCTACTTTATCATCACTATGAATATTCATTTATTTTTTGAAATAAAAATCAGCAAAATCTGAATTAAAAATTCCACTCATACTACTTAAGCATTCTACTACTAGTAAGTTTCAGTAAGTCTATCTAATGTTGGTTGCTGTAAACATTAATCATGAATCTCATATTATTAAACAAGGACAAATAAAGCTTGCCAGTCACATTTATGTAGACAAAAAGAACTGATACAAAATTTTAATTGCTGAGAAAAGAAATGATTTGACATAGAAGCCTAACCCAGCAAAAGGGAGCGATCATTATTTTAAGCTTTATAATCAAATAGCTCTGAAGTGTTCTAGTTAGGTGAATTTGGATAAGTTCCTTAAGTTTCCTATGCCCCATCTTTCTTGTTAGGTAATGGGGAATATATCCTAATAATATTTTTGTAATTCTTTTTTTTTTTTTTTTTTTTAAGACAGAGTCTCATTCTGTTGCCAGGCTGGAGCTCTGCCTCCCGGGTTCAAGCAGTTCTCTTGCCTCAGCCTCCTGGGTAGCTGAGAATACAGGCATGCCCCCACACCCAGCCAATTTTTAGTAGAGACGGGGTTTCACCACGTTAGTCAGGATGGTTTCGATCTCTTGATCCGCCCACCTTGTCTTCCCAAAGTGCTGGGATTACAGGTGTGAGCCACCGCACTGGGCCTATTTTTTGTAATTATTGCAGGAATTAATAGACATGAGATGCTGAGATCAGAAATTGGCACTGGGCAGGCCCATGGAGACTCAGGTGTTACTCACTAGCTCATTAGCAGTATCATTTTGCTACTAGGGGTAAGAAGACCTTGGTCTTGCATACTTCTTTTTTATTTATCCTAGTTTTATATGTGTAAAATGAGAGTGATAATTCCTGCATTTTCCACTCCATCAAGTTTTGTTGAAAAGGAAATGCAGTAATGGATCCTGGAGTCAAGTGTAGTGAAAAGAGCAGCTATATACCAAGACAGACCTGGTCTCAAATCCTTGTTATGGGATTATTTCTTCATGGAGCCTCTTGAATGAGATTGTTAGAATACAAATCTAATCTTACCATTTGCCTACAAAATATTTTAATTTCCTTTCCATTATCCTTAGAATGAAATCAGTAATCCTCTAATTGATAGGTAAAGCCCATATAATGTGACCCCTTTTTGATACTTTATTTCGTGTCATGCCATTTCCCATCACCTGCTAGACTCCAGCCCCATCCACTGCCTTTTTTTGATTTGCTTCTCCATGCCAGAAATATCTTCACATTGAGGCTCACTTTACACTCACTTGGATTGTAATTTTTCTTCCATACAGTTCAGCTTTTTAAATTTTATTTATATTCAAGGACTTTTCTTAATTGTCACTTTCTCAGTTATACCCTCTTTAACCTCGTAAATGGAATTAGTTACTGTTTTGATTTCTTATAATACTATTTACTTTGCTTCATGACATATCATAGTATACAATTCTCTATTGTTTGAATGCATATTTGCTTGTCGCTCTCTTATGCTCACTCATCATACTCATTTAGATTGCAGTTCTATCCCTACACAAGTTCCAACAAATTATAGACTCTTTTTATTGCATTTTAGGTTTTGGGGTACATGTGAAGAACATGCAAGATTGTTGCATAGGTACACACATGGCAGTGTGATTTGCTGCCTTCCTCCCCATCACCTATATCTGGCATTTTTCCCCCAAGCTATCTCTCCCCAGCTCCCCACCCTCTGCTGTCCCCTCCCCTATTTCCCCCTGACAGACCACAGTGTGTGATGCTCCCCCTCCCTGTGCCCATGTGTTCTCATTGCTCAACACCCGCCTATGAGTGAGAACATGCAGTGTTTAATTTTCTGTTCTTGTGTCAGTTTGCTGAGAATGATGGTTTCCAGGTTCATCCATGTCCCTACAAAGGACATGAACACATCATTTTTTATAGCTGCATAGTATTCCATGGTGTATATGTGCCACATTTTCCCTGTCCAGTCTATCGTCAATGGGCATTTGGGTTGGTTCCAGATCTTTGCTATTGTAAACAGTGCTGTAATGTACATTCGTGTGCATGTGTCCTTATAGTAGAACAATTTATAATCCTTTGGATATATACCCAGTAATGGGATTGCTGGGTCAAATGGAATTTCTATTTCTAGGTCCTTGAGGAATTGCCACACTGTCTTGCACAATGGTTGAACTAATTTATACAATAATAGACTCTTAATAAATAGTATAGTACTGAAAGAATTTGCATTGTCCCTTGACCCTTATTGTCCTCATTGGAAAAGATGAGCATTAGTAATACTTTGAAAAAATGTGTTTTTATATTGAAGGTAATGTGTGTGAAATATATTCCCTTTAAGCTATCAAAACATAAATATTATTAAAAAGCAATTGTATGAGGTACAATGCATTTTATAATAATGTGGGTTTTCTGTTGTTGTTGCTGTTGTTCTTTGGAAATGCATGAGATCAAACAAAGGGAACAGAAACAGAAACATGATTAGTCCCCTATGGTACAGATTTAAAATAAATTTTATTGTCGTGGGGGGTGAATTTACAAGCAGTGACGTCATAGGATGCATATGATCCAGTAAGTTATTATTGTCACAAAGAGGGGTGCTCAGGCCATGCTGGATACAACATTGAGAGAGTTCTAGTTGTGAATTAAATTCTATATATTCATGGGAGGTCAGGGATAATCTAGGCCACCATGCGTCAGTGGGAGCTCTTTGGTGAAGATCGTGGTCTTGTTAGAACAAGGAACCTTCAGAGCTCATTGGCTGGAATCAATCTTGTTTTCTTTTGAGTTAATTCAATTCAGTTGAGCTAGTTTTTGCAAAGTGTGATGGTCGATATTAGGTGTCACCTTGGTTGAACTGAAGGATGCCTAGATAGCTAGTATTGTTTCTGAGAATATCTCTGAGGGTGTTGCCAGAGGAGACTGGCATTTGAGTCAGTGGGAAAGGAGAGGAAGACCCACCCTCAATGTTGGTAGGCACTATCAAATCAGCATAAGAATGTGGGATAACCTTGCTTGCTGAGTCTTCTGGCTGCCTTCTTTCCACTCCTCTTGCCCTTGTACATTAGATGCCAGGGGTTCTTAGGCTCTTGGACTCTGGGATGTGCACCAGTGGCTTGCTGGGGGCTCTCGGGCCTTTGGCCACAGACTGAAGGCTGAACTATTGGCTTCCCTGGTTTGAGGTTATAAACTTGAACTGAGCCACTACCAGCTTCTCTCTTCCCCAGTTTGCAGACCACCTATGGTGGGACTTCACCTTGTGATCCTGTGAGCCAATTCTGCCTAATAAAGATATGTTCATCTTGCCTGCTAGTTCTGTCCCTCTGGAAAACCCTGACTAATGCACAAAGCTACCAAATGTGAGGAGAAAATTAGCCATAAGTGGCATGGAGATTTGACTCTCATCTTTGAGAAAATAGTTTAGAATTCTCTGTGGCTAAGGTTCCGGATTATTATTCATGGCGCTGCACTCACCTTCACTGCTTTCCCTTTCTCTACACTACTTGGTCATCCAGAGATCTTTCTGCCAATCACTTTGTTTTAATTTTTTACATTACTAATATCAAATGCCATATTTAAAATGAGAAAGATGATGCTCAGTAAATGTTTACTCAATAAAACAATGATGACTCATTTGGGAGGAAGTAATGTGTAAGGATTTTACTCTGGAGTGGGACAGCCCCAGACTTCTGATGCCAGCCATGTGCTTTCTGGCTGTTTGAGCACAGAAACATGTGGCACCCAATGCTTAGAATTGAAAGGGAATTCAATAGAAAAGTGGATTTTTAAAAATGCCTAATCATATTCTTGGTGTATAGATTAAAATAAATTAAAGCCCTCACTGTTAGAATTTACACTGCTGTTAACAATTCTTAGAGATTAGTATAGTTGGAAGATGTGTGTATGTTTGCGATATGAGAGAGATGGTGTGTGGGCAAGATAAAAAGGATTCTGGGAATGTCAGTGAGGAAGGGGAGCACATTGGTAAGGAAAGAACAGACAGAGCCCAGACACTGAGACTACAAGGACAGAATTTTTGGAATAGACTCAGTAATTAGTACTGTGGACTCTGAAAATATGTCACCAAACAGATGTGCTTTGTATTTAATAACCCAGAAATGTCTCTTCTCTACTATTAATGCCAAGTTACCCTGGTGGAAAGATGGTGAAATTAGATGATTTTTATTAACTTTATATACAAATCCTGATTGCATTTCTCAGATCATTTTACAAATTCCTTCCTCTCCTAGATGTGCTGCAAGAATATGTTTATTACCTATGTTAAATTTATAAATAAGGAACAGCCACCCATTTTGTTTCCACAGCCCTAAGTTGTATTATAAGTTAAGCAGTTTAGTCACACAGGTCTGTAGTTTTCCAGCCTCATAATTATTTAACTGTGTCAGTATTTCTTGTTTTTGTATTATGGTGGTTAAAAACATTGTTTCTGGAGTTAGTCACCTTTTGGGCCATTAAGCAAAGTCTGACCTCTCTAAACATGCGTTCACTCCTTAGTAAAATATGAATGATAAAAGCAAGATCACATTTGGTTTGTAGTAAGGATCAAACTAGATAATGTCTGTGAAGAGAATGACACTCAGTGCATAAATAATTTTGGCTTTATGATTATCACTACAGTAACAACCTGTGAAATTCTTCCATATTTATCATTTGATTGATTGTTAATACAATACTTTGAAGTAAATGTAACTCATATTACTATTTATAGAAAAAGAAACTAAGGCTTATGAAAGTTTATCTTACTCTTATCCTTATTTGTAGGACATGGCAGAACTGAGAATTGACCAGGTATAAATATCAAGAGTCTATGCTTTTTCTACTTTAATATCAACTGTGTGTGTATGTACATGTGTGTGTGTTTTACATGCTTTCCGTCCCTGAAACATTGAATTAGTCATTGGCAAGTCTGTCAGTGGAAAGTATGAAGTACAATGTGTTAATAATTTGGTTCAGTTCCACCAACCTTTATTGAGCATCTCGTGTAAGTAATGAAAAAATGCCTGAATAACAAAATCTTGGACCAAAAAATTTATATTCTATATTGGGAGACAGTCATTTATAACACAGACTGATAAGCACCATATGAGTACACAAGACAAATTAGCATATGGAAACAAGATGTTGAGTTTGCCAGGGATGGTATAAGAGGAAATTAATGATAATTCTGAGAAGATTTACAGAGAAGGTGATGCCGAGGCAATGTTTTAAAGACTGGGCAGAGTTTCTTATATGAGGGATCATCCAAGGAAATGAGAAAAATTGCAAAGAAATAGAAGTGAAAGGAACATTATTTTGAAAACAGTAGGAAACTCAGTATCACCAGAATTGATACTTAGACATTTGGCAGGAGTGGTAAGAAAGAGTTAGATAAATATGAGACCAAAATATACAAAGATGTTTTTACTGAAATACCGGTAAGATCTACTAAGAAATGTTGGATATTCCCAGTGGAGAAGGGGATACATTTTCTCCTCTCTGCCTCAAAAATTATCAAATTAGAAATTCTGATTTTATTCTCAAGGCACTAGGTCACTGATGTTGGGTAATTCCAGGAGCAGAAGGTCAGAGATCATGCCTTACGATCAGAAAGTCTGTCTCTTTAATTTACCACACAAGGATAATCTACCTTGTTTAACTTCTTCAGCATCATTTAGGGAATTAATGGTGCAATGTCAGGCATATAGATGTGGTTGACAGAAAAATACACAACTGATTAGTGAGCTCTCATAGAGAGAGTGAAATGGAATGTTTATAATTACATTTGTAACTAGCACAGTCTTGGGAGTTTGTGAAATCCCTTTCAGAACCCCAATTTAATAAAAGTCATCTAATTAAAAACCCACTAACTAATACTTGTTTTAGCTATTTCTTGAGCGTAATTGAATGTATGCCTTTACTTTTCAAAAAGTTGTAACTACTTTCCCAGTTGACTTAAAATGAAGAGAAAACAGCTTTTATTGTGACAAAATCTAATAAGAGGTTAGACATATTTCAGTTTGTTGAGAAAATTAAACATATAAGCAACTTGAAAATAAAGGCTTATAATCATATTGAAACTAATTATCAATCAATATTTCATAACAGCCCTTCACACTAAACAATGCTGAGACTTAGAGACTCAATCACTTGGGATTTTGAATTTGATATAGTCCTTTTTGGATCATAAACATTTTAGTTCTATACCTACAAGCACTGCACATAGACATCTACTCTTACATACTGCTTATTGAATATATCAGACTTCTCCAGTAGATAATTCTAGACAAAGCATTCCTTATCTGACAAACAGTACTGCAACTATATTCATTAATACTTTTTTATGTTTACAAAGGGATTACTGGCATGACAATAAGGCTCGTTATTTTCAGAAGTGTGTGGCTATGCAGAACTTCCTATGTACTTCCCTGTGATGAAGAAGTGGATGCAGTCTCTTTGGAAGCTGTGCATCAACAAAAGATGAAGAATAGGAAGCCCATTCTTCATCAGGTAACAAATCTGAGATCTGATCACAACTGATGGCCTACCATCTACAAGGAACAATACCCATACTGTGTTAAAAGTTTTGACAAAATTAACTTAAAATCACTCTCGATATGTATTTTTTCATAATACTGAACATATAAAATTTATTCAGAGTCATATAAGATGAAATTGTTATCATGTTATGCTCTAAGACCATTTTTGCTCCATGGTAGATTTCTGGGAAAATGGTTGAGCCTACAATCACATTGTATATCTGATTGATTTGGGAATTTTCCCTGAAAATAACAATCATTTAATAAAAAATGATAATGCACTTACAAGAACGTATTTCATGAGTCTTACCTCTCAGGATTCTTGGCTCATCATCAAACCATTCTTCTACCAGACTATTCAATTAGGCATGAGCTGTAATGATGACAGTCTGTACAGTACATGAACACAGTAGATGTAAACATTGTGCTTGAAGGCTCAGCTACTAAGCCATATGACATGAGTAAAAGCATTTAATGGACATTGAGCATATGTTTTTCTGTCTTCAAGTTTCAGCTTATGTCCCAAGGTCTTCATTCAGTTTACCTATCTGGATTCCTGCTTCAGTTTTCGGGCTCTGAGAATTTCTCACTCTCTGTATTATTTTTATTCATTTTTGTTGTTGTTGTTTTCTCTTCATTCTACTCACGCATTTAAAAAATGTCATAAACACATTTTATGCAGAATCCTTATGTATTTTGTAGTTTATTTTGTTGTCAAATTTTTACAGCGTATGTAGTTTCCATGTTTTCATGAATTAAATCACCTACTTTTGGCTTATGAATACAATTTTAGGGCTCCAAATGCAATTGTAGCATAGATTTGAACATAGGTATTTAAATATTATAAGCTCATATGTAAACTGCCAAGACAGTTTGAAAAGTAAACACAGTGTAACATCGAAATTAATATCACAATACAATTTATATTGCTTTTACCTAACATACAGGACTGATAATTAGTAAAAGAAATTTGCCCTTTAAATTCTCAAGACTGAGAGAGAAAAAAATATTTGTAGTGAAACGAAAAGCACATCCATTATAAGACACAAGTGAAAAGTAATATTTGTAGGAGGATTTAAAATGAGACAGAAAGCAGGGATAGAGAAAGGAACGTGTGCTTGGGCCTCATGTATGAGTTTTTTCTTAAGATTTAAGTTTTACTTAAAACATTAGAAATATTTTCTCAAAAATTACTGTACCACCAATCAATGTAATGCATCTGATTAACAGTTTAATTTTTTAAAAAATTATGTGAGCATTTCAATAAATTTTTAAATAAACTTCAATATTAATTCATGATTAAAATATTAGTAAATTGGGATTAGAAAGAACCTTTTTACTTGGAAAAGTACATATTTTTAAAACTACAACCAAAACGACATTTAATTTTGGAATATTGAAAAGTTTTTCTTTAAATTCACCACTAAGAAAAAATTGTTCCATATGTCTATTTCTCTTTTTGTTTGAACTGGAAACCCTGAACATCTCATTAAGGCAACAGAAATAAATAAATTTGTAGAGACTGATGAAAAACAATAAAGGTTGCTATAGTTTTAGATGAACTGCTGTGCATAGAAAATTTAAAAACAATCAATAGATACTACTAATTTTCTAAGAGTTTTACAAGAGTGCTAAATACAAAATAATTACAGAAAAATAAGTTTGGTTTTTATCTACCAACCAAAAAGCTTAGTAAAAATTTTAAAGAAATTATTTATATGTCATTAAAAGCAAAAAATGTGAATTTATGATAAATAGAAACCGTTAATAATTGTCCAGCTTGAAATGCACTGCAGAATTGAATTAATCTATTGATATACAACATATGGATAGAAAAATTCAATATTGTAAAAATATTAAGTCCTGTTAAATTGATTTATAGTTTTAATACAATCCCAATCAATACCACACATATTTTAGGGGAAAGCTAATTCTAAAATTTATGTGAAATTAATTGACAAGGGTCATTCATGCCAAGATACTCATTTAGGGAAAGACCATCGATGGAAGACTTGTTCAATGAAATATCATTATTTGTTATAACACTGTATAAATTCTGACAAAGTATCACCAATAGATGCAGGAACAGACAATGGAGAATTTAAAAATTAACCAATTTATACAGATGCTTAGTATACAGAATAAGTCACTGAAATTGGGAATCAGAATATTTTCAATAATTGTTGGTACAATGATTAGTCGTCCAAAAAGGGAAACAAAAGAAATTTGATTCCCATCCAAAGTCATTCCAAGGGGACTAAACACCTAACAAAGTTTTAGAAGATTGAGGATGAGAGTATATTTGTGACCACAAGCTGAAGGAAGTTTCCTGAAAACACAAATATGCTACTAATGAAGGATATGATTAATAAATTCAACTACATTAAAATTGAGAATATCTGCTTACAAAAGATTCTGTATTTTTTTTTAAAGACAACCATCTTGGAAAACATGTTTCTAATACATCTCAAGTAATATCAATCAATAGGCAATATCCAGAATATCTGTTTCTAATACATCTCAAATAATAATCAATAGGAAATATCCAGACCATCCAAACAAAAAATTGGACAACTATTTAAATAGTTACTTCACAAAGGGATGTATCCAAATGGCCAATTCATGTGTGTCAAGATGTTGAACTCATTGCCAGTTGCAGAAATTCACTTTAAATTGCTTAAATTGCTTAAATTGTTAACCTCTTTAAACATCCAAAATATTAGCAAGAATAAAACACTGTGTTTGTAAGTACTATGTACTGGCAAATGTGAAGATAAGGAAACTCTTGAGGGAAAAAAAGTAATTCAAGCACTTTCAGAAACAGGTAAGCATTATCCAGTGAAGTTTAAAACATGAATACTGTATTAATCATATGTTAGGGTCCTGGGTGTAAGCTAGAGAAAAAACTGTGGTCATGTACAAAAATGGTACATAGCAGCAGTCTTAATAAAAGTAACAAAAAAGAAAACAAAAAATATTTTGATAGTAAAACAGATAACCATATATTAATATTATTTAATACTATCTATCATTGAAAATGAATAAAATGTATCTATAAATACATATTGATGTTAGTCTCTAAAACATATAAACAACAATGACAATCACCAAAGAATACATAGATTCCAATATACCTTACTAAAGATTTTACTTTTATGAGTACATGTTTTTTGGTAAAAATAAAGACAACAAAGTAAATTATAAGTATGAAATTACAGAAAATTAACTTAGGCAGAGGGAAAGACTTTAAGACAAGTGAGATACACAGATGTTGCAAGTATTTATAACATAATTTTTCTTGAGCTGTATGTGGGTATTCTGGGGATTTGCTCTGTTTTTTAAAATATCTTATTGATACATTATACAGTATGTATTTGTTTTATGAAAGAAAACCTCAAAAGTGTATTTAAAAAAAAATTTCAAAAAATTAGGTGACCAAAAAGGGTTAGGTTTAATGTGAATGTTATCGCTATTTTTAAAGCTAATAAAATTAGCATATCATTTACATATTAACATTAATAGAATTTAGTTATTTTAAAAGACGAAAACTGTTGTTTTGATATTGTAGTTTTCTTTTCTTCTTTTTTGTCTTTTTTAAATTTTGAGATGGAATTTTGCTCTTGTTGCCCAGGCTGGAGTGCAGTGGCACAATCTTGGCTCACTGCAACCTCCACTTCCCAGGTTCAAGTGATTCTCCTGCCTCAGCATCCCGAGTAGCTGGGATTACAGGCATGCACCACCTCGCCTGGCTAATTTTGTGTTTTTAGTAGACACAACGTTTCTCTATGTTGGTCAGGCTGTTCTCAAACTCCTGACCTCCGGTGATCCGGCCTGCTCAGCATCCCAAAGTGCTGGGATTAGAGGCATGAGCCACCGTGCCCGGCCTCTTTTCTTGTTTTTTTTTTACTGCCCATTTGCCATAAAAACACTGTCTGGAGTACACTCACCCCCTTTCTCCTCACTCTCCCATGGCATTCTGATCTATTTTCTTTTTGTACTTTTAAGCTTTCCAAAGGAATTTTCCATTGCATTTTTAAAATCATAATTGAATGGCCTTTAGAAGAATTATACTTATCTTACCCTTTGCAAATGGCCATATCATGTTTTTCTCATTTCATCAGGAACAAAGTTATTTTTGGCAGTCAAACCTCAACATCAAATCCTTAAAAAAAACCACTAAACATACCATCTTTTGTTATGTGTACCATATTCACAATGCTGTTGCTGTAATCCGATAAATTAGAATTGATATTTTCATATCGAATTATATTAAGAATGTCTTTCCAAACACTTTTGTTTCTTGAAACCATCTATGCTATCTATTTATTTTCTTAACCATCCATGTTGGAAAAGAGAATATTTAATTGCTTTGAGGTGAGCCTTGGTGACCCTGAACTGGTTTTCAAGTTTATAGTCAGAGGCTACATTCATGTGCTTTTATCTTTCTGACTGTTTTCTTTGCCCTCTACAAAGTTCTTAGAGCATTATTTTCTACATTTTCTGTCTTCTTAATCTTTTACTGAAGTGCTGTTAGGTTACAGGAGCTAGAAATCTTCTGCTAAAAAACTTTAAAAAATAATGCTAATTTATTGAGGGCTTAAACTGGTGAAGAGAATTACTGGTGCCAGCATATTTGGAACACTTGTCCAAGATGAATATTTCGAAAAGTTACTTTGTTTCTATATATAAAAGACCCATAGGATTCTAAAATGCAGTTCTTCAGAACAAATTGCCACCTGAAGAAAAACATTAGTTGGAGTTAAGGGAGGATGGATAAGAGTTTGCACCTCCTCATTCTTAAATAATTAAGAGGCTTGTTCTGGAATGTGGCTGTTATGTAAATGGAAGGGGCTAAATGAAATCTTTTAATGTTAAGAGAAAATAATCTATATCAGATGACCTCAAACTGGGGACTGGAGAATTCTGGAGATATCTGAGACACTTTCAAGGGGTCTACAAGGTGAAAACCATTTTTATAATAATATTTTCATATTTGCATTGTTCAATCCCATTCTTTTACAAGTGTGAAGTAGAACTTTTCAAACGCTAAATAACATGTAATATCACAATAGATTGAATGCACAAACAGCTTATGAGAATCCACCTCTTTTATTCAGACATTAAAGAGATTTACAAAAAGAGAAAATGATGCCACTCTTGTAATTTTTTATTTTGAAAAATATGCTTATTTTCATAAAAATAGAATCAATGTGTTAATCGGTAATTTGTTCATGTTAAATGGAATAAAAACAATTAATAGTTTCATTTTTAATTTTCCATAATGTAAACAAAAATATAGATCTCACTTAAAACCAAAGCTTTTTTGGGTGCTCAGGAAGTTTTTAGAAGATAAATGAATACTGAAACCCAAAAGTTTGAGAATTACCGATCTTAGATTACATTGTGAGCTTTTTTTTTTTTAGATTATATTGAATTACAAGATGATTTACTCCCACAATACAGTTTATAATTTTTCAGGTTGTTCAAACCGTCTTATTTTTTAGTTTGCCTGGAACACAATGAGTTAGAATCAAAACCCAGGAAAAACAAAGATATCAATATTTGTATATTTTATAAATAATTTACACTTAAAATATATATTTGTCACCTAACTCATTCTAACTCTTAGGCTCCTACTTTTAACTCAGGATGATCTGATAATATCTCAACTGCTAAGATGGAAAATCACCAATATTTAGAAGATCCCATCGTCTCAGCCCAAAAGCTCCTTAAGATGATAAGCAACTTCAGCAAAGTCTCAGGATACAAAATCAATGTGCAAAAATCACAAGCATTCCTGTACACCAATAACAGACAAACAGAGAGCCAAATCAAGAGTGAACTCCTATTCTCAATTGCTACAAAGAGAATAGAATATCTAGGAATACAACTAACAAAGGATGTGAAGGACCTCTTCAAGCAGAACTACAAACCACTGCTCAAGGAAATAAGAGAGGACACAAACAGATGGAAAAACATTCCATGCTCATGGTTAGGAAGAATCAATATCATAAAAATGGCCATACTGCCCCAAGTAATGTATAGATTCAATGCTTTCCCCATCAAACTACCATAAACCTTCTTCACAGAATTGGAAAAAAAACACCTTAAAATTCATATGGAACCAAAAAAGAGCCCACATAGGCAAGACAATTCTAAGCAAAAAGAACAAAGCTGGAGGCATCACACTACCTGACTTCAAACTATACTACAAGGCTACAGTAATCAAAACAGCATGGTACTGATACCAAAACAGAGATATAGACCAATGGAACAGAACAGAGGCCTCGGAAGTAACGCCTCACATCTACAACCATCTGATCTTTGACAAACCTGACAAAAAAAAGCAATTGGGAAAGGATTCCCTGTTTAATAAATGTTGGGAAAACTGGCTAGCCATGTGCAGAAAGCTGAAACTGGACCCCTTCCTTACACCTTATACAAAAATTGACTACAGATGGATTAAAGATTTAAACATAAAACCTAACACCATAAAAACTCAAGAAGAAAAACTAGGCAATAACATTCAGGACATAGGCATAGGCAAGGACTTCATGACTAAAACACCAAAAGCAATGGAAACAAAAGCCAAAATAGACAAGTGGGATCTAATTAAACCTAAGAGCTTCTGCACACAAAAGAAACAATCATTAGAGTGAACCAGCAACCAACACAATGGGAAAAAATTTTTGCAAGCTACCCATCTGAGAAAGGGCTAATATACAGAATCTACAAAGAATTAAAACAAATATACAAAAGAAAAAAACCCATCAAAAAGTGGGCAAAAGATATGAACAGATATTTTTCAAAAGAAGACTTTTACGTGGCTGAAAAACATATGAAAAAATGCTCATCATCACTGGTCATTAGAGAAATGCAAATCAAAACGACATTGAGATAGCATCTCATGCCAGTTAGAATGGCGAGCATTGAAAAATCTGGAGACAACAGATGCTAGAGAGGATGTGGAGATATAGGAACACTTTTACACTGTTGGTGGGAGTGTAAATTAGATCAACTATTGTGGAAGACAGTGTGGCGATTCCTCAAGGATCCAGAAATAGAAATACCATTTGACCCAGCAATCCTGTTACTGGGTATATACCCAAAGGATTATAAATTGGTCTATTATAAAGACACATGCACATGTATGTTCACTGTAGCACTGTTTACAATAGCAAAGACCTGGAACCAACCCAAATGCCCATCAAAGACAGAGTGGATAAAGCAAATGTAGCACATATACACCATGGAATGCTATGCAGCCATAAAAAATGATGAGTTCTTGTCCTTTGCAAGGACAGGGATGAATCTGGAAACCATCATTCTCTGCAAACTGACACAAGAACAGAAAACCCAGCGCCACGTGTTCTTACACATAAGTGGGTGCTGAACAGTGAGAACACATGGACACAGGGAGGAGAACATCCTGGGTTCTGTTTGGGGTGTGGCGTTAGGGGAGGGGCAGTAGGGGGTGGGGAGGTTGAGGAGGGATAACATTAGGAGAAATACCTAATGTAGATGACAGGGGTATGGACACAGCAAACCACCATGGCATGTGTATACCTATGTAACAATCCTGCAAGATCTGCACATGGATCCCAGAACTTAAAGTGAAATAATAGTAGTAATAATAATAAAAGAAAATCACCAAATGGAAAAATAAAAACATCTTTCCCTTGGAGTTGTCTCAATTTCTTAACTTGATCTTAGCTAAAAGGATGAAAAGTGATTCAATTTCTTGAATTAAATACAAACTAATAGATTCTTTGTGTGGAAGGCAGAAAACAGGATCCAGACATTTCAGAAATGTACATAGGATAATTATAAATATATTATTTGTTTGTAGTACCAAATGGTAATTGCCTCTTTCAGCACACTCAGCATGTCTGAGTTGTGTATATGTGTCTTATCTATAGATTATAGTAGAAATATTTTATAGTATATTATTAGTAATTAGTATAGGTGGCGTTAGGATGCCTAAATAATTTATATATATATATATTATTTATAAAGCATAGTAGAATTATTTTGTAGTATATTATTAGTATTATTCTGCATAAACAGCTTTTAATGATGTCAGTTTCTGATTATGATCGTCCAACTCCCTGCAGTCTGTTTAAATCATCATTTTTAAAAAGCCTTATAATGTGGTTTAGTTTTCAACGTAAGAGTAGGAAAAAAATCCATTCTCCCTTATGCAATTTATTTGCATTATTAATACAGCCTCATTTCTGGACATTTAAAGATAAATGTCTATTTTGTGATGGTAATTATACTAAAAACTACTTAACGAATCCATAAATCTAGTTGTCCAAGTTCTGTTAAGCTGAAAAGGTCAGTCTTCTGACACTTTCCTGTGGTATGCTCACCCAGGTTTGAAGATGAAGCTCCAGAATGCAATTTCCTTGGTCCAGCCTCACCATTTACCACCCACCCATATGGCCCAAGTTGTCAAAAAGTATAGACAGGGCTAGGCACAGTGGCCTGTGGTGGCCACCTCGTAATTCCAGCTACTCAGGAGGCTGAAGCAGGAGAATCATTTGAACCCAGGAGGCTGAGGTTGCAGTGAGCCAAGATTACGCCATTGTACTCCAGCCTGGGCAACAGGGCTAGTCTCCATCTCAAAAATAAATAAATAAATAAATAAATAAGTATAGATAGGTCTCATTTTCTAATCTAGTTCACTACGTTGTAATGTTTCATTATTAATAATATAGTATCATTATAAATGAGTTCTCTGAAAAGAAAAAAGAGGAGGGTTAATTGCACTGTTGAGCTAAGGACTTGAGGAGTATAATCTTTTTAATTTGCCAGATAGCGTCACATTGTATCATGTTTTAATTTGCATTTTGGTTATAAATAAAGTGAACATTTAATACCTTACTAAGGTGATTTTTTGATGAAAAGATTTAGAAGATAATTGATTAGTGAAATTGAACTTTAAAAATTATCTTTGATTGTGGCATACTTTACATTTCATATAATATATACATCCCTCAAAATTATTTCAGACAACTTTTTATAGAATGCTATTTATATTGTTAATGAAAAATGTATTTTTTCCTTATTCTACTTTCTTAAGTTTTAAAAGAATATCATGTATTATTTAATTTGACAAATAGTTTACTCTACTTGTACTAATGCCATCAGCTAACAAAATCAATAAACAATGGAGCTCATTGAGCATAAATCAACTTAATTAACAGTAATGCGTCCATTACTAAACATTGAAAGGCATTTTATTCTCTTGTTGAGTATACATATAGCTCTAATTAACCATTATAAAACTTATACATACCCATAGAGAAAGAACATTCAAAATATAAATAAAAAATAGCCCCTGTGATTTTTTTTCTGTTTACCAAAGTACATATTTGAAATTACATTACTTTAGGGAATAAATGCTAGCCAAATAACTTCACAGTATTTGTAAAAATGTAAATACCAGATCATAAATAAAGCTCATTTACCTGGTCAACTTTTACTACTTGGAATTTTTTTTCAGGATCATAATTCATTGTAAAGCTTCATGTAAACTGATTAGCATATTTTATTTAATTATGTATTATCCATGTTTCTCTTTGCTAATTGAGTTGTTTTAGTATTATGTTTGTAAAACAATGTAAAATGTTGTCATGGGAATAATAGTGACTACAAAACTCACTTCCTGGTAAAAGTGACCTTAAATAATGAATTCATATAGCTACTGGAAGAATATGCTACAAAAATTAACTTGTGTATTTATTCACATTTGTGAAAACAGAGTGCACTCATAGACACTCCTAACAGAGCATGCTTGGAGATTGCATGTTCGCTCTAGAATCTGTTGTGTTTGCCCTGCATGAAAGTCTAAGCTCTTTTAAAAAAAATTCTTACCGTAATAAGAACTCTTAAAATGAGATGTACTCTATTAACAGTTTTAAATGTACAATACAGTATCATTATCCATAGCCTGAATGTTATAGAGCAAATCTCTGGAATGTACTTATTGTGCATAACTAAAGTTTTATAATTTCAACAGAAAACAAAAAATTACCAATCAAGGAACAATGTTGTTATTATACATTAAAACGTAAGTTTTCTATGTGACATTGAACAAATTAGTTCTAATATTGGAGATTCCATTTGCTTATTAGCCAAATAAGAAGACTGAGTTTGATGATCTGTAAGGAACTTTTCTGCTCTCACTCTCCTTAATTCCAACTGGTAAGAACAAGATTTAGGATGGGTCAAGCCTTTGATTTCAGGGAATTGTATTGCTCTCATGGTTTTGAATGCATTTACAAACTTTAAGAGTCCTCACTACAATTACAGCTAACAGCTAATAGACTATTTCTGACCTCAGCTTAGCTTCCTGAAGATTATAGAGTGGTTAAGAGAGGCAAGTATGTTTTTGAGGAATATAATATAATTCTCCCCTCCTCCATTTATTAACAGATACTCACCAAATGCATGCCCACATCATATAAACTTGCAGAATCTACAGTCCTTTAGAAAGATGTTAGTAGAAACAGTCAAATTGCAGTTTAAATATGTCAATAAATTTTTATGTTAGAAAGCTTAGGGACAAATTCCAGTAGAAGTTAAACATAAGATCCTTGTTGGTATTCTTTTCTAAGCCATCCTATGTTCTTATCTTCAATCATATGGTTCTTAAGCACATTATTTCCTAGATTATACACAATTGTATGTGGATAAAACACATAATCTCTTATTACTAGAATAGAAAGAAAATTCTTTTATTTTAAATGACATAATTTTTTTTTCTGGTCATAGAATTAAAAAGTAAACAATAAAATGATATAAATTTTGATGCTCTGACCCAAGATCTATGAACATGAAACTAAAATATTAAACCATTTTTTGATAAAAATATTCTTTGTAAATAGAAAAGGATTAAGTAGGCATAGAAAGAAATATAAACTGTGTTGTGTCACACAATCAATATTATATTAGTTATAGAAATAATATAGAAGCCTAAAAATGTCATTTTTATAATGTCCAGTGAAATAAATCAACTGCAAAATTGTATGTGCTGATTTTTATTAGATAAATACATGGGAATTTTGACAGGGTATAGAGAATAGAAAAATGATAGCAGCTGAATCTTTAAGGATAGTAGGTAAAGTATTTTTATATTAAAATTCTAAAGTTATTTTATTGTTCTGCTAACAATTTATGCACCAAGGTACGAAAAAAAAATTTTCATGAACAAAATTAAGGTAGTGTAATAATTCTCCTAAGACTATATAGCCAGGAGAGTTTCAGAGATATGATTCAAACTTAGTTCTGTGTTACTCACATGCATGTACCCTGTCAGTTACACCAAAATGTCCTTCCTTATATTCATTTCCCCTATATACATATTCCCCTATATTACTGATGAGAGAGTTAAAGTGGCATACGGGTTCATCCTACATTCTGATCGTTAGCATTTGTTTTACATTTTAGCATGTGAAGCTTATATCGGTTATACATAATTAACATTATAATTATTAAAGTTAATTCACATTCATCTTATTCCATGATCATCATAAAATTAATATAAAGGCTACAAATACAGAGATGACATGTTAACTACATAGGAAAAGAACCTAAATTTGGAAAATATATCAGTTAGGGAAATATAAAACTGGAATTTAAAATTGTCTGGTCAGGTAGGATACTGAGAAAATTTATAACACTGAAATGCAGTGGAATTAAATATAACATTACATACTTATTTAAAGGAGGTAATATTCCTAAAATAAAAAATACTCCAAATTATTATAGTCAAATATAAGCCTGAATATTAAAACACATGGATAATTGGAACAGGACCAGTAAGACTAAATTTCCAATGTAATCCTTTCTCACTGTGATTTGCAATACAACTTAATATTGGGGTCCATGTCAGAAGAATTACTCTTCTCTAGAAATTATACCATCTAAGAATTTATGTCTTCTTAGTTAATAATCATTTAATTGCCTTAGTGAACCAGTGTTACTGAAGAATGCAAATAATTCTCCTTAACTTTGATGAAGACTAAATAAAAAGCAATAAATTGAATTTCTCATTTAGAGGTTACTATATTCAGATAATACATAGAATAATATGTTCAACTCACTTTGGTACAAATTTATAAGTTGCATTTTCAAGACGAAGATAAGACAAACATATTCAGAAATTGATAAGCCATGTTACACAAAAATAATGAGCAAAATGGGCTCCCTAGTTTGGAAAATACGTGAGCTAAATTCAAATATGCAATGTTACAAATTAGAAGAGAAAATGAATTTATTCTTTGCCTTTTTGCAGAGGAAGAATAAGAACTAGACAAAATTTACCTCTATTTAGGAAAAAACATAATAAAATCAAAATTGAAGTAGAAAGCCTTTAAAAGTATGGACCCCTTACAACCGGATTGTTCATTTTGAGCTTTCTAGCCACCTATCAGGGAATGTGATTCTTGTTCCAAAAGACTATCTCATGTTTTCTACCTTATGTCTCCAAAACTCTCTGAATTATTGTCAAACAGTTATGCAATTTCATGTATATATTAGGTAGAGGAGACCTGGAAGACGTTCAGGTTTGAGAATAGACCAAGAACGTTGATTTGGCTTGTTTGAAAGTTGTTTTACTTTGTGTAAATAAGCAGTGCAAAGACTCTATGAAGAAGATAATAATCATTGTCAGGAAATGTAATGCCAGACTTCAGGCTTTCAGGTCTCAGAAGAAATACTGATGTTGAGAAATTTGGTGTATATAGTTAGTTGCTCACTGTATTAGCAGATATCTGATTTGGGGACATCTTGATTTTTACATCAATGTTCAAGTCATAGCTAAAATGCAAAACAAAAGTAAATTAAGTTAAATAAGGTAACACTTTCTTAAAAGTTAATCATCATAAGGTAATAACTGTGTCATGTTTCTAAATTCTGAAAGTTTTGCTTTGCCAGAACTAAAATCTCAGCCACAGTCAAATCTCTAGAAATTTGGCCACTAAAATCAATTTAACATCTTGCCAATTAATGTGTTTCAATACATGCATTTTTCTGAAGAGAGAATTTTAAGGGAATCTGTGGTCAAAGATTACAAACCAGAGCAGATACTCACACACAGGCACTCAAACCAAACCCTTGGTCAGTTGAATAAATAGATTAAAGATTAGTTAAGGCCTACATGCTTATTATATTCTCCTTATGTAAAAGACTGTTAAAGATTTTCACATCAATCATGTTAGAAAGAATCATGAATTTTAGTTCTCTTATCTTAAATGAAACATGTATGTCAATCTTATCAGTAGTTACCAAGATCAAATAATTTACACAAATTCTCATGGCCAGCAAGTGGTAAAATTAGGACCTAATTATACATAATCTCATAGATAACTCTTCATATTTAGGAGAATCCTTTAAGATATAAGCATTGGCCTGGCACGATGGCTCACACCTGTAATCCCAACACTTTGGGAGGTTGAGGTGGGTGGAAAACGAGGTCAAGAGATCAAGATTATCCTGGCCAACATGGTGAAACCCCATCTCTACTAAAAATACAAAAATTAGCTGGGTCTGGTGGCACATGCTTGTAGTTTCAGCTACTCCGGAGGCTGAGGCAGGCAAATCACTTGAACCAGGGAGTCAAAGATTGCAGTGAGCTGAGATCATGCCACTGCACTCCAGCCTGGCAACAGAGTGAGACTCCATTTCAAAAAAAAAAGAAGAAAAATAAATAAATAAATAAATAAAATAAATAAATAAATAAATAAAGGTTGATGCATGAACTGATGTGCATAGATAGGATGGGCCTACTACCAGGATGACTGCAAATAGAGATTACTCTGAAATAGTCTCCAAAAAGTGATACCATTTTGCCAGTACAGTTTCAGAGATATATGCCATAGAGTAGAATACTGAAGTTCTATATCAAATGATTTTAGTTGTAATTAGTGAATCAGCTTGGCATGGTAGGTTTACTTTAGCTATAAAATAATGGTGAATAGATAGTACATAATCAATCTGTTGGGCAGGACAGGCAGTAGAATTATTAAGCTGGAGACATCGTCAGAAAAAAGAAGATTTCATATGCAGTGCTAATAAGCTCTTGCATTAATAAATCATTATATCAGGGAAATGGTGAGCAACTGAATGTCCAGTGTTAAATGGCTGAGAAATACAGCAGTGGGCAGAATGAAACATCAGAGAAGCCAAGAGCAATCTTCACAACTCTGTGATGACTGGCATCAGGGGAGCCAATAAAGGAGGAACAGAGTCTCCACATATTCCCACCAAATGTCCAAATGTTGAAGTCAAATCTCTTGCCTCAGAGTGGGAAGGAATGCTTGCTAGAATTTTTGGCAGTTTTGTAGTGTGGACTGAGACAACATAATGGGTGGGGAGAAGCTGAGATGTTTAAAATACAATATGATTTCCTGGTACCATCCTAAAGGCAGTGGGCTCTTGGAACTTGTTAACCAATTAGGAGTTTTCTGGGTGCCAAGTTTTAATGCCATGGCTTGCCTTCCATAGTGCTTTATGCAAAATCCCACTGATTTGGGTTGAGGAACTAAGAACTTAATTGCACTAAGACTATTGACAGAGAGATCTGTTAAACTGGGTGTGGCAAAACAAAACCAAACAAAGCAAAACAAAAGGCAAGAAATTCGGAAGACTGAAGGTTGTGGTCCACCTCTACTATGCTATGCCTCTAGAATCCTAAATGTCGAGAAGTTGTCTTTCAAAAATTTTCATATAGCTATGTATGTACACATAGATGTATACAGTAAATGGCCACATCACCTGTCTGTAATTGAACTAAATTTTCTTCCAGGAATCTTAAAGATATATTGAAAACGTTGCAATCAATTTTATTTTCAATCTTTTGAATAGTATTTCAAAACTGCTAATTATTCTTGTTTTTTTAGTACAATGTATGGTAGTTTAGGTATAGTTTGGACTAGCCTGGGAGCTTAACTACCAGTAACTGTGCTGTTTATATGATAAATGTCATTCAGAATTTCTAATGAGCAACTTAAAACTGAAGGCATTTTGTTGTTGTTGTTGTTGGGTTTCCTGCAAGCAGTAGCACACATTTTAGAATTATATTCAAAACTGCTGCGAAGGTGTTGCCACTAGCATTGCCTTTGTCAGAAGATATTGGAAGAAATCTTCAAAAAAGAAAAATGAGAATGGAGCAAGGTAGCAGCTGGACATGTTAGCAGAGAGCAATGTCATAAAAATAGAATGGTGTAAATCATGTTTCATGAAAGCAGGTTATTCTTAGGGATTGTCTCACTCTTAGCTTACATACTGTACTATTTAAGTGGAACCGAACATGATGGCATAATGTCATCATGTAATGAAGAGGGTGAATAAAATGCGTTTGAATTAGGCCAGAATTGTGACTTGAGAATAAATGGGTAAGTACCTTTTAAGAATGCTGGCACATTGCAGAAGAAGGTTAATTGTTGGAAGAAAAAGTAAAAATGAATGAGTGCTACTTTTATGTTTGTCAATTCTCTGCTTGCTCACATTTTCCTCCTAAGATAGCTTAGTCAAGAAAAACGAGTCACTTTTTTTTTTCCTGCTAAAATGCAAGATATTATATCAGGAAGTGTTAAAATGAGTTTAAATCAACAAGGTTTTAAAAATTGAATTGACTCATTTTTAAAGTGAGTTAAAATCAAAACGAGTTATCATCAGAGGGAGGCTGAATTGGGTCACGTTAATAAAATGGAAAGAGCGTGAACAACGTGATGAAGCTTGGCAGTTTCATCATCACAAACATTCCCTGCTGAGATAATGAACTTCACAATAACTCTTCTTATTCTTAAGATACGATAGCACAAAGCTATTGTACAAAATCTCAGAATGAGGGCAATTCATGCTGACTACAGAATCATTTTCTATATAGACTAAGAGAGCCTGTGATTGATACATTTTCATAGTGATTCCTTCATGTTCATATAGGAATACTAAGCATAAGACTGGCCTGGTTCTACTTACAATATTTGGGTGACGCTGTTAGTGATCTCAAATAATTGTGGGTGATTTGCTGAAGTTGGTTATTTGAATTAATTTACCTAAGTGTTGAAAATAACAGTAAATATATAAACAGGAAAAGTTTGTTTCAAAATGAGTAGTTCAGCAAGACTTCTATTCAGCTCACTTTTAAGCAGAGCTTAAGTTTATCGAAATATTTCTCATGTCTAAATTATTTTACATCACAGTCCTTATCACCACCACCTCCCGTCACCATCCCAAGAGGACTTCTCATCAGCAGAAAAACATGTTAGATGCAATCCTGTGTGTTAGTTTCTATCCCAAGCCATTTTTCTTTATCTTTTTTTGTAGTTAAGAAAATGTCTCAAGTCTACCTAGAAAATCGACATTGAATACAGAAATCATGATAATCTCAGAGTAAGTTAAGCCTATGTAATCTGCTAAAAGAAATATTAGTTGTCATTGGTCAAATATTTTGCTTGTCAGAGAGTTAACTTTCAAATTTTGTTAAACTCAAATAGTTAGAGGCCTTTAGGGACATTGGGGTAGGGTGAGACCACAGGACCCCAGAGGATCTGTTTGCCAGTAGCAGAGTTAGAGAGTCATAGCTAATGATCCCAGCTATATGTCGATGGTACTCAAAAATCTGCAGTGACAAGGATTGATGGAAAAGAATGAGCAACCTATATAGTAAGATATGCTTACTTGCTCTAGCAGGTGACTATGGTTGAAAAGTGGCTGTATTAACCAGCCTGTATCAACCAGGATACAGAACAAAACTAAAACTGACAAGTTCTCCAGCCATGACCCTTGGGGGATCGTGCTTTGATACAATGTTTCTTTCCTATTTGAAGTTCTCTACAACAGTTTGAGAGACTGCTACATGCTCCTAGAAGGGTACACTATAATCTCTGTGAGTTGCATTTCCCTCAGAAATACAGGGAACAAAATATACACTATAAGGGTATAAGGGTACACTATAATAACTGTGAGTTGTATTTCCCTCAAAAATAATGCAGAACAAAAAAGCAGGAGCTAGAAGTCTTTTGAGAAGTGCTTTGCCAAATTCCTAAATAGATGCTTTTTAAAAAAGTCTGTATCTTTAATTTTATACCTAGTTTTTCTCATAACTTCCAGCATTGCTTCTACTGTTTCATAAAGTTCCTAGTGGACAGGGCTACCTCAGAAGGCAACCAATTGAGAAAGAAAGTGAGTGTTCAAAGTCAATCTTTTGCTTGATTTCCCAAACCATACCACCTGCCACAGTGTTCTCTATGAGAGGGACACTATGTTCTCATCCTAAAAACGTGCTATGGGCAAGGAGAAACCCTGCTAGTGAATGCAAGTTCTTTGGAGAAATATTTCTTCAATTATAGAGTTTTAGTAAAGGCTGCCAATCTCTGGCCAAGACTTTTCTGAACACAAGGTAGGAATTGTGACCCAAGATGATCCCAACATGGTATTTCATTCAGTTTTCTCACCTACATATGTTGGTCCAGGAAATGCATAGGATTTAACCTAGGATGTTCCAAGTTTTCTCTTTGATTTTTAAAATTTCAGTTGGTCGAGATGATCTTTATTTGAAGTCATTGTTTACACCTGCCCAACTACGGAGTCCATCACCTCCTCAACCCTACATTTCAAGAAATGGTTCCATTGCAAATATAGGAAATGGTGTGTCATGTTTATAAGCATGAGTATTTGGATTATAAAGGTCTGTGTTTAAATATCAGTAATATTTCTGCTATGGTGTCAGCCATATTGGCCGGGCATACAATTTTCCAGTGTATGATTCCTGATGTATATAGAATTTCTGCATCAAAGGTGAGCTAAATTGTTACTATTCCTTGCTTGCCTAGAGTAAGTGCTTAAAATATATTGGCAATTTTCATTACTTATGGCTCTTGTGGGGCATCAGTAAATGCATTTTTCATTGAGGATCATAATTTCTTTTTGTTCTGGTTTTATTCAACTCTAAATCAAGATATGTATTGTTATTATTTCATTTTAATCTTTAATTTGATATCTAATGTGGTTTGACTCTGTGTTCCCACCCAAATCTCATCTCCAATCACAAACCCAATGTGTTGAGGGAGGGACCTATAATCCCCACGTGTTGAGAGTGAGGCGATTGGATTATGGGGGACGGCTCCCCCATCCTGTACTCAGGATAGTGAGTTGAGTTCTCTGATGGTTTTAAAAGCATCTGGCATTTCCTCTGCCATGTGAAGAAGGTCCTTGCTTCTCCTTCACCTTCCTCTGTGATTGTAAGTCTCCTGATGCCTCTCCAGCCATGCGGACCTGTGAATCAGTTAAACCTCCCTTGTTTATAAATCACCCAGTCTTGGATAGTATCTTTATAGCAGTATGAGAACAGACTAATACACTGCCACAAATAGCTTTTTAAAATTGAAATGACTGGCATAATGTAGACATTTTAAAATACCATTAATAAAATAATACTTTATTATTTTTGGCTAGTCAGTTTTACCATCTATATCTAACCAGTTTTCTAGGTAATTCACAAACAACCTTTAGGCTCATCAAGAAGCTGTCATGCATAATTTTGTCTCCACTGGCACAAAATGATTTGCTCAAGGTAACATACAGTGCTAGATAAAGCATCTTAACCCAAGCTGTCCAGCCCCAGAAGTTATGATTTCTACCGACCTGGTCTACTGCTTATTACTATCTATATATTGCCTGAATTAAGTAAAATAATCCCTTAATATTCATGTGGTATTGGTTCCAGGGCTCCCTGCAGATACCAAAATTCACAAATTCTCAAGTCTCTTGTGTAAAAGGAGGTAACATTTGCATATAACCTAAGTGCATCCCTCTGTATAATTTCAGTTACCTCTAGATTAATTATAATACCTAATACCTGTTAGGTTTCTCTACACGGACCAAACTAATAGGAATGATGTGTACAAGAAGGAGCGTTTATTAAGGAGTATTATCTCACATGATCACAAGGTCCCAAAATAGGCTGTCTGCAAGCTGAGGAACAAGAAAGCCAGTTAGAGTCTCAAAGCTGAAGAACATGGAATCTGTTGTTCAAGGGCAGGAAGCATCTAGCACAGAAGAAAGTTGTAGGCTGGGAGGCTAAGCCAGTCTGATCTTTCCTCATTCTTCTGCCTGCTTTAATGCTGGTCACACTGGCAGCTGATTAGATTGTGCCCACCCAGATTAAAGGTGGGTCTGCCTTTCCCAGCCCACTGACTCAAAGGTTAATCTCCTTTGGCAACACCCTCACAGACACACCCAGGATTAATACTTTACATCCTTCAGTCCAATCAAGTTGGCAGTATTAACCATCACAAGTCCACCTATTGTCAACTTGAACCCATACACATCTCCTGAGATCATACATAATGTTCAAATAAAGACAATAATAAGGTCAAAATTATGCCGGACATAATACAACTATCTTTTGTACAACTGGAAATGCACCAGTCTCCAGTCCAAATGCTATTATATAAAATTAACAACACTTAAATACTGTTATGAAGTCAGTAAGTCTTACATCATGATAAAGGAAAAGAAATATTTTCCTCATACAAGTGTAATACTCATGATAATTACAGTCCTCATTTCTGTCACTGGTCACATGATCATAGCGGGTATTGAAGACCACCTTCTGCTTCTTTTACTACCCATTCTTTGTTCCCTTTGCCTTCAGCAAACACCTCAGCAGGTCATTTTTTCCTTTGTTGTTGGTGGAGTGACCCAATCCTTCATTCTTGAAGGATCTGGGTCATTTGTAGTCTTGCCTGGATTGGGCTGTTGCAGTTCCCATACACTTCCTTCCTCCATTATGGAGTAGTAGTCTGATTTCATTTTGATAGTTCGGGTCAATCACCGAAGCCAACACTGAAACTCCCTTCTTAGTCTGTTGACTTAAAGGTAAGAGGAGGACAAAGTGTTTATGTGGCAATTTTAACTTCCAGTTAAAGTTGTCGTGTTTCCTGGTGGCAGTACTCTTCACTCTGGAACTAAGACCTCTAGGCCAGCAGAACATAATGTCAGTGGAAGAGGAAGCACAAATTTTGCTAATAGATCATTAGGGGTGGTGGTGAGTGGTGCCACTTCCACTTCCACCCCTTGATTCCTGGACCTGTGAATCCTGGCTATGGAAAAAAGAGTACCTTATATTGGATGCTGAATCAAAGCATACACAGCCTTTTGGAAAACCTTTCCCCAGTCCTGCAAAGTATTGTCACTTACTTGGTATTGCAATTGTGACTTCAAAAGGATATTCCACTGTTCTATCAATCCAGGTGCTTCAGGATAATGGGGAACATGATAAGACCAGCGAATTCCATGAGCATGAGCCCACTGCCACACTTCTTTAGCTATAAAGTGAGTGCCTTGGTCAGAAGCAATGCTGTGTGGAATACCATAACCATGGATAAGTCATTCCATGCGTCCACAGAATGCCTTATCTGTGGACTTCAGTCTTGGCAGAAGCATTGTGTGCAGGGTGGGCAAAACCATATCCAGAGTAAGTGTCTATTCCAATGAGAACAAACCTCTGCCCTTTCCATGATGGAAAATATCCAATATAATTAACCTGCCACCAGGTAGTGGGCTGATCACCTTGAGGGATGGTGCCATATTGAGGGCTCAGTGTTGATCTCTCAGAGCTGGCAAACTGGGCTCTCAGCAGTGGCCATAGCCAGATCAGCCTTGGTGAGTGGAAGTCCGTGTTGTTGAGCTCATTCATAACCCCCATTCCTTCCACCATGACCACTTTGTTCATGGGCCCATTGGGCGATGACAGAGGTGGCTCAGGAAAGAGGCTGAGTGGTATTCATAGAACAGGTCATACTACCCAGTTGATTATTAAAATCCTCCTCTGCTGAGGTCATTGGTTGGCTCACATGGGATACAAATATCTTCAGTTTTTCTCCACTCAGAGAGGTCCATCTACATACCTCTTCCCCAAATTTCTTTGTCATCAATTTTCCAATCATGGTTCTTCCAAGTCCCTGACCATCCAGTCAATCCACTGGCTACAGCCCATGGGTCAATATATTATCGCACATCTGGCCATTTCTCCTTCCATGCAAAGTGCACAACCAGGTGCATTACTCAAAGTTCTGCCCACTGGAAAGGTTTCCCTTCACTGCTGTCCTTCGGGTTGTCCTAGAAAGCAGTGATAGTGCTGCAGCTGTCTACTTTCGGTTGGTGTCTGAATATTGTGCAGAACCACCTGTGAACCAGGCCCTAGTCTTCTCTTCCTCTGTCAACTGATCATAGGGAACTCCCTATGAGGGCCAATGACGCAAGCTGTGGGAGAGAAAAGCAGGGTGACAAGAGTAGAGAACATGGGCAATTGAGCCACTTCGTGGAACTTACTTGTCCCTTCAGGGCCTGGTCAAGCCCAATCATGTATATACCACTTTCGTTTGATGATGGAATGCTGCTGTGCATGACCCACTTTATGGCCAGATAGGACAGAAAGCACCCAGTTCATTATAGGCAGTTCAGGTCACATGGTGACTTAATGACCCATAGTCAAACATTCAGTTTCCACCAAAGCCCAGTAACCTGCCAAGAGCTGTCTCTAAAAAGTAGAATAGTTATCTGCAGAAAACGGTAGGGGCTTGCTCCAAAACCCTAGAACCCTCCACTGTGATTCACCTATGGGGCCTGCTCAAAGGCTCCAAACAGGATCCCTATCTGCCACTGACATCTCAAGGCCTGTTGGATTTGCTGGCTCATATGGCCCAAGGGGCAGAGCAGCTTCCACAGCAGCCGGGATTTGTTGCAGAGACTTCTCCTTTTCTGGACTCCACTCAAAACTGGCAGCCTTTTTGTTCACTTGATAAATGGGCCAGAATAACATACCCAAATGAAAAATGTATTGCCTCCAAAATCCAAATAGGCCTGCTAGGCATTGTGTTTCTTTCTTGGTTGTAGGAGGGGGCCAAATGCAGCTACTTCTCTTAGAAGGAAAATATTGACAATCCCCGCACCACTGGACCCCTAGAAATTTTACCGAAGTAGAAGGTGTCTGAATTTGAGTTGGATTTATTTCCCAACCTCTGGCATGCAAATGTCTCACCAGTAAGTCCAGTGTGTCTGATACTCCTTGCTCACACTCCAATCAGCATAATGCCATCAATGTAATGGACCAGTGTGATATCTTGTGAAAGTAAAAAGGAATCAAGCTCTCTCTCAATAAGATTATGACACAAAGAGAGTTGATATACCCCTGAGGTAGACAAATTGCTTCTGGTGGGCCTTATCTATAGGAATGAAGAAAAGGAATTTGCCAAGTGAATGTCTGCCTGCCAGGTACCATGAGATGTATTAAGTTGCTCAAGCAAAGACACCACATCTGATAAAGCATCTTCAGTGGGAGTTACCACTTGGTTAAGCTTACGATAATCTACTGTCATTCTCCAAGATCCATCTGTCTTCTGCACAGGCCAAATAAGAGAGTCAAATAGGGACACAGTAGGAATCACCACCCCTGGATCTTTCAAGTTTTTGATGGTGACACTAATCTATGTAATCCCTCCAGGGATGCAATATTGTTTTTGGTTTACTATTTTTCTAGGTAGAGGCAGCTCTAGTGGTTTCCATTTGGCCTTTCCCATCATAGTAGCCCTCACCCTACCAGTCAAGGAGCAAATGTGGGGGGTTGTATCAGCTGCTAAGTATGTTTATGCCAATTATGCATCTGGCACTGGGAAATGACCAAATGACCACAAGATGAATCCGGGGACCCACTGGACCCACTGTAAGTCAGAGGCTTGGTGCCCTGCATTTCAGCCATTGTCACTGTGGCAGAAAGGGGCCAACACAGAGCTCGAGGATGTATTCAGAGGCTGCAAGCCTCAAGCCTTGGCAGTTTCTGCATGATATTGATCCTGCTGGTGCACAGAAGTCAAGAACTGGGGTTTGGGAACCTTCACTGAGATTTCAGAGGAGGTATCAGAATGCCTGGGTATTCAGGCAGAAGTTTGCTACAGGGGTGGAGCTCTCATGGAGAACCTCTGCTAGGGCAGTGTTGCGGGGGAAATGTGGGGTCAAAGTCCCCACACAGTGTCCCTACTGAGGCACTGCCTAGTGGAGTTGTGAGAAGAGGGACACTGTCCTCCAGATCCCAGAATGATAGATCCACCAACAGCTTGTACCATACACCTGGAAAAGCTGCAGACAATGCCAGACCATGAAAGCAGCCAGGAGGGAGGCTTTATCATGCAAAGTCACAGGGGCAGAACTGCCCAAGACCATGGAAACCTACCTCTTGCATTGGTGTGACGTGGATGGGAGACATGGAGTAAAAGGAGATCATTTTGGAGCTTTAAGATTTTACTACCCTGTCACATTTCAAGCTTGCATGTGGCCTGTAATCCCTTTGTTTGGGTCAATTTCTTCCATTTGGAATGCTGTACTTATCTGATGCCTGTACCCCATTGCATCTAGAAAGTAACTAACTTGCTTTTGATTTTACAGGCTCATAGGTGAAAGGGACTTGCCTTGTCCCAGATGAGACTTTGGACTGTGAACTTTTGAGTTAATGCTGAAATGAGTTGAGACTTTGGGGGACTGTTGGGACGGTGTGATTTGTTTTTAAATGTGAGGACATGAGATTTGGGAGGGGCTAGGGGTGGAATGATATGGTTTGGCTGTGTACCCACCTAGATCTCATCTTGAGTTGTATCTCCCAATGTAATTCCCATTGTTGTGGAAGAGACCTGGTGGGAGATAGTTGAATTATGTCATCAGTTTCCACTACAACATTCTTGTGGTAGTGAATGACTCTCACAAGATCTGATGGTTTTATAGAGAGAAACCCCTTTTGCTTGGCTCTCATTCTCTTTTTGCCTGCTGTCATCCACGTAAGATGTGATTTGCTTCTCTTTGCCTTCTGCCATGATTGTGAGGCTTCCCCCGGTCATGTGAAACTGTAAGTCCAATTAAACCTCTTTCTTTTGTAAATTGCCCAGTCTCAAGTATGTCTTTACCAGCAGCATGAAACAGACAATACAGGCTGTGATTCTCTGTTTCAGTAATTCAAATTAGACTTTTTTTCACATATCCTAGAAGTTTCCTCTTATATAAATTAAGTAGAAATGCAGTAAGCTTCTTATCAATTTAACTTCTAGGAACACCATGACTAATTAGCCAATGCGAGAGCTCTACATGAGTCAGACTATTCTGATTGCTGCTTTGCCTCTGCTGTCCATTACGGTAGCTATGCCCCCCCTTGCCTTTGATGGCTGAGTGCCACCACTTGGCCCCTGCCACCTTGGGATCCAATTATTCCCATTGTATTTAAATTTTGTAGTTGATTAACTGTGGTTCCCAATGTTACATCTGACATACAGAGGCTCTTCAAAGATGCAGGTGCTGCCTGTACAAATCTATTTCGTAAAGCACTGGACAAAGGTATACCTTCTGGACCCTCCCAGCTGGGATGAGTAGGTTTAAAGTGACTAATCCACTCCACCATCCCAATCTTCCTAAGCCTTTGGCTTTCTTCCTCTACATTAGACCAAGGGAGATCAGGAATTTCCAGCTTGCTCACAGTGGGCCCTCTTTGAATCCACATTTCAGCTAACCAAGCAAATAAACTATTAGAATATATTTTTAACTTCCCAAGCTGAAAATTAAATGCAGAATCCCTACTTAGTAGGCTCAAATCAATAAATTCAGCCTGATCCAACTCTACATTCCTTCCACCATTATCACACACCTTTAATATCCATTCCTATGCCTGTTCTCTAGATTTCTACTCATATAAATTAGAAAAGTCAAGCAGTTCTTTTCAAGTGCAGCATACCTTCTCATGGATCACACCCTAAACCTCACCTCCAAGGGCCTACCAGGACTTTAGTCTAGTTATCAGTCTAGAAGCAAACCTGGGTGTTGTGGGTGGCTCCTGAGAAGAATAAACATGATCTTGCCTAGCAACTGTCTCAGGGGGAGGCCATCACTGTTGCCTCAGGCAGTGCAGGGTTTATCTCCCCAGACAAAGGTAGAAAAACTGATGGCAGCCTGGGTCAGAAAGGGAATGTTGCCACTACTGGGGGATGGCGAAGCTGTTTCTTTGGCATAAAAGATTCATTAGAGTTTACAAGTTTAGTGTCCCCAGCTTCATCAGGGTCCTCCCACAAGTCCCTATTCCAAGTTGCAGGGTCCCATTCTTTTCCAGTCAATGCCCTCATTTTACCAATAGACACCTAGCAAGGCTGTACATGCATCTTTTGTTGCAGGTCAGCCACTTGCATGATAAAAACTTGTGTCTGATTTTCCACAATTTCAAGTCTTTCTCTACAGGAGATAAGATTCTCACTCAGGGCAACCTAGCAGATTTGAGGCTCAGTATCTGCTTCTAAAGTTGGGAGTTAGAATCACTGAGTTCATCATTTTCTTTTATCACTTTGTACAGTGATCCTGGGAGCAACCAATCAACTTCATTATGTTCCTTAGGTCTCCACATATGGTCAAGGTATTATGTATAGAGTAACTAAAATCCTTGCCTCTCACAAGAGGTGAATAGGAGTGTCAAATAGATTTGTTTTGCATAACTCTCTAAACAGTTCCTGCAAGGGACCATCAGTGTTCTCCATGCTATTAAAAGTAGAGTTCTTAGCATTTTGGGGTCTAATCATATTAAGCAGCCAACTCAAGAAACCCCAAAACCAGTGAAGTAATTCCATCTTTAATATTCTGCCTCTCTAGAACCATTCCTGGTACCAAAATTTGTATCAGTCAGGGTTCTCTAGAGAACAGAACTAATAGAATAGATGTAAATAAAAAGGCAAGTTTATTAAAGAGTTTAACTTACACAATCACAAGGTCCCACAATAGGTTATCCGCAAGCTGAGGAACAAGGAAGCTAGTTTGAGTCCCAAAGCTGAAGAACATGGAGTCTGATGTTCAAGGGCAGGAAATATTCAGCATGGGAGAAACATGTAGGCTAAGAGGCTAAGGGTGGGTCTACCTTTCCAAGTCCACAGACTCAAATGTTAATCTCTTTGGCAACATACACACAGACACATCCAGGATCAACACTTTGCATCTTTCAATCCAATCATGTTGACAGTCAGTGTTAACCACTACACTAACACAATATAAATGCTATGTAAAAAGTAGTCATGATGAATTTGTATTATTTTTATTAGTGTATGTTATTTTATTTTTTTGAATATTTTCTATTCATGATTGGTTGAAGTCATGGACACAGTATCCACAGATGCAGAGAGTGGACTGTACCCATCTCCTGCCTTAACCCTATTCTTTCCAATGAGTTAAAATGTTGTCAAAATTTTGTTTAGGTACACATTAATTGTGACAAGAAAAATTCAATACATTGATATTATTTATATTTATGTTTTGCTTGATATAATTAGATTTTCCTGAATTCAGCAGAATTTTCCAGGATGGATGGGAAAAGAACTTTCAATTTCAATTTGGATTTCAGCCCAAATACAAACACTGCTTTAAATAGACAATAAATATTAGTGTTAAGTAGAAACACACTGAGAACAGCAATAAAATCTCATAGGAAACCAAACTTTGAGTTATACTCAGACACAAACTCTTCAAATACATAATTAAAAGTGTGATAGTATTTGTTGATTCAATAGTGGCTATTGCAGGCAAATACATTACTTTCATGTGGTCATTAAAGTGATGGCATAGATATTACATGTCCTAAATTATTTTAAGTGTAATTGCTTATTATAATTAAAGATACTTAAGAAAACACCAATAAGCAAATCAGTCTGCTAAAGCCAGACATTCTTTAAAAGCATAGCTACCCAAACTCACTTTGCTTCTGTCTTATTTGTCAAAAGTGGGTATCTTTAAATGAGCAAGAAGAGGACACATATCATTAACAAAGAATTAAAATCCATGATTATCTAGAATATAGGACAACTGTAGTTGCTTAAAATCAGTTTAAATCTCTTGGGCTCACATATAGATCAATGGAACAGAATAGAGAGCCTAGAAATAAAGCTACAGGCCTACAACCACTTGATTTTTAACAAACTTGACATAGATAAGCAAAGAAGAATAAACTCTATATTCAATAAATGGTGCTAGGATAACAGGCCATCCATATGCAGAAGAATAAAAATGGACTCTTAGCTATCACTGTACATAAAAATTAACTCAAGATGGATTACAGACTTAAATGTACACCCTCAAAATCAAAAAATCCTAGAAACAAACCCGTGAAATACTATTCTCAATATCAATCTTGGAAAAAATTTATGGCTAAGTCCTCCAAAACAATTGCAACAAAAACAAAAATTGATAAGAGGGACCTTATTAAATGAAAGGGCTTCTGCACAGCAAGAGAAACTGTTAAGGAAGTAAACAGACAACCTATAGAATGGGAGAAAATATTCACAAACTATACATCTGACAATGGTCTAACATTCCGAATGTATAAGAAACTTCAATCAACCAACAAGCAAAAACATATTGACTCACTAAAAAGTGGGCAAAGGACATGAATAGACACTTCACAAAGAATACATACAAACAGCCAATAAACATATGGAAAAATGTTCATCATCCTTAATCATCAGAGAAATGTGAATCAAAACTACCGTGAAATAGCATCTCACGCCAGATAGAATGGCTTTGGTTAAAAAGTCAAAAAAATAACAGATGCTGGTAAAGGATTCAGGGAAAAGAGGACACTGATAAACTGTTGCTAGGAAGGTAAATTAGTACAGCCTCTGTGGATAGCAGTTTGAAAATTTCTCAAAGAACTGAGTAGAACTACCATTCAACCCAACAATTCTATTACTGGGTATATAACTGAAGTAAAATATTTCATTCTACTGAAAAGACACATGCCCCCATATATTCACTGCAGCACTATTCACTACAGCTATAACATTTAATGAAGCCAGGTGCCTATCAGTGGTGGATTGAATAAAGAAAATATAGGGTATATATGTATTATGTATGTATATATATACACAAACACATACCATGGAATATCATGAAGCCATAAAAATGAAATCATGTTCTTTTCAGCAACATGAATGCTTCTGGAGGCCCTATCCTAAGCAAACTAACACAGCAAAGGAAAACTAAACACTGTATGTTCTCACTTATAAGTGGGCACTAAACACTGGGTACACATGGTCATAAATATGAGAACAATAGAAGGAGCAGGGAAAGGGCTGAATAACCATTGGCTACTATGTCTACTACCTGGGTGATGGGTTCAGTCATAACTTAAACATCAGCATTATGCAATATACTTTTGTAAAAAACCTGGACATATATCCTGATACTAAAATAAAGTTGTAAAAATACATAAAATAAAATTGTACCTAGATGCAAAAAGTACCACAAACAATTCTCTTGGTCTCTAGGATTTTCCATCCAGGGAACTCAGATAATTTGTACATGAGAACACTAAGTGGCTTTCAGTAAGCTTTCAGAAGTGGTAAATAATGTACCATGTTCCAAAAGGTGAGCAATTAATAAATATTTTTCAGATATTTTTAATACAGAGAACTGTACCCTTTTTTCAAAATGTGAGTTGGTAAAATGTGCATCTTTCCAAAAGAGAATAAATGAATGAACTATTTATTAATGTGATGGTTCAGGGAAATTAGGAAATAATGATTACTCAGAGCCACCAAAAATTTACTAACAACAAGGAGATTTATCTTTGTTGTTGTCTTTTTAATACAGTTGTTCAACCGGGAGCTCAGAAATGTTTTAGAAAACATTAGTGCATGATGCTCTCATCATTTTTGCTACATTTGCAAATCACATGTATTCTTGTTTTCTTAGGTTTTTTCTTAAATAAACTCACTTTGGTTTTTAATTGTATGAAGAATTTCAAAAGGGAACTTGCTGATAAGAGTGGATAGAAAAGATGGGGATCAAGGAGAAGAAAACCTTTGCTTTCAAAGAGAAAGAACTGCAGCCAGATTTCAGAGGGTAGAGTTATAAAATGCCAGAGACAGTTAGAGAAAGGAATCCATCATAGAGGCCCCAAGGAATCAAGTACAAGAACCTTCAGGTAAACAAAGGCAGCAGGTAACAGGCACTCAGTACTGAGATGTCTCACAGACATATTGAAAAGAAGAGAGTACAGCTCAGGACAAGTGGGAACAGGATTGAAGTAAACTAGGAAGAAATCTTCAGATATTCAGTTACAAGGATAATGGGGTAAAAACATACTTAAGAGAGTAACATGGTGTCCATTTGTGTGTTTCTATAAATGAATACCAGAGGCTAGGTTATTTATAAAGAGAAAAGTTTTAATTGAGTCACTGTTCTTCAGGCTATGTAGAAAGAATGGTGCCAGCATCTGCTTCTGGTGAGGCCATCAACAAGCTCACAATCATGCAGAAGGCAGAGGGGGAGCCAGTGTATTATATGGTGAGAACAGGAGCAAGAGAGAGATAGGGAAAGGAGCCACACTCTTTTAAACAACCAGAACTTGCGTGAATTACCAGAATCATCCCTGGTGCTAAGTCATTCACAAGGGATCTCCACCCATGATCCAAACACCTCTCACCAGGCCTTAACTTCAACATGGGGGATTACATTTCAACACAATATTTGAAGCGGACAACCTTCAAATACCTTCAACTATTTGGGTGTGGCAGTTGTTAACCTATAAAGAAGATATTAGAGGAGGCAGTGGGAAGTCAGAACTCTGAGATGAACTCATTTTGCTTTCACTCTTAAGGATGACACCTTTTAAAATCCATTTGCTCCTTCAAAACCCAAGGTGCAGGCTTTATATATATTCTTCATGGCTTTAGAACTTGGTCCAATGTCCAGTGATAGATTAAGAATATCAAGTGGAGAAAACGGCTCTGTACACTGAGAGACGTGTTCTTCTGGAGAAGAAGGTGCACAAATGAGAGGTGACATATTGGAAAGATTTTAGGAGGAAAAGCAGGAGGATAGAAATTAATGCTGGGGGGTGGACCTTGAATGGGTGTCACAGGGCAGAGGGGGAGCTCATGGAACTGGAACTAGAAACTGGCACTAAGATGGTTAAGTGAGAATAAAATAAAGGAGATCCAGATAGAAGACGAGAGAAATGAATGGGAGGTAAATAACTGGTGCCATGGGAAATACAGGACTCAGGAATTATTTCAGCAGAAATAATTTAATGTAAGAAACTGGTTGGATGTGCATTTGAGAAATTAAAATGCAAAAAGTGAACCTTGAGTTGTTACATTCCCAAGATTATCAGAAGTAGCTAACACCCTCGGGAATGAAGAATAAAGTGGATATTTTAGAGTTATTAGAAATGAAAAGCTTGAAAAAGGACCCTGTGGAGTTGGGCACCAGATCTTTGAGAAGGTGTTGCTGCCAAACAGGTGTTGGTATTTTAGAAACAAGAAAAAAGAACGTTGTAAAGTTAGAACTGAACCTCTGAGGAGAAAGTGACAATGGCTGATGCTGGCATCTCTGAGGAAACACAAGTAGCCCAATTCTGAGGTGTTGAATGAATGTTTTGGTTCCAATGGAATCCAGTTGCTACTGACAACATGAAAACCCATTGTGAGGATGACCCAAGAACTCAGGAAAACAGAAACAAGTAAATTATTTCATATCCTCCCAAATTTCGATAATCTCTAGCTCATTCTATGGACCAAACTTAACAGGACAGTATCTAGCGTAGGAGAAGGGTAATATTTAGGGTCCCAGTCTTAGTTGCACACAGGTGTACACACATACACCCCCCCCCCCCACACACACTGTATTGAAGAACTGAGACTCAATTTGGAACTGAGGAACAAAATCTTAACAGCATGTGGAAATATCAGACTTGAGACATAACGTAATTGCCTTCTGGAGATTTCTGTTCTTAGTCCTTTCCTCTTCAGAATTTGTATAAATGATTTAAATCATAACCTAGTTAATATTATGAGTATATGTAAATCAAACATGGCAGTTTTTCTTGTCATAGTAATTGACAATAAGGGTCCATAGACATCGCCAACAGAAGTAAGTTTTATTAATTAAGGATATAAAGAACAAATATAAAATCCAAAGTTGGTCTAAAGTTGGAAAGAAAATTCAGGGCTATAAATTGAATAAAAACCAATATAGTAATGAGACTGTCAGAAAACCTTACATAATCCTACCTTTTACTAAGGAGTTCCTTACTGATTTAATTATGGCTGCTAATATGTATGGAGTATATTTTATGTGCCAAGCACCATGTCAAGGACTTTATAGGTATTTTTTATTTAAAAACACACCCACAAACTCTCCGAAATAGATTAGATTCAATCAGCATTTTTATTCAATCTGTGAGGGAATGGAAGCTTAGAATGGGTAAATCTATGTTTTTTTTTACTTTCCAACAGTTCAGGAGTACATATGCAGGATGCACCAGTTTGTTACACAGGAAAACGTGTGCCACGATGGTTTGCTGCATAGATCATCCCATCACCTAGACATAAAGCCCAGCGTCCATTAGCTATGCTTCCTGATGCTCTCCCTCCTCCCAAGTCCCATCCTCCAACAAGCCCCAGTGTATATTGTTCCCACCATGTGTCCATGTGTTCTAAGATGGTGCTGGAAGCCATTATCCTTAGAATGGATAAATCTTTACAATGATTTTGCCTAAGCTTCACAATAAGTGCTGGGAAGATTCAAATCTAGTTTTATGCCAAACCCTTAACCAGTATGATGTTACCTGTGACAGACAGAATAATGACCCTCCAATTACATCCTTGTCCTAATTCTCAGAACCTGTGAATTTGTTACCCCACATTTCAATAGGAATTTTGCAAATATGATTAAGGATCTTAAGGTGTAATGATTATCCTGGATTATACAAGTGAATCTAATGTAATCACAAGGGTCCTAATAAGTGAAACAAGAAGGCAGGAAAGTCAGGGATGAAAATGTCAAGACTGAAGCAGAGTTCAGAGTAATTTGGTGTAAGAGAGACTTACCTGGCTGTCGCTGGCTTTGAAGATGGAAGAGGACCACAAGCTAAGAAATGCAGACAGCCTCTGAAAGCTAGAGAAGGCAGGTAGGCAGATTCCTCTCTACCGTCTCAAGGAAGTACAATCATTCTGATGCCTTGATTTTAGCCCAGTGATATCCATTTTAGAATTCTGATTTCCACAGTTTTAAGGTAATATATTTGTGTTCTTAAAGTCCTCAAGTTTTCCATAATTCGTTATAGCTGCAATGAGAAACTAAACAGAAACTATTGGCTTTTTTGTAGATTTATTTCTTAAATAATCATTTTCCTAAAATTAGGTTTGAAAGAGTGCTTTTTAGATATTTATTTTCATATTCATTTTATTCATTTCCTCGTTCATAATAATATATACCAAGTTTGTCACTTACCTACTTTCACAACATTGCTTTCTTTTTTACTCAAAATATATAAAAATATGATGCAGACATCTTTCTACCATAGGACAGATGACCATTCCATTCTTCTTTTCCAACAGATGTGACATGACATTTACCAATTTGCATGTCTCTTAAAAAAAATTGAGAGGACCCAGAGGAGACACAAAATAAGTTGTTGTTGGTTTCCTTGGGGAGCTTGGTTCTTCTTTCTCACACTGCACATATGATGGCAAAGCATCCTCTCTGATTCTTAAATCCAGAATCAACTTCTCACTACCTCTTCTTAATCCACATGGTACCACCATCATTTTTCCACTGGATGATACTGGTAGCTTCCCAAATGTTCACCTTGAATCTTACCTCCTACCTTCCCCCGTTAGCTTCACTTCAATTCGATAGCCAAAGTTATCTTGTTGAAACTAAAATCATCAACAGTCTTTCCATTTATACAAGTACATTTTTATGTCTTTTATGAGTGGTGGTTTACATGCAGCCTATTGTTTTTTGTAGATTTATTTCTTAAATAATCATTATACTAAAATTAGGTTTGAAAGATTACTTTTTAGATATTTATTTTATATTCATTTTATTCATTTCTTCATCAATAATCATATATACCAAGTTCATCATTTACCTATTTTCATAACCTTGCTTTCTTTTTTTACTCAAAATATATAAAAATATGATGCAGATATCCTTATTTTTTAAATAATAGTGAATGAGATTTATCTTTATTTAATAATTTTTTGTTAAAGTAGTAAAATGTCCAGGCTTCAGTATAAATTTAAAAACCTCTAATGTCTAATTGTGCTTCTTTATCCTGTTACTAACACTTCTTAACCTGTTCTAAAAAATTCATAGAGCTTAATGATATAATCATGTTACTATTTCTTTATTCTCATATTACTTATTATTTATAGAATTCCCACCATTAGATGTGAGGATTTTTCTCTTTTAAGTGCCTCATTCAGGTAGGCATGTCCTAGTACAAGTGTGAACACACACACACATAGAAACACATAAATTTCCCCTCCCGTGCTTTCATCTCTCAGTAATGGTGAAATACTCTGTATTTCCCTCATTATTGCCTTAATATGATTTATCATTCATACTAGAGTGTTGAAATATACTACATTTCATTCTCTTTCTTGAATCTTGATTTTTTTGTTTTCTATTGAGTGAATAATTACCTTGTGTTTATCTTGTTAATTTTTTACACACTTTTACTAATTAAACCCCTATTAAATTCAGAACTACAAATCATTCCTAACTATCTCAAGCATATTAGACATCTTTTCCTTTTCATATTAATTTTCTAGGAGATCTCCCAACAACAGCAACAACAAAATGTTCCCCTGATGTAATTTTAACTGTTTTTTTTCCTGTTGGCCTATAAATCAGAGCTGTCCTGAGATTTTTCTTCAGCATCTTCCAGCAGCTTTGTAAAATTTTAGAACCTGCAGAGCAATTCCTATATAGATTTTGTAAAATATGAATTTAAAATATTTGTATGTATTTGTTAACAATATTCAACAAGGAAACAAAAAAACCCTGATAATATTGTGTGTCTCCAGGAATGGAAGGAAGATTGAGGCAACTTTTCAATGAATTTTTTTTATACATTTAAATTTTGAGCCATGTTATTATATTCTCTGTTAAACAATTTAAATAGTAGGCTTTGTAAACTTAATGAAGTTAATATTTTTATGTATAATGAGATGTTTCCAAATCTGGGGCCTATTATGTCAACCATCTGTGAATTTAATAATATATACATTTGCCAGCCTGCACACATATAAACATTAAGCATTTGAATGCTTGTCCCAAATTCTTTCAAAAGCTATTTTAATAATATGTAACAAAGAAGGATGACAAGAGTAAATTTCAGAAATAAAAGTTGATGCCAAGTACAGGTGATGCCACAGAAATCAAAAGAATTATGAGACTGCTATAGAAAAGGATACACCAAAAAAAATGGATGACCTCAAAGAAACAGATAAATTCCTAGAAAGGTACAACTTACGGAATCAGAAAGAAATTGAAAACGTGCACAGACATATGAATGGATTAAAGAGATTTAATTTGTTTACAAAATTTCCCAACAAAGAAAAGCCTAAAATGGGATAGCTTCACTGAAGAATTCCATCAGCATTTTAAAAAAGAACACCTATCTTTCTCAAACTCTTGCAAAATATTAAAGAAGAGGAAACACTTTGAAACACATTTGTGAGACTAGTATTGCCCTGATTATCCTATATCAAAGCCAGGCAATGACACTATCAGAAAAGGAAACTATTGGCCAATGTCCCTGTTCTATACGAACACAAAAATTCTCAACAAAATACTAGCAAACTGAATAGGATCATACATTGTCATCAAGTGTGATTTATCCCTGGATTGCAGAAATGATTCAACATATGCAAATCAATAAATATGCCACATTATAACAGAACAAAGGATAAAAATAAAATTATCATATCAATATATGAGACAAAAGCATTTGACAACATACACTTTTATAATAAAAACACTCAATGAACTAGAGATAAAAGAAAATTATCTCACCACAATAAAGCCCATATATGGAGAGCCCACAGTTAACAGACTACTGAGCAGTAAAAGACTGAAAGCCTTTCCTCGAAGAGAAGAAAAAGGCAAATGTCCAGTTTTAAAACTTCTATAATACTGGAAATATTAGTTGTAACAATTAGATTTGAAAAAGAAATGAAAGACCTTCAAATCAAAAAGAAATAAAATAGTCAGTTCCCAGATGACATGATCTCATATATACAAAACTTTAAGGATTCTACAAAAATAGGTTGAAACTGATAAAATAAATTTTAAAAATTGCAGAACGTAAAACCAACATACAAAATAAGTAACATTTCTATACACTATCAATGCATAATCCAAGAAAGAAATTAAGAAGTCAACCCCAATTGTAATCAAAAAGCTTAAAATATGTAGGAATAAACTTATCCCAGGAGGTGAAAGATGTACACTAAAAACTATAAAACATTTCTAAAAGAAAGTAAAGACACAAATAAATGCAAAGACATTTATGTTCACAGATTGAATACTTCATATTGCTATAATGTCTACCCTACCTAAAGTGATCTGCACATTCAATGCAAACCCTATTAAAATCTCAATTTTACAGAATTAAAAAAAAAATCTGAAATTGAAATGGAACTACAAAAGTCTCCAAGTTACCAAAACAATGTTGAGGAAGAAGAAAAATGCTGAATATTTCACACTTTCTGACTTCAAAATATATTATAAAGCTAAAGTAATTAAGACAGTGTGGTATGGCATAAAGACAGATATTTAGATCAATGGAACAGAATAGAGACCCCAGAATTAAATCTCTGCATAGGTGAACTACAGGATGGAAAAAGGACAGTCTCTTCAACAAATGTTTTTGGGAAACATGATTATTTACATGCAAAAATTATGAAATCAAACCATTATCTTACACCATACACATAAATTAACTTAAAATGGTTTAATGACTTAAACATAAGATGTGAAACTATAAAACTCCTAGAAGAAAACACAGAGAAAAATGCTCAACATTAGTAGTCATCAGGGGAAAAACAAATCCCCTTCCCTCCCTTCTCTTTTCTGAGTTTTGCTCTGTCTTCCAGACTGGAGTGCAGTGGCACAATCGCAACTCACTGAAACCTCTGCCTCTCAGGTTCGAGCTATTCTCCTGCCTCAGGCTCCTGAGTAGCTGGGACTACAGACACACACCATGACCTCCAGCTATTTTTTTTTTTTTTGTATTTTTAATAGGGTTTTATCATGTTGGCCAGGTATTTTTAATAGGGTTTTATCATGTTGGCTAGGATGGTCTCCACCTCCAGACCTTGTGATCCACCCACCTTGGTCTCCCAAAGTGCTGGGATCACAGGCATGAGCCACTGCACCCAGCTGGCAGTTTCTTATAAACATACACTTATTATAACCCAGCAATATCATTCCTATGTATTTACTCAAAAGAAATAAAAATATATATTCACACAAAAACCTATACAGGAATTTTATAGCAACTTTATTCATAATTGTCACACAGTGGAAATAATCTAGATGCACTTTAATTGGTAAATGGATAAACACATTGTAGTATAACCATGCAGTGAAATACTATTCAACAGTAAAACATAATTAACTGCTCATACGCAAGCAAATATGAACGAATCTCAATTACATCATGCTGAATAACAGAAGCCACATCCAAAAGCCAGAATAGTCTTTATTACCAATAAAATGACATTCTGGAAAAAGCAAAACTATAATGATGACCAATTTGCAAGAGTTTGAAGGTGAGAGGCAGGACTGACTCTAAAAAAAAGCGTGAGAAAATTTGCGGAGGTGATCAAATTGTTCTAGATCTTTCTTGTTGTAGGGGTTATAAACCTATGCATTTGTCAAATTTCATAGAACTGTACACCCAAAAAGATGAATATTAGTAAATATAAATTTAATTTTTGTTTGGTTAAAAAACCCATAGTGTATGAAGAAATTGAACTTTTCTACAACTGTTTTGTCTTCCTCTTTTTACTTCGACTGCTGAAACACTGCATCCCTCCATACAAGCATAATCTGTATAGAAACACATGACTATATTTGTTACTTCAGTTAATTCCAGTGGCCTTTTTTTTTCTTTCCATGGGTCATCCCCTTTTCTTTTACATAGCCATATATTTTTTATGAATTATTTTATGTTATGTTATTTCATCCAAATCTTCCTTCCACCTTCCTGGCCAGTCAATATGTCTTTCTTGTAGACTCTCATACATCCTATATGCATTTTCTTTGTGCTGTTCATTTTAATAAGTTATCATTACTTACTTTTGGGAATACTCATCATACTATAGCAATTTATTACTGATGCCTTACCTAATGTCTAAAAGAGAAAAGGCATTTGAAAGAAATACTTCAAATGAACAAAAATAATGATTATCATTATTAGAAGACATTAGATGTATACCAAATTATTTTTGCCATTTTTATTTTTAAAAATTATGTAATATAGGCATATTATATGTTAACACTTTCTAACTCCTAATTCTAAGGTCTACCTCTCTGAAATTCAAGTTTATTTTATATTTTTTTTCTCTAAGGCAGAGATCAGGAAAGTGTATTATTATCTACTCTAAGATAAATAGATTATTTTGGTGGCTTTGGAAATGTCTAATCAGAGATAGGCTTCTAATCCACTCTAAAGTTTAACTCAATGAAATATTTTCGAGAGTTTTGGAGTTCTACCACACAATAATGCTGGCACACAAATTACTTCTGCAACTTTAAATTACTTTATATATTTATTGAAAAACTTGGCAGGGTTCATAGATAAATTTTCAGTCTTCATTTTGTATACATCTGACAATGCCCCCAGACTACAGAATTTCAGCAGAAGATATTAGGTCCTCAAATATCTTGGTTGGAAGTGATGTTTCTTAATCACTTCTACTTTTTAAAACACCTGTATTAGGTAACTAAAGTTATAATCCAAGGACAACAGTAAAAAGAAGATAGAATGCTCTTCACTTCCCAATGTGCTTGTAAATTGAACAGCATAGTCAACTTGAACTTGATGGCAAATAATCATGACTTATCTTAGCCATGTTTAATTAGTTTGTAATAACAGAAGTGATAATCTGTTTATTTAATATGTTAGCATTTTGATATCCAAATTAAAAAAAAATTAAGTATTATCTAACGCAGGTGTTTGTGTATGTGTGTGTGTATGCACAATAGATGTAATGAGAGATGTATGTGTGGGTATGTCATAAGACAATGGACTATTTAACTTCAATGAATATGCAAAAAAAATCATGATTTTATTCTAAGAAAATACTTGTTGAAAATAAATCAATTGTGCTAAACATAGTAGAGAGATACCTAAAACTTAATTGTTATAGTTTAATCTTGCTAAACTTTATACATTTTTAGTTTTGATTCCAATATGATATTTACTCTTTCTTCTTTCCAGTTGTACTGTCCTAATGCTACAATCTGAGTAGAGAACATATTTACCGGTCTTATGGTTTAACACTTTCAGATATTTTCTCCATTAAAAACAAATATGCAAACAAAAAGAGAGAGAAACAATAAAGTCAGTGGAAAACTCAAGATGACATATGGCATATGGAACATGTATGAGGGTGGCTTACTAGCATTGTGAAATACTGGGGATGTTTTAAATTGAAAGTAGACTTAATAAGAATTTGTGAATGGAATAGGAAACCAGCACAAACCCTCCCTCATGACTGCAAGTTGCCATTCTAGGTTGTTAAAAAGACCAGTTAAAATGTCACAAGTAACATTTTAATGATTTTGATACTAAAACAATAAAAACCAGTATTTCTGAGTGTGCAATCAGTATTGTACAAATTGATCATTACTAATATTTTTAGATATTATTTTGTAAGTAGAATCCATGTATAGGAAGGAAATTTTTCCTTGTTACTAACTTATCTTTTATTTTATTCTTGCATCAACTTAGATACTTCTGGCAATAAATAGCATAATGCCTGATAAAGTGGAGGGTTAAATAATTTAGCATCTCAATTACTTTATGTTCTATAGCATTTCTGAAAATCTCTTAATCTTCCAAATTATCTGAAAATGGCAGCTGAAATTTTTTTTTAAAAATTATCTTCCAGATTTTTTTAATGATTGCCATTCTAACTGGCGTGAGATGGTATCTCAATGTAGTTTTGATTTGCATTTCTCTAATGACCAGTGATGATGAGCATTTTTTCATATGTTTATTGGCTTCATGTATGTCTTCTTTTGTAAAGTGTCTGTTCATATCCTTTGCCCACTTTTGAATGGGCTTGTTTGTTTTTTTCTTGTAAATCTGTTTCAGTTCTTTGTAGATTCTGGTTATCAGCCCTGGAGGAAGGCAGCAGATCACACTGCCATGTGTGTACCTATGCAACAATCTTCCATGTTCTTCACATGTACCCCCAAACCTAAAATGCAATAAAAAAAAATTATCTTCCAAACATCGTTGAAAGACTAGAAGTTGACTTTTTGTTTAATCAAGAGAAAATCTTTCCCCAAAGCTTTGATACAACCCACAATAACTCCCAACTTTTCCTTTTATATCTCATTAGTTTGTACTAGGCTCACATTCCTAACTTCATATTAATCTCTAAGCAAATTGATTGACATTTCTAGTTTGATCTAAAACAGTTATCTTACATCAATAATAGTTTATAACCTAAAGTTGGACAGAGCATCAAATTCCCTGAGCACTTTGACACCCTCATGTTTTAATCTCACTTCTTATATTTTTCATTTTATTTTATTTTTTTTCCTTAGTAATATGGTTTAGCTGTGTTCCTACCCAAATCTCATCTTGAAATTTAGTTCCCATAATCCCCACATGTTGTGGGAGTGAGTCAGAGAGAGTTAACATAATTATGGGGGCAGTTACCCTCATGCTGTTCTCGTGATAGTAAGTTCTCACGAGATCATATGGTTTTATAAGGGTTTTTTTCCCCCTTTGTTCAGTTCTTCTCCTTGCTGCTGCCATGTGAAAAAGGATGTGTTTGCTTTCTCCTTCTGCCACAATTGTAAGTTTCCTGAGTCTTCCCCAGCCATGCAGAACTGTGAGTCAATTAAAACTCTTTCCTTCATAAGTCACCCAATCTCAGGCATTTCTTTATAGCAGCATGAGAATGGACTAATACACTTAGTATTAACTTATCCAGTGTAAATTCTTGTTCCTAAATTCTCAATCTCAGTATGTCAGTTCAGTTCTCCAGGAAGCACACACAAGGCAGGATAAGTCATGTAAGACTTATTGTGAATAAAACATGTGAAGGATAATGCATAAAGGAACAAGAGTAGGTAGGGATAGTCTTCAGATCATGGTGCAGATCTGACACTTTTAAAAAGAGAGAGGAAAAAATATTGATAGGAAAGGACTCAGATGGCATAACATTCCAAAAACCCTCAGCCATGCATAGAAAGAGTCTCTGAGTCAAGGTTGCCTACAGAAGGAGTACTGCATCAGGCAGGATTGGCCATCTCTAGTATTCCTACTGTTTGTCTTTTCTTTTTTTTCTTATTTTTTTTCTCCTTTTCTTTCTCTTTCCTTCTCTCTCTCTCTCCCTTCCTCCCTCCCTCCCTCTCTCTCTCCCTCCCTCCCTTCCTCTCTCCCCTCCCTTCCTTCCCTCCCCTCCCCCTCCCCTCCCCTCCCCTTGCCCTCCCTTTCCTATTTTCTTTCTTTTTCAGGGTCTTGCTCTGTCACCCAGGCAGGAGTACAATGCCAAGACCATGGCTCACTACAGCCTCAACCTCTCGGGCTCCATTTATCCTCCTGCCTCAGGCTCCTGAGTAGCTGGGACTACAGATGTGCACCACCACACCTGACTAATTTTCATAGCTTTTGTAGTGATAGTCTCACTATGTTGCCCATTCTGGTCTCAAACACATGGGCTTAAGCAATCCTCCTGCTTTAGCCTCCCAAATACTGGGATTACAGGCATGAACCATCTACTGTTCTCAGTCATTGACGGACAGTGAGAAGAGCAAGTATTAGCGTAAACATTATAGCAGATCCAAATGGACGGGAGCTAATAGAAGCTGCCAGTCCACTATGCTCTTCTAGTAGTTCTCTTGATGGAAATTACAGCAGCCCACGCACATGGCCATCACAGTTCACCTCTCATAATACATAGGTGCACTTCTTCATCTATACTCGGCAGCAGCTCTTCGTGGTTCTCTAAGAGGGAACTTAGAAGAGGAAGGTTAGTGAGCTGAATTGTAGTCATCATCCTTGCAGTTGCTCTTGGAGACACGCTTGTTACTCATGCACTTTGCCTTTTATTGCGCATTCTACATTCTCTGTGCATCTCATCTCCATGGGTTTTGCCGTCTTATGTGGTAGTGCGAATGGAACCCATATTCCAGGTGGTAAGGCACTTTGGCAGCCATTCTTCCCAGATCAACTTGCTTTATATGTCCATGTATATATCCAGAAAGTATGGAAAAGGGCTCAAGTAAATCAGCCAGCTTCCACAAGTATTTCTTCATATCCTCATTGTGTAAAACAGCCCAAAGTCCGCTAGCTGAACAGGGTCAATTATCCCAGTCGGGACGATGACTTCCTGTCTGACAGCTGAAGAATAAAATGCTCTGATGAAAGCAGCAGTTTATAGTTAAATGGAACTATTGCAATGTCCACATCAAGAATGTACCTATTTGGGGGATAAATACCTTTAATTCTGAAGATGCCAAACAGGGAGGGACAAAAAGCACAAAACTCCTGGGGGTTATTGGGTATCAGTTAAAGAAGGGCCAGTCCTGTTTGTAATCTTTCATTCCTGGATCTACCTATTCATTTTATTGCAGATGCAATACCATAGAGAGATCTCTGATTTGATGCATGTACTGCATCCTGAAAAGGGTGGAATTTCCTCTTTACAGAGTGTTATTCAATGCTACTTCTTCAGCTGTAAATTTTGTAGGCAATTCCAGAAGTGCATGAGATCAGGTGTGTTGGCATGATATAGTATGTGCATAGCCAGTGAAACCCATGGTTATGGAACCACTGCTATGCCTCCTTCACTGTGAAAATTATTCCTGGTCAGTAGCTATGTCTTGTCATGTGGTAGTTTATGCCAGTGTATCAGGTATAGTGTAAACCTCCAGATAATTGACTGGCTGAGGTTCTTTGGGTAGAAAATGTAAGTTCATATATTAAATATCCCTACAGCTATGAGATTCAACTGTTGGCCTTTCTAAGATGAAAGGGATGTGATGTAATCTACTTTCCACCAAACAGCTGATTGGTCTCCTTAAACTATAATTCAGTATCAGGAATTGAGAATTATGGAGCATTCTCAGCATTATGGGGAACTGCACTACTTGTTCATGAAGTTTGCATGTGCTCTCTGATCCACTCAAGTTCAATGCCTCTGGTGGTATGATGAATGGAATTATGTAACCCCCACAAAAATATATTTTGGAGTCAGCTCCCCAATAGCTGTGAATATGACCTTATTTGAAAATGGGGTATTTGTAGATGTAGTCAACTTAAGTTGAAACCATTAGGGTGAAATCTAATCAAATATGACTGATGCTTTTATAAGAGAGAGAAACACCATGTGAAGACAAAGACACAGTGAGAATGTCATGTGATGACACAGACAGAAATTGGAATGATGTAGCTGCAAGCCAAGTAAAGCCATCGATTGATGGCTACCACAAAAGCTAGGAAGTGGCAAGAAAGAATTCTCCTTATGGTTTTAAGAGAGAGTGTAGCCTGGCTATCACCTTGATTTTCAATTTTTATCTTTGGAATCTAGGAGGCAATACACTTCTATTGTTTTAAGGCATCTAGTTCACGGCATTGTGTTATGGCAGAGTAGAAAACTAATATAGGTGGTTTGATAGAATATCAATTTGGCTCAGTTGAACTACGTTTCCTCCAATACCCTTGCCTGTATATTTCCAGTTATGGTGAAGCACAAGAAATATTGTTCAAGCTCTGCAGGGTGAAAGGAAAGCCACAGTCATTATAAGTCCATGGTCAGGATACATTTTTCTTTTAGCTCACATACTTTGTCTATCTGCCAGCTTAGTTCGCTGGTTACCTAAGCATAAGCAGGTTTGCAACAACATTTGGCCTTCCATATCCGTGAGTTCCACATCCATGGATTCAGCTAACTACAGATGAAAAGTATAAAATAAAATAGAATAGTTATGTTTGTACTAAACATGTGCAGACTTTTTTCCTTATCACTATTCCATAACAAGATAGTGTAATGAATATTTACATAGCATTTATATTGTATTAGGTATTATAGTTAATCCAGAGATTATTAAAGTACATGGAAGGTTGTATGTAGGTTATATGAAAATACTACATTAGGGACTTGTAGCATCCTTGGATTTTGGTATCTGTGGGGGGATCCTGGAATCAACTCCCTTGAGTATGAAGGGATGACTGTATTACACCTTTTCCTGAATCTTCGTGATGGTTAATGTTGGGTGTCAACTTGACTGGATGAAAGGATGCTGATATGGTTTGGCTGTGTCCCCACCCAAATCTCATCTTGAATTGTACTTCCCATAATTCCCATGTGTCATGGGAAGAACCTGGTGGAAGGTAATTAAATCATGGGGGTAGTTACCCTCATGCTATTCTTCATAAGCATTTTAGTCCATTTTGGGAAATATTAAAAAACTTTTCAGCAATTGTCACTGCTATAGGTTCCTTGAGTCATAGAGTAGAGCTATTATTGTAGGAAAGGCCACAAGGAAGCCACTAGAACTATAGCTATTTGCAAATGTAGCATGCCAAAGGCAACCCTATATTCCTTGGGAAACTGCAAAGATTAGCGTCATAAACATAGCCTGAAAGACAAAGGGTGGTGACTCTACCGATCTCCATTCACCTCCCTTATTTGGTCTGTGAAGAAGACATATAGATCTTGGGGAATGAAAATAGGTTATCATACATTTCATCAGTGGTGACTCTAATTGCACCTGCTTTTCTAAATGTGCTATAATTGCCAGAGCAAATCTTCACATTTCTTGGTATCTGGTGTATCATTATTAAGCTGGCAACTGCATTTTTCTCTATACCTATTAATAGAGATCATCAAAAGCAGTTTTTATTTAAGTAAAAAGGACTAGCCTTGGCTCCCTTGCTTTACTTTAGCATTATGCCAACTCTCCAGCCTATGTCATGTCCTAGGCCACAGAGACCTAGATTGATTTTGTAATTTACTAGCCTAAGAAGAAAAGAAGGCTTGACAATAGATTCAAGCTGCCATGCAAGCTGCCCTACCATTCGGGCCATGTGAGTTAATAGACCTGATGTTGCTTGAGATGTAAGTTGCAGATAGGGATGCTTTATGGAGGCTTTGACAGAGCGTTATAGATGGACCACAGGGCAAAGATTTAGAATATTGGAGCTAAGCAATATTATCTTCTACTCTATTCCTTACTACTCTTCTTTTGTAAAATAGCCTTTGTCTTGTTATCAGGCCTCAGTAGAGACCAAATGCTTTATCATGGGTTATCAAGTTAATATGTGACCTGAACTGCCCATCAGGAACTGGGTACTGTCTGACTCCTCAACTCATACAGTTGGGCATTCACAGCAGTGCCCCATAAAGTGGAAGTAGTGTATATGAGATCAGCTTTAAGCATGATCTGAAGGCACAAGTGAATGAGGAAGTAACCAAAACCCTCACTTCATATATTCTGCTGCACTGGCTTCTCGTTCTCAGTCTACACATATATGTTGAAGAGTTGGTTGAGGAAGAAAAACTCAAGCTTGGTTTTCAGATGGTTCTGCACAGTATGTAGGCACCATGCAAAGATGGGCAGTTTAAGCCAGGATGATCCTGAAACACAATGCTGCTGGGAAATTCTCCTAGTGCATAGAAATTCAAGTAGCACAGCTGGTTATTCATTCTGTCTGGAAGGATGGGTGACCACAGCTATGGCTCCTCACAAGTTTATGGGGTGTGGCTTTGCAATTTCAAGCATCTAACAAAGAAATCAGAAATTACAGGAGGATAACAGATGGCTGAATAGGTACAGTTCCCAGCAAGAATGCAGAGCGTGAGTGATCACTGCATTTCCAAATGACTTTTTACTGCCCACAGACCAGGAAAGTCCCAGGCAGAAAAGTGCCACAAATTTCCAGCACAGCTGTTTCAGCTGGCACAGCTGGTCTCCACATGAAAACTCACGCAAATCTGGGCAGCCATTTCAACTGGTGCCTGGAACACCTGGGAGACAGAGTCACCCATTCAACTGAAAAAAATGGGGCTGAAACAGGAAGCCAGGTGATCTGGCTGGGTGGGTCCCACCCCCCACAAAGACCAGCAATCTGAAATGCTTTGGATTGAGAATTTCACAACAAGCACAGCTGGACCTGGGATGGTCCAGCTATGTGGGGGGGAAGGGCGTCCGCCATTATTGAGGCAGTCCACCACCACCAAAGCAGTCTGCCATTACTGAGGCAGTCCACCATTACAGAGTCAAGCTGCCATTACTGAGGGAGACCACAATTACCAAGGCAGTTCTAACTATACCTCTAAAAACAAAACCACAAAGAAGTTCACACAGCAGCTGGGCAGAGCCCACGGCAGCTCAGTAATGCCTCTGCTGGCAGACTGTGACTAGGCTACCACCTCTCTGGGTAGGGCACCTCTGAAAAAAGGCAGCAGCACATCAGGAATTTATAAATAAAGCCCCACCTTCCAAGGACAGAGCACATGGGAAAAAAAAGGTGGTTATAAGTTGTGCTGTAGCAGACTTAAACGTATCTTCTCAGCAGCTCTGAAGAGAACAACGGAGCCCACAGCTTAGCACTTGAGCTCGTATAAGGGACAGACTGTCTCCTAAAGCAGCTCCCCTGACCCCTGTATATTGAAAGAGGGACCTCATAAAGGAGAGCTCAGGCTGACATATGGCGGGTATCCTTCTGGGACAAAGATAACAGATGAAGAAACTGGCAGCAATCCTTACTGTTCTGCAACTACTTCAGGTGATCCCCAGGCAAGCAGGGTCTGGAGTGGACCTCCAGCAGTCCTACAGCAGAGGGGCCTGTTAGAAGGAAAACTAAAAAACAGAAAGAAATAACATCATCATCAACAAAAAGGACAACCACTCAGAGACTCCATCCCAAAGTCACAAACTACAGAGACCACAGGTAGATAAATCCACAAAGATGAGAAGAAACCAGCACAAAAAGGATGAAAACACCCAACACCAGAATGCCTCTCCTCCTCCAAGAGATCACAACTCCTCACCAGCAAGGGAACAAGGCTAGATGGAGAATTAGTCTGATGAATTGACAGAAACAGGCTCCAGAAAGTGGGTAATAAACTTCTCTGAGCTAAAAGAACATGTTGTAACCCAATACAAAGAAATTAAGAACCATGAAAAAAGGTTTGATGAAATGCTAATGAGAATAAACAGCTTAGAGAAGAATATAAATGACCTGATGGAGTTGAAAAACACAACACAAGAACTTCGTGAAGCATACACAAGTTTCAATAGTCAAATTAATCAAGCAGAAGAAAGGACATCAGAGATTGAGATCAGCTCAATGAAATAAAATGAGAAGGCAAGATTAGCGTAAAAAGAAATGAACAAAGCCTCCAAGAAATATGGGATTATGTGAAAAGACCTAATTGAAGTTTGATAGGTGTACCTGAATGTGATGGAGAAAATGAATCCAAGTTGGAAAACACTCTTCAGGGTATTATCCAGGAGGATTTTCCCAACGTAGCAAGGCAGGCCAATATTCAAGTACAGGAAACAGAACACCACAAAACTTTTCTTCAAGAAGAGCAATCACAAGGCACATAATCATCAGATTCACCAGGGTTGACACAAAGGAAAAAAATGCTAAGGGCATCCAGAGAGAAAGGTTGGGTTACCCACAAAGGGAAGCCCATCAGACTCACAGCAGATCTCTTGGCAGAAACCCTACAAGCCAGATGAGAGTGGGGGCCAATATTCATCATCCTTAAAGAAAAGAACCTTCAACCTAGAATTTCATATCCAGCCAAACTAAGCTTCACAAGTGAAGGAGAAATAAAATCCTTTATGAAAAAGCAATTGCTGAGAGATTTCATCACCACCAGCCCTGGCTTATAAGAGCTCCTGAAAGAAACACTAAACATAGAAAGGAACAACCAGTACCAGCCACTCCAAAAATGTGCCAAATGGTAAAGAGCATTGACACAATGAAGAAACTGCATCAACGAATGGGTAAAACAACTGGATAGCATTAAAATGACAGGATCAAATTCACACACAACAATATTAACCTTAAATGTAAATGGGCTAAATGCCCCATTCAAAAGACACAGACTGGCAAATTGGATAAAAAGTCAAAACCCATCAGTGTGCTTTATCCAGGAAACCCATCTCACGTGCAAGAACAAAAATAGGCTGAAAATAAAGATAAAATGGGTTCTTAACAACCTACAAAGAGACTTAGACTCCCACACAATAATAGTGGGGAGACTTTAACATTCCACTGTTAATATTAGACAGATCAAAAAGATAGAAAATTAGCAAGGATATCCAGACTTGAACTCAGATCTGGACCAAGCAAACCTAATAGACATCTACAGAACTCTGCACCTCAAATTCACAGAATATACATGCTTCTTAGCACCACATCACACCAACTCTAAAACTGACCACATAATTGGAAGTAAATCACTCCTCAGCAAATGCAAAAGCAAGGAAATCATAACACACTGTCTCTCAGACCACAGTGCAATCAAAGTAGAACTCAGGATTAAGAAACTAACTCAGAACCACACAACTTCATGGAAAATGAACAACAGGCTCTTGAATGATGACTGGATAAAACAATGAAATGAAGGCAGAAATAGAGATGTTTATTGGTTGAGAATGAAGACACAGTGTACCAGAATCTCTGGGACATATTTAAAGCAGTGTCTAGAGGAAAATTTATAGCAATAAATGCCCACTGAAGAAGCAAGGAAAGATCTAAAATCGACACCCTACCATCAAAATTGAAAGAGCTAGAGGAGCAAGATAAAAAAAAAAAAAACTCAAAAACTAGCAGAAAACAAGAAATAACTAAGATCAGAGCAGAACTGAAGGAGATAGAGACACAAAAGTCCTTTAAAAAAACAATAAATCCAGGAGCTGGTGTTTTGAAAAGATCAACAAAATAGAGGAGCTGGTACCACTCCTTCTGAAACTATTCCAAACAATACAAAAAAGGGAATCCTTCCCAAATCATTTTATAAGACCAACATCATCCTGATACCAAAACCCAGCAAAGATTCAACAAAACAAGAAAACTTCAGGCCAATATCCATGATGAACAGAGATGCAAAAATCTTCAATAAAATACTGCCAAAGCGATTGCAACAGCACATCAAAAAGCTTATCTATTGCAATCAAGTAGGCTTCATCCCAGGGATGCAAGGCTGGTTCAATATATGCAAGACTGTAAATGTAATTCACCTCATAAACAGAACTAAAGGCAAAAACCACATGATTATCTCAATAGATTCAGAGAAGGCCCTCGACAAAATTCAACAGCCCTTTATGCTAAAAACTCAATAAACTAGGTATCGATGGAGTGTATCTCAAAATAATAAAAGGTATTTAAGACAAACTCACAGTCAATATCATAGTGAATGGGCAAAATCTGGAAGCATTCCCTTTGAAATCTGGCACTAGACAAGGATATCCTCTCTCACCACTTCTATTCAATATAGTATTGGCAGTTCTAGCCAGAGCAATCAAGCAAGAAAAAGAAATAAAGGGTATTCAATTAGGAAAGGAGGAAGTCGAATAGTCTCTATTTGCAGATGACACGATTGTATATTTAGAAGACCCCATCATTTCAGTGCAAAATCTCCTTAAGAGGATAAGCAACTTCAGTAAAATCTCAGGATACAAAATCAACATGAGGAAATTCACAAGAATTCCTATACACCAATAACAAACTTAAAGAGAGCCAAATCAAGAATGAACTGCCATTCACAATTGCTACAAAGAGAAAAAAATACCTAGGAATACAACTAAGAAAGGATGTAAAGGATCTCTTCAAGGAGAACTACAAACCACTGCTCAAGGAACTAAGAGAGGACACAAACAGTTGGAAAAACCTTCCATGCTCATGGTTAGGAGGAATCAATGTTGTGAGAATGGCCATACTGCCCAAAGTAATTTATAGATTCAACACTATCTCCATTAAGCTACCCATGACTGTCTTCACATAACTGGAAAAAACCACCAAAAACTTCATATGGAACCAAAAGAGAGCCTGTATAGCCAAGACAATTCTAAGCAAAAAGAACAAAGCTGAAGGCATCACACTACCTGACTTCAACCTTTACTACAAGGCTAAAGTAATCAAAACAGCATGGTACTGGTACCAAAACAGTGTTATAGACCAATGGAACAGAAAAGAGGCCTCAAAGGTAATGCAAAACATCTACAACCATCTGATCTTTGACAAACCTGACAAAAACAAGCAATGGGGAAAGATTCCCTGTTTAATAAATGGTGTTGGGAAAACTAGCTAGCCATGTGCAGAAAGCAGAAAGTGGACCCCTTCCTGACACCTTACACAAAAATTAACTCCAGATGGATTAAAGACTTGAACATAAGACCTAACACCATAAAAAACCCTAAAAGAAAACCTAGGCAAAACCATTCAGGACATAGGCATAGGCAAGGACTTCATGACTAAAACACCAAAAGCATTGGCGACAAAAGCCAACATAGACAATGAGATCTAATTAAATTCCAGAGTTTCTGTACAGCCAAAAGAGGCAATCATTATAATGAATCAGCAACCAAGAGAATGGGAAAAAAATTTTTCAATCTACCCATCTGACAAAGGGCTAATATCCAGCATCTACAAAGAACTAAAACAGATTTGCAAGAAACAAACAAACAAACTCATTCAAAAGTGGACGAAGGACATGAACAGACACTTTTCAAAAGAAGACATATATGAGGCCAACAAACATGAAAAAATGCTCATCATCACTGGTCATTAGAGAAATGCAAATGAAGACCACTTTGAGATATCATCTCATGCCAGGTAGAATGGCAATCATTAAAAAATCTGGAGACAACAGATGCTGGAGAGGATATGGAGAAATAGGAACACTTTTACATTGTTGGTAGGAGTGTGAATTAGTTCAACCATTGTGGAAGACAATTCCTTAAGGATCTAGAAATAGAAATTCCATTTGACCCAGCAATCCCATTACTGGGTATATATCCAAAGTATTATAAATTGTTCTATTATAAAGACACATGCACACGTATGTTCATTGCAGCACTGTATACAGTAGCAAAGACCTAGAACCAACCCAAATGCCCCCTGATGATAGACTAGACAAGGAAAATGTGGCACATATACACAATGGAATACTATGCAGCCATAAAAAACGATGAGTTCATGTCCTTTGTAGGGACGTAGATGAATCTGGAAACCATCATTCTCAGCAAACTGACAGAAGAACAGAAAATCAAACACCGCATGTTCTCACTCATGGGCGGGTGTTGAACAATGAGAACACACAGACACAGGGAGGGGGAGCATCACACACTGGGGTCTGTTGGGGGGCACTAGGGGAGGGACAGTGGGGTGTAGGGAGTTGGGGAGGGATAACATGGGGCAAAATGCCAGATATAGGTGATGGGGGATGGAGGCAGCAAACCACATTGCCATGTATGTACCTATGCAACAATCCTGCATGTCCTGCACATGTACCCCAGAACCTAAAGTGCAATAAAATATAAATAAATAAATTAATTAATTTAAAAAAAAGAAATCAGAAACTACAGAGGTTTGTTTCTAGTTATTACAATTTAATGGAATCATTACGTCTATGTTATTTCTCTGTGATTCCTATTTAGGGATGTTCCATACATCTTGGAAGTTTATGTTAGTCTTTTCAAAAATTGAAAGGATAACTAGAAAATCACAATTCATAGCCAGATTTGCATTAGAGTTGAAGAACCTCGAGAAATATATTAGGTTTTGGTAGCTAATGAAAAACAACATCAACAATAATAAGGAGATAAAGAAAGCAGACACTGGAGAAGGAAAGGAATAGGAGAACAGCATTACCAGTTTGTTGAAGCTCAGTCCATTAGGGTATAAATATGAAAAGATTCTAGTAGTCTTGTTGCTTTCCAGTGTACTCTCTTAAATCTTTCATCCATGTGAAGTTACAGGAACTCTTCATACTTGAGACAGATTCCACCACCTTTCACCTTTTTTGGCTTTTAAATTTTAGTTCAATCAATTTTTAAACTTGAATCTCCTGTCAGATACAATGTTCTCCTCCTCCATCACAAGCAAGTCTAACATCACAGAGTAAATGGTCTTCTCTCACACATTTCTCCATTACTTTTCTTTTTCATATGTCTTCTTCTCTTAGTTTCTATATTGTTAGAGCACTTTATACCAGTATATTTCATGCTAGCCACAAAGGGAAGCTGGCAAAAAGAAAAAGAAGAGTCTTGCCTCTAAATATTCTCCTATCTTCACCTATAGAATGCCTAGTTACAACTTGCTTTTCCCTATGCACTAACTGTCTATCTATCTATCTGTCTATCTATCTATCTATCTATCTATCTATCTATCTATCTATCTATCTATCTATCATCTATCTATCTAGTCTATCTATCTATCATCTATATCTATCTATCTAGTCTATCTATCTATCTGTCTATCTATCTATCTATCTATCTGGCCATCCATCCATTCATCTATCATCTCATGTATCTGTATGTTCATGGAAAACTAAGATTATAAATGAGGTGCTTGAAATTTTTACCACACTTATGCAGTCTTAAGATATCTTTCTAATACCCCTTTTGGGATCTTAATACAGTTGAATTTGTAGTGCTCTACAAATACCTAGTGTTCTAGGACTATTTCAAAAGCATGGTGATGATTAAGCACTTTGTTGCATTATGAACAGAAAGAATTAGCTATCGATATGGCTGCAGTAAACACTAAAGATAATTTAGACAAGAGAAACCAAGTGATTTATCCAAATTAACTGTGAATTAATTAGTAGTAGAAATTATTAGATATTTTATTCACACTTATAAAGTACATGGGTATAGAGCTTGGCTATTTCATGTGTTGTATGTAAGAAAGACAATAAAAACAAGTAAAATATCTCCTAGCATTTATGCCATATGCATCCTAAAGACAACATATCATTAAGTCAGAAAAAGAGAGTTTAACTGAAGTAATTATTGGAAGGATTGTAGAGCTGACAGATGAGACCAAAAGCAAAGTCTAGATAAGAAGCTTCAGCAAATGGAGTCAGGCGCTGAAACGCCATTCTCTCTCTGTCTTCCTCTCAACTTCCTTGGCTTTCTCTCTTTCTTTCTCTTTAATCATGACTTTATTCCTGTCATGGTTAAAATTACTACTTCAGAAAGACTTCTTTGCAAGAGAGTGATCAGAACTCCATACCAGAATGAGAAAGCATTACAGAATTATTAAGGCAAGCTTTAGTATCTGCACAATAAAATGAGAAGAAAGGACAAAAGTAGATTTATATTTGGCAGATTCCTACCCATCAGCTATTTACAATGGCTGTAATGGTGGGATAAGCCACCTCTAAGTCAGATTCACTCAATATAAATGACAATAGCTATACGGTGGATTAGAAAATACTATATGATCTGAATTCCATGATCTCTCTGAGCTCACCGTATATCACTGTCCCAGTCACAGACTGTACTATAACCACACTAGCTTCCATGATCCCCCTGGAACACTCCAAAGTGACTCCTGCTTCAGAATCTTTGTTCTTGCTATTATTCCCTCTATGTTTAAAGTTTCCAAGGTTTGTTTGTCTTGCTCTCCCTCACCTCCAAGCTCCCTCAGGTCTTTACTCAAACATCAACTACTCTGTGAGGCATATCAACCATATTTAAATGTGCAGCGATCTGCAACAGATCCAGTATTTCCAATTGCCTTTTCCTGCTTGGTTATTTTCACATCTCTTAACATTTTTTAACAAGGATAGATACATAAATCAATAAGGTGATGGCTAATTTTATGTGACAAACTGAGTGTCTCATGGGATGTCCAGATATTTGTTTAAACATTATTTTAGGTGTTTCTGTAAGGATGTTTTTGGGTTTAATATTTACATAGGTAGACCTAATAAAGCACACTACCTTCCCAAATGTGGGTGGGCCTCATCTAATTAGTTGAAGGTCTGAATAGAACAAAAAGACTGACCCATCCTCAAATAAGAGATAATGTATTTTGCATAACAGCCTTCAAATGGGGATACTGACTTTTTCCTGCTTTTATACCTGAACTGAAATATCAGCTGTGCCTGAGTTTTGAGCTTGTGAGCTTTAGGACTGTGAGCTTTAGAACTGTATCATCAGATTTCCTGGGTCTTCAGCTTGCCAATTCACCCTGAAGTTCTTGGGACTTGTTAGCATCTAAAATTACATGTGCCAATGCCTTATTGTAAATTTATATCTACATATTTATATATATCTACATACATATAAATCTACTTTATATGTACACATATGTACACATAAATATCTTTATACATGTATATACGCACATATATATATACACATCCAATTGCTTCTGTGTCTCTGGAAAACTAATATAGATAACTAGATAGACATATGTGATTGATAGACATGCATATATGAATGTACATGTATATATGTATATACAGTATGTCTACCAATTTTTTTATCTAATTCTTCCACTGAAACATAAGTTCCATTAAAGCATGGATTTTTGTTTTCCTTGTTCTTTGTTGTATTCCCATTGCATTGTATGAATGTACATAAATGAATGAACATGAATACATATACCAAAATATATTAGCACCTGCAAAGCTATACAACACTAAAACAAAATTTTAAACAAATTGCAATTATACATTATTTTCACCTAATTCTAGCAAACCAGGCTGTGTGGGAAACTTTTTAAAAAGTGAGGCTACATATTTGATAGGGGAAAATGTTTATATTGTCACTTCAATAATTTTGGTCATGTCTGCCACTAATCTCCCTCACAAAATGGCCTATGTAGTTCATTACCTAAATCTGGGTTTCTTGATGCAGCAGGAAATAAGTAAAGTAAAATTCCACAAACAATTCTAACGGATCACACAGTCATAGTAAAGGACGTGAAGACAAATACAGTTGTTCATGCTTTGATGATGTAATAGTCAACATTTCAGACTTGAATTAATCATTTCAGCAGTAGTGTTGACATCAGTCATTAAGAATCTATTTTGTGGAGCAGCTGCAAACCATCATATCATTATTAAAGATTTCTATTTTGACTGAACAAGTAGATTATATATTATTTCGATGGAAAGACCTGTTTGTACTACTCTGCACATAGTAGGGCCTCAACAAGTTTACCTTAAAATTGTAATGAGCTTGATAATAAAGGCAAATCCTGTGCCAACAAGTCAGACATACCCCCTGCTTAAAATTCTTGTTTTTCTGCCAAAGAAAATAAAAATTACTCAGCTTCACAGTCAATGCCTTTTTCAGCTAGTCTTCAGTTACATTCCATGTCATATTATAAGTCCCCTATATTTTCCTAATGTAACAACCAAATTAAATGCTTCTTGCTTCCTGAGGATAATTTCTTTGTACCATCTCAGTATCTTTGTCAATACTATCCTGTCCACACACATACAAAAACTGAAAAGTAAATAATCCATTTCTACTACTTCTGAAATAATCTCTGATAATAGGTGACTATATAAAAAAAACTATCTAGAAATAAAAATTCCATTTGACCCAGCAATCCCATTATTGGGTATGTACCCAAAGGATTATAAATCATTCTATTATAAAGACACCTGCACATGTATGTTCATTGTGGCACTGTTTACAATAGCAAAGACCTGGAACCAACCCAAATGCCCATCAATGATAGAATGGACAAAGAAAATGTGGCACATATACACCATAGATACTATGCAGCCATAAAAAATGATGAGTTCATGCCCTTTGCAGGGACATGGATGAATCTGGAAGCCATCATTCTCAGCAAATTGATACAAGAACAGAGAACCAGACACCACATGTTCTCACTCATAGGTGGGTGTTGAACAATTAGAAGACATGGGCACAGGGAGGGGAACATCACACAATGGGGTCTGTTGGCGGTGGGGGGCTAGGGGAGGAACAGCAGAGGTTGGGGGAGGTTGAGTAGGGATGACACTGGGAGAAATGCCTGATGTAGGTGATGAGGGATGGATGCAGCAAACCACCATGACATGTGTGTACCTATGCAACAGTCCTGCAAGATCTGCACATGTACCCCGGAACTTAAAGTACAATTTAAAAACAAAAAAAACAAACAAAAAAGAAAAACTATGTTCTCAATGTTTCCTAATATTCTCAGTAAAACTGTCCTTCTTGCTTCTATAATAATCCAAAGAATTTATAATATTTTTAAAGCTGATTACAATGTAGCTGTAAAAAATAGTCACCTAGGACTTCAAGTTCATAAGAATCTATATTTTGAAACTTCAGTATCAAATTGGGTGCCCACAGGTATCTGTTGAAATGACAAGATGATAAATTTATCTCAAGACTTGAAGAACATTTACAAAGTAATTTTTAAATAATTGTTTTTCTATAGCTCAGATGGACATTTTTACCTTATATATCAGGAGATTCAGAAAGAAAATTAATGTTTACAAATACATTACAAATTAATGTTTAATACCAAACAAAATGTAAGCAGGACTATGTTAATGCTTTTAATGTATCCCCCTTTTCTTTTTATTTTTCTTTCTAATGAGGTTCTTTTTTCCCCTAATATCATAGCGTATACCATTGTATTAGTTCATTCTCACACTGCTATGAAGAAATACCCAAGACTAGGTAATTTATAAAGGAAAGAGGTTTAAATGACTTATGATTCCACATGCCTGGGGAGGCCTCAGGAAACTTACAATCATGGTGGGAGGCAAAAGAGAGACAGGCACCTTCTTCACAGGGCTTCTTCACTTAAAATTGTTATTGGCTCTCATAAATAAACACTATATAAACATTTATCAGTATTATTTATCTAAAAATTGTGATTTGATGCTTTGATTTTGTACATAGTTTCCAATACATGTCAGTAGATTTTCTTTATTTTTATATGTACTTTTGAATCTATGCCAAAATGTTGAGATGTAAGCATGCATCCACCATTGTCCAAGTTCCATCTCTAATGTTCTGGACTATTGCTTGCCAGTCTCCCAGATGGCCTCCCTGTCTCCTATGTTCTTTCTCTCTAACCCATTCTCTACTTTTGTCCTTAAGTAATCTCTCTGATTGTGCCAATTCCATCCTTAAAATGCTTCAATAACTTTCTCTTTCATAGATTTCTTGGCACAGGACATATAAAGCTATGATCTTCCCTTTTCCTAATCCCATTATCTGCTCCCTCTATTCCCTGCTTATCATTCTTACTACTTTGAAGTTTTGCATGTGTTATTTCTTCTGCTTGCAATGTCCTTCTGTCATCCCTCTTATTTTGCCTGGTTAGCTCCTACTTAGCCTTCAAGACTCAACACAAATGGCATTTTCCTAGTGCCCCCTTCCCAACATTAGCTCAGTTAAGCAACTGGATGCCCTCTGTGATTTAACACGTTGAATAGGCCACCAACTTTTGTATTCATGTTTATTTTTTCTGCCTCTCCTAATCTGGGAGCTACTCAACAGCAAATCGAGAGTCTTAATTTTCTTTGCATCTGCAATAACTTCCTAAATGCCAATTGTGAATAGGCTTTCACTGAAAGGAAGAAGGAGTAGTGCTTAAAATTGTAAAACACATATTAAATAAATACAAATGACTATCTTTTTCTAAAATGTTGTGTCATTCCTCATAAATCCATTGTGAATGGCATAGATGCATCATTTTACTTTTTTTCCCCATAGGTTCTGTGAGATAGGCTTTACTTCAGTGGTAGATAGATTTTTACAATTTGATGCAAACGTATACAGACTCCCTGGTGTAAAAAAGTTATGAGTAAGTGATATTTTAATATGCAATAAAATATTCATATAACATTAAAGAAATGAAACCATGAATCAAATTCCATTAATAAGACTCATGAGAATCTGAGAGTATTTCTCTCTTATGCCAAAAGGCAACTGGTCAATTCACTGAATTTGTTGAAAATTCAGATAAACCATTTCTTCTTGGAAACTATATATATCCTGTGATACAGAGAAAAAAAAATGACAAGTCTCCAATTGGAGAATCTGACCAGAATCCATGTCTTCAAGCAAATAATTGCTTAATGCAATCCAGTACCCTGTCATAGAAGAAGGTAATATGCTGTAGAATACAATTGCTTTTCTAAAGGTGTTCACCACTTTCCCCAAATTATAAATTACAGCTATCATTTTACTTATAAAAGAGCTTTCTAGATGCAATGAATCATTATGATAATTACCTGCCTATCTCATTTAATTAATCATGCAAAATACAACTGGCTTTGAAAGAAAATGGACCAATGTTAAAATCCATCTCCCATAGGAACTGGTCCTATAACCTTGGATAAACATTTTTTTCCAGGCCTCAATGCCCATGTGCCTTATGAGTAAAATGGGCATAAGAATAACTCCCTCAACCAATTGTGGGAAATATGAAGTAAGATTTGCCCCATTGAGAACTTGTTTAGTTGCACTGATAGAAAATCTCAGTATATAGGGTAAAAGAGTGTTAGTTAACGCATGAGTTACTGAAATGGCAATGACCAAATTGAGCTAAGCACCAACACCTGAACCAATGGCCATGGTGGTCAGCAAAATGGACTCACTCTGTTAATTCTGTATGCCTGGGTTACATATCTGTTTCGTTTGTTTGTTTGTTTGTTTTGAGACGGAGTTTCGCTCTTGTTGCCCAGGCTGGAGAGCAATGGCACCATCTTGGCTCACTGAAACCTCCGCCTCCTGGGTTCAAGCGCTTATCCTGTCTCAGCCTCCTGAGTAGTTGGGATTATAGGCACCTGCCACTATGCCTGGCTAATTTTTGAATTTTTAGTAGAGACAGGGTTTCTCCATGTTGGCCAGGCTGGTTTTGAACACTTGACCTCAGGTGATCCATGTGCCTTGGCCTCCCAAAGTGCTGGGATTACAGGCTTGAGCTACCACGCCTGGCCACATCTTTTATCTCACTCAGGGTTTATCCAGAGAAGCATAACTTCATAACTACTAGGATATAATTTATCAGGGATTAGGGATTGGGCTTTGCACAATTGTTAGAGTGAATGAAGCAATCTTTGTAAAGCTGTTGTCTTTCCAGCTGATGCTGGTGCTTAAATCCACAGGGCAAGTAATGAGGAAGGTAATATGAATGTACGGAGAAGGCTGAAACACACACAAAAACTGGGAGCCCAGGAGGAAAGACTGAAACTGTTGTCAGTCCTTCCTGCCTCTGGGGTTTGGGTTATGGGTATACTGTAGCAGCCAGAGGTTGTTCTCACTGAGATAAGCACTGACACACACACACAAGTGCAAGTGTTAGTGAAACTGAAGGAGAACTCAGCAAAGAGTTGAGCAGCTGTAAGTCCAACGCTATTCATGAGGTGAATCAGCAGATCAGCAATAATGTGTACTAGTTACAGAATGCCTGCTGCTTCATTTCTGCCTTCCAGATCTCCCAAGAATCACCCCACGTAGCCACCACAACTGGAAATATTCATGAAAGAGAATTCTGGGAAATGTAGTTTACCCTAATCAAGCTGACACATTGCAAAGCCTCCATATGGCCTTAGAGCTAGGATGCAAATCAACTCCATCTTTGGAGGATAGAGAATGAGATCCAGAGAGAATCACATTTCTACTGAAAGAACAGGTAATGTGGATATGGATGTGAGACAGCAAGGATATCTCCCACTGATTGTTAAAAATTGTTCAAGATTGAGCACTCAATCTCATGGTAAGCACTCAATATTAAAAAAAAAAAAAAAAAAAAAAAAAAGACAGAACAAGACAAAAAAGCCAGAAGAAAACCATTTAGAAACTTTTAGACAATCTAAAATGTAGTTAATGAATACCATCTATGCACTTATGGGTTTCTTTGCTGTAGGAAATACTGGTTATTGCCATGCAGATATGACTGTATCATTACTGTAAACTTTCCAGTGATCCTACTTTAATGCATGTTTTACTTTTGTGGTTCATTATGTGTTTTTCCTCCTATGATACAAAGCTTAGCCTCTTGGAATGAAATAAAACGCATAAAATAAAGGATACCCCTGAGGTTACTCTTCTCAAATCTCCTGAATACGATGGATAAGCAAAGACAATAGCAATTTTTATAAAATGCTCTGCTCTCTGAATTCCCTCAAGAAAACTGGCATTTCATTTAATGGAAACCTTCTTCATAACAATCCTCCTCCCATGAAAGCAGTCATTTGAGACATTAGTGCATGTGTAGGTTCATTATGAAACCTAAACACTTCCATTAGATAAAAGACCTAAAATGATTATGAAAAATGTTCTTTTCTTCCAAATTACTCTAAATCAAACACTTAGTAGTACAGTATGTTTTAGGTTAATTAGTTTAATCCAGTTTTAATTAAGCTGATGTTTCCATGCCAACAAATGGTTTTTAAATTGTTGAAATCTTGGTGTTTTGGAATATGACTAAAATTAATTACCTAAGAGCATTTGACTCAATTTTTGGAACAATGTAGTGCACTTTTAGCATCAATATAGCAATGATTTTAATAATGGTAACAAATCATGATTAAAAACTTTAACAAAATGTTCTATACTATAAGGTTTTCATTAATTTTCAAACTTTGTTGATGTATTTTTTTATAATGCACATGTACTACTTGGATTAAATATAATTTAACAACAACAACAACAAATTAGTTATGGAGACGCAAACACAGGCACACACAGGTCAACTCGATATCAACCCTAAATGAGCCTCACTTCCAAATGTCTAAAGTCTATTTTCTGGTACGATTTGTCTGTGTCTGTACATTCACCTGGAATCTTAAGACCAATAATAAAATATGTGGCTTTGGCCTAATTTTAAAATTTCAATTCTCTCACTGAGCTGCTTAAAAAAGAAGAAAAATTGTCAGTCTGAGATAAGGTCAATCATGACTCACAAATGCTAGAAATGGTGCTATATACCAGCTGAAGAAAATTGTGTCTACATTTCAGAATTTAATTTGTATATTTGCATTGCTTTTCTTGGAATGGTCTTGTTTTTGCCAGAACCAAGTCAGTAAATAAAAATTATCTTAGTTATTTCAACAGAGATAATTTAATACCGGAAGCTTGTTACACGGGTATTAAAGACCCAAATACACAAAGCTTGTTACACAGGTATTGGAGACCTGAATACAGAAAGGGAAACTTGAGTAACTCAGAGATAATAATTGCAGGAACTGGCTCTCATTTCTAGGGCTGGAAAAGAAAGAAATGAAATCAGGAGTAAGCGAACATTAGAAGCTCAGATGAGGGTCTCCACATAGCTGGGGCTCAAAACTCAGAGGAAACAGTGTCACTTGGCTGCTGTTAGTACCTCTGAGGGAATGGTATGCAGTTGGTTCTGGAAGATGCCAGAGGCTGAAATCAACCGACAATGCTTTAGCAAATGGTTGCTGCTGGGTTGAAAGGTTGCTTCTCATAGGGAACCCCGCCAGAGTCAGAGTACAAAACAAGAGAACGTCCCTTCTCTCCTTTGCCTTCTTTTCAGTCTCCTCTATGCCTTCTATTGCCTAAATCTAATGAGATTATAGATAAAAAAACAAAGCAAAATGAAAACCTATGGCTTGTGTAGTGTCAGCCACAGCATCACAGAGTGATGGCAAATGTAATTAAAGGATAAATTTGAAGCTGTAAAGCAACAGGGGAAATGACCAGCATATTTAAATCATAATTGCATTTTCTTAGCTGGTCTTATCTCTTGCATTAAATACTCTGTTCTTCCTGGAGCTTTCCAGTTTGCTTACAATTATCACAGCCTTCTAATTTTCCACTTTACATTGAAGTCCTTGGTCTTTCTCATCAAATCAGTGTTTCATAAGCCACTCTTCTATTTCAATAGGTGTTTCTACACATAAAAGTATTCCAGTATTTTCTATCTTGGAAATGCTGCCTATCTAAAATTCTAAAACACAACTAGAAGAATTGGTTACCCCTGAACTCTCTCAGTTTAAATGATGAGACATGGAAAGCAGATTTACAGAGGAAAACATCATGACATTTATACTTATCAGAAATCAGAAATGAGAAGCAAAAAAAGAAATGTTGACCACAAACTACGGGTGAGGCATGATTGCTAGGTTACCTCTCTGATTTGACTAGCTATGTGAGAAAACATTTAAATTAAAATTTAATTTAAAAGTTAAATATCTTCAATTTTAACAAGGGGGAATAATACATATACTGCTCAAGGAGAATTATGAAAGTTAAGTAAAATTAAAGTGTAGAACTATGTTGTAAAAACTAGGAACCCAGTTGAAGTGATAGGTTCACAAAAGCTTCTGTAGAATTGTTTGGGAGAATAATTACACAAAAACTTATTGGTACTCAATCTGAAACAATTAACACAGAGTTACTCACCTGGAAAAAACCCAGCTGATTATCAATTCAATGCCTGGAATTTAGCATATGTACTATTGCGACTTTCAGTTTCATATTTAAGATCATACTTTCTTTGTAGTAACTTTGATGTGTGGCCTACTTCAGTTTACAAAGCCACATGGCTTCACATTTTAGCACAGTCTCAGTCCAGATGATGATGACCTACTCTTAGAGGTGTTGTCCAGGAAATCTTGAAGTGAATTTCACACATACTATAAGAATCTACTTTACTTAGATTTCTCCAAGCATACCATGAGAATTAGATGAGAGTTCATCTGGCCATTTTTACCTGATATAAGAATAAACATTCAAATAATATCTGATTTATTAATATTGATTATGATTTTTAACGGAGAAGTAAACCTAGCAAATAATGAGGGGGAGGAGAATAAGGGATTAATAGAAGGGAAGAAATAAAATAACGTAGATTAATAATAGAATCTTTCCTTGGCATTCTTTGTAAACCATTGTAGATGGCAACTTCCAGAATAAGAAATCTTGAGACTATTTTTCATGAAGCCTAATGATATTTAATAGTTATTTGGGAAGAAAGATAACTTCAACATTGTCCACAAGTTACACACCCGTCTCTAAGTTCTGAGTCACAGCAATAATGTTAACTTCTGTAAGTATAATAATTAAATGGTCAGGATAATGAAGACATCTGAAGAACTTGATTTTAGGAGGAAAAAAACAAACACAAAAAAAACTTCATCTCTCTGCATTGCAATTTTTGAGTGCTAAAATAGAGACAGCCACATGAAGGCATTTGGCGTGGGTCACTAGTAAAGCATGCTCATAAGAAAAAATAAGATTAATATGCTTACTTAAGAGAAGCCTCTCATCTGCAGTGGGCCTGAATATTAATGAACCTTCAGCTTTGCTTTCTTCATGGGAATACATTTGCTTGAATAGTTAATTCCACCAGAAATGTAACTTGCATCCTGATTGGTGAGACATCTAAAGCGCTAAGTCAGGGCCATTGCTTTCAATGGAAGTCTTGTCTGAAAAGAAACCACAAAATAGGACAGTGAATATCTGAGAGGGGCTTATGTATAATCACTGCAGGAATAAGCTGACACATGCCCACAGTAAAATTCAGAGTCAAAAAGAGAGTCAGATCAGCATTATGCTAAGTCAAATCACTGCAGTGAAATGAGAATAAATAACAACGTGTTTAGAACAAGATGACTTAAAGGAGTCATGGTTTTAGTGAATTGCTCCAGATCACAAATGCATTTTTATATCATAAATTATGAAATTGAAATCAAAATATAAGACCATGTAGAGGTAGAAAAATAATATCTCATATATGAAATAATATGAATTTCCTTATTTCAAATATACAAAAATAAGATTACACTTGAATATAATTGTTGACCTACTTATTACCACATCAAAAAAGCCAACTGACTGCAATATATATTTACTGAGGGAAAAATAAATTAAAATATACTTAACATATTTCCTATATAAGCTTTTTATAATAGAGAAAAAAGTATTTTTTTCTCTAGACCTTCATAAAACAAACAAAAAACGACCACAAATATTTCATATACATGGTAAGAGTTATAGGGAGTCACTTGGACAATTGGAGTATAAGAGCAAAAATTACCTTAGAAACTGCATGGGTCAGCTGTGGTTTGAACCAGTCCTTGCAAAAATATATTCCAAAGAATGTTAGGCCTAAAAGATGCTTTAAATGCACACATACACACTCAAGTTGTTTAGGATTCATATTTTATCTCCCCCATAAAAGAGACTTAAACATAAGAACTAACATTAGTCCCTGTAAATTCCTAGATTAATTTTTTTAAATTAATTCAGCATCCAATTTTGCATTGAAAGTATTTTTCTCTTAACATATATTAATATCTGTATTTTTAGCATTCAATGTCATATCTGTTAAGAAATACTAGTTTAACTGTTTAGGAGATGCAGTTCTCTAGACTCTCCTGGAAAACCTCACAAGTAGAGGGCTTACATGATCGTCTGGAAGCCCATCTCATGAATTTTATTTATTTATTTTAACTTTTATTTTAAGTTCAGGGGTGCATTTGCAGGTTTGTTACATAGGCAAACTTGTGTCATGGGGGTTTGTTCATCTCATGATTTTATAGTCACTCTCCTCATTTTAAATTTACTTCTTTGTTTAGTCTTCCACAGGTTGAGAAATATTTCTCTATAGTTAGAACTTCCTAACCCTTCATAGTCAGATACATGGTAATAAAAATGTTCATAGAAGTCATCTTAAAAACTTATAATCAGGCTTGGCATGGTGGTTAATGCCTGTAATCCTAGCACTTTGGGAGGCTGAGGTGGGTGGATCACTAGAAGTCAGAAGTTTGAGACCATCCTGGCCAACATGGTGAAACCCTGTCTCTACTAAAAAAAAAAAAAAAAAATAGCCGGTATGGTGCATGCCTATAATCCCAGCTACTCAGGAGGCTGAGGCAGGAGAATCGCTTGAACCCGGAGGCAGAGATTGCAGTGAGTCAAGATCACACCACTGTACTCCAGCCTAGATGGCAGAGTGAGAGTCCATGTCAAAAATAATAATAATAATAAACTTATAAGCACTTTTAATTGAAAGTTTTATTGAGATAATCTAATAAGAAATAATACAGAGTAATCCTACATGTATTTTACCTATATACATTTTGTAAAACCGTGATGTAATACCACAACTAGGGTATTTTCATCCACAAAATCTCTCAATGTATTCATATTTCCTTACTTTCTTGTACTCATATGTATGCATTTAGTTCTATACCACTTTATTAAATGTGTAGCTTCAAGCATTTGCTACTACAGTCAAGATACTGAATGGTTCCATCACCATGAGACCCTTCCTCTTGTCCTTTCACAATCATATCCACCTCTATCCAGCCCTTCCAAATTGTGTGTATGAAATGTTTGACCATTTTTATCGATGAGTAGGTTCAAGGTATACACCTACCACAGAATTTTTATCATCCATCATTTGAAAATTATCTAGACTGATGCTAGATTTGGGCAATTGTAAATGTAACTTCTTTGACTAGTGTACAGATATATGTGTCAAAAATATTTTGATTTCTCTAGCATAACTGCTAATGATAATTGCTCCTCTCCTCCCCTCTCCTCCCCCACTCCTCTCCTCTCCTCCCCCTCCTCTCTTCTCCTCCCCCTCCCCTCCTCTCTTCTCTCCTCCCCTCCCCCGCTCCTCTCCTCTCCTCCCCTCCCCCTCTTCTCTCCCCCTCCCCCTTCTCTCTTCTCCTTTCCTTTTCTTCCTTCCTTCCCTTGCTTCTTTTTATTAATAAAATGCTGACAGATTATATTTTTTCTCAAAATGGCTGTAACGTTTTCCATTCCCACCAGCATTGCATGAATGACTTAGTTTCTGCAGATCCCTGCCGTAATGTGTTACTGCCACGTCGTTGTTATTATGGTAGGCAGTGATATCTCACTGTGACTTTAATTTGCACTTTCTTAATGGTTAATGATTTCCAACATCTCTTCATGTGAGTATTTTTCACATCTCTATATTGTCTTTAGTAAAATTTCTGTTCATGTTATCTGCCCCCTCATTTTTTATTTTGGTTATTTGATATATTTACTCTTGAGATTTAAAAGTTCTTTGTATATTCTAGATAAGTCCTGTGATAAATAAGTTGTTTTCCAAATATTTTCTCCCTGTCTGCAGCTTGTCTTTTCATCCTCTTTGTATGAGCTTTTATATAGCAAATTTTATTTTATTTTATTCTTTTGAGATGAAGTTTCAATCTTGTTGCCCAGGTGGGAGTGCAAAGGCGTGATCTCGGCTCACCGCACTGCAACCTCTGCCTCCCAGGTTCAAGTGATTCTTCTGTCTCAGCCTCCTGAATAGCTGGGATTACAGGCATGCACCACCATGCCCAGCTAATTTTGCATTTTTAGTAGATACGAGGTTTCTCCATGTTGGTTAGGCTGGTCTCAAACTCCCAACCTCAGGTGACCCTCAGGAGACCTGCCTCGGCCTCCCAAAGTGCTGGGATTACAGGCATGAGCCACTGCACTCAGCCAGCAAATTTATTTTTAATGAGATCCAATTTATGATTTTTTATGGACTGTGTCTTTGATGTCAAGTCTCATAACCTTTTGCCTAACACTAGATTCTAAAGATTGTCTCCTATGGTTTTTCTAACATTTCATACCTACGCATTTTAAATTTGATGTTATGATTGATTTTGAGTTGATTTTCATATAAAGTTTGATGTGTAAGTAAAGGTTAATGCAAGGTTTTGTGTTTATGGATGTCCAATTACTTTGACATCACATGATGAAAAACCTATTCTTTCTTATTTGAATTCTTTTACACCTGTTCAAAAATCAACTGGATATGTTCTTGTGGGTCTATTTCTAGGATCTGTATTCTGTCTCACTGACCTATGTACCTATTTCTCTGGTAATACTATACTGTTTTGATTACTGTAGATCTCTAGTAAGCTGTAAGATTGGATAAAATAATTCCTCTCATTTGTTCTTCTTTGTAAAGGCAGTTTTAAATACTTTAAGGCCTGTGCCTTTCCACATAAATTTTAGAATAAGCTTGTGGAAATCTACAAAGTAATCTGCCTGGGATATTAAAGTAGAGATCATTTTTAAGAATATTGATGTCTTTTTTGTTTTCACATTTCTTTTTCCATCCATAAATACACTATGTCTCTCTATTTATTTAGATTTTATTTTATTTCATTCACCATCATTTTCTACTTTTTAGCACAAAAATCCTATAAATGTTTTGGTAAATACATTGCGTATGTATTTCGTTTTCTTTAAGGTGTTTTTTTATGGTTTTGTGTTTTAGTTTTATTTTTAAAATACTCATTGTCAGTAAGTAGAAATGTAACCAATTTTAGTGTGCTGACCTTGTTTTCTGCAAATTTTCTGAGGTCATTTATTATTTTAAAAATTTATTTTGTGTATTTTGTTTTACATGCTTTTGGATTTTTACATAGACAATAATAATGTCATCTGCAAACAGAGACCATTTACTCCTTTCTAATCAGTATGATATTTTCTCAACTTGCCTTATTGCAGAAGTTAGAAGTTATAGTATTATGTGAACAAGAGTGGTGAGAGCAGACAGACTTGCCTTATTCTTTATCTTAGAGGAAAATGTTCAGTTTTTTACCACTAAGTAAAATGTCAGATATTTGTAGATAGCCTTTACCAATTTGAGGAAATTTCTCTATAATCATAATTTACTGAGAATAGCTACCTAATTTTGTTAAATGTGTTTATTGAATTAGTTGATGTTTGTCCTTTAGCTTTTTGATATTGATGTGAAATAGATTGATTTTCAAATATGGAAGCATTCTTGTATTTCTGGCATGAACCTCAGTTGGTTATGTTATCCATGTCACAAAATTGCACTTGTGCCTCTTACAGTTTTGCAAAAATTAAAATTCTATTTATATATTGCTGAATTGTATTTACTAATATTTTGTTAATGCTTGTGCCTCAGTTCTTGATAAATATTGTTCTATAGTTTTATCTTATGTTTTGAACTTCTGTGGTTTGGGTATCAGTGTAATCCTAGCTTCCTATGCTGAATTGAGAAATATTTTTTTTCTTCCTATTCTACTCTACATTCACTGTTAGATTGAGTTTGCCAATAAAACCCACTTGGTTGGAGATTTGTTTTTCTGTAACTTTAAATTATAAATACAATGATTTTAATAGATATAGAAATATATAATGGTTCATAGAATCCCTTATCGTTCTTTTAGTGGCTACAGTATCTGTATTGAATCCCCTATATAATTTCTAATTTTGGAAATTTGCATCTTTATGTCTTATTTATTTCTCAATGTTTTGTCAGTGTTCCTCAAATGTTACCAATTTTATTTTTTTTGAAGAAATAGCTTTTTGTTGTATTGTTTTTTTCAATTACTTTTCTAGTTTTAATTACATTGATTTACCCTATCCTCGTTTATTCCTTTAAGTTGCTTAATTTGATTTCATTTTACTTTTACTTTTCTACTTTGGATGTTAAGTTAGATTATTGATTTGAGTCTTTTTCTAATTTCTAGTTGATTATTTTGTGCCATAATTTTTTTTCCTCAGGACTGATTTAGCTGCATCTCAGATATATACGTTATGTTTTCAATTTCATTTCAATTCTCTGTATTTTTTATTTTCTTCCAGACTTTCTTACCTATGGACTATTTAGAGTGTTTAATTTCCACATGTTTAGAAATTTTCCTGTTTTCTTCAAGTTACTGACCATTTTGATCCTATTGTGACCAGGGAACATGTTGTATATGTATAATTTCAATTCTTTTAAATTTGTGAAAGTTTGTTTCATGGTTCATATACGACTTATTTTAGGAAATTGTCCATGGGCACCTGAAAAAAAAAGGTGTCTTATGCTATTTCCGGTGGATGAATCCACATATGATTTTCTTTTTTTTCCCTTTTGTTACTAAAAGAGGGGAGTTGAAGCCCCCCAGCCATAACTTGGTTTGTCTACTTTTCTTTCACCATTTTTGTTGGTTTTATTGTTTGTATTTGAGACTCCGTTGTTAGTTGTTTAAGCATGTAGGATCAGTAGGCCTTTCTGGTGTACTAATTTTTTATCTTTATGTAATGTCTCTCTCTGTTACTAGTCATTTTCTTTACTATGTACTCAACTTCATTGGATATTAAATACAGCCACTCCTACTACTTCTGGATTCATGTTTTCATGGTATATTTTTCCCATCCTTGCTTTCAATCTGCTTATATTATTAATTTGAAATGTATTTTTTTTTTAGCAACACATAATTGTCCCTTCCTTTTTTGTTGTTAACTTTCACAGTCTCTGACTTTTGATTGGAGTATTTATATCATTTACATTTAAGGTAACTGACATGTTAGTACTCGAGTATGCCATTTGATCATTTTTGATTTGTTTCAGTCCTCTGGTTCATATTCCACTGTTTCTTATTTCTTGCCTTCCTGTGGTTTAACCTGAATACTTTAAAGATTCTATCTTGATGTTTATAGACATCAAGATAGTACATGTTTATGTATAGTAATATAGTATATGTTTGTGATATAGTATAGTTTATGTACAGTAATATGTATAGTAATATGTAATATGTATAGTAATATGTATAATATAGTATATGTTTGTGACTTATAACAGTCTACTGGTATCAGCATTTTATTACTTTGAGTGAAGTGTGGAAACATCACTTTTATTTTGATTACTTTACATTTCTGCCTCTTAAATTACATTTTCTTGAGTATGAGATGATGTTAACTTTTTTTTTAATCATCAAGTATGTGTTACAAAACTCATAAAGAGAAAGATAGGCTATTGCATGTATTAATAGGTCTGCTCTTTTTCTTACTTTTTCTTACTCTTTTTCTTACTTTTCCCATCCGATTCTTCAAACATTTTATACATATTAAATATTATGATTTGGGGACATTCCTGTCCAGAAATAAATGATTGGCATCCATTATCTCATTATCCTTCTATTAGTACTTCTCTGAAGTAATACATACGAAGCACATAAAACAGTGTCTACCACAGAGAGATTAGTAAATGTATGTCACCAAGTTTAGCTTCTGTTCACTATTTGACCTTCTTTATCATATTTCATTTTTACACATTTTATATCACCAACATTAAGCCATGTTCTAACATCCAATTATGTCATACTTTTTAATGTCATGTTTGTATAAATTGCTTTTATATTCTACAAATTTTTTCCCATCTGGCAATTTCTTGCTCGTCTTTCAAGATGATTTCAAGTATCATACCATTTGTCTTAATATAGGTAGTACCTCTCAGGGCAATCCATATCGGGTGACAGAGTGAAGCAGATGTAACAGACGTTTAATCATTTCATTTTACTGTGAGACAGCTCTGATGGGCAATACTAGAACTTCCCATTGGGTTGATTAATGCTTTGTTGATGCTACAAAGATTTTTGATTTCTTGATCTTACACATTTTATTTTCTTTTCCTACCTTTTATAGATGTTGATCTCTAATAAACATCTTGCAAGCCAAACAACTTCTCTTTCCAGAGGGCCCAAACTGTGGCAAAGAATATCATAAATGCAGCTAAGTGATTTGCATTTTATGTAGTGAAGCCAGGTGTGCAAACAACTAGAACATCAGAAAATTCAGCAGTCCAGAATTCCAGTTTTTCAGAAGAGGCCAGCAGCAGGACCAGGTAAGCACCATGAGTACATGGGGGCTCAGGAATCAAACCGGGTTCTAAAGCCTAAACATGATTTCTACAATCTCCTAGGTAGTAACATTCCAATATGTTTCATTTATCCCCTGATGATAGTAAAGTTGGCAGGATAAGAATAGACAAAAAATTAAAAAGAAAATCCAATTTACTTAAAAAAGAGCATTTAGACAGAAAATATACTTAACTATGAACTGTCTGGCAAAAATAAATTACAAACACAAGTATAAGTAAGCCATTGATGATTCTTAACTTGACTGATGAGTCTGCCTATGGTGAACATGACTGTCTTTGGATGAGGACAATTGAGGTCCGGCAATGAGCACTAAAGAATAATAAATATTTTTTTCTCAGTCTGTTTGAAAATGACATTTTATAAAATGTTGGGTTTTCCTTTTTTTCGCTTAAACAACATAGATTTATTTTCTCATAGTTCTGGATGTTAAAAGTCCAAGATCAAGGTCTGGAATGTATGGTTTCTTCTGAGGCCTCTCTGACTTGGAGATGGCTGCCTTCACATTGCCTGGCATTATCCTTCTCTCTGTGTATACATACCCTGATATTTCTTTGTGTGTTAAATTTTCTCTTCCTTTAAGTGGACAAATCAGATTGAGTTAGGGGCCCACCCTATAATCCTGATTTTAATGTCTTCACCCCTTTAAAAGCCTATCTCCAAATACAGTCACATTCTGAATACTGAGGGCTTCAACATATGAAATTAGCTGAGATGCAACTCAACTCATAACACAATCTATTTAGAGCTCACTTTTCTTCCATCACTCCTGGTTACTGGACATTAGACTTTAGCTAGAATACACTACACACAACACAAGAAGTAATACAAAATGTCTTTTCATGTTTTAGTTAATATATCAGGATTTTCTGATCAATAACCTCATTATTTTAATAAATGTAGAAACATAACAAATACAATATAACTTTAGTGTTAGGGATCAGAGTTATTTCAGATTAGACCACTAAATTGATAGGTAATGTCTTTTGAATACATTTATTTATCTAACTTTGTAATTTACCAATGCTGATTTACACAATGCAAACCAGTGTAAAAGAAAATAACATTCTAAGTCAAAGGTTTAGGAATTAATATCATTCAATGCCAGCAAACACAGCTTTTATTTAATGCTAGCAAAATAACTACTGATCAATAATTTTTTTTAACTTTTAAGTTCTTGGGTACATATGCCGGTTTGCTACATAAGTAAACTTGTGTACAGATTATTTCATCACCAAGGTATTAGACCTACTACTTACGAGTTATTTTTCCTAATCCTCTCCCTCCTCCCATTCTCCATCTTGCAAAATGCCCCAGTGTGTATTGTTCCCCTCTATGTGTTCATGTGCTCTCATCATTTAGTTCCCACTTATAAGGACATACAGTCTTTGGTTTTCTGTCCCTGCATTACTTTGCTAAGGGAAATGGCCTCCAGCTTCATCAATCTTCCTGCAAAATACACAATCTTGTTCTCTGCATAATATTTCATCACATATAGGTACCACATTTACTTTATCCAGTCTATCATTGGTGGACATTTAGGTTGATTCCATGTCTTTGCTATTGTGAACAGTGTTGGAATGAACATACATATGCATCTGTCTTTATAATACAACAATTTATATTTCTTTGGATATATACCCAGTAATGGGATTGCTGGGTTGAATCGTATTTCTGTCTTTAGGTCTTTGAGGAATCATCACATTTTCAAGTGATTGAACTAATTTATACTCCTACCAACAGTGTAAAATTGTTCCTTTATCTCCCAACCTCTCCAGCATTTGTTATTTTTTGACTTGTTAATAATAGCCATTCTGATTTCTGAGAGATAGTATCTCATAAGGTTTTGATTTGCATTTCTCTAATGATCAGTGATGTTGAGTTGTTTTCATGATTGTTGGCTGTATTTATATCTTCTCTTGATAAATGTGTATGCATATTCTTTACCTGCTTTTAAACGAGGATGCTTTGTTCCAATTGCTTTTGGCATCTTCATTAAAAAATCTTTGCCCATGCCTATGTCCTGAATGGCTCATGGATAACAAGAATTCATATTGTTATAATGGCCATACCGCTCAAAGAAAATTATAGATTCAATGTTGTTCTTTTTAAACTACCATTGACATTCTTCACAGAACTAGAAAAAAACTATTTTAAAATTCACACAAAACCAAAAAAGAGCTCAGATAGTTAGGGAAATCCTAAGCAAAAAGAACAAAGCTTGAAGCATCATGCTAACCAACTTCAAACTAGACTACATGGCTACAGTAAACAAAACAGCTTGGTACTGGTACAAAAAAGAGACACAAAGACCAGTGGAACAGAGTAAAAATTGCGGAAATAAGACCACACACCTGTAACTATCTGATCTTCAACAAACTTGACAAAAACAAGCAATGGGAAAGCATTCCCTAATGAATAAATGGTGCTGAGATAACTGGCTAGCCATATGCAGAAGACTGAAATGACCCTTCCTTTCATCATATACAAAAATTAACTCAGGATGAATTAAAGACTTAAATATAAAACCCCAAAGTATAAAATATTAATAAGCATATTGATTACATATATGGGAAGAAATAGGATGTAATTTTAATTACCATGTTGTTGAGGTAGGATTTTGGATAAAAGGAAGAAAAATGCACTAATGTTTAAAATAAGTGCAAAATGAAATAGACTTTAGCATTTGTTTGGAATAGCTGTAAGGGAAGATGAGGGGTCATATATTGGGCTTATAAAACAAAAAGAGGAAAGTTAATGATGAGAATTGTCATGAAATAGGGAAGTGGATGAAACCACTCTTGCTGTAAATGTTTAAAGCATATATATTATTTTTTACTTTTTTATTTCAATAGGTTGTTGGGAAGCAGCTATTGTTTACTTACATGAGCAAGTTCTTTAGTGGCGATTTCTGAGATTTTGGTACACTTTTCACCCAAGCAGTGTACACTGTACCCAATGTGTAGTCTTTTATCCCGCGCCACCCCCACCCTTTCCCCTAGTTCCCGAATTCCAGTGTATCGTTCTTATCCCTTTGCATCCTCATAGCGTAGCTCCCACTTATGAGTGAGAACATGTGATGTTCGGTTTTCTATTCCTGAGTTAATTCACTTAGAATAATAGTCTCCAATTCCATTTTGGTTGCTGTGAATGCCATTATTTCACTCCCTTTTATGGCTGAGCAGTATTCCATGGTGTGTGTGTGTGTGTGTGTGTGTGTGTGTGTTTGTGTGTCTATAAATACTTTTGGTGTCTCTCTCTCTCTCTATATATATATATATATACTGATATTTTATATATATGTATATATACATATATATAGTTGAGCTTTTTTTCAGTTACACATGAATTTTAAACTAATTTTTTTCTAGTTCTGTGAAGAATGTCAATGGTAGTTTATATATATTTATATATATTATATATAAATAAAATATATAAATAAATATATAATATGTAAATAAAATAAATAAATATTTATATATTATATATTTATATATTTTAATATATAAATACATTAATATATTATTTAATTATAATTATATTATTTAATTATTTATTAAATGATATATCATTTATTTATATTATATATTAATATATAATATTAAATAATATATATTATATTATATATTATTTGGTTACGTATTCAGATTTCTCAGGTGGTGGACAGAGCCATAGAACTCCCAAGAGGTTATGACCTTTGTCTTTGGCTACCAGGGTGGGTAAAGAAAGACGACCAGATGGGAGCTGGGATAGGCTTGTCTGAGCTCAGCCTTTTTTTGGTTGGGGCTTGCTGCAGCTGCTGTGGGGGATGGGTGTGTGGTTCCCAGTCCAGTGGAGTTGTATTCCCAGGTGGGGTATGGCTGTCTCTGCTGAGTCATACAGGTCACCTGGGAAGTGGAAAAAAGCCGCAGTCACAGGCCTCTCCCTGCTCCCAGGCAGCCCACAGTCCTAAAGGCCCGTCTCACTCCCACTGTGCCCCCGATCTCACCAGCACTGAGTCTATTCCCAGTCAGCGAGTGACCAGGCCTGAGTACTTGCTCCAGACTATAAGCCTCCCTGCTGAGAAAGCCAGCAGACTCACAGTTTTTTGGTGTTTCGGGGAGGCTGCAGCAGTGATCTATTTCCTTCAAATGATATGTGGATTCTCTTGGCTTTCCTGGTTGTCCCTGCAGTAGTCCTTGGAGCAAAAGTTCATGATGTGAGTCTCTACATGCTGCTCTGTCCATCTGAGCAAGAGCTGCAAGCTAGACCTGCTTCCTATCTGCCATCCTTCACTTACCCCACACATATTATTTTAAACTCATCTCTCTAGGATATAGCCCAGAGTCCTGAATGTATTAAATACTCAACGAATAAATATATGTGTTACAATAAGACTGATACATCCAAGCAGAGACATCTAGTCGAAGATTTAACATATGGTTGTTATTAATGTAATATATTAGCAGTTTGAGCTAGAAGTAGACAGAGTAGTTGTTCATGTCATTACAGAGATAACTGCTTCTTTCATTTTTTTTTCTCTTGCTCTTCCTCCTTTTCTTTACCTTGTATTTTCCTCCTCCTTTTCTTCCTTCTTCTTCTTTTATTTTAGAGAGAGAACTAAAACAATGAAAACCAAAACTAGACAAGTTATCAAGAAGTACTCATTCCTTAGTTGATGAAGAACTTGTGCATAAGACAGTGATACATCAGAGAGAGAAAAACATTAAGCACTGAGAGGGACAAAGTGATGGATTCCACTGCAAAGTTTCCTGACATGACTCACCTCCATAAATGTTAATGTTACCTAGTAGAGAAAAAAAAAAAACTCCATGTTTAAAAATAAAGATTCAACGTAAATGATCCTATTAATCATGGAGAAAATAGTCTTTAAAATGTTAAGATGAATTAACATCTGTGAGGTCTAGAGAATAAATGGAGTTCACGTAAGATAAGTTGAAATTTTTTAACATTACATATCAAAATTAGTTACTAACTCTATGTTTTATTTTTTTACTCTGACAAATCTGTCAATAGAAGTCTTGAAACTGGACACAAGTTAGACAGATAACCACTCAGAGATGGTGATGCAAAGACAGCTGGCCCACACCTCCTGGTTTAAGAATCCACCTAGCTTCTCTTCCTACTTCCAATTTCTGTACTTAGACACTTAGGCCCACGTTCCAAGTTTCTGTCACAACCTCAGAGAAACAACCATCCCCTGACTACTCTATCCATGCGGCTTCTCCCTTAGGAGAAGGGAGCTGGAGATAATGCGTACTGAATTACTGGAAGCAGGCTTAAGTCTATTTAGACCAGACATGCAAGATCTTGGGTATTTAGAACAAGAAAGCAGCGGGGAGGGGCGGTGGGGGCTGGGTTGGAGCTGGTGCATAGAGACTCTGAGTGAGCAAGGACCCTTGGTTCCATGACCTGCTAACTGTGTGGTAAGTAGGATCATGGCAAAAATAGGGCCAGAATGAAGTTCTCTTGTCTGAATCTCTGGGCAGCCTACGTGCCAATGTGCAAGTAAGATCTATACCACAGTTTGACTCTGCTATCCTATATACAGAATTTAGTTAGTGAATAAAATCTTTCTTCTTCTACATTCAAAAGCTTTGAATACAACTAGAACATAGAATATAATGTTTTTAAGAAGTAAATGTGTGCCCAGTTCTTTTGTCAAAATTTTGGGCCAGCTTAGCCCCTGTTCCCAGTGGGAATGTTACAGATCTATTGAGAAAGTTCTCAAAACCATCTGGAGTGTTACAATGGCATTTACTTTCCTCTAATTTGCTCTCAGTGTGCCACTCAACTTTTTCTGTTCTCGAAGGACATCCCTGAGTTTTAAATTGGCTGTTTTCTTTATTCATTATCAAAGACGAACATTAAGACAACACAGAAAATAATGTTGCATTTCAAAGCGACAGCTGTGCTGGTTTCAACAGTGCTTTATTAAAAGTCTCCAAGTTGTGTACCACATTGAGTTTTTAACTTTTCAGAGAACAACACCAATTTTTATCCACTTTGCCAGATTTTTAATGAGCAGTTTCTCCCCCTAATGTCTATGTCAGAGGGTGGAGAGGTATGGTTTTTCGTTTCCGGCTGTTTCAATTAAGGAGATAATCATTATGTTGTGTACTCTAACATCACTAATAAATCCGATTAGGGAAAATTCTAACACAAGAAGTGGCTGAGTTGACATTGATTTTTAAAAGGCATTGATAATTACTCCAGATTGATAAACCTCATTCGTTTCAACAACAGATGCTTTCCACTAGAAGTCCCACGCCATAATTTATCTTCATTTTTCCTCCTGTATTTTTTACCCATTATCCTGTACATTCCGGAGTGTGTAGGAATAAATAATCTCCTACAGAACAAAGGGAAAAACAGCAGATTCAAATCTGAATCAAGTCATCAAAGGCCTTTAGACTGCACAGTGATGCAAAGCTGCACAAATCATCAGTCTAAATCTATCAACACTTTCATGCTGTTTCCGCAATAGGAATAATTGGATGATTTATATTTCCTGCTGACTTTTCAACATGATTGTCAGTGCACAAAACAAATTGGTTTTAATAAGAATTCTACATAAGCATACAGGAATGGAACGATGAGAGAAGTAAATGAAGGTTTTAATAAGTATATTGATAGAGCAGCACCAAAAAACATTCAAATAATTAGGATGATTAAGCAATAATGCACATCCTACTTATTACTTTAATGTATCTTCAAATGTCTAATGAACTTATTAATAAATAGCATACTGTCTTTAGAATAATGAGTTCCTTCTTTTTTCACCAGTGATGAAATGGTACACTGATGAAAGTGAAAACTAGTTATACTTGAAAAGGTTAAAATGCAGACCCCACACATTCATCTAAAATACAGGTTTTATTATGAAATAAGTCCTTCATTGATTACACTTTACTAAAGTATGTGATTTTCATTATTTTGAAAAATTTTGTTCTGGAACATATTTTGAAAAGAATAGCAAATTGTAATAGTTACAAAGATAATTATTGTTTTATTTTGGGGAGTGGGTTGAAGGAATTATATAATATTTGAATTTGAATAACTTGGATTTTGTTTTATACAGGTTGCAAATGCTGACAGAAATACCCTGACAAATGGAATTTATAATATTATTTTTTAAATACACAACATTGCCATGGAGCAGAGAGACTGAGGTCACATGCAGAGAGCCTTATCTATGACTAAGGGTGAATGGTTGCAGTGAATTCAAATAAGTGAAAACAAGTAAGTAAGGTTTGTAAAGTGGTTGGGTCAAACTCGAAAACCCTTTGAGAGACAGTTAGAGCTTAATATTATGCTTCATTCTGTTTACAATATTGTCACTAAACAGTGAGAAAAAAATCAAAACCTGTTGTCTGCTCAGTCCTGTTGTAGTAAGATTGACATGATAAAATGAAATCACTGTCTTTATTTGATAAGCTTTATTTTCTGAATCTTACAGTTTAGCTAATATAGTTGACCCTTGAATAATGTGTGGTTTAGGCTTGCTGACTCTCTGTGAAGCTGAAAATCTACATATAACTTTTGGGTTCCAAAAAACTTAACCACTAACAGTCTACTGTTAACCAAAAGCCTTACCAATAACAAAAACAGTCACTTAACACATATTTTCTATGTTACATGAGTTATGTGCTTCATTCTTACAATATAGCAAGCTAGAGAAAGGGAGTGTTATTAAGAAAATGGTAAGAAAGAAAACATATATTTACTGTTTATTACGTGGAAGTGGATCATTATAAATGTCTTCATCCTCATTGTCTTCATGTGAGTAGGCTGAGAAGGGATGGGAAGAGGAGGGGTTGGTCTTGCTGGCTCAGGTTGGGCAGAGGCAGAAGAAAATTGACATAAAAGTGGACCAGTATAGTTCAAATCCTGATTATCCAAAGGTCAACTGTACATTGCTGTTTTGTTTTAATTACTTAAAAACTCATGTTATTAGCAGATAAAAAGTATGGTGATGCAGTACAGATGATTTTTCTAATATGAGAATATAGAATTTTTTATATTACTATATTACTAGATGATTTTTCTATATTACTATATTTTATATTATCTATAATACAGATACTATATGTAATAATATATATCACTAAATTCTTTGTAAAATTACTTTTTAAATATTCTTATTTAGGAAGGCACAAATTATTGCATTAATGTATTGGTTTCTTATTGTGACATTTGTCAATTTAAATGGAAAAATACAGTTTGTCAGATACCATGAGCAGGGGCTCACCAATGAAATTTTAAGATCACATCTCAATTTAAATTGGACAGTAAAAAGAAAATAAAAATCTCCTCCTTGTTGTAGAAAGTTTTAACTTCTGAAAATAAAGTTCTGGACATACTAATTGCTTGAATCCAGCCCTTGCACAGAGAGTGTGGTGAGGTATAGCTTTTGCCACCTCTGTTCTTTCTTTGTGCATGACTGAAACCTCAGTAGGGGCAAGAGACTCTGATCACACCCAGGATGTGCAATCTGGAGTGAAGGGTATTAAAAGGCTTTTTAGGGACAGAAGAGAAGTTGGCTTAACTGCCTTTAAGACCCTCAAACAAGCCAACATTTTAAAACCAAATTTTCACTGAACCTATTATTTGGACAGTCATCACCAATAATTGTACCAGGTAGGAAGAAAGGGAGGCTATTAAAATGAACAAGGGTCAAATGATCAGAAAACAAATGAACATTAACATGTAAGCTAATGTTACATGTTATATATATCTCCCATATATGTATACATACATAAATGATATATATGTGTGTATGTGCTTAAGAATATATATATAAATATAATACTGAACATACATGCTATATATATGTAGATATGGCATTATATATTACATCTTTATATCTGTTTTATACATACTACATATGTGCTTACATGTACCTATATAGGACACATGTTAAATATAAAGTTCTAGGAAGATACAAAGCAAAGATACAGCCATGGTATTTAGAACTGTCAACAGATGAGACCTTAGATATTGTATTTTAACTTTTTTTCCAAAACATGTATTCATGTTCTATTTTTATAACTTGGTAATTTTAACAAAGATTTGTGCCATATGAACACAAGAGTTTCAGTCACCAGTTCGGCTTCCAACAAGCTTGTACACATTGGTTTTCTTGCTTTGATGTGATGTTAGAGCCAAGAAAAACTAAAAGCAGATACTGTCCTCTTCTATTTTCACCATCGCCCTGTGATTGCCCAAACATATTTTTTCTTTGGCGAAGATCTTCCAGTTCCACGTGACTTCTGTCTGCTGTGCCTTAGTGGCAACTCATTACTGGGCTACCACAGCTTCCTTACAGATTTTGCCGGTCACTAGCAGGAAATGCTAATATCACTTTATCCAGTTTAGCAAATGTTTTATTCACTTGTTTACATTCCATTTATTTTGCTGAGCTCAGGTCAGAATCTACAGAAATGTGGGAGATAGAATATTAAAACGTAAATAAAACATTAATCAATTATGACAAAGCTGTTTCAACCTTTGAGGGAAAAAGACATTCTTCTTTTTCTTAATATAAATAATTAAGAAATGTGTCTAATTTTATTACTTTACATATTCTGCTTATTTGTTAAATCTACTTATTATAACTATGGAGTAAAATGTACTAACTAGCAATATTTTTATCATATGCTTATAATATACTGCATACCATGAGGGAATTTAAAACTGAATTAGTATGTTCCTGACCTTAAGGTGTATAGTAGCAAATTAGAGAAGTAAGATACATGCATGGACAAATTTGAATTTGACACAGGAGGGTCTGTGAGAGCTCACAGAGAGAAAGATACCATCTGGAGTAATAAAGAAATGCTTACTTAAATTGGAATTAAACAATATCATGAAGCAAAACTCTGCACTAAAGTTGCTTATAACTTAATTAGAAATATGATACATATATATTTACACAGTATGCATTTATACACAAACATGAATATCAAAGTCATTCCTATATGCACACAATAAACATATACATGTATATAATATATATATATAATATACATTTATATACATGGAATGACTTCAGTATTCTATGGCATGAGACATAATCTTATTTCCATTTTTTGTGTGTGATGTTTAGGGTCACACCATTATCCTACATTTACCTGTTCCATCTAGTATAAGTATTTTGGTCGCAATTCTTACAAAATAAATATTCTGTAAAAACAAAGAAAAGAAAAATCTAGTATGTCTGTTAAAGATGTTTCAAACCAACCAAATACACCCACAAGTAACAACATAAAATAAAATTAATAGAAGTAAAAATTAAAAGAAGAGGTCCAAAAGAGTAATGTTTTTAAGCCAAATTTTAGATTAAAGAAATAAATCAGAAGAGAGTCCATTTTTATGGGGGCTAAGATAGTAGAAGGAAATAAGATCTTCATTTATACTCTATGACATTAAAAAAACAGTGATTAGTTATTTTCAGAAAAGTCTCAGCTGGGTCAAAATTTTCTCATCAAATTACAAAATGCTAGTGAAATTTGGAAAGGCTTCAGGTGTAATATGATCAGTTTATAGACCACTAGACAGAAATAAGATTTGAAAGAAAATTTGGAACTCAAGTAAATATACAAAGAACTTCAAATATGTCTTTACAAATATAAAACATGTGTCGTATAAACCCACGAAGAAAGTACGACACACTGAGACTGAGAAATAAGAAGAGTGTGGCTAGACAATAAAGGGTATTAAAAGCCAAGAGGAAGATTGTGGGAGGAATTTGAAGTTCCGTAATAGTTTGAAAGTTTGTAGTTTAGACTGATATAACAAAAACACTATATGAGTTACTGTATTAAGTTGTATTGGGAGGGCTCTTAATGTCAACTCATATTCTTGCTCTCTCATTCTCATTTGGACAACCATATGCATATTTTCATATTAGCAGACAAGTGTGATGAATATCAAATCAGAAAATAACCTCTGTTTGTGGAACTTAGTTTTCCTGGAAGTGCATTTGTCTTGTACAGTTGTCAGACAACCACACGTGTGCATGGCTAGGAAGGAGAGGAGCTCTTAATGCAATCCTGAATCATGAGGCAGCTGCTGAAATTGCACAAGATTATAAACTGATCCTAGATACACTCTATTTCCTCTCAAGACTGCTTGGTGAAATACAACGAGTATCATCACCATTTTGAATTTTCATGACTTGAAAGCCTTTAATGTTAATAAAGTTCAAGGAAAACTTCTGATTTTTAAAATGTTAAAGGCTTGGCCTTAAATTTATAGCATCTGCATGACGAAGCTTTTAGGAGTTCCCCAAATCTCTCCTCTTTGAGAGTAGAAACGTAGTTTAGATAGCGACACTTTTTGTTGGAAAATCATAATAAATATCCTTCAGGGAATGAAATGATGAGGGCTTGAATGGAGAGAAAGGGCTGAGGAAATATTCTCATGTACAAAAATATGGGAAAGTAAGGTATTTTCTTGTGTTATAATTCCCATTTTTAAACAATTGAACCCCATTAATAATGGCTTTTTGAGAGGCTATTTATACTAGATGCTGTGTAGCTCCTTTATATATATATATATAAATATTATCTCCTATTTTTGTAACATAGACTATTAATTTTGTTCAACCCAGGGCAACCATAAGGTGCTGTAAATTTGTTTACAGATATGAGAAATAAGGATTTTTTTTATAATTTATAGAACTAAACAAAAAAAGTCCATAAATTGTAAGACCATCAGTAATAGAAAAACAATAATTTATTTTCATCCATCAATATCAATGTAACACATTATTTCATATAAAATTTCCTGAAATTTCAATAGTGCCAGGTATTTTTAATCCTATATTCAGTATGATTTATTTAAATGGTGTACTTAATTTTTACTCTTATTTTTCAGAATTTGTGGTTTATGAAGATAAGGATTCCTTCTATCTTGCCTAGAGGTAACGTTATATCCATAGGGACTAACACACACAGTAAATACTCAGCAATTCTTGAGTGAAAGGATACTGAAAAAAATGGCCAGTAATTGTACAACCAAATAGCTGCAGAACAAAAGAGCTACAGAATTCCAGAACTCCAAAAAAGATGACTCAGGAATAATCTAATTGTGGAAAGAGTAGATGACATGCTAATCTGATCAGCAGTTGTATTCATCATGGTAGGAGAAAGAGTGCTAACAGAAGGTAACAGTCAGTGTCAGGCTCCAACCTGAGCTGGGGTCTGAGGGGGAGCTGGTGGACGGGTGGCGGGGTAGCTGAAAGTACACTCAAAGGACTGTAGGCAGTTGTGATATGGTTTCATTTTTACTCTCTTCCTCAGCCTTCATATCAGCTGCCCACTCTGGCCACAGCCCCTCTCAGCACCAGCTCCACCACTCCTGTTGCCCCCATGCCTACAGCTGCTCTCCCTGGCATGCTCACAGCTTTCTGACTCCCCTGACTTGTCTGCATGCAAGGCAGCTGGTGGCTTTCTTACAGAGTCAGCAGTGAAGTTATATTACTTACAGACAACAGTGGCTCAAAAACAGGGTGATGAGCCCACCCATAACATGGTCACATAACTGAATAAACAATGCATGGAATTGTGCTCTTGCGCTCCAATCCCACTGTGTTCTGCTGCACTGGATGTTTCTCTGGGCCTATTCTGGACTGAAGCACATTCATTTTCCTAACACTCCACCCCCTAGGCCGAGTGAGTTTTTCTAGTGGGGGAGACACGCCCACAGGGCAGAACCTTGGACCCATAGGCTACCGCACTGATACAGTGAGCAACAAGTCACTACACTACTAACTAGCTCTATTCATTATTGACGGTATGGGTCAGCCAGGGGCTTCTGCGCTGAATGATGGTATCACACTTTTTCAGCTCCCCATGGTTGTTTTGGGTTCCATATCTGTGCCAGTTACTGGGGGAGCTTCTAATAGGCCACACAGACAAATATGTCCCCTAGAGGAGGGTTCTTTCCGTGGTCATTCCCTTACAAACAGTCAATCACGAAGGTCATATATTAAATACCCAAGGAGTGACATGTAAATTATACTGTAGGCCTTCCTCCCAGGGGGCTATCATGGCCAACCACCTGCAGTAGGGCCTTGGAGGGTCCATGGCCAAATCCAGGTTTTTTGTTTCCCTGCCTTTAGGGGTGTTGGGGCAGGCAACACCAGGTTACTGTTCATATTAGTCAGGGTTCTCTAGAGGGACAGAATTCATGGAGTAGATAATGGGTAGTTTATTAAATATTAACTTAAATGATTACAAGGTCCCACAATAGGCCATCTGCAGGCTGAGCAGTAAGGAGAGCCAGTCCGAGTTTCAAAACTGAAGAACTTGGAGTCCGATGTTCAAGGGCAGGAAGCAGATTTACCATAGGTGTCTCCTCCTTGGAGATCACCGTCCACACTGCTCTGCATTCAGCCCATTAACTACTTTGTCCATACCCAATATTAAACCATATGATGTCAGTATTTGGCTGGACCGCAAGAGTGGTGCAGGCAGAGTAGCACTCTGGCTAGGTCCATCTATATACTATGCCCCGTTGGGGCTGGCTGGGGGATGCCACTCTTTAAACAGTGATGTGGTTCTATGGTACCTCAGACTGACCCATGGCCTTATCTTGCATTGGGACTACAGATCCCAAGATTTCTTGTAATTCTGCTGCTAAGGGGGACATACTCAGGATTCTCCACTCTTCAAAGTAGGCACCCCCACTTTGCTAAAGTGGATGTTTGTGCTGTCCCAGTCCAGGGTGTTGTTACCCATGAATGCAGCCTCCCCACTATTGAGTAAGTCATCTGCATGTCGACTGTAGCCCCTCCCCAACTCTCACAAGTCTGATGGGTGGCATATGCAGCTGCTAAGCACTTCCTTATCGATGCATACTGGAGCTCAGCTCCCTACCAAAGTTGGGACAAAAAGCCTACTGCTGTTCGGAAGCTCTCTATGTGTTGCCATAGGCCCCAACCAAACCCATCTGTGGTCACTTGCACATCAAGTTCAGATGGGCACCCTTGGTCAATCATTTGCAGGGCCTGTGCTTGCTGAATAGCCCACTTGGCTGCCAGAAAGACTGTTTTAGCCTTATCATCCCAATCCTAGGTAGCCCGCTTTTTGTCAGCAGGTACAAGGGTTATATTATTTGAGCCAAAGGGACACAAATGCCCACCGATACCCTAGGAGGCCCACAAAGGTTTGCAGCTGCCTCACTGTGGCGGGTCAGAGATATGCCTAAATTTTGTCTATGATGGCCTCCGATATGGCTTTCATCTTGCACAACCAGATAACCCTCAAGAATTTGGCAGTCAATCCAGGCCCCTGGACCTTGGATTGACTGATGGCCTAACCGCATGCTGCCAAATGTTGTCGCAAGAGGGGGTGTCTCGGCTTCTAAATCTGCAAGAGAATCAGAGCTTACCATAACATCATCAATATAATAGAATAGGTGGATTCCCCTTTGGACATTTCCAGGGAGCTGAATCTGTGACAGTGAGACCATGATGTATGGTGGGGCTATGCACACAGCCCTGCAGCAATACCGTGAAAGTCCATTGTCGCCTTTCCTATGTGAAGGCGAACTGTTTCTGGCTCTCTGGAGTGATGCCAATGGAAAAGAATGCATTAGCCAAGTCCACCGCACAGTGGTACTGTCTCAATTCCATCGTCAATCGTTCCATGAAATCCATGATAGATGGCCCAGCTGCCAAGCCATGTAAAATATCCATACCGAGAATGTATTCTGGTGTGGGACAGACATACACAGCATATAAGTAGGGAGCCAAGCTGCCGATGCTGAGGTGCAGATACAGGTTTCACTTTCACTGACCGGCATTCATAGCCGTCTATGTATACAGCTTTGCCTGGAAACTTATCCGAGTTCCCATAGATGAGGCTACAATTACTTAAGCCAGTTCCCTAATTAAACACAAAAGACTCTATTCTTTTACCTGCTTGCAAGTAATCCTTGAGCTGGAGCATCCAGGCAGGACTGGGTCTAGCAGCTAACCCTGCCCTCTTATGGGCATTTTTTGGAATTTGCTTTGGGGTAATTTCCTCCACAGTGGGGCAGAACAGGAAATACTGCCAGCTCCTGCATTTCAGTGGCCAAGCATCCAGGCACGTAGGAACTCCCCAGGAAGCTGTCAACACTGTTTACCTAATTCGCACAATTCAGTTGGGATATATGCATTATGTGACGTGTGCTTGACCATGGTAGGGGTCCCTGGGCCTGCCTGTGGGACTGTTCATGCCCTGTTTTTGGGTGGAACACTGGGAGAGCCTGCAAAGGAGGTTCTTCCTCCTCTGTATCAGACTGAGAAGAGGTCCCTTACCTGCGCTGCATCCCACAGGGACTGAGTGTACACTTCCTGTAGTGTAGTCAGAAATACCCACCCAACTCTGCCGGTAAAGGTGCACTCCTACTCTGTGCTCTGTGCTTCTAGGTACTTCAGTGCCTTTTCCATACTCACGGAGGACCTGACCACTGCCACCCACGTTTCCATCAGAGGTCATGCGAGTAGCATGGCCACATAGCTGACCTGGGATCATTGGGGTCCAGGGTTCACTAACCTCAGAATCCTGCCCACTACACCAAGTGTCAGGTTCCAACCCAAGCTGGATTCTGAGGGGAGCTAATGGATAGATGGTCGGTAGCTGAAAGAACACCAGAGGGACTGTAGGCAGTTGCAATATGGGTTTTTTTTTCTCTCTATTCATCAGCTTTTATCTTGACCGCCAGCTCCAGCTGCAGCCCCTCTCAGTGACAGCTCCATGACTCCTGCCACCCCCATGCCTACACCTACACTCCCTGGCATTCACCACTTTCTGGCTCCCCCACCCTTATCTGCCTGCAAGGCAGATGGCAGCTCTCTTACTGAGTCAGCAGTGCAGTTACATTACTCACAGACAATAGTGGCTCAAAGCCAGGTGATGAGCCCACCCATGATAGTGTTGCAAAACTGTGATTTTATAATGCGTGGGATTGTGCACCTGCACTCCAGTCCTGCCATGTCAAGCAGCTCCAGAAGTTTAGCTGGGCCTACTCTTGACCAAGGCAGATCCATTTTCCCTACGTCCAGTTAAAATAGGAAAAGGCAACTCCAAATGTTGAAGGCAACAGTGCTAGGCCGACTGACCGTACTGTTGGGCTGCCTGACTTTCCACTTGCCTGTGAACCAGGTCTACTTGTCATGAAGGCAATATCAGGCTACCAGAGCCTAGCACTCCGACATTTGAAATGTAAGAGTGACTCCTCTGGTCAGGATTGAGTCTATCAATAAGCTTTTGGATAATCTGAATACACACATAATTTTCTTGCAAAGAGAAAATATGCCAAACAGGCTGATGCAAATGTCCAGTTTATTTGACATTTTATTAGTATTTCCTTCTTATCTTCATAAACTGGAATATCTAGTTTTTCAGTCTTATTAGTTCTGTGAAGATGACATGTTGCTGAAAGATAACAAAGCCAGGTTCCTAACACGCAGGGCTGAGTGCAGAAGCCCAGTTTGGTGAGAATTAGGCAAATGTAGTATCACTTAGCAGGCTTCTTTTCCTACCTGTGATATGAGGCCACATATTTAACTTTGCCAATGATCAATGTGACATTAATAAAAACCTATAAAAACCCTTCCTTCACAGGCAGTCATTTGCTGATTGTGACTAAAATGTAGCTTTGCATTGTAATGGGATTAAAAGCCATTTCTAGTTTTAAGAGCATGCAATATATCAAGATGCAAAAATCATCACATTACATAGATATGTCTCCATGAAGCCAAAATTACAAATTAAAATGTGAGTAAATTTCTTGAAAGAGTCAATGAAATTGAGATGTTTGGCATTTTTTTGTCCTTTTGAATAAGCTCAAATTTGCAAGTGGAAAAAAATGTTTTAAAATTTTTAAATATTTTACACAGTCATTGCTTAGTCCCACAGATGCAGAAATATATCAGACTTCAGGCCAAATAAAATTAAAAGTTACTTTTGACCATTATATTGTATAAACCCTATGTTTTTATGAGAAGGATGATGTATTCAATTATAAAAATGTCAGCCTTCTATGGATAGTTACTGCTAATATCTTGAACACATTTTTTTTTTTCTGTTGGTTTTCTCACTGTGTTGATTTTGCCCTTTTGGCAATTACAAATTTCTTGAAAAAGGCTGTACAAGAATGATGCCAGCCACTGACCTTATCATCAGACAGATGACTCTCACTTCTGTTCTTCCACAAACTGGGCAAGGTGAGTTATTATTTCCTTTGCAAGAAGACTTAACCTTCTATGTTACATAGGCAGCTTTCATCAGGAGAAGCTTCAGCCCTGGTTGATCTGTGGAATGCTGATGATTCATTTCCTCTTTCAGAGGGAACACCCCTTGCAATCACAGCTCAGATGTTTCTTGCTATTTTCTTGATATTGCTGACTGTTAAGCATTCTGGTAGGGCTTATAGACCTAGCACCTGTGTATTTTGGGAAGCATGGCAGCAGGTGAAAGGCAAATGCAATGAAGGCATATTTTAGATGGTGACATCTGGTCCCCAAATCTCTTGATTTACAGGCCAATAGCTAATAAGTGATAACATGGGTGAGCAGGCAAGACTGGTCTGTGTTTAGAACACTGAAATGACGAGATTGTTTCCCAATGGGTCTGTCTAAATGGATATTTGGTGAGCCAACATTTACAATTATATCATTAACACTTGGGGCTTTTGGCTGGGACTGAATTAGCCGAGGCTGCTGAGAATGTGCCAAGCTGGGAGTTGGTCATTTGCTATCCACCACTGTGGGCTCTCTTTTAATAACTGTATGTTTATGGTGTAGGCTGGTATTTATTATTTGAATTCCTGTTAAACACCAACCATGTCCAGGTTGAATGCTTATGTTTCAAAAAGCCTGAGCCAAATCATCTCAGTTTCATTATCTGTAAATTAGGAAAATTAATCAATAAAAGAGGTTGCTGATACTTACCATATGTAGTTATTGGGAAGGAGGAGAGTGTGTAGTTTGCAGTAAATTCTGAGTAAATTTTAAGTACGACGAACAAAATGATAATGATGATGAAAAAGGTGTGGGTGATAAAATGACATATGTAATAAAACCTTGAAATGCTTATGTCTCTGCTGGTTTTTAATACTCAAAAACTGTTTGGGTCCTCTCTTATTTCCTTGAGCAGTGGTTTGTAGTTCTACCTGAAGAGGTCCTTCACATCCCTTGTTAGTTGTATACCTAGGTATTTTATTCTCTTTGTAGCAATTGTGAATGGAATTTCACTCTGATTTGGCTCTCTGTTTGTCTATTATTGGTGTATAGGAATGCTTGTGATTTTTGCACATTGATTTTATATCTTGAGACTTTGCTGAGGTTGCTTATCAGCTTAATGAGATTTTGGGCTGAGACGATGGGGTTTTCTAAATATACAATCATGTCATCTGCAAACAGGAAAAATTTGACGTCCTCTCTTCCTATTCCTATACCCTTTATTTCTTTCTCTTGCCTGATGGCCCGAGCCAGAACTTCCAATACTATGTTGAATAGGAGTGGTGAGAGAGGGCATCCTTTTTCTTGTGCCAGTTTTCAAAGGGAATGCTTCCAGTTTTTGCCCGTTCAATATGATATTGGCTGTGGGTTTGTGATAAATAGCTCTTATTATTTTGAGGTACAATCCATCGATACCTAGTTTATTGAGAGTTTATTGAGATAGTCATGTGGTTTTTGTCTTTGGTTCTGTTTATGTGATGGATTACATTTATAGAGTTGAGGATGTTGAACCAGACTTGCATCCTTGGGATGAAGCTGACTTAATCATGATGGATAAGCTTTTTAATGTGATGTTGGATTCAGTTTGCCAGTATTTTATTGGAGATTTTTGCATCAATGTTCATCATGGATATTGGCCTGAAATTTTGTTTTTTAGTTGTGTCTCTGCCAGGTTTTGGTAGCAGGATTATGTTGGTCTCACAAAATGAGTTAGGGAGGATTCCCTTTTTTTGCATTGTTTGGAATAGTTTCAGAAGGAATGGTACCAGCTCCTCTTTGTACCTCTGGTAGAATTCGGCTTTGAACCCGTCTGGTCCTGGACTTTTTTTGGTTGGTAGGCTATTAATTGCTACTTTAACTTCAGACCTTGTCATTGGTCTGTTCAGGAATTCAGCTTCTTCCTGGTTTAGTCTTGGGAGGGCATAAGTGGCCAGGAATTTGTTCATTTCTTCTAGATTTACTGGTTTATTTACCTAGAGGTGTTTGTAGTAATCTCTGATGGTAGTTTGTATTTCTGTGGAATTGGTGGTGATATCCCCTTTGTCATTTTTTATTGCATCTATTTGAATCTTCTCTCCTTTCTTTTATTAGTCTGGCTAGCAGTCTATCTATTTTGTTGATCTTTTCAGAAAAAGCTCATCATCACTGGTTATTAGAGAAATGCAAATCAAAACCACATTGAGATACAACTTCACATCAGTTAGAATGGTGATCATTAAAACATATCCATCACCTCCAAACGTTTCTTCTCACCCTCTTAATATGTTGTTATTATTGTGATAAGACCACATGATATAAGATCTATTTTCTTAGCAGAATTTTAAGTATACAATACATTTTTAACTATAGGCACTATGTTGTAAGATAGACTCCCAGGATTTATTCACTTTGTATAATTGAAAGAGCATTAATTCTGAATGTATTTTTAAGTCAGAGCTAAAAATAATTATGAATTGAATACATGATAGAAGGAAGAAATAAGTCTCAGAGGCTTTGGGAGTAGAAATTTAGAAGGCTGTAACTGCCTTTGGGGAAAATGCAGGAGAAAGAATTTGGTGACAGTGGAGGTAAGACTAGGGACTCAGAAAAAGATACGGAGATTAAACCGGAACCAGAGAGAATGATACTCCCAATGCCAAATGTGGAAAATATTTCAAGCATAAAAGTATCAACTGTATCAAGTGAGGTTGTTACATCAAGAAAGGTGAAGAATAAGGTGAGATCATTTTGTTTAGCATAAAAGTCTCTGTTCACCTTAAATGAATTAGTGAAGATAAAAGTCTCATCAGAGTGGGGGACAATGCAAGAATTGCTTTTCTTTTCTTTTTTTTTCTTTTCTTTTCTTGAGTACCTTTTCACAGACACTTTAGTGTGATAAATTTGTCACCTCAAGGCCACTGAGCGCAAAGAGAGGTCTTTGCTGTTACAGGCTCATTCTGATTCTTTTTCTTGAACCACGTGAATTCCATTAGAGTACAAAAGCTCTCCCAGTCTTAGTGCCTGGCAAGCATGATTACTTTTTTTTTTTCTTCTATTCTTCTGGTGAACAAGGCCTAGCTAGCACTTTGACATGATAGGAATATAATTGATTTGATTGAATTAAATTCAATAAAGAAGTTTTGTGTGGGTACTCATTACATCTGCTGGCACCTAGTAACCTGTCCATCATTGTTTAAGACATGTGCGTACTGGTTGGCAGCTGGAAATGTGCTAATAAATTTTCTATGAATTGACCTAGTATTCAGTGTATATCTGACAGCATCATCATCTTCTTTAGGAACTTGTTTTGTAATCTAACAAAATCAGTTTACCTGACAATGTCTCATCAAGCCACTTCTAAGTGTGAATTATGTTATTTTAATTATATTATTTTACAGTTGGCTTCTCTACACCTCCACTTGAAAGTCAGAAAGTCAGGTGGACTTTGCAAACTTTACACAACCTAAATTAACTCCCAGTTTTCTCTGTTAAACCTGCTTCTCCTGGAGTTCCCCCATTTTCTACCAGTGACAACTCCATTCTTATAGGTACTAAGGCCAAAATATTTAAAGTTATTTTGAAATCCTTTCTTTCTCTTACACCCTATTTCCAATTCATCTACAAATTTTGTTTTCCTGACCTTAAAATTATCTCCAAATCCAATGACTTCCAACCACTTCCATTGCTCATGTCCTGGCCTAAGCCACCATCAGTTTTCATCTAGATTACTGAAGTAGCTTCTTTATTCCTTTGCCTTTCTATACTTGTTCCCTACCTACATGCTATAGTCCAGAGAGCAGTCAAATGATTCTTTTAATGTATATAATGATACCCATCCTTTGATCTGAGTCCTAAAATAATTCTCAAGTTATGTCAGTGGTACTACAAACATATTATTGGTTCTCCCCATCCTCATTTATATAACCTACGCTTCTGCTACTTTTTCTCTCACTCACTGGGTTCTGTCCAACTGCCTTCCTTGTTCTTTCTTGGGTTTATGCATAATTATTCTATCTTAAGACTTTTCATTGACTCTATCATCCACCTGGTAAACATTTCTCCCTAAGACCTTCAAAATTCCCTGTCTTCAAGTCCTTACTCATCTTACCTTCCCTAGCATACCCGTCCTAAATACCTATTTAAACTATATGTGCAGATATAAAATTCTTCCACCACAGGGAGTCCTAATGCCTCCTAGTCTGTTTTGCGTGTGTGTCTGTGTGTGTGTGTGTGTGTGTGTGTGTGTGTGTGTATGACACTTGTATAGTAATGTTCTCTATAACTTAAATATTTATTTCTTTTTATATTCTGTATAAAAAATTTCTATATCCCCTTGCTAGAATACATGCTCCAAGAGAGTAAAATGTTTTGTCAGTGTTATTAAGTGAAGATTCAAAAAGTACCTCCATGGTACTAGTAGGGGCTTAATAAATATTTGTTGAATACACTGATGAATAAATTAATCATTTAATCTCAAAACAATCTTTTATATATATATATATATATATATATATAGCTATTGCCATCTAACAGATAAAAATCTAGTGATAAAGCGCTTTAACATGCCTGAATTAATAGAGCTAGGAAGTGATTGGATTTTAACGTAAAAGGAATTTTATTGCTAGTTCTAGAATCGGCAGTTGAGTAAGTATTCAATTTAGTACTCTTAAGAACTATACTTTCTCCCTCCAACTGTAGGTTACTATCATGGCATATTTATTTTGAAATTAATGATTATAACTTTATATGTACAGACATAAAGGGACAGCCTCATCATGTATTAAGTTTAAGAAAAAGATCAAAACCAAATTGAAGAACAAGTTTTATAGTATATTATAAAATGTATGTGTATGCATATATGTTTATGCTTATAAATATATATGTAGTCCACCCCTTTATTTATTAATAAACATGTATAAAACATTATCATAAAAAGAAGGATATAATATTGAAAAATGAAAATTTTAGGGTAATCTGTTATTCTTGAATGTTTTGCAAGTAGCATTTGCTACATTATAATGTAAATAATTAAAAAGTTAATAACCAATATAGCAGCAGAATCCCCATAAATACTAAACATAAGTCCATGTAAAAATCAATTTTTCTTGTCCCCACTGAGTTTCATGATATCCTTGTTCACTTCAAAGAAGAGACCTATCCTTTATGATGGCAATTGAATAAAATCATCTGATGTCCTCTAGGGAAGTGAAATGTTGCAGGAATCTTTACTACTCTTTATAAATATCATAACATTTTAATTTCAAAATGCTCTTTCTAACAAAATCCCCAAAGTCCAACGGAAGATGCTGATAGTGTTCCCTTCTTTCAAGTGTGATTTAGTTTTCAAACTTAATCCCCTTGATCCTCCAACTACAGCCCTCTGAACATGACTAGTACATGGCATGATTTCAACAGCAAGAGCAGTGGTTTCCAACAGAGGGAGAGAGCTGGGGCGGAGCATATTTGAATCCTTTATGGCACATCATTCTTTGATGACTCCTTGAGGGTACACATTTCTTATTAAGAATAAATGTTCTAATATGTTAAATGAGTTAGGAACATTAACATTGTCCTAATTTATTCATTTATTCATCCTCTAATTTAGGATTAAATGTGCTTTATATAAATTATAAATTATTATTCTTACATGTCTGAATAGAGCTAGCTTTCTGTATACTATACACAGTAACTGATTTGTTTCCTTCAGATTATTTGTGCAGTTCAAATATATCTTTTTGAATCTTTACAAGTGGCAAACAAAGAAAAACTCGACTCTTCTTTTTTTTCCTTTTGCTTAAATATTTTCCTGGTGATAATTCTTCTGCACCTATTTATAGTTAATGTATACTGTATACATACCCATATCATTCTATATATAAATTTAATCACTTTATCTATATATGCATAGCAATTTAATTATATGACTTTTTTCACAATATGTCTTTTTAAAAATCATAAGCAGCAAAGTGAAAGCAGTGAGCTAATTGAAAAGGAACAATGTGTTATCCACAGTGCTTTCTGATACAGACAGAGGTATGGAAGAGTGAGCTTATGCTATTAGCATGCTTCATAGATGATGGAAAAGAGGAGGAGAGAAATACTGTCTGACTTGATCAAATGAAACAACATAAAAGTTGAACTGACACAGGCGTTTTCAGAGCCATCCTATAATACATGTGATAATACCCTAAAAACTTCAAATTCCATTTTTAATGTATATTTTCTCATTATCACTACTCAAAACCAGGTAATTTGTTTTTTCATTTACTGTCATCAGCTTTTGCCTGAATTGGCCATCTAAGAATATTTCTGGGCCAAGGTCATTACAATTTTCCTAAACAAGAAGTAATTTCCACAAAGTCTCCAAGGTGTTAGATTTCAGCCCAATACATATATTATGGTATTTAGAGCGCTCCGATTTTCATTGATGCAGATCCTGGTCAGCATATGATCACAGCTGGAAAAATAGGCTTGAGTAATGAAATAAATGAGACACCAAAGCAATAGTTCTTCTTAGAATGGAGGCCATTAGTCCAGTTGCCACTGAAGAATGATAATGAGGTCTCATAGCCCTGTTACTGGGAGCTGCGTTTTAAACCACAGATATGAATATAACATTCAAAAACTATGGCTAGGCTGAAGAGTGTTAAATTTATAATTTTTTGAAGGAATATTCTGGAACTTCTAGCATCTCAAAGTGATCCCTCAAACATTTAGCTTGTTAAGTTCAACATGTGGGATGTGGTAGATGGAGATGTTTACTCTAGTCACTTGCAGAAAGAACATTATCAGAGTCATCATTCTCATCATCATCATCATCACCATTTTCATTATCATTCCTGTCTAGTACTGTGTGATTTATTGAGACAATTGATGTGATGCCTTTAGCATATAACCTGGTAGGTAGCAACCATACACAAATATTTCAAGTAGATTCTAAATGTACTTTATAAAGTAACAAGATATATATTTTTAGGTCTTGGCTCTTCCAGTTGCTACTTAAAATAGTAGGACAGTCGTATAATCTTGGTAAGCCTCAGTTTCACCCTTGTAAAATGGGGATTATAATGCCTGCTTCTGGGTTTTCAACAACATAGGTATCAAATTTAAAAAGCCTGTATAACACTAAACAAGTAACTTGACACATAGTGCAAGCTATAAAATTGAATCCAACTTCAGCAATCCAAGAATATTCTCATAAAGCAGGTAGTCAAGGCTATATACAATGAGCTTTTAAGAAGCAATCATTCTCTGGGACTAAAAGTTGGTGGATAATTATCACAGGTGTAATTATTTTGTTGACTTTTTCTCTGGAGAAATGTTCAGATATATGTTTTTATTCTCCTCCTTTCTCTACGTCTGACACAATCCTGCCCTATGAAACCATTATAGACAAGTAAATTTATCAAATTTGTATGAGAAACATCCACTTAAACAATAAATCTTAGATAAATTTTTTAAAATCCAGTGAAGAAAGAATCTAAGGTAATTTATTTTTGTTACATTTATATATAATATATATCTTAGATCTTTAATACACAACTCCCATTCTTCTTGGGTCATCCACATGTTAGCACTTGTGTTAAAACAAACAATTCTCATTGGAAAGAGATAAAGCAGAAAAAATAAGGACTTGGGAGCCACGATGACTCTGTTTCTCACACCAGCATTGATTGCTACTTACAGGTGTGAGACTTGAGCAGGTTATTCGACTCCTTAGCTCTCTTATCTATAAGAGATAGATAATGGTGTCAGTACTGTAGCGTTCTTATCAGGATTAAATATCATATATGCAAAATGCTTAATAGATACTCATTAAACTGAAGCTTTCATATCTACCCCAGTCTCCATCTGCATGTGTCCTTATAATAGAACGATTTATTATCCTTTGGGTATATACCCAGAATTTTATGTGAAATCTACCCCAGTCTCCATCTGTTACTCAATTTTTTCCATGGATAAAACTCTTTAGGAAGAATTTTTTGAGACAATTCCTTCAGAGATGTTCTCAAGGTGAATTTGCCATGCGATTTCACCTTCACTCAATTCTCTTTTTAATTCTCCCTCTAGAATGGGAGACTGTGAAAAATGAAAGACTGGGTCTATGACCTTGACATTGGACTCCACACTTGAAGGAGTGTTTCTCAAAATTTCTGTCTTCTAAACTAAATGGAGACAATATAAGCTACTTTCCTTCTACAATCATAGTATCTAGGCCTTGGTGTTTAGAAGTTTCTGCATTTCAGAAACAATGGTGATATTTTTACTTCTCAGAAAGGTCTGAGCTCCTCCTCCCCAGGCCTTCCCTTGTTCTAGCCAACCCTGTCCTCAGACTGTTCTCTGTCTGTACCCACCCCACCCCTCTCTTTTTTCAGATCTTGATTCATCTCAGAAAAATGCTTCTTCCTAGTCTTGATTTAGACAATGTACCTTCATATTATCTGAAGTCTCTCCTGGAGGAGAGTCATCACAGATGTAATTATTTTGTTGACTTTGTCTCTCTGGTGACATGTCCATGAGAGTCAGGATGAGCATTTATGTGGTTCACTGTATCATGCCAGCAAAGGCACAGTGCCAGATACACCTCAATCTTTTTATGAATATTTTCTGAATAAACAAAGACAGCAATGGAGAAAGGGTGAGTTAGAAATGCCAATGATATGTCTATTTCTTAGATGTCACGTAATTTTATTTGTTAATTTGCTTGTCTTTAATTGTGATATAGTTACACTGGTAACTATTTTCCTGTTTTTATAAAATAAAATAATAAAAAAGCCATTTAAAATATCCTAGTAAAATTACAAATGAAAAACAATTGACTAAAAATAAAATTTACTTATGTAATTCATAGAATTTTAGTTTTTTTTAGCTTTTCATGCTCAGAAACAATTTTTATTTGGTTACACAGAGGTGATGGATCTATTGTGTGCCAGTGCTTTTTTTTTTTAAACTAGCCAATAACAACATAATTTATTTCCAAGAGGATAGTATATTGTAGGAGAAATAGTATTTTCTTCTCTTTCATGAGCTAATATACTGTTTTTGTTTTGTTTTTATTGTACTTTAAGATCTGGGGTACATGTGCACATCTTGCTGGAGTGCTGCACAGGTACACAAATGCCATGATGGTTTGCTATCTCCCTCCCCCTGCCCCCTACATCAGGCATTTCTCCCAGTGCTATCCCTCTCCAACCTCCCTGCCCCATACTGTCCCTCCCCTCCCCTGGCTGTCCACCCCCGACCTATCCCAGTGTGTGATGTTCCCCTCCCTGTACCCATGTGTTCTCATTGTTCATAACTCACCTATGAGTGAAAACATGCATTGTTTGGTTTTCTATTCTTGTATCAGTTTGCTGAGAATGATGGTTTCCAGTTTCATTCATGTCCCTACAAAGGACACAAACTCACTGCTTTTGATGGCTGCATAGTATTCCATGGTGTATATGTGCCACATTTTCTTTGTCCAGTCTATCATTGATAGGCATTTGGGTTGGTTCCAGGTCTTTGCTATTGCGAACCAGCAAAAAGACATATGTGTGCATGTGTCCTTATAATAGAACGATTTATAATCCTTCGGGTATATACCGAGTAATGGGATTGCTGGGTCATATGCAATTTCTATTTCCAGATCCTTGAGGAATTGCCACACTGTCTTCCATAACAGTTGAACTAATTTACACTCCCACCAACAGTGTAAAATATTCCTTTTTCTCCACATCCTCTCCAGCATCTGTTGTCTCCAGATTATTTATGATCACTATTCTAACTGGCGTTAGGTGGCGTCTTCAGGGTGGTTTTGATTTGCATTTCTCTAATGGCCAGTGATGATGGGCATTTTTTCATATGTTTGTTGGTCTCATATATGTCTTCTTTTTTAAAAGTGTCTGTTCATATCCTTTGCCCACTTTTGAATGGGTTTGTTTGCTTTTTTTCTTGTTGATTTGCTTTAGTTCTTAGATGCTGGATATTAGCCCTTTGTCAGATGGGAAGATTTAAAAAATTTTTTCCCATTCTGTTGGTTGCCTCTTCACTCTACTGATTGATTGTTTCTTTTGCTGTGCAGAAATTCTTAAGTTTAATTAGATCCCACCAAGGTCAATTTCTTTATCTCTCTGGAAATTTATTAATTTCATTAAAAGATATAAAGAAAATGACACCTGCAAAGACCAACTTAATTACTTTTAACTCTTGTTCTGTTTTTAGTTCAGCCATATACTATGTGATTTGAGATATGTTATTTAATCTCTCTGTGCTATAGAAATTTGTACAATCAATCAAAATGAAATTTGTATAATCACACAGAAAGAAAGCTGTGTGATTTGGGGCATGTTATTTAATCTTTCTGTGACCAAGTCCTTGCCTAAAAGTTAGAGGAAAAATAGAACTAAGCTCACAGAGATCTTAAAAAGCTCAAATGAGTAAACGTACGTAAATCACTTAGAATATTATTATTAGTTTTTTAAAAAAGCATTAAGGGTGTTTGATACTATACCTTCTTCAATTTTTAGAGATTCCACTTATATCATTAAAGGACAAATATCTTGTACTTCTACCTTTCTATTTAGTAGAAACGCCTATTAAATGAGTTAGCATTCACTTCTTAATAACTAATTTACTCAAGGTAGTTTAAACACTGCAGGTATCTAACTTTTTGACCCATAGGAAAACTTAAAACTCAATAGAAGTTTTGCTCTGTATGCATTATAGACAAAATTGAAATGATAATAAATATCAAATAGTCTTATTGTGTTAATTGTCTAGTTCAACAAATCTTACCTCCTTTATAGTGGGAATAACTTAGGCACTTAATGAGCTTTCATGAACAGTTCAGTCTTCCAAATAGCAACCCTATAAACGGAAAACTTCTTCCCATGGTATCTGAAAATCACACTGGAGCCTGTAATATTCTGAAATAACAGCTGTACCAGTCGGCAGTATATAGCCAAAATGTTAATTCAGGGGAATCTAATGAAGGTTTAACACAAGACCTATTCTTAGATAGATATATATTCATCCTGGATTGTTTTCTTAAAGTAGAGATCACAGCCTAAACTTACATGGTCACAGAGAATGGTAAAAACATAACACTTTATGTGTGCAGTTCTCAAACATTTTAGTTTCCTTTATATTTTTTAAACAATTGAATGCTATCAAAATGTTTTTGCTTATGTAGATTAAATATATTAATATTTTTGTGATAGAAATTAAAATGGAAAAACATTTAAATATTTATTTTTAAATGATATACATATTGGTGTTTTTAACATATTTTACGTTAAAATAATTATATTTCACAAAACAGAAACAATAAGTTGATAACAATGGTATTGTTTTACAGTTTTGCAAATATCTTTATTACCTAATTTGATAGTAACACACATGAATTTTCACATGTATGTCTCCATTCTGTTGGAATATACTGATTTAGTTGAAGTGTATAAAGAAAATCTGGCTTCACTCAGATTAATGCAATGGAAAAAATGCAGAGCCTATTGGACCTTCTTAAAGGCTTTTAAGGACCTTCAAAGGGTCCTGGGACCACACTCTGAGCTTTAGGTCATTTCTCTCAATAGAAATAGTCAATGCAGAACAAAGATACTGGCAATGGGCTGATTTGCTTGAGCCCTACTCCTTGCCTACTGGTTCAGAAATAACAAGAAAGTTATAAAAAATGTACAATTATTGTATCACATAATAATCACACAACTCTACAAGGTGGGTATAATGATGCCCAATTGACAGGTGATAAACTGGAGGCATACAGAGTAACATGTCCGAAACCACAATTATTAAGAGAATAATCATAAATTTGAGTCATGTTTATTTGATTCCAAAGCCTAAGCTCTTTTAACTATATCATTTTAAGGGAAATTGTTTATATTATCAGCTTTTCCTGGTGAGGATTATCTGAGAAGGGACAGTGTGTTTTAACTTTAATATGTGACTATCCTTATATACTAATAAGAGTTGCACTGCCTATATGCTTTTTGTCTCATTATCATTATTGTTTGCTGTAATTTTTTAAGTATTACTTCAAAAGAATACTTAAACTACACTATATGAGTAATAACAGGTTTGTCTTTGGTGAGCACAAAGCTATTTTTATCCTTAGGTTATTTTTTAAAAGAAATTCTTATATATAATAGTACTCCTAATCTGCAGTTTTGCTTTCCATGGTTTCAGTTGCCTGAGGTCAACTGTGGTTAAAAATATTAAATGGAACATTACAGAAATAAACAATTCATCAGCTTTACATTTTGTGCCATTCTGAGTAGCTGATAAAAATTTCTGTTGTTGCACTCTGTCCTGCCCAGAACATAAGTCATTTCTTTCTCCAACATATCCACACTGTATAGACTATCAACCCATTAATTACTTAGTAGCACTCTCAGTTATTAGATTCAAAAAAACAGTGTATATAGAGTTTAGTACTAACCATGGTTTCTGGAATCCACTCATAAGGGGGAACTGTTGTGTATGTACTTCATTTCATTTGATATGTTATGTGTATATAGAAATTAAAAATAAGCTTTTCTCCTTCTGTATTGACAGGCAATATCCTCAGGATCTCTCTCAACTCACAGCCCTGATTGCCTATGGGATTAACTATTGCAAAATCCTGAATTTTCTTAATAGCATAGCTCAAAATATACTGATATAGGTGTGTACTTTTCTTAAAAAAGTAGATAGCTCCTCTTTCCATGGGCATGAAAATAATAATAATAGTTTTGAAAATAGAGAGTATGAGTCATAGTCCTTAGTTTCATTTAGTGACACTCTTCTTCAAATTATCTTTCTTTTTGATTTTTCCCATAAATGTTCAGTAACATAACTACCTATGAATTCCTGACAATTGAATATTCCCTTACTGAAATACAAATGCCCATGAGGTTAAGTATGAAGGGGTTAATAATTACTGATCACAATTCACTATCATGAATGCAATTATTAGATTTAAAAAAATAGCTATGTAGATCAGGAGTTTGAAGAAAGTAGCAGCCAGGAGCTAAGGAGCCCAGAATAAAATGTAGACATTTGGATTCCTGTGGATAAAAATGTCATATGCCTGGAACGAAGCACAAGACAAAAGGAACAGCTTTGAAAGGGCAGTGGGAGCCCATAAGAAAAAAAGGAAAGGTTTATTTAATAATATGATCTAGCATTTCTTGACTCTTATTAAGACTTTACTTTCTGTTTCAATTAGAAATGTATTTAAAACATAATGAAGGCAGCCAACCACAATTTAAGTCCAGTTTAATCCCCACGTGGGGTTTTATATTTTTACATGTGGGAAGTTCAGAAGTAGAGCGTGAAAGGCTATGACAGCACCTGAGAGTGCTGTCATCAACAATTTTGACTCTTTTTATCTTGCTTTTCCTCCATCCTTGGTGTGTTTTTTAATCTTTAAAATCAAAAGATAATTGTTTAGTCTCCATATTTCACATTCTCATTCCAGTCAAGAAAAAAGTCATAAATTACAAGTCATTTTTTGTAAGAAATTTACCTTTTATTTGGGAAAGAATCCCTTCCTACAAAACATGCATTCATATCTCACAGCCCAAGCCACATAATAAGCTCATACCTCACTGAAATGTAGCTAGGAGAAGTGAGCCTTCATTTTTTAGTTCTGAAAGAGAAAGGCAAGGGAGAAGGTGGTAAAGTTGACAAACTCATCATTTTTATTAATTCCTTTTCACATATTTATTAAGTGCCTATGGTGTTTCCAGAAGCCTTCTAGGCATAGATAGTACAGTATATTAAAGCAACAAATACAGAAGTTCTCATTATAGAATTTACATTTTAATAACAGAATAATGCTGGCCTAGTAAAATGTGTTAGAGAGAAGTCCCTCATCTTTTTTGGGGTGAGAATGATTTCAGTAGGATTGGTACCAGCTCTTCTTTTATGTCCGGTAGAATACAACTATGAATCTGTCCCTTCCAGGGGCTCTTTAGTTGGTGGGTTTGTTATTATTGACTAAGTTTTGAAATTCATTATTGGTCTGGTCAGGATTTCAGTTTCTTCCAGTTTCAATCTTGGGAGCTTGTGTATTTCCAGAAATTTATCCATTTTTTTTTTTTATGTTTTCTGGTTTGTGTGCATAGAGGTAATTTTAATGGTCTCAAATTTTTTGGCATTTCTGTGTGGTTGATAGTAATGTCATCTTGTTATTTCTGATGGTGTCTATTTTGTCTTCTTTTTTTCTTTATTCCTCTAGCTAGAGGTCTATCAATCTTGTTTATTCTTTCAAAGAACCAACTTATGGTTTCATTCATCTTTTGGATGGATTTTTACATCTCAATTTCATTCATCTCTGATTTTGGTCATTTCTTCTCTTCTGCTAGCTTTCTGGTTGTTTTGCTCTTGTTTCTCAAGTTCTTGTTGCAATGTTAGGTTTTAATTTGAGATCTTTCAAACTTTTTGATATAGGCCTATACTGCTGTAAACTTTTCTCTTAACATTGTGTAAGCTGTGTCCCAGAGATTCTGGCATGTTGTGCCTTTATTATCATTAGTTTTAAAGAATTTCTTGATTTCTGCCTTAATTTCTTTATTTACCCAGAAGGCATCCAGGAGCAGGTTGTTTAATTTCCATGTAATTGTATGGTTTGTGCAATTTTCTTAGCATTGATTTCTATGATAATTGTGCTCTTGTCCAAGAATACAGTTGGTATGATTTCATTTTTCAAAACTTTTTTTTGATAATTGCTTTATGGCCAAGTGTGTGACCGATCTTAGAATATGTGCTGTGTGCAGATAATAAGAATGTATATTCTGTTGCTGTTGGATATAGTGTTCTGCAGATGTCTCTTAGGTCCATTTGGACAAGAGTTAAATTTAAGTACCAAAAAGCTGTTAGTTATCTGCCTCAATGGTCTACTACTGTCAGTGAAGTGTTGCAGTCTCCTACTATTATCGTTGGTAATTTAAGTCTCTTCATAGGTCTCTGAGAACTTTTCTTTAAATATCAAAACCCGGCAGAGACAGAAAAGAGAAAACTTTCAGCCAGTACTCCTGATGAACATAGACACAAAAATCCTCAACAAAAATACTAGCAAACTAATCCAATGGCATACCAGAAAGCTAACACACAATCCCAAAGTCTATGGGATACAGGGAAAGCCATAGAAAGAGGAAAATTTATAGGTGTAAGTGCCTACATTAAAAAAAAGCTGCAAATAAATAACCTAGTGACACATTTTAATTAATTAGATAAGCAAGAGCAAATGAAACTCAAAATTTGTAGGCAAAAGGAAATAATAATCAGAGCAGAAATAAAGGAATTTCAAATAAAGAACATGATATAAAAGATCTATGAAACAGAAAAGTTTATGTTTTAAAAATGTTAAACAAAATTGACAAACCTTTAGCAAGGTTAAGATAAGAAGAGAAAAGACCCAAATAGAATCAGAGAGGAAAAACGAAACATCACAACTGTTAGTGCAGCTATTCGAAGGATAATTACTGGCCCCTATGAGCAGCTATACACCAATAAGCTGGAAAATCTAGAGGAAATGGAAAAATTGTTAGCCATATACAACCAACTAAGATTGAACCATGAAGAAATCCAAAACCTGAATAGACCAATAACAAGTAACAAGATTGAAGTAATAATAAAAAGTCACCCTGTAAAGAAAGCCCAGCACTGAATGGCTTCACTGCTGTATTCTACCAAACATTTAAAGAATTAATACCAATCCTACTCAAACTGTTCTGAAAAATTAAGAGGGTATACTTCCAAACTCATTCTATGAGGCCAGTATTACCCTGACATCAAAATCAAAGACACATACAAAAAGAAAACCATTGTCAAATTTATCTGATGAATATTGATGTGAAACATCTCAATAAATCATAAACAAACTTAATTTAACGATACATTACAAAGATCATTCATCATAACTATCTGGTATTTACCCTAGGAATGCAAGGATGGTTCAACATCTACAAACCAGTCCATGTGAAGAGCCACATTTCCTGACCTCCAATTATACCGCATAGCTATTGTAACCAATATGGCATTTACTGGCATAAAAACAGACACATAGGTCAATGGAACATAATAGAAAACCCAGAAACAAAGCCAAACACCTACACTGAACTCATTTTTTACAAAGGTGCTAAGAACATTCCTTGAAAAGAAGACAGTCTCTTTAGTAAATGGTGTTGGGAAAACTGAATATTTATACAAAGACTAAAACTTGATATTTATCTCTCATCTTATACAAAAATCAAATCAAAATGTATTAAAGACCTAAAAGTAAGACCTCATACTAAGAAACTACTGCAAGAAAACAGGAAACCTCTCCAGAATATAGATATGGGCAAAAATTTTGTGGGGCAATACACAACAAGCACAGACATCAAAGCAAAAATGGACAAATGGGAATACATCAAATTAAAAAGTTTTCACACAGCAAAGGAAACAATCAAGAAAGTGAAGAGACAAACTACAGAATGGGAGAAAATATTTGCAAATTACTCATCTGACAAGAGATCAATAAAGAGATAATGTAAGAAGTACAAATAACTCTATAGGAAAAAATCTAATAATCTAATAAAAAAACAGAAAAAAAAAAAGATGTGAATGGACATTTCTTAAAAGAAGACATACAAATGGCAAACAGGCATATGAAAAAGTGGTCAACATCATTGATCATCAGAGAAATGCAAATCAAAACTACAATAAGTTATCATTTCAACTCAGTTACTGTGGCTTTTATTCAAGTGAGGCAATAACAAATGCTGACAAGAATGTGGAGCAAAGGAAACCCTGGTATACTTTTGGTGAGAATGTAAATTAGTAGGACCACTGTAGAAAATAGTTTCTATGTTCCTCAAAAAACTAAAAATAGAGCTGTAATACGATCCAGGAATCCCAATATTGGGTACATATTCAAAAGAAAGAAAATAATTTATCAAAGCCATATCTGCTCTTCCATGTTTATTGCAGCACTGTTTACAATAGCCAAGGTTTGTAAGCAACCTAAGTTTTTATGAACAGACAAAGAAATAAAGAAAATGTGATACTTAAACATAATGGAGCTATTCAGCCATAAAAAAATAAAATAAAATGAGATTCTGTCATTTGCAATAACATAAATGAAATGAGAGGCCATTATAATAAATGAAATAAGCCAGACACAGAAAGGCAAACATCACATGGTCTCATTGGTTCGTGAGTCATGGAAATAGAAAATATAAGGATGATTATGGAAGTCTGGGAAGAGTAGTAGGTGGGTGGGGGAGTCGATAGGGATGGTTAATGGAAACAAAAAAGTAGAATAAACAGGACATATTATTTGATAGCACAACAGGGAGGCTATAATCAATGATAATTTAAATGTACATTTTGAAACAACTAAAATAGTATAATTGGATTGTTTATAACAGGAAAGACAAATGCTTGGGATGGATACCCATATTCCATGATGTGATTGTTACATTTTGCATAGCTGTACCAAAATATCTCATGTACCCTATAAATATATGTACCTATTATGTACCCACAATAGGTACAAACGTTGTTTTGAAAAAGTTAATCCACCACAATGAAACAGACTTTGCTCTTGAGATGCAAGTTTCGTTAGAATAAGCAAATCAATAAATCATATAAACAGAACTAAAAAGAAAAAAAACACACTTCAACAGTAAGGATTACAATTCAACATGAGATTTAAGCAGGGACACAGATCTAAAATTATTCTACCCTATGGCCCCTCTCAAATATCCTCTCCTTCTCACATTGCAAAAGACAATAATGCCTTCTCAACAGTCCCTCAAAATCTTCATTTATTTCAGAATTAACTCAAAAGTCCAAAGTCTCATCTAAGACAGACTACTTCCTTCCAACTGTGAGCCTGTAAAATCAAAAACAAGTTAGGTACTTCTAAGACAAAAATGAAGGTACAAGCATTGGGTAAACATTCTTATTTCAAAAGGGAGAAATTAGTTAAAACAAAGGGGCTGCAGGACTTGTAAAGTCCAAAACCCAGTGGGGCAGTTATTAAATATTAAAGATTATTTCAAAATAATCTCCTTTGACTCCTTGTGCCACATCCAGGACACCCTGTTGGAAGGTGTGGGCTCTGAAGTCCTTGGACAGCTTCACCCTTGTGGCTTTGCATGGTTCTGTGTCCATAGCTGCTCTTAGGGGCTAGTGTTGAGTGCCTGTGGCTTTTCCAGGTAAATTGTGTAAGCTGCTGGTGGATTTATCATTCTGGGGGCTGGTGGACAGTGACCCTCTTCTCACAATTTCACTAGGCAGTACCCCAGTGGGAATTCTGTGTGGAGGCTCCAACCCTACATTTTCCCTCTACACTGTCCTAGTAAAGGTTCTCCATGAGGACTCTGCCCCTAGAGCAAGCCTCTTCCTGGACACCAGACCTTTTTCTGTACATCCTCCGAAATCGAGGCAGAGACTTCCAAGCCTCAACTATTGCACTCTGTGTATCCACAGGCTGAACACCACATGGAAACCACCAAGGCTTATAGCTTGCACCCTCTGGAGTAGCAGCCCAGGCTGTACCTGGGCTCCTTTGAGTCACAGCTAAAGCTGGAGTGACTGGTTTGCAGGGAGCAGTATTTTGAGGCTGCTCAGGGCATCAGGACTCTAGGCCTGATCCAGGAAACCATTCTTTTCTTCTAGGCCTCCAGACCTGTGATGGGAGGTGCTGCCATGAAGGTCTCTGAAATGCGTTTGAGGTTTATCCCCATTGTCTCAGCTATTAGTACTTGCTTTCCTTTTAATTATTCAAATTCCTACAGCCCATTTCAATTCCTTTCATGAAAATGGAATTTTCTTTTCTACTATATGGCCGTGCTTAAAATTTTCCAAACTCTTAAGCTCTGCTTCTCTTTTAAATGTAAGTTCCAGTTTTAGGTAATTTCTCTGATCATGCATATGAGCATAGGTTGTTAGAAGCTGCCTGGTCATTCTTGAACACTGCTGCTTAGAATTTTCTTCTACTAGATATACTAAATAATCTCTCAAGTTCAAAGCTCCACAGACTGCAAGAGCAGCGGCACAATGCAGCCAAGCTCTTTGCTAGAGCATAACATAAGTGACCTTCACTCCAATTTTTAATAAGTTTCTCATTTCCATCCAGGACCTCTTCAGCCTGGATTTCAATCTCCATATCACCATCAGCATTTTGATCACAATCATTCAACAAGTCTCTAGGAAGTTCCAAACATTTCCCCATCTTCCTGTCTTCTTCTGAGCCCTCCACCTGTTCCAATTTCTGCTCATTAACCAGTTCCAAAGATGCCTCCACAGTTTCAGGTATCTTTATAGCAATGCCCCACTCCACAGTACCAATTTTTTATATTTGGTTGCTCTCACACTGCTATAAAGAAATATCTGAAACTGAGTAATTTATAAAGAAGAGATTTAATTGACTCATGGCTCTGCAGGATGTAAAGGAAGCATGGTGGCATCAGTTTCAGGAGAGGCCTTAGAGAACTTACAATCATGATGGAAGGCAAAGGAGATCAAGGCTCTTCGCATGGCCAGAGCAGAAAGGAGAGAGAGCAGTCAGAGATGCTGTCCAAAAGTGAATTCCTGGAATTGGTGATACCAATGTTCCACTTGGTGCTCTATCTCTCCGTGGCTGTGCTGGTATGTAAGGTTCAAGATAATGTTCCCTTCACTTTTCCCTCTGCTTTTTTCAAGTAGAATGAGTTTTGCCCCATGGCCACCACAGCTGGTGATGCTCTGAGTTTCACTTGAAGTCAGCAAGTCTCAGAGGCTCACCCAAGGCTCTCAATGTAATACCTGGGTATTGATGTTGATTATTCAAAGTCCAAGGGCTCTTCAGTTAGTAGGCGATGAATGCTGCCAGGACTGGCTACTTCTCTTCAAGCAACAAGTTCCATTTTGGTCCAAGGTTTATCTAAAAATGTTATCTGAGAGCTAGGGCCTGGAATGGTCCTCCTGACTCTAAGCAGTGCCCTATCCTACTGTGATCGAGCTGGTATCCAAGATGCGAAACAAAGTCCTCCCCCACTCTTCCATCTCTCTTTCTTAAGCAGAAGGAAGGGGTCTTTTGTGGAACCACAATCTGTGCAGCCTGTGCTTAAGGGAGGAGTGATGCCAGCATCACTGAGTTTGGTCCATTCTTCCTTTCTACTAGCAGGATAGCACTAAGTTCAGTGCTTCACAATTGCTGCGTTCCCCCTCCACCAGTACCCAGAGACGCTCTCTGCACCATGCTGCTGCTGTGGGAAGAGGGGGAGGAGTTGCATCAGGGATTCAAGACTGTTTTTTCTACCTCTTCTGTGTCTCTTTTAGCAATATAACATGAAATACAGATACTATTAAAACGAGGGACCACCTGATTTTTGGTTCTTATGAAGGTGTTTTTCTCTATGTAGATAGTTGTTAACTTGCTTGGTGTCCTTGTGGGACAGACAATTGGTGGAGTCTTCTCTTCTACCATCCTTCTGCACCTCCACCTCCTTCTGAGTTCTTGTTTAATGCATTATTTGTACTGAAGTATGTTGTTTAATCTACGTATTTGTAAATTTTCAAGTTTACTTTCTATTATTGATTTCTACTGTCATAGTATTTTGGTCAGCAAAGATACTTGATATAATTTTAATCTTCTTAAATTTAAAACTTGTTTTGTGGCCAATCATATGATCTATCCTGGACAATGTCTTGTGTCCACTTGAGAAGAATGTGTATCCTGCTGATGCAGAATCGTGTGTTTTACATATGCCATTTGGGTCTATTTGATCAAAAGGGCAATTCAAGTCTCATGTTTCATTATTGATTTTCTGTTTGGAAATTTATTCATTGTTTAAAGTGAGGCACTATGGTCTGCAATTATTTTACTGTTATTTACTTCCCCCTCAATATCTGTTAGTATCTGCTTTTTATAATCAGGTATTATACTGTTTAATGCATGTAGGTTTATGATTTTTATATTTTCTTGATGAATTGACGACTTTATCATTATATAGTGACTTTCTTAGTCTCATTACAATATTTGACTCAGAATCTATTTTGTCTAATATTAACATAGATACCCTTGCTTTCTTTTGATTTTCATTTGCATTAAAAGTATACACACACACACACACACACACACACACACACACACACACACATATATACATATTTATTATTTCTTCACTTTCAATGTATTCATGTCCTTAAATCTAAAGTTCCAGGCAGCATATGGCTGGGTTATATTTTTTTAATTTACTCAGTCACTCTGTGTCTTTTTATTATAGAATTAAATACATATACATGAAAAGTAATTATTGATGGGTAAAAACTTACTATTGTTTCTGTAGATCCTTTGGCTTTTATTTATTTTTTCTTTTTTGCTCTTTTCCTTTGTAAATACGTGATTTTTTTTGCTGGTATACTTTTATTCCTTTCTCTTTATTTTTTACGTGTCTTGTACAGGATTTTGCTTATGGTTACCATGAGACTCCATAAAATATTCTATTGTTATAATAATATAAATATGCTATTTGAAATTGATAAAAACCTAATTTCAATCACATGTGAAAACTACATTTTTATAGCTTCCCTCTGAAATTGTATGTTTTCAATGTCACATATTGCATATGTATGCATTAGTAAATTAGTTATAATCATTTTAATACTTTTGGCAGTTAACATTTACTAGCATTATAAGTGATTTGCATGCCACCATCATAGTATTAGGGTAATCTGAATTTAACTATATACCTATCTTTACTAGTAAGTTTTATACTTCGACATGTTTTCATGTTATTTATTAGCATCCTTTCTTTTTATCTTGAATACCTCTCTTAACCATTTTTTGTAAATCAGGTCTAGTGATTATGAACTTTCTCAGCTTTTTCTCTCCTTTTCTGAAGGACACATTTGTCAGGTTAAGTATTGTTTATTGTACTTTTATTTTTATTTTTTATTTTTTTTAGTTTTCAACCTTTGAGGGTATTATCTCACTCTCTGCTGGCCTGTAAGATTTTTGCTAAGAACTGAATGATCTGATTGGTAGTTTTATGGAGGTTTCCTTGTATGTGAAAAAACTCTTTTCTAATGCTGCTTTCAAAATTCTTGTTGTTGTTATTTTCACAGTTAATATTGGTGATTTTGTGTGTGTGTGTGTGTGTGTATGTGTGTGTGTGAAGTTTAACATGATTAAATAATTGTGAGCTTCAAGTACCATGATGTACATATCTTTCCCAGGTTTGGGAATATTTTAGCCATTTTTTAAAATATTTTTTTTCCTCTTTCTCCTTTCTTTATCTTCTGGGACTCTCATTATATGCAGTTTACCCCTACCAGTGGTGCACCACAGATTTCATAGGCTTTCTTCATTCTGTTTTATTCTGTTTCTCTCTCGCGCATGCACTTTTTTTTTTCCTAACTGGATATTTTCAAATGATCTGTCTTTAATGTTACAGATTTTTTCTCTGCCCTATCAGGTCTGTTGTTGATGCTCTCTTACCTTTTCATATTATCTATTGTATTCTGCAGCTCTAGAATTTTTGCATTTTTATTTCTACGTCTTCATTGAACTTATAATTTTGTTTGTGTAATGCATTCCTGATTCTTCTTGAGTTGTCTTTCTGTGTTCTGTTGTAACTCACTGAGCTTGAGACAATTAATTTGAATCTTTTGTGAGGCAATTTGAAGATTTACATTTCTTTGGCAATGGTTACTGAAATGTAATTGTATCATTTGTTGGTGTCCTGTTCCCTAAACATTTCATGTTCTTTGAAGATTTGTCTTTCTGTCTTCTTATTTGAAAGAGTCTCATCTAGGCTTTACTGGCTGGCTTTTTAGAAAGAAACATCAGAGAAAACCTTTACCAATCAGCCCAGCTAGAGAATCTGTGACTCTCATACTTTTTCTATGACGTTCACTCATATTTCTTGTTCCTTCTTAGGAGGAAGGATTCTTAATATTGTACTCTTTTTCCCAATCCCACAAAGCCAGGCTTAGTGCTGAGAGACTCACATTTGTTTTCCCTAGGGTGGTGCCCTGAAATACTTCCAGTTATGTGTCTTTTCCCAATACTACAAGGTAATATCGACTGCGAGATGCTTGCACTCCCTAAACAAGGGGCATGTTTGAGGAGCTGGTCAAGGAGTAGGGGTAAGGATAAATCATGTAGGGTATGTTTAAGTTAGTTGGGTGAGATATCCCAAGTAGTCCATAAGTGGGCCTCCTGACAGAGCAGTTGGTAGGATCTGTGGCTTCTCTTCCCTGCACCTAGCCTCTTCCAACCACTCAGCTGTGCTAGTCACCTTATTTATCTGGGTGAAAATAGAAAGAGTGTTTTGGGAGCATGTGGATGAAGGAGCTGGACACTCACTATACTTTCGCTCTCCTTTGTAGGAGAAATCTCAGGTTGTGGGGGTCTCTCTTGGAACTGAGCTGTACCATCTTGGAGAAAGGGTGACCCAGGTAAAATGAAACTGTTATTCATATCCTCCTCAGTGCATCTATTCTCAATTTTTTTTTTTTGATTGTTGTTCCAACGATGTGCTGTAACTTCTTTGCTGGACCTCTAAACTCTGTCAAAGTTACTCTAATTTATGGCATTAGTTGTCAAAATCGATGCTTCTAAATGTAAGTGATTGTAGAAAGCTCCTATTATACCATATTGCTGATATCACCTTAATTTTATTTCTTGATCCATACTTTAAATGCTTTTCTTTCTGGAATTTCATACACACTGTGCTAGCAACCACTGAAGCTAATGCAATTTTGTTGAGCTTCAACTTTATCTTCTTTTTTAATAAAAAATTATCTATGTGAGTGAAAGTAACTGGAACAATTTCTCCACATTGTCATGAATTGAAAGTTCAAGGAAAATACCATTAATGATCCTCTCTAAGTCAGCCAGATAAAAAGCAACCTCTGTTCACACTTTTTCTCAGCTTCAGAATATAAAAAGTCTGTCCCATAACACGCTCTCAATTTCAGACCACACACAAAAACGGAAACAAGTGTTAAGGACAAGGAATACTTTGCCAAGTACCAACACCCCACCCTGCAGAACTGATAATTTTGATGCCATCTTTTTTTTCTTATTTTGTGTGGCAAACTGGCTGCTTTAACATTAAATTTGTTTTTGCCCACAACTTTCAAAAGATATTTTCATTTAAATATCTAACGAATTTTGACACCAGATTTTTAAAAATATTTTACCTATTATGAAAGTCATATATAATTATTAACAATTATTTGAAAAATTCAGAAATGTATTTTTTTATCAGCATTAGAAAATGTTGTTTGAATGCTTGCAACACACACACACACACACACACACACACACACACACATATTTTAAAGATACTTTAGTATATCTTAATTTTTTCATATTTTCCACCAAATAACGTACCATAAATGTTTCCACACATACCTTAATAGTTTTTAAAAAAGATTTTAAAATATTACTGTAAGCTTTAACTATGTACAACTATGTAATTAATGACGTTATTATTGAGAATTTTGGAACTATATTGTAGAAGGCAAAATATCTTGAATATTGTATCTTCAATTCTTAATTGCCTTCCAGTTAACTTCTCCTTCCAAATGAAGTCTATGAGAATCCTTGTTTCACTATATCCTTGCCTCTAGTATTGAGTAGTGTCATTGCAGCTGGCTTTGATCTTCATGCCTGATGGCTACAGCACAGCTGCTTTATTTAAAATCTCATTTTTATTTTAGGTGAGTCCAGAGAAAAAGGGAAAGTGAAAGTTATTAGCTGAGTTATTAGCTGAGTCTTCCAACAATGCATGCATTTTTTTCCCTTATCATCCTCAACAGAATGTTGTGTCTATTTCTAAAGAAAAGAGAAGATTGAGCATTGAGTAGACAACTGGAAGTGTCTGCTATGGATGTCAGTATTAGATAGTGACCACACAAAACAAAAATTCACATCTCAGCTCTGAAAGCTGTCAGCTATGTTTTCATCTTTTTAATCTCAGCTTCTTCATTCATCAAATAAGGCAAATAATAGTACCAAAGTCTTGTGATTTTAAAGACAGGAGGCTGAGGGAGGAGGCTTGCATAAGAGAAATTTGATTAAGCCTCTATTGAATTTTCCCTTTGTTTGTATAGATAAATGCATAACATAAAATGTATATTTAATTAAATTTTATTCTTTTAAGTTTAGTAATGAAGTATATTAGAGCTATGAATTAACTTGTAAATAAATTTTTGCTTACATCAAAGAATTTTATTATATGTTACTTTCATTGTTATTTTATCTTTGATGTAAGAGGAATTAGGAGGAGGGAGAGAGAAATTTTGTTTTATTTTCAAATAATTTAGTTTTCTAAAAATATATCACCTTTATTTTTTGTCACATTAAATACATTATAGTCTATATTTTTTTGATCGGGAAATTAATTTATTTTTAGTTTGTGTCTAATTTGCAATAGGTAATTGACAAGTATATTCTCTGAAAAAATACAGCCATTAATGAAGTATTTTCAATAAAGATTATAAAACAAATTCCAATTCAAGAGACCAATAATAAAATATAGAAATTAAGCTGAGGAATACAGAAGTGAGGTAATAATAAAGACCAAAGTTTGCATTCAATAACTAGAAGTCAAAAATACTGATTTCATTTATGAATTGATGCCAAACATAAATTCAGCAAAATGAATACAAACATGATAAAGCCAGTTAAGAGGAAAAAAATGTAACTATGTAATTGGCAAAATAAATACCATTCCAATTATGAGATCATTTTAAAATATAACAGAATAATATATATAAATTTGCACTAACTAATTTGAATACTTTTATAAATATATTTTTGAACATTTAAACAGTAAAAAGTGACATAAGAAGAGAGGGTTAACTAGATTAAAACAAATAAATGTAGTGAATTTTAACAATAATCACAATAAAAATAAAGTATAGTACTGGACATAATTTTGGATGACTTCTATAAAACTGAGAATACCTACAATAAATATGTTAGAAGAAAAGCTTCTAAATCCAATTCATGAAGCCAGCATGATTCTAATACAAAAATATCTCAAAAATATCTTATTATTCCTGTAGGGTCAGTCACAAATTGGAAAAAAATGCAATAATATACACCATACGTTAATATTTATGATTTTTTGTAAGTTCTTGATAATATTGGATTGTGATTCTTGACAATTTAAGAGCAATAAGCTTTTTATGTATAAGATAATACCTGATATCGATATTATTTTGGGGGAGGATCTTCTTTAGAAAAACACAAACGAATGCAGTAATAGATTATTGGCCCTTGTGAAAGCAAAAATTTCACATTAACCAGGCAAGGAAAACTATTCAAGAAGACTGTAATAGAGGAGAAAAGCCATAAGTCATTCTAAGCTCAATTCAGCTGAGCACAAAGGACTGAAGAATTAAGGGCCAGCCAGCTACCTGTGTTTGCTAATCGGCCTTACGAAAGGAAAAGTAAACTTTCTCAGATCTTTATCATAGGTGGTGGTAGTTTTACAACTTGGAGTAGGTGGATAAAAGAGAATTAGGCTCCTGTGTTGACCCAGAAACAGAAAGAGAGGGATACTATTTTCTTTGATGCTTCTATTACAAAGGGTTGGTTGTTTGGTCTTTGAGTAAGACATTTCTGGAAAGTAACACTCTCAAAAAGTTTTTAAAATATTTCCATCTCTGGTGGCTCACACCTGTAATCCCAGCACTTTTGGAGGCCAAGGTAGGTGGATCATCTGAGGTCAGGAGTTCAAGACCAGCCTGGCCAACCTGATAAAACCTGTCTCTACTAAAAATACAAAACAATCAGCCAGGCATGGTGGTGGACACCTATAGTCCCAGCTCCCCAGGAGGCTAAGGCAGGAGAATCGCTTGAACCTAGGAGGCAGAGGTTGTAGTGAACTGAGATTGCCCCCACTGTACTCCAGCCTGGGCAACAGGGTGAGACGCTGTCTCAAAAAAAAAAAAAAAAAAAAAATTACTTCATGGTGGGGCAGGAAAAAAGAATTTATAATAACTTTTCAGAAAAAGAAGCTTAGGATATATAGTCAGAAAGATGTCTGTCTGAAGTTTAGTCAGGCTGAGAGAAGCACTAAGCTTGTGTTTATTACTCCATATAAGAATGCAAAGAATACAAATATAAATGGCTTATATATTTGATAAAATAGAAAATACAACAACAGGATAGAAAAAGTTTTCTTTCACAATAACAGAAGATAAAGGTAGAAATAAACTACATAAGATTTTATAAGAAGCTTTTATACAGAAACTTTGTAAACAGACTAAATATGTTGATAAATAATTTCAACTTAGTCTTACCTAAAATAATTTGTCCTAAATCCATGGAAGGGGAAACTCAACAGTATATGAATTTCATAAAGCTAAAAAAAGTAACAGAATTAAAGTTAAAATCTCAATGAGATTTAGGCTTGGTAACTGGCTTAATAATACAAATGTTTACATTACAGAATAAACAGGTAAAATGAATAATGCATATTTTGAAGAAGATAATTAAAATGTGACTTCTTCAAGTTTTAAAAAAATATTAATAAAGTTACTATGATTGAAATACTACTTTAAACACAAAGAGACAGATAAGTAGAACAGATCAGAAAGTTCTGAAACATATCAATATTTATATAGGACTTTTGTATGTAATAAAGATGGCATTGGAAATTTGTGAAGAAATAGGTTATTACACCAGAGGCATTGTGATAGATGGTGATCTGCCTTACGCTTACTAAGGCCTTTCAGAATAATAAAGAAATTCAGCATAGTTGTTACATACAAGGTCTCCAAAGTCATATTGAGGTCTGAGAGTCTTGGCTTAATACATAACTGAAAAGCTGTCTTTACAAGTCTCACTTTCTTTTACAAATTGGGCAGAATAATAGTCATTAACTCATTAGATTATTTTAAATATTAAAATAATATATGTTATTTACCACTTATATTCTATGCTTGACTAGCATGGAATATAAGTGACTAGCAAGCATAGAATATAATCAAGCATAGAATATAATTTTCTTAAATATGGGCTATTAGTATCTCATTAGTTACAAATTAATGGCAGGTTAGTTGTTTCACTATTCTTGAATCTCAACTTTTTTTAACAAATACTTGTAGATATGACTTAATTGCCAGTTAGACTATAGTA